>OY979635.1:20000-2775051 GCA_963855885.1 Coenonympha glycerion
TAACCTAACCTAACCTAACCTAACCTAACCTAACCTAACGTTGACAAGAAAATCGATTTTTCAAATTCTGACTCCGGTTATCAGCCGATTTTCCTCGCACTGGGACGGACGGACGGCGCTTGCCTAGACGCTCGCAACGAGCCCTCGACTGCGAGAATCGGCTCGGCGGTTGGCAAGAAAATCGATTTTTTCGAATTCTGACTCCGGTTATCAGCCGATTTTCCTCGTACTGGGGTGTCCAGACGGCGCTTGCCTAGGCGCTTGCAACGAGCCTTCGACCGCGAGAATCGGCTCAGCCGTTGACGAGAAAATCGATTTTTTCGAATTCTGACTCCGGTTATGAGCCGATTTTCCTCGCACTGGGGCGGCCGGACGACGCTTGCCTAGACGCTTGCAACGAGCCCTCGACCACGGGAATACGCTCAGCCCAAACCTAACCTAACCTAACCAAACCTAACCTAACCTAATTTAACCTAACCTAACCTAACCTAACCTAACCTAAACTAACCTAACCTAACCTAACCTAACTTCGATTGTTTCTTATTCTGACTGCGGTTATCAGCCGATTTTCCTCGCACTGGGACGGCCGGACTGCGCTTGCCTAGACGCTTGCTACGAGCCCTTGACCGCGAGAATCGGCTCAGCCGTTGGCAAGAAAATCGATTTTTTCGAATTATGACTACGGTTATCAGCCGATTTTCGTCGCTTTAGGGCGGCCGGACGGCGCTTGCCTAGACGCTTGCAACGAGCCCTCGACCGCGAGAATCGGCTCAGCCGTTGACGAGAAAATCGATTTTTTCGAATTCTGACTCCGGTTATCAGCCGATGTTCGTCGGACTGGGGTGTCCGGACGGCGCTTGCCTAGACGCTTGCAACGAGCTTTTGACCGCGAGAATCGGCTCAGCCGTTGACGAGAAAATCGATTTTTTCGAATTCTGACTCCGGTTATCAGCCGATTTTCCTCGCTTTAGGGCGGCCGGACGGCGCTTGCCTAGACGCTTGCAACGAGCCCTCGACCGCGAGAATCGGCTCAGCCGTTGACGAGAAAATCGATTTTTTCGAATTCTGACTCCGGTTATCAGCCGATGTTCGTCGGACTGGGGTGTCCGGACGGCGCTTGCCTAGACGCTTGCAACGAGCTTTTGACCGCGAGAATCGGCTCAGCCGTTGACGAGAAAATCGATTTTTTCGAATTCTGACTCCGGTTATCAGCCGATTTTCCTCGCACTGGGGCGGCCGGACGGCGCTTGCCTAGACGCTTGCAACGAGCCCTCGACCGCGAGAATCGGCTCAGCCGTTGACGAGAAAATCGATTTTTTCGAATTCTGACTCCGGTTATCAGCCGATGTTCGTCGGACTGGGGTGTCCGGACGGCGCTTGCCTAGACGCTTGCAACGAGCTTTTGACCGCGAGAATCGGCTCAGCCGTTGACGAGAAAATCGATTTTTTCGAATTCTGACTCCGGTTATCAGCCGATTTTCCTCGCACTGGGGCGGCCGGACGGCGCTTGCCTAGACGCTTGCAACGAGCCCTCGACCGCGAGAATCGGCTCAGCCGTTGACGAGAAAATCGATTTTTTCGAATTCTGACTCCGGTTATCAGCCAATGTTCGTCGGACTGGGGTGTCCGGACGGCGCTTGCCTAGACGCTTGCAACGAGCTTTTGACCGCGAGAATCGGCTCAGCCGTTGACGAGAAAATCGATTTTTTCGAATTCTGACTCCGGTTATCAGCCGATTTTCGTCGGACTAGGGTGTCCGGACGGCGCTTGCCTAGACGCTTGCAACGAGCCTTCGAACGCGAGAATCGGCTCAGCCGTTGACGAGAAAATCGATTTTTTCGAATTCTGACTCCGGTTATCAGCCGATTTTCCTCGCACTGGGGCGGCCGGACGGCGCTTGCCTAGACGCTTGCAACGAGACCTCGAACACGAAAATCGGCTCAGCCGTTGACGAGAAAATCGATCTTTTCGAATTCTGACTCCGGTTATCAGCCGATTTTCCTCGGACTGAAGTGTCCGGACGGCGCTTGCCTAGACGCTTGCAACGAGCCTTCGACCGCGAGAATCGGCTCAGCCGTTGACGAGAAAATCGATTTTTCGAATTCTGACTCCGGTTATCAGCCGATTTTCCTCGCACTGGGACGGCCGGACAGCGCTTGCCTAGTCGCTTGCAACGAGCCCTCTACCGCGAGAATACGCTCAGCCCCAAACCTAACCTAACCTAACCTAACCTAACCTAACCTAACCTAACCTAACCTAACCTAACCTAACGTTGACAAGAAAATCGATTTTTCAAATTCTGACTCCGGTTATCAGCCGATTTTCCTCGCACTGGGACGGACGGACGGCGCTTGCCTAGACGCTCGCAACGAGCCCTCGACTGCGAGAATCGGCTCGGCGGTTGACGAGAAAATCGATTTTTTCGAATACTGACTACGGTTATCAGCCGATTTCCCTCGCACTGGGACGACCGGACAGCGCTTGCCTAGTCCCTTGCAACGAGCCCTCTACCGCGAGCATACGCTCAGCCCCAAACCTAACCTAACCTAACCAAACCTAACCTAACCTAACTTAACCTAACCTAACCTAACCTAACCTAACCTAAACTAACCTAACCTAACCTAACCTAACCTAACTTCGATTGTTTCTAATTCTGACTGCGGTTATCAGCCGATTTTCCTCGCACTGGGACGGCCGGACTGCGCTTGCCTAGACGCTTGCTACGAGCCCTTGACCGCGAGAATCGGCTCAGCCGTTGGCAAGAAAATCGATTTTTTCGAATTATGACTCCGGTTATCAGCCGATTTTCGTCGGACTGGGGAGTCCGGACGGCGCTTGCCCAGACGCTTGCAACGAGCCTTCGACCGCGAGAATCGGCTCAGCCGTTGACGAGAAAATCGATTTTTTCGAATTCTGACTCCGGTTATCAGCCGATTTTCCTCGCACTGGAGCGGCCGGACGGCGCTTGCCTAGACGCTTGCAACGAGCCCTCGACCACGAGAATCGGCTCCGCCGTTGACGAGAAAATCGATTTTTTCGAATTCTGACTCCGGTTATCAGCCGATTTTCCTCGCACTGGGGCGGCCGGACGGCGCTTGCCTAGACGCTTGCAACGAGCCCTCGACCGCGAGAATCGACTCAGTGGTTGGCAAGAAAATCGATTTTTTCGAATTCTGACTACGGTTATCAGCCGATTTTCCTCGAACTGGGACGGCCGGACGGCGCTTGCCTAGACGCTTGCAACGAGCCCTCGACCGCGAGAATCGGCGCAGCCGTTGACGAGAAAATCGATTTTTTCGAATTCTGACTCCGGTTATCAGCCGATTTTCGTCGGACTGGGGTGTCCGGACGGCGCTTGCCTAGACGCTTGCAACGCGCCTTCGACCGCGAGCATCGGCTCAGCCGTTGACGAGAAAATCGATTTTTTCGAATTCTGACTCCGGTTATCAGCCGATTTTCCTCGCACTGGGGCGGCCGGACGGCGCTTGCCTAGACGCTTGTAACGAGCCCTCGACCACGAAAATCGGCTCAGCCGTTGACGAGAAAATCGATTTTTTCGAATTCTGACTCCGGTTATCAGCCGATTTTCCTCGCACTGGGGCGGCCGGACGGCGCTTGCCTAGACGCTTGCAACGAGCCCTCGACCACGAAAATCGGCTCAGCCGTTGACGAGAAAATCTATTTTTTCGAATTCTGACTACCGTTATCAGCCGATTTCCCTCGCACTGGGACGACCGGACAGCGCTTGCCTAGTCCCTTGCAACGAGCCCTCTACCGCGAGAATACGCTCAGCCCCAAACCTAACCTAACCTAACCAAACCTAACCTAACCTAACCTAACCTAACCTAACCTAACCTAACCTAACCTAACCTAAACTAACCTAACCTAACCTAACCCCTTGGGCCTAGAGATTTCAATATCCATCTCTGAACATTCCGTGGATTCTTTCAAATGTGTCGTCTTGGTCCGAATTGCGGCGCCACCTTCCTGTGATGAGGCAGCCCTTGTACTCCTTTTGGATGGGCCAGCTGGAACTTTCTTTGGCGGAGGGCTTGGGCTTGGAGAGAATGGCTTCGAGACTACTCTGGTTGTCTCCAGCATAGGTGGAGGACTGGCCTTGCCTGTCACCTGATTTTGGGGAGACAACCCCGCCTCGCTCTCTTCTTGCATTGATGACCTTTTAGGCGTCCTATATCCAAACATATTTGTATTTAATGGGAAGGAAGGAGTAGACCCAACGGAGACTACTGATAAAATTTGCTAAAATTTGTTGTGAGGTGTAAAAAGCCTCTCAACAGTCAATGAAATATTTAAATTCCTAACCTAACCTTAATAAAACGTAATTAAATTAAACTAAAATCAACACAAAACACTTAAATAAATAATAACTGGCGGAAGCCAAATCATGTGTAATGAAGGCCAAGCTACAGATTAATAACTCACGCAATATTAAGACAGAGATAAAAACTGAAGTTCTTCAGGCCGTGGATAGATTATACCGGCTGGTGAAGGAGGCGGAAGCTGCGAGACTCTCGGCTCCTACAGCAATCGGTATAGAAAGAGCCCAAGAAAAGTTCAGCGCTGAAATACCGCTTTCAGATTCCTCAGCGTCTTCAGCTAAGAGGGAAAAAGGGAAGGAAGAGGCAGACTTATTAAGAAAAATAGAAGAACACACAGAATTGATTTAAACAAATAGTGAAGCCATGAAAACACTCACGGAGGCAATGGAGAAGCAAAAGGAGCTTTTGGAAAAGACCACATACGCCAGTGTTGCGGCAGGCAGCAATGGGAAGCGGAGCCCAGAGCGAGCCGCCTTGCACTCGGTTGTGATCTCATCCAAAGACGAGACGGAGACCGGGGAAGAAATCTTGACCCAGATAAGGGAAGCGGTAAAAGCCAAAGATGGCTGGGTCAAGATTGATAGAGTGCGAAAAGCGAGAGATAGGAAAGTGATAGTGGGATGCGGTTCGGAAGAGGAAAGGCAAAAAGTAAAAGAGCGTCTAAAATGTGCCAGTGATCGTCTGAATGTGGAGGATATTCAAAATAAGGACCCCCTCCTGATACTCAGAGATGTCCTTCAATACAACAGGAAACCGTCTGGAAACCGTCACTAAGTGCAGCCACTGCGGAGGGCCTCATATGAAAACAGAGTGCGCTGACTGGCTCGCCAATGCACCTCCCAAATGCTGCAATTGCAGTAGCGCTAAACTTGACCATACAGAACACAATGCTTTCAGTCAAGAGTGCCCTGTGAGGCGCAAATGGGACGCATTGGCACGGGCCAGTATAGCGTACTGCTAAGGGCACCACAGGCAACTCCACTGGAATCGAAGCATATATGATAGCTCAGGTTAATCTTCAAAGGAAGCGACTTAGTAGAAGAGTATAAGATTTATGTTGTTTAAATATAGTGTATTATAATTAAGTCAACATAAAATAAAATGTAATAGTAACTTAGGAACGTAGTTTAAGTTAGTTTTAAGAAATCGCTGTAAAAACTTTGTTTAATATTAAAGAAGTAAAATAAATAATTTAAGAATCCATTGTGTGAAAGCGAGCCTATTGTAGTACGTAAAATAAAATTTTGTAATTAAGACCATATTGTGAATTAGTTCGTTAAAGAAATGTGAAAATTTTAATAAAAGACTTAATTTCGTCTCCCCCCTTATTGTCCCCGAAAATATGTTAATAATAGAAATAGGTACACATAAACAGCCTTAAGCCGTAGTGGGTAAAACACCCAAAAAAGTGTGAATGCAGAAGTACGTAAGAAGAAACTGGTATGCAGAATGAAAGTGCGAGAGGAATACATGCGAGAACTGGAATGCAAGGGTAGATAAATATTAAAATTGTAAACACAGACTCCTTCTGTCGTTGGTCTTAGGATAATAAAAAAAAAAAAAAAAAAAAAAAAAAAAAACCTAACCTAACCTAACCTAACCTAAGGGCTTGGAAAAAGAAAACATAAAAATGGTAGTACGATACAGGAAACGCGCTAGAAACCCACACGAAAACCACGTGCTGATGCAAGTGTCTCCCCAAATATGGCAGCGCTTGACCGAGGCGGGGCGCGTACATATTGACATGCAGCGAGTCAGGGTTTTTGACCAAACACCGCTCATGCAATGTACGAGATGCCTTCGCTTCGGTCACGGTAAAAAACAGTGCACGGAGGAGAAAGATGCATGCTCGCATTGTGGGGGCCATCATCTGCGTGCCGAGTGTCCATCTTGGCGGGCTGGTGACCCCCCTAGTTGCAGGAACTGTCATCAGGCAAAACTGGACGATGTCCAACATAATGCCTTTAGCACCGATTGTATTACGCGTAGAAAATGGGACAAAATAGCACGGTCCAGCGTATCGTATTGCTAAAGGCACCGAGGTGGCCTCCAGCAGCCATAATTCAGCATACTTCACTCAAACCACCATCCTAACCACAACGCCTCCTCTAATCGAAGATAAAGCCTACCTCTTCCTGCAGGCCAACTTGCAGCGGAAACAGTTAGCAACCACGGAAATTATGAAGGAAGCCTCAGAGAGAAAAGCAGCTCTGGCGCTGCTCCAGGAGCCCTATGTGGGTGGAGGAACAACTATGAAGGCATATGGGAAGACGCGAATATTCCAGAATACCAATCCAGGAGAGGGCAATATAAAGGCGGCAATTGCCGTCTTTGATCAAGATATAGACGTAATTCAGTGCCCAGAATTTACAACAAATAACATCATAGTCGTTAGGATCCGTACTGATGCCTGGGAGATTGTATTCGCCTCCTTCTATTTCGAACCGGATAAACCCCTGGAGCCCTACCTGGAGCAGCTAAAGAAGATAGAGGCCATAGCACAGTCCGCAAGGCTTGTTATAGGGGGGGACTGTAATTCAAAAAGCATCTGGTGGGGTGGCTGCATAACTGACGCAAGAGGAGACATTCTAGCAGGGACACTGGATCATCTAGGACTTAATATACTTAACGTCGGCACTGTCCCAACTTTCGATACAATAAGGGGAGGTAAATCATTCAGCAGCTACGTGGACATAACAGTGTGCACCGCAGACATCCTCGACCTGGTGGAAGACTGGACAGTAGATCAGAGCATGACGAGCTCGGACCACAACGGCATTTATTTCAAAATTAAATTAAAAAAAGGGAAAGGGGTTAACATAAATAGAACTACAAGGATATAAAATACAAGAAAAGCTAATTGGAGTCAATTTCATGAGGAAATGGCCCAATTAAAATTTGAACAAAATATAAATAAAACAAAAATTCAAAACATCACTGATACTGAACAATTAGAAAATACCATAGAGACATACATACATATAATACAAACAATGTGTAAAAAACACATACCTCTTATAAAAACTAACGTAAAACTTACCTTTCCGTGGTAGTCTGAAG
Organism: Coenonympha glycerion; assembly: GCA_963855885.1. Classification (NCBI taxonomy): domain Eukaryota; kingdom Metazoa; phylum Arthropoda; class Insecta; order Lepidoptera; family Nymphalidae; genus Coenonympha; species Coenonympha glycerion. The sequence continues at coordinate 27,401 of OY979635.1, forward strand.
AACTCGATACGCTTAGGCGAGAAGTCAACACGAGGAGGAGGAGAATACGAAGCGTCGCGCCGACCCGTAGAGCTTTGGTAGTCGAGAAGTACCTGGAAAAGAAAGAAGAGTATGAAACTAAGGAAAAGGAAGCACAGATACGCAGTTGGAAGGAGTTTTGTAGCAAGCAGGATAAAGAAGGGATGTGGGAAGGAATATACAGGGTGATAGGTAGAACAGCTAAAAGAAAGGAAGATCTTCCTCTAATCGCTAATGGAGCCACCCTTAGTACAAAGGAATCCGTCAAACTGTTGGCCGAAACGTTTTACCCGGAGGACCTTGAATGCCAGGACAATGCCGACCACGTAGAGATAAGAAGAGCAGCCAACCAGATAAAGGAGTCGAGCCATGATAGTTCTCATGACCCTCCATTTACCCTGGAGGAACTCAAAAACTCCGTGGAAAGCTTTAATCCTAAGAAGGCCCCAGGTGAATACGGGCTGACTGCAGACATCTGTAGCCAGGTAATAGGACGAGACCCTGAGACATTTTTGGCACTCGCTAACAAATGCCTAGAACTGGGCAGTTTCCCGACTATCTGGAAACGCGCGGTAGTTGTTGTTTTGAGGAAACCGGCCAAGGAGGATCTAACGAACCCAAAATCATACAGACCGATTGGGTTGTTATCTGTAATGGGGAAGATCCTCGAAAAAATGTTGGTCGGTAGACTCAAATGGCACCTGCTACCAAAAATGAGCACCCGCCAATATGGCTTCGTGCCACAGCGGAGCACCGAGGACTCCCTCTATGACCTCATGCGATACATTAGGAGCAAGCTGAACTTGAAAAAACTTGTAACAATGATATCGCTGGACATAGAGGGAGCCTTCGACAGCGCTTGGTGGCCAGCCATCAAACTACGATTGGCGGAGGAGGGCTGCCCAGTCAACATACGTAGGCTTATAAACAATTACCTGCACGACAGGAGCGTTACCGTGCGGTATGCTGGCGAGCAATTTAGTAAGCCAACCAACAAAGGGTGCGTGCAGGGGTCCATAGGGGGACCCATATTATGGAATCTCCTTTTGGACCCTCTGCTCAAAAGCCTCGGGTCGGTGCTGGGTCCCACGTTGTGGAACGTCCTACTCGATGACTTGCTTCGGTTGCCGCTACCGGGTGGGGTTAGGGTTGTTGCGTACGCGGATGATGTTACGTTCTTGATCGAAGGAAACAGCCGACGGGCCTTGGAGGACGCTGGAGCGGCCACCATGCGCCTGTTTGAGGACTGGGGTGGTCGAAACCGGCTAGAGTTTGCTCCTGCTAAGTCCCAAATGGTCTCACTCAGGGGCAAGCTCGGGTCGCGGCCGCCAGTGATCAAACTCGGTGGTAGCTCGATCAAGTTCGTGCATCAGGCTGTCGTTCTTGGCGTCACGATCGATGGAAGTCGCTCGTTCGCGCCGCATGCGAGGTCGATCGGTGAGCGAGGGGCCAAGTGCTTCGGGAAGATGTCGCGCGTGTCGACCGCTTCCTGGGGCATTCGATATCCGGCCTTGCGCATTATATACCAGGGCACTTTTGTGGCGACGATCACGTATGCGGCGGCGTGCTGGGCCGAGAGGGCGTCGCTGCACGTCATTCGATCGCAGCTTCTCAAGGCGCAGAGGGGCCCGCTGGTGCTGTTGACCAAGGCCTACCGCACCACGAGCAGCTCTGCGCTTGCGGTTCTTGCGGGCGTACTGCCTGCGGACTTGGAGGTGGTCCGTGCTGGCAGGCTGGATCAGGCACGGCAGACCGCGACCAGGCTGGAGTTGAGCAGTCGTAGGCGCGGCATATGGTCCGAAGTGGTAGACTTGTGGCAGGAGCGATGGGCGAGCGATGAAAGAGGCAGTCATCTCAGACGATTCTTCCCGACGGTGCACGGGAGACTCGAGGCAACTTGGGTCGCCCCGGACTACGAAACGTCGCAGATTCTCACGGGTCACGGCTGCTTTCGGTGGCAGCTGCATCGGTTCCGATTGTGTGAGAGTAGTGTGTGTGAATGTGGCGATGGGATGGAGGACGCTCACCACGTCCTTTGGGAGTGTTGCCTGTATGAGGACCTCCGGTGCAAGTTGTTGGACGGGATAGTGCGCTCGGAGGCGGGTCCGGTGTACTACCGGGACCTCGTTTCGTCGGGGGCGAACTTCCACGTACTACGGGAGTTCGCGCACGCGTGGCACAGGAGGCGGAGCGGCTCGGATGTGCGGCAACGAAGACGAAGACCGCAGAGACGAGAGGCAGAGGAGGAGGAGCTCACGACGAGCAATAGCAGCAGTTCTGAAGATACTTCGTCGTGAGAGGAGGAGGCTGGGAGCGGTGGCGGAAGGAACATCCATGTAGAGTCTGCCCCAGAAAGGGGAGAAAGACAGAAGGGACAAGGAAGAGAGTAAATAACTTGTAGGGAGCTCAAGAAGGCACCCGAACTGGGAAAAGCGCCGAGAGCAAGTACCGCTCGGGTGTCCTCCCGCGTTTCGGCCCAAGAGTCCGAGAGGGCGGTGGGGCCATGGGAAGGTGGTGGGTTGCTCAAAAGCCTAGAGGAAAGGGGCGAGTACTGTCAGGCGTTCGCCGATGATATCGTGTTGGTTTTTGATGGTGACACTGCAGGATGTTCAAAGGCAAGCCAATGCAACCTTAGCACATGTCCAGGAGTGGGGCGTCCGAAATAAACTCCGATTCGCACCCCACAAAACAAATGCAATGGTGGTCACAAGAAAGTTGAAATACGACACACCACTCCTGAACATGGGAGGAATCCCCATTAACATGACTAAGGAAATAAAAATCCTTGGCCTTACTGTTGACAGCTCCCTGACATTTAATACTCATATCGCAAACACATGCAAAAAAGTATCCAACATCTACAGGCAGCTGTCGAGAGCAGCCAAGATCAGCTGGGGCCTACATCCGGAAATAATTCGAACCATGTACACTGCAGTAGTAGAACCCATCATACTCTATGCGGCGAGCGCCTGGGCACCAGCGGCGAGAAAGCTGGGGGTTGTAAAGCAGCTGAATTGTATCCAGCGCGGATTTGCACAAAAGCTCAGCAAGGCGTACCGCACGGTCTCCCTGAATGCCGCATTGCTGCTGGCCGGGATACTCCCACTCGATCTCCGTATACGAGAGGCAGCAGCCCTGTATGAGGCAAAGAGAGGAGTACCCCGGCCGGAGCTAGCGGGCAGGGAGGTCGAGCGACGGGCCAGGTACGTAGAGAACGGTCATCCGGCCACTCATATGAGCCTCAAATTCGTAAGCCTGGTAGACCAGGAGGATGTTGACAACCATGACAACCAAACTGTGCGCATCTTCACGGATGGCAGCAAAATTGACAACAAAGTTGGAGCCTCGCTTTCGTTATGGAAAGGAGAGGCCGAGTTCAAAGCCATAAAATTAAAGCTGCCATCCTACAGCACGGTATACCAGGCTGAACTTCTGGCCATATGCAGAGCAACGACGGAGACCTTGAGCCGGTCCACCCCCTTTACCACGCTACGACGTGTGACTGTCCGCCGCCTAGCGGTTTTGGACGCTTCCGGGAATTTGGCTGACGCATGCTGCAGTTTAACTTAAATTACTCGGTTTCTATTCATTATTTTATGTATTTGTAAGGAAAATCTAAACCTTTATTAAGTAATCTTTCTTTACTGTAAATTTAAGATTCATTCAGGGAAGGCTTTTCAGGGTACTATTTTATTGATATATTCAAATAAAACCATTTATATTCTAAAGTATATTGTTTTATTTACACCTTTTATCATTAGCAATAAGAAACAAAAGAAATATCTTAGGTCTTCATACATTTTTTTGTCACATTGTTTGTTTTTGTATTTGGTACAAAAACACCCATCTCAAATATGGCCTCATTTGCCATAGAACAATAACCCTATGTAGACATCGGATAGTCGTATTTGCTGTCTCATTTCATTGACTTTAGTTTAGAAGGTATTAGAAAAGGTCAGATATAGATCAGTGAGCACTGTTTATGGAAATATGAAGAGGCAAAATCTCAGATGTCCCGAACCACGTAGTGGTTTTGGACGCTTAAAGACGTTCGTCAATGAAACCACGTCGTGGTTTTGGACGGCTCCCAGGTACCGAGCACCGAGCACCGAGCTCAGCTTTGGAATTTATAGCGATTCCAGATCCGCGCTGGAGACCCTGGTCAGCTACAGGTCATACCACCCCTTGGCAGTTAAGGCCAGAAAAAGCTTAGAGCTGGCACTTACCCAGGACAAAGCTGTCGCCTTGTTCTGGATAAAAGCCCACGCTGGCCTGACCGGAAACGAGCGCGCCGACGAACTGGCAAAAAGTGCCGCTCTTCACTCAAAAAAGAGCCCTGACTATGACCTGTGTCCGGTTTCATTTGTCAAGGGCCAGATCCGTAAGGAATCCCTCGACGAATGGAACTGGAGGTATATAAATGGAGAAACAGCCGGCATCACAAAGATTTTCTTCCCAGATGCTATTGAAGCCTACAGGATCTTAAGGAAAATTGATACCGACAGTCTAATTACACAAATGTTAACAGGGCACGGTGGGTTCTCTGAATATCTAACAAGATTTAAGTGTAAGGAGAACGCATCGTGCACCTGCGACCCTGAGACATCCGAGACCGTGAAACACATCCTGTTTGAATGCCCAGTCTTTAGCATGCAGAGGTTCAACATAGAACAGCAAATAGAAACTCCTATCACCGAAGCAAATGTTGCACATATAATGGCAAATAAGAATATTAGAGCGACTTTCCTGAAAGAAAGTAAGAAAATTATGAAAATAGTTATAAACAGAAATAAATAATATAAATTGTAACATCATAAATAAGGAATGAAAAGAAAAGGTCGAAAGACAAAGAGACTAGCTGCAAGACAGTATAAGAAAATTATACTACTCCTGCAGAGGATAGACGTATAAGAAGGATGCAAAATTTAAGACAATATGATAACAAAAATCTAAAGTAACCAAGGATTAGTAATAAAACATATAAAAACATGATATTAATAAAGTTATAGTTCAATAATTTGTAGCATACATAATAGCTCTGACTACGTCAGGGGTCAATAATTGTTTTAATTATAAAAAAAAAAACCTAACCTAACCTAACCTAACCTAACCTAACCTAACCTAACCTAACCTAACCTGACCTACCGCTGGGTCGAAACCACGGCTCTCATACCTGGTGCTGCCGCTGAGGCCGGAGCCGGAGTCGGGGCCGGAGCCGGGGCCGGAGCCGGAACTGCGGCTCTCATGCTGACCTGCCGCTGGGCCGGAGCCGCGGCTCTCATACCCGGTGCCGCCGCTGTGGCTGGAGCCGGAGTCGGGGCCGGAGCCGGAGCCGGAGCCGGGGCCGAGGTCGTAACTGGCGCCGGAGCCGCGGTTGCGGTCCTTACAGCTGGTACCATTGCCTGCTTAAGTGCTTCATCGACGATCTGGTGCTCATTCTCTATAGATATCTATGTCTAGTTTATTATAAATAACCTTTTTATGTAGTATATAATTATATTAGTAATGTATGTAGTGTAAGTATATTCGTATGTAAATATTTCTACACATGCGCCACTCCACACACACTACTCACCACACCAATACACACAAATGCACACCACAACAAGGCGGAGTATACCGTTAGCACCGCCTTGCTGTGTACTTATGACACGCCCCTGGGGTTTAGTGGGTATTCAGGACGCTTCACGTCCTGCGAGCCCCACATACCCACCCCGCAGCATCTAGGGTTCCCTGGAGGGGAAGTCAGTCACCCTGACTTCGCCTCGGGAGGTCTAGGGGCGGTGCGGGTTGGGATGCGTAAATGCATTCCCCAGTGGCTAAAAAAAAAAAACCTAACCTAACCTAACCTAACCTAACCTAACCTAACTGTCCCACGATGCTTTCGTTTTACGGCGACGAACTTATTGAGGGACAAGTTTTCATTAGGGAGTTTGTTGTATAAGCGTTTAAATGACCATTGCCTTTAAATGATTTATTTATTTTCTCTAGTCTATTTTTATGCACTATAAGTTTGTTTTTACTTCTAACCCTCCCACACGCAATGGCACAGGGGACGGTGACCGCAGGGGCTCGCGAGGCAGCGGACGATGTTGTGCTAACGGGCTTTGGCCGTTGTTAGGTAGGTACCCTAAAGCAATATAGCGTTCCGGCACAATGCTGTACAGATACCGTTAGCGGTTAGTTGACTTACCCCTTCCAAGATAGTACGATACGTCTTCGGTTGCATAATCACTTACCATCAGGTGAGATCACAGTCCATTTTCACTTTCAGTAGAATATTGTACACGAAAGTTGTACACTAAATCCAGTCCTGCAACCTTCAGTTCGTTTTAAGGTAAGTAACCACAGAAGCAAAACAATAAAAACAACGATGATGACTTTTTATCATAAATTTTTTATTGTACTTATGTTAGTTAATAGTACCTCATGGTCGTAGTAAAGAAGACAATGGATAGGTAAATAATTAAGAAAAGCCATCTATTTACATTTTTGCGTCGACTTCGACTAATGCAAGAGTCTAAATAATACATATAATTAAGACCGTTTTCACCAACACTTTAAAAAACGCTTAAGCCGATAAGTGACAGTTTTCACTTACAACAAATGTCACCTAACGACTTAAATTGTTAAAATGTTGGTGAAAACGAACATAAGTGTCATGAAAGCTAGTTCATCAATAGCGTCGTCCTACTAGTCCGTGAGTAGGTATGACGCATTGAAAAATCCGCCCATCCCTAAGCGTAACGATAGCCTGTGGCACTAGTCTAACGAATTCGCTTCGCAAGGTTAGGTACAAGTTTTACTATTTTGCTATAAAACACCCAAATGTATTGCTCAAAAATGAGACTCTTCCGTGTTTGCCGCTATAGCGTGCGGAAAGTTATTCTTTACCACGCTAGTGTTTTTTCCCCGCAATTAGGTAATATTCAATTGCACGAAGGTTTTAATAAAAAGATCTTAAAATATCGCTAGTTCAATCCCGGACGCATTGCACATTTTACATTTACAATAGTACGTATAGAATAAAGAACTGAGGTCTGTATGAGGCGCGGAGTATACTGCAGGATTCGGTAGCTTCGCATTCAGTATTCGAGGCGGAACTTCGTCGTCTTCGGCACTCGTCACATAAGTCAGGTCAAGTCGCCAGTTCGTCGAGAGCGACGTCAACGCGCGCGCCGGCGGGCGAGGCGGCGGCGCGCCACGTACAGCGCCGCGCCCAGCGCCGCCAGCAGCAGCGCGGCGGCGGCCGAGCCCAGCGCCGCGCCGCGCAGCCGCGACCAGCGGGGCACCTCCAGCGCCGCGCCGCCGCGCGCGCCGCCGCACGCCACCGCCGCCCAGTAGCGCGCGCCCTCCGCCACCTCGCTCACTGCAACACGCGCAACAGCCGTGAACACCTCGCGCCGCGCCCCGGCCCGCCCCGCGCGCGTGCACTCACCCAGCGCGTAGTCGTGCGCCGCCGGGCGCGCGGCCAGCAGGCGGCGCTCGGGCGGCGCGTCCGCGTACCAGCGCAGCTCGCAGGGCCCCGCCGCGCCCGCGCCGCGCCACACCACCAGCGCGCCCTCGTCCACGAGCCGCACGCGCACGTGCAGCTCCGCCGGGCGCTCGTCGGCGGCGCTCCAGCGCGCGCCGTCCTCGTACGCGTCGACGGCGTCGTCCGCGCCGGCGCCGGCGCCCGCGTCGTCGTCGTAGTCGTCGGCGCCGGGCGTGGCGCCGGGCGTGGTGCGCGCGGCGTCGGTCGCGGGGGTCTCGTTCACGTCCGCGATATCCTCAGTGGTAGAGGCCTCCTCCTCCTCAGGATCTGGGTTAATGTAAATATTCGTATTATTCATTCTAAATAGTAGGTATTGAACTTTAGTTTACCCTTGCCTACCGAATTCAAAACCGGCCAAGTGCGAGTTAAACTCGCAAAGGAGGGTTCCACACTACAAAAGATGTGAAACTTTAAAACAATAACTAATTACGCATAGATTACACATAATGACAGGTCGTAGCTCACGCTTTTGTTAAACTAAATATATTACTATAGTTTAAAATTTTTAAATTTTCGCGCCTGGATGGAACCCAACGCCGTGAAGGTAAACAATTTTATAAATTACTAGCAAACGCCGGCGGCTTCGCTCACGTTGAATCTAAAATCCCTGTCTTAACCGCCATTGCTTTTAATATTGACCACAAATTCTGCTACAGTAACATATAATTGATTTCGAAAATATTCGGTCGTTACAAAGAAGTTCATTATGAAGGCCTTTTTTCTATAGGTACAACATCATTATCAATTTTCAAAGCAATTGATTAAGTAGTAACATATAATTTCTAACGGTGGCCACCTTTTATTGATTTTGACCACGAATTCTTTCCGTACGAGTAGGTATATGCTTGCTGCCGTAGTCAGATATCGGGCATTTTTTTAAATTTGACCACAAATTCCTTAAAATCGATTATACGAAATGTCGATTTTCAAAGCAATCGGCCTAGTAACCAAAAAATTCAAAATGACGACCACTTTTTTAAGTTTTGACCACAGATTCCTTTTCTATGCTAACTGCGATAGTCAGGTATCGATTTTCAAAGCAATCGGCCTAGTAACAAAAAAATTCAAAATGGCGGCCCCTTTTTTAATTTGACCACAAATTCTGTCTCTAAGCTTACTGCGATAGTCAGATATCAAATTTGGGAGTGCACATTGTTCTTCCTGTTATTTATTTTTTCTCTCTCTTGTTAATATGTACCTAATTTGCATTACCAATAAACTTTTTCATTTCATTTTCATTTCATTTCATTTCATATCGATTTTCAAAGCAATCGGATCAGTTACAAGAAAGTTCGAAATTTTTTCTTCTCAAAATTTGAATTTCGAAAATCTCCGCTCAAGCGGAGTACTCAAGTACGAATTCATAATCTAATAATATCACCAACCATACTCGTAGTACAAAATTTCAGGTCTCTACGACTTTTAGTTTCTCCGGTATTCCTGGAACAACAATACAATTACACTTTTGTAAGGGAAAATCCCTTAAATGTACGTAAAAATTTGAAATTCTGAAATCCCCGTCTTATTAAGAATTCATGACCTAATATCTGCCTTGGTACCCTACGACTTTTTGTTTTTCCGGAATTCCTGGAGTGACGAGCGCGAGGGCTCACCGGGTGCCGTGCGCACGAACACGGGGCGGCTGAACAGCCCGTCGCCGACGTGGTCCTGCGCCAGCACGCGCAGCTCGTACTCCGTGCCCGCGCGCAGCCCCAGCAGCGTCGCGCGCGCCGCGCCCGCCGCCACGCGCATGCTGCGCCACTCGCCCGCGCCGCGCTCGCGGTACCACACCGCCTGCTCGTCCGCGCGCGCGCCCGCCGCCCACGACACGTGCGCCGCGTGCGCGCCCGCCGCGCGCGCCGACAGCGCGTGCGGCGCGCGCGGCGGCGCGTTCTCCACCAGCAGCTCGGTCTGCGCGCGCAGCTCGGCCGCGGCGTTGCTGACGCGGCACTCGTACACGCCGCGGTCGGCCGGCGCCACGCCCGCGATGGTGAGGTTGCCGCCGCGCACGCTGGCGCGCTCGGGCAGCGCGCGCCCGTCCACGCGCGCCCAGCGCACTTCGGGCGGCGGCGCGTCGGGCTGCGGCACGGCGGCGCACGCCAGCGTCACTGCGGCGCCGAGGCGCGCCAGCGTGAGTGGCGGCGGCGCGGCGGCGAGCGCGGGCGGGCGCAGCACGCGCACGCGCACGCCGCGCGACGCGCCCGCCGAGCCCAGCGCGTTGTAGGGCGTGCACGAGTACTCGCCGGCGTGCGACTCGTCCACGCGGTTGAACAGCAGGCTGCCGTTGCGGCTGTAGAACACGCCGGGCACGTTGTACGGGTCGAACAGGAAGCCGTCCTTCTCCCAGCGCAGGTTGGTGAGCGGCGGGTTGGCGCTGAAGTGGCAGTCGAGGCTGGCCGCCTTGCCGGCCGGCAGGAAGCGCTCCTCGGGCGAGTGCACCACCTTGGCGGGGTCTGCAACAGCGGGCGGGTGAGCGCGGGCGGGAGGGGCCGGCGGCGCGGGGCGGGGCGGGCACTCACACTGCACGTCCAGGTAGGCGGCGGCGCTCTGCGTGCGGCCGTCGGGCGCGCTGACGCAGCACTCGTAGCGGCCGGGGTCGGCGGCGGCGGCGCGGGGCAGCAGCAGGCTGCCGTTGGCGGCGGGCGGCGCGGCCACGGGCTCGGCGCCGCGGAACCAGCGCACGCGCAGGCCGGGCGCGCGCGGCGCGCACTCCAGCTCGGCGCGCTCGCCCTCGCGCACGGTGGCGTTGCGCGGCGGCGTGGCGATGAGGGTGTCGCCGTCCACGTCGAGGCGCAGGAAGGTGCCGTTGTTGCGCGCGGGCGGCGAGCGGTTGGGGAAGGCCACGCGGCAGCGGTACAAGCCCGCGTCGCTCTCGCGCACGGCGCTCACGTTGACGGCGCCGCCGCCCAGCTCGGCGCCCGCAGCGCCCACGCCGCCCACGCGCTGCACGCGGCCGCGCCAGCGCTCCGCCACGCGCGGCTCGCCGTCGCCGCTGTACCACGAGAAGATCTCCTCGCCCTGCAACCGACTCACATTGAGAGGGATTCCGCTGTAGCACAATGTTAAGATCCATAGCTTTAAACTGATGGCCGTAGCCACCGTCGCACACATTAAAATGATTACGGTCGACTCTTGAGCGTGCTGTCGTTTCACGTTGTCCTTCACCAGCACCGACCGCACCTGGGCAGGTACTTGGTAATTCGGTAGGTTATGATATCAACTCGATAGCTGTTAGTGCCGTTTTTGATAAGAGAGCGCAAAGTCTGCTATTCTCTCGTCTGACCTCGTCTCGTCTGGCTCACGCACCGAGGTTTCCATACCCCCTAAGTACCATAGGTACTACAAAAGAAGTACTTAAAACCTTAAGGGGCCATAGTAAATGTACATGGCATGGCATACCTATCCTATACCTTTAAACGAGCAATTCTTGTATATATATTTCTATATAATCTGGATCTCGGAAACGGCTGGAACGATTTTCATGAAATTTAGTATACAGGGGGTTTTGTGGGCGATAAATCGATCTAGCTAAGATTCATTTTTAGAAAATGTCAAATTCACCAAAAAAAATATGACTCCTGCTGCCATCTATTAGCCAGCGAAGCTCTACTACCGAGCGAAGTTCGGTCCCCAGATATTAATATATCTATTGTCGAATTTTGCATAGAGTCCTGATTACGCACCGCGCCTGTGCACGATGAATCAGCGGGCAACTGCCGGGCCCATCAGAGCAGTCCAGCGGATTCTCACAGGCAGCGGCGGTGGCGGGTCGAAAAAGGCCCGCCAAAAAATTTTATTGGGCGTTTTGCACTGGGTTTAATCCCGCGGCACAGAGTGACTTACTACTAGGTACTTACCGGCGCATGGAGACAGCCAGCACGTGGAATCCGGGGAGTGTGTTCGTGTAGGATGAAATGTGGTGTGTGGTGCCTGCTGTGTTAAATGCAAATAGGAACACACTCGCCCTCCTTGAGGGATCTTTCGCGGCGGCGGTACGAATTCGCGGGTAGCGAAGCGGCTCCGCGGCGGCGTGATTTCCAGGTGGCGCGGGAGCACAAAAAACAGTATTCCGGATAGCCAAAGGGGCCCGCGGCGTTAGAATGACGCGGCGGACAACACAGCAAACGAAGTAGCACAAGAAATCGGGCTCGTAAGAAGGCGAGATGCGGCGTGGCGGGCGACTTCACGCGGGCGAACGCGGCACGCACAGTCAATCGACTCCGTCGGGATTTAGCACCGAACTGCGTACAGCAAGTGGCGGCGTGGCCGGCAAACAACACGCGGGCGACGCGGCACAAAATGGTACGCGATAAATAGCTCCGCATAAATAATAAGACGGCGAGATGCGGCGTGGCGGGCGACTTTACGCGGGCGAACGCGGCACACACACCGACCGACTCCGTCGGGATTTTGCACCGGACTGCGCGCGCGTCGCCGATGCGGGGAGGCGCGATGCGCGGGGGGCAGTGATAGCCGACCGACGCGAGGCGGTCTAGCATAAACCGGAGAGTGCTAGCGTAAAGCGCAAACACCCCCGCCAGTGGACCCAAGGATTTGGGGTCCACTAACCAATGGGCAAGCGGGATAAGGAAGAGACGGCTCGCTGCAAAACCGAATCTCCGACCATTACTTCGGCAACTCTGGGAACCCCATCGGATCCATATATCAATTTAAGAATGCGTCCACGACGCCAGCACAGAGGCAACAAATTAGACTCCTTAACTAGGACAAGATCACCAACCTTAGGTGGGTCGGTCTTGTCGGACCACTTAACGCGCTGCTGCAAGAGATGCAAATATTCTAAATACCAACGATGCCAGAAATTTTGGGTCATCTGCTGTAGCAATTCGAAACGAGACAACCGTGAGACCTTCACGTCCCTGAAGGGGTACTCGGGCAGGGCGTTAAGGGGTTCACCAATTAGGAAATGACCGGGGGTTAAAACTTCCAGGTCATTGGGATCGGACGATAAGGGGCAGAGTGGCCGAGAATTGAGGACAGCCTCAATCTTACAAAAAACGGTAGCGAGCTCTTCAAAAGTCAAAATAGTTTCACCTATCACGCGTCGGAGATGCGTCTTTGAGACCTTGACGACGGCTTCAAAGATCCCGCCCCAGTGGGGACAAGCTGGCGGGTCAAAGGTCCAAGTTATCCCCATCTTGGACATTGCCGTGCCGAGGCCTATCTTATTTTCATTCAAAAATTGGACGACTTCCTTCAAATTCTATCGGCACCCTTATAGTTGGTCCCACAATCCGATCGGATCAGGTGCGGATAACCTCGGCGTGAAACGAAGCGGCCTAGCGTGGCTACAAAGGCTTCGGTGCTGAGGGCACTCACCAGTTCTAAGTGTACGGCCTTGGTAGCCAGGCAAACAAAAACGCAAAGGTAGGCCTTGAGGGAACGAGCATTGCGGAGGCTGGAGCTCTTGACGAAGAACGGCCCCGCAAAATCCGTCCCGACCGCCGAAAAAGGGCGCGAGGCCACGACACGGTCGGTGGGGAGGTCCCCCATAATGGGCTGCATGGTGCTGGCCTTCAGGCGGTAGCACGGAATGCACTTAAAAATGACGCTTCGGATGGAGCGTCGTCCCGATAAAATCCAAAATTCGCGCTGCAATATGGCCGAAAGGGCGTTGCAGCCAGCGTGGGCATTTTTGACGTGGTAATGCGTCACCAACAATTTTACAAAAGCGCTATTGTTCGGAAGCAGCAGGGGATGACGTGCCCCATAGGGTAAGTCAGAATTCCGGAGGCGTCCACCAACGCGTATCAATCCGGTGTCATCCAGGAAGAGGTTTAAGCGGGCGAGCGAGCCCTTCAAAGGTAAACCTCGCTTCAGTGTCTCAATAGCGGACTCAAAATGCTCCAGTTGAACCAAACGTATCCAAAAGGTCCGGGCCTCCTGTCTCTCCAGGGGCGACAAGACCGGGTTCGACATTTTGTCGCGTGGGTTCCGAGCGTTGTGGGTGAAGCGCTGAATCCAAGCCGTCACCCCAATCAATTTATCAAGGGAACTGTAGCGTTCCTGAAGATAGCTCAGCGAATTGGCTGGCTTATCTTCCACAACTCCGACTCGCAAGCCAGGTAACACATCGGGCTCGGAGAACCTACTCTGAGGCCAGGCGGACTCATTCCGAGTCAGCCAGTCAGGGCCCCACCAAAGAGAGTGGTTGACAAGGTCGGAAGCTTCACATCCGCGGGAAGCACAATCTGCAGGGTTCAGGTCCCCTGGCACATGTCTCCAGGTCAACGGGGTTTCCGAATTCTGGATTTGGGAAACCCGGTTGGCAACAAAGACTTCCAAGTTGTGGGGAGCGGCTCGCAACCAACAAAGGACAATTTCGCTGTCCGACCAGGCGTACACGTCCGTCAGGTCAACGATCGATAGGAGGGACGTACGCACATGGTTGAGAAGGCGCACCAAAAGAGCGGCTCCAGACAACTCCAATTTGGGTATCGTCAAGCGTGACCGAATTGGGGCCACTTTACTTTTCGCCAAGACAAGGTGGGTTGCGACCTCGCCGGTGTCACTGACAGTTCGCAAATAGACCACGGCTGCGTACCCTTTTCGGACGCATCACAAAAGCCGTGGAGACTGGCGTGGCACCTTCCGGGCGGTAGGAAGCAACGAGGCATCGAAATCCGATTAACATTCGGAAGTGAGGCCACAAGGGAGAGCCACTCCTGTAGCCTGAGACCCTAACCTCCCTGAGGCAGTCGACAAAAGTATGGTCTGGCATACTGACTGCTGTAGATCCAAAGTCTCAGGGGAGGTGGCTAGGTGGCAGCTAGGGTGGCGGACACCTAGCGCGACGCGCCTTCACCAGCGGGAGCCCACTGACGGGGGTACTCCGGCTGGGGCGCTGCTAGAGAGGGGGAGGGTACCCAACGTGGGGACCATCCGGCATAACCAACCCGGGGTCGCACCATGCGGCTAGCATCCGGGGCGTGGTAGGGAGCGCCTCGACCTAGCACGGGTGGATGGCGCTCCAGTTGCGTCCACACATGGAGGGGAGGCAAAAACCTAGACGGTTCGACGCTCATTTGAGCGGCCGTCAGACCCCGTCATAAAAATGCGAGGGGGGTGTGACCCTCCCCTGGGGGGGTGTGACCCCCCCTGGGGGGGTGAAGCCCCACCGCCCCTAGGGCGCTGGTAATCAGCAGGGGACCGTTCACCCATTTGGGGCCGCACCATGCGGCTAACGTCCGGCACCCGGTAGGGATCGCCTCGACCTATGGTGGGTGGATGGCGCTCCAGTCGCGGCCACTCGTGTAGTGGCGGCGAGAACCGACGCGGGACGACGCTCAATGGGGCAGCCGCGATATCCCCGTCGTAATGACGCGAGGGGGATGTGACCGTGACGCGGGGGGTGAAACCCTCCTCCGGGGGGCGGAACCCCTACCTCCACTAGGAGGTTGGTGGTCCACCGGAGAACGCCTAACGGGGCTGGCCGGGTGGCCAGGACTAGCGCCCCCGCCCATGGGGGGGGTGCGCGATCGAGCGCCCCCGCCCATGGGGGGGGTGCGCGACCCAACGTCCCGGCGACCGGAACCACTCCGGTTAGCGCACAAGAGGGCCGAATGGGCACCGCCGCAATGTGGGCAGGGCCGCTGGCGCGGGCAGTCTCTTACGAGATGCTGGCCCAGGCACGAGAAGCACCACTGGCGTGTCGCCACGTAATCTCTCCGGGCCGCAACCGGTTTGGCCAGGAAGTGCGGACACGAGGAGACCTGGTGGCCGGGGTGCCGACAATAGGCACAGGGGGGGGCTTCGTGGCCACAGCCCCGCTGTACTGTGACACCCGGCGACCCTCTCTGGCGTCGGCTCCACGGCCTCGCCGGTTGGGGCCGGTCCCCGCCGAAGGGCCAGTCCTTGCCCCACCCCCTCGGACATGCTCGGACCTCCCAGGGGCCACTCGAGGGCCGGTAACTCCAGAGTTATCGGCCTGGAGGCACTCCTGCTCCAGAAACTTCAGGAGGTCGGAGAAAGGGGGCAGGTAGGTTGCACCGTCCCCTCCGAAGCGCTGCTCGAAGCGGAGCTTAAGCTCCGACGGCAGGCGGGAGAGCACTATGTGCAACAACAAGAAGGACCACTGGTCGACGGGGAGATCCAATCGACGGAGAGCATTGGTGGCCACAATGCAGGGGTTTAGCAAGGCCTCTCTGAGGCCGGCCACCCCGGTGACGGCGGGCAAGGCGAGTAGCTGGGCTACATGTGCGTCGGCCAACCGGCGCACATTTTCGTAGCGCCTGGCCAGCAATTCCCGGGCCGTGGTGTAGCTCTCCTCCGAGAGGTCGAGGTGCCGCACCAAATCCAGGGCCTCGCCCTGTAGCGAGGACAGTAAGTATGTCAGCTTCTGGGTGGGGGACAGGTCCTTCCTGGCGTGGACCAGACTGTCAAATAACGCCAGGAAGCCCATCCACTCTTGAAGCTGCCCACCGAATTTGGGCAGCTCGATCGTGGGCAGTTTCCCGAGTAATGCCGGCTGTGTGGGCGGTCGGCTGGGGGAGTCTCGAAAAGCGCCACTTCGACGCCTTTCATCAGCGGCGGTCCGGATCCCATGGGCGGCCTCCACCACCGAGTCCATCAGTTCGAAGAACTGGTCGTAATCGGCCTGAGCCGTCCTCAGTACCTCCTGTTCGGGACCGAGGGTGAGCAGGTCTTGAAAGGCCTGCTCCACGGAGGCCTGCCGAGTCCGCACCTGGTCCGCTCGGTGTAATAGGGCGGCGGTTCTATCTTCGCGGCCTATCAAACCCGCGGCGGACGTCGCCCAGCGAAGCTCAGACTGTATCTGTACAGCTAGCTTTTTTATGTTCGCGGACATTCTAACAAATTAAATGTAAACAAAAGCAAAAATAAAGTAATAATAAATTGAAAAGGCGGCCGGCAAGTCGGCGGGCGGCGCGAGTGCAAGCAATAATAAAATTAAAGCAATAGTAAACAAGTCGTATCGCGGTCGCGGTCGTACCGTAGTCGCAATGAACAAAGCGGCGCGACCGTAGTAGATACGCGTGTTAAATTACGGCGAGCGGGCGGTACCGGCACGCAAGCAAAACTTAAAATAAAAATTAAACTTATAATTATAATAAGCGGAACGCGGCCGAAACGCGGCGTTAACGCAGCGGAACTGGCGGCGATTGCGGAATTTCCGCTAACAGCGCGGCGAACGACGCGGCGCGTGGCGGAAAGCGGGATTTATGCCAGCGGCGCAGAAAATGAACGGCGCGGCGGGCAAAACCAGCGCAAAACGCAAAGCGAGGTGTGGACAAACCACGCTCTGCTACCAAAAATGAATACGCACCGCGCCTGTGCACGATGAATCAGCGGGCAACTGCCGGGCCCATCAGAGCAGTCCAGCGGATTCTCACAGGCAGCGGCGGTGGCGGGTCGAAAAAGGCCCGCCAAAAAATTTTATTAGGCGTTTTGCACTGGGTTTAATCCCGCGGCACAGAGTGACTTACTACTAGGTACTTACCGGCGCATGGAGACAGCCAGCACGTGGAATCCGGGGAGTGTGTTCGTGTAGGATGAAATGTGGTGTGTGGTGCCTGCTGTGTTAAATGCAAATAGGAACACACTCGCCCTCCTTGAGGGATCTTTCGCGGCGGCGGTACGAATTCGCGGGTAGCGAAGCGGCTCCGCGGCGGCGTGATTTCCAGGTGGCGCGGGAGCACAAAAAACAGTATTCCGGATAGCCAAAGGGGCCCGCGGCGTTAGAATGACGCGGCGGACAACACAGCAAACGAAGTAGCACAAGAAATCGGGCTCGTAAGAAGGCGAGATGCGGCGTGGCGGGCGACTTCACGCGGGCGAACGCGGCACGCACAGTCAATCGACTCCGTCGGGATTTAGCATCGAACTGCGTACAGCAAGTGGCGGCGTGGCCGGCAAACAACACGCGGGCGACGCGGCACAAAATGGTACGCGATAAATAGCTCCGCATAAATAATAAGACGGCGAGATGCGGCGTGGCGGGCGACTTTACGCGGGCGAACGCGGCACACACACCGACCGACTCCGTCGGGATTTTGCACCGGACTGCGCGCGCGTCGCCGATGCGGGGAGGCGCGATGCGCGGGGGGCAGTGATAGCCGACCGACGCGAGGCGGTCTAGCATAAACCGGAGAGTGCTAGCGTAAAGCGCAAACAAGTCCCATGAACTGATCAAAAGGGAGTTGGTTGAAGTTGACTGGTGTACATTACTGTCTACTGGAACTGTTGACGATTTATTGAGAACTTTTTACGATAAATTATTTGAGTTAATTAAAAAGAGCACGCCATACAAAAAACAACATAACGACAAACAACCTGCGTGGTTTAGCAAGCCACTTATCAATTGCCTTAAAGAAAAACAAAAAGCGCACGCTAAATTTAAAAAATATAATAATCCCAGAGATTACGACACATTTTCCCTTCTCAGATCTAGGGCTCAAAAATTGATGGAGAACTGTTATAATACCTATATAAGTAATGTTGAAACGTCTCTTATAGCTCATAATACTAAATTATTTTGGAATTTTACTAAATGTAAACGTAAATGTAATTCATTGCCTCAAACCATGAGTTATGACAGGCGGGTAGCGACGTCAGGTTTCGAAATATGTCAACTCTTTTCGGATTATTTCTCATCAGTTTATGTACAAGACAATCTCGACACGAGACGTTT
This sequence comes from Coenonympha glycerion, assembly GCA_963855885.1. Taxonomy (NCBI): domain Eukaryota; kingdom Metazoa; phylum Arthropoda; class Insecta; order Lepidoptera; family Nymphalidae; genus Coenonympha; species Coenonympha glycerion. The sequence goes on from OY979635.1 coordinate 45,622, forward strand.
TACCGGTAGGGCTCAAATCAACACGTTAAGTAAGATTGTTATAGCTAAAAAGGAAGTCCTGAAAAAGATAAGGGGTCTGGAATGGAATAAAGGTCCAGGGCCAGACGGAATTCCTTCCTTTTTTATTAAGGCCTGTGGTAAAGAACTCGCGTTACCCCTGATGATAATTTTTAATAAGTCACTGGCTACAGGATGCTTTCCCGAATTATGGAAAGTTGCACATGTGATTCCTATTTTTAAAGCAGGGTCTAGAACGGATTGTAGTAATTATTGATGATTAAACGAACTTACCTGTAAGTGAAGTTCTATCACAATTATGTGAATACATTTTATTCGAAAATAATAATAAACACAATCAGGGTACACTTTCATTGTACTGGCAATTTCGCACTTTTATCTATTTTGTTTTTTAAAACTGACCACCCTGATGGACACGCTGTCCCAGCCTACGTCCGTGCCAAGCTTCATTCTTTAGAGAATATTTAACAAAATTTTCGTATTATACTCATGGGTTTTGGGTATGGGAGGGACCTTATATTATTATTTTCGAATAAAATGTATTCACATAATTGTGATAGAACTTCACTTACAGGTAAGTTCGTTTAATCATCAATTATATTTCATACATTTTATTCTTCAATAATAATAAACACAATCAGGGTAGATGTTTAGAGATGAAAATTTTTGTTAAATTATGGACATTAACAGATAGTAAATTGTTTCCTATTATAATAGGAAATAGGTCCTCTTTATACCACAGAAGTATTTAATTAACACAATCTTTTCGTTCAATTCCTGGATCAATAAACCAGTCACATTACAAATAGGTTTAATTTATATTTAGATAGATTATAATGATTAATGATTAGAGAGCAAAAGAGCTATTGCGACAGAAGCATCATCGCTCAATAAGAGGTTATAAAACTTAGGTAACGTCCGTAATGGTTGTTACCAGCAGACTGCTTTTCTGATGAGGTCAAGCAACAAACTACGTGCTCGCCGAGGAAGTGTTGCGTACTTGGTGCTGAGTACACTGAAACGCAGACCTCTCTCGTGAGAGATTATATTCCTCGGCAGACACGTTCTCACGGTGGTCTGCCTGCAGGCGACCTTATGAGGTCGCTTCAACATTATCAGGAGGTTGTCTATTATATATCTTGGTCTAAGATTTTGTAAACGACATATCGATTTGTTTTTCAAAGCTGTGGCAAATTTTTATACTTTCTCTTCAGTTTTGATTATGGTATAATTAAAACTGGTTCGCCCTGAGTAGTAGCTGGCGTTGTATAAACTCAATAATTCCCTTGAATTATATAAAAAACAATAATACTAACTTTAACTAATGCTAATGTTTTCATTCTGTGCTGTGTCTACTGCCTAAAGCTAAAAAAGTTACAAGATCAGCAAAGCAAAGTTACGGAATGAATAAACTCTTATTAAGGCCCATTGAGCAATGTGTTAGCATACTATATTGTGTGCTACTATGTGGTGTTTGATGTTAATTTATCTATTCATTTTCGCAATATAATATTTATATATATATATATATATATATATATATTTTTTTTTTTTTTTTGACCCAAAATCATCAGCAGAAATTAAACTCAATGCCGAATGATAACAAGTAATCGTACCATATGCTACGTCGTTAACAAGTTGTTCTGTTGGAAATTACGAGGTTGACTTATAATGTACGGATTGTACGGATCTCAGTCGTTATTAAAGCAGTATTGCCACAAAACTTTGTAAATAACACAAAATTTTTGAAACATATAGATTATTAAAAATTCCAACAAAATGTCCTTTTTTTTTTTTTTTTTTTTTAATGCCTTCAGAGAACTTCCTCCAGTAATTCCTATGAATTGTGGTTCTCTAGGGAAAGACCATATTTATTTATTTATCATCAATAAATGTACTATAAGAAGTAAGTCTTTTGACACCTTATGTAAAAGAAGAAAATCCAAAGTTGTAAAGGTCCTTAGACGATGTATGTCTAAAGCATTGTCTATAATAGTATTTTTAAGCATTCTACCTCTAGAAGAATGTATAGAAGAGCAAAGGTAAACTTGGTGTTCCAAAATGTTCAGAATGCGTCTGTTTCTAAGACGTCTGGGTTCATATTGATTACATTTCGCATTATTGCAAGAAGCGATAAATTCAATAACTGGATTGAACTCTTTGAATAACTTTGGAGTATATAATTTTACAGCGGTAGCTTAATCCCATTAACTGGATGTAACTCTTGGTCAGCTTTTGATTATCTTTAATTTCCATATAAGAAACAATTAACCCAATCGTTTAAATGAGGATATTTGATATCCTCTATGCAACTGATGTAAATCATGTGTATCAAAATAGATGTATCGAAAAATATGGCCATCAACTCTGTAAAGAGGTATTTCGATTCATCTTAACGTTAATTATTACAAAAACAAAAATCCCTCTAATGAAAAGAATTAGTCTTCATCTAGACCGGGAAATCGTGTGAATCACTAGTTCAACCTTTTAGGTTTAAGGGAGTTAGATGACTTAAAAAATGTTTTGTAACCACTGGCCATCTGATAGGATAACCGATGATGGACGAACAGCTGCGTCTAAAGTCTAATTTTTCTTACGGGCTACATTTTTTGTTTCTACAGACGTTCTGTGTCACCCCATCCATACCTAATAGCTGGAGAAGTGGACTTTAGGACTTTTAATCGGAATTAAGCTTAACTCTTAGATGATACAACGAGTTAAGCGTATAAATTTTTTTACAGAATTTGAATTGTTACATAATTCACGTCATAGTTTGCGGTTGGGTAACGATACTGCCATATCGTCAGAAATTAAAATAAAACCAGGAAACTGAGCATGTTTTGAGGGTAGTAAATAACTTTAACACTCTAACACCTAACAAATCTTCATGAAAAAACCGCGGTAAGTATCTGAGATGAGTCACAACTTCTTTATGTATTTTACCAAGGATGAATCGGTACTTTAAAATAAGATTCTTCAGTTCATAGGCATAAAACCCTTTTTAAGTATTCGCTTGTAAGCTGTTCTATGAACTATCAATTTCAAAGGATTTTGAACTACAAGTTCATTCAACGCCTTTAAATTTAGAATGTATCTTTTACCACGTAAGATTTTGAGGTTAGACACATCTTAACTATAATCGAACATGCAGTGACTCACTCCCACATTATCTCACCCAAAAAAGAAATGTCGATTGTCAAAGACATTTGTCGCTTTTTATTTGTTGTGAACGTGTAAGACGGTACACTGTGTTAGTGTACGATTTTTAAAATGGTATTATGTAATAATAATTTTTTGGAGCTAGTTCCTTAATTTGTTCAATTCATTAAAATATTTTATTGAATGTACGTACATTTGTACACCTAGTGAAAGTAAAAAAATAGTCTTCACTTATTATAACTCCCGAAATTCTAGATCATGTTATAGATCGTGACGGATTCCTTGTCAGTGATATGTAACCAATAAACTTCAAAATGTTGAAGACAACTGGAATATAGGTACCTTAATGTCTAGCGTCGTCGATGAACCTGGTGGAGACTCGCTGCCACGTCGCATCTTCCTCGCCAATACTCAAGTGTGTCACGCCCCCCCTGCTGGCCGAGCCGTAACGAGAGGGGGCCAGCTAGTTTCTCGAGAAACGAGATTGCGCTGTCCCAGCGGTGGGTGTCGATAGCAAAGTCGCCCGCCGCGCCCTGCTGGTTTCTTTATTTACAACACCTGACGATCAGTAACCATTGAAACTAGTATAATGCCCGAAACTATTTCTCCGAAAAAACATCTGGTCCCGTTCGTGAACTTTAATTACTTGTCATTTGTCGAAACAAAATGTCATTTGTCAATACTTAAGCTTCTTCTCAGTTCAGGACGCGTTGTGGTTTAAGATTTTTATTAGTTTTAGAAAGAATTTAACAATTCACTTCAATGAAACTTTCAGACTAATGGTACCTACATTATACATAATATTGTTAACTTATTGAGTTTTGAGCTAATAGTTAAATTATCATCCCATTACACAATCTGAACATTAATTTTCGAAAGTAAGTAAAATTATTTTCCACCACAAAATCTAAACATTATTGTTGTAGGTACATAGTTAGAAAAGTTCGACGCGTTGGTACCCTCGTGGAATTAGTTTTTAAGTCGTGAAATAGTTATCACTGATAAAAGGCTATAACGTTTAACTGGCTATTCATAAGCCAGGCAAGTATATCAAATAAACTATTTGATTCTTTGCAATGAAGGTCGGCTAGAATTTTACAACTGTCGGGACTAACCATTATTATAGTTCTTGTGACTGAGCGCCGATAGCAATTCGGGATCAAAGTCCGGGAGGTCATGCGGAGCCACTTGTAGTGAAGCCGAGAACAGCGCCACACCGACATCGTCCCCCGTTGGTATCCGCAAAGTCCTTTGAGGTATTTTTAAAATCCTTCGTGTTGACCCGCAGTCAACCTCCAGGAGCATTGACGCATCATGCTATGCTTTCGTGGTATCCTCAACGTGATACCCTCCAAGCTAGCTTAGAGATGCCTGGACTATTTCGCGCATCATGCTATACTTTCGTGATAACCTCAATGTGATACCCTCCAAGTTAGCTTAGAGATGCCTTAGGATTTCAATTTTTGGACACACTTTCGTCGGCATTGATATTTGAGTTGATGTGATATCTGGGAAAAAAGGTTAATTTTCACTTACCCTCTTTCCTCGGAGTCTGACGAAGATGAATGCACAATTATATGTTTTGATTTGATTTTATTTTTGTTATAATAATAAATTTTACTAGCGTCTAAGCATTATCAGTATAGAAAATTAAGCAAGTTTTAACACTGAACACTTATTTTTTTTTACTTTGAACCTAAATTAACAAAAACGAGACGTGTTTTTGTAGTCGAGTGCTCATTGCCGCGCACAATAAAAGAATGAAGCTTGGCACGGACGTAGGCTGGGACAGCGTGTCCATCAGGGTGGTCAGTTTTAAAAAACAAAATAGATAAAAGTGCGAAATTGCCAGTACAATGAAAGTGTACCCTGATTGTGTTTATTATTATTGAAGAATAAAATGTATGAAATATAATCGTCCTATATGTATTCTAAACTGCGTTGCCAAAATTTTTGAAAGTATTGTTTATGATTATATTTACTACTTATTTAAACCTCTAATAGCCCCACAACAACATGGTTTCGTTAAAAGTAAATCCACTGTAACCAATCTCGTCGAATATTCAAAATTCTTGTCTACTTGTATAGACAAAAAGGTTCAAGTGGACGCAATATACACAGATTTCCAAAAAGCATTCGATAAAGTAAACCATAGGTTACTTTTCCATAAGCTCGAAGAATATGGTATGCATGGTGATTTATTGAGATGGATTATATCATATGTAACTAATCGGTCGCAGATAGTGGCAGTTAATGGCTTCTTTTCTAATCCAATTACGGTTCCTTCAGGTGTTCCTCAGGGATCGCACCTGGGTCCGTTACTTTTTGTAATATTTATAAATGATATCACATCGGTTATTAAAAATAAATGTCTCCTCTATGCAGATGACTTAAAGATTTTCAGCGCTATATGTAGTCAAACTGATTGCCAAACTCTGCAAGAGGACTTGGACTCGGTGAAAATATGGTGTGAAGCGAATGGCATGAATTTAAACGTTAATAAGTGTTTTGTTCTTAATTTCACTAAAAAGCGTAACAAAATTAAATATGACTACTGTATAGATAACAGTAAACTCTTAATAAAGTCTAGTGCCAAGGATCTTGGGGTAACTTTTGACGAATCTTTGACTTTTAAGTTACATGTTAATAACATAACGTCACGGGCTAACCAATTGATGGGATTTATCTGTCGGATTACCAAAGGATTCAAGAACCCCTTAAGTATGTTGTATCTATATAAAAGTTTGATCCGCAGCATACTCGAGTATGGATCCCCGGTCTGGTCTCCTTACCAGAAGACTTATTCTGACGCTATTGAGTCCATCCAGAGGCGTTTTTTAAGAATTCTTTCATACAAATTTAATGCGAAGCTCGTTAATTCATCTTATAGCGAAAAATTAAATTACTTTAAACTTGATCCTTTACATATGCGTCGTACTTTTTTAGATATTATGTTACTATTTAAAATATTGAATAACGTTACGGACACCTCTCTGAATGACATATATATTAATTGCTCGATCCCTAATCGCTCGTCTCGCACCTGGAATGTGTTCAGAACCTCTTTCTGTCGCACCAATGTCGCGTACCACTCTTGCATTAACCGAATATGTCGCCATTATAATGCTCTCCACCATAGAAATGGTCAGCTCAATATTTTCAACCCTAGGGAATACTGCTTTCGTCGTGACGTCATGGACTCCCTACGTAGGGGAGTCAGATAGTTTATTGTTTTTCCCCTTTTTTTTCTCTATTGTATTAATTAATTTAAGTAATTTTGCATATGTATTTCGTGTAATTTAATGTTTTGTATTTTGTACTCTATCTAAATATCCTAAACTGTTTTCTTCTGATTTATAATGCTTCTGTTTCTGCCAGTTATTGATGCTCGGGCTATATATATGTGTTGTAATAAATCAATTTATCTTGTTATATTGTAATGCTCAAGTGTTGTTGGCGGAACCAATAAAATAAAATAAAATAAAAATAAAATAAAACTACGTCCATCCATTTGAAATACTCATACCAAATAGTTTGTAATTCGTGCATATTTCGATTATGATGTGGTGTAATTCGGGTTATATAGTAATAATCTATACTCCTGAACATATTTGATTCGGTAATACTTCTCTAAAACGAAATATAAATCAATTTTGGTCAAAATTGTTATAACGTCGGTCGAATTCCGTAATACCAAAAATTTTATGAATGAAAACTTGTAACTTTCTTTATTAACTGGTGTAGTTAATAAAGAAAGAGTATGCTCCCATTTTAAAACATACCTAAGTACAAGTGGCATATAGTTATGGAGTAAAAGAAAACCTTAAGATCACTATAGAAAATGCATGGTACCCGTGGGATTAATAAAAGCCGCAAGGAGTTGCGGCATAAGCAAGCAAAAAAATTAAGAATATAATATTAATTGATGTTTGTTTTGAATCGTAGACATGATGCACAACTGCATCGCAATGATTCGCAATGGAACGCGCTCGGTGTTTCAACGGGGAAACGATCACCAGCCAGAAGAGACTCTCGAGATGTACGCGGAAATCACGCTTCCTCCTCTCTGGCGACAAGGACGAGCGTCGTACGAGCGTCGTGCGAGCGTCGAGCGCGGAGCAGCAGCTGGCGAGCGTGACGCACGTGACACGACAATGCGCGGCTAATTCAATAAGGAGCGCGCATTACCGCGAGGCGCGAGCCGGCCAGTAGGTCATCGCTAACTTGTATGAATTAAACCGCTTCCTGCCGCCGGCCGCTCCACCGGCCCGGCAGTGGGCAGCCGGGCTAACCACTCGTATAATACCTACATCTTAATAAATCATATTAATCTGTCGTCATCACGTCGTCACTCCCCGCCACAGCCCCCTGCGACTGCTATTTAAAGAGAAATCCGATCTGGATGTAGGTAAGGGTAGGTACTCAGGTATCCGATGTCATAGGCGGCGCGCGGTGCTGAGATATTATTCACAAAGTATAACGTATCTAATGGTCGTTTACACTTACATTTTAAGAGTCACCTAAGCCCTTAGGTGACAGTTGTTGTATGTCAAAACTGTCACCTATCGGCTTAAGCGTTTCTTAAAGTGTTGGTGAAAACGGTCGTAAATGTACTTCTGCAGCACCCGCGCTCTGCTCGGGCGTCGAACTCCCCGGAGCGGGCGTCGCCGGCGTGTTCGGCTACTAATCATGATGTGCCCGGCATCGGGAAACAATTCGTAGAGAGATCTATCGTCGAGAAAGGCTAGAACTTTGCGAGGATGATAAGGTCGTGCGCGGTGAAGTGTCGCCCTTCGCGCTGCACTCTGATGTCTGCAGCAGTTGCGACAGCTCTCGTGGCATCTTCTTCGGCCGCCGCGCGACGCGTCTTCCCAGCCCCAGATGCTGCAAGGAGTGTCCGTCCGTCCGTCGCACGGCGCGTCACCCGCTCGCCGCACAAAGCCGACGATGCGCCGCGCCCGCCATTGTGCTCGCAGCCGCCGACCCCGCGCACTTTACAATAAACATTATCTACGCGCAGTTATAACTACTCTATTGGGTGCTTGCTATTATTATAAGTTTGGTACACACTCTTGTATAAGTTACCGAACCACACGGGTGATTCCGGTGCCTACAGTGAATAATGAAGTAGGACTCACACAGGTAACCGGTAGCCGGCTGCCGGCAGCATCACGAACGCGGAAAGAGGCGCTGGGAGTTTATAAAAGACGGGGAAGTGGCTCTAGATCTGCACAGAAAAAAATGACGAAAATTGTTTCGAAATGGCGCCCCAGCCCACACGCGGTCGCCCCGACGCCTTTCGTGATTCAGGCGTCGTTCGATATCCTCGACGCCACCTCTTCTGTACAGAAGCCCGCCTTGGACATGAGTCCTTCCGATTCTGAAACTTTCAGTTTGAAAGGCCAGAAACCGAGAAGCGCAGCGTCGGCAGACCCCCACCAGGTGGTCAGACTACATAAAGACAGTCGCGGGGAGTCGCTGGCGTCAGGCGACGCAAAATGGTGGTGTTTGGCGGACATTGCAGGAGGCCATATGTCCAGCAGTGGATGTCCATCGGCTGGAACGACGACGACGAGAGGAGGTTTAGGACCACGCCACATTCGCCTCAACCGGCAAAGCCGAAGTGCTCGTATGATATCGTCAGGTGGACTAGACTCGTATACTCGCCCTCGGGTGCGGGCCAGAGCCGTCCCTGGCGCTAACCTCTTCGGAAAAGACTCTCGACTTGGCACGATGCAGAACTTAATATTAGAATATGTTATAGGTAGATATACAATCCGAAAGAAACGATGAAAACGATTGCGGTGGTAGGTGTGTGCGGCGCGGAGGTTGCGGCCGCGCGGTCATTACAGTCAATAACAATCGCGCACGTCCAGCCGCGGCCGCCGCGTGTAATTGCATCCCGCTCCCGAGGGCGCGCCTCGTGCCGCGCGCTGCCTACACCTGCCGGCGCCGCGCCGCGCCCGAGGCCACGAGGACAGGGTTGTTGTGCCTTCGTGCTGCTGGGTATCTGTAGCCTGTAGGCGACGTCTGGCGCAGGGTCCCTCCAGGCGTCGTAGCACCCGCACCCTGGTAGCTATCAGCTGATCTTCGTAGTATAATTAATAATAACAATCATACCAAAAATATTTTCATGTAAAATGTTGCCAAGCCGAGACCACCTCGTGTGAGGTTTGGCCGTTCCCGTTCCCGCTTCCTGTTCGAACATTTAGACCTACTTTCAAAGAAGTTTGCTACATTAATTTACCTAAAAAGCTAAATAAACCTATAATTTAAAGTCGTTATAAATTACTGTAGAAAATTATTCACGAGAACTATGGATTTATCATGGATGATAAGTATACTATCCTATCGATTAACACATAAGTCACTTTCAATCTATCTCCAGTTTAAATATTGCCAAATTGGTTCTGCAGCTTTTGTAGCGTGAAAGAGTATATTATATCTCCGTGAATATAGACGTGAATTTTGATTTTGTTTATCTGATATAATCCCTACCCAAGTTATAGACCCGTAGAAAAATACGACGAAGTGCGTACGTACCTGCGACCCGTACGAATTCGCTTGACTCGTTTTGGCAGGAGCGCTACCGTGCCCTCAGATTAACTTGATATAGGTACTTATCAAATAAATCTTGGTGGAGGTGGTACTGCGCACTCGTACAGCGTACAAGCTAGCTACACCGAGGACGCAACGAGGAAACAGAATACCTGACCGTCATCTGTGGCGGTATATCAGCGCTCGTCGCCCGTCGGCCGGTGCGGTACGTACGTCTTTGTCCCACTGCAGGTGGTAGGGTATCTCGATGCCGAAGGGGAAGTCGAGGTGGCAGTTCATGACGGCGTACCCGCCCACGCTGGCGCGCAGGCGCTCCTCCTCCTGCGGCAGCAGCGAGGCGCACGCGCAGCCCGCCCACAGCGCGCACAGCGCCCACAGCGCGGCGCCCATGTCGCCCACTGCCCACTGGTCGGTCACCGGTCACCGGTCACTGCTCGCGCGCGACAGGCGAGGCGTCGCTGCGACACCGAGTGGTCAACTAGCCGAGGCGAGTGGGCAGCGCTGCGTCCGCACTCTGAGAGCGAGGTGCCGCCAGACACACGACCCGCGACGGCGCGGTTTTGGCGAATAATCGCTAAGAAGTTTATCGGGAAAACTACTAAGTATAATACTTTATGGTGTAGGCAGTAGACTGGCACGTCTAAATAAAAAACCGGCCAAGTGCGAGTCTGACTCGCGCACCGAGGGTTCCATACCATAGAAGAGGTAAAACATTGAAAGAATCACTTTAGTTCATGAATTTACAAGTAAAATTTACATGTAGGTACTTTTGTTGGCGAACCGCAAACGTTACTTTGTTTTTGGTGGTTTATTGTTATTATCAAAAAAAGTATAATAGTTAGGGAGTTGATTTTATTTTTCCTGTAAAATATACATTAATGTCTATTGATCATAATTATTTCAGATTTTTCGATTCATAAACTTCGGAGATAAGGGGGGGAACGGTATTTTTTCGACAGTTTGCTCAATAAATCCAAAACTATCGGGCATAAAAATAAATAAAAATCGGTTTTAGAATACAAAAGTAACGTCCTTTCATATGATACCCCACTCAATACTGTTATTTCATTTTGAAAATTCGAAGCCCCGGTTTTCCCCTTTTTAAATAAAAATAAAAACAATTTTCAATGTTTTATGATTGCAATGGCGTTGGGTCACTATCTTCGATAGCTTCGATAGTTACTGAAATAATCGAGTGGGACGGACGGACGGAGAAAGTCTAAGGGTTCCATTTTTACCAAATTGGTATGGAACCCTAAAAAGGAAAGGCACCATAACAAAGACAGATGAAACTTTATTGTAAACAAATTGCAAAAGATTTAAATACCTACCTACGTAATTTTACTAACTAAACGAAGTTCTTCAGATACGTAAAATTTTTAGAGTTCACATATTTTATCCAAATGAGCTATGACATAAGCGACTAAGTGAAAAACAATTCTTAGTTAGGTATTGTTCTTTCTTTATTTTTTTTCATATAGGCCTAAATAATAGGCACCCATGAAAAGTCAAAAACTCCTGTTTCGTTCCTGGCGAGGTTCGGGGGGAGCACGAAGGTTATTTATGAAAGCGCGTGTGTCTGGTGGTGCGCGTGTGCCCGAGCTCGGGGCGAGCGGTCGGCACTAGTCCCCAGGCGCGCTATAATCGCCACTCTGCTACTTGCTCCTCGTTTGTACGCCGCGGGACTGTTGTGTGTATGTGCTCGATGCACCTGCGGTACGCAGTGGCGTGCCGCCCGTCACGACTGTCACGACTGTCACGACTGTCACGCGGCACGCCGCACGCGCGTGACGCGCCGTCTGCAGAGTCGAGGTCGGGTGGTCTCGGGGTCTGTGGAGCAATGTCGAGCGGGAACGCGTACTCCTTGACCTTTCTAGCGCTGTTGACGCGCTGATGGAGATCAGCCATTGACTTATACTCTAGACGGGGCGGACCGCGCGAAAAAAAGTCGCCAGTTTATGTGAGCAAAACCCCCTCCGGCGTCAGTAGTAAGCTGTAAGCCTACGCAGTATTTCGCAGGAGTTTCGACACATGGCGCTACATTTTCTTGTATGAAGAAGGTTTACGTAAATGTTCGGATGGGCCTATCTTGACTATTATTATCAATGAGATCAGCGGAAGGTCGGGTTCGATTCCCGGGGTGGCGACCAGGCCGCATCTCCAACTATATCAACACTAGAAAACTGTTCCCACCCGATACTATTGAATAAGTAAACACGTGACTAGCTAGTATAAGGATACGAGGTGTCAAGCGAGGTATTAATCTATTGAACCGATTTCGATGAAACTCTCATTGTTCAGTGAGTTGAAGTAAGTGTCAGCCAATAAAAAAGGAATTTCAACCATCAAGTTAATGATTTTGGAGAAATGCATAAAAGTTTATGAAATTCATGTGTTCAGCAATCCTTATAATATTCCCCTAACCCTGATCCTTTATTCCTTCCTTTAAAGTGTTTCGACCCTACCGCGAAATTCAAATTTTATTTCGTTTTTCGCAAATATTACTAACTACACATTGTAGATTTATGGGCCTACTATTTATGCATCTACGTGTTTTTAATAGAAACTTTGCTCGAAAGTTCCCACTCATCTCATATTGGTTCCCGAAAGATAATTTTTTGCAGTTTCCCAGATTTCGAGCTATCGGGAACCAATAAGAAGTAAATGAGTATTGTTGAGCAGAGTTTTTATTAAAAACATGTAGATTCATAAAGGTGCCCGCAAAACTCATTGTCATTAGCCTTCGATGTTTAATTAGCCCACTATGAGCAAAAAACTAATTAAATTTAGAATTTTCGCGCCAGGATGTTACCCATCTCCCTTAACGAATTAAAAAACGAATGATTACATACAGATTTATTTAAAGTCCTCAATGACCATTACTTTGTACAACACCATATATGTACCGCGGTACATGTATAACATATATGTATAACTAATTTACTATATTAGGAGCTGTTGCGACGCTCGCAGCCGCGTCTCAGAGACTGCAGAGATTAGACGATAGTGCATGGGTTTGTCTACCGAATTCAAATGTTACTTGTTTTATTGCATTTTGCGTAAAATAGCGGAAATTGCGCATTTAGTATTACTTTCCCATGTTCATGTAAAAATAAAACTTATTGCATCTAAGTGTACAGTTGAGTGCATTAAACACTACATGGACTTACTTTTTTAAATGGACACTTTTTAGCAACAATTCAAATAAAAACATGTGAAGCTGACACTGAGGTTCCCACAATTAATTATTACTTAACTTAGAAAATGCAATTAAAAAAAAATGGTTTGGTAGTCAGACCCTCTTAGATTTCCTTAAAGCTGAAATTATAATGAAAACAGTTAAATATGTATACATTTATTATGTTGGTGGCAGATTGACGGCCACACAAAGACACAGCAACAAGCGCAGCAGCCGCTCCTGTACTCTTAACCAAACTCTTAACAATATATTATTAAATTCTGGAATATGCCCTTACAATCAATGATATATCAAAATAATGGAAATTTATGTTGTTAGATTAATACAGCTCTCACACGCACGCACTCACACACACGCTCACACAGACAGAGTACAATTAATAGCTTAATAACTAATTAAATTCATTAAAATGCTCCCGCGTTCACTAGCAACCACGCTAGCCCTGCATGATGAGGTGCACAAAGTTCTCGTAGTTGATGTTGCCCTGCGAGTCCTCCTGCCCCTGCAGCAGCTGCTCCACCTGCACACACACACACATGTACACGCACTACACACAACACACACACATTGTCAGCAGTTAGAGCACCACAAGGTAAAAGAATTTATTATCTATATAAATTTAAATATGCATCAAAATTTCACTTGCGGTGGGACAGATAGATGGCGTTAGTTCTGCCTAAGAACGAAAAACAATATGCATCCAAATTTCGTCGTGGTGAGACAGTCTCGCGTAGCTCAGAGGAAGAGCACCTAGCCGCAATAGCTAGGGGACGTGGGTTCGTGTCCCACCGCGAGTGAAATTTTGAAAAAAATTTTGATGCATAATATTTAAATTTATAGGAATAATTTCCTAAGTGTGTGAAAACACTATAATATAAAATATAAGTAGTAATTTATTATCTGTTGTTATCTGCAGAATTATGCATATGTTCTTTTTAAATATTCACCATCATAATAATTACACATAGCATATATATAAGAAGCAATGGTGGGAATCAATTCTGTAAGCTATGTTTCACTTTCAGTCCCTCATAACTGTTGAAGGCTTCATTTATTAGCTTCTCAAAGCAGTTGCACTTACACTCTGAGATCTTATCATTCTGTGAGTACTTGTTGCAATATGTACTACAAAGTTTGAGGTTTTTGAAATCTAAGTTAATATTCTTTTGGCACAGACCTAGGAAGGCAGAGCAACATAAGTGTAATAATTTATATTAAAGAATTCTATGTGATTATACCTCATCGTCACTGAGCTTCTCCCCGAGGGTAGACAGCAGGTGACGCAGCTCAGCCGAAGAGATGAAGCCATTGCCGTCCTTGTCAAAGTGCCTCAGCCCTTCGATAAAGTCATTGGCTGTGTCTCCACTGCGTGCCTTGGAAATAGCCTGCAAAACGAATTATGTTAAATCACGATGAACTGGGCACAAGCTGGTCTGGTGATGGGTCAGCGTGCACACCTGGTAGATGGGCAGGAACACTTCGAAGGAGATCCGCTCGTCGGGCTTGAGGTGCAGCGTGCACTTCTTGACGTCGGACTCGGTGGGGTTCTGGCCGAGCGCCCGCAGCGCGTCGCCGATCTGCGCCACGTGGATCTTGCCATCCCCGCGCGAGTCGAACAGCTGGAACGCCTCCTGGAACTCTGCAACGGGGGCGCGCGTTAGAGAGGGACGGGCGGTCGGAGCCGGCCGGGCGCCGCGCGGGCCTACCTTCCACGGAGGTGAGCTTGAGCTTGGTCGGGGGTTCGTACGTGAACATGGCGCGCGGCGGCTGCGCTGGCTGGTGACACACTGCGCCGCGTCGCGACCTCCGCCGAATGTTAAAACACTAGCCATATAAGGAAACTAGGGCGCTTGCAAAACTACACGCTTTTACAGAGAACGTTGATTGACGTGACTCAGCCGCGCACTTGCGAGCGGCAGGCCCTCCGCGACGCGCGCGCCACGAGCACGCGTAGCCATCGACTCGCTCCAGATACCAGTTCCAACTTCCAAGTTATGTGCCTCGAACAAAAGAACTAACACAACCATTCTAATCCTATGACTCACCCGCCAGTTGGTCTTCCGAATATCCGGCCTGCAAGCAAATAATTTATTTAAACATGTTGTTAAACCTTTAATTGGAAATACAACGAAATTATTAAATATTTTTTACCATTATTTTGTATAAATTGCGTTTTTATAAACAACGAAATTAAATTTTTCAAGTTTGTGATTTTACTCGCAGTTAGTTAACTGTCAGTTGCAGGGTTGCCAGATATTTTCCATTTGAATTCGCCCAATTTTGCCTGCTGAGTAGCCTAAATTCGCCCAATATTTTTATTTTGCACAAGTAGCCTAATTCGCCTAAATCTTTGTATCTAACAGACCTATAATTTAGACCCAAATAAAGAGGACACGTAAAAAAAAAGTGAAAAGATCGATCTAGCTAGGATTCATTTTTAGAAAATTTTTTTTGGCCAATAGTAATACTGCCGAGCGAAGCTCGGACACCCAGATATTATTTATTTATTTACTAGCTGTTGCCCGCGGCTCCGCCCGCGTGCAGTTCGTTTTTTTTACAAAAATGTTTCCCGTAGAATTTCTTGATTTTTCCCAAGATAAATGAGTGAAAGGCCCTGGGTTCGATGGATCCGTAAAGGAGTCTTCTTCCAATTTCTCCTGTCAACGTGCAATCATCTTTCACAAAATTCACCTATCTCTTCTTTGGTCTTCCTCTACTTATACACTCTGTCAAAATCACTTATATTCGCATGGAGTTAGACAGAGTGGGGCGTGTCATCGTGGATTGAAATATCTATACTCGTACTAACCAAACTCATCATATTCTGAGAGGATACCAACGCCAAGTTATTGTAAGGTTGAGAAGAAATTCAGTTATGTTGTAGTTGTATAGTTATACCTAGTTGTACGATCAAAAGGACGATTTAAACTGTCGATATTTTGACCCAGTGGCACAGGTCGTGACCACTACGTGACCACGACTTGCACCAATGGATCGAAATATCGACAGTTTAAATCGTTCTTTTAATTGTGCCACGTAGATGTCATAGGTTTTTAACTACCCCACGGGAACTCTTTAATTTTTCAGGATGAAAAGTATCTTAAATGTTGACCGGGAATATAAAGTACGATCATAAAGTTTCATTTAAATCCGTTACTTGAAAGACGCCTGCTAAACATTGTTTTTGTAATGTTTTACTTTCCCACGGGAACTCGATTGGTTTAATAAGTTTTACTACACTGGCCTGCAAAAGAAAGTATCACACTTTGTATCAATTTAATTTTAAAAGTGTGATACTTACTTTTGCAGGCCAGTATATATATTTTGTTTAAACGGCAACATAAGGTATCAGCACAGCTATCATTAGTTGTTGTTTACAAAGCTTTTAAATTAGTTACAGTTTTTTACTATCCCTCGGGAACTCCTTAATTTACCGGGATCAAAAGTATCCTATATGTTGACCAGGGATATAAGCTACCACCACACAAAATTTCATTAGAATCGGTCCAGCCGTTACAAAGATTAGCCCGTACAAACAGACAGACAAACAGATAAACAGACAAACAGACAAACAGAGAAACAAAAAAATTTAAAAAAATCCAAATTGGTTCTATTTCACTTCTTACATCCCCCTGACTCGGTTTTTAGCATTTTTTTTCATTGTACAGAAATTCGACCTCTACAGATTTATTATAGGTATTGATATTGATGATTGTAGACAGGTACCAATTACCAAATTATAACTTATGGTGGGGTCATGTTCTGTATTTACATTTGCAGTAATAACTGTTTTCTATAGTTCGTTCACACGAATGAAATTGATACGGATACGTGACGTAACTTTCCGTCGCTCTGGGCATTGTGACTTCCGGCCAATATAAAGTATAGTAAAACATTAGTGTCAAACGCACTTATGTATCTCTATCTCATTCCTACAAATAGTAATTGCAATACGTATGAGAAAGCAAACAGCATGGAAAGAAAAAAAACCTGATATTTCATACGTTTGTAACGAAACTTTCGTTACAAACGTATGTAAAAGAAATTATTAGATAGCTTTTGGTCAGGTAGCCTAAAATCGCCCGTTTATTTTTTCCAGGTAGCCTAAATGGCTACCGGTAGCCAATCGGGATTTTTGGTCGCCGATTGACCCCCCGAGGTAGCCTAAATGGCGATAATTCGCCTAATCTGGCACCACTGGTCAGTTGTCACTTTGTCAGTTCACAGTTGTCACCCTGTCAACTAGTGTCAACTGTCAACCTGACTAAGCAATATCCTAGACCTAGTATATCATTATAACTAGACTGTCCACCATGAGGATTGACGAATAAACCGGTCCGAGCGAAAGGGCTCTGCAGGTACTGCATCCCTTTCTAATTTTAGGTAACCATGATGAAACGGAACGCCGGACAAATTCCTATGACGACAACATTTATTTTCATTTTAAATGTGGTTTTAAAAATAATAAACAATACATTATTGAAAGAAACCAAGAAATGTAATTAAATTAAAATACTACTTATTTTAAGAATTAATATACCTACATATAAAAATTAAGGGTAGCTAGGCGCTAAGATACCCTTTATGCAGGCAGCATTGCCGTGCTAAATTGAAATTCGTTGCGTGAGAAAGCTGTCTGTCAAAATCAAAAATCAGAAATTAGAAATCAAAAATCAGAAATCAAAAATCAAAAAACAAAAAACAAAAATCAAAAATAAAGATCAAAGATCAACAATCAAAAATCAAACAAAAAGATCAAAAAATAAGCAAAGTTCAGGCGTGAAAAAAAAATCATGACTATTGCAAAAAAAGATGCCTGTGCGTGAAAAATGACAACCTCTGAAAGTACGCATAATATTTTTAACACAAACTATCTCCTGATAATAACAAACTCAGTAAAAAAAATTGTTCTAGTGCGAGTCGGCCTCGCGCACTGAGAGTTCCATACTATCAAGAACAATTTTCAATACTATACTAACCACCCCTGCCCATCAAATTAAAAAAAAAAACAAAAATTACGTTACATTACTATTATACGAGTACATCTCCAATTTGCCTACCGTACCGTATTTACCTGACTACTACTAGATACGTGAGTAGAAAAATCTTTGATCCACGTCATTCGTGGTTACCCTACAGAATATGATTGCTGTTTTTGAAAAAAAACACCATCTTGCATTTGGTATTACCAGTACCTGAATACTTAGGAACTACTTTACTCAGTTGTAATGAATTATTTTTATGACGGTACAACGCAATAATTATTATTTAAACAAATTAATAATTATAGTAGCTGGAGATATAATAAAAAAAGTTTCAAAGTTTCTGCATGTTCGTTTTGGTAAATCATAAAAAAAGCAAACTACTATATTTTTTTTCTACAACTTCTACCAAAGCCAATATTTAGTTGAGATGGCAAGATGGCAAGACAAGGACACAGTACCGGAGGGATCGTTCCCACCCATGACCGCTTTTAGCTAGGTAACGCTTGTAAGGGAATAGCTACTCTAATGTGAAAACATAAGTCTCATTTTTACAAAAATGTTTGGTTCGCACTATATATATATATATATATATATATATATATATATATATATATATTATCTCTATGACCACAGCACATGGACACACAGGACCTATCCATGGTTATAAGGTCCATGGACCTATCATCCGACCATCATCAGACGACAGTCTCATGGTATTGCCATTAAAAAAATTGTATGTACCTAAGAAAGTAAAGTAATGCTGTTCTGTTTGAATAAGCATTGTGTCTGTAGTTTTCATTGCATTTTTTTAAATTAAAATAGTCCAAAAATTTTCATATATTCATGTTGAACATTCAGTAATCAGTAATAAATATTTAATTTCAGAACGTCAGCAGCCATTGATCTCTTCTTTCAAAAAAAAAGCCGATTGAAATGATGGCGCGGTCGGGTTGGTCGGCGAATGGCGATTGGTGAACGAATCGTAGAAGGAAGAAAAATGGTGTAGAAAATCGTTGAAAAGGTTAGTTGATAAATTTTTTGGATATCGTTTGATCCACAAGAAGAATCGTTATTAATTTTTGTGAATCGAATCGCTTTACACATTATTTGGTAAGCGATCACCGCTATCGGGCGAGGTAGCCGACGGGCGACGGCGTTCGGGCTTTGTTCGCCGAACTCCACGTGCCCTCCGCCATTTAGAATATTTTTTACAACAATTTGGTGCAAGTAATCTGTAAAATCGATTGCAACTGAAGCCCCACGCCGTCGCCCGCTCGATTGTTTTACGTCGTACGGAATTTTCGTGGTTTTTTACGGATGTAAGATGAGACAGCGTGGTCGACGCCGCTGACGGTGCGGTGTTTTGCAGCGCGGCGCATGGCGGCGGGCGGCGAGTTCGTGGAGGGCTGGGTGGTGGCGCAGGTGCTGGGCGAGGGCGCGTACGGAGAGTGAGTGCTTCCCATTTTGCGGGTGTCGGGCGGCCGGGGCGCGAGCTCGTGGCGGTGCAGCCGGCAGCGGGACAGAGGTATTGTTTGAAAACATGACGACACAGCTGGCGTCTCGGTACCTCGTCCTACTACCGACAGTGTTCGTGCGGCTGCGGCGCCCTGCCGCTGCTGCAGAAGCTGCCTTCATATCACTTTCCCTGTGTGTTCCACAAAGAACATGCATATTATGTAATGATATTAAATGCTCTGGTGTTTGGAATATTGAGAAAAATAAGCAGAATATTCATACGTGAGGTTACAATTTTTTATTGTAGCCGGTGTGCTTTGGTATGTACATTATAGTACGTCATTCTATTATCATCTGTTTTGATAGAATGATAGTCCTGATAAAGAATAAAAGCCACTCAAGTGTTAAATAGTAAATACAAATAAAAACACTAGTCTGGGGTAGGCTTGAGCATTGACCCCGAGAATGCTGTGACAAAGAAGGAATTAATAAAGATACATTTTATCGGTTGTAGCTGACCATGGAGGAGATGACTCAAGGTAAACTCTTTTGTTGTAAGTGTGTTAAGTTTGAAGATATAATTTTTTTCTAGGGCATATTTACATATTTCTTCATTTTTTATTTAATATTAAATTACTTTAACCAGAGAAACATTACACAAAAATCCTATGCGTTTCAATGGATCCTTATCACAGTCCTTAAATTAAAAAAAAAAGATTTTGTCTGCAGTAGTGTTGTTGCTAAGTATAGCTGTGGTGACCCTGTTCTGTGTGCACTGCTGTCGCTGCGGGGTGAGCCGAGGCTGTAGTAGCACTGTGCTCGGCGGCCTACTCGCCCCGTCGGTGCAGGGACACATTGTTTTACTACTGAATGTGCAACAATTATGATAATTAGCAAATTATTATTAATAATTATTATATTATTAAAATTATTATGATTGTTATATTAATAATTAGCAAATAAATGATTTATTTATTTAATTAGAGATGATACAGATATCTGGCCTATCCTGCCAATACCAAATAACTAACTACTATTCAGCCAGATAGACACACCACCAAATAAAAAAATATTGTAAGTACTATTTTCTCTGCATTGAGAGGTAGCAAGGGGTTACGGTTCTCTTCATATATAGGGCAGCTTCACAAAAAAATCTTTCACTGAACACTGCTGCTGAAAGATAGATTTTAACAAATATCTGCTGAATATCTGGGATCTGGTATCGGGACAACTGCCTATATTTCATCTCTAGCAACGACACTGCTGTTGACAACAAGCACATCAGTAACTACTAGTGGCTGGTAAAACAGTTCCCACATTTATGTATTGTGTAATACAAATATTCAATTATATTATTAATTTAAATTATTAATATTATTATCATTTTAGTCATTACCACAGGTAAAATTAAGTTAATGGGTTGAGTTCCTTAAATGAGACAAAATAGATTCCTATATGTATAGCATCATCATAATTTTTTACCTGAATGTTGTTCTGTCCATTAAAATGTGTTGGAGCATCTTGTGTTGGAGGCAGCGATGATAAATTAAACGATTTTTTTTTCACTTTTTCTTTTATAACTTCTTTCATTTTTAATTTGAAAGTAACTAATTAAAAAAAAACCGGCCAAGTGCGAGTCGGACTCGCGCACCGAGGGTTCCAATCACTTCTATTCATGAATTTACGAGTATAATTTACATGTAAGTACTTTTGTTGGCAAACCGCAAACGTAACTCTGTTTTTGGCGGATTATTGCTATTATCAAAAAAAGTATTTTAGTCAGCGAGTTGATTTTACTTTTCCTGTAAAATATACGTTAACTTCTATTGATCATAATTATTTCAGATTTTTCGATTGGTAAACTTCGGAGATAAGGGGACAGTATTTTTTTTGACAGTTTGCCCAATAAATCAAAAACAATCAAGCATAAAAATAAATAAAAATTAGTTTAAGAATACACAAGTAACGCCCTTTCATATGATACCCCACTCAATATGTTATCTCATTTTGAAATTTGGTCGACCCGGTTTTCCCCCCTTTTTAAATAAAAATAAAAACTATTTTAAATTTTTTACGATTGTTATGACGTCGGGTCACTATTACCTATAACTATTCTAAATTTCAAGCCGATAGCATGAATAGTTACTGAAATAATCGAGTGTGACAGACGGACGGACGGACGGAGAAAGTCTCACCATAAGGGTTCCATTTTTACCATTTTGGTATGGAACCCTAATAAAAAACATGACTGCTGTGGTAAAATGATTTTTTCCAAAAAAATTAGTCTGTGTTACTCGGAATGATATAAGAATTCTAATGATACCCCATGTCCAAATCTGTTCAGAAGTTATGGAAGAATACAGAAACTCACATACATACATACATAAACCCTAAAAACATTACAATCCTTTTTTGGGCAGTTGTGTAAAAAATATCCTGAACTAATACAACTTTTGATAACAGAAGGAAGGTGGTGAAAGGTGATTACCTAAAACCTTATAATGCTGGAAGGTGGTGAAAGGTGATTACCTAAAACCTTATAATGCTTTTTCCCTATTTTGATAAAAGTTGTTACGTAGATAAAATAATTTAGTTCGGAATAATGAATAAATATTCGCCACGTATAAAAAAAGTAAGACGCGGTGTCTCGCGTCGGCGGCGCGCGGCGGCCTTGAACCCGCGCGGTCAGTGCCGCCTGACGCTTGTGTGCGCGCTGTGCGCAGGGTGCGGCTGCTGGTGCACGCGGCGACGGGCGCCAGCGTGGCGCTGAAGGCGGTGCGCGCGGACGAGAGCGGCGCGGCGCGCGAGGCGGCGCTGCACCGGCGGCTGCGGCACCCGCACGTGCTGCGCTGCCTGGGCGCGCGGCGCCACGGCGAGCTGCACTACCTGTTCCTGGAGTACGCGCAGGGCGGCGAGCTGTTCGACCGCATCGAGCCCGACCGCGGCATGCCGGCGGCGGCGGCGCGGCGCCTGGCGCGCCAGCTGCTGCTGGGCCTGCGCTACCTGCACGCGCGCGGCGTGGCGCACCGCGACATCAAGCCCGAGAACCTGCTGCTGGACGCGGCCGACGCGCTCAAGATCTCCGACTTCGGGCTGGCCACGCTGTTCCGCGTGGGCGCGCGCGAGCGGCTGCTGGCGCGCGTGTGCGGCACGCTGCCCTACGCCGCGCCCGAGGTGCTGACGGCGCCGCAGCGGCCCTACCGTGCGCCGCCCGCCGACGTGTGGGCCGCCGCGCTCGTGCTGCTCGCCATGCTGGCCGGCGGTGAGTGCTCCCTCCGCAGGGCCCGGCGACTGGCGACGCGGCGGCGCTGCAGCGCAGCACGGGTGCGGGCCGCATCTTTGGTATCCTAGCTGTAGGCGTTTCGTTCCGTCCCTAAAGTTATGGTACCGAAGTTACGGCCCGGCCCATGGCGACGGACTGCGACGCACAGGAATGACACTTTGAAGAATATAATATAATTGTTATAAATAGCAACAATTAGCAGGTATGTATGGTAATGTAATGGTAATAGGCACGTGATTTTATAGCCATGTTGGTTTTTTGTACAATTTTATTACTGATAACTATGTTTTAGCAGTAAACAAATTAACTGACAAATAAGCTTGTAAGTTGTAATATTGTTTAGTACACATGCATATTACATGTATAGTAACTTCGGTTGTTAGCTTGTAACATGTTTTGTGGTGCATGGTAGATTTAAATTTAAACTCAAATATCTGGGTGGCTGAGCTTTGCTCGGTATATCTATCCACCAATAGGGTGGCAGCAGGAGTCATATTTTTTTGGTAAATTCGACATTTTCTGATAATGAATCCTAGCTAGATCGATTTATCACCCCCAAAACCTCCTGTATACTAAATTTTATGCAAATTTAACTATATATTCTATATATTATATATCACACACAAGAATTGCTCGTTTAAAGGAATAGGATAAATCTTATACCTATAAACGACCAATTCTTTGTATATATATAATTCATAATTGTATAATCTGATTCTCGGAAACTGCTCTAACGATTTATATGGGGGTATATAGGTGATTTTGGGGGCGATAAATCGATCAATTGGATTCATTTTTAAAAAATGTAAGTATCTACTAAAAATAAGCATTCTATTTTTACCATTTTGGTATGAAACCCTAAAAACTGTCGCCCAGATATTTATTATTTACTAAAGTGAATTGACATTTATTGTTCATTAAAAGTGTTGAGTAAAAAAAAAAAAAGATTCCGACGAATTGAGAACCTCCTCCTTTTTTTGAAGTCGGTTAAAAATATACAGTAATATGGAAGGGCTGGCAACTGCCACCATTGAGTAACCGTTTCATTCATCTGCATCATAGAGTTGAGAGTTAAACATAACCATTTTAAAAGTTTTTATCCTGTGTATCTACCATCTGCGCTCGTAGACAGCTTTCATTCTTCGTCCACCTCGCTAGAAAAATGCCAGACAGCATCAAGACACTTATTCTAACAGGTCTTACGGAGGCCAAGCGAAACACAGGAAGGAGGGTCTATCCACCGGATAGACTGTAGAAGATAGACTGTATGTGCAACGCCATAGGTGCGCGCTGCCGCAATTTCCAAAGTTGTCTGTTCTATACGTGGCCAAGCGAGCCGTCGCTAACCGCCCCGTCGTGTGCGCAGAGCTGGCGTGGGAGCGCGCCAGCCCCGAGGACGCGCGCTACGCGGCGTGGTGCGCGGCGGGCGACGAGGCGCGGCCGCAGGGAGTGTGGCGCAAGGCGGGCGCGGCGCTGCCGCTGCTGCGCCGCGCGCTGTGCCCCGACGCCGCGCGCCGCGCCACGCTCGACGAGCTGCTGCGGCACCCCTGGCTGGCGGACCGCGCGCCCGCCGACGGTGAGTGCGCCGGGACGACACGACGGTCGATGGTCTCGCTCGTGTCTGCTGTTCAAGTGTTGTGTGTCCAGGTATACGCGCGAGTGGAGCGCGGCGGGCGGCGGCGGGTCGCGCGGCCGCGTCAGGTACTAGGTGACTCTGAGTAGTTCGATCTCAGAGACGCCTGGTGCCTGAGCGCGGCGGCGCGGCGGCTCGGCGGCGCGGCGCGGCGGCGGCGTGCGCCCGGTGCGGCGCTTTGGCGATCTAGCTCCGTGACGTGTCGAAGGCTCATAAAGCTAGATTACCAAAGCACCGCGCCGGAGCACCCTCTCCGAGCAGCAGCGGCGCACCGGTAGTGCAGCGCAGTGTAGTGCTTCAACGAGTCGTTTCCTTTAAACTAGCAATTATTGTGTATATGTATATTATGTGAATCTGAATCTCTGAAGACTTGTACGCAAAAAGAACGAAGATCTCAGTAAAAATAAAAAAAAATCGAATATGTGAATTTTTTTGTTGTAAATAATTTTACTGGAAATAATATTAGCCTAGAAATGGAAGTGAAAGTTCTTGTAGCAATCTGTATGTTCTAATAGTTTTTGTGGTATTACTATGTTCTATAATTTTTAGGGTTTTAAATGTTTAACGTTATAATATCTTCATTTTAATAATTGATTTTTACAATAAGAGAAATGCAAATGAAAATAATAGTGCTAGAGAAGACAATTGAGGTATTAGCAAAGATGTGGTCTCATAAACTTGTGTGAAAATCAGTCACTTTACCACTGTTTGATTGATGATATTGAAGGCTTTGGGCTTATTTTTGATTCAATTTCATGTGGCATTGTCATGTCCTCACATCCTTGTCACCTGTACATGTGTGCGCGCGCGCAGAGGGGGAGGGGGCGCGGCGCTCGTGGAGCTCGCAGCCGCTGCCCGCGCTGGACGCGCCGGACGGCGGCGCGGCGCTGAGCGCGGCCGCCATGGACGCCATGCTGAGCTGCTCGCAGCCCGCGCAGCCCGACGACCTGCTGCTGGCGTCGCCCGCCGACGAGCCGGCGGGCGCGGGCGCGCTGGCGCGGCTCGTGCGCCGCATGACGCGCGTGTGGCTGCGCTGCGACGCGCGCGCCGCGCTGGCCGCGCTCACGGCCGTGCTGGACGAGCAGCGCTGCGCCTGGCGCCGCATCCACCCCAGCATCGTGAGTGCACTCTACACCGTACTGTTACTGTTAGCTCTCAGGTTGGACGGTAGCAAAAAAGCACCATCATCAAGCAGCTTGATTTTATAAGTTTTGACTTTTTCGGCAACATGGAGTCGCACTTGGATCTTACTCAGTCCAGCGCCCTAAAGGGCTTTATGGAGCCGGAGGCAGCTGTTCGAGGTAGAATTGCTGCTTTTAGTTAAAAAGATTCGGTATGTACTACAGTAAAAAACTGATGATTAATTGCTGATGGAAATTGGTGTCACTAGACAGCAAAAATTGAAACAGGCGGACAACCCAACACGGCAGCTTAAGTAACATTAAGCACTACACACAAATTCTGACGAGCGTCTGTCTATCTATGGCCGTTCACAATAAACTATTTATTTGCCCTACTAGATATATATGACTCCATAAAAGGTATTTCAAATTTCCATCTCTAGTAAGGCAAACTATAGATAGATAGGACATTGGAAATCGCCTCAAGTCTCTCAATATTCATTATTGTTTTTGAATTGTAGCCTATATATTATTTTGTACGGTTGTCAACCGGACCGTGACATGTCACGTTAATGTCCCTCAAAGGAAATCGTGCGGTTTTTTGCATGCAATGAATTGGGCAAATAGAGACGCGCATTGAGAGTGCGGCGGTGTGTTGCAGCTGGCCATCGAGTGCGCGTGCGGCGTGCGCATGCGCGCGTGGGCGCTGCCCGTGGCGGCGGGCGCGGGCTGCGAGGCGCGCGCGCTGCTGGAGTTCCGGCGCTCGCGCGGCTGCGGGCTGGCGTTCAAGCGGCGCTACGTGCAGCTGCGCGACGCGCTGCTGGCCGCCGCGCCGCCCGCGCCGCCGCCGCCCGCCGCGCGCCGCGCCGCGCTCGTGGCGCCCGTTCGCGCGCTCGCGCCCGAGCCCATGGACGTGGAGCACGAGCCCGCGTGACGCGCCGCCGTTTTAATTATTGTGACAATCGCAATCTGTGTGCTGCCGAGGTTCCGGAGTATTATGTAATTTGTAATTGAAGTACCTGTCTAAATTTATTGTAAGAATACGAATTTTGAATAAAATATTTTCATACAATTTGATGTTTTCTTATTGGCACCTGACAACATGACAGCTAAGACTACAGACCAATGAAATGGGAATAACTTTATATCATCTTTTCGCACACTCTGTCGCATTGGTCGCGCTACAATATACATAATAATCTAAGCGCGCTACACCATTCGCTCAATGACGAAATGCGCTATGCATTCGCTACACCATGGCTTCACCTGCGGAACCATAGATTTATTTTAATAGTTCGTCGCTCACGAATATGTGCTGAACATATTTTCTCCGGCCGCCGCTGAAAG
Source organism: Coenonympha glycerion (assembly GCA_963855885.1). NCBI lineage: Eukaryota > Metazoa > Arthropoda > Insecta > Lepidoptera > Nymphalidae > Coenonympha > Coenonympha glycerion. The sequence goes on from OY979635.1 coordinate 72,380, forward strand.
TTCGGTTCGATACACGAATGTACGAATGACGCCGAACGTAGCGCCTAGCGAGCGCCTCGAAGTAGATGTGTCATCATAGGTAGTTGCGAACGCATTGAACGGAACTTTCAGCGACGGAACGTTCCGGCAGGTCGTGCATAGCTGCTGCCGTTGACACTTGACTATCAGCAACGAATATACAGTCCGACAAGGCTCTCTTGGCACTTGAAGGAGGGCGCTGTTGCAAAACAAAGGCAGCCATAAAATAAAATCTCCTCAATCTTACTTCAATTTTAGTTTAAAATAGTTAATGGTAAGCAAAAACAACATAACATACAATAGTGATATACTGACAGAGCGAACTATCAAACAGTAGCACAAGATAGCAGCGTTAGTTCAGACTTTGGCCACGCGCCAAAACAGCCTTGTCGCACTGTACTAACGTAGGTACTATCAGACATTGTTGTTGTTTTCTATGGTCAATCCTTGTACTCTCGGTAATGACTTCCAACTAAATGTTGTCTGTGGATTCCATATATAAAAAAACAAAATTAAGGAGGCTCTACACTCTCTTTTGGCTATGACGACACATAAAAATACAGAAACCCAGAGCCCAGTAGGTATCGTAATGGAAATTATTCAACTATCTTGAGATATTTCCATAGTACAGCGATGTTATAATGAATAACTTTTTAATAATTATAGAAGTCTGAATAAAGTAGGTCAATATGTGAATGTGACACATTTTGATTTCATAATTCGAACTTTAAGCAATGAGCGTAGATAAAAATAAATACAAAATCGGGAGTTGCGAAACAATAAAACGCTCGTCGTAGTACGTATTAAACTGCTTTATTACAAAAGTGTATCTTCACTCGACAGCCACATCAACAACATCGGACTAGGAGCCGGAGCGGCGGCGCACTCCGCTCCACTCGCAACGACACTCGGCGACAGTACAGCTATTATACATAATATCATTACATTAATATTCTATATTACGCGCTAACCTTACAACTTACAGCGACAGCATTGTTAAGGTCTCATAATAATAGACTACGGGGCGCGAGGAGTCTTATCACGCGGGCCTACGCTGCGCCCGCGAGCGCGACAAGTCAAGTAAAATCTTGTCTCCTTTTATGATGAGAGGGGTTTGGTCATGAAACTGACTACTCCGCAGACATCGCTTCGCGAGAGTCGCGGGGGCTCGGGGACCGCTTCAAGAGGTATTTTTGTCAGAGACTGGGCGGCGGCTATAAGACGAAACAATAACTATGTATAGTGGCGAACTATTTTTTCTATGTTTCCAAAGACGTCAAGTCTAGTAAAATAGATAAAATAGATACTCGTAAGTGCGTGTGGAAAAGACAAAAGCTGAATATGCGATTGAAGTAAAGAATGTCCGGGTTCCCTTAAAATATATCTACCCTGCGCCACTAATAAGTATTTATAACATACCAATACCATGATAATTAATTCTGAAGCTTTAATATAGGTACATATACCCATTTGCGATTCAAAACGTAGGCACCTACTAAATTAAGGTTTCGCCAATCAGCGTTAAGCGCGGGCGTAGCGGAAGGCCGAGCGAAAATCGCGCCGCGGCGTGCGCCTGCAGCCCCCGCGGCAAGCGTCAGGCGTAACTACTCATTATTATCTATTAACTTTATCTAGTGGTAGTATTAAAACATTGCACTCTTGCTACGAGATTTCTTTCTTATTCTATTACATTTACGAATTAAAAATAAGATACAACTATAAAAGTACCAGTAACCACTGACGCGCAGACACCCGCTGGTGTCTATTCACTCACGTAATTAGTCTGAGACGACAGTTAGTACTTAATTGCCCCGAGTTTGTCGACGGCGTTATATTAGCAAGTCACAGGGCGACAGCATCCGCGCTTCAGTGGACTGATAGTACTGGCGACACGGACACGTGACAGATGCAGACACGGCGACTACGAGCCGGGACGCGGAACGTTTAGTATCAACGCTGATATGTTGCGTCGCTCCCGCCGCGGCGAAAGGCTTCGGCAAAGTCCTCGACACACTCGCAGTCAGTTCCAATCACGCTATAAATCTGTAGGCTGTACCACTACGCAACTGGCGGCCGCACTCGCCTGCGGCTGGGGCACCGTCGCGCCACGCGTTCTTCCTCGCAGGATTCCATGAGATTTGGTTCCGTTACGATTACTTATACTTATAGAGTTTTAGCTTTTTCTAATAAATCGTTGATAAATTTCTGAAAAGAGAAAATAAAATTAATTAAATTTCACGACATGCATGTGAACGGACCGAACTAGTAAAGGAAAACCAAGGAAAATGTGGATGGATTGCCTAAAAGAGAACATCATTGAAAAATGAGTGGATTTTTGCGAATAATATTTCTGCGTATTTTCTTAATTTTTAAGCTCCAATGGTAAGTGACGATGGAGCCGAAGATGTTATCATACTAATTTGGAAAGAATAGGTAAGTACTCCCTTACGTTTGCTACGCAGTATCGCACCGGACCGCTTATTTGCTCGGCTGTGTGTATTTACCGGTAGTAATAAGCAGCTGCGGTCGAAGTCTCCAGAAAAGACCCAGAAACAGTGAGCAAAAGAATTATAAAATTTAAAATTGGCTCGTGCCGGGAATTGAACCGCTCAAATCATCTGCGTCAAGGAGGTAGCTAAAGTCCAAAGACTTCAAAGTACGAGTTGGGCACGTAAGTATGGAGAACTCGGAACTCCGTCCTCGATACTTACATGTACATCTTTTTGGGGCTTCTTGGCGTCTGCTAACAGCGTCTGAAACAAAGCACATGAACGGTTTATGCCACAGAATTTACGCATTATTTGTAGGTAATTGGTATAACACGTAAGTTTATCGTACGTAGGTATGTACCTATTACAAATAATAATTTTTACATGAATTTACTTTTGTCAAAGTTGATCTTAATTAATTGGTAAGTAATTGTTTTATTATCTCTTTTGATAACCACAATATAGATTACGGGAATGTTGATTTGATAATAATAAAGAAAATACGCGACACGACTGGGAATTGACTGTATATAAAAGTCAGCTAGTTTTCAGTGTCTGCGCTAGAACTGTGTGATGTGTCGGTGTGCCACGCGAGGGTGGTGTGCGGTCAGCGCGCGGTTACCGCGAGGTGTCGCCGGCGGTGCTCGTCGCTGTCCATGTCCAGCAGCTCGTCGATGTCCACCTCCACCTCCGCGTCGGCCGCCGCGCCCGCCGCCGCGCCGCCCGCGCCCGCGCTCTGTCCAGACCAACAACAAACACATTCAATATAATTCTATCATAACAATACTAGCTGTGGCCTGTGGCCCGCTTGATCCTCACAGGGATTTGCGCAAATATTGCGGGAAACCTAGGATTTTCTGGAATAGAAAATTATACTATATATAGCTCAATTACCACTGACTGACTGACTCACTGATTGACATAATTGTTCTCCCAGAAAGAGACAGAAAACGATATAATGATGTACGGGAGATGTGTTCGGGTGCGGGAGTCGACTAGGGAAAAATTATGACATTTCATAAAAACAAGATGGCGGCCGACGTGACTTTCGTAAGTCTTTTGTTTTCCAACCGATTTCGTTCAAAATTGCAGTTTCTTGAGGCAATGAGTAAATGGTTTTTAGAAAACTTGGAAAAATTTTGAAAAACAAGATGGCGGCCGAGCTGTGGTGTTTTAAAATTTTTCATTTTTCGACCCCAAACCGCGGCACCACAGATCCTAAACGGGGTGGTTGAGGATGTCAATTTTTTCTTGTTTCGCCCACAATTATCCTGAATTTTGACAAAACGGCAGTAATTTTTCAAAATCCAAGATGGCGGCTGTTCTGGCGGCCAATCAGTGTGAGGTATGAAAAATCGCAATTTTGAAACTCAAATTTCTCACAGTTGACAGCATCGGAGCGTTTCGACATCTATGGGGAGATTGTGTGTATAGACTCGAAGTATAGAGTGGGGGAAAAAAAAAATACCACATTTCTCGGGAAATTTCGAGATTTTCCCCAAAAAGTAAAAAATCGAAATACGGACTTTTTGCAAAATCCGAGTATAAGCGATCACGTGCCTTACTCATACAAATGACATTTGAGTATTTTTGTCGCCGAGGACTGGCAACACTGGAATCTATCAAAGTAAAAGTGATTTTCGACATGGTCACTTTTCAGGGGCTATTGTGGCGCCTGGGTGCGAGCGAGATGAAAAATTGAAACGTCATCAGGAGTGGAATATCCTGTAGTTACTGGAAAAAATACGGAACTGTGTAAAATATTTCTGTGAACGAAAGTGGCGGCCATTTTGTATTTTTTTCTGATTTTGAAAATTTTGATCGTGTTTTTGAGGCACTTGGCAACATTTCGGAAAGTCGACATGTATGAACCGATTGTGTAACTCGACGGGCAGTATCGAAATATATAGAAAGTGTTGCCACATTTGGGGTAGTTTTCGAGATTTTCCCCAAAATGTTCCCCTGTAAAATTTTGTATGAACAATTTTTTTTTCACTTGTAGCTTCGTATAGAAGTCAAGAAATAACTCGGTGAAAAATAAGGAGAGAGCTGATGATTGAGGATTTCGGAGACGGGTGAAGGGCTCAGCCAGGGTATTGAAGATAGGTGGGGGGTGCTCGACCAAATGTCATTCGAAACCTCGTGCAATTGCCAGTGGGCTGAAAAAAATTTCAAAATGGCGAAAAAAAGATGGCCGCCATACAAAGTTTGCCAGTGTCTATCTCAGAAAGTATGAAAGATAGAAAAGTGGTTTCTTAGCAAAAGATGACCAGGACGAAGAGTTATATTTTTGAAAGAAAAAAATATCCAAAATGGCGGAATTTTTTTTTTCATAAGTACTAATTTGAATGGCGATTAGGAGCTATAAGAAAATTGACATTGTTCTTCTAGACACAGATAAAAACGATACAATGATGTAGGGGAGACGTGTTTGAGTGCGGGAGTCGAGTAGGGAAAAATCATGACATTTCAGAAAAACAAGATGGCGGCCGACGTGACTTGCATAACTATTTTGTTTTCCAGCTGATTCCGTTCAAAAACGCAGCACTCGAGGAAATGAGTAAATGGTTTTTAAAAAAAATTGGAAAATTTAGAAAAACAAGATGCGGCCGAGCATTGGTGTTTTAAAATTTTTCATTTTTCGACCCCAACCCGCGGCGCCACTGATCCTAAACAGGGTGGTTGAAGATGTTAATTTTTGCATGTTTCGCCCACAATTACCCTGAATTTTGACAAAACGGGAGTAATTTTTCAAAATCCAAGATGGCGGCTGTTCAGGCGGCCAATCAGTGTGATGAACAAAAAAACGCGATTTTGAAATTCAAATTTCTCACACTTGGCAGCATCGGAGTGTTTCGACTTCTATGGAGCAATTATGTGTACTCGAAGTGTTGAGTGGGGAAAAAAATTACCCCATTTCTCGGGAAATTTCGAGATTTTCCCCAAAAAGTAAAAAATCGAAATACGGACTTTTTGCGAAATTCGAGTATGAGCGACTACGTGTCTTACTCGTACAAATGACATTTAGGTAGTTTTGTCGCCCGGCGCTGGCAACACTGGAATTTATCAAAGTAAAAGTGATTTTCGACATGGTCACATTTCAGGGGCTATTATGTCACCTGGGTGCGAGCGAGATGAAAACTTGAAACGTCATCAGGAGCGGTCTATTTATTGAAAATAACAAAATTTTCAAAACGGTGGAATATATTTTTGTCCTACTAATTTGTATGGCGATTAGGAGCTTTAATAAAATTGTCATTGTTCTCCTGGAAATAGATAGAAAACTATACGTATGGGAGATGTGTTCGAGGGTGAGATATGAAAAGGGAAAAATTATGACATTTCAGAAAAACAAAATGGCGACCGACGTGACTTTCGAACATTTTTTGTTTTCCAACCGATTTCATTTAAAGTCGCAGTACTTTTGGATACAAGTAAATAGTTTTTAGAAAAAGTAGAAAATTTGGGAAAAACAAGATGGCGGCTGAGCTGTAGTGTTTTTTAAAATTTTCATTCTTTCTCACCACAGACTCCGATTCCGGGACACCACAGATCCGAAACGGGATAGTTGAGGATGATAATTTTTTAGTATTTCACCTACAACTATTCTGAAATTGACAGAACGGGGATAGATTGGTGAAAAAAAAATTACCCCATTTTTCGGGAAAAATCAAAATACGGACTTTTTGCAAAATCCGAGTATGAGCGACCACGAACATTGCTCCAAGCAGTTACGCGGTCCGCTTTAGCGGGCCGCGCCCCCACGCGAAAAACTAGTTATACTATATATAGCTCAATTACCACTGACTGACTGACTCACTGATTGACATAATTGTTCTCCCAGAAGGAGACGGAAAATGATATAATGATGTATGGGAGATGTGTTCGGGTGCGGGAGTCGACTAGGGAAAAATTATGACATTTCAGAAAAACAAGATGGCGGCCGACGTGACTTTCGTAACTCTTTTGTTTTCCAACTGATTTCGTTCTAAGTCGCAGCACTCGAGGAAATGAGTAAATGGTTTCTAGAAAAATTGGGAAAAATTGAAAAAACAAGATGGCGGCCGAGCTGTGGCGTTTTAAATTTTTTCATTTTTCGACCCCAAACCGCGGCGCCACAGATCCTAAACGGGGTGGTTGAAGATGACAGTTTTTGCTTGTTTCGCCCACAATTATCCTGAATTATGACAAAACGGGAGTAATTTTTCAAAATCCAAGATGGCGGCTGTTCTGGCGGCCAATCAGTGTGAGGTATGAAAAATCGCAATTTTGAAACTCAAATTTCTCGCAGTTGGCACCATCGGAGCGTTTCGACTTCTATGGAGCGATTGTGTGTAAAGACTCGAAGTATTGATTGGGGAAGAAAAAATTACCCCATTTCTCGGGAAATTTCGAGATTTTCCCCAAAAAGTAAAAAATCGAAATACGGACTTTTTGCAAAATCCGAGTATAAGCGATCACGTGTCTTACTCATACAAATGACATTTGAGTATTTTTGTCGCCGAGGACTGGCAACACTGGAATCCATCAAAGTAAAAGTGATTTTCGACATGGTCACTTTTCAGGGGCTATTGTGGCGCCTGGGTGCGAGCGAGATGAAAACTTGAAACGTCATCAGGGGCGGTATATCCTGTAGTTACTGGGAAAAATACGAAACTGTGTAAAATATTTCTGTGAACTGAGTTGGCGGCCATTTTGTATTTTTTTCTGTTTTTGAAAATTTTGATCGCGATTTTGAGGCACTTGGCAACGTTTCGGAAAGTCGACATGTATGAACCGATTGTGTAATTCGACTGGCAGTATCGAGATATATAAGCAGTGTTGCCACATTTGGGGTAGTTTTCGAGATTTTCCCCAAAATGTCCTCCTGTAAAATTTTGTATGAACTATTTTTATTTCACTTATGGCTTCGTATAGAAGTCAAAAAATGACCCTGTGAAAAATATGGAGAGAGCTGATGATTGAGGATTTCGGAGACGGGTGAAGGGCTCAGCCAGGGTATTGAAGATAGGTGGGGGGTGCTCGACCAAATGTCATTCGAAACCTAATGCAATTGCCAATGCGCTGAAAAAAATTTCAAAATGGCGAAAAAAAGATGGCCGCCATACAAATTTCGTCGGTGTCTATCTCAGAAAGTATGATAGATGGAGAAGTGGTTTCATAGCAAAAGATAACCAGGACGAAGAGTTATATTTATTGAAAGAAAAAAAAATCAAAATGGCGGAATTTTTTTTTCATACTAAATTGTATGGCGATTAGGAGCTATAAGAATATTGGTATTGTTCTCCTGGAAACAAATTAAAAACGATACAATGATGTATGGGAGACGTGTTTAAGTGCGGAAGTAGGGTAGGAAAAAATTATAACATTCCAGAAAAAAAAAATGGCGGCCGACGTGACTTTCGTAACTCTTTTGTTTTCCAACCGATTTCGTTCAAACTCGCGGTGCTCGAGGAAATGAGTTAATGGTTTTTAGACAAAGAAAAAAATTTTGGAAAAACAATATGGCGGCTGAACTGTGGTGTTTTAAAATTTTTCATTTTTCGACCCCAAATCGTGGCACCACAGAACCTAAACGGGGTTATCAATGATGATAGTTTTTTCTTGTTTCGCTTACAATTATCCTGAATTTTGACAAAACGGGAGTAATTTTTCAAAATTGAAGATGGCGGCTGTTCTGGCGGCCAATCAGTGTGAGGTACGAAAAAACGCAATTTTAAAATTCAATTTTCACACACTTGGCATCATCGGACCGTTTCGACTTCTATGGGGCGATTGTGTGTATAGACTCGAAGTATTGAGTGGGGGAAAAAACTTACCCCATTTCTAGGGAAATTTCGAGATTTTCCCCAAAATTAAAAAATCGAAATATGGACATTTTGCGAAATCCGAGTATAAGCGATCACGTGTCTTACTCGTAAAAATGACATTTTGGTATTTTTGTTGCCGAGGACTGGCAACACTGGAATCTATCAAAATAAAAGTGATTTTCGACATGGTCACTTTTCAGGGGCAATCATGTCGCCTGGGTGCGAGCGAAATGAAAATTTGAAACGTCATCAGGAGCGGTATATCCTGCAGTTACTGGGAAAAATACGAAACTGTGTAAAATATTTCTGTGAACGAAAGTGGCGGCCATTTTGTATTTTTTTCTGATTTTGAAAATTTTGAACGTGTTTTTGAGGCACTTGGCACATTTCGGAAAGTCGACATGTATGAACCGATTGTGTAACTCGACCGGCAGTATTGAGATATATAAGCGGTGTTGCCACATTTGGGGTAGTTTTCGAGATTTTCCCCATAAAGTCCTCCTGTAAAATTTTGTATGAACAATTTTTTTTTCACTTATGGCTTAGTATAGAAGTCAAGAAATGACTCGGCGAAAATTATGGAGGAAGCTGATGATTGAAGATTTCGGAGACGAGTGAAGAGCACAGCCAGGGTATTGAAGATAGGTGGGGGGTGCTCGACCAAATGTCATTCGAAACCTCGTGCAATTGCCAATGAGCTGAAATTTTTTTCAAAATGGCGAAAAAAAGATGGCCGCCATACAAATTTCGTCGGTGCCTATCTCAGAAAGTATGAAAGATAGAAAAGTGGTTTCTTAGCAAAAGATGACCAGGACGAAGAGGTCTATTTATTGAAAAGAAAAAATTTCAAAATGGGGCAATTTTTTTTTTCATAAGTACTAATTTGTATGGCGATTAGGAGCTATAAGAAAATTGACATTGTTCTTCTAGACCCAGATAAAAACGATACAATGATGTAGGGGAGACGTGTTTGAGTGCGGGAGTCGAGTAGGGAAAAATCATGACATTTCAGAAAAACAAGATGTCGGCCGACGTGACTTTCATAACTATTTTGTTTTCCAACCGATTCCGTTCAAAAACGCAGCACTCGAGGAAATGAGTAAATGGTTTTTAAAAAAATTGGAAAATTTAGAAAAACAAGATGCGGCCGAGCAGTGGTGTTTTAAAATTTTTCATTTTTCGACCCCAACCCGCGGCGTCACTGACCCTAAACCGGGTGGTTGAAGATGTTAATTTTTGCATGTTTCGCTCACAATTACCCTGAATTTTGACAAAACGGGAGTAATTTTTGAAAATCCAAGATGGCGGCTGTTCAGGCGGCCAATCAGTGTGATGAACAAAAAAACGCGATTTTGAAATTCAAATTTCTCACACTTGGCAGCATCGGAGCGTTTCGACTTCTATGGAGCAATTGTGTGTACTCGAAGTGTTGAGTGGGACAGAAAAAATTACCCCATTTCTCGGGAAATTTCGATATTTTCCCCAAAAAGTAAAAAATCTAAAAACGGACATTTTGCAAAATCCGAGTATTAGCGATTACGTGTTTTACTCGTACAAATGACATTTGGGTAGTTTTGTCGCCGAGGACTGGCAGCACTGGAATCTATCATAGTAAAAGTTATTTTCGAAATGGGCACTTTTCAGGGGCAATCGTGTCGTCTGAGAATGAAATTAAGAGAGAAATGAGAATTTTGATCGTGTTTTTGAGGCACTTGGCAACATTTCAGAAAGTCGACATGTATGAACCGATTGTGTAACTCGACGGGCAGTATCGAAATATATAGAAAGTGTTGCCACATTTCGGGTAGTTTTCGAGATTTTTCCCAAAATGTCCTCCTGTAAAATTTTGTATGAACATTTTTTTTTCACTTGTGGCTTCGTATAGGAGTCAAGAAATGACTCAGCGAAAAATATGGAGAGAGCTGATAATTGAGGATTACGGAGACGGCTGAGGAGCACAGCCAGAGTATTTAAGATAGGTTAAGGATAAGGGGGGTGCTCGACCAAATGTCATTCGAAACCTCGTGCAATTGCCAATGAGCTGAAAAATTTTTCAAAATGGCGTACATAAAAAAGATGACCGCCATACAAATTTCGTCTGAGTCATCTCAGAAAGTATGAAATATAGAAAAGGGGTTTCTTAGCAAAAGATTATCACGAGGAGGAAGTCTATTTATTGAAAATAACAAAATTTTCAAAACGGTGGAATATATTTTTGTCCTACTAATTTGTATGGCGATTAGGAGCTTTAATTAAATTGTCATTGTTCTCCTGGAAATAGATAGAAAACTATACGTATGGGAGATGTGTTCGAGGGTGAGATATGAAAAGGGAATAATTATGACATTTCAGAAAAACAAAATGGCGACCGACGTGACTTTCGAACATTTTTTGTTTTCCAACCGATTTCATTTAAAGTCGCAGTACTTTTGGATACAAGTAAATAGTTTTTAGAAAAAGTAGAAAATTTGAGAAAAACAAGATGGCGGCTGAGCTGTAGTGTTTTTTTAAATTTTCATTCTTTCTCACCACAGACTCCGATTCCGGGACATCACAGATCCGAAACGGGATAGTCGAGGATGTTAATTTTTTAGTATTTCACCTACAACTATTCTGAAATTGACAGAACGGGGATAGATTGGTGAAAAAAAAATTACCCCATTTTTCGGGAAAAATTAAAATACGGACTTTTTGCAAAATCCGAGTATGAGCGACCACGGAAATTGCTCCAAGCAGTTACGCGGTCCGCTTTAGCGGGCCGCGCCTCCACGCGAAAAACTAGTTACAATATATATAGCTGCTTGTGCTGACTGACTCACTGATTGATCACCTCTCCTGAACAATTTTGTATGAAAAAAATTTTTTTCACTAACCATTTCGTATACAAGGAAAAAATTCATTAAGAACAAAAATATGGAGAGAGCTGATGATTGAGGAATTCGAAGACGGGTGAAGAGCACGGGAAGGGTATTGAAGATAGGTGGGGGGTACTCGACCAAATGTCATTTGAAACGTCATCCAATTGGCAGTTAGCTGAAAAAAAATTCAAAATGGCGGATTCAAAATGGCCGCCATATGAAATTCGTCGATATCTCGGAAAGTATAGAAGATGGGAGAAAAGTTTCTTGACAAGTAATGATCAGGACAAAAAGGTCTGTTAGATGGCTAGATAAAAAAAAACAATATGGCGGAATTTTTTTTCCATAGAAAATGTATGGGAAAAGATGATTAAGGGTTGCGATACCTTTATAGGCGGGAAGACAGCCCGCGGGCCACATGTGGCCCGCGCACCCACGCGCCCTACTAGTATAGTTGTTACGGCCCAGGGCTGCCGAGCATAAGAACGGAAACCACGGCCCATAGATGGCCCGTTCCGGCAGGCCTGGGGAGGGTCGAGATGGTGTGAATGTACCGCTCGACCGGGTGGAACTACAAATACGATATACTATTATCGGAGAAAAGAGCATACGAAGTATGATTATAATTTTAGTTAGACTAACCTTCTCGTCAGCACGAAGTCTTCATGGAGGTAGACCTGTGTAGTGTAGGTTATGTAAAATGGTGTGAGAATTATTGTGTAGATTACGTATACAAGTCTACCTCGAGGATCTGTCCCCGGATCCTACCGCCTCCGGACCAAACAAGCGCGGTATTCCGCGCCGGATGACGGCAGGCTTCTTCCAAGCCCCGTTATAGAACAGACCACGTGATGCACAAATATCACGAACTTCGAAGGTTCTTTAATAAGGTTACAGTTACTGGAGCGCCTACAAAGGGTGGCCCGTCAAAGGTGGCCGGCACTCCCAAGTCCTTAACATATTATCACCAATCGCCACAAATATGAATTCGGACATACGTCTCGCGATGGTTCACACGCGGATACCTACCACGCTTCAAACAGTACGTACCACAACAACGATCCGACCGCAGACCTTAACAACAGTCTACGCGATGTTCTCGCACAAGGATCGAATCAGCAATCACTGTCTCCGCGAACAATTACAGGCTAGCAAGAAACACTCCTCGCGGAAACACCTCGAAACGCACGTGACGGCTAAGCATGGCCGTCTAGTCAACTCAAATCGCGCGTCAGCGAACACGTTAGCTCGTTCAACACAAATAGGCGACTTTCCGTCGAAATCACAATACCAAACCGCAAATCGCCATCAAATACCGCTACTAAAAGGCATCCACGCCGCGGTAACACGTGCGAATCCAAAATCGGTTGGAGCGCCCCGAGCGAACACGCGCGCTTGCTTCAAGGTCAAAACCGTACTCTCCATGCGCCCGCGTCGATCCGATACGCGAGGCGCCTTCCCCTCTCCCCCGCGGCCCTGCCGTTCTCGCCTAAACAATCCCCCGTCCCGGACATAAGGACATTATGTCCGCTAACATTTGGCAAATGTAGCAAAGTCAATACATTTTCTTTAATGTCTGATGGCTCTCTTATACCTAATACCGCAATTAGTCCGGACCAAGTCAGGCAAATTCCGAGAAGAGGCTAATCCACCTAGCGTGCCTACAAGGCCTCAGTGCTGAAGGCACCAGCAAACAAATGTACGGACCTGAGGCAGAGGCAAGCAAGGCAACACAACAAGCCATGGTCAGTTCCAAGTAATACGGATGGCACCGCTCTAAAGGGAGAGTGGACTTACTTCTAAGCAACTCTAAATATCAGCTGCAGAGTGTCGGCGTCCAAATGACAGCAAGAGACGCTGTGACAATGACATTCAAAATGTGCGTCAGCCGATCAAATTTCAATTTGCATGCTGTAAATAGCCGAGAGGGCGTTACAACTACATAAACGATTCGTCTTAACGAAATTAAAAATTGAAGTTAAGTGCAGCAAATCGACGAAGATTCAACAAAGGTGTGCTGTACAATAGGTGCTCTGCAGCGAGCAACAAATTATAAACACATAGGGCAGTAAGTGAATTTATCAAATATTCACCGAAGTGCATGACCCAATGGTCATTCAAGAAAGGAGACACAGCCCAACAAATTAACTTCGTTGCAAAGGGTGATTAAATATCATGGAAGTTTCTCAGAGGCTTTAGGTGCAGTCTGCAAGTTCAACGCCTCAGGGGTGTGTTCCAAATTCAACTTTACAAATGTTAGAAGTTGCGATAGTCGTTCGCATCAATCTTCAAGAGGCTCAAAGCCAACAAAAGAATCTCTCTACCCGACAACCGACAGCCCACGTGTCCGATGTCAACAAAGATTCAAAAAGCAGCGGACGTGCGGGAGAGAGAGAACAATTTATCAAACATGTTCAGTGTCCATCTGAACCAAAACGCGAAGGTCAACAATAATTAATAAGACCACACTGCAAGTTCGCGTGTCGACTGGGAGTTAAGCACTTGGCGAAACCAAAACAAATCAAAGGCCACTCCCAGGGACTACATGAGAGCCCTAGTATTCCCACTTAACAAATGAAGAGACACAGCACAATGGACCCGAAACAACAAGGCATGGCCAAACAAATGTTCGCCTTTCGGGTTAGTCACTCTCCCGGAAGCAGTCAGCAAAGGGAGCAGTCAAACAATCAGACTGTGAAGAGTCAAGGTTCTCCGAAAGAGTGGCTGTGGTGGAAACTAGGGTGGCAAACGCCTAACAAAGAGCGCCTCCCAGAAGCCGGTTTGTAAACCGGTCGTCCCCAAATCGGGATTCAGGAGAGGCTCGAAAGACCAAAGGAGCCGGACCCCCATCCAACAAACCCCAGGCGGCATCCCAATACGAAGCTGCGGGTCCTGTGGAACAAACAGCATCCGGAACCGAGTCGTGCCGCTGGTAACTATGTTGAGGGGGACGGTGCCCTAATCGAGGCCTCTCCGCAGTTGGAGGTGATAAAGGACGTGAAGGTCCTTGCAAAGATATAAAGCTACCATCAATTTGGCGAGGGGAGTTAGAACCCCCCCGCCCCTGGAGGGGTGATTTCTCCTCCCAACGAACCGGTACACTCCTAACAATATCGCGTGAGGGGGGTGAAACCCCCCCGCCCCTGCACGAGGGAACCGTCACCTCAAGAGGGGCTGGAACCCTCTCTACAACAGGCGATCGAAACACGCCGCCAGAGGGACGTCCACGCGGAGTGTCCACATTAAATTGATAAGTCGGGGGTGAAACCCCCCCGCCCTTGCCGAGGTATGTTCCCGCTCCATTAGCGGGCGAAGTTCTATCTACAATGGGCAAGGGGCGGTCAACAAATGACTTACAAGAATTTTCAACAAGAGGATCAGGACACGCACCCCCTCCCGTGCGGGTTGTGCGCTCAACTAGGTCCTGTCTGCCAACGCCATTTCGTTTGAGGCACAGAATGGAAAGGTGCTCACCTCTACAGTAGATACAAGGTTTCCTTTGGGGGCAGTCACGCTGCAAGTGCCGTTCTAAACAAGAGAAGCACCACCGGCGCTCCTTGGCAATTGCCCGACGAGTCTTTACGGGTTTACTCACAAATTTCGGGCAAGCAAGGGTTCGGTGGGTTGGTGCACGACAATATGAGCACAGAGGTGACGCAGTAGTAGCAAGGCCACAATAATTTGGGATGGTCCTACGCCCTTCCTCGTGCGCACCAATCGGCTTGTTGGAGACCTTAGGTGCTCCCTTCGACTGCATGACTGAGCCAGATTCTCTCGCCTGGGGAGCTGGTCGCACGGGCGACCCTATAGGCAAGACAGTGCTCACGGCATTCTCAACCTGCCTGCTCTGCTCCTCTAAGAACTTAGTGAGGTCCTTAAACGAGGGGATATAGTTGGCCCCGTCGCCGCCATACCTCTCTTCAAAACGGATGCGTAGGTCCAGAGGCAAGCGGGACAGGACCAAATGGAGGAGCCAAAATGACCATTGGTCAACAGGCAGGTCCAGGCGGCGCAGCGCATTGGTGGCCACCACTACAGGGTCAAGGATCTCCTCCCGTAGACGCTTCTGGTCTTTCAAGAACGGGAGGGAAAGTACTTGCGTCATGTAGGCATCCGCTAGGCGGCGTACGTTTGCATACCGCCTTCCAAGCAGCTCCCTGGCCGTGGGGTAGCTGTCGTCGGTTAAGTCAAGGTGTCCGACGACCCCAAGTGCTTCCCCCTCCAGGGAGGATAGCAAGTAAGCCATCTTTTGAGCGGGTGTAAGATCGCGACGCGCATCGACCAGGCTGTCAAAAATGGCTATAAACCCCAGCCAGTCCCGCACCCGTCCCGAAAACCTGGGAAGATCCAAGGTTGGCAGCCGACCCAACAGGGCGGGCTGTGACGGCTGTCGCGGGGACTCACAAAGCGTGTTCGAGTGGCGGGCCTCCTTCTTGTAATTTGCTCCCGCCTCGATAAGCTCATCCGTCAGCTCGAAAAACTGGTCATAATCCCGCTGTGCGGACTCGCGGGCCTCCTCATCCTCGGTCATGTCCAAATATTCTGAGCAGGCCTCCTCAAAGTTTGCCCGCCTGGTCGGAAGCTGCGCGAGCCTGTGAAGCAGGCTGGACACTCTGTCAGGCCGCGCAACAAGACTATGGGCACTAGAAGCCCACCGGAGTTCAGCCTGCATCCGGCTCGCAGGAGACTTGTTGCTAGGCATGACAGCAGCTAAACTTAATAACCCACAACCAAAACTTACAACAATAGCCCGCAACAATTAATGCGAATGAAATCAAAGGTGCGACGCAACAAATACGCTTCAGTTAAATCCAATTTTGACAAATAAGGCGCGACGCACTACTAGTATGCAACAAGAATCCAAATAAGTTAATGGCGCGACGCAACAAAATGCACAATAAATTAATTGTTATTAAACTAATAAGGCGCGTCACAAAACCAAGTACGCAACAGCACGACGCGTTAAAATAACTCAATACGCAACGAGTTAACGTCACAAATCACTCCAACTACATAACAACAAAAGCGTTAAACGTAAATAATACGTAACAAATTTAACACTAAACAAGTGCGGTACGCGACGCACACAGTGCCACAATCGGCGTGAAACCGCAGGAAGTGATTAATCGCACTCACTGTACTGCCAAGTGTACGTGATTCAACCACGCTCTGCTACCAGAATGTTACGGCCCAGGGCTGCCGAGCATAAGAACGGAAACCACGGCCCATAGATGGCCCGTTCCGGCAGGCCTGGGGAGGGTCGAGATGGTGTGAATGTACCGCTCGACCGGGTGGAACTACAAATACGATATACTATTATCGGAGAAAAGAGCATACGAAGTATGATTATAATTTTAGTTAGACTAACCTTCTCGTCAGCACGAAGTCTTCATGGAGGTAGACCTGTGTAGTGTAGGTTATGTAAAATGGTGTGAGAATTATTGTGTAGATTACGTATACAAGTCTACCTCGAGGATCTGTCCCCGGATCCTACCGCCTCCGGACCAAACAAGCGCGGTATTCCGCGCCGGATGACGGCAGGCTTCTTCCAAGCCCCGTTATAGAACAGACCACGTGATGCACAAATATCACGAACTTCGAAGGTTCTTTAATAAGGTTACAGTTACTGGAGCGCCTACAAAGGGTGGCCCGTCAAAGGTGGCCGGCACTCCCAAGTCCTTAACATATTATCACCAATCGCCACAAATATGAATTCGGACATACGTCTCGCGATGGTTCACACGCGGATACCTACCACGCTTCAAACAGTACGTACCACAACAACGATCCGACCGCAGACCTTAACAACAGTCTACGCGATGTTCTCGCACAAGGATCGAATCAGCAATCACTGTCTCCGCGAACAATTACAGGCTAGCAAGAAACACTCCTCGCGGAAACACCTCGAAACGCACGTGACGGCTAAGCATGGCCGTCTAGTCAACTCAAATCGCGCGTCAGCGAACACGTTAGCTCGTTCAACACAAATAGGCGACTTTCCGTCGAAATCACAATACCAAACCGCAAATCGCCATCAAATACCGCTACTAAAAGGCATCCACGCCGCGGTAACACGTGCGAATCCAAAATCGGTTGGAGCGCCCCGAGCGAACACGCGCGCTTGCTTCAAGGTCAAAACCGTACTCTCCATGCGCCCGCGTCGATCCGATACGCGAGGCGCCTTCCCCTCTCCCCCGCGGCCCTGCCGTTCTCGCCTAAACAATAGTAATATACCTAGTACCTATAATATTATTGTGTCTATACATAGCTAAAAGTAAATTTGTTCAGAAGTTGTGGTGTGAAGGAGTTATTAAAATACACACTATAGGCACATGATATAACTTTCGCCTTCATCATATTATTTGAACTTTGAAGAAACTCTTATTTATTGCACCCACCGGCAACCCATATTGGAACAAAATAATATTATAGTCAAAGACTTCTTTTGATTATAGACGTAAAAACGGTCTTATTCCTGCAAGGCGATCTCAACATATCTCACTTCTCAGGCAAGCTTTGGCTACCTAAAGGTAAGCGAATACCTGATAAGTAGTAGTATTATTATGGGAAGATTGTCTGATAGGTCGAGGTCAGGTATTATTATGGTATTCCGTGTCGATGTGCCGACACATCATATATTATAATGCTTTCGCCAGACAGCGGCGCGCGCATCGCGGCGGCAATCGAATCGCGTTCCACCACCGCGCTCATGCCCGGTCGCTGTTCGAGTGTGTCGAATATAATCTCAGTACTCCAGCGCAAACTCTACAACATCATGTCGGAAACAGGAGCACTCACCGGCGGAGCCTCATAGAGCTTCTGCAGCTCGTCGTAGAGCCACATCTCGACGGCGAGCCGCTTGCGGATCAGCGCCATCTGGTGGCTGCCGTACTTGGCCGTCAGGAACTTCTCGCGCCGCTCCTTCACCTGCAACAGCCGCCCGGTTACTCGTCTGCGCCTGCGCCTGACGCGCGTGCGCCGCCGACGCGGTACCCACCTCGCCCTTGTCGCTGAAGTTGACGTGCAGCCCCGCCTTGGCGGGCGAGCGCTCGGTGGGCGAGAGCGCGGGGTGCGCGGGGTGCGCGGGGTGCGCGGGCGCGGGGCGCGGCCGCGGGAACGCGCCCGCCGCCGCCACGCCGCACTCCATGCCGCCGTGCGCGCCGCCGCCGCCGCTGCGGCTCTGCAACACCACGCGAGATACGTTATTGCCAGTCTGAACCATAGAGCATTGGTCTGAACTCTGAGTTTACCGCGCTATCGCGCATGTCGCATAGGTACACTGTAGAGTACGTGTAAATCCGTCTAAACATACTCGCAAACAATAGCCTGTACTGCGTTCATACTAACATCGCACTGCCTAGTCCCGCTCAACCCCTCGATGCACTGACTAGTGTGTAGGGAAATTGTTCTATTGTATTGCATAAAGAAAAAAAACCGCTCAAGTACGAGTTGGACTCGCGCACCGAGGGTTCCATACTATAAAGTATAAAAGAAGTAAAATATTAAAAGGATCACTTTTTTTCATGAATTTACGAGTTACATGTACCTACTCGTAAGTAGGTGGCAAACTGCAAACATAACTTTGTTTTTGGCGGTTTATTGTTATTATTAAAAAAAGTATACCTAACCTTATGGAATATTGACAGAATACACTTTCGTTTTCTACTATAAATGCTGTATGCAGGCGCACACGAGTCGCGACGCAGCAACTAGTTTAAAGTTGGAAACTTTCGTTTTAGGTCTTACAGTAATCACTGCTCTATTTCAACGAGATCTGTTCACACTAATAGTAATTTATTCCTCAGCAACAGCCAAGCGAGCTGTGAGTGACAGTGTGTGAGTGCAGTGTGGAGTGTGGAGTGTGGAGCAGCACCGAGCAACGTCACGGCGCGGCGCGGGTGTATCGACCGCGGCGCGCGGCGAGACACGCGGTTGGAGGCTGTTCGCCGCTGCGACCGCACGACCCACTGGGGCCACGAACCCTGACTAATAGCATAACAATGTGGCCTCCAGCCTCGTACTCAGGTAGCAAAGAGGATGTAGATATAAACAACAACAAAGTTAGGTACCTACCTAACATACAGATAACAGACAGTCGCGTAGGTAAATGTGGAAGTATTGATAAAGCTGAAGTATGCAAATGTATCACTATAAGTTAGGAATGCATTGTATTAGTAAAGTAGTCTTAATAAAACACTAGAATCGGTCAGACGCGTTTAATTAACAAACTTCCCTTTACCCCGCACCTCATGGCGACCCTGCGCAGGTCGGCGCCGGGACAGCGCCGTATCAAGTGACCGGCGAAAAGTGCGAGCGCAGCGCATTCCAGTGTGCCTTAGTGCATCGATTTAGAGTTATTTAATTTTAAAGTAATAAGACGGAATGATACCAAGTATTGTTTTAAGCCGCTTGTGTACCCAGTTAAAAAAGAAACATGGGAACCCAGTGTAGCAAATGCCAGTGTGAACAAAAGGAAATGGTAGTCAACCAACATGGTATAGAGCAATCAACCAGTGCTGATCTAACGACGCATTTTTATGTAAATAACATCTTAGTTTCCACGATAATTGGATTGTGTGTTGTTGCTATACTCATAATAGCGTATAAAAATTATAAAAAGTGCCACGCAAAGATGATACAAGGAGAGATAACAAATAGTGCATTAAGGAGAATGCAGATGAGATGGTCGGGCCGCCGAACCGGAAACCAGGAACGAGATGGATCCCCTAATCCGGCATAGTTCCAGAATTCGAGTGTAGCGTTAATACGGCTGACAAAAACCCCGTGTTCAATTTCCGTAACTTAAAAAGTGTAGAAAGTGCAGAAAATGTGTGTTAAAAGTGTTATAAAGGTAAATAAATAATGAACTAAATAATAATAATAAGACTTATATTAGTGCGAGTTAGCTATCCACAATAGTAGACACTTATAATACTATTTCATTTTATCGAGATAAGTATATTTAGTTCTAGGATAAAATTGTTTAATTATTTTAAGTCATAGGGAACCCTAATGTTCTCTATTGTAATAACGTATGTGTGTAATATATTATAATATTGTCTCTAATGTGTGTCGAGCAAAAGGTTCTTAGAAATCTGACCCGCGCGCAACTCAGCATTTCTATCAAGGCCTGTACCTAACTGTGCTTCAAGTAGGAATAATTTAAATTGGAATGAATGAAATATGATACTGTACCGTGCGTGTTACGTTGTTTGTTACAAAGTTTTATTAATATATTATGGCCGATAGGTTAATAGAGTTCTATGAACAATTATTGGAGATACGAAAATATCTTATAAAAAAGGGACAAAGTAGATTTAAATGTTCGGTTACGACAATTAAATTAAAAGAAGCGAATGTATTGTTAGATAAATGTAAATTGTTATTATCTGATTTAAGTAAAAGTCAAGATAAAAAAGAGCTTGAGTTAATTACGGATACATACGAAAATATTTGTTCTTTATTTTCTGAAATATCTAGTTTGTGTACCTTACCAAGTTTTGAGCTAAAGTTAGGAAAAATGGATTTCGACGTGAAAACTGCCTGTAGTTTAATTCCAATTTTAGATGATAAGGAGGACACTACGAAACGATTGATTGATGCGGTAGATATGTACGCCGACATGATCAGTAAGGACAGTCAACAGTTATTAATAAAATTTGTGCTAAAAAGTAGGTATCGGAGAACGCTAAGCTACGAATAGGCTTGGGTACTACTTATTCTTCAGTTAGTGACATGATAAGAGATTTTCAAAAAAAATTACTATCTATAAAATCCTATACGGCTATACACAACCAGATACAATCTTTAAGTCAAGGCTTCAGAACTATTGAGCAGTATGGCTCACAGCTGGAAAAATTAATGACTGATTTAAATATTTCGCAGTCCGAGGGCGACGCAACTAAGAGCGAGGTCCTAAAACCCATTAATGAGAAAATGATTGTAAAAAGATTTGCAGATGGTCTCAGAGACGAAAGGTTAAGTACAATCATCACTGCTCGCAACTATACAACTCTAAAAGAAGCCATACAAGCAGCCAAGGACGAGTCCACTCTGTCGTCGTCTACTTCCAAGTCGGGTGAGATAATGAAAATGACCTCATCATCCAGAGGTAGGTACAATTATCGATCTTCTAGATTTCAAGGACATTATAGAGGCCGTGGTCATCAGAATTACAACAAGATTAACCCTAATTACCAAAATAATTACAACTACAAGATGAACAGATACCAGGGGTACTCCAGACCTTTTCAGTATGCTCCTCGCGGTCGAGGTCAATATGTTGTATACAATAACAGGCGCAGTTATAACAACCGACGCGGTGGAAATTCTTTCAACAGGAATAATATTTTCGCGGTACAAGGTGAGAACAGTCAAACAGCTACATGTGCTGCAGAGAATTTACAGCAAAGAGGGGATGAGAGAGAAAACAATCAGTTTTTTCGGGATTAGTAATTTAGTTTTAGCTTGTAGAGGTAATGCAAAGTTTGTTAACTTTTACATAAATGGTAAAAAGGTAGTACTAATGATAGATACAGGTGCATCGATTTCGGTAGTTAAAGAAGATGAACTCCCAAGATCATGTACAATCCACCAAGATAATTTAGTTGTTAACGGGATTGGAGGTAAGATTCGTTCTTCTGGCTATGTAGTATTAGACTTACACGTTTCCACGAAAAACAGAATTCAAAATAGGTTTTATACTTTTAAAAATCTACCAATCATAGTTGATGGAATATTAGGTCTAGATTTCATGACTAAATATAAAGCAAACATTGATTTAGACAAAAATTTATTAACGATTAAAATACAAGATGAATATTGTGTATTACCAATTTATGACCAACCTGATTACAGCAATTCACTGTGTATTCCCCCACGGAGTGAATCTATTCATTATGTTTATGTGAGAACGGAATTGGAAGGTGATTATTTTGTTAGTGCGAAAGAGATAGAGAAAGATATATTTTTGGCTGGTACAATTGTTCGACCCAAAAACAAAAGAATTCCAATTAAGATTTTAAATATTCGAGATGAAGAAGTAAGATTAAATAATTTTGAATTGAATGTAGAGTTTTTAAGTGACTATAATGTTTTTAGATTTAGTCAGTGTGCTAGTAATTCAAGCCGTGCTGCCACCTTATTACCATTACTAGGCTTAGAACATTTAAACAGAGAGGAAAAAGAATCTATTGAAAGAATTTGTACAAAATATTCAGACATATTCTTTTTGCCAGGTGATAAGTTAGAAACTACTAATATTTGTGAACAATCTATAACATTAAAAAATAATATTAACCCTATATATACAAAGCCATATAGATTACCACAAGCATTAAAGACAGAAGTGAATAAACAGATAACAAAAATGCTTCAAGATGATATTATTGAGGAATCTACTAGTGAATGGTCGAGTCCAATACTTTTGGTACCTAAAAAGTCTGAGGGTGTGAAAAAGTGGCGTTTAGTTATTGATTTTAGAAAACTAAATGAAAATATTGCGGATGATAAATTTCCGTTACCAAACATTAATGATATTCTAGATTCTTTATCAGGTTCTATTTATTTCACTCATTTAGACCTCCAACAAGGATATTACCAAGTAAAACTGAGTCCTGAAAGTAGGAAGTATACTGCTTTTTCGACTAGTACAGGACATTATCAGCTGAAACGCTTGCCAATGGGACTAAAATCTTCATGTAGTGCTTTTAGCAGAGTCATGTCGATAGCGATGTCAGGATTGACTTTTGAAAAGTGTTTTGTTTATTTGGATGATCTAATAATTTTTGGAAGATCTTTAGCTGTTCACAACAAAAATTTAATTGACGTTTTTGAAAGATTAAGGAAAGTCAATTTAAAGTTGAATCCAATTAAATGTCAATTCCTTAAGAAAGAAATTTTATATCTTGGCCATTTGGTTTCTGCTGATGGTGTTTCACCTGACCCTGAAAAGACTAAGGTTTTAGAAAAATTCCCAGTGCCTCAGAATACAGACGAGGTAAGACGCTTTGTTGCCTTCTGCAATTATTATAGAAAGTTCGTCCCATCATTTGCAACGATTACCATGCCTTTAAACAATTTGCTAAAGAAAACTGTACCTTTTGTCTGGACGCCAGAATGTCAAAATGCTTTTGAATTTCTAAAAACTTCTTTGATGTCTCCTCCTATATTGCAATACCCAGATTTTTCAGAGACAAATAAATTCATACTACAAACAGATGCCTCAGACCTATCAATAGGAAGTGTTTTATGTAACAGCAATTTAAGACCTGTTGCTTATGCAAGCAGACCATTAAATAAGGCAGAAAGAAACTACCCAGTAATACAAAAGGAGTTAACCGCAATTGTATGGGCAGTCAAATACTTTAGACCTTATTTATTCGGTAGAACTTTTACTATTATGACAGACCACAAACCTTTAATTTATTTATTTGGCATGAAAGACCCTTCAAGTAGGTTAATTAAATACCGTTTGGTATTGGAAGAGTATGATTTTGAGATAGTATATGTGAAAGGTAAAAACAATGTTGTCGCAGATGCATTGTCTAGAGTATGTATAACATCGGATGAACTGAAAGGTATGAATGAGGAAATTATGGCTGTGATGACTAGAGGACAAAAGAAGAGAATGGAAGAGGACATTAAGAGGAAAATGGAAGAGCAAGTTAAGAAAGAGCAAGCTGTGATTAGTAATGACACAGACGAGTGGCCTGATCAACCACGAGTCGTGGAATTATTAAAACATCCGTGTGATTCTATTGAAATGAAGTTAGTAAAACAAGATATCATAAAAAAGTTTAAAAGAGATAAGGTAGAAATAGAAGAAAAAGAGTGTTTTGTTTACGTTCCAAGTAGAATGTTATTATGTATTAATCTTGGCTTTAGGTTGCACTTCTCGCGAGCCGAATTTGCAACTAAGCTCAAAGAATTTTGTGAAAGAATAAAAATAAAAGAACTATGCATAGTGAAAGATGATGAAAATAATGAATTTATAAAAAAATTATGTAGTGAAATTAAATCACGTGAGGAATGGAACGGTCCCCGAATATGTGTTTTAAAAGGTATTAAAAGAGTTTTTGATGAGAGAGAGAAAGAGTTTATTCTAAATGATTATCATTTATTGCCCACAAGTGGACATGCTGGAATGACTAGAATGGCAAATAACATTAAAAGGCGATATTACTGGCCAAATTTAGATAAGGACATTCGTAAATTTATAGGTAAGTGCGAAATTTGTCAGAAAATGAAACAAAGTAGGCATACGAAACAACCTATGACTGTGACTACAACTGCGTCAACGGCATTCGAGAAAATCTTCCTCGATTTAGTTGGACCGTTGGATAGAGAT
Organism: Coenonympha glycerion; assembly: GCA_963855885.1. Taxonomy (NCBI): domain Eukaryota; kingdom Metazoa; phylum Arthropoda; class Insecta; order Lepidoptera; family Nymphalidae; genus Coenonympha; species Coenonympha glycerion. Next base: position 96,903 of record OY979635.1, read on the forward strand.
GAGTATGGAAATCGTTACATCTTAACTCTTCAATGTGAATTAACTAAATATATAGAAGCGTATCCATTACCCAACAAGGAAGCGGTAACTGTGGCGCAAGCTTTTGTAAATAATTTTGTTTTGCGTTTTGGCTTAAGTAAGTCCATAGCGACTGACAGAGGAACTGAATTTATTTCAAAAGTTATGGAGCAGACATGCAAATTATTAGAAATAAAAAAGTTAACATCAACTGCATACCATCATCAATCAATCGGTTCTCTCGAGATAGCTCATAAGCATTTAGGTGCATTTTTAAGAACTTATTGTACTAATTCGGGTTATTCATGGTCACATTGGTTACCATTTTGGTGTTTTAGTTATAATACTTGTGTAAACACACAGACTAAATACACTCCATTTGAACTTGTATTTGGTAGACAATGTCATTTACCAGATAGTATAAGTTGTAATGTAGAACCCTTTTATAATCATGATGATTATAGTTCTGAATTAAAATATAAGTTGCAAGTAGCTTTAAGAGACGCTAGAAATAATTTGATAGCATGTAAATTAAACAGGAAGGATAAATACGATAAATCGTGTAATCCTGTATACTATGACAAAAATGACCTTATTTTAGTAAGAAATGAATGTGCGCGAAAATTTGATTGTGTTTATGATGGACCATTTAAAGTGTTAGAAGATTTAGGTGTTAATGTTAAAATATATAGAGATGGTAAGATAGATATTATTCATAAAGATAGGACTAAGAAGTTTAATAAGTAACGTAGAGTAAAAAAAAAAAAAAAAATTGTGCTTATTATTTTTTTTTCTTTCACCCCCGGAGGTGAAGTATGCAAATGTATCACTATAAGTTAGGAATGCATTGTATTAGTAAAGTAGTCTTAATAAAACACTAGAATCGGTCAGACGCGTTTAATTAACAAACTTCCCTTTACCCCGCACCTCAAAGCTATAGATACATTGGAAGGTGCTATTCTAGTATTTCGCGACACTGGTAGGTACCGAAGAATGCTGTACAACATTATCAGAAATACGCAAAGGGCCGTGTGTAGACAACAGAGAACTTAATTTAAACAGCAAATTCAAGCAAATCAATTTGATGATTCTTGAATGAATACGGTTAAAAACAAGTTGTACAGAGGGCAGGTGGTAGACGGGCGTGAGTGCATGACACCGCCTCGCAGACGGGACTCGGGAGTGAACGGCCCCAGGACCCGCCGCGAGACGCTCGGCTGCCTGCACCCGGGGACTGGAGCGGCTGTAGGGATCGTCGCCCGCGCGAACTCTGAGTACTTACCTATACTGATAACGAGCGCGCCGCATATCGTGAAATAATTCTCGACGCACCGAAATAATTATGGGTTCATATGGCTAAGGGTAAAGAGTATGCACATTATTAGCGTGACCTCGATCTCGCGCGGAGCGCTCGCGAGCACCGCTTCGTTCCCACTTATCAGTTAGTCAGCGTTTGTTTCATAACAAACAACCTCTTTTGTTTAATTTTCACGGTACGTCACACGTACACGATTAAAGACGCGGTGGAATCGGCTGAGAGGAATTTTCCGCTTCGACCTTCGCGTCCGAACATAAAAGAGACCGTTCCGACGACCGGGAAATTCGGAATATACCTACCCGTCAATTTTTTTTCTTAAATCTACTGACGTCTGTAATCAAATAGCAAAGCGAAGATAGGACATCGACCAAAAGGCAAAAGCTACTCGTATTGCTCAGCAGCTGCGCAGCTTAGCAGCAGTGTCGTCACTGCGTGCTGCGACGGTTGCGTAGATCTCTGCGAGCACACGGTTACGCAACTGCAGCGCTCTACTTGCTTCGGACGTCCTCCACGCAGTCGTCGCAGCTCGCACCACAGCCCACAGGGTGCATTAATTAATAATTTATGACGACACGAGATGGCGCGTGAGCGGTAATGAGGGAGTGCATTGTGCGGCGCGCTCTTTGATTTCGACAGCGACACGATTCACTGCACAGTACACAATTCACATGTACCTAAGTTTGCAGTGTACACTGCACCTTACCACCAACTATGCAGACACGCGCTACTCCCAAGTTACAATGACTTTTAAACATTCACCTCAAAAATAAAAATATTGTCAACGGTTTCCAATGGTGCCCTAGAATTCTTCTCAACATAATTATGATCAAAACAATAGAGAAGAAGAAAGCAAATGCCCGTGCAGCTGGTTGCTCCTCACGGTACAGACGCGTCTATTGTGTACAGACCGTGGACCGAATTTATTTTAGTCCTCACTCATCTTACGAGTACGAATACGAGTAGTTATGAATCAACAAGTGCGTCCTGTGCCACTTGACCTAGTTCACTGTTGCTGAGTTAGTGGATGCACCAAACACATTGATTCTGTAATCGGATCAAGCCCGCGCCACACATCTAGACCACGTTCATGTCGCTCCTAGATGCATCTACCACACAGATTAAAGATGTTCTGTATCGTTGTAACGTACACAATGAGGTGCACAACAATGTCATTGCTGCCAATGAACGACGAGTACGACGACGCACAGGCCGTTCAAACCGAAAATTTTGAAAATCAGAAATATCTGCGAGCAAAACTTAATAGGTAGTACCTACTGAGAGCATAGTTAGGTACCTACCTACCTAAAAAAAACTTAACGACTTGTATAGAGCTGTGGTTAGGTAACCTCCAAGGTTTACTCTGCCAACCGTCTAGACTCTAGAATCTAGACACATCTAAGTACACTCATGTGCTTATCGCATGCAATTTCTAAATTAGTTTCGAATAGGTAGGTACAATAATATATTATTAATATCTATTTAGAATATATTTTATTCATCATCATTTCATCCGGAAACTCTGAAAATTGTGAATTTGTAATTATGTAAAAAATATGGTTTTGTCATTGAGTTAGGTACTATGGGTTTTGTTTCCGCACCTTACTAAGCTAGGACTCACGGGGTATTTAATGTTAGGTAATTATTATCTTATCAAGTGAAGTAATAATAATTGTTATAACAAACTACTTGTAGAATTACGACTCCTGCTTTATCATCAAATAGTAAAAAAAAATAAGATAAACGTTGGTTTTGGTGATACGAAGCCGATTCGTACTTCGCCGTCTTTTTATATTTTTGAGAAGCTAGAGCTCACCATAATACATTGAAAAAGATTCTATTGAATAATCAATTAATTATCTACTTACATGATTATTTTTTTCTAGTTTACTACTCTACAATCGCAGGTTTTGTTATTCCACCGCAAAGCAATCGCGTTGCTGTATGCATATGTATTTCGGCGAAGGCACCAATGATAGCTGGACGAGATTACGTGTGACGTATACGATACGGGCCAAAAAGAGACGACACAGCCACGGGCCAGCCGGCGAGCGTGTCACTTCATCAGGTGAACGTCTCGTCAAAAAAAAACATGAACTTTAGGTACATCATTCATTATAATATTTTGCAATCTCAAGAGGAAGCGATCCATTAAAGAAAGTATGCCGTGGAACTTGGAAGTATACCGTGCGAACTGCCAACGACTCGTGTAACATTTACATCAATGCACTCAACACACAGAACGCGCTCTTGTGTACGATACCTTACGTTGTCCAATTATCTTATTAAAATTACTTAATAACTTATAACAGGGATACCTACATAGAAGTCTTTGCTTATAACATGAATATGCTTTTTATCCCGGAATAATCCAGATCCCGTGAACCCATGGGCTTTTAGAAAAACCCTAATTTGTTAAAACAACTATAAGCGCAAGTAGGTTCAAAGGAAGTAAAGAGAGTGAGAACGGGAAATCCACGATTCCTTTTATACTTGGAGCGTTTTCCAGTGACAAACCGTCCGGTGCGGAGCCGCGGACAAAAATAATTATACATATGTACATAATTATACGTTTTATAATCCTATCTAATCTCAATAAACACGTTACGTATTGTGTTAACATTATGTAATCGTTGCGTCGAGGTGACCTGCGACTTGGGAGCTGCGGCCGAAAGGACTGCTGACGCGGCGTGCGGACGTCTGTAGCTGTGTGTTTAGAGTTAACACATAAACCTATGTTAGAACATAACGAAATGCCAATCAAATATTATACTGAATTTATTGTTGTCCTTCTTACTCTTACGAATACGTTGGTGGGTGCGACATGCAGCGTTGCGGAAAAATATACCTAAACACCACACACAATTTTCCAATGCTTTCTTCGACGTAGGTTTCGTCCCGACACCGGGACATGAGATGTCGACTTAACAATGCGAAATCGTGCTGACACGAGAGTCACTCTAGCTACGATGTGTGTGTGGTGTTTCATGTGGGCAGTGTTCCTGCATGTTGTACCTACCTACCATACAAAATATTTTGAAGTAGCGGATTATAACAAAACAAACCTACTAATTATGGATCTCTGCAAAATAACGCCGTTTCCATTCAGTATTTAAAATTGATAAGTAACAGTTCAGTTTATTTCAAAGCTGTATGAAATTCAATTCTATAAAATGCATCATAAAACCGATGGGATGGATTACTTAGGTACGGTCTACGAAGTCTTATTTGCGTCGCATAGGATTTGTTTCTATATGTATAGAATATAGACACAAAGACTAAGGTTTGACCCCTAAAGCTGGTTTTGTACGTTAGTTTAACATAACAATGAATAGGTACATTAAACTGTACTCGTCTGGGTACATGTTAGTCGATGTGTAAGTAACGGTGGTACATCATTAGCGCGGGAGGTCGCCGTGAAATTATCGCTTCCAGTTTGCACTTGGCAATCACTTGCCAATTTATTTTTTACCTGTTTACATGCACATTTGCGTTTTGGCGACTTGTAAACCAATAAGGAAGAATCTGTGTAGGTATCGATATTACGGTACTGATAGAATTTGAGCAAATATCTACATTATTTTAAACTAGATAGGTACCTTAGCATATGATATTATAGGTAGCATAGAATTAGCTTAGCTTAGCTTAGAAAATGGTAGGTAGTACTAGTAGCTAATGAGTACTGCCATTTCTACAATTACTTCTAATTTTCGGCTCATACCATAATCTAGTAGGTAATCTGCGGAAACCAGAATAGATGTTTATTTTTCACCCAGGCCTAATTCACAGGCTCTTGATGATGAAAAGTCTCCATCGCCTCGTTAGGGAAGCAGCAGCAGGCACCGCGTATAATTGGCAACAAACTCGGCACTTGCTTTTTTCAAAAACGTCATTTTATAAAAATAAAAAATTACTTAATATTATGAAAGTAATTTACATGATTTTTATGATATTTCGGGAGGAGACAGAAGTTTTAAGCCATTATATATATACTTAATATTATGTGCTCTACTCGCAATAGCCTAAATTCTAAAAAACCGGCCAAGTGCGCGTCGGACTCGCACACCGAAGGTTCCATACCATAAAAGAAGTAAAACACTTTCGTTCATGATTTTACGAGTATAAAATACAGGTACTTTTGTTGGCAAACCGCAAACCTAACTTTATTTTCGGCGGATTTTTGTTATTAGCAAAAAAAGTATAATAGTTAGAGGGTTGATTTTATTTTTCTTGTAAAATATACTTTAACTCCTATTGATTATATTTATTTCAGATTTTTCGAAAGGTAAACTTCGGAGATAAGGGGGGGGGCGGTATTTTTTTCGACAGTTTGCCCAATAAATCAAAAACTATCAGGCATAAAAATAAATAAAAATTGGTTTTAGAATATACAAGTAACGCCCTTTCATATGATACCCCACTAAATATTGTTTTCTCATTTTGAAATTTCGGCGACCCGGTTTTCCCCCCTTTTTAAATAAAAATAAAAACAATTTTCATATTTTTACGATTGCTATGACGTCGCGTCATTATTATCTATAACTATTCTAAATTTCAGGTCGATAGCTTGAATAGTTACTGAAATAATCAAGTGTGACAGACGGACGGACGGACGGAGAAAGTCTCACCATAAGGGTTCCATTTTTACCAAATTGGTATGGAACCCTAAAAATTAGTTTTAGAATACACAAGTAACGCCCTTTCATATGATACCCCACTCAATATTGTTATCTCATTTTGAAATTTTATCGACCCGGTTTTCCCCCCTTTTTAAATAAAAATAAAAACAATTTTCAAATTTTTACGATTGTTATGACGTCGCGTCACTATTACCTATAACTATTCTAAATTTCAAGTCGATAGCTTGAATAGTTACTAAAATAAACGAGTGTGACAGACGGACGGACGGACGGAGAAAGTCTCACCATAAGGGTTCCATTTTTACCATTTTGGTATGGAACCCTAACAATATAAGTATACTTAGCTAGATACCTACTATGACTGATTAGCTTCTTCGTCAGACCTACGGCCGCTTACTATCTATATCTACCGAATAAATATAATAATATGATCTATTCGTATAATTATAACTTTACTCGTACTTGGCGGGATTCGCACCCGCGTGTTCACTCCCTCAGCTATGGCGGTGGAGGCGTCCAGCGTGTACCTACCAGTTGACCACCGAGGGGAATGAGGAATCATAATTGCAAAGAGGATCTGCTGATCAGCACACCAGACGTCTCGCACACAAGACAAAGGACCGGTCGCTGCACCAATCACCACGCGAACTCTACATTCGTAGTGTTTAGTAGAGTAGTGTAACTATCGCCTGTGCGTTTCCCCTTTTTGTAAGAAAAACTAATAACAACTAAATATTCAGTATTAATGCCTAATTGTTTTCGCTTTAACCAACGAATATATAATATTACTTCCGTAGACCACTTTTTGTTAACATTTTGCATTTTTTTGTCTCGACGAATCTCATTATTGCCTAATATGTAGAACGTAAGCGATCAAAGATAGAAATTGATTATACCTAATATTTATGTTCATTGTGGAAGATATTATTATAGTTATGAGTGGCGGAGCGCGGGCGCGCGTCTAATTCAGGTGATATCGTCATCGTAGGAGTGAGAACTGCGCCTACTACGTTATTTATACGATGTGTCCCGCGGGCAGGTGGCCGGGCCCCCGGGGGTGGATCTCCAGCACTGACGCGCGGTAATTAGGTTACCGTCCCCGGCGCCGAGGCGGCTCAGGTTACCGCTAACGAGATAAGCACGCTGAAGTACGTGGAGCGCTGACTGTCAATAGCTATGATACACAGTACACAGTCCGCCGGTCACAGCGCTCCGCTCGGCGGGCAGTGCGCACCGTTAGCGGCGGCGGAGCGGCTCGTACCGAGATGTCGGAGGTCGCTGCCCCCGCGCGGAGGCTGCGCCCGCCCGCGCCGCGCGCTCCGGCGCCGCTGTGTCCGGCCAGCTCGTCGCTACTCGCCGCACGGACCCGGCTACTCCGCCGCACAGCTACGCGCACATATTGTCACACTCGCCGCTCGTGCACTGTCACTGTCAACGTTAACCAACAAGCACACGCGCGTTCGCAGCGGAACGAACTCCGAGTCCGACTGTCGAGAGGAGTGTGCTCGCACCGCTCACCGGTCACCACTCACCAGTCACTGCACACGCGCGTCACACAGCGAGTCGTTCACTCGTTCACTCGCTCTCCGCGTTCGGAGCGCGAGGGCGGGCGGCGCACGTGGCTCTCGGGCGCGGTGTGAAGACGCCACGCGTGCGGGAAATGTAGGACTGTCTCGGGTCGAGTGGTTTCTCCCGACATCATACCACTTTACTTTATTGGTTTTTAGTTTGATTAATTTTTTTTTTTTTTCAACAGACTTCAATACCATCCTTAATCTCAAGTCCTGGAACAGGCTCCGTTTTCATTATCTGTCAATTACTCATAAATTTACGATTTGATCGAAAATAATGGCTGGCTCTAAGGATTTTATTTATTTATTTATTTAACACTTTGTTTGTACACCACAAAACATAATACTATAACTACGAAGTAAAAAAAATTAATTAGTACAAAAGGCGGCCTTATCGCTAGGTAGCGATCTCTGCCAGGCAACCTACAGATTAGGAAAATACAGAGGAACCACGGACTGCAGGTGGTGTAACACTACAATAATTATACCTAAATTCAAATAAGTACATACTACTACATACACTAGATTACACAAATAAAAATAATAAAATAAATATAAATATTAATAATTAATAAATATTAAATAAAATAAAAAAAAACTAATATATATATATACTGAATACCAATACTAATTTTTTGTCTCCACTCTCCAATTTCTGCTCGAGCTCCGCATTTTCTATGTCCAATACATTTTCCGTTAATTTCATTTGTCAATTTTCTTTGGCCTAATAATGCTATCCGGGAATATCCAGCAAGGGACGACCGTTTGGCGGCCCCCGCGCTTCAGGCGCGTCCGGGAGCCACGTCCGGGAGTCGGGACGAGCAGCCGACCACCACCAGTCACCACACAGTCCACAGAGCAGGTGTCGCTCGGCAGGGACTCGGGGTCGATGACCGCGGCGTGCGATACGCGAGCTCTGAGCTCTCTGCTCTGTGCCCTGCTCTATTCTGAACTGAAATAACGCCTGTTGGATATTATATCCATCAAAAACATGAATGTAAAATGAGAGCCAAGTTCAATATTATTATATATGCCTTGGTTGTTGACTACAACGACAAAAGAAGTGAGATCTTAATGTGTGCCAAGTTCAATGGTCAATCCTCTAATTTATTTATAACAACGCAAAATATAATATCTTCATATAACTTAGGATAATATATTGAAGCCTAAGGTCTGACTTGGCTAGTTCTCATAAACGAAATCGCTAGTTTCTACCACTAGGCAAACTTTTCTTTATAATTTGCGAAGGTAATAATATAATTCGTATTTATTACGCACTTATGTTATGTTTAAACAATAATAACTCTAAAAGTTAGTAACTTACAGACAAAATGTTGATGTTGTTGTATTGCTTAACTCAAAAGCTATCGATTTACTACAAAAAAATATGGTCTTAGCGATCCCGGTTCTGCAAAATTTACCAATAACTTCACGTTTGAATTTTTTTGGGCAACGTTTTCTTAACTTCAGGCATTTTTGGCGGTGTTATTTTAATTTTTTACATTATTATTAGGTATCTAGGAGATTATTCTACCCAGTCGAATGAAACTATTTGAGAACATGTGAATCAACAGACTTGCAAGTTATTACTGATATTGTGTGCACATACCCAAAAAAATGCATACAAAATTGAAATGACTCTACCGGGGAGGGGGTGAGGCCCCCCCCCCCTTGTATGTAATGTCTTGTAATGAACACACCTTTAAATTATCGCTAGTTCGATTCCGGACACATTGTATATTAAGTCGATGTTGAATCTAAGTTGAATCATAATAAACAACAAGAATTAATTCTAGTTCGACTAATTTCCTGCTTTGCATATAAGGCATTGAGGATCTCCAAAACAAACCACAAATTGTTTCTCTGAAATAACAAAGAAACGACATTTAAAGTTCACTATATATCGAGTCCTCAATCACATTCTTTCTATGAGTTTTTATTACGATAAAAATGCACAAAACAATTTCAGCGTCACTCGCCATTTTAAATCATAGACACAGATTACTAATCACTATATCATAGGTACGCGACAGACAGCTGATACGCGAAGCGCGGCAAATTCAAATGAATGAAATGTCACTCATTTCATTACATGCATATTTGGTATATTACTATGTAGACCGCACCTATTACGTACTTATTTAACTTTTGCAGGAATTTTATGAGATAAGCTCCACCTACATCTTATATCAAGGATCTGTCTACGTCTGGACCTGAGGGGGGGGGGGGTGGGGGAGGCAGGAGCGCCGCCACTCGAAGGTCTAGTCCGAGCCTAGATGAAACGATGGCCGTGACTTGGGCAGCGAACACCGCTGGGGGCATTGAGGCCGTCTCTCCATTGAGGCGCCCTCCCGCCGCCCCCCCCCGCGCCACGCCCTCTCGTAGACAAAGAGCCTGCGGGCTGCGGCGCCCCGCGCTGCACAAAGAGTTCAGCTAGGAGTACAAATCACAATGCATAAGTGCAGCTGAGCGACACAATGCTGCGAACACAAACACTCGAGCACCAACACTGTGCCTGTTGCCAGCTCGACTGAGGCTTCGACTGTCGGTGGTGTGCACACTTGCGACCGATTCGCGGGGATATTACGTGGTGCACCGTGCACTAGTGTGTGCACTGTGAGCAAACTGCATTTACCCATTTACGCACCATCCGAAACCCTTTTAACGAAACCGACCAGTGGGCTAATCCTGTCCCGTTAAGTTGACATGATACCATTACAACCTAGGCTGGTAACTTGTGCAAAAATAACACAGAAATAAGATTTTTGCCTCCTTAGGATTCCGTACCCGAAGGGTTAAAAAGGAACCTTATTAGCGAGACTTCGCTGAACGTCCGTCCGTCCGTCTGTCACCAGGCTGTATCTCTGGAACCGTGATAGCTACAGACTTAACTTTTAGTTAATAACCCAATGCGAGTTGCTAACCAACGATACAGCATAAGCCCACTGAAGAGCGAACCCAGGCCAACGTACAGTCGACCACGCCACCAGTAGCCAGGCAGGATAGCTGCCTCCCGAGTCCCGAAGTAGGTATATGCATTGCTATCGGCGTAAAAGAGCACGAGTGACGCGAAGTATATGAGGCGAATTAATTACGTGGCTCGGGGCTCCACCGGCAGCTGAATCGAATCAATTAAATCGTCATTCGCAGAAGCATAATAATTATAATTTACCTACTCATTATTTTCGTTATAGGTGATTCCAACTGGACAGAGTATCTGACAGTAAGGGCGTCGTTAATTCTGCTTTATCATGTTGGTGCATAACTCAGTAGGTATTAAAATTTTAGGTCGTCTTATTTTAAAGTCATAAATAAATTGAGCAAGTCTTATTTTATCTGTTATCTTCTCTGGGTAGCTATGTAAAATATGTATGAATAAATGAATAAAATACATATAGAATTGTCCATCTAAGGAGCAAAACACTATTAGTTTACAAAAAACCAAAAAACGAAATATCGGACTTCTACACAGAGCTCGAACAGAGAATTGGTAACTTTACTAAATTACATGGAGAACTCGCTTTGCGATGATATTCCTTTTTTGCCAAGACTAGTTTTGGAATGGTAACTGGCAGAGAAAAGACGCACCTTCTTCCCATGGCTGTACTCTGGACTCTTGTGCCGAAACGCAAGAGGATACCCGACTGGTACTTGCTCTCGGCACTTTTCCCAAAGGTGCCTGCTTCAGCTCCCTTCGCAAGTTGTTTATCTTGCTCCTTGTCCATTTCTGGGGCACACGTCTATATGTGCCCTTCCCCCGCCGCTCCCAGTCTCCTCCTCTTACAACTGCTGGTGCTCACCGTTAGCTCTTCCTGTTCGGCAGTTCCGACTCGTTGTCGTCGTTGCCTGCATCTGAGCCGGAGACGGTGAAAGAAACGAGGTTCCGGCTCAACATCGGACCCATTCCGCGCTCACTATCCCGTCAACCAACTCGTACCGCAGGTACAACAACATACAGCTGGCATGACCACTCTCCACTTCACTCAATCGGCCCGGCCACCGAAAGCACCTGTGATCCGATAAGGGTTTCGCAGTCCGGGGTGACCCAAGTCTCCCGTGCATCATGACTGCCTCGACTCTCATCGCTCCTGCCGCGAGCCTGTGGGCGAGCGAGGAACATAGCTTCCACCTTGGGCCATATGCTGCGCTTACGACTGCTCAACTCAGAGTGGAGAATCGTCAGAGGAGAGAGACGAAAATGGCCTCAAGGGTTGAACGGAATAAAGTTGTTGGTGATTGCCAACTTTGTTAAAGGTGGCACAGTATGATGACGGCGGCTCCACACCATACAATGTGTGCATTGCTCTCATTCCGTTACTGGCCAAAGAGCCTCCTTAGCCCACTAAGGAAACACCGAATATAGGTGAGAGGCGCGGTGCAGGTGCGGTGAAGTGGGCCACGGGGCAGATTACGAGCTAAGCACATTAGCGCGTCGCGAGCGGGGCGGCCGATGCCGTCTACGGCGGTGTGGGAGCATCGTCAAACACTTTACTTATGTAATTTCAGAACACTCGTCCCAAATCAAATCGTTTCGACGCTAGATTGAACTCAAGATTCGATCGGACCGACTTCAAACGGCAGACCAGAGTGAGAAAACTTCAGGTTCTGTTGTTGGAGAATTATGAGAAAGCACAGAAAAATTACACAACTCTCACTCACTATTAGGTATAGGTACAGCTTGTCTGGCAATATGTAAATTATGATTAAAGATAATAATATGACTATTCGCAAAATAAGTGCTTAAATTAGTTTATTGTTTTATTTACTTACTCCAACCGGAGGCCGGGGCGACAGCTGGCGTCCGACCCTTGCTGGAGCGCTGTTGTCGGCGGGCACGGGGCACGCGGCGGGTACGGGGCGGACAGAGGGTTGTTTGGGGCAAGTGTTAAGAGTGATACTCACGGCGCTCCGGAACTTGAAAAACAGCGACATGCGGAGCAGCGGCTGACGCTGCGTCCAGCGGCGCACTGCCGCCCCCGCCCAGCGGCCGCCCGCCGCCGCCGCCGCCCGCCGCGCACCGGGCGCGCGACGATCTCAACATCTACTGCTTCATTTACTATTGTTCTGTAAATTTATGCGCTCCATAACAGTCTACTGTCTACTGGTCTCGTGTCCACATTTTGATGATCGGACCTCGGCTCAGAAGAGTCACCTGCCACGCGGTGACTCTTCTGAGCTATACATATGATATTAATGTGACTACGAAATGTGGCAGAAAATTTGCTTGAGTATTGACCTTATAATTCTTTATAATAAACCTGTAGCCAGTTAGTGTAGTGTGTGTAGTACCAGCGTTGAATGCAGTGGTCGATATCCAACTCTTCGAGCCTTGCCATTCCCTCCCAAGACTTAATTACAAGAACCTTATTATTGCAATTGAACGTACGAACTATGAAGTAGGTATACGAGTAGATACTGTCACATTTCGAGTGCTCTGACGCCTCCACATTAGCTACTGGTCTCTATAAAGTGTTCATTTGCTCATTGCAGACTACAGAGTCTTCCTACAGCATCAGCGTTCTCGACGGACATCCTCGAGTCGTCATTGAATTATGAATAGCTACTGTAATACGTATTCATTATATCTTTAATCAGTCGGTGAGCGTGTCAGCGGCGCATGCGCGATGGTGCCAGTATCGATCCCAGCAGTGAGCAGACCCGCCGCGTCCTTCAGTTCCCAGAACCGCGTCCAAACGCACACCGCGAGTGTGCAGCGCGCAGTGAGCACCGACCGCCGACACGTGAGCGAGTCGCGGCCATGGGCCCGTGGGCGCGGCGCTCGTGCTGGGCGCTGTGGGCGCTGTGCGCGCTGGCGGGCGCGCGCGAGCTGGACCCCGCGGCGTGCGCGGCGCGCTTCGACGTGCAGCGCGACAAGATCATTCGCACGGAGGAGTCGCGCGAGATGGGCGCGCGCTACCTGTCCGAGCTGGACGTGGGCGCGCGCGCCGAGTGCCTGCGCCTGTGCTGCGAGACCGACGCCTGCGACGTCTTCGTGTTCGAGGAGAAGGTGGAGTGTCGTTGCCTGTCGGTAATGTGTCTTATCGTGTCAGCATTGCTTCGTGCGACACATTACGTGGTCGCTCGCGTGCTCGCCAAAACAAAATGGTAGTGTCGTAGTGATGTCGTGTGACACTTCATAACACGGCTAGTTGTTGCACTGCACGCAGCACATCCACTAGTGGCCGTCAGAGCTGCCAGAATATGCCGAGGCGTCACTCCACACGATTACCTATGTGTAAATAAATAATGGAAATTAAATGAATGGTGAAAGTGTGTTATTTGTTTTCGTTTTACTTCCATGTATACAAAGCGACTCCCTGTCCGCCCAGAGCCCCGGCAGCTGCTACCTGTTCACCTGCGGGCCGCCGGAAGACTTCCGCTGCAAGTTCACGGCGCACGGCAACTTCAGCAGCGGCGTGCTGGCGCTGAGCCGCCGCCTCGCCGAGCTGCAGGACCAGGAGCGCCTCGCGCACCACGAGCGAGAGCTCGCCAGCCTGAGGTACCACCGCTCTGCAGCTCCTCTCCGCTCGCCGCTCGTAGGGTTCACCCTTGTGTCCCCGGCCCACTCGGTCCGGTCCCTGTTTATGAAATACCATTGTAACTCGGAGAAGCATGGTATTCCAGGATTTTTTTATAAGCACCAATATAATGCGAGGAAATCTGCATGTCTAAAAGTTTACCATAATATAAACCGCACTCGGCCGGCGTGGTGGGCAATGCTAAATGTTACCTACTCATTGTAAGAGGAGGCCGGAGTCCGAAGTGGGAAGTAATAAGGAGTTCAGAGAGATCCATCGCTCTCGTGACGATAACAGGATACGCTTCAGTCGAGTATGAGCATTCAAATGTTCAGCAGTCAGAACGTCGCTTGTTCCCGCAGGAACCCGCCCTCCACGACGCAGAGCACGACGCCGGCGCCCAGCACCACTGCGGCGCCGCGCCCGCCGCCCGCGCCGCAGCCGCCGCCGCCGTCGCCAAGTAACGCTCAACACCTACCTATATCTAATAATAATAATATAACCCGTTCGAAGACGCTTTGCCGATGACTTCCCCTCCCACTACGTAGGACCGCGGCCCGTAGATATTGGTCTGATAGAGGACGAGCTGGACATACCTAGATGTTAATGACCGAAAGCGGGTTACTAGAGTAGCACTCGATTCTCGCGCACCTAACGGTACGGAAGGTCACCGTCGCGTCGGTGCGGCGAGCAGCGCGCGGGCCTCTTCGCGGTGATCGACATTCGACCCTCGGGCTTTCCGCTTGACTCATCACTTTTTAGAATATTGCCTCCAGCTGCCTCCAGGGGCCGTACCACCATCTCTTACAGCAGTATTATTGTAATATTGTTTTGACATTTTCATACAATGCCAGTATGAAAATATTACAATGATACTGCTATAAGAGATGGTGGTAGAGCCCCAGGGCGACTGGCGAGCGGCCGTGTGCCTGTCGCCTCAAAGTCCATTCCATCATTTCTTTTAGCAGTATACCTAATTGAATATGGTTTTGACACTTTCAAACAATGTCAGTATGAAAATTTTAAAACAATATTACCACAAATAACGTGTTTGAGTTATCTGTGAATATTACAATACTACTGCTAGAAGCAATGACTTCTATGTAATAAGAGATGGTAAGAGGGCCCCAGGCCACAGGATACACCTAGTCTATGATCTGCTTTTATAGCTAACAACCTTTGATAATATTTATAACAATCTTTGGTAATCTAAGCTAACAACTAATTTTGACGAAAAAAACGCTTCCGGTTCAGAATGACGTAAGCATGGAAAAAAACAAAACGTTGCTCTACATTACGAACTTTTCAATGCTAATTAGATGCCTCCGCTTATCCAGTTTTGGTGTCGAAAATACCTATTGACTCATAGGCAATTTATTATCATGGTTGAAAGCCGTTTTCTGCCGAGTTCATGCACACGCAACACGAATACTTACCTACAATTGGCTCATCGCGTAGGTACATCGCAGAACTAAAATTGAGCAATTATTACTTATATGCAAAGGCCTCACAAACGCCAACATGCTGGAAGTTCGTCGTTTAGTCCTTACAGATGTCAGATTCAAGGTTTTTTCCTATAGGGCGATGTACCTACACGTTTTTTAGGCTAGAGGCTGATGAATGTGTATAGGTACGTCGTCATCGCGTAGAGAGTACACGCAATACGACTGACCACAAGGTATTTCACGATCCTAAAGTCACGGGCCCCTGCCCCCTGCAGACATGAATTACCTACATAAGAGAGAATTCATGTCGTTCCGGATCCTCTTATGTAATTCATGTCGTCGTTCATACAGCATACGTTGCATATAGACGAAGGGCGTGCACGTGTGTTGCAGCGCCGCGCTGCAGCCGCTACCAGTTCGAGTGCCGCGTGGGCGGCGAGTGCATCGCCGTGTACAACGCGTGCGACGGCGTGCCGCAGTGCGCCGACGGCAGCGACGAGGCGCCCGAGCTGGGCTGTCCGCCGCGCACCACGCCCGCGCCGCCGCCGCCGCCGCAGGAGGCGGAGGGCGCCGAGCTGTGGCCGCACCGCCTGGCGCAGGCGCAGCGCGCGGCGGGCGCGTCGCACATCTTCAGCCACAAGGGCGGGCTGCTGCAGGAGAGCGCGTTCGAGGCGCCGCCCGCGCGCGCGCAGTGGCCGCAGCGCGCCTGGCCGCCCCGCGCCGGTGAGTGTCGCCGGGCTCTTCCGCGGCGCCATCCGTCCTGATCTCTCGTGTAACGCGCGCGTGTTGCAGGCGAGGGCGCGGAGGGCGAGCGCGGCTGGGGGTACCCGCCGCGCCCGGACTGGCCCGACGGGGAGCGCCGCGCCTGGCCCGTGCCGCCCGCGCCGCGACCGGAACCGGTACGTATCGACGACAAGGAAGGCGCCCCGGGAACACGCCAAGAGCAAGTACCGAACGGGCGCCCTCCCACGATTCGGCCCCCATAACCGTGAGGTTGATTAGGCCATGGGTGGTGGAGGGTTGTATCGACGACAGCGCGTGTTTCTATTTCCATCACTTACTCGGTTATGGCCCCTATAGTGAACAATCTCACATTCGATCATAATTAACGTACATCATCTCCGCCCGCAGGAGCTGCCGCTGTACATGCCGCTGCCCGCCAAGACTATGCCGGAGATGCCGATGGTGTACTCGAGCCAGCAGCAGACGCTGCGCGACGCGCCCAAGAAGGGCTTCGAGCTGAGCGCCGCGCCCCCGCCCCCGCCCCCGCCGCGCGCCTCGCCCGCGCCCTCGCCGCCGCCGCCCGCGCCCGTCGACAATACCACCAAGAAGAAAGCGTTGAAAGACACTGTGAGTTCTAATACCCATGACTTAAACTAATGTTTTTTCAAGTGTTTTACGGTATGTGCTGACAGTACCGTATAGCGTAATAATAATTGTGAGCATGTCCTCAGTCCTATTTGTTGTGGAAACGACGCCTGCCGCTGGCAGTTGAATGATGATGGACCTGGAAAATAGATCCGGTATTAGGTATGATTACTCGTTGGTATACGTCCAGTTAGTTAAAGCGGAGTCCTCGCTCGTCGGTCGCAGGTGGCGGAGTCGAGCAGGGCGCAAGCGGCGCCGGCGGGGAGCGGTAGCGGGCGGGCGGGCGCGGCGGCGGCGCTGGAGGCGCACAGCTGGCCGCCCGACGAGCACGACGGGCTCAGCGAGCAGCCACCCGCCGCCGTGTTGCTGCTCGTGCTGGGTGCGTGTCGTACGGTGTTGCGGGTAGCCACCGTGCTGTCATCGGCGCGCGACACTACAGCACGTGTTCGTGTTGCAGGCTCGCTGATGACGGCGTCGCTGGGCACGCTGCTGGCGTGCCGCGCGCGCGCCGCGCGTCGCCGCCGCCGCGCACACCCGCGCCTCGCGCTGGACGCCGACTACCTCGTCAACGGGATGTACCTGTAGGCAGTCACCGCCGGCGCCCGCCGCACCCGCGCCGCGCTGTGTCTGACGGAGGAGCAGCGACATCTGCCGCTGCACCGCGTGCTCCGGCCGCGGCCAACCATTACGTCTGAAGCACTCCTCAGACGTCCTATCATTCCATGTTGTGTGTCAGCTGAGCTGCGACGGATCGAGTGTCCAGGGGCACACCGCGCCTTGGTGTTGTCCTATTTTACGTTGTTGCACTGGGGTGCACAGCTACATGCAGAAAGATGCAGCTCTCTAAAGAGACAGCTCCTCCATCAAATGAAGTGAATTTTTGTTGATGACATCCTCGCCTCGTCTACGATGGCGACGAACAGGCGGGGCTGATCGCAGAGCTCCCTCCCTCCCTAGGGACGGTTCACTCAGCGCTTTGCAGACTTCGTTGAACTGTATAGTCTCTGCTGATAGTTTAAAGACATTTTGAGAAGCCCTCTTAATAATGTTTTCATAGGTTTGTTTAACTTACTTACTTATGATCATAGAAAAATCAATCGTACGAACAGGTACCTACACTGAAAAAAATTGGGTCTGGCAAAGTTTTCATTCAAGAATAAAATTATTCTCAAGTATGTTGTTTAATCTCAAGCATATATTTACTCAAGGTAACAATAATATCTTGGATGAAATAAAATGGAATTCTTCTAGATATATAATATTTTTCTTCATTTATTTATTTACATCAAGAATATTTTTTTGGATAAAGACGATATTCACTCTTGACTGTAGAAAACATTTGCATTTTGAAACATGTAATTAAGAATTCTTACTCTGAATATAAAAGGATTTTCAGAGATTAGGGCCAAGAATAAAATGAAATTATTGGTTTAAGAAAAAGTGTAAATTCGTTCAACAATAATATTATTGTGACAAAAGTTTTATACTCTTGATTCAAAAAATGTAAAATACTCATTTTAAATAAACCCTCCTATGTAACTACAAGAAAATTATTGTTTCATTTATGATCAGCCAAGAACAAACATTTTATGTAAAGAAATATTTTTTTCATTGAAGATTGATTCATTTTTTTGATTAAGAATTATAACTGTCTGCCATTGAGATCTCTTGGTTAGACAAATTCAACAGCTTTGCTGTGAGTACAATGTCTCTTGACCTAAGAATATGGTTTCTAAATTTGACGAAGAATAAACATTTTAAGTAAAGGAAATATCTTCTTCAGTGAATATGGTTATCTTTTGCAATCAATTACATGTCTGTGTTAACTGGAATACTGCATTATGCTTTCATGAACAAATACAGCTTTCTTTATCTAAGAACAACTTAGTTTTGATTGTAGAAAAAATCTTTTTTTGCTTACCAGTCCAGGCAAGAATAATAAAAAATCATATTTCTTCAACAATAATATTGTGTAGACAAGAGTTTATAATAGTTATGATTCAAAATACATTATAGATACATTTTGAGAATCTAATATTTAATAGCAAGAAAAAAAAAGCTCTCAAATGACAATTATTGCCTCTTAACCTAAAAATATGGATTCAAATACCAGCTAAGAACAAAAATTTTATCTAAAGAAATATTTACTTTATTGAATATTGATTTCTTTTACAATTAAAAATAGGTCTGTATTGATTTGAATATTTACTCTTCTTCAATTAAGAATGATAACTGTCTGCCATTGAGAAATCTTTTTCTTGGTCAGACAAATTCAACAGCTTTGCTGCGAGTGCAATGTCACTAAAATGAAGAATAACATTTAAAGAAACAACATTTAAAATCAAGAAAATATCTTCTTCAGTGAATATGAATATCCTTTTACAATTGAAAAATGAAAACATGAAAACCCTTATACTTCAAGAAACTTATTTATTTTTGACGCTGCACCCCACACTGAGATAGGTATGAGTACAATAACCCAAAATGGATTGCCCTAATGTTACATAAATCTGAGTTAGCAACGTTTTCGACGTGACATGTCTAGGGTTTATACAATTATCTATACTTATAATAAAACTGTAAAGGGTCGAATTCTGTACATTGAAGATATTTTGAAAATTTTTATTGGAGGACACTATTTAGTCGATACTGAAGCCAAAACTGTAATTTCTTTTATTTTTGTCTGTCTGTCTGTCTGTCTGTCTGTCTGTCTGTCTGTCTGTCTGTTTCACGACCGGGCATCACAGCTAATCCGCTGGATGGATTTAAATGAAACTTGACATGATTATAGTTTCTACCCCGAGGTAGGACATAGGATACTTTTTGTCCCGAAATTCATCATGGTTTCCCTGGAAGACGGCATCAAAGTCCAAACGTTTTTTAGTTATAATTCATTAACGCGTTGTCCGATTCCATTCATTCTTTTTTTGTTAGAAAGGAGGTTCTTTAAAGATTATTCCATACGAATCTTATCATCATCACTTTTGTAGATCAGAAATTACAGACATCAGAACCTTTAAGTTCAAGTAGGTAGGTGACTTGAAACTCGGAATGCACAAAGAACCTAGGGCTAGGACGTAGGGCTCAAGTAAGACTGGAGTACCCTTACAGCCGTTAATAAATAGGCTTAGCAGGAGATTTTGTATGGTTTAAAATTTTTCAGTTTTGGGGTGAACAAAAATCATGTAACTGGCGTTATCGCTACGTTATACCGTATAGCGCCATCTCTACAATTTATGTGGAACTTGAATGTAAAACTCTGAGATAGGTACTACCGAATTTTTTTAAATAAAAATTAACTGTCATGTTATTTACTGTTTCCTGACTTTATATTAAGATGGCACTGTTAAGACAGACATGAACAGATTTATACTTTATCATCCGCAATATGGAAAGGGTAAGATAATGGTTCACAAATATTTTAACTCTTAGGTCTTATCGATCCTAACCGACTGACTGTCATCTAAGGTCTTTTTATACGTAAGGAAATATATAGCCATTGTCCATTCTGATGTTTTGGATTGTATTGAGATGAAGCAAAGATTTTTAAGACTCTTATATTATGTTGGGCTGGTTATGTTGGGCTGGGGAATACTGTTAGTAGAGTAATTGATCCCAGTGGTACCTACCCGGCCGAACTCTGAAAGAAAAGTTCTACCACCAGTACAACTTTTCACATGGTTTAATAATTTTTGACATATTTCGTGGTTTCAGAATAAAAATCACAATGAAAAGGACGATGCTAACTGTCGATATTTCGATACATTGGTACAAGTCGTGGTCACTGTGCCACTGGGTCGAAATATCGACAGTTAAAATCGTCCTTTTGATCTTTCAACTACGAATTAATGAAACTTTATATTATTATTAAGAAAAAGGAGTTTTCAAAATCACCACAAGATAACCCGTGCAAAGTAAGAACAGGTTTCTGTACAACATCACACCAGAATCCCGCGAAAAATCAAGGAATTCCAGTAGGAAGGTATATTATGTAAAAAAATCGTAATTCACGCGGGCGGAGCCGCGGGCAACAGCTAGTACTACTTAAATATGGAATAATGGTAGCTCCCTACTTACCTACTTTCATTTTCATTTCATACAAGAATATACCTATTGCACTAAGAAAGTATACCTACGTAGGTAATTCGTTGTAAAATGAGACGAGCTGGGATAGAAAGCTTTTAATAATTAGGTACCTACCTAAGTAGAAGAATTGCTATTGGTTAGGTTCAAAATTAGTGGTAGGTACCGAGGTAATTACCGGTACCTTCGATTATTATCGGGAGCATGCCCCAGTCCCCTCATACGTAACATACTCAGTATGTAACATTTTTATCAATTCAATTTAGTATGCCTATACTCAGTATACTGCATTTATAATTTCGTTAAGGCAGAAACATACTTGCGTGTCGTGTCGCGACTCCACTATAATGTGTCTCTAGCCATACTAAATGTATGAAACCGATGTGCTCCTGGCGCGTCACGACACGCCACGACACGCCACGACACGCAAGTATGTTTCTGCGAGGTTTCTGCCATACAC
Source organism: Coenonympha glycerion (assembly GCA_963855885.1). Lineage (NCBI taxonomy): Eukaryota > Metazoa > Arthropoda > Insecta > Lepidoptera > Nymphalidae > Coenonympha > Coenonympha glycerion. The sequence goes on from OY979635.1 coordinate 118,321, forward strand.
TTGTGTAGTTTATGTAAATAACTAAATAGGGCCTCGAATGATAGGTTGTTGTAGAGCAAGCCGCTGATCACTGATGGATTCCACACGATGTATAGGTACCTAGAGGTATGCCGTCACCGTTTCGGGCTCCTATTTTTTCCTTGATTATGTCCCAGATTCAAACCCACCACCACCTTCGGATAATATTTGACAAGTGTATCATGCCTACTAAACTCGAACTCTAACGAATTTTTGCATCCAATATAGTCAAATTTTTGATTGGTTGATTAGCGATTTGCTAAATGCGGAATCCATCAGCGGCTTGCCCTACAAGTTACAACATAGAGTATATAGAATATAAACAAGTTACAACCTTCGAGGCGTTGGGAGTGAAACCGGACCTTGGACTCAGTTAAGGTTTCTTAGTTCTGATTTTCTGAATGCAAATTTTGAACAAAATATATAAGAACAACACTTTTGAATGTGTAAACAATAAATAATAATTTTCTTGTATGAAAACTATGATACAAATGAGTATAGGTATTTTAAACCAAATTCGTGTTTCTTGGTTTTAGCATGGAAATCTTAAAAAAATATTTAAGAAAAGATGTCTCGAGTCTAAAACAATAATATTCTTGAGTTCAAAGCGTTTTGATTTGAACCAAATTCACGCTTCTTGGAATTACATACTTTAGTATGGAAACAAACTATACCTAATATAGGTTAGGCTTGCTTGTATTGGGTGTTGCCGTGTTCTCCCAAAATGTAGGGAAAATAATTGATCATTCGTTCTTTCACGGCGGGAGGCTTCGGCCGTGGCTAGTTACTCGTACCACCCCTGCCGACAAAGACGCACCGCCAAGCGATTTAGCGTTCCAGGGTGATGCTCTGTATAAACCGTTAGGGGTTGCTTACCGCTTCCAAAGTCCTTCCATCGACACTTACCCTCAGGTGAGATCGCAGTCAAGTAGGTACCTACTAACTTAAATAAAAGTCGGACCGCACGGAACTACACTGCAACGGAGCGGCGCGACGCTGCGCGGCATTAGTACTTATTAATATATATATAGCTACTCGTGCTGATTCACTGACTGATTGACTGACTGACTGACTGATTATCACCTCTCCTGAACAATTTTGTATGAAAAATTTTTTTTTCACGGATGGGGTCTTATAGAAGAAAAGAAATCAATCCGAGGAAAAATACGGAGAGAGCTGATGATTGAGGATTTCGAAGACGGGTGAAGAGCACGGGGAGGGTATTGGAGATAGGTGGGGGGTGCTCGACCAAATGTCATTCGAAATGTCATGCAATTGGCAGTGACCTGAAAAAAAGTTCAAAATGGCGGATTCAAGATGGCCGCCATACAAACTTCATCGGTGTCCATCTCGAAGAGTATAAAAGATGGAAGATTGGTTTCTTGACAAGAAGTGATCAGGACCCCATGGTCTATTCCATGGATAGAAAAAAAAATCAAAATGGCGGAATTTATTTTTCTTTAGAAAATGTATGAGGAATATTGAAGAGACTACGAGTTGTAAATCATGAAGTGCTTTGATGCGGTTTTTTGGAAGACCACCAGAGAAAAATATGGAATGAGGTGATGATTGAGGATTTTAAAGACAGTCAAGGAGCATGGGCAAGGTATTATAGTTAGGTGGGGACTGCTGAAACAAAAAATACTCGGAACTTCACGCAATTGGCAGTGAGCTGAAAAAAAAACAAAATGGCGGATTCAAGATAGCCGCCATACAAATTTCGTGTTGTTCTATCTCGGAAAGTATAAAAGATAAGAGAGTGGTTTCTTAGCAAGAGGTGATCAGGATCTCAAGTGGAAAATAATTTACTGTGGCGGAATTTATCTTTCCATGGAAAATGTACATACTAAGGGAAGAGGCAATGATTTAGGATTTGGATGATGATTGAGGAGCACAGTTCGAACAGCCCTTAACTATCTTTAAAACCATGACAGTGCTTCTTGGTAATTTTTTTTAGCTTACTGCTAATCGGATTTCAATGGGCGATGGAGATGACGGCAATACCGTTATGGGCGGGAAAACTGCACGCGGGCCACATGTGGCCCGCGCACCCACGCGCCCTACTAGTATATATATATAGCTGCTTGTGCTGATTCACTGACTGACTGACTGACTGATTGATCACCTCTCCTGAACAATTTTGTATGAATTTTTTTTTCAATGACCATTCCATATAGAAGGGAAAAATTCATTAAGAACAAAAATATGGAGAGAGCTGAGGATGGGTGAAGAGCACAGCCAGGGTATCGAAGATAGGTGGGGGGTGCTCGACCAAATGCCATTTGAAATGTCATCCAATTGGCAGTGAACTGAAAAAAATTTCAAAATGGCGGATTCAAAATGGCCGCCAATTGAATTTCCTCGATATCTCGGAAAGTATAAAAGATGGAAGAACGGTTTCTTGACAAGAAGTGATCAGGACCCGGAGGCCTATCTGATGGGTAGAAAAAAAATCAAAATGGCGGAAATTAATTTTCCATACAAAATGTATAAAAGAATGCATCTCTGTCACATTTCAAATAGGTACTTCGTGATTTGGCCAGTCGTTTGCTAACAACTTTAAAACTACCTACTTTTAGAACAGAATCACATAATCGGACTATTACGGATAGTATGATATAAATCGGATAGTAATAGTAATAGGTTTTATGTATGCGTAATGATTATTAAATAATAATTAATTATGTAGTAAGTCAATAATTGGCGGGAAAAATAGTGGAGACGTGTAAGATTCGGCCTTATTTTTGGTAATTAACATTACGTAGCAGGCAACACCGTTTTCGTCTTTGATGTGGCGGCGCCGGGCGCTGTGCTACGCATCCGGGTCGCATTACGTCTTCAGCTCCAGTGGTGAATCGTGATTTCATAATACATATTTAAGAAAAGATTTGGGTGATTTTTTCGGCCGCGGGTTTGCTTTGTCCCCGTTGGGTGATACGAGTTAGATTTTGTTGTGTTGTTTGTGCTAAGGTAAGTGTTTAATTGGAATATAATATATCTAATTAAGTTATTGCATTTTAAAGATGGACCGACACACGATGAATAACATGGCATCAGGGCCGGCTAGGTGCCATGTTGTGAACAAAGTTATTGCATTTTAAAGATGGACCGACACACGATGAATAACATGGCATCAGGGCCGGCTAGGTGCCATGTTGTGAACAAAAATCATCTTACTAGTTTTATCTACCTATTTTGAGTAAGGCAGCCTTTATACAGTCAATTTAGATCGCGATCCGCCATCTAAAGCGATGATCGCGATCCAGATTGAAAATGTACGGAGTAGATTGACGGATTGAAGCATCTGATCACAAAGTATCTGGATATTTTGAAATCAAGATCGCGATCCAGTGATCGTGAACAAGATTAAACGTGTAAACGCAGGATCGCGTCAGTCTACGCTAAGCCAAGTCGATTTCTCATCCATCCTGAAGTAGTTTTTGTAATCATCATCTTCAGCAGTTACTTAGTTGTATTTCTTTAATATATAATATATGTATATGTAGCTGGTCAAAATATAGTTGGACTGCCTTTCACGTTATGTCGGGTGATGGAAATATGTAATCACTACCTAGTACCTACCTTTAATGACCATGAGGTTCTTGTTACGTAATATAGGTACCTATCGTGTCTACAATGAAAAGAATGTTTATCCTACCCCGCTGTTTTTTTACATGTTTACTATAGAACACTAATTATGTTCTGTCTATTTGCAGATTGTTTGCAGATATAAATCGAGTTCAACACTGCAAAAGATAATGGATTTGCTTCTTAAAGAATGGAATGTTCCACCCGATATAATTCAAAATTTCAATGGTAGCTGAATATGTATTTCTATACTTAAACATTTTGTCTGGAAAAGGGCATCAAGTGAACACTGTACTGTACTTCCTAATAATATTACTATTCCAAAAAAAATGTGCCAAGTTGTAAATTATACATAATGTCATTCATAAACACAATTTTAATGTGTTAAAATTGCTGCTTAACAACTAGTTTATACATCAGCATCAGGGCAACAGATTAAAATGTTATAAATCTAATATATAAAATTCTCTTGATTTTCTTACCAAAATCCTCCGAAACGGCTCGACCGATCGTTATGAAATTTTCAGGGTATGATCTCTGGGTCGGGGAGCGGGTTGTTATCTATTTTTTATATCCCTAAACGGCAAAACAAAGTTTGCCCGGTCAGCTAGTAAATTTATAATATTTAGGTAATTAGGTAGTATTTTGTTCAAACTTATCTAGTGATTAAAAAAAATTTTGTTTTAGAAAATGAAGTAACTCTGGAGCAGTTAAAAGACATCGATGATAACATCCGTGCCCAAAGATTGGCTTGAGAATTATCTTAAAAAAAAAAAAAATTGATGATTACTTAACCAGCATAGTAAGTTCCCTACTTATCTATAGAATGTTCTGTTTATAATGATATTATTTTCATTATTTTATCATTAGTAAAATATGAGGAGTTGAAAGGTTTTAAATGATTACTTGACCTACATAAACAGTAGCTAGAGTAGTTAGTCACGTGTGTCTGTATAATTGAAATCTGCATTGTCTCTTGGCTACACCACACATTGCGTCGAGAGACAGATAATGGCGAAGAGATAATTTTTCTGTATGATTATTTTTGTAGATTTAGACGCTGTAGAGTAGATTTGTTTCATCATATCAACCCCCTTTTTGTCCTACTGCTGGGCACGGGTCTCTTCTCTGAATGTGAGGGTAGGTATTAGTCATAACCCACCACGCTGGCCAAGTGCGGGTTGGAGGGCTTCGCACACCTATGAGAATATTTTGGTGAACTCACAGGCATGCAGGTTTCCTCACGATGTTTTTCTTCACCGCTAAGCAAGTGATATTTAGTTTCTGAAAACGCACCTAACTCGGAAAAGTTTGAGGTGCATGCCCGGGATTCGAACCCGTGACCTCCCGATGACAGACAGGGGTCTGAATCACTTAGCTATCACTGCTTGCTTTTTTAGATTTGTTTACTTTATGTTCATTAATACCTACAGATAATTTATCTGTATATCTGTCTTATGTTTTGGCTAACATAACATTTTTATATTACAGAAGATCACACAGATCAAATAATTTTTCTTAAGAATAACAATGAGCCATGGAGTGAAATCATTGACTGTTGGAATGAAACATTCAAAGTGAGACAGTGTAGCACCAACAACAACATTTCGGATTTTATTGATGAGTGGAACATTTTAAATGACCCAAGGATGATAGTTTGGTAAGTATTTTTTTTGTACAGATACATAAAGTTTATTTTCTTTCACAATTTTTTTTTATTTGAAAGTTGAAACCTTTGTTAGCTTAAAGTTGTAATTTGTTAAAACTTAAAGTTTTTGTTTGTAAAGTATGTAAGAAAACCCATAATTGTACAATATGTATCTTATATATATATTGTACAGTTATGGGTTTTTTTATTTTTAGACTCACTTTTTTATTGTTGTTTATCTTAAGCTATTCAAATTTGAATTTGCGTTTACTAAAGAATGTAAGGCTAGATAGTGTTGTGGCTAGATAGATTCCCACAAATATTTATTCGTTTATGTTGGCTCTTACTAGATTGGTTCAACACCAGTATGCCAAATACTTTTCTGTAAAATTGTAAATGTTAACATAAGACCAATTTTTGTTTCTAGATAAACTTGGACTTTGAAAGACTGTATCCTGAAAAATCAACATGCTTTTTCAAGAATTGGAAATGGTTTATTAATAAAATCATCAGCCTCAAATTTGGGGAATCAAAAGATGACACATTGGTGACTTTATATGAAAGTATTGAAGAGCAGCCTGATGATGGTAATTAATAGTTTAAATTTCATTTATTAGGTTTACCGTCAGTGTTACCATCGGGGAATATTCGTATTTATATTATTTACATTACTAGCCTTCACCTGTGGCTCCGCTCCCATGGTACTTACTTTAAAATAAATCACCTCTTTTATACATTTCAGATCTAAAAGTGCCAGATCAAATAAAACTGTTGTCCTACTTGATTCCCCCGAGAGGAAGACTGAACAAGCGTAGAAAATTTTCCACATTAGAATGCGTCGAAAACTTCATAATTGACGTCCAGGTAAATATATTGGGATACTCTTTTATGTAGTTGAATGGTATGGTAATTATCTATGCTTTGTAGGTATGTTTTTCAATTTTGCAATTTTTATATGTTTGCTATTGTTTTCAGAATCCTGGAGATATACAAATAAAGATTGATGAAATTAAAGAAAAGGCTCTACGCAGCAAGCAAAGTGTTCAACCGTATCTTATTAAATGTGGTGCTGGCAATGATGGTAACGATAACTATTATTTGGTAATAGACAAAGTTATGTGGAAGTTTACCTCGCCAATAAAAGCTTTTGACACATTGTTCAAATCATACCATGTGCTACACGCCACGTATCCAGCAGCTGCTGCGCATTTATACGTGCTGATTCAGCGTTGTGTCTATCAAATAGAAACAAAGTACGATAAGATAGTACCATATATCGCAGATTTGTTGTCGCTTGCGAAAATGTAAACGAAATTGTTGTTTAATCTTGTTAAAATACTTTACTTTATAATAAACTACTGTATTAATAATTGCACAATGAAGTGCCTTGAATGTCAAAACGAATATCAAGATTTTCAACAGTACTTTGTGCATTTGCGTTATGCGCATAATATTGTCAATTATTTTAAATGTCCTGAAGAGAATTGTGCAAGGTTATATCACTCAAAGAGTGATTTAAAGAAGCATTTAACTCATTATCATGAAACCTTAAGTAGCAACCTCGTCTCACATGCCAATGTATTTGATGTTAGTGGCAAAGCAAACTGTGATTCAGGTTCAACATCTGAATTATCATCACCTTTGAATGAAGCCCCTAAATTGAATAATAATGTAAATAATATAACATAATATAACAATATAACACAACACAACAGTAACAACACAACAGTACAAATGTAAATAATATAAATACGAATATTCCCCGATGGTAACACTGACGGTAAACCTAATAAATGAAATTTAAACTATTAATTACCATCATCAGGCTGCTCTTCAATACTTTCATATAAAGTCACCAATGTGTCATCTTTTGATTCCCCAAATTTGAGGCTGATGATTTTATTAATAAACCATTTCCAATTCTTGAAAAAGCATGTTGATTTTTCAGGATACAGTCTTTCAAAGTCCAAGTTTATCTAGAAACAAAAATTGGTCTTATGTTAACATTTACAATTTTACAGAAAAGTATTTGGCATACTGGTGTTGAACCAATCTAGTAAGAGCCAACATAAACGAATAAATATTTGTGGGAATCTATCTAGCCACAACACTATCTAGCCTTACATTCTTTAGTAAACGCAAATTCAAATTTGAATAGCTTAAGATAAACAACAATAAAAAAGTGAGTCTAAAAATAAAAAAACCCATAACTGTACAATATATATATAAGATACATATTGTACAGTTATGGGTTTTCTTACATACTTTACAAACAAAAACTTTAAGTTTTAACAAATTACAACTTTAAGCTAACAAAGGTTTCAACTTGCAAATAAAAAAAAATTGTGAAAGAAAATAAACTTTATGTATCTGTACAAAAAAAATACTTACCAAACTATCACTCCTTGGGTCATTTAAAATGTTCCACTCATCAATAAAATCCGAAATGTTGTTGTTGGTGCTACACTGCCTCACTTTAGACAGTGTATTATGATGATTTTGAATCTGGCAATCCACTAGGCAGTCATGCTGGAAATCAGAAAATAGGTGTTGTGTATGTAACTATATCTACAATACCACCACAGTTCTGCAGTCGTTTAGATAATGTCTTACCAGTAAAAGTGTAAAGTTCTTAAAACAATTAATTATTCTCCTCATTACATGGCGTATTCGGTCAATTGTACAAGTAGTTTTGAAATTATTTCCTTACACGATGGCTATAGCACAACACCGAATATAATTCATAAAATAGGTAAAAATCAGTATGTTAATTTGAGAAGTTGATTTTTTTTTATAGTTTACAATGATAATATCAGTTAAAATTATCATTGTAAACAGAAATTTGGTCGTAAATAATATCGATTGTAAGGATATCTTAAAAATAAGGTAATTTGTAATTGTAATCAAAATTTTAATTTTTTATAAATTATTTCATAGAATTCAATCCATTGTATTATTTTATCTGATGCTGATGTTTATAATTGTGTTAGTTTTATAGAGATTAATGGTATAACATATTGTGATAAAAATGTTATCTTGTATAGGTATGATCAAGATCTACCATTATTTTTCAAAATTGAACAAGTGTTATCTAACGAATCTGATGAAAGTAAAATTTACTTCAAGTGTAAAGTTCTTAAAACAATTAAATTATTCTCCTCATTACATGGCGTATTCGGTCAATTGTACAAGTAGTTTTGAAATTATTTCCTTACACGATTGCTATAGCACAACACCGAATATAATTCATAAAATAGGTAAAAATCAGTATGTTGATTTGAGAAGTTGATTTTTTTTATAGTTTACAATGATAATATCAGTTAAAATTATCATTGTAAACAGAAATTTGGTCGTACATAAATATCGATTGTAAGGATATCTTAAAAAATAAGGTAATTTGTAGGTAATTGTAATCAAAATTTTAATTTTTAATAAATTATTTCATAGAATTCAATCCATTGTATTATTTTATCTATTATTAATTTGAGTACTACCCACTTATTTACCTGCCTCTATTTTCAGGCATAAAATGGCACGCGGAGATCAGATTGAAAGATGTGACGGTGCATCAGGTGCGAAATTCTGTAAGTGAGTTTTTGTGCTTTTTCTTGTTCATTTCATGTTTCAAATGGCACTCAATAATCATGGTATTTTAGTAAAGCCATTTCAGTTCTATGTATACAGATTCAAGAGCTTTGTTATATACGGAGTTAAGATTGTCTCATTTGAATTACAATAGTCTTTGTTCAGTGGTTAAGATGCGTTTTAGTGAATATTTTTCAGTTCATCGTTCTGACTGAACATTATCTCGAATAAAGCGAACGATGAACTGAAAATATTTACTGAAACGTATATTAACCATTGAACCAAGACTATTGTAATTCTTCAAAAAAGACAATCTGACCTTCGTATGCAACATGCCATGATTTGAATCAAGAACTGAAAATTCTTCAGTAAAATACTTTATTAATGAGCCAAGAGATTTATAATCTCCGAATGAAACATTCAATGAATTAGATCAAGAACTTAAACTTCTTTACAGAAGTACAGGGTTTTTAGATCAATAATAATGACATTATTCGTTGGAAACAATCTGATCTTCCTATGAAACATGATATGCATTGAACCTAGAACTGAGATTTCTTGCAGTGAAATACACTATTATTGAGCTAAGAGATTGCTAATCTCCGAATGAAACATGCAATGAATTAGATGAAGAACTAAAACTTCTTTACAGAAGTACAGGGTTTTTAGATCAATAATAATGACATTATTCGTTGGAAACAATCTGATCTTCCTATGAAACATGATATGCATTGAACCTAGAACTGAGATTTCTTGCAGTGAAATACACTATTATTGAGCTAAGGGATTTCTAATCTCCGAATGATACATGCAATGAATTAGACCAAAAACTAAAACTTCTTCAGGTAAGACCTGCACGTTCTTAAATCTATAAAATTAACATTATTGATTGGAGACAATCTGATCTTCCTATCAATTGCTTATTGTTTTTAAATTAAGACCTGGTCATCTTCACTGAAATACGTAAAAATGTTGAACTAAGAAAATTGATATTATTCTTTTTAGACAATGTGATCTCCGTTTCAATTCGATAATATTATTAAAGTAAGAAATAAAACTTCTTCACTGAAAAGCATCAAGTAGTAACTAAGATTGTTGGTATTCTTCAATATAAATAAATTGTTTTCAGTGTGAAAATAAAATTAATTGGTGCAAGAGTTCAAGCTGCTTCACTGAAGTATGCCGTAGCATACAGATAAATAAATTACCAATCTTCTTACAAGTCTTTTATTTTTGATACTAAGAATTTATTTTCTTGTAAGAAAACTCCGGGTTCTGTTTGACAAAGTGTTCAGCTGAGAAAAGCATTATTCTCAAATATATTGTTTAATCACAAGTATGTAAATTCTAGAAGTAAGACAATTATCTTGACTTAACTATTTATTTACTTCCATTGAGAATAATTGTGTTTTGATACAACCATTTATTGTTTTCCCCATATGTGAATCACGGAAATTCTTGACCAATAGATATATTCTTGATCAAAAACTCTAATATCCTTGTCCAATAAATATATTCTTGATAAGAGATACCACTCTTCATACTCGGATGAGTAATCAAGCGTAACTTCGAAGAGTCCATTGTAGATTTAAGACATAATTGTCTTAAATTTGAGAATTTAAGATTCTAGACTCCAAAAAAAAAAACTTACTTATGCAAAGAAAACGTTGCTTTCTCATTACAAGAATAGATATTGCCTTGGTTAGTGAGTATATATACTTGGAAGAAAAATGAATAACAAGACAAATATTTGGAGTCTCGAAGTGCAGGCCGTGTGAGGCGGTCGCGTCTTGCCGCGTCGAGCGAATATTACGCTCCGATATAATACCTACCGGTCGAGTCGCTAGGCATCGTGCGCTCTGCACAAGCGGGAGTTCTAGCGGCCGTTTCATTTTATCACAATACCTAACTATGCGCATTACTATGCGCAATACGGAGAATGGCTACAGCAAATAATATAACTACGGATGGTGTTGCGGAGGAGGAGATTGAGCAGACTGTGCGTGTGGAGATGGAGCATGAAGAACTTACTAATAGGACTGAAAGTACTGCAACTAGAAAACGAACACGAGAAATGAATGAAGAAGAAGTGTTTACGCTATATACGGACAGGAAAAAAAAGACTAGACGTGAGACAAATCACCAGGAGGAGGAAGAAGAAAATAAGATCGAAATCTGCATAACCTGTAAGGATAAACTGCCGAAAAAAATTGAATTAGCTAGATGTCTTAAAGAGGAAAATATTGAGAAGATTTTTAAAGTCAAATATGCATCCCCGTTTAAAATATTTGTTTTATTTGAGGATGAAAGCAGTGCCGAAAAATTAATTAAGTCGAAATTATTTTTGGAAAAGGGTTGGAAATGTCATAAGTCACAGGAAGTTGCGGTGTCATACGGAACGATAAGAGATATTGAATTGAATGTTGACGAAAAAGATATACGATCGAGTATTTCGTCTAGTACAGAAATCGTATCGATTAAAAGGTTGTTTAGAAGATGTGAAAAAGCACCTGGATGGACTGAAAGCGAATCAATTCGAATCGGATTCAAAGGTTCTTCCTTACCTCCATATATTTTTATACATGGAATGAAGGTTAAGGTTGAACGATACATATTTTCGGTTACACAGTGCAGCAGGTGCTTCAGATATGGACATACCCAACGTTTCTGCCCGGCTAAAAAACCTACCTGCCCCAAATGTGCTGGCAGCCATAGTAATTGCGAAACTACCCGCTTCAAATGTGTAAATTGTGGTGGAAGACATATGGCACTTTTACGCTCCTGTCCTATTTATTTGAAAGAGAAACGAATTAGGGAACTGATGGCGGAATTTAATTGCACGTATAAAAGAGCAACTATGGTTTATGTACCGCCCTCTCCAGCCCCAACCAAACTGAATCTAGACGAGGAAAACTTTCCACCCTTTATGACGTCAAGTGAGGTGTTAGGCCAACCAGGATCTGAACCTAGGGATAACGCTAAAACATACTCAGAAGCCGCACAACTCCAGGCGGAAACGCACAGGTCCTTAGACTCAAATATGCCTCGAAGTCACAAAGTTGGAAAAAGAAATAACTCTCAGCAAAAGAAGAAGACTCGATCACGTGACGTGACCCGTGACGCTATGGATTGGGATATTTCTTCAGAGTCGGAAGTCCAGGCAGAAGAGAAGACACAGGAAGAGAGCCAGTCTGACAGACAAAGAAGCGGAATATCGGTTAAACAGTTACTGGAAAAGTTGAGAAATATTATATTTATGCGGAGACTTACATTGAAAGATAAGATTATGCAGGCGTGGGAAATTATTAGAGACTGGGCGATGGATTGGCTGAAGGAACTAATTTTTGAGCTACCGATTCTACAAAATATTTTCGTATATGGATAGATCTAGTAAAATCAATATAATGCAGTGGAACTGTCAAAGCCTGAGGCAAAAATTTAATGAGTTAGAACAGCTACTATTGCACGAGAGAATACATATCGCAGTTCTTAGCGAGACTTGGCTATCTACAGATATAAACCTGAGGTTAGCAGACTATAACATATATCGTCAGGATAGGAGCGATGGTTACGGCGGAGTCGCGATACTTGCTCACTATTCCGTTAGAACGCAGGTATGTGACACGCGTCTAAGTAATTCTGACATTGAATTCCTTCATGTGAAGATTCACAATTGTGAAAGCCTCGAAAATATTTTTGCCATTTATTGTCCGCCATCAACTCGAACTTCGCCAAGTGATTGGGATCAACTATTTGCATTAAAAAACAGCAAAACTTTAATATTAGGCGACTTTAACGGTCACCATTCAAATTGGTCCAAGAAAGTTGACTATAGGGGTTCTCAAATTTTTGACTCACTGATTGATAGTAGTTTTATAACTCTAAATGATAGTAGTAACTCCACGAGAATTAGGCTGGTCAATGGAAACCTACAACAATCTTCGCCTGATGTATCTTTAGCCTCATCAGATATAGCTCTTGACTTCGACTGGAAATGTACTAATGAGACGTTAGGTAGTGATCATGTCGTCGTTAAATTGTCTCTGAACTATTCTAGACCCACTGATAACTACATTAAAAAGAGAAATTTTAAACACGCTAATTGGGATTCGTACAGCTCCGAAATTGAAGCTCTCCTTAATGATTCAGTAATGCCGGAGGATCTACAATGCGCGTACGATCTTTTTATTGAATGCATAAACAAGGCAGCAGACAAGCACATTCCGTTTATCAAAATTAACTTGAACCCATGCAACAAATTCAAACCTAAACGTTATTGGAATATGATTGTTGCAAAAAGTATAGCAGAACGACGTCTAGCCCTCGTTAAGTTTAGAAACAATCCCACACCAAATAATTTAGATATACTAAAAAGAAAGATATCAATTGCTCAAAATGTACTACGGAATTCGAAATCAAAATCCTGGCAAAGTTTTTGTAACTCTATTAGTGAGGTATCGTCAACCAATGAGATGTGGGCGCGTATGAGATGGATAAAGGGAAAACACTCAAAAAAAAGTCACATAGATCAAAATTGCGCCAAACATCTTCTTAAAAGCCTTACTCCCGATTTTGTAGTAAATGATTGCCCGATATTTCACTCTAATAACTCTCATCTGGAAACGTCAATCTCCAGACAGGAGCTGGAAGTGGCTATCAAATCAAAAGACACGGCCCCGGGGTCGGATTTGATATCCTTCTCTATGATCAAATATTTACCTGAAGTTGGCAAAAGATGGCTGTTACACCTATACAATATGTGTCTTAAACATGGTTTCGTTCCGAAACAGTGGTATCAAATTAATGTCACACCCATACCTAAGCCTGGACGAGATGATCACTCACCTAACTCTCTTCGGCCGATCTCCCTAATGTCATGTGTATGTAAAGTGTTTCATTCCATACTAAATAAGAGACTTGAATGGTATTTTGAAAGGTTTAATTTATTTTCGTCGAGTACTACTGGCTTTAGAAAATCACGTTCTTGTCTAGATAATTTAAGTAACTTAATATTAAATATAGAAACTAACTTAGGAGAAAAAACACCTACAATATGCTGTTTTTTAGACATAGATAGTGCGTACAACAATATTGGTGTTTGCAATCTCTTACATATATTAGATGACTATGGAATAGGAGCGAAGTTGTGTGGTTATCTATGGAGATTTTTAAATAATAGAATTTTATGTGTAAATATAGATAAAACTAGTATAAGTAGATTAAGTAGTCGTGGTTTAGCTCAGGGAGATCCGCTTTCTCCTCTATTGTTTAATGTAGCTACTGCAAATATTTGTAAATCAATTCAAAATGTCTCGATTTCTCAATATGCTGATGACTTCGTGATTTATGCCTCTGAAAAAAATTTATCTAAAGCGAGAGATAAATTGCAAAGTGCACTGACATTGTTTGGAGTGTTAATGCAAAAATTAGGTTTAGACGTTTCTCCTCACAAGAGCAAAATTTGTATATTTGATAGAAGCCGTATTGGGAAATCGATAAATCTTAGAGTTAAGGATTACTGTATGGAAACTGTTGATAATGTAAAATATCTGGGGTTGTGGTTGGATCGTAAATTAAAATGGGGTAAACACATCAACGAAATTAAACTTAAAATAACAAAATATTTGAATATATTTAAAATCTTAGCTGGGCCAGGTTGGGGTATTCATCCAAAATTTTTGAGAAGATTGTACATATCTATCATAAGAAGTAGAATCGATTACGCTAGCTTTTTGTTCGGGAATTGTGCAAAGTCGCATTTATCTAAATTAGATGTTGTTCAGAATCAAGCGATGAGAATCATTGGTGGCTTTGTCAGAACTACCCCAGTTCACGTCATGGAGAGTGAACTGTGTTTGCCTCCTCTGACTATACGTAGAAGATACTTGGGCGGCAAATTTTGGCTGAGGTCGAAATCGCTTAAGGACAACAAGCTAATTGATTTATTGGAAAAGTCACTCGATAAATATGAAAGAGCCTACTGGAATAGAAGGAAAAAGCCTTTGTTAATTTCAATACACCTCGAATGTAGAAGTATCTCTGTCCACTCAAGCGCACAGCTAGAAATGTTCTCACTAAATACGTGGACTTCGCAAATTAATATCTCAACGAGCATTTTTACAAACATACCTGAAATTGATAAAGCGAAGCGAGTGTATAACCCTATTACCTTAAAAAGAAAGTGTACAAGACATCTTAATCATTATTATTCTGACTATTATAAAATATTCACTGACGCTTCTCTCGATATGCATGGCAGAATTGGTGTTGCATTTTACGATCCGCAAACCAATACCAGTGTTAAAGTAATGATAAGCTCCAACATATCCATTATGTACGCAGAATTAATCGCAATAGCCGAGGCACTGTCTTACATACGGTTGAGCAGTTTTGATAAATTTTTTAAGGGAACTAATTTTTTGAGCTGTTATTTAAATATTCGAGATGTTATTATGATCAGTTGGAAAACATATTGAGCAGTTATTTAATTTAATGGCGGTTGATTAATTATTGCGACAGTAAAACATGAACAGTAATAAAGAATCAATTAGTCGGTTATTTTATCATACAATATCAATTCTAAAAATAATTTAGCAGTCCAATAACTGAATGAGCGGTAAAAATGATGGAATGAGCGGTTCCTTTTCTCTTAAAGGTTCTCTGAAGTACGCAGTACCTCCAGTTGAAGCTAAAAACATTCCACTCGGACAAAAAAGGAAGTTTTTGTCCGAGTGGTATTTTCACGAAAGTTTTTTATGTAATACACTTCACAATGTCACTAGCTTTCGTAAATAACTCAAATTAACGAGAAATAATAAGAAAAATTATTATTATAAATCACATTTTTTTAGGTTATGTTTACGTATTTTTTGCCAGTTTGCTAATATTTTTACGAAAGATTTGTATCACACTGTCACTAACTTTCGTAAATCACTGCACAAACGACTTAGGGTCCAGGAGCGAGCGAAGCGAGCTCGGGACTTGAGGGCACCCCGACTCGGCTGGGTTAGGTGACGAAGAGGATGGCGGGGCCTGCAAGGCCCCGCCATCCTTCTGAGTGGTTATTTTCTTTTATGACCACCCAGAAATAGGAGCCCCGCGAAGCGGGGCTCCGTCGACTGGCCTTTAAGAAGATTAAAGACATAAATAATGAGAAGAGGTGAAGATTTTTTAATTTCAAAAAAATATTTCTCGAAAAGTATTAGGCCTCGTACGATTTGGCTTGGGGGGTAGACTCCCCCTACCCCTCCCCTCCCCCTCACCCCCCTCCCATCCCCCCCGCAACGGGTCCCGTGTCCTAGACCTACCATTCCTTCAGTCAAAGCAAAAGTAATTTAATTTTTCATTACTATTTAAGTACTGTTTTTTTATTGTATTTTACCACCTCATTGTTTATAGAATTGCTTAGAATGAGATTTCTTACCGACAAATTCCGATTTCTTACTGCCCACGCGTAACCGCTCGTTCAATTTTTTTTACCACCCATTTAATTATTTTCCTGCTCAATTATATATTCACTGATCCAGTTCATTATTTTTTATTACTCATTTTTGTTTACTTTACTGCTTAGTTTTAACTGCTGAACTAGGTTATTAAACATGCCATTTTTAATTTTTAACTTATCAAAACTGCTATTTAGAACTGCCTCTTTAAATCAGTGCCAATTTTTAATACTGTCCGATTCAAAGAGTGCCTTACAGCATTTGGCTCAGTGTACCTCGTCTTTACGAGGAACACCGATAGCCTACACAATTTTAGAACTCGTACTCAGTTTGCAGGAAAATTGTAAAACGACCATCTTTCAGTGGATTCCGTCACACGTGGGTATTTTAGGTAACGAGATAGCAGACGGCTACGCCAAGCAAGCATGCAGTGACGGAATCCCTATGCAAGTGACTCCATTCTACATGGATTGTATACGCGAGATTAAGCAGAGGTGCGACAGTGAGTGGACAGAGTACTTCGACGAGAGGTCTAGATCCAAAGGCATTTGGTACAAGACGATGCAACCACAACCCTGCAAGGTGTCGTGGATAGACAAATCTTTATTGGGTCGCCAGGACATAGTGACCGCATTAAGACTTCGCTCCGGACACATTCCATTGAACAGATTTGCATTTATGCTGGGGAAGGCACCATCCCCCAACTGTCCGGATTGTGGCATACAGGAAGATGTCTACCATGTTTTGATGGAATGTGTCCGTAGCGAAGTGCCGAGTGAAATATTCTGTGGTTGGGCAAACGTGTGCCTGGCGAACCCAATATCTAAGGAGGCCAAATTTATTTATAATATGATAAAGAAAAACCTAGAACGTAGACGTAGTTTAAGTTAGATTAGTTAGTTATAGTATCTGCAGCCTCACCAGAGCAACATAGTCACATAAGTGACTCAGCTCTTTAAAATGAGAATAAAAAAAAAAAAAAAAAGACAAATATTTACTAATCTTAAGAATACAATGTTTTCCCCATATATGAATCACGCAATGTCTTGACCAAGTGAAATATTCTTAGCATAAAACAATTTTTTTTTTCCGTGTAGGTACCTGTTCGTACGATTGATTTTTCTAAATAAGTATATAGTATTATATATACTATTTTTCTATATAGTACTGAATACTTATAATAAGTGCCAGCCATCTGCACCAACATAAAATTCATTCGAATTTCAAAACAATAATTATATCTACTTATGTAAAAAGTTTTAGTTTAGTATATTATTATCACAATAATTCATTCAATATAATTTTATTCGTTTTCACCTAATGTCTCCTAGGTTAACGCTCTGAATGATGAAAACGAGCATTAAAGTATCTACTGTACAGTTTCTAGCGTACCTAAGCTATAGGCATACCTATTTACTTAATGTTAATTTAAATGTAATTAAAAATATTGTTTCCTATTGTTTTAATGTGGTTTCATTCATTAAAGGAAAGCAAAAACCTTTATGAAAAAAAAAACATACTAATTACTTATTAAGTACCTACTTACCTACAAAAAAACTACTTAATTCTAATACTAAAGACTGTGCCCGCTATTGAAGTATCGACGAAGTCATACTACTTAAATAGGTACAATTTCGGATTCTGTGGAGATACTGAGTATTTAGGTATTAAGCTGTTGTCATCCAATTGAGTAATGAAATGATTAATATCGTTCTCTGTTTCATGGTGTGAACGTGTGACAATCCTGACGCAAAGCTTATTGCAGAGGGCGCCAGCGGCTATTGAAAAAAAATATCTTTGTGTTTACTTACTGGTGTGGTTTTTACTTTTTGCTACCTCTTGAGTTAAAACGTCGTTATAAATTATAATGTAACACATTGCCATAAAAATCACCACTACTTATACTGACAGTGATTTTAAAACGCTGTCATGTCCAAGACGATGAGTCGGGGCGACAATGCGCCATCGTGTGATAAACTGGCAGTAGGTCCTGTACCTATCTAAGGATCCTCTTTGTGAATGAGCTTCATTACGGTGGACACTTGTGAAATAAATAAAACGCAAACGTTTCGTCAACATTTTATTGAGTAAAGTGTAGTAATCATTCGTTTATTATTTACATTTTGTCTTCGCTAACATTTATGGCGCGACACAGATCTTTTAAAATGTGGTCCGATTCAGAATAAAGCTCATCTCAATAATCTCTTTAACATATAAACGAAAGCGCCTTCCTTTCAAATCAAAGAATTCAAAGATCCAGGTGGCAAAAATTCATTGTGGCCGTACCTTTATACAGCTACGGCGAGAGTACTCGGGACGGTTTCGTGTACAAAAATCTTGACAACATACACAGAGCTAGGCCACAGGGTAAACCGCAATAGCTATAACATTGTTCTTAATTTCATACTCTGTTTTACTAGTTATTGTTCTCATTTTCATACTCCCGCGGGATTTGTCGCGCCAAAATGTTAAAATTGAGGTCGTGGCCCCGCGCCGGGGTAGCCATATGCAGGTCGTACACATGTACAATTATTTTATTAGGAGTTAGGTATACAGTTATAAAGTGTAGCCGAGAAGAGCCCTCGAGCCTGCCGCTCTACACGCGATATGTAAATATTTATAACAGTAAACTTAACTATCACAAAAGTGCATGAAAACATGTCGTTTTTAGGATTATAATGTATCACACTGATAGAATAGTAGGTATGATATTTAATGACAATATCAAAAACTTTCTCTCTTCGAAAGGCAATTATTATATTTTTCAATATTGCATATCGAAAATTTCGCTAAGCATATTTTTATACATATTTAGAGGTTTAAAAAAAGGAGAAACATATTATATAAAACTGAAAATATAATGAGTTTCTTAAAACTAGCAACAACCTATCAGAGGCAGAGCCCTAGGAACTAGGCGAGACCGATAACATCAAAGTCTAACTTATTTCATTGGCGCCGTTTCCGATGCCTCTAGCACAGCCTTGAATACGACCAATCAGCAGCGAGCACGGTTCTGCGTGTCTTCCACCATTGGCTAAACACTAAGTTTAGCAGCAACGCTGGAGATGCAGCCGACATATTTCTCATGGGTGAGGAAAAGTGACCTTTGACTATATTTCGACCACTAAGAAAGAAAGAAAATGATCGACCTTGATAGCGATTGGGTTTTAGTCAGTTTAGTAAACCATCGCTCTCATCGCAGCAGTCATATCTTTTATGGTAGCACAGCATATACATAACAGTACCATAGGTACAGGTACTAGGTTGTTACGGTAAGTTGAAAACTTTATGGCTGAACGCAATTTATTACAATTAATTTAATTTTTGAGAATTAAAAGTACTAGTCCCCAAAATGTCTGTGTTAGAAGTTGGTTAGAAGTAGGTTCTAGCACCTACGAGTACTAACAACAATTCGATCCCTGCTACTTTTCTATTTCAGGCCGTTTCTTTACCGTTTCAACAGAGGCTTGGCTAGAGGCAACTTTGCGCAAAAAACAACTTAAAAAAAAAGGAATTGATATTCAGTTTTTTAGTAGGTACCTAACTACATTAATATAAATGGATGTACATTATTTGCCCTAATAATAATAGGTATTAACAATAAAGGCACTTGATAGAACCGCGGACACATCGCCCGTGTTACAACCGTCTCGGATTCATTCAATAAGTTCTGTTGGATTTCTAATTAGCTTTACATATGGATCCAAACAAGTTTAGAAGCACGAGGCGCGTGTGCTGTGTGTGTGTGTGTGTGTGTGTGTGTGTGTGTGGGGGGGGGGGGGGGGCTCGGACTCGCATCGCTGCTCGTCTCGCCATCTCCGCAGCGCTCGCGTCGGAATTTCAGCGCGAATAAGGCGGGGGTCTGGTAACAGACGCGTTGGGTAGCGTCCGACGAGAGCTGTACGCGGCCTGTTAATACGCGGCTTACTTTGGAAATGTACTAGCGTGGTCTCGTCGTTCGTAAGCCGCGTCAGGCGTTTCCGAGAGACCATACTAGTATATTTCCTTAGTAAACATCCATAGGCCGCGTACAGCGTCACGTCGGACGCGACCTACGACATCTGTTACAATTTACAAACCACCGCCTAAAGGAACTTAAATGAGTAAAACGCGCGTGGAGAGGCAGCGGGTTACGTATTGCGAGCCACGAGCACGCCGGTTGGTGTTGGCGGCGTTGGCCACACGCTACAAATGGTGGTGGCGGCGTTTTGCGGTTGTGGCCAGTGGCCCGCGTGGCTCGGTTCGCTCCGTCCCGAGCCACGAGATCAAGTGCGAGACGAGCCGCAAAGCGTGAGTGTAAATGAAGCATCAGAGTATAGACATTTCATTCTGTGAAAATCGTTGTTTCATTTAATTCGATTTATATGGAATTTGACAGAGGCGCGCCATCGTGGATTGGAATATCTATACATATTAGATTAAAATCAACAACCTCATGCATTTATTTATATTAGGCTTAATGAACACATCATCTCGCTAGTATAATAAAAGTTTATGAAAAGCGCTCCCACCAGGCAGACAATTTAAAGGCCTGTGCCTGGTAAAGATTCAATCAATAGAACAATTAAGCTTTTGGTGATAAATCATCCTTTGTGCAATATCCTTTAATTTTACTAATTACGTTTTTTTTGTGCTATTTTGTAGATAGATAACTTACGATTTCAATCTGCATGAATAACAAGCTTACAATGTAACATGCAAACAGCAGTACAACGCTGACCGTACAGTAGTGTATGGGTGTTGTAACTAATAAAGAGTATATAATATCATTATGTACACAATACATATCTCATAAAAATAACATTTTATACACATCGTAAAAATAATTTTCCCTGGGGAAATCAATATGAGTTAATATTTATACATATCACATCAATCATCAATTTCACCAAATCAAATATTGCATAAATTTTTCATAAAAAAAATAAATACAAATGCGTACATACAGGGGGAATGATTCCGATAGTTAATCTTATTAATCTTTTATCACTTTTATAATAATATACAAACAATAACAGCAAAAAATCCGCTATAGCACTATAGCGTTCTTTCATTTAGTCACTAGCTACTCATTCCTTCGCCGGACACAACAACATAAATGATCAAACAATTTAAGAGTCGCAATGACATCGATAACAGTTTAATGATCATCACTTATCCCAAAATACTACTAAGGCGGTGGTTTAAAACAGACGTGTTAGGTCGCGTCCGAAGTAGCGCTGTACGCGGCCTACGAATGCCTACTATGGTTATGTACTCGAGTGGTTTTTCTGACATTTCCATAGTAGCATTCGTACGCCGCCTACAGCGTCATGGGACGCGACCTACGACGTCTATTGCAGACCACCGCCTTATAGAATCACGCGTAGTTTGCTGCTCCGCGATGTGGGTCGTATCTGTAGCGCCAGTGCGAGGGCCCACAAGTATTAGTAACTAGTAGCTGCACCCGCGCGGGTCCCGCGGGCGCGGCGCGGCAGTCAGGGCAGGCGCGGGTGCTGCGGCAGCGCCAGGCGGCAGTTCTCGATGTACAGGTCCTGCGGCGACAGCGATCACATTACACTTGGTTCAAAATTTCACTTTTATAATATTAGCGTGGTGCAGTTATCATAAAAAGGTATCTGTGGTTAAAATTAAAAAAAAATTTAACGTACACCCTTGGCGTACACCAATTCGTAGTCGGGCGATTATCTATAATATTATGGTCGTTTCTTCGCACATTGAGTCTGTATTGCGAAGGATTATGATTGTACGAAACATTATACAT
Organism: Coenonympha glycerion; assembly: GCA_963855885.1. Lineage (NCBI taxonomy): Eukaryota > Metazoa > Arthropoda > Insecta > Lepidoptera > Nymphalidae > Coenonympha > Coenonympha glycerion. The sequence continues at coordinate 140,366 of OY979635.1, forward strand.
CGAATTAGTGTACATTTTAAAATTATTTACTCTTTGAACTCGGTTCTTTTTTTTTTTTTTTTTTTTTAATCTTTATTTAAAGAGTTTAGTCAAAATTTGACTATGTCACTCTGTATTTTTTACATAATGTAATGAAACAGTATATATTATTATAACGTTGAAATTGTACGTGAGAGAAGAATTACCTTCTCTCAAGTGCGATCCCAACTAACCGTAACGTTTGGTAGGCTGTGGTTGTGTGTGGATAGGCCAACACGCTATTAAAATAGCCAAAAGCACCCTGAGTGTAACATTCCCTAAAATACTTTTTCCTAAATGCCTCGTTCCGAGCACATTCCACCAAAACATGGATTGCATCCTCTAAGGTGTGACATAAACTGCAATTGGGGGATGGAACTTTTTTCATGAGGTATGCAAATTTGTTAAGCGGAAGGTGACCGGAACGGAGGCGCATCATAAGGGATAGATCAGTTCTCTTCAGGGTGCTTTTGTCTATCCACGGTACAGCAGGGGGTTGCGGCTGGATAGTTCGGTACCAAACTCCTTTCTCCTTCGACCTTTCGTTAAAATATTCTGACCATAATTCGTAACATGTTCGGCTTATCAAATAAATACAATCAGTATAGTATGGTTTTATGTGTACTTCGATTCCGTCAGTAGCGGCTTCCTTTGCCAACTGGTCCGCCTTTTCATTTCCTATGATACCTACATGTGATGGAATCCACTGCAAAACAATAGACTTATGCATAGACTTGGCTCGTATCAATAGTTTTAATATAACATAGGCTATCGGGTTTCCTCGAACTGTCGAGGTACACCGAGCCAGGTGTTGAAGAGAACTTTTTGAGTCTGAGAAGATTACAATCATATTGCTGTTAATAGATATTGCATAAGATAATGCTTCAGCTATAGCAAAAAGTTCTAGATACATAATTGATACGTTTACGTTAATTTTGAATTTACAGCCATGTCCTTGTTGCTCGTCAAAGAATGCAGCCCCTAGGTAATTAGAGTCTTTAGATCCGTCTGTGTAGATTTTATAATAGTTGTCATAATTTTTCATGGTTTCTGCACAAATAGTTTGAAGTTGGGTGGATTTGTAGGATCTTTTGGCTTTAGGGATGCTTATGCTCTTAATATTCTTGGAGATATCTAAGCTGGTGATCCAAGTATCAAATGAAAACATTTCCAGCTTACTAGTCAAATGGAGGGGTGTATCTTTAAGTTCATCGTAAAGCAACGAGAGAAGAGGTTTCTTTTTACGTCTCCAATATTGGGTATGGGTATGAAATGAACAAAATTCTTCTAGAAGGGTGATAACCGCGCTGTCGCCAAAGGATTTAATTTTAAGTAAGTACTTTCCGGCCAAGTATCGTCGACGTAGGCTTAACGGTTGTAAGGAAAGCTCCGATTCCATTACATGAATGGGGGTCGTTTTGATGAAACCACCAATAATTCTCATTGATTGGTTCTGCACCTTATCCAATTTGTATAGATGAGATTTACAGCTGTTGTCATATAAAAAACTACCGTAATCTATTCTGCTGCGAATTATGGACAGATAAAGCCGTCGGAGGTGTTTGGGGTGTATACCCCAACCAGGGCCAGATAGAACTTTGAAAGTGTTTAGGAACTTTAAAATTTTTTCATTGATCTCATTAATATGTTTTCCCCAACGCAAAGAACGATCCAGCCACAACCCGAGATATTTAACACTGCCAGCTAGCTCCAAGTTGGTATCATTTATCTTCAAGTTGCAGGTGTTGCTAGGGGGATTTAGGTTTCGATTTCTGTTGAATAAGCATATCTTACTTTTCGCAGATGATATTTCTAATCCCAAATCCTCCAGCAACTTTGAAACCTGGTCCAAAACAGGTTGTAATTCTGACACGGCACTATTGATTTCCTTACAGGTCGCACTTATAGCAAAATCGTCTGCGTATTGAGATATAAATATGAGGTCGTCAAAACCTTTGCATATATTCATAGTAGCCACATTAAACAAGAGGGGTGAAAGAGGATCTCCTTGGGCGAGACCTCTACCAGTATAGCGGCATAATAATGTATTATCTATCACAGTGTTGAGATGCCTTTCTTTCAGAAAATTCCATAAATATGTGCAAATTTTTGTACCTACGCCTATATTATTTAGTATAGACAATAAGACATTAATATCTACGTTATTGTACGCATTGTTAATATCAATGAAGCATCCTAATGTAACTTGTCCCTTCGTAAATCCAGTCTGAATTCTTGTAACCAAATGTGATAGGCCGTCCAGACAAGATCGGCATTTCCTGAAACCAATTGTATTTTGTGACAACATATCGTTTTTCTCTAAATACCATTCCAATCGTTTATTTATAATTGAATGGAAAATTTTGCATAAGCATGACATAAGAGCAATAGGTCGGAGAGATGAGGTAGAATTAGGGTCACGGCCAGGTTTCGGAATCGGAAAAATACGAATATCTCTCCATTGAGCTGGTACGAAGCCATGTTCAAGAAATAAATTATATAGGTCCGTTAAGATATTTTTGCCAATTTTTGGTAGATTTTTAATCATAGTGAACGATATGTCATCACAGCCTGGTGCGGTGTCAGATTGTTTTATACATTGTTCCATTTCATGTAAAGATATTGGTAACTCTAATTTAGGATTACAAGAATTGAACTCAGGTTGTTTACAAGTAACATTATCAGGGCTAAGATTACATAAAAGATTGTAGGCAAGGTTTTTATCTACATGCACTTTTTGGGTTTTACGGCCTTTTATCCATTTCATCCGGTGCCACATTTCACCAGTAGTAGATACTTCATTTAATGAGGAGCAAAAGTTTTTCCAACTATCACTTTTGGCAATGCGGCTAATTCTTTGCGCTTCACTTATTTTTCCTTTAAGAATAGACAGATTGTCCGGAGTGGAGTTGCGTCTAAAGTTCCTTAGAGCTAAACGTCGTTCAGCCACTGCTTTAGAGAGTCTGGCATTCCAATATGGTTTTGGTATAAATTTGGAGCAAGGATCAAGGCTTAGCCTAATATACGGGATGGACTTACTGGCGGCCTTATTTATCTCATTAATAAATGAGTCGTATGTTTCTTGTAGGTTCTCAGATAATGTTAAATGTGAAAGACTATCTTCTAATATTTTATGGTACGCTCCCCAATCAGCTTTCTTTAAGTTTCTTTTCTTAATATGTGAGGCGTGTGGGTTGGCGTCAGTCGATATCTTTAAAATAAGGTGGTCACTACCAAGCGTCTCATTCAGAATTCGCCAGTCGTACTCGATAGCTACATCAGACGTAACTAAGGATATATCTGGAGAGGATTGCTGTAGTGTTCCATTGGTAGCCCTTATGCGAGTTGGATGGCCATTATTCAAGGTAATAAGGTTATAGTTAAGTAGGGCATCAAATATTTGGTTTCCTCTGGCGTCTGTTTTGCAGGACCAGCTGCAATGATGACCATTGACATCTCCCAGAATAAGTGTTTTTTCACTGAACTTTGAAAATAATTCATCCCAATCTAGTTGACACGTTGTAATAGAGGGTGGGCAATAAAGTGATACAATATACTGTAAATATTCACAGTTAGATATTTTAACGCAGATTAGTTCTATACCAGAATTATGGATACTTATATTTTCAACCTGTGCTCTAATAGAATTATGGGTCATAATTGCAACTCCACCATACCCGTCGCTTCTATCTTTCCGGAATATATTGTAGCCATTAATTCTAATGTGTGTATCGGAGTCGAGCCATGTTTCATTGATCGCCGCAATATGAACTTTTTCTATTGTAAGTAGCTGTTCTAGTGTAATCACCTTATTCTTAATACTTTGGCAATTCCACTGAATAATGTTAACGCTATTTTTTGTTAGTGTTCTATCCATAAAGTATTAACTATATTTTTAAGGAAGTTAATATCAGGGATATAGTTAGCAACCATATTGTACAGCCATCTATAGCAAATCTTCAAAGCTTCAGTCACTTTCTCAAAAATTGTACGGTTCTCATCAAGTATAATATTACCTAGTCTTTTTAGCAACTCATAAAATGAGATATGGTCTCTTTCTTTTCGTGAAGTATTTTTAAGTTTGGGAGTATTTGATGTCTTTTCTTCCGTAGGTTCTGAGTCTGATGCCTGGTTCATTATTTCATCCCAGTTGATCTCGTCCTCGGAATGCTTTGTTTTTTTATTAATAGTCTTTTTGTTTTTATTTCTATTTTTTGAGCTGGTCTTTTGATCTTGGGTGGGTTTTGTAGCCACAGCAGATGCGTAAGAAGTTGATGGATTTACATGATCGTTGTCCATGTTTGCACACGAGGTATCTTGGTTTTCTTCGAAGGCATTAGATTCTGGGTAATAATCTTGAGGGGGAGGGGTATCTGGTACATACATAGTGAGAGCTCTTTTGTAGGAGCAGTTAAACTCTGCCATAATTTCTCTTATTTTCCTTTCTTTCATACGTACTGGGCAGATTGGGCTAATGGACATATGGTTTCCTCGGCAGTTCACACATAAAAAGTTCGTTTCAGCCGTCTCGCAGTTTTCATGGTCTTTGGTGCATTTGACGCAAACTTGTTTCTTTTTAGGGCAAACTTTTTTCGGGTGTCCATATCGCCAGCAAAATGAGCACTGTGTTACTGGAAAAGTATAAGTGTGAATGTTCGTTCGTACTCCATGTATATATACATATGCAGGTAAGGAAGAGCCCTTAAAGCACAATCGTATCGTTTCACTAGCTGTCCATCTGTTTCCATCATCGCATTTGCGGTTTAGGCGTTTTACTGAAATTAATTCTGTCGTACTTGTAATACTCTCTAATATGTCAGTTTCAGACAACTCAATTTCCACATTTTTGATAATGCCGTATGAGACTCCAACCTCAAGGGTCCGTTGTATGTACCACCCCTTATTTATAAAATATTGGCATTCTAGTAGTTTGCATAAGCTTTCTTCGTTCTCAAACTGAATAATAACTTTATATGCATTAATGTAACGAACCCGAAGAACACTTGTTATGTCGTGTATTTTAAGAAGGCGAGCAAACGCGAATTGTTTGGGTAGCGGTTCTTTAGATGTTACGCTAACTTCAATTTTTTCCTCTGGTACTCTGTTATTCTGGTTACTACGGGCGTATCTCTTACCCGACTTGGTCACCACATTCCAGATTTCTTCATTATCAGCCTCTCGCGCCCTTTTTTTGGGTGTCTTTGTGGTATGACCGAACGGTTGTTGTATATCTTTGTCGATGGATGACGGAGTATTCGCAGTAGGGACGTTGGACTGCTGCGAATCGTAGGTTGTAGACGAGGTGGCAGTTTCATCGACATACATGTGTAAATTCACATTGGTATGGTTATTTGAACCGGAAGGCTGTTGTTCGTCGTTATTTGTAGAAGAGTAGTTGGGTGTCTCAGCATTCATATTAGGAAGGCTATAGTCCGACGCAGCGGGGCGCTCCATATTATAAACGGTTCATAATATGGTTTAGCGAAAGCCGCGGCACCACGACTGCACACACACACGCGCGCGGCTAAAACCGGTCGTAATCGGTACGTCGCACACGGCACGTCTATCTCGAGCGGTGGTAGGCACTTCACTGAACTCGGTTCTTTGAAAAGAATTTTCTATTTTATTTTTTTGCTATAGCATAGCTTCTATCGCGGGCCTTGAGTGTGAAGACCGAATCCAGAAATTCCGTAAAGAAAATAACCTAACACCCCCACTGTGTAGCGGGTGTTAGAAGTTGGGGGGTGTTAGAGCGTTTGGAACCCTCGTAAACTTAGTTTTAAGTCGATTTGTAGTTATCATCATTATTATGCAAGAAATGTTATACCGACGTTCGCAAGAGCCTGTATGTTAGGCCTATGTGAAATAAAGATATTTTGATTGATTGATTGATTGATTGATTGATAAAAAATGCTATGCAATAGCTTTATCGCGGCAGTCTCCGAGTGCCACACGTCTTTTTTACTTTTTAGTGGAAGAGCACCTCTATAGCTTGGATTGAGTAGAAACTTGAATTATTATACTTCCAAGAGACCATAACTAATAAATTAAATTCTAATGAATTTAGAACCACCTCCTTTTTGAAATTGGTTCAAAACCAACTTGGTTGGTTGGACATTCTAAAAACAAATTTAGTGTAAAAAATACCTAAATCGCTGAAAGTGTGCTTAAAATAACTGAAGAATTCATCAGATCCTTACTTCACGACTATTGCCGGCATCGGCATCTACAAGCAAAGCACTTACAAAATAACCGCATCGCTTCAAAAGTACTTGTAAAATTTAAAGAGTCCCCACTCCCCACTATTTCTCAGAGGTTTCCCCACGCGCAGATCCTGATCTGACCACGCGCAGATCCTGATCTGATGATCGTATTATAACAACCTGGAAAGTATACTCTTTCAAACAATACCCCAATCGCGTCAAATGTGTAAAATTTGAAGACTTCACTCGATTTCTCTAGGATACCATTATCAGATCCTGACTCGATGACCATGGGACCATCTGGGAAGCACACCCAAACAAAAAAAAGAATTTTCCAAATCGGTTCTGGCGTCTTCCGAGTAATCGGGAAACATACATACCAAAAAAAAAGATTCTAATAAAACCTCTGCTCATGGTAGGGCCGCAACACCTTAAGGTTTACGAGTTTCGTCGTGCGTTGTGCTGTTTAAACTTATATCCAGTATGTGACGTGGTACTCCCGAGCCGGTGTCGCTGTACCTTGACGAGCAGGTCGGCGGCGGCGAGGCGCGCGTGCAGGCGCTGCGCGGCGCGCTCTGCGCGTGCGGCGCGCGCCCGCAGCGCCGCCGCCTCGTGCGCGCCGGCCGCCGCGCGCCACCGCGCCAGCGCCGCGTCCGCCGCGCACGCGCACGCCTGCAACACGCGCGCTGTCAACTGCTGTTGAGAGCATGTTGTGAGCGACTTACGAGACCCGCCGCAGCATTACAATAATACTAGCTGTCGGGGGAAACGTTGATTTGCCATTTCCTTTTTTTTAAATCAGTTTATAACAACCTGCTTTCAGACCCCAGTGATCATATTTGAAAATTTCATAACAATCGGTTGATCCGCTTTGGATGAGTTTGGTAACAAAGATTAGCGAAATAATTATTATTTATATAATATTTTATTAATATTAATGATTGATAATATGCTATAGCAGATTGAAACGAGTTGAATCCAATGTGCTCGTGAATTGCCCCGTAATTCTAGGAAATATCAAATTGACGATAAAGCGCTTCCCAGCATGGATGCCCTCCATCTTACGATGACAGTCTTGCGGGCACAGGCTGCGGGCGCGGCGATGCTCACCGGCGGGTCGCGCGGCGGCTGCGGCGCGCGGCGCTCCAGCTCCTGCAGGCGCCGCTGCAGCTGCTGCACCTCCTCCGCCTGCAACACGCGGCCGGTCAGCACCAGTCTTAGCGCGAGCGCGTCCCGCCGCCGCACACTCACCCGCGCCTGCAGCTGCGCGTCGGCGGCGCGGCGGTAGCGCGCGTGCTCCTGCTCCAGGTCGGCCACCTGCCGCTCCAGCGCCGCGCTCTCGGCGATGGGCGGCAGGCGCGCACGCGCGAACTGCCGCTCGTACTCGTCGATCTTGGCGGCCAGCTCGGCGAGGCGCTCGTCGCCCGCGCGCTGCTCGTCCGCCAGCAGCTCGCGCTCCTCGTCCAGGCGCGCCGCCCACTCCTCCTCGCAGCGCTCCAGCTCCGCGCGCAGCCGCGCCGCCTGCGCCTGCAGCTCCCTGCGGGGTGCACCGGACGATTTAAGGCTCGCCCGCATACTATAAGCTCGGAAGGAACGGAACCGCTTCTATCTCGTACACTACGGCCGTTCGGATGACACTAACCCTATAACGCTGTCCGCCTCCCGCTTGTCTCGCTCGTGCGCGCGCCTCGCCTCCGCCAGCTGCCCGCGCAGCTCTTCGTCGTCGCCGTCGGTTTGAGAGTGTGCCTCCGTCTTCTGACTCTCAGGAGCGGCAGAAACCTTTCCACTCTCTCCAGCTCCGACTCCGTGCAGCACCGCGAGGGTGTCTCGCGCGGCGGCGCAGTTGGGGCAGTCGTCACTTTGCGACTCTTTTTTACCAAACAACATTTGCAGCTTCTCCAATATAACACTTGAATTCAGGTGAATTGATGATTCAGGTGTCTGAAAAAAGTTTACAGGCGTTGTAGATGCAGTTGGAACCGAAACTTCTTCTCAGTGAAAATTTTTCAACGGATGAACTAACTTTATGTTATTATTTTTAGGAATATATTTGAAGTGTCTGTGGCAAAAAACTCTCAAAGTTGTTCATAGTTTGGTGAATACTTACTTATTCACCAAATGATGAACTACTTTGAGAACTTTTAATTGAGTTGCTGAACCTATACACGCCAAATTCAAATTTAATTTGGTTCTAATTGCCCAACAAAGGCAACGAAGGCTTTATTTATTTGGAAAAAGCTGTTTTACCACAGGGAAGTCGTGTTTTTAAATTTTTATATTATTGACTTGTTTGTTGAAGTTTCAATTTTAAGAAATTAATTCAAGAATCTAGTCTATTTGTTGAACAGGACTCTTTCATGCTAAGAATTTTTATATGAACCTGTGAAGATGATTCTGCCATTCCCGCAGTGAACCTTACAAACACAAAATCAAATAAAACTGAATTGTGCAGGCAGACTGTTGTTGCATTCAACACTAATGGTCTGGGATCCCGCTATACAACGACCTTCACCGAGCTGCTTATTGTATGAAAACTATTTTATATCCAATTAAATATGTCAATAAATGTATCGCAAGTGGGTTGCCTAAAAAATTTCAGTCCAGGATATGATTACAAAAATCCATTGTAACATGAACTCCTATTTGTTAGAGTTCCGTTGACATCTTAGTTCAAATTAGATTGGATGAGCGATTCAGGTCGCAAATTGCAATGGGGTCTTACACTACTTTTGAATTTGATAAAAAATATTACTTTATTATAAACTAGGATAAAAATAATAACGTGCAGTGAAAGAAATATTAAAATCCAACGAAGATTTACAAAGTTACAGGCGTTTAAACTTTGGAGTGGGGGGATCTTCTATCCCTTTCTCGCAAAACGAAAATTTGTATGAAGCTACTATGGCATTGGTACTTTGTGACGTCACAATTTCATGTTGCTATCTCTGTCTAATCACAAATCTTTAAATGCTTATAACTTTTTTGTTATTTGATCGATTAAATTAGTTCTTTCAGTGCACGTCATTATTTTAATTCTACTTTATAATAAAGTAATAAAAAAATTGGAGTAAAATACCCTATTGTGCATATAAGACATTGAGGATCTCCAAAGCAAACCACAAATTGTTTCTCTGAAATAACAAAGAAACGACATTTAAAGTTCACTATATCTCGAGTCCTCAATCACATTCTTTCTATGAGTTTTTATTACGATAAAAATGCACAAAACAACTTCAGCGTCACTCGCCATTTTAAATCATAGACACAGACCAATCACTATATCATAGGTACGCGACAGACAGCTGATACGCGAAGCGCGGCAAATTCAAATGAATGAAATGTCACTCATTTCATTACATCTCCCCCCCTAAGAGCGAAAATTCTAAGCAATATATCTGTAAAATGTACTTATAAGTCATCTTCATATTCATTATCATCTCATTCATCTTCTTCAGCCTCTGTTATGACAGGTTGCAATTTTGTTATATGAAATAATGTTGATTCTGTTTTTCTGTTGCCTGTATCAATCCTATAAATGGAATTCGATATTTTCTCTATTATCTTGAAAGGGCCTATTTTTAATTCGTCTAATTTCTTTCTATTCAGTCTATTTCCATTTTCTACATATACACTGTCTCCTACATTAAATTCTTGCATTTTTCTATTTCTATCAAATATTTTCTTGTTGTACTCATGAGATTTTATTGTATTCTCTAATGCCAATCTTCTATCAGCAATCCACTTGTCTTCCTTTTCCATTGTTTTGAATTCATTTGGTAGAATACTGACATTTGTACCATCCAGTAAATATTTTGGTGCAAAACCTGTAACGGAGTGTTCTGTTTCATTATATTTTTGTATAAATTCTCTTGCCAGTGTTGTCCATGTTCTCTTATTATTTTTCTCATTCATTTTACACCTTATTTTATTTACTATTGTTTGGTTTAATCTTTCATTCAAGCCGTTCGAGAATGGTGTATTCACGGCTGTAAAAATTAGTTTAATGTTATTCTCCTGCAAAAATTGTTTAAATTCTCTTGAATTTATGCCCGGATATTGATCTGTCAGGATAATTCCAATCTCATCTGTCTCTAGTACTTTCTTTGTTAAATTTATAAAGTCACATGCATTCTGGGTTTTCGAAGTCGCAATAAATGCATATCTTGTGTAGTGATCTACTAAAAGGTGTAGATATTTCTTTGTAGACCTAGATCCTCCAAATCCACCAATAGTATCCATTGACATTATTTCAAATGGTTTGGTAGCTGGTCCCAGTTGTGACATTAATCCAATTTTTTTTTGACATCTTGATTTATTTTTTATGCATATTTCACATGTTTTACAAATATTTATGATATTTTTTGTTAGGTTTATAGCCGTATATATTGAACTTATTTTTTTCTGCAGTTGTCTGATCCCAATATGGCATAAATCTTCATGCACCTTTTTTATAAGTTTTTTACTAAATTCTTCTGAGAGGATAATCTTTTCCTGTTTCTTTATTTTTTTATAATAGATATTATTTTTTAGTATTAAATTTTGTTTCTTTTCTCTTATTGTTTCATTTTTCTCTTGGTCTTCAACTATATCTTTTATTTGTATTAAATTAACTATTCTCAATGTTTCCTCTCTGTTATCTTCTGGTTCTAATACAGGGTTTCGGCTCAAACAGTCTGCTTCTACATTTTCTTTACCAGGTATATATTTTACGGTAAAGTCATACTGAGATAGGTAGTATGTGAGATCACCCAATTCTTCATCTGTCCTGCATTTAATGTTCATGTTCTCTAGAGGTTTGTGATCTGAGTAAATGGTGAATTGTTTTCCGATGAGCCAGTGCTGCCAATATTTAACAGCTTCTTTCATAGCAAGACATTCTAAATATATAGCCTTTTTCCGTTTTTGATGTTCATTCAATTTTTTTGAGAAATATGCCACCGGTTTGTCTTTACCATCTAGTTGTGTCTGTTTTAATATTGCTCCAATGCCCTCCAAAGATGCATCGGTAAAGATTTTGATTGGTAAGTCTTTGTCGAATATTTCCAAGACCGGTTGCGAACATAAATATCTTTTTAACCGACTTCAAAAAAAGGAGGAGGTTCTCAATTCATCGGAATCTTTTTTATCAGATTGAATGCTTCTTCACATTTCTCTGACCATACAAATTTCTCGTTTTTTCGTAATAAATTGTGTAATGGATCTAAGATAATTGCACTTCTTGGTATATAGTCATGGTAGAAGTTTATTTTTCCCAAAAATTGTCTGATGTTCTTTTGCGTCTTAGGAGTTGGAAAGTTCCTTATTGAAATCAAATTGTCTTTTAGTGGTCTTACTGAATTGTTCTGAATTATATGGCCGAGGTATTTTACCGAGTCTGAAGCAAAGGTACATTTCTTAAACTTCAGTCTAAAGCCTTCTTTAATTATTGCCTCTAATACATTTCTAATGAGCCTTATATGTTCTTCAAAGGTAGACGAGTATATCAAAATATCATCAATATAGTTTACAGAGTATCCTGTGAGATTGTGTTTTCTTAGAATATTGCTTAAGATTCTCTGGAAAATTGCTGGTGATGTTTTCAAGCCAAAAGGGAGGCAGGTCCACTGGAAGTGGCCATCTTGTGTGACAAATCCTGTTTTACTTCTGTCTTCCACCCGTAATGGTATTGCCCAAAATGCTGAGTTTATATCTAGTGTAGTAAAATACTTGCAATTTCTAGTTTTAATAATTAGATCATCTATCAAAGGAAATGGTTGAGCTTGTGGTATAACTATTTTGTTTAACTCTCTGAAATCTACACATAAACGGGATTTTCTATTTTCACCTTTTTTAAACGCCAATGTCACTGGAGCAGCGAAAGGACTGTATGATTCTTCTATTAAATTATTCTTTAGTAACATCGATATTTGCTCTTCAATTTCTAATCTATCTTGTATTGTACATCTGTATGGTCTTTTACTACAATATTTATTTACTTGTAAATCTATGCGAGCTTCATAATCTTTAACTGAACCTATATCATACTTGTCCTTAGCAAATATTGTTTTGTATTCCTTTATAATTTTCTCTATCTCAGTTTTCTTTTGATTATCTAAATGGTCTGTCATACTTATAAATTCCTCTGTTTCTATGTGTTCATTGAAATTTACTGTATATTTTTTTTATATTATTATCTTCATTTCTGTTATCTTTAGACATCCTGTCTATTTTATTTGTTATTTTCTTTTGTTCTATCTGCAAGTTCTCATTTTGGGTTAATCTGAATTTCTTTATCATATCTAATCCGATTATGAAATCATTAAAATCTTCATTTTCTACTATGTATACATCCACCTCTTCTTCTAAATCAAATATTTTAATTTTTATTGTTATCAAGCCATCCATCTTCTTCACACCATTAACCGTTTTCATGTATGCTATATTCACATCATCTTTTTTTTCTTTTACTTTTATTAATCTTGAATTTATTATAGAAATCTGTGAGCCTGAATCATAAATACCACTCACTTCTAGTTTATTTTCTAATAAAAGCTTGATTTTGATTAATGGTGTGCTTACTAGTTTTTTTTCTCAGTATTTATGTCTACTTCAATTATGGAGTTATTGTTTACATTTTTAGTTTTAAGAACTTTTTCAGGTTCATTTTTATTTTTCTTGAACCAACATGACTCCTCCGGATGATATCTAATTCCTTTGTCCAAAGACTCACAAGTCTTACATGACTTCTTCTCATAAGTTTTATTTTTATTATAAAATGTACTGCTCTTTATGTTAGTTGAGTTTTTCTTATACATCGTGCCTTCATATTTTCTTATCTCGTTGAACAAGTCAGTAGTGTTGTTGAGTTCATCCCTGTTTAACTTATTTAAGATAAATCCAGGTAAACCAGTTGCAATAAGATCTATCATTGTTTTGGAATCTATAGATTTGTTTATATCTAATAAAAGCCGTTCTTTTTTTATGGCATAATCAATTAACTGTCCTTCTTTATACCTAAATGCGAGAGCATATGTGACTATGTCCCATCCTTGGTTTTTAAAAGTTTCTAAAAACTTGTCTTTCCATTCACTCCATTCAGAATTTATTGTTAGTTTTATGATCATCGAGCTATACCAATCCAAACAAGATTTATCTAAAAATAACCTCAAAATATCTATTTTTGTCTCATCTTTTGTTATATTAAAGCGCGCACACTCTTTTTCAAAAATTTCTATCCATTGCATCGCATTAGGATTTTTGCTTGTGAATTTTTCAATAATAAATTTTTCTGAGATATGTTTTAAGTTATGTAGACTTTCTTTCTTAGTTGTAGTTTCTATTAATTGTTCCAAGATTTGTTGCAAAGTGTCATTTTTGTCCTTTGCTTGTGTTGTGCTCACTTCATCTAAATATTGATCTAAAAATTGCATATTACCTTCCTCATCTACATATGTCTTCTTTACATTTTCATCCAACTTTATCCATACTTTTCTACTCTGGTGTCTTTTTTTAATGCTATTTTTTACTTTTGTGAAAGTGTTCGTTTTAACAATATATGTATGATGACTCACCGGCTTCAGTTCCTCGGGTAAAACATAACATTTTCCTTCTTCAGTAGATATTGAGGTTATAGCTAATACATTTGATTTGCCATCATTTGAGGCTATCATTGTAAACTCAAATTGAAGCCGGTCCATCTTCTTTTAGTTCACAAAAATGTCGTTTTATAAGACATTGAGGATCTCCAAAGCAAACCACAAATTGTTTCTCTGAAATAACAAAGAAACGACATTTAAAGTTCACTATATCTCGAGTCCTCAATCACATTCTTTCTATGAGTTTTTATTACGATAAAAATGCACAAAACAACTTCAGCGTCACTCGCCATTTTAAATCATAGACACAGACCAATCACTATATCATAGGTACGCGACAGACAGCTGATACGCGAAGCGCGGCAAATTCAAATGAATGAAATGTCACTCATTTCATTACATGCATAATTATGCATAAAACCTATGATTTTATTATCCGTTATCTTTCTTTCGCCAAAAAATAAAGAACAGAAATACTTTCCTCAGCGAGGAAAGTATTTCTGGCAAAAAGCACTATTTATAACATCCAATCTAATTTGAACTACGATGTCAACTAAACTGTAACACATAGGAGTCCATGTTACAATGGTTTTTTTTTTAATTCTTAATTAATCATACCCTGGACTGAAATTCTTTAGGCAACCCACTTGCGATATATTTATTGACATATTTAATTGGATATAAAATAGTTTTCATACAATAAGCAGCTCGGTGAAGGTCGTTGTATAGCGGGATCCCAGACTATAAGGGACTGCACCTGGTGCGCGGGCGCGTGCATGGCCACCTCGTCCAGCCACGAGGGCGCGCGCGGCGCTCGGCCGGCGTCGCGGCGCGCGCTCGCCTCCAGCGCGGCGCCCAGCTCGTCGTTGCGGTCCCGCAGGCGCTGGTTCTCCGCGCGCAGTTCGCGCTGCAGCGCCGCCGCGTCGTCGGCCGCAGCGTGCTCCCGCTCGGCCGCCGCCGCCGCACGCCGCTCCGCCGCCGCCGCTTCGTCGGCCGCGCGCGCCGCCTCGCGCTCAGCTGCCACCGCGCGTTTCTCCGATTCCGCACCTTGCTCCTGCACCAACACACAACTATATCTCGCTACATCCACACATCACCCACAATTCGGCCTTAACACGACAAAAGTGGTCTTAGGATCAAGTAAACTTTTTTTTACTTATTTTTAAAACTCAGAATCAGCACACTGAACTCATTTTTAGGGTTCCATACCAAAATGGTAAAAATGGAACCCTTATAGTGAGACTTTCTCCGTCCGTCCGTCCGTCTGTCACACTCGATTATTTCAGTAACTATTCAAGCTATCGACTTGAAATTTAGAATAGTTATAGGTAATAGTGACCCAACGTCATAACAATCGTAAAAATTTGAAAATTGTTTTTATTTTTATTTAAAAAGGGGTGAAAAACAGGTCGATAAAATTTCAAAATGAGATAACAATATTCAGTGGGGTATCATATGAAAGGGCGTTACTTGTGTATTCTAAAACTAATTTTTATTTATTTTTAAGCCTGATAGTTTTTGATTTATTGTGCAAACTGTCGAAAAAAATACCGTTCCCCCCCCCCTTATCTCCGAAGTTTACCAATCGAAAAATCTGAAATAATTATGATCAATAGAAGTTAACGTATATTTTACAGGAAAAATAAAATCAACTCGCTGACTAATATACTTTTTTTTGATAATAACAAATAATCCACCAAAAACAAAGTTACGTTTGCGGTTTGCCAACAAAAGTACCTACATGTAAATTATACTCGTAAATTCATGAACAAAAGTGATTCTTTCAATGTTTTACTTCTTTCATGGTATGGAACCCTCGGTGCGCAAGTCCGACTCGCACTTGGCCGGTTTTTTTTTATTCTACTTAAGGGCTTAGAAGCCGTATTTAAGCGATCTTTAGTGAAGTTTAGTTTAAAAACTATTGAGACAACTACTTTTAAATTTATACGTCATGTATTTTGGGTCTTTAATCTAAAATCGTTGAGAAGCAGAAACACGATTAGATAAAATTTTCTCGATAGAAAGTTCTCCCAAAAGTTGCTCCAAAATCTCAGTTTTTCTTCTTTTTTTCCGAAACTACAATGGATGTAATTGTAATTTTTGTTTTAATGTGTCGGTAATAATAATATCTAAAAACGTTGAGAAACAGATTTTAAATAACTGGCTTAGTTTTAGAGAAATTAGGTAAAAGGTCGTTTTTCTGTGATATTCTTCCGCGACGCTGCATGTCGCTCCCATCAACGCATTCGTGAGAGTGACAAAGACAAAAATAAATTCAATAAATCACCTTAAGTACTGTATTAGAGAAAAACCTGCAAGTCCTTGATCTGCTGGTGAAGGGCGGCCGTGTCGCTGCGTAGGCGCGCCTCGGCCTCCACGCGCCGCGCCGTCTCCTCATCCAGCGCTCGGCGCAGCGCCGCCGCGCGCTCGCGCTCGGCTGCCGCGTCGTCGGCCGCAGCACGTACGGCTTCCGCGTGGCGAGTTTCCGCCTGGCGAAGCGCGGCTGAACGCTCAGCTTCCATGCGCGCGTGGCTCTCGTCCACATCCTGCGCCAACAGGCGCGCGCGCCGGTTGGCCTCTGACAGGTCGTCTCGCAGCTTGTCACGCTCGGCGCGCGTCGCGTCCAGCTGGCGTGCGGCAATATCGAACCGCAGACGTGCGAGAGCGTGCGTGGCTTGCAGGAGCAGCGCGCGTGGCTCGTCCGCGGGCGAGCCGAGCGCGCGCAGCTCGTCGTCGAGCGCGCGCTCCAGATCTTGAAGACGCAGCGTCGCGCGCGCGAACCCTAGCTCGTCGAGCAGGCGGCGTGCGCTCTGCACGCCGGCGCGCTCCCACGCATCGACCACTGCTTCGCCAGCCAGCGTGTCGCCGTCGTCCGCGCCCGCTGCGTCCAGCGAGGCGGCGATGGAGCTGGCGAGAGAGGCGTTGAGGCGGTCGAAGAATTCGCCGACCGAGATCTCGTCGGCGGCGCAGGCGTCGAACACGCGATCGACGAGGCTGCGGTCGACGCCGCTCATGCTGAGGCCGCGACAGAGCGCGAGCGCGCGCTCCCGGTCCACGGGCCGGTCGTGGTCGAGGTCCGGGGCGGCGGGCTCGCCGGGCGCGTCCTCGCGGCTCTCCATGGCGGAGGAGCTGCGCTTGCAGCGGGGGCGCGGACGCGTGCGCTCGTCGAGACGTGACTCGGAGGCGCCGCGCGGCCGGGCGGCGGCGTCGCCGGCGCGCTGCGGCCGCGAGCGGCGGCCGTACTTCTTAGCGCCGAACACGAACTTGGGAGCCACTTCGCGGCCAGAGGAGTCGTCGTCGCTGCGCTCGGCGGGCTCGGGGTCCAGCACGGCGAGCAGGCCGGCGCGGAACTGCGCGAAGGTGACGCGCTCGGGCTCGCGGCGCTCGGCGCGCGGGAACAGCTCGGCGACGAGCGCGGCGCCGCGGTCCTCGAGCTGCAACGAGTGGCAGAGCTGCAGCACGGCGTCGCGGTCGAGCGCCTCCTCGTTGGCGACGTCGAAGGTTTTGAACACGCTGTACAGCTGCTGCTCGTAGCGGTTCGTGGACGCGCTGTCCATGTCTCGTGCTCGCGACTCCCACGGGAGAGCCATGAAAAGTGCATCGAGCTCAATATTTACTTCCGAAAGATCACATGTTCTTGCGTTTCATAAAAAAATTACAAACGAATTTTAGGTACTAGTACGAACAAACGTGAACGAGAAGGATCAAGGAATTTGACTTGACATTGACAGCGACAGTGTTTTATGTTGGACAGCGAGTCATAACAGCTTTATGTCTTCCTCGTAGGTAGGTAGCTTTGTTTGACATTGACAATTGACATATTCAATGAACCAATATACAATGGGGGCCTATCACTTTCGGTTCGTGGTCTGTGGCCTTTCACTGATAGTATCTCTGGATTTATGATTCCATACGTTTGACAGTTCATTTTTTGTGCCGATTTGAAGCGCCTCCCCCGAGCGTCAACGGTACTAAATTGACATTTGTTGGAAGTGGACCGTCGTTTTGAATGTCATTTGATTTTAGTTCCAAAGACGCTTACCTATATTCAATATACTCTATGACGCTTACTCCGGTTAGGTACCTACGCGTACCTACGCAACGATCAGCGCCAAAATGGCGAAAAATGAAAATCAAGTGCCTTCATTTTAACGTTGGCAGTCTGCTACCCAGAGTATATTCTATCTTTTATTCTATATACTCTATGGAGATCAGTGGAGCCTATGCACGAAATTGTGAATTCCTGTCATAGTAATTCTAATCACTCAACATTGAAATTTGAAAA
This sequence comes from Coenonympha glycerion, assembly GCA_963855885.1. Classification (NCBI taxonomy): domain Eukaryota; kingdom Metazoa; phylum Arthropoda; class Insecta; order Lepidoptera; family Nymphalidae; genus Coenonympha; species Coenonympha glycerion. The sequence goes on from OY979635.1 coordinate 158,446, forward strand.
CTATTCTGCATGCAGAATGGAGGACACAAGGTGGAGAGGTGGACAAACTATCATGCATTTATCCATTAGGTATTCTACAATATGTTGGAGTTTTGTCAATAAATTCGACCATTTCGACATTTTGTAGTCTGTACTCTGTGCAACAGACCACAGATAATCGATTAAAGGTTGAAACATACTATCTACACGCGATCCAACGCGACGTGTCGACACCTGACGTGTGCCGTGCACATATACAACACGCCACCCGACGCTACAATCTACATTAGCTTCGTCAGTATCATGTGAAAGGCGAAAGAGTAGTGACGTTGCCATGGATTTACTATTACAAGAGGACCCGGAAGAAGACTTCGAAGAAGATTTATTGCAGATTTTGGGTTTAGATATTATACAAAAAATATTGAATGAGAAAAAACGTATTAGACGTAGAAGATACTGGATTCATGAAATAAATCTACAGAGAAATGTTTACGGTGAATATCATACCCTTTATTAGAAAATTATATATATAATTTTCTAATAAAGTTAAAAATTAGAAAATTATATATATAATTTTCTAATAAAGGGTAGAAAATTAGAAAATTGAAAATTGCTCCAAGATAGCGAGAGATATCATTTATATTTTCGGATGAATGAAACCCAATTTGAAGATATACATAACTTTATTAAAAACGACATCTACAAAAAGAAAACAACTTATCGTGATGCTATTAGTACACAAGAAAGACTGGCAGTGTGCCTCAGGTAACAAAAATATTATAGTATTAGTACTTATCTATTGTAGGTAGTTACAATAATAGTCTTTCAGGCTTGTATCTTCAGTTTCATTTTCAATTTCTTGTGTGATATCTTGTATCTCTACAATATTATCTGGTGTTGGAGCCGTTTCATAGAGTAGTACATTCTCACCCACATCATGATTGGTTTCATTTTGTGCATTTACTGTTCCAATTTTTGTATTCAGATAAAAGGAAGTATTCGGATATTTTATAGTTTGGTTTTGAATAATATTTGGAGCTGTTTTAGAAAAAACTACATCACACATATCTTGATTCATTTCATTTTGGATTTTATTAGTTGTATTTTGACACATTTGTACTACTGTATTTGTACTGTTTTGGTTCACACTTAGAGGTGTTCTCAATATTTGCTCATTTTTTCTTATCATGTTAATTTCAGCGTCATGTATGAGTTTATGCATTTGAAATTTAATATTGGATTGATCAATCTTAGGTAATTTTTTCAATTGTTTACTCATAAACAAAAAAAAATGATCTGTTTCATCTATCTCCGCCATTCTCTTTTCTCGCATTTTTTGAAAAGATTTCATTTCGTCAACTAACTCTTTTATATTGTTATTATTTTGAATATTGTTCTTATTTTCTTTTGTATTTCGATTAAATGTTCTAGGCAATGAAGAGGTTCGAGTTGGTGTTTTTGAGCTATGCATCGGTGTCTTCTCAGAAAAATTTGAAGTTCCTGAAGAAAGAGGTGTAGTGATTGTAAGAGGTGATTCAGGTTCTTCTGACAATTGCGAGTCTTGTGTTGAATCGTCAATATCAGCAGATAAGTTTGTGATCGTTCTCCTGCCCACAACATGGGGCAATAAAAATTCCATTTGTGATTCATATTTCCATCGCACAATATTAGTGGTAGCTTGTCCACTCTTCTTATGGTGTCTTTTGAGAGCATTGGTAAAACAATTTCGCAATTTTCCCCATCGCTCTTTAGAGTCTTCAACTAGAAAAAAGCAATACATCATATTATTATTCAGCTTATAATGTTCAATATGTTTTTTGTTGCAGATTTTTGGCCACAGGTAATTCATTTAGATCATTGGCATTCAGCTATCGAATGGGATTCAGCACTGTGCGAGAAATAGTGCACGATGTTTGCGAAGCAATTTGGAACAAGTTGGGTCCTATATATATGTCAGAACCAACCACGTCAATGTGGCAAAAATCAGAAGAAGGATTTAGAAGTTACTGGAATTTTCCTAATTGCTGTGGTGCTTTGGACGGAAAACATGTGAATATCATTTGCCCAAGGAATGGGGGATCAAATTTTTGGAATTACAAAGGAGAAAATTCAGTAGTACTGCTAGCATTAGTAGATCCTAAATATAAGTTCTTGGTTATAGATGTAGGCTCATATGGGAAAAATAGTGACGGTGGAGTATTCAATAAATCTGTACTTGGAGAGTCTTTAGAACAACGTAAATTAAAAATACCTAATGATAAACCTTTAGCTCCTGGCTTGGAACCATTACCACATGTAATAGTGGCAGATGAAGCTTTCCCTTTAAAGCCATATTTAATGCGGCCTTACAGTAAAAATGATGTTCGCAATAATGAACCCAACCAAGTATACAATTATCGTCTAAGCCGAGCTAGACGTATTGTTGAAAATTCTTTCGCCATTTTAAGAGCAAGATGGCGCATTTTTGCTAAACCTATGGAAGTACAACCTGATATGGTCGACAAAATAATATTAGCAACATGTTGCTTGCATAATTATTTAGAACTGATAATTTGCCATCTGATTGTGCACAAGAAGATAATAATAAGACGATGGGGCCTACAGCTTTTGAAAACTTGGACCCTCTGCGCAGAAATTCAACACAATATGCTTTTTCTGTTCGAAACAAATTTAAGGAATACTTTAATTCCAACGTTGGCGCAGTTCCGTGGCAGGTAGATATTGTGAGAAGAGGAAGACAAAACATTTAACACTAGATACATCATGCACTATGAGTGAGATACTACGTAACTTATGCTCCGCAATATCATAACTGTTGAGTTGAGTTGAGTTATAAACTGAAATAATTTGTCAAAAGAGACTAAATAATAATAAAACCTGCGAAGTGTGGAATTTTTGTTAATATCAAATAAACTATGCTATTAAAAGCGAGCTTTGGTTTAATTTTTCCTATTAATTTAAAATATAGGTAAATTTCTACTCACCATAATTAAAACAAAAACTTACCCGTAGTATTCAATTGTACAGCAATTTCATCCCACGCGTTATTTCGGATATTATGATCCCGATATTGGACCGAACTCATGTCATATAATACTGGGTATCTTTTGACTAGTTCTATTAATTGTTCATCAGTCATTTTTTTGAATATCGTTCATACACCACGAAAGTTCTCGCGCAACTGACGCGTGGCGTCGGGTGTTAACTGGAAACACACTGCTTGACACGCGTCGGGTAGCGTGTGTTCCCCCTCTCCCGGCAACACGCCGATCTAGCTCGACTGGATTTTACCGCGTGTGGGCGCGTATGATCACATGGCGTGTTGTATATATGTTTCGGAACGTATTAAATATATGGGATTGATAAGTACTGACACGCGTCGGATAGCGTGGCGTGGCGTCGCGTTTTGATAGTATGTCTTGAGCTTTATAGGTTGTGGATGGGATGTGGCTCTGGCTGGTTTGTGGTGGCTATGGATTGTGGATGTGGTCTGCATCTGTGGTTGTGTTTTTACTTTTTATTGATTGTAGGTAATTTGTAAATTGTAATTTGCTGGTAGGTAAATTATAATTATTATTCGTATTTTGTACGATTTACAATTAGAAACTTGATCTGCTGTGATTCAAATCGTCCTAACCTTGTAACTATTTCCTAATTACTTTAAGTTTACCTACCGCTTAGTGTTTTAGCACAATTATTTGGAATCACATATTGTTACAGAAAGGAAACACTGCGAGATTGTAGTGTTGCGAGAGGGTTCAAAATGGTTTTTAAGAAAATTAAAATTAGAAAAAGCGATTTTGTTAGTTGTACAAAGATCCACGAGGGTGACGAGAGTCTACCTGTTGACTATGAGGGAGACAACGGGTTGTGGTGGGACGTCGCGTTGTACGCGCTGCTGCTGGTGCTGAGCGTCGCCTGCGCCGCGCTGATCGGCTGCGCGGTGCTGCTGCGGATCACCGAGGGCGCGCCGCAGACGGTGGTCTCCTGCTACTACGACACGCCCGAGCCGGGCGGCGCGCGCCAGCTGCTGCCGACCGACATCCACCCGCGCCTCTGCACGCACATCAACGTGGCCTTCGCGGGCATCCGCGACAACCGCGTTCATCTGCAGGAGCACCAGCGCAGCGCCGTCGCCGCCGTCGTCGCGCTGAAGCGCGCCAACCCCGCCCTCAAGGTGTTGCTGTCCGTGGGCGGCGCGAGCGGCCGCGGCGGGTTCGCCGACATGGTGTTCAACCACACGAGCAGGAAAACGTTCATCAGATCCATCAGGGACACGCTGAGGAACCTCTCCCTGGACGGCATCGACCTCGACTGGGAGTTCCCCGCGGTGGGGTTCCGGAGCGCGAGCGGACGGGAGAGGCAGCACTTCTCGCAGCTGCTGCGCGAGATCCGCATGGAGTACCGCAGGGAGCGGCGAGGCTACCTGCTGACGGTGGCGGCGGCGGCCCCGCAGATCATCGTGGACGCCGCGTACGACGTGGAGCAGCTGGACCTGTACGTGGACTACGTCAACATCATGAGCTACGACTTCCACGCCTACACGCGCTTCACGCCGCTCACGGGGCTCAACGCGCCGCTGTTCGCGCGCCGCTCCGAGGGCCTGTACCTGGCCACGCTGAACGTCGACTACACCGTGCAAATGTACAAGGACAAGGGCCTGCGCCCTAGCAAGATCGTCGTCGGCATTCCCACCTACGGCCACTCCTTCACTCTCGTCAATGAGGAGAACACTAAAGTGGGCAGCCCCGCGCTCGGCTTTGGAAACCTCGGTAGATTAGGTTTCGTCGACTATCCGGACATTTGTACATTTTTAAGTGAATATCGAAACGAGACAACGGTCGAAGTGGACAGCGACGCCGAGGTGCCTTTCTTTTACAGGAAAGCGGAGTGGGTGTCCTACGACGACCCTGACAGTGTCGCCAAGAAAGCTGAGTTCATCAGGAAGAAGGGCCTGCGAGGCGCCATGATCTACTCCCTCAACGCGGACGACTACGCGGGCGCGTGCGGCGGCGCGGCGGGCCCGCGGAAGTTTCCCCTGGTGCTCAGCGTGAAGAACACCCTGCGAGGCGCCAACGACAATTAGATAATTTAGTCAAATATACGACAGTTAAACGTACCTTCTTTTTCCTGGCGACGTAGGTGATTTTGTACATGGTGCAGGATCTCATTGTGACGGCTGCGGCTGGTCGCGAGTGGCGGCAGGGCGCGCCGTGGCCATGGTGGGCGGAGCGCCCACGCGCCGCGGACGTGGCGAGGCGAGCGCTCGGACGGTGCTGCGCGCGGCGTGCGGGCGCGTGCTCGCTGCTCAGCCGCACATGACGCGCGGCCGCTTCGTTACTGATGCCGTACTTTTACAATTGCAAAAAATGTAAGAAACCGTACGTCGAGGTGGGAGTTTCCACTCCAGCGACGGCGCGCGCGCACTCAATAACTGCTCACTTATTAACTAGCTAATTAAAATTACAAACATACAGTATTTATTGACAGTTGTGCATGTTTGTACTTATTCATTTTAAATTAACTTATTTTTTGTGTTATATTCATATAAATTATTTATTATACATACTTATTACATTTAACTGTGATGAACCTAATATAATATAAGTTTATTTTTTATTATGCTGAGGCTGTGAATATGTTGTTTTTTAATGTAAATAGGCACAATAAGTATATACCTACTGTTTCTATTAGTATTTACTAAAAATTTTTAGCTAAATGAAAAAGCTATGTATTTAGAATTAAGTAAAGTAAAATTTTGTGCTGCAATTAAATTGTATTTTCATTTGACGTATTTTACTTATTACGTATATCCATTTTAAAATTTTTAAAATCGGCGATACATAAATAGTGGAGCATTTTTAATGAATTGCAAAATTGATCTAATCAGAAATCGAACTACGGCAGTCAGCACGTAAAGCTTAGTGTTAGGTATAATTATGGCTTGCGGGGTGCATCGCTTCAAATGACTGGGAATTTAATTTAAGTTAAGTATATTAAACCACAGCTGATATGCTATTAAACCTTCGTTAGTGCAGGCTCTGGATTTATCCTGCATGCGTTGGGTTCGGTACAGAAAAACGCGTGTCGCGACCTTAATGCCTAACTAAATAGTAAGTAGCGACATTGAGTGTACATGTGCGGAGCGGCGTGGGCGCCGAGCGGTGGGAGTTGTTATGCATTTTTGTTTGGTATAAGTTCAAGGTCTTTCGACTTCATCATGGCTGGCAGTTAGTGGCACACAGTAAAAAGGCTTCAAGCCACTGAAGACTAGACTAGAGCGGAAAATCCCGGGTTCGATTCCCAGAACAGGGCGGGTTGGAATATTTTCACTGTAAGTTCTAAACTGGACCAGCCCCTAGATTGTCTAAGAAAAACGTATTCATCGTTATCGTTTACTAATTCTTCCCAGCGGGAAGAATTAGTAAACGATTACGATATCGGGAATTGGGTTCCTGAATCGCGTCAGCCAATCTTCTTTCTTACGCAATCAGACCCCGTCTTGTCTGGTCTGAGAGGGGTGGGAGACTGTCCGTGGTCTCCCTATCGGCGAAGTCGCACCTCCAAGTGATTTAATAACGTTCTAACTTCATACGATGCCGTGTTGCAACCGTCTGGTGAGATTGCAGTCGAGCTAGGGTGTAAAAAATCGGCCAAGTGCGAGTAGGACTCGCGCACGATGGGTTCTGTAACATTATTTATGTAACTTAGCGAGATGATGATGCAGCAGATATCTCGACCAAAAACGTGCAAAATATCACGTTTGTTGTATGGGAGCCACTCTGTGACAATTTCAAGTGTGTAATTCTCACGGTTCAAGATATACCACCGACAGACGGACGGCGAAGTAATATAGTCCCGTTTTTAACCCTTAGTGTACGGAACCCTAAAAACCACGTTTCAATCATTTGCTTACTCCACACATGATCCCCATCAACCATAACGAAATGTCGTCCGCATGGCAGGTTTCGCGTCACTGGGCACTAGTTCAAAGATAGATAAAGGTGTAACCTACGACATGTAGAGAGAGAGATCATGCTGTGCAGTGTGCTAAAATGTATATTGGAAAAATTGTAATTTGACCTCTGGTGGTTCTGTGAGGAAAGTAGGTACAGCTGGATTGAGTTCAGATTAGGGGTATACATCCTTTTGGCTTCCGCTGCAGCCAGGGCTGATGATAAATGGCGATGGTGAATGCGCTCAGTCAATATTACTGACTCATTGGGTACCAAGGTCAGTGAAGACCTCAAATTACATAAACAGGCCCTGGATCTAAGCTGCGCAAAACCGGGCAAACTGGAGATCAAACGGTCAAGGTCCGTCGGTTAAACCAAAAAATTACTTGAAATTCGCACGCGCAGTGAAGGAATATTCGTATGATAATAAATAAAAGCATTTAAAAATAGGAAGCTCTTTAATATGGCACTACCTTACAGTACCTAACTACCTACCTACGCAGTACATATTATTCTAATTGTGTTGCCGGTTGCGTATGCTGATCGATTTCTAAGTGAATGGACGTGTGATCCCCTTGGGGGTATACCGAGGCCGTGGCTCAGGAGACCCTCGCATTGAACCGGGAACGCCTCACAATATATTCGTTTTACGCAATCGTATATAAACATTACAATGTTACATATTATAAACAGAATGAAGCACCAGTGATATCGGAATATAATAACCAACGTCTTACCAACTAAGTAACTACTAGCGCCACCTAACGTATGCACGTATTATGTCGCAAAATACGCACTTTTTACCGGGCTCTACTCTACCACGTACGTAGAAGGATACCTTCTTCGATGTAATCGAAGAAGGTATCCTTGCGTGGTGCAAAGATAAAGTCGAGCTTCAAAGCACATACCCCTTTGATTGGCGGCTGTCGTCTAAAACGTGCCAAGAAAACGTTTTCAAAATCTAATATCTAATTACGAACACTCATTGTATAATTTTAACCATTTGGATTCAATTTTAGCGCTTGGTACTGTAAATTTTGTAAAACTGGTACTTTGTAAAGCTGTGAGCCAATCGTTTAGTGCGCAATTTGCGGCGCAAGCACAGTGCACCTTCACAGGTAGAGATCCTGTGGTGGCCGATGTTGCTTCAACTCAGGCACTCAGGCATGACAGTATAAGTAAACCTTGTAGTCACATATAACGGCTGAGATAGAGAGCCATCACAACGAGAAAATCGTATCCAACAAACGACAAATTAAAAATATGAATGACACAATAATAAATTTAACCAAGAGTACACAAATTATGAGAATAAAGAAAATAATTTTAACACATTTTCTTCTGTCACATTTAAAAAAAAATACATATTTAGTTCCTTACCATCAATATTCCACCCTGTATCCTTTTAACCAACAACAATCCTCTTTCAAAATAATAGTGATACTTACTTGTAACTGGTAAATAATAATCAAAGAAAGTTTAACTTGTAAAAAAAATATAGAGATCTTATAAAGAAAGATACTGCTTTGAAGTAGCTTTTAACAGTCATAACTCCCTAACTAAAACATACCTAGCTAAAACTATACAGTAATTATAATGCTGTTTGCACATTAATATAGGATGACACAGGTCTTTGAAGGATACAAACTGCTACATGGAAATACTGATGTACGCTTCAGTGCTTTTCACATTAATTAATATTACTACTTATATTTTTATATTATAGTGTTTTTACACACTTAGGAAATTATTCCTATAAATTTAAATATGCATCAAAATTTCACTCGCGGTGGGACTCGAACCCACGTCCCCCAGCTATCGCGGCTGAGAGCTCTTCCTCTGAGCTACGCGAGCCTGTCTCACCACGACGAAATTCGGATGCATATTGTTTTTCGTTCTTAGGCAGAACTAACGCCATCTATTTGAAAACATTACAGTTTTTCAAATAGCTCAGAGGAAGAGCTCTCAGCCGCGATAGCTGGGGGACGTGGGTTCGAGTCCCACCGCGAGTGAAATTTTGATGCATATTTAAATTTATAGTTAATTAATATTATCTAAATACTTACAGTATTAAGTAATTAATGTGAAATGCTTGGTATAATTGTGCGACCAGCTTAAGACTACAAGATAATAATTATTATGTTCTAAACATTTCCATATTGTCTAAGACCACCTCTGAAGGTTCCTATCACATTATACATAAAATTATTATGGCAATTCAATTTATCAATTTCAATCTCGACATTGTTACTAGATTTAGAGAGCAGAGTTCGAGTATTAAACTAATAATAATTTAATAATTCTATGACTGATTCAATCACAAAATAAGTTCGAAATAATTTTTTAGAGACCAATAAATGGAAAATATAGTACATAAAAATATAAATAAATTTATTAAAATAGTTCAGTTACCCAACATAATATTATGAAATTAGAGCAATATTAAACTGCAACTTTTATTTAATGAAACAAAATTATTTTGAAATATTGAATGAATGACACTTCAGTCATTCTAATGTTCCCACACCTTTATTGAACCCCTATGTCATGGGAATACAGCAACAAGTGGGAGGTCAGTGGAGATATCATTAAGATAAACCAATACTAATGATTGATTATTAATAATTAATGATTACTATTCATGGTAAAATATAGGGAATGTAACACAGGCAGTGAATTTTATTCAAATGCAGGCGGGTGCCAGCAGCGACCCTGTTCCTTACGCTATAGTACTCTAGTACAGCTAATGTTGTAGATTTCGCACAAAATGTAAATTCATCATATCACAAACTATAGGTATACATATACTCTATACTTCTCTATATGCATATACAATATATCATCGAGTACCTAAGCATAGGATATGGCAACTTAACAACTTATTGTCTAACCCTAATAGAATATTTATAAACTATTTGGAGCTTCTGTGGCCCCGGTGCGGGCTGCGGGCCACTGACAGAAGCCGGCTACTATAATGTAAGCAGCTATTCAGTTAAACTCTGGCATCTATTTACTTTTAAGTTAGTGAGGTGTAGCTCAAAGCCAATTCTAAATCTGTGACATGAAAAACAATAACAGACTATTACAACATTTCATTCAAGAGATAAACTCAAGCAGCTAGAATTTGAGAATTACACAAACAACTCAAGTCATTTCATAGTTAGTGCAGTATTGAGTGATCACTGCAGTGCTGTGCTACCGATCACACAGAGCCCATAACAGTCACATACTAACTAATACCTAACCTACAGCAGGACGGTTCTCTCCCTGACACATGTGCATGTGCCCGGCTGCTACCACACCAGATATGTGAGACTGTTCAAAGATAACTTGCTAACGTAGCACCAAACGGTGACAGCTATAACTCACCACCACATCTCAATAACACAGCTAACCCTAAAATAAGCCAACAGCAAGAGTCAAAAGTTTGGTGCTAGGTTGAGTTCTGTTGTTATAATTTGACCAAGAGTACTTATTGCCTAGCTCATCCAATGATATGGGTACGGAAGCGCGAGGTGCGCGGGGCGGCGGGCGCGGCGCGGGTGCTACGTCTGCAGCCAGTGGAACATGAGGCTGTGCACGGTCTGGTAGTCGAGCTCGGCGTTGGGCGCGCTGAGGAAGGCGGCCAGGTCCTTGGGCGGCGCGGCGCGGCGCTCGTCGGGCGCGCCGTGCGCCGAGTTGTCGTCGGAGGCGCAGTCGGAGGAGCCGCCCGGGTCGCGCCACTTGTCGTCGTAGCGCAGGTCGCACAGCGTGGGCGGCTCGTCGCCGTCGCTGGGCTCGTCGTCGGCGGCGCCGGCCTTGCGCGCCGCGTCGCCGTCCGCGCCGTCGCGCGCGCCCTCGTGCTGCCGCCGCGCGTTCTTGAGCGCGCGGTACCTGCGCGACCGTTCCCGCTGCAGCCGCCGCTTGCGCTCGTCGGCGCGCTCCAGCTCCTCGGCGGTTTTCTTTGTTGCGTTCTTACCAAAAAAATATCTCATGAAAGACTCGTCGCAGTTCCGTTTAGATAGGTAGCTCGCCATCAACTTGTAGTAGTACTGGTTATCCATTCCCCGCGTTTGATATGTCCGATTTATATGTAATAAATAAAAGAAAATAACTCTCAAGTTTAATATTCTGGAAATTACGAAATAAAAATAATGAGAACGCTACAGTCCCTGACGTGACGTTATTTGACGTAAACAAAGACTATATTATATCACCATAGCAAAGAGTATTGGACCATAGCATTTGGCAAAGACCAAGATACTAGGTACAATAGGTATCTAATCCTTGGACGAAACTTGTATTTCGTCCAAGATTTTAATATTCAATGCCTGGAGTCATGGACCCATGGATGGACCTGTTAGTATGGTAAATCATAAAAACAAAACCCTCTTAAACAAAAAAAGAATATTTCAAATCGGTCCACGCGTCTTCGAGTAATCGGTGAACATACATAGATAAAAAAAAAAATAAAAAAAAAAAATAAAAAAAAGATTCCGACGAATTGAGAACCTCCTCCTTTTTTTGAAGTCGGTTAAAAATAGTAGTCTGTGACTGAGAAAAGTATAGTTTCAAAAAATTTCTTCATCATGGTACATAGAAATAATAAGTAATTACGTTCATTATGTATTTAGCCATTAGTTTTACTCTCATAGGTTTTATAACGCAGTAAAAAATCAAGAAGTAGGTTTCTTTGGTCATTGTAACAACCATTAACAACCCATTGTAACAACATATATATAGTGATCTGTGGTACCAATAGTCAAAGAGTATATAATCATGTTGTTTCATCATTGTGCCTGATGTGCTATAGTGATCTGCGTTTTCCTGAGGTTATAGAGATCAGTGTCCTTACCATAGAGTATGTCCCTTTGCTTAGTCCTTACCCTCAGCAGTGTTAGTAGTCTATGGTTTTTAGGTCTCTCGCTATTCCTTCAGGTCTTTGCTCAGTATTAATATCCATTATTCTATCTACAATAAAAAAGTCTTCACGCTTTATTACCTTCTTACCTTCTCGTAACATACCTTCTACCTATTTCACATAGGCCCAACGTATGTTACGTACAGGCTCTTGTAAAACGTCAATACGATATTTGTCGCATATGTATGATGATAAACTCCACTTCACAGATCAATTATTGATGGTACTGTTATTGAAGCCGCCATAAAAAAAGATATACTTAGTGTATCATAAAAAAACTAGACAACGTATAAAAATGTTTTATTGGTGGTTTAAGGGCAGGTGTTGGTTTCAGAAGACGGGTATCTCGGAGCGCTTGACGGCGGAGAGGCCGTCGTCCCACGTGAGCAGCGCGCTGAACGACAGGTACAGCGCCACGGCCGACAGCATGTGCCACAGGTCGTGGTTGTCGTAGAACTGCATCACCTGCGCAGGGGCGAGCGTCAGTGTGCACAGAGAGAGGCGACAGCAGCCAGCCGGCGAGGAGTCGCATGCGTACCTTGCACTCGTGGTTGCGGTGCCGCGACAGCGCGGGCGTGGTCGACCAGTCGGACGAGCCGGCCAGGAAGAAGTAGAGCGCGGGCGCCCAGGCCGCCGCCGCGCCCGCCAGCAGCGCCCAGGCGTACCAGCGCAGGCGCTCGCCGTGCGCCAGCTTCATGCCCAGGTAGAACAGCATGTACAGCATGGCGTTGCCGAGCAGCACCACCAGCATGTGCCCGGCGAAGTCGCCGCTCTGCTGCAGCAGCCTGACACGCATAGTTCACTGCTGTTGTTGGTTCGTGTTGTGAAATGACATTACTGGATTCTGCCCTCGAAAAAAAATATTCATGGCCATTGACAAACAGTACGTCATATTAAAGCTTATAATTATGTCTTTACAATCGTTGAATTTTTATGATCAGAAAACTTGCGAGAGACATAATATCAGTATAACAACTTGCAACAAAATGCGCCTAAATAATTTTAATAGCAATGATTTTATTACTAAATAAATGCTGTTCAAAATGTTTACTCGCATTTTCTAAGCTTTTTCATATGAAAAAATAATGAGTTCATAACCAGTACGCATCATTTTTTACTAAAACCATTGCTATTAAAATTATTTAGGCGCATTTTGTTGCAAGTTGTTATGCTGATATTATGTCTCTCGCAAGTTTTCTGATCATAAAAATTCAACGATTGTAAAGACATAATTATAAGCTTTAATATGACGTACTGTTTGTCGATGGCCATGAATATACTTTTCAGGGCACAGCCCCATACAAGTTTCGGCCATGTCCTTTCAAAATTAGAAATAACTGATCTGATGGTGTTCGCCGAGGCACGCTCACCCGTACAAGGCCAGCATCCAGTTGAGCGCGTTGCCCACCACGAGCATGATGAGGCGCGCGCGGTACATGGGCGCGGCGCCCTTGCGCAGCTCGCTGGCCGCCAGCGCCAGGCTCTCCTTCGCTGCGTCACGAACCGATCGACACACGTGAGCATAGATATCAGCGCTCCCCCAACGCGAACCGATATTTACATGAGACTGTTTCTTCCAGCAGCTCAAAGCTGCGTTTGCGTAGTAGGGTCAGATAAAAGATGTTATACTACGGCCGTTCAGAGAATGCGTTCCTAACACGTCGCGATTGAACTGACGACGTAACTTTGTAATGGCGTTGCAGTTACGATAAAAATATTATTGCTGGTTGTTTACCGTTTTAACAATTGATGAGCATTAAAACAACATTATTATATCAATAATCAATTAATGTTATAATTTTGTGCCAAACTGAGTGTCAAATAACTTGGTAAACAATATTTTTCTAAATCTAAACTGCGCTATTACAAGGTTATGTCAGCGCTTTATATTTGTAGTGCTGTGCTAACAATAGGTGTCAGGAACGCATTCTCTGAACGGCCGAACTTTAGATGGCTAAACTAACTCATCATTATTTCACAGTTTGTTATTTAAGACTGCTACATCTTCCGTTAAGATCGTTAACTACAAGGATATTAAACGGTTGAGTTATTGAGAGTGGGTGTGTTGTGTCGTACCGAGGCGGAACTGCCCGAAGTAGTAGATGTGCAGCGACAGCAGCAGGAAGGTGAAGATGTGCGCCGCCGTGAACACGCCCCAGAACACGCGCCCGCCGCCCAGCACGCCCCACACCACTGCGCACACGCACACGCACACGCGACATTAATAATATTTTTAAATTATTTGCTTGAAATACATATTAACAATAGTAGATAAAGATCTTATAAGACTAAAATAATGGTCACAGTGTATTTGCCTTATTATGGCGTGGTCGGACCATGCACAGCTCTTCAGAATTTGGTACTTAATGGAAAACAAGTGTTGCTAGTAAAACATGAAATCTCTGAGTTGGTTGAGGACGACTTCGTAGGACGGAACTACACCGGAGGGTCTGAGGTATATCATGAGTTCAAGTAGAAATAAAACCGGCCAAGTGCGAGTCGGACTCGCGCACCGAGGGTTCCATACCATAAAAGAAGTTAAACACTTTGGTTTATGAATTACATGTAGGTACTTTTGTTGGCAAACTGCAAACATAACTTTATTTTTGCCGGTTTATTGTTATTATTAAAAAAAGTATAATAATCGAAAAAAAAAAGTATAATAATAAAAAAAGTTACTGAAATAATTGAGTATGAAAGACGGCCGGACAGGCGGACGGACGGAGAAAGTCTCACCATAAGGGTTCAATTTTTTACCATTTTGGTATGGAACTCTAAAAACGATTAATTTTGATAGATAATAATATTTAATAGGAAATCCAGCATTAATATAATGCAAGGCGGGTACCGGAGGCGATGAGCACGGCGAGCACGCCGAAGGTGGCGTGCGCGCGCGCGTTGATGTCGGGGTGCCGCGACTGGTAGATCTTCACCATGATGAGCACCGCCAGCACGTACATGAACGCCGTGTCTGCAGCCAACGGACATCGACTACACGTCGCTAATACTTCTGGTAGCCTTAATTAATTCCATTTTGCAAGCATGTTAAGTATTCACTATGTAATCAGATTAGGTAAGTATTTACTGCGTACACAGTACAAAGCAAAGAGATACGAAGCCAAAGCGGCTATATACTATTTAGTATAACGAGTCGTGCAGTGCCGCGCCTCACCGAACTGGAAGTTGAGCCGGTTGGGGCACACGTGGTAGGAGGCGGACAGCACGGCCACCACCATCATGCCGGCGCCCAGCGCCGACAGCAGCCCGTAGTGCGCCGGGATGCCGTACTCCTGCAACAGCCGAGCGTGAGCGCGTGCTTAGCGAGCGCGTGCCGGGCGAGCGCGTGCCGGGCGAGCGCGTGCCGGGCGAGTGCGTGCCGGGCGAGCGCGTGCCGGGCGAGCGTACCTGGTGGCGCGGCTCGCGCTTGCGGCGCAGGCGCCGGCGCCGCACCTGCAGCATGAACAGCGCGCCCAGCAGCAGGTAGCCGAGGTTGGACACGACGTGGTTGAAGTCGCTGAGCGCGCCGGCGCGGTGCGCGCACAGGAAGTTGTAGTAGCAGTAGTCCAGCGAGCCCGACACGTTCAGGAACTGCGGCGAGAGGAGCGCGTGAGACGGTGTACGGGCGGCGGCTACTGCACTAGGGGCGAGCGGCGTACGATCTGGAAGGCGATGACGAACTGCACGACGGGCAGCGCGTAGAACACGGCCACGGTGTACAGCGTGTGCAGGTAGCGGTCGGAGCGCGCGCGCAGCGTGCGCGTGGGCCGCCGCGCCAGCTCCGCCAGCCGCGGCGTCGCCGGCAGCCCGAACGGACCCTGCCGACAGATATTCATTTAAGTAATGCGCTGCAAATCGCAATATAATTAAGATATAACACGGCAAAAAATATAGTAGAATAAAGCTCTCACGTGCGAATCGTTCTGCTGGCTCTGCCCGCTCGTGTCGGCGGGGCGCGGCGCACCGTTGCTGCGCGCGTCGGCGGCGGGCTGCTCGGAGCGGCCGGTCTGGTTGCCGTCGCCCTCGTCGTCGGAGTTGCTGTCGTCGCCGCTGTCGTACGTGTCGTCTAGTAAATAGATTTCAGATCCAATTATAATGTTAATTGGCAAATTCATACCGTTATGTGTCGTGGTTTTCAACCACTCAGCAACCAACAAAACTGACGACAGCTACTCACTGGAGCCGCGGCGCCGACGCGCGGACGCTGCGCCGCTCGCCTGCTCGGCGCCTGCAACATCGTGCACCGTCGCGTACATTGACGTCAACAGACAATTTTAGAAGTGTGTGATGCGTGACATCGGCAGTCACTAGAAACATAGCTAGAAACCATTCCTATACAAAGATGACAGGAGAGTCAGCCCAAGGACTGTCATTTAAAATAGTCCCAGTAACGATTTTTGGACTGCAATTCGCAATTGCCAGTGTTAATGCATCGCAAATGCCTTATTTTATTTATACCTACTTACCTACGTAAGATTTTGTTAGTCAAGTAAGTGATATTGTTCGGAAGCTTACTGTCAGCGTCCGCGGCGCGCGGCGCGAGCACGGCCCTGGGGCGCACGTGTCGCGCGAAGGGCGGCCAGCGCTGCGCCAGCACCAGCGCGCCGAACAGCGCGTAGAAGCACAGGAACACCGCCAGCGTGGCCGCGCTCGCCGCCGCGTACTGCTCGCGGGTCAGCGCCGCCTGTCACAACCACCCAACACTATCAAGGACAAGTCAATTGACACAGAACTTGCAGAAAGATTCAACTACCAGCTCGAACGCTGCGAGAGGTGTGGAGATAACGCTGGGTGTGCACGTGTAGGAAGAGATATGGAAAAAGGAGTATTTGCCATCGCAAAGGGTAGTCGAGCCATTGGTGTAGCATATGACTGTCCCAGAAAGTAACTTTATTGTACTGAAGAATAAGTTGTACGGAGTTTAATAAGACGAAAACGTCCAAAATGAGCGCCTTATTCGGTTCGGAGGTTCCCGATGCCTCTGGTGACATACAACGCTCAATATTTCCTCGGCACGAAGCCGGAACGAGTGCTCACCCCCACGGCGATGGTGAAGTCCTTGAGGCGGCCGGGCGAGGCGGCGCGCGGCGCGTGCTCGTCGTGCAGCACGGCGTCGCTCCACAGCCAGTCGTCGTCGTGCGCCTGCGCGCCGCGGCACGCCTCGTCCGACGCGAACACCAGCGCCACCACGAAGAACCCGCGCGGGAACTCGGCGCGCTGTCACACCAACACCGCTGCTGTCAACCGCTGGCCTTGCCACTTTCAATTTATACTATAGTGCCATAAACTTTTCTGACCTTATGGCCAAAACTGGAACTATGGACGAGGTCGATTCGTTAAGCACTTTGCTGTCTATTCTATTGTGATGTGTACCTAATACAATGAGTTGACGAATTATTATTGTCGTTCTGCGATTTTATCTGCATAATAATGCAATAAGAAGTGATGCGCAAAACATCATCACGACAGTCGTCAACAGCGGCACCCTAATAATGACTAAGGAGACAACGAGAACAGCGAGACGACCTCCTGCCTTCGCAGCATGTGCAGTGTGCACAGGATAATTTTGTCTACTTTGTCGATTTACATTGAACATGCATCCAGTCATTTCTGGCGAAAAAATTTAAGATAGTTAATAATAAGTTAATACAGTTGCTTATTGGAATTTTACAAAACTAAATAAAATTACTAGGCCTTAACAAAATTACCTACATTAACATTCTTTAACTGAGTGGAAGCCATGATTCAGGAGCCATTTTTCAATGCAGGCTTAAACCGCTTGATTGGCTTATATTGGAAATCAGCTCTATTTTCTCTGCCTATCTATTTCTTCTGTCTATCTATAATATGGAGAAAAGAGATCGACAAAAGAAGGCAAAATCATCTCTACGCGCACATTCTAGCTCAGCGGATGTTTTGAATTGTGTTATGCCCATCTCAGATGCAATGCGTCAAGGAGTGTGCACGCCGCCCTGCGGTGTGTGCGGAGTGTGGGCGTGTGTCGCGTGCTCACCATGAGCTGCACGGCTCCGGAGCGCAGCATGGTGAGGCGCTGCCCCACTGTCGCCACCTCCGTCAGCGACTGCGCTATCGGGCACTGGAAACGACGTTCCGATCATATTATATCACTCGTATCATTCAGGAATTCTTGCATATAGTGGAAAATCTGCTGCAGACCCAAGCCTGATGCTTTACTGGTATCGAGGACTACTTGTGTTCCGTTCATTATAACTTGAATACTGCGGTCAATTTCTGTGAAGAGTTCGGTAACGCAATGTAACTAAGTGTGTATGTATGCGGTTATATGGAGTTTCTTACTCACCGAGTAGTTCTGCACGGAGACGAGCGCGCAGGCGTCGCTCTCGGACGACACCAGCAGGCGCACGCTGCGCTGCTCGCCCTCGAACGCGTAGTACGTCACGCGCGGCGACGACTGCAGTGCACACGCACAGAACTAACGGTCACTGGTTGTCGGGAGAGCAATAACAATGTTGGCGGGACCAATAAAATAAAATAAAATAAATGTCTACAGCACAAAATGAGCACTTCGCTAACGTTAAGCGAGGACGAAACGGGCTATGGGACGGTGGAGCGTCATACGTAAAAAAACATGTAGCACTCGGAGACTGCCGCTGTAAAGCTATTGCATAGCATTTTTTATCAAGTTCTGGGTGTTAGGTTATTTTCGTTACGGAATTTCTGGATTCGGTCTGGAGACTGATCGCTCAAGGCCAGCGATAGAAGCTATGGAATAGCATAAAAATATGAGTGTCGTGGAACACTCGGCCGTAACAAAGTTTGGAATAACACCTAAAACAATACTCCGTTTTTGATTTTCCTGTGTGATTCCACCCACCGCTTCATGCATGCAGGTGCTGTCTTCAGTTAATTCGCGCTAACGAGTTCAAAACGTCGATACGTATAAGAAAAATCTCTTTCTCATATCGCCACTGCCCACCAGGTATCTATCACACGCGGGCGCCGGTAAGTACAGGTAAACGGGTACAGGTTACCTCGGTGGCGTAGACGGTGCGCGCGCTGGAGAAGGGCAGCTGCCACACGGCGGGGCGCGACACGCGCACCTGCACGCGCAGCGGCGCCGCGCACGCCGTCGACACGTGCACCGAGAACGCGCTGCGCACCTCCGCGCCCTCTGCAACACACCACGCCACTGATCTCCGTAGAGTATATACAATATACTCTAGATAGCTGACTGTCAACGTAAAAATGAAGACACTTGATAGTCGCCATTTTGGCACTGATTGTTGCGTAACCTGGCGTGAGCGTCTATGGAACTAAAATCAAATGACATTCAAAACGACGGTCCACTACCAACAAATGTAAATTTAGTACCGTGGACGCTCGGGGGAGGCGCTTCAAATCGGCACAAAAAATGAACTGTCAAACGTATGGAATCATGGATCCAGAGATACATATCAGTGCACCACACCGTCAGTTGCCGTCAGGGTGAGCCACTCCCCGGCCTATGGCTCCTGTGATCGGTACTCGACACCTACCGCATTCGGAGGTAGCGTCGCCGGCATCAGCCGTGTCGTCGGGACACAGCGTGCGCTCCAGCTCGAACGACAGGCGCGCCTCCAGCTCGTACGGCAGCTGCCACGTCACCGCGCCTGCCACAGTATAGAGGTATTCAAGCATCAAAAATGCAGAGCTAATAGGTCTACAGTCGAGTTTGGTGAGTGGCACTTTTGGAAATAGTCTTCGCTTGCACCTTCAAATATACGAACAAGTACTTAGTACCGAACTACATCATTTAATTTCATTCATCGGTAGAAATCTTGAAGTTACAAGTGAGAATTGGGTGGTAAACATACAAGGTACGCACGTACGAGTACCTACATGTGGAGAGAGCAAGTCAGCGAAGTGTAGAGATGACTCACCGGCTCGCTGGCGCGCGGTGACGAGCACGGGGTGCGCCACGTCGCCGCCGCTGCTGTTCAGCCACACCAGGCTGGGCATCGTCTCGTACGACCCCACGCCGCCCGTCTGCAACGACCACCATACGCGTGAGTCGAGTATAAACTCCCAAGGACGCAAAATTTCATCAATGCGGTTAGCCATCAATGCGGCGATCGCTAAACTCACCGGCGGGGTGAACTCCAGGATGTACTCCACGGTGTTGTTGAGCAGAAGCGTGTGCACTTCATTGTATGCCAGTCTGCGAACACAGACACTATGAAGTCTAAAAATAATATGCTACTCACAACCTTCAGGGCCTGAAGTTGGTACCTATAATATACCTACCGACTCTACAATCTCAGTATAGTTTGTCAGATATTTTGGCTCGCAGTAAATTCTTTTCAATAGAGGTCAAATATGTAGGGTTTGTAACAGGTAGTAAGTAGTATAAGATGCCCTTGCTCCATTTTCATTAGCAATTCGTAGAGCAATTTTACAGACACATTATTGTAATGACACGTTGCGAATAAACGCTAAGTTAACACCAAGTTAACACCAATAGTGAAAATCTTACCTACATGCAATAAAATAAATCTCGACACATTGAACTATTTCGTTTCTTATCGTAAAACATTTAAGTATGTCGCTGGCCTTTCAGCCACAGCTCTCAGTAACACACCACTGAACCGCAGGAACGGTAATAGAAGTTTTGAGATGTTTTGATTTAAGTAATAAGTACTTGTATTTACTATACTTGAAAAAAATTAATTAGCGAATTAATAATGCGAGCCGAAGCGGAGGCCTTGACCTGTGGATTGATAATGTGACGACAAAACAGTTCAAACGGCACCACGCCTTATCATTATCGCTCCCGAAATTATTCGCGTCATCGGATTTGCCAGGAAACATCCCCAACTGGCGCTGATTCCGCGCCTGGCCTTCGATTGACGTTGTTTACATGAGAAGAGAGCGACGGACGTCGCAGGTTTCGTACCTAATATTATTATAGAGCTAATATTAAAACCTTTGGATTTTCTGCAAAACAAGCCAGATATACGAGTATACCTACACCATTTATTTCACTGAGAAATAATCGTAATTTGTAATATATTCTCAGAAATGCGTCACGACTCACGACAAAATAATATGAGGAGCGAGTAAATAAGGACAAAGCTTTATAATTTTTCAGAATAGGTAGGTACATTTAACTTTATTATTATGTAAAGCTATATTACTTTTATAATAATAAAATACGAATACTCACTGTGACTGAACAACGGTGACAGGCCGACTTGCGCGCGCGCACCCCACCAGTAGCACGAAAAATACACTGCTAAAGTGCATCGTGAAACTCCAAAAATACTGTTACATAATGCACTTATACATTCACTTAGTTATATATTATGTAGGATTTCTTATGGCCAATTAAATCAGGTATTCTCCTTTTAAAGTTCATCGAATTTTCTCAACACTTTAACATATTGTAAACGAAAATTACACTGATAAATTTAACCGCGCCTTTTTCCCCGTAAATAAAAGATAACTTCCGTAGAAGTGTGAAGCGCGCAAAACTAGAACTTTAAATGACTTTGTGAATATTAATTATTGCACTTAATCTGCGCCAGTACAACTAACTAGTACTTATTTATTACAAATAGTATTTATTTTTGTAGTGTTTGTAGTAATATGGCGGGCGCGCGGCGTGGGAAGCGGTGCACCGTTCGCGGCCAGTTCTAGTGCTAACAGGGAGCACCCAAAATCAGTTTCCACCTTATCAATTATCAGATATGGGTTATCAACTCAAAACGGCTATCGATTGTCAACATTGCTCATCGTTTTCACTTACAACACGCCACATACCTACTTAGGAACTCTACTGCTTTTACATCAAACTATATTACCTAGGTCACTTAAGTCCATCGCCGTTTCTGTCATCAGTCCAGCCGTGAGCGATACCTAAGGCCGATAAGCTGTTTGAACCTTTAGAAATCCCAACTTTGGCGTTGGATAAACACGCCATTCCACGTGGAGCAGTCCCTTTAGCTGTTTTCTTGTCGATCCATTGTGCTCTGAGTCCGAAACTTCTTTAGACTTCTGTGGAAACTTCTAAATATTTGTTACTTTTCTTGCTAAGGCGTCAACTTTATAGAAATCTGTTACTTTTACCTCTTCTTCCCCCTGGAATAGCGAAGTACTCTCGGGTTAAATTTGTAAAATATCCAAAGATAGACGTTAATTCTGGTTCAAAAATGAGATTATTGCGCGGCTTGGACTCCTTGGAGCCAGTAAGCGAATTTCCGTCAGTTTTCTCGATAACCTATAGGATCTTCAATTAATGAAACCCATAAGATTATGGATAGTTTTTATTGGGAGAGGCAATGGGTGAGATGGGACCAACGACTTATTTCTCTGATCTGTGGCAATAACCCTCCGTGCGTTCTTGGCGAGTTGATTATGTACCATTGTGTTACCACATTTCTACGTACCATGTACCGATAGTGGGCGCCGCAGTGGGTCAGCGCGTCGCCTCGCTGATAACTTATCATCTTTAATTTACAATTTGCTCGCACTTGATTTATTCGCCTCAAAACAAGTGACAATACAAGCCCTGTCTTTATAGTTAGTTTTATTACTCACTGTTCAGGAATCCTACCACAATGTCTTATTAGCAGTAATGCTGCAGGATTGTTTTGACATTTTCATACTAGGTTTTTAAGAAAATTATAAAACAGTACTGCAGCATTACTGCTATAAGAGATGGTGGTAGGGCCCCATGGTATCACTTATGTACCTACGTGCTTGTGCAAGAGGAGTAATCCTCACCGGAAACCATTTCACCGCGTCGTCCAATTATCAAAATATACGCAGTCGGTAAATATTGTATTAGTGTGGAGTGGAAATATTGGTTTGGAGCAAAATACTAATTCCGAAAAAGACCTAAAACTGACAGATGAGCATTAAGTACTTGTAAGAGCCTCAATTGTTTGCCGTAAATGATTGAATATAATTATGCAAATAAATTATTTCGTCAATCATTTGTTCAGTATTCTAAGTTTTTTAGTTTCTATGTTAGTTTACCTACTTTTGTCGGTCATGGTAGTCCAAATTTCATAAAATGAATAAACCATACATTACAAGGCGATACAGGTTGGCTGCAAATAAAAGTGTGAGAAGCATGAGAAAACAATTTATTGAGTACAACACAACGATTAATATAACACTATGCGGTAAGAAGAGTAAGGGCCGCCACTCGCGACGCGGTCTCTCCTACTGGTGTAGGTAATATTGTGTACTTTGCGTCCTTAATATGTACTTTGTGCTTACACTTAATACTGAATTCAACAAACATTCTGTACTTGGAAACTTATTTTACTGGCATAGAGCGATGACCGTCCTCAAAAACGTTCTGCAGTGGCGGCACGGTATAAAGACTTCACAGATGAGATCATGAGAGGTAGATAGCAATAGCGAAGAACCAGGGGCTATACCACCATCTTTTATAGCAGTATTATTATAATATTGTTTTAACATTTTCATACAATGTCAGTATGAACATTTTATATGATGGTACTGTCCCAGAGTGCGACAGACTGAAACAGTACTATTCGAATGACGCGGGTCAAAAGTATTTTTAGTATGCCGCTACTTAGGTTATTATTAAAACTCAATGTCAATCCAGTGTTGTCACAGAATATAAGCCAACGCGACAGTTGACTGTAAAATTGCAACAGTCGCTATGATATGGTAACTGCCAACAACGTCGACCGGCAAAAGAGATATCTCTGTGGACGGCTTTTTATACCGTTTGTCCACTGCAGCCGCCAGTGAGGCGTCACCGAAAACGAGAAGACAGCGCTGAAGTAGCGGTCATACATTGAATGTGGCCGTGTCCACCGCACGCACTTCATATTGATCTCAGCCACTTCTAAATCGCTGTGACGTCCCGTGACGGTTGCGGTGGACCACAGTCTTACAACAAAGTTCTAACTACACGACTATAGGTAGTTCAATCCACGAACACGCGTCACTCCTTCAAAATCGCTTGTTTCATGCGATTCGTAAGGAGTTAGGAAGGAGTGGGGCGCGTCTTTGTGGATTGAACTAAAGTCTATAACTGTACAGGTTTTCTGTACCTCTATAATTGGTCAAAGCTATTCTTAACATACTGTCACCTTGCCTCCAATGAGGGGCGGAAACATAGCGCCGTCCGAGCGAGCACGTCTCCATGACAGCTTCTGTCACGGAACCTAATATATGTCCTACCAAGAGAACTACAGTGAAAATCATTATAAAATTAATTCATTCAAAAGCGACTACATTTATTTAGAGTTTGGCAGGCTGTCCATTTCAAAGAATTTCTCGTAAAAAAGGACATATTACTATTTTTAGGCGCCTCCAATCAGTATTTCTACATAGCACGTCTGAAATGGTACTATAAGTATAGTCTCCACCTTTCATACAATTTACGGACGCGCTTTTAGAGACTCTGAATTTGTATCAATTTGTCTGTCCAGCCAGCCAGAGAGACATCTCCACATGTACGCGCATGTAGAGATGTTTCTCTACTTTAGTAGCTCTCTTTTTCTCTGTATCAGTATGGATCAGAAAAAGAAAAGAAAGCGACAAAAGTACAGGGATTTATGTCTATTGTCTTCGCATCCTACAGCCTTGTTAGTCAGTTTTTAGACACAGCCCATTTTGTCCTAGTGCTGTGCTCGCTCGCTATAAATTGCTCACTTTTGAAGGTGCCTTCCCACCAGAGATTTGCGTAGAGTTTTATTTGCTTTCATAGCGCAGGATAGCAACGCAGGTCTCTGGTGGAAATGCGCCTAGAACTAGAACATGCCAAAGATGCCTTTTTGTAATACCTCTTGATCGCAGCCCTTGCTACCTCAATGTGGCCTCCATGTAAACAAATTCATGCTAAGCTCGCACGTAAACGCCAAAGATAGTTACTGCCCGGGATGTAGCGCAGAGAGGCATTTTCAGTAAGACTTGACGCTTACTCGAACAACTTATAAGTACTTCGCAAGTGACAACAGATAAAGAAGCACCCAACGAACATCACTATAGTCTTGCTACACTCTGTAATATCACATGAATCTGTATCATATCATACTTGGTATAAATCGTGACACTCCAAAATAAATTAAGTCTTGGCAATACTGCTGCCATTTTGTGAATAAACGCTTCATCATAAAATGCATAACATTGGGTGCTAGGCGCATGCACATTGCATGAGTACTTCGCTTGAGGATGACTTCGAAGCAAAACGCATTTCTTACATTATGGCTTCGTAGTAGAAATCGGGATTATTATTTGTTACATCAGGAACCGTTGTCGTTTTCGTATGCCATACTTCAGTGGGAATGTAGTTAGTTTCAGTTCACAAGATTCCATCAAATTTGTTAGTTCAAACCATTCAAATACAGCCATATCCAACCTCAATTCCATGATCTATCCATCTTATATAATAATTTTGTATGGAAAAGGAGTGCTTCATCTGATTTGCAATGATATTGCGGAGTGTAGAATATGTCCACTGTGTACGATGGAATTACGCAAAGTAACACTTCTGTCCAACGTCTGGACTCCTATACTATAACTCGGTGGCCATCAAAAAAACGGAAGACACCGAGTTCGTTTGATATTATATAATATTATTGTTGATCCGTCGAAGGTTTGTCATGAAACGTTATTTTTAATACAGTTGCTCAAAAAGTGGCGTATTGCAGGGACGTATAGCGTTCGGGATGTGGGCTATTACATACTCGTGCTTTTTTTTTACCTTTCCCGAACTCGTGCGTTATCTTTCCCAACTGTCAAAATAATGTCTATTAAAAAGAAAAACCAACCATGAAGTTTCTACTAAAAATTCATAGAAGTTTTTATGATTCATGCAAATACGTATATTTCTAAAAAGAAGCTACTAATTTGTTTCAATATCAGATTTGATTGAATGAGTTTGGTTAGGTTTCATTTCATCTCATTAAATTTCATTTTCATTTCATATCAATAAAAAAAATTCTACTGAAGACTTGGCTGTATGGGCATAGTTCCCTTTGCGTACCAGAATATTATTTAGTCTATGAACAAATTTTTTTTATTTTTTTTTTTAATCATGGGTGAAGAAAAAAAAACTGCTTATATTCTACGGTTGGCGCCATTTTTCAGAAATTTTCTTTGCGAGTTTAGTTGTTTGTTGCACAAAATGCTTCGGAGAACATTTTACCGGAAAAGTCAAAAACGCTACATATCTACATACGACGAATTTATTGCGTGGAGAGAAGAGAAAAAAGCAAATAGTTTTTCAGAAAATGTTAAGTTAGTTGAGTTGTTATTATTTTTATTATTGTTTTTATTATTTTATTAAATTACTTCATTTTTTCGCAACTGTATTAAAAATAATCGTTCAGTACACGTGCGGAACCGTCATTGCAACTTGTTCCGACTGTCAACCCTCGCTTTCGGCTGCGCCTCGGCTCGGGTAGACATTTGTCGGAACTCTTTGCAATAACAGCCTTTCCGCACTTGTAATGAAACATACTATTTTGCTTGACACAGTAAAGCGGCAATGCACGTAGAACTAACTTGGCGGCTTCCGTTCAGCGGCGGTCGCCGGTGCTAGCAGGCGGGACGGGCGCGGCGCGCGTACCGCAGCCCCAGCTCGTCCACCACCTCCTCGATGGCGTCGAGGCAGCGGTCCAGCTGCTCGCGCGAGTGCGCCGCCGACAGGCAGAACCTGCGACAACCCACGCGTCACCACACCTGCTGGTAGCTTCAAACCAACTACCCGAGTTCGATCATATTATTATTCACTCCAATGTCGGGGCAAAACGGGGGAAAAAAAGCATTGGTTGATGGGGACCTGACTTTCTCGCTCGGCTGGGATGTTGAGCGATACTTAATCTAAGCATAATTGTAATGTTTTTTTACTGCTGTATGCATGCGGTATGGAGTGCACTCACCGAATTCGCGCCTTGTTGAGCGGCGTGGCGGGGAAGCCCACGCCCACGGTGGCCACGCCGCGCGCCGTGAGCCGCTCCACCGTGGCCGCCATCTTGCTGAACGTGTACACCAGCATGGGCACCACGGGCGAGTCCTCGTGGCCGAACACCACGACGCCCATGTCGCGCAGGCGCCGCCGGAAGTGGCGCGTGTTGGTGCGCAGCGCGTGCACGCGCGCGGCGCCGGCGGGCGCGGCGATGGCGCGCATGGCGGCCAGCACCTGCGCGCACACCGCCGGCGCCATGGCGTGCGCGTACGCGTGCGCGTGCCCGTACGCCTTCACGCACGCCACCAGCCGCGCCGACCCTGCGGGCGCATCGTACGTGAGGGAGAGAGAGATTTTGAACGAGTGCAGGCGACCAAAGTAGATACTCAGAATAGCATTTTTACTGTTACGAAAGATGTCATGAAACAAACATAAATGTGGCCGCCACAACATGCTCGATAGAAGTAGAACTAACCCCAAGTTTCACCCCACATACTTTACATAGAAAAGCAGCCCTCGAGTTGTGCACGCACTATACACACCTGCGATGTAGCCGCCCGCGGCGCCAAAGCTCTTGGTGAAGGTGCCCATGAGGATGTCCACGTCGCGCGGCGCCACGCCGCAGTGGTCGGGCACGCCGCGCCCGCGCGCGCCCATGGCGCCCACGGAGTGCGCCTCGTCCAGGTACAGCAGCAGCCCGTACCGCTTCTTGAGCGCGACCAGCGCCGGCAGCGGCACGATGGAGCCCTCCATGCTGTACACGCCCTCCACCACCTGGAACATATAAAACGGTACGTCAACATTGATTCTTAACTGTTCGATATCGAGCTTTATACGTCTAAGTCAAAATATAATAAATGTTTCTGCCAGTTATTGATGCTCGGGCTATATATATGTGTGTTGTAATAAATCAACTTATCTTGTTATATTGTAATGCTCAAGTGTTGTTGGCGGAACCAATAAAATAAAATAAAAATATAGGTGTTATTGACTTTTTGATCGAAACAATTTTAGGTCCTTCGAGCCGGATATAACAATGAAAATCGTGAGTGCAGTTACCACGATGATCTTCTTCCAGCCGCCCTCGGCGATGGCGTCGCGCGCGAGGCGCTCGAGGTGGCGCATGTCGTTGTGCTTGAACACGCGCACGGCGACGCGCGCGAGGCGCAGGCCCAGGATGAGCGACGCGTGGTTGTTCTCGTCGCTCAGCACCAGCGTGCCCGCGCCCATCAGCCCCGGGATGCCCAGCGCGTTGGTCGCGAACCCCATGCCGAAAACCACCGCCGCCTGCGAACAAACGCACGCGTACCGGTCGCGACACCCGTGAACATTTCCAGACGACCCGAGGTGGCGTTACGAAGCTATGAACAGCTTGAAGTTGCTATATGACACCAACAGCACTACGGGAAAGGTGCGAAGCATACATTGAGAATGATCTCCATATATCATGTTGACGAATTTTTTTTAAACAACTTAAAAGTTGCAACCAGCCAATCGCGTTCAATCCCCAAGTACCCAAGTAACACTGATCAGATCACACTGAGATCAGACCGTAAGGCATGTGATCAGGCTGATGTGTGATAGACCACGGCGGCAGGCCTTTACCGTAGCTGCGACTGATTACTCGTAACAATAAAATATAATCTGTGGCGCACCTCGACGCCGAGGAAGTTGGCGGTGGTCTCCTCCAGCTCGCGGTGCAGCGGCGTGGAGCCCAGCTCGGCGCGCGGCGACGCCAGCGCCACCCCGTAGCGCCGCGCGGCCGCCTCCGCCGCGTCCGCGCACTCGCCCGCCGGCGCCGCGAACCCCAGGTAGTTGTAGGAGCCCAGGTTGATGCAGCGCCGCTCCGTGCCCGTGAACCTGCGATGTATGTTTACTCTTCAGTCTTTAGATAGTGGGGGCCGTCCCGAATCTCGTTGACATCCTCACTAACTAATAAGCGTTCCAGACCAATAGAGTCATCAGTGACACTATTGCATCTTACGATGCACACTTCTTCCATTGCTTCACGAGAAACGGTCTTTGGAAGGGAAGTTATGTGGTAACCAATTATTGGAGGCACAAACCTTAGCCAAATAGGTACGCGTGCTTTGACGTAAAGCTTTCCTAAATCCTAGTTATTAGGAAAAAGTTGAAATAGCCGTCACAAAGGGGAATTTCAGTGGCTCACCTGAATGACCAGTTGTAGTCGTCGGTGGCGCGCTCCTTGAGAGTGAGCTCGGCGCCGGGCGTGGAGCAGATGGGGCGGTTGAAGATGTGGCGCACGCGCCGGTACACGTAGCGCGAGTAGAACTGCTCGAACGGGTTGTACAGCGGCGCGTAGCCCTGCAACGCCTCACCTGAAGGACCAGTTGTAGTCGTCGGTGGCGCGCTCCTTGAGCGTGAGCTCGGCGCCGGGCGTGGAGCAGATGGGGCGGTTGAAGATGTGGCGCACGCGCCGGTACACGTAGCGCGAGTAGAACTGCTCGAACGGGTTGTACAGCGGCGCGTAGCCCTGCAACGCCTCACCTGAAGGACCAGTTGTAGTCGTCGGTGGCGCGCTCCTTGAGCGTGAGCTCGGCGCCGGGCGTGGAGCAGATGGGGCGGTTGAAGATGTGGCGCACGCGCCGGTACACGTAGCGCGAGTAGAACTGCTCGAACGGGTTGTACAGCGGCGCGTAGCCCTGCAACGCCTCACCTGAAGGACCAGTTGTAGTCGTCGGTGGCGCGCTCCTTGAGCGTGAGCTCGGCGCCGGGCGTGGAGCAGATGGGGCGGTTGAAGATGTGGCGCACGCGCCGGTACACGTAGCGCGAGTAGAACTGCTCGAACGGGTTGTACAGCGGCGCGTAGCCCTGCAACGCCTCACCTGAAGGACCAGTTGTAGTCGTCGGTGGCGCGCTCCTTGAGCGTGAGCTCGGCGCCGGGCGTGGAGCAGATGGGGCGGTTGAAGATGTGGCGCACGCGCCGGTACACGTAGCGCGAGTAGAACTGCTCGAACGGGTTGTACAGCGGCGCGTAGCCCTGCAACGCCTCACCTGAAGGACCAGTTGTAGTCGTCGGTGGCGCGCTCCTTGAGCGTGAGCTCGGCGCCGGGCGTGGAGCAGATGGGGCGGTTGAAGATGTGGCGCACGCGCCGGTACACGTAGCGCGAGTAGAACTGCTCGAACGGGTTGTACAGCGGCGCGTAGCCCTGCAACGCCTCACCTGAAGGACCAGTTGTAGTCGTCGGTGGCGCGCTCCTTGAGCGTGAGCTCGGCGCCGGGCGTGGAGCAGATGGGGCGGTTGAAGATGTGGCGCACGCGCCGGTACACGTAGCGCGAGTAGAACTGCTCGAACGGGTTGTACAGCGGCGCGTAGCCCTGCAACGCCTCACCTGAAGGACCAGTTGTAGTCGTCGGTGGCGCGCTCCTTGAGCGTGAGCTCGGCGCCGGGCGTGGAGCAGATGGGGCGGTTGAAGATGTGGCGCACGCGCCGGTACACGTAGCGCGAGTAGAACTGCTCGAACGGGTTGTACAGCGGCGCGTAGCCCTGCAACGCCTCACCTGAAGGACCAGTTGTAGTCGTCGGTGGCGCGCTCCTTGAGCGTGAGCTCGGCGCCGGGCGTGGAGCAGATGGGGCGGTTGAAGATGTGGCGCACGCGCCGGTACACGTAGCGCGAGTAGAACTGCTCGAACGGGTTGTACAGCGGCGCGTAGCCCTGCAACGCCTCACCTGAAGGACCAGTTGTAGTCGTCGGTGGCGCGCTCCTTGAGCGTGAGCTCGGCGCCGGGCGTGGAGCAGATGGGGCGGTTGAAGATGTGGCGCACGCGCCGGTACACGTAGCGCGAGTAGAACTGCTCGAACGGGTTGTACAGCGGCGCGTAGCCCTGCAACGCCTCACCTGAAGGACCAGTTGTAGTCGTCGGTGGCGCGCTCCTTGAGCGTGAGCTCGGCGCCGGGCGTGGAGCAGATGGGGCGGTTGAAGATGTGGCGCACGCGCCGGTACACGTAGCGCGAGTAGAACTGCTCGAACGGGTTGTACAGCGGCGCGTAGCCCTGCAACGCCTCACCTGAAGGA
This sequence comes from Coenonympha glycerion, assembly GCA_963855885.1. Lineage (NCBI taxonomy): Eukaryota > Metazoa > Arthropoda > Insecta > Lepidoptera > Nymphalidae > Coenonympha > Coenonympha glycerion. Next base: position 189,229 of record OY979635.1, read on the forward strand.
CCAGTTGTAGTCGTCGGTGGCGCGCTCCTTGAGCGTGAGCTCGGCGCCGGGCGTGGAGCAGATGGGGCGGTTGAAGATGTGGCGCACGCGCCGGTACACGTAGCGCGAGTAGAACTGCTCGAACGGGTTGTACAGCGGCGCGTAGCCCTGCAACGCCTCACCTGAAGGACCAGTTGTAGTCGTCGGTGGCGCGCTCCTTGAGCGTGAGCTCGGCGCCGGGCGTGGAGCAGATGGGGCGGTTGAAGATGTGGCGCACGCGCCGGTACACGTAGCGCGAGTAGAACTGCTCGAACGGGTTGTACAGCGGCGCGTAGCCCTGCAACGCCTCACCTGAAGGACCAGTTGTAGTCGTCGGTGGCGCGCTCCTTGAGCGTGAGCTCGGCGCCGGGCGTGGAGCAGATGGGGCGGTTGAAGATGTGGCGCACGCGCCGGTACACGTAGCGCGAGTAGAACTGCTCGAACGGGTTGTACAGCGGCGCGTAGCCCTGCAACGCCTCACCTGAAGGACCAGTTGTAGTCGTCGGTGGCGCGCTCCTTGAGCGTGAGCTCGGCGCCGGGCGTGGAGCAGATGGGGCGGTTGAAGATGTGGCGCACGCGCCGGTACACGTAGCGCGAGTAGAACTGCTCGAACGGGTTGTACAGCGGCGCGTAGCCCTGCAACGCCTCACCTGAAGGACCAGTTGTAGTCGTCGGTGGCGCGCTCCTTGAGCGTGAGCTCGGCGCCGGGCGTGGAGCAGATGGGGCGGTTGAAGATGTGGCGCACGCGCCGGTACACGTAGCGCGAGTAGAACTGCTCGAACGGGTTGTACAGCGGCGCGTAGCCCTGCAACGCCTCACCTGAAGGACCAGTTGTAGTCGTCGGTGGCGCGCTCCTTGAGCGTGAGCTCGGCGCCGGGCGTGGAGCAGATGGGGCGGTTGAAGATGTGGCGCACGCGCCGGTACACGTAGCGCGAGTAGAACTGCTCGAACGGGTTGTACAGCGGCGCGTAGCCCTGCAACGCCTCACCTGAAGGACCAGTTGTAGTCGTCGGTGGCGCGCTCCTTGAGCGTGAGCTCGGCGCCGGGCGTGGAGCAGATGGGGCGGTTGAAGATGTGGCGCACGCGCCGGTACACGTAGCGCGAGTAGAACTGCTCGAACGGGTTGTACAGCGGCGCGTAGCCCTGCAACGCCTCACCTGAAGGACCAGTTGTAGTCGTCGGTGGCGCGCTCCTTGAGCGTGAGCTCGGCGCCGGGCGTGGAGCAGATGGGGCGGTTGAAGATGTGGCGCACGCGCCGGTACACGTAGCGCGAGTAGAACTGCTCGAACGGGTTGTACAGCGGCGCGTAGCCCTGCAACGCCTCACCTGAAGGACCAGTTGTAGTCGTCGGTGGCGCGCTCCTTGAGCGTGAGCTCGGCGCCGGGCGTGGAGCAGATGGGGCGGTTGAAGATGTGGCGCACGCGCCGGTACACGTAGCGCGAGTAGAACTGCTCGAACGGGTTGTACAGCGGCGCGTAGCCCTGCAACGCCTCACCTGAAGGACCAGTTGTAGTCGTCGGTGGCGCGCTCCTTGAGCGTGAGCTCGGCGCCGGGCGTGGAGCAGATGGGGCGGTTGAAGATGTGGCGCACGCGCCGGTACACGTAGCGCGAGTAGAACTGCTCGAACGGGTTGTACAGCGGCGCGTAGCCCTGCAACGCCTCACCTGAAGGACCAGTTGTAGTCGTCGGTGGCGCGCTCCTTGAGCGTGAGCTCGGCGCCGGGCGTGGAGCAGATGGGGCGGTTGAAGATGTGGCGCACGCGCCGGTACACGTAGCGCGAGTAGAACTGCTCGAACGGGTTGTACAGCGGCGCGTAGCCCTGCAACGCCTCACCTGAAGGACCAGTTGTAGTCGTCGGTGGCGCGCTCCTTGAGCGTGAGCTCGGCGCCGGGCGTGGAGCAGATGGGGCGGTTGAAGATGTGGCGCACGCGCCGGTACACGTAGCGCGAGTAGAACTGCTCGAACGGGTTGTACAGCGGCGCGTAGCCCTGCAACGCCTCACCTGAAGGACCAGTTGTAGTCGTCGGTGGCGCGCTCCTTGAGCGTGAGCTCGGCGCCGGGCGTGGAGCAGATGGGGCGGTTGAAGATGTGGCGCACGCGCCGGTACACGTAGCGCGAGTAGAACTGCTCGAACGGGTTGTACAGCGGCGCGTAGCCCTGCAACGCCTCACCTGAAGGACCAGTTGTAGTCGTCGGTGGCGCGCTCCTTGAGCGTGAGCTCGGCGCCGGGCGTGGAGCAGATGGGGCGGTTGAAGATGTGGCGCACGCGCCGGTACACGTAGCGCGAGTAGAACTGCTCGAACGGGTTGTACAGCGGCGCGTAGCCCTGCAACGCCTCACCTGAAGGACCAGTTGTAGTCGTCGGTGGCGCGCTCCTTGAGCGTGAGCTCGGCGCCGGGCGTGGAGCAGATGGGGCGGTTGAAGATGTGGCGCACGCGCCGGTACACGTAGCGCGAGTAGAACTGCTCGAACGGGTTGTACAGCGGCGCGTAGCCCTGCAACGGCAAGCGGCGATATCAAAACAGGAATGCTGAGATCGACCCACAAAATTCTAAATTTCATTTTGTGATATTCGACAACTGACCACAAAAGGCATCTCCAGACCATAATTTTGCGCTTATGAATTTTCCAACGCAGATATCTACAGTGGCCTGCATCTCTACTAGGACATACCTACGAGTATATTATTCTGTCGCGAACTTTTTTAGAACTTTCCAGGGGAAAAAGTTATTCACGCATTATTTTTGTGCAACTTTAAATTCTGAGGCAGTCTCATTTTATTTATAGAACTCAAGAACGTCTTTACCGATTTCTTTAATAAATGTATAAATACTGAAGTTTTCAAATGTTGTTTTCAAGATTACATGTAAACTACTCTTCTTACATATAAACTAACTAAATTCATTCATAGCTCGGCCTTTGCAATATTAGTACCTATATCTAATTCAGTCAGTCAGTCTAATCGAATCAGTACAATATTATAATCGACATCCGGCCACATCCACACAAAAATTAATTTGTCAGGGATCCAAGCTTGCTGCCAAGAGTAGATACTGCTTTGTGAATAAATTATTAGTTATCTTTTACAAAACGCGTTTCCGACTCCATCTATAGCTTTGGATATTAGCTACAAATGCACATTTTTTTCGATTTGCCTTAAAATTATAAGATGACAATTTTTTTTTACACTGGTCTAATTTACAGGCTCCCACGAAAAGTAAAAACTCTATCGCAAAGTGCCGAAAGCAGGTTTGCACCAAGAAGATTTGGAAAATTACTCATTTTTCTTTTTCAATTTCTAATAGGTATATACTGAAAGTTCTCGTGGCAATTTTTGTTTAACCAAACTCGTCCAAAACGGCTTGATCGATTGTTATGAAATTTTCGGTGTATATTCGGTAAGTCTGAGAGTATGAGAGTAGGTTAGCTATTCATACTCCTAAGTGAAAAATTATTTATATAGAAAAACAACATTTGCCGGGTCAGCTTGTATTTTTCAAAAAAATTTTGTTTAGAACAAAACATTTGAGTTTTTTTACTTCGCTGATATTGTAACCGTAAATATGAACCGTTTCTGCCGCTTCAGAGAAACGCACAAATGTGGCAACCGATAACAAGGTCTGCAAGTCTTGATAACAGCACTGCCTGTGGTACGACTATGTCAGGTTGAAATTTTGAAGTGGTATCGTTAGCATTGAGTGTTGACTCAGCTTCGTTGCATTAATCATCCGATAACATGAATCAAAATTATTATTTTTAATTAGTAATTAATTTTATTTCACGTTGTTCTTACTTGTGTTATTATTTCAGAGTTCTTTTGGTTTTAATATCCTCATATCGGCAGCTTTCCATATAACTTATAATATTATAACTACTCTAAAACTACTGTTATGGCTCATCCTGTACTGGTCAGTGAGTCAGGAAATTGCATACATTTATGTTAAGTGTATTTATAGCACTAGATAATAAAATTATTACCTTTATCTACGCTCATTGCTTAAAGTTCGAATTATGAAATCAAAATGTGTCACATATTGGCCTACTTTATTCACAGACTTCTATAATTATTAAAAAGTTATTCATTATAACATCGCTGTACTATGGAAATATCTCTAGATAGTTGAATAATTTCTATTATCGTATTGCTTGACGTGTGGCCTTTAATTATTTATGTACTGCTTTAAATAATATTGCATCTGTCAGCTTCAGATAATTATTTACCAGTTTTATGCTAGACACCCCTTTCACAGCTAACAGGAGTTAGAACTTAAAGGCACCACATCTCCTTTTTTATACAAAAAAAATAACAACAAATAATTATTACAGAGTAACCAATCAGATTTTGTTATTTCAACATCAGTTTCGGAGATGTCAAAATGACGAAATCTGATTGGTTATACTAAAACACAGCTCCGCTCCGCTCCACTTAGGTGGAAACCAGCGCTTAAACATGAACTATTTTTTCTGAAAAAGAATTTTCGATGGTATCTGATTGTGGGGTAATTGCAGAGATATTCATAGTTTCCTAGCGGAAATCAACGCTGCTGCTACACATTTCAGACGTCAGCAGCGCAACAAATGTTTAGCGCGGCGCTAATTGCCCTGAAATAACGTTTAACAGCTATTAGAGCGGTACTTAGAGCCGATACGTCGTGCGCAAAGCCTCAGGAAGGAATTCCTTGAGGAAGGAATAGGGCAAATATAATAATACTGATACTGGAAATCACGAGCTTTTGCTACGACTGTCCTCACAAACGGATTTTCATATAATAGCTCATTGGTTCAGATTTCTGTTTGGTCGGGGGTTCGAATTTCGGAAACGTTCGAAACTGTTGACTTTTCAGAGTCAAAGATCGTTTTATAAAACTGAAGGAAAACCAGGAGAAACGTGAGGAAATCAGCATGCATGAGAGTTCAGCTTCAGTAGAGTCTTAGCGCGCAAATTGTAAGTAATGTATGTTCGTCATCAAAAGAGAAAGGATTTCATAGTAAATCGCGTTATCAGATAATTACAAGACGCGCGTGCGGCGTTTGATGAGATTTCATGCTAACTGAGGAAAGGAAGCAAATATTATCGCGAATAACGACTCGATAAATAGGGGATTAATACAATTAGGAGATTATCATGAAGAAGTATACACCTCTGACTATTATGACACTAAATCATCTCTTTGCATTAAACATGTATGCAGAAAAATTTACAACTGTATACATTTCAAACTTTCTCAGTTTGCGACGCGTGCGCCGGGTCCCGCTGCTATTATAAGGGTGATGCCTCATTAGGCCGTTGCGTTACGTTGCTTACGCTGTGTCGTTTTCCATATTATTGTAATGTGAGGCCACATTTAAGCGTAGCGTCGTCGTCGCTCGCGACGTATTAACGGAGGTCCGAAAAATAATCTACTGCTCCTATCTATAATGGAGACTGACTAAAATGCGTGCGTCGTCTTCATGCGATGCGACATCACGCGTAGTCGAAACGCAATCACCGCAATACAGTACGTTGATAAATTGCGACGCAGCGCAACGCTCAAATGAGGCATCACCCTTATGCACATATAATTTTACATGATTAGGTTTAATACGATCGCCATACTTTAACGTTCAATTTCTATTACTCTACTGTTTATAGATATAGTACCGTCCTTACTACTTAGTGAAACTATTAGAAAAGAAGTGAAAATAAACAACATTTGCACGTGAAATCAATACAGATCATTCAGTTTCAATTAATATCTATTCGTGAAATTCCTTACTTACATTAGTTACGTTTATGATTTTAGCATGCTCTTGAGAAAGTACCTATTATTTATCAACGATAATTACAGGTATAATTTAAGTATAGATACTTCCACTAGCTAGCACTTATAACGTTTCTTGTTTCCTGAATATTGTTGCCTGGTGTTATCTACCAATACGAAGAATGTGGCAATTTGCTTGTTTTAGTATCTGATGGCTCACTGAAGCAATGATATATCAGTCCATATCCAGACCTCGTCAGGGGAGTAAGGCTCGATCTCAAGCGAGCACCTATGACTTTTCGTATCATGTCCGTACGAAGGATAACGTCGTGAGGAAACCTGCTTGCCAGAGAATTTATAAAATATTCTATGCCTGAGAATTTACCAAATTATTCTATGCCTCATAGTTTACCAAAATATTCTATGCCTGAGAATTTAACAAAATATTCTATGCCTGAGAATTTACCAAATTATTCTATGCCTGATAGTTTACCAAAATATTCTATGCCTGAGAATTAACCAAAATATTCTATGCCTGAGAATTAACCAAAATATTCTATGCCTGAGAATTTACCAAATTATTCTATGCCTGATAGTTTACCAAAATATTCTATGCCTGAGAATTTACTAAAATATTCTATGCCTGAGAATTTACCATAACAGTATTCTATGCCTGAGAATTCACAAGTTCTCTCTGAGAGGTTCTTACTGAGCCTAACTAGTCTGAATTAAATATAAGGAAGGCAGACTCCGCCACACTGGCGCACGCAGTGAGGCAGGACAGTAATTACTTAAACTGCTGGTATTCAACGAGCAAGAGCGGCAATTCAGAAAACGATGCAGTCTCGGCGACCCATTTAAGCGCAAGGCCGCGATTATAGCCTACACTATAATGCGCTGTTTTTACTGGACGCACATTGCTCATTATAAACAGTAGTAATTTTGAAAAATATTTCAAATAAATATTTTTTGACACACAAGTAGTTAGTATTTGACTGCAATGTGTTTATTGTTATAGAACTGACTTCGATGCGGTTAGTAACCCCTATACATTTATCTACACAGCATCTCCCTGGAGCGCTTATAATCACTTGGCGGTAAGTGGTAACCGGCTGCAACCACTGCCAAAGCCTCCCACCAGTGCAGACTATAATATTTACAAATTATATTTAGAAATTTAGTGCCTTATTATCTGCCTCACCTCGCGGTTCCGCTCGGTGGCCACCTTGGGCTTGAACAGCAGCTGGTTGACGAAGCCCAGGAACATGAGCAGGTAGAGGCCGGCGTGCGTCAGCGCCGCCGTGAGCAGCGAGCACTTCTCGAACGAGCCCGGGAAGATGTCGTGCTGCGACCAGTCCATCCACGGCGCCGGCTGCTCCATGCTGGCCGCGCTCTGCGGAACACAAGGCCAGAAAAGTTTGTAGACAGGTACCACCACACTGACATATTTTCTGCCATGAAGCACTGCTTGCTTTGCTGCGTTTCGGTCGGGTTAGCATAATAAGACTTAAGAACTAATGTCCCAACAGAGCGAGAGCAGTGCAGTGTTGTATGATATTGTGATGCGAAGTCCTGGGTACACGCTATAATATCTAACATAATATGCAGACAAATCACACTAACAAGAGATGAACATCTCGACTGTAAGAAACGCTGGTCTAATGCTGGCACACACCGATTTAGTTGATTGAGTCAATCATGAAAATATCTTGACAAAATTAACAAGTTAAGCGACTTTATCTTGCACTTGCATGGGCCACTCATACCTTTTCAAATGCCTCCTGAGATTGATCAGCTCGTCCCATAGCAAATGTGACCACGACCAGACTGACTGACTGACGGAGTTATAATAATTCGCTAATCTAAAGTATGACGAGCGGGAAAATCTATACTCTACGTGCTATACAGAGTGAGAAGAAAACTGTTCGATTTTAAAATGTGTTCTAGAAAATTGTTATAAAAATAAAATGCTCTCAAGTTAAAACTGTAACTGATCAATTTTATGGTAGTTTAGAAAAATATATTGAAAATTTTTAATAATGCCGGTGCAAATACAAATATTGATACATTTTTATTTTACACAACATAAAATAATTTTATTTATTATAAATATTAATTAGATCTAGAGCCCAAACACAACACCTATCAAAACTGCTCCAATATGATTTTCAAGTTTTTTTTACATTTTGTAGGTCAGAGAATAAATCCTAAGCTATTTTTCATATCCCTAAAGAGCAAAATGATGTTTGCCCAGTCAGCTAGTTTACTCTAAAACGATGAGCATACATTACATACAGTTCATTGTATGTAAAATTGCATAATATATAATGTAAGTTATACCCAGCACCCTGTATTTGTATGTGCGGTGAGGATAATGTTAAGGAAGAAGCTATGGGTAACACAGGGAAAACAAACAACCAGACTGACTCAGCTGCACCCGGACAACACCACACAGATTATAATGAAACTATAATTATACATATTATAGCCTTTACATAAAAGGTGTATAATTGCCGTAACAGTATTGACATGTTGAATGCATCCCTTTTTTTACTCGATACAAGTTAGTACTTGACTGCGATCTCACCTGATGGTAAGTGATGATGCAGCGGAAGATGTTATTGTACTAATCTGGAAGAGTAAGTAAATTCACCCCAACAATTTCTACACAGCATCGCACGGGACCGCTAAATCGCTTGGCGGTACATCTTTGCTGGTAGGGTGGTAACTAGCAATGGCTGAAGCCTCCTACCAAACCTGAGTCAATTTATAAATTATAAAATACCAAAGTGGCCCATAGTGGGAATCGAACCCGTAACCTCCCACTCAAAGCCGAGCGCGCTACTGCACCAGGGAGGTCATCATAAATCTCAGAGTGTGATGACTTGTGGAGAAAATAGAAAGCCTTCTCAATCGTGTTTGTTAAATTTCTTGTTAATTTAAGAGCTTTATCATGGAGTTACATCTTTCTCTGAATCTTTACCTCTTCATCGTATGTCACTACTCTAACCTCCTTAAATTTTTTTCATAAAACAACACCTACACGTGTCTGTCAAGTATGTTAGTCTGACTTGTGTTAGGCCAGATTTAATATATCTTTGATGGTTTCATATTGTGGTATTTCACACAAAACAGGTAGGGAAGACCAGCTGCAGTGGTTTTCAATGGTATTTTTTTATCATGTTATTTTGGGTTTATACTATTTGAATCAAATGAATAAAAAAGTTTTTCTGAATCTGACAAAAATAAAATGTGTTGTAGGTAAAATTAGATTTAAATCATAACAAAAACACAATGTAAGCATTTTGTTAACTTCATTCAATGGAGCAGAACTGCTTACTGGCGACCTACTTTTAACCATGCTCATAAAAACTCTCCCATTACAATTTGCTCTACATTTTTAAATTACTGAGCCAATGTTATGGATACATTTTTTTATTATACAGATTTTATTTAGGTAAATATATTATAACAGGGTTTTCTACTGTTATTTTTTTTTTAATTCGATAAGAAACCCTGTGTGTGTAAATATTTTAGTTGAATCGAGAAAAGTAAGATTTATTTAACAATAATAAATAAAATGTGGTAATAATATAATAGATATAAAAATAGTTGATGGAATCCGGCTATTTAGCGATTGCGTCTGCCGATTCGGCGATAAATCATACGATACTGCCGTGGCCTTGACCATCTATTCGGCTTATTTATATTGATTTACATTTCATGACTCTTGCAGTGCCCTCAGCCTCGCCCACGCGTGGGCAGAGCTTCAAGTTGCTGTGCCACTAGGCGTGGTGGTCTGTCGGTGCCGAGGGGAGTCGCCGGTGAAAGAGCCCTAATTTCAAAACCACTAGAAGAAATAAATGAAGATCCGACTTACATCAACTCCATTACTAATAAGTTTTGATTTAAGGTAGCCGTTTTGGCCATGGTGCACTTTTCCATTGAGTGTTTTCTTCTCCTTGCCGTTGCATTCTAAGTTTATATTATTTTTTGGTCTTGATTCGGTTGTGTTAACGCAACCAGCCGTTTGAACAGCCGCCATCCTCCACCTCCGCTGTGAAACTGACCTGTGAAACTGACACTGACTGTTGACACTTGACAGCTGAGTGTTGACATTGACGGAAGTTGACGTGCGCTGCGGTCAAAGACGTCAACGTGAACCATGCAACATAAAGCGACAAAAGCTGGCAAAAATTATAATCTCTAGACGGATTTTTCGTACTAGTTCTTTTTTCATTTCATTGAAGCGCTGCAGCGTGATAAATCCTTTTCTACCATTAACTGTTTTTCCGACATTTTCTGTCAGTTCGTTCTGACATTGAAATAATAAAATACGTTCAGTAACCTTTTACTTTGAAACCTAAAAGCGTCAATGGAGAATGCAGGTTTTATAAAATTTATAATTATTTTACATCTAAAATTTACTCAAACGAAATTTCAGATAGTAAGACAAAAATCATTGCATGAATTTTTTTATTCTTGAATTTACAACTTAACTTTGATTTCGTGGTAGTTGGTTTATTGGTTACCGAACGGAATTAAACGGAAAGTCGGTTAAACAGTTCTCCAGCCAAATCATGTCAATAATTTCAACTATTTCCACTTCCACTTATTTTTTCAAACTCGTCGCTCGTCGGATATATTATATCCGAGACAGTCCATTTTCGAGCGCTCACATTGAATATAATCTAAAAAATTATATAAATTATCTAAATAAATTATTTGTATTAGTGGTTGTTTAGTTTACCTATACAAAACAAAATACCGGCATACAGCGCCGCCCCCGCTTGACAATCGACTCTACGGGTAGGGCCTTTTGCGATGAGTAATACCGTTCGTCGTGCTGAGTGACGTCGTGCAGCCGGCGAGCGGCGCGCAAGGGCAGACCTCAGTCAGTCAGTTCACTCGGAGTGCGACAGGAGCTCCGCATACACTGCGACAACCCGGAGTACCGCACCCTCTATCGATCTTCCTCTAGTCATAACATAACTCGTCGAACATGGACAGTGCGGACAAGCTGATAGCCGGGCTCGCGAGCGGCGACGGCGCCGCGCCCGCGGAGGCGGCGCTGAAGCGCGAGCACGACTCCACCGACGACTTCGAGCACCTGGACCGCGACCACAAGCGCGACGAGCCCGAGGCGGCGCCGCCCGCGCCCTCCGCCGCGCGCCACGCCACGCAGAGCTTCCTGGACATGGAGCGCGACGAGTTCGTGGACTCGCCGCGCGCGCCCTCGGCCGACCGCGACCACCTGGCCGACAAGTTCACCGACAGCGAGTCGGACGCCGACACGGCCGGCGAGTCGCCGCTGCACCGCGCCGAGCCGCCCAGGGCGCCCGTCGTGCCCGCGGCTGACCCCACGCCGGCGCTGGCTCCGACACCCGCCGCGCCCCCGGCCGCAGCCGCACCCGCTCCCTCGCCTGCACCCGCGCCCGCGCCCGCGCCTGAGCCCGTGCTCGAGACCAAACCGGAACCGAAGGAGCAGCCCGCGGCGCCTCCTAGTCCCAAGCCGACGGAGCCGGAGCCTCCGGCGCCGCCGAAGCCGCAGGCCGCGCCCGAGCCGCCCAGCCGCCAGCCGGAGCCCGCACCGCAGCCGCCGCGCGCCCCCGTCGCGCACGTGATCGAGGCCGAGGTCATCTTCTGCCAGATGGGACTGGGTGAGCTTTTTTGCCGTTCTTTATAGCTGTAACTGTATCGGGGCACGGTTTATGACCGAAAGCTTTTACGTTCGGTACCTACGTCACTCGAGAAGCTTCCCCTGGCATCGGTCTCGCTTTTGGAGTGGAGTTAATCAGCGATCGATCGTATTCTGAATTTCAGAGCTTGGCCGTGTTTAGGTACTTCAGATTCATCGGCGGGTGATTTCATCTATTAGGTTCAGTTAGGTACCTACGTTTTTTTCAGCGATTCGTCGCTCCGCCTGCACAGCTTTTTGTCGTGAAATTGAACACCTCGACCGATTGTTATATTTTCAAGGTAAAATTTTTTGAACCGTGACATGAAAAAGTTTGAAGGATGACGAAGGCTTCTGCGCAGCGAACTGCGAGTTGCGACACAAGTCTCGAACTATTTAAAGGCAATCATTACCATAATAATTGCAGTAGGTAGTTATATGACTCGCTACAACAGTTACGAAATGTCTAAAATAAAATATCTTCTATGCGTGCGATTGCAACAAGATATCCGTAAGGATTACGTCTCACTGGTCATTAGCATTACCGGGTTATATTAAAATACCGGGTCGAAGAAGACAATTACTTTTTGGTAAAGTCATGCTAGCGAAAGTCTTGCGAGGAGAGTGGGAGGTTTCGAGGGGAGCTCGCAGGCGGAGGGTGCAGAGGTGGCGGCGGCGGAACTGGCGGAGCGGCAAGTGCGATGACCGCCCGTGTCTGCTAACGGCATCTGCTGAAAGCGCGCCGCCGCCTCCGCTCCACGCCGCCTCTCACCGCCTCACCGGTGACCGGCGCGGTGCATTCGCGAACCGGTGACGCACAAGCCTCGCACAGCGCCTCGCTCCCTGCCGCCAGCACCACCCTCGAATACGAGCCCCTGTGCATTCAAAAACTCGATCTGGTACAAGAAGAAGAATCGATTTGGTCCAACCTGTTATGCGAAAAAAAGTTGAATCGCTACACCTATTTATTTCTAAACATGCCGCAATACTGCACTAATAATATTGGACCCAATTATTAAAGAACCTTCCCACGTCGATCGACTCTGAGTCACGAATTCGAATCATACAAAATTTATTATGCGACATTTTCAGAGTCATAGTACGAACTAAAATAATAAGGATCCTGGTTGACGTATTAGATGCAAGTGTTTGAGTTGAAAGCGCGGACGAGAAGCGATAACGAAACTTATCTTATCGAAGAGCGTTCACTATGACAACCGCATTGTGTGCGCGATAAAACGGGAGACCGAAATAACTTGAATAATGGATATGGAATGGAGCATAGAGAGCTGCAATTGACTTGTGTCTGGTGATTTTTGAATGCGACTCTAACTATAATATTATATGTTAATGATGAACTTAAGAACATGCCACCAGGACCCAGGTTGGATGTGAAAAGTAAAGGAAAGATCGACACAGTTTCAGTTCGGGCGGGCAGTTGCAATGACGAAGTGTTATGTATAGTGGTAGTTGGCAGCATGGCTAAATTTAGCAGCGGCTCTGAGTCGCTCGGCGCTCACAAGTCACAAGTGAGAGGTTCTCTGCGGCGAGCTCACGTCGCCATCCGCTGAGTCACGCGCGGTGTGCTTCCGATTTCCGAGTCGCAAAACACAGCGTAAAAAGAACTGATCTTTCTGTGATTCCTTGTGAAAGTACAAACTCCAGGATGGGTAGTGACAGTGACGCGATCACATGTAAGTTTACCAGAGAAAATTCCGAAATGCATTTTGACGATTTGGCCTTCGATCACGGAAAATATGATAACGCTTCGGTATATTATCATTATCTAATGAGACGTTTTCAGCATTACGTCAGGTGAAATTATATCACTGCTGCAGTCACCACTTTTTGATTGAGTCTCAGCGTAGTAACATGCGTGTTTCTAAATTAGATGGCTTCCGCCTATTGCGTCAAACGATCTCCAGCAGTTTTCAGTTGAATGTTACATTCTCCAATCTGTTATTATATAAATTCCATCGTATTTTTATTCGCAGTCGTTACAGTCGACCGGCCCGACCTCAACATTTGAAAATATCTGTGCTACTTGTAATGCTAATGAAATACTTGTGTTTATTGATGTAAACTTCATGTAAACAAGCAATTACCGCGTAATAATGCTCTTACGTCTAAAACTTTATATATTGTACGTTACAGACAGCCGAGATAGTCTGCATTTGATTTGGTCGATCTTAATAAATATTAACTAGGTTAAGCGATCTAAGTTTCAGCTAAGCCAACGTTTCTCCGCAAAGTGATACTATTTGAGCAGGGCGAACTGTTGACCCAGTTCCTACTGTTTCACCGAAAACTACGAGTAGGTACGAGTACATACCTACTACCTACGAGTACGTAGCGCCCTTTGCGCTCGTTGTTCGCTGGAGCGACATAGTGCGCCCTATTAACTTAGTTTATTACATTGTAGTCATCAGCAAAATGTAATTGAACCTTGCCTGAGCTCATAACTGCCAACTCATTAAGATAGCTGTTGTTGTCTTTGTTCATGTCGTTATCCTCAGTTCGTTAACTTTCGCAGTTCGGTTTCAATTAGTTTTGGATTTCATTTTTGGCAACTTTTTCCATTTATCCAGTCATTATGTTTTGTAGTCGCCACCTTATGTAATCCGAAGGTCCCTTGGAAAATTTCCTATGTAAGTACATAGGAAATTTTCCATTCTAAGCCAGACATATTAGCAATAAAAGCGGCGTTGTCGGGCGAAGGAGAGCGGGATCGATACTCCACGCGCGGTCGCCGGCAGACGGCCCCATTGACAGACACACTGTCTGTTGGCAACTCGTGTCCACTTGCAGACGTGATCGCTTCATCACGATTCACGCATCAAGACCCCCGTCCCATAAAATGTACAATAGGAATACTTATAATCTTTTTCCCTTGACCTCTATCAATTTTTGAAGACGAAAACGGTGGTTCATGAATCATGATGCGAGTTTGTCGTTTGTCGTTGAATTTGCAACTCTCTAGACAATAATATATCAATCGATGTAATTACAGCACATGAAAACCAGTGCTTAGCGAGGGGTAGATAAAAATTACCACGTGGTTAACGATGACTCATTGGAAATTTGTGCCGGTGTGCCCTAACCCCTATATAGTATCGAATTGCTTTTCTATCGTGAAAGTTAATGATAGTTATATAGTAACTACGGATAGATATATTAGATACAGTTTTTTGATGCAAGTACCCATTAAATGAAATCATTGAAGTTCTTTGTATTGTTCATTGAGTTGGCTTAAAAAGAAACATTTCTTAGTCAAAGTCTTCTCAAAAATAGGTCAACAGAATGTTTTAAACACAGATAGCTCAAAGCTATCTGTGGTTTTAAATAAAAACTTGCATAAACCATCACTCGGCATGCCTGCATACAGCCTCCAATTGTTTGATCGCTGGTTCTAAAGTAGAATTCCACTTGTTTCGACACCAAGAGTCAGATTTCCATTAATCGAAGCATGGTGGTTATGTGCTTATTTGTTAAGATACTTAAAATTACACCCAAAGCGACGGTATACATACAGCCTGTATTGTTTGAAATTGTTTGAATGGACTTGTACAAGCAGTATTAAAATTAATCTGATAGGCAATTTTTTATGAGTGGGTAGCAAACAATCTTTCTATTCCTGATGAAATGTAACTGACATTGATCCGATATTGCTTTACATTTTACAAGTTTATATTTAAAGGGTGAAGTTTTATGTTTCCCATAAATCCGTAAAATTTTATGCAGGAGGCTATACCAATGAATATCATGCGTAACTTCAAAGTTAAGCGATACCTAACTCGTAAAAGTGAAGCGTAATGAATTAATGAAGCTGTAAGATTTAATTGATCAAAAACATGGAAATGGTGTCAAAGATAAAAAAAAAATTCGCCTTCAAAAATCTTCCATGAAGGTGTAAATAGTAAACATGCAATGAGCCGCAAGATTACGCCAATGAGTCGGGTAAGCCATGAGCCCATGACTCACTCCCTTTGCGCGCCGATACCGGCGACCTTAGTAGCGTCATGCCTCTACAACTTGGGTGTCGTTTAGTATTCATTTGAGACTTAAAACTCTGACATAACCAGTAGCAATTATGGCCTTGTTTGTCCTTGTACTGATTTAATGAGATCTAAATACGATTATTAATCCATTAAACAGTCAGATTTGTGGGAAACTTCCAGAAGACTGTTTTACTCGCCATCTATGCAAAGTCTCAATCTATTACGTCCCACTTCTACACTGCAGGGAAGACTGGCCAGTGCATTCTGGGCACTCAGTGGAATTTGGTCGTAGCTTTACCACGTTGCTGGCTAAGTACGTCACGGTGGAAAGCAAAAGTATGCTCATGTACGAAGGTTTCCTTCACCTTGGTGTTATTTAGTACGAACAGCAAGAGTCAAGGTTTGCACCTCGGATCTCTGAAATCCAACAGAAAGTAGGCCAAAGTCAACCAAGACAAGCATTGTTTTAGGTTAGATTATTATTATGATGCTTGAATATTCCACTGAGTATCATAAGGAGAATTTATCTCCTTACAAGTGTATTGAAACTCGGTAACATTTTAATGGAACATTAAAGCTCTGAAAGGATCACGGTTATCGGGGCAGGTTGTTTGGGGAGTGAGCTATCGATCACGGAGTGAAGTTCCATTACGCGCGTGCTCCACTCGGGCCGGGTCACGTACGGCCACGGCGCAGGTAATGGCGCGTGCAGTGCTGTGGTGCTGCTCACTACACGGCGTGCAGGTGCTGACTGCTGACGTCACGCTCCGGGCCGGCGGCTCGCGACCGGGTATTTTTAACCGGCTTGTCGCCATTAAGTCCGTCACTGTCGCTGCACACATTGCTTTTTGTTCTACGGTGCATTGTTTGGTTTGTTGTAGTCTATTTTTGGTTGCGTTTCTCCTCTACGGAACGTTCAAATAAATATCAACCTTGTATAAGAAATGTACACATTTCCTTGTTGCAGTCATAGTTCAGTGTTCACTATATATTATATTCGATTTAGATCTTATTCTGCTTTTATTAGAGACCAGAATGCAATTTTTTCACAATTATGATCCAGAAGTATCTTCTTAGATAGCAGATTTTTTAAAGAATTCCTCAAGTTTATGTTGGCGTTACCCAGCAAATATCATTAATCTACAATATCTACAAACAAAAAAAAAACAGACAAAAAGCGCATTATTCAAAATGAACACGCATGAAATTGGAAAGTGAAGTTGTCAATATGATTATAGTATTGGACAAAAACGCAATGGAATAAAGTATTCTGTGTTCAGTATGAGCAGTGAGCACGGTACGTTAAGCTGGGAGGCGCATTGCGTGATCACTCCATTATGGGGACAATGAGTCACCTGGTGACCGTATCGACAACATGCACACAACATACACCTAACGATCCATAGCCTATCTTTTGTAGGTACCTACTACCTACTATTAGAAGTAAGAATACAAATTTATCATTACAACATTTATTTAAAACTAGCTTTTGCCCGCGGCTTCGCCCGCGTGAATTTCGGGGTTTTACAAATCCCGTGGGAGTCCTGGATTTTCTGGGGAAAAAAAAACAGCATATGTGTTAACCTAACTTCAGAAACACGATTGGATAAAAATTTCTCGCCAAATGTTCTCCCAAAAATTGCTCCAAAATCTCCATTTTTCTAATTTCCATCGAAAACTACGATGAACATAATTGTAATTTTCGTTTTAATTTATCCGTAAAAAATAATTCCCAAAAACGCTCAGAACGACATTTAAATAACTGGCTTAGTTTTTGAAGTTCTTAATTAGGTAAAACAACGTTTTTCTGTTATATTCTTCCGCAACGCTGCATACTAACCTAACCTAAACTAACCCACCAACGTATTCATAAGAGTGAGAAGGACGAAAATAAAATCAACGTATCCGCTTAAGAGTGAAATAATTTCAGAACCTTTACCTTATAGGTATCCATTTTCGCATTTATAGCATAATTACTATCACATATTCAATTGCTCAACTGAAACACATATTTTTAATAGCGAAACAGTTCTAATATCAGAAACTATACAGGAACACCTTTTTAGCATTATTAACCTGTATCCCATTGCTTAACCAAAACACATATTATAAATAAATAGCGAAACAATTGTACTTTCAAAACCTTTATGGGTAGGTACCCATTTCCACATTGAAAGCATTACTAATTACTATACCATATCCCATAGCTCAACTTAAACATACATTGTCAGTAACGAAACAGATGTTAGTTCAGAACCTATATCATATAGGTACCCGTTTTCATATTTATAATATTATTAACCTGTATCTCATTGCTTAACTAAAACACAAAATGCTAATAGTGAAACAGTTGTAATGTCGAAACCTATAATACAGGTACCCATTTCCACATTTATAGCATTATTATCCCATATCTCCTTCTTCAACTAAAACACACTTGTTAAATGCGTACAGTGCTATGTTCAGAACCTACATAGTGGCCATTTTCACATTTATAGTGATAATATCATCAGTATTTGCCCGCGGCCCCGCCCGCGTCAAATTCGCTTCTTCATAAATCCTAAGGGAAACGTCATTTTGCCGTTATCGTTCCCTATTCCAACCTTTAAACATGCTTTCAAGCAAGTTCGCTTGAACAATCTATCTATAGATGTAGCTATAGATTGCTCTAGAAAATTTGGTATTTTGAGTATCCCACGGGAACTACGAATTTTTCCGGGATAAAAAGTAGCCTATGTTTTAATCGGGGTTATAAGCTACCTATGTTCCAAATTTCAGCCAAATCGGTTCAGTAGTTGCGGCGTGAAGGAGTAACAAACACACACACAAACTTTCGCATTTATAATATTATATTAGGATTAGGATTAGGATAGGATATGTGTTTTGGTTAAGCAATGGGATACAGGTTAATAATGCTAAAAAGGTGTTCCTGTATAGTTTCTGATATTAGAACTGTTTCGCTATTAAAAATATGTGTTTCAGTTGAGCAATTGAATATGTGATAGTAATTATGCTATAAATGCGAAAATGGATACCTATAAGGTAAAGGTTCTGAAATTATTTCACTCTTAAGCGGATACGTTGATTTTATTTTCGTCCTTCTCACTCTTATGAATACGTTGGTGGGTTAGTTTAGGTTAGGTTAGTATGCAGCGTTGCGGAAGAATATAACAGAAAAACGTTGTTTTACCTAATTAAGAACTTCAAAAACTAAGCCAGTTATTTAAATGTCGTTCTGAGCGTTTTTGGGAATTATTTTTTACGGATAAATTAAAACGAAAATTACAATTATGTTCATCGTAGTTTTCGATGGAAATTAGAAAAATGGAGATTTTGGAGCAATTTTTGGGAGAACATTTGGCGAGAAATTTTTATCCAATCGTGTTTCTGAAGTTAGGTTAACACATATGCTGTTTTTTTTTCCCCAGAAAATCCAGGACTCCCACGGGATTTGTAAAACCCCGAAATTCACGCGGGCGAAGCCGCGGGCAAAAGCTAGTTTAAAATATTTGTGCCTTTTGCTCTATACAGTTTAAACAAATATCTTCAAAGATATTAGCAAAATAAATACGTGTGGTAAGCATTTGCGCGCCGCCGCCGCGCCGCTCCGGCCGTTGCGTGGCGATAGGTACTTAAGTATAGGCATATCTATCCGAATGCCTCGCGTCCAGCGCTGTGGGCTGTGGCCTGTGCTGTGGGTATAAGGCCCGGCTTCCACCAATAACATTTTTGAGTAACCAATCACCGGCTTCCACCAATAACATTTTGAGTAACCAATCACATTTCGTCATTTTGACATCTCCGAAACTGAGGGGAGAGCAGATGTCTATATGATGAAATCTGGTTGGTTATCCAAACGCAGCTCCACTTCCCTCCGCTTTGGTAGAAACCGGGCCTTACGCGGGACAAACGTGCCGGGACAAAAATATTTCTAACGCGGAACGGAGTCCGCGGGCACTGCTAGTAATGCTATAAATGTGGAAATGGGTACCTGTATTATAGGTTTCGACATTACAACTGTTTCACTATTAGCATTTTGTGTTTTAGTTAAGCAATGAGATACAGGTTAATAATATTATAAATATGAAAACGGGTACCTATATGATATAGGTTCTGAACTAACATCTGTTTCGTTACTGACAATGTATGTTTAAGTTGAGCTATGGGATATGGTATAGTAATTAGTAATGCTTTCAATGTGGAAATGGGTACCTACCCATAAAGGTTTTGAAAGTACAATTGTTTCGCTATTTATTTATAATATGTGTTTTGGTTAAGCAATGGGATACAGGTTAATAATGCTAAAAAGGTGTTCCTGTATAGTTTCTGATATTAGAACTGTTTCGCTATTAAAAATATGTGTTTCAGTTGAGCAATTGAATATGTGATAGTAATTATGCTATAAATGCGAAAATGGATACCTATAAGGTAAAGGTTCTGAAATTATTTCACTCTTAAGCGGATACGTTGATTTTATTTTCGTCCTTCTCACTCTTATGAATACGTTGGTGGGTTAGTTTAGGTTAGGTTAGTATGCAGCGTTGCGGAAGAATATAACAGAAAAACGTTGTTTTACCTAATTAAGAACTTCAAAAACTAAGCCAGTTATTTAAATGTCGTTCTGAGCGTTTTTGGGAATTATTTTTTACGGATAAATTAAAACGAAAATTACAATTATGTTCATCGTAGTTTTCGATGGAAATTAGAAAAATGGAGATTTTGGAGCAATTTTTGGGAGAACATTTGGCGAGAAATTTTTATCCAATCGTGTTTCTGAAGTTAGGTTAACACATATGCTGTTTTTTTTTCCCCAGAAAATCCAGGACTCCCACGGGATTTGTAAAACCCCGAAATTCACGCGGGCGAAGCCGCGGGCAAAAGCTAGTTATAAATAAATAGCGAAACAATTGTACTTTCAAAACCTTTATGGGTAGGTACCCATTTCCACATTGAAAGCATTACTAATTACTATACCATATCCCATAGCTCAACTTAAACATACATTGTCAGTAACGAAACAGATGTTAGTTCAGAACCTATATCATATAGGTACCCGTTTTCATATTTATAATATTATTAACCTGTATCTCATTGCTTAACTAAAACACAAAATGCTAATAGTGAAACAGTTGTAATGTCGAAACCTATAATACAGGTACCCATTTCCACATTTATAGCATTATTATCCCATATCTCCTTCTTCAACTAAAACACACTTGTTAAATGCGTACAGTGCTATGTTCAGAACCTACATAGTGGCCATTTTCACATTTATAGTGATAATATCATCAGTATTTGCCCGCGGCCCCGCCCGCGTCAAATTCGCTTCTTCATAAATCCTAAGGGAAACGTCATTTTGCCGTTATCGTTCCCTATTCCAACCTTTAAACATGCTTTCAAGCAAGTTCGCTTGAACAATCTATCTATAGATGTAGCTATAGATTGCTCTAGAAAATTTGGTATTTTGAGTATCCCACGGGAACTACGAATTTTTTCGGGATAAAAAGTAGCCTATGTTTTAATCGGGGTTATAAGCTACCTATGTTCCAAATTTCAGCCAAATCGGTTCAGTAGTTGCGGCGTGAAGGAGTAACAAACACACACACAAACTTTCGCATTTATAATATTATATTAGGATTAGGATTAGGACTAGCTTTTGCCCGCGGCTTCGCCCGCGTGAATTTCGGGGTTTTACAAATCCCGTGGGAGTCCTGGATTTTTTGGGGAAAAAAAAACAGCATATGTGTTAACCTAACTTCAGAAACACGATTGGATAAAAATTTCTCGCCAAATGTTCTCCCAAAAATTGCTCCAAAATCTCCATTTTTCTAATTTCCATCGAAAACTACGATGAACATAATTGTAATTTTCGTTTTAATTTATCCGTAAAAAATAATTCCCAAAAACGCTCAGAACGACATTTAAATAACTGGCTTAGTTTTTGAAGTTCTTAATTAGGTAAAACAACGTTTTTCTGTTATATTCTTCCGCAACGCTGCATACTAACCTAACCTAAACTAACCCACCAACGTATTCATAAGAGTGAGAAGGACGAAAATAAAATCAACGTATCCGCTTAAGAGTGAAATAATTTCAGAACCTTTACCTTATAGGTATCCATTTTCGCATTTATAGCATAATTACTATCACATATTCAATTGCTCAACTGAAACACATATTTTTAATAGCGAAACAGTTCTAATATCAGAAACTATACAGGAACACCTTTTTAGCATTATTAACCTGTATCCCATTGCTTAACCAAAACACATATTATAAATAAATAGCGAAACAATTGTACTTTCAAAACCTTTATGGGTAGGTACCCATTTCCACATTGAAAGCATTACTAATTACTATACCATATCCCATAGCTCAACTTAAACATACATTGTCAGTAACGAAACAGATGTTAGTTCAGAACCTATATCATATAGGTACCCGTTTTCATATTTATAATATTATTAACCTGTATCTCATTGCTTAACTAAAACACAAAATGCTAATAGTGAAACAGTTGTAATGTCGAAACCTATAATACAGGTACCCATTTCCACATTTATAGCATTATTATCCCATATCTCCTTCTTCAACTAAAACACACTTGTTAAATGCGTACAGTGCTATGTTCAGAACCTACATAGTGGCCATTTTCACATTTATAGTGATAATATCATCAGTATTTGCCCGCGGCCCCGCCCGCGTCAAATTCGCTTCTTCATAAATCCTAAGGGAAACGTCATTTTGCCGTTATCGTTCCCTATTCCAACCTTTAAACATGCTTTCAAGCAAGTTCGCTTGAACAATCTATCTATAGATGTAGCTATAGATTGCTCTAGAAAATTTGGTATTTTGAGTATCCCACGGGAACTACGAATTTTTCCGGGATAAAAAGTAGCCTATGTTTTAATCGGGGTTATAAGCTACCTATGTTCCAAATTTCAGCCAAATCGGTTCAGTAGTTGCGGCGTGAAGGAGTAACAAACACACACACAAACTTTCGCATTTATAATATTATTAGGATTCCACATAATCAAATTATAGTAGTGGGAGTACCTAATAGAATCCTTGAACTTGTTAATTAGTTGTTGTTTCGTCCACGTGGTAACGTTTGCCCCAAGGTCACCTCTGTTGCGCTCAAACTTTATTTGTCTGATTTTGGACTTGTTGGATATATCCACTTTAGAATTTGATTGACCAACTGCTGTTATTTATTTATTTTCAACATGATGTTAACATAAATTTTGACTTAAGTCGGAGTCTGCTTCATTTCTGTTGCCTTTGAAATTTTTTGATCGCCTATGTTAATGGAGTTACTTAGATTGCATTAATAGGTTTAAATTGGATAAGTAACTAAAACCCAGACGACGGGGGAATTTATTACGGTAACGATCTATTGACCATAATAAACCTTTTAAAAGTACTCCGTTATTTAAATTAATTGAATTAGCTCTAATCTAACCATTCTAACCATACCATTTCTACTTTTTATTTAAATGACAAATATTGAACAAATCTTCAACGTCCCGTTCAGAAATCTGACCATTTTAGCGATCGTCATCGTTGCTTAGCCTAATTCCTCGGTAAATAAAATATATTATTTAAACAAGTCTAAAGAATTCACCTTTTCATAACGTTTTCGATACTAAATCTTATACCTTTTAACGAGCAATTCTTGTATATACGAGTATATATATATTTCTAAATAATATGAATCTCGGAAACGGCTCGAACGATTTTCATGAAATGACATGATTCTGCCCTCGAAATAAAATATTCATGGCCATCGACAAACAGTACGTCATATTAAAGCTTATAATTATGTCTTTACAATCGTTGTGTACAATGTGCGCCTAAGTAATTTTGTTGCACGTTATTATGCTGATATTATGTCTCTCGCAAGTTTTCAGATCATAAAACTTAAACGATTGTAAAGACATAATTATAAGCTTTAATATGACGTACTGTTTGTCAATGGCCATGAATAAGTATTTTTTTCCAGGGCACAGCTCCATACAAGTTTCGGCCATGTCCTTTAGTATACAGGGGGTATTGGGGGCGATAAATCGATCTAGCTAGGATTCATTTTTAGAAAATGTCAAATTTACCAAAAAAAATATGAATCCTGTTGCCATCTATTGGCAAATGGAGAAAATACCGAGCAAAGCTCGGTCACCCAGATATTATACATAGTATAACAACACAGACATATTTCAGCTGGTTGTATTGTGATTTGAACTCTGAATTTGCCTGAACAGACTTCCAAGTGAAATTGACAAAAAAGACTATGGATTATTTTATAGACATATAATTTTGGATAATCTTGTGAAAATGGTTTTTAACCGACTTCAAAAAAAGGAGGAGGTTCTCAATTCGTCGGAATCTTTTTTTTTTATCTATGTATGTTCACCGATTACTCGAAGACGCGTGGACCGATTTGAAAATAGTATGTTTCATTACAAGTGCGGAAAGGCTGTTATTGCAAAGAGTTCCGACAAATGTCTACCCGAGCCGAGGCGCAGCCGAAAGCGAGGGTTGACAGTCGGAACAAGTTGCAATGACGGTTCCGCACGTGTACTGAACGATTATTTTTAATACAGTTGCGAAAAAATGAAGCAATTTAATAAAATAATAAAAACACAATAAACTCAACTAACTTAACATTTTCTGAAAAACTATTTGCTTTTTTCTCTTCTCTCCACGCAATAAATTCGTCGTATGTAGATATGTAGCGACTTTTTGACTTTTCCGGTAAAATGTACTCCGAAGCATTTTGTGCAACAAACAACTAAACTCGCAAAGAAAATTTCTGAAAAATGGCGCCAACCGTAGAATATAAGCAGTTTTTTTTTCTTCACCCATTCTGGTGATTTAAAAAAAAAAAAATTGGTCATAGACTAAATAATATTCTGGTACGCAAAGGGAACTATGCCCATACAGCCAAGTCTTCAGTAGAATTTTTTTTATTGATATGAAATGAAAATGAAATTTAATGAGATGAAATGAAACCTAACCAAACTCAATCAAATCTGATATTGAAACAAATTAGTAGCTTCTTTTTAGAAATATACGTATTTGCATGAATCATAAAAACTTCTATGAATTTTTTTAGTAAAAACTTCATGGTTGGTTTTTCTTTTTAATAGACATTATTTTGACAGTTGGGAAAGATAACGCACGAGTTCGGGAAAGGTAAAAAAAAAAAGCACGAGTATGTAATAGCCCACATCCCGAACGCTATACGTCCCTGCAATACGCCACTTTTTGAGCAACTGTATTAAAATAGTATGTTTCATTACAAGTGCGGAAAGGCTGTTATTGCAAAGAGTTCCTACAAATGTCTACCCGAGCCGAGGCGCAGCCGAAAGCGAGGGTTGACAGTCGGAACAAGTTGCAATGACGGTTCCGCACGTGTACTGAACGATTATTTTTAATACAGTTGCGAAAAAATGAAGCAATTTAATAAAATAATAAAAACACAATAAACTCAACTAAATTAACATTTTCTGAAAAACTATTTGCTTTTTTCTCTTCTCTCCACGCAATAAATTCGTCGTATGTAGATATGTAGCGACTTTTTGACTTTTCCGGTAAAATGTTCTCCGAAGCATTTTGTGCAACAAACAACTAAACTCGCAAAGAAAATTTCTGAAAAATGGCGCCAACCGTAGAATAAAAGCAGTTTTTTTTTCTTCACCCATTCTGGTGATTTAAAAAAAAAAAAAAAGAAAAATTTGGTCATAGACTAAATCATATTCTGGTACGCAAAGGGAACTATGCCCATACAGCCAAGTCTTCAGTAGAATTTTTTTTATTGATTATGAAATGAAAATGAAATTTAATGAGATGAAATGAAACCTAACCAAACTCATTCAATCAAATCTGATATTGAAACAAATTAGTAGCTTCTTTTTAGAAATATACGTATTTGCATGAATCATAAAAACTTCTATGAATTTTTTTAGTAAAAGCTTCATGGTTGGTTTTTCTTTTTAATAGACATTATTTTGACAGTTGGGAAAGATAACGCACGAGTTCGGGAAAGGTAAAAAAAAAGCACGAGTATGTAATAGCCCACATCCCGAACGCTATACGACCCTGCAATACGCCACTTTTTGAGCAACTGTATTAAAAAATCTTTTTTTGTTTAAAAGGGTATAGTTTCCAGATGGTCTCATTTTAATCAGGTCAGGATCTGATGATGGGATCCTGGAGAAATTGAGGGAACTCTTCAAATTTTATAGGGACACTTTTTCACAACAATTTGAGTATTATTTGAAAGACTAATATTTTCCAAGTTGTCCTATGGTCATCAGGTCAGGACCTGATCATGGGATCTTGGTGAAATCGAGGGAACTCTTCAAATTTTGCTAGTATACTTGAAGCGAGTTGGGTATTTTTTATAGTTACTGGTGCATTTGCTAGCAGATACTGATTTGATGACTAAAGTCATCAAGTCAGGGTCTGATGATGGGATCTTGGTGAAATCGAGGGAACTCTTCAAATTTTGCTAGTATACTTGAAGCGAGTTGGGTATTTTTTATAGTTACTGGTGCATTTGCTAGCAGATACTGATTTGATGACTAAAGTTATCAAGTCAGGGTCTGAAGATGAGATCTTGGTGAAATTGTGGGATCTCTTCAGATTTTATGAACACGCCTCAAGCGATATGGGTATTTTTTTACAACGCCTTGTGCATTTTGTTGTTTCCACTAAAAAGTAAAAAATAAAAATGGGAAAAGCTTTCCAAAAAACCAACTTCAAATGCCACTACACAGAGTGAAATAATTTTTGATGTATTATGTAGGTACCTACACCAATTCGAAGTCGGGCAATGTTTCATACAATCCCTAATAGTCCTTCTTACTTATTTGATGTGCGAAGAAATGATGGAATCATAGACAAACGCCCGACTTCGAATTGGTGTAGGTACCTACATAATACATCAAAAATTATTTCACTCTTTGTAGTGGCATTTGAAGTTGGTTTTTTGGAAAGCATTTCCCATTTTTATTTATATTACTGTGAGGAATGCCGTTAAGAAGAAAAGCGTGCGTTCCGTTCCGTTGATATTCAATATGGACTTGCCTGGTGATAATCGTCACATCTTTTACGAGTATATCTGCCGATAAATTTTACATGCTGTTTCATTATTCCGGGAAAGTATTGGCATCCAAAGAATCATTTCGCGTTTCTTAAAAGCGATAGTGAAATTACGTAAAAATGGTGCAACATCCGACGCCTTCAGCTGGAGCCTTGACAGTGTGGAGCCTCAGCCGAGCTGTGGGCCTGTGATCCAAAACCAATAGATGTTTGTCTCGTAAGTTTATGCAGTTGTTGGTAATTTGGAGTATTGCAACTAGGGGCTAACCCTGATGTGATGATATCAAGCATTTTCGCTGATAAACAACAATATCTTGTTTTCTATAATGCATCATTATCAGCATGGTTTACCTAACGTATGTTATGTACTATTACTTCTACTTCTTCTGTTTCTGATTGTATCGGTGATGGGATCTGCTTCTCTAGCTGATGTGTATTATATTGTAGGGTGTATGTATAATATAATAATGGTGAATGTACTAACAGCATACTATTAATTATTTGTCACACTAAATGTTTTGATGCCTAAGCAGCGTGCCGTCAACGCCTGAAGCCATTCGTTAGTGTAGCCCTGCGTGAGTCTGGAGACGATCAGTTGTCGCAGCATGAAGGCTAGTCAGCCACTCACCTCTCATGCTGCGGCAACTGTTGGAGCGAGGAGTGGAAGGTGGTGCTGGTGCGCGCAGGGCTGGCGCCGGGCGCTGGCGGCGCGCATGCGCCGGCGGTGAGGAGCGCGCTGCGGGGGGAGGGGCGCTGCGCCGCGGCTGCCAGTATCGACGCGAGTGTCGGGCGCGGCGCGCGCTAAGTCCGCCGCCACCGATCGGTTGTAATATTACGTAAAGAATCACGATGGCGGACTCCGGGCCTTCCCTCTGCAGCGTGCTCGATCCACGTAAGTGCCGGCGGCTTTGCTTGGCGCGCTTGCCTTCCTGTCGCGACTAACCCGCTAACGCGCAGCCCTCTCTTGCAGATGCTTGGTTCGACCCGCAGAGGCTACACCCTGAAGGTGAGTGCAGGCGGGTGGCGCGCCCCGGGCCACGCGCACTCGTGCCGGCGAGCCCGGGGCCCTGCTGCTGCCGCTGTCGGCAAGGCAGTCGACACGGCGATCGATGCTGCGCGCTCGGCGCTCGGTGCACCTGACACCGCCGCTCAGGGCGCCGGCCCCGTCGTTCTAAAATCTAAATGTATCGCCAGCACCGCGATATGTCATTTGTATCTCGTCACCGTGATCACTGATTAATTGATATCCTCCGCTCGCGACAGCGGACGACACGAGGCGCGCTCTCCACGGCCACATTCACCCCACACTCTCGCTCAGGTCACTCAATAACAATGCGACCTTATCCTTATCACTAACTTTCTGGCATGTCATCTAACCCTATCCCGCCTGCGTTATCCGAGTTTCGACCATTACTTGTCAAATAGTGACACTAGTTTATCCAGTTATAAGCTAAGTTCTTCCGTAAGTAGGATTCAGCTAGCCCTCTGAACTGTTAGCTAGCGTACTCGACGGTGCACGGTGGTACAGATTGAGTCCGTGCCTCCGTGTACAGAATTGAAACGTCGCGCAGCAGCCGGCTGTCAGTCAGCTCGCTGGGATGCCATTTGCCAAGATCAAATTAGTATCATTCTGTGCGACATATGCGCTTCATTTGTGCGGTTTAATCGCGATGGTCTACAGTCAGCATCGACTGTTCATTGTTTGGTAATGAATGGCAGTTTGCGCAATGTTTACGATTCAAGGATAAATATTAAAAAAAACCCCCGTTCATTAGTCAAGATGTTGATTGTATCTCATGGTGTCTTGTCGAGTGTTGTATTGTTTAAAATTACTCGAGACTCGAGAGCGTCATCTGACTCGCAGTTCGTGAAGTTTCATCCATAGTCCTTGCGAATCAATAGGACCAAACGGACTCTAATTGAATTAGTGTAGTAGCTTCATTTGGTGCAGTCAGCTATTAACCGAAGACCTTTGGGTGCGAGTATCATCCGTCGGCTCCGGGTTAGTGTAGCAGAAGGTGAGGCCTTTAGATTCCGGCTTCTATTGCGGAAACACGATAGGTTCGAGTTTCGACTGTGACGTTGTCTGACGTGTCCTCGTTCAAACTTGACCTGTAAGATGTTTGTCAATAGGGTTTATTATTACTTATCTGTCGCTTAATGTAATGTTCTTCCTATACTTTTATTCAACAATAAATAGCAACTATAGTAACATGAACTACCAGCGGCAGGGTGTCACCTGCCGCTTCTTTGTTTACAATTTTTGGTTATTTTATATCACAAAATACATGGTTTATATTTCATACAAACATAAGTGAACCTAGAAGTGTTTGATTGAAGATTTCACTCGTTTATGACAAAACTGAGCACTTTTTGTTAGTTTTCTTTTTAGTATGTACCTACATTGTAATGGAGATTGTACTTAGTATATGTAACATATTATAATTTATAATCGTTATATTTTGGACCATGCCCATCTTACAGCGTTTTTAACCGACTTCAAAAAAAGGAGGAGGTTCTCAATTCGTCGGAATCTTTTTTTAAATAATTTCGTGGTCGAACCACATAAATGATCCTTAACGGTTATTAGTCAATGTTGCTCATCAAATAGTAAGCGATTGAAAAATCAGCCCTTAGTGAATATAAATTGTGCAGTAGATAATATTGCTAGAGTAGGTAATGTAGAAGTATGTAAAATCTCAGCGTCCCGCGTGTCTAGTGGCGCATTTAAGTCTCATTTGATTGCAGCACAAGGTTGTTTGCATTTCCTAGGATCAGTATGTGACTGATATTATGTCACACGCTATGTAAACTTAGCATATGCAAGTACATTTGACTATGTATCGTGTTTATTATGCTTCGTGTTTATTAGAATCATTAGAAGTAGTCACTTCAACTTAATTCGCTGTGATTTTCGATCTCCAAAACCTCTGATCGAAGATGTTCTAACTTCTACATATTTGATAATGTACACAGGTGTAGATAGTAATTTTAGTAAGAAGATGGTAGTTTAATTAACAGGTTCTGTGTAAATAACATCCAAATAACATGCCCCAAACCTGTTCTGGATATGGTCGGTGGTCATGAAACTGTGGGTGACATAATAATATGGCTTGATTTTTCGTTAGATGCCATTGTTAGTATTCGTGTCGTAGTCGTGGTTGTTGTACTTACTGGCTCAGATTTTCTTAACTGCTGTTGTAAGTTGCGTGTTTAGAATTAACTAATTGATACTATTATACATATTATATATATTTCAATCCACAATGACGCGCCTAGTCTCTCAAAATCGTTTGTTTCATTCAATTCGTATGGAGTTTGAAGGAGTGGGGTGCGTAATTGTGGAAAAAAAATCTATAAGTATATCTATAAGTGTTTTATAGTAGCTACAACTAGATCACCTCTTGTTTCTAAACCACTAGATATAAAGTGTTTTCTGCTTGTGGTAGTTCAGTCTTCTATCCCTATTTGTTGTTAGAAGTACGATAAACGTTGTCAACAGTTGAAGTTCATTGAACGCTACTACTGATACTTACGCTTATGTACATTTGTATCATTCATCATGCAGTTCTGATTTAACGTTACATTATCACTATTCATTTGATAACTTACTAAGTAGTAACTACAGGCCATACGACCTAGATATCTGTTCTATCTAATGATGACAATTTGACCCTAATGTTTTAAAGGTTAAGCAAGCATATCGCTTGTGCTAAGGTGGAGGCCCCATCAATGCGCTGCAGATGGGCCACTTCCCGTCTTCTCGTCCTTAGCCATTTGGCTCTGACGCAACTCATGTAAACATTCTAAGTACTTGGAAATGTTGTTTTCCCAAATACTTGAGAATTTTATCGAGCTAATCGAACGGAGTCGCTGTGGCGAGTTGATGTTGTCCAATACTTTACGATAGGATATCTTTTCTTTATCTTAAATTGTCTCGTTTATCTGTCTGTAGTCTGTATCTATACTGTGAATTGAATATTATGATTATTTAAGTCCTCCCGACAGAATTTCAGCGACGGAGGCTAAAATGTCAACAGTGATAAGCCGTCTGCATGGGAAAATTTTAAAATTGTAAAATTTATTGGCGTTGCAGAATAATTATATCGCAGGAAATATAGAATAGAAAAAGAGAATAATTGGTTAATAAACACGAATCACGGTCATACATAATCGTGCAGAAATGATAAGAATAACACACAAAGATTATTTCATGCTATGTGCATACATTATCCCAAAACCCCTAAAAAGTCCCGAATCCCTTACTAAGTACAAAGCTGCATCCCAGATTCTTCTCCTACAAGTAAGATAAACCAAATACAATTAAATGATAATGTTTTTAGGAAAATAGTCATTTAATTCTCTTGTCATTGTTTAAAAGAAAAGTGACATGCATTTTTCTCAGTTCCGGAAAACTGAAGCTTGTTTTAAAAGTGGTGGCTTTTGTTCTGCCGCCTGACGCTTCGCTTGTTAAGTGAATTATGAACTGCCTGCTGCAATTGCACTCTCTTACTAATGACTCATTTGGCGCCCTTTGTTCTCCTGACTTCTATCTTCCTCGCTCTTCAAGTAAACGAGTCGGGTGAATCGATGATAGTTTTTATTGCCTACCAAAAAGATCACGGATATCATTGAATTAATATTGAATAGTACCTACTACCTACCTGTTTCATTTTAAGTTCTAATAGAAATTATTTTTGTACTTATGGAACGCAGAATATTATTTTATTGATTTCTGTGGTCTGCTTCATGATACAAGTCATATTCCCTAGTCTAACTGAAAGATATATTGCTTCACTGCTTTATCTAAGTGACCAAGTGATTGTGGGATATTTTTAGGGTTCCATACCAATTTGGTAAAAATGGAACCCTTATGGTGAGACTTTCTCCGTCCGTCCGTCCGTCCGTCTGTCACACTCGATTATTTCAGTAACTATTCAAGCTATCGACCTAAAATTTAGAATAGTTATAGATAATAGTGACGCGACGTTATAGCAATCGTAAAAATTTGAAAAATTGTTTTTATTTTTATTTAAAAAGGGGGGAAAACCGGGTCGCCAAAATTTCAAAATGAGATAACAATATTGAGTGGGGTATTATATGAAAGGGCGTTACTTGTATATTCTAAAACCAATTTTTATTTATTTTTATGCCTGATAGTTTTTGATTTATTGGGCAAACTGTCGAAAAAAATACCGTTCCCCCCCCCCTATCTCCGAAGTTTACCATTCGAAAAATCTGAAATAAATATGATCAATAGAAGCTAACGTATATTTTACAGGAAAAATAAAATCAACCCTCTAACTATTATACTTTTTTTGCTAATAACAATAATCCGCCGAAAACAAAGTTAGGTTTGCGGTTTGCCAACAAAAGTACCTATATGTAAATTATACTCGTAAAATCATTTACAAAAGTGATTCTTTTTATGTTATACTTCTTTTATGGTATGGAACCCTCGGTGCGCGAGTCCGACTCGCACTTGGCCGGTTTTTTAGAATATGTTTATCTATAAAAGTATCTACGAGTCAGGCAACATTACGCCATCTAAAGTTAACTTGGTTAATAGTCGTTACCAATATTCAATCTATCCATGGTTTGGCTTACTACAGATAAAAATTTGGTGTAACTTGTATGGAGCTTATGTCACAGTGATATCTCTAGTAGGGCAAATAGAAGATAGATAGAATATTGTGAACCGGCATCAATTTATCAAATTCAATTCCTTAGTAGGCCTATCGTCATACCTACTTCTAAATACTAACTGGGAGATAAAAGGGGTCTAGACTTGTTTAACATGGTTCATCTTTATCTAACATATTATAAAATTCTCTTTTCTTGTTTTTGTTACCAAATTCCTCCGAAACGGCTCGACAGATTGTTATAATATTTTCAGTATATGTTCGGTAGGTCCTAAGCTATTTTTGATATCCCTAATGGTAAAGCAGTAAGTACCACAAACATAGGTAGTAACTAGTAAGGTACAAATAATGAGTCACAATTAAAACGGTGCAACATGTTACATGACCTCCTAACAATGGACGAAAGTATCAAAGACTATAAGTTGTTAGCTAACCGGTAGCGAGCCTCATGTATCACCACAGAGCCTATCTCCTACACAAAGACTTCCCACTCCCAGTCTTTCTAAAATGAGACAATACCTGGTGTCAATGCACCCTGCATTCAACACAAAAACAACATTAACTGTTTACATAATTAGTAAGAATTTTCAATCTTGGCAATAGGCTATTTAAAATAAATAGATTTATTTTTGAATCTTTTTATATTTTAAGTTTTGACACTCCTTTCTTTGGGCTTCATGAATCAAAGGAGCTTTTGAATTAAATATCGGTTTCTAGTATTTAATATCAAAAACTTTGTATTATAATTATTGGTGCATTGCCAGTGCACTGCATTTTAAATAATACCATCAAGTATTTTTTTAGCTCTTTCTTTTCGTCAGGTTACAATAAAATGAGAATGCGTTATCCTGTTGTCGTCTTTTTAACCTAATTTTGAAAATTTATTGGTGTCCAAATCTCTTCTTTCTCCCTTTTCTTCTCCGACCCTTAGGAGTTCTGTAACAGTTTAAAATATGACTGGGATAATGGGAATCCATCCACGTTCTTTAAAGATTTTAAGATTTGTTAACTGTCTAGTTTAATTCGCATAATTAGGGAGAGTTTGGTAAAGCATTGGCACCGCCCGGCGCGGCGGCGCGGGTTGTGAGCGATATTTTTACCGCGGTGGGCTCGTCTTGCCTGCCATTGTATTTCTATTTCGCCTCAGTTTGTCTGCTAATGTCACTCTCGCGATAAGTACATCCATTCGCTTGGTATTTGAGGATGCTATTATCTCCTAAATTTTGAGCAGCACATTTTATTTGTGCCATTTATGTCACGTAATTTCCAATGGAACACGAGAAAACTATTACTAACCGTCAAATTCAGCTGCTGCTTCATTATAACAAATTGAATAGTATGTAAATTTTGCGTCTCATCAGATTTGAATAACTGAAAGAGTTTGTGACCCTTTAAGACTGAACAAAAAATATTGATAATAATCAACTTCACTAGTACAAACTTCATTAGAACTACCTCAAAGGATAGATATAATCTTTCGCATCCGTAAATGCTTACTCTTACTACCAACACGATGTTGGTAGTAAGAGTAAGTTTACGTATTTGATAATGGGTCAGTCTGTGTGTAATGCTAGTGACTAATTAATAATTGTGATGTTAAGCGTTTTATTGTATTTTTGGCTCGGGTTATACTTATTCAAAGGTTATGTATTCGTACCATGCGTGTACGTGTGCGTGTCGGCTGTAGAGACTCGACAGTCGTTTATTATTCGTATATTTAGACTAGATTTGAACAAGATAACAGTTGTTTAGCTGAAATTTGGCCCCATTTGTTGTTTGTTCGCGTTTGTATTCCAAACTTCCATTTGCCACTTTCATTTTGATTGTTATCAGTTGACTAGAACTAATAAGTTTTGCTTATCAGTTGTTAATTGGTATCTAAATAAATAAATAGTTGTTTTACTTCTTGTTCTTTGGGTATAGTTATTTATTAATTATCTGTATTGTTTATTGAAATAACAGTTGGCAATGCAGAACAGAATCTGCCTCCATCCAAAAAAATAGTTGTCAGTTTCTAGAATCTGCAAGTGCTACGATGTTTTGAGCTTTTTTTGTTTTATCAGATATCCTGGCCACGCGGTGGCGTAAAAACTTGGAAGTAGGAATGTCGGTCATTCCTACGGCCTGGCGACGCGAGTATCGATCTGCTTCCCCTAGTCATTCGGGTCGCTCCGTAATGCGTAGTTCGTAGACCACGAGTTTATTCTTGTGTTTTTTGCACTCTTTAATCTTACTCTATTACAAATTAATTCTTAATTCATTACTTCGTTGTAACTTGTAAGTATGCAGCAAAATACAACGTGTTCAGGACGAATACGAACAACTCTAGGGTTAGGTTCCTTATCGAAAAGTAATCAAAAATGGCTAAGGAACATAAGTTCTAAAATGGATATTTTCGGAATAAATAATTTTTCTTTTGTAAATAGATCCTAAAATGTGTCCCATATGCCGCACTCTTATTTTTGCGACGTTGCCAAACTTGAATCATTCAAAAATACTACAACTACGGTCTGACTAGTGATGTGCCAGTAGAAGCTATCTTGTCGGTATCGATAAAGTCTTACCGCAAACGATAAAATATAAATTTTCCTTCGATTTAAATCTTTTACAGTTTGGCAATATTGAAAATAATTAATTTGAAACTTTATGATTGTAAACGAAATCCTGCCAATAAAAACGTTCCTACTTCCTGCCAATAAAAAGACTAGACCCTCTCGTAAAAGGTAGAATACCGAAGTGAGCTGAATCTACTTAAATTCACTCAAGCTTACATACTGTCTTATTTACCATACTCAAAAATACAAACATACTTTTTTCACTGAATAGTTAGGTAAACAATTAAGTTCATCAGTAAGATTCTCAGTATCGATTGTCGATATTGTTAAAAATTATAACAAGAGCGCGCCGCAAGTTCAAAAGCTCCTGAAGTTTTTTGTAGAACTTCGGGTCTCTCTTTCTCTCAGGTATACGTATCCCTTAGTTAAACTGCGATCGAAATACTAATTGTTTCCTAATCTTTATTGCTGTTGCCCCTTTGAGTGTGTGACGGCGTCGGTATTATCAGGGTTGTAGCTTTAAGGTAAAATGTGAAATTGACTTTTTTTTATTTACATTTTACATGCATGTTATTATGTTATTAATTAGGTAGGTACAGGTACTTATTAATAAAATTATGAAACATCAAGTAAAACAATGTAATAATTTTATAAGCAATGTTATAAGCGAAAATTTTAGTAAATTCCTAATGATGATTTTCAAATAATCATAGGGAATTTTCTAAAATTTTCGGTGTAAGTATGTGTAATATGCCAATCCATTTGCCAATCCGCATGGGGCCAGCGTGTTGGCCAATCTCTTTGAGAATCGAGGGGAAACTCGTGTGTAGCAGATTTGCTGCTATTGATCCTGAATTTCCTTTCTTCCACATTCATAATTTTTAAACTCACGCATAGATGACTGTTTAAGTCACTTTACTAAACCCATTCTTTAGAACGATATGAATCATTGATAAAATTCTGACAATTTTTTTTTTAATTTTTCATTAAATCCTTATTGTGACAACCCTCGCTTGTGGCAACAAATAGTGTTCATTGTTTAGTAAAATTAAGACCATTCATAAGTTATGTTTTGAAATGCGACGATGTCAGTTTTTGCATAAAGGTGTGTGTAACATGGATAGTTGGAAATAGTTGAATTACTTTGTATGAAAACTGAATTATCTTTTTTTATTTTATTTAAAAATTATTCCTTATGTGGTTCGATTCCTATAAGTGGTCTGTTCAATACCTCGAAGTTGTTCGTATTCGTCCTGAACACGTTGTATAATAATATAGTCGATTTAACTAGTTGCTACCCAGAATCTCAACGGGACGCTAGATTGTTTTTGCCAGTTGGTAACTAGTAGCGTTACCAAAGTACCAGCTTTAACATTGGACTGGAAAAATTCGCCTCGCTCGCACCAAAACTTGCAGGCTCTTAGGACAAATACTAATATACGAAATGTGAGTGATATCCTCCAAAAGTGGCAATGAAATGTACAACTAAGTTGTCTCTAGGTTTTTCCGAGTCGCCAGTGTTTCCTATCGATCAAGTGCATTACAATCCGCATCAGGTTGCCACTTGCTAGCTGCCGCTTGCCGACAGCCCACAGCCGCGCTGCTTCGCTGACCACGACCTTTTGAATCACCTTTCAGTCGCGTTGCCATTGTTCTGCTGCTAATTCTAATCGACTTCCACTTGTTTTATTTTTTCATAACACTCAAGATTATTTCCCTATTTTATTTGCATGTTGAAAATGGTCGTTATTACGAAGGATTTTAGATAGAATTTCATAGTTGCAGGCCTAAAAAATATCGTCGAAACTTTATTTGGACTTCCGTTTACTTTTTTGAACCATTCAAGCCCCATCTGATTACTGATAAATTACCGACAAATTCCTTCTGTGAACTAGCTATTCTTTTTTTAGTCGTTCTCTCCAAAGTCCTAACCCATTTGTTCCCTCGTCAATCATCTCTAAAAATCTGCACTGAATATGCTACCTTTCTTTTCCCTTGATCTGCCAAAGTTGATGTGGCATGACCTATTTATTGTTTACTTACATGTGGATTCTCTATTACATGGATTGCATGCAGCCTTCTTTCCTCCTTCAAGGGCTAGTGTTTACTCCTCGGTAATGAAGTCTAGTGTTTACTCACACACGTTACACAGGGCGTCGTCTTGTGCACATGGATGTTATCGGCTGTTGCGAATGACAATGGGCGCTGATAATTACGCCCGTGACCTTCGTTAACGTTATAAATTAGGTACCTATACTCTTAAGTTTCAGACTGTTATTTTTGCTCATTATCAAGTATAGAAGGGATAGCCCACAACCCTTGTGAAGAACATGTGATCCAAAACTTGTTGGTAATTACTATGTGCGTCTGTGACAACTGGCGTATGATATGCTTTAAAGATAGGACAACACATCAGGATTCAGGAGAGAACTTTATAATATTCTTTAGGTGTGTGAAGCCGTATTCTATTGTGTTGTGTTTAGTGGAGATCCGATAATGTGTCTTATTTTTTTGAAGCTCTTTACCTCAGTGGTGAAGAGAAGTGATGTAGTCGACGACGAAGCTTTTAGGAACTATTCTGTAAGGATGTTGTTTAATTAAAACTCGATAGTCCATTTTGTCTCTGTATTTCTTATCTCTGTTAGTCGTCCTTGTTATTAAAATAGATGACCTGTTACTTCTACCAATAATTAATAATCTTTGGTTACCGGCGCTACTTTTTGGTACACAGTTGCTTTTAGATTAGTTCCTCAAATCACCTCCCCCAACTTGTACCTACTTTATATGGGCTGAAACCAATGATATAATAATATAATAGCTGTAACTATTTCTACTTCACACTTAAGTAGAGTTTAGATATCGAATTGCTATTTCATTACAGTAACTGGCCCTGCCGATTCACTATAGGTACAGTTTTATCTTTTTACTTCATATTTTTCCTATTGTCATACCATACGCCCTTCATGGACACTCTCATTTCATGTACCTATAGGTCGTTTATATAGTATCATTTACTTCACACAGGAATATTTGAACCTTTTCTGTAATTCGATATCGTATTCTTAATGTATTGTCTATTTTTATTGTTTTACTTGTATAGTAGCTGTAGGTGCAATTCTATATTGGCGTGTTGGATTTTTGATACTGGTGTGAAACAGTCATAATATTATTAATTCATTTCTCATTTAATTTCAATGATATTAATTGTAGCAAAGTTAGCAAAAGAGAAAGATTTCATTATGACTTGTACCGACCTAGTTTCTAAGTTAAAAACTGCTTACAGAATAGAAATCTGGAGCTTCCCGAAAACATTCTTACCAATTGCTATTGTAACTATTACGATTCGGATTTCGGACTATACCTGATGGTGTCTAGTTTTTGGCAGCCCGCCACGTGACCTGCTGCTTTGCTCTGCATCAATGTAGTGCCACATGTCATGTTCCTACTTCACCACGAACCTGTAACGTATTTATGTCGTGGTTTTTTGTTTCGTCACCTTTCGGGCAGCTTTCAATTTCTGCGTACCTGTGCTTTGCGCTGTACCTACACATCACTGGAGGATCAACCGGTTGGACATGCCAACGAAAGTTTCACCTCCGTGCGTGCATTTTTTGTTTCACCCACGTGAAAATCAGGTCAGGCGTGCTGTATCATTGAATCGAGCTGTGTCGAGGCTTCTGGTAGACTGTCCTCAACAAAAGTGAAGGCTTGAAGCTGTTTCCGCTCGTCGGAACACATTTGTGTTGAGACGAGCGGAAATAAGCAAAGCGAAGTTGTGGAAGCTTAGCTGCTTTTGCTGTACCCTATTCTGCAAGCATATTATGTGTATTCAATAATATCGTTTTTATCATGATATTGAATGAACGAAATAGATATACCTTCTTACGGTAGTTTGTTCACAAGGTAGTAAGTACCTACTTGCCTATATTTCAACGGTGTATTGAATTAAATTTACCGAAGGTATGCAAATATCAGCGGGAATTTAATTGAAAAATAAATGATTTGATTTGATTTGAATTATTGTCCATTCGGAAATGTTTTCTTGTCTTCTGCAAACCTGTCTTCCGCCAGAGCTTTGAATTTTTTAAGCGCATGTAAGCTAGCATAGCAAGATGTGGAAATCTAGAAATTTTCATTACGAGAAGTAGTATTAAATCAATCAGGTTCCTAGACTCCCCGCTTGTCTGCGTCTGGACGAAAACGTATCTTTATACCGCTACAGGTTAAATAATAGTTACTAGCTTAAAAAATAAAAAAAAATAAAATGTCATTTATTCATAAGAATGCAGGTACATTAGGTGGTCAGCAATAACAATTATTATCCTTATACATTCTGCCTTATGGCGTATGAATATAAAAAAGTAAATGTTATTATATTTGTTTGATTGAAATTATCATTTTTCATAATATTACAATAGATAAAGGTCAGGATGTCAATGTTTGTAAATTAATAATTTATCAAGTCAAAAATTAG
Organism: Coenonympha glycerion; assembly: GCA_963855885.1. Taxonomy (NCBI): domain Eukaryota; kingdom Metazoa; phylum Arthropoda; class Insecta; order Lepidoptera; family Nymphalidae; genus Coenonympha; species Coenonympha glycerion. The sequence continues at coordinate 228,437 of OY979635.1, forward strand.
TAATTTAGAATGTCAATTTGTAATAACCATTTTTCATTATATTATTGTCTATTATAATTCAGGATGTCAATAATTGTAAATTCATAATTTATAAAGTCAAAAATTAATAATTCAGAATGTCAATTTGTAAAGTACATAAACAATTTTTCATAATATTATTGTCTATTATAATTCAGGATGTCAATAATTATTGAAAATACATAACATAGTTTATACAGTCCAAAATGTGTTTCATTTAAAAAATTCATTTACAATATATCCGTAGTCATACATTACTATTTAACATTATCTGCTAAATACTCTGATACAGTATAGTAGCATTTGCTTAACAACATGTCAAACACCCGTTTTTTAAATACTTTAATGCAATGACAGTCCTTATACGAATCAGGCAGCTTATTGTAGATTTTAATAGCCATGCAATGGCAACTCTTTGCACACATGTCTAGCCGTCGGGGAACTACTAGTAATTTATTTTGTCGTCGTACTCTCTTTTGCTCCAAATCATTGTAACCTTTGAAAAAGCTAGGATTTTGTTTAACAAATATAATTATTTCATATAGATATAAACATGGTAGTGGAAGAATACCATGTTTCTTGAAAACCGGCTTACATGTGTCTAATGATGCAAGTCCACACACTGCTCTTAAACAGGCCTTCTGGCAGACAAAAACACTATTGCTGTGCACAGAATTTCCCCACAGAATTATACCATAACGAATTAATGATGATACATATCCCTGATATGCTGTTAAAGCCGTCTTAACACTACATGTCTGACGCAGTCGTCTTAGTACATAAACAAACCTATCCAATTTTCCGCACAACACTTCAACATGGTATTTCCAATTGCAGTGACAATCAACTTGTATACCTAAGAAAGATGTTACTTTGACTTCTTCGATTTTTGTACCTTTATAATTAACATTTAGATTTAAAGAATTATTGTTATATGGCATGAATTGGATGATTTTAGTTTTTTGCATGTTTATTGATAAATTATTTGTTTCTAACCAGCTAATTACTTTTGATAATGTATGGTGTACTAGAGTTTCTACAGTATTTTTTTCTTTAGTTTTAACAATTATTGTAGTATCATCAGCATACATCAAGCAACTCTGTTCTATGTTGTTTGGTAGGTCGTTTATGTAAAGAAGAAATAACAAAGGACCCAATACGCTGCCTTGTGGTACGCCGTATGGATTTTGTAATTTATATTGAGAGCGATGTGCATTACGGTAGGAATGACTTGTATGTAGAATTTCAACGCACTGCATTCTATTTGCAAGATAACTTTCGATCCATTCTAGACACTTCCCTCTGATACCATACTTCATCAGTTTGCTTAAAAGAGTTTTATGACATACCAGGTCAAAGGCCCTGGTCATGTCAAGGAAGATGCCTATAACGTAGTGTTTGTCATTTAGACCTTCTGTTATTATTTTGTTTAGAGTATAACATGCTAGGGTAGTATTACAATTTTTTCTGAAACCGAATTGTTCATTTTTTAATAAATTATAAGATATTATAAAGTCATATATTTTTTTGTGCATAATTTTTTCCAAGATTTTTGAGATTATGGGTATTAGAGTTATGGGGCGATAGTTCATTATATCTTCTTTGTCGTTTTTCTTATGTAAGGGCTTTACAATACTGCGCTTTAGTTTTTCGGGAAATATACCCTCTATGAACGATTGATTTATTACATGAGTAAGTGGTGATGCTAAATAGACAGCACATGATTTAATAATTTTTGTATTAAGGTTATCGTAGCCAGTCGAATTAGTCTTTTTTAGTTCTAGTATCGTTTTATAAACATCATTTTCGATGACTGGCCTAAGGTATATTGTCTTATCATGATTATTTATAAAGCTATCATAATTGTGTACTGATCCTGAGTAATCTGATTTATTACCTATATTTATAAAATATCTGTTGAATTCTTCAGCTATATCGGCCGGCTTAGAGTATAAAGTACCATTTGAATTAATATTTTTTATTTCTTTATCAACTATTTTATTTTCTGTTATATCACTTATTATATCCCAAGCTGCTTTGCCCTTATTTTTTGATTTGGCAATAAAATTTTTATTCGCAATAGATTGCGATTTTTCAACACAAATCCTAAGCAGTTTTGAGTACTTACTATAATTTGCTTTATTTATATGCTTATTTGCCGCTGATTGTAGGTATTTAATGTAAAGTCTGCGTTTATTTATGCATGATTTTTTTATTCCTTTTGAGATCCACTTATTTTTTATCTGTTTATTTATAATTTTTACTGTGATTTCAGGGAAACATAGTTCATAGAACAGTGTTAAGAGCTCATGTAATGTATTGAAAGCATTATTTGTATTTTCTTGTTCGTACACCTCTTGAAATGATAATGCAGATATGCATTGAATGAATTTCCTAATATTGTCTTTAGAAAAGTCTCGTTTTTTTTCGAACCATACTTTTTTTTTAAATGGTAAGACTTTCTGATTCTCAACATTAAAGGATATGGTCTGTGCAGTTTCATGGTCAGATAAAGCAAGATACTGAATATCTGCTTTTACATTAGTTACATTACTAACTATAAGATCAATACATGACATTTTTCTTGTTGGTTTTAATATATGTTGTGATAGGTTATATTTAGCAAGTATTGAGTTTAATTTATTGGACTGCTTATTTTTGATTAATATATTAATATTCCAGTCCCCACATATTATTAATTTTCTCTTTGGATTTGGGTTTAGTTTACCAAGTAGCTGGTCTAGTTTTTCAAAAAAGAAATCAATATCTGATGACGGCGTTCTATACATACAAATCACAACAATGTTTAAGGAAATTATTTTTACACCACAGTATTCAAAATGATATTCAATCGGTTCTACAGTTTTATACATATCTAAAAGTGGTAAATATTCAAAGAATTTATTTAGTAAAATGCATGTACCACCTCGCTTTTGCTTAGTTCTTGTGAATTGAGTGGCTACTATGTAATTTTTTAGCTTGAGGTTAGATTCAGATCCTCGTTTAATAAATGTTTCGGTGAGACATATTATGTCAATAGTTTTACACATAGAATTACTTGATACAAGATTTGTTAAGGCTATTTCCAAATTATCTACTTTTGATAAAACACCGGCTATGTTTTGATGTAAGAGTGTGTAACTATCATTAAACTCGAAAAAAGTTTTATTTGGTGTACACTCTTTAATATTTTTATTAATACTTTCCTCAAGTGTTAAGCTATGTTTTTCTTGCTGTCCTTGAATAGATAAGATTGGGGAAGAAGGCACTTGTGCTAGTGATATAGTTTTATAATTTTGTGGTTCTGTTGACCCAGCGATATACCTGTTACAATAATGAATATAGTCAATTTCAATATTTAGTTTGTGACTTAGTGCTTTTATATAATTCTTGTTTTGGTTCAGTGATACAAAAGTACAGTTTTTGTAACATTTACAGAGCAAATCTATCATGTTATTCAACAAATAGGTATTTAAATGCGGATTTCTGAAAACGTTTACTATAAAAACCTTATTATTTTTCAAAACATGCAGAGTGTTACATAGATCTGAATAGAACTTAAAAGGGTTTTTTTCATTTGATCCTATACCTAAGATTACCACATCTTTCTTATTTAGTCTCTTACTTAAAGTTTCACAATCAGTAAGTGTCTGGGTACAGGTAGTATTGGGTTTAATTAGTCCTTCAATCGAGTATATGTCATTCCATGTATTAAGTCGCGTAGAATACATCACAGGAGCTAAACTGCGTAGCTGTTGATCGCCGATAATATAAATTGTAGGTTTTTTCAGACTACACTCCGGATTCAGTTGCAATTGTTCCGAGGCGCGCGCCGGGCTGCTGCTCGAGTTTTGCTCAAACGAATTCCTAGTTTGGTTATGTTTTTGTTGTGCATTCGACGGAGATAACATCAGTGTCATATTTCTGCAAACAGTGTTGTGTTGGTGTAAAGGTGATGTTCTCGAAGTGCTTGTACAAATGGCCGTGATTTTTTTTAACTTTGCACTTTTCGAGGTAGACGGCGACGAATGTGAAGAGGAGATTTTTTTCAAGACAGTAAGTTTTTGATCCTTTTCGTCAATTGTCTGTTTTAGAGTCGAAATTTCCGTGTGTAAGTTTATAATTTCCTGATGGGCGCTAGTGAGACTTTCTTTTAGGTTTTTTGAGAGCTGACTACAGGGCTCGGTTGCATCTCTCATTTGAGGCACCGATGTGCCTGGTCAGCAGCATTGCGCAATGCTAAACATCGGACTAATAAAATAAATCTATCTATTATAGGTTTACAGTATAAGTAGATTCAGAATGGATGAGTCGATCCGACCCGCATGGCTTCGGCTTAGCCACGCTTATGAAGTGGCTATCGATACCTATTAATACTAAGCTTTAGATTCTAGGTCTTTACACGTTGCCTAATACTTTGACAATGACATACTTTGACATTTGAATGTAAGATACTATTATGTTATTCCGTGGTAGTACCTGCGAACTGGCTTGAAATGGGAAGATATCATCTACCACAGTAGTGTTAGATATTCGACCGTGTATCACTTATTGCATGGTGTACTGTGATTCGGTATCAACGGCAGCATAGGCAGCGACTTTACTGGGCATAATACTCCCATTGATGCAATGATGGAAGTGACGGCTCAGGATGACGAGCGTAATGAAGTAAAAAAAACTGTTTTCACTAACATTTTCATCAGATTGGCTTACCTACGCAGAACGTAACGATAATTAACATCTGATAAAAGTGTTGCTCGTCTCAACATTCTTTTTCATAAATAAAAGGACACATGCAAAGCAAAAGCGAATGTGATAAAGTGAGACTTTATCGCAACTGAGTGTCAGGCTAAGTTTTATGATAAACTACCTACTTGCAAAAGTTTTCATAGCTGCAGTGGATTGGATATTAAAAGAATAAATTAGTAAAATTAGTAATCGGTCTACAAGTAGGTAGGTACCTACTATGAAGTTTTGAATTTTTCGGCAAAATATCTCACCATGAGTCAGTTTATCTTTATCCGTTTCTATCTTTTGGCGACATGCAATTGAAAAGTTTTTCCGTTATCTTATCATGCGTCGGTTGTCGTTATCTGTCTGTATGTTTTTCAGTCTATTTCATAGTCATCGCTCGTAGCACGTGGCGCAAATTTATCGATTAATTACTGTATCACAATTCACATACCTCCTAAAATAATTAATTTTCATGACAATTTCGGCCAAAGGAACCACTAGGCTCGGTTTCCACCAAAGAGGACACCGCGAAAGCCAGGCTTCCGAGGGAAAGAGCCGCGCCTCGCACATCTATTTATTTATTTATTTAATAAGCACACTTACAATTTACATATAAGACTTAAGCACGAAAACATACACAACACTACACTAACTGATATGTAAATCAATTAAAAGTGTACATAGCATTCATAGGGTATGTCATGAAGACTAAATTTAGAAAATTGTAGAAAATTGAAAACATCATTCGAAAGATGACGCTACGCACAGCTCACATCTCCGCTACGCACAGCTCACACCTTCGCTATGCACAGCTCACATCTCCGCTACGCACAGCTCACATCTCCGCTACGCACAGCTCACATCTTCGCTACGCACATCTCACACCTTCGCTATGCACAGCTCACATCTCCGCTACGCGAATCCCACATATCACGTCACGCTACGCATCTCCTCTCCGCATTGGAGGAAAAAATCAGACAGTTTCGTGGCGTATAGCTCCTCTAATCTCTTCTTGTATCTGTGTTAATGATGGAAACCGGCGGTAGTATCATTTTCACATGTTTACTTGTACTATATTTACAAAATATTCACTTAAAAGTGTAATTTAAATAAATGCCCAAGTATAGACTTTGCTGTCAGTCGCAAAATCGTCCATTCTCAGACTACTGGAAAATAACATCATAAGTCTACATGTGTGTATAAAATATAGCTTATAAATTATGCCAAACCAAATAAAATTTGAATTTGGCGGGCTAACCAGTTTAGTTGAACTTGAGGTCTACGTCTGGTGAAAATTATGCGTCATCCGTTGGAAGCATAGCTGTAATTCTTTGCTTGAACAGAGAACAGACTATAGCAAGTTTGTCTAGTGGTGTAGGGGGCGCAACTTTTGCTGCATAGTTCAGGATACTCCGAATTTAATTGCTTGCACATTGTCACAGTCTATGTTTAATTGAAAATTGTAGGCACAGGCTTTATTCCAAGCGCTAATTGGATTTTTGCTGATATTTTTGATAACAAACAATCACTTTTCAAACAGCATTTATTTTTATTTGTTTAGATTTATCTACTCAGAAGTTTTTTTCCACTGAAGACTATTATGTGTTCAATATTGAAATTTGTAAAAATATATGTTTACTTAGTTTGTTGTTTTCACTATCCTTTAAGTCTGTTTGTTATTAATGTATTTAGTTGTCGTCCTTGAGACAATGTGCGATATAAAATTTATCGTGAAAGCCACTGACCTCCCAGCCGTGGGTGATATATGACTGTTTCCACGTGATTTTCTCGAGTCTTTAGTTATTTAATGAATTATGTACTTTTAGAGTCTTTGACACTCATTCGCATTCATAGCAGCACCAAGTTTAGTAGGTACCTTATCGCCGTGGAGATTGCAGATTCACTCAATTGCTTCTCAATAATACTCAATTTCTTTTTATTAATAATAATAGTTCCAGATAAGGAGTTATCTTAATTTCGTACTGTTTACCTCGAAGTTATCTTAGTGATAACTGAACGCTTACATCAGAATGTCTTCATGTTATTAATCTTTATTAAAGGTGCCTATACCTACTCATAGTTGCCAATCAAACCATAAGACTTTTTTGATGTGCTCTTATGAAGTTGCTCGTAAACATTGGATTTAGGAATGGGAAGGTGGACTTTTTAACGATCACAATTGTTTCATTCCATATTGATTTTATCCACTTTTATTAGTTCAATTACGTAATCCAGGGAATTCCATGAAGAAAACTTTGCCGAGTTTGAATTTAATACCTAAGATTCCCTGACTGTGATGTCTGTCAGACATCACACTCGAGCAGTGGATCCAAAAACATGTTTCTCACAGAATATTTAACAGGGAATGTTTCATCCACCATTCTCTAGGCACTAGTGGCCTTCACTGCAAGTCTCGAGGGCCACCCTTCATCTCCCGGAGGAACACTGTCGTTACGAACTCTTGAAATGATGCGCGCGTTAGGCAGTTGCTCTGCGCTTTTATTCTCGTGGCACGTGGTAAGTGTGTCATACAAGTTCTTTACCCACTATTCTATTATCTTTCTCCACATTCGGAGGCAGAGGCATCAAGCAGCCTACTTCTCTTCTTGGCAGCCGATATATCTGGTTCAGTACTCGTCCCGAGAAAGTGCCTCCGCCTGGTGGGCCTACCGCGGCGGTGACGTGTGTGAAAGGTAGCGCTTCGTGGCAGCGCGAGCGCGTGGTCCGCGCCCGCGCGCCGCGCACTCCACTCCACTTGCTCACCATGGCGCGCCCGCGACAGTCGCCTCGCCACTCCGCGCAGAGCGCTGACCTGCCGCCCCGAGGACCAGGTACCCTAACACTACCAGCCTAAGGTTCAAAGTTCCGTGAGAAACGCAGTAGAATCCCGTAGGATTGTGACAAGCCCGTGGATAGGCCGCAGACCGCGGTGCAGTGACGCGTGTGTGTGTTTGAGCAGGCTGTACATGGACCCCGTCTACGTGGACACCATATTGTTGTATTAAAATGAGCTAGGATGGAGAAAGGTCACGGTTTTTCGGCTTTCTTTTACTACGGCTACTTTGGTTTGTTGGTTACTTTGTGATTCATATTTGAGCCGTTGTTGTGTACTTTCATTCACAATTTACTATGATCGGTGAGTTAAGTGCTAGTTGAATTTTGGGAAGTGTTTTTTGATGATTCTGGTGATTCTGTGATCTGTTAGAGTGTATCTAACTTTATTTTAAAATTTTAAATAATTATCGCTAAAGATTAAGATATTTTCGGAGCTATGTTTTGTATTTGATCTCGCATGACACATCTGTGTACGTGTAACTGCATTCGACGGTTATTTGATATTTCTGCGTGTTTTGATATTTGTATGAGTGCTTCTAAAGTTTTTAAGAAGAGTTTCATTCATCAGCTCATATTACAAGAGGCGTGAGCTTGAGATTGGGCTTGAGAAGTTGCAGTGAACTTCTTTGAAATATCGTGGCATTTGACGAGTTGGAGGATGACTCCCAAGAACCGGATTCTTTATAATCACACCATTAAGGCTCATATTTCCTTGGCAGACTCCTGTAGGATGATAATATTTCGTAATTATCTGTGATCTGGGTGAGTGTGTGTGTGGGTTGGGTGTGTGCTTCAAACAGGATTATTACTTAGCTTCATAAAACATGTAGAGAAAAACACTTTGAGCAAGTTCAACATTTTAATTTTAATTATATTACAACTTTAATTAGTAGATAAGAGCGAGATCTTCGTGTCATAAAAATAAAATGGGTTTTTATCATAATATAATATCTTGAAAAATTCACAAACTATTTAATGTCATCTAAACCGCCCAGGAGATGTCATAACTTATACACTACTTAGTTAGTGGTAGAAAATCAGGCTGTATAAAGTGTAAACCATATTTTGGTCGATGACACTCGCGACTCGTGTATGTGTGTGAGTGTCGACACTCAACTGTTGGGTGTCCGACACCGGCCGACGGTCGCAGGCAGAAAGGCTACATAGAGCTTCTATTATATTAGTCATGCAATATTTGTCTCATGTTTTATTTAATACGAGCTTTATGGTTACATCACATATGGCGCTATGCGTGAAGGTCACTAATGTAAAGGACAAAACCATTTTATTCCCAATGACAAGAAATAAGAAATCTTATCTTATCTTATCTTATCTTATCTTATCTTATCTTATACCTTTAAACGAGCAATTCTTGTATATATATTTCTATATAATCTCGATCTCGGAAACGGCTTGAACGATTTTCATGAAATTTAGTATACAGGGGGTTTTGGGGGCGATAAATCGATCTAGCTAGGATTCATTTTTATGAGAATGTCGAATTTACCAAAAAAATAAAAATATGACTACTGCTGCCATCTATTGGCCACCGAGCAAAGCTCGGTCACCCAGATATTTTATTTTTACATGTGCAGAAAATGCAAATGTGTATAAATTACGACTGTTTGAAAAGAGCAAAGTCAACCAAAAAGTGACCAGTCCGAGCAAACTTTGCAAAACTGCCTTGCGAACGTGGCGGTAGACTAGAATAACTTTTTTATAAATGCCTGTGTTGCTGACCTGTCAGTCTGTAAGCCTGTTAGCCTGGCTTATGTGAAAAGATACTTGAATTTTTTAAACTGTTGATTTCGTGTCTATTATTTTTACTCCCACCTTATTAGTTATTGCTTCGATGTAGTTTGGGTATTGGCGTAGTACAGATGCAGCGATATTTTATGTCGTGACCTGAGAACGTTCCTCAGCACCCACCGCCACGTGTGCAGTGAATCTTCAGTCCTCTCATGTCAGCAGTCAGTAGGTTCCGCTCCGCTGGGTCCTCGAGCGACCACAATCTACATTCTATCGATATCGCCAGTCAAGCGAAAGTTACTGTACTTTGAATACGATAAAATTAAAATCTGTGGATAAAATACGTTCACTCATGCCACTGCCTTGACTATGTTTACAGTTTTTCTTTTCAATTTGAACAAATTACTAATTATAAGTTCTATTCTTTTTATTATTATCATTGAGAACATTCAGAGAGAACAAGAGAACTAGAGGCGTCTCTAGCCCTAGTGGCGCCCGTGTGCAGCCAGTAACCTGACGCCCTCGAGCGGGGTCAAAATGGAATACAAGTGACCGCTCCCATACAAGTACTTTGTATCGGAGCGGTCAGCTGATTGGCCAAATATCCATACAAAGTCCAATTTTTTTTTTGAGAATTCGATATGAGTTCCTTGGGGAAAGTTGTTCAGTTTCATGAGTAGAAACACCCCTCAAGAGATTTGCTCTATTTTACCTAACACCCTGTATTTTCAAACGGAAATTCGGATGCAAATGGTGCAATTTTAAATGATGTCAGGAAGCAAAAAGTTTTTTAGGAAAGAAGGGGTTATAAGAATAAAAAATCACAACTTTGTAGTTCTTTCAAAAATATTTAATTTAAAAACTATTATAGACTATAGTTACGTAACAGGACGGTCGTTCACACAAATAATATAATAACACACAAATGTATTTACAAAAAAGTTACTTTTCGAGCTTTTGCATTAGCGAAATCATTAACAATGTCATTAACTTCAATTTTGATTTCGTGTTCAATACTTATTAACGATAAATTTGTCAATCTACTTTGCGACAATGTTGATCTAAGGTAGTTTTTAATTATTTTTAGTTTAGAAAATGACCTTTCGCTATGTGCGACCGTGACTGGAAGTGTCAGGTATATCCTCAGTGCTGTGGACAGATTTGGGAACACTGAAATTAATTTATTCGTAAATAAGTAATTTAAAATATCCAACGGCGTAGTGGAATCATCAATAAACATTGGTAATAATTCGATTTCATTATAGAGCTCGAACTGTTCCACATCTGAAGAGCCAGCATGGCAAAGTTTATTTTCTAAATTAGAGCAATGTGTTTTTTTTTGTATCAGTGTCCAAATCTTTCCAGTTTTTCAATTTTTGAAGAAATGAAAAAATTACATTATTTTCATTCAAAAGTTCGAACCGTTCGTCGAACTTAGTGATTGCGGTGTCTAACAAATAGTAGTAAAAATTTACTTTAAAATCTGTTTTCGCATCTGCTATCGGTTCATCCTCCGCCTCATAATTAAAAAACCTTTTACGAGCGCGAGGGCGTGCAGGTGTGGGAAATTCTACTATTGCCTCGACTTCTTCCGCTACAGTTTTCGCCCTGTTAAGGAGCTCCTCAAAAGCAGACTCATTACGAAATTCAGACAAACTTATTTTTGCATTATCAATCATTTTCACCGCTTCTGACAATACAACGTCTGACTTTTGAAGGGCCTTGCTAACTATATTTATCTTGCTTAAAATTTCAAACCAAATAAGCAGAGAGCAGATAAATTTAAAGGACTTAATTTTTGCCAGCAATGAATTTGCCATATTTCTTGACTCTGCATCTTTGCTCCTATCGGAATATATAGTAAACAAGGCATCATACACTTTTCCCAGTTCAAAACGTAGAGCTCTTACGGCTTCAACCCTGCTCTCCCATCGAGTATTTGAGAGTGGTTTTAGACTTAAAGTTGGCACTTCTTTAGCAAGTATTTGCCAACGTGCTGTTGACGCAGAAAAAAAAACATAAATTTCCTGCACAATTGAAAAGAAATTGACAATTTCTAATGAACTTTTAGCAGCGTCATTCACTACCAAATTAAGGCTGTGTGCCGCACAAGGTACATAAAATGCGCGCGGGTTTAAATCTAAAATTCGTTTTTGTAGACCTATATTTTTCCCTTTCATGTTTGCACCATTATCATAACCTTGACCACGAATATCTTGTATGTCAATTTCGTTTGAGATTAAAAAATCTAACAAAAATTGAGTTAAGCCCAGGCCAGTAGTGTCTGTAATAGGAAAAAAACCCAGAAAGTGTTCTTTTACTTCAGCCTTGTCGTTGCTTGCATTTAAAAGAACGTACCGTACGACAACCGATATTTGTTCTTCGTGTGCAATATCTGGAGTGCAATCTAAAATAATGGAAAAATATTTAGATTGTTTCAATTCCAAAACAATAGTTTTTTTTATTCTTTCTCCCAACAATTGTATTATTTCGTTCTGAATATTATGGCCAAGATAATGAGTTAGGCGTGACTTGGATTTTTGAATAAGGGCAATGTGTTCCGCAAGCACATTATCAAAGTTAGAGGTATATTCAACCAGCTTTAAAAAATTACCATTATCAGAATCGTAAAGTTTTTGAGATCTTCCCCGAAAAGCCAGACATTGCCTCGCTAAAAAATGAATTAGGTTGATTATTCGCTCGAGTACTGCAACCCAACGTTTTTTTTCCCGATCAATTTCATTTTGGTGCAAGAAATCTACTGACTTTTCTTTTAAAATAACAGTTTTCAATGTAATTTGTTTCTTAAGACATGATAGGTGCCCTAAGCTCTTTTCATGACGTTCTATAGCAGTAGACAAATGCTGCCAATCTTTGTAACCTATTTCACCATTAAAAGGAGTCAGACTCGCATCAGCATGAAACAGTTTACAATAAAAACAATAAACAGAATCAGTTCACTTAGAGTAAACCAGCCAGTCTCTTAAAACGGTTTCATTATTTAACATCTTTTTAGTATAATAAGCATTTGAAAAAGATCTTTTCGAACTATTTGAAGGATGTGAACCCAGTTTTACCTGCACGGGCCCACGCTCCATCAAAAATATTCTCTGTTTATCGGATAACACCTGTGGCCATAACGCGAGATCATTCATTATATCTTCTCGAAGTATATTCTCCGGGGACGCTTCGGCACTAGGGGGTTCTTCGTCTTCTTCGACTACCGACGACAAAGACAGCAGCGGCGGCGGCGGCGGCGGCGGTGACTTAGAAGTGACGAGTTCTGCTGTAGAATTATCTTGGTTTTCATATGTCTCTATCTTCAGGTGTTCGTCCGAGGATGGACCGGGTCGAACAAAAAACTTTTTAATAGAACTTGTATTCTTTTTCAGAGACACTTCCTTCTCCAGCTTTCTTTTTCGACTCTGTGCACCAGACAGTTTCTTTTTTCCATCGCCATCAGACATCTAAAATAAATAATAAACTTAGTATACCTAGGCACCTAAAAGAACTATCAATGTAAATAAATTAATATACCTAGGTCCAGAGAAAAAGCTGCAACTTGGACTAGGACTTGGAGTATTATTTATTACAAGCTTCTTCCCGCGACTTCGTCCGCGAGGAATTCTTAGGTATATCGCGATTCCCCCGGGATCTGTGCACTTTTCCGGGATAGCAATTAGCCTATGTCCTTCCCCAGGACGCAAGCTATCCTATCTCCATACCAAAATTCATCCAAATCGGTTCAGCGGTTAGGCCGTGAAAGCGTAACACACAGACAGACAGACAGAGTTACCTACTTTCGCATTTATAATCATCATCATTTCAGAATAAATAAATAAAATTTAAAAGTAGGTAGTTCGTTGTTCAACGGTTAGGTACAAGTAAGACCTAAATAAATAAATAGGTACCTAAGTACTTATACTAGTAGGAACATATTACACTTGAAACTTACCGTTGTTTGTTCCGCACTGCAGTAGGATAAACAAATGAAAAATGCTAGGTCGTATAGGTACGAGTACCTATTTAACTTCGATATTACTATCTATCACCGATGTTTTGTTTTCATGAATTTCGCTAGCTATTTTTGATGACCTCCGACCTCGAGGCATGTCGCAATAATTGTGAAAGCAATTAACCAAATCTTACCTTTTATATAATTTTTAGCAAAAGAAAAGCCGATTTACTTCATATTTACATGTTTACTCAAAGATGATACTTAATCCAATTGCATCAAGGCTTATTTCGCAAAACTACGATGTAGCGGTAAAACAAAAATTGCGGCACGCGTACACAAGCCTTTGAAAATGACCGCCGCACGTCCCTGGGAAATTTAATTTGAACTTTATAGCATTCTAATACAGCCGAGTTAGCAATGATTGTCGGCCGCGGCGTGTTGTCAAACGAATCAAAACAAACAGGTGCCGATGCCGGCACCCGCCTTTCGTAGCGATGCGACATTACGCCAATTTAATCTTTTATTATCTGTTTTAAGGCTGCTTTCATGTTGAAACAAAAGTAATTGTGTAAATTTAAATAGAGTAGGTAGGAAAAGGAGTAGTTTTGCTTTGCTACCGCGCGCCCGGCGTCGGCCACGGCGGGCGCAGGGTCTTTGAGAGCGACGCATCTTCGGATGTGTCGCAAGGGCGCTCGGCGCGCGGCGCCCCCTTTAGACCCGGCGCCCGTGTGCGCCGCACACCCTGCACTATAGGTAAAGACGCCTCTGAAGAGAACTCTCAGCTTTACAGGCTTCCTGCAATTTTTCCTACGGGTGATCCTCTACTGTTAAGCGATTTATTTAATTTGCCACAAATGTAATCGTACCTACCTACATAACTCGAAAAATACGAAAAGCTTGGGGCTCGAGCTCAAGCTTCTCTTGTTTTTTCCTCGCCAGAGCCAGAATCTGTACCACTGGGTTCATAGGATTCTGTTAAATCGAAATGTAAAATTGTTACGTATTGAAATTAAAACGTACGCCGAATTTCCCCTTAATCAACTGATGTTTCGCCCGCTGCCCCCAAACAAGATTTGCGTTTTTTGTAGGCTTCTTGGTCTCTGACAAGCGTTCTATCATATTACCTAAGTGTGGTCGAGTGGGTCGTGCGGGCACGTGTCGCCGAAGTCCGCCCTCGCCATAACATTCCGCCATACGCTTTTTGTCGCATCGAAATGACGTCACCCCGTCCCATCGCTATAGTGTTTGTTATTATTATATAGTAGGTAAATATAAATAATTATGTACTTATATTACAAATTATTATTATTATTAATTACTTATTATATAGTAGGTAAATATAAATAATTATGTACTTATGTGTTAGACAGAAGGATGCGTTTGTTTCCGAAAGTCCTTGAACACTTCAAATTAATACACCAATAGGACACTACTTATACACTCTGCAAACTGCATGGTACGCTACATTGATTATTAATATCTGGTTGACCGAGCTTCGCTCGGTAGTTTAACTACTGGATAATAGATGGCAGCAGAATTGCTTCGCTCGGTAGTTTAACTACTGGCTAATAGGTGGCAGCAGAAGTCATATTTTTATTATTTTTTTTTGGTAAATTCGACATTTACTAAAAATGAATCCTAGCTAGATCGATTTATCGCCCCCAAAACCCCCTGTACACAAAATTTCATGAAAATCGTTGGAGCCGTTGCCGAGATCCAGATTATATAGAAATATATAATACAAGAATTGCTCGTTTAAAGGTATAATATATATATAAATATATTTATCACGCAAACCTTCCAAAACCTCATGTTCTGTTTCGCTCTTGTAACGGAAGCAAGAGCACCATTGTTCTAAGGAAACTGAATGAGCAGTCCCGTCTGGATACTCTTGTCTCCTCCGCTTTTCCAATAATTGTCACGTTAAGTGGCCTTATACCCCAAGAAGAGAAGAGTGGGAACAGAGAACGGTGAAGTGAGTGTGTCGCGTCGTGTTCCAGTGGAGTCGCTGATCTACTGGCGGTCGGCGGCGCGGTCGGGCGCGGCGCTGGGCGCGGGGCTGGCGCTGCTGGTCGCGCTGGCGTGCTGCTCCGTGGTGTCGGTGCTGGCCTACAGCTCGCTGCTGGCGCTGTCCGCCGCCGTCGCCTTCCGCATCTACAAGAACGTGCTGCAAGCCGTGCAGAAGACCAACGAGGGACATCCCTTCAAGTGAGTGTCTGCTGATTCACTAACCAACGAGTGGCGTCTCTTCAGTGGCATGAGCTTCACTAAGCGAAGTTCCCTTCAAAAACTCCTATTTAGAAGAGTAGTGGAGATTCGTGCGACGTGGCAGTCTAGCCTGATATTTCATAAATACCTGTAAGCTAGGCCTATGTCAAAGAACAACATTTTTGTTTGGAATTTGTTAACTTAGGTGTTTCATTCTATGTGACTTAAAAGTTCAATAATCAATTATAGTAGTTCAAGTATCAGTCGTTGGCAAGCTTTGTATTGCAACCTTCTCAGATTAGGGTGTGTTGGAAGTTGGAACCCTCGTAAGCTTTGTCAGAAGCCGTTAAATATTTATCAACGGAATATCTCACGCTACGTTTTGAAGTGCTAACTTGTGGCGCGTCTGGTTGCAGATGGCTGCTGGAGAAGGACCTGAGTGTGTCGGCGGAGCGCGCGCAGTCGCTCGCCGCCGCCGCCACCGCGCACCTCAACGCCGCGCTCACCGAGCTGCGCAGGTGCGTGCGCATAGCGTACAGTCACGTGTGACGTCACCTGATGCCCGTCGGATGCCGTGCGTCTCAGGACTCTACATTGCAATGTCATACGCACTGCACTGCGTTTGTCATCATGAGATATAAATTGTTAAGGCCCACGGCCACTATACCTATTAATTTCGTCGGTCAGCGAAACAATAATGGTTCGCAATTAGCACGGCCGGCAGAATATTTGGAACTACCTTATTACCCAACAAAGCTTACTCGTCAAAAAAAAGTCTTGCCACTTATCCTGTAATGTGGGACATTATCCCCACGGGGAAAGGATGAAATATTAATCCTCTCTAACTCAAAAATCATATCATGTTAAAAATAAATCAATGCATTTCAAACCCAGCATATGAAACTTACTATCGCTTGCTTTGCAGTGAAAGAAATCATCATGAAAAATTTGCATGCCCCAAAGTTCACCGTAATTAATATTCTCGATGATGTGTAAGACCTACCAAACCTGGGGCCCTACCACCATCTCTTACTTATAGCAGTTATGTTGCAGTATTGTTTTGACATTTTCATACAATATGCAGCATTACTACTTTAAGAGACGGTAGTACGGCCCCTGCACTTTGCTATCAGCGTAGTGGTAGTCATTCTGTCACGTCACTGCAGTGACACTGGCGTGTATGTTGCAGGCTATTCCTGGTGGAGGACCTGGTGGACTCGCTCAAGTTCGGCGTGCTGCTGTGGTGCCTCACGTACGTGGGCGCCTGCTTCAACGGCATCACGCTCATGATCCTCGGTGAGCACCTGCGCGATACCTTGTAGCTACAAATTTGGCGAGCATATCCCCGTAAGCCAGGAATACAACGAGTCTACATATGCAACGCTTGCTGCGACGCACCCGCGTTGTGTGCATGTCCCACGTGTACAACGTATGCCACACTTTTGAGAATTCAGGACGAAAATGCTAGATATTTTCCTGGGTGCTTGGGTGGCACGGAATGACTTTCCCCTTATTTTCATATGCGGAGTGGGCATCGCAAATCGTATCGCTTGGGTGCTAGCGTTACAAACTGCCAACACCAGTGTTCCCTTATAGCTGTGACATGGGGTTATTCAAGGGGCAGATACACAAATTCCTTAAAGAGCCTGCAATGCATTAGCAGTTCCTCTGATGCTGCAAAAGGGCGGCATCAGATGACCCGCCCACTCGTTTGTTCGCAAAGACTATTTAAAAAAAATGCTTAATGCTATTACTAGTACTATTTATACAAAAGTACTAAGTACAACAGAAGAAAGGTATAATGATATCATAATGTGTTGCCATAAGTTGCTTACGTAGACTCAGTGTTTGGATTCATAGTCCACTGTTGGACCAGTCCCACGCTACCATCTCTGTTCACAAATTCTAAGACGTATTAGATAGCAGCAATGTGACAAGCAAACATTTGATCTGGTCACCATTAGAGATATTTTGTAAGAATACGCTTCTCTGTCTGTTTTGTCGCGGTCATATTCATGGCAGGCAGAGAAAAATAGAGATAAATTCAAAATGCTTTAGCTGGTTTTAGCATAGAATAATATTCTGCTTCCGGTAGAGATTTGTCAGTTTAGTCGAAGTTGTGGAATTAGTTTTACTTTAAAGTTCACATGCAAATTCAGTCAGCAGTGCTAGCATGGGCAGGAGACTATTTTGTCCCCGGGGAATTTTATCCTCTTCCACGCTGTTATTTATCGCGTCTAGCATGGGCACATGGGTGGAGCAAAATATTCATTGCCAACATGCACTAACTTCCATATTCTTGTTTGTATTGCAGCGTGGATAGCGCTGTTCTCGCTGCCTAAGGCGTACGAGATGAACAAGACGCAGGTGGACGCGAACCTCGAGCTGGCGCGCTCCAAGATCAACGAGATCTCAGCCAAGTGAGTAGTACCCACTACCCAGTGCCGCAGCTTGTTTGCGTTGAGGCGTGGAATAAGGCGCAGGTGGACGAATTGGGTATGCTCATCCTAGTTTGAGGATTGTATCCACAAATCCATAATCAGTGGATTAAAAAAACAGAAGAAACTAGCATCCCGAGGTCTGGAGTTCAAGCTCCACTGTTATCTAATAAATAAATAAATAAATAGTCGGGAAAAAATCGGCACTAAGGATAAACCTTAAAAATTATATTATTAAGGTATGTAGAAACATGCCGACCCGCACACGGCCAGCACGCTGCGGTAGTGGTGCTGGGTAGTCGCAGCCTAATCCTTTCATTCTGGAAAGTCTAGCCTAATTGCATAGTAATAGACTTTTTTAATTGTTTATGATGATTATAATACAAAATTATTTATTTTTGCGGCAGGATTCGGGCGGCAGTGCCACTGGGCAGGAAAGCGGAGACCGACAAGGAAAAGTAGAGGGCCACAGCGGGAGAGAGAGCGAGGGGGGGGGGGGGGCACCGGGCGCCGCGCACGCTGCGCACGCGGGAGTTTCACCGTTTGTTATACTTATTATATTTATTGTGACGTACGCCGCGTACACCTCACTACTTACGTGTAAAGCTTTATGAGACGAGTCATGCGGAGATTATTATTGTATTTGCTTTTTTGAAATTTTAAATTAAAATAATTATCGACCGAGTCCGTCGTTTTATTTCCTCCGCGTCGCAGCGCCTGTGCACTGTGCTGATGCTCTGGTGGGTTTAAATGCTTATAAGCATCTGCAGTGAAATAATGAGCACGACTTACGGTCACGACCGTCAGTCATATCTTTGAATTCGTATAACATCATAACCAGACGCTTCATCTGATTTTTGTAAGATATCTAGGAGCCGCGATGGAGAGAGCGAGACTTTGCCAACTTAACCTGATAGATGGTGGAACTCTACCAGTACTTTAAAGGAACTGCTTGACATACAAAATAAAGTATCATCAAAATCGCCCTAGTCATTTCCGAGTTCTAAAAAGACTATTGCGGTGATTAATTCAGTTGAGTCGGCCAATTCTGTTATTTAAGTGACTATTTTAACCATATTTATTCAGACAGACCAATCTTAAAAGGGCCAACATGCTCCAGACACCAAAAATACCAAAAAAACGTTCAGATATCAGCCCATCTGATATTTTTGGTATCAATTAAGGCGAACTCAACAGGTCTGCCCGCGAAATTCAAAATTTTCGTGGTTTTTTGCAATTTGTACGCTAATTACACATAATAGGCTTATGGCAGTCATTTTTGCGAGAATGGCAGTTACTTCTTTACATGTTTAAGTATATTAAAATTTTTGCATAAAAATGTCTATCCTAGGAAATTGGTCCGAGTAAAGAGTTTTAAGTGAGAAACTCGCAAACCTCGGATTAATTTCTTTAACTCGACATTTTCAAGCAGAGATTTTTATATAAATACGTGAAGATGATCTTAGGATTATGGCAATTTGACTGTCAAAAGCCTATTACGTCTTATCAGCTTGAAAATCGCGAAAAACCTCAAAAATTTTGAATTTCGCGGGCACACCAGTGGTGTGCTCCTTAAGATTGGTCTGACTGAAGAAATAAGTTAATCTAGGCCTATCCTACTAATGTCTGTTATAACATGAATGGTATCGCGTGATAGTCGCGACAACTTCGATTCGAGGTTATTATATGTTGGATGTGTTTGGAATTTTGGATACTAAAATAAAATAATGAAGACCAAGTACAAGCTGCTTGACGAAAATCTTTCTTAGGCCATGGCTACAATCTTGAGTAAGATGTCTGGACATAAGCCCAACTTTTAGATTGATATGTACATGTTGGGAGTTGGGATCAATGATGTAAGATATAATCTAAGGTTGGGATTTAGGTACCTAAATATGTCTCTGCTAAACAAACAATTTATGTAATTCTTCTTCGGAAATATTAGGATAAGTTTCGATACATGAATGGGTACAGGTATTGTGTGCAGCGACGCAACAGACGATGCTCAAAGAACCAGTGATTAGCTCAACGTGCGTATAAACCTAATAAGTACTCTCTGATCACAAAATCTTAACCTTTTAGTTTTAGTAACAATACTATGAAATTGTTTTATTTAATTGAAAAAAAAAAAAACTTTTTTAATTAAAGCGCAAAATTGTCTGTAAGTATGTTCGTTATAGTTTGTTAGAAATTGGAGGACACAAG
The DNA here is from genome assembly GCA_963855885.1 of Coenonympha glycerion. Lineage (NCBI taxonomy): Eukaryota > Metazoa > Arthropoda > Insecta > Lepidoptera > Nymphalidae > Coenonympha > Coenonympha glycerion. Next base: position 248,582 of record OY979635.1, read on the forward strand.
TTGGTTTTAGTGCCACACCGTTTGTGTGCCAAACGTAAAGAATGATGAGCACAAGCTGTACATCATCCCGGCGCAACGTGCCTTCGAGCGTCCCACAAGCAACCACTCCTGTTTATTATTTTTATCCAAGGTATTGATTCGTGTTTCCATAATTCCAAGAGTCTATTTTTAGGCCTATGTGAAAAATAAAGATATTCATTGTCATTTTCAATCTATCCTTTATGTCAGAATATAAATAGCGATTAGCGCATCACTCATTGAGTATATTGAATATGTAACACTCAATGCCCAGGAAATATATATACTAACCTCCAAATCACCTGAGGACTACGTTAAGCATGCTGAGCATCGTCTATCATGTGTAATTAGTACTATACTTCACGGACTATGCATCTTACCTGTTGAAACTGCAACGTCAAGCTCGGTACAGGGTATGTCTAGAGAGGCGGAGCGCTGCCCGCGTACACCTACAGCTAACGCTGTTGCATCGAACTGATTCCTGCGGCGACGAAAGAGATGCTCGCTTGTTGCATCGCAGGGCCACAAGTGACCGGTAGAGTATATTTTGTCGAGTGACGCAATAAGAACCCTCCGCCTTCCATGGCACCACCGCGTTTGGGAACTTTTATACCACAGCACAAGGCGACCTTTCTTACTTACTCTGGACTTGTTTTGTTCCTCTCACTTGAACAGAATCTGACCTAAACCGCCACCGGGCGCAACCTACAGTTCTTTTTCTTGAAGACTGAGATTGAGCTGCTGGTTTCGGGCTCCTCGTTGTCGTCTTTGGCTCTTGGACACACAACGAGCAACGCAACAGTTGGGACTGCATGAGGAAGCGTCGTGCCTAGAGCGGCGGCAGCGGGCAGCGCTCCGCCTGCACGAACAGCTCGGTGTAGTTGACGAGGAAGTACAGCAGCAGCGAGCCGGCCGCCGAGCCCAGCTGCGTGACGACGCCGCACGCGCGCATGCCGCCCGCGCCGCCGCGCCGCGCCCAGCCGTACACCCACATGCGCGCGTACGAGATCAGCGCGTACACGCACACCCACGTCGCCACCTGAAACACACACGCTGCAGTTGTACCAACGAATATATACTGTCCATCCTTAAGATGCTGGTATTATGGACTTTCACAATGTAATATTTATTCTGCCTTTCTTTGAATAAAGCTGTTCGAAACATATGCAGCAACTTACAATGAGTGCTCTTCCACTGGTCTGCGAGTGCAGCGGCGGCGCGGGGCTCAATGCGGCCGTCGCCAGCAGGTAGACGAGGGGCATCAGGCCGGCGCCCAGCACGCCGCCCAGCACCCTGCCGGGCAGCGGCCGCAGCCACACACCCGCTAGGCACGCCGCGGGGTTGGCGACGGCTCCCAGCGTCGCCGACATGTGGTACACCCGCGAGCCGTAGGGCATGCAAGAGTATGATTGTACAGACGGCAGCACGCCGTTCGACAGCGCGTTGAGTACGAACATTAGCGCCATCACCGTCAGCCAGCGCGCGCCCAGCAGCGACTCGCCGCCCGTGCCCGCCTCGTCCTCCTTGGCCGCCTCGGCGGGCCGCACGCGCTCCGTCGCGAGCGACGCCAGGTTGTGCAGCAGCGCGAAGCTCAGCAGGCTCAGCGCCGACAGGCAGCCCAGCACCGCCATGAACACCGTGGTGTCGAAGCGCGGCTCCGGCGCGATCTCCACCACGGTCTTGTTGTCGGGCGCGTACTCGCAGCGCGCCTCGCCGCCCGCGCCCTGCAGCAGCGACAGCACGCTGGGCAGCAGCCCGCTCAGCCCCTCGCCCACCAGGTACGTGGCGAGGTACACGTCGCGGAAGTTGCGCAGGTACGGGTAGAACAGCACCGAGCTGGTGCAGCCCACGAAGCCCGTGAAGAAAGTGATCGACAGGAAGGACACGGAGCGCTCCGTGCCGGTGACCATCGCCGTCTCCGCGTACATGAACCCGTTGAGGAACAGCGCCAGCGTGCCCACGACCAGCAGCGCGTAGATGTAGAGCGAGTCGGGCGCGCGCGGGAACAGCCGCCGCAGCAGCAAGTACAGCACCACGCACACGTTGGCGAGTTGTGTGATGAGAGTGACGTACGAGGGCAGCGCCCACCCCTCGGGCAGGCGCTGCACCAGCAGCGGCAGCTGCATGTACACACCGTAGACGCTAAGCCACGAACCCATCCCCCAGGCCGCCATCAGCACGCCCAGCAACACACGGCGCTGGGGCGGCGCCGTAGCCATTCCGCCGCCCTCCTTACCCAAGCAAAGTACCGCTCCCGTACCTCGTGCGATCAGAGACGACCAGAAATCAGAATATTCTTTGATCAGGCTACGTATTACATAATTAGGTAAAAAATGCCGGCCGTGCAAGTGTTTGCGTGGTGAAGGTGACGCTGGCAGCTCTATGGAGCGTGTGCGCGTTGTACTGACGCGACGCCAATGAGCTCGTCCTCGTGCTACTCGCAGTTATCTGCGCCGACTACCGAGTGCGCCGCCATCAGATGATAAGGCGCTGTCTTTTAATTCAATTCAATTAACCTTTATTTCTTTAATAACAATGAATTACTAATTAGTGATGTCAGTCACGGACCACGGTGCATAATTTCAATAACATTATTAGGAATTTGAAAGTAGGTACCTAAGAGTACTGCAAGTTTCCTCAGTCATATTGAAGAAAGTTTGAGCAGAATTTTTATTTAAAACATGTAGATGCAAAATGTGCTCGTAAAACTCATTGCCATAAACCTACGGTATATATTTCGCTTAGCAAACTATTAGCGAAAAACTAATTTTCGCGCCCGGATGGTACCCATCCCCACCACTTTATAAAATGGTACCTAAATAGGCTGTACGTCCTGTCAACATCCTGCCTCCAGACTAACCACTAAAGCATAGCACTAAAGTTATTTCTTGGTCTGTGCCACAGATTAAAGATACCTATTGTATCTTAGTCTGTGCATAGAACTATGCATAGAACATTCAATATTGTTACCTACCCTCTAAGTAATGTTAGGTATTACTTGAGATTATTACCCTACCAACCGTAGACAGAGAAAAGCTATAGACGCTGGTAAAGCGTGTCGCAAAAAGAGACAAAAACTAACCTTTAACACTACACCGCACCATGATTTTTTGTTTTGAATCGTTGTAATAATATGTGTAAGTTTATAAAAGTGTTCAAAACCTAATTTAACTTGAATCGGACATAACATAATCGTAAAAACTGAATTATAAAGTAATACGATAGCTAACTGTTAGTCCGCTGTCAAACTTTGTTTAGCAAAGTAGTGTGACTAAAACATAAAAAACGTGACACGCTACGTGAAACAAAAGATCTTATCGTTCTATTTCTTTTCTTTACACGACATCGGCGTAAGTTGCTCTTTGTCTTGTGTGAATGAAACATAAGATAACAATTTGTCTATAGCTTTTCTCTGTCTACGCTACCAACAAATATCTAAAGCCGAAAGTAAAGACAAACCGGCATTATATGCTGTATATGTATTGTATCGATTCTTCGATAGATGGCATTACCAGTCCATCACCAGTGTGTTGTTAACGTTGATAATTTATACAGCATTTTATTACTTCAATTTAGTCTGGCCTAGATCATATCATAGTCTGGTACCCCAAAAAACTACATTCTTTGGATTTAGAATTTAGATTTTATTAACAATGTAATTAGCCTAACTTGCTAAATTACCTAATACGGTTGTTGTTGTTGTTGTTGATTTCGTTTATGGCTTTTGTTTGTGCCAAAGCCAAAGAGTATATAATCACTACGTTTTAGCCAAAGCAGCACTAAGCACTTCGTAGGTAGGTACCTAATACGGTAGGTAACAAAAGCACTGCCATTATCATTGTCAACTGTCTTTGTCTTATGTCAATGTCAAACGTCATTTCGTCTCGAATGACGAATCTCGATTGTCGATTTCTCGAAAGTTGAATGTTGAACTTGGTCCTTTTTCTTCTCGAGTTCTCGAAATTGGAAACGAAAGTGTTTTTTCTTTCAATTCGTGATCCTTTTGACCCTATTAGGTACTAAATTTTGTTTAATTCAAGTAATATGTGATATTTATACGCTTACTTTATACAGACTGTTGTGTTTGCACATCATGTTACCTAAAGGATCCAATAGGAAAATATTTTCATTCATGTAACAGCATAAGTTGTAAGCAAATGTGTAACATGAATTGTTAAAGTAAAGTTTTGTGTAATTAAGTAACACTTGACCAGCGATGAGCAGCTTGACAAGGTGAGGAGAGAATTGTAACGTTTTTAAAACTCATGGGTTAAATTGCACTTATTGTTTTGAAGTGTTGCACAAAGCAGGCTCATGTTGCACCTTAAACTTCTCGTGGCTAGTACCAGGCTCAGGGCTAGCAGTATTTCTTGCACCTAGCACGCTCATATGCAGTCTAAGTAATTAGTTACATGAGTGTAATATGATGACCTATTTCACCATGTGACCTTTGCCCCATTCACATTCATACATTTTGAGTATCTGAGCATTCTGAAGATTTATTCTGTTTATGATTTTTCTTTGCACGCAGGATGTTGTTAACAAGCTTCCTTTATTGGCAAAACTCAATGAGATTTTATTTAATTTGTAACAACTGGTGAAGTCTATTTGTAATATAAGTTTGAAGTGTGAAATTGCGAATTTGTAATGTGTAAAATGGAGCAATTGTTTAAATACTTTATTAGGTATTGACATCAGATCTGATCTCAAGGTTATGATCGTTTCATTATGTTATTGTAGAATATTTTATGTAGTAATGAAATTACTGACATAATATTTTAAGTTAGGATCTTTGCACACCAATCCATATTTAATTTCTTGAAAAAAGTCCGGGTTCGATTTTTTTAATGTACCTAAGCTTAAATGAGGTGATAAATATTTTGAAGTGTAAATTGAGACTGCAAGCTTTTGCCTGCAAACTGAAAATAATGGTTTCGTGTGAAAAATTCAGTTTTTCACCAAGCCAATCAAAACCATGGATTTTTTGTAGCCTTTGTATTAAACCTGAATGTAATCTATCTCCTTTCGAAGTTTCAGCTACATGAGTTTACTTTTCGTTGTTGTGTCAGAGAGTAACAAACATACTACATTGTACATACATACAAACTTATACCTTTCCTACATTACTGTGATCAATGATCCTATTGTAACATGGGTTATTATCATTATCTTTTTAATTAATGTTGCATTATAACAAGAAACATAATATTTCTTAATAAGTTGCAACACAAACTCTGCGATTGACCTTTATTTAAACTTGTTTGAGACAGTAAAATAACTACCTACTGACTACTCTCTTTGTAAGTGCATTCATAACAAGTGATCTGCTTGTTTCACATACAGCACCACATTGAGAATCGAGCCTCAGTAGCCCTATTCTGTAACTCAGTGCCTATCAAAGAATGATAGCCGCTAGCAAATGTTTTTCATCCATTGAAGTTTTGCTAAGGAAATGTTATTTTTATTTCATAGCAAACTTTCAATGGATAAAAAACATATGCCAGTGGCTATCATTCTTTGATAGGCACCGAGATACAGAATACGGGCGCTGTACTTGTGGTCTTTTAGGTTGAGTCAATGTTATATTGTTGATAATGATATGTTATCAAGATGTACATTTAATGTTCTTATGTGGTACTTACTAACTTGGCTGTTGAAACAAAGTAACCTACTTAACATAGGGCAAGTTTTGGTTGGGCAACATTAAATATTTTTATGTTTTGGTATTAAATGCTTAACTTTCATATATTTATGGATTTTTGCTGTGTAAATGTTTTGATCCAGGGTAAATGCTATCTCTATACCAAATTGCAGTTGTGCTGTAGTTATATGGCTTGAAAATAACAAATATACATTATACAACCTCTCACTTTTATTCCATTCCATTCCAACCCCTTTGTATGTCCCACTGCTGGGCACGGGTCTCCTCTCAGACAGAGAGGGGTTTGGCCATAGCCCACCACGCTGGCCAAGTGCGGGTTGGCGGGCTTCACACATCTTCAAGAACATTTTTGTGAACTCTGCAGGTTGCATGCAGGTTTCCTCACGATGTTTTCTAAGCAAGGGATATTTAGTTTCCTAAAAACGCACATAACTCGGAAAAGTCAGAGGTGCGTGCCCAGGATTCGAACCAGCGACCTCCTTATGAGAGGCAGAGGTCAGAACCACTGAGCTATCACTGCTCACTTTTATAATATTAAATAAAGGATGAGCTGTTTAAAAATTTCACTTCTAAATAAGGCATATTTATACCATAAAAGATTACTTAAATGAAAATAATCCATGGGAGTAAATTGCTTTAATTCAAATTATAAATAGTGATAACAAAAAAAACAATGACAGGCTGAGTTTGTTGTGGTCTTCTTCTCAGTTCAGGGTGCGTTTTAACCCTCTAAACTTAGTTTTTAAGAGTCCTGTGAACTACCATGTCTCCCATACAAACGTAATACCAAAATCATTTGTAATTTGTGTATATTTCAATCATGTTAAGGTGTTATTCGGGTTCGTATTGTAATAATCTATGCTCCTGGCCATATCTGGTTCCAAAATACTGTTGTTAAACGAAATTGTAAACGAATTTAGTTTTGCTTATTTTTATGACAAAGAGGACATGTTTTCTGCTTATTTGTTTTGTAATAAAAACAACAGTATCCCACGTCGCATTAGTTAAAGAAAACACCAGTTAATAAAGAAAGTTACACGTTTTCATGCATAATTTTTGGTATTACGGAACTCGACCAAAGTTATAAAAATTTTGATCAAAATTGATGATTATTTTATTTTAAAGAAATATTTCCGAACCAAATATGGCCAGGAGCATAGATTATTACTATATGAATCCGAATAACACCACAACATGATCGAGATATTCACGAATTACAAATGATTTGGTATTTTGCATTAACGAAGACATCTTAGTTCACAGGCCTCTTAAGTTGTGAAATAGTTATCACTAATAATAATAAGTATACCTACTTAATTTATTTTTACTGACTATTCATAAGAGCTAACAAGTAAGGCCTATATGAAATAAATGATTTGACTTTGACTTTGACATACCCTTTTTGAATAAACTACGAAAGCCATGTATTAAAAAATAATTAGTTTGAGTGACTGTGTACCATGTTCTCATACAAATTTTCAGTGTATTTGTATGGGACTATGAATAATAATAGCACACTACTGTGAATCAACATTCCCCTCAATTACTTCAATTTATCACATCTGCTTACTGCGTAGAATTCCTCATGGGTTTCCCATTAACCTTATTCATTTGTAATTTTATTTCCTTGTGTGTGTTAAAAGTGTGAATTAAAGGTTTTTCTTTATAAAGTTTTCGAGCATCACATTAGAAAGTTATTTTTCAATATATTTGATGCTTATAATTGAAAAATAGAATGACTATTTTTATTTATTTTATTTATTGTATATACAAGAACATTATATACAGTACTTAAAATAAAAATTCAACTAATACAAAATATCTTTGACATGCTATGTCTATTACAAAGTAATTGGCTGGAACTCGTGTAACTATTTGTTTTGATACAATAATATGTTGAATGTTCTAGTCAGTTTCTACATTAGTTTGTATATAAAGGCTTATGTACTTAACTACCCAGACGGAGATAGCGGTATTATGTTCCAAGACGTAAATGTATTTTGAGCCATAAATATATGACGGTTGTACATGCTACTGCGCAATCGCAGGGGGTGTGAGAGTGTACTGTGTAGTGTGGCAACTCACATTTTGCACTATGCATGGGTAGAGCTAGAGGCGTCAGGCGAGCATGGCGGGCGGCGCGGGCGCGGGTGCTCCCGCCGACCACGCGGCGCTGCTGGGGGCTCTGCGGCGCACCATGGAGCTCGCTGTTGACAGGTAGGGGCAGTGACAGCCGTCACACCGTACTACGGTAATTTACGAAGCACAGTCTATCTATACTCGGCCGCTAGCTCTGGCACAGTGCTGAGTGCGACAGTCTGCTTACCACGTCGCATGGGCGCATACCTTTACATCGCGAGACTAACAGCAGCTGCAAAATGTAACGTATTATATTATTATTATATTATTATTTTAATTTAGGTATTAAGGTAATTTATAACATCCTAAATTAAAATATTATGGTGTTATATTTAATTATTGGATATTTTTATAAATAATGTAAATATATGAACATAATGTAAATGATAGATGCTTCTTATCAATAACATTACTTTTTTATTACACGATACAGGCTATAGGAATATAATTTTCTATGTACATAATATATAATGAAACTATTTGCACTAGAAAAAAACTGCTAAGGGCTAGAATTATTATCAATAAAGTAGAGTTAGTGCACAATCAAAATATTATTGTCTTAATAACTAAAAGTATGTAACTAACACTAATATTATAAAAGCGAAAGTTTGTACGTATGGTGTTTGTCTGTGTAATTTTGTATGTTTGGTTCCTTCAGCGTCGCAAATATTGATTTGGCTGTAATTTAACGGAGATAGATTATCGACTGTATTAACAAAGACTTCTTTTCAAGCCGAAATCTCCATGGTTACCGCGAGGTTCGCAAAAACTAAATATTAACAGTAAAAATTATTCGAACATTTTTCAATTCATTTAATAAAAAATCGGCCAAGTACAATTCTGAATCACGCGCCGCGGGTTCCGTCCTTCATATTAAAGTAAAACGATAAGACTCGCTTTGTTAACGAATCGCAAAAGTAATTATTTGTGATGTTTCGATTGATAAACCTCGGAAAAAAGGGAGCAACGGAATTTTTTTCGTCATTCTTCACGATAAATTATGCATTAAAAGCTTTTTTAGAATATACACAGGTAAAAGCCGTTTCATAGATTAGGTACCTACTCCACACAGTATAGTTTTCCAATTTCCCCCACTTTTAGATAAAAATAATTTTAAATTCTTTGGATTGCAATGACGCTGATCCACTAATTATGTTCCCACAAATTACTCAGTTCCAAATTTCATGTCGAAAGTTTCAATAAGTAGTTTGTGAATCAATCGATTGAGACCATACCTACTTATGCAACAAATATCACATATTAACGTTTTAATATCTGGGTGACCGAGCTTCGCTCGGTGGCAAATAGATGGCACCAGTAGTCATATTTTTATTTTTTTTTGGATTTTTAAAATGAATCCTAGCTAGATCGATTTATCGCCCCCAAAACCCCCTGTATACTAAATTTCATGAAAATCGTTAGAGCCGTTTTCGAGATCCAGATTATATAGAAATATAGATATATACAAGAATTGCTCGTTTAAAGGTATAGGATAAGAGCCTGTAAGTTCGGCCTATGTGAAATAAAGATATTTTGACTTTGACTTTGAGACAGACAAACAGACGGACGAAGTCGCACCATAAGGGTTCGATTTACCATTTGGTACGGAACCCTTAAAAAAATAATCAGTTAAACACTTTTGTTTAATGAGGTGAATAGGTGTTTTTAGAGTTGAGTGGAATGATAATAATAACAGTAGGTAATTCTTTACTGTCAGGCAATAAACCCATATGAATGACAAAAAACAATAATACATATAAAAAAAAATTAAATTACCACTTTGTAAGGAATAATAAAATAAATATAACTAGCAAACCCGGCGAACTCAGTTTCGCCACCAGATGGCTTTCCCGCTTAAAAGATTTTCCCGCTTTTCTGTTGAAATTTTTCTTGAATTTTCTTTGCTATAAACCTCACGGAGCCCGAGACCTTTCCAACGAATGCAAAACCGTGGAAATCGGTTCGTGCGTTCTGCAGTTATAGCGTCAGGAAGGAACCCGACTTATTTTTATAATATAAGTAGAGAGTAGAGATATCGTACACCTCTACAAATGAAGGAACTGTAATTTCGTTCCCGCAGCGCTAGCAGGGAAGACCAATATGCAAAAAGATTGCTTAGGTCGTCAATAAGTCATGAGACTTCGCTTTGAATTTGAATTGTTATCAAATAGTAATTTATTTTGTAGTTACGCCACATTACCTTTAGTATTTTATACTTGTTTTTGTTTATGCTAATTTTGCGTTTACATACAAATGATATAAAGTACACATAACGCATGATAGAGACTTATTTTCCTTGGTCTTGATATTTTTGTGTATTTAACTATCATAGTTATTAGCTGTATATCAAAGACTCTGAAGTCGGATTTCATGCATAACAAGCTTTTATAGTTACTGAAATAAAGAGACGGACAGACAGATGGATAAGGTATATAATAAGGATCAGTTTTATCATTTTGGTATGGAACCTTAAAAAGGAATCTAATGGATAAAAAAAATAAAATCAGCCAAGCTCGAGTCGGTCTCGCGCATCGAGGCGAGGGTACCCTAAGTACTACTATATGTAGAGTAAAACCAAAGAATCACTGCTTACTGAACCGCAAACTCAACTTTTTATTTTGAGGTTAATTTTGGTATTTGTTATTAACACCAAAAAAAAAATAGAGAAAAAGAAATGATTTTAGTTTTCGCTAAAATACTTATACATTAATCCGCGCTGACACAAAAAGTGCAATTCAGTTCGCAATAGCGCCTGACCCCGCCTCCGTAAGCAACACGCAACAAACGCAAAGTTGTGGGCTCTTTCTATCGCGTAACTTTATCTCATTCGACGTACCAAAAATGCTTCGCAATCAGGCGCATGCAGCGCGTGAAATAGACAGTATAAGAACTAACGCAAGCAAAGTAGCCGGCGCGCGGCGGCCGTCTGAAATTAGTATTTCGAGACGGCTAACTGTACTTCTTCGATCGCGTGATAAGTGAACCGGACCTGGAGATTCTCAATTCGTCAGAATCTTCATATACCCTCAGTTGTACAAAATGTCTCTCTCTCTTCAGTCGGTCCGTCACGACTGAGGATCGTGACTATAAATAAATAAATAAATAAATACACTTTATTTGCACCACACAAGAAATTGTACAAAACAGAAATAGGTACATAATAAACTAATTTTAGGCACAAAAGGCGGCCTTATCGCTTAGCAGCGATCTCTGCCAGGCAACCTTGAGAAAAGGAAAACAAAGGAACTAGATTTTGCAGGTGGTGAAGATTTATAAACTATATACATACAAATAACTACAAACTAATACATAAACTAGGTTAAACAAATAAACAAAGATATTCAATACATAATCATCAAACTATAAACTAATATATACAATATAATAATATAATGTCCACTAATAAGGACAAGATAATATGAATAAATAAAAGTCATCATTTGCATCAACTAGGTACTCAAATAGTGATCTTTGACCGCATTCTTGAAAATGTACAAAGATTTAGACTGTCGTATCTCGAGGGGGAGTGCATTCCATAAAAGAGTTGCCTGTACGGTGAAGGTACTATCAATCACGGCAAGTAATCCTGCGGTGAATTATCTCCTTCCATCGTGTTCTGTCTGCAGCCATGTGGACTGCTTCGTAAAATGAACTGGCGCCCGCTTCCTTGAGTTGGTCTGACCACCGGGTTGGAGATCTGCCTCTTGGCACAAAATGTACATACCGAGAATTTGTACAGTAAATACGCGACGTGCTCGTATCTCGTTAGCTAAATCGCAATCATTAATTGACGATCGCATTGTTGATTGTTAATCGCCTTTGACCGATTTCCGATCATCAAATAACCACAGCTGGTTGTCATCTAATAGATAATAATAATTACAAGGTTTAAAAACATTAATTGGCTCTTCGGGATCATCGACCAGCAAAAAAATCCCGTTTGAAAAAAAAAAAATTGTTGTATGGGAGCCACCTTAAAATTCAATTATTTAGTATTTGTTAATACAGAAACTGCAACGATTACGGTTCAAGCCTAGTGACCATTGATAGTAATAGTCAAGATAAGGCCATCCGAACATTTTACGTAAACCTTCTTCATACAAGAAAATGTAGAGCCATATGTCGAAACTCCTACGAAATTATCTGAATTAAATCATAGGCTCACGAATAAACATAAGGACTGAAGCCAATTTATAAATAATAATAACCCAATAGGTACCACGTTAGATATAAAAATATTTTGTTCGTTTCATAGTATAAATATTGCCATTTTTAGATTTCCAATATCCCATAAGCTCCGCATACCTTAAACCAATAAAGTGCTACGATATATTCGTACGTAAATAAAGTTAGAGCACATTTTCTAAGGATCACATCGGAGCAATAATGCAAGGCGAGCGCACACTCCCGCTGCAACTATGCTAAATATTTTTAATCAATACAAATGAGGTACTGGCCCCGGGCGCCACGGGCTTAAGCGGCCCTGCCCGGTGCGCACACAGTGGGACGGTAGGGGGGGGGGGGTGAAGTCTTAGTAGTAGGGTCTCGTTTTACTGTTCCGAAGAAACTCACGTTATCTGGAGCGATAAGCGGTGATAATGGTGGTGGCCCCGTGGTTAAGAAGAGGCGTCTTATTGATGGGTCGAAGGTTTGAGCACCGGGGTCTCTTTAGGTAACTCAAAGAGACCCCGGTGCCGTATGAAGGTAAAGTAACAAAAAGTCGTAATATATTCTATTTATTAATTGACAGTGACGGATCGTTACGCTACTATGCGGCTAAATAAAATAATAAACATTTGGTACCTGCCTAAGGCTTGTCCGTTCCACGAAGGCGTTGAAATCTTTTATTCCAAGTACGCAGTCGAACAAGCGAAGTGTGAACGCGGAATCAAACGTTTGCAGATTCGATTACTTAAGTACCTACTTATTTTTAGGATATTTAATTAATTATTTAAACTGTACAGTACAGGATATCATCATCTTGCCAGAACGATTGCGTCGACGGGGCGCTGGCGGTTTAAAATAAAGTTTAAATACCTAAATGCTTTTCATTTATCATTACACTAAACATGAGTGTGATAATTAATTGCTTGCATATTCTCAACTTTATACTTTTTTGTTATATTGCATAACTCGGAGTGCTCAACAGAACAAAGCGCTATTTTACGCCAAAACACAGGCTTTAAAACATAACTTTATATACGTAAAGCGCAAGTACGGCCTCATATGGAGTACTGTTCCCACCTTTGGCCTGGAGCACCTAGTTACCAACTACTTCCATTTGACCGGATCCAAAGGCAGCTCGACTTGTTGACAACGCCAGTCTCTGTATTAAGCTGGAGCCTTTAGAACACCGTAGAGACGTTAGCTCTCTATGTGTCTTCTATCGGTTCTTCTATGGGGAGTTCTCTGAAGAGCTGTTTGAAGCGATTCTTCCTTCCACTTTCTCTATGCATACTCTCCGTCTCAGAAACGTGTTCCATCCATTCCATCTGGATGGCTTGGCAATCCACGACCACCCGGTATGCCAGATCTTTCCACGCACATGCAAACTCTGGAACAACCTACCAGCAACAGTGTTCCCTCGAAACTATAACATGGGGTTATTCAAGGGACGGATAAACATTAAATTTCTTAAGAACCGGCAACGCAGGAACTGCATGTTCCTCTGGTGCTGCAAATTGTCCATGGGCGGCGCGGTGATCGCTTACCATGGTGACCCGCTCGTTTGCTAGCGTTAACTATATACAAAAATGTAACTGTATCAGACATTCTGATTGTTTTTAACTTGATGTCTTGTTGTGACATCCAGACACTGAATGACCCGGTTGCAAGCATATCGCTGTGATATATCTAAATGTATTTTAGGCATATCATATATGTACAAGCTTAATGCTTCACTTAAAATTATCTATGTTGTAATACAAGTGGATTACATCAAATGTCTTTAACTGTTAACATAACAACAATAAACAAAACAACATGTAAACATAAAAGTTAATGTCCATATTCCTTTTTTCAAAATCAAACCAGAAAAATGGTCACTTAGTCTTGAGTGTCCGCAGCTTATGTCCGTACCCTGCTTAGGGTTCTTTACCAAAATGAAAAAATGGAACCCTTATGGTACCACTTCATTTGTCTGCCTGTCTGTCACAGTTGAATATTTCAGTAACTATTAGATAAAGCATTGAAATTATCTGTATTTAAAAACCGGGTTTATTATTATTTTTATTTTTAGACATGTAAAGATAATATAAATATAATCTTTATAGGTACGTTTTTAACTAATATTCAGAAATATAGAAAATTAAGTGATTGGGATGCTGCTATAAGTACTCGTACTGTGTACATTCTAATCGCTCTCGCTTCGCTCATATGTCAAACGTTCTACTATAAAGTTTCTAGCAATATACACGGTGAAAAATAAATGGTTTTAGATGTGAGGCGAGGTGAATCGCTATTCGCAGTACTTTAAATTTTTGCAATTTATTTTGACTCCAGTAGTAAAATATTTTTTTTTTCGAGAAATTTTATTTTCAAAAATTCGCAAACCAGTAGTAGTAGGTACGTGGCGTGTAGAGTACAATAGTACTACTATACTACTCTACACGCCACGTACCGCGTAGTCACTACTATTGGTTATCAGTGATCACATTTTCGAGTTTATCTCGATTATTTTTTGCAATAAAAATAAAAATGCTTACTTTTCCGAAACAGTGTAGGTAATTCGATAGTACTGCTGGTAATGATTCACCCTGCTTAACATCAAAAACCATAAATTCACCTTGTATAAAATTATGAAAGATCGATGGTGCGATGCACCGTCCGACATACCTACGAGTACATTTTTAAAATACACGCCTAATAAAATTAAAAAAAATAGTTGTAGGTAGTTGTTGCGTACCTCGTCCCACAGTCAGTTTTTATTGTAAGCAGACTGTTGTGAGAAATTTCCAAGCAGCCATTCCGCGGAAATCACCATGCGAGTTATTCCAGTAATTCGTGACCCCTGGTGCCAAAACATTTTCCTGGTGCCTACTTCGCTGCCTGCGACAATCACATGATTCCACGGCTGCAACACAGCGTTTGTGTGACGGCCAAAGTGGCGTGCGGTCGCTATAGCCTCACGTGAGCAGCGAGCTGAAGTAAACCCTCGTAAATGGGTATTTAGATAACCAAATACCTTATCTATATCTGACTTACGAATATTTCCAACAACAATTATTTGCGCTGACTTTTTCTGCTCTAAATGTTTTATATACTTTTCTGTATAGGTTTATTGATATCAAACACTAAGTCTGTATAATAATTTTAGTTGATTCATGCTTATATTGCCGATTCCTCTGACAAGGGAACCCATAGTTTGAGGAAATAGGACAACTTTATTTCAATTTCCTTAAAAATAATAATATGTACAAACATACTGTGTACATACTTTCTTGTTACACATTTAGTTTATTTGTTAACGACATCCAATATTGCGCTCCTCTGAATCACGTTCGCGCGTCGTTGCGTCGGCGGTTTTTAATCAATCACTTAAGTTCATCGTCGTAATGTTCACATCGCCAGTCCTCGAGCCACATCGCTGCGGGTCAAACGTCGCCGTCGGTCGAGGCGGGCTGTTGCTATACGCATACGCATTACAGAAAAACGGTTACTGGATACGCATTACAGAAAAACGGTTACTGGCTACACGTTGCACAGATATCTGGCAACAGTCAGTAGCGTGTATAGCCTCGCTGCAGCCCGCACTCGACACTGCGACACACAAACCTGTTCCACGACCTTCTCGTCGGGTGACCACGTCCGCGGCCGCTCACATCCATCGCGTCGGTCAGTCATTACCTCAGGTCCTCGACCGCCGAGTGACGCACGCAAACGTATCAGATACTTATCGTTCGGTCGACGCAGGTTGAACGAGGAGCGAGAGCGGTCCCCCTGCCTGGAGGAAGACGGCGGCGCCATGGCTGCGCCGACGCAGCGCCGCGTGCTGCTGGACGTGCTGATGGCGTGCTGGGGGATGGCCACGTGGCTCGGCGTCAACGGCATTTACATGCAGCTGCCGCTGCTGGTGCAGCGCCTGCCGGAGGGCTGGGCGCTGCCCTCCTACATCGCCGTCGTCATCCAGCTCGCGAACGTGGGCGTGGTGCTGTACGTGCTGCTGCGGCGGCTGTTCCCGCGCGCGCCCGACTCGCTCTACATCTACGCGCTGCTGGTCGTGGCCACGCTGGCGCTGTTCCTCAACGGGTTCCTGTACGCGGAGACGGCGATGGTCACCGGCACGGAGCGCTCCGTGTCCTTCCTGTCGATCACTTTCTTCACGGGCTTCGTGGGCTGCACCAGCTCGGTGCTGTTCTACCCGTACCTGCGCAACTTCCGCGACGTGTACCTCGCCACGTACCTGGTGGGCGAGGGGCTGAGCGGGCTGCTGCCCAGCGTGCTGTCGCTGCTGCAGGGCGCGGGCGGCGAGGCGCGCTGCGAGTACGCGCCCGACAACAAGACCGTGGTGGAGATCGCGCCGGAGCCGCGCTTCGACACCACGGTGTTCATGGCGGTGCTGGGCTGCCTGTCGGCGCTGAGCCTGCTGAGCTTCGCGCTGCTGCACAACCTGGCGTCGCTCGCGACGGAGCGCGTGCGGCCCGCCGAGGCGGCCAAGGAGGACGAGGCGGGCACGGGCGGCGAGTCGCTGCTGGGCGCGCGCTGGCTGACGGTGATGGGGCTGATGTTCGTGCTCAACGCGCTGATGAACGGCGTGCTGACGTCCGTGCAGTCGTACTCGTGCATGCCGTACGGCGCGCAGGCGTACCACCTGGCGGTCACGCTGTGCGTCATGTCCAACCCCGTGGCGTGCCTGGCCGGCGTGTGGCTGCGGCCGCTGCCCGGCAGGCTGCTGGGCGGCGTGCTGGGCGCCGGCCTGCTGCCGCTCGTCTACCTGCTGGTCACGGCTGCGCTGAGCCCCACGCCTCCGCTGCACACGCAGACTAGCGGCAAAGTGCTCATCGTAAGTAACACATATTATTAATTAGTAGTAATTATTTACATAAATAATATTTTTTTTACAAAGTAAGTATTCCATGTAGTTTTGTATTCCAATAGTTGAACAAAAGTTTAAGTTCGAAGCCTGCAAAATCTACTCTTTGACTAACTGGCTTGATTAATCAAAATAAGGCACTCATCGATCGGGTAAAAATTTAAATAGATTGAAAGATCTTTGGTTGAGAGTTCAGAGTTCTCACACAGAGTTCAGAGTTACTTCAACGTCGACACAACGATGACTTACGAAAGTCTCAGGATGTTATCTTACTGAACCCCTTTTTACTAACCACTGTTTCGGTTTTTGTGGTGACAATAACTAACGAATTCATTTTAGTATGTGTGCGTATTTCAGGTGGCGACGTGGGTGTGCGTGTACGCGCTGATCTCGTACGCGCGCATGTGGGTGTACGGCTGGGCGCGGCGCGGCGGCGCGGGCGGCATGCGCGCGTGCGGCGTCGTCACGCAGCTGGGCTCGGCGGCCGGCTCGCTGCTGCTGTACTTCCTCGTCAACTACACCGAGCTGTTCGTGCAGGCGGAGCGCTGCCCGCTGCCGCCGCTCTAGACACGACGCTTCCTCATGCAGTCCCAACTGTTGCGTTGCTCGTTGCGTGTCCAAGAGCCAAAGACGACAACGAGGAGCCCGATACCAGCAGCTCAATCTCAGTCTTCGAGAAAAAGAACTGTAGGTTGCGCACGGTGGCGGTGTAAGTCAGATTTTGTTCAAGTGAGAGGAACAAACAAGTCCAGAGCAAATACGAAAGGTCGCCTTGCGCTGTGGTATAAAAGTTCCGAAACGCGGTGGTGCCATGGAAGTCTTGTGGCCCTGCGATGCTACAAGCGAGCATCTCTTTCGTCGCCGCAGTAATCAGTTCGATGCAACAGCGTTAGGTGTAGGTGCTGTGTTGACGCAGACTGGTATATTATTGTAGCGGGGTCACAAGGCGAGGTCAATTGAAGGTCAGCTGTCGTATATACTTTAAACTCTAAAGGATGCGATTCCACTGAAACGAAGACGTGTACGATCCACCATTTAGATTTTTGTGAGTGGAAATGAAGTCACAACATTTATAGTGCCAGTAATCGAATTGACCTTAGGACATCTCCGTTTCATTAGCTTTCCGCGTAAAGAGCCTAGTTTAAAAAAATAGCAAATTATTTAAATTAGAAATTGCGTATTTCTCGGGCTAAGTTTGTCGCATTACATTCCCTGAAGCCCGGATCTCGCGATTTGTGCTTGCACTAGTGAGCTACATATTTCAAAAGTACTCGAAGCTTTGAAACACGCATTCACTGTTTTGATTGACTAGTTTATTAGTCTTCTCGCTGCAGGCACGGAAACAAGACTTAGCGAAATAGCAAGGCTCGTCTCTCCCTCGCACTAAGCGCTGTTGTTGAGGCATAATTATTGCATACTGATTATAGAAATATCTGTTGTGTTGTTATTTGTTTTATTGTGTGTATATTCTCTACCTCAGGACGAGTATGCAATCTTATTTTGCCAATTAGAAACATTTGACAGTTACACTTGCAGCGAAAATTTGTGAGTAGTTTAATTTTTGCACTGACGGAGAAAGAGGTGGAGTTTTATAGTGCAATAAAACCATTTCACAGTGATATACAGGGTTATAAAAAATATCAAATCGCTCTCGGCCTGTATTTGTTGTTTACATTAAAACTAACAACTTTAGTTCTACGACTTTTCAAAATTCAGTATTAATTTATTTCATACAAAAAATGTTATTTCTGAAAAGTGACATTACGCTGTTGCGATTTCGCGCGGCGAGTTAGCGCGCCGTCGCGCCGCGGTCCGCGCCGTTGCCACTTGCCGAAATTACAATACAGAGTAGGAACAAGTAGAGTATCCCTTTAAAATATTGAATGTTTGATATTTCTCAAAATATCGAGTAAAGAGAAAAGTCGTAGAACAAAAGTTGTTAGTTTTAATGTAAACAAATACAGGCCGAGAACGATTTGGTATTTTTATGTAACCCTGTATTATACCGGTGTCATAAATAAATAATTGTACAATCAAAAAAATTACCCTTCGAAATTATCTCATAAAGTAATTTTTATTGTGCAAATATTTATCATAATTATTATTATGTACTTACGACTATTATACTTATTATCGTCTGTGTTATTATTTATGGTTGTGGACTGTGGAGTAGTTATCATGGTTGGTCTAATCCAAATAAGCATCTAATCCGATGAATTATTATTTGTAAATATGGCAGAATTGAATGGACTGAAATGGTTATCAAAGCTGTTCTTAACAGGGAAATATTTATTGGATATGAAATAAGTATATTTGATGCGTTAATTGCGTGTTTTGACACATTTAATTTATTATTAATTAATACGAAAATCTGACTATCAATTAGTTTTCCGTGGTGTGAGATTATATGAATTGTACTATAAAATGTGACGTATTATAAGATGGATACATTAAACAAATATGTACCTATGTGTAATTGAGGGTTTTTATATGGTTACCTAATTCTAAAGTTGGTAAAGGAAGTAAATTACCTATGATATGACTCAAACAATACCAAAGTAGCTTACACCCCATAGTGCAATGCGCTATATGAAATCTTCAGAGCTTCATACTGTAATTTTGATACTTATAGTGGTGATTACTGTTGCCTATGATTTGTTGTACATCGCTGCTTTAGTGAAAACAACAAAAATAACATTTTGTAGAACTAATGGATAAAAATGGGCGCAGTGGCTTTCGATTTTGAGCTATAGTTTACGGTTCCAGCTAGGTGCATTCACCGAGTTTGCCGACCAAATTTAAAATTTGATTCCAAAGTATAAAAAGAAAATTTTGAAGAACTAAATAAAAATATAATTTGGCGTATTGTGGGCTGTGGCGTGTAGTCCATAACTCATATCTATAACTGCCCAAACCATATAAACTTAAGTTTTCAGCAAAATATCCAAAGCTTTTATGCACGCTGCAATACAGAATCCAAAGCTGAATAAAGACGCAGACTTCAGACAGGACTCACCGTTTGTTTATATAGTCGAAGCTCGAGTAATGTTGACTCAACCCAAATGAGGCTGTGTTGCTAAGTTATACTTAGAGATGAATTTTATTAATATTTATTTGCTGATAAACATTTCGTCAGCGAGATATAAACTGAATATGCATATGATATGTACAAATATTTGTATTTTTATATATGTACTTAAGATGCGAGACTCGTATGTCAGCTCAATTACCTTATAGATAAGATGTGGACGGAATTATTTCGAATGTTAGGTACAATCTAGTACGTGTAATAACTTTCAATTTCGTTTTATGATTGTATTATTGTAGTCGTTGTCAGGTTACTGACTGTACTGTTTATTTCATACTTACCTAGTTAATTATATCTTTGACGTTCTACTTTGTGATAATCAATTAATTAGCTTTGGCCCAGAATTTGACTACCAACTCTATTAGTGTCCGAATGCACCAAAACTCAAGCCAAAGTATAAAATGCACTGTATGCTGAATTAGCGGCAGAATGTCAATAACTGTGTTTTTTTGTTGTGTGTTGTTGTCTGAAACTAATTTTTGTGTTCCACTGCTGCGCACGAGTATCCTCTCAGTTTGGCAAAGATTTAAATCAGTTTGGTCATAAGCCCACCACCATAGATTTATAAACGTCGTCGCTGGCGGATCTCTATGCCCACCACGTTGGCCAAGTGTGGGTTGGTGGGCTTCACACACCTTTGAATACATTGTGGTGAATTCTCAGGCATGCAACTTTCCTGTTTTCCTTCACTGCCAAGCGACTTATATTTAGTTTCATTGCAAAGTCAAAGGATTCGAACGACTTCCTGAAATAATACAGAACCAAATTATATGATCCAATGAGCTGTCACTGCCACTAATATTTTTATATTATGGTAGGTAGGTAGGTACTGGGTTTTAAAAATTGAGGCTTCAAATTGTTTCAAATGTTGGAAAAAAGCAGAAAGATCAAAAATAGAAAAAGCCTGGGAATTTGATTCTTGTTGCATTAGATTTCGTAAGTTATACTTACCTACTACTTAGTAAGAATACTGTAATTTTTTTTTAATTTATCTATTACTTGCAATGTTCCTTTAAACTGCACTTGTTGAAGTTTTCGATATATTTTTAGATTGTGGTATATAATGTGGGTAGTTATATAAAGATCATAGAATAAATCAGTATTGCATCAGCAGGCGTTTGATTACCACATGGTGACAGCGGTGGGATTTCAAATGTGAAAAGTTAAACGGGATAACTTTATAAGTTGCTAGATTCATTGTTTGCTTGATTGTGCATTGGTGTGCATGAATCGCGGTATGGAACACGCGCGTCCCCCCACAGAGTTGGTAGTAGAAGGCGGCCCGGCAGCGCGAGCTGACGCGTGGCGCACGTGGCGCAAGCAGTTCCACGTGTTCCTCAAGGCATCGGGAGTCGCGAAGGAGCCTGCGGACGTGCAGGCCAGCCTGCTGATCAATCTCATAGGTCCAGCTGGATACGACGTGTACACTACGTTTTCTTACGGCAAAGGCGAGAGCGAAGACGACATCGAGTGCCTATTGAGAAAATTCGATGAACATTTCGGCACAAAGCCGAACGTAACGCTGGCGAGATTCAAGTTCTTTACGCGACAACAAGACTCGTCGGAAACGATCGATCAATACGTCACCGCACTGAGAGTTCTCAGTCAGCATTGTGAATTCGCTCAGCTCAAAGATAGTTTGATACGTGATCGCATCGTCTGTGGGATATCCAGTATAACCGTACGCGACCGGTTACTCCGCGCGGAGGATCTGACCCTGGCGAAGGCCGTCCAGATATGTGAGGCGGCGGAGATGTCCAAGGAGGAGAGTCGACTCATCGAGGCATCCACCTCCGAGGCGGCGTCCGTGGACGCGATAAGAAAGGAGTTCGCTCGAGGCGACGGCGCGGGCGCGAGCGCTTCGCGCGGCGCCAGCGGCGGCGGGGACCGTCGGCGGAGATATCGCGGCGCGCGCGGCGGGCGCGGCGCGCGGTACGGATCGAGATCGCCTCCCTGTGACTCCTGCGGGAATTATCGTTGCGCAGGGGATGAACATTGTGTTGCGCGAAATGCTACGTGTTTTGTGTGTGATAGTCGAGGTCATTTCGCTAAATCAAAGAAGTGTACGAGCCGCAAAGTGTTAAATGTGAGTGTTGACAGCTCGGAAGATGATGTGTTTTACGTAAATATGGTAATAAGTGAAGTTAAGGAAGGCGTCTCGTGCAAAGAATGGTTTGAAAGCTTTCAATGTAATGGTAAGCGAATTCAATTTAAATTAGACACTGGCTCAATGTTGAATATAGTATCTAAAGATGATTTTAATAAGTTAGGCTTTTCATTAAAAACTTTGAAACCGTTTACCAAGCGTGTACAATCTTTTACTGGCAACGAAATACCTATACTGGGTGTTGGTGATTTAACGTTGACGCATGAAAACAATCAATATTCCTTGGCATTTGTAGTGGCCGACTTAAATTGTCAAAACATTCTCGGCTTGAAAGGTTGTCTAACCCTGGGACTGATAAACAGAGTAAACGCACTGGAACTTTCTAAAGTCAAAAGTAGATATGCGGAATTATTTCAAGGGCTAGGTAAATTGCCTGGTAAATATTCGATATCGTTAAATAAAAACATCCAACCAGTCGTTTGCCCACCTCGTAAAATTCCGATCGGAGTACGTGATAAATTATATTCCGAGTTATGTAGAATGGAAAAACTGGGAGTAATAAGGAAGGTTTCTCATCCGACTGACTGGGTGAACGCTATTGTCGTGGTCGCTAAGAAGAATGGTGATATTCGTCTGTGCTTGGATCCGCGGCCCCTAAACCGTGCTATTCGACGTGCACATTATAGTTTACCGACGGTGACCGAGCTAGCGGTTAAGTTACGCGACGCTAAATTTTTCAGCGTTTTAGATGCGAGATCTTCTTTTTGGATGATCGAGTTAGATGATGCGAGTGCTGATCTATGCACATTCGGGACTCCGTTTGGAAGGTATCAATTTTTGCGATTACCTTTTGGTATCAACTGCGCGTCCGAGGTTTTTCATGCGAGAATAAGACAGCATTTAGAGGGATTAGACGGAATAGATTCCTTTATTGACGATATTATCGTATGGGGACGTACGAAAGAAGAGCACGATAAACGACTCGATCGACTGTTAAAAAAGTCCCAAGAAATAGGTATCAGATACAACTATGATAAATGTAAGTTTTGTGTGCAGGAAATAGTTTTTCTAGGTCATAAATTTAACAGTAATGGTATGCAACCCGATGATACTAAAATAAGAGCTATATTAGAAATGCCTTATCCTAATGATAGGAAAGCGTTGGAGAGGTTCTTAGGCATGGTGAACTATTTGTCAAAATTTATTCCAAATTATTCGGAATCCGTGGCTGTACTGAGAACCTTACTTAAAAAAGATTCGGAATGGGTATGGTATTCTAAACATTCGGAAGCGGTAGATATTTTAAAGAATAAATTATCATCAGCGCCGGTGCTCGCGTTATATTCTCCAGAGCTCCCGGTCACTATTTCCGTGGACGCAAGTGAAAGGGCCGCCGGTGGAGTGCTTTTGCAAGCGGGTCGACCTGTGGAATTTATTAGCCTCACGTTGACGGAGACCCAGGTTCGCTACGCGCAGATAGAAAAAGAGATGTTGGCTATTGTATTCGCCGTAGAGCGATTTAGGCAATATTTGTTTGGAAGGAGCGACATAATAGTCCAAACAGACCATAAGCCTCTTGAAGCTTTATGTAAAAAACCACTCGCATCTGTGCCTATTCGCTTACAGAGAATGATGCTGCGGTTGCAGGGGTACGACCTGAAGGTAGTTTATACACCCGGTAAATATATGTATATAGCGGACACCCTGTCTAGAGCCGCATTGCCGGAAGTCATGAGTGATCACATAAGTTCTCAAACATGTTTCTTAATTGAGAACACGCGATTCAGTGACAAAAAATTAGAATTGGTAAAAGAGCATATCGCCAATGATGCTGAAAGTAAAGATTTAATCTCGTACATCATAAACGGCTGGCCGAAACACAAGAAAAATGTTAATGAGAGCCTTAGGCTATTTTGGCAGCATAGAAGTACATTGCAGTACGCAGATGGTTTAATTTTCAACGGAGACGTTTTGTATATACCGCGAACTTTACGCAAATTAATGTTAGTGCGGGTGCATGAAGGGCACCTAGGTATAGATCGCTGCAAGCAGCGAGCACGTGAAGTCATGTTCTGGCCCGGCATGTCCCGCGACGTGGAGCGCGCGGTGCGCGATTGCGAGACGTGCGCGTTGCATGCGCCGAGCCCGCGAGCTCAGCCGTTGCAACAACATTTCGTTCCGAATATTCCATGGCAAAAGTTAGGTTCGGATATATTTGAATACAAAAAGAAATATTATATTATTTTAGTAGATTATTTCTCGGGTTACGTGGAAGTAGATATGATAAAAAATTTAAGTAGCATGTCGGTGATACAATTTTTGAGGGAAAACTTTGCCCGCCACGGCGTTCCTTTGGAGCTAATCACGGATAACTCTACGGCTTATAGTTCGCGTGAATTCAAACATTTCATGCACGAATGGCAAGTGCGTCACGTGACGTCGTCGCCGCACTATCCGCAGTCAAATGGGAAAAGCGAACGTACTGTGCAAACTGTAAAACGAATGCTTAAAAAATGTATCGATTCAGGACAGGACTTTTACGTCAGTTTACTTAATTACAGAACGACGTCGCGAGATGGGTTAGACTCACCGGCACAGATTCTTATGGGTCGGAGGCTCAATACGAAATTGCCGATTAATCATAAGTTATTGCGAGATAAGGTAGATAACGATACTAATTATGAATACATATTAAAACGTCAAATGGAAACGAAACAGCAATTTGACAAGCGTGCCACCCCGCTTAGGGACTTAGCGTCAGGTGAAAAAGTTATTCTTGCTGATGGCACAACTCGTAAACCTGTCTCGGTAGTGGCCCGCGCGCCGGAGCCGCGCTCCTACTTCGTGAGGGATGATAGTGGTCGCTTGTGTCGCCGCACGCGTCGGCACCTCATAGCTCGTGCGCAGCACCCTAAGCCACCTAGCGCCGCCGGTGACTACAACGTTAAACCGCCAACGTCCAGCACCGACGGCTCTGGCGACGATCAAGACCTTTCGGAGCCAGATACTATGTTAAAAAGAAAGGCTTATATTATGGCCAAAAACAAAATTATAGATAACAAGAATATTTAGAATTTGTCTTTAAAATTGTGTTGTTTTTAATTGTGTGGAAAGGTAAATTGTTCAAGTGCATTATATAAACTCATCTCTATACCAATTGTATCCTATATTAGAATGATAATTTAACTTTATTCTTAAGTAAGTATGTTTTATAATTTAAATTTTGTAAGAAGGGAGATGTGGTATATAATGTGGGTAGTTATATAAAGATCATAGAATAAATCAGTATTGCATCAGCAGGCGTTTGATTACCACATAGATACAAAATTTTATTTAGAGAATAGTTACTACTGTAGTACGAGAGTCCATTTCATGAAAGAATTGTCGTAGGCACAAACTGACAATCTATTTCTTAGAGTTTGTGAGGTTGTAAGGGGTAATCTCTGGATCTACTGAACCAATTAAATATGTTTTAGAACGGAAATTTAATACGTAGAATATTTGTACTCTATACAGTTTAAACAAATATCTTCAAAGATATTAGCAAAATATAAACGTGCGGTTGCGCGCCGTCCCGGTGCGGCCATTGCCGCCAATCAGCAAATAAAAAAATTGGACTTTCGTTCTCTTTTGGCGGTAAAGCTTGAAAAAGTACGTCGCTGTAGCCTGTATGGCGTATACCAGGTTTTCTTTTGTGATTTGGACTCTTCGTACATAATATTATGTACTATACCTATATATGTAAGTATAATGTTGTGCGTATCATACGGCAGTTGTCACCTTGCCAATATTAACATATTCTCAGATCTGTGGTTGTCGCAACTAGGCAGCTTTCTTTTAGGGTTCCGTACCAATATGGCAAAACCAAAGCGATAATTTTTCTCTACAAAAGTTAGTACAATTCGTTAGCAAAAGTTATTCTTGTCGTTTTACTTTGTCTGTAGTACAGAACCCTCGGTGTGCGAATCAGTCTCGCACTTAACTTTAATTTCGTGAAAATTCTATTAATATTAATGATTGCAATTTTTTTTTTTTTTTTAGTTATAGATAGGCTTTCGCTTGACAACAATTATATCTGATGGGCAGAAATGATGAGGTCTAGGATGGAGCGCGCTTGCCTAGAAAATGCCTATTCACTCTTCTCTTGAAGGCACCCAGGTTGTACTTGGCTGGGAACACAGAAGCTGGAAGGGTGTTCCACACCTTAGCGGTACGTATCAGAAACGTGGAAGAAAATCGTTTCGTAGTTGGTAGTTCACTGGTAGGTATGCTTGACAGTTGAAAAGCGTGTATGCAAAGTATAAAATTTTGTTGATGTATTAGGTAAAGACAATAAACATTGTTATTGAAGATAAAAATACATATGCCGTTTTATTTGTCCCAACTATTGTTGATATTCATCTAAGTAGCTCCCTACAGATTTCCGCAAACTTTAATGATAAACCCTTATGTTTGTTCTGTAGGTAGGTATTGTAATTTTCATCTCATTGCAACTCCAAACCGTTTGGCAGTGCATATCTATTTATCAGTAAGTTTGCACCAGACGTAGCAATTATTCAAGAAATCATCGGGAATCGAGCCTCCTTCCCCAGAAGTAAAGAACATCAAAACACAGCGCCAAAGGGTTCAATGTTCATCGGAAAAGTAATTCTCGTAGGAAATATTAATTAAATGAACTAGTTATAGATGCGAGGGTGGTCGGCTTGTTTGTCTTGCAATCACGAAGTGCAGGTTAACCGAGTGCGCTCCGCAAACAGTCACTTAATCACAGGTTGTTAAGGGCTAGTCGTCTCTATTTTGACCCAATCTTAAAAGCGATTAGTGTCGCTTACAATTATTAGGAAATTCGGAAACTCAATGCCAATAGGAAAGTTCCATTTTTAGCAGATTCTGCCGTATCATAGAAGTAGGTACTGATGTAAGGTAGAGCCAGAAGGCAACAAAATTGACCTAAATCATCTTAACCACAGGACGCCGGTAAGGCGGCAACAAATTAAGCTGCACATGACGGGATCATGGGCACACTGCACAGTGCACATCGCTACCAGGTGCTTTAGACAGATCCATAAGTTGCTGTTATACTTACGTATCGACCAAGACCGAACAATCTCCATAACGTGTGATTGTTGCGGCCCTACCAGCCCGTGAAATTCAAATTTTATTTAGTTTTTCGCAAATATTAGACTAACTACACATAATACATTTAAGGCAATGCATTTTGCGGGCCTACTTTTTATGCATCTACATGTTTTTAATAGAAACTTTGCTCGAAAGTTACCACTCATCTCATATTGGTTCCCGAAAGATAATTTATTGCAGTTTCCCAGATTTCGAGCAATCGGGAACCAATATGAAGTAAATGAGTATTGTTGAGCAGAGTTTTTATTAAAAACATGTACTTAGTTGCATAAATTTTGTGCCCGCAAAACTCATTGCCATTAGCCTTCCATGTATAATTAGCCCACTTTGAGCGAAAAACTAAATAAAATTTGAATTTTCGCGCCCGGATGGTACCCATCGCCCTTAAAAGTTTCTCTAGTTCTACCCCTTATTAAGCAACCCTTTAATGAATGTATGAAGAATGTCGCTATCCCGCTACCACACAACACCCGCGAGACAGTAAGTAAGCAGAAGCAACTTATTCGCGTCACAACACTTCACGACGATGGACGTCATTAGCTTCGTTGTTTCTTTCTTCGTCGCCAAGAAGCTCTCACTCTTGACAGCGTTCTTATGTTGGAGACCAGGTATCTACCTATATAGTATGTTATTGGTGCCGATACTGAATATACGGAAAAATCTAAGCATATTTTAAACTCTGATTAAATTATGGCCCTTCGAGCCGGATCTACATGTGTGGACTCTTCAAAAAATTGTACCCCTACACCTATGCATAAAAAAGTTATAATTTACGTTCGTAGGGTTACATTAAATTAACAAATATATAAATATTAAACAGGAATATCTTTTTATGGTAAACAAATAAGTAGTTAATGTTTATTTGGTTAAGTTTAATGCACGCCAAAACTATTGAGACCTAGCCATAAATAAGAACGCACCGAATCGTAACACTGGGTGGACTAGGTGGACAAATCAAAAGCCAATTAAGTAAGTAGCTTATCTAACGCCCCCCAGAGGACGTGCGGCAGCTGATGCAGCGCGGCCACTCGGCGGGGCTGCGCGTGCGCGTGCTCGGTGACTTCGTGCGGCTGCCGGCGCTGCCGCCCTACCGCCGCTTCCGAGAGGGCATGCTGCTGGACGTGCGCTGCGACAACAGCGCGTTGGTGCTGGACAAAGTGCGAGCCGACTCCTACACCGAATTATTCTCCTATTAAAAAAAAACATTCGTTTTAACCGAACCTTAATGTTTGTTGTTGGTATTACCAAATTAATCTAGCTCTGCTGGTGCTATGACTGGTGCCTACTCTTTTTGTTGTTAAATAACAATATACGAGTAGGTTTGTAGGTACAACGGTCATTAAGTAGGATATACATAGATTTTTACCAATACGTTGAAATTGGAGAACCGTTTAAAAAGCAAAAAACAAAGTCCTCAGTTCAGATTTTTTAGTAGGGTTAAGAGAGACGTGATATGATTAATACTAATCAATCAGAAATATCAAATAAGTCAGTATGACATCACTCATCATCATCATCATCATCACGCGGTCCCACTTTTGTAATTTCAGGCATCACCAGCACGCGCCTTCAATCTCCGACATTCCTGGCTCCTAATCGACGATTCGCCTTTCAACGTCTCTTATCTGGAAACGACTCTCGGAGACACCCTGATCCTGCCCGACGCCGACGTGACGTGGGCGTCATCGGACGTCATGGTGGACGTGTACCGGGTGAAACACGACCAGCCCCTGGTGGTGACCAGCCTCGGAACTGGGAGGAGTCAGGAGGAGTTGGAGAGGCTGTGGGCGGGGCTGCCGACCGCAGTGTCGAGGAGGAAAAATCTAAATAACGTCTTCCTGAAATCGGCCACCGTTGTAAATATATTATCCAACTGATCGATTCGAATATGCCGTTATATTTCGTATGCGGGTAGAGTGATGAGGAAGTATCCGATATTTGCAGATCACGCAGCCGCAGTTCTTCAAGGGCTGGACTGATCTTTCTGATCGGCAAATCGATACGTTTCCGAAGGTCACATATCCGCTGATGATGTTGTGTGGAGAAGACCTCAAATTTCGGTAAAAATATATTCAACATCTGTAGCATCCACAGCACCAGACTCGCCACTGTCGTTGTTTGAATGGTTTTTGAAGGTGCTGTTGATAACTTTTGAAAAACCTCAAAGGTAAAGTTACCTTGTACAACTCCAGCCTCCGGGCACATACTTACATTAGGTATTTATTTAAGGTACACATAAAATGAGTCGAACAACGCAACGCAACAAGGAGGTAGCTGTAAGCTTGCCGGCTTTTGTATAAAATAACTCTTAGCAGATTTACCACGCATCAACATTGCCAAGATGAAACCTATGTTTATTGTGAGCCATGTTTTGGTTGCCAGTTGGTGAGCCAGGTGAGGTTGGAGTGTCATTGAATGTGACCCGCGAGGACGTGTGTGCACTGTGCAGGTACAACTTGCGGCAAGTGGACCTGTACGGCGAGGAGCACAACGGCTCGTTCGACGGGCTGGTGGGCTACATGCAGCGCGGCGAGCTGGAGGTGGGCGTCACCTCCATGTTCCTGCGCGGGGACCGCTGGCGCGTGGTGCACTTCTGCGCGGAGACGGTCGAGCTGAGGTACTCGACACCACAAGTTATAAAGTACCATGAACACGTACCGACGCAAAGATATATAAGATCTGTCATAAATGGGGCTGATAAATGTATCAATCAGCGCATAGATGTTAGTTCGTCGCTGCTATAAGTATTTTTGCAGATGATTAAGATTAACGGAGGTCAGAAGAAATAAAAACGATCAGGATCGAGAGAGAATTATAATTGACAGGTTACAAGACGTTACAATAGTTGACTGTCAAATCAAAAACTTAGTTATGTCCATTAGCGACACGCCTACTGCCGATCTGCTCTTCAAAAAGCATCAGGCGCAAACAGCAGAATTAAGGGGCATGATGCTGGAATGCTGGATGATATATGGTTTCAGGGGCAACTTCCTGTTCCGGCAGCCGTCGCGCTCGGCGGTGTCCAACGTGTTCGCGCTGCCGTTCAGCCGCGGCGTGTGGCTGGCGCTGGCGGCGGTGTTCGGCGGCGCGGCGCTGCTGCTGGCGCTCTTCGGGGCCGCCGCGCGCCGGCACACGCGCGACCGCACCGCGCAGCGGCTGACGTTGCTGGAGAGCTTCACTTACTCCATAGGGACCATTTGTCAGCAAGGTATCATGGAGAAACTTATTGAGCAGGGTATCAACTATCACGTAACATAGGTTGCTTGGCAGAGATCACTAGATACTTAGCGGTAAGAGTTAAGACCGCCTTTTGTATTAATTACTTTTTACTCCTTAGATATGTGTTTCTTATGTTTTGTGGTGTACAAATAATGTGTTAAATAAATTGACAACCAACCAAACCAACATTGACGCCAACGTGAGGAAATGAGTGACGATCCAGGCGTCCGTTCTAAGAATCAATAATTGGAGACGCGTATTGCTCTGCTTGTCTCTCTATCTCGGAACAGAGTCAGAGGCTCGTTGTGTGCGCCAGGTTCGGACCTGGCCCCGGAGCTGCTGTCGGTGCGCGTGCTGATGTTCTGCACGGTGCTGGCGTCGCTGTTCGCCTTCA
This sequence comes from Coenonympha glycerion, assembly GCA_963855885.1. Classification (NCBI taxonomy): domain Eukaryota; kingdom Metazoa; phylum Arthropoda; class Insecta; order Lepidoptera; family Nymphalidae; genus Coenonympha; species Coenonympha glycerion. The sequence continues at coordinate 279,379 of OY979635.1, forward strand.
CCTCGTACTCCGCCAAGGTGGTGGCCATCCTGCAGACGCCCAGCGACGCGCTGCAGACCATCGCGGACCTCACGCGCTCGCCCATGGAGCTGGGCGTGCAGGAGACCACCTACAAACGCACTTACTTTGCCGTGAGCTTCGTACTATTGCATTTTATTTACAGTAGGCATTATATTATCATTCCATCCCAGCTTCATTTGTTGTTTTGTATTGTGTCAACCAGCTTCTGGTGGGTATTAGGGTTTTACCGCAAAACGATGTGTTGCAACAAGATTTCTCAACCTTGCTTGACTTAATTTTGCAGGAAATTTTTAGAAGTAGGTACGTGTACGTGTATTTTACACAGTCTCTTACCTTCTTGTCACCGGGCTGATTGCTTCACGCAAGTCTTATTTTATTTAATTTTGTTTGTCTAGGAAAGCAGTGACCCCGCCACGCAGGCGCTGTACCGGCGCAAGCTGCTGCCGCTGGGCGAGCGCGCCTACCTCAGCGTGGTCGATGGGATCGCGCGAGTGCGCACCGGACTCTTCGCCTTCCAGGTTGTTCTACGTTTAGTTGCTTTTGTTAACGCCATCTCTAACTACTAACGCAACAAGACCCAAACTGCCCAAATCCAGGAACCAATACTTTATCAATGCTTTTAGGACTTGAAACTTATAGTGGTCGGGTTAATTTCACACATTTTAAGGACCCTACCTGAGGAGCAGAAGGTTGTCTTGAAGTGGAACCATTAAGTTTGCACTGTAATTTCACTCCCAGCGCCCATGACCGGTTTTTCGGCAGGTAGAGGAGAGCTCAGCGTACGACATCATCAGCAAGACGTACACAGAGCGCGAGAAGTGCGGGCTGAAGGAGATCAAAGCGTTCACGCTGCCCATGGTGGCCGTGCCCGTGCGCAAGCACTCCGGGTACCGCGACCTGCTGGGAGCCAGGTGACTAGCTTACACTGCACCAGCTAAATCTTCATCGACACCAGACAGGGCTTTGTAGGCTTTTGTGGAGGGTTTGTACTTTGTAGGCTAGGCTAGAACACTTTGTATCTACATTAATTCATTATCTACATCTTGACTTAGTGAATCTTCATTAACTTGCTAGCTACGTACTAGGATTGTGACATGCCCATTACCATTTATCCATACTTATAAAGGATTTTCAAAGCATGTTTTGCTCGTAATATTTACTAACGTCTTTGCAAGTAATTTAAAGACATCCAATAACTGGAAACATGTTCAAGTTATAATTTTAGAGTATTTCTGAGTTATCATTGATGTCGGTGGTGATGCCTGGTGGCGTGGTGTCGTGTCGCAGGCTGCGGTGGCAGCGCGAGGTGGGTCTGATGGACCGCCACCGGCGCATCTGGATGAGCAAGAAGCCCAAGTGCGACGCGGGCAGCGGCGGGTTCGTGAGCGTGGGGCTGGTGGACGTGCTGCCCGCTGCGCACGCGCTGTTCGCCGGCGCCGCGCTCGCGGCCGCGCTGCTGCTGCTCGAATGCGCTGTGCACGTTGCCCGCGTGCGGTGCTACGATCATACAGGCAGTAGGAATAGGCCGGTCGCTGAGCGGTTAACAGACGACTAGTTGAACGTTGCACTTTGGGTTACGCTTTGGCGAATCAGCAGCAGAATTTTACACCAATGTGTTAAAACGACATTTATACTCTAGGTTAATTGGAACCCTACAAGAAATTCAGCGAATAAAAAAGTCATATTTAACACCATACGGCTTGAATTGTAATTTATTTAAGTTTATTTACTTAAAAAATACTTAGAAATTTATTTAGTTACTTTTTACATCTATCACATTCACTGTAGTAACTTTGGAATTTGAATTTGATTCACTTAAATCACTGTATTTTGATAAAATTGGTAGAATGTATGTTAATTTAATTGCTTCAAAAGATAATTAAACACTATTTTTCCTAGCTACATCTTTTGTTTCATTACTTTTGTGGTAACAATCGAATCCCTCAGGATTCGGCTTATGTACTAATAGGTAAATGTTCTTCTATTTTGAAATTGCATCTCTACAGAGTGTGTTTCAGATAGTCTGCAGTGCTATTCTACAAAATGTCCATCTCTGAAACAGCTGCCAGACAGCTGCCAAGCCGAAGATGGCATGCAAAATTGTACTCTATTACAACTGACAAATTCATAGATGCATAGATGTACGCTCGTCGCTGCTTTGCAGAATAGCACGGCTATTCTATCTTCGCATACAAAGAAAAATAACAAAGACAAATTTTTATCTTATTGACAATTATAAACCTCTACACAATATCTGTACGATCCGTTTAAGATTATCCGGGATCGGGGGACTGATGAAGCATTCGGCCGTTGTTTATGGCGTTATGATTTATTGTTTCGAAGCTTCATCCGTGCAAGAGCAGTGACAACCATCCACTTCTCACGGCTTCACCGACCAGCCTCATGCGTGCAAACGATAATATCGGACGAATTATCCCGGGAGAGTGTGGGAACTCTTTTTTTAAATTAATAATTTACCTAATTCGTTTTATGCTTTGGATATATTTGGTAATCGCTATTCAAACTATGAATTTTATCAGCACCATCCGGCAATTGGCGTCTCGCGTCAGTTGTCGTATGTTGAAACAGCCACGCGCCTCGTGGATCCGCCACCGCACGCGAGGTGAGTGCGGCCGGCTACGGCATGGCGAGGAAGAGGCACTCGACGACGAGCAGCGCGAACAGGAGCGCGGCGAGCAGCGCGCGGTCCAGCAGCTGCGCCGCCGCCGCCCACGCGCTCCACTCTGCGCTGGCGCCCTGCAACACCGGCCGCATCAGCGCGCTGTCCGCGTGTGTAACAACCTCGCCGTGTGAGACGGAAACGTACCTGAGGTGGCGTCAGGCTGCAGATGGCGGAGGCGCCGGTGACGAGCGAGCGCAGCGCGGCCGGCGGCGGCGACGTGCACGCCGCCACGCGCAGCACCAGCGCCGCGCCGGCGCCGCACAGCGCCGCGCACACGCTCGCCGCGCACATCAGCCGCAGCAGCAACGGTGCGCCCGCCGCGCCCGGCACGCGCGTCAGCGCCGACACCAGCCTGCCGCCCACACCGGGTTAATAGGGTATTTGACTCCAATTTTTTTATTACTTTATTATAAAGTAGAATTAAAATAATGACGTGCACTGAAAGAACTAATTAAATCGATCAAATAACAAAAAAGTTATAAGCATTTAAAGATTTGTGATTAGACAGAGATAGCAACATGAAATTGTGACGTCACACCTTATCAATGCCATAGTAGCTTCGTGCGGCTTCATACAAATTTTCGTTTTGCGAGAAAGGGATAGAAGATCCCCCCACTCCAAAGTTTAAACGCCTGTAACTTTGTAAATCTTCGTTGGATTTTAATATTTCTTTCACTGCACGTTATTATTTTTATCCTACTTTATAATAAAGTAATATTTTTTATCAAATTCAAAAGTAGTGTAAGACCCAATTGTACGAACTATTAGTATCAACATCATGATGGCCCAGTAGGTGTATCTCGTGGTCGACTGATGCATGAAACGCTAGACAATACTGGTGTCGAGTTATTCTACCGGCTAGCGGAGGAGGCGTTCCCTCATTTATTAAAAATAAAAACTTGGGGACTTGTATTTATATACACTTCTATTAACTAACTTCCCAGTTATTGCCTCGTATACAGAAGTGTTGATTACCGCGCGTTAGAATGTTAGTCACGTCAAAAGCCAGTATCGAATAGCATAGGCTCGGCGGACACGTTAAGTAACGTCTCACCACAGCGCGGTGATGAAAGCAGCGGTGGCACAAAGCGCGGGCCGCTCTGCGGGCGGCAGCAGCGCGGCGCCCACCAGCAGCAGCGCGGCGCCGCACAGCACGCTGCCGGCCGCCAGCGCGTGCGCCGCCGCGCGCCGCCGCAGCGTCAGCGTCCACGCCACCACATCGCCGCCTCGCCACGTCGTCTCCGCGCTGCTCGCCTTCAGCAGCTCCCACGTGCCCGACTCGAATACTGTCGCGTGCTGGAACGGAGAATCACCGATTGGAGAATGTTTAGCTGGTGGGAACTTTCCACATATTTATATTAAATTCGCTCAGTGATCCAGTTTCGCTCGGTGGTGATCTGTCTCCAGTCGTTCGTTTTGTTACAGCTCTGTCTCAATACCTCCCTGTCTCAATTGGACCTAACAGTTCATTGCTGAAGATCTGGTTCTGGTGTAGTTGCAACGTCTCGTGCATGGGTCAGTTGCTTCCACCGGTTTCTATTGAAGGCTAGCCTAGCATATTTAAATTCAGAGTCCTTCGGTTGGAATGTTTATCTGGTTTGTGAAAGTAACCGTGCATTTTCCAGTGCAATAACAGAGACGCCATTTACCGGAAAGTTCTCGACGCTCAGGTTGTAGGCGGCGGCGTGGTGTCGCGAGCCGAACTTGAAGGAGGCGCGCTGCACGTCTCGCGGCCACTGCTCCAGCGCCAGGCTCACCGGCGCGCTCAGCTCGAAGCGCACCACCCACGACACGCGGCCCTCGCTGCGACAGGAGAAATGTTAGCACAGATAGGGAATCAGAAAAAGAACTAGTCCCGAGAAAGTGCACAGATGTAGGTACTAAACGCACGCTGTCCCGAGTTTCGGTTTCAAGGATTTCCCTTCTATGACCTTCGCGTCGGTATCAATGCATCGTCAATCGTCAATTTATCTTCAATTGTAATAAATTGATTACAGCTGTTCAAAGAAAACATAAAATAGAACAAGGGCCCCATGCAGTACCTATCTAGTATCTATCTATTGCCAATAAAAGAGGACGACTCGCGTAAACAAGATCGCTTTATCAAAAAGCAATATCCAACAGCCTGCGCCTCTAGTTGCCACAGCTCGGTCGTCGTTGTCTGCTAGCAGTTAACCCGCCACAAATGCTACCTGAAGAGGCGCGCGCGCAGCCCCACGCCCGCCGCGTTGCCGCGCGTGACCGCGTTGAGCGCCACCACGTCGGGCAGCCACAGGCGCTCCGCCGCCGCCATGCCGCTGTGGCAGCCCCAGCTGCTGGCGTTCCACGACAAGCGCGAGTCCTCCCAGCTCTGAAAAATCCACCACTTCATAAGTTTCTTTGGACACCATTGGCTTTCTCAACATAAACAAAAAAATAGGACTTCATTCTGCTGTCTCAAAATTTTGCAACTAATCTGGATTTTTTGGAATTACTTAGCCTCTTGTCCTAAGTAGGTAAATGAGTATTTCGGCATCATAGACAGTCATTACAACCTCGCTCGTGATTTTGTATAGAGGATTTATGTTTAGGGAAGGTACAGAATTGGAGACAACGAGGGTGCTTCCTCGTTTGTTTCGGAAAGCCGCGTACCAAGTGCATGGCCGCCAGCAGCGTGACGCTGGCGGCGCGGTCGTCGATGGTGGCGTGCTGCACGTCGAGCGCGGCGCGCACGCGCACGGCGCCGGGCGGCGGCTCCTGGCGCTCGTACTCCGCCAGCATCAGCTCCAGCTGCGCCGCGAAGTACGTCAGGTTGGCGCACGAGCCCGACGCTGTGCCGCGCACTGCCAACAGAACGTATTCCAGCATTATACAGAGGCCCTAGCCCCAGGCCTGACCTGTGAAAGGCTTTGGTCGTAGTCGGTTACCATCCTTCTGGTAAAGATGCTAAAGTACTGATAAGATTCTAGTAAGAAACTAAAGTTCTAGATTGAAGTACCCAAAGTTTTGCGGAGCTCTCGTGATTCGAGCTCGAGAGGTTCCTTTTCAATCATTTAACGTTTGAATTGCTACAGTTACTTATTTAAATTATTTATTATCTTTAGACACCTACTGTTAACTTTTTCCGGCGTCGTTGAATGAAGTAAAACCCGGTTTTAATAAAATAATAACAGCGATAATAGAATTGAGATAATAAACATACCTACTAGTAGATTTTAGGCTAAATCATGAAAAATAGGGATGGTTGCCTGAAGCAGCTTCGTGGATCAGCAGATGGAGCAGCTTGTTTGTCTGAAGTAACTGATATGGGCCGTTTGTCAGTGTACGTGTCCATAGACAAACGTCACAAGCTTACAACCTGTTCGTCGTGAATAATGATGGGAATTCCCCGAAAACTTAAGGTTATACAAAAAGAAGACACACAGGTTACCTTCAATATAGGATAATCTTGATTCTTGAAAGCTGTAGTAAATGATCAGAAATTGACAACCATTTGTAGATGGATGGGTAATAAGTAATTGATGAAAAACACTTTTCAAAATAGCTTATCTAGGTACTTAGGCGATACATGTCTTTGCTACAGCCTATTTCACTAATCACTAACCAGATCATTGATATTAGGATTAGTTTAAGACGTGGCCACCGGCTCGTTAAATCGAAATAAAAGTCGAGCCAAAGGCTGAATTTGAAACTCACAATATCCAGGTACCTACTGAAACAGTAGATTTCCTATAGGTACTTAGTAGTTCAACAAGGGCCTCTACAGTTCACGCACGACAACACACAACCCCTCTCACACACACACACATACACAAAATGCAGAAAGAGCCGAAATTATCTCCCCGATTATTCAATCATCACTTTTGTTAGTTTTTAAGGATGTATACAGATTGTTTACCGACGACCAGGAAGAGCAGTGCTGTGCTGAGGATCGAACTGGACGCCATTTCGCAGTGACTGCCGCCCTGCGCCTGCGCGCCGCCCGGACGTTGCTTGTGCGCGAGGCAGAGGTTCGCAACCTTTCAGAGCTATGAACTGAAATCATTTCATATTCAAGGGGGAAAAGATGGGTAAATTGCACATTACAACTAGAACGACACATTGAATTGGTGGCATACTAAAAATATCATTTTAACTTAATTTTGGACGCCTGTAAAGATAGCAGGTGTTTGCACTTGCAAAATGCAATTGCACATGATTTTATTTTTACGTTTTATTTACGTTCATTATTATTCATCCCTTACACGGGCTTAACAGGGTAAGATATCACCCAAACTTTTGCTTTCTTCAAAGGCAACCAATAAATGCTTGAATAAAATAAATGTATAAACGCTAAAGAGTTGGTAACTTCTGTGGTTGTCCGCTGCTGCGGCGTGGGCGCACTATCTCGTCCGGCGCCGCAAGGACGATCGATCCTCTGAAGCGCGCCAGGAATAGGTATACCAACGATTATTTTTATACGCCGCCTGATATGCCTATCTGTTTGTAGATAGTTCATTGACTGTTCGAGGAGCGATGGGGACAGGAGACAGTCTTGCAGCCATAGTCAGATTATTGATCGTCACAGAAAGCTGTCGATCGCTCAAATTGACCGAAATTCATAGCTACTGCTGCTGATCATCGTCACACTATGTCGCAGTGTTAGTTACTCTCAAACTTCATACTGTCTGCCTCGCTGCCTAAACGCTTACTCGCAACGGGGTGCGCCAGGCTTGAGGATTCACAGTTCACACCACTTTCAAAAACATCTTTATTCTCTACGTTACTACAAAGTATAACGGAAGAGATATGAATAGTTTCACCTAACGCCCATGTGACGGTAGCGAAACGTCCAATCCTCATATTTTGACTAAGGTGTAGAATTGTCTCTTCACGGGAACAGAGCGAGCCATGGTCTCGTTTTGACATGAAAATATTTTTGTTGGGATACATAATAAATAATAATCAATTATTATTGTAGGTATGTCGTTGATGCAACTATGCAAACTCTAGGAATAATTATTTTGTTTATATTTTGTTCGTAACCTTGGTGTTTAATAATATTATTTGCTTATCTGCATGTAACCTAATAAAAATAAATTAGCAACAACTTTTTTCTTCTCTCTACCTAAAACTGCACTGATACAGAGCTCATTATTTATGCGTAGGTATGCGTTAGAGACGTATTATTCCATTTTTAGGCAGGTACTTAGGTAGGTATTATTCTGGTGTTCTGTGGTAGTGAGCCCCAGTTATTTTCCATTGAAGACTTTTCCCGAGCGGAGACTGTTCTAGAAGCGCCAACGGTGTTTATGTCTATCTATCACATTATTGTAATTTTACAATACCAATTGCAATTAATCACGATAGCAGCCAAATTGACAGTGGCTCCGTTTCGTCCATTTGAGGCACGGATTCTTAAAAAATATATCTCCTTTGGACACAGAATGTGATTGCATTTTGATGATTTTTGTTATAAGGTCTGTATCGAACAGAATTAGCCGTGCTATTCTGCAAAAATATTTAGGTAAAACAGCGACGAGCGTACATCTCTGCATCTATGAATTTGTCAGTTGTAATACCTAGAGTACAATTTTGCATGCCATCTTCGGCTTGGCAGCTGTCTGGCAGCTGTTTCAGAGATGGACATTTTGTAGAATAGCACTGCAGATTAGAATTTTTTATCCTCCTAAGTTTGTTTAAATTAATTGTATTAGGTATTAAAGAGCTGGTTCTTATTTTGGTTTTAAGAAAAAGTGGCCCTAGTTTAGTTCCAAGATTCGAGGTGAACATACCAAAAAACACAAAAAGCTTGTTAAAATTATGGTAATTTATTTATGCCCAGTTGACATTCAAATGAGATGACAAAGTTGGACAGGTTTGCGGAGGCGCCGAGTTATATAACTGGCGGACGCGCCGGCGCGCCATACTGTCCCTGCCCAGTGCCCCGAGCCCGTGTCCATGTGACTACCACCAGTGCAGCTTCAGTGCAGCCTCAGTGCAGCGTCAGTGCAGCCTCAGTGTAGCTCGAGTGTCGCGCGACTCGCCCACAGCCGCACAGCGGCAAGCCGGCGTCATGGCAGCGACTCGGATGCTGCTCAGCGTAACGCGAGCAATTGCTGTATTTCTAATTGGTAAGATGTTTCACAAATAATGGTTACTGGCATAGAGATACTAATGGTTACTGGTAGGTTTATAATAAATCCGCGCGGTAAATTGGTCAAACAACGGGTAATGCTACCGGCCAATGCATGGCAATTTCAAAACCTGCTGGGTAACTAAGCAAGTATTGTGAAAACGGCTAAACAAAAATCTACCTAAATATTTGGTTTTTCGCAATATGTAAGCTAATAGGTAATTACTCATTATAGGCTTGCGACTGTAAAACTGCGGAATGGTAGAATCATTTCCTCCTTTTCTACTGTAATATAATTACGAAAGTGACTATGTCTGTCTGTTATATACGTTTTCACACCTAAACCACTGAACCGGGATCCCAATCTTGATTTTTAATGATTTAATAAAAAATGGTAGGTAAGTACATAGATAGACGTAGAGCTTAGAACAGGACCTAATTTTACCCCAAAAATACCACGGTTCCACTCGTTATAGCAAAATATAGATACGTATACCTACCTAGGTAGTAATTTCAGCAAACTATTTTGAGAGTGGGTATAAATTTGAAATAGGTTCATAGTTTGAAAAAGGGAGCGGGAAACGAGATGGGAACACTGTTAATCCCGGGAAAATTCATGATTTCCGTGGGATTTTTAAAATCCAAAACTTGAAAATATTATCATACATCATGTCTTCAATTCAGTGTCCATTATATTATCAATTCAATTCAATAGCTTATCGATTGCGAAAAACCTATTTAATTTGAAATTGTCGGACAGCCCGCAAAAACTACTCCCTAGTCTACATCGCCGCATGTGATCGTCAGTGACATCATTTCCAGTTTTTCAACGAATTCTACAGCTTCGGTCATTGTCACGCCCAAACTAGAATTTACATTTTTATGATAAGTATTATCGCCGATTCTGTTCTTATTATTTAGAGCCCACATAATATTATTGTTCGTGTTTGTATACTTGTTCACACCACCACTAGACAGAGCATGAAACTGAATAGGTAAAGGAGAATGCCTGAAAATGGGCTAGATTTGCGTCACTCTGCGTCTCAAGCACGTATGCATGAAAATGGGCTAGATTTGCGTCACTCTGCGTCTCAAGCACGTATGCATGAAAATGGGCTAGATTTGCGTCACTCTGCGTCTCAAGCACGTATGCATGGAGAATCTTCTTTCGAAATGTGAAAAGGGGTTCAAAAGTGTTATAAAAAAAGTAAATACCTAAACGTTTTGAAACATGTAGAACCGCCATGCCACCAACGATATCAATCTTTGATAACAATTAACATCTATTCAAAATGTGAATGAATATTTAGGTTTATTATGTTAATTCGTAACCTTTTCTGGTGCGATACACATATTGCTTTTTGCATATATTATGTAGTTGATGTACCTATATAGCTCAGTAATGATTTATGTAATGAACCGCGCGACAAAGACTTCTATTAAAAGTCTTTGCCGCGCGAGGATATATCGGTTCCCACAACAACCAAAATATGTTAAATGTCAAAGACATTGGTTTTCGTTTTGTAGTTTTCAATCCGGTTTCATAGCGGCTACTATCTAATAAAGAACTTTTCTATACAGAATTGTCCTATTGAAGATCTTACACAAAAAAATGGGAAATGCTTTCCAAAAAACCAACTTCAAATGCCACTACAAAGAGTGAAATAATTTTTATTTAAATTTTAGGTACCTAGGGCAATGTTTCATACAATCCCTAATAGTCCTTCTTATTTACTTGATGTGCGAAGAAATGACGAAGTCATAGACAATCGCCCGACTTCGAATTGGTGTAGGTACCTAAAATTTAAATAAAAATTATTTCACTCTTTGTAGTGGCATTTGAAGTTGGTTTTTTGGAAAGCATTTCCCATTTTTATTTTATACTTTTTAGTGGAAAACAATAAAATGCACAAGGCGTTGTAAAATACCCAAATTGCTTGAGGTGTGTTCATAAAATCTGAAGAGATACCTCAAATTCACCAAGATCCCATCATCAGACCCTGACTTGATGACTTTAGTCATCAAATCAGTATCTGCTAGCAAATGCACCAGTAACTATAAAAAATACCCAACTCGCTTCAAGTATACTAGCAAAATTTGAAGAGTTCCCTCGATTTCACCAAGATCCCATCATCAGACCCTGACTTGATGACTTTAGTCATCAAATCAGTATCTGGTAGCATATGCACCAGTAACTATAAAAAATACCCAACTCGCTTTAAGTATATTAGCAAAATTTGAAGAGTTCCCTCGATTTCACCAAGATCCCATGATCAGATCCTGACCTGATGACCATAGGACAACTTGGAAAATATTACTCTTTCTAATAATACTCAAATAGTTTCATGTGTCCATACAAAATTTGAAGAGTTCCCTCGATTTCTCCAGGATCCCATCATCAGATCCTGACCTGATTAAAATGGGACCATTTGGAAACAAAACCCTCTTAAACAAAAAAAGAATTTTTCAAATCGGTCCACGCGTCTTCGAGTAATCGGTGAACATACATAGATAAAAAAAAAAAAAAAGATTCCGACGAATTGAGAACCTCCTCCTTTTTTTGAAGTCGGTTAAAAATAGATTTACTTATCAGCTAGTTACAATATTACGGAATACATAATAGTACCTAACGGTACAGAAGGCTCACTCTGTAAAATGATTTAAAGAAATAGCGACTACAGCGCTGTTACAAAAAGTGCAGTTCAATTCGCAATAGCGCCTGGCCCCGCCTCCGCAAACAACACGTAACAAACGCAAAGTTGTGGTCTCTTTCTATCGCGTAACTTTATCTCATTCGACGTACTAAGGTTGCCTCGCAATCAGTTGCCGCGCACGCAGCGCGTGAAATACAATACGCGCGTACAAGATCTGATGCGAGCAAAGTAGCCGGCGCGAGGCGGCCGTCTGAAATAAGTATTTAGTACGTCGAGACGGCTACCGGTAGTTTCTATCACGCAATAAGTGAACCTGGCCTGGCAAACGTGTAATGGGTCGCAGCCGATTATGAAGTAAACACAAATATTTACTTACTTAGCTTTATTTGAAACAGAGGAGAGGTTTAACAAAGTACTTATTAGTTATTTAACCTATTTGGTAATGCACTTGAAGACTTGTAGAAACACTCTGAATTGGAGTCTGTTATAGTTCAATATTTATATCAAAGAAATGCAATTAATAAACAATTATTATTCAATGAGATAGTTTCTAGAAAGGAATCTGACCGTTAATGTATTATTAATTTGTGGTTTCATCAAGTCATCAATTTGGAAAATTTCAAATATTTATCGTGGTTGTTTATCAAAGTATATTGAATATTTTTAGGTAACATTACACCTTCCCCCTAAGAAAAAGAAATGATTGAAAATCATTTCGACTTATTTACAGTAAGATTATAAGATTATACAACTAAAATTATAATTAAAATAAAATGATTTACAATTTTAAAATATACTTATTTTTAACAATAATTAAGTTTTTAATTTAGATTATATTTCATACATTTTATTCTTCATATAATAAACACAATTAGGTATACTTTCATTTTACTGGCAATTTCGCACTTTTATTTATTTTGTTTTTTAAAACTGACCACCCTGATGGACACGCGGTCCCCAGCCTACCTCCGCGTCAAGCTTCATTCTTTTATTGTGCGCGGCAATGAGCACTCGACTACAAAAACACGTCTCGTTTTTGTTAATTTAGGTTCAAAGTAAAAAAAATTAAGTGTTCAGTGTTAAAACTTGCTTAATTTTCTATACTGATAATGCTTAGACGCTAGTAAAATTTATTATTATAACAAAAATAAAATCAAATCAAATCATATAATTGTGCATTCATCTTCGTCAGACTCCGAGGAAAGAGGGTAAGTGAAAATTAACCTTTTTTCCCAGATATCACATCAACTCAAATATCAATGCTGACGAAAGTGTGTCCAAAAATTGAAATCCTAAGGCATCTCTAAGCTAACTTGGAGGGTATACATTGAGGTTATCACGAAAGTATAGCATGATGCGCGAAATAGTCCAGGCATCTCTAAGCTAGCTTGGAGGGTATCACGTTGAGGATACCACGAAAGCATAGCATGATGCGTCAATGCTCCTGGAGGTTGACTGCGGGTCAACACGAAGGATTTTAAAAAAACCTCAAAGGACTTTGCGGATACCAACGGGGGACGATGTCGGTGTGGCGCTGTTCTCGGCTTCACTACAAGTGGCTCCGCATGACCTCCCGGACTTTGATCCCGAATTGCTATCGGCGCTCAGTCACAAGAACTATATTAATGGTTAGTCCCGACAGTTATAAAATTCTAGCCGACCTTCATTGCAAAGAATCAAATAGTTTATTTGATATACTTGCCTGGCTTATGAATAGCCAGTTAAATGTTATAGCCTTTTATCAGTGATAACTATTTCACGACTTAAAAACTAATCCCACGAGGGTACCAACGCGTCGAACTTTTCTAACTATGTACCTACAACAATAATGTTTAGATTTTGTGGTGGAAAATAATTTTACTTACTTTCGAAAATTAATGTTCAGATTGTGTAATGGGATGATAATTTAACTGTTAGCTCAACAATATTATGTATAATGTACCATTAGTCTGAAAGTTTCATTGAAGTGAATTGTTAAATTCTTTCTGAAACTAATAAAAATCTTAAACCACAACGCGTCCTGAACTGAGAAGAAGCTTAAGTATTGACAAATGACATTTTGTTTCGACAAATGACAAGTAATTAAAGTTCACGAACGGGACCAGATGTTTTTTCGGAGAAATAGTTTCGGGCATTATACTAGTTTCAATGGTTACTGATCGTCAGGTGTTGTAAATAAAGAAACCAGCAGGGCGCGGCGGGCGACTTTGCTATCGACACCCACCGCTGGGACAGCGCAATCTCGTTTCTCGAGAAACTAGCTGGCCCCCTCTCGTTACGGCTCGGCCAGCAGGGGGGGGCGTGACACACTTGAGTATTGGCGATCAGCCGCGAGGAAGATGCGACGTGACAGCAAGTTTCCAGCATCAGCCACAACAAGGACCAGGTTCATCGACGACGCTAGACATTAAGGTACCTATATGCCAGTTGTCTTCAACATTTTGAAGTTTATTGGTTACATATCACTGACAAGGAATCCGTCACGATCTATAACATGATCTAGAATTTCGGGAGTTATAATAAGTGAAGACTATTTTTTGACTTTCACTAGGTGTACAAATGTACGTACATTCAATAAAATATTTTAATGAATTGAACAAATTAAGGAACTAGCTCCAAAAAATTATTATTACATAATACCATTTTTAAAATCGTACACTAACACAGTGTACCGCCTTACACGTTCACAACAAAGAAAAAGCGACAAATGTCTTTGACAATCGACATTTCTTTTTTGGGTGAGATAATGTGGGAGTGAGTCACTGCATGTTCGATTATAGTTAAGATGTGTCTAACCTCAAAATCTTACGTGGTAAAAGATACATTCTAAATTTAAAGGCGTTGAATGAATTTGTAGTTCAAAATCTTTTGAAATTGATAGTTCATAGAACAGCTTACAAGCGAATACCTAAAAAGGGTTTTATGCCTATGAACTGAAGAATCTTATTTTAAAGTACCGATTCATCCTTGGTAAAATACATAAAGAAGTTGTGACTCATCTCAGATACTTACCGCGGTTTTTTCATGAAGATTTGTTAGGTGTTAGAGTGTTAAAGTTATTTACTACCCTCAAAACATGCTCAGTTTCCTGGTTTTATTTTAATTTCTGACGATATGGCAGTATCGTTACCCAACCGCAAACTATGACGTGAATTATGTAACAATTCAAATTCTGTAAAGAATTTTATACGCTTAAATCGTTGTATCATCTAAGAGTTAAGCTTAATTCCGATTAAAAGTCCTAAAGTCCACTTCTCCAGCTATTAGGTATGGATGGGGTTACACAGAACGTCTGTAGAAACAAAAAATGTAGTCCGTAAGAAAAATTAGACTTTAGACGCAGCTGTTCGTCCATCATCGGTTATCCTATCAGATGGCCAGTGGTTACAAAACATTTTTTAAGTCATCTAACTCCCTTAAACCTAAAAGGTTGAACTAGTGATTCACACGATTTCCCGGTCTAGATGAAGACTAATTCTTTTCATTAGAGGGATTTTTGTTTTTGTAATAATTAACGTTAAGATGAATCGAAATACCTCTTTACAGAGTTGATGGCCATATTTTTCGATACATCTATTTTGATACACATGATTTACATCAGTTGCATAGAGGATATCAAATATCCTCATTTAAACGATTGGGTTAATTGTTTCTTATATGGAAATTAAAGATAATCAAAAGCTGACCAAGAGTTACATCCAGTTAATGGGATTAAGCTATCGCGGTAAAATTATATATACTTCAAAGTTATTCAAAGAGTTCAATCCAGTTATTGAATTTATCGCTTCTTGCAATAATGCGAAATGTAATCAATACGAACCCAGACGTCTTAGAAACAGACGCATTCTGAACATTTTGGAACACCAAGTTTACCTTTGCTCTTCTATACATTCTTCTAGAGGAAGAATGCTTAAAAATACTATTATAGACAATGCTTTAGACATACATCGTCTAAGGACCTTTACAACTTTGGATTTTCTTCTTTTACATAAGGTGTCAAAAGACTTACTTCTTATAGTATATTTATTGATGATAAATAAATAAATATGGTCTTTCCCTAGAGAACCACAATCCATAGGAATTACTGGAAGAAGTTCTCTGAAGGCATTAAAAAAAAAAAATATATATATATATATATATATAAAAAAAAAAAAAAAAAAAAAAAAAAAAAGGACATTTTGTTGGAATTTTTAATAATTTATATGTTTCAAAAATTTTGTGTTATTTACAAAGTTTTGTGGCAATACTGCTTTAATAACGACTGAGATCCGTACAATCCGTACCTACATTATAAGTCAACCTCGTAATTTCCAACAGAACAACTTGTTAACGACGTAGCATATGGTACGATTACTTGTTATCATTCGGCATTGAGTTTAATTTCTGCTGATGATTTTGGGTCAAATAAAAAAAAAAAAAAAAAAAATATATATATATATATATATATATTATATTGCGAAAATGAATAGATAAATTAACATCAAACACCACATAGTAGCACACAATATAGTATGCTAACACATTGCTCAATGGGCCTTAATAAGAGTTTATTCATTCCGTAACTTTGCTTTGCTGATCTTGTAACTTTTTTAGCTCTAGGCAGTAGACACAGCACAGAATGAGAACATTAGCATTAGTTAAAGTTAGTATTATTGTTTTTATATAATTCAAGGGAATTATTGAGTTTATACAACGCCAGCTACTACTCAGGGCGAACCAGTTTTAATTATACCATAATTAAAACTGAAGAGAAAGTATAAAAATTTGCCACAGCTTTGAAAAACAAATCGATATGTCGTTTACAAAATCTAAGACCAAGATATATAATAGACAACCTCCTGATAATGTTGAAGCGACCTCATAAGGTCGCCTGCAGGCAGACCACCGTGAGAACGTGTCTGCCGAGGAATATAATCTCTCACGAGAGAGGTCTGCGTTTCAGTGCACTCAGCAACACTTCCTCGGCGAGCACGTAGTTTGTTGCTTGACCTCATCAGAAAAGCAGTCTGCTGGTAACAACCATTACGGACGTTACCTAAGTTTTATAACCTCTTATTGAGCGATGATGCTTCTGTCGCAATAGCTCTTTTGCTCTCTAATCATTAATCATTATAATCTATCTAAATATAAATTAAACCTATTTATAATGTGACTGGGTTATTGATCCAGGAATTGAACGAAAAGATTGTGTTAATTAAATACTTCTGTGGTATAAAGAGGACCTATTTCCTATTATAATAGGAAACAATTTACTATCTGTTAATGTCCATAATTTTACAAAAATTTTCATCTCTAAACATCTACCTAATTGTGTTTATTATATGAAGAATAAAATGTATGAAATATAATTGATGATTAAACGAACTTACCTGTAAGTGAAGTTCTATCACAATTATGTGAATACATTTTATTCGAATATAATAATATAAGGTCCCGCCCATACCCAAAACCCATGAGTATAATACGAAAATTTTGTTAAATATTCTCTAAAGAATGAAGCTTGACGCGGAGGTAGGCTGGGGACCGCGTGTCCATCAGGGTGGTCAGTTTTAAAAAACAAAATAAATAAAAGTGCGAAATTGCCAGTAAAATGAAAGTATACCTAATTGTGTTTATTATATTCGAATAAAATGTATTCACATAATTGTGATAGAACTTCACTTACAGGTAAGTTCGTTTAATCATCAATAATCTAGCACTTCTTCGCAGTGGTGTTTCATTATTACAATTATTAGCTATCGGTGTTTTTTCCATTAAAGTTTGCATTTCAAGATTTTCAATTGGTGCTGTAGGAGCATTTGAATACATAATGTGAGAAATTGGTGAGTCTCTTTCTCTATTTCTATTTCTGACATTAAAGGTAATACAATTAGTTATACTGTTACAACAATCAGTATTTATATGACGATGTGCTTCTTTTCCATATTTGTATAATAGCCATAAATATCTGAAAAATCTATAAAGAGCATACAAAGTTAACACTTTTATAATTGTAAAAACATGAGGAAGAAAACTATTTCCTGTCATTTGATTAAGTATCGAGTTATGATTTTCATATTCTTGAGTAAGTTTTTCAATTTCATCTAATTTATGGCTCGTTAATTTAATTGAATCATGATCTAATTTATAAGACTGCAACGGTATTAAATCTAGTTTTGTAAAATTAAACTTATTTGTCTTTATACAATCATTAATATCAAAAGTGGGAAAAATTCTTATATCTACTGAATTTTCATTATGAGTACTAAAAGTAGTTAATACAGAATTAGTAGTGAAAATCTTACAATTTTTGTTAGAATTCAGAATTCCTTTTTCTTCTAACATAATATCTCTAGGTTGCATCATTTCACATTTAACGGTAGCGACAATCGGCTTTGGTGCGACATATAACCATTGATTTAATTTATCTAATTTATAAAACAATTCATGAGTAAGTTTTGTAATTCTTATGTTACAGTTATTAGGATTCTTAACATTATTTAACAAAATTTCAGTTTCGCAACTAGGTCTAGAGTGAGTTGAATATATTGGTATTTTATTATAACAAATTCTTAAGTCATCAGATAATAATTTACATTGTGACAAATCTTTAAGTGTTACATAATACATTCTGTTTTCTGAAACTGACAAGTATTGACTATTTTCATCAGGTAATATAAAAGAATAAAGATCATCGTTTTTATGAATGGGTAAACTTATAAGTTTATATGCATCGAATGTTTCATTGAATATTAATGGAACTGAGATAACGAATATAAGTCTATTATTATATAAGAATACATTTAGTTTCAATACCGATTCTAATTTATAGATTTCATTTCTTGTAAGGTCGATTGGAAATTTGGTATTAGTCGGTAAGTAAGTAATAACCTTTTGAAGTTCACTTATTAACTTTGAGGGTGAAATTATACTTGGATGTAATGTTTCTGTTTTAGCAAACAAAATAGCATTAATAATTATAGAATATTCTTTATCTACTTCAGAAATAATTAAATTAAGTAATTCTAAATGCTCCTCCATACATTGTTGTCTTTGCAAAGAAGTAACAGTATCGACAGTTGCTTTTGTAAAATTTTCTAATCTTCTCAAATTTATGTTAAATGTATTTAAGTTGCGTTCATAATTTGTAATCGAAGAATTGAAATTCATTATTGTACTTTGAACAACTTGAGTTTGTTGTTTTAAAATTTTAACAAATTCATTTTTGTCTTTATTAATTCTATCGAATGCTTTTTCGAAATGTTCGCCATCTTCAGCGTCTAAGGTACCAAAAACTGTTTTAAATAAGTAACCGAAGCCGTCGAACCAACCTCGTTTTGTTCTGTGATGATCATCTACGGTATAATAATTATATGAGGAATCCTTTTTATTTGGTGTATGACCGATCAAATCTTTCAATGATTCATCTTTTGATTTTAAAACAGGAATAAGTTTACTGATTATGTTTAAGGTAGTGTTACATACAGAGAAATTTGAAAACGTTTTGTCATTGCATAAAATTTTTGTGTCGCTGTATGTAACGTCAATAAGGTCTATTTTATTCTCTAGTTCTGTTATATCGATGTTTGTTATTAGTTTCCAAGTACTTTCAAAGAATTCAATTTTTCCTATTTGATCGTAATATAGTCCAGTATTTATTTTTAAAGGATATACTTGAATCAAGTTGCTATTAAAGTCACCATTTATTCTGAGGATTTGCAAAAGCAGGATCCAGATGATTGTCCAGGACATTCTGCAAGCAAATTATAATAGGATTTATTTTAGTATGCTAATTTTAATCTATTATTATGAACTAACTTCTTTTTGTTTTTAATTTTAATGGTAGAGTTACAATTAGAATTAATTTCGACTATTTCGTAAGGACCTTCATAATTACTTGTAAGTTTTTTACATTTGCCTTTAGAAGTGTTTTCATTCAACAAAAATACTTTATCTCCTACTTTAAATGATATACAATTATTTTTCTGATCATAATATTTTTTATTAATTTCTTTTGATTTCTGTATATTGTTTCTAGCTATTTCGTTACTTTTTTGTAATTTCATTTTTAGTTCACTAACATAATCATCGTAAGTGTATTTAAATTCAGGTGCAGCAGTGAGGCTAGATGGGATGTTTGGTTTAACACCAAAAACTAATTCAAATGGCATGAATTGAGTAGAAGTATGGATAGATGTGTTATAGGCAAACATTGCAAAATCTATCCATTTGTCCCAGTCTGTCTGTTTGTCATTAACGTAATGTTTCAAATACTCAGCTAACGTATGATGAGATCTCTCAAGAGCACCGTTAGTCTGTGGGTGATAAGCTGTACAATTAATTTGTTTTATTTTAAATAATTTTGAGACATTTTTTAATAGTGATGATGTAAAATCGGCACCTTGATCGGTAAGTATTGACTTAGGTATACCAAATTTACATATGAATTGTGTAACGAAAATGTTTGCAATTGTTAAAGCTTCATGATTTGGAATAGCATAAGCTTGTGAAAATTTAGTTAAATCATCTTGGAGTGTAAGAATAAATTTATTGCCGTTTTCTGACAAAGGTAAAGGTCCCACAATGTCTAATGCAATACGTTCAAAAGGTGTTGAAGATGTTGTAGTAAGTTCCATTGGAAGTTTATGTTTCTTTCGTACTAATTTATTTTTTTGACACGATTCACAAGTTTTAATAAATTTTTTAATATCAAGTTTCATATTATTCCACTTATATTTAGCTTTGACTCTTTTGTACGTTTTATGGAAACCGGAGTGTCCAGCTGTTGGATTTACATGGCATTCTTCTAAGATTTGTTTAATTTCATCTTCTTTTGGTATAATTTTTTCATTTAGGAAAATAATGATTTTTATTTTAGTATCTTTGAAAATATATCTCAACATAGTTCGTAATTTAGACCAACTGAGTTTATCATATTGATCTCCTAGCTTGGGAATTTTTAAAGTACACTCTCCCCCATTAGTTTTGAGTAAGTGCTCCCGCACTTTCGTCATTGTGTCAAAGAAATCCCGATACTCTGCTCTATTCCAATAATATTGTTTGGTACAAAGGTAATAAATGAAATGATCATTATGCTTTTTAATGACAATATTACCAACATCAACATCTTGTGGTTTGATATCTTTAAAATGATCAAATTTGTTTTTAATTTCTTTGTGAAAATCTTCAGTACATTCAAGATCACATGAGATTGGAATACAAATGTTACTGTCTAACTTATCACATATATTTCCATTAATTTCTTCGATATTATTATAAATAATCAATTTGTGTTGAAAATCGTTCAAAAATTGTTGATATTGTGAACGATTAATTGTTTGTATTCGACTTAACGCATCGGCATTATTATTTAATCTACCTTCTTTATAAATAATTTCGTAATCATAATCTTCTAGTAAAAGTCTCCATCTGACTAAACGAGAACTTGGATCTTTTGCATTAAATAACCAAGTTAGAGGTTTATGATCAGTATAAATTTTAAATTTTCTTCCATAAAGATAGGGTCTAAAGTGTTTTATGCTCCAAACTATAGCCAATAGTTCTCTTTCCGTGGTTGAATAATTAGATTCAGCATGATTTAAGGTTCTACTCGCAAAAGCGATAGGAAGATCATTAGGTGGTGATCCTTGCGAAAGTACAGATCCTATTGCGTAAGCACTAGCGTCAGTAGTTAGTATAAAATCTTTTTCAAAATTGGGATATTGTAAAATTGGTTCGCTACTTAATGCATTTTTTAATTTTTCGAATGATTCTTGTTGGCTACTTGTCCAAACAAAATCAGTATCCTTTTTTAATAACATGGTCAAAGGACGTGATAATTTAGCAAAATCTTTTATAAATCTTCTATAATATCCAGCAAAGCCAAGAAATGCTTTAATGTCCTTTTGACACTTAGGGATAGGATAGTTAATTATAGCTTCAATTTTCTTTGGATCGGGCTTGATACCTTCATTAGTAATGAGATGGCCTAAATACATGACTTGTTTATGCATAAATTCACATTTATCGGGTTGAATTTTCAAATTATATTTATCTAAGCGTTGAAAAACTTCAATCAGACGTTTATTATGTTCTTGAAGAGAATCTGCGTGAATCACGATATCATCTAAATAGACGAAACATCTATAATTTTGAATTCCAGCAAGTACGGTGTTCATTAATCTTTGGAACGTAGCTGGTGCATTTTTTAATCCGAAAGGCATTCTATTGTACTGATAATGTCCTGAAGGGACAGAGAATGCAGTTTTTTCAGCATCTTCAGGTGCCATTTTAATTTGATGGAAACCTGAAGTTAAATCAAGAGTTGTAAAGTATTTGGAATGACCTAATTGATCCAAAATGTCTGTTATATTAGGTAAAGGGTAACTATCTCCAATTGTTACCTCATTCAATTTTCTATAATCGATAACCAAACGCCATTTTCTTTCACCGGAAGCGTCGAGTTTTTTCGGAACGACCCATACGGGTGAATTCCAAGGAGATGTTGATGGTTCAATAATACCTTGTTCCAACATCTTTTTTATTTGTTTATCGACTTCTTCTTTATGAATTTGAGGATACCTATAAGTTTTAACATTAATTGGAGGGGTATTTGATTTGATTGGGATAGTATGTTTTAGAACATCAGTACTTGATAATTTATCACCTTCTAAATGAAATATATGATGATAATCCATGCAAATTTTTTCTAAAGATTCTTTTTCTTCCTTATTTAGATGTGAAGTGCGAAGATGGGATTTAATCCTTTCTAATCTTTCTGGAGATATTGATTCAGATTTTTGAGAAAAGTTTCTGACTTGAACAATATTATTAGAATTTTCATCATTTTCTAAACATTTTCTGAAATCTTCTGAGACATATTCAATTTCTATATTCAGATTATTAATTTCCATAACTTTATCGTTTGTATTCAAAATAGAAGTAATAACTTTTCCATTTGTAACTTTTACAAGACTGTCCGCGATAAAAACACCATTTTCAATTTCTTTTTTATTTATTATTCCTAGTTCGGAATTAAAATTTAAGACATCAAATTCAACGATTTGCTCACAACGCGGTTTTAAAATAGTTTTGTTTTTTATAATTCCTGGAATAGATTTATTTAAATTCTTTGAATGACAAATCTTGGAGGTCTGTATGTCATCTGAAAGTTTTTCATTAGAATCCACGAAGGGAATATAATCAAATAATTGTTTTAGACAAATATTAGAATCCTCAGTGGGATTATTAGAATCCTCAACGGGAATATTATTTTCAAATGGAGGTTTCAGCACCGTGAAATTCACTCCTTTAGAATGCTCAATGGGAATATAAGAATCTTCTATGGGAATATTGGAATATTCTTTTTGAATTAAATTCTTATCATTACAAGAATCAAATGGTATGTTTACTTTATAAGGATCATGTAATTCGTCAGCACGGGACCATAGGGTTTTACTATTTTCGGGAGGGGCATTAAGAGTTTCTATTAACTTTATTTCAATTTCATTTTCATCTAGTTTTAAAATATTTCTTTCGAAATCGAGAGAAGCGTTTAAATTTTTTAAGATATCGTTCCCTAAAATACCATCAAAATCTATTGGGAAATCCTTTGCAATAACGTGAAAAAGGCTTTCATATTTATAGTTATTAAGATAAAAATCAAGGTAGGTATAAGCGAGTGTCTTATTTAAATTTTTTGTATCAACTTTGTCAATACCTTTTAAATAAATTGGGTAATCTGTGTAACAAATAGTTTCATATTTTAATTTATCGACTTTAATTAGGGAAATTGTAGCACCAGTATCTAATAATAGTCTAACTGGTTCACAAGTTTGATTGAATTGAATGACTACATATGATGTAATAGCACTACAATTTACTGCATAGATCCGGCTTGAATCGGTCGGGTTTCCCTCTGCACAGCCGGCTGCGGAGGACCCTGCCTGTTTAAAGGCGATGGTCCAGCCTGCTGTGAGGAATTACCTCTAAAATGACTATTATTTTGACGAGAATTATAGTATTTGTTTTGATTATTTTGCTGTTGATTGTTTTGGTAATTAGTTCGGTTATAACGATTAGTGTTATAATTATTATTTGGGGTGTTATTATTGGAATTTCGATTTTTTAATTTAAAACATTTATCGATAGTATGGTTTGTTTTCTTGCAATATTTACAAAATTGATTTGACACGGTTTGAAATATTTTATTTTGATTGTAATTTGGTTTATGATTATTATGAAAACGTTGCATCTCAAATTTACTTTTTAATTGTTGCTCTTCATTTAGTGCAACAGCAACTGCGCTTTCTAAGGTGTCAGGCCTTTGGGACTTGACGAGAATCGTTAAATCTCTGTTTAACCCATTCAGAAAAACGCTAAGTGCTTCATTTTTAATTAAGTTTACACATGCCTCCCTACTTGTTTTATCTAAATTACTGTCTAATGAGTTAATAACCTTAATGTAACAACTTTCAACTCTGTTTGCAAAACTCATTACTGATTCCTTAATGTCTTGTTTGCACGCGTTTAATTCTAGTTGCCACTGCCCAATGGTCCTTTTTTCTGAATACGCATCCAAAAGATGTGCTTTTAAAGCGTCCCATGTAGGGAATTCTCTGTTTCTGACGACGGCTCTGGCATTGTCGGTAATCTTAGTCTCGATGAGTTTGAAAAGGATTTCTTTATATTGCGGATCAACCAAGCTCATTGCTTTGTCGCAATTGTCGAGAAATTCAAACAACTTATTTTTGTTTCCATCAAACTTTATGAGCATACGCTCTGCCATTTCTAGACTAATTGTCGGAGCCATTTTCTCATCAAATAATGAAGCTAAGTTATACATAAAAAAGTAACTTATGTGCTTACTTGCGGCTGCTTGACCTTGAACTTGATGAGAGCACGATGTGGGGCTGCTGGCGAACTCCTCGTATACCTCCGGAGCAGGTAGGTAGTCCAAACAGCGTCTTCACCGTGGTTCTGGACTCGTTAAGCTTATTGCTTCTTTCAACGATCCGTCCCGACTGCGCCAAAAATGTAATGGGTCGCAGCCGATTATGAAGTAAACACAAATATTTACTTACTTAGCTTTATTTGAAACAGAGGAGAGGTTTAACAAAGTACTTATTAGTTATTTAACCTATTTGGTAATGCACTTGAAGACTTGTAGAAACACTCTGAATTGGAGTCTGTTATAGTTCAATATTTATATCAAAGAAATGCAATTAATAAACAATTATTATTCAATGAGATAGTTTCTAGAAAGGAATCTGACCGTTAATGTATTATTAATTTGTGGTTTCATCAAGTCATCAATTTGGAAAATTTCAAATATCTATCGTGGTTGTTTATCAAAGTATATTGAATATTTTTAGGTAACATTACAAACGATGTGCATTGCAATGTGCATCGTATGATATTCCAATGGAACGCCCTGCATTCGGCACGAGCACTGGTATAACATATAACATATATAATAATGTATATGTTATACCAGTGCTCCATACCATAGATAGATACCACAGATAACAGGAACACGTTCACCTGAGATCGTGTTCCTGTTATCTATAAGACATCGTATTTTGTGGATTTCCAGCGTCGGCACCATGTTTCGCCGCGGAGGAGACGGCCGCGGTGGAGCGGGAGCACAGCGCGTCGCACGGACCCTCCGCCGCGCAGGCGTTCCTGCGGCTGATAACAGGCGCTGGTGAGCTACTTCAGCCTCTCTCTCTCTCTCTCTCTCTGGTGGTGGCTCTGTCCAGCATCAGTCGTTTATCATTGCAAAAGAGCAACCCGGAGAGGCCCTCTCCAAACTCTCAGTTGCCTCTCACGGCGACATCCGAATCTCTTGGTTCTTACTTCTTACCGCGTGATTAAAATTACGCAACTCTCATATTATGATGAATACGCCAAGAAATGTCCTCTAATGAGTCCTCCCAATTAACCTTGTACGAGTATTGTATGAGATAAATAAATAAGAATCGCCGCAGGTCACCGCGTGCCGGGAGTGCCGGTGCTGCTGCTGCCGGTGCCCGCGGAGCACTTCGCCGCCGACGCGGACCGCGGTGAGCAGTCAATACACTCGTAACAATTGTTACAAATTGCCTTCTTGCATCCTTGTACTCATCAATAAAATAATATCACTTACACACCGCAAAAAAGATCACTTAAAAATTGCCCGAAACCAAATAAAGGCCTTAAATGTAAGTAAGTTGATGGTCACGTCGTTTCCACGGTAGACGATCCGAAGTAACCAATTAAAATTTAGTGAATTTATTGCTTACGATGCATCTGGTGCGTTTTCCCCTTGAGGTAGCTGTAGGTCAGCAGTGCTATTCTACAAAATGTCCATCTCTGAAACAGATGCCAGACAGCTGCCAAGCCGAAGATGACATGCAAAATTGTACTCTATTACAACTGACAAATTCATAGTTGCATAGATGTACGCTCGTCACTACTTTAAGCAGTTTAGTTCAAGAGTATTGAAAAACGATTATTTGAAGGGTTATTATACGGCAACATTTAAATGTTTGCGTTGCATTTTCAGATGGTTACAACTTGATATCCAGCAGAAGTCGATTTGCGGACGCGGTCGGCGTGATTCCCAGCAGACGACGTCTCGTAGCCGAGTACGACGAGGGCGGCAGCAACCAGCTCCAGTCGCGCGGCTCCTGGGACCGGAGGCCGGTGTACGACGGCGCCGACGACGGTGAAGACATTCCGGAAGACCTGCCGCCAGTAGCCGCGGGCCGCGCGACCCACACGGCGCAGGTCCGCCCCTGGCCCTCTGAAACACAGCAGTTCCGCGGACCCAGCTATTCCACGCAGCGTAACTACAGCGTACCTACGATTATTCCTGCAGGTGCGTGCTGAAGATCGATGTAAAATCATCTTTTTGCATTAATTTTATTGATTATTCTCACCACTTTTGAAAATACGGACAGTTTGTTTCAAGAGATGATAAAGGTGCATCTAATTATTAAAATCATGTTTATAGAATTGTCGCAGCGGCTCGTGGAAAAGTTTAGGGCGCAAATACCGAGCGAAGAAGAGGCGTCTTTGCCGGCCATCCTGCAGGCCGGGTGCGACGTCAGCGAGCGCGTGCTCTTCCCGGACGTGGACGACGACGACGAGCAGCCGCCGCAGCCCGACGCGCGCTCGCAGCCGCCGCGCGCGCAGGCGGCCCGAGCGCGCACGAGCCCGGCTCGTCCGCGCTTCGCTCGCCCGCTGAAGCTGCGCGCCGTGCTCTCCGTGCCGCGCGCCGGATTCTCCGAGGGTTATACCGCTTGGTGCTTATTACATACCCACTAGTTATACAGTTTTTGAACAACTTTTTTGGCGGCTGTACTTTCCGAATTTTACGTTTACTAATTTAAATAAACAGGTGGGATCCAAACACAGGCGACGCGCGTGTCCACTTCCAAGACGGGTCGGCCGCCACGTTCCGCGACGTGCTGCCCAACGGGCTCGTGCACAAAGTGGAGGTGAGCAACTACATCACACACGCACTCTTGAGATCCAAGTTCAGTAGAGGCTTCTACATTTGATGGTGCAGCCTGCAGGATTACTAATTTGGGAAATTCTCAAACTTTCGTCAGTCTTATTTCAGCAGATACCCAGTACCTACCTATATTATCACTTTTCCACGTGGTACGGTAAGTGCGGGCTCTGGGACTTGAATTTTGGTAGCCTGATTCTATAGATTCAGTCATTTGCTTAAACACACTCCTTGCTCACGCAGATGCACGTGGACCGCTCGGAGGGGCGCGCGGTGCGGCGCTGCTCGCACGCCGTGGTGGTGGCGGGGGCGGCCGACCGCGCCAACCCCGCGCTTCCCGACCTGCAGCTCTTCAGCTTCGCAGGTAACGATGTTGTTTTCAAGTTGAACTTGTATTTCGGCGCCGACTGCCTCGTCACTCAGTGGCCAGGAAGTGGATGCGGATCAGTTTTTTTAAATAATTACGTGTACATAACTGGTGGTTGCGCGTGGTTCTGTGTGCAGGCTACGACGAGCAAGGCGCCGAGCGGTGGCAGCAGCGCGTGGAAGGAACGGAGGGCGGCGCGCGGGGGGAGGTGCTGACCACGCTGCACGAGCTCCTGCTGTTCCGCGACGCAGACGACTCCGCCATACCGATACGGTAAAATAAAAATAATGTTCATAAAATAATGTTCATACGTCGAAGCGAAGTCCTCGTCGCCCGCAGCTAATGGCCCCGGTGTCTGTGTGTGCAGCTACAGCGTGGCGGTGAACAGCTCGGTGCTGGGCGCCGCCGCGGACGGCTACCACCACCACTACCTCGACGTGCGCTACCACACCCGCTCGCCGCAATTCTTCCGACCCAATATCGGTTTGTATATTGTAACTTTACCTACTTCTTTACTAAAAGACACTATTATATGATTTCTGATGCATGATTTGCAACATTGGTTCACCAACGGTAGTTTCAGTCGCTCTATTTTCGTCCCGCATGTTGCAGCCGAAGTGTGCGACGTGGTGGAGCAGGTGAACGCGGCGGAGCCGGAGTGGCTGGCGCGGCTGGAGCCCCTGCGCGAGTTCACGCTGCCGCGCCGCGACCCGCGCTACGACGCCGCGCTCGAGCGGTGAGCACCGTCGTCCCCAGCCATCTGCCACCATGACCCCGAACCTAGGTCCTCAGCTCGAGACCAGAAATATCGGAACTAAATCATCCATTGAACACTAATTCTAGAATTTGTCCATTGCATATGATTGAGAGACTTCAAAAATTGGGTTGAGAAAGTCCTCGGTTCAATGTGAACATTCGATTTGGTTGTAAACAGTATGTAGTTTAAAAAGCCCTGCGCGGCAATTATTGTAAAGAGTTATACATTTGGGTCATCTCCTGTATATAAATACGAATATTTTTTACCCGTTCAGGTTCCAACGGGATAACGATCGCCTGTACGTGAACGACGCGGAGGCGGCGGTACGCAAGAACTTGCTGATGCAGAGCTCGCGGTTCGTGTCGTCCGGCAACCGCGCCGGCGCCACCTTCCAGCTCGGCGTCAACTTCCTGGCCGACCGGCTCGACGACGAGCTGCACGGCATGTACGGCGTGGAGGGCGCCGAGCCGGCGCCGGCGCGCGCCAAGCGCCAGGCGGCCGCGGACGCCGGCGGCGGCGACTGGTTCCCGTACTCGCGCAAGAAGCTGGCCGCGCTGGAGCCGAGCCTGCCCGCGCAGTTCGACTGGCGCGCGCGCGGCGGCGTGACGCCCGTGCG
Organism: Coenonympha glycerion; assembly: GCA_963855885.1. Classification (NCBI taxonomy): domain Eukaryota; kingdom Metazoa; phylum Arthropoda; class Insecta; order Lepidoptera; family Nymphalidae; genus Coenonympha; species Coenonympha glycerion. The sequence goes on from OY979635.1 coordinate 308,046, forward strand.
CTTCCAGGGCACGACGTGCGCGTCGTGCTGGGCGTTCGCCACTGTGGGCGCGGTGGAGGGTGCGCTGTTCCTGCGCACCGGCCGCCTCACGGCGCTGTCGGAGCAGCAGCTGGTGGACTGCGCGCACCAGTGAGTATTGTCACGCAAGTGGTGAGAGCTCATTGTCCGTGTGGTGAGTGGTTGAGTGTACCGGTTGTCGGCGCAGGTTCGGCGCGCGCGGCTGCGGCGGCACGTGGCCCAGCCGCGCCTACGACTACATCAAGGCGCGCGGGCTCGCGGCGCTCGACGACTACGCGGACTACACGGGGAAGGTAATTTTTATGCTCAGCACTCAGATATTCTCTGAAAGTGGGCAGAGACCTCGCTATTAATTACATTTACGGATTTAGAATTGAAAAAAAATTATTTAGATATTAAGGTAGGAAAATGCCATATCTAATTAAAGTGCGATTGAGAATAATCTATAGGTTGTTGTAAAATGTAGCTTGAGGCTTTTGTTGAACATACCAAACTTCACAGTGTTTCAGTGTGATTAACTCAAAGTATTTGGAAATAAAGGTAACGGCAATTCACACCGGTGCTTGCAGGTGGAGGGCTGCAAGGAGCAGTCGGTGCCGCCCGTGACGCGCATCAGCGGCCACGTCAACGTCACCAAGTACAGCGTGCCCGCACTGCAGGTACCTGCTGTTACCAACCATTCTTTAATAGTAATAATGTCGTTGCAACGTCTTCCTACTGAAATAGAGACATGAATTTCCATAGCGTAGTAATCCTCTCCGTAAAGTATACAGTCTGAAAATATACATACTTAGTACCGAATTACTAAATAATCGTTAATCATTAGGCAGCAGAAGATGTGCGGCCAAAGCCATAATTGCACTATATACCTATACACAAATTCACAGACACTTCCGGAACAGCCAAGAGAAGCCTTGTGTGTTGCCCGAGATGCGAGGCTGATGAGATACTGAAAGATATCTATAACAAAAATGTAACTTTAAAAATAGTACCTCTTGTCCATTTAAATGATGCAGAATGCAGATCACAATACGAGTAGAGATGTCAGATGGAGTAGAGTAACAAGAGATAACTGGTGTTGTTTGTTGTGGCGGCAGGTGTCGATCATGGAGCACGGGCCCAACGTCGTGATCGTGGACTCCAGCCCCAAGTCCTTCCAAATGTACAGCAAGGGGGTGCTCTACGACGACCGCTGGTGAGGGATACGGTTTCATACACTATAAGCTACGTGATGTGAAGAATCTATAAACTCGCATTCTCCATAAAACTTCGGTAGATCAATTATGGTAAATTGTCATTTTGTTGTTAGTTGACGAAACAGGACGATAAGCTGTCGCAGCAGAGGTAACTTCTGTATTACCCCTAAAATATTTTGAATAATTTGACCAGGATCTATAAAATAAAATAAAATAAAAAAGCCTTTATTGCTACTACCACCTTACAAATTACATTTGATTAATTATTATTTATTAACAGTCAGTTCCTTTTAAAAATATCTAAACATCTAAATAATAAAGACCAGGATCTAATTATCATTAAATACTACTTTTCTGATGATTTTACCATGTTGTTTTCCATGATGGAAGTGAAATGGCCAAAAAATTACACGATCCTTAAGCTGATTAAGAAAATATAGCAAAATCACAAATTGTCCCTGTAACGAATCGGACTCGGGACTTCCCTCCAACTTCAATATTAATACTCAAAATAATTGTCTTAAACTGTGTTTAAAAATAAGTGAGTTCGCTAGTAAACTGCGCTGATGAGTAAAACTGGTTTCAGTTCGAAGAAGAAAGCCAAGCACGCCGTGGTGGCCGTCGGCTGGGGCAGCCAGAAGGGCGAGCCGTTCTTCATCCTGAAGAATTCGTGGTCGGAGGCGTGGGGCGAGCGCGGCTACCTGCGCGTGCAGGCGCGCGCAAACACGTGCGGCGTGCTCACGCATCCGTCCTACCCGCGCGTGGAGCGCGGCGACGTGCGGGCCTGAGCGCGCTACAGGCCCCGAGACGCGTAGTGAAAGTGATACTAGATTTTCAGTCCTTGAACCATCTATCATCAATACTAGCGATTGTTTTTAGCGTCTCTATAAACTCAGACTCATTTTTAACATACCTAAGTAGATACTGTTATACCTACCCCATTTGTGTCAAATAGTATGAGATCAGTAGCTTCCATTTCTTTATTTTTTGTGGTTTTTATTACCATCTCCTTCCCCCAAAATTCGCCATCACATGTTAAGAATGAACTATGAACATATGAACAGTCTTTAGCAAAAGCTATAAAACAATAAAAGAGAGTACCTAATTTATAGTTCTACGTGTGCATAAGTGTTTTTATTTGCTTTGTGCTAATTCCTAAATCAAGTGCATCGAACAGAAAATTATCATGAGTAAGTATTTTATCCATGGCTTTCACAAGTCAACATGGATCATTGTTCGGGAAACTTGAACCTCAACTGCAGTAGCTGTACTTACAATTATTATGACATTTTATGTAACGTTTCGGTTCGTTTCTCTCAAATGGAACGATTGCTATTATAAATTAATCTCGTTACTTCCTCGCAGACAACTGTCATTCTAATAACTTGAATTTTTTTTAATTTGGCACTATTTGATCTTTACGGCCTAAAATAAGACCGCTCACCGCAGACCTAACAAACCTAAGATTTATCAAATTCTAGCAGTGACATTTGACAATCACTCAACGGTTCTGACATTGATCTATAATATATATATAGATCATTCCTCATTCTCTACTCTTACCTCTTTGGGTTCTGAGGAGTTATAGAAGACAGAAGTACTTTTATCTTCTTTTCACTTCTGTCTTCCAAGTATAGTTTCGAATGCCAAAATTTTACTTACTACTAGGTACCTACACCTATCTAACAAGTAACAAGGTAGAAAAATAAGCAGGAACGTGGCTCCTAGAGTCCTAGAGTCACTGTACGGCCGCAATCAGGAGCAGATGTACCTTCATAGTGTCTCTGAGAGCGGCAGCAGGCAGGAAAACAAAACGTGCAAGTTAGCTAATAAGGCTTAGAGAAAAGTAATTGAAGAAAACAAAGGAACTTTATTGTAATAGAAATTAACGACAACATGAAACAAAGATTGACAGTTTATGAAATAAATAAATGCAAAAGTATTTTGAAATAAAAGTAAAATGATAACAGTAACAAAATTATCGTAACTAAAATTAATATTACATTATATACTATTCTATTCTATCCACATGTAGGTATCATGGTAGGTAATCTTTATTTTTATTACTATCTACCAGTTGACTGCGAATTGCGATCTTCATATTGCTAATAGGTATAAGTAGATCTACTTACTGGTTCACTGGATTAATTATTTATCTAAATGTTAATTAACTTACGTAATAATAATGGAAAGTTGGAGTTTCATTGTATTTCATTTTCCATTGCTATAAAGTTGGTTATAATGCGTAGGTAATAGGTATCTTACATACCTACTACATTTACGAATCCAGCCCATGACTACGTAAAGTTCAGAACTATTACTCCACAGTCAAAATTCAGGTTCCAGGTAATTTCTGTACTTAATATTTCCCTGGGCTGGGTAGTAGCAACGAATATAATAATATTACGTAGTAGTAAGAAGGAGGTGGCACAATTAGAAAATAATTGTGCAGCAGACTTATCGCATAATACCAATCATTTTCTCCTGCATTTATTTATTTAAGTACACTGTGATTACTAGTCGCCCTAACTGACTCCCTCCACTACAGTAAGCAATTAACAACTTAGAGCTTCTGAGGACGTCGTCCGTCCAGAATTATCCATTTTCAATAGAATACTCCGAGTCAGATGTCAGTGTCGCGTGTCGGGCGGACGAAGCGGTAGATCGGCCAGAGATCCCGCGCCGGGCTGCGGCGGCGGGGCGGGCTGTCGCACGGGTGCGGGCGCGTGCGGCGGCGGGTGCGGCTGCGGCGCGGGCGGCGGTGCGTGCGGGCGCGGCGGCAGCGGCGGCAGCTGCGGCGCCCAGTAGTGAGGCGCGTCGGACGCTTGCGCCTGGTTGGCGGCCGCCAGCCCCGCCCAGCTGAAGCGGTACCCGTACCGCGTGCCATGCACCTAAACAAATTCTTTATCAATAACATGACACAAAAAAGTCTCTAGTGAAACCAATGACTTCTATGTATCCTACTAGAAGTCTTGGAGCAAAACTAACTATACCATACTTCAGTCATCAGTGGAACTCGTCACCCTGACGGCTGAGCACGCGTGGCGAGGCGCACCGTACCTTGGTCATGATGTTCTTGTCGTAGTAGTAGCGCAGCGCGCGCGACAGCTTGTCGTAGTTCATGTGCGGCTTCTGCTTGCGGCGGCCCCAGCGCCGCGCCACCTCGTCCGGGTCCGACAGCCGGAACTCGCCGTCGGCTGGGTTACCCTGAACAAACCACATTTTGGCTCAGACTTAATTAGCGGAGCTGTGAGCACAGTAAACGAAATTCACACTAAAATAGTTATTTGTTATGCAAGGGCGCAAAGTGGATTTTTGGGCCGAGTGTCAAATTTGAATGCTGAGCGGCGAAGGATTCTAGGGTTGAACCCTGAGCGCAGCGAGGGGTTCAAAGAATAGAATTCTGAGCATAGCGAGGCATTCAAAGACACGAGATCAAAAAAAATTTGCGCCCGAACATAACACAAAATTTTTCATCTCACCATAGCGAGGAAAATCACCAGAAGAACACTTTAGATCGACATGTTGTTCTTAGTACTTAACTCTGAATAATTTCACTTACTGAAACCACCTTTAATCATCATCATTATTTTAAAGTTGAAACAAAAAATAATGAATAAAGCCAAAATAAGTATTAGGTATTATCATTTAATCACGATTGAAAACATAGACAACTAACACTAGATCAGAAAAAAAAATTGAGAAACTTTTTTCTGTACTTTTATTTTGAATGCGTTCTGAAATAACAATTTCTAAGAACCAAAGATAATATAAAATTTTATAAATATATTAACAATAAATACATAAACAATGAGAAAAATCAAGGATTTAATTAGATTTCTTTTATAATTAATAAAACGAAATAAGAGTTATTATTTTAATTGATACCTATTATGAGAAAAAGTAAAATTAAAAAAAATACTTTACCTATACAAACTTTAACGAACGAACTTTGTTACTGATCGTATGTGTTATTAAAAAAAAGAAGTCTTCAGCTTTGACATTGACATGACACGTAATACGAGTTTGACCACAGATAACTCAAACAAATTTAACTTTGGAAATGCTTTCGAGCCTAGGGCCGGAAAGGATTTTCATACTACTTTGTCTCCCGTGGGAAAAATGAAAATGCTTTGGCAGCCTAGGGAATATAATAGCATTTTCCGCCCGCATTTCGGGCATTAAATATCGCTTTTCCGAGCGGGTGAGATGAAAACACCATTTTGAGGCTGGTGTCAATCACTAAGGCGGCATTATGTTAGTTAGAATAGTCAGCGTATGTGCACTAACCACCCAGTCGATGCCAGGCGCGTGGGAGTGCAGCTCCTCCAGCAGGAACTGCCACAGCTGCACCTGCCCGCCGCTGCGTGGACACTCGCCTACCACGTAGGGCGCTGGAACAATGCATCACAGTTCACCCACACGTCACATCAAACTTTTCAACAGCAACTTTCTCGTAAGAGCTGCAGTCATCAGTTCTCACTCAGGAACATAAACATTTCCGACGGCAATGCTACATACGAGACTGTAGAAATCTCAGTCTACTGCGGAACGAGTACCACCGTGACACTGTGCTCTATGCTCAGCTGATTCCGCATAACTAATAAGTATTGACTAAGTGAGTTATTGTTTCTACAATTAATAGGGTACCATAAACACACAGGAGACGCTACGAGACGCACGCTAAACACGCAGGAGACGATGCGGAATTTTAAAGTCAAAGATAAGTCTATGTTTCCATGACATACTGAGATAATAATAACTATGTGAATATGCAATTAGTGACTATAGTACTTAAAGACCAACCAAATCATGAAACGGTTGTATATTTTCAAGCTTCGAGAAAAATTTAATATGACAAATAATAACTTTACCATGATGACTTTACCTCACTCCAATTTAATGCAAAATTTTCGAATTTATGCTATTCATGTGCCACTTCATATAGCTACCTATAATATAAGCGTTAGGTAATTCATGAATACTTATGTAGTTATTCAACAACTAATTCAACATGGTAGTTATTCACTTGTATATGCTATATCTGGCCACGACGGGGTTTTTATTCGATCATTGCAGCTAAGTCACAGGTATAACTGACCATGATACAAGTGCTGGATCCGGCGATGCTCGCGCGCGCTCAGCCACAGCATCGCATCGCCTGCATCGCTTCACTACTTCGCTAGCACTCGGTCTCTAGTCTACACCACCACTTTTTGTTTCATAGTCCAAATATTTTTAAGGAATCACCATAATAATATACATGTTAAAAAAAAATTAGCGAGTTTATCCGAATTTATTAAGTACTATAAATAAATAATTATTTTTTACAAAAGAAATAAGTATACTATTTTCACATGAAAAAAATACTCTTTTTTATGACCCTTACTTGTAAGTTGTAACCCCTCTACACTTTTTCAACTATATTTACACATGCTGTATGAGTACATGTACAAAATATTAGTTAACCGAGATATTATAAACTAAAGGGTTAGTTGAACTCGCGTTGTAGGTAGTGCTACGCGTCCGGATGCGGCACCGGAAGCGACTGGATTGCGGAGCGGAAACGCTCGAGCCGCCCGCCCAGCGGCTGCCGAACTTGCCGCCCGCCCTCCGAGCGGATTAGGGCGAGACGCGTAATAAATGTAGGGTAGGGTAATAAAGGGTACTTGACTATGTTCGATTTTATATAAGAGGCTAATACAAACGGATAATATTAAAACCATGTTTATTTTCAATCATGTTATTAGTTATCATAATTTGGGTTTCGAAAGAAAAAATATTATCATCGTTTAGAGATGGAAAATTATATCCTTGAATTATAAATTGTTTTGGTATTAGATTACACGAAAAGCCTATATGTAACAAGAAATTTCGTAAGAAAAACTGTAGCGCCAACATGCCCACTCGTAGTTTCGCATTGCGCTGTTTATTCGTAAGTAATTTTTTCGTACTTTTTCTACAGGAGGCAGTTACCCTATTGCTGCTCTCCTCAAGCCTTCACGTCCGCCCCGCCGCGAACTAATATACTGAGGCATCCACAGCTAGTCAGATCCCCAAAGATAAAACGACGAGAGGATAATCTTAATAGGTACATCAAGTCGCCTTTAGGGTTAGTGTTCATTTCATGTCGGTTTTACAAAGTAAATTTATTAAGTTGGTGTACTCTTTTTTCTTTCTGTCGTATACCCATCCGTCAGGGGAAACGGAAGGGTTTGTGTGGGGACTCCACTCACGACGGATCCGCTTGAGGGAGTACGGGATTCAAAGTCTGTGTTATTGTGTGTCTAGATGACCTCTACGCTTAATACCTATGCTACTTTTGACAGCTACTTCACTCAAGTGGATTTTGGTTTTTCTGTGGAAAAAACCAGGTACCTAGTGTTCTTAGGATTAAAAAAGTTTGAACAAGTATTTCACATAAATCTGGGGTAAACATTTCACATAAATCTAGGTCACAAAACGATTTATGACGTTGGATCGCGTAGTTCAGATAGTGCAGGAGATCACAACAATATATAATGGGCAGGTCTAATTGAATAAGTAACTTAAATTGATACCTAGACCATATATAGAATAAAAAAATCATTCATAAAAACTTTTGGAATATCTAATTAACAATACTATCAGTCGTATTCAACAAGTAATCCACGAAGATTTATATGTCCAGGGAAAACTTTTAATAAAGTTTCCCTCGGCTGCGCTAAAGCCGCATGCATAATGCATGGAGGCGCCCGACCGCGCAATATCGCGACCCGGGAGCGCTGTGGATATCGCCTTATTGCGTCTAAGCTGACCCCCGGGGAGCACTGTGCTGGCACAATGACACCTACGCGACGCGTGCTACCGCGATGCTATATCTGCCTTCTTTACTTCACATGCGATGATTCGAAAAGAGTCAAGAGCAATGAGATAATACGCTCGGTTCCAATTTTCGCCGGGCTTTAGATACATCGCCAACACCTTTTCGCCGAATATGAGAGCAATACGGAAATCTCCCTCCAACCACCCCCCCCCCCTCCATGGGCAACAGATACAAAATAATTATCCCCTGATTTTACTTATGAACAGGGGATAAAATAATTTTCTCCACTGGCTAAATCACGGCAAACAAAAAGGGAAAGGACAAGTATTTATTTCATTTTACGCACGGTAAATAAGTACCTACCCATAAATACCTATACCCATACCTATCATTTTAATCCGTACGCCTTTAGGTATAGACTACTCAGAGAGTGGATCAAACTGTAGGAAGGAAAACCATTTTATCTTTCCCCATTGACAAATTTTCTCCGGTTCCCGCATCATGCTATAGCTGCGCTGGCAAAAGATATTAAAGGTACTCGTATGTGGACAGCTTGTGGTCAATAAGCGTCTTGCTTCGGAATTATCTGGTATGCTGTGGTTTTCACCTCTGATTTAAAGCTTGTACGAGCAGGTAATAGGTATATGTACCTTTAAATGAAGTGACATAAATTACGGTTTTAATGATATAGACCAACAAATAAATCATAGGTACCAACAAATAAACCTACTTACCTTTATATTTTCTTTATCTTGGTTTGTTTATTACTAACTGATTAATATTATAATTCACCCTTACTTACCTACCACAGACAAAACCGAATCATTGTTTTTTTTTTTTGTACAAAATTAAAAATAACGATGATCGCCATGGCGTTCCGGGTAGCAGTTTTAGTGTTCAATTAAATTAAAGTAGTTAAGGCGATTGCGTCAATTTATTAGTTTTATTAGCCACGAGCTGGCGAATAGAGCACGGGTTCAGGGTCCGGGCAGGACAGGCGGCAGACGCAGCGCTAATGGAGGCGCGAGGCCGCATGTATAAATTACCTCACGCGCCGCCGCCGCTTCTAGGAAAATCTTCGTGAAACCCGCGTGGGCCAACTCACAGGAGAGGAGAGTGTTTTGTAACCACCTAGCTGTCTACTGGTCGTAATTTGTCGATGCGCGCGGTGCCATAAATAGGCTCTGTCTGTTACAGTTACGGGCTTAACAGCAGGCTTGCTAGTCCACGGGCTCTGTTCTCTTTTTATACGACTGCCCAAAAAAGGAGTGTAATGTTTTTAGGGTTCATGTATATATGTATGTATATGTGAGTTTCTTTATTACACCATAACTTCCGAACGGCTGAATCCTTAGATCATTCTGAGTAACATATTATGCTATATTTTTTGGAAAAGGTCGTTTTAAATTATTTAATGGAACAAGTTCCATTTTATTGCACCGATATATTTTGATCAGCATAATTCGACTGTGGATTGTGTGATCTGAATCCTGTGACAAAAATTTGAAGTATTACTCGTAGAAAGGCTTGCAATTTTTTCTGAAAAGTAAGGTTTGCTAGTCCACGGGCTGTTTATGTGAGCGAACTCTTCTTGCATAGTTATATCAATCAGTTTTTCTGTCCTAGAGTAAGTAAAAAGGTGTTTCGGTAGGCGAGATTATTGGGCAAGTAGATACATATAAGATCTCTGGATAACATCCGTAATGAAAAGTTATACATAAGAGAACGTATTAATTAAACATTTTTTCCAAAAGGGCATTTTTGCCCGTCCGCCTGTAAACCGTTTCAATCAATTTAAAGCAGCCTGCCCTCTTCCGCTCGTATTTAACGCCAAGCCCTTAGCCTCTGGGAGGTACGGAGGCGGAGCGTCGGAGGAGTGTGGTGTCTCAAGGCCGCGCCCCGCCCTCCCTGCCGCCCCGCCCACCCGGCGCCCCGGGCCCACTCCAAGCCCTTTACTTCACTTCATCTGATAAGATGGTCGAGATACGCTCGCGCCTTGAAAATGCGGCCGAAGACAGCGGAATACAGATGGATGCATTTTCCACAATTGGAGATTTCAGAATTCGGATTTCCACAATTATTTTTTCTGCGGTTGGACCTGGCTAGATTCTCCCTTTATTTGAGAGAGGAGGTTTATTTTTCTTAGGGTTCAGGAATCAAACGGAGCTTTTGTAGGTCCCGCTGCCCGCCCATCCGCTATGTCTGTCAACAGCTTTGATTACCTAATCAAAGGTCAACAGGCTGTAGACCGTATCTCATGGATCGTCAAGCAGATACTTTTTTAAAGTTTTTTATTATTATTTTAAACTGACAAGAGTGAGTTATTCATTGATATAGGATGGTACCATGGTACTCAATGGGTACACAGAATAGAACCATCGATGCCTACGTGAATTCGATTTGAAATAAACTAATTTCTGATGTAAGTTCTTACGTAAATGTAAGCGCAATTTACTTATTTGAGCCAATTTTATTTTCTACCAAAAAAGTTTTCGGTAAATTCTACAAAATGGTAGGTAAATACTAAATGTAATATCCTACTTGCAACATAAAATTATTTCTCACGGGAGCAAGCGCTCGGGCTGTCATAACGTTTAACAAATTAAAAAAAAAATCAAAAATTTTATTCTTTCCCATAGGCCTAGCTAACAGGCACTTGCGAAACTTTGTTTTAAACAATATAAGTATCACATTATAATAAGCATCTTGTGAGCAGAGGGAATATGCACTTAGATCCTAGGGTCTTTGTTAAAAAAAATTAAAAATCATCATCATTTAAAAATTCATTTATTGTATAGTAACCCTTACTTAGAAGATGATTTTTGACAGTTTGTTTGAACCTATGTTTAGGTTGGTCAAAACTGCCTTCGGGATCACGTTATAAAAGCGTACCTATATACCTACTACCCACAAAGGATTTTTGTATCCTAGATATATCCTAGAGCCATAAACCTCGAAAAACGTCCACGTTTTTGTCTCGTGTTCGACACGTCACTCTCTCTGTCACAATTAAAACTAAGTATAGCATGATGAGAGCACTCACTCAACATGTTTGTGGACGTTTTTGATGTGCGCAATGTAGGCTAAGGGCCATTTTAGGCAGGTACTCTGTAATTATATGAGTTCACACTGCAGGTACCTATGAGACGAGTTATATGGCGATGGGTACCATCCGGGCGCGAAAATTCAAATTTTATTTAGTTTTTCGCTCATAGTGGGCTAATTATACATCGAAGGCTAATGGAAATGAGTTTTGCGGACACAACATTTATGCATCTAGGTACATGTTTTTAATAAAAACTCTGCTTAACAATACTCATTTATTTCATATTGGTTCCCGATAGCTCGAAATCTGGGAAACTGCAAAAAATTATCTTTCGGGAACCAATATGAGATGAGTGGGAACTTTTGAGCAAAGTTTCTATTAAAAACATGTAGATGCATAAAAAATAGGCCCGCAAAATGCATTGCCATAAATCTACAATGTGTAGTTAGTCTAATATTTGCGAAAAACTAAATAAAATTTGAATTTCGCGGGCTGGTAGGGCCGCAACACCTTAAGTCTATGACCTAGGTAACTCCTGAAAAAAGCTCTGCTGGGTCCGCATTCCGCGCGGCCGCGTGACTCACGCGAGAATGTGAAAGCTCACGGTTCCCACCGCGCGCTCGCGGTGCTCGTAGCATCGGTATGCGGCACACATGACTCGCACGCTTTTTGGTATTTACCACCAATTTTTATCGTTTATTACAGTCTAACAAGGTATGTACAGTTTTTCCAGCTGTGGACGTCTGTCGTCTAGCGGTTGGAAGAAAACGGAGGCCTAACATAGCATCAAAAATTATAAAGGCAATTGCCATTTCGCTACTTAAGGGGCCTGTGAACTACAATGTCTCCATTCATACAAAATAACAAATCATTAGTAATTCGTGCATATTTGGATCATGTTGTGGTGTTATTCTGATTCATATAGTAATAATCTATGCTCCTGGCCATATTTCGTTCGGAAATACTTCTTTAAAACGAAATAATAATCAATTTTGATCAAATTTTTTATAACTTTGGTAGAGTTCCGTAATACCAAAAATTATGAATGAAAACTTGTAACTTTCTTTATTAACTGGTGTTTTTCTTTAGCTGGACAATAAAAACTGTACTCCTGAACTAATGCGACGTAAGATAGTGTTTTTTTGTTTTTATTACAAAACAAATAAGTAGAAAACATGTCCTTTTTGATATAAAAATAAGCAAAACTAAATTCGTTTACATTTTCGTTTAACAAAAGTATTTAGGAACCAAATACGGCCAGGAGCATAGATTATTACCTACTATATGAACCCGAATAACACCACAACATGATCAAAAACTGCACGAATCACAAATGATTTTGGTATTACGTTTGTATGGGAGATACCGTGGGTCAGTTGACTCTTAAGTATGAGTCATGTGCGTGTTTGTTACTCAATACTCATTCGCGCCACGACTGTACCGTTGTCACTGAAGAGTAAACTGTAAGTCATAAACTGGATTTATCATAGGTAGGTTTAGCTTCAGTATCACACCCTCGTATATTTTTTAGTTACCTAGTATTTTTATTACTGCTGAGATTTAAATAATTTTGTTCATTCAGAAGTTACAAGGCTCTGACAGTCAGACGGACGGATAATAACAGCAAATCTATCCAAGCCAAGTTAACTCTCATGAGTTAACTTGGTTTGGATAGATTTGCTCGCTAACCCCGGTCTAATATCTATAGTAAAGTAGATAGGTACCTACGTTTTTTAAGACGTATCTACCTATGTTTACATAGAAAGTTTACCTACATAGATAGGTATATATTATTTCAATTAAAGTAAGTTTATAAACCACACTTAATTTATGATATTATTCCACTGAACGGGAAGACGGCAATGAAACCAAAGCCTCTAAAGCCGGTAAATAAGAGGTCGTCCGCCATTGACTTGCTAATGCTCTGCACTCAGTGCGCCCTACCAAGGGCTTCATAGGGACAGTCAGGAATTTTACAATTTCTCGATTGGTTCGGGTTGATGGGAGGCTGGACCGGTAGTTGGTTTTCACTCTAAAATTTACAATTTACATGATATATCCTGAGACATTCAAAAACAAATTAAAAAAATTGGCGATGTCATAAAAATTTAAAGAAAACGATTAATTTTATCATCTCATTTTGAACGTTTTAAATTTTTTAACGGATTAGAACCCACGTATCTCAGCTGTCACAGCTGCCCACTGAAGTACGGGGATCAAGCCGCCAAGGCGATAATTCGATACATTTCAGGACTATTCAGTTTTTAGGCAGAACTACAGACAGACATTTATAAAGAAACATTTCACTTTCAATATCATTTCAAAATGAGAGACGACACCTTGCTGTTTTTGAGGTTTCGTAATCAAAGCGTAAAAAACTAGTACCTAGTGCTTAGTAATTACTAAGACTTCGCTGTCAATAAGTACTGTAATCTAATACTTATCTTATCAACACCCCGATTTTCCTCCATTTTAAATAAACATAAAACTACTTTTATTAATTGCGATGACTTTTTATTCCAAATTTCAGGTCGATAACTTAAACAGTTACTGGCATTATCGAGTGTGATCACTGGAGTGATAGATAGAACGGTCGGAAGGGCGGACGGACGGAGAGACTCTCACCATAAGGATACTAATTATATTACCATTTTAGTATGAAACCTTAAAAAAAGAAATCCTTGTCAAAAAATCTATTTTCACCGTAGTAGGGGTAGCCGCTTGTCGCTACAGAGGCGAAGGGTGCAGGGCGAAGGGTGGATGTAAGGTCGCGGTCGAGGGTGAAGTATCAACACCGTAATCATTTATTATTCTGTACGGCTTCTGGTAAACGATGAGCGAGTCGATATTATGAAGAGCCGGTGGTTATTCTATTCTCTAAGTGCCTAGATAGGTACCTGCTGATAAGCAGGTGTTGTCTATCGTTGGCAAACGTTACCAAGTTTATGGTTTGGATTTTAAGACAATATGAGCGTAGATAAATTAGTGTGTGAAACTCTATATAAGTGAGCAATACTTATGCATCAGTTTCATAAACTACTATTTCAATCTTCAATTAACTTCTACCAATCTATACTCAAACTCCTTCTTTTTATCTGTTGCCTATCCTTATTTGTGAAAACTTATAAAGTAAAAAGCTTAAAGATAATTAGATGTAAGACTATAAGTTTTCCATTGAAAAATAAAAATAAAAAGTAAAATGGATGTTTTATTGTCCTTTATGGTATTAAACAAATTACCTCAAAAAACTCAAAAAACAATTATTTCATGTAGGCCTAACATACAGGCACTTGCAAGTTGTCGGTACCTTTACGAACTATAAGGATAAACCTCATATCGTCTTTTCCGTTCGAATCCGAGTATTCGTCATATTTGAATTTAGAAATGCTTTTCCGCTCTAGGGAATACTGGAAATGCTTCATGGTAATTCCGCCCCCCATTTGGAAAATTAAAGATCTCTTTTCCGAGCGATTGATATAAAAAAAAATAGAGTTTTCAACATGATGTATCATAGTTGCTACCACGAATGCTAGCAAGTGAACTTCAGCTATATGAGATGCTTATAATGTAGTTTTCAGTTTTATGATTCACAATTATATTTCATACATTTTATTCTTCAATAATAATAAACACAATCAGGTATACTTTCATTGTACTGGCAATTTCGCACTTTTATTTATTTTGTTTTTTAAAACTGACCACCCTGATGGACACGCTGTCCCAGTCTACGTCCGCGCCATGCTTCATTCTTTTATTGTGCGCGGCAATGAGCACTCGACTACAAAAACACGTCTCGTTTTTGTTAATTTAGGTTCAAAGTAAAAAAAATTAAGTGTTCAGTGTTAAAACTTGCTTAATTTTCTATACTGATAATGCTTAGACGCTAGTAAAATTTATTATTATAACAAAAATAAAATCAAATCAAATCATATAATTGTGCATTCATCTTCGTCAGACTCCGAGGAAAGAGGGTAAGTGAAAATTAACCTTTTTTCCCAGATATCACATCAACTCAAATATCAATGCTGACGAAAGTGTGTCCAAAAATTGAAATCCTAAGGCATCGCTAAGCTAACTTGGAGGGTATCACATTGAGGTTATCACGAAAGTATAGCATGATGCGCGAAATAGTCCAGGCATCTCTAAGCTAGCTTGGAGGGTATCACGTTGAGGATACCACGAAAGCATAGCATGATGCGTCAATGCTCCTGGAGGTTGACTGCGGGTCAACACGAAGGATTTTAAAAAACCTCAAAGGACTTTGCGGATACCAACGGGGGACGATGTCGGTGTGGCGCTGTTCTCGGCTTCACTACAAGTGGCTCCGCATGACCTCCCGGACTTTGATCCCGAATTGCTATCGGCGCTCAGTCACAAGAACTATATTAAAGGTTAGTCCCGACAGTTGTAAAATTCTAGCCGACCTTCATTGCAAAGAATCAAATAGTTTATTTGATATACTTGCCTGGCTTATGAATAGCCAGTTAAACGTTATAGCCTTTTATCAGTGATAACTATTTCACGACTTAAAAACTAATTCCACGAGGGTACCAACGCGTCGAACTTTTCTAACTATGTACCTACAACAATAATGTTTAGATTTTGTGGTGGAAAATAATTTTACTTACTTTCGAAAATTAATGTTCAGATTGTGTAATGGGATGATAATTTAACTATTAGCTCAAAACTCAATAAGTTAACAATATTATGTATAATGTACCATTAGTCTGAAAGTTTCATTGAAGTGAATTGTTAAATTCTTTCTGAAACTAATAAAAATCTCAAACCACAACGCGTCCTGAACTGAGAAGAAGCTTAAGTATTGACAAATGACATTTTGTTTCGACAAATGACAAGTAATTAAAGTTCACGAACGGGACCAGATGTTTTTTCGGAGAAATAGTTTCGGGCATTATACTAGTTTCAATGGTTACTGATCGTCAGGTGTTGTAAATAAAGAAACCAGCAGGGCGCGGCGGGCGACTTTGCTATCGACACCCACCGCTGGGACAGCGCAATCTCGTTTCTCGAGAAACTAGCTGGCCCCCTCTCGTTACGGCTCGGCCAGCAGGGGGGGCGTGACACACTTGAGTATTGGCGATCAGCCGCGAGGAAGATGCGACGTGGCAGCGAGTCTCCAGCATCAGCCACAACAAGGACCAGGTTCATCGACGACGCTAGACATTAAGGTACCTATATGCCAGTTGTCTTCAACATTTTGAAGTTTATTGGTTACATATCACTGACAAGGAATCCGTCACGATCTATAACATGATCTAGAATTTCGGGAGTTATAATAAGTGAAGACTATTTTTTGACTTTCACTAGGTGTACAAATGTACGTACATTCAATAAAATATTTTAATGAATTGAACAAATTAAGGAACTAGCTCCAAAAAATTATTATTACATAATACCATTTTAAAAATCGTACACTAACACAGTGTACCGCCTTACACGTTCACAACAAAGAAAAAGCGACAAATGTCTTTGGCAATCGACATTTCTTTTTTGGGTGAGATAATGTGGGAGTGAGTCACTGCATGTTCGATTATAGTTAAGATGTGTCTAACCTCAAAATCTTACGTGGTAAAAGATACATTCTAAATTTAAAGGCGTTGAATGAATTTGTAGTTCAAAATCCTTTGAAATTGATAGTTCATAGAACAGCTTACAAGCGAATACTTAAAAAGGGTTTTATGCCTATGAACTGAAGAATCTTATTTTAAAGTACCGATTCATCCTTGGTAAAATACATGAAGAAGTTGTGACTCATCTCAGATACTTACCGCGGTTTTTTCATGAAGATTTGTTAGGTGTTAGAGTGTTAAAGTTATTTACTACCCTCAAAACATGCTCAGTTTCCTGGTTTTATTTTAATTTCGGACGATATGGCAGTATCGTTACCCAACCGCAAACTATGACGTGAATTATGTAACAATTCAAATTCTGTGAAAAAATTTATACGCTTAACTCGTTGTATCATCTAAGAGTTAAGCTTAATTCCGATTAAAAGTCCTAAAGTCCACTTCTCCAGCTATTAGGTATGGATGGGGTTACACAGAACGTCTGTAGAAACAAAAAATGTAGCCCGTAAGAAAAATTAGATTTTAGACGCAGCTGTTCGTCCATCATCGGTTATCCTATCAGATGGCCAGTGGTTACAAAACATTTTTTAAGTCATCTAACTCCCTTAAACCTAAAAGGTTGAACTAGTGATTCACACGATTTCCCGGTCTAGATGAAGACTAATTCTTTTCATTAGAGGGATTTTTGTTTTTGTAATAATTAACGTTAAGATGAATCGAAATACCTCTTTACAGAGTTGATGGCCATATTTTTCGATACATCTATTTTGATACACATGATTTACATCAGTTGCATAGAGGATATCAAATATCCTCATTTAAACGATTGGGTTAATTGTTTCTTATATGGAAATTAAAGATAATCAAAAGCTGACCAAGAGTTACATCCAGTTAATGGGATTAAGCTATCGCTGTAAAATTATATACTTCAAAGTTATTCAAAGAGTTCAATCCAGTTATTGAATTTATCGCTTCTTGCAATAATGCGAAATGTAATCAATATGAACCCAGACGTCTTAGAAACAGACGCATTCTGAACATTTTGGAACACCAAGTTTACCTTTGCTCTTCTATACATTCTTCTAGAGGTAGAATGCTTAAAAATACTATTATAGACAATGCTTTAAACATACATCGTCTAGGGACCTCTACAACTTTGGATTTCCTTCTTTTACATAAGGTGTCAAAAGACTTACTTCTTATAGTACATTTATTGATGATAAATAAATAAATATGGTCTTTCCCTAGAGAACCACAATTCATAGGAATTACTGGAGGAAGTTCTCTGAAGGCATAAAAAAAAAAAAAAAAAAAGGGACATTTTGTTGGAATTTTTAATAATCTATATGTTTCAAAAATTTTGTGTTATCTACAAAGTTTTGTGGCAATACTGCTTTAATAACGACTGAGATCCGTACAATCCGTACATTATAAGTCAACCTCGTAATTTCCAACAGAACAACTTGTTAACGACGTAGCATATGGTACGATTACTTGTTATCATTCGGCATTGAGTTTAATTTCTGCTGATGATTTTGGGTCAAATAAAAAAAAAAAAATATATATATATATATATATTATATTGCGAAAATGAATAGATAAATTAACATCAAACACCACATAGTAGCACACAATATAGTATGCTAACACATTGCTCAATGGGCCTTAATAAGAGTTTATTCATTCCGTAACTTTGCTTTGCTGATCTTGTAACTTTTTTAGCTTTAGGCAGTAGACACAGCACAGAATGAAAACATTAGCATTAGTTAAAGTTAGTATTATTGTTTTTATATAATTCAAGGGAATTATTGAGTTTATACAACGCCAGCTACTACTCAGGGCGAACCAGTTTTAATTATACCATAATCAAAACTGAAGAGAAAGTATAAAAATTTGCCACAGCTTTGAAAAACAAATCGATATGTCGTTTACAAAATCTTAGACCAAGATATATAATAGACAACCTCCTGATAATGTTGAAGCGACCTCATAAGGTCGCCTGCAGGCAGACCACCGTGAGAACGTGTCTGCCGAGGAATATAATCTCTCACGAGAGAGGTCTGCGTTTCAGTGTACTCAGCACCAAGTACGCAACACTTCCTCGGCGAGCACGTAGTTTGTTGCTTGACCTCATCAGAAAAGCAGTCTGCTGGTAACAACCATTACGGACGTTACCTAAGTTTTATAACCTCTTATTGAGCGATGATGCTTCTGTCGCAATAGCTCTTTTGCTCTCTAATCATTAATCATTATAATCTATCTAAATATAAATTAAACCTATTTGTAATGTGACTGGTTTATTGATCCAGGAATTGAACGAAAAGATTGTGTTAATTAAATACTTCTGTGGTATAAAGAGGACCTATTTCCTATAATAATAGGAAACAATTTACTATCTGTTAATGTCCATAATTTAACAAAAATTTTCATCTCTAAACATCTACCTGATTGTGTTTATTATTATTGAAGAATAAAATGTATGAAATATAATTGATGATTAAACGAACTTACCTGTAAGTGAAGTTCTATCACAATTATGTGAATACATTTTATTCGAAAATAATAATATAAGGTCCCTCCCATACCCAAAACCCATGAGTATAATACGAAAATTTTGTTAAATATTCTCTAAAGAATGAAGCATGGCGCGGACGTAGACTGGGACAGCGTGTCCATCAGGGTGGTCAGTTTTAAAAAACAAAATAAATAAAAGTGCGAAATTGCCAGTACAATGAAAGTATACCTGATTGTGTTTATTATTATTTTCGAATAAAATGTATTCACATAATTGTGATAGAACTTCACTTACAGGTAAGTTCGTTTAATCATCAATAAGTATGCAGGTAATTTGATACAATTATTTGTACACTTCGTTGTTTTTAAAAGTTTATTTCCGGAAATGTAGGAAATTACCCAATCATGATAGTGTATGAAACCGCGTTACAAAAGCATAATTTGATACACTTAAGCATAATTTTATACTTATACCTAATACCTAGTTACTATAGAGTTCGTTTTTTAGGGTTCCATACCAATTTGGTAAAAATGGAACCCTTATAGTGAGACTCTCTCCGTCCGTCCGTCCGTCCGTCCGTCCGTCCGTCCGTCCGTCCGTCCATCCGTCTGTCACACTCGATTATTTCAGTAACTATCGAAGCTATTGAACTGAAATTTGGAATAGTTGTAGGTAATTGCGGCGCGCCGCCATTGCAATCACAAAAAATTGAAAATCTATTTTTTTTTATTTAAAAAGGGGGGAAAACCGGGTCGTCAAAATTTCAAAATGAGATAACAATATTTAGTGGGGTACCATATGAAAGGGCGTGACTTGTGTATTCTAAAACCAATTTTTATTTATTTTTATATGCCTAATAGTTTATGAGTTATTGAACAAACTGTCGAAAAAAATACCGTTCCCCCCCCCTTATCTCCGAAGTTTACCAATCAAAAAATCTGAAATAATTATGATCAATAGGAATAAACGTATATTTTACAGGAAAAATAAAATCAACTCCCTAAATATTATACTTTTTTTGATAATAACAATAAACCACCAAAAACAAAGTTACGTTTGCGGTTCGCCAACAAAAGTACCTACATGTAAATTCTACTCGTAAATTCATGAACAAAAGTGATTATTTCAATGTTTTACTTCTTTTATGGTATGGAACCCTCGGTGCGCGAGTCCGACTCGCACTTGGCCGGTTTTTTTTTCTAAGCAATTTTCGAAATTGTAAGAAATGATCCTGTCATGATATCGCTAAAAACCGCGTTCTAAAAGCTATACCTAATACATATATCTAATACCTATAGACACTGTTGTAGATAAATAAATAAAAAATATTTACGATCCTGTCACAACTCAAATGAAGTAGGTATTCTAGATACTTATTTTCCTTTTCTGGTTTATCCCAGCCACGAACTTAGATTTTTTCTGTTTGGAGTCCACAAAACTTAAATCCTTGAAATCGGTCAGCATAATAAAATAATATATTATATTTGCTTTTGAAGCGAGGCGCCGCGTGGGAGGAGCAACAAACTCCGAGGACCAATGATGAGGTGTACCGACCCATAATACCAAATATATATTTGTGTTTTACATTTGCCTTTACCAAGCAAATTGTTGTTATACACGATGTTTTGTTTCTAAACAGGAAAGTCACGGTTTATGGCTCTGCATGTTGTCTACATGACCACAAAATAAATTTTTAGGTTGGAATATATTATTATTTTAACAAAGAAGGAATCTGCATTAAGGTATAATTATTAAGCTATATAGAAAAGAAACAGATTGACTAATCTATCAAATGTATCAAACCACTGGATAAAGTACTTATCTATAAACTTCTCCTGCTATCAGAGCCCTACCTCTTAACACGAGCGAAGCTGCGGGAGTCCACTAGTCTATGTTATCTGACAATAACTTAAGAAGTAATATTAACAGTTAAAATAGAACCTTACGCTTTATAACAATTATTTAGGCAACATTTACCGTGCATTTACCTAGATATTGCTCTTGCCTCTTAGAATGTGTTTATTCTATAAAATCTGTGATTTAAATACTTAGACTGTAAATAAAATCAAGATCCATGAGTGATGATTTCTGATCGCTACTTATCTACATGGTGATGTGTAAAACATAATTAAACGAGATAAATAAGTATTCTTAGAGTGAGGCACCGTGACACATCGCGAAACTCTCCCACGAAGTTTTTGCCAGTAACCAGCGGCGCCAATTTTATTACATAACACGTGTACATAACAGAACATGTGCAGCGATAGAGCCAGCGGATTTCAGACACTAATTGCCTGACAATACAGTCGTGAATAGTGTATGAAAAATGTGATTGATGTTGCGGGGAGATCTATTGAGTCAATCCGGAACCGTGAATCACAGTTCCTAGTAAATATTGATTCACTTCCGCACTGGAGTACATATCGTAACGTTGCCTAAGAGGCCTGCACATTGGTCATCGGTGCCTCGAAGCCTGCTCCACTTCGCTGATCGCTCCATTGATTGCATGATGAATGGAGACTTCTCAGAAAACTGCTTACAATCATTTTGACATAATTAAAGATTGCGTTACTCGATTTATTTTCCTTGTGCATTCAGAAAAAAGCTCGTTCCATTCGAGATAAGTAAGTAGTATTTTCTTGTTAAATAATATAATTGTATATCAAATATGTTACTAGAAACATTACATTTTGAATATCAATTGATTTTAACCATATGATATTAGGTAATATTTGCAAATTTTTTGAATGGGCTTGAGTCACTTACATGATTATGTATACTTGAATGAACCAGGAAATTTGGAGGAAATCTAACTTATACTTAACTTAATTAGGGAATCGTAGAATATTTATGGAATTATTACGAGTAATTTCCATTATATTTCTAGGATATTGATATAGTTTAGAATGCCAGCTCTCGTTTTGCCATGGATTACCACTATGGAAGTAAAAAAATGCTGACAGTATCAGACTATACTTAATTACGAAACGAACTGCAAAGTAAAAGTTGAAATCCGCATCAGCGTGATGTATCATGTAGGTATCGCACATTTCACCCGCTTCTATGAGTAATGGGCGAGGAAAACCCAAAGCATTTCAGATGGATCATGATGGTCCTAATGGCCTTAGTGTAGTGAGTAAGTCTTAGTGAATGATTAAAGAATATAATTAAGGTCTTAGGTGATTCAATAGCGAGACTGCGATTCGGAACGAATGAATGAGTCAAAAAAAAAAGGTAAGTGACAGTTGTCTTCCCATACATCTCTTGAATTTGTTCCATGTAGGTTCCATCTAGTTATGGAATGAGCGATCGACATTTTTTCATGATGATCGTAGGTACCTAAGTCAAAATGATAGCTGAATCGAAAATGAAAATCTTAAATGTTCACATAGGCCTAAATAAAGGCTCTTATGATAAGTCTAGCTCTAAGGAAGGGAGCTTTGCACCGAGAATTGCTGGTTCTTCGAGGTTACAAGCAATCTTTCGTATGAAAATTTATTAGATAATATTTTTAAGATATCTCGTGAGGGGATGCAGATTCCTATCATTCCAAGAATATTTGTCATTTAAAAAAATCTTCAATATAGTACCTAACCCTGATTTATTAGATGTTTTTTGTCAGTGACTTTAAACATGGGGAAAGGTAAGCCTAAAGTACGGTAGAGAAGCTGCAATATTTGGTTTTGACTTTGCTCTTCATAAAATGTAATGGTAAGTAAATGTAGAGTCATCTCAAATACCAACGATGGAAGTGTCAATGTCGCCAGGGGAATGCGCGCAATGTTGTTTTGATATTTAAGTATTCGGGAGATTTTTGGCGACGGCCGGTGTCCGCCACGTGCCAAATTTACTCACTGATTTCTGTGATTCATTCCATAATTTGCTACTTTAGTATTTCCACGTAAAAATGCCGAATTGTTGAAATAGTTTTGGGTATGGAAATGAGATCTCATTTTAGTCGACATACTCGTAAAGAATTTGAAATACCTTAGGGCCAAGTCCTCGCTTAAAATGCAATAGACACTGAAAAACTGTGTTTATTATATTATACAGTTTCAAATCTGATGAGGTATTTAAGTACAATTGAAGTGCATATTTTTGTGCATTATTTTATTTAACAAGTGTGTATACTAAGATTTATTAAAAATAAAAATACAATCCCACATAAATACGTACTTATTTTATTAATTAATGATTATCAATTAAAAAAATCCGCAAAATATGTAACTACATAAACCCAAAAAACTAAATGAAATGATATTTTACAACCGGGTGTCTGCTGTATCTAAGAGGCGGGAGCAGGAATGTGCCCCATCAGGTTAACTGTACGCAAATTGTAGAGCGGTCAACTGAACCTGCGACTTGGTGCGAACGAGGAATGCGCCGCGATTGTTTCTTTTTACGAGAGGATGGGACTTTCCTGATTCATACTGCCTAGCTTGTTCTACTCAATACGAATACCTATAAGGCTATATATATAACATACGAACAACAAACGATAGAGCCTATAAGTGAAGTAGAGAGTAGAATTTCAGCTATCGACTTCTCAATTCTATAAAGCCCTTGTCAATAACTATAGCAAAACATTTGGATTCCGACGAATTTCTGGAAACGACTGGTTTATCTTGATATTGATCTCAATGGATAGTCGTTACCGTCTGATCGCCACTCCCCTCTCCCCTTTCCTCACTCCTCAGGGACTCTTATAAGTCATGGCGGTGATAACACTAAAGTGGATTCAGATTTCGATCACGCGTAGGTTTGTGTTAGTTTATTTAGTGCGCGGTGGAGATAGAATTTTATTTTGTTATACCTACTGGGAAAACACATGCCCTTCCACTTCCCTATTTTTTTTAAATCCTTAACTAGAATTTTTGCACGGGATTTCGTGCTGACGGAGCCCAGTTGAGTTGAAGGTGTTTCTTGTGACACAATAAAACCGAATTCCAAAAAGCTGTCGAATTACTAATAATAAAATGTGGATAGGTACAGTTGAAAATAATAGTCATTACGATATTCTCTCGCGGCGCCTTGTTAAAAATTTCGTAGAAATGTACTGAGTCAGCGATGTACATCTAAACCAGCCGCGGCAATATGAATGGATCGCGGAGCGGCGGCGCGGGCGCGCGGTGAGGCCCAAGGGCATTTGCGGCGCGGTGACTCATCACCTCCATTCATGAGATTTTGGCGCCAATCCCGATGATGTTTCGAGCTGGCGCTAGATGGCGTTGTAGAGAAACAGTTTTTTTTTTTGGCAAAGGCCGTGGAACTGTGAGCTGTGGATTTTTTCCGGATATTTTGATGCAGAGTGTAAGCAAATTGCAAAGTTTCGTGTCTTTGGTGCGCATTGGGATTGTCTCCTGCTGTAGTGCAGCAGGTACTCACGTTCGCGTGGGCCGGAGGTGGAGGCCGGTGGTTGTGGAGGTGCGAGCGGCTCGGGCGGCGGGCGGCCCGTGGCCTCAGCCTCCGCGTGCTGCATGTACGTGTGGAACACGCGCGCCGCGAACGCGTCGCCCGAGCACACCTGCAACACAACAAGAGACACGTTATGTGTATCTAATAGCTAAATGCCGCTAGAATAGTATCCATGGAACTCCTCAACTTTGTGTAGGTAGGTACCCATTACCCAAAAAGGAGGTCATGGTCTCGTACAGAGATAATATTTGATCCATCGCACCCCGTTCTTGGAAGTGCAGATAAAGTAATTCACAAGTGTTACGACAGGAAGTGCCCACCAGCTTAGATAGTTATCTAATCCGGCAATGTAGCGATTAATATGGATTTGATATCGGAGGAAATCATTTGTTTTATCTGGCGCGTGCAGTGTTCCCGCTGCGCAGCAGAGCGAGGTAGCGGCATCCGCGTCATCGTGAGTTCAGGATACTTATATTATGGACTATGGTTAAAAAAAACTACTGCTACTCACTTGCAGCCAGTTGTCCTCGGTGAGGTCGAGCAGCGCGCGCCCGGAGTCGGGCAGCAGGTGCCGCCGCGGCGCGGGCACGGCGAACTTGCGCGACAGAAAGCGCACGCAGCGCGACACGTCCGAGCGCTCCCATTGTCGAGGGTCTGCAGCGCAGTATAGCAGCTACTCACTTGCAGCCAGTTGTCCTCGGTGAGGTCGAGCAGCGCGTGCCCGGAGTCGGGCAGCAGGTGCCGCCGCGGCGCGGGCACGGCGAACTTGCGCGACAGAAAGCGCACGCAGCGCGACACGTCCGAGCGCTCCCACTGTCGAGGGTCTGCAGCGCAGTATAGCAGCTACTCACTTGCAGCCAGTTGTCCTCGGTGAGGTCGAGCAGCGCGCGCCCGGAGTCGGGCAGCAGGTGCCGCCGCGGCGCGGGCACGGCGAACTTGCGCGACAGAAAGCGCACGCAGCGCGACACGTCCGAGCGCTCCCATTGTCGAGGGTCTGCAGCGCAGTATAGCAGCTACTCACTTGCAGCCAGTTGTCCTCGGTGAGGTCGAGCAGCGCGCGCCCGGAGTCGGGCAGCAGGTGCCGCCGCGGCGCGGGCACGGCGAACTTGCGCGACAGAAAGCGCACGCAGCGCGACACGTCCGAGCGCTCCCATTGTCGAGGGTCTGCAGCGCAGTATAGCAGCTACTCACTTGCAGCCAGTTGTCCTCGGTGAGGTCGAGCAGCGCGCGCCCGGAGTCGGGCAGCAGGTGCCGCCGCGGCGCGGGCACGGCGAACTTGCGCGACAGAAAGCGCACGCAGCGCGACACGTCCGAGCGCTCCCATTGTCGAGGGTCTGCAGCGCAGTATAGCAGCTACTCACTTGCATTTGATATCGGAGGAAATCATTTGTTTTATCTGGCGCGTGCAGTGTTCCCGCTGCGCAGCAGAGCGAGGTAGCGGCATCCGCGTCATCGTGAGTTCAGGATACTTATATTATGGACTATGGTTAAAAAAAACTACTGCTACTCACTTGCAGCCAGTTGTCCTCGGTGAGGTCGAGCAGCGCGCGCCCGGAGTCGGGCAGCAGGTGCCGCCGCGGCGCGGGCACGGCGAACTTGCGCGACAGAAAGCGCACGCAGCGCGACACGTCCGAGCGCTCCCATTGTCGAGGGTCTGCAGCGCAGTATAGCAGCTACTCACTTGCAGCCAGTTGTCCTCGGTGAGGTCGAGCAGCGCGTGCCCGGAGTCGGGCAGCAGGTGCCGCCGCGGCGCGGGCACGGCGAACTTGCGCGACAGAAAGCGCACGCAGCGCGACACGTCCGAGCGCTCCCACTGTCGAGGGTCTGCAGCGCAGTATAGCAGCTACTCACTTGCAGCCAGTTGTCCTCGGTGAGGTCGAGCAGCGCGCGCCCGGAGTCGGGCAGCAGGTGCCGCCGCGGCGCGGGCACGGCGAACTTGCGCGACAGAAAGCGCACGCAGCGCGACACGTCCGAGCGCTCCCATTGTCGAGGGTCTGCAGCGCAGTATAGCAGCTACTCACTTGCAGCCAGTTGTCCTCGGTGAGGTCGAGCAGCGCGCGCCCGGAGTCGGGCAGCAGGTGCCGCCGCGGCGCGGGCACGGCGAACTTGCGCGACAGAAAGCGCACGCAGCGCGACACGTCCGAGCGCTCCCATTGTCGAGGGTCTGCAGCGCAGTATAGCAGCTACTCACTTGCAGCCAGTTGTCCTCGGTGAGGTCGAGCAGCGCGCGCCCGGAGTCGGGCAGCAGGTGCCGCCGCGGCGCGGGCACGGCGAACTTGCGCGACAGAAAGCGCACGCAGCGCGACACGTCCGAGCGCTCCCATTGTCGAGGGTCTGCAGCGCAGTATAGCAGCTACTCACTTGCAGCCAGTTGTCCTCGGTGAGGTCGAGCAGCGCGCGCCCGGAGTCGGGCAGCAGGTGCCGCCGCGGCGCGGGCACGGCGAACTTGCGCGACAGAAAGGGCACGCAGCGCGACACGTCCGAGCGCTCCCAGTGTCGAGGGTCTGCAGCGCAGTATAGCAGCTACTCACTTGCAGCCAGTTGTCCTCGGTGAGGTCGAGCAGCGCGCGCCCGGAGTCGGGCAGCAGGTGCCGCCGCGGCGCGGGCACGGCGAACTTGCGCGACAGAAAGCGCACGCAGCGCGACACGTCCGAGCGCTCCCATTGTCGAGGGTCTGCAGCGCAGTATAGCAGCTACTCACTTGCAGCCAGTTGTCCTCGGTGAGGTCGAGCAGCGCGCGCCCGGAGTCGGGCAGCAGGTGCCGCCGCGGCGCGGGCACGGCGAACTTGCGCGACAGAAAGCGCACGCAGCGCGACACGTCCGAGCGCTCCCATTGTCGAGGGTCTGCAGCGCAGTATAGCAGCTACTCACTTGCAGCCAGTTGTCCTCGGTGAGGTCGAGCAGCGCGCGCCCGGAGTCGGGCAGCAGGTGCCGCCGCGGCGCGGGCACGGCGAACTTGCGCGACAGAAAGCGCACGCAGCGCGACACGTCCGAGCGCTCCCATTGTCGAGGGTCTGCAGCGCAGTATAGCAGCTACTCACTTGCAGCCAGTTGTCCTCGGTGAGGTCGAGCAGCGCGCGCCCGGAGTCGGGCAGCAGGTGCCGCCGCGGCGCGGGCACGGCGAACTTGCGCGACAGAAAGCGCACGCAGCGCGACACGTCCGAGCGCTCCCATTGTCGAGGGTCTGCAGCGCAGTATAGCAGCTACTCACTTGCAGCCAGTTGTCCTCGGTGAGGTCGAGCAGCGCGCGCCCGGAGTCGGGCAGCAGGTGCCGCCGCGGCGCGGGCACGGCGAACTTGCGCGACAGAAAGCGCACGCAGCGCGACACGTCCGAGCGCTCCCATTGTCGAGGGTCTGCAGCGCAGTATAGCAGCTACTCACTTGCAGCCAGTTGTCCTCGGTGAGGTCGAGCAGCGCGCGCCCGGAGTCGGGCAGCAGGTGCCGCCGCGGCGCGGGCACGGCGAACTTGCGCGACAGAAAGCGCACGCAGCGCGACACGTCCGAGCGCTCCCATTGTCGAGGGTCTGCAGCGCAGTATAGCAGCTACTCACTTGCAGCCAGTTGTCCTCGGTGAGGTCGAGCAGCGCGCGCCCGGAGTCGGGCAGCAGGTGCCGCCGCGGCGCGGGCACGGCGAACTTGCGCGACAGAAAGCGCACGCAGCGCGACACGTCCGAGCGCTCCCACTGTCGAGGGTCTGCAGCGCAGTATAGCAGCTACTCACTTGCAGCCAGTTGTCCTCGGTGAGGTCGAGCAGCGCGCGCCCGGAGTCGGGCAGCAGGTGCCGCCGCGGCGCGGGCACGGCGAACTTGCGCGACAGAAAGCGCACGCAGCGCGACACGTCCGAGCGCTCCCATTGTCGAGGGTCTGCAGCAAACATG
This sequence comes from Coenonympha glycerion, assembly GCA_963855885.1. NCBI lineage: Eukaryota > Metazoa > Arthropoda > Insecta > Lepidoptera > Nymphalidae > Coenonympha > Coenonympha glycerion. Next base: position 336,507 of record OY979635.1, read on the forward strand.
ATGATCACTTACTAACACGTCTATAATATCATATCGCGGGGAGGTGCTGGCTTTAGGCGGCACAAATTCATGATACATTTGGACATTTCAAGAAGTCTATGTCAATCGACAGAAACATAGTTGAGTTTGCACACATTCAACAAAGTATTGAGTAAGGAAGTAGATAAAGAACTTATCTAGGTAGATGAGGGTGGGCGCCCCTCGAAAATGACCAGATCAAGTTCCGAGTTAGTTTTCGCGTTCAGGTCATGTACCTACCCTACGAGTGCGGTAGGGTCAAGGGAGGTAAAAAGTTGATCCCGTAGCAGAGGACTGACCTCGTCGTCTGCCAGAAGATCGTTAAACGTCGACGTAAAATCTTGAAGTGGAGTGTGAGTCTTAGCAAGCGGAGTGTAAGTCACATAGTGAAGGTGGCTGGAATAGAATGAACTGGGCGCGGGAGACCGATAAAGATAGACCTTGTCAAAAGACCTAGGCCTAGGTCTGACATTGGGTGCGCCTTGCGCAATAACTCATTATTATCATGCACATATTTTGTATGATCGTTATAATATTATTTGCACACAGTTTATGCGGTGATTTAGGTATTGGTTGTGGTCTCCAACTAATTTGAAAACAATGTAGCTACCTCTACAAATAATGCTCTTAATAAAAACGTATTGGTTCAGTTTAAAACTAGATTAGGTTGGGTAGCTTAAAAATATCCAATTGTTTAAAAGAAGTTGATAAAAGATTTCAAGCAATTTCAATAATATCTGAAACTAATAACTTATTCATTTGAAATCAAAACCCCATTTAGTTGTAAATAGACACAAAGGACAGCGCTTAGCAGAACTAGGCTAACAGTCACTAAAATAATAATTATATTTTGTACGGAATAGAGTTGTAAAAGCGCTGCGTAGAGCTTCCCTGCGTAGAGCTGCTACGCGCGCTACGCCGCTGAAGGAGAAGATTTTCCAGCTCTATGGATTTGAAGTAGAAACGTGGCTACGCTGAACTATTTCTGAAGTCAAAATTGTGTTTAAATAGTTACACCTTTGCTTCGTTTAAATATTTGTTTGAGATGATAGCAATGACGAAATAAGCTACGCTAAGAGGACGAGAAAGATGTGACGTATGTTGAAGCCAAAATTTACTCAATATGGCGTCGCGCGTTGTACATTTCGGTACCGCTGTCGGTCGCTTACATTAGCGCCATTTTACAGTTTTGACAAATCTAAAATGATACTTCTGGGCGGAGCCTAAAAATACATATGTGTCGTCCTAAGTGCTTACCCTTTATAATAATGTGTTTAATCAATGGCTGATAGAGATATACTCTTAACTGAAAGTGTTAGTTGCACACGAGGGAACAGCTGAAGACATTATAGGAGTACGTGTGGTTGTGATCCGACTGAAAACTTCCCGAATAAACAAAAAAAAGAATTTCCCAGGACAGCAACGGCAGGATTTTCTTGGATTTATTCGTCCTTTTCCCGAAAGGAACGAAATTTAAGAAGTGTATGAAAATGACAGTTGGTTGCGCAGAAATCACGTGATCTATTTAGCAATCGAATATGTCAATGAATTTTTTCATTCCAATCAATTGTTTCTTTGATGGCTTCTGGACGGCTGGCTTGCTACAACCTATTTTGTATTCCTTTCATAAAATGAGTACGATATATAACGTCTTTGGCTGTGTTACTTATAATCAGGACATTACAATCAAGAACTTGCTGGTAGTTGCTTGTAATGTGTGCAGTACACAATATAGTAGTACATAGTAGTAGTTAGTACATAGTACCTTTATGGCAATTTTTGATTTTGTGTCATTTTCGCTAGTAACTGTTCGAGGTTTTTGAGGCTTCTGAACGAAGTGGTCGAAGGTCGCTCTACCGGTGAGTCAGATAGGATATGGCAGTCCATTTTATAGTACTTATCTTGGACTTCTTGAGAGACGCAGACTTGAACCGACGAAACCCACAATTCGGCTTCCTTTTTCATTATGACTTACTTATCTGGGGACACGGTAGTGTCCCCGCCAAGACGAGCCAAGCGAAGCGCGAGGGCACTACCTATCTTTTCTCGAAGTGTTTCGCCGTATTTTTAAACCCTTATAACTTAGGCCTGAATTATTTCAGATAATCAAAATTCTCGGAAAATGATGTCGCCAGTGAACTTATTAAACCTATAAAGTTTCAATTTTATAGGTCTTATACTTTAGATTTTATTGACGTCTAAAAAACCCAAATTTCGTCACTGACTGACTGACTGACTGACTCACTGATGATCATCAAAATTCCTAGGTACTTCCTGAAGACCTAGAAAGCTGAAATTTGGTATATAAGCTAGTATTAGCACACAACCAACAAAAAAATTCCAAAAGTTGGAAATTTAACCCCCCAACCCCTTAAAATAGGGGATGGAAGTTTGTATGAAATTACCACAAATATTGATGCTAGAGGTCTCAAAATTGATATAGGGACTCTTTGTAATAAACAATTAAATACGTGTTTCAGGATTTTTAGTTAATCACCCCACATCCATAAAATTAGAGGGTTGGAAGTTCGTATGGGGTTTCCCATTCCTAGGTACTTCCTGAAGACCTAGAAAGCTGAAATTTGGTATATAAGCTAGTATTAGCACACAACTAACAAAAAAATTCCAAAAGTTGGAAATTTAACCCCCCAACCCCTTAAAATAGGGGATGGAAGTTTGTATGAAATTACCACAAATATTGATGCTAGAGGTCTCAAAATTGATATAGGGACTCTTTGTAATAAACAATTAAATACGTGTTTCAGGATTTTTAGTTAATCACCCCACATCCATAAAATTAGAGGGTTGGAAGTTCGTATGGGGTTTCCCATAAGTATATAGGTATAATAAAAACTTAATTTCATGTTAGATATCTGCTAGTAATGCTAGTAAACATATGGAAAACACGTAAATTTTTCCACTGATTCCAGTGCCCAAGCGGCCAAGCGTCCAAGTGCCCAGTGCCACGTGCCCAGTAATATTACACGTTTCAAGCCCAAGTTCCATTTTCATGTTTAACGAGCCGAGTTTCACTGCACGTCGAGTGACCATGATCCAGTGCTCAGTGACAAAAACCCACATTGAGCCGAGTGCCCAGTGCCCAGCGTGAGCTGTCGAACGTGCCAAGCGTCAAATCTGATTTTGAATAGCGTTATATAGCGCTCAAATACCTGCTTAGTGCCCAAACGCACGCATTTAATTTAATCCGATGCTTAAAAGTGGGTTTAAATCACGTTCAAAAATTTCGTTACATACCTACCTACGTAGAACTACAAGAACCAAGTAGGCAGGTACTAAGTTCTCTCATTTAAATGGCAAACTGCACTCGGACAAACATTAAAAGTATCGTCTAGTTATTAAAAAAAATAAATCGTCCAGTGACTTAGCGCAAGCGAGTAGGTATTTTCAAAAATGATATTAATTATGCCCAATGCCCATGCCCGTATAGAAAGACTTGCAAGTTCAGAGCTGGGAATTTTGATCTTGAAATATTGCTCCGGGTGATTTTGCAATGACCTTGGGCCATTAACGCCGACATCTATTTCCATGTAGATAGCGTAAGTAGGTAGGTAGTTGCTGAAATATTCTATTGTTTGTGATAGACGGACGGAGGAAGTCTCAACATAAAGTTTGCATTTTTAACATTATAATATACGAGTAGAACTCTAAAAAAAGGGCCACGCGCAGTCATACATTATAAAGTATAAATAATAGACACTGTATGTATGCATCTTGTATTTGATAAATATTTTCCATGGAATTATAACGAAATTCTTACTATTTTCAAGTATATTTTATAAGTTAAGGCCAATACTCGTTAACTCGTTACTTAACCGTGATAGTTTTCCTTAGTTGAACTTCAATAGCACCCCAGACCAAACTAAAAAAGATAAACGAGAAGATAGGTAGTGTGGGCTATAAAAAAGGCACCTTTGATGCGCAAGAAATATAATACATATTCTACAAATAAGGAAAAAAATAAACTAGGTGAACCAAGGAGGGTTCCCTCATTTAAATGATAGAGGGGGGGATACTTGATTCGGACAAATATCCACCTTGCAATGATATTCAAGAAATACACCAAAGAAAAGGAAATTAACCAAATAAAATATATATATAGTCGTAAACAACTTACAAAAAGAAGTGAAATCCCAGCAAAAACATTTTCATGTAAAATGTTGCCAAGACGAGAACATGTGGCTCACACTATCAAAAAGTTATCAGATCTCATGTAGAGCAAGACTTCTAACTCTACACGCCCTAACTCTATAAATCCTAACTTTATAAACTCTACACTTTAGTCAAAATATATTATGTCTTGGCTGTTTCGTTACTGTCACATGGGTGTAAAGTAAAAATATTATTCACTGACTTTGTACTTTTCTGATATACAATACCTAGTTTCTGTAGTAACGATTATTTATTAGATAGGTATTGAGTCTCCTCAGAAACTGCACTTAGGTTTTACTAACTGCATTGGTTTCAAATATTTCATCACACTTTGCAAAAGTGTGTTCCTTTGCTTTAGAGGATATTTTTAATAAATGGAAGTTTTTTCCCATAACAATGGTGATACCATTTAATTTTAATGTGAAATTTCTTGAATTTTGCATGGTCCATTATGTCACTTGCAAAACTCTATTAGAAAAGTACTGAACAGTGAATAAATTCTTCACTTTACGCCCATGTGACGGTACCGAAACAGCCAAGACATAATATATTTTGACTAAAGTGTAGAGTTTATAAAGTTAGGATTTATAGAGTTAGGGCGTGTAGAGTTAGAAGTCTTGCTCTACATGAGATCTGATAACTTTTTGATAGTGTGAGCCACATGTTCTCGTCTTGGCAACATTTTACATGAAAATGTTTTTGCTGGGATTGGCTTTTGCTCGTGGCTCTACCCGCGTGTATTTCAAAAAATCAGTAGAGACCATGGATTTTTCCGAAATTAGAGTAAAGTAAACTATTTTAATCTATACATATATCAGTACTTTTTGCGTGAAAGAATAGCAAACGAAAATAGTGGTCAATAACTCAATTACAAAAACTCAATTCCCCTGGCTGCTGTTCTTTCAATTTCTGTCGCGGAGTGTGGGCAGGCTTTACCTACGGGTTTAGCGATAGGCCTGCCGAGCACCTGACGCGGTCTTGTTTCCTATTATTATATTGCACTATCAGCAGCGAGATGATGAGGCTATAGATGAAACAATTTATGTAGCTGGAGATGTACATTCGTTTGTTTGTATCTATGGCCATTTCCTTGCGATTTCTGAACCGTTTGCCGACGGGCTCGCGTGTGACGTAAGTAGATACCGACGGTAAAAGTTGCCCAACATTTCACCACACAATTAAAATAATGAATGAAGGAAATCATTATCAGGAGATTCAATCAAAATGGAATTAAATCCTAAAATTATAATATTTACAGATTAATCATACAATTTACTTTTAACCTAATATACACAATGTAACTATTTCCTGTCCCTTCCCACAAATAGATAAAACTTTCTTTTATAATCTGATTAAGTATTATGATTTATCAATATTAGGTGTAAAGTATTAATTCGGCAATAATTGTAATATCGAAACTTTACCATTCAAAGACAGGATTTTCTATCTAGTATTTTTGTTGGTTGGTACATTTTTTGTGTTTTGTTCAATAATATAATACCAGATAAGTTCTGTCAGGAAATTATGATAGAGGTCTGAGCCGTAAGTAAGACATTTGGTGCTTATAGCGAGTAAGCTACCTAATATTAAGTAAAGCTACTTAACTGTAAAAATATTCTTTAAAATTTGAATTAAAATTAAAAAAGTATTGTGCAGTTTGTGCTTTTATAGTAACGCATTCAGAACATTTTACATGGACCACAAAATGTTGTCTTCAGTAATCACACTATCACACTATAATATTATAAAGGCGAAAGTTTCTGTGTATGTTTGTTACTCCTTCACGCCGCAACTACTGAACCGATTTGGCTGAAATTTGGAACATAAATAGCTTATAATCTGGATTAAAACATAGGCTACTTTTTATCCCAGAAAAATTCACAGATCCCGTGGGATATTGAAAAAACCCAAAATTTCTACAGAAATCTATAGCTACATCTATAGGTAAATTGCTTTAGAAGACTTCCGTGAAAGTAGGTATTAGGTAGGCAGGAAGGTAGGTTATGGGAATGGGAACGATAATATCACGTTTCCCTCGGGATTTGTCTAAAGACGAATTTAACGCGAGCGGGGCCGCGGGCGTAAGCTCATAAATGTGAAAATGGGCATTTTGTTGGTTCTGAAATTATCACTGTTTGTGTTTTAGTTGAGCAATGGGATATGGATTACTAATCACACTAATACATGGAACAGTAGAGGTAGACGATATCCGGGAATTACCAGATTACCGCATTGGTATGCCGCAACTGCTGAAACGATTTAGCTGAAATTTGGAATAAAAATAGACGATATCCTGAAATTACTATATAGGCTACTTTTTATCTCGGAAAAGCCATGGTTTCTGTGGGAATTGTGAAAACGAAATTCACGCGGGGAAATACTCCTTCACACATAGGTACATTCCTTGAAACATAGATTTTAAAATGACCTAAAATTTCTAAGGCAATCTTTAGCTACAGATATAGGTAGATTACTTTGATAATTAATAATCTTTCTTAAAAGTAGGTGTAAAGACCATTAAGGAAATACAAGTTTTTCTCGGGATTAGTGAAAAATCGAATTCCACGCGGGCGGAGCCGCGGGCAAACGCTAGTTGCTTATAATTAATATACAGTTTATATTAACAACGAAGAACTTAGTCGTTACTAATACTTAAGTACTACTTACCCAAAACATACTGTCATTGACCAGCGCTTACATCAATTAATTGATCCAAGATATATCGTGGTGCCTGGAGGGTGTACGATTTCCACACGAGAGGTAGGTAAGGCTTTTCAAAGATTCAAAGATTCAATGCAAATTTACCGGCGGGTACGAAGTTTTCGTCGTCCGAGGCGGAGTCGGTGCTAACGCTGCCCGCGCGGAGGTGGGCCTCCATGCGAGCATGGCGGGGGGCCAGCGTCGCCGCCAGGCTGCTCGGCACTGCACTGCACTGCACTGTACGAGTACACTGTACACCTCGCGAGTCCGTCGAGCTGCAGGGGTAGCTCGGGTACTGCTGGCGGCGGAGACGGTTGGCTATAGGCGGGCGCGCGGGATCTCGCGTGCTTTTATAACACAATTCGGCGGCGTGTGTCGTCATCGGTGACGTAGCGCCCGTCGTCGCGCTCGCGCAGCCGGTGACGACGCGATGAGGAAAACGCATTCTGGGAAGCTGCGCGCGCGCCGCACGTGGACCACGCGCATTTAGATGCGATCCGACTTCAATTGTACACCTACATTTTGTGTCAGCATTTATTTTTAAAGTCTTGCAGTTTACAGTAACAAATCAGAATGTTGTTTTTCATGAAAAATAAAGTTAGGTACTCACTTGCCGACATTTTACAACTTGAACCTTTAACAAAATAACTGTAGCAGATAGGTATCTAAGATATAGTGCAAAGTGTACCGGTCTAATAGTTATTTCAAGATTTGTAATTAAAAAGTCGTCGCTTGCGCTCCGAGTAGATAGAGCTCTACCTAACAACAACAGCTCCGTGAATGCGGCAACTGTGCGTCAATTTAAAAGCTAGGTGCGCGGATGCTAGTGTTGGCTGAAAAATTGTGTAGCGACGGCTCGGGTATGTCAACTTAGACAGAGTATTTATTGTTGCACTTTAGAAGTCACCCGTGGCCACTTGGACCTTTACGATCGTAAAGTTACAGCCGTGCTATTCTGCAAAACAGCGACGAGCGTACATCTATGCATCTATGTCAGTTGTATTAGAGTATCTACAATTTTGCATGCCATATTCGGGTTGGCAGCTGCTGTCTGGCAGCTATTTCATTTTGTAGAATAGCACAGCAGGAATATAAGTATAAGTTCAATAGCATATACCGGCATGCTAGAGTTTGTTGAATTGACACTTGAATCAACAAAACGTTCTACGCAAGGCGTTCGTTTCTGGCTGAAATATTAGCAGCAATGTCTCACAGCTGAGGTGTCCGAGTGGTTAAGGAGTTGGACTTGAAATCCAATGGGTTTTACCCGCGCAGGTTCGAATCCTGTCCTCAGCGGACATTTTTTTATTTTTAACACAATACCAAGATTTACATTTTCAAGTAGGAAAATGAAATGTAGGCTAGCCCTCTGCTGTTTCTTATGATCGAAGCACAGTGTAAAAAGATCCATAATATATTTAAACTGTAATAGAAGTATCCGTGTCGCCTTGACCCCGTGGCAATGATGATATCGGTCTAAACCGTAATTATTTCTTACTACGAGTATGATATGATTACCCAAAGTCTGCAATCGCTTCAGTCATTTCGAGGTGGGAAATAAAATAGACGTTTATGATACCTGTTTGCAAACAGTCGGGAGCCCGAGCGCAGTAAGATGGGGCAAGAGACCACTTGTTATGATGTCTGCCACATTTAGGCCCGGTTTCCACCAAAGCGGAGCTGTTTGAGTAACCAATCAGATTTCGTCAATATTGACGTCTCCGAAACTGAAGGACGAGAAGGTGTCGAAATGAAGAAATAGAAGTTATCAAACACAGCTCCGCTCTGCTTCGCTTTGGTGGAACCGGGCCTTACAGACCTACTAAGTAACTACCGGGCAACAGGTGCCCTCCTGTTGGCTATTTTCACATATTTTCTTCTGCTTTTTTGTACCGGTTACCAAGGGTAACAATGTAGAGTTGTAGAAACTGCATACATAGCGAACATTTAGGTATTCTGATATCATGCGTCGTTTGACCACAATCTATTTAAGTATTGCAGACTCGTCGGTCAGTTCCCAAAACACAGTAGACCTATCTACCTACCTAGACCTCAGATATACTTTTTAACTTACCTACTTTAATGCTAATCTTGCGAACTGCGGTCGGAAAACCCGAGTGCGTAAGTGCTTATTTTCCGCTATTGTTTTATATCCAAATAAAATTAAGATGCTGTGGTCGACGGAAGTTGCATTTGACTTTATAAACATGGTGAAAGAAAATCACTAACGTAATACATACTACTACTTATATACTACTTGTATACTTATAATATACTACTTGTATACTTTAGAAGACAGGTATACTTAGGTACCCACGGACCAAAGCAAATCTGCGTAGGTAGTATAGGTACCTACCTACTGCGAACTGCTTTGAATGATTTTGTCAAGAGAATATTATGTCGATCTTTTCTCTATCTAGTCTATATACCTAGATAGAAAGAGAATGAGAAGAGATAATATCGGATACGTATAATCTTATCTTATCCTATACCTTTAAACGAGCAATTCTTGTACCTATATATATTTCTATATAATCTGGATGTCGGAAACGGCTCGAACGTTTTTCATGAAATTTAGTATACAGGGGGTTTTGGGGGCGATAAATCGATCTAGCTAGGATTCATTTTTAGAAAATGTCGAATTTACCAAAAAAAAAAAAAATATGACTACTGCTGCCATCTATTGGCCACCGAGCGAAGCTCGGTCACCCAGATATATTATAACATCTTATGTAGCGTCACGTCTCGTCTCTTCCTTATCTAAAAACTGCACATATTAGCCCAGAATCTATTGTAGGTAATTCGTATTAGCCCTTTCAGCTCTATCCTAGCCTAACCCGGATCTCAGAAAATGCTTTCCACCAGGAGTAGATATAGTAGTCGATGGTTTAAAGAAACTTTCAGTTTTCGACCACATCTCTCATAAAAAATTGGTAATAGTTACAATAATGATAATTATAATTCTCATCACATTACTTATCTTATCATTTGCAATGTTTATAATCTCCGCAGCGGATGTGGGCGCGTGCAAGCGAGGAAATGAGATAGGATAAGACTTAAGTACCTACCTAAGTAAGAGCTCGCGGATAAGTAAGGTAACGTTTGGCAACATTTCGGAGAAAAATTGGCAATAATATCGCTGATAATGAAAACGGAGGTGATTGATAAGAGCAACGTTCATTCAATATTTTCATAACATTGGATACTAAATGATAAGGCTTTTCATTCATGATTGCGGACTGTAGGCCTTGAGGTACCTACCAACGTTCCTAGTGCAGTTATTTAGAAAGGAATTTCGACTCCCAGCACGGGATTAGGATTTAATACTAGTAATTTCCGACTTTTCCCATATCTAGTTCGACTGCCTGGTGAAGCTTTATTACCGATACACGTCAAGCAATTGAACATATTGATAGAATCAAGATAGAATGCTGTGTAGCAAGTAGCAAACGATGGACGCATCTATGATGAGTAATGTATACCAGCGTGGTAGACTATAATATTATGGCCAGCCCCTCTTATTCCGAGGGGAGACCCGTAATCAGCAGTGGGATAAAAGATGCTGTTAAGACAAAATAAAAGTAGTATCTATTGTATAAAAAATATTTTATTTTACATAAAAGTACATTAACCATTACCATCGTTATGGAAAACGATGTCGGACTATCACTGTCGCTTTATAGTTCACAATGGAATATTGGCAAATGGTAGCGATCTTGTTTTATAAAGGGCGTCTTAAAATCTGCTATCTCTTTTACTATGGTACAGATGAAAAGAGATATCTCTAGTCTGTATCTACCATACCTTAGTGAAAGGGATAGTAGATTTATAGACGCACTGGATTTGGAAAGTCTAATACAGAATCTGTACCTTTGCCTGTAATACTGGGTTTTTATACAGATAAATTCATGTTTTACATTAATCTCTATAATTGATCAACAGCCTTAACTCTAATAAAGCCTACTGTGATGAATGCGTAACATTTGAAGGTATTGCTGAGCCAATGTAGTAAGACTGGAAAACGGTCTAAATCTTCTTAATATATATAAATCTCGTGTCACAATGTTTGTCCTCAATGGACTCCTAAACCACTTAACCGATTTTAATAAAATTCGCACACCATGTGCAATTCGATCCAACTTGAGAGATAGGATAGTTTAAATCTCAATTCAACTATTTTTTAAATCCCCAAGGGCAAAACAACGTTTGCCAGGTCAGCTAGTATAATATAATGCCAGCATTTTTACAATGTTCCCTATGGAAACATGCGCTACTATTTTAAGGACTATTAAATCTGTTGCGTTTCGACAAAACCCAAATAGATTGGTGTATATTATTATGTCCTGCAAAATGTCTAACAAGTCTAAAAACATTGCGATCTTTTTAAAATATGCCTCTTCAAACTCGGGAAGCATTACTTTTACACATTATCAATGACAAAAATTGTAAAAGTATATCTTTCTGTATTTAGGCACTAATTTAACTTGAAAATTTTAAAAAAATCCCTGCCTGCGTGTTCCTGTACATCCGGATGCCTACCAAAGTTGGCAACATTTATGTTGGAATACTTTTTATTTCTTAAAATTTGTGAATTTCCACTGAAAGAAACTCGATTTATTTTGTTTTGAAATAGGTTTTTTTTGGTTACATTTAAAGCTATTTAAAATCGCATTTGCACAAAGCTACCCTTGTTTTTCCAACGCGTTGGTGACGAAGAATTTTGGTGTGGATCCGACTTAAGAATCAATATTATATTACATACCTGTTATATTATTATGAATATCGGAATGTATTTAACTAATTATCTACATCACATATTCAGTAAAGGGACTTAAGGCACTATAAACATATACAATCATGTATCATGTATATCCTAGAAGTAAATGTACAATTGTGTGTGCCGCTTAAACTCAGAAACATGTTTAAAACAGATCAAGGGAGAGAAGTGCTAATTTTAATTAAAAAAAAATTAGATGTAAATATTATAACATAACCAAAATTACTCTGTGGTTAACAAAACTAAAATTGTATTTAGTATGTGGTTCCGATATTTGTTCTTCTATTTCGGCATCTTGTTTTGTTAGGTTAATGATATCTTTTATCCTTCAAGGTGATTCTCTTAAATACAAATAATTTAAACGTTGAACATCACAGTATCTTTACTTACTTTTTCGGAAACATTTATTAGTCTACTACCATAAAATATTCATGTAAACTCATATATTGTGTAAATGACTGTTTAGTTTCTAAAAAAATACTAATATCACCACTTACTAAAAAAACATTGTATAGTGCAATTTGTGCAGGAGTACGCAATATCACTATTAAATAAGTATAATTAATTATTAACTGACTCTTCATAAATGCCTTAGGCCTATTATAAGAATTTAAAAAAAAATTACATAAACAATAATTTAATAATAACATAATAATGACTATTTTGTGGATAAAACTATAATATGAATGAGGTAACAGTACTAAAACTGTGGTCTGTTCAATCAGAAACTTCTGAACTTATATTTTTTGGCTTTTCAAAGCAAAATTATGCATATCCTTGACATTCCCTTGTCTCCACGACGCACCTATCGCAGAATTTTGTTTTGTGTTTTTCCCTGTAACTATTGTACAACCCTTGGCAAAAACCTGTAAGCGTTCTTGAAACTTTCAAAGCGACAAAGTTTCATATAATCAGAATACTGTTCCAAGTGGGCTCAAATCTCGGTGTAGTAGGTGGGTCTGTTGATGAGGAGCAGCCGGAACACGTTGGGGAACACGTAGGTGGTGTTGAAGCCGACGAGCGCGTACGTGCAGTACTTGTAGCTGCACTCCACGATGATCTTGTTGCTGTTGTCGAGGCTGTTCTCCGAGTTGCGCAACTCGTTCTTGTCGCGGCCCAGCAGCGCGCACACGAACGCGTACGACACGGACTTGGCGATCGCCCTGGTGGCCAGCACGCCGCAGAAGCCCAGCGTGGTCCGCAGCAGGGAGGCGCCGAACATCTCGACGGAGGGCCATATGATCCGGTAGGGCGGGTCCGCGGCGCTGGCCACCATGTTGCCCAGCTGGTAGTTGGTCCACGAGCCCGTCAGGATGCCCGCGCACACGCTCACTATCATCGTCGTGTCCCCTCTGCAACAGAAATTGGGTTCGTTATTTGAGGAAGTGTACTGACGTCACACGATGGGTATCTTTTTTTTTTTTTTACGCTATACAAGTTAGTACTTGACTGCGATCTCACGTCTACGCTGGTAGGGTGGTAACTAGCCACGGCCAAAGCCTCCCACCAGACCAGACCTGAGCCAATTTAGAAATTATAAAATTCCAAAGTGGCCCGTGGCGGGAATCGAACCCGCGACCTCCCACTCGAATCCGAGCGTGCGTCCCCTGCGCCACGGAGGTCGTCAAAGATCTGATTGAAGGACAACTGTGTACAGTCCGACAAGGCTCTCTTGGCACTTGAAGGAGGGCGCTGATGCAAAACAAAGGCAGCCATAAAATAAATTCTCCTCAGTTTTACTTCAATTTTAGTTTAAAATAGGTCGTCAAAGATCTGATTGAAGGACAACTGTGTACAGTCCGACAAGGCTCTCTTGGCACTTGAAGGAGGGCGCTGTTGCAAAACAAAGGCAGCCATAAAATAAATTCTCCTCAGTTTTACTTCAATTTTAGTTTAAAATAAGTAGTAGTAAGCAAAAACAACATAACATACAATAGTGATATACTGACAGGGCGAACTATCAAACAGTAGCACAAGATAGCGGCGTTAGTTCAAACTTTGGCCACGCGCTAAAATAGCCTTGTCGCACTGTAATAATATGGATTTAAGGAATAACCATTCTATACATCTGACAGTTCGTTTTTGTCCACAGTAATAAATTGACATTTGTTGGTAGTGACTGTCGTTTTGAATGGCATTTTATTTTAGTTCCGTGGACACTCACGCCAGGTTATGCAACAATCAACGCCAAAATGGCGAAAATCAAGTGTCTTCTTTTTTACGTTGACGGACACGATCCATAGAATAGAGATCAGTGTTCTTGAGCCTTGACGCCAAGTTGCGCAGTTATGTCGGCTATACTCGTACTGTCCCGCCAACCACGCCCATACACGGTCAGTTCTAAATGATCATGCAAATTGGACGATAGCAAGGATGGTGTATAGCATCATGACATCCACTTGTAAAATCAACATGGCGGATGTGGATTACTAAAGAATTATTTTGGGGCACACCTGGTGGGAGTCCACTTGTCGGACTGCGGGTGGTAAACGATGGCGAGGACGGAGATGGAGACGACCAGCAGCGGAGACCAGTGCGACGTGAGCAGGAAGCCGTCCAGGCGGTCCACTGCCGGCACCAGCACCACCAGCAGCAGCGACGACAGCAGCAGGCCGGCTGCGATGTCCTGCGATTTGTAAGGGCTTTTTATTATCGCGATATAACAAGCAGGCGGAGTCACCCGATGTTTGCAGATCGCCGCCTCGAAGTGTGCACCTCTTTGCAGTATAGCAGATGATAGAAAAACTTGAAACCTCTACCCCATCAGACACAGAAATAAAGTATCCCATAGGTAATTTTGCGCATTTCAAGGTCAGTACCTTAAATCGTTCGTTCGTTTCAGCCGACGGACGTCCACTGCTGGCCAAAGGCCTCCTGCAATGATTTCCAGCCCGCACGGTCTTGCGCTAACTGTAACCAGCGCCTTCCCGCGACTCTTTTAATGTCGTCAGTCCATCTGGTCGGAGGCCTGCCAACACTGCGCTTACCCTTGCGGGGTCGCCATTCCAGTACTTTGGGTCCCCAACGTCCGCAACGTCCCCAAGTACCTTAAATGGTGACACTAAATTCTCCTCACAAGGATAAAAGATCGATTGTTTGTGTGTACTTTTGTACTTGAACATTGACAATAGTCATCCCTCATAGAGTATAAGATGAATGACTAAACACACGATAGTTCTAACAAATGTGTGTATCTAATACATAAACAGCGATCAATATGTAATTTATTGATTTTGTTGATCAAATAACATTACAAGCTTTAAAAGTTAGTGTTTGATCTGTCCCACTATACTCTATGATTTCTATCCATAGATCAGAGAATGAGTTTTATATTGACAAGTTTTTATCTAGTATTGTTTGGAAGGCAAAGGTTGGACATTGTCTTCCAAAAATATCAATAAACATCTTTGGAATTAACAATGATACTTAATAAATTAACATACACGTAGTTTTTAATTGCAAACCCAAATATGACTGTATTCACAGAATATAATAGAACCAACAATGGAATGGAAAACAACTATTCATTGTTAAAACTAATTTATTGTCTTCACAATGATACATTGCAGTGTTATATAAGGTGTGCTATATGGCTGTTTTATACTGGTCTTTAGGTAGTAAATCTTTTTGTCAACAAGTCGCGCTAGCACTCGTAAACTATGAAGATTAGCAAAATATACTGCGTATTATATAATTAATATAAATATAAATATATATAAATATATAGAGGGCAACATCACATACATTGCTCCGATCCCATAGTAAGTAGCTTATGCACTTGTGTTATGAAAATCAGAAACAACGAAGGTACCACAACACCCAGACCCGAGACAATGAAGAAAAGTTATTTTTCTACATTGCCCTGACCGGGGATCGAACCCAGAACCTCAGAGATGGCGGCGCCTTGAAAACCGGCACGCTAACCACTCAACCACGGAGGTCGTCAAGTATGCATAGTTGGCACTTGGGCATATAACCATTGTTACTTATTATTATTTTATGACCTGAAATGCACGCTAAAGGCTTTATTACAACTTGAGCTAGGGTCCTCATCATCATCATCAGACCATTGTAGTTGTGAAGGAAATTGGGGAAATAACTAATTAGCGTAGGAAATTTAATAAACAAAATGTTAAAAAAAGAAGAACACTGGACTATTGTTGGAAATTACATAGAAAATTATGAAAATAAAGGAGGAAGAGGAGAAGGAAGACAAAAGGATGGGAGATTTTGAGACCATCATGTTTCCGTGTTTAGGCTTAACGGCAGGCACACGGTAACATTGGAGTTGGAGGGGTTTTAGCCGGTAAGAGTCCGGCACTACGATAAGGTGTCCATGAGGATTTCCCCTCCATAGGAAAAAAAAAAGACCATTGTAGTTCACTGCTGGAGTAAGGCTTTTCCGTTTGCACACAATGCTTAATTTCTTAGTAGCCATGGCCTTCTTGCTGATTTAACAATGCCGGAGCTACTTCGTCCAGGCTGCTTCATGTCTTCAGTTGCTGAATAATCTCTGCTCCAGTGACCATTTTCTTTAAGGCACCATAGTAGAACGCCACTCACCAGAACACTGTGCATGCCGAGGTAGACCCGGCTGACGCAGATGAGCGCGCACCACGACACGGCGATCAGCACCCCCCAGTGCAGCGGGTACTGGTAGCGGCCCATGGTGTACAGCAGCACGGAGAAGGGGATGGACACGCCGACCATGGCGTGCGTGGACGGCATCCCGTACTCTATCGCCCACTTCTGCTGCAGCTTCTTCACCGGGTAGCCGGGCCGCGGCCAGCGGATTATGTCTTTGAAGCCCTGCCCTGGAACAGGTAATGTATTAATGCAGTAGAATAATGGATGATGTACATTGTACATGCTATTTAACACTTAAAGTATCATACTACCTATCTGTACTACTGTATAATCTAATCATATGTATTCAAATTGCCTCCTCCTCAAATTAAGTAATAAGCGCAGCATAGTGCACTGCAATTTTTAAGTAGGAGTTATGAGTATTATAGATTGCAGATTTTAGAAATTTGACTAGGTGGCTTCATTGAGGCTAGTAACAGATTTCGTAATTCGTACCAGTATCATGTACAGATAAATCGTGGCATACACGTGACAATCGAGAGAAATGATCAGCCAAAGAATGCAAGGCCCAGTCACAGTTAAATTAGGTGCAGACTTATAGACGCGATTCCGGCGATTGACCTACAAAGTGGAACTAGTAATAAGGACGCAGGATATTGTGCTATAAATTCAGTAGTGATGTCACTTTTTTAAGTGTCGTTTTTTGGATGAGTTAGTACTTCAATGTGTTAAATGATCTCATACTATTCACAATATTGCCCTGCAAAATGTAGGCTAAATCACTTGCCTATATATTTATGCTAAAAAGTTGGTTACTAGCCAAGGCATAAGGCAAGGGCAAGGCAAGGGTCGTAGCATCCTACCAGGCAAGGTCGCCAAGTCTTGAGGCCTAGAACAGCCAGGAATCAAATCTGGTACTTCACACCATTGAGCAGCAACTGAGCCAGCTTAAAAATTATTAGATCCCAAACTGCTCTGAATCAAATGTCTCACATAAATATTACTGTGTACTGTGCTAGGGACATAGTTAAAAAATTGTATTGAAAAGTTCCCTAAACTAAAAAGAGGTGGAAGCAACTATTAATTAGTTTCTAGCTCAATTTCCTTACTTCATAGATAGTATTACTTTGCAGAAGGGTTGGGATTTTGATTGCTTTTATCACTCAAAATACAATTATTTGTTTTTTTTAATACATACATTAAATACAAGGTAAAAATGAAGATCAAAAGATTTCAATAGTAACATAAACCCTGTTCAAATAGACTTGAGTTAAAAGGTAAACAAATATGGCGGATCTGATTAAGTCACTTTATTTTGACATAACCCTAGTGATGCGACTATTCCTGAACAATAGCAAGAATGAACTATTGAACGATCATCCTCAATGCAAGGAATAATGAAATTGAATATTAAATGAGGGAAATGGTACAATTTCTAATACTTAGTGACCGTAATCATCGATTCGTTATTGTCTTCCCGCCTATAAAAAATCCCTTCAAAATTCCCCATACATTTTCTATAGAAAAAAATCCGCCATATTGGATTTTTTTTCTATTCATCACGTAGACCTTCGAGTCCTGATTAACTCTTGTCAAGAAACCGTTCTTCCATCTTTTATACTTTCCGAGATATCGACGAAATCCGAATGGCGGCCATTTTGAATCCGCCATTTTGATTTTTTTTTCAGCTCACTGCCAATCGCATGACGTTTCAAATGACATTTGGTTGAGCATCCCCCACCTATCTTCAATACTTTCGCTGTGCTCTTTACCCGTCTTCGAAATCCTCAATCATCAGCTTTTTCCATATTTTTCCTCCGAATGAATTTTTCTCTTCAATACGAAATAGTAATTGAAAAAAAAAAATTTCATACAAAATTGTTCAGGAGAGGTGATCAATCAGTCAGTGAATCAGCACAAGCAGCTATATATATATTAAACTAGTTTTTCGTGTGGGGGCGCGGCCCGCTAAAGCGGACCGCGTAACTGCTTGCAGCAATTTACGTTGTCGCTCATACTCGGATTTTGCAAAAAGTCCGTATTTCGAATTTTCCCTAAAAATGGGGTAATTTTTTAAACCACCCATGATCTGTAAAAATTCAGGATCGTTATAGGCCAAACACGAAAAAATTATCTGCCTTAACTGTCCCGTTTCGGATCTGTGGCGCCGCGGTTTGGGGTCGAAAAATGAAAAATTTTAAAACACCACAGCTCGGCCGCCATCTTGTTTTTCCAAATTTTTCTTCTTTTTCTAAAAACCATTCCCTCGAGTACTGCGAGTTTGAACGAAATCGGTTGGAAAACAAAAGAGTTACGAATGTCATGCCGGCCGCCATCTTATTTTTCTGAAATGTCATAATTTTTTCCTACTCTACTCCCACACTTAAACACGTCTCCCATACATCATTGTATCGTTTTCGATTTGTTTCCAGGAGAACAATGTCAATATTCTTAAAGCTCCTAATCGCCATACAATATAGTATGAAAAAAAAATATCCGCCATTTTGAAATTTTTTTTCTTTCAATAAATATAACTCTTCGTCCTGTTCTTTTTTTGCTACGAATCCACTTTTCTATCTTTCATACTTTTTGAGATAGACTCAGACGAAATTTGTATGGCGGCCATCTATTTTTCGTAATTTCGATTTTTTTTTCATTTCACTGGCAATTGCACGAGAACAGCCGCCATCTTGGATTTTAAAAAATTACACCCGTTCTATCAAAATTCAAGATAATTGTGGGCGAAACAAGAAAAAATTATCATCCTCGAGTACCCCGTTTAGGATCTGTGGCGCCGCGGTTTGGGGTCGAAAAATGAAAAAATTTAAAACGCCACAGCTCGGCCGCCATCTTGTTTTTCCAAATTTTTCTAATTTTTCTAAAAACAATTTACTCATTTCCTTGAGTACTGCAAGTTTGAACGAAATCGGTTGGAAAACAAAAGAGATACGAAAGTCACGTCGGCCGCCATCTTGTTTTTCTGAAATAATTTTTCCCTAGTCGACTCCCGTACCAGAACACATCTCTCATACATCATTATATAAATAAGCCATAAGTGAAAAAAAAATTGTTCATACAAAATTTTACAGGAGGACATTTTGGGGAAAATCACGAAAACTACCCCAAATGTGGCAACACTGCCTATA
The DNA here is from genome assembly GCA_963855885.1 of Coenonympha glycerion. NCBI lineage: Eukaryota > Metazoa > Arthropoda > Insecta > Lepidoptera > Nymphalidae > Coenonympha > Coenonympha glycerion. Next base: position 355,905 of record OY979635.1, read on the forward strand.
TATTTCGATACTGCCCGTCGAGTTACACAATCGGTTGATACACGTCGACTTTCCGAAATGTGGCCAAGTGCCTCAAAAACACGATCAAAATATTCAAAAAAATTTAATGAATACAAAATGGCCGCCATCCCATTCCACATAAATATTTTACATAGTTTCGTATCCTTCCCAGTAACTACAGGATAAACCACTCCTGATGACGTTTCAATTTTTCATCTCGCTCGCACCCAGGCGACACGATGGCCCCTGAAAAGTGACCATGTCGAAAATCACTTTTTCTTTGATAAATTCCAGTGTTGCCACACCTTGGCGACAAAAATACCCAAATGTCATTTGTACCAGTAGGACGCGTGGTCGCTTATACTCGGATTTTGCAAAAAGTCTATATTTCGATTTCTTACTTTTTGGGGAAAATCTCGAAATTTCCCGAGAAATGGGGTAATTTTTTTTCCCCACTCAATACTTCGAGTCGAAACGCACAATCGTCCCATAGAAGTCAAAACGCTCCGATGTTGCCAACTATGACAAATTTGAATTTCAAAATCGTGTTTTTTCGTACATCAGACTGATTGACCGCCAGAACAGCCGCCATCTTGGATTTTAAAAAATTACTCCCATTTCGTCAAAATTCAGGATAATTGTAGGCGAAACAAGAAAAAATTAACATCCACAACCACGCCGTTTAGGATTTATGGCGCCGCGGTTTGGGGTCGAAAAATGAAAAATTTTAAAACGCCACAGCTCGGCCGCCATCTTGGTTTTCAAAATTTTTCAAATTTTTCTAAAAACCATTTACTCATTTCCTTAAATACTGCAAGTTCGAACGAAATCGGTTGGAAAACAAAAGAGATACTAAAGTCACGTCGGCCGCCATCTTGTTTTTCTGAAATGTCAAAATTTTTCCCTTTTCCTCTCCCGCCCTCAAACACATCTGCTATACATCATTGTATCGTTTTCTACCTGTTTCTAAGAGAACAATGACAATTTTCTTTTAGCGCCTAATCGCCATACAATTTAGTATGAAAAACAAATTCCGCCATTTTGAAATTTTTTTTTCTTTCAATAAATATAACTCTTCGTCCTGGTCATATTTTGCTAAGAAACCACTTTTCTACCTTTCATACTTTTTGAGATAGACACTGGCGAAATTTGTATGGCGGCCATCTTTTTTTCGCAATTTCGAAATTTTTTTCATTTCACTGGCAATTGCACGAGGTTTCGAATGACATTTGGTCGAGCACCCCCCACCTATCTTCAATACCCTGGCAGTGCTCTTCACCCGTCTCCGAAATCCTCAATCATCAGCTCTCTCCATATTTTTCGCCGAGTCATTTTTTGACTTCTATACGAAGCCATAAGTGAAAAAAAAATTGTTCACACAAAATTTTACAGGAGGACATTTTGGGGAAAATCTCGAAAACTACCCCAAATGTGGCAACACTTTCTATATATTTCGATACTGCCCGTCGAGTTACACAATCGGTTCATACATGTCGACTTTCCTAAATGTTGCCAAGTGCCTCAAAAACACGATAAAAATTTTCAAAAACAGAAAAAAATACAAAATGGCCGCCACCTCATTTGCGGTAAATATTTTACTATACTATATATACTATCAGCCTATGGACGTCCACTGCTGGACATAGGCCTTTCCGAGAGCGCGCCACCACACACGGTCCTCCGCCTTCCTCATCCACCCGCTACCAGCGACCTTTTTCAGGTCGTCGGTCCAGCGGGCAGGAGGTCGTCCCACGCTGCGCTTACCGGTACGCGGTCTCCACTCCAGAACACGTCTGCCCCAACGGCCGTCGGTTCTGCGACAGATATGGCCCGCCCACTGCCACTTCAGCTTGCTAATCCGTTGGGCTATGTCGGTTACTTTGGTTCTCCTACGGATGTCCTCGTTGCGGATTTTATCCCTTAGAGAGACACCCAGCATAGCCCTCTCCATAGCACGCTGAGCGACTTTGAACTTGTGGACAAGACCTACTGTGAGTGTCCACGTTTCTGCTCCGTATGTCATTACCGGCAAGACGCAGGCGTTGAAGACTTTTGTCTTTAGGCATTGGGGTATCGGCGAGTTGAAGACTTGACGCAGTTTTCCAAATGCTGCCCATCCCAGCTGTATTCTTCTGTCAGCTTCCTTGTCGAAGTTGTTCCTACCCAACTGTATAAGCTGCCCCAGGTAGTTGTATTCTTGTACAACTTCGATGCTGACATTTTCGACAACGATGGGCCTTGCGATGACGTATTCATTAAACATTATCTTCGTTTTGTCAACGTTCATCTTGAGGCCCACCCGTCTGGAAGAAGCGCTAAGGTCGGACAGCATTTGCTCAAGTTCCTGCAGCGTTCCTGCCAATATGACTATGTCGTCTGCAAATCGTAAGTGTGAGATGTATTCGCCATTGATGTTTATACCGCAACCTTTCCAGTCCAAAACCTTGAACACATCTTCGAGAGCGGAAGTGAACAGTTTCGGAGAGATAACATCCCCCTGCCTTACTCCTCTTCGAATTGGTATCGGATGTGTTGCATGGTTTTGTACCTGAACGGTCATTGTGGCAGCGTCGTATAGACATCTCAACACTTCGATATATCGCCAATCGACTTGGCATCGCTGCAGTGAGTCCAAAACCGCCCAGGTTTCGATGGAGTCGAAGGCTTTCTCGTAGTCCACAAATGCGAGGCATAAAGGTAGATTTTACTCCTGGGTCTTCTGCATAATCTGCCTTAGAGTGTGGATGTGGTCTACGGTGCTGTAGCCTTTTCGAAACCCGGCTTGTTCCGGAGGTTGGAACTCGTCAAGTCTCCGGGCAAGTCGGTTCGTGATAACCCTAGAGAACAGCTTGTAAATATGGCTCAGAAGTGAGATGGGTCTATAATTTTTTAATAAGGTTTTGTCTCCCTTCTTGAAGAAGAGTACCGTAACACTTCTGCTCCATTCTTTCGGTGTTGTTCCGGTTTCGATGACGGCATTAAAGAGACGCTTTAGCTCGTTCAGGATAGGTGCTCCTCCTGATTTCAAAAGCTCCGCCGTAATGCCGTCATCCCCCGGTGCTTTATTATTACGAAGCTGTTCCAGGGCTATACGAATCTCGCCAACTAAAATAAATATTTTACACAGTTTCGTATTTTTCCCAGTAACTACAGGATATACCGCCCCTGATGACGTTTCAACTTTTCATCTCGCTCGCACCCAGGCGCCACAATAGCCCCTGAAAAGTGACCATGTCGAAAATCACTTTTACTTTGATAGATTCCAGTGTTGCCAGTCCTCGGCGACAAAAATACTCAAATGTCATTTGTATGAGTAAGACACGTGATCGCTTATACTCGGATTTTGCAAAAAGTCCGTATTTCGAATTTTTAATTTTTGGGGAAAATCTCGAAATTTCCCGAGAAATGGGGTAATTTTTTCTTCCCTAATCAATACTTCGAGTCTTTACACACAATCGCCCCATAGAAGTCGAAACGCTCCGATGCTGCCAACTGCGAGAAATTTGACTTTCAAAATTGCGATTTTTCATACCTCACACTGATTGGCCGCCAGAACAGCCGCCATCTTGGATTTTGAAAAATTACTCCCGTTTTGTCAAAATTCAGGATAATTGTGGGCGAAACAAGAAAAAATTGACATCCTCAACCTCAACCCCGTTTAGGATCTGTGGTACCGCGGTTTGGGGTCGAAAAATGAAAAATTTTAAAACACCACAGCTCGGCCACCATCCTGTTTTTCAAAATTTTTCCAATTTTTCTAAAAACCATTTACTCATTTCCTCGAGTGCTGCGACTTAGAACGAAATCGGTTGGAAAACAAAAGAGTTACAAAAGTCACGTCGGCCGCCATTTTGTTTTTCTAAAATGTTATAAATTTTCCCTACTCCAATCCTGCACTCAAACACATCTCCCATACATCATTCTATCGTTTCCTATCTGTTTGCAGGAGAACAATGACAATTTTCTTATAGTTCATAATCGCCATACAATTTAGTATGAAAAAAAAATTTCCGCCATTTTGAATTTTTTTTTCTTCCAATAGATATACCTTCTCTTCCTGATATTCTCTTGCTAAGAAACCACTTTTCTATCTTTCATACTTTCTGAGACAGACACCAACGAAATTTGTATGGCGGCCATCTTTTTTTCGCCATTTTGAAATTTTTTTCAGCTCATTGGCAATTGCACGAGGTTTCGAATGACATTTGGTCGAGCACCCCCCACCTATCTTCAATACCCTGGCTGAGCCCTTCACCCGTCTCCGAAATCCTCAATCATCAGCTCTCTCCATATTTTTCACCGAGTCATTTTTTGACTTGTATACGAAGCCACAAGTGAAAAAAAAATTGTTCATACAAAATTTTACAGGAGGACATTTTGGGGAAAATCACGAAAACTACCCGAAATGTGGCAACACTTTCTATATATTTCGATACTGCCCGTCGAGTTACACAATCGGTTCATACATGTCGACTTTCCTAAATTTTGCCAAGTGCCTCAAAAACACGATCAAAATTTTCAAAAACAGAAAAAAATACAAAATGGCCGCCACCTCATTTGCGGTAAATATTTTACACAGTTTCGTATTTTTCCCAGTAACTACAGGATATACCGCCCCTGATGACGTTTCAAGTTTTCATCTCGCTCGCACCCAGGCGCCACAATAGCCCCTGAAAAGTGACCATGTCGAAAATCACTTTTACTTTGATAGATTCCAGTGTTGCCAGTCCTCGGCGACAAAAATACTCAAATGTCATTTGTATGAGTAAGACACGTGATCGCTTATACTCGGATTTTGCAAAAAGTCCGTATTTCGATTTTTTACTTTTTGGGGAAAATCTCGAAATTTCCCGAGAAATGGGGTAATTTTTTCTTCCCCAATCAATACTTCGAGTCTTTACACACAATCGCCCCATAGAAGTTGAAACGCTCCGATGCTGCCAACTGCGAGAAATTTGACTTTCAAAATTGCGATTTTTCATACGTCACACTGATTGGCCGCCAGAACAGCCGCCATCTTGGATTTTTAAAAATTACTCACATTTTGCCAAAATTCAGGATAGTTGTGGGCGAAACAAGAAAAAATTGACATCTTCAACCACCCCGTTTAGGATCTGTGGCGCCGCGGTTTGGGGTCGAAAAATGAAAAATTTTAAAACACCACTGCTCGGCCGCCATCTTGTTTTTTAAAATTTTTCCAATTTTTCTAAAAACCATTTACTCATTGCCTCAAGAAACTGCAATTTTAAACGAAATCGGTTGGAAAACAAAAGAGTTACGAAAGTCACGTCGGCCGCCATCTTGTTTTTCTGAAATGTCATAATTTTTCCCTAGTCGACTCCCGCACCCGAACACATCTCCCGTACATCTTTATATCGTTTTCTGTCCCTTTCTGGGAGAACAATTATGTCAATCAGTCAGTCAGTGGTAATCGAGCTATATATAGTATAATTAATAAAAAAGGTATAACTGACGTTTAATAACTGTACTACTTTATTTCCCCTATTATATCGTATAATCTCGATACCTACCAAATATTAAGTTAACCAAAACGCCAAATCTTTAAAAAACGCCCCTGTAAAAAGTTTATAGCAATATTGTTGTTATTTATTACGTCAGAATTTACGACCCAATAGCATAATTTTTAAATATACGTGAACAAGATATAATTAAATAACGATTGTGATTTCGATTCTGAATGAATTAATCGATGTTACTTCGGTCACTGACTAAGTATGAATCGTTCGTTTTTTGTCTGTGGTTGCAATTGCCTCTGCGCAACACTAATGTCAATGATAAAAGTCCGATGTCACAACTAAAATTTTAGTTTGATCTGTCATACGTAATTTGTGTCTTGATTCAGTTTTTCATAAAAATATTGCTAAAATAGTGGATAAAATAGTGGAAATGTTATACGTAAGATAACTTCAGATGTTGTTTGTGGACGGCAAGCAGTTTGTGAGACTTATTAATTACTTTAACATCGTGAAAAATGGTTGAGAAGGGAAGTGTATGCCAAAAGGTTAGTTTGTTTACCTTTTAACGCAATTCAAAACAAATGGACTTTAGGAAAAGCAAAGGCAAAAGCTTCAAGAGATTTAACATTATTTTCCTTGTTAATTACAATATGTAGTCTCTAGTCTGATAAGTGCATAACTATATTTATTAGTTTGTAAAGACTGAGAAAACTGTATGAGTCAGCTCAATAACATTGTTATCATTATCAATATTCAGTCAAGTATGAACTATGATTGTGTAGTGATAAGTCCACATATTATATACTTCTAAGAAAATGTTGTGGTTTAAAATTATACTTTATAATTCATCTGCTCAGAAAGTACTTCTTACTTCAAAAAAAAACCTACAGTACATCTTTGCTGGAAGTCGTGGGTTCGATTCCCACAACTGGAAAAAATGATTGTATGATGAGCACACTCACGTTTTCCAGTGTCTGGGTGTTATTCTATAATATAATATGTTTATATTGGTGCTAGATTGCAATCTGTGTAATGTCCTGACGGTGCAGATTTGTGTTGGACAGGAAGGAGAGGCAGCGCTACAGAGGGCCTGTCCAAGAAGGACAGCCCAAGCCATAAATGTATATAAACTGCTGTTGTTACCAATAGATTGGTGAATAAAGACTATTCCTATTTTTACAACTCAAGGGGTGTGGTGAATATTCAAACTAAATTTCTTTCCTCATATTCATGACAATAGGTTTGGAATAATTATTAATTCCAACGATTGATTAAACATAGTAAAGGATCAGCACTTACTGACAACACTCATACCTTTTTAGGCACCACCCTTAAGCCGGATTTTTAATGTCAAAACTGTAAAATGGTGCTAATATATGCGACCAACAGCAGTATGTGCTGGTCAGCCAGTGGCGTGCACAGACCTCAGAATTATAGGTAAGGCACTAATGATTTAAAAAAACCACTAACGTTTTGGTATAAGTTCATATACAGTATAATGAATACTCATCAATCCTCCAGAGAGTCCAGTCCAGTTGTCTCTAACTCAACTTGAAAATCTACTTTTGCATGAAAATGAATAAACCTTACCAATGTACATAACAATAGTCCAGACGAGAACCACTCGCCTGCCGACCGCTCCGTCGATGTTCCAGAACCAGAAGGGTATGAACGTCGCGTAGAAGATCTCGTCACCCAGCGCCGTGCCCAGCACGAACACGTAGTACCAGAACCTGTTGCTGATGAGGCAGACCACCTCCTCCGGGCTCTCCGCAGACGAGTCCGTCTCGCACGACGAGCGCGAGCTCCCCGACGTGTCGCTCGGGATCCTCTTGTGCTGCTTCACATCGAAATCTTCGCGGTCATGTCTGTCGGAGTATATGATACTCGCTTCATCGTTCTGTCGCGCCTTTTTGTATATCACTCCGAAGAAATTCTGCACCTTCACCACTAGTAACGGATCCTTCAAATATTCTATTATATTGTCCCACATTTTTATATTAGATGTAGAATTTAGTACAGTTCGATAAGTCTTTCGGTTTTTAGCAAAGATTTAAATCTTTGATTCTTACATAGTTTATTTTTGTGGTTTTGGGTACATAATTCCCGAACGACAGGGCAGCCACTTAATACTCACTGATAATGAGCGACTATTGAAATGAAAACATGATCCGCTTCACTAATTATGTAATATTATGCTGTCCTTGTGCTGTGCGTTACTTGAATTTTAATCAGTACCTAAGCAAAGATTTTAGATTATTGAGTTTTTTAGTTTTTTTTTTTACCATCAACATTCAACAAACTTAAAAAACACAGACCAAAAAAAGTTGGAAGATACCCCCACCTGTAGAACCATAGATAAAAAGTACTCTGTGACTACTCTAGAACCATAGAGACTAGAAGCAACTCCATTGGTATCTCCATGACTCATGGAGAACATGGGACTAAAACAATGCTAGAACATTACCTACTAGAACGATAGAACATGACTAGAACCATGACTAGAACCATGACTAGAACCCTAGTCATGGGTTCACTCAGAATCACAGAACATATTATGCAGAACATAATAAAAATCAGTGCACAGAACAATGGGCCACAGACCACAAATGGCAGAACCATACAGGAACGGGAAAAACTTACAGCTCAAAGCATTGACGAAATACGCTACGCTAAGAGGACGGGAAAAATGTGACGTATGTTAAAGCCAATTTTTCTCAAATATGGCGTCGCGTGACGTACATTTCGGTACCGCTGAGGTCATATACCGCTGTCGGTCGCATACAATATTAGCGCCATTCTACAGTTATAACAAATTAAAAAAAAGACGTGTTAGGTTTTATACCACCGTTCTTAATGCGCTTATAAATTAATTGAGTCATTCATATTTTTAATAATCTTCAACATTGAGTATTAGGAATAATTGAAGACTTTAATTGATTATAAGTCGTGAGTTTGACTTGGTTCACGAAATCAAACTCACGATTGATTAAAACATTGAGTGTTAGACGCCGCCGAGTTTTCTTGCTGGTTCTTTCTCGCTAGGTCGCGGCATTTCGAACCAGCGTAATTTCGTTAAATAATTTTACATTCAAATACTAATTAAAATTATTAAATTGTTGAAGTTTCCTTTCAACGTCATCTGGCGGCTTTGTCATGATTCGAGTTATATAATGGATGCACGCGGAATCGGGAGGGAGATCGTGTTGGGTAACGAACGGTGGAGGTTGTATTGTATTGGAATTGCGATTTGGTATAAAACGGTGTAACAATAAAATGGGGAAAATAATAAGGAAGGAAAGAAGATGAATAAATATTACGAGTTACAAGAAGAAAGCTGTGTTTAATTCCTAAAGGCCTGACCCCAATAGACGTGGGGCACTCGGAGACTGCCGCGGTAAAGCTATTGCATAGCAATTTTAATAACTTCTAACACAAAGTTATTTTCGTTACGGAATTTCTGGATTCGGTTTCCACGCTCAAGGCCCGCGATAGAAGCTATGCAATAGCTTAAAAGGTTGCTTCCCGAATCCTGAAGAGTCTAAAAATTCATACGTGACGTGACGTCACAAGTGCTGATCCTTTATGTATTTAATCAATGGTCCAAGGTGCCCATTCAACAGATTTCTTCAATATGTTAAAATGCCGATATCGGTAAGTTAGCATTGGCTTTTCATCTCACAATGTCAAAATGTCAAAAATCACTTTGACATTTTGATTTTGTAATCAATTGTCAATTTTTCCACGTTGACTTGACTAGTCGTGGGTACTATGTAGTCCTCTAAAAGATCCAGCTCACTTAGTCCGAATCCACTTTCGAATCTGATTCCTCTTATCGATTCCGACTCCTCTTAATGATTCCAGCTCCCGTGCGACTCCTTTAGTCCAAAGACTGAATTAGTCCTATTGATTCCGAATCCTCCTAATGATTCCAACTCCCGTGCGGCTCCTTTAGTCCAAAGACTGAATTAGTCCTAACGATACCTTTATTCACCGAACCTTTTAGACTCTCGGAGGAACGTTGTGTCGAATCGCGAGAGACGACTTTAAAAACACTTACTGAACTACTTAACTATTGCTTCCGAATAATTCCTACACTGAAAATACTTCTACAAAATTTATACTTAAGTTAAACTGCCTTATAATATCTTTAAATTAAATGACAAAGTTTTTAGATAGGACTTTATTTTAAGTACCTATTAGTTATTAAAATTATAATGTCTGTTTTTGAACTTGTATTTTTTCTAAAAATGGACCTAACTTTTAATATAAGTTGCATAATTACTTAGGTACGTAATTTTAAATTCTTCGTAAAAATAAACAATAAACTATAATAACACAATATGTACGAGTAAAGTTAAACGATTTTAAATTTTGTTAGGTTCTCATTAAGGCTAATATCCATTATCCACTCGCAATACAGAAGTGCGAACGAGACAGCTTGTAGCTGTCGAAAACAAACGGAGTCATACTCGTGACACGACGTGCCGCGAAACAGATCGCACTAACTCGAACCGCAAACGATTGGAGTAGGGAATAATTAAGCGGAGTTGGAATCGTTAGTGTGAGCTCGGAGTCGTTAAGAATTTCGGCTCCGGCTGCGGATCTTATTCCTTTTAGTCACTTAGTCCGGAGTTACACACCTCTAGACTTGACTATTTCGGTTGTCTGTGGACTTGACTAACGTCAATGGTCTGTTCATTGTTGTTTTTATTTTTCATTTAAATTTTTTTTAACAACTTTACAAAACTTGGTAATTTTTTCAACCAGTCAAGAAACCGGCTAACATAGTGGAACGCTGATATTATTTAATTAATGTAAGTTACTTCTGTATTTTTATTCAAAAGGTAAATAGTGACAATAAAAGATAATACCCATATAAATTAATCTCTTTATCCCCTTTACTTTATACGATTAATAAATAGTATTTTAAAATTAATACCCGTACACAATTGAGCTGTGAATATGAGATTTAGGAGATCATGTATAAATTTGGTATAAATCATGCGGGTAGTAATATTATTTCTGATGATGTTGCTATGACTAATGTCATATATGCTATTAGCAGATTTAAATAAAAATTATTTTTAGACGGATTTGGGTAAAAAATCTAATCTTATAAAGCAATGAAAATCACTGACGAAAGTCAGTAAGTAATCAATTGCATATTAATTTAATATGCGGCCTCGTACATTAGCCGCAATAGGCTTTAACAGGAATATCTCATAGGAAGCTGGTATTTAGTGTGAAGACTATCCTTGCTGCTCCAATATCAGTAAGGAGAACATTTTCAGAGTCCTGTCAAGGTATCGCTGCAGTGTCCAATATTCAGCTGTGAAGGAACACTGAGTGTTTTGGTTTGAAGGGTTGAAAGGGTGAAACTTGAAAATTAGTGTCTCAGAATGTAGAGTGCAATGCAGCATGTTGTAGGTAAGTACTATAATGCAATGCAAACTTCTAGGATGTACAAGTGCAGTACATTATTTAACATTGCAGTGCTAAGTTCTAGGATGCTCTACATCCTCTATGGGCAAATTTATCATTTAACATCTATTGATAGCCTTGCTCATCTTGTTATCTTCCATTCTTTAAAAAAAGTAGCTGTGATTTTGGCACCTTTCTCAATCTCTAGTAATAAATTTTCTATGCTTTTTGATAATTTAATTTAATAATTATTGTATATTATCAAAAATAGAGCACCAGTTGCAAAACAATGCTCATTTCTCTAAAAGTTGATAAGCTTTCCAATTAAAACGTTCATTCACTGCAAACAAGCAGCACATATCTGTTGGGGTATTGATAACATTATTAATTAAACAGAACTATCATTGTTAACGCATACAAACAACAAGATCATACTTTATGATTGTTTGTTGTTATAGGTAAATATTAAGTTGTTACATTTTATTTTAGTTCATTTGTAAAAAAAACTGTCAAATTTAAGTTAGAACTCTTCAGTTGAGCACGTTGAAATGTATAGTGGACTTATGGTTTTTTGGTGTTGTAGAAATCTATTAATCAGTCTATAGTCTAGACTATAATTAGAACCCGGTTATAATGACTGTTTCCTTGCTTCATTACCTGCTTTCAGTTTAAAAACCAGACTCTTAGCCTTTTTTGCTATAACACTTATTAGTGTTACTAACAAACCATAATTATATGTTAAAACTTATTACTCTTCTCTGTTTGCACTGGCTCCAAGCTTAAGTAAAACCACAGTCCACAGCTATACTCTGTAAACTGAGTACATTATTATTAAACAGATAAGGTTTATTGGCGTCAGTAATCACTGGACACAGACTGGTCCAGCGTTGATTCTATCAACATCTTTCAGCTCAAAAATATCAATATTTAGTAATTTAGTAAAATAAATAAAAGGACTGTGAGCGAAATAAACTTCCATCTCTCATAAACGTTGCAATATAATTATATCATGAAGTGAAGTAAGTGCAGTACACACTTAGAAGATAGTGAAAGTGCGGTTTTAATACTTAATGACCAACTTGCAGCAACTGCTTCGAAGCAAAAAACAATATTGTAAGGAAACCTGCATAGCTGAGAATTCATCACATTATTCTCAAAAGTGTGTGTGTGTGTGTGCCGACCCGCGCTTAGCTTTATGGTTTTGTAAGCTGACTGAAATAGATTCATGTCTTTTTACTAGATTTCTTTCGGAATTTGCAGAAAAACAAAATATGTAGTCTCAGAAATTTACTGATATTTTTGTTGCCTGGAAACACTTAAGATACTAGTGAGCATTGTATAATTGTCAACAGGAGTGCGTCCAGAGAGAATGGCATCAGAGGAGGAGCCAGATGCGCTCAAAGTGTACTGGGACCTTTTCTTCAAAGCAGAGACTGGCACTTATGAGGTAAGGTTGTTATTCAGATATGTGGCATATGCTAAAGCAGTAACATATAGCACTAGAAAAACAGCAATAAATTGATGGAGCACTTGTCGCTAAAATGCAGAATGACTTTGCGGTGAGAGGAATTTTCTATTACTCTCCATGACCCATTTCAGCACCTTGCTCTCCAATGACCATCAGCCCGACGCGTTATTAAGCGGCGCGAAACGTTAAGCTACATTGGTGTCACTAGCTTGTCTACCTATTTCTTAATTTCTATTTAATTTGAGATATTCCGAGAATAGCTCTCCATTGCCTGCTCAGTGACTGTAAGCTTCATAAGAGGGCAGTGATCATTGACCATGCTTCGGATCCAATAATAATCTGAGGGTATTATAGTGCTATTGATGATAATTACATAATATAATTTTGTATTGTTGTCAGAAATCAACATGGCTAGATCTATTCCTGGCGGAGTTCATCATTCGACTGAACGACGGTGAAAACGCAAAGGAGTTAATCAACTTTTGGTGAGTTCCTGAGTTAAATCGTCCATACGTAGGCGCATCATTTTAAATAGACATACAGGCAAAAAAATAGAAGGATCTGTAAGGTATTTGACACAATAATCGACTGCAAGCCACTGGGTCTTGGTATTGTATCTTGTCGCATTTCCAATCAGTGGCATCACTACAGTTACCACATAAAAACTATTTACCGCTCTATAATATTAACACCAGCAGACTTGTATCTGTACAGAAAGCTTGACTCCGGAGCGATAGCTATGTGGTGCGTGGCGTGTCACGTGTGTAGAGTAGACCACCACAGTTGACAGTCGGTCTCAGTCGGTTGCTCTGTCGCAGCCCCGTGAGCGGCGTGGTGACGCTGGTGGGCTGCGAGCTGCTGTGCGGCGTGCACCGCGTCACGTCGTCCATCAACACGCACTACTCCGCCGCGCTGCCCGAGCTGCAGCCGGTCCCGCCGCCCGCAGCGCCGCCCGGCCCCGCCGACCACCACGACAACGATGCTGACACTGGTCAGTGTGAATCACTTTCCACCAGTCGTCAACTTAGAGGCTTTAATCACACCAAAGGGGCTGTACAATGCGGGTACACATTATGAGACTTAACTCACGTCTCAGGATGAAGAACGCAGTGCAATGAGACCTCGTTTATCATCTCAATGCAGTCATTGTCAGGCGAATTACTTAACCAGGTGAACGTCTCGCTCGTTTCTTCATTCTTTGCTTTGAAAGAACGTAAAATAATTTACAAAGGTTATTTTGGGTGATTTTGGTAAAATATACGAAGATTTCGAATGGTTCAGAATGCTAATTTTTGTATGTATGGAGGATATTATATAATATGTATTTGTATGTATTTTATATTTATTAGTATGTGTAAGTATTTTATATTTATTTGTATTTTGTATAATATAACATATAGTATTATGTATTTTATGTTTGTATTATTTTGTGTACATATATATTTATTTAAGTTTTAGTTATTTTTTTATGTATTTGCACCACCTACCTCTAGTATCTGCAACAAAAATCCTTTACAGCATTGGTTGCCTGGAAGAGATCGCTATTCTTTGTAATTTTTGTGTTGTCTTTTGTTTGACTTTGTGGTGTGCAATAAAAGTATATTCATTCATTCATTCATTCATATGTACACAATAATATTTAAAAGACAGACAAACCATTAAACAAACATTTTGTTTAATTGATCAGACCTACTTACTAATAATAATAATCGCTGGCCCTTAATTTACAATAACCATATGATAAGGTAAGGCAAGATGTGTTCAAATATTTTATCACTTATGTTGAGACCTTAACCTTAGGAATTATTCAATATTTCCTGATGTTACAATTTACATCGACGAATCTCTGCTATCTCACATGATAATAAGTGACTCTGCAGGCAAAGATTTTATCATATAAACTTGGGAGGGTATATTGTAGTCTTGTGCTATTTACTTGGTGAGAATGACAAAAAACATATGTTAGCAGTTGATTCAATTCTTCGTGTGACTTTTCGTAAAATAAGATAAAAAAAACCGGCCAAGTGCGAGTCGGACTCGCGCACCGAGGGTTCCATACATTCATTCCATATAAAAGAAGTAAAACATTAAAAAAATCACTTTTGTTCATGAATTTACGAGTATAATTTTGTTGGCGAACCGCAAACGTAACTTTGTTTTTGGTGGTTTATTGATATTATCAAAAAAAGTATAATAGTTAGGGAGTTGATTTTATTTTTCCTGTAAAATATATATTATTGTCTATTGATCATATTTATTTTAGATTTTTCGATTGATAAACTTCGGAGATAAGGGGGGGGGGGAACGTTATTTTTTTCGACAGTTTGCACAATAAATCCAAAACTATCAGGCATAAACATAAATAAAAATCGGTTTTAGAATACACAAGTAACGCCCTTTCATATGATACCCCACTCAATATTGTTATTTCATTTTGAAAATTCGAAGCCCCGGTTTTCCCCCCTTTTTAAATAAAAATAAAATCAATTTTCAATGTTTTATGATAGCAATGGCGTTGGGTCACTATTACCTAAAACTATTCTAAATTTCAAGTCGATAGCTTCGATAGTTACTGAAATAATCGAGTGTGACATACGGACGGACGGACGGACGGACGGACGGACGGACGGACAGACGGACGGACGGAGAAAGTTTCACCATAAGGGTTCCATTTTTACCAAATTGGAATGGAACCCTAATAACGACATCCGCAAAAAATATAATTAAAACTAAACTATGAGATTCAAAGTTATAGGCATTTTAACTTTTAGATTAGAACTCTTCTGTCTTTTTAATCGACTGCCCAAATTAGTAAATCTCTGGCCAATTAGCCATGTACTTTTACTGTAAACTTGGCATTGACTGTTGCAGAGAGCAAGAGCGAGGAGTCGCCGGCGCGGCCCGGCAGCGTGTTCTCGCGCCTCAACACGCAGTCGTCGGCGGACATCCTGCGCAGCTACCTGCTGGGCGGCGTCGCGTGGCGCTGCCTGGTGCTGCTGCGCGCGCTGGGGGTCGAGGTCAGTGCACGAGCCGTTGCAGAGAGCGAGAGCGAGGAGTCGCCGGCGCGGCCCGGCAGCGTGTTCTCGCGCCTCAACACGCAGTCGTCGGCGGACATCCTGCGCAGCTACCTGCTGGGCGGCGTCGCGTGGCGCTGCCTGGTGCTGCTGCGCGCGCTGGGGGTCGAGGTCAGTGCACGAGCCGTTGCAGAGAGCGAGAGCGAGGAGTCGCCGGCGCGGCCCGGCAGCGTGTTCTCGCGCCTCAACACGCAGTCGTCGGCGGACATCCTGCGCAGCTACCTGCTGGGCGGCGTCGCGTGGCGCTGCCTGGTGCTGCTGCGCGCGCTGGGGGTCGAGGTCAGTGCACGAGCCGTTGCAGAGAGCGAGAGCGAGGAGTCGCCGGCGCGGCCCGGCAGCGTGTTCTCGCGCCTCAACACGCAGTCGTCGGCGGACATCCTGCGCAGCTACCTGCTGGGCGGCGTCGCGTGGCGCTGCCTGGTGCTGCTGCGCGCGCTGGGGGTCGAGGTCAGTGCACGAGCCGTTGCAGAGAGCGAGAGCGAGGAGTCGCCGGCGCGGCCCGGCAGCGTGTTCTCGCGCCTCAACACGCAGTCGTCGGCGGACATCCTGCGCAGCTACCTGCTGGGCGGCGTCGCGTGGCGCTGCCTGGTGCTGCTGCGCGCGCTGGGGGTCGAGGTCAGTGCACGAGCTGTTGCAGAGAGCGAGAGCGAGGAGTCGCCGGCGCGGCCCGGCAGCGTGTTCTCGCGCCTCAACACGCAGCCGTCGGCGGACATCCTGCGCAGCTACCTGCTGGGCGGCGTCGCGTGGCGCTGCCTGGTGCTGCTGCGCGCGCTGGGGGTCGAGGTCAGTGCACGAGCCGTTGCAGAGAGCGAGATTTTTTTATACTTGCCATATAGTACGTACCTATAGTTTCTTAGTTAAATTAAAAGTAGACGGCGATTAATGTTATGGATAATTTAAATTTCACAACACGACTCGGCCGAGATGAATTCAGCCGTTACACAGTGCCACGCTAGTTGACCCGCCGTACAATGTAGTGGATGTAGTGACATGTAAACGATATCGCGGCGATAGCGCGGCGCGGGGTGCATTTCCGCGACCCCGATAACCCCGCGCGCGCGTACCTACCCAAATACGCTCAAAGCAGCTACGACATCTCTAGATTTGGTTTGACGATTTACGCCTTACGCCCCTATCTTACCGGTTATGACATACGGAGCAGAAACGTGGACACTCACAGAACGCCTTGTCCACAAGTTCAAAGTTGCTCAGCTTGCTATGGAGAGGGCTATATTGAGTGTTTCTCTGAAGGATAGAATCCGCAACGAGGACATCCGTAGGAGAACCAAGGTAACCGACATAGCACAACGGATTAGCAAGCTGAAGTGGCAGTGGGAGGGCCATATCTGTCGTAGGACTGACGGCGGTTGGGCCAGATGTGTTCTGGAGTGGAGACCGCGTACCGGTAAGCGCAGCGTAGGACGACCTCTAGCCCGCTCCACCGTCGACAAGGGTCGCTGGTAGCGGGTGGATGAGAAAGGCGGAGGACCGTGCGTGGTGGCGCGCTCTCGGAAATGCCTATGTCCAGCTGTGGACATCCATAGGTTGATAGTAGTAGTATATATTACGCATGGCTCTATATTTTTATTCAGCACTAGCTGTTGCCAGCGGCTTCTCTTGAACGTATTTCAGTTTTTAGGGTCCCGTTTAACTTTTGGGCACGAAATCCTAAAAACGTTTTCGTATAAAAGACGTGCTCTATCATTTTTTGCTGTTTACTAAAATGTTTACTTAAACCGATCTACTTATGATCTACTCGTGTAAAATGTGTGAATCACTTTTCTTTCCCGTTATGTAAATTTACCGTCAAAATCAGGTTTTTATACCAAGCGCTGCAAATAAAAAGTCTGGGCAGATAAGCTAGCTGTCTTCTGAGGATTATTATTAGTTAGGATGGTTACCCGTATAAACTCCCTGTGTAAACTTTATGAATACATTAAGATGTCGGGAAATTCACGAGTTATTCCCGAGAACATTAATAGCCTTTATCCGTTTATTTGTGTGCCTTTCGTCCATCGGCCTTAATGTTGTATCTTAATGATTAATTATCATTTTAGTGATAATCACCGAGCACATTTTACATGAAAAAAATTATTTCCCTTTATTTATTAAAGCAGCAAATATGTATAGAAGTCTTTGACTTTAGACGACATTGATCATCACTGCAAGTGTCGAGAATAAAGCATAGCGCCCCAAGATCGGCCAAGCACTTCAATGATAACCATTCAAATGGCCATGTATTCAAAAGTTTGACTTTACGTCTTTTTGCAAAGGAACCTTGAAAATGAATTATTTTGAAATTAGACAGACATTTACATTTTATGTAATTGCATACATTAACGCGTGTTTGGCTAAGTTGTTTTTTGAGTTTGCAAGGTTTTATTGCCTTCGCATTCAGTGTTATCTTTTTTTTTGGTTTATTAATTTATGTATTATTCAAATTTAATTCTAGTTTTGCACGTTTTGATTTAGAATGCAGCTTAAGAGGCCTGTGAACTACGATGTCTCCATTACTTCAAAATTGTAATTCGTGCATATTTCGATCATGTTGTGGTGTTATTCGGATTCATATAGTAATATTCTATGCTCCTGCCATGCTCTTTTACGACGTGGCCATTGTAAGAAATTGATCTTACTATCGAATTTGATGCGAATAACTCACAAATTCGTCGTTACTAGGAATAATTTCCTTCATTGAATAATTTATGGTAAAGATTTATATGTAAACCCTGTAAGATGTTTCTGCTATTCCCGTAATTTTAGTTAAAGCTGGCAAGAAATGTGTATTGAAAAGAAAGTTCATATTATTATTTTACGGATTGGAAGAATACATTCCTATTACCAAAAGCTCTGTTTGTTTTCTAGAATATTTTAGTTTTGATTCGTGATAAAACATGATACCACCTTTGGGCTTTTTTCTCTAATTTTGGGTGATGATAGTGGGGTGTGTATAGATCGAGCGGGTGATGATGATGACGGCTGTCCACAGGGTCTCTCCTGCTGCCGCCAGCTGAGCTCGGTGCTGATCTGGCTGTTCGGCGAGACGTGCGTGGGTGGCGAGCCGCGCGCTGCGCCCGCGCCGCCGCGCCCCGCGCCGCGCCACCGCCCGCCCATACACGAACTCTTCTCCAGCCGGTATGCACCTTTATTTGACGCTCGGAAGTGCCCTCGTCGACCATTGCAAGCGGGTATGTGGCCTGAGTAAACCCAGCGGAGCCCTCTATGCCATTATGTGACGCCACATCATAGATTTAACATGTTATGGTGACGTCCCGGCATATATCCTGGCGTGGCGTAGGGGAGAACATGCGCTTAATAATTTACTAAAATTACATATTATAATAAATAATATAATGGATGTGTTTTCCCACGCTCGCAGTCACATCCTGCTAAATATATTATTTTTAAGTTCTCATCGAATGCATTGTATGCATGTTTCATGAATTATTTATTACATATTATACAATATTAATTTTATTATTTTATCAAAATATGCATATCATTATAATAACTACCATTCAAGTCAACTATAATTTCGGAATTCAAATTAGCTGAGACACTTGAGGTGAATTTTTGGAAAATTGTTTTAATGCAGGATATGGGCCAAACAGAAACCACTGAATGCGCCGAGTTCCGCGGGTTCTTCAGATAGAAGTTCCCTTCCGAGCAGGTGAGAAAATAAAATAAATACGTTTGTTGCTGTACTTGTTATTGATTATGCGCAAATATAATTTGTGAGTTAAATTAATAAAGGCCATTTCAGCAGAGGCTAACTTTTTTAGAGCTATTCCTTTTTTGTTACTAAGTAAATAGATCGATTTTCAAACGAAAATCACGTCAAATATACCGAAACTAATTTCTCCTTATCAATATTGCTAACTCTTTCTAATTTTTGGAGACGATAGAAAAATAACCCCTTTGAAAGGTATTAGCGTCCTTTTTGAACCCATTCCGCCGAAATGTTCATAGTAGGTACTTTTAATAAGTCTAAAGACTCCTGTTTATCAATGTTTAGAGCAAGAAGCAACGGCCAGTCGAAATCGGAGGTCGATGGCAAACTTAAGAAGAGATCGGCGAAAAGTTCAGAGCACACCTCGGAATCCGGAGACTCGAATGACGATTTGCAAATATTGAATCGATCGATGACCATCAAAGTGTGCTCTCCGAACGATGACTTCGAGTATTTCAACTCCCCGATGCGCTCGCCCGCCGAGTACGGCAACCAGACTCTCTATGAGCCCGCGTACTCGCCGCGGAAGGCCAAGCCCAAAGCCGAGTACTACATGACGGCGAAACACAAAGAAATCATCAATTCCGAAATTAGCACCTTCGAGTTCACGCTCATCATCACCGACTTATTGCAAGAGCTCTGCAAAGCCGAGAGCAGTCTCTCCGGCTCGGAAGGCTCACAGATATCCATGCAGTGCATAAATTTCTCCTTAAAAAATCTGTGCTCCCTTCAGTTCGGCTCGCTGCCCGCGCAGGCGGCGGCGTACGAACCGTTCGAAATGTCCCGAGTGAAAGTCGCTTTGACGGAATTGCTCATTGTGTCGTTGGATCAAGTGCTCATTCATTCGGATCTGTGCGCCAAACTAATCAACAACGGGATTCTGCCGATGCTCCTCAGGATCCTAGAGGACGTCATTTGCAAGTCTAGCTCTAAATACAACACCAAAGTTGAACGCCAAAATAGTGCCAAAGAAGTAGAAAATCAAAGCGAGACGGAATCCGCAAACTTGCTCAAATTCGTGTTCGGGATAGCGTACTCGATAACTGCGTTCTTTCATTGCCTATTGATGCAGTGCAGATCTGTCGAAAAGCTCAGAGAATTCACGGATCAGTTCAAGCTGTACGGCGAGTGCCTCAAGGGAGGATTGCTCAAAGAGTGTATGGAGCTGATGATCAGAATACCGGGGGTCGATAAGGAAGAGACTGTGATACTGATCAGAAAGCTGATAGATTCGATAGGAAAGCTGATCAGCGCAATGAAAAGGGTCAGGAGCGAAGTGATACATTCCGCTGCCTGTCCGAAGAACAGGCACAAGGCGTGCCGCCAGAGAGTCGCAGCGGGCATGCATCACCATCACGACATCCTCGGGGAAGCCGGCACCGGCCTACCGCTGCCTTCGGCATGCTGCGTTTCTGTCTTATACGGGACCTTGACGTCCTTAGTGCCGGACGAAGAGGTGTCTGCGCAGAAAACGCTGAGAAACAGAATACTACGCGTTATGCTCAAATGCGGCGTGTGCTGCTGTTTCTCCCCGAGTTTCCTCATGGAGAATATCGTGAGACTAATGCTGACGCATAGCAACGTCGCATCGCTTTGCCTGCAACTGTTAGAGCATACCGTTTACGGAGATCTCGGCGCAAGCGTCTTGATACCTAAAGTGACCGACCAGCTGCCTTGCTCTATATGCGAACAGAGCGATTCGAACAGAGACCTCGGCAGAAAATACTGCCCCCACGGCGTCAGTCCGATAGAGAGAAAGAGTGTTTGGTCATTCCTGATACATTACAACTCGCTGCTGCAGCTCGACAACCACAGCGAAGTGCTGCACGCGACCGTGCGACACCTGCTCAAGGTCACACCGAAATGTCGCATGGAAATGAAGTACGAGCTGCTGTTCAGCGTGATCTACCCCACGTTTATAGTCGCCAAGCACAGGTACACCATGAGGGTGGAGGAATCCGCGTACTTCCTGACCGTCTCCTGCCTGAACATCTTCGCGAGCCTCCTCAACAGCGTGTCGTTCGCCGAGCAGTTCATCCAGAAGGGAGGCTTGAGCTACGTGCTGGAACTTGTATCTTTGCCGGAGTTCTCGAACCAGTGCTGTGCGATACTCGAAATAGCGATTATCGTGGAAATATTCAAGCTGATAAAGGAGAACGCGGAGCTGACGTATTTTAGAGAGATGCGCTCGCTGGCGTCCGTGCAGATCCTGTTCAAATCGCTCTCCGATATGACGGAGAAATGCTACAAGATATACAAAGAGAAAATACCCATCGAGAAGTTCGAAGAGTTGTGCGATATAAGTAAAGAGAAGGAGATGCTAGCGATATCTTCCGACGAGCAAGCGAGGACGCCGAGGAAGTCCCTCACGATGGCGATAAAGACCACTTTCGCGTACGAGCAAATGGCGGAAGAGGCGACGGAGGACCATATCGAGGTGCTGAAGAACGTGTGCACGTTCTGGAAGTGCTGCGCGGCGCTGTGCCTGTACAGCCCCATGTTTCGCGAGTACTCGGTGGGCGAGCCGGTGTTCCTGCACAGCTACGCGCTGCTTAAGCTGCTGCTGTACTACCTGTGCAGCTGCGCGTGCGCCGGCGCCGAGGCCAAGGTGCTCATCAAGATCATGGAGTCGCTGCTGACTGTGCAGTTCGCTGTTTCTGGTAAGTCACTTAGGTTGTTGTTGTTACATAGTTTTGGCGAGTCTAGTTGTCACGCTGATGTTTTCAGCATGCTGGATTATGTGGAATATTAGAATCAAAATGGCCTATGTACAAGAGTCGGTCGGTTGGCGACAGGAGTTCTTAATTTTTTTCTCTTATCAAAAACCAGTTGATACGGCTAAAGGTCTACACTTGGAAAAATGAAACACGTTCCCTATTCAATATGGCGCACTTAATTATTACCAAGAAGTCCGCTGAAACTCGGGTTCAGTTTAGTCGATTTTACTGCGCTTTAAAAAATAAGTTCCTCGTGTTTTCAATCCAGTAGCATTGACATTGACAGCGCTGGGTCGTGCCGCGTGCGATGGATAACCGCGGTAACGCGACACCGATCCGAGAACGTTGTTGGGTTTCACGCTAAGTTTTCTCGATCATTGCTTCTTATTGCCACGGAATAGAGTGCAATATCGAATGGTTTATTACAGGCACGTGGATAAATGGGTCAGACATTAATAGGGGTTCTAAAAGTTCAATATTCTGAAAACGAATATAATCCTTCCATCACATCAAATTAATATCTGATCCAGTGTCTCGTGCAGGTCTAACGCGTCTGACTTCCGGCTTTAAAATCCACTCTAAATAATACTTTAGAACTTTGGCAGCCTTGGCATTGGTTGTTTGCGGTAAGTATATTAGTTTCATTACGCAGCTGATTGGGTTTCCGCTACTTGCGATGTACTGTGCTCTTGGTAATGATTAGTTCGTTGGATTAACTATTGGAATTAATTGCGGAGCTCCGGGTCACGACAACGACGTGCGCTTACCGCAACATATCGGCTTTCGATATCTAAACCACAACTTTGTAATAAAGTGTAACGAGCAATTCCGGAGGTGCGACGAGAAGAGCCGACAAGTGTCGAAGTTGGTCGAGGTGAGGCGGCGAGAGGGAGGCGTGACGAGTGTGCGTCCATAAAATGGGCGAGCGGCGAGGCATGCGGGCATTATCAGTCGTGTACCAGTGCAAAGTGTTACTGTGATTAATTTGTTATTGCTGTGATATTTAAAAAGTTAGACAATATAATTGAATGTGCGATTGGTGTGACGCGTTTCATTTCTGGCTCGTAACAGTCAGAAGTGGTATACTGTTCACCACACCCACAGTGAAGCGAAAAGCCGGGAACATGTGACGTCACGTGACGTCAAAGAGGTTGCGAAAAACTGAAGAAAATCGGACACCCAGTGAAAAGTCTCACGTAAGTGCCGATGAAAGTAGTTATCGTTTCAAAAATTGCTTGAAGGCGATGCATGATGAATACGTGAGAAAGAAAAGCCGTGGAATAATTTTTACTTGAGGGTACTTTTAAAAAAAAATCGGAAGAAAATATGATAATTGCTAAATTGTACCCGATTGTAACCCGGAAAACCGTGATATATGTGAGAAGGAGGGTTACAAGATTCAGTGAGATTTATCGGTGGAGTGACAATAAGGGGTCAGGCGTGTACTCTGTTAAGCCGGTTAGCAACAACGGCAGCATAGTATACATTGCAATTTCATTTTTGTGAGAAGATTTGACGGTACATTTGATGATGACATTTTGTAATGGTGGAAACAAAAAGGAAGCGGGCAGTATCTGCTATAAGTATGGTTGTTTCGTCCAAAGTACAGCTAAAATCAAGTGAATGACTTCTGAAAGTTTTCAATGCATTTTACGTGGCATAAAAAAAAAATTCAAAGTGGAACAAGATATGAGCGCGGGTATACCGCGATAACGAGGGCTGGGATTCCTGAGACTGAACGTAGGATTTTAAGAAGCTTTTTGGTAATGTATGATCGTTCCAATATTACAACGAGAATGTAACGTAGGCGTTGCTAATATTTGTTTTTATGTTTCATGAACAACTGATGAACTGATGGGTCTTGCGCGCTGGTCAGCGTGTCGCGTCGTGCATGTTGGCTCGCCGTGCTATGCTGGAGCTGCATCAGTGCGCTGGCCACGTGTCTCCACGTGTATACGATGTCATGTCACGGAATGTATGCTGTCATCAACCAGATGGCGTCTCTGGTGAGCTGTATTTGTTCCAATTGTTATTTTGATTTAAATATTAAACATTTGACATAGTCCACTGCTATGCCGTCGGGCATTGTGTTCATTTTAACTCACAGTAAAAAAAATTGTGTGAAAGTGTGTGATTATATGAGTTCAGATACGTTATTTATGAAGGTACTTGTGTAGTTTTCTAGGGAGTTAATTTAACAACCACCAGTGATCAAAATGTTGCGTGATACTAGTAGACGGGAAGTACATTGTAGAATTTAAGAGCCGTCCAATATAGTCGAAATTATATATCGTATCAATTTTCAGAGACAACTCTGAAAATGAGTCTTAAAGCAGCGAATAAAGCTGAAAGTTTATTAAGAAAATCTTAGAAGGTAGTTTTGTTGGGATAAGGTAGAAAACGTAAATTGTGGTACTAACAGTTTTGGTATAAAGGATCTAATGACACATTAAAACAAAAGTTATTTGCGTGCGTGTATGTACGCGTATGTTTGTACGTGCTTGTACATGTGAGCGAGGATTGAGACTTCTCGCAAGTGTAGCATGGCGGGAATTTTGTGTCCTACTACAGAGGCTCGAGTCGATTGGTTGTTAAGAGGTTATCAGGATTTTACGATAGTAGTAGTAGGAGTTCTTACGTGTAGCTATTTGTAATGAGGAAAATGAGTAGGTTACATTGTGAGTATAATAAAGCGGTAGGAAATAAATCGTTTACAGGAATAATTAAGAGGGTAATCTCAGTAGGGTGGGTCAAAGTTTTGGGAAGTAAAAGAGATAGGTGAAATATAGACGACTGGTGAAATTTGACATAGATGTAAGGTGTGATGAGAATGGATAGGGTGGATAGGACAAAGGACACGTATGTTAGTGAAAGTTTTAAAGTAGCACTTGTTACCGATGAAATTAATAAATGAGGAGTAAAGGTTAGCGTGGTACGGGCCATATAATACGTAGACTGAAAATCACGTATGTAACAAAGAATAATGTAAAGGAAGATAAAGTATAGGTGGATGGATTGTGTAAGAGGATACGCGTATAAAAAGAGTGGATTACAAGTTAACGGCTGATTGAAATGAATGTAGGAATTGTGAACAATTATGTTGAGGACAGGCCTAAGCGTACATTCAGACCTGACAAACAGTTCTTCATTAATCCGAGCTGGCACAATCACATGTGTTCAAAATGTTCTTATGTTTACAGTTACTATGCTGCGTTCGAGAGAGCCTTGGTATCCGAGATGCATCATCAGAGAAGGAAAGCAACTCCAGCAGTTATGCGGCGGAGGGTCGCTGCTCAGGCATCATTCGCGAGTCCTTCGATGCGGAGGAGACTCCAGCCTGTTAAGTTGAGTACCTAGTATCTAAATTAGTAGTCTTATGATCTTGTTGAGCGATGCTTGATTCAAAGCTTATATGAAGCTTTTTATTTGCATTGCGCTGCTCTGTCTCTCTTCTCTGGCACCGGGAGGCGATGTGGCCAAGCAGGGACTTGATTTGAAGGGGCAGTGACGTGACCGAGCAGAAACCTGATTTGTTGTATCTTGGTGGAATGGGAGGTTCCGGGTTCGTAGGATTGCGGGTTCTGTCTCATAGTGCGGCCACCATGAGTTTAGAGAGTAACTTTAATGTTTCGTTTAGCGTTTTGAAAGAGTATCTTTCGATAAGTTAGTTGAGTTTTAATTTCCATGTTAGGTTATAGTTATCAGTTAGGAGTTTACTTCTGTCGACTTAAATTTAATAGTTAGCTATCGTTTGGCGAGTCCTCTCATGAGTTTTGATGAGATGAGAGGTTTTGACTTTTAGGTTGGATTTATATTTTTGAGTTAAAGTTAAGTTAATCAGTCTTAGCCGGTTTTATAAATTTGAAATTTCGTTTAGCAAATTTACATTGAGTTTAGTATTTTGGCAATTAAGAAACTTAAGTTTGAATTGGTTATTTTGAATTATTAGTTTAGTTTATCAGTTTTAGACTGCATTATCTGTTGGGAGTCTGCTTGAAACTTCAATTTTGGAAGAGCTTGGTGGCCACTTGGTTTTAAATTAGAGTTCGGAATCAGATTGCAACTTCTATCGATGAGTTAAACCGCGTTTCTTTAAGCTTTCATTTTGACTTTAATGGGAACTGGAATTTCATATTTTGAGCTTAATTGGTTGCGGTCGTCTTTGGAGTTTACTTATAGAGTTTACATATAGAGTTTACATATAGAGTTTACATATAGAGTTTACATATAGAGTTTACATATAGAGTTTACATATAGAGTTTGCATATAGAGTTTGCATATAGAGTTTGCATATAGAGTTTGCAGATAGGGTTTGCAGATAGGGTGTGCAGATAGGGTGTGCAGATTAGGGTGTGCAGATTAGGGTGTGCAGATTAGGGTGTGCAGATTAGGGTGTGCAGATTAGGGTGTGCAGATTAGGGTGTGCAGATTAGGGTGTGCAGATTAGGGTGTGCAGATTAGGGTGTGCAGATTAGGGTGTGCAGATTAGGGTGTGCAGATTAGGGTGTGCAGATTAGGGTGTGCAGATTAGGGTGTGCAGATTAGGGTGTGCAGATTAGGGTGTGCAGATTAGGGTGTGCAGATTAGGGTGTGCAGATTAGGGTGTGCAGATTAGGGTGTGCAGATTAGGGTGTGCAGATTAGGGTGTGCAGATTAGGGTGTGCAGATTAGGGTGTGCAGATTAGGGTGTGCAGATTAGGGTGTGCAGATTAGGGTGTGCAGATTAGAGGGTTTGCAGATTAGGGTGTGCAGATTAGGGTGTGCAGATTAGGGTGTGCAGATTAGAGGGTTTGCAGATTAGAGGGTTTGCAGATTAGGGTTTGCAGATTAGGGTTTGCAGATTAGCGGTTAGTAGGATAGCGTTTAGTAGGATAGCGCTTAGCAGGATAGCGCTTAGCAGGATAGCGCTTAGCAGGATAGCGTTTAGCAGGATAGCGTTTAGCAGGATAGTGTTTAGCAGGATAGTGTTTAGCAGGATAGTTTTGTAGGATAGCGTTTTGAAGGATAGTTTTGCACATAGTTTTGCTTTGGATTGACTATGAGGTTGAGTTAATAATTTGAGCCTGGAGTTTGGGTTTGTCACTTGGCCGATATTATTAGACTGATATTATCAGATTAGAGAAGTAATCTCATGTCCATCATTTGATTTGAGAGTTCGTCTCTGCCTAGGTATTGTCCTGGTTGGTTTTGTGGCACTTCTAAGCAGGTGTGGTTTTGGCTGTCAAGTTAATCCACGGGGCCGAGATTTGGTGGTAATTTAAGGGGATTTTTATTAAGGGACTGTTGAGACGTGATGATGTGTGTATGTATGAAATTGAGAGCACTGAGTGTAAGGTTCACAGCCTCGTCATTGTTTCTGCAGGTTTTCTGGGGGGGGACTTACCGTAGTGTCATTAACGTGCTCTTAACAGTTAACCGTGTTGCAACAGTAGTATTGAGGCAATCGAAACCTGAGATTGACTTAATGGATTTACTAGAGAATTAAAGTGTACTCTGCGCCAATTGCGGCGCAATTGTTACAGGATGGCCGACTGTAACGAGCAATTCCGGAGGTGCGACGAGAAGAGCCGACAAGTGTCGAAGTTGGTCGAGGTGAGGCGGCGAGAGGGAGGCGTGACGAGTGTGCGTCCATAAAATGGGCGAGCGGCGAGGCATGCGGGCATTATCAGTCGTGTACCAGTGCAAAGTGTTACTGTGATTAATTTGTTATTGCTGTGATATTTAAAAAGTTAGACAATATAATTGAATGTGCGATTGGTGTGACGCGTTTCATTTCTGGCTCGTAACAAAAGTCTTGCTCTTTCTTGTGAGCTACGTCACTTAGGTCAGATATTTTTTTACCATGTTTTGCATCCGATGCAACGAAAAGCGCGACGACCTTATGGCAGACATTGCACTGCACGTTTTTAGGGTTCCATACCAACTTGGTAAAAATGGAACACTTATGGTGAGACTTTCTCCGTCCGTCCGTCCGTCTGTCACACTCGATTATTTCAGTAACTATCGAAGCTAGCGACTTGAAATTTAGAATAGTTTTAGGTAATAGTGACCCAACGCCATTGCAATCATAAAACACTGAAAATTGTTTTTATTTTTATTTAAAAAGGGGGGAAAACCGGAGCTTCGAATTTTCAAAACGAAATAACAATATTGAGTGGGGTATCATATGAAAGGGCGTTACTTGTGTAATCTAAAACCGATTTTTATTTATTTTTATGCCTGATAGTTTTTGATTTATTGAGCAAACTGTCAAAAAAAATACCGTTCCCCCCCCTTATCTCCGAAGTTTATCAATCGAAAAATCTGAAATAATTATGATCAATAGACATTAATGTATATTTTACAGGAAAAATAAAATCAACTCCCTAACTATAATACTTTTTTTGATAATAACAATAAACCACCAAAAACAAAGTTACATTTGCGGTTCGCCAACAAAAGTACCTACATATAAATTATACTCGTAAATTCGTGAACAAAAGTGATTCTTTTAATGTTTTACTTCTTTTATAGTATGGAACCCTCGGTGCGCGAGTCCGACTCGCACTTGGCCGGTTTTTTTTAATGCAATATGCCACCGTTCGAATAGAAGCCTTGCCGATAACTTTCTCCTCCCACTTTAGACAACAGCACGATGAGTCGACGAGCGCGGGACGCTGTCGTTTGAAATGGGGTACTCATCGGTAAAGCTTCTGCGAACGTGTTAGACGCACACATTGTGCCATGCGAAAATATTTATTTCGTTGGATTGATCTATCCTTGCCGTATGCATACCGTTGCGGCTTTTCATGCTTATATTATGTGACATATTCTTACGCTTGTTAAATGGTGATAACATAAAAAATACCCGACTGAGTTTGTTGTGGGCTTCTTCTCAGCGGCAGGGCGCGTTTGGAACCCTCGTAAACTTAGTTTTAAGTCGACTTGTAGTTATCACCATTCTTTTGCAACAAATATCTTACCGACGCTTCGCAAGAGCCTGTATGTTAGGCCTATGTGAAATAATGATATTTTGATTTGATTTGCTTGATGATCCGCATGAGCTATGCTAGCGATTAACGGCTGCAGCGCAATTTTCCGTGTCCAGACTCCAGACCTTTCGGTAGATGTGTCCGCTGTTAGTGGTGTTAACATGGGCGTGTGTTCGCGCAGACGCGACGTCCGGGCGCTCGAAGGCGACGAGCTGCGCGGTGGTGCGCGAGGCGCTGAGCGCGCGCGCGTGCGTCGGAGTGCGCGCGCTGTGCGACGCGCTCGTGGGCGTCGCGCTGGCCGCGCCCAGCTCGCGCCACGCCATGCCGAGGCTGACGCCGCTCAAGGTATGGCCACCAACACCATTTGAACCACCATCAATATAAACGGACTGCTCGCCACCTCGCCAGACCTCAATCATAGACACCTGTACACTGCACCGTTATATTTAGACAATTCCGTGTCCTCAGCCAAGTATAATCTGGATACCTTCAAGAGAATAGTGAATAGGCATTTTCTAGGCAAGTGCTTCCCCACCTTAGACCACATCATTGATGATAGAATAGATGATGATTGACCAGGCATGATTATAGTCAAGCGCAAGCCTATCTCATAATTTAAAAACAGCTGATTGGCGGATTTTTGTACTTTCACGTGGACGACCATTATCACTTCGTGTTAAGAGCTTAATGTGTTGTTAGAGTTATGAGAGTAAAACACCGCTAACGGCTCCTTACAAATCCAGCTTACCTGGACAGATATCCCTAGAAGATATTTATTACCAAGATAAAGTTTTATAAATGTAGTAACTATAGTACCTACCTACCGACTGCTAGCACATGCAAAATCAGAATAGGCGAAGTCCATCGTTTCAGCCGACGGACGTCCACTACGGGACAATGGCCTCCTGCAATAATTTCTAGTCCACACGGTCCTGCGCTACCTGTAACCAGCGCCTTCCCGTGACTCTTTTAATATCGTCAGTACATTTGGTCGGAGGCCTGCCAACACTGCGCTTTCACGTGCGGTATCACTATTTCAGCACTTTGGGTTCCCAACGTCCGTCGGTTCTACGAGCTATATGCCCCGCCCATCACCAGTTCAGCTTCGCGATACGTTTAGTTACTTATGTCGGTGAAGTCCATCATGGGTACAAAATAGAAGCTCACGAAGCTATGTATTTTAACAGCGTAATTGCACGGAACAAATAAAAGTATTTTTTTTTTTACGCTTTACAAGTTAGTACTTGACTTCGATCTCACCTGATGGTAAGTGATGATGCAGTCGAAGGTGTTAGCGTACTAACTTGGAAGGGGTAAGTTATGTCACCCCAACGGTTTCTACACAGCATCGTACCGGAACGCAAAATCGCTTGGCGATACGTCTTTGCTGGTAGGGTGGTAACTAGCCACGGCTAAAGCCTCCCACCAGACCAGACCTGAGCCAATTTAGAAATTATAAAATTCCAAAGTGGCCCGTGGCGGGAATTGAACCCGCGACCTCCCACTCGAATCCGAGCGTGCGTCCCCTGCGCCACGGAGGTCAAGTATAGGTGATCGTAACAAAAACAAAGCATGCCTATAATGAATATCTACTGGATGGTACCGTTTGCCAACGCGATGCGAGGTTGCGGACGTGGAGCCGCAAACAGGCTCGCAATCAGCAACGCATAATTTAACATTTACATTATTTGTACGTTGAACTGCTGCACTTTCTGTACACTGTTTAACTATATCGATTAATTATTACAGCGAGTTTGTTGGTTTGTCCCATTCAATTTAACCGAGAATCGGATTAAGATTAAGAATGACGTTCAACTGATCTATGTATGCCCATTGCCCATGCAGTGCATTATTTATCATACAGTTTGTACTCGTTAACCTGAGAATTCGTCTTGTCTCATTAAGTATACCTAGTCATTAATCTCCGCCAGCCACAGTGTCCTTTAAACCAAAACCATTGGACTATTTAACCTGCAGGAATAACAAACGTTTTCACTAAAACTAGTCACTTGAACGAAACTGCGGATGTCATAACTATCCGAGTTAAAGATTTTTTTACACTAAACAAGTTAGTACTTGACTGCGATCTCACCTGATGGTAAATGATGATGCAGCCGAAGATGTTAACGCACTGACTTGGAAGAGTTAAGTAAAGTCACCCCAAAGATGGTTAAAGCTGATGATTTCAACTTGAGTGAACGTATTAACTGAGAGTTATAATTTATAACGCTAAGCCAGGTGGATGCGAGCGGGGCTATAGGTACCTATAGGTAGGTCAGTTCACCCCACGTCGCTATCGCATGGGTGGCACGGTGAATAGCAATAAACAGGCTCTGGCGTACGACTAGATGAAGCGAGCGACTCGCGACCGGAACAACCGCATTATTGTATCGATCTAGTCGTATGTTCTTAATGTGTTGGACCGGTTCGCTGGAGGCGCGGACTAGTCCACGGCCCACGGACCATCCACTAATACTATCCAATATCCATTCCAGTACCAACGTGGCCCTCCGAAATCGTGGACGCGCTGCAAAACTAGCTGCTATTATATACTTTCGAAACATAAACTCATGTATACATCGCTACAAGTTTTCGCGCGCGGTTTCTAGACTATTTTGGGGTGTGAAACTACTTGTGACGAAATATCGTTGCCATAGTCCGTGCATGGCATCGATATAAATTTACCTCAATGGTGCATGGTGCAAAATAATTTGTGTTTCCAAAGTTAATTAATGATTATTATCAAAGCAATGAATCGTATCTAATCTATTGATTTTAGTGGTAATACAGCGATGTTTGTTTTGTAAACAAATGCGTGGTATTCGCGAATTTTTGAGTGTGTTTTCTACGTGATATACAGTTACTAAATACTATGTCGAGTGTGGAGGAACCTTCCATTAATGGAGTGGCTATTGCGGTGCGTTTTATGGTTTAAGTTGATAATAATGGTTTTAATTGATGTTTTTATTTAATTAAACTACTTATAATACTTAAGCAGATTAATAAAAAATACATTAAAAAACCTTACTGCAAAAACATCAACGAATAAAGGATAATGCCGATTCTTGTATGAAAAATCATCGGTAAAACATTAGAAATAATCTCAATATTATGTAAAAAAAAGACAAGTAAGATATTAACAGGGAAATTGTAATAATCTGATTTTCTAAGTGGTTAATTTTATAAGTTATATAAGTGGCATGGCCGTTCCACCTGTTTTTTTTTATAATACTTTTGAACCCCTTTTCACATTTCACTTACATAAATATATGCAATATTAAAATTTGAAAGAAGATTCTTTATGCATACGTGCTTGAGACGCAGAGTGACGCAAATCTAGCCCATTTTGCGGTTGCCCGCGGCTCCTCCCGTGTGGATTTCGGTTTTTACAAATCCTAAGTCTGTTTTCAAGCAATTAGATTAACTTAGTGAGAAATTCTGCTGTTTTCAAACACGAAATGGTGCAGCGTGGGACCCGTAGTGGGACTGAGGGCCTGGTCTGATCTTTGGTGGACTCATAAATATTTATAATAGGTCGTCGCTCGCGCTCCGACTAGATAGAGGCTAGACAGCTCCGTGAGTGCGGCAACTTTTTCTTGTAGTGTGACTGTGCCAATTTGAAATTTGTATGGTGCGTGGTGGATGCTAGTGTGCGTGAAAAATTGTGTAGCGACGGATCAGATTTGCCAATTTAGGCAAACTATTTTTTGCCGCACTTTTGAAGTCGAGGGCGGCCCCTTGGACCTCTATGGGTGGACGCTATAGTTTAGATTCTTATAATAAGAACTTCGTCCTTACTTATGAATTAATTACGAGAACATACCTACAATACCTGTAATTTGGAATAATTTTCTACGTTTGTAAACTGCGTACAAAATTATAATAATTATATCTATAATATTATTTGATCGACGTGAATAAGTAGGTAGTAGGAGGTACTCGGCTTAGTATGAACTGAGCTATTATTTATGACCGTCAACGATACCTATTGTAAATATTTTATCAGGAAATAGTAATTTATCTTTGTTCTGTTGCTTAGATAATACAAATTTTGTCGGAGATCGTACCTGTGACCAAATACACGTACCACTTCTTCTTCTGTAGTTTGTTAATATTTTTATTGAGAAATTTTGAGCTACGCATTTATAGACTGCGAGTGGGGCTCGCGCACTGTGGGTACTATTTGATGATTAAACGAACTTACCTTAAGTGAAGTTCTATCATAATTTTATGAATTCCTGTATGAAGATATTAACATGAATACTAATAGGTATTTACGCCAAGTGATAGCCATTCAGACACTAAAGTTGAGAGAAAAAATAAAAAATTCCAACATTTTTCATTACGATATCTCACGCTAGCAACACTGTGTCTGTCCTTTCATTTAGTTCAGAGTAATTATTATAAGAGTGCCTTTGTGCTTCGATAAGCTCGTCTTGGTAGTAGCACTACAGAGCACCCAAATATGTATCATATACCTAATATATACATAACTACACAATATTATACATAACCACACAATATTATATATGTAAATATAATAATATATATACAGGGTTATAGAAAAAATATCGGAAACCTCTCGGCACCTAAATGATATCATTATAACATAAAACTTTTGTTCTATAACTTTCCAAAATTTCGTATTAATTTGTGTCATACAAAAATTTAATAAATTATGTTATTTCTGTAAAGTGACATTACACTGTGAAACGAAATACAGGTAATCAGCGATTATGACTATCCCTGTTGCCAAACGCAACAGGGATAGTCATAATCGCTGATTTCGCTACAGAGTAGTTACAAAGAAAGAATGTATGCAAAATATTGAATAAGTGATATTTCTCAAAATATCGAGTTAAAACAAAAGTTGTAGAACAAAAGTTGTTACTTTTAATGATATCATTTAGGTGTCGAGAGGTTTCCGATATTTTTTCTATAACCCTGTATATGGGTTATGTTGTCTTCAATAAATATTTATTATTATTGTAATATGTACATTTTTTATTTACAAATTCATACATGGGTTTTTCCACAAAACAGGGGCGGGAGGGTGTTAATATCTTCATACAGGAATTCATAAAATTATGATAGAACTTCACTTAAGGTAAGTTCGTTTAATCATCAATTTTAATTCATTCCTGTATTTCGATATTAACATGAATACTAATAGGTAGATGTTTAGAGCCATGACATTTGTAAATAAGAAATGCTTTTAAATTAATAGAATAATAAGCATAATCGCTTAATATTGAGCAAAAAAATAAAAATAACAACTTAAGTTGATATTCAAAGCAAATTAATAATTAATAGCATAATTTTGTAGAAATATTAAAACTGTAATAGATAGTAAATCAATATTATTAGTATAATATATTAATAATAATATATGTACAAAAACATATATTTTTATATGTGCGAATACCAAGGGTATATTAAGACTATATTCTAGCAGTACTGCTCGTATGTAGTCTTGACGATTAAAAGAGGTTTTAAACCTCTTTCAACAAGCTTGAAAATATTTGTATCAGTTAAAACTTTTAAATGCAACACTTGATTAATCGTAATAAATTGAGCTGTTAATATGCAACCATGAAATATATATTTTAAACAGTAAATTGATCACGAATATATTTTTATAAACTTGAGTAGAATAAATATTACCGAGACATATTTTTGGAAAGAAAAAAAAATAAGATCAATTTATTAATATATAAGATTAATAAATCTATGGGTTGCAGAGAACTAGTTCGTAAATTTTTGTTCATCTTGACTTCACTTTACGAAAATACAGGAGTAGGCATTAGTATGTTCGTAAAGTGTTGTTTAATTTTATTCATAGCTCTTTAGAGTTATTTCTATTAAAGGAGTTAACAATGATATTTTTATTTAATTTCCATAATAATATTGTTATTTGGGTTTTGGTGTAGGTATAATAAGGTCATTAAGATTTAAAGTGACCTTAAATTATATTTTTAACTGAATAGGGTGAAGTAAGAATATTCTCAAGAGATTTTAAAAAAAGCCATAGAGAAATCATCTTATAAGTCTATTTTAAAGTTGATTCTGAGACAAAGGCTGATGAAGTAACTATATCTACTGTTTATTCCTGAGTTCTAATAAAGTGATAACAATAGAAACTGAAGATAGTCTGAAAAAGGCATGTTTTCTAATATTGTCAGACAGTAAACATCTTATACAATATTATAGTATACATGTATGTATAACCGTGTTGAGTTTCTCATTTCACATAATACTAAAATTTTAACTGAAGGCATAATTGTTATTCTTAACAGTTATTCATGTTATAATAATGTTGTTTAATATCATTAATTGTTATTTTAACAGTCACCCCAACACTACTATCGCTGTTGTACTGGTTAGTTGTAAACAAAAAACCACATATACAATTGGAATACAAATATTAGACAGTACTTTTTAAGTTCTTCAGTTTCTGCATCAAGACCATTTTTTAATTTAGCAGTCTTTCAGTTGAAAAATGTGATCTGATTTTTCCAAGTTGATAATCGCAAAAATCAACGAGCAAATATAACATGTAAATAGGTAGACATGTCGAAATGTTATTCGCGATTGTTCGCGATTAATGCTTTTAAGACTTGTTGCGACGATGAAAAAAAAAAATTTTTTTTTTTTTTATTTCCACTGACATCACAGAAGATAAAAGTCTCTAATCTTCGTTTAATAATAATCAGTTAATTACATACCACAGCTGAAGTACTACTGTACTGGTATTCAAGTTCCTAGTGAAGCAGTGATGACCCAATTTTCAATTATCATTTGACCTTGGTCAGTCATCATCGAGAGCTAAATCCTTGCAGCGGCGTCATCCATCGACATGAAAGTTAAACAAAATATTAGACTTATTTAATAATGATTAAATACAGAAAACATAAAATGTAGGGTATGTATCAAAAAAAAAAGTTATGATACATGCAAGCCAAAATTATGAACCATCATTGTTCATATTATCATAAATCCAATGAAGTATTTAATGATTCTATGATCTTATATATCTATTGGTAATTTCCAAATCCTTTAACATTTTTGATGCATAGATAACCATTAGTTAATTAGCGGCGCGATCGCCTGAAAATAAAAATATTTGATCTAGCAAAAATTAATTTGGTCTTTAAATATATTTTCCATTGCGTTAAGTTATTCCTAGGTATGGATACCGATATTCCTGTAGATACAGGTACAAGGATACCTAAAATAAATTTAAATAAACATATCATCGATTGTTTTATAAGGACTCTACATTTTCCATATTTAATATTCATTTAAAAATTTTAAGAAATTAATTATAGAAACTATAAATAACTTTGATATTCAAAAATATTGCATTCTTTTAAAAGCATGCATCCTAACTCAGTTAAAGCATTGATAAATTTGATGTAATATCTAATACATCGAGTTACGATGAAAGAATGGTTGTATTAAAAACATGTATTTGTAATGGAATAACAAAAAAAAAATTAAGTATGTTATCGAATAGGTTGTCTCATATTCAATTGTATGTGAACAGAATATAATAGCCGAGTTTTTTGCCAGACCTTCTCAGCGCAAACCCGTTTTTCAGATTCAAGCTTTCATAAAAGCCTGTAAATCAAGCCCATTTGAAAAAAATCATTTTCATTTTTAATTACTTAAACATGAAAATTAATTGTAATGTTAATGGTTCAATCGTTTATAAATCTTCATAATATAAAACCTTTTGTATAAAAGTAAATTATTATGAATGAAACTAGGATAGTACCTAGATATCTAAAGTGTCATTGCACTACATGCGAACTAAAGAAGAGAAAAAAAATACACATTAAATTCTGTTTATAGTTTTGAGAACATAAAAAGAGAAAAAAATAAATTTTCCACTCATATTTAAGCACGATAAAATAATATCATCAGGCTCGAATATTTTTTGAATGCGGTTATTCTATAAACTAAGCGGCAAACGTACGAGTAAGTAGGTGTCGTTTATTGCCCGTGGTACCCCCGATGGTCCCCCCGGGGTACCACGGGTTGCCTTCTTACCCCGACCCGACTATATGCGAACATGCGCGAGTCCGCACGAGGTTCGAAACAGCGCAGCGCTCCGCCAGCACTCCGATCGGCGGCCGCGCGGCGCCTGACATGACAGGTCGACGGAAATGTCAAAAGAGGACATCGATAAGTACTTGCAAGGCTGTTTTGCTCCTGGTGCTGTTCTTGTGGGGAAATCAAGACTCTTCTGTCCTGGGTAAATCTTCGAGAAAAGTCGTCGCAAGAGACGAGTGCTGTCCTGCGATTTGGCCCGTGGGTCCACCATGGACCGACAGGTGGATTGCTCAGATATTCCTCCAGTGCCAGTTAATATTGGATCTTGATTAACTGTATTTCATATTATTGATAAAAGACAATATACACAGAAGTTATTAGAATATTATATTATCAAATAAAATTTTTGTGTCTCACTCGTACATTTCAAATTTTGAGTAGTATTACTAGTTGATTTTGTAAGACGTTGTCAATGGACTTTTTATTGATGTATCTATAAATAATGACCACAACAAGAAACGATTCGTGTGGAAGACTAAAATAATTGTAAATAGTGCATTTGATTGCGGGTACTTTTCAGACCTGGTCTAGTAAAGTAATCTTGGTTCATTTAAATTAGCAGACAGTTTCTAAAGGTAATCGTTTTGATCCTTTATATCATTCCAATACAGTTGGTGATAAAAAACAGCATCGTGCGGTGTTCCCAGGTGGTCACCCATCCAAGTATTAACTGCGCCCGATGTTGCTTAATTTCGGTGATCGGACGAGAACCGTCAACCGGTGTTTTCAACATGGTATGGGGGCGTTTAAGCACCAATTTGCTATTTTGGAAGTTGCTTACAAGATAATCTTGTCATTTTTGGGAATGATTAATCCATAGGCGTTATCCCAATAACCATCATCAATGTATATTGTCGTGAAGGTCACACTCTCTAATGAAGTGTACCCAACACTGAAGCATAGACTGCAGAATATATTATGTTGATTGACTTTTTTGCAATTATTACCTAATATAGAGACGATAATCTTATTAACTCACCCTCATGTATGTCGTCGTGATGATCACATCCTCTTATGCAGTGTCCTCAACATAGATGCTTTGCAATTATTTTTTGCAATTATTAATACAAAGGCGATAGTCCTCAGGTTTTTCACCTACCAACTACCCTCAATGTATGTTGTCGTGAAGGTCACACCCTCTAAATGAAGTGTACCCATCACCGAAGAATGCATCTTGATTAGCTCCTCTTGCAGTAATTAAAACAAAGGCGATAGTCCTTCCAACTACCCTCAATGTATACTGCTGTGAACGTAACACCCTCTAAGAGGTGTACCCAACACTGGAGCAATATGGATTTTCTGAACCAATAATAACAATTCCGTAGATTTCACAATTCGTTTTGACGATGAATCCGATTATTTTGAATATTTCTTTTCGGATACTTTGATTTCCGCAAGAAATACTTATAATCACTCACTTTTTTTATACGAGTTTAGTAATGTTGTGTTGAACGGCCGAGCACTAGAACGCTAATGGAAGGACAGACACAGTGTTGCTAGCGTGAGATATCGTAATGAAAAATGTTGGAATTTTTTATTTTTTCTCTCAACTTTAGTGTCTGAATGGCTATCACTTGGCGTAAATACCTATTAGTATTCATGTTAATATCGAAATACAGGAATGAATTAAAATAAGACCAATTCCAACAAAAACACATCTGCTCATTAAAAAGAAAGTATAGTTTAGATTTTCGTTTATGACGTGCTAATCCACGAAGTGCAATGCGAGATCGTTATTGTACTTTAATCAACTAAGATAACTGTGTAGACACCTGAAAGTACCACACAAATCTTACAACTTTTTTGTTCCGTTGGCTACGTTTCGCTCCAACACCAGATCATCCTCAAGACATACGTAAATCAGTTAATTGTGTTTCTTACGTATTCGTCGGTTACCTAGATGCAGGAATGCATATTAATGAGTCATTATTTTTTTTATCTCCATTTCAGAAGATGAGTCTATACCTGATCTATGATGTTGATTAATCTGTTAATGCATATTTTAATGATGTAGTTACCTTAGCACGTTATCCGTTCACTGTAATTTATTATCATGATGCAATGCGAGGTAACAACAAAGTACAAACCTATGAAGTGCGAGGCAGACTCGTGTAAGGAGAGTTCCGTACGCAATTTAAGATTCTAGGTCAACGGTCTACCGGTTAACCTAAAGGTTTTGCGAGTTTCAAATGTGCGGGCCCCACCGCCCACGAAACCTTAATTCACCATTTTAATCTTGGTTTTATTTATGTATCACTGTTTATACGATAGAGCGACAAAAAAAAAAGCAAACACTGCAAAAATTACGCTATAATCTAAATATATAAAAGAAGAAACTGACTCACTGACATATCAACGCACAGCCCAAACCGCTGGGTCTAGAGACTCCAAATTTGGCACACATGTTCCTTGTGAGGTCTAGGGGAGCACTAAGAAAGGATTTTTCAAAATTCACCCTCTAAGGGGGTGAAACGGGG
Organism: Coenonympha glycerion; assembly: GCA_963855885.1. Classification (NCBI taxonomy): domain Eukaryota; kingdom Metazoa; phylum Arthropoda; class Insecta; order Lepidoptera; family Nymphalidae; genus Coenonympha; species Coenonympha glycerion. The sequence goes on from OY979635.1 coordinate 395,358, forward strand.
GTCCAAAGTTTGGATTTTATCAAGTTAAAATACGTCTTCACGCCGCAACTACTGTACCGATTTGGCTAAAATTTGGAATAGAGGTATATTATATCTTGCATTACCACATAAGCTACTTTTCATCCCGAAAAAATTCATGGTTCCCGTGGGATAAGTTAAAAACCGAAATTCACGCGGAAAAAAAATCTCACGCCGCAAGTACACAACCGATTTGGATGAAATTTGGAATGGAGATAGACTAAATCCTGATTTAATAAATAGGGTACTTTTCATCCCGGAAAAATCCATGGGTTTTGCAGGAGAAGGGAAAAACATATATTCGCGCGGGAAAAATACTACTTCCCGCCGTAATTACTGAACTGATATGGCTGAAATTATGAATAAAGATAGATTATATCTTGGATTAATACGAAGGCTACTTTTCATCGCGAAAAAATTCAAGGTTCCCGTGGGATTAGTAAAAAACCGAAATCAACGCGGAAAAAAAATCTTCATGCCGCAAGTGCACATCCGATTTCGCTGGAATTTAGAATGGTGATAGATTATATCCTGGGTTAATAAATAGGCTACTTTTTATTCCGGAAAAATCCATGGTTTTTGCAGGAAAAAAGAAAAACAGATATTCATACGCGAAAATACTACTTCACGCCGTAATTACTGAACTGATATGGCTGAAATTCGGAATAAAGGTAGATTATATCCTGGATTAATATAAAGGCTACTTTTCATCCCGGAAAAATCCATGGTTTCCACGGGAAACCTGAAACATTGATGTTCACACGCGAAAAATACTACTTTACGCTGTAATTACTGAACTGATATGACTGAAATTCGGAAAGGAGATAGATTTTATCCCGGATTATTACTAAGCCCACTTTTCATACCGGGAAATTCCATGGTTTCTATGATAATAATGAAAAACAGAAATTCACGTGTGAAAAATATTCCATCATGCCGTAATTACTGAACTGATTTGGCTTAAATTTGGAATCGAGATAGATTATATCCTGGATTAATACAAAAGCTACTTTTTATCACGGAAAAATCTATGGTGTCCGCGGGAAAATTGAAGAACTGATATTCACGCGGTAAAATTACTACTTCAAGCTGTAATTACTGATCTGATATGACTGAAATTCGGAAAAAAGATAGATTTTATCCTGTATTTATACGTAGGCTACTTTTCATCCCGGAAAATTTCATGGTTTTTGCAGGAAAAAAGAAAAACATATTCATACGCGAAAAATACTACTTCACGCCATAATTACTGAACTGATATGGCTGAAATTCGGAATAAAGATAGATTGTATCCTGGATTAATATAAAGGCTACTTTTCATCCCGGAAAAATCCATGGTTTCCGCGGGAAACTTGACACATTGATGTTCATACACGAGATATACTACTTTACGCTGTAATTACTGAACTGATATAACTGAAATTCGGAAAGGAGATAGATTTTATCCCGGATTACTACAAAGCCTACTTTTCATCCCGGAAAATTCCATGGTTTCTATGATGATAGTGAAAAACAGAAATCCACGCGTGAAAAATATTCCTTCATGCCGTAATTGGTATGGCTAAAATTCGGATTAAAGATAGATTATATTTTTTCTTTTTCTGAAGAAACTGACTGACTGACTGACTGACTGACTGACTGACTGACTGACTGACTGACTGACTGACTCACTGACATATCAACGCACAGCCCAAACCGCTGGGTCTAGAAACTCCAAATTTGGCTCACATGTTCCTTATGAGGCCTAGGGGAGCACTAAGGAAGGATTTTTCAAAATTCACCATCTAAGGGGGTGAAACAGGGGTCCGAAGTTTGGATTTTATCAAGTTAAAATACGTCTTTACGCCGCAACTACTGCACCGATTTGGCTCAAATTTAGAATGGAGGTATATTATATCTTGCATTATTACATAGGCTACTTTTCATCCCGAAAAAATTCATGGTTCCCGTGGGATACGTTAAAAACCGAAATTCACGCGGAAAAAAAATCTCACGCCGCAAGTACACAACCGATTTGGATGAAATTTGGAATGGAGATAGATATCCTGGATTAATAAATAGGATACTTTTAATCCCAAAAAAATCCATGAGTTTTGGAGGAGAAGGGAAAAACAGATATTCACGCGGGAAAAATACTACTTCCCGCCGTAATTACTGAATTGATATGGCTGAAATTATGAATAAAGATAGATTATATATTGGATTAATACGAAGGCTACTTTTCATCGCGAAAAAATTCATGGTTCCCGTGGGATTAGTAAAAAAACCGAAATTAACGCGGAAAAAAAATCTTCATGCCGCAAGTGCACAACCGATTTGGCTGGAATTTGGAACGGAGACAGAGTATCAGATATATCCTGAGTATCAGATATATCGGCTACTTTTTATCCCGGAAAAATTCATGGTTATTGCGGGAAAAGTGAAAAACAGATATTCACGCGGGAAAAATACTACTTCGCGCCGTAATTACGGAACTGATATGGCTGAAATTCGGAATAAAGATAGATCATATCCTGGATTAATACGAAGGCTACTTTTCACCCCGGAAAAATCCATGGTTTCCGCGGGAAAACTGAAAAATTGATGTTCACGCTGTAATTACTGAATTGATATGACTAAAAATTCGGAAAGAAGATACATTTTACCCCGGATTATTACATAGGCACTTTTCATGCCGGAAAATTCCATGGTTTCTATGATAATAGTGAAAAACAGAAATCCACGCGGGAAAAATATTCCGTCATGTCGTAATTACTGAACTGGTTTGGCTGAAATTTGGAATCGAGATGGATCAAAGCAAGGATTTTTTCTCCCGGAGAAATCCATGGTTTCCGCGGGAGAACTGAAAAATTGCTTTTCACGCAAAAAAACACTACTTTACGCTGTAATTACTGAACTGATATGACTGTTTGGAAAGGAGATAGACTTTATCCCGGATTATTTACATAGGTTATTTTTCATGCCGGAAAATTCGATGGTTTCTATAATAATAGTGGAAAACTGATATCCACGTTGAAAAAATATTTCTTCATGCCATAATTTCTGAACTGATTTTGCTGAAATTTGGAATAGAGATAGATTCTATCCTGGATTAATACATTGACTACTATTTATCCCGGGAAAATCCATGGTTTTTATGATAATCATGAAAAATAGATATCCACGCGGGAAAAATATTCCTTCACGCCGTAATTACTGAATAGATTTGCTTGAATTTGGAATGGAGATAGATTATATCCTAGATTAACTGCGGGAATAGCGAAAAAAAATTAATACGGGATATACACCTACTCCTTCACGGCGCAACTGCTGAAATTTTTTGGCTGAAAATCGGAATGGAGACAGATTTCGTCCTAAATTAGCATAAAAGCTACTTTTTATTCCGGAAAATAGATGGTTCCCGTGTGTAGGGAAAACTAAATTTTCGCGGGCAAAGCCGCGGGTTTCTGCTAGTTTTCAATAAATTATTAGTGTAAAAATGTTTAATGTCTGTCTATTTACATTTTCAAAGATTTGTAGCCTCGTGACATATAGAAGGACATAATGCTTATTTATAGAGATCTGTAGCCGGCTTGGATCCTACAGCTACGCAAAGATTATTAATATTTGGCTACGGGACCCTAGAACCACAATACGCATTATAATATGTGAGGGAACATTACGCAAGAATAATATTACAATAATTATCTGCGTGAAAAATTACTAAAAAATAACCTTCCCAGCTATTTTCGACCCAAAGAATGCCGCGTGGGTATACTATAGAGTTATTTTTAAAATTTTAACATTGAACATAAAATTTTCGAAATCGAACGTGGTTAAATAATATTTGAACCTGTTTCGAAATGATTTCGAGTTTATGCTCGATATAAAACAGGCTTCGTTTAGTTTGAAATGAAATGAAATGAAAAATGAAATGAAATGAAAATGAAATGAAATGAAAAAGTTTATTTTTAATGCACATTAGGTACATATGAACAGGAGAGAAAAAAAATCAGCATAAGCCTTGCTTTTTATGGCAAAGCGCTGGTCTTCCGTGTTTGTAAAATGTTATTTAGAAAGATATAAGTGGTCTTCCTAATAATAATTGAAGTGGAAGGTTCCGCATTCGATTTCCGGCGGGGCCAATTTAGGATAACGATAGTGATGCCGCACTTGTTGGGTGTTATATATTCCGCTCATTGCCACTTCCCGTATTCTGTATCTCGGTGCCTATCAAAAAATGATAGCCACTGCCATAGGTTTTTCATCCATTGAAGTTTTGCTTCGATAAAGTTATTTTTATTTCAAAGCAAACCTTCAATGGATAAAAAACATATGCCAATGACTATAATTTTTTGATAGGCACCGAGATACAGAATATGGGTGGTCAGCGACTCGCACTATGTTGTTACTGGTTGATCTATGCATCTCCTCATTTCTGCGTAATCATCGTTATCGTAATCAGTAGCGAATTCTGCCTCGCGATTGGCTGACGCAAATCTGGAACCCAATCGGCGGGCAGAATTAGTAAACGATTACGATAAAAATGAATACGCTTTTTTAGATAATCTAGGCTCTGTCTTGTTCACATCTTAATTAATTGTAAATTTACTTTAACTTAATTGACTTAATTTATCGAATGTATGGAGACATCGTAGTTCATGGAACTCTGGGTCCGATTTTCATCATATTAAACCATAAAGATGGTCCAACTAAATGATTTAGTATATCCTCCCTATCGTCTAAGTAGGTCAATGGAAAAATTTCTCGACATTGAAAATACCGTCCTTGCACCAGAGAGCCAGCCGTCATAGTCATTAGCCTGAGCTCATAATCGCTTCAGCTCTAACAAGATTAGCGGTTATGACTGTAAACAACTAAGCATGTCGCCAATTAGCTAGCCTTTCTTCCATTCCATTTATTGTTTTTCTTTCAGCTATTTAATGCATTGATTGTATTCATCGTCACTGTAGAATTAGTCGTGTATGCTTATACACGACCATACTCGTACGATACATCTAAAGTCTAAAGCAATACTTACGTATGTTTTTGATATAAAATGATAAACACTTATCCTATATTCAGGTTACCGAAAGCTCGGTGAAAAGCGACAATAGTTCGATTTCGAAATGTTTTGATCTGCTGGTATGGAAGTTCCTATACCTCGGGTACAAGAATTTGACTTGCATTTAACTACCTATTTGTTCTCCGGATTACTATAGGAAATGAATGACTTCCGATTCTGGCTTGATGGTTTTGCCACAAGTTGATAGTTCTTGCTTCATCTAGTAGAATAAAGAAGTCCTATGTAATGTAGAATTCTGAACATGAAAAACTTAACTTAAAAGTTGTAGTTTGGTGCTTTGCATTCAGTATCTACGAGTAAACCTTCTAAAATCATAACTACGACCAACTCTACCAAGATTGAACGACTTTAAAGAACCTTGGGGCCTTGAGGCTAAGTAGGTAATATTATGTAACAGAATAAAAAGAAGTGGAACTTTATTAATCAAAATATTTAGAATGCTCTATAATAAGATTCGGTTTTCCTCGTCGACCGGCTATAAAGTAAAACGCCAAAATTGGTGGTGTCCTTTGAATCTAAAATGTGACCTCTATCTGCGACGTAGATTACTCGCGGATACAATTCTTAGACGTACCTACCTATATGTTTAAGGGCCTGTTTTGTAGGACCTTCTGATTAATTATGTCGGATGGTCTAAGTCCTTAACGCGTATAAGTTTTGTCACTTTCTTACTTTATGTCACGTGACAAAGGCAAAACATGCGAAAAAGGTTTCTGATACTTATTAGGAGGTGGTGAAACAGACCCTAATTAGCAATTAGAATTTCTTTTCCAATTATTGTATCCGCATATACGAGGATTTCCCAAAAAAAAGAGTTATAAGAGGACGGAAAAGATGTGACATATGTTGAAGCGAACAATTTCTCAAATATGGCATCGCGCGTCGTACATTTCGGTACCGCTGACAGCACATATCGCTGTTGGTCGCATACATTAGCGCCACTTTACAGTTTTACAAATTAAAAATCCAGCTCCAGGGTGGAGCCTAAAAATTTATGTTTAATCAATGTGGTGCACCCGTCCGATACAACGTCCTAAAGTTTAAAGTTTTTCTTCACTTCAGAATTTAGTACATTTGATCAACGTAGCTGTGACACACAAACGACAACCAACTTTATTTGCGTCTTTCAAAATTTTGAATAAGTAAAAAAAATAAGCTTGTGATTAAAACGTAGGTATCTACAAATTACTATTCATACGTGAATGCCTATAGGAGGGCACAAACCGTGTAGGAGTTAAGCCAGTGACTCAATGGCATGTCGCACAAAAACTAGTTTTACATAATTTATAGTTAGTACCTGGATGACCGAGCTTCGCTCGGTTTTTTTTTGTAAATTGTAATTTGGAGTAGAAACTATATTTAAATATGAATTACATAGGTACTAATGTAATGATGAAATATGAAAAAATATTTTTCGATCTTATCGACATAATAATAAAAAAAAATATGAACTCGTAAGTATGGTTAAGGGGAAATCAACGACTCTGCCCGCGAAATTCAAAATTTTCATTGTTTTTTTGCAATTTGTTCGCTAATTACGCATTTGTGAGAATGGCAGTAACGTCTTTGCATGATTATATCAAAATCTTTGCATAAAAATGTTCTAGGAAATTAGTCCGAGTATCGAGTTTTATGTGAGTAACTCGCAAATCTCGGACTAATTTCTTTAACTCGACACTTTCGAGCAGAGATTTTTATATAAATACGTAAAGAAGATATTGGGATTATCGCAATTTGACTGCCATAAGCCTATTATGTCTTATTAGGTTAAAAATCGCGAAAAACCACAAAAAAATTGAATTTCGCGAGCACACCCGTGGTGTGCTCCTTAAATAAAAATCACGAGTGTAATTAGTTTAATATTTATATATTATACTAATACTTTATTTTTAGGGTTCCATACCAATTTGGTAAAAATGGAACCCTTATGGTGAGACTTTCTCCGTCCGTCCGTCCGTCCGTCCGTCCGTCCGTCCGTCTGTCACACTCGATTATTTCAGTAACTATCAAAGCTATCGACTTGAAATTTGGAATAGTTATAGGTAATAGTGACGCGACGTCATAACAATCGTAAAAATTTGAAAATTATTTTTATTTTTATATAAAAAGGGGGGAAAACCGGACCTTCGATTTTTCAAAATGAGATAACAATATTGAGTGGGGTATCATATGAAAGGGCGTTACTTGTGTAGTCTTAAACCGATTTTTATTTATTTTTATATCCGATAGTTTTTGATTTATTGAGCAAACTGTTGAAAAAAATACCGTTCCCCCCCCCCCTTATCTCCGAAATTTACCAATCGAAAAATCTGAAATAATTATGATCAAAAGAAGTTAATGTATATTTTACAGGAAAAATAAAATCAACTCACTGACTAATATACTTTTTTTGATAATAACAATAATCCGCCAAAAACAAAGTTACGTTTGCGGTTTGCCAACAAAAGTTTTACATGTAAATTTTACTCGTAAATTCATGAATAAAAGTGATTCTTTCAATGTTTTACTTCTTTTATGGTATGGAACCCTCGGTGCGCGAGTCCGACTCGCACTTGGCCGGTTTTTTACATTACATCAACCAATTACGTAAGTTATTTTATTTCGAGTGTTTAAAATTATCGTAAAGCGTTACTTTGCGGAAGAATTAACGCAAGTTAACGTTAATCGTTAATCCGTTAATATACCTACCTATGTAAAATTGCCTTTTTATATCGTTGCGTTACTGAATTAATAAAACCTGTTGAAGTTAGTTAAAAGTTAAACCGTTAATCAAAATGTTAACTTCGTAAATTAACGATTAACGGATTAACGAGTTAATGCCCAGCTATGCCCACTATTAGCAAAAACTAAATAAAATTTGAATTTTCGCGCCCAATTCGTTGACTCCATAAAAAAATTAGTATTAAGTACTTCTCGTCAATAGATGTCAGCAGAAAGAGTCATATTTATTGTGTCGTTAAAACAGTTGGATGCCTGTGCCATTATAATAGTATTGCTATTGGCCAATAGATGTCACGTTGTTTCCTAGTTTTCAATATATCGAGAAACAATATGAGGTAAATGAGTATTGTTGAGCAGAGTTTTGATTACAAATATGAGATGCATAAATGTTGTGTATAAACTATATAAACTTAGGATGTATAAGCCCACTAAACCAGAAAACTAAATAAAATTTGAATTTTCGCGCCCAGTTCGTTGACTCCATAAAAAAAATAATATAACTTCTCGCCAATAGATGTCGGGAGAAGTCATATTTTACCTTTAGCATTATAATATTATTCTCGTTAAAACAAATGCCAGCCGCGGTCATTAAAATTCGTTTCACTATTCGCTAATAGATGTCATGTAGTTTCCCAGATTTCAAGCCATCGGGAAAAAATATGAAGTAAATGATTATACTTGGTTGATCAAGCTTTGCTTGGTAATATCACAGCCACTCACCAATAGATGGCAGCAGAAAATTACTGTAATAGTTTAACTTTTTGCCAATAGATGTCAGGAATAGAGTAACATTTTTTTATTTGTAAATACGACATTTAAAAAAATGAATCCTAGCTAGATCGATTTATCGCCCCCAAAACCCCTTGTATACTAAATTTCATGAAAATCGGTGCAGCCGTTTCCGAGATCCAGATTATATAGAAATATACATATATACAAGAATTGCTCGTTTAAAGGTATAGGATTTTATATTTACAAAATATAATCATCATGTGAAGCGGAGTTCATTGCATATTCATGAGAAGGAAGTATTATTATATCAAATTCCTATAGTTTTTAGACTGTTATTAGCCTATGATTTATGACTAGAAACTTCATCTGATCCGAGGAACGCGTGTATGTGGTAGGTAACGAGTTGTAATTCGATTTTAATCGCTATTCGCTTGCAACACGCGTGTAGGATCTGAGCACTTATAAAACGGGGACAACAAAATATCTGGTTAAGTTTATTGTGAGCTTTGTCAAACGGCAACAAAAGGAAACACTTGATTTTCATTTGATTTCTTAGCCTATGAAAATTAAAGCATCCTATTATGGCAGTTCCCAATATTCTATCTATTCATGGTTTGCCTTACTAGAGATTGAAATTTGACAATGATTGTATTGAGCTTATATCACATTGATATCTAGGACAAATAAAATGTAGATAGAATATTGGGATTCAGCATTAGTGTACAACAAATTTACTGTAGTCGTGTAGTAGCTGGGCCGTGTGTTCACAGCGCGCTCGCCACTTCATATTGATTTCCGCCAGAAATAATCTCGTTCGTGGACTGGCATATATCTGACTTGTGTGTTTGTAATTACTGCAGGTGCCGCCGCTGTTCTGCGCGTCGGGCGGCAGCTCGCCCGAGTGCTCGTCGAGCGAGGAGAGCGCCGCCGGCCCCTACGCCAGCGAGCACAGCGAGCCGCGCACGCAGCCCGACGACGGCTACGAGGTGTGTGCACTGTGTAATTACTGCAGGTGCCGCCGCTGTTCTGCGCGTCGGGCGGCAGCTCGCCCGAGTGCTCGTCGAGCGAGGAGAGCGCCGCCGGCCCCTACGCCAGCGAGCACAGCGAGCCGCGCACGCAGCCCGACGACGGCTACGAGGTGTGTGCACTGTGTAATTACTGCAGGTGCCGCCGCTGTTCTGCGCGTCGGGCGGCAGCTCGCCCGAGTGCTCGTCGAGCGAGGAGAGCGCCGCCGGCCCATACGCCAGCGAGCACAGCGAGCCGCGCACGCAGCCCGACGACGGCTACGAGGTGTGTGCACTGTGTAATTACTGCAGGTGCCGCCGCTGTTCTGCGCGTCGGGCGGCAGCTCGCCCGAGTGCTCGTCGAGCGAGGAGAGCGCCGCCGGCCCCTACGCCAGCGAGCACAGCGAGCCGCGCACGCAGCCCGACGACGGCTACGAGGTGTGTGCACTGTGTAATTACTGCAGGTGCCGCCGCTGTTCTGCGCGTCGGGCGGCAGCTCGCCCGAGTGCTCGTCGAGCGAGGAGAGCGCCGCCGGCCCCTACGCCAGCGAGCACAGCGAGCCGCGCACGCAGCCCGACGACGGCTACGAGGTGTGTGCACTGTGTAATTACTGCAGGTGCCGCCGCTGTTCTGCGCGTCGGGCGGCAGCTCGCCCCAGTGCTCGTCGAGCGAGGAGAGCGCCGCCGGCCCCTACGCCAGCGAGCACAGCGAGCCGCGCACGCAGCCCGACGACGGCTACGAGGTGTGTGCACTGTGTAATTACTGCAGGTGCCGCCGCTGTTCTGCGCGTCGGGCGGCAGCTCGCCCGAGTGCTCGTCGAGCGAGGAGAGCGCCGCCGGCCCCTACGCCAGCGAGCACAGCGAGCCGCGCACGCAGCCCGACGACGGCTACGAGGTGTGTGCACTGTGTAATTACTGCAGGTGCCGCCGCTGTTCTGCGCGTCGGGCGGCAGCTCGCCCGAGTGCTCGTCGAGCGAGGAGAGCGCCGCCGGCCCCTACGCCAGCGAGCACAGCGAGCCGCGCACGCAGCCCGACGACGGCTACGAGGTGTGTGCACTGTGTAATTACTGCAGGTGCCGCCGCTGTTCTGCGCGTCGGGCGGCAGCTCGCCCGAGTGCTCGTCGAGCGAGGAGAGCGCCGCCGGCCCCTACGCCAGCGAGCACAGCGAGCCGCGCACGCAGCCCGACGACGGCTACGAGGTGTGTGCACTGTGTAATTACTGCAGGTGCCGCCGCTGTTCTGCGCGTCGGGCGGCAGCTCGCCCGAGTGCTCGTCGAGCGAGGAGAGCGCCGCCGGCCCCTACGCCAGCGAGCACAGCGAGCCGCGCACGCAGCCCGACGACGGCTACGAGGTGTGTGCACTGTGTAATTACTGCAGGTGCCGCCGCTGTTCTGCGCGTCGGGCGGCAGCTCGCCCCAGTGCTCGTCGAGCGAGGAGAGCGCCGCCGGCCCCTACGCCAGCGAGCACAGCGAGCCGCGCACGCAGCCCGACGACGGCTACGAGGTGTGTGCACTGTGTAATTACTGCAGGTGCCGCCGCTGTTCTGCGCGTCGGGCGGCAGCTCGCCCGAGTGCTCGTCGAGCGAGGAGAGCGCCGCCGGCCCCTACGCCAGCGAGCACAGCGAGCCGCGCACGCAGCCCGACGACGGCTACGAGGTGTGTGCACTGTGTAATTACTGCAGGTGCCGCCGCTGTTCTGCGCGTCGGGCGGCAGCTCGCCCCAGTGCTCGTCGAGCGAGGAGAGCGCCGCCGGCCCCTACGCCAGCGAGCACAGCGAGCCGCGCACGCAGCCCGACGACGGCTACGAGGTGTGTGCACTGTGTAATTACTGCAGGTGCCGCCGCTGTTCTGCGCGTCGGGCGGCAGCTCGCCCCAGTGCTCGTCGAGCGAGGAGAGCGCCGCCGGCCCCTACGCCAGCGAGCACAGCGAGCCGCGCACGCAGCCCGACGACGGCTACGAGGTGTGTGCACTGTGTAATTACTGCAGGTGCCGCCGCTGTTCTGCGCGTCGGGCGGCAGCTCGCCCCAGTGCTCGTCGAGCGAGGAGAGCGCCGCCGGCCCCTACGCCAGCGAGCACAGCGAGCCGCGCACGCAGCCCGACGACGGCTACGAGGTGTGTGCACTGTGTAATTACTGCAGGTGCCGCCGCTGTTCTGCGCGTCGGGCGGCAGCTCGCCCCAGTGCTCGTCGAGCGAGGAGAGCGCCGCCGGCCCCTACGCCAGCGAGCACAGCGAGCCGCGCACGCAGCCCGACGACGGCTACGAGGTGTGTGCACTGTGCGGCGTGCGTCCATACCAACTGGACGTTAACCACATGCGCCCTTAAACACATTGACTTTATCTACGATCGTCACAGAAACCTGTCGATCGTTCAATATAGGTATGAAATGAGGAGGACATATGTTGCTATGACAAGTTATAATGCAAAGGGCAATGATGTGAGGCAAACAATAATAATTATTGGCAATTTTGCGATTTCGTTGTTACAATTTGTTCCGTGATCGCGCGATACTTGGGACCTTATACCCTACGGTTGTTGCTATTGAGGACTAACGAATAATAAACCATTCGTGCAGCATCGCTATTCTGCAGGCTATAATATGCGAGTAGTAACGGAATTCGTAAACCGGAATTCTAAATTGACTTGTTTTTGTATGACGCGATTTAGAAATAATTTGCTGTTACGTATTATTTAATATTTGTGTGGAATTTTTCATTCATAGTATATAAACATGTTTTATAATAATTATTACTACAGCAAGTGATACAATTTTATTAATACAGGAACTTGTTACTTGATTTATCTGATTGAGGTCATATAATTAAAAAACAATTTACACTCAGTCTCTCATCAGTTTAGATTTTGTCTCAAAATAAGAAGGTATTTAGGTATTCTACTTCGCTGGCTATAAATGCGAATAGCAGGCTGTTGAAACATGTGGCCCCTTGTAAACGATGAAGGCAGAATTTTCAGGGATGCAGATTCCCTCATATTATCTTGTAATTATTAAATCAGCAACTGTTTTTATTTACCCATAGGCCTTCGTTTCGCTCGTTTTAACCTTGATCTTTACCATCCTTGATCATAAGAGAATTGTTCATTGATAAAAATGTGTTAATCAAGGATACCCTTAACCATTACAAACTTCCTGATTTTTTTTAATTAAATTAATAAATATTACATTATTTTACGAAGACAGTTGCTTGGGTTTAAACCTCGGTTCCCTTAAATATGAAACCGAGTCCTCTACTGGATTATGTCTATTTGCTGACTGAGCAATTAAAAATGACCGATTGCTCTATAATTTGTAGATCCCTTTTAGGTTAATGTGTTTCGAATCTTCGACTACAGAACACCAAAAACTAATTACCATTTGTCGTTGGGAAAAATACAGCTAATTGGGATTATTTAATGCAAAATGGCGAACCAACTATGCTAGCCTACAACTTTAACGATGCGCTTCAAACCGGTTCGTAAAATAACACATTCAAAAGAAAATAAAGAATTTAGATAAAGCACGCGGCCTTCATCATGTTTAAAATAAAATACCCGTTTGAATATTGCAAAATTAAGCTATCTTTCCTTGAAGGAAGCTGTCAATGGTGTACTGAGTACACCATAATTTGCCTGCGTGCTTAAGAGCCCTTCATAACGTTCTCAAAGGCAGATGAGACCAGCACGTACGCGTGATAGGCTACGACCAAACCCTTCTTGAAATTCGGATGAGACACGCTCTTAGTTTTGGGTCGTAAATAAGTGTTACGATTCCTAGGAATTGTCATACGAGAAGAATTCGCTTTGTCTGCTTCCGACTCGGGGGTGGATCGTACCAGTGCCTCAAACCATCTTACGGGGTGTCACAACTGATTGTTCCGGCTATTTGTTAACCTCCCGCGATTGGCCCCCACAATGGCGAACCTGATTATGGATGGTGCAGGGTTGTCCACTGTCATCTGGTAACAATATATTGCCAGCAGATGGAAGTGCGGACTGTATAGTGTACTCTTTCAATATTGTTCGTCATTTAGGAAGTGTACCCATCGACGGTCAACTACAGATTGTTGTCTTCTTGCAGGCCGACGTGGAGATCGGGAAACTGGACGCTCTCACCAAAAGCAGGAAGCTCTCGGAGTCCCTGTCCATCTTGAACAATGTGCCAGGTACCAACGCTTTCAGTTTTTAATCAATCTTACGGGAAACATGGATTTTTCTGTGATAAAAAGTATAACGTATCTGCTCGTACATTTCAAACAGCCAAATCGATTGAGACGTGAAATATTTGCCCTAATAATATCTCTACATGATATATGTAAACATGTGAAGTTGTTAAAGATTCGCTCTGGTCGGCAGGCGTCCACGGCGGCGAGGCGCTGTCGGACTGCCCGGAGTACAGCGAGAGCGGCGAGCTGGCGCACCCCGAGCTGTGCGTCATCGTGGTGGACATCCTGGCGCAGCTCATCCACAAGTGAGACTATGTTTATACCGATCTAGAAAAACTTTTTTTTACAATTTATAGGCCTGCGCCTGACCACAATCATGTCCGAAGGGCAGAAATGATGAGGTCTAGGATGGAGCGCGCTTGCCTAGAAAATGTATACTCACTCTTCTCTTGAAGGCACTCAGCCAAGAACAATCTTGGCTGGGAACACGGAAACTGGAAGGGTATTCCACACCTTAGCGGTTCGTATCAGAAACGTGGAAGAAAAACGTTTCGTTCGAGTACGCTGGACATCAGCCACTTAAGGATGCCACTTTTCTCGACGTCTTGCGGTTCTGTGGTAGAAAGGTGAAGGAGGTACAAGGTTGTAGAGTTCCTGAGCACACTCTCCAAAATATATCCTGTAAAAAACCGCTAAACAGGCAACACTACGTCGGTGTTCTAAACTGAGCAGTTTTGCCCGTGTTAGCGTTTCCTTTCCGATTATTCTGCGTACGCGGCGATCAACCTGGCAGCAAGGAGACTAGAGTACTCCATGCCGGAACGAACCTCAGCTTCATACAGTGTCAGAAGCTGTTCGGGCGTGAAGTACCACTTAACCTTGTTCAGGATGCTAAGCTTTTTGGCGGTTGTTTTCGCCTTTTCCTCGATGCATTTCCCAAAATTGAGATTGGGTGAGATGTTAATGCCCAGGAGGTCGATAATCATATCGACCTCCGGCTCCGCTAATCGACTTTACATTTTATAATGTTACGAAAACAAAAAAAAAATAGGGTGTACCATTTATTAATAAACAAAATTGAAGAAACGCTAGTTTCAAAATAGCATGCAAAAGTATCTTAGTGCGTACATAAGTCTTTGCAATAACAAATATATCCAAGCATTGAAAAACGGACAAAATTACCAGACATACAAATTCTTCGCAGAGGTATGAAAATACTCTTACTGTGCATTTTGTTTTAAGTATTACTATATGGAAGAAAATTTATAAAATTTGCCTTGGACTGCCGTTGACAATTACCGTATTTTGATTATCGGCCCCAGTGATGGCAATCTGTAGGCGTCCGTCCGCGGGCCTCAGCGACGGGTCGTTGACGATCACCGAGTTGAAGTTGTTCGCTCCGCCGATGCTGATGCGCAACGTGCCATCGGCTGTGACGCTGCTGCCCGCTACGCTGATGTCGTTTTGAGTGATCGATCCGACGATGTTGATCGACAGAAAAGCGATAGCGGGCTGGTTCGGCGTGCCGTTGTAATTCACCCGAGTCCCGCTATTCGATCCCGTGACGGTGATGTCCAGACGTCCGTTCGGCGCCACGAAACTTGCGCTTTGTGTGGGTCTGTCGCTGACGGTGAGCGCGTTGTCGATGTTCGACCCGGAGATGGTGATGTACAGAACTCCGCCTGAGACGTAACTCGCGGGCACCTGTTGGCTCGACACGGTGACATAGAGCGCCCTAGCCGCGTACGCCTGAAAATTAATTAATTGTACTGCTGATGGATATACGAATACATTAATAAAATGGAAAATTCTTTTAAAAAAACCGGCTTCAAGTGCCACTACAAAGAGTAAAATAATTTAATAATTTTTCAATTTAGGTACACCAATTCGAAGTCGGGCGATTAATATGAAGGACTATGATAGTACGAATTGCCCGACTTCGAATTGGTGTACCTAAATTGAAAAATTATTTCACTCTTTGTAGTGGCACTTGAAGTCGGTATTTTTGAAAAGAATTTTCCATTTTATTTTTTACTTTTTAGTGGAAAACAACAAATGCACAGGGCATTGAAAAAAAATGCCCAAATCGCTTGAAGTGTGCTTATAAAATCTGAAGAGTTCCCTCAATTCTTCCGAGATCCTATCATCAGAACCTCACTTGATGACAATAGTCATTAAGTCAGCATCTGCAAGCAAATACACTAGTCACTATATAAAAATACCCAAATCGCTTCAAGTATATTAGCGAAATTTGAAGAGTTCCCTCGATTTCACCAAGATCCCATGATCAGATCCTGACCTGATGACTATAGGACAACTTGGAAAATATTACTCTTTCAAATAATACTCAAATTGTTTCAAGTGTCCATATAAAATTTGAAAAGTTCCCTCGACTTCTCCAGGATCCCATCATCAGATCCTGACCAAAAAAAAAATGGGACCAACTTGGAAGTATACCCTTTCAAACAAAAAAAGAATTTTCCAAATCGGTTTACACGTCTTCGAGTAATCGGTGAACATACATAAAAAAAAAAGATGCCGACGAATTGAGAACCTCCTCCTTTTTTTGAAGTCGGTTAAAAAATAGGGGCACTTTGAGAGTTCCGACTGAAGTGAAAACTTTTGTTTACAGAAGTGTCGGTAACGGTAACAGTGGCGCGTGTTCAATAGTTATTCCCATGTCAAAAATTGACCAACTCGCCTAAAGAAATGTTCACTTCAAAAATACAAAATGGATGGTACCCATCCCCCAGCCTTTGCTTACGTTACGTGTGTCAATTTTGAGAAATTGGTCCCGAGAATCCAGTTAGCGACTACGATGTGTTTTTGTTATGCTTGTAACTTCAAGCTTTCAAATAACAATGAACCAAATAATTACTATTTTTTTTCTCTAAGGAGGGGAAAAATCCTCATGGACGCTGTGCCGGACTCTTACCGACTAAAAAACCACCTCCTATCTCCAAGCAATGATGTGCCTGCCGAATGAGCCTACCATCACTGCCACTTGTCATCCCTACCCTGTGTTTTCTCTACTATCTATTTCTTTAATTTTTATAATATCCTCCATAAAGTTTTTTACACTATCCCAATTCTTCTGGCTTTGTATCATAAGGGAAACAAGGTTTCCCACAGAAATGTCTCTATCTAAGTCTTTGGCAACCTTCTTTCTTTCCAAAGCAAAACGTGGACAGTGGAAGACTGTATGTTCCGCATTATCGTTGGGGTCCATGCAATACACGCACTCACAGCTGTCCTTTCTCTTTATTCGTGCTAGGTATTGCATGAACACACCGTGCCCTGTAAAGCATTGAGTCATCCGGTACGTCACGTCGACGTACCGGAAATAATTACTATTGATATTAGCAGTTGACACAGTCTGTTGCGTTGGATTTTAATGAATAAAGAATGAACATGTGGATGGAAATGTATTGAGTCGGTTCAAGTCTCGCCCCAAACACGTGCGGCCTTCACTGAAACGTTGCTCACCTCAAGGTCCGCGCCCTCGAGCGCGCTCCTGAAAACAAACAACACAGTGTGAAATAATAATCATATGGAGAAGGAGTGCAGAAATTAAAAATATGATGTAATTACGTTCTTAAACAATCTCATGCATTATTAGATGTTACTTTACGCGAAATTGAAGTAATGAAGCGCGACTGGCGGACGTTGGGGCCCAAAGTGCTGGAAGGCGGTCACGCACTGAAACCTGTGAGCAGTCACAACTCACACTACCAGGTGGAAGGACGACATTAAAAGACGCTACCTTCAGGCGGCGCAAAATCGTGGTGCTTGGCGATCATTTCATGAGGCCTATGTCAAACACGTATTTAATTTTATTAAAATGGGTCGATCTATTTCAAGCCTACGCTGGTGCGTATGTTATGAGCGCAGTTATAAAGACCGGCTGACCAACCGTTGTCCTGCCTTTTCTAAACCATTTCTGAACCCACTCTAAAACATATTTTTATCAAAATCGGTTCAGCCAATTTCGAGTTTTAGCAAGACTTCTGCACAACGATTCAAACGATTGAAGGAGGGAGTCGAAATAGCGCAATATACTCAGTACTCACGTTTTTTGTACGGGACTCGCTCCAGATGAAGTGAATTGGAGCGCAATGATGCAAAACAACGCTACTTTTGATAAAAACATAATAAAAGTGTTGTAAAGACACGAGGGAACTCTTGTTAAGACACTGCCTCCTGCCGGCCGACACCCGTTATATACATTTGGAGTTGGCGCGCGTAAACAAAACACCGCCAGCGGAACACAGGTATAACACGAAAATTACAATTTTTGAGACCAAAAGTTTTACAAAATACTCCTTTTCACATTATGGGGTATGGGTACCATCTGGGCGCGATAATTCAAATATTATTTAGTTTTTCGCTAATAGTAGGCTTATCGCAGAGTTTTGCGGGCACAATATTTATGCATCTAAGTACATGTTTATAAATAAAAACTCTGCTCAAAAATATTCATGTACTTCATATTGGTTCCCGATTGCTCGAAATCTGGGAAACTGCAAAAAAATATATTTCGGGAACCGATATGAGGTGAGTGGGAATTTTCGAGCATTTTTCTATTAAAACAATTACATTTATAAATAAATAAATGCCCGCAAAAATCAAAAACCTACAATGTGTAGTTAGTCTAATATTTGCGAAAAACTAATTAAAATTTGAATTTCGCCGGCTTCTTCTTTTGAAACACCTTAACATCTCCTGATGATCTATGGGTTACAAACTTACTTGCTTAGTACAGAAAGTTTTTGGGCACCTTATGTGGTTTAGTGGAGACTTTCGGAGTCCATGGCTTTGCAGTGCTTATCATAATTAAGGGATATGACACACTGCACACTTATCCTGAGACAGAAGTTCTTATGAGTGTGTATTTTTTTTTAAGATTTCGAAGGCTTCTGCGCGCCGGCTAGGTTGCACGCGTAATTCTTGTACGGTCTCTTTCACGCGTTGCGTGCGCCCGATAACGAGGTAGCCCTAGTACGTCGAAAGAGATAAAGTTATGTGATAAGAGAGCACAACTTTAGGTGCGTAGCGGAGGCGGTGCCAGGCGCTATGGCGAACTGAATTGCACTTTTTTGTGTCAGCGCTAGGGTCGCTATTTCTTAGGGTCGCTTTAAATCATCTTGCGGAGTGAACCTTCTATACCGTAATGTACTACTATTGTATTCCGTGCCCGGGCGGACTCCGCAGGCAGAGTCCTAACACCAGTAAAAATAGCCCTCTCTAATGGTTTTACTAAAATTCAAAGGAACATGACTTACACTTTTTATTCCACTGTGGGCACTATAGTAGGTACTATCTAATCTGTGTCTGTGACTCGCGCGAGTCGACCAGTCTGAAAGAACCGTAAGCTTGTCGTATTTTTCCATGAGGAAAATACTACAAAAGTTGCCTGTCTCACTTCTTACCTTAAACTTGTTATTTTTTACTCGGTTACACGTTTCTCTATACTATTGTAGGATAGGATTCAACCATTTTATTCGACAAACCCTGAATTTTTATTGGTTTTCCCCTGATGCGCCCGCGTGACATTTGGCAAGGTCGGAATCAAAATCAAAATCAAATATTTTATTCAATGCAGGTACCATTGCACACTTATTGAAAGTCAGGAATTACAAATTTTTGCATAAAAAATACAAAATAGCCAGTAAAAATATGTAGAATTTAACATAGTCAATCAAGTAAAAAAAAATAATAATAATTAAGTATAGCTACAGGACATGTCATATTTTATATGCTAAAAAATATAACAAATCAGGGATGTTGATTATAGTTCACAATAATAATTAATGTTAAACTATTATGGAGCTGTCCAAGCGTCTTTGTCAGACATGTAATCGTCAAAGGTATAGTATCCTTTCTTCAAAAGGCTTTCTTTAATGTGACGTTTAAACCGCCCTTCAGGTAGAGACAGCACATTGGAAGGAATTTTATTACAGTAGCGGATACAGTTTCCCAAAAATGACGTGCTAGCTTTCGCTAATCGAAATCTTTCATAAATAATTTATTTTTGTTGCATGATCTGCTGTTTGAGTCCCGTTTTTGAAAATTATCTAAATTTTTGCGAACATGCATTTTATTTTCATATATGTTATGACAAGCTACTGTCATGATCTTACATTCTTTGAATACTTGTAATAATGACTCACGTGGACCTAGATTGTAGATGGCGCGAATTGCACGTTTTTGTAGGAGAAATATGGTTTGAATGTCAGCTGCTCGACCCCAAAGCAAAATGCCATAAGACATCACACTATGGAAATAACTGAAATAAACAATTTTTGCAGTGGCTACATCAGTAAGTTGTCTTATTTTTCGAATAGCATAAGCAGCTGAACTTTTTTGGCTAATTTACGGATATGACCGCCCCACTGAAGCTTGTAGTCAATACCAATTCCTAGAAATACTGTTTCTTCTACCATATTCAGTCTGTCCCCGCCTAGAAAGATTTCACAATCTACTCGTCTTACATGAGGGAGCGTGAATTTAATGCATTTAGTTTTTTTAGAGTTCAATAGCAGATTATTTACTGTAAACCAATTTATAACCTCGGTTAGAGCAATGTTAACTTCGTCCATATTTTTGGACTGTCTTTTGTTAAATATGAGGGACGTGTCATCAGCAAACATCACTATATATTTGAAATATTTTCCACCATGTGAGGCAAATCGTTTACGTACACCAAGAATAAAAATGGACCCAAAATGGAACCCTGTGGTACTCCTATTTTCACAAAGGACCCCTGTGATTTCACACCACCTATGTCCACCTTTTGCATTCTGTTGAGGAGATATGACTGAATCAGATCTCGCGCCTGATCTTTAATCCCATAATATTGTAATTTACGAATGAGAATCTGATGATCTACACAATCGAATGCCTTGGAGAGGTCACAAAAAATGCCAATTGCTTCATGGGAACCCTCCCAGGCCTCGTATAAAAGTAATTATGATAAAAGTAATTATATAGCATAAAAAGTAATTATGTGTTATAGTTGTAGAAATAGAACAGGCCCGTTTTGGCGTTTGAGACAGATCAAACTAAGTAACTTGGAACGAAACGGAATGAATCAATAAAATAATAATTTATTATTATTACATAAAGTGTCAGCTACGTTTTCAGTCTTTTTTTTACCCACGACGGAACGGAGTACGGGTATATGTGTTTAGGGTGAGAGACCGTTTGTACATTAGTTGGTTGATGAAATTTTTTATTGTTTGTGTGTTAAATTGTTCACACAAAACGAATATCCAATAAAAAAAATGTTTGTTTGTTTGTTTGTGCACATCCAATGTTCCCATTTATTTCCACAGCGGCTGAACCGATTTAGATTCAGTTTTCTGTATAATGTTTGGTATTCATTGGCGATGGTTCGTAGATAGTTGTTACGAACATCGATCACCAGGGGGCGCCATAAAAAACATTTATAGTGAAAACGAATGTTCCCTTTTATTTCAAAAATGGCTCAACTGATTTCGATACAGTTTTTAATAAAATATTAGTGACTTATTGGCGATGGTTCGTAGATAGTAGTTACGAACATAGATCACCAGGGGGCGCCATAAATACATTTAGAATGCAAACGAATGTTCCCAATTTAAGCTTTTGGAATAAAAACGACTGAATCGATTAGTTGTTACGGAAATCACTCACCAGGGGGCGCCGCAATAAACGTTTCTTTATCATTTGGTAGCGAAATTTTCTAATGTGTCTAATAATGTTTCTAGTAAACTCCTAGTGTTTGAGATTGTTTGATATGTTCTAACGAGGCTCACACATTATATTTGGTGACGAGGACATATCTGATGATGCAACTTGGGATTGAGTGTTACTCAACAATCGTAACTATTAAAATACTTCGAAAACCCATTTGGTTTCGTTTAACTATTCATTATAACACATTTGATCTGATGACGAGGGTCCATGATGCCTTCCGACGCTGCATAGAGGAGATAGTAGGTAGTTTAAAAATTAATTTTTATTTTGTAATAATATAATAGGTATAATAATTGAAAAAGTATAAAACAAGTGGAAAATTAAAAAAATTTAAACACCCACGACTCTTATAGACTTGAAATTGAAAAAGGATTAAATAAAATTTTTAAAACTAAAGGAAAGTAAGAACTAAGAACCTATCCAGTATAATTACAAATCCAAGAAAATCCGTCGGAGCTGCCATTGACATTTCTGTTACCAATATCAATTCATGCAGTTAGTACCTATAGGTAAGCTTACCGGTAGCTTATTATAAGAAGTATCAAGAAATTGAATTAGTTACCAAATGAATAAAGTAAACACACACACTGGTAAACAGCAACATCTTGCACCATCAACACCGGCACAGGCAGAACATAGCAGCTCCGGCGGATTTTCTTGGATTTGTAATTATACTGATAGGTTCTTAGTTCTTACTTTCCTTTAGTCGGGGAGTTTTAAAAATTTTATTTAATCATTTTTCAATTTCAAGTCTATAAGAGTCGTGGGTGTTTAAATTTTTTTAATTTTCCACTTGTAGATTTAGTCATTATAAATACATAGTAAAAAAAAACACGTATAGAACAAAAAGTCTTCAATTTAAAAATTTAAAAATTACTACGTTACAACATTAAAGAATTAGCCTCGGACTGCCGTTGACAATCACTGTATTTTTATTATTGGCGCCAGTGAAGGAGATCCATAGGCGTCTGTCCGCCGGCCTCAACGAATGGTCGTTGACGATCACCGAGTTGACGTTGATCGACCCGGTAGTGCTGATGCGCAAATTGCCGTTGGCTGTGACGCTGCTGCCCGCTACGTTGATGCTGTTGCGGTTGATCGATCCGATGATGTTGATCGACAGAAAATCGACGGCGGGCTGGTACGGCGTGCCGTCGTAATCCACCCGAGTCTCGCTATTCGATCCCGTGACAGTTATGCCCAAACGTCCGCTCCGTGCCACGAATCTTGCGCTGTTTGTCGGTCTGTCGCTGACGTTGACCGCGCTCTGGCCGTTCGATCCTGTAATGGTGACATACAGAACTCCGCCCGAGGTGTAACTCGACACCAGCAGCTGGCTCGACACGGTGATGTAGAGTGGCCGCGCGGCCCTTACCGTACCCGCATAGGGCTGAAAACGAATCGAACTGTTAACATTTTGATTTGAACTGAATCGACAAGTGCTCAGTGCTGCTAAAGAAACCGTGTTTTTTTACGAACAAAGTCGTCAATGACTGACATCGAGTGGAAGCAGCGTTAGCTGTCGGTGAAGCCCGGTTTCCACCAAAGCGGGGCGAAGCGGAGATGTGCTACGAAGCTGTCTGGTTATTTCCACCAGTGCAGAGATGTGAGCTGTGCGTAGCATCAATCGACTGACGTTTTCGAATATTGATGTTATATCGAATAATAAATAATAATCCTACGTAAAATGTTCTTTGATGTAAACTAAACGTCAAATTCAAATGTTATTTGGTTCAACACAATTTGCAAAATAATGCGTCAAAGTAAGACCTATAATTTTGACACACAAATTAGACGATAGATACTTGGATTAATTTCCTACACTTGACACTTTCAAACAAAGATGTTTAATAAACCTGTGAAGTTATACCATAATATATGTAAGTAATTAGTTTACAAATAAAATTTGAAATTAGTGGACAGTCTGATGTATTCAACCTTTTAAATATCTATGGGTTATAGGCCTGAAATGTTGCTTACCTCAAAGTCCGTGCCCTGAAGTGCGTACCTGGACACAAGCGATACAATATGAAATCATGTTCATATGAATAAGGAGAGCATTTTAAAATTAAGAAATCAAATGATTAGATGTCATTATAATATAACGTGTCGCGAATTTGAATGGACAATGGGCGAGCCACTCACACTCGCAGGACTGATGTACTTTGGGTCCTAAAGTGCTGGAAGACATTCACGCGCCAAAACCTGTGGGCTGACCCACTACCAGATGGAAGGACCACATTGAAAGAGCCGGCGCCTCTTTCAGTGTCGCTACCTTCAAGCGGCGCAAAATCGCGAAATCGTCATTGGACCCATTTAAATACATGGAAAATATATAATCAAAATCGGTTCAGTTGCTTTCAAAATTTAGCAAGACTATCTCAATATACCTACTCACTTTTCATGTACGTGGCTCGCTTCAGCTGCAGTGAAATGTAGCGCTACGATGCAACAAAACGCTAATGTTGACGAAAACATAGTGATAGTGTTGTAGTAACGAGGAGGAACTGTCCTGAAAACATGCCTCCTGCCGCCCGCTCACCCCTTATATACGTGATGTTGGCGCGTAAAAACTTCCAGCGGAACTACAGTACTATAACTTGAAAACTATAATTTTTGAGACCAAAAGTTTTAGGAATCACTCCTTTTTCCGTAACATTTCCTGATGATGCTCTGGGTTACAGAGAAACTTACTTTGAAACTTTTTTTGGACAACTTGTGTGATTTAGGTATAGGAGACTTTTGGAGTCCACGACATATCATATTATGAGTATGCCACACAGCAATGCGCTCATCATCCAGAGACATAATCTCAATTTGTCCTCGTCACCTATAACAATGCCCTCAAACAACAATAATGGATTACTGCTTCACTGTAGAATAAGGACCCATTTGTAACTTCAAGAATTGAATGCAATTTTATACATGCTTTTTACAAATTTGAAGACTTCTATTTGCCCTACTAGAGATATCAATGTGACATAAGCTCCATACAAGCTATGTCAAATTTCTATCTCTAAGGGAAACCATAAATAGTTAGGATATTGGGAACCGCCGTAAATCAGTCAGAACTGACACAACGTTGTTACTCGTATCTACCCGAGCGGACTCCGCAGGCAGAGTTGTAATTCCAATACAAGTAGCTCGTTCAAATAGTATAACAACTAAAATTCAAAACACGACTTACACTTTTTACTGCGGGAGCTGCGGTAGGTACTAAGTATCTAATCAGTGTCTAGTCTGAATGAACTAAGTCGTGTCATCGTATTATTCGATTTCACATGAGGAAAATAACCGACCACAGTATCAGGTACACTTCTTAGATTCCATCTTAAACTTGCTATTATTTACTCAATAAATAATAGATACGTTATTGACTTGTGCTATTGTAGGATGGATCAACTCCCTTATTACTAAGACTTCGCTGTCCGTCCATCCGTCCGTCTATTACCAGATGTTGTATTTCTGTTGCCGTTATAACAATAAATACTAAAAAATATAACAAAATAAATATTTTAGAGGGCTCCCATACAACAAACGTGAATTTTTTGATTGTTTTTGCTCGATGTTAATAACGGTAAAAGGTAGACGCTTTAAATGTTCACAGAATATTTAATTATGTAATCACTAAAAGAAATAAAAAGTTAAAAATTAAAAAAAATTAAGTTAAAAAAATAAGACAAAAAAAATATGA
The DNA here is from genome assembly GCA_963855885.1 of Coenonympha glycerion. Classification (NCBI taxonomy): domain Eukaryota; kingdom Metazoa; phylum Arthropoda; class Insecta; order Lepidoptera; family Nymphalidae; genus Coenonympha; species Coenonympha glycerion. The sequence goes on from OY979635.1 coordinate 420,486, forward strand.
TAGCAAAGTGAGGTTTGAACTGAGTAGCACGGTTGCGCCCACGCCACTGCGCTATTCATGTTTATCATGTAATGGGTGAAATCATGTATCAGTAAATACAATATAGTTATTAAAAATAAAACGCATGTCTCGTTTTTGAATTTGGTGGGAAGGGGTGTTTAATTTACTTCAAGAATAGTACGGAACCCTCAGTGCGCGAGCCCGACTTGCACTTGACCAATTTTGTTTGCTAATGATGCGTTTCATGTTAGTCTTTTTAAGACACATACAAATGTAGGTATCGATTTTGCTGCATAGTGTTTCAATGTGTCGCCAGTTTACCGGTACCAATTATGTATGTTTTGACACCGACAAAGTAGCAAGCCGACCACAGTATTGTCTATAGTCCGCGGCCCCTACCTCAGAACACTTGTCGATAGTCTGTACGCAAGTTTCCATGGAGACGGTTTCCGCCATATTGTGGCGTAGTAAGGGGGAATTTTATCAAATAGCTACTATTTTCTTGTATGAAGTAGGTTTGCGTAAAATGTTCTGATGGCCATATCCTCAGGTTCCTTATTGGTGGCAATTGGATTGCTTATAATATTGATTTACTCATATGTAAACTAAGGTTATTTTGCTTTAGACCAAGAATTCTTTAATCTAAATAATTCTTTATTTAAACCTTTATAAATTATTTGCGTCATGTCTTGAAAATCTCATAATTTTTTTACTGAAGAACATCAACGCGCGGAGCAAGCAGGTTTTAGGAAAGGATTCTCTACTGTCGACCACATATATTTGCTTGATCAGATAATAGAAAAGTATGAAGATTTTGGTCGTCCAATTTACCTGGCTTTTATCGATTATGCTAAGGCATTCGATTCTATATCTCATAATAGCATTTGGAGAGCCTTATATGACTGTAATATGCCAAAAGATGCTATAGAAGTCATACAAATTATTTATAGCAACAGTGTTAGTCGAGTGAAGCTTGAAAAGACTGGGCAAAAAAATCAATATATGCAGAGGCGGAAGACAGGGAGATCCACTGTCAGCAAGAATTTTTATAACCGTCCTTCAAAACATAATGAAAAATCTAGATTGTAGCAAAAAAGGCATCAACATAAATGGTAGTTACCTTAGTAACTTAAGATTTACTGATGACATTGTGCTTTTCGCTGAGACAGCAACACAGCTAGAGTCAATGATAAATGATATATTCTCAGTAGGCAGAAGGATAGGCTTAGATCTAAATACTATTAAAACAAAAGTCATGACAAACAACACAGCAAAGAAAATTGCTGTAAATAACCAAGCCTTGGAATATGTCTCAGAGTACATTTACCTCGGTAAACTAATATCTTTCAACAAATCTAGACATCGTGATGAAATAGAAAGGCGTATAAAGTTAAGTTGGAAAAAATTTTGGAGCCTCAAAGAAATTCTCAAATCAAACTTTCCTATAGAAATGAAAAAGAAGATTCTAGACACCTGTATTTTTCCATGTCTAACGTACGGTTTTTAAACTTGGATTTTCAACAAATTCGCTGAAAACAGAATAAATACGTGTCAGAGAGCTATGGAACGAAGCATAGGTACTGAATATAAAACGTATACGATAAGAAAAGAAACACTAAATTACGAAAGAGGACAAACGTTATAGACGCTTTGAAATACAGTAAGAAACTAAAATGGGCATGGGCCGGATACGTTGCACGTATGAACACATTAAAATAGACCAAAAAAGTATCCACCTGGCCGGACCCCCATGGTAAAAGAAAGAGAGGCAGACAACTAGAACTTTGATCTTATGTAATTACTGAAATCACTGGGAAAAATTAGATTCTAAAAGCTTCAAATAGAAAAATGTGGAAAAAGATAGAAGAGGTCTACACTCGTAGTGAGGTCCTTAATAAATAGTTTGTAAAAAGAATTAAAACAAAAACTACTATAAATACTTAAATAAAATAATAAATATCTGGGTGACCGAGCTTCGCTCGGTGGCAAATAGATGGCACCAGTAGTCATATTTTTTTTTGGATTTTTAAAATGAATCCTAGCTAGATCGATTTATTGCCCCCAAAACCCCCTGTATACTAAATTTCATGAAAATCGTTAGAGCCGTTTTCGAGATCCAGATTATATAGAAATATATATACAAGAATTGCTCGTTTAAAGGTATAGGATAAAAAATAAAATAAGGCTTTAAAAAAAGGTTACTTTGCTTTAGAACAAGAATTTTTTAATCTATAAAAAAATAAAAATTACTACATTATAACGTTAAAGAATTAGTCTCGGACTGCCATTGATAATCACTGTATTGTCATTATTGGCCCCAGTGAAGGAGATCCGTAGGCGACTGTCAGCCGGCCTCAGCGAATGGTCGTTGACGATCACCGTGTTGACGTTGATCGACCCGGTAGTGCTGATGCGCAAACTGCCGTTGGCTGTGACGCTGCTGCCCATTACTTTGATGCTGTTGCGGTTGATCGATCCGATGATGTTGATCGACAGAAAATCGATGGCGGGCTGGTACGGCGTGCCGTCGTAATACACCCGAGTCTCGCTATTCGATCCCGTGACGGTTATGCCCAGACGTCCGTTCCGCGCCACGAATCTTGCGCTGTGTGTCGGTCTGTCGCTGACGGTGACCGCGCTCTTGCCGTTCGATCCTGTAATGGTGACATACAGAACTCCGCCCGAGGTGTAACTCGACACCAACAGCTGACTCGACACGGTGATGTAGAGTGGCCGTGCGTTCCTTACCGTGCCCGCAGAAGGCTGAAATCGAATCGAACTGTTAACAAACATACGAGTTCAAAAAAAGACGGGCGAAGCGGAGATGTGCTACAAAGCTGTCTGGTTATTTCCACCAATGCGGAGCTGTGAGCTGCTGTGCGTAGCATTAATCGAATATTCGAATTTTCGAATATCAATGTTGTATTAATATCGAAATATCCTAAATAAAATAAATAATAATAGCTGGGGGTGTAAGTCCCGTTGGCAGCGATAATTTTGATACACTACTAATTAATAATAATTAATAATCCTACGTGAAATCTTCTTTAAGGTGAAGCCAAATTCAAATTTAATTTGTTTGAACACAAATTTGTAAAATAATGCGACAAAGTAAGCCCTAAAATTTTGACACACAAATTAAACGATAGATACCAAAGATGTTTAATAAACCTAAGAAGATCAGTATAATAAGCCTAAAATGTTGCTTACCTCAAAGTCTGTGCCCTGAAGTGCGTACCTGGAAAAAAAACGATACAATGTAAAATTATGTTCATATGGAAAAGGAGTGCAGTTTAAAATTAAGAAATCAAATTATTAGATGCCATTATAATGAAACGTGTCGCGAATTTAACTTGACAATGGGCGGGATACGTAGCTCGCAGGACGGATGTATTTTGGGTTCGGACCTAAAGTGCTGGAAGACAATCACGCGCCGAAACCCGTGGGCTGTCCCACTACCAGGTGGAAGAACGACATTCAGGGGCGCAAAATCGCGAAATCATCATTTTACCCCTCACCCCACTCTATTTCGCGTCGCCCTAGAGTTTGCTGACCTCATTTTCATTTTACAAATTATAAATGATTTCATATTTAATTTAAATATTTTAATTTATTAGCTTTTTCCAAATGAAATGATTTTTTATGTTTGAATATCGATTCTACTAAAAGCTAAAGCTCACAGGAACCACATTGTTTTTGTTACACAGTGTATAATTATATATTCTGTGAAAATTTTTAGTATATTTATAACGGTAACAGGTAGTTACCGTTAAGGACGGACAGCGTAATAAGGTTCCTTTTTTACCCTTTGAGTACGGAACCGTAAAAATAGCTTCAGTTGCTTTCAAAATTCAGCAAGACTATCTCAATATACTCACTTTTCATGTACGTGGCTCGCTACAGATGCAGAGAAATGGAGCGCTACGATGCAAAAAAAGGCTAATGTTGACGAAAACATGGTGAAAGTGTTGCTAAGCCGAGAAGGAACTGTCCTGAACACATGCCTCCTGCCGGCCGCTCACCCCTTATATACGTGCCGCGCAAAAATGTTCGGCGGAACTAAAGTATTATAACTTGAAAATTATAATTTTTGAGATTAAAAGTTTTTCAAAACACTAATTCTTTTCGCGTTTACATCTCCCGATGATGCTCTGGGTGAAAATTACTTAGTGTTGAAAGTTTTTGGACGAGTTTTCTTTTAATTATATGTATAGGCTAGCGCTTGACTGCGATCACAGCTGATGAAAAATGATGATACAGTCTAAGGTGGAGCGCGCCTGCCTAGGAGATGCCTATTGGGACGACTTGTGATAGGTATTATTTTGGTGTCCACGATATATCATATGAGTATGCCACACAGCAATGCGCTCATCATCCAGAGACATAATCTCATGTTGTCCTCATCGCCTATAACAGAATAGGATCCATTTGTACTTCAAGAATTGAATGAAATTTAATCACGCTTTTAACAAATTTGAAGTAATAAATAACTTGCATCGCATAAACGACAGGTCAGATACTGTAACGTGTTACGGTCGAAATTAATAACCTATCTATCTTCTATTTGCCCTACTAAAGTTAACAATGTGATATAAGCTCCACACAAGTTATGTCCTATCTCTAGTAAGGGAAACCATGGATAGATAGGATATTGGGAACCTCCATAAATCAGTCGTGCTGACGCAACGGTGGTACTCTCAAGTCATCTCTACCGGGTATCTAACCCGGGCGGACTCCGCAGGCAGAGTCCTAATACCAGTAAAAGTAGCTCGTTCAAATAGTATAAAAACTTAAATTCAAAACACGACTTACACTCTTTATTTGACGGCAGGTGCTGCAGTAGGTACTATCTAATCAGTGTCTAGGTTGAAAGAACTAAGCTCATCGTGTTTTTCGATTTGACTCGAGGAAGATAACCGATTTTTAGATTCAATCTTAAACTTGCTATTATTTACTCAATAATTAATACGTTATTGTATGATGGAACTCTACCAACTCATCTGATAGAACCTTTAAGGGTTTCCGTACCCAAAGGGTAAAAACGGAACCCTATTACCAATACTTCGTTGTTCGTCCGTCCGTCCGTCCTTCTGTTACCAAGCTGTATCTCTTGAACCGTGATAGGTTGCGGCCTAGTACCAGGATCTAAAACGGTACTTACCTAGCCAGTGGTTATTTTACACTAGCAAAGATTTTGACATTATGGTTTGTCTCTTTGAAAATGATAATTTTCGGAGCGACCGTACACATTTTGTCGGAACTTTAGACCTAAAGTTCCGATAAAATGTGTTCGTCGCTTCGACTGTGTCGAGAGACCCGTGAGATTAACACAAAAGCGAAGTCGCGGTCTAAGTATGTGTAATAATATTCAGTTGTAAACAGTATCGTCAACGACACTAATTGTCAATAAGCGATTAATAAATATGTGACTCATTGTCTATTGTTTTGCCATTATATATTCCGCTGTCTAATTGTGATTCATATAATTGCTAACTCTAGATTGTGGTCTAGATCTAATACTGCTAAATTGATTGTACTTTTATTATCGCTCCGAAAGATGATAAAAGGCGGCTCTGATCCTTTGGAAATTTTTAAAAAATTGTGCTGCAACTAAAACTATATCTTGATGCAAGATATTGATGGACTGAAGCAATTAAGAGTGGCTGGATGCCGGTGGTTTCATTGGGTTAAATAATTACGGTGTTACTCGTAGCTGGGCTGTGCAACGAGGAAAGATGCCCGCTCGGTACTGGCTCTAGAAAATATCCACTTCGCCGACCACCTTTTTGATCTTTACATTGATCGTTAGCTATAATCGTTTCATGTACTCTCAAAGATGAAGCAAAGTGTACCTATATTAGCTCTCACGTCAATTTATGTGTGGGGTAGATTGCTGAGCGAGGAGCAGCTGGACAAGGCGCAGAGCGAGGAGGTGTCGCGCGTGTGCGGCGGGCTGGCACGCGCGTGGGGCGCCCGGCTGGCAGGCGCTCGCGCCCCGCCCATGCTGCTGGGCCGGCTGCTGGCGCGCGACGCGCCGCCCGCGCGGCTCCTGGCCATCACCGACCCTAAATACGCGGGTATACCTCTTATAGTCTTGCGCCCTCGCGAACAACCCCTTTTCTGTAAATTGCTGCTTCTATCTCTTTAAAATGGGGGTAAAACTAAGGAGTTGAGCTAGCAACAAAGGTTCACCATACAAGCAGCAATCAGAGAATTCAAGAAAAATAGACACGTATGCCATAAGAGGCCTTCTGACAAAGTTGATTGCCAGCTCGCTATAACGTTGAGGCGCATGGTGTAGGCTAGTTTAGCTCGTGCTCGTATTTCTGTGCTATGCAACTACATACTAGTAACCGGTGTACGCGCTCAGACCTGCAGAGGAGCATCCTGGAGCTGGTGCACGCGGTGGCGTCGCACAGCATCGAGGCGGCGGAGCTGTCGGCGCTGCTGCGGCTGTTCGCGGCGGAGCGGCCGCCGCTGGCGCTGCTGCTGCGCGCGCTGCGCCGGCTGGTGGAGCGCAGCACGCCGCACGCGCCCGACTGCATCCTCACCTTCCCCATCGACGTGGACGCGGGTGAGTGGGCGAGCGACACCAAAAGGCTAAGTCGCTTATACAAGGTTATATAGAAAATACCAAATTGCTTTCGGTCTGTATTTGTTTACATTAAAACTAACATGTCTGGAAGTCGTTCACATTGGTACTTTCAGGTCAAAGAGTAAATTGCTATGAATGTTTCACAGAAGAATACGTGGCGGAGGAGGTGGTGGGCTCCTCGTTCACGCAGCAGGCAGAACTCAGTGCGAGGCGATTGCGACAGTCACACTTGCGTGCTGGTAAATCGTCTTTATCCTATACCTTTAAACGAGCAATTCTTGTATATATGTATATTTCTATATAATCTGGATCTCGGAAACGGCTGCACCGATTTTCATGAAATTTAGTATACAAGGGGTTTTGGGGGCGATAAATCGATCTAGCTAGGATTCATTTTTTTTAAATGTCGTATTTACCAATAAAAAAAATGTTACTCTATTCCTGACATCTATTGGCAAAAAGTTAAACTATTACAGTAATTTTCTGCTGCCTTCTATTGGTGAGTGGCTGTGATATTACCAAGCAAAGCTTGATCAACCAAGTATAATCATTTACTTCATATTTTTTCCCGATGGCTTGAAATCTGGGAAACTACATGACATCTATTAGCGAATAGGGAAACGAATTTTAATGACCGCGGCTGGCATTTGTTTTAACGAGAATAATATTATAATGCTAAAGGTAAAATATGACTTTTCCCGACATCTATTGGCGAGAAGTTATATTTTTATTTTTTATGGAGTCAACGAACTGGGCGCGAAAATTCAAATTTTATTTAGTTTTCTGGTTTAGTGGGCTTATACATCCTAAGTTTATATAGTTTATACACAACATTTATGCATCTCATATTTGTAATCAAAACTCTGCTCAACAATACTCATTTACCTCATATTGTTTCTCGATTTATTGAAAACTAGGAAACAACGTGACATCTATTGGCCAATAGCAATACTATTATAATGGCACAGGCATCCAACTGTTTTAACGACACAATAAATATGACTCTTTCTGCTGACATCTATTGACGAGAAGTACTTAATACTAATTTTTTTATGGAGTCAACGAATTGGGCGCGAAAATTCAAATTTTATTTAGTTTTTGCTAATAGTGGGCATAGCTGGGCATTAACTCGTTAATCCGTTAATCGTTAATTTACGAAGTTAACATTTTGATTAACGGTTTAACTTTTAACTAATTTCAACAGGTTTTATTAATTCAGTAACGCAACGATATAAAAAGGCAATTTTACATAGGTAGGTATATTAACGGATTAACGATTAACGTTAACTTGCGTTAATTCTTCCGCAAAGTAACGCTTTAACGTTTAACGAAGCTTACTTATTTTGTAACGGATTAACGATTAACGAAGTTAAGTATTTGATTAACGGTGCCCAGCTATGATAGTGGGCTAATAATTATACATCGTAAGTTTATGGCAATGAGTTTTGCGGGCACAACATTAAAAGGGGCAAGGTGGTATTCTCTCGTTCAAAGCTAGCTCCATTCGAAATAATGGGCCTTTGAAATTGGTTTTTAATCGTAGTTTCCCAATATCAAAATTATCGTGCCATCCACAGAGCAAGATAATCCATGGCACAATTGGCAGGGCACTCAGCTGTGATAGCTAGGGGGTACGGGTTCAATTCCCGTTGGCAGCGATAATTTTAAACACTCGAAATAAAATAACTTACGTAATTGGTTGATGTAATGTAAAAAACCGGCCAAGTGCGAGTCGGACTCGCGCACCGAGGGTTCCATACCATAAAAGAAGTAAAACATTGAAAGAATCACTTTTATTCATGAATTTACGAGTAAAATTTACATGTAAAACTTTTGTTGGCAAACCGCAAACGTAACTTTGTTTTTGGCGGATTATTGTTATTATCAAAAAAAGTACCTATATTAGTCAGTGAGTTGATTTTATTTTTCCTGTAAAATATACATTAACTTCTTTTGATCATAATTATTTCAGATTTTTCGATTGGTAAATTTCGGAGATAAGGGGGGGGGGAACGGTATTTTTTTCAACAGTTTGCTCAATAAATCAAAAACTATCGGATATAAAAATAAATAAAAATCGGTTTAAGACTACACAAGTAACGCCCTTTCATATGATACCCCACTCAATATTGTAATAATAATCTCATTTTGAAAAATCGAAGGTCCGGTTTTCCCCCCTTTTTATATAAAAATAAAAATAATTTTCAACGTTTTACGATTGTTATGACGTCGCGTCACTATTACCTATAACTATTCCAAATTTCAAGTCGATAGCTTTGATAGTTACTGAAATAATCGAGTGTGACAGACGGACGGACGGACGGACGGACGGACGGAAAAAGTCTCACCATAAGGGTTCCATTTTTACCAAATTGGTATGGAACCCTAAAAATAAAGTATTAGTATAATATATAAATATTAAACTAATTACACTCGTGATTTTTATTTAAGGAGCACACCACGGGTGTGCTCGCGAAATTCAATTTTTTTGTGGTTTTTCGCGATTTTTAACCTAATAAGACATAATAGGCTTATGGCATTCAAATTGCGATAATCCCAATATCTTCTTTACGTATTTATATAAAAATCTCTGCTCGAAAGTGTCGAGTTAAAGAAATTAGTCCGAGATTTGCGAGTTACTCACATAAAACTCGATACTCGGACTAATTTCCTAGAACATTTTTATGCAAAGATTTTGATATAATCATGCAAAGACGTTACTGCCATTCTCGCAAATGCGTAATTAGCGAACAAATTGCAAAAAAACAATGAAAATTTTGAATTTCGCGGGCAGAGTCGTTGATTTCCCCTTAACCATACTTACGAGTTCATATTTTTTTTTAATATTATGTCGATAAGATCGAAAAATATTTTTCATATTTCATCATTACATTAGTACCTATGTAATTCATATTTAAATATAGTTTCTACTCCAAATTACAATTTACAAAAAAAAACCGAGCGAAGCTCGGTCATCCAGGTACTTTACATTATTCATACAAAGACTTATAGGTATATTTCTAAACATATCATCATCCAGGCGTATTTACTATCTGAGTATCTGACATACTGGCCCCTGTCATAAAGAGTGGCCTGACAATACATCGTCAGGGACAAAATGAAGGAAACACAGAATTACTCTGTAGCTGTGTCCCCCTTTCGACTTCCGCGGATAGATCCCCAAACCGTATCTGTAGATTATAGCTCAAGTTTGCGCTGAAGACCCATTTTGAAATTCTTAGTTACGTTGCAGACCAATGCTGACGAGGCTCATCCTTCTGGAAATTGGTCCCGACAGCCATAATCATTTTGGACGTATACGTGAAGGAATTGTAACGTGTATGGATTTTTATTTTTAATCATGTGTATCGGGCGCGCAGGGGTTTGGTCGGCGTGGTCGGCGGGCGCGGCGCGCTGCGCGGTGGGCAACGCGGGCTGGGCGCCGTGGCTGGCGGGCTTCGGCGCCGCGCTGTGGCTGCGCCTGTCGCCCTCGCCGCCGCACAAGCCGCCCAGATACGGTGCGTTGACTTGACCTTTCACACCTTACGTCCCGCAATTTTTCGTCAAAAGCGCTGGTGCAGTTTCAAGAGTAGCATTGTATCAAGCATAATAGCTTGCCCGCATGGTGCAAGACAGTTGATCCGCTACTTTCCAGTGAAACATTTGTCTTTTTCCTATATTTTTTCTTTTGTTCAATTTGTGAAAAAATAAAACATTTACAAGTTATAATAAAGTTCTTTTTAAAAGTCAGTGTATAACAGTCCGAAGGTGTTTTAATATGATGTATTTCTACTACATACAAACAATTTGTGTCGCAGATGACACAGAAGAGTGGCAAGAAGAGCCGCCCGACCCGGACGGGACGACCAAGTCGCCGAAGAAGGAGCAGCCGGCCAAGTCGGAGCTGATGCACGTGTTCTCCATCGGACACGACTCGCTCATGTTCGAGCTGTGGGTCAACACTCACAACGGTGAGTGCGTCTCCGTCTCCGGTGACGCGGACGACTGGCAACTAATTTATACTGAAACGCCGCCATGCTGCCTTTATTCGTGACGTCATTAGATACTGGACGATCGATAACAACGCTGTCAACGCTTAAGTCAATTAAAATCGTTTGAATTTATTTCTCGTACGTACGCACGCACTCACACGCATGAGTGAGTGCGTGCACGCACGCACGCTCTCTCACACATGCCTCGGTCAGTAAATAATGGTGGTCGCTCGCAGGCGAGGTGTCGGTGCGGCTGACGCGGCCCGACGCGCACAGCAACAAGCTGGTGAGCGGCGCGCGCGCGCGGCTGCCGCTGGGCGCGCGCTGGAGCTGCCTCGCGCTCAACGTGGCCGAGCGCGTGCACAAGCGCCGCATACACATACAGGCACGTGCTGCGGCCGCCGATGCAATACTTGTTCTGTAACTTTGGTGTTACTGAATAACTATGAAAGACGACTGTGACACACGGGCGGACGGAAGCATTACGTTGCACCTAAACTGTAATTTTCATAGCTACTGCGGTGGTAGGTACCTATCCGGGCAAACTGTAATCTCCCACCACCTGTACAGGGAATTTGACTATTACAGAGTCAGTATTATAATGTTTCGTTTTCATTGATACTAAAATAATTGTGACCTACTCGGATTTCTCTCCAATCTTGCGAAATTGAGTTTCTTTTTTGCTATAATACAGCAATAGATATAAAATAAGTGAATGAATGTTTCCAGGTGACACTTTACGTGAACGGACGCGAGTGTGAAACTTTATCATTGCCACTTCAAGGTGAGTGTTCACAATCCCCTTCCATTACAGAAATATAACGTTTAATTTTAATCTGAAATTTGTCTGAGGGGCTGACGCGTGTGTTGCGGGCAGGTATCCTGGTGCGCAAGGCGACGCCGTCGTCGGTGCTGGTGGGGCAGGCGGGGCACGCGCCGGGCGCGCGCGCGTGCGGCGCGCTGCACGTGGCGCAGCTGCGCGTGTTCCGCGCGCCCGCGCTCTCCGCCGCCGCCGCGCTGCACCTCGCCGCGCACCCGCCGGACTCGCCCTGCCAGGTACACACACACTGGGGGTTACTCATTGAGAATAATAGTCAAGATAGGCCCACCCGAACACTTTACGTAAACCTTCTTCATACAAGAAAATGAAGCGCCATGTGTCGATACTCCTGCGAAATACTGCGTAGGCTTACAGCTTACTACTGACGCCGAAAGGGGGTTTTGCTTCCATAAACTGGCGACATTTTTTCGCGCGGTCCGCCCCGTCTAGAGTATATGTCAATGGGGTTACTTATAACTTCTAGTGGTAAGCTAAAATACACGAGAAATAGGAGGACATGAAGAGCAACAGAGCTGTCTCGAAAAGCAGCTCATTGGACGCCAAGGAAGCGGCAGACCATCAGTTGATAGTGTACTGTGCTCCGGAAAGGGGCGAATTCGTTGTCAAGAGATCGAAATGTTTCGGCCTGAGCGAATACTGACAGGCACCCTCCCGCGTTTTGGCATACGAGCAAAGATTTAAATCGCTAGATGGGCCCTAAACCTCCAAAAACGTCCACGTTTTTGTCTTGTGTGACACGTTGTCACTCACTTTGACACAAGTGAAACTATAGCATGTTGAGAGCACTCACTCAACATATTTGTGGACGTTTTTGATGTGCGCAATGTAGGCTAAGGGCCCATCTAGGGATTTAAATCTTTGCAATACGAGTATATCGTGATTAAAATTAGAATTCTTGCGACGATCGTACACAGAAGTTTTGAAAGTGTCTTGAAAATTATCCTCTGTTTCAGATCCCCTGTGAGTCAGCGAATTTTCCATCCATCATAACTCCGGAACTGCTCGAAATGGACATTGATTGGGATTCCGTAAGCGTTTATTTACTTACTTATTATCCAATAAAGTTTACGATGCAATTGAAAAAGAAATTCGGGATAAACACAACCGACCGCCTTACACGAACAATGTTTTAATTCTTTACTTATCAAGTGTTGTATATGACTGATATGTAGCTATTGCACTTAACTGTATCCCACTTTTCGTTATCATCTATTTTCTCGAATTGCCTACCTCTTCAGAATTAAATTTCAAAAAATTCTTGATGCTATAAGTTGTACTGATAACTTTTATGCGTCTTAGTAACAAACTGTTAGAAAAAGGTCTCCTGGAAGTTGCGCCTGCCACAGGCCTTTGACTCGCTTGAACTGCGCCTCCGCTTTGCGTGTTTACGTCCGTCAGTCCTCTAGCTGTCATCCGAACTCTGACGTCTGGTCTCAGGAGTGATACTCATGGCAGCTCGGTCGCAGGTGTACGAGCTGTCGAGCGCGACGCTGCGCGAGCTGCACGAGAGCCTGCTGCTGTCGTTCAGCGCGCACTCGCCCGACGTCATGAGCCTCTACCACCAGGCGCCGCCCGTGCCCACAGGTGATATAGCGTGTTCATGGCAGCTCGGTCGCAGTGTACGAGCTGTCGAGCGCGACGCTGCGCGAGCTGCACGAGAGCCTGCTGCTGTCGTTCACTCGCCCGACGTCATGAGCCTCTACCACCAGGCGCCGCCCGTGCCCACAGGTGATATAGCGTGTTCATGGCAGCTCGGTCGCAGGTGTACGAGCTGTCGAGCGCGACGCTGCGCGAGCTGCACGAGAGCCTGCTGCTGTCGTTCAGCGCGCACTCGCCCGACGTCATGAGCCTCTACCACCAGGCGCCGCCCGTGCCCACAGGTGATATAGCGTGTTCATGGCAGCTCGGTCGCAGTGTACGAGCTGTCGAGCGCGACGCTGCGCGAGCTGCACGAGAGCCTGCTGCTGTCGTTCAGCGCGCACTCGCCCGACGTCATGAGCCTCTACCACCAGGCGCCGCCCGTGCCCACAGGTGATATAGCGTGTTCATGGCAGCTCGGTCGCAGGTGTACGAGCTGTCGAGCGCGACGCTGCGCGAGCTGCACGAGAGCCTGCTGCTGTCGTTCAGCGCGCACTCGCCCGACGTCATGAGCCTCTACCACCAGGCGCCGCCCGTGCCCACAGGTGATATAGCGTGTTCATGGCAGCTCGGTCGCAGGTGTACGAGCTGTCGAGCGCGACGCTGCGCGAGCTGCACGAGAGCCTGCTGCTGTCGTTCAGCGCGCACTCGCCCGACGTCATGAGCCTCTACCACCAGGCGCCGCCCGTGCCCACAGGTGATATAGCGTGTTCATGGCAGCTCGGTCGCAGGTGTACGAGCTGTCGAGCGCGACGCTGCGCGAGCTGCACGAGAGCCTGCTGCTGTCGTTCAGCGCGCACTCGCCCGACGTCATGAGCCTCTACCACCAGGCGCCGCCCGTGCCCACAGGTGATATAGCGTGTTCATGGCAGCTCGGTCGCAGGTGTACGAGCTGTCGAGCGCGACGCTGCGCGAGCTGCACGAGAGCCTGCTGCTGTCGTTCAGCGCGCACTCGCCCGACGTCATGAGCCTCTACCACCAGGCGCCGCCCGTGCCCACAGGTGATATAGCGTGTTCATGGCAGCTCGGTCGCAGGTGTACGAGCTGTCGAGCGCGACGCTGCGCGAGCTGCACGAGAGCCTGTTGCTGTCGTTCAGCGCGCACTCGCCCGACGTCATGAGCCTCTACCACCAGGCGCCGCCCGTGCCCACAGGTGATATAGCGTGTTCATGGCAGCTCGGTCGCAGGTGTACGAGCTGTCGAGCGCGACGAATATATTAATAACAAATTAACAGAGAATAATAGTTATGTTAAGTAAAGCCAATTACAAGTTTTCACAAATAAGAATTAGAGTAAAAGAAATAAAACTCACATGAAGAAGAAATAAATGAAGAAACAAAAGAATAAAAGAAGAGGAAAATCAACTAACTCAAAAATAAAATGATAATTTGGCATGTGTCAGTGTGGGGAGGTCGCGCGTGGGGCGCGTCGGGCGGCGCGTGCGGCGAGGCGCCGGACGCGCTGCGCGTGCGCTGGGCGGGCACGCCGCGCGCCGCGCGTCGCCGCGGCCTGCAGCCCGCGCTGCTGGCGCTCGGCGGACCCGAACTGATTCTCTACTTGTTCGCCCGGGTAACGTATAACTCCTCTATATTTAAAATCAATATATTTATACAATTTTTTTCATTCCTTCGCTTGTTGACGGTTAGCAGTTGACATTTGTATCATAATATCAATGGTGGTACACACGTAGTTCCCTCCGCGGTCGAGCAGGTGGTGGAGCTGGAGGGCTCGGCGGAGGAGCAGGCGAGCGCGCTGGCGGCGGCGCTGCGCGCGTGCGGCGCGGACGCGCGGCTGGCGGCGGCGCTGTACGCCGACGCCGCGCTCGACCTGCTGCTGCCCGTGTTTGCAGCGCCCGGCTGCCGCGTCTCGCATCACATGCTGAAGGTGACATTTTTTTGCTCAAAAATTATTGTCAAAGCTCCATAGCGCAATAAGCGACTTTTTATTTCATCTGAAATAAAGAAATTTCTTGTATTAACACCGGAAAATGCACGATATGTGTTTGCCTGTTGCTATACTGCTTGATGATATTTTTTTTTCACCAGAGTATTATACCAAATCGTGTAAAAAATATTCAATATTTTGTTAGAGTACACGCATAGTACAAAGAAAGGGGTGGGCTGGTCATGTGGCTAGATACCGTGATGATAGGTGGACTGTTAGAGCAGTAAAATGGTCTGGCCCACGGGGCACGAGAACGAGAGGCCGCCCAGTAACCAGATGGGCCGATGAATTAGTGGCGTTAGCCGGACTAAATTGGATGGCCGCAGCCTGCATCGACAAAAAATAAAAGAAGTCCTTGGAGGAGGCTTTTACCCGACTCCATATAGTATAATTAATTTATGTATTTTTTTCTATACTAATATTATAAAGAGGGAGCGTTACGATGTTTGTGACGTTGTAAGGAGTAATCTCTGGATCTACTGAACCGATTTTCAAACTTCTTTCACGAATAGAAAGCTACGTTATTGTGGAGTGTCATAGGCTATAAAAAATTCCAAAAATTAATTAGGCATCATTTTAGAACGGAAATTTAATGTAGAATATTTGTGCCCTTTACTCTATACAGTTTAAACCAATATCTTGAAAGATATTCGCAAAACAAAAAGGTTGCGCGCCGCCCGTTGCGGTGCGGCCGTTGCGTGGCGATACGTAGCCACCTGTGGTAGGTACCTACGAGTAAGTATAAGTGGAGTGTGGGTATTACGCGGGACAAAAATATTTCTAACGCGGAACGGAGTCTGCGGGCACTGCTAGTAATATATATTTATGCATGTAATTTTGCTTATCTCTGTATGGAAGTAAATGAAGCTTAGCTTATCTTACATGCTAATTAGTTATGCTACTGCAGGTGCTGCTGGACGAGGCGTGCAGCGGCGCCGTGCTGGCGGCGGGCGGCGGCGCGGCCGTGTCGCTGCGCGCGCGCAACGACTGCGTGCTGCTGGAGCCGCGCCTGCTGGTGCTGCTGGTGCGCGCCTGGCGGCACTTCGACACCGACCAAGTAACTGTAGTGCACCGTGCTGTACAACACTGGACATCTTTACTGTCGATTGTATTTTATTATACAAAAATATACTCTCCAGGAGGTAGTGTGGGAGGTGAGCTCGGGCGAGCCGGGGGCGGGCAGGGCGAACGAGTGCGTCGGCTCGTCGTGGGAGCTGGCCGTGGCGGCGCTGGGCGCGCTGCTGCACCCGCGGCACCCGCGCCTGCGCTTCAACCACTACCAGGCCTCGCGCGTCGACCTGCTGCGACACCTGCTGCTGGCTTGTAAGGTGAGGCGAGCGGCGAGCGCGTCGGCTCGTCGTGGGAGCTGGCCGTGGCGGCGCTGGGCGCGCTGCTGCACCCGCGGCACCCGCGCCTGCGCTTCAACCACTACCAGGCCTCGCGCGTCGACCTGCTGCGACACCTGCTGCTGGCTTGTAAGGTGAGGCGAGCGGCGAGCGCGTCGGCTCGTCGTGGGAGCTGGCCGTGGCGCCGCTGGGCGCGCTGCTGCACCCGCGGCACCCGCGCCTGCGCTTCAACCACTACCAGGCCTCGCGCGTCGACCTGCTGCGACACCTGCTGCTGGCCTGTAAGGTGAGGCGAGCGGCGAGCGCGTCGGCTCGTCGTGGGAGCTGGCCGTGGCGGCGCTGGGCGCGCTGCTGCACCCGCGGCACCCGCGCCTGCGCTTCAACCACTACCAGGCCTCGCGCGTCGACCTGCTGCGACACCTGCTGCTGGCCTGTAAGGTGAGGCGAGCGGCGAGCGCGTCGGCTCGTCGTGGGAGCTGGCCGTGGCGGCGCTGGGCGCGCTGCTGCACCCGCGGCACCCGCGCCTGCGCTTCAACCACTACCAGGCCTCGCGCGTTGACCTGCTGCGACACCTGCTGCTGGCCTGTAAGGTGAGGCGAGCGGCGAGCGCGTCTGCTCGTCGTGGGAGCTGGCCGTGGCGGCGCTGGGCGCGCTGCTGCACCCGCGGCACCCGCGCCTGCGCTTCAACCACTACCAGGCCTCGCGCGTCGACCTGCTGCGACACCTGCTGCTGGCTTGTAAGGTGAGGCGAGCGGCGAGCGCGTCGGCTCGTCGTGGGAGCTGGCCGTGGCGGCGCTGGGCGCGCTGCTGCACCCGCGGCACCCGCGCCTGCGCTTCAACCACTACCAGGCCTCGCGCGTCGACCTGCTGCGACACCTGCTGCTGGCCTGTAAGGTGAGGCGAGCGGCGAGCGCGTCGGCTCGTCGTGGGAGCTGGCCGTGGCGGCGCTGGGCGCGCTGCTGCACCCGCGGCACCCGCGCCTGCGCTTCAACCACTACCAGGCCTCGCGCGTCGACCTGCTGCGACACCTGCTGCTGGCTTGTAAGGTGAGGCGAGCGGCGAGCGCGTCGGCTCGTCGTGGGAGCTGGCCGTGGCGGCGCTGGGCGCGCTGCTGCACCCGCGGCACCCGCGCCTGCGCTTCAACCACTACCAGGCCTCGCGCGTCGACCTGCTGCGACACCTGCTGCTGGCTTGTAAGGTGAGGCGAGCGGCGAGCGCGTCGGCTCGTCGTGGGAGCTGGCCGTGGCGGCGCTGGGCGCGCTGCTGCACCCGCGGCACCCGCGCCTGCGCTTCAACCACTACCAGGCCTCGCGCGTCGACCTGCTGCGACACCTGCTGCTGGCCTGTAAGGTGAGGCGAGCGGCGAGCGCGTCGGCTCGTCGTGGGAGCTGGCCGTGGCGGCGCTGGGCGCGCTGCTGCACCCGCGGCACCCGCGCCTGCGCTTCAACCACTACCAGGCCTCGCGCGTCGACCTGCTGCGACACCTGCTGCTGGCTTGTAAGGTGAGGCGAGCGGCGAGCGCGTCGGCTCGTCGTGGGAGCTGGCCGTGGCGGCGCTGGGCGCGCTGCTGCACCCGCGGCACCCGCGCCTGCGCTTCAACCACTACCAGGCCTCGCGCGTCGACCTGCTGCGACACCTGCTGCTGGCCTGTAAGGTGAGGCGAGCGGCGAGCGCGTCGGCTCGTCGTGGGAGCTGGCCGTGGCGGCGCTGGGCGCGCTGCTGCACCCGCGGCACCCGCGCCTGCGCTTCAACCACTACCAGGCCTCGCGCGTCGACCTGCTGCGACACCTGCTGCTGGCCTGTAAGGTGAGGCGAGCGGCGAGCGCGTCGGCTCGTCGTGGGAGCTGGCCGTGGCGGCGCTGGGCGCGCTGCTGCACCCGCGGCACCCGCGCCTGCGCTTCAACCACTACCAGGCCTCGCGCGTCGACCTGCTGCGACACCTGCTGCTGGCCTGTAAGGTGAGGCGAGCGGCGAGCGCGTCGGCTCGTCGTGGGAGCTGGCCGTGGCGGCGCTGGGCGCGCTGCTGCACCCGCGGCACCCGCGCCTGCGCTTCAACCACTACCAGGCCTCGCGCGTCGACCTGCTGCGACACCTGCTGCTGGCTTGTAAGGTGAGGCGAGCGGCGAGCGCGTCGGCTCGTCGTGGGAGCTGGCCGTGGCGGCGCTGGGCGCGCTGCTGCACCCGCGGCACCCGCGCCTGCGCTTCAACCACTACCAGGCCTCGCGCGTCGACCTGCTGCGACACCTGCTGCTGGCTTGTAAGGTGAGGCGAGCGGCGAGCGCGTAGGCTCGTCGTGGAATCGGATCAAGAAAACATATTAGTCAACATCGTGTTTGTGTGCAGGAGCGCTTCCTGAACTCGGAGCGGCCGGCGCTGGGGCAGCAGACGAGCCTGGCGCTGGTGGCGCTGGTGCGCGCGCTGCTGGGCCACCCCCCGCTGCTGGCGCACCTGGCGCTGCTCGCCGACTTCCTGCTGCTGATGCACCAGGTTTACCGACATCTCATTTGGTTACAACAAAAAATTTATTTCCTTGAGTGGCGATGGCTATAAGTATGCTTCTGTTTGCAGGCGAGCGACACGTTCGTGACGCACTCGCGCGCGAACTACTACTTCCTGCTGAGCGCCGACACGCCCGAGACCAGCGAGCTCAACTTGCTCAGCTTCATGCACCGGCGGCACGGGGCGCGCGCCGACAACAAGGTACGTGCACGCAAACTCGCACGCACGCACGTACGCATGCATGCATATACTGCACACACAAGAGCCTCCTCCCATGGCCTCACCATCAAGTGAGATCGGCCGCTCGGTCTTTCTCCCGTTGTACCTTTGTAATGCTCTACTAGTTCTTTGAGGGTAAATGTGATTGCAAAAAAAATAGAACAGCATAAAACTGTAAAACATCTTTTAGACAATATAGATAGACAATATAGATATTAGATATTTTCACAAATAAATCTTTCTTTCTTTCCTTCTCTGTCTCCTAATATCTAATCTCTATCTAATACTGTGTAGAACTATCTTACTGCTGAGTCGATTAATTTGTTATTGAAAAAATTGTGTGTAAGTGTAGCCCGTAATTGTGTAAAAGTGGATTACGCGTTATGCACGCCCGCACAAACACACTTCCACCTTTATGTGAGTTTCGGAATATAGTGTGATTCTATTGTAGATACATTTGATTAACCAGAGCACTGACGCAGCGGACAAGTCCGGCTCGTCCAGCGTGTCGGAGGACGCGGCGGAGGGCGCGAGCGAGACGGCGGACGCGCTGCTGCGCGACACGGAGAGCGACAACACGGACGCCGACAGCGCCGACTCCGCCAAGCTGATGAAGGGGCTCATCAACATGAAGATCCGGGCCGGCAGGTACGAGCCCGAACCGACCCGGACACGATCCTCACAGGACTCGCAGCGGACAAGTCCGGCTCGTCCAGCGTGTCGGAGGACGCGGCGGAGGGCGCGAGCGAGACGGCGGACGCGCTGCTGCGCGACACGGAGAGCGACAACACGGACGCCGACAGCGCCGACTCCGCCAAGCTGATGAAGGGGCTCATCAACATGAAGATCCGGGCCGGCAGGTACGAGCCCGAACCGACCCGGACACGATCCTCACAGGACTCGCAGCGGACAAGTCCGGCTCGTCCAGCGTGTCGGAGGACGCGGCGGAGGGCGCGAGCGAGACGGCGGACGCGCTGCTGCGCGACACGGAGAGCGACAACACGGACGCCGACAGCGCCGACTCCGCCAAGCTGATGAAGGGGCTCATCAACATGAAGATCCGGGCCGGCAGGTACGAGCCCGAACCGACCCGGACACGATCCTCACAGGACTCGCAGCGGACAAGTCCGGCTCGTCCAGCGTGTCGGAGGACGCGGCGGAGGGCGCGAGCGAGACGGCGGACGCGCTGCTGCGCGACACGGAGAGCGACAACACGGACGCCGACAGCGCCGACTCCGCCAAGCTGATGAAGGGGCTCATCAACATGAAGATCCGGGCCGGCAGGTACGAGCCCGAACCGACCCGGACACGATCCTCACAGGACTCGCAGCGGACAAGTCCGGCTCGTCCAGCGTGTCGAAGGACGCGACGGAGGGCGCGAGCGTGACGGCGGACGCGCTGCTGCGGAGGACGTGACGTTTCCGCAGCGCACGCGATGAAAGCATTTTTTTTTACGACTTGGATTACATTATTCAAATATAAGTAAAGATGCGTAATTAAATTTGGAAATTATTATAGCATATGACACTCCACAATAACGTAGCTTTCTATTGGTGAAAGAATTTTGAAAATCGGTTCAGTAGATCCAGAGATTATCCAGTACAACGTCACAAACTCACAAACATCGTTACGCTACCTCTTTATAATATTAGTATGATAGTATAGATTTTAATACGATCATAAGGACTAATAAAATCAACGCTTGAATGCTGAATTTGGTTCCTTACTTTTACTAGTTGAATAGTTTATATTTGTTTTTATTTTCAGACAAAAGTTGTCATCGACGTCAGAAATATCCGAAATATCGGACGGTGTTACTGGTAAGTTTTTAAGGTTCATACGATCCCTTCTTTTGGCACAGTTATTTTTATTTCTGTTAGTTCTTTTGACGTAAATTTACTGAGGCGTTTCAATTAATAATTTTATTTGTTACAGAGAAAAGCGTAGAAGAAACCATAGAGGATGTGGACGGTAGCAAGCAGGAGGCGGGAGAGAAGAGCGCGGCGGAGGAGGCTCTCAGCGGGTACATCGTGGTGGACAGCGACGACGTGAGGCACACCACCGTCGACATCTACACCAGCGGCATCTACCAGCAGGTACTGGAACACTTTCTGCCGTCCTAAAGCTAAAATGTCGTTAACTACCAAAACCAAGTTTTGAGATATGATCAAAACAGGAATTTATTAGAAAATGACGCTATTTGATTAATAATAAACTTATGCAAAACTTGAAACTATGTGGTTTCAGAGGCGCGTGCGCGCGGGCGCGGAGCCGGGCTGGCAGGCGTGCGAGGGGCTGCTGCTGCTGCTGCGCGACGCCATTGACGCGCTGCCCGACCACATGCTCGTGCAGGTACGTGTTCAGAGGCGCGGAGCCGGGCTGGCAGGCGTGCGAGGGGCTGCTGCTGCTGCTGCGCGACGCCATCGACGCGCTGCCCGACCACATGCTCGTGCAGGTACGTGTTCAGAGGCGCGGAGCCGGGCTGGCAGGCGTGCGAGGGGCTGCTGCTGCTGCTGCGCGACGCCATCGACGCGCTGCCCGACCACATGCTCGTGCAGGTACGTGTTCAGAGGCGCGGAGCCGGGCTGGCAGGCGTGCGAGGGGCTGCTGCTGCTGCTGCGCGACGCCATCGACGCGCTGCCCGACCACATGCTCGTGCAGGTACGTGTTCAGAGGCGCGGAGCCGGGCTGGCAGGCGTGCGAGGGGCTGCTGCTGCTGCTGCGCGACGCCATCGACGCGCTGCCCGACCACATGCTCGTGCAGGTACGTGTTCAGAGGCGCGGAGCCGGGCTGGCAGGCGTGCGAGGGGCTGCTGCTGCTGCTGCGCGACGCCATCGACGCGCTGCCCGACCACATGCTCGTGCAGGTACACAGTCATCCGATCTACACCTGGGCCATTCATAGACATTATATGAATGTTTTGACTCAAAACAACTTTTGAGAAACAAAAAACTGTTTTCATGACAAATTCAAAACCATTTTTTTATTGTTTTAGAACAACTCTAGGTGTCCATACACGTCAGAATCTGTAGATATTATGTGTAATGTATTTGTTTTGCACCCTGCAGGCGGTGTCAGCGGCCATCCAGCCGGACACGCTGGTGGTGCTGGCCAACCACCGGCAGGCCGGCGTGCGCGCCGCGGTGGTGCGCGTCGTCTGCGCGCTGCACCGCCGCCACGCCGCCGCGCTGCCGCACCACTGCCTGGTGCAGCTGGCCAATCAGGTACTAGCACACGTTGTGCCCAGACAACACCACCAGTAGAGTCAACCTCGTAGCGTGTGAGTGGCAGAAGGGCGCCTTGCTCTTAGTGTATTACCTGGTCGCCTTCTAGACTTTCTCTAAGTAGTTTGCTCTCGCTCCTTGTCCCTTGTTCTTCCCATCGCTACTTGTTCTTCCCATTCTGGGGCTGGACGATATAGTGAAGGACTGTGCTGCGAGCGGTGCCTCAAAACAATAAGTAGCCTATGTCTTCAACTACATGCAAAAACGGTATAATTGGTATCTGTATCAGTGTTGTTCGTGTTGTGTTGTAGATCTCGCTGTACCCCGGCTCGTGGGAGCTGGCGGCGGCGTGCGCGGCGCTGCTCACCAAGCGCGACGTGCCGCTCGAGGACCAGCTAGACGTACGTACCGGCGCCGTTGCGTTGTGTTGTGTTGTAGATCTCGCTGTACCCCGGCTCGTGGGAGCTGGCGGCGGCGTGCGCGGCGCTGCTCACCAAGCGCGACGTGCCGCTCGAGGACCAGCTAGACGTACGTACCGGCGCCGTTGCGTTGTGTTGTGTTGTAGATCTCGCTGTACCCCGGCTCGTGGGAGCTGGCGGCGGCGTGCGCGGCGCTGCTCACCAAGCGCGACGTGCCGCTCGAGGACCAGCTAGACGTACGTACCGGCGCCGTTGCGTTGTGTTGTGTTGTAGATCTCGCTGTACCCCGGCTCGTGGGAGCTGGCGGCGGCGTGCGCGGCGCTGCTCACCAAGCGCGACGTGCCGCTCGAGGACCAGCTAGACGTACGTACCGGCGCCGTTGCGTTGTGTTGTGTTGTAGATCTCGCTGTACCCCGGCTCGTGGGAGCTGGCGGCGGCGTGCGCGGCGCTGCTCACCAAGCGCGACGTGCCGCTCGAGGACCAGCTAGACGTACGTACCGGCGCCGTTGCGTTGTGTTGTGTTGTAGATCTCGCTGTACCCCGGCTCGTGGGAGCTGGCGGCGGCGTGCGCGGCGCTGCTCACCAAGCGCGACGTGCCGCTCGAGGACCAGCTAGACGTACGTACCGGCGCCGTTGCGTTGTGTTGTGTTGTAGATCTCGCTGTACCCCGGCTCGTGGGAGCTGGCGGCGGCGTGCGCGGCGCTGCTCACCAAGCGCGACGTGCCGCTCGAGGACCAGCTAGACGTACGTACCGGCGCCGTTGCGTTGTGTTGTGTTGTAGATCTCGCTGTACCCCGGCTCGTGGGAGCTGGCGGCGGCGTGCGCGGCGCTGCTCACCAAGCGCGACGTGCCGCTCGAGGACCAGCTAGACGTACGTACCGGCGCCGTTGCGTTGTGTTGTGTTGTAGATCTCGCTGTACCCCGGCTCGTGGGAGCTGGCGGCGGCGTGCGCGGCGCTGCTCACCAAGCGCGACGTGCCGCTCGAGGACCAGCTAGACGTACGTACCGGCGCCGTTGCGTTGTGTTGTGTTGTAGATCTCGCTGTACCCCGGCTCCTGGGAGCTGGCGGCGGCGTGCGCGGCGCTGCTCACCAAGCGCGACGTGCCGCTCGAGGACCAGCTAGACGTACGTACCGGCGCCGTTGCGTTGTGTTGTGTTGTAGATCTCGCTGTACCCCGGCTCGTGGGAGCTGGCGGCGGCGTGCGCGGCGCTGCTCACCAAGCGCGACGTGCCGCTCGAGGACCAGCTAGACGTACGTACCGGCGCCGTTGCGTTGTGTTGTGTTGTAGATCTCGCTGTACCCCGGCTCGTGGGAGCTGGCGGCGGCGTGCGCGGCGCTGCTCACCAAGCGCGACGTGCCGCTCGAGGACCAGCTAGACGTACGTACCGGCGCCGTTGCGTTGTGTTGTGTTGTAGATCTCGCTGTACCCCGGCTCGTGGGAGCTGGCGGCGGCGTGCGCGGCGCTGCTCACCAAGCGCGACGTGCCGCTCGAGGACCAGCTAGACGTACGTACCGGCGCCGTTGCGTTGTGTTGTGTTGTAGATCTCGCTGTACCCCGGCTCGTGGGAGCTGGCGGCGGCGTGCGCGGCGCTGCTCACCAAGCGCGACGTGCCGCTCGAGGACCAGCTAGACGTACGTACCGGCGCCGTTGCGTTGTGTTGTGTTGTAGATCTCGCTGTACCCCGGCTCGTGGGAGCTGGCGGCGGCGTGCGCGGCGCTGCTCACCAAGCGCGACGTGCCGCTCGAGGACCAGCTAGACGTACGTACCGGCGCCGTTGCGTTGTGTTGTGTTGTAGATCTCGCTGTACCCCGGCTCGTGGGAGCTGGCGGCGGCGTGCGCGGCGCTGCTCACCAAGCGCGACGTGCCGCTCGAGGACCAGCTAGACGTACGTACCGGCGCCGTTGCGTTGTGTTGTGTTGTAGATCTCGCTGTACCCCGGCTCGTGGGAGCTGGCGGCGGCGTGCGCGGCGCTGCTCACCAAGCGCGACGTGCCGCTCGAGGACCAGCTAGACGTACGTACCGGCGCCGTTGCGTTGTGTTGTGTTGTAGATCTCGCTGTACCCCGGCTCGTGGGAGCTGGCGGCGGCGTGCGCGGCGCTGCTCACCAAGCGCGACGTGCCGCTCGAGGACCAGCTAGACGTACGTACCGGCGCCGTTGCGTTGTGTTGTGTTGTAGATCTCGCTGTACCCCGGCTCGTGGGAGCTGGCGGCGGCGTGCGCGGCGCTGCTCACCAAGCGCGACGTGCCGCTCGAGGACCAGCTAGACGTACGTACCGGCGCCGTTGCGTTGTGTTGTGTTGTAGATCTCGCTGTACCCCGGCTCGTGGGAGCTGGCGGCGGCGTGCGCGGCGCTGCTCACCAAGCGCGACGTGCCGCTCGAGGACCAGCTAGACGTACGTACCGGCGCCGTTGCGTTGTGTTGTGTTGTAGATCTCGCTGTACCCCGGCTCGTGGGAGCTGGCGGCGGCGTGCGCGGCGCTGCTCACCAAGCGCGACGTGCCGCTCGAGGACCAGCTAGACGTACGTACCGGCGCCGTTGCGTTGTGTTGTGTTGTAGATCTCGCTGTACCCCGGCTCGTGGGAGCTGGCGGCGGCGTGCGCGGCGCTGCTCACCAAGCGCGACGTGCCGCTCGAGGACCAGCTAGACGTACGTACCGGCGCCGTTGCGTTGTGTTGTGTTGTAGATCTCGCTGTACCCCGGCTCGTGGGAGCTGGCGGCGGCGTGCGCGGCGCTGCTCACCAAGCGCGACGTGCCGCTCGAGGACCAGCTAGACGTACGTACCGGCGCCGTTGCGTTGTGTTGTGTTGTAGATCTCGCTGTACCCCGGCTCGTGGGAGCTGGCGGCGGCGTGCGCGGCGCTGCTCACCAAGCGCGACGTGCCGCTCGAGGACCAGCTAGACGTACGTACCGGCGCCGTTGCGTTGTGTTGTGTTGTAGATCTCGCTGTACCCCGGCTCGTGGGAGCTGGCGGCGGCGTGCGCGGCGCTGCTCACCAAGCGCGACGTGCCGCTCGAGGACCAGCTAGACGTACGTACCGGCGCCGTTGCGTTGTGTTGTGTTGTAGATCTCGCTGTACCCCGGCTCGTGGGAGCTGGCGGCGGCGTGCGCGGCGCTGCTCACCAAGCGCGACGTGCCGCTCGAGGACCAGCTAGACGTACGTACCGGCGCCGTTGCGTTGTGTTGTGTTGTAGATCTCGCTGTACCCCGGCTCGTGGGAGCTGGCGGCGGCGTGCGCGGCGCTGCTCACCAAGCGCGACGTGCCGCTCGAGGACCAGCTAGACGTACGTACCGGCGCCGTTGCGTTGTGTTGTGTTGTAGATCTCGCTGTACCCCGGCTCGTGGGAGCTGGCGGCGGCGTGCGCGGCGCTGCTCACCAAGCGCGACGTGCCGCTCGAGGACCAGCTAGACGTACGTACCGGCGCCGTTGCGTTGTGTTGTGTTGTAGATCTCGCTGTACCCCGGCTCGTGGGAGCTGGCGGCGGCGTGCGCGGCGCTGCTCACCAAGCGCGACGTGCCGCTCGAGGACCAGCTAGACGTACGTACCGGCGCCGTTGCGTTGTGTTGTGTTGTAGATCTCGCTGTACCCCGGCTCGTGGGAGCTGGCGGCGGCGTGCGCGGCGCTGCTCACCAAGCGCGACGTGCCGCTCGAGGACCAGCTAGACGTACGTACCGGCGCCGTTGCGTTGTGTTGTGTTGTAGATCTCGCTGTACCCCGGCTCGTGGGAGCTGGCGGCGGCGTGCGCGGCGCTGCTCACCAAGCGCGACGTGCCGCTCGAGGACCAGCTAGACGTACGTACCGGCGCCGTTGCGTTGTGTTGTGTTGTAGATCTCGCTGTACCCCGGCTCGTGGGAGCTGGCGGCGGCGTGCGCGGCGCTGCTCACCAAGCGCGACGTGCCGCTCGAGGACCAGCTAGACGTACGTACCGGCGCCGTTGCGTTGTGTTGTGTTGTAGATCTCGCTGTACCCCGGCTCGTGGGAGCTGGCGGCGGCGTGCGCGGCGCTGCTCACCAAGCGCGACGTGCCGCTCGAGGACCAGCTAGACGTACGTACCGGCGCCGTTGCGTTGTGTTGTGTTGTAGATCTCGCTGTACCCCGGCTCGTGGGAGCTGGCGGCGGCGTGCGCGGCGCTGCTCACCAAGCGCGACGTGCCGCTCGAGGACCAGCTAGACGTACGTACCGGCGCCGTTGCGTTGTGTTGTGTTGTAGATCTCGCTGTACCCCGGCTCGTGGGAGCTGGCGGCGGCGTGCGCGGCGCTGCTCACCAAGCGCGACGTGCCGCTCGAGGACCAGCTAGACGTACGTACCGGCGCCGTTGCGTTGTTGCCGTGAAAACCGTTCAGCCGCGCACGTGGCTTCAGAACGTTCTCTGCCAAACCAGCCCGGCTTTACACACGAGTTTTTTAGTGTTCGTCAGTTGTTCGATTCTCGTTTTTAAAAGAACTTTTTATTACTAACTTAACAACTTGTCAGACTACCTACGTTTCGATTCAATATTCGGTAACCATGAACCTATACACATAGTTAACATCCGCGGTGACACGAAATTTGAATGCGTCTGTAACGGTACCTTGCAGGAGGACGTGTGGCGCACGCTGGACGAGGAGGCGGCGTTCCGCAGCCCGCCGCTGCTGGCGCTGCTGCCGCTGTGCGCGGGCGCCGCCGACGTGCCGCTCGCGCACAACGTGGCCGCGCTGGCCAGGCGCCTCGTGGACAAGGTGACATCATCTCCCCCTGCACCATCATTGCACCTTGGCAACCACTCAAGAATATTGTGTTAGTGGATTCGAACTTTTTTTTAACTTATTTCACAAATTACTTGAAAGGTTATGAATGTTTTCAGGCATCCCTGAAGGCGCTGAGCGAGGTGGCACTGGCGGAGGTGGCGGTGCGCGCCGTGCGCGCGGTGGGCCAGCGGGGCGGCTTCGAGGGCCGGGAGCTGCTGCTGCAGGACCTGTGCGAGCTGCTGCGCCGCCTCGCCGACAAGGTGCTGGCCGGCAACCACAGTATGCAGGTCAGACTCCAGCGAGCGGTCTCTGCGCCGAGTATTAAGAGTCAACTAACCCACGATGTCTCCCATACAAACGTAGTACCAAAATCATTTGTGATTCGTGCAAATTTCGATGATGTTGTGGTGTTATTCGGGTTCATATAGTAATAATCTATGCTCTTGGCCATATCTGGTTCCGAAATACTATTGTTGAACGAAATTGTAAATGAATTTAGTTTTGCTTATTTTTATGTCAAAGAGGACATGTTTTCTGCTTATTTGTTTTGTAATAAAAACAACACTATCTCTAGTCGCATTAGTTCAGGAGCACAGTTTTTATTAAGATAAAGAAAAACACCAGTTAATAAAGAAAGTTACAAGTTTTCATTCATAATTTTTGATATTACGGAACTCGACCAAAGTTATAAAAAATTTGATCAAAATTGATTATTATTTCGTTTTAAAGAAGTATTTCCAAACAAAATATGACCAGGAGCATAGATTATTACTATATGAATCCGAATAACACCACAACATGATCTAAATATGCACGAATTACTAATGATTTGGTATTTTGAACGAATGGAGACATTGTAGTTCACAGGCCCCTTAAGGTGGAGACGTTGGAACTTCCATATTAAAGAATTATTATTATTCATAACCGTCAAATATCATTATTATTATATTATTATATCAGCAAATTTGTTTAATTCTTTTGACTAATGAATGTAGGTAAATTTTATAATTGACATTGTAAATTTATTTGTAGTTAATGATTACTATTAGTTATTACCATTTATTTTAACCGGACAAACTGTTAATGCTGTGTATACCTGTAATGGTTACTGTACTCGGACTAGACAAATATTATGTAAATTTATTAATGACTATACAGTATATCGTTGGTGTATCTATTAAATAAATAAATAAATAAATAAATTATATTTGAAAATGAGTTTAAACCGTGCGCGCAGGTGCTAGTGGACGTGCACCACATGCTGCGCTACGTGGAGTGCGAGCGCGCGGCGGGCGCGGACGGCGCGGCCGGCGCGGCGGGCGCGGCGCGCGCGGCGCAGGTGGCGCTGTTCGCGGCGCAGCTCGACCACCTGGAGCTGCGGCTCAGCGCGCACCAGCAGCCGCCCAAGCTGGCCAGTCTGCTCACCACGGGTGCGTGTTCGTACCTTTAGCGTCGGTGACCCGACGAGAAGTGATTCGACAGTGCATTAAGCCTGGCGTCGACTACAGCAGCAACGCGTCGAATCGAATCGAGCCGCATTTATTCCTAGTGCGTCCATCTACGAAGAATCGAATCGAATTTTTCATTTATCGCAACTTTTCAACAAGTTAGGTCGTTTTTGCATAATGGATAGCTCGGATGAAGAAATGTTTTAATTTCAAATACTTTTTGATGAAGAAGAGGAGAATAGGAAAAGGAAACGGCGTGCACCAAAATACTGGATGCATAAAATACTGGATGACTGATAGAAAATAAAATACATTGCCGCGGATTCGCTTCTCCGCGTCGACTGAGGCGCGCCGAGCCGAATCAAGTCACATCGGTTGCCTGCCGAGCAAGTCACGAGGTCGATTCGATTCGGCGCGCCGTGGCTCGTCGCTAATGAACGCAGTTTCATAGTAAATATATAGAAGGCGACTTTCTGCGATTCGATTCGACTCGGCTCGGGAGCCTAGTGGACGCGAGCCTTTACATGTGAGTTTCCCCGCAGTGCTGAGCTCGGCGGTGGAGGGCGGCCTGGCGCGCTCGGAGGCGGCGGAGCTGAGCGCGCGCCACGCCGGCGTGCTGTCGCGCGCGGTGGCCTTCCTCGTGGCGCGCCCCGCCCGCGCGCCGCCGCAGCCCGAGGCCGAGCTGTTCGACCGCCTGCTCGACACGCTGCTCAGCGGTAACCGTGCCCACATATAGTCGTATAGTACGAATTGATTGTCGGCTCCACGTATTTACACTTGTACCGTTTGTCGTGCGCGCAGCGGCGGGCGGCGGCGAGGGCGGGTCGCGGCTGTTCGGCGGCAGCGGCGGCGGCGCGGCGCTGGGCGCGCTGTTCTGGTGGGCGGCGAGCCCGGCGGCGGCGGCGCGCCCGCTGCAGCCGCGCCTGCTGCGCGCGCTGTACCACGCGCCCGCCGCCGCGCTGCGCCACCTCGCGCCCAAGCACAAGGACCCCGCCGCGCTCAGGAAGGTACCGCGTTCACGTATACTATACTGCAACACATTCACTTGTAGAATTGAGGTCCGTGCTTCGTGGCATGGTGCGACTGGCCCCGATGATATTGTAAATAATTGTTACGCGCAGCTGTATGTGTGTGGTGTGTGCGCGCAGCTGTCGGTGTACCTGCTGTCGCTGGTGCAGCACGTGCACCTGCGCGCGGCGCGCGGCGGCGGCGACGTGGAGCTCGCCATCACGGACTGGGCGCGCGACTGGGCCGTGGGCGCGCAGGCCGAGCTGGCGGAGCGCGTGCGCGGGCCCGCGCTGCGCGCCGAGGCCGAGCGCCTGCTGCGCGACGACCGCGCGCGCTGGGCGCGCCAGCTGGCGGGCCCGCGCGCTCGCGCCGCCCTCGCCAAGGCCGTGTGGGCGCGCGAGGCGCAGGCGCGCCACGCCACCGACGCCGCCATGGCGGCCACGCGCGCCGTCGTGGAGGCGCAGAACGGCGAGCGCAAGGCCTTCCTGGAGCACCTGCGGCGCGCGCACGCCCGCTCCGCCGCCGCGTGCGCGCGCTGGCAGCGCATCGTGGACGCGCACACGCACGAGCTGGGCGTGTGGCACGACCCGCGCGGCTACCCGGCGGCGTGGCAGCTCGACAGCACGGAGGGGCCGGCGCGCGTGCGCGTGCGCTTGCGGCGCGCGCACCTGCGGATCCCGCCGCGCTTCCTGCAGCCCGAGTACAGATACAAGGCCGGTGAGTACCTACGGCCTACTTTCGATTAATTTGCGAATTTCATTAAGCAAGGTATAAGTCTACTAAAATATCATAAAGAAGTGAAGATGTGAGGCGTGTGTTCGTACAGAGAGCGCCAAGTACCCGAGTCCGCTGCGCGGCGTAATCTGGAGCGGCGGCGCGGGCGACGTGCGCGGCGGGCTGGCGGCGCGCCTGCAGCTCAGCGAGACCGTGGCGCACATGGCGCGCGTCGTGCGCGTGTCCGTGGCCACCGAGACCAGCGGGGAGCTGCTGCTGACCGACAGGTACTGTCTGCTCGTAGGCCGGGGCGCACAGTCGCCGCGCGGTGACATTTCCCATAGTAACGGGTCGCGATCGCCAGGTGTCTCCACTTCATCCCGGAGGAGGGCTCGGGCGAGGGCGAGGAGAGCGCGTGCAGCTGGTCGCTGGGCGCCGTGGCCAAGGTGGCGACGCGGCGCTGGTGCCTGCAGGAGCGCGCCATCGAGCTGTTCCTGTGCTGCGGCCGCGCGCTCATGCTGGCCTTCGCGGACACCGCCGAGCGCGCGGCCTTCCTCGCGGCGCTGGGGCGCGCGCACCTGCCCAACAAGTGAGTGCAGTGTCATACGATGACGCGAGGCTTACACAACAATAATCAATAGACATTGCTAAACACTCAGTAGTTGTTTAAGTAGGGCCTTACATTCGTGTGTTTTCTCCACAGAACGGAACAAGACAGCCTGGGCGAGGCCATGAACCAGTGGCGCAACGGCGCCATCACCAACTGGGAGTACCTGATGATCCTCAACGGGCTGGCGGGCCGCTCGTACAACGACCTGATGCAGTACCCCGTGTTCCCGTTCATCATCGCCGACTACTCGTCCAAGATCCTCGACCTGGCCGACCCCGCGTCCTTCCGCGACCTCAGCAAGCCCATGGCCGTGCAGAACAAGAACCGCGAGCAGCACTACATCAACACTTACAACGTGAGCGCTCCGGCTACAGGACACCATTTCATCTGAAATAGAGAACGCCTTTTTCCGATATTCGTGGGTTCGGTAATGGATAGGGACAACCCTCCACCACCCATGCCCCAATTAACCTCGCGGTAATGGGGGCCGAATCGCGGGAGGGCGCCCGTTCGGTACTTGCTCTTGGCGTGTTCCCTCGGTAATGGGTAACTGGACATTTTTCAGAGGCGCTCCCTTGTACGCATTTCTCCTCTATCTTGGACTGGGCTTCAGGAAACTATCGACACTCACGTGGCTCAATTGGACAGAGAGTTTGTTGGTCAGCCAAAATGTGATCCGTGTGTTGGGCGCAGGACCTGAAGGCGGCGCGGCGCGACGGCTGCAGCCCGCTGCTGATGCGGCAGCCGCACCACTACGCGTCGCTGTACTCCAACTCGGGCGGCGTGCTGCACTACCTGGTGCGCCTGCCGCCCTTCACCGAGCTCTTCCTCAACTACCAGGGTACGTGTGATCATGGTTAGGCTACGGAGTACACGAGAGCAGCGTCGTATTTCGCTTGATTCTATCTTCTCCGTATATTATATTGAATTTTTACCTACCCGCGCTACCACCAGGAAAGACTAACGAGAAATTAAAAACGCAGTTATAAACATTGAAAATTATAAGTTGTAAAACCTGTAATATCCTTGTGCTGTAGACAACAACTTCGACATGCCGGACCGCACGTTCCACTCGCTGGCGACGACGTGGCGCCTCATCACCAACGACTCGCCCACCGACGTCAAGGAGCTGATCCCCGAGCTGTTCTACCTGCCCGAGCTGTTCTACAACAACGAGGGTGAGTGCCGTGCGGGCGGCGCCCGAGCCCCGCCTCCGACCGGCTACTGACGGTGCGCGTGCGCAGGGCTGGAGCTGGGCGTGCGGCAATGCGGGCTGCGCGTGGACAGCGTGGAGCTGCCGCAGTGGGCGCCCGACGCGCGCCTGTTCACGCTGGTGCACCGCCAGGCGCTGGAGGCGCCGCTGGTCACGGAGCGTCTGCCGCTGTGGATTGACCTGGTGTTCGGCTACAAGCAGACCGGCCAGCCCGCCGTCGACGCCATCAACGTGTTCCCGGCCTGCGTGAGTGCTGCCATCTCATAAGTCATGTGCCTTTCGCTTTGTCTTCATTTGTCGATCACTGACAATAAACTGCCCTGTAAGAATGTGATTCTCTTGTTGTCCGTTGTGAATGCCACAGATCAGAGTGAGTTTTATATATACATATAAGGGTATAACCGTAGCTGACGATCACGGATGCGTTGCAGACATACTACGGGTTCGACCCGTCGTCGCTGGAGGAGGAGGTGGACCGGCTGGCGGCGGCGGCCATGGTGCGCACGTACGGCCAGGCGCCGCGCCAGCTGCTGCGCGCGCCGCACCCGCAGCGCGCGCCCGACTTCGCGCTCACGCACAAGCAGGTATATACAGGGTGCTGCGATCGTGGTGCGCAATTTATCTCGTACCCGTCAGAGATCATTCATAGGCGCGTGTGTTGCAGGCGAGCGTGTGCGCGGGCGCGGCGGGCGCGCGCTGGGGGCGCTACTGCGGCTCGCCGGAGCGCGCGGCGCCCACGGTGTCGGCGCGACGCGCGTGCGCGGGCGCGGCGCGCCTGCAGTCGCTCGCCAACCCGCGCGCCGTGGCCGTGTGCCCGCCCGCGTGCGCGCTGCTCTTGTGCAGAGGTGAGTCGTTGGACTTTCATTATGATTTATAACATCAAAAGAGTAAAAAAACATTTTTACACCCACCACTACCACCTCCAAAATCACCACCATTAAAATCATTGAAATGTTGTTCGAGTGTGTTGCGTGTCCGCAGACGAATGGTCGTGCGCGGGCGACGGCGCCGGCGGCGCGGCGGGCGCGGGCGAGGCGGTGTGCGCGGTGACGTGGGCGCACGCCGACCACGCGCTGCGCGTGCGCCGCCGCCGCGATCTGCCGCCCGAGACGCTGCTGCACCTGCCGCCGCACGAGCAGGTGCGCTCACGGGTCGCGCCGCAATCATTTAGATACTTTAACAGAGTCTTTTTACTAACAAAATCGCAGTCAAATTTACCAAAATTCCATTTTTTGTTCGTAAAATTAAAACGAAAACACGCAAAAATCAGCACATGTAGATCAACTGCAAATCGATGAAATCAAACGCTTTGATCGAAATATTGTATAATTGAGTGTAAGTATATGAGCAGTGTATTGCTAGTTGCGGCGCTCGGCAGGTGACGGCGGGCTGCGGCTGGAGCGGCGGCGGCGGCTGGGGCGCGTCGGGCGCGCTGGGGCTGTCGTCGGGGCGCGTGCTGGCGCTGCGCGCCGGGGCGCGCGTGTCCTTGAGCGCGCTGCACGCGCACCGCGCGCCCGTCGTGGACGTGGTGCTGTGCCCGCGCGCCAGCCTGCTCGTCACCGCCAGCAGCGACGGGCTGATTGTACTGTGGGACCTCAACGAGTGAGTGCGCGCTGACTGCCTGACACTCGTGTTGTATCAGACAAGACAACACAGGCTTCTGTAACGGTATCCCGTGTTATTAGATTTCTCCACATCGCTTAAAACACTGGTTCTTGCGGTTCTTGCCACGACGAAAATTAGTCCAAAAGTGGTCAGAAGAAGGTCAACCTATAGTTATAGTTACGAAAAAATACATAGCATTGGTTTAAATCGATGTTTTATTGCATGCATTAGACTGACGTACATCCGCACGCTGCCCAACCGCGGCATGCTGCCCGTGCGCTGCGTGGCCGTCAGCGAGACGCTCAGCGACGTGGCCACCGTGCACGAGCCCACGCCCGGCGCCGCGCCAGCCCCGCTCGCCGCGCCGCTCGCGCACGCCGACGAGGCCCGGCGCGCCGAGGAGAGCGAGTACGAGCGCGACGCCGGCTACAAGTGCAAGGCGCTCGTGCGCGTGCACACCGTCAACGCCAAGTTCGTGGGTGAGTCGCCGCGCCAGCCCCGCTCGCCGCGCCGCTCGCCGCGCCGCTCGCGCACGCCGCGCAAGTGCAAGGCGCTCGTGCGCGTGCACACCGTGCAATATCAACAAAACTTCACATTAGACCAGCCATCTTCTTGAACCACTCTTTATATCATCTGTCACAATGTATTCTACGACCATACAAATCGTTTCACCTATGACTATCCTTCATCTCATACACACGTAGGGTGTGTATGAGATGAAGGACTACCGTATACTGTTTATTTTGCCGATGAGTTATGTAAAACGTCAGTTTATCAGTGGTCCCTCTCGTGCCGCAGGCAGCGTGAAGGTGTCGGAGGGCGTGATGTGCGTGTGCTACTCCAACGCGCCGGAGGGCGTGAGCGTCAACTGCGTGGCGCTGGGGCTCGCGAGCGGCGCCGTGCGGCTCTACTCGTCGTGGGACCTGCGCCCGCTCGGCTACATCCCGCCGCCGACCAAGGCGCTGCCTCTGCTCAGGTCGGTCGTGTGCTACTGGCTCGCGAGCGGCGCCGTGCGGCTGTACTCGTCGTGGGACCTGCGCCCGCTCGGCTACATCCCGCCGCCGACCAAGGCGCTGCCTCTGCTCAGGTCGGTCGTGTGCTACTGGCTCGCGAGCGGCGCCGTGCGGCTGTACTCGTCGTGGGACCTGCGCCCGCTCGGCTACATCCCGCCGCCGACCAAGGCGCTGCCTCTGCTCAGGTCGGTCGTGTGCTACTGGCTCGCGAGCGGCGCCGTGCGGCTGTACTCGTCGTGGGACCTGCGCCCGCTCGGCTACATCCCGCCGCCGACCAAGGCGCTGCCTCTGCTCAGGTCGGTCGTGTGCTACTGGCTCGCGAGCGGCGCCGTGCGGCTCTACTCGTCGTGGGACCTGCGCCCGCTCGGCTACATCCCGCCGCCGACCAAGGCGCTGCCTCTGCTCAGGTCGGTCGTGTGCT
This sequence comes from Coenonympha glycerion, assembly GCA_963855885.1. NCBI lineage: Eukaryota > Metazoa > Arthropoda > Insecta > Lepidoptera > Nymphalidae > Coenonympha > Coenonympha glycerion. The sequence goes on from OY979635.1 coordinate 455,964, forward strand.
ACTGGCTCGCGAGCGGCGCCGTGCGGCTCTACTCGTCGTGGGACCTGCGCCCGCTCGGCTACATCCCGCCGCCGACCAAGGCGCTGCCTCTGCTCAGGTCGGTCGTGTGCTACTGGCTCGCGAGCGGCGCCGTGCGGCTCTACTCGTCGTGGGACCTGCGCCCGCTCGGCTACATCCCGCCGCCGACCAAGGCGCTGCCTCTGCTCAGGTCGGTCGTGTGCTACTGGCTCGCGAGCGGCGCCGTGCGGCTCTACTCGTCGTGGGACCTGCGCCCGCTCGGCTACATCCCGCCGCCGACCAAGGCGCTGCCTCTGCTCAGGTCGGTCGTGTGCTACTGGCTCGCGAGCGGCGCCGTGCGGCTCTACTCGTCGTGGGACCTGCGCCCGCTCGGCTACATCCCGCCGCCGACCAAGGCGCTGCCTCTGCTCAGGTCGGTCGTGTGCTACTGGCTCGCGAGCGGCGCCGTGCGGCTCTACTCGTCGTGGGACCTGCGCCCGCTCGGCTACATCCCGCCGCCGACCAAGGCGCTGCCTCTGCTCAGGTCGGTCGTGTGCTACTGGCTCGCGAGCGGCGCCGTGCGGCTCTACTCGTCGTGGGACCTGCGCCCGCTCGGCTACATCCCGCCGCCGACCAAGGCGCTGCCTCTGCTCAGGTCGGTCGTGTGCTACTGGCTCGCGAGCGGCGCCGTGCGGCTCTACTCGTCGTGGGACCTGCGCCCGCTCGGCTACATCCCGCCGCCGACCAAGGCGCTGCCTCTGCTCAGGTCGGTCGTGTGCTACTGGCTCGCGAGCGGCGCCGTGCGGCTCTACTCGTCGTGGGACCTGCGCCCGCTCGGCTACATCCCGCCGCCGACCAAGGCGCTGCCTCTGCTCAGGTCGGTCGTGTGCTACTCCAACGCGCCGGACCATGATAAAATGTAGTCCTTAAGGGTGGCCCATTGTTAACAATAACCGATGGTAAATGGTGGCCCACGATGAAGAGTTATCCATGGCTGTTGTGATTTGTTATTAACGGTGGCTCAAGGGCGAGATTGCTATTTGCACACTCGGATCGATATCGGTAAGGCTAACTGTAATGGTGGGTTGTAAAGGTGTAACTTGTTGTTGTGCAGCATCGCGTACAGCTCGGACTCGCAGCTGCTGTTCGCGTGCTACGCGGACGGCGCCGTGCTGGCGTGGGAGAGCGCGGAGGGCGGCGCGCGCCCGGCGCCCGTGCGCATCCTGCCCGCGCACTCGCTGCTCTAGCTGCAGCATCACGTGCAGCTCGGACTCGCAGCTGCTGTTCGCGTGCTACGCGGACGGCGCCGTGCTGGCGTGGGAGAGCGCGGAGGGCGGCGCGCGCCCGGCGCCCGTGCGCATCCTGCCCGCGCACTCGCTGCTCTAGCTGCAGCATCACGTGCAGCTCGGACTCGCAGCTGCTGTTCGCGTGCTACTGACGCTGTGCTTCATCTCCAGGAAACTGCATGACAAGAATATAGATACACAAATAATAGATATGATTTTATAGTGGTGCCAATTCTGTTGTGCAATAGTTATTTATGCAATTGTTGTATAATAAGGGGTATTAAAACACGAATGTGGGTATAATAATAGTATCACATGAGTATTTCAATACCTAATTATCAACAGTTGCATACAAGAGCTTATCTACACCCATACTGACTGACTGACTGAAAATGGAAATCTTTATTTTTCTCATAGATCTGATTTACAAACTTAGAAAAGTCAAAACACGCACTTAATACTGCTCACTGACTTACTCACTACTACTCACTGACATACTCACTGACTCACTCACTGACTGACTCACTTACTACTACTCAATGACTCACATACTACTACTTACTCACTAACTCACTCCATGACTGACTCACTGTCTAACTCACTCTCACACTGACACATCACTCCCTCCCTCACTCGCTGACAGACTGACACAGATGCCATGCTTCTTTAATAGCAGAAGCAGCAGCAGTATGAATGTGTGTAAGGAACCTTAAAAAAGAGTGTTATTATGAAATTCAGTACAACATTAAAGCACTGTTTTGGATGCAATTATGGTTATTAGAAGATTGGGTGTTCTAATGTTGGCAATAAGCTAACTGATTCAGATGCTTTAACAGAGAATTTAAAGCATGGGAGTAGATAAAATCTCTAAACTAATTTTACGTGTAAAATTACTTAAAATAGTGTAAAAATGCGTGAAATCTGTTTAGTTTATTTTGCAAAACAGAATAAGCACCATTAATTATATAGTTATAACGGATAATTATAACTTTAATAAGATTAATATCGAGCAATGAAATCATATAAGCTATAGGCAAATAAAAGACACTTTATTTTTAAAAATGTTTTTTGTTGTCCAAGACAACTGTGAGTGAGGCTGATGGGATATTTTGTATAAGAAATCATTTTAACAATTAAAGTATTTTTACATAATATGCCCATATGGAAAGTTAAAAGTTTATGAATATTTTTGTACTGATATTAGTCGAATTTAAAATCTGTTGCTATCGTAGTTATAAATTATTTCATAAGTTACAAAAACTATGCTACAAATAGACATTTGCGTGTATGGAATAATAGAATGGTGTCTTCCGTGCGAGTTATGTTTGTAAAGTTGACTGTGCCTCATTATATTATTCATGCCAAGTACCTTACGTTGTAGTATTGTTGAGTGCTGCTCTTGCCAAATGATAACTATATAGAAATAATAATCGTTATTTACCTAAATATATAAATAAATTATTATTGTTACAAGTTTTTTTTAGCTTTTTTTCTACCGAAATATGGTCGTCTGTTTTTAACAATGATTTAAAAAAAGATAATTATGAAAACAGATTTTTAGGAGGTATAAATAATATTTCTGAAGTATTTTATTATGGTGTGAATATAATTAAATACGGACATGTTTTATCATTCCAATTTTTATCTACCTACTTAATTTTATACTTTACTTGATACGAAATAAATGTTTATCTACTTTATTCCTCATATCCTCAAAATGCAATAACATAAAACATATCCATTGTGATTTTATGTAACTAGTGGTATAATTTATTTCTGTTGAAGTTTGAAATAAACATTTTGTAACCTAACTATTTTAGTTTGCATTTTTCGTACCAACCTTCGAAAAACGTACTTATCACTGAAAAACACGTCAAATAAATAAGATTGAAGTTCCCCTAATTTGGAAATAGATGGGAAATAGCTGCCCCTATGACACACATCGTAAAATGACTGACGACCTCCGTGGCGCAGGGGACGCACGCTCGGATTCGACGCGGAGGTCGCGGGTTCCATTCCCGCCACGGGCCACTTTGGAATTTTATAATTTCTAAATTGGCTCAGGTCTGGTTTGGTGGGAGGCTTTGGCCGTGGCTAGTTACCACCCTACCAGCAAAGACGTACCGCCAAGCGATTTAGCGTTCCGGTAAGATGCTTTGTAGAAACCGTTGGGGTGACAACTTACTCCTTCCAAGTTAGTACGCTAAGATCTTCGGCTGCATCATCACTTACCATCAGGTGAGATCGCAGTCAAGTACTAACTTGTATAGCATAAAAAAATATAGCCCCAAAAAAAGCGATTTGTTTTAAGTATAGAGTATAGACTGATTTAACATAATATTTAATATACATAAATACCAGTATATAGTAAACATCCAGAATCTAAAACACTTGAAAATGAAAACATTCATGCTCATCACACAAACATTTTCAATAGTGGGAATCGAACCCACGACCTCCGGCCAAGGAATACATAATTAGTACCTAATCAGGCGCAGAGTGCAGCATCGCTACAGCGCTACGCCTCAATGAGGGATATGTAATGTTAAAATAAAACTCAGAAATTCAGAAGTTAATTTATTTCCTCATTTGCCAATATTACAAATGTTGCTAAATCAAATAATTCATTCGGGTTTGTTTCTAAAGGGTGTACTGTAGACACTTACTAAGATTAAGTTGTTAGTGTGAAATCTTGACTTGAAACAATCAAATCTGAAATCTGTTGTGAAGATTAAAGAAAAGTAAAGTAACAACACAAATGTTACAATAACACAAAACCTCACTGTCAAATTGTAATCGGATCAAGTGACAGTGGTGGGGGGGTGGTGAGGGGTGGTGTGGAGGCGCGGTCAGTGGGTGGTGTGGGGGCGCGGTCAGTCGGTGGTGTGGTGGAGGCGCGGTCAGTGGCCGGGCTCGCGCTTGGCGCCGCTGAGCACGACGAAGGGCGAGTGCGTCTCCTTCTGCTTCTGCTGCAGCATCTGCAGCGTGTTGAGCGGCGTGTCCGTCGAGCTCATCTTCTTCATCAGCTGCCAACGGGATAATATGCGTGTTATGATTATTTGACATGTTAAATCTATTGTCTGTGAGGCCGAGGGTATCGCAGACTCGTATGCCGAGACAGTACACAGCACGGGAGCCTCTGGCGGGACATGGCATCACGAACTTTGTCATTTGTAAAGATATGATGACAGTGACAGCGTAAGTAATTCTTTAATAACCATCAATTATTTTAAAGCTTTTTTTTTTACTTTTTCCATATCCATCTCCCAGGTAATTTTAAGTCCCTATTAAAGGCACTACTAGGGTCTTTGAAGATTGCTTAAAAGGCACAATTTTATAAAATCGATAAGCACGCTAAAATAAAAAGCACTAAAATTGTTGAGTAAAGAAAATTTCCGTGCAAACCGCCATCTTGTTTCGCTTAGTGACGTCACTGGACCCGTCAAGATGTCGGTACCGCCCGCGGCACGTCAGTGCGCACTCACCCCCTCCTGCTGCGCCTTCTTGATGCGCTTCTCCTGCTTGTTCTTGCCGGGCCCCTTGCCGTGGAACTTGTGCGACAGGTAGCGGAACGCCTCCTTGGCGCTGAGCGGCCGCCCGTCGTCGTCCACGTACTCCAGCTTGATGTTGGGCCGGAAGTTGCTCTTCTCGCGGAACTCGCTCAGCGGGCCCGAGTACCCGCCGCCGCGCTCGCGCCGCCCGTACTTGTCGTCCTCGCTGGAAACAGTTTGAGACGATATTTAAAAAAAATATTAAAGAACTCCCGGGATTTTCAGTCGTAAAGATTAATAGGACGATCGTATTTTAGCAACGGGAAACAGCTTGGCTGCGTATTCAGTAAGTAAAATGAGATGAATCACCAATGTTTAAATACCTAGACTTTCCCTATTTCCAGTGTATGCCGTACCATATAAACCTTACTATAGTAATTAATCAGAGAATCGTTATCAGCTTGTACGAATCTCTTCTTTTTGATTAAGCTCGCCTGCTGAGTGGCAAAAGGCCCTACTGGTACTGCAGTGGTGCTCACCCGTAGGTCTTGTCCTCGATGGAGTAGTTGGCGGAGAGCGCGGGCGGCGGGCGCGCGGGGCGCGGCGGCGCGCCGGCTCGCTCCAGGTAGCCCTTGCTGAGCGCCAGCCGCAGCGCGCCCGCCACGCCCGCGCCCAGCGCCGGCTCCGCTTCCAGCCCCGCGCTGCTGCCTGCGCACGCATGTATTGTATAGGGGAGTCCCAAACCATAGGAGATACAGGTAAATTCACTTAGGAACCACGTAATCTTTTTTGTGAAAACAATTTTGGCATGTTTTAATTTTGATGAAGCATGAGTTGTCCATAGAAATTAAGAAATGGTATACTTAAAAAATTTATTCCTAATCGACTCAGTTTCTTGCAAGGAAAAAGAAAATATTCCGGCAGCGGAAGTAAATGAAAAGCGAAATAAAGAAATTGCACACTCTCGAGTGCGTGTACAGTTTCGTGATGGTCGGTTCCCGGCGGCACAGACCTGCGGCGAGGTCGGGCGGCTGCTCGCTGTGCACGTCCACGCGGCTCCACGCGCCCGCGCCGCCGTCCGGCTCCGTCTCCACCTCGGCCTCCTCGCGCTCGAAGTCCTTAAAACAACACGCACAAGTCGTTAAAATAAATACAGCTATGGGGGAACGTGTATTTCCCTGATGAGCACAGGAGCAGCTCTGTCAGCGAAGCACCCACCATGATCTCCGCGTGGTGGTCGCGGTTGCCCGCCAGCCCGTAGGTGGGGATGTCGCCGAGCGTGCGGCAGAACTCGGCCGTCGCGTCCAGCACCATGGCGCCGTCGCCCGCAGCCTCGTCGTCCGACGGCTCGTCCTTCACCTGCTGCAGGATCTCCTCCACCTGCGAGCGAACAATCACTTTATTGAAGGCCCCACCACCTTCCCATGGCCCCACCGCCCTCTCGGACTCTTGGGCCGAAACGCGGGAGGACACCCGAACGGTACTTGCTCTCGGCGCTTTTCCCAGCTCGGGGGCCTTCTTGAGCTCCCTACAAGTTATTTACTCTCTTCCTTGTCCCTTTTGTCTTTCTCCCCTTTCTGGGGCAGACTCTACATAGATGTTACTTCAGCCGCCGCTCCCAGCCTCCTCCTCTCACGACGAACTGTCTTCAAAACAGACAGTCATCTTTATTGAAGGCCCGTTACGTTAGTTTTTAGGGGTGTTTCCCGCAAGCACCGACCTTGAGCACGCGACTAGCGGCTGCTTCCGCCTGGCGCAAGCGTCGCGCGCGCGCCAGCGCCGCCTGTAGCTCCGTGTCCACCTCCGTCTCCTCGTCGTCCACCACGAGAGGCGCGCTGGACAGCTGCTCCGGCTTCACGTCTGCACAACCATTACAAAAATATCAGTACACTCGTACACTGTGACCCGACGTGATGGAACTCGCAAGCAACCAACCGCCGATACCAACGACCGATTGTCAGATGGAGTGCACTCCAAGATATTGCAATAGTTATTCTCAGAAATCAGCTCTTACGCCCCATTCTGCCCAATCATTGGCCACGATGCCAATCAAACCAAAATACTATTATAGCAATCACTTAACAGTACCTTTCCGGACGACTTTAAAGTTATGTCACCTAGTCGAATTTGTCGCGAGGTATAAATGTCAAGAATTGGTGGAATATACAAAGTAAAGTGTCGTACCCGTGTCGTCGGTGTGCAGCGGCGCGGTTCCCGCCTCGTGCTCGTCCACGTCGATCGGCTCCTGCTTCGGCTTCTTGCGGATCTTGCCCTGCACACACACACACACACACACATGTATCATACCACATGTATGAGATAAATCTAAGAAGTTCCTCGGCGAAGTACTCGGAAAAGTTTACCGAAGTCGAAGTAGGTCACCACACTACTCGGGAGAACTTCGCGAGAACGTTTTGTCGTCCTTTGACTCAAGCGCAAAAACCTACAACAAATTGAAGTTGCCCGAAGTGAGTCTGAAGTGGGTCGAAGTTGGCGAAGTTAGACGAAGTGCCCCTCCACACCGCTCGCTCCGTTCAACTTCGGTCCCACTTCGGTCAACTTCGCGAGTAGTGTAGAGGCCGGGTAACAACATAGACCAAAGGAAAAGTAACTCAAGCTCGGACTTTTCAGTTATATGTTAGTGGCAACTAAATTACCCTTGCTTAGCTTACCAGTATAAAGTAAACACTGTACAGAAACCTGTCGACCTGTATTTATCTAGCACGGTGGTCTATCGCCAAGGATTCTGGGAGTAGGCTGCCCTGTCTCTTTTCAGTCCTTTACATTTGACAGAGGTGAGTATAGTTGTTGTTATGGTACGCTGAATGAGCCCAGTACCGGGCTGGAATTAAGGAGCTCAGAAGTAAGGCAGCCGGCACTCACCTTCTTCTTAAACTTCTTGAACTTGGCGTGCACCTCGTGCTCGTCCATGTAGTCGGAGGCGATGCGCAACTCCGGCAGCTGCAGCGACTCCAGCCGCTTGTCCGGCCCGCCCGCGATGCGCTCCGCGCGCTGCGATACAAAATTTACAATAGTCACAGAATTTTTTTAACCGACTTCAAAGAAAGTAGGATGTTCTCAATTCGTCGGAATCTTTTTATTTTTTATTTTTATTATCTATGTATGATCACCGATTACTCGAAGACGCGTGGACCGATTTGAAAAATTCTTTTTTAAATATCACGAGAGCAAGTTTTTAAAGAAATATCATATTATGTATACTCGTTAATGTTGACTCATAATAACCACTTTTGTATATTATAGTCACACATAGTATATTGTATATAGTATATTATAGGGACACGTTGCGTCCATCTTGTCATCGTACCTACAGTGCGACAAGACTATCTTGGCGCGTGGCCAAAATCGGTACTAATAGTACACTGCTATCTTGTGATACTGTTTGATAGTTCGCTCTATCAGTATATCGCTATTGTATGTTGTGTTGTTTTTGCTTACTATCAACTATTTTAAATTAAAATTGAGGACATTTTATTTTCTGGATGCCTTTGTTCTATAACAGCGCCCTCATTCAAGTGCCAAGAGAGCCTTGTCGGACTGTAGTGAATACGGGTCTCATTTTTATACGTCTAGGGCAGCTATCGAAATCTGTCACCGGAGTGGACGGGTCTGCGACTCACCATCATGTCCTTGAGGCGCTTGGCCGCCACGGCGTCGTCGTCGCCGATGAAGAAGCCCTTCCTCTTGAGCGCCTTGCCGCCGTCGATCTCGTCGTCGTACTTGGCGAGCACGGGCCGCGAGAAGCCCAGCGACGCCTCCAGCTCCGCCTCCTCGTCGTACGCCTGGTAGCCGGCGCGCGCCTTCTTGCGCTCCTCTATGTTCTACAACAGAAGAGTATTGGTCATGTACACTTTACGGAGCGCTGCGGATTCTAGTTTTGTCCAGCGCCAGAATAGGGAAATTGAAAATCAAGGCGAAATTGAACATCGTGATAATAGGGAAAAACAGATATTCATCCAGGAGAAAATTTTTTCCTTCACGCACAACTACTGAAAATTTTTGGTTTAAAGTTTAAATGAAGATAGATTTCTTGTAAATTAACACAAAGGGTATTTTTTATTCCGGAAAATGGATGGTTCCCATAGAATAGGGAAAAACTAAAATTTACGCGTGCGAAGCCGGCGGGTATCTGCTAGTATATATAACTACGTCCGAGCGCCGTTGTGGATTAGTCTGATTTGAAAGACGAACGAAGCAACTGCAATCGAAACAAGCGATCAAGAGCGAAGAGGAAGCGAACTAAGGGAATACCATGGATATTGGACATTGGAACTGCAGAATAAAGTCGCACCTAGAGTCACCTGGTGTTTAACTCCATATCCTCGAACCCAGGTCCCGTAGCACTATTTATAAGAGTGAGAAGGATGAAAATAAATTCAGTATATTCTCCTAATACACGAACATGAAAACTTCTAATTACAACCTTCCACACGTTCTCTACACCATCATTTTAGCTTCCTTTCCTTTGCCTTTTTCTAAGGCCTTCGCACGGGAGGTGCAAGGGGAGGTTGTCAGCTCACCTTCTTGTACTTCTCGTCGTCGACGATGTTGACGTTGACGAGCACGTCCTCGGCGTCCTCTGCCAGCAGCTCCTTGTCGGCCAGCGTCAGCACCGTCACGCTCTCCTCCGGCAGCTGGGGACCAACCACACCATATGTATAATTGAGTGATCTATGCACAGTTCTGAAGAGTTCCCCACATATAGTGCGAGATAGCGATATACAAATAAATTCATCCTGACTACATTTCATTTGAAAGTACAAGGTTTTGAACAGATTAAAGATTAAAGACTTATTTCGTGGTTTGAAAACAATCATTTGACCAGATATATCAATCAAGAAACAATGACTACAGCGAAGACTTTCTGATGTATTCATTAGTCAAATTCAGTGGTTACAGCATAGGCTCTTACGGTCCATAGACGCCCAGTGGTGGGCATTCACACTCACCGCGTCGATGTCGTGCGCGACTCGCAGCCCCCTGAGGTGCGTGGTCTTGTACGCGTTCTCGCGCTCGCTGCCCTGCTCGTCCGCGACCAGCGCGCCGATGCCGAACTGGGCATTCACACTCACCGCGTCGATGTCGTGCGCGACTCGCAGCCCCCTGAGGTGCGTGGTCTTGTACGCGTTCTCGCGCTCGCTGCGCTGCTCGTCCGCGACCAGCGCGCCGATGCCGAACTGGGCATTCACACTCACCGCGTCGATGTCGTGCGCGACTCGCAGCCCCTGAGGTGCGTGGTCTTGTACGCGTTCTCGCGCTCGCTGCCCTGCTCGTCCGCGACCAGCGCGCCGATGCCGAACTGGGCATTCACACTCACCGCGTCGATGTCGTGCGCGACTCGCAGCCCCCTGAGGTGCGTGGTCTTGTACGCGTTCTCGCGCTCGCTGCGCTGCTCGTCCGCGACCAGCGCGCCGATGCCGAACTGGGCATTCACACTCACCGCGTCGATGTCGTGCGCGACTCGCAGCCCCTGAGGTGCGTGGTCTTGTACGCGTTCTCGCGCTCGCTGCGCTGCTCGTCCGCGACCAGCGCGCCGATGCCGAACTGGGCATTCACACTCACCGCGTCGATGTCGTGCGCGACTCGCAGCCCCTGAGGTGCGTGGTCTTGTACGCGTTCTCGCGCTCGCTGCCCTGCTCGTCCGCGACCAGCGCGCCGATGCCGAACTGGGCATTCACACTCACCGCGTCGATGTCGTGCGCGACTCGCAGCCCCTGAGGTGCGTGGTCTTGTACGCGTTCTCGCGCTCGCTGCGCTGCTCGTCCGCGACCAGCGCGCCGATGCCGAACTGGGCATTCACACTCACCGCGTCGATGTCGTGCGCGACTCGCAGCCCCCTGAGGTGCGTGGTCTTGTACGCGTTCTCGCGCTCGCTGCGCTGCTCGTCCGCGACCAGCGCGCCGATGCCGAACTGGGCATTCACACTCACCGCGTCGATGTCGTGCGCGACTCGCAGCCCCTGAGGTGCGTGGTCTTGTACGCGTTCTCGCGCTCGCTGCGCTGCTCGTCCGCGACCAGCGCGCCGATGCCGAACTGGGCATTCACACTCACCGCGTCGATGTCGTGCGCGACTCGCAGCCCCTGAGGTGCGTGGTCTTGTACGCGTTCTCGCGCTCGCTGCGCTGCTCGTCCGCGACCAGCGCGCCGATGCCGAACTGGGCATTCACACTCACCGCGTCGATGTCGTGCGCGACTCGCAGCCCCTGAGGTGCGTGGTCTTGTACGCGTTCTCGCGCTCGCTGCGCTGCTCGTCCGCGACCAGCGCGCCGATGCCGAACTGGGCATTCACACTCACCGCGTCGATGTCGTGCGCGACTCGCAGCCCCTGAGGTGCGTGGTCTTGTACGCGTTCTCGCGCTCGCTGCGCTGCTCGTCCGCGACCAGCGCGCCGATGCCGAACTCGGCGTCCATCTCGTCCAGCATCGCCGCCTGGAACGTCCGGGAAACTTCAACATTGCCATTTCTGTACAAACTTTATGATGAAACTTTCGATTGAGAACTTTAGTATAGAAACAACATGACAGAAATGGGACCCATTTTCGTTTTCGAGTCACCGACAGTAACTTCGTAAATGTAAGTGTGACGGTAAGACGTGACGCTCACCCGCTTGGCGGCCTCGCGCTTCTGCTTGTCGATGTCGCGCGACTTGCGCACCCACGCCGCCGCGTCCTCGTCCTCCGACTCGTCCGCCAGCAGCGTCGTCGTCTGCAGCCTGAGCACACGGCAATGTTACATCAGGGGCCGTACCACTATCTCTTATAGCAGTATTATTGTAATATTGTTTAAAATTTCCATACTGGCACTGTATGAAAATGTCAAAACAATATTACAATAATACTGCTATAAGAGATGGTGGTACGACCCCAGATCTAGTCTGTCACAATGCGGTTGAGACTTCTTTTACATCTACACGTTATCTTATTTACCACTTGACCAGTATTTAGTGATTAGATTATTGAGACTACAAACTTGTAGATTTTTTTCTGTTTTTCGGCAACACCAATACTTGTGGCAGTTTAAATTAAATTTGAGATTTATGGGGTCAATTCACCTCTGACAAAAATCAAAATTCTCTAATTGCGGAGACCGACAATAGAACCCTTCCATTTCCCATAGAGCCGATCAGTGCTGTGCATTTTCCTATATCTCCCTATCGCTTCTTGTCAGGTCAGAGTTCATGGCTCACTTGTTCTCGAGCTGGCGCTTCTCGCGGCGCTCCTCGAGGCGCTCGCGCAGCTTGTCGGCCTTGCGCTGCTGCGCGATGTTGCCGGCCGGCTTGTGGTAGAACTCGCCCAGGTCGTCCTTGATCTTGCCATCCTCTGTATCAACATACACGAGTTTCAGCGTAATGTTATTAATAAACCGGAAACGCAACCCATTAAGTAGATTACAGCTATTACGAGCTCTCTCGAGTCTTAATTGCATTTCACGAGGTCTAACGCTGGCGGACTCATTCGGCACACAGAGCTTAGCGATAGGATTTCCACTTGCATAGTTTATGTACGACTATTCTTACGACACTGGCCTTAAGCAAATAGAAAAGATTTATGTAGTCGACGTCTGCAGGCTGAAATTAATATGGTGAATGGAAGACTTACCAGCTTGCTTCTCTGCTACCTCAAGCGGCTTGAGGCCGAGCTTGGCCCTGAGCTTGTTGGTCTCCTCGATGGACAGGCTCTCCTGCGCCGCCCCCGAGCTGGCGGGCGCGGGCGACGCCTCGCTGGACTCTTGACTCCTGCTTGTGTCCCTGTTTATAATGTTTATACTAATTTAAATACTAAACTACACTTTGTACTTGTACTGTGATTAGCTAATAACTTTTCTTATGTTTGTTTTACTTTTTAATTCATAATTTGTACTAAAAGCTGAAATAACTTAGCAATACGTATTTACCAGTAAAACCAACTATACCATCAGCTAGGTAACAAACTGCTTTTATTTCTTTTTCTCTGGAACTATAGTCTGTAGTAACTTACAATCTAGATAATAGTACCGTCATGATTATAGAGAATAGGTATTTTTCTGGCCAGCAGTAACAGCGACTTCATCATTGCAGTTGATTTTTTTTTTCCTTTTTACACACTACAAGTTGGTATTAGTGGTAAACCCCACCTTGATGGTTAAGCATCGCCAAATCGCTTGGCCGTGCGTCATTTCTGACAGGGTGATTACAAGATGCGGCTGAAGCCTTCCTCAGACTAAAAATCTATGCATGACTAACCTGTACACGTCATCATGACGCGCGTCTCGAGCGTGGCTGTCGCGGTCGCGGGCGCGCGGTGCGCTCTCGCTGCGACTGCGCGAGCGCGCGGGCTCCTTTACCAGATGCGAGTCCACGGGCACCTCCTCCACTGCAACAATACCTCGAGATTTAAACACTGCCTGTAGCTAAACTAACAGATTGTAAGCCACTTAAAATATGATTATTATATCCTAATAGATGTCTCCACTCCAAAACACAACTGCCCCAATTAATGTCAAGGCTAATTAAGAACAGCAATACATCCATTGTAGCTTGCAAATCCTTTCAACAAGTCGGAGAACTGTACAATACAACTCATGGAAAGGTTTACGTTCAATGTGTATGTCCACATCTACTCTACGTACTCTGGTGTAGAGAAGGACAATATCGAAAAGAACACAACATGACTAAGAGCTCATGTATTCAATGTTTTGGCGGGTGAGGCTTTCAATCGAGTCGCCGACGCGACTTTTAAGAGGGTTAAAGAGAAAGAAAGAACGCTAAAGAGTCTCCTCAAGCTATCACAAAGTTGAGGGCTAAGGCCCTCAACTTTGGGTACAAGTACCCATGTACCTCAACAATGGGTATAAGTACCCATTTGCAAAAGTTTACTGTCACAGATAACTTAGAATACAAGAGCGGGTTCCGGACTTTAGGGCACCCCGACTCGGAAAACGGATAGGTGACAAAGAGAATGAGTGGTTCGCGGGGCTCCGTCGGCCGAGCTTTTAAGAGAGTTAAAGATATACCATGTTTTAAGAAATATTCAAGGCGGCATATTTCAAAACCCTAACCAGTGGATTCAGAGTTTTATTTGTTTTCAACAACATAATAGTTTGCAGCCAGCATAAGACCGGGGAATGGAAGATCATGTGTCAGTTTAAAAAAAATATAGGAATAGGAAGCATAAATATTATCGTTTAGTTTGTTGGAAACCATCAGTTGAGGCTGTTTAATGGGTTAAGCATTCGAGTTCAGGGCAGCAATGCAAAAGTCAATGGTCACAAGCCCCTTCCAAGATAGTAATAATAATCACAAGAATCAATTTATTTGTAAATTTCCTTACACGTCATAGTATGATAACATGTTCTCACTTAATACCTGGTGAAATTGCAGTAAAGTAATAACTCATAGTGCATAAAATAATCCTAAAAAACTTTTAAATTACTACTAAATCTAGCAAAATTAATATAAGATTTATCATTTGGATCAAATGGGAAGAGTTTGAGAAGTCTTTTTCATTCATAATAAGCCAGATTACTTACATACATCACATTTCTGGATTACTTACATTAATAATTACCTAATTACAATAATACCTATACAATAATTCCCTACTATACAGGGTTATATGAAATCACCAAATCGCTCTCTGGCTGTAGTTGTTTATATAAAGACTTACAACTCCTGTTCTACGACTTTTCAAAATTCAGTATTAATTTATTTCATACATAAAAATATTATTTCGGTAAAGTGACATTACCCTGTTGCGGTCGCACCGCGAGTTCGCGCGCCGCGGATTGCTACTTGCTGATGTTACATTACAGAGTAAGAACAAGTAGAGTATCTCTATAAAATATTGAATATTTGATATTTCTCAAAATATCGAGAAAAAAATAAGTCATAGAACAAAAATTTTTAGTTGTAATGTAAACAAATACAGGCCAAGAGCGATTTGGTATTTTTTATATAACCCTGTGTAATACCTATGTAATAATTTGAAATGACAAAAACAAACAAACAATGCAAGATTCAAGTGGAGAAACAAAAACCTGTCAAAAATGTTGTTTCATTTAGACTTGGCTCTAATCCAAAACTATCAGAAACGGTTATGGTTACAGTTACAGATATATTTTTATTTCAGATAACTGATAAGTTATGTTACGGTTCAGAGCTCCATAATATTACAAAAAGATATAAACAAATTCTAGAGAGAAAATCAGGGGTTTAAATTTCAAATTGAGTTAACTATATTAGGGTTTAAATATTATATTCTAAAACAGATTTTTATTAATTTTCATGCATAATATTTTTGAATATAAAAACAAAATATCAAACATTCCAGCATATCAGAAGTGTTCCAATCAAAAATTTTGAAATAATTGTAGTAAAAAGTTGAAATAATATATATTAAAGTTTTTTTTACGAAAAGTATATTTTACAGAAAAATAGAACTAGTGCATTAAACTCTACAACCAAAGTCAGTATTGAGGTTTGTGACAACATATGATTTGTACCGCTTTGCCTCTTGTGTAGTATAGAACCTGGTGCACATGTCTGTCTTGCACTTGGCTGGTTTTTTTATAATTCCTAATTATTTCTCAATTGAAAGACTGAGGTTTACTACACCTGCGTCATCTAAATTGCCTGCAACATTTAATCTGGGTGCCTTTAAAAGAAGAGTAAATAGACGTTTACTAGAAAAATGCACTCTATAACCATGCTTCCCATGAGGAAATCAAACTCAAGCCCATTTCGAATTCATAGAACATCTTCAAGTCCCAGATTCTGTAGTAGCGTATGTGTAATACCAACCTCACGGGTGCAGCACTCGGATGCGGTTTTATCTCGAATGCCACCGTTCTGAAATAATGAGCAGAATATGCCATTATCTTTGTCAATTTATTAATACGCTAGTACTGGAAATGACCTTCAAAATTCATTCAACCAAAGGCGACGGCCAATTTATACACGCCCGGAAATAATTGGTAGGTCTAGGACACGGGACCCGTTGCGGGGGGGGATGGGAGGGGGGTGAGGGGGAGGGGAGGGGGAGGGGGGTCTACCCCCCAAGCCAAATCGTACGAGGCCTAATACTTTTCGAGAAATAATTTTTTGAAATTAAAAAATCTTCACCTCTTCTCATTTCTTATGTCTTTAATCTTCTTAAAGGCCAGTCGACGGAGCCCCGCTTCGCGGGGCTCCTATTTCTGGGTGGTCATAAAAGAAAATAACCACTCAGAAGGATGGCGGGGCCTTGCAGGCCCCACCATCCTCTTCGTCACCTATCCCAACCGAGTCGGGGTGCCCTCAAGTCCCGAGCTCGCTTCGCTCGCTCCTGGACCATAAGTCGTTTGTGCAGTGATTTACGAAAGTTAGTGACAGTGTGAAGTGTATTAATACTAATATTTCGTAAAAATATAAGCAAATTGGCAAAAAATACGTAAACATAACCTAACAAAATGTGATTCATAATAAAAAAAAAATCTTATTATTTCTCGTTAATTTGAGTTATTTACGAAAGCTAGTGACATTGTGAAGTGTATTACATAAAAAACTTTCGTGAAAATATAAGTTAAGTGGCCGAAAATGCGTTACGGGTCCAGTGTCCAAGTTGAGCCAAATAATTTAGTAGTAGAAACGAATGGTTATGTTGTTAAGAAGATCATTAGCCAGTGCCTAGCGCCAATACGTAATGAAAGGCTACTAACCGTCCGGGGAGCGATCTTTCTTGCGGTCCTTGTGTTTCCTGTGCTTTCTGCGCTCCCGCTCCTCCCCGTCCACGGGCGAGCGTGACCTACTCCTGTGCTTCTTCTTTTTAGATTCCTTCTTGTGTTTTTTAGACCCCATTCTGTTTTTATTGATAGAAGACTTTTGATGAGTTAATTTTTCTTCTTCGGCAGCATAAAAACTACAATCTATAGAATCACAATACGAATTTAAGCAGTAAAATAATCTCCTTGCAATAAAACACGAATCCAATACTCTTTGCACAAATCATTTGTGATTTCATGACACGATTTGACATACGCCATTTTTGTTTATTTTGTCTATGACCAACATAGACTAAAGAGATTTTAGCCACAAATTCAAAATATTAAAAAAAAAGATAAATATCTGTGGACGGATTTGATATTATGAATGGGCCACGTCGACAAAATAAGCGTGACTATTTTTAATCTGTAAAGGGGCGCATAAGATGGCGTCACCTAGATTTTGACAGCAAATCTTGGCGCTCAACATGGCGCAGCATGTCACGTTTATGGGGCGCCTCCTTAGTTCTCTTATCTCTATGACAAAATTAGTGTGAAGTGGCAAATTACTCTATGGAAGTGGCGTAAATTATGGTGGATGGCGTATGGCAAAAACTCAGAGTAGGTAAGGAGCATGGAATTAATAATACTTCGTACAACTAGAAGGCTTACTGTGTATCGAAACACGCGCCGAGGGAGAGGTCATAAATCTTGGTGCGTCTCTTTCAAAGTAGTGTAACCATTCTTCTTTTGGATTTGATAGGATTGTTTGTAACTAATCTAAATAAAATCAAAAATATATATACACTAGCACACACCGCTCTTGCGTCTCATCATCTAATAAGCAATGTGGATACTTACTAATAATAAATAAAAGAAAAATGAGAAGTCAGAGCAAAAGATTTTAAGTCGTTACTGTATCTCATGCCTTTGTCCGATTTTTTTTGTTCAACTGCTGATGAATATTTGGCAGTTTGTTATGACAGATTGTCATACCTCTTAATAATTTTTACTTAATCCTGTAGGTAAAAAAAAATCATAAGTGACTTTAAACTACTTAACTCTTTTGATTTTATGCTTTCGATTTTTTACCTCGAGCTTCAATTTTATTTTCCTTGGTGTACCAGGCAATGTTTATGTCTGTATACAGATATCAAGTTTCATCTTTTTACATGAAGGACTTTTAGAAGATCCAGGTTTTACGTCTTCTGAATTAGTCAGGTATATATCGCGCTTAACACATTCTTTGTTTTCGGCAAAAATCTGTCATGAAATTACATAAAAATATGTTCCCATAATCATACCAATTATTGTTGTTCAGTATCTAACTTATTTATTAGGATACAATGTTGTTTATTTAAGTAGGTACTTTAGTAATACCTTTGGAAAGATAGAGGGAACCACTACAAGTTTCAACTTTTTTTGGGCCTCTGTTCGGAATGCAGTGAACAAACCACGAGCTTTTATTGAAGTTCCCAGGTGTCACGTCACCTCTTACTATTAATTTTTCCTTCAACTCTACATCCGAAGGCAAACTGGAAATGCAAATTATTGTTATTATGTTATAATATATAAATAAATTAATTGGGTCCACCACTACAATTTTTCCAATAAAATTATTAAAATAATTCCACAATATGCAATATTATTATCACACAAAGAAATCTTCTTTGTGATTTGGTTTTCAAATTGACACTTTGAGTTTCGACCGATGTAATATGAAATCTTCGATTAAAGTTAACGACCCTCATGAATTTTCAGTTAAGTATTTAAGTAGCATGAAATTACCAACGTACTTTGTTCGTACAAAGTACGGAGTACTACAAAGTACGTGGTGCGAAGTACAATTCCATGATAAGTAGTTTCAAGTGTAGTCACCCTAGTTCACACGGATGTCAAACTATTCACTATTCATTGTGCGAGAGGGACACACCAAGAAAAAAGATGTCTCGCTCGGGCTCATTTCTATTATGAGATATTGGTTACTTAAAAAAATATTTTAATGATATAGTAATAAGGTTCATTTTAATTGTTAAATTAATAGAAGTAAGCTTTCCAGTTGTACGAAGTACTTATTAATTCCATGGTAAGGAGTAGGTAATGAATGGTAATAAACAAAAACTTCATCTTCGGAAAAAAATTCTTAAGCCTGAGTCAAAGTCGCGTCCTGAGGGGAAGGTATTCCATATAAAAAACTATGCAAGCTATAGATTTGGTTTTATTTTTCATCATTAACTATTATTACGCATCAAAGTTAAATCATTGTTAAGTAGGTACCAAACTCTCGATGATATCAATATTTATTTTAAACTAGCTGTTGCCCGCGGCTCCGCCCGCGTGCAGTTCGTTTTTTTTAAAAAAATGTTTCCCGTGGAATTTCTTAACTTTTCCCAAGATTTCCCGTACAAAATGAGTGGTCTTTGGGTTCGATGGACCCGTAAAGGAGTCTTCTTCCAATCTCTCCTATCAACGTGCTATCTTCTTTTACACAATTTACCTATATCTTCTTTGGTCTTCCTCTACTTATACACTCTGTCGAAATCGCTTATGTTACTCAATTCGCATGGAGTAAGATAGAGTGGGGCGTGTCATCGTGGATTGTAATATCTATACTAACCAAACTTATCTTATTCTGAGATGATATCAACGCCCAGATATTGTAATTAAGCATGCTGATGCGCTACTGTGTACGTAGCAACCCGTTCCTGCTACGTACGGGTTATCTTGTATAGTTATACCAAGTTGCACGATCAAAAGGACGATTTAAACTGTCGATATTTCGACCCCGTTTTGATTGTGCTACGGAGATAAGTAGCTATAGGTTTTTTTTAAACATCCCACGGGTGCTCTCAAATTTTTCAGGATGAAAAGTATCTTAAATGTTGACCGGGCATATATATAAAGTAGGATCATAAAATTTCATTAAAATCCGTTACTTGAAAGACGCCTGCTAACTGTTTTTGTAATGTTTTCTTTCCCGCGGGAACTCGATTGGATTAATAAGTTTTACTTTATATATATTTTGTTAAAAAGGCAACATAAGGTATCAGCATAACCAATTTTACTAAATTAAGTTCATTAGTTGTTGTTTACAAAGCTGTTAAATTAATTGCAGTTTTTTAACTATCCCACGGGAACTCTTTATTTTACCGGGATGAAAAGTATCCTATATGTTGACCAGGGACATAGGCTACCACCACACAAAATTTCATTGGAATCGGTCCAGCCGTTCCAAAGATTAGCCCGTACAAACAGACAGACAAACAGACAAACAACAGATTTATTATATGTATTGATTGTATGAATCTCGTTGTATGAATCTAGTAATTTAGAGATCAACTTTAGGATATTTTATTCATAAAGTTTACAGTAATAAAACCAGGAAAAACATATGTTTAATTATTTAATTACAATTAGTAAACAATAATTGAACTCGGAGTGAAAGTAAGCGCGCTTACTACCACTCCGACTTTACATAATAATCCGTATCGATATATTATTTATACTCCGGGTATGACTTTGTATGTGCGTTACTGACTAATAATTAGTACAACACTTGAAAATCACGTTTTGACCAATGTCAATCAATCATGCATCAATAACATGGATGTCGTAGCGTATTTCTTCATTGATCAATATGCAGTAAAATCTGTGTGATGATTGATAGGTACTTTTTTAGCCGATCGCCCTGCTGTGGCACATTAATTTAAGTTCGGAAATGGTGGCAAAAAAAATCCGTAGGGAGTCGCTGGATTCAGAGTGAAACTGTCAATGGTGGTGATGGGCGGTCAACCGGCAAGCAATCGCGGCCAGCCACGATGGCTTCAATGGAATATTTTCCCGTCAAACAAACTTATTATATAACTAACAGCTGCTTCCACTATATAATGCAAAAGCTGTCTCGATACTAGGACGTGCGCGGAGCAGGGGTGTGCGGCTCCGACGTGGCGGCCGTTGGCTCGAAGTGCGTGCGCGGCGCGGCGCGCGTCTGCTCGCGGCGCACGCGCGTTGCGCGCACCAGCTCGGGCGTGGGCGGGCGCCGCACGGGCTGCGTCGACGCCATGCGCAAGTGCGCGTACAGCGGGATCTGCGCAGAGGGGACGAATATTATCGGGAGCGAGATTTCATACTCGTAAATACGTCTGCCCACGTCAGATACAAGCTTTCCACAACTTCATACGACACGCTGTACTGCGCTAGTCATTCTGATTTTTTTCAACATCAGGTTTTTCCGGTGGAGCCGTGACGTGATGATGCAACTAACCGGCTAAAACCGGCTAAAATCTGAATCGGCGCCGCATGCATGAACTCATAGAAGTTAGAACTTTCTGAATTTGTCATTCTAGCTCGTGCTGGAACTGCAAACGAGGTGAAGTATAATATGTCATGCGCACAGTGGGCAGAGAGTCGTCGAGCGTGGGCGGCGCTTGGGGCTCGGGTCGCCGCGGCAGCGCGAGGTGGCGGCCCAGCAGCGGCTCGGGGGCGGGCGCGCCGAACGTGCACGTGCGCAGCTCCTGCGCGGTGATGTCGCGCAGCTCGTCCACCGCCGCTTGCCCGGGCACGTAGCGCGACACCCAGCCGCCGCGCCACACCTGCACACGCGTTACAATGATTTCACATACGTACTGGCCGATAATTTGATAACGCGGTTGAAAATCCGTTCAATCAAGCCTACCTCGAGTCAAAATGGAGAAGATTGATTGATATAAAAGAAGCAAGAGCTTGAAGCTACCCAACATCTGCAGGTAGGTACTCGCCGCCGCCAAACGCGCCAGCCCGACGAACTGCTGCAATCGAAACTATAGTAAGGAATAGAATACACAATAATTAATATGGACCTTGAATGTGGTAAAGCTGGCCACCTTCCGAACGTCGGGCGGGAAGCGCGTCACGTCGAGGCTCCAGGGCACGAAGCTGCCCAGCGTCTGCAGGTACTCGCCGGACAGCCGCCACACGCGCACGCTGTAGTCCGACGAACCGCTGCAATACAAACTAATGAGGGAACAGCCAAGAAGAACCTTCACCATTGTTGTGTGAGGGTTTCGACTATCGGAAAAGAATCGGAAGCTCAGCGGAAAAGTTCCACAAGCAAAGGAAATTCCTTCCCGTGACTCAAGAGCGGTCACTTTTAGGTTATCTGACTGTGGACCAGGACCTTGAGATTTGAGAATGTGTCAACTCCCAACACGTTCTTTTTGCTTGTCTTTAAAGTCGCTCTATTATGAGGAATCTCCTAAAAGAGGAAAACAATAAGGCTTTAAAACACCCTTATAGTCATTGACGCACTGGCTTTTTTGACTATAACCAAAACGGTTCAGTTACCTGAGCACCAGCTGCAGGTCGTCGAGGTACGCTAGCGAGGTGACGCAGCGCAGGTGTGCGCGGTAGCTGTTGAGCAGCAGCGGCAGCGGCTGGTCGCGCACGCTGCGCTTGGCGCGCCCCTCGATGCGGTCGCGCCACAGGAACGGAAACGTCAGGCGCAGCTGAGGCATGTTCACGTGCACCTTCAGTACATAAATATCCATTTACCCACCGGAAAGACTGGTTTCTACCCCTAGAGTTACAGCGTACATAAAGTCCCAAAAGTTCTGTCAGTTTTGTCTAAGTAGAGTAAGGTTTACATGACATGTTTAATAAAAATAAATGATTGAGGGATTGATTAAACTCATGTTTTCGGTAAGAACAATTTCCTTGCCTCCTCGTTCCTGAGGTAGTTCTTCATGAGCCACACTTTAATGTAGCCGACCGTGGTGCCGGTGAAGAGGAAGTCATTGTGTAGGTTCGTGGCGAAGGCGGACACGTAGTCCCCGGCGGTGTGGATGCCCTGGAAGGAGCCCTGCAGCCCGCCGGCTGGGTGGTCCGACCAGCACTGCACCTGCCCGTTCTCCAGGGCTACTATGAGAGACGCTGGAATATCCCAAGTCGGCATTTACTCAATTATTAAAGGCATTAGGCAGCACAGAAAAAGAACCTTGAACTACAGATCAGGAAAACGGGTACTATTTTAATAAATAATCCATAATTATACAGCTAATAAAATTTTAATAAACTTTTGAATTTCGATCTTGCCTGTAAGCTTTTTAACTGTTTTATCTGCACCTATGCTGATGTATTACCAACCGACGCGCATATGGCAGGGCCTGGTGGTGAGGAAGATCATGGCGTGCACGGCCAGCTGCCGCATGTTCTGCGCGCGCGCCGGCAGCGCCACCGTGGATACGCGGCGCGCGCGCGCCTTCTGCATCGCGGCCGACGAGTCGATCAGCGACTCGCGAGCTGCGCCGATGCTGGTGACGCAATACTCCCTCTCAGTTGAGCAATTATCATTTATCAACGAAATTTTCCAGTACCTAACATCTCGTGGACAACACTAGATGGACTAACATAAAAAAATGGGCTGTGCATTTTAGCTGGCGCATTTTGAAAGGTGAAAAGTCGAAAAACTGCGTTTTCTAGTTAAAACTTTTCTTACAATCAACATGCGTGACAGTCAATGAGAGGGACCATCACGCTGATAGGTTTTGGGAATGTTGTGGTGAACACTCAGATATGCGGGTGGCCACATGCTCATACATACACATACACAGTACACTCCTAAAATTTCGAGAACTGGAACCCGGAACCCCAAGTGTTACAGACCTACTCATACACAATCTTCATAAAGGATGTTTAAATGACCTGGGTCGCATCATCACGGAGGTGCTCCGCCGGCCAGCCGTCGGCGAGGAGGCTTGCGGCGAGGCGGCGCGCTTGCTGTACTGAAGCTTGATGCGGAGCATCGGCTCCGTGCATGAGAAACGCCTGCCCAGAAACATCATCACTTTCAGGAAAATAAGCTATGTCTAAGAGGATGAACCTACTTAGGTAGGTACACCGTAACCTGTACGCGAAACTGTAGCTAGAAGATTCCTTTTCTAGTAAGAATGCTAAAGAGTACCTAATATATATGCTCCACGTCACTGAATGAAGTGCAAACCGAAAGATTAAAGGTTCGCTTCTCGATGACTACGAAGAGTTCGTACCCATTCCTAATCCTAGTTAAAACAGCCATGTTTAATATGTTCTGTATTACTTAAGCCTTATTCTCGTGACGCAAGCAGTTTATTTTCATAGACATGGTGATACCTATATGGCTGTCCAGTTTCCAGCTTCCAGAAGATAAGCTCTGAGTTGTAGGAGGCGGTGGCGATGGTGAGCGGCGCGCGCGTGGCGGCCGCCAGCACGTCCTCCGAGTGGCGCGTCTCCCACGCCTTGCCGCTCGAGCTGGTGCCCGTGTCCTCGAACTCCGTCACGTGGCGGTTCCAGCCCACTGCTAGGATTCTATGGATATGATAGTACATCCCTTGTTGTTGAGAAAACTAGCAGAGAATAGCTCAAAATATCCGATAGCAATCGTAGAAATAGAAATCAAAAGAGATGAAGTGGTAGAGGGCAGGGCATATCGGTCACAAGGATGATAAACCTTAAGGTACTGAAATCTAGGTTTTACAAGATGGCAGTGATTGGATCCAGAAACTTATTACGGCGCCATGCACTATCATCAATATAAACAGAAGCAGTTAAATAAATCAGAGCTACCTATTTGTACATATTAAGCGAATAAAATATATAACCTTCCCTCCACCCAGAAGCAACTGGTAACTTCGCACATGTGCTCAATCGCCAAATTTCTTAAACATATACCGGTGTTGAAGTTCCAGACCTACAAAACTCAAAAGATTAATTGGGAGTAACACGAAAATTATTTACATTCTATAAGCTGAAGTTAAAGTCTTTTTAAAGGTATAAAACATGAGAGCTAATTTAAGAGCCAATACTTAAAAAACTTGGATGTTGAATTAGAAAAACAGTCCCTAAATTAGCCGAAGATGAAGGTTTTAAGTGTAACCTTAAGCGTGCCGTTTCTGGCGCCAGTGAGCAGCAGCTGGTAGCCGGGGTCGAAGCAGGCGGCCGTGATCTCCACAGGTATCAGCTCGCCGTGCAGCAGGCGCGTGTGCGCGTCCCGCACCAGCACGTTTCGCTTACCTGTGCGCACCAACGTTCTTGCTCTGTGACTATCGTAGTCATATCGGGCGTATCTTTGTTCTATCGTGACATCCAATAAACTTTGCCTAAGACGATTCTCTGCCACTTTCCTGACACACACACCCTTGCATATCGAAACTCTGTACCCTGCCACGTATAATCAAGGTTTTTTTAAGATCGAATTGAATAGGCATTATCTAGGCAAAATGGGATGGTCAGACAAGCTGAAGAAGTCCAAGTGCATCTAATGGTACTGACCCATTAAGGATGTGAAACTAATATAACCTGTGACAGGGTCCCAGTTGATGATGATGCTGTCCATTCCGCAGGTGATGACCACCTTGAACAGCGGGTTGTACAGCACCCTGGCCACCGCGCGCGAGTGCGTGAACCCGTCCGTGTGCTGCGCGTTTAGCTGCTCGTCCAGGACGATGACGGCGATCTTGATGGCTGCCAGGATGAACTCGCGGGTCGCCGGGTTGTACACCGCAGATATAGGGGTTCGCTCGCCGATTTGCGATGGGATGTCAATGTACGTCTGCGGGATCGATGATAGAATTGATACATCTTGACGGTTAAATTCATCCAATATCGACTTCATGCAATCACATCTGAATTTGACAAATAAAAAATGAAGTATCACTTGATATTGGGTGAGTGGAAGCCTCGCTCGTTTCGTAAGTAACCTTGATAGCGTCACTACGGTGACTACGGTGTCAGACGTCAGTGTACTTCTAGTAGTTGCAGCCTCTCGTAATTTTCCTCACCTGCAGACACACCTGTCCCTGCACGTCCCACACCTTGATGACACGGTTGCGGGACAGACTGTAGACTATCTGGCCGTTCTTCTGCAGCACCAGCGCAACGATACCAGCGTGGTGGCCTTCGAAGGTCACGTTGGGCTTGCTGGGGACGAATGGGCTCCACACGCGCACCACACAGTCAGGCCCACCGGTCACTAACACATGCGCCTCCTCGTCGAAAGCGAAACATTGAATGCCCTGAAAAATGCATACTTAGTATTCTAACAACAAATTGTATTCGAACAAAGAAACCAAATTGTAGAAACCGCATTACAGGCTTCTCCTTACACCGCATCGCACATTAAGAATGGGCTCTGTTTCATACATACTAGACGTGACTAGACATAAGTAGGCCTTGCTGTAGAGCCTTAAATTTTTACTCCCTCATTTTGTCTGTCCGTTTGTTAGCCAGTTAAGACCTTTTTTTTACCTTTTCAACCCGGAAAATGTTGTGTGTCTTGGAGCCCGCGAGGTCGCACATCAGCAGCGCCTCCGGGCACGTCGAGCATGACACGATGCAGTGCAGAGTCGCGTAGAACGACACCTGGCGCACCCAGTCACTATGTACCCGCCCCATCTCTATCAGCCGCATCTCCGGGAGACGGTGGGGCTGGAAATGAACATGAACGTGTTCAGTAATAGAAGCAGAAACTCCGCTACTAACATTTCTACGATTGATTCCGACAAGAATGATATTTTATAAGATCAACGATGAAGATGAAAGATGCTGCAATGGCGACTTTGCACCAGGAAACGTAGTACTCACAGATCCCACAGAACTGATAAAAGGGACAGTCTTTCAACTTTCAAGTTCAGATAGCAACCGCGCATGAATCAAATAATGCGTTATCGGAAAGCACCCTCAACATATTGCTTTTCATTAGTCATTATTGTTCACAAAAAAATCACGCAAGCTATTGGATTCAAGCACCTTGGAAGAGTCTTATATATCTAGTAGCGGAAGGCTATCGCCTGAAACGTTCGAAAGAATTAATTTACCCGTTTCTGCAGATCAACGTGCCTCAGCTGAACCAACGCGCGTCCCGGCTGGTTACGAAAAGGTCCGCGCTGTATAGGTGAAAACGTCAGCACCCGGACATTGCCTCCCACGTCACCACATATCAGAAGGGAATTCTCATTTGGATCTTTGTTAAAATGATAGTGCATTGTGCATATCTGAAAACGGCAAAAGATGATTTAAAAAATGCTCTTTGCAGCGCATGATTCTCAATTTCTCAGGCGGACAGCCTCTTCCATCCAGCTCTCTCGCTAAAAATTCGTTTATCCACACACAGATGAAAACGTAAGGTAATTCTCTCCGCGTGTCTATAGTTTTCCAACAATACGTACTATGACTTATGACGTGTAACAAAAGAGAGCTAGAGAGATGAAGGACGGATGAAAGTGAAACGCTCGCGCCGAGATATGGATTATGGGAAAACTCCCAACTATTATCCTCAAAAACTCACAATGTTGTCAGTATATAAAGCAGTTGCAACCGTATATACATTAGAAAATCAGAGCAGCGTACCCGGGAATCGAGACCAGGATTAGGAGACAAAAGTTTGAACAACTTGAGTATTGCCTACCGCAAAAGTATCAACCGTGACCCTGTTTTCATTATTTCTGGGCTGTATTGTTGTTAGGTTCTGGATCAATTGATATTTTAAATCTTACCATATATTCCCAGCTGCTGATGACTATCTTGAGTGTAAAGGTCTTCGCAGTGCAGTCGTAAAAACGGAGGTCGCGCTCCGTTGAGCTGGTCACGACGATGTTGACGTCCGGGAGGCACGCCATGTCCGTCACCCACGTGGAGCGCACCTTCAAATGTGCTGCAGGGGTAAAACTGTGATGATATTTTCTTAAATTACTTACTTGACTAAACTAGCACTACGCCAAATCTTAAGAAAAGATGCAGATGAAAACTTTAAATAGCCCTCACAGGTTGCTACGTACAGCATCGTATGAACGCTAAATCGCTTGGTGATTCGTCTTTGCCAGTTTGCCAAGATGTAGGGAACCAACAGCGATCCGTCCATCAGACTCGACCTAGCCAATTATAAATTATAAAATCCAAAACTGCCACATGACGAAAAAATCGGCTCACAAACTTCGTCAGAGAAGTGTCGTCAAAATTGAAGCGCAGAGAGGTGGTAGTTAATAAGAACCGTAGTGAGTTTAAATAGAGTAGGTATTTTAGAAATCATTAGTGGAATAGTCCAACACTGACATCACAGCCTGTAGGTAATTACGAGATTGACTAACGGCTGGAAGAGTACGCCGTCCGCAAAAGGGTCATCTCGAGGGACCACCAGTTGATCATGCCGTCACGGCTCACCGTCACGTAGTTACCCTGCATCGGGTCCGTGCTTCGATCCTGTATTAGGAACGATGGTTTTAACAGGCTGACTGCACTGCCTTATCCAGATAATATGGTATTTTATCACCTCAGAAAATAGTGGGTTTCAACAACACATTGTAATTGGCGCTAAGCTCAAGATTACTTTGTTAGCGTTAGCATAGATTTGGCAGCTCAAAATCTTTCTATTGGCGCTTACTCCATCGTTAAATTAACTCCACTGACGTTGATTCTAAATGTGCATTGCTGCTGAAAACTTTCGATAGCTATAAGTCACAGAGTCAGCAAATAAAACTTGGAGAAACAGACTTTTATGTCTCCAACTGTTTTGATTTCCTTTTTGATGTTGTGAATTGTGATAGTAAGAGCCCCTAACCTTGGCGACATCCGGGCAGAAGCAGATCCGGGAGACGGGCTGGCGGTGCTGCGAGCGCATGATGACTGGCAGCCCCATGATGGGTAGCTGCAGCAGCGCCCGCTGGTTCTCAGGGTCGTTGGTGAAGTAGCCCATTAGCAGGTGCGACACCAGCTCGTCCCAGTCGATCTCGCCGGTGCGCGACGTGTTGATCTGTGAGAAAGTTAACGTCACCTTATGTTAATCTTTAATTAATCTCCCGCTACACGTGATAATTTCTTGATAGAAAAATCCGATTATTATCAAACTCGATCGAATTTTGTGTCATAAAATTCTCAGTACCTAACTTTTTTTAAACAGAGTTTCCTAACGAAAATGTAGGTAGGCCTCTGTAAAGGTTCGAACGGAGGGGAATGTTATGAAATGCTCAGTACCTACTACCTACTACTTAATCAGCAATTATGCTTTTGTTACTTGTTTTACCGCCTTAGATTGCACGTTCAGCCATCGATGGTCGAACCCTTGTATTCTTGTTAGGATTGGGCTATTGATCCTACAATATACAAAGATGAAGAAAGAAACGATGTTTAAATGTAGGTACAGGATAGAATTAAAACGTAGACCCAGTACGCTAGATACCTTCATGAACAGTATATTAAACTCTTCGTCATCGTATTCCACGTTAAGCAACGTCCTCAATACTGTCCTAAAATGGTCCGGCAACATTCTATTTTGATACGCCTCATGAAACGCCTCTTTGATTTTCACCATGTCTGTCATGGTGCACCTCTCGTGCAGAGGGGCGTTGCGCCAGCGCACGCGCGACAAGGGCGCCGTGCTGCCCTCCGACTTCGAAGTAATCGACATAATAGACTTCATATTATCACTTTCGTTCCCCATCTTTATTTACAGGTTTATGTAAACGATATTATGAACGTTTACGTTAACTGTTTTATTTGAGCTATTTTGTTTACAAATATTGAAAGATTGGGATTTGAAATTGTCATAAATTAACAGTCAAAATCCACTCAAAACTCAATGCTCAAAACACTCAAAATCAACCCTAAATCATAAGGATTTAGGGTTGATTTTGAGTACTACTATGTCAACTAAACTGTAACAAATAGGAGTCCATGTAACAAAGGTTTTTTTTTAAATCTTAATTAATCATACCCTGGACTGAAATTTTTTAGGCAACCCACTTGCGATATATTTATTAACATATTCAATTGGATATAAAATAGTTTTCATCCAATAAACAGCTCGGTGAAGGTCGTTGTATAGCGGGATCCTAGACTACGTGTAAAAGGTAAAATCTGTGTGTGTAGGTACCTATACAATTAATTATTGTCTCATTGTCTCAGGGTCAGAATAATTGTTCTGAGATTATAATAATTATCTATAATATATTTTTATTATAATCAAGAGAATATAGAAACTTACAACTTGAGAAATATCTCATAAAGTTATTTGAATTTGGCGGGCTATAATTATAATTGTAATATTTCGTACCTACTTTGTCTGGCGCCTTTAAGCCCCAGACAAAGTACGAAATAAGCACCAACAGTTTCTTCGTACCCAAAGGGTAAAAAAGGCACCCTATTACCACCGAATATATTATACTGTTGCCGGTATAACAACAAATACTAAAAAATATAACAAAATAAATATTTAAGGGGGCTCCCATACAACAAACGTGATTTTTTGTTGCTTGTTTTTACTCGAAAACAATTTTGAATTAGTTAGGAAGAGACAATGTAATGTTTGTTATAGCAAGGTTATAGCTATGTCGATTTCACGCAACATTATAAACGCATATGGCTGTGTAGAAAACTACAGCTGCTCCACTTGTAGTTTCGTTCCTCGTAGGATCCACTCGCCGTGAGCTGTCAAAATAAAATTATAAGTTGTCTATGATTATAACCTAGAAAATAGAAATTATAAAATAAGATAGGAAGACTAAATAGAACAAAGGAGTAAAAATAAAGAAATCCAATATAATGTTTTTAACATTAAAATTACTAGGAAACAGACATCCCTCGTTCATAGCACGCACTGTGTTTGTCAAGAATAACAATGTCGAAGACGCTTGTCGGCTGATCAACAGAGTGCTCGGCAAGGATGGTATTTTGGAGCAGTACCGACTTACCAGATATTACGAGAAACCTTTTCAGGTAAATATCGTTTTTATTATCTAATTGAGTAAATATCTGATGGATTCCTCAAAGGCTAGGACGCTCTGTAATTCAATTGAAAAGAGTTCGTCTTCTTGGTAGTTAGTAATTGTTGGATAAGATTATACATTTGATAATATTTAGCCCCTGATAGTCAGAAGAAAAGTTAAAGAAGAAGAAATTTATCGAAGAAGTTACAAATGCGAAGGGTAATTTCGACGTCCTTATTAATTGTACATGTTAGCCTAATTGTTTTTTTTTCAGACGAGGCGTCGTATAAACCATGAGAAATGTAAAGCTATCTACAATGAAGATATGGAAAGGAAAATACAGTTTGTACTTAGAAAGAATCGGCACGAACCGTTCCCTGGATGTCATTAGATTAAAACTAATCACTTTAGGATGATGAATGTACAAGGCTAGACTATAGACTTCACTACATGTCTGTTATTTGTATCACCAACTTAGTATAGTTATTTTTATTTTTTCTACATAGTTATAGTTATTTTTTCACTGACTATCACTGGGTCTCCGAAGGATTCCTTCTAAGTCAAATCAGAAAAAATGATGAAATAGCCACTAAACACTGAGTACATAATAAATTGGAATTAGTAATTAATTGCAATAGTATATTATATTATTTGTTATAAGTGTAATCTCTTCGGTTCATGTCATAATAAATAAATGAAAAAAATCTATTAGAAACTTAACAGTTTATTCTTAGATTAAAATATACATTTTTCTAGCAAAATATTTACAAATACAGGTAATAAAAAGTCCCAAATATTGTCCCAAGCTCAAGTCTTTGTCTCATAAAAAAGTAAGAAAGCTAAGGCGATAGTGACTAGATGCGCAGTTTGGCACGGCGGGGGCCCCGGGCGCGGGCTGGGCGGGCGAGCGTGGGGTCACGAGTAGTTGAGGCAGGTGTCGCGCCGCCGCACGTAGAAGTGGTAGCGGAAGCAGCGGTGGCATGTCTTGATGCCACAGCGGTAGCTAAGTCCGCCCTGGGGTTTGCCCTTGCAGTACTTCAAACCACAAGGGTACCAGTTCACACATACCTGACAACAATTTTAACGTCTTTTACTTAATTGATAGAATAGTAAAATATCAACCAAAATTAATAGTTTGTACTTGTCTGTCTCTTGTTCTCTTTCCATCCCTTGTTAACTAGGCCTAGTTATTACAATTACATATGGGTACTAGCTGATGCCCGCGACTTCGTCCACGTGGGATAAAAACTATTCTATCTTTTAAGTTGGACCAAATGACAGATATTCACGAAGTTTGAACTAAATCGGTTCAGTAGTTTAGGAGTTCATTGAGGACAAACATTGTGACACGAGATTTATATATATTAAGATGATACTATACAAAGAAGTCTAACACTCAGTTTCAGTACCTCTAAATGGCAGATGCACTCCTTAGAAGCATCAGTTTCAGCCACACACACACTCACAGCTGGACTGCCCTCCGAAGCATCAGAGGTGAGAGCTTGTGGAGGGAATGGTATCACTTCTGATGAAAATGATGATGGCTCCACACCTGCAAGAAGTATGCTCAATTTAGTACAGAGGGGTAAAAACAGAGATTCATGACAACCCAAATTTTTTTAAGATTTGTCCCCGTGCAATGTTGAAACAGATTAATGTTAAGTGTAAGGGCAGTGGCATGTAAAATAATAGTCAAATATAGTTCGTAATTGTCAACACTCTTTGTCAACACTAGTTGACACTGACTAGTGCTAACACTCAGCAGTCTAAGAGAATCTGGACTTAACCTGCTCTGGGAGTCCAGCGGGTGAGGTCGGCAGCACGGATGTAGACCCGGTCTCGGGCAGCTGCACAGTGCCTGGCCGCTGCAGGCGACAGCAGTGCGGTAGCGCGGCCCGCCCAAGCAGTGGCCGTGGTCTGACGCCACCCCTTATCCTCCTCCGCTACTCGCACTGTACCGGGGTTTTTCTGGTATATGTTACAAATGAGGTCAATACAGTGATTGACATTATGTAGAAAATACAAGTATATCTAGGTATAAAACTTGCTGGATTAATGTGTGATTTAACAATTGTATTGTCCCTTCCAAATCAGTCAGTTTAATAATGTTAAAGCATTATTAAACTGAGTGAGTGTTTAGAGCATTATGCCTCAAAATGTAAGAGGTTCTATAGACACAAAATAGCATTCATTTGGTAAAATATCATACCACAGAGCCATAAATAGTTAAGGTAAACTTAGTTTTAAGTCGACTTGTAGTTATCATCATTATTATGCAAGAAATGTCATACTGACGTTTGCAAGAGCCTGTATGTTAGGCCTATGTGAAATAAAGATATTTTGATTGATTGATTGAAAAGTATCTAAAAGAGATGTCTGGTTGTGTAATGCTCGTTTTCACCAACACTAAGAAATGCCTAAGCCAATATGTGACAGTTTTCACTTACAACAAGGTGTCTCTTAAAAGTGAAAACAAGTATAAGTGGTGCTCACCTGTCTAAGCTTAGCCATAGCGTCGGGCGTAATGAAGTCGGCTTGTGCAGCGTGGGTGAGGAAGCACAACACCTGGTGCCCTGACTGCCCCAGCTCCTCCTCGCCAGGGATCACCACCTTCATGGCTTCCACCTCCTGCATTCATAGGGACAGTAGTCAGTAACAAGCATTATAATACTTGGGCGAGGGATATTTTGTTTCTTTTAAGTGTAAGTGTTGAATTTCATGCAGATTCTTCTTGACGCAAAACTGCCTTAGAACTTGGCGGCAGTCTGTCATTCTTATACGTATGGGAAATTATAAATGATTTTGTGGAAAGGAACCAAGTTGATACTCCAACTTAGTTTTCTACATCACAGATCCTGTATCTACATGTTACCGAGGACAAAGCAGCACGGAATTATTTAATTTGCTTATTCAGTATTCACTCACGTTGGTAAAGTCGACCAGTTGGGAGACGTAAACACCGTCCAACCGCAGGAATTCCAGAGTCACTGAGTCTTCAGACACGTTCGCCGTTATGTTCTCCTGCATAACATCACCGCCCTGCGAGCATTCAAAACTCATGCTTAATTCACAACTCCCGAGAATGGTAATATTTAACAACAATGAATTGTTTACATGCCTGATTCCTCACGTTGATGAGGAGTTGAAGATTCGACGGATCCACTAACGCGTACAGCAGAAATATACACTTCAAAGGTAATATTTCCATGGTCATGTTACAGGTTTAAAAATAATAAAATTTAAATTAATTAACTTTCCATTTCTAATTCTTTCAGTGTCTTTCAGTTTCTTAACGTGAAATCAACGGGTCTGCCCGCGAAATTCAAAATTTTCGTGGTTTTTTGCAATTTGTACGCTAATTAGACATGATAGGCTTATGGCAATCAATTTGCGAAAGTGGCAGTATCATCTTTACATTATTATATCAAAATATTTGCATAAAAATGTGTATCATAGGATATTAGTCCGAGTATCGAGTTTTATGTGAGTAACTCGCAAATCTCGGACTAATTTCTTTAACTCGACACTTCCGAGCAGAGTTTTTATATAAACACGTGAAAAAGATATTGGGATTATCGCAATTTGACGGCCATAAGCCTATTATGTCTAATTAGCTTAAAAATCGCGAAAAACCACGAAAAATTTGAATTTCGCGGGCACACCCGTGGTGTGCTCCTTAAGTAATAGGTATAGGTCACAGAACATTAGTATCACAGCACACTGCACAGACCAGGAAGGATCAAGGAACCGAAAGATATCACAGAGTAGGAGTACCCTATTAATAGGATACTCTGTCTACGCCTAAAATGTTTTATGCACAGAACATTATTATGGTTTTATGTCTATGACCAAAGAGTATATAATCACTACGTCTATGACCTCGCCGCCGAGTCTATGACGGAGTACTTTTGTCAAAGAACAATGGTGCGGGCCCATACATCGCTTTCGGTCACGTTACGCTATTGCAACTATAAATGAAAAAATATTTTTTTGGTTGGACCTGCAAGCCTGAACTCAATGCTAAAAGATTTTTCTTACAAAAAAGTGGAGAAAAATTAATATTTATTTTCAAAATATTGTATCTGAGTATTATAACAACTGCGACCTCCGCCATGAAGCATCTGAGAGCATAGACAATACACTATATACTCTTTGATAAATACTTGTCACTTGTCCCAGAAGTTGTCAATGTCGACAGTTGAGACCATGTAGCCATCATGTAGCTGTCGGACAATGTTGCGAGATGCCGGAATTAAAAAACTCCAATTAACTGAAAGAAAAATCTAATTGAGTTAATAAATTAATATTGAATTACAAAATCACAAATATTCAAACAGTTTATTTAAGTGAGACTGGCTCACACGGAAAAATAATATTCAGTTTTACTCCAACGCAATGGTAACCCCTAAACTAATTTAATCTTTTTATGTAAATATATTCGAATAAAATAAAATGCAAAAAAGAACGATTGAAATCGACATTTATATTTATTACTAGCTGTTGCCCGCGGCTCCGCCCGCGTGCAGTTCGTTTTTTTTACAAAAATGTTTCCCGTGGAATTTCTTAATTTTTCCCAAGATTTCCCGTACAAAATGAGTGGTCCTTGGGTTCGATGGACCCGTAAAGGAATCTTCTTCCAATCTCTCCTGTCAACGTGCTATCTTCTTTTACACAATTTACCTATATCTTCTTTGGTCTTCCTCTACTTATACACTCTGTCGAAATCGCTTACGTTACTCAATTCGCATGGAGTAAGATAGAGTGGGGCGTGTCATCGTGGATAGTAGTAGTTCAGACAGTGCAAGATTATCTTTTTCTATATAATTATTTAATTCATCACCGTCATGTGCAGGCTTTTTAATTTGATCGGAAACATAATTCCATAGGCCAAGTTTCGATAGCAATGCTTTTGCATGTATCCGCCAAGTATCATAATTTTTTTTTTTAACAAAAAAAGAATTTTATTTATTTATTTACTAGCTTTTGCCCGCGGCTTCGCCCGCGTGAATTTCGGGGTTTTACAAATCCCGTGGGAGTCCTCGATTTTCTGAAAAAAAAAACAGCATATGTTAACCTAACTTTGCTAATTGCTCCAAAATCTCCATTTTTCTAATTTCCATCGAAAACTACGATGGACATAATTGTAATTTTTGTTTTAATGTATCGGTAAAAAATTATTCCCAAAAACGCTTAGAACGACATTTAAATAACTGGCTTAGTTTTTGAAGTAATTAGGTAAAACAACGTTTTTCTGTTATATTCTTCCGCAACGCTGCATACTAACCTAACCTTTTTTTTTTTTTTTTTTTTTATCGTGGGGAATCCTCATGGATACCCAGTCGCCCGGGGGAGCGGCTGGGTTATGCCGGACTCTTACCGGCTAAACCCCACGGTGTTTCCTCCTCGCACCATATGACGGGAACACGGGAACGCTTGCGCAAACCTCCGCGAACCCGCCGGTGCCTGGCCGCTTGCGCAGACCCTCCACGAGGTGGAGCATGGAGCTCCCCTCCAACAGCAAGGCCCGCCAGAAACACCTAAGCGGGCCTTACCTCCTGGGCGCCCATCCGTAAGGCGACGGACCCCCCCGGGACCGCCACCCAGGGGCCGTGGGCACGGGTAAGCCGATACCTGCGAAGCTTGCTCCTGCACTTCGCAGGCATCGACCTCCCATGCCCCGCGGCGGATCTGATCTTTGGCTCCGCCGCAAACCACCAAACGGCCGCAGAGGACAGGGAGAACGGCAACGACACACCGACACTCCTCTTCCCCTGCGGCCCCGCCGCCGACGCATCTAACGGTGCGCCACCGTTTGGTCGCGGGAGACAGGGCGAGCGGCAACGACACACCGACACGCCTCTCCTCCCGCGACCCCTCCTGGCTGCAGGAGACAGAAAACTCTGTCCCCCGCACCCCTCTTGGACGCATCCAGAGCGGGCCCATTACCAGGCCCACTCCGAGCGTCCCCTCCTGGATTCCTTTTGGCTTCACCGTGGGGCCCAACCACGGCTACTGAGCCCCCCCATCGCGACAAGATTGGAATCCATCGGGGGGGATACTAACCTAACCTAACCTAACCCATCAACGTATTCATAAGAGTGAGAAGGACGAAAATAAAATCAACGTATCCGCTTAATAGTCAAATAATTTCAGAACCTTTACCTTATAGGCATTTATAGCATAAAATTACTATCACAAATTCTATTGCTCAACTAAAACACATATTTTTAATAGCGAAACAGTTCTAATATCAGAAATTATACAGGAACACCTTTTTAGCATTATTAACCTGTATCCCATTGCTTAACCAAAACACACATTATAAATAGCGAAACAATTGTACTTTCAGAAGCTTTATGGGTAGGTACCCATTTCCACATTGATAGCATTACTAATTACTATTATATTATACCATATCCCATAGCTCAACTAAAACATACATTGTCAGTAACGAAACAGATGTTAGTTCAAAAAATATTATTAACCTGTATCTCATTGCTCAACTAAAACACAAAATGCTAATAGCGAAGCAGTTGTAATGTCGGAACCTATAATACGGGTACCCATTTTCACATTTATAGCATTATGCATTATTTATAGCATTATAGCATTATTATTTATAGCATTATTATCCCATATCCCCTAGTTCAACTAAAACACACTTGTTAAATGCGTACAGTGCTATGTTCAGAACCTACATAGTGGCCATTTTCACATTTATAGTGATAATAGATTCAGTTTTTGCCCGCGGCCCCGCCCGCGTCAAATTCGCTTTTTCATAAATCCTAAGGGAAATGTCATTTTCCCGTTATCGTTCCCTATTCCAACCTTTAAACATGCTTTCAAGCCAGTTCGCTAGAACAATCTATCTATAGATGTAGCTATAGATTGCTCTAGAAAATTTGGTATTTTGAGTATCCCACGGGAACTACGGATTTTTCCGAGATAAAAAGTAGCCTATGTTTTAATCCGGGTTATAAGCTACCTATGTTCCAAATTTCAGCTAAATCGGTTCAGTAGTTGCGGCGTGAAGGAGTAACAAACATACACACAAACTTTCGCCTTTATAATATTATTAGGATTTATTTATTTATTTATTTATTTAAAAGCTCAAAATACAATTTTTAACAAAGTGCTAAACTTATATGTAACACAATAAACATAAAAATTGTACCTATGCGGTTTGTGCACTGACCACTGAGCTAGTTAAAACTGTGTTTCAGTGGTCAGACCTTCCAGATGGCACAGATGAAAAATACAAAAGAGCACCGTGATAGTTAGCAAAAAGTAATTTGCGATACAAAGATAAAAGAAAAAATATATATATATATTGTTTAAACGCGTGTTTCTGATTATTACTGTGTGAAGTGAACGTGTGTGTGTGTGTGTGTGTGTGTGTGTGTGTGTGTGTGTGTGTGTGTGTGTGTGTGAGTGTGAGTGTGAGTGTGAGTGTGTGTGTGTGTGTGTGTGTGTGTGTGTGTGTGTGTATATGTGTGTGTGTGCGTTTGTGTGTGAGTGTGCATGCGTGTGTGTTCGTGTGTGTGTGTGCGCGCATGTTTGTCAGCGTGCGTGTTTATGTACAAAGAATTACCACTATAATTTATTTTTACTCACTAGTAATTTCTCTGTTTGTTCATAAGATAGGCTTAACAGATAGTCATTCAAGGACCTCTTACATTCTCGTGATGTAAGTGAACAAAGATTTAAGATTTCATCTAAATTGTTGTAAATTTTGGAACCTAGGACGTAGTATTGCTTGCCGGCAAGTGATGTTTTGTGAGATTCGACAATGCAGGGTTTCTTCCTACGCCTCCCCCCAGCCGCAGCAGCAGTTGCCCAGTGAGTAATATTAATAGATTTATGTCTGCGGAGGGACATTTTCAGAATAAAGATTTTTCGAACAGTTAGAACCCTAGTATC
Organism: Coenonympha glycerion; assembly: GCA_963855885.1. Classification (NCBI taxonomy): domain Eukaryota; kingdom Metazoa; phylum Arthropoda; class Insecta; order Lepidoptera; family Nymphalidae; genus Coenonympha; species Coenonympha glycerion. The sequence continues at coordinate 494,103 of OY979635.1, forward strand.
CCTGTATAAAAGCTCCGTGCTGTACCAATAAGGCAGGCCGAGCATGGTTTTTAATATCATTCTCTGGGCACGCTCCAGGCGCATCAGCACAGTAGGCCCTACACCACCCCAAGCAGTTATACCATAGGATAAAATCGACTGCGCTAAGGCACAATAGACAGACTTTAGGGTGTCTCGGTCTAGTACTTTTCTAAGAGTTTTGAAAACAAAAATTAGTTTACGAGTTCTTGCTACAGCTGTGTCAATCTGCATTTGCCAGCTTAGGGTTTTATCGATTGCCACGCCCAGGTATTTAATACTTTTGGTGGGAGTTATTGGTAAACAGTTACACGAGACAGAGCATAGGGACCCACACGTGTGAGCTTTGATAGAGAAGTTGTCCATTGGTTGCAGATTAGAGCGAAGGGAAAAGGAGATATAACGCGTTTTAGAAATATTAAGGGTTAGTACATTAGTAGCAAGCCATTTGGAGACCACTGCTAGTGCTTTTTCAGCCGTTTCTTTTACAGATTCCCAGTCAGACCCATCAACGAGTAGAGCTGTGTCATCAGCATATGACATGACTTTGCAGTTAGGCATGTCGATGTGACAAAGCTCGTAGATATATATGAGAAATAAGGTGGGACCAAGAATGCTACCCTGTGGTACGCCAAAATTAAGATGCCTTTCTTCACTAATATAGTCCTCAATTTTGACTTGCTGCGTCCGTCCAGTCAGATAGCTACGGAAAATGTCATGGGCCGGACCACGAATACCTAGGCATTCCATTTTGTGCAATAGTAATAATTTTCTCGCTTCAACGGTTCAATACGTACGTGGTGACTCATTTTTCTATTTTCTTATTTTCTCACGTAAAGCCCATAACCTTTAGTCCATGTAGCAGTATTGATAATACAACACCATTCGAGAAATGGGTACAAAGGATTCCATCAGTAAGACATTTACATATTTTTGGGTCGAAGGCATTCGTTTTAAGAAAAGAAAAGAAAAATGGGAAGTTCGAAGCCAGAGCGATACCTGGAATTTTTGTTGGATATTCGGAAAATCATAAGGCATATCGAATTTTTAATCCAAAAACAAGGAAGATGATAATTAGCAGAGATGTTAAAGTAATGGATAAAATGTACTATGAAAAAGAAATAAACGAAGAACAAAAACAGTATGATATCAATAAAAATGAAATTGAATTAATATTATCACCTGAAAATAAATGTTCAGAAAATTATGAAGACTTGGAAAGTCATGAAGTTAATGAATCTGAACAGGAATCAAACGTTGATGAAATGTTTGTCGATGCAAAAACAGAATCAGATGAAATGAATAATGAAACTTTAAATAATGAAGAAGAAACGACTACTTCCGGTAATGAAAAGCGTCAAAGAAAGCCACCTGTATGGCAGAAAGATTATGAAATGGATGTAGAACAATTTTTTCTCTGTGAAAAAGATGAAAATAGTGATGAATGGGAAGATTCAATAAAAAGTGAGATCGAATCCCATCTCAAAAACAATACATGGAAGGTCGTAAACAAGAATGAAAGTAGAAATCTGATAGATAGTAAGATGGTTTTAAAATATAAATACAATGCAAAGGGTGAAATAGATAGAAGAAAAGCGAGATTAGTAGCGCGAGGTTTTAATCAAAAAGAAGGTATTGATTATACAGAAACATTTGCACCTGTTGCGAAAATGAGTACGATAAGACTACTCATCGCATATGCGATTGAAAAAGACATGAAATTATCCCAACTAGATGTGTGTACTGCGTTTTTGAACGGCGACATAGATGAAAAAATTTATATGAAGATGCCGAAAAATTTGGTTAAATATTTAAACATTATAATAAAAGAAGGGAAAGATAAAGACATAGTAAGAAAAGCCAAAGAAATGCTACAAGATGTAAATAAATACAAAAATAATGGGATATGTCAACTAAATAAAGCGATATATGGATTGAAACAAGCGGGTCGGCAATGGTTTTTAAAATTGCATGAAAAATTAATGGAAATCGGCTTTAAGAACTCCACAGCGGATCCCTGTTTGTATATATTAGAAAAAGATGGAGAAAAAATATTAGCTAATATTTATGTAGACGATTTAATACTGGCATATAAGTCAGAAAATTTATTACAAGAAGTCAAAAATAAATTGCAGAAGGCATTTGAAATAAGAGATATGGGTTCACTCCATCATTGCCTGGGCATACAATTCACCCATGTAGGGGGAGAAATGATGTTGTCGCAGGCGAATTATATTGAAAACTTGATAAATAAGTTTAACATGGGCGAATGTAAGCCGGCTTCAACACCAATGGAAACTGGTTTAAGATTGGAGAAAGAACAAAATAAAGAAGAGATGAATGAAATCCCATATCAGGCTTTAATTGGTTCTTTGATGTATCTGGCTGTAGCAACACGTCCAGATATCATGTTTGCTGTGAGTTATCTGAGCCAATACAATACCTGCTATGGAAAAACACATTGGCAAGCTGCAAAAAGAGTTATTCGTTACCTAAAGGGTACGATGGATGTAAGCATCAAATATAAGAAAAACGGGATGGCATTAGTAGGTATGGCTGACGCTGACTGGGCGGCATGTACAATTGATCGTCGGTCATACACCGGATACATTTTTAAATATGGAGGAGGATTGGTCAGTTATGCCACTAAAAAACAAAGATGCGTAGCATTATCAACCGCTGAAGCAGAGTATATGTCATTAAGTGAAGCAGCTAAAGAAGCGTTACATTTAAAGCAGTTATTGGAAGATATTGGAGAACCTGAACAAATAGTTCAAATATACAATGATAATTTGGCCGCGCAAAAATTAGCAAGCAACCTAATGACTGGCAAGAGGTCAAAGCATATAAGTATAAAAGAGCATTTTATTAGAGAATGTGTTCAAAATAAGAAAATAAGAATCTCTTATAAAAGCACTGAACACATGGAAGCAGACCTTCTTACCAAAGCATTACCTCTACCAAGACTGTTGAAATTACTGAAGATGGTAGGGTTGAACACTCCGACTTGTGAGAAGATCCCAAGGTCGTAGTGAGGGGGAGTGTTATAGATAATGTATATTGTTCGACTTTAGAATTTGAATTGGTTGCTATGACAACTTGTTGTTGATATTCTTGTGTCAAGAAAAAATAAAAAGGCAGAATACTTATCTTGTTCAGATAATATGTTTTATTATTCATCTACCTAATTAATCGCTAACGGCTGTACTGGTGTGCTCTAAATTCACTGCAGCATTACTCTGCTACTCTCTCTATATACTAAAGATTTAAACTGTCGATATTTCGACCCCGTTTTGATTGTGCTACGGAGAGAAGTAGCTATAGGTTTTTTTAAACATCCCACGGGTGCTCTCAAATTTTTCAGGATGAAAAGTATCTTAAATGTTAACCGGGCATATATATAAAGTAGGATGATAAAATTTCATTAAAATCCGTTACTTGAAAGACGCCTGCTAACTGTTTTTGTAATGTTTTCTTTCCCGCGGGAACTCGATTGGATTAATAAGTTTTACTATATATATATTTTGTTAAAAAGGCAACATAAGGTATCAGCATAACCAATTTTACAAAATTAAGTTCATTTGTTGTTTTTTACAAAGCTGTTCAATTAATTGCAGTTTTTTAACTATCCCACGGGAACTCTTTATTTTACCGGGATGAAAAGTATCCTATATGTTGACCAGGGACATAGGCTACCACCACACAAAATTTCATTGGAATCGGTCCAGCCGTTCCAAAGATTAGCCCGTACAAACAGACAGAAAAACAGACAAACAGACAAACAACAGATTTATTATATGTATTGATTTAAAAAAAAAGCAAGTGCCGAGTTGCTTGCCCGTTCTTCTCGGTGCAGTGCTACTTTCCGAACGAGGCGGTAGAGTCTTAACGTTTCGCAAGAGCCTGTAAGTTAGGCCTATGTGAAAGAATACAATTTTTGAATTTTGAATTTGAATTTTGACACAGTTGTTATTGTCTTGTATTCTACAGTCTGATCTAAGAATTAACGTAGTACTTGAAAATAGGTTTTTCTTTAGTATAGTCTGTTACATGTTGTTCTCGTATAAAAGTGGACCGATCGTCAAAAAGATGGAGCATAAAAGTGGAAAAGTTTGGCATCCGGCAACACTAGCAGTCAGGAATGTGGAAACGGAACCTATCAGTATCAATTGAATTTCTTTAAATATTTTATTTTTTGACCCGTCCTTTACAATAACCGGTGATACCTTGAAAAAATTCTGTTATTTATTAGAATCGTCTTGTAATAAATATTACATCTAGACGCTTAACTTTATTTGTGTACATTTCTGCCCATGTTCAAATTGAGGTACCTACCTACCTAGGTAGGTAGGTATTCAGCCCATAGGTACCATACCTACCACAGAGAAAAGAAGACCAATTTTTATGTAATTCCCTGGTCTGTGTTACCTATAGGTACCAATCCTATTTGTCCTATACCCTATACCTACCTAAGTCCGACAAGGCCAAGGCCAAAGAGTTGGCCAAGGCTCTCTAGTCTCTTGGCACTTGAGTTGAGTGACCACAGAACACTATATTATTGTGAGTGACATTGTCAGGAGGGCGTTTTTATAGAGCTAGAAAATAAAATATCCTCAAGTAGGTACTCCATGGCTTTACACTATAGATTCAGCCACAGACCAGAAAAGTTACAATTCTTTTCACATTTCTTTTTACGCAGGAAAATAAAAAGGCAGTTTATATTTTTGCATTATTTTAAAATCATAATCTTCAAATAGGTATTAAAAAATGATTTCTTCGTGTTTCATATCCAAATTTTATGTTTATTTTTAATGCCTTCAAAAAAGGGAACAATTAAATACTTACACGTTCGAGATTTGAGAATTTTGATTTGATTTTCATTTATATACTCTTTGATTTTCATGTTGTGTTGTGTTGTGCTAGTGCTTGTGAGTTGTGTTTTATCTACTGTCTTTTTCAATAATTTCATCATTACTTGCTGTTTTGTATTGTATGTTTTGTTGAAATCAATTAAGGTAGCGATTAGCGTGGCACAAATGTTTTTATTTTGAGGTCATTACATTGCACACGATTCGACCCGATGCGCGACCGAGTACGTCCACTACGTCACTCGAAACGGATAGAACAAGGGCGATGTTGAATAGCGTTCGTAAAATTAGACAGCTGTCGCTTCATTTTCAGCTGATTTTTGTGTACGCTTCGAGCACCAGCAGATCCGAGCATCCCGTGCAATCTTTGACCTCAGCTTCGTGTCAGTAGCGTTCAGCGGAGACAAAGAAGTCGAACAATCGGTGCTAGTGTGAACCGAAGTGAACAAAGGGAGATGCTGCACTGAGGCCTCGGCGCAGGCTGGTCGCGCTCGCTGGGTGCGAATATCGCGCGGGCCGTGGGGCAGCGGGCGCGACGTCACGCCGCGACGCCGCCGATGCGGCGCGGCTCGTGACGGGCGGCGCGCGAGCTCGCGCAGGCAGCCTGGCCTCCAGTGACTCCGGCGACGAGGGCCACCGGCCGCCGCGCAAGCGGACCCGCAGGCTGTCGCCCGGCGCCGCCATGCAGCAGCCGTGCACCAACGGCGCGCACCTCAACGGGGACGCGGCGCGCAACGGCGAGGCGCCCGAGCGCCTGCTGGGCCAGACCGACCAGGAGATCGTGCGCCTCATCGGCCAGCACCTGCTCTCCGTGGGGCTCGAGTGAGTACCCGCATCCGCTGCCTTTCTGACCAGGCAGGGCACATCTTGTGTTATGCCCCGCACTGATTATAAAGTGTTAGTTTCTGGAAGCTCATTCCATAGATATATAGGTACATTTGAAATGAAATGAAATGAAATGAAATTCTTTATTTCACATAGGCCTAAATAATAGGCGCCCATGAAATGTCAAAAACTCTACCGCCAAGTTCGGTGCATGCAGGTTTGCACCGAGAAGAACTGGCAAGAAATTTGCTTTCAGAGAGTACAATAAAGAGTACTACTTATAACAGAGCAGATGACTATATCAACATTATATTGAAACAAAAGACTGACAGAATTTTTACACATCTATGAGATACTTGCTGCACACTAATGTTTGTTAAGTAAATAAATGCTACACAATAACAATGATTATCTTTGTTGCAAGGTTTTCCTCTTCACCTTGTAGGCTTGTTACTAACTGAAGTATTGTTACTTTGTTGGATATTATACATTTCTATAAAAGTTATATTCACTGATAGGTGATTGACCCCTAGCTATGCTTACATATTTAGATTAGATGTTTATGAAAGTTAAAGAAACAACATTTGGGTTTAGAAAAGTAATTCGATAAGTCTGAATAGAATGTAAATGTAAATAGAATCATGTGTTAGTGTTATGTGCATATTAAATAAAATTGATCAATGTCTCTTTAGTAAGTACTTTTGTTCAGCTGCTATAGAATATTAATTGAGAAAATATTTAATTCAGTTTTTAATAAATGTGACTGTTCACCTAGTACTGAATTAACATAGAATCCAGCTAGATACCATTTTTGTCCAAAGATGGTTTTTTAGGAAGTATGGCATTATAACGAGTTTAACATTTTGAAGTAAATAGGTACAATATGTTCATAGTTAGTAAAATATCTTGTTGCCAGTGATGCAGTAAAATTATGCAGAATCTGTATCTGTTGCACTCTCTGTTGCACTTCAGCAGGCCTGCAGTGCAACATGGACCCCATCCTGTATCCTCATTTTATTGCCCCACAGGCAGCAAGATATTACACAGAGTAGAGTAGTATATTAAGTTTTGTGTATAGATATATAAATTCTGAATCTCGGAAACGGCTTGAATGATTTTCATGAAATTTGGTATACAGAGGGTATCAGTCGCAGGGGCGATAAATCGATCTAGCTAGGATTCATTTTTAAAAAATGTTACATTTACAAAAAAAATACCAAGCTAATAAGCTTGGTCACCCAGATATTAGTGTAGTAATGGCACAGTAGATTTATAACTGTGGACTGTGCTTAAACCTAATTAGTTATCAAGACAACAATGTGGTAATTACATATTAATCACCTTTTCACCCCAACTATTAATAATGCAAGTTAAAGTGGTTACCACAAAAATATTACAGCAATAGTAAAATTTATCAGTAAAAGCATTGTGTTGAGGTAATCTCTTATAACATAATTTCATATAATTACTGATTTCACATCACTTTTTATGCATTTCTAGCTTCTTAACTTGTCTTGAATTTTTTATTGTAATATAGTGCATAAAAGAAATCTTTTCTAGTTTCTATGAAGTAATATGTAGTAGTTTATAATAAAGTAATAAAAAAATTGGAGTCAAATACCCGATTCTTGCAAGTTGAATGAGAATATTTTTTTCCTAGCATGTAGTTATTATAAACTGTATAGTCTTACTTGTTGGTTCGGTTCTGATGACAATGCATTTTCATTGTAATCATGACCTGTAAGCACAAACAGGATAAGCTCCTGACAAAAGAAACTAAACAGTACAGTTACATAATTTTGTAGAACAAACAAATGTGCTCATTGGTTGTAGCAAAATGATTTCATAGAAGATAATCTAGCTGACCTCAAATGTACAGCATCCACAGCTGTAGCAGGGGCGTTGACGAGTGTAACGTGAGATGTGTCTGTGCAGGCGCAGCGCCACCCTGCTCATGGAGGAGTCGGGGCTGCACCTGGAGCACCCGGCGGCGGCCACGTTCCGGCAGCACGTGCTGGCGGGCGACTGGGTGAAGGCGGACCACGACCTGCGCGCGCTGCACGAGAGCTGCTGCGCGACTCGCCGCACGTCGACCCGCACAACCTCGCCGTGAGACACGCTCGCACTCCACAGACTCGCACGTGTGAGGGTGCACCTGGAGCACCCGGCGGCGGCCACGTTCCGGCAGCACGTGCTGGCGGGCGACTGGGTGAAGGCGGACCACGACCTGCGCGCGCTGCACGAGCTGCTGCGCGACTCGCCGCACGTCGACCCGCACAACCTCGCCGTGAGACACGCTCGCACTCCACAGACTCGCACGTGTGAGGGTGCACCTGGAGCACCCGGCGGCGGCCACGTTCCGGCAGCACGTGCTGGCGGGCGACTGGGTGAAGGCGGACCACGACCTGCGCGCGCTGCACGAGCTGCTGCGCGACTCGCCGCACGTCGACCCGCACAACCTCGCCGTGAGACACGCTCGCACTCCACAGACTCGCACGTGTGAGGGTGCACCTGGAGCACCCGGCGGCGGCCACGTTCCGGCAGCACGTGCTGGCGGGCGACTGGGTGAAGGCGGACCACGACCTGCGCGCGCTGCACGAGCTGCTGCGCGACTCGCCGCACGTCGACCCGCACAACCTCGCCGTGAGACACGCTCGCACTCCACAGACTCGCACGTGTGAGGGTGCACCTGGAGCACCCGGCGGCGGCCACGTTCCGGCAGCACGTGCTGGCGGGCGACTGGGTGAAGGCGGACCACGACCTGCGCGCGCTGCACGAGCTGCTGCGCGACTCGCCGCACGTCGACCCGCACAACCTCGCCGTGAGACACGCTCGCACTCCACAGACTCGCACGTGTGAGGGTGCACCTGGAGCACCCGGCGGCGGCCACGTTCCGGCAGCACGTGCTGGCGGGCGACTGGGTGAAGGCGGACCACGACCTGCGCGCGCTGCACGAGCTGCTGCGCGACTCGCCGCACGTCGACCCGCACAACCTCGCCGTGAGACACGCTCGCACTCCACAGACTCGCACGTGTGAGGGTGCACCTGGAGCACCCGGCGGCGGCCACGTTCCGGCAGCACGTGCTGGCGGGCGACTGGGTGAAGGCGGACCACGACCTGCGCGCGCTGCACGAGCTGCTGCGCGACTCGCCGCACGTCGACCCGCACAACCTCGCCGTGAGACACGCTCGCACTCCACAGACTCGCACGTGTGAGGGTGCACCTGGAGCACCCGGCGGCGGCCACGTTCCGGCAGCACGTGCTGGCGGGCGACTGGGTGAAGGCGGACCACGACCTGCGCGCGCTGCACGAGCTGCTGCGCGACTCGCCGCACGTCGACCCGCACAACCTCGCCGTGAGACACGCTCGCACTCCACAGACTCGCACGTGTGAGGGTGCACCTGGAGCACCCGGCGGCGGCCACGTTCCGGCAGCACGTGCTGGCGGGCGACTGGGTGAAGGCGGACCACGACCTGCGCGCGCTGCACGAGCTGCTGCGCGACTCGCCGCACGTCGACCCGCACAACCTCGCCGTGAGACACGCTCGCACTCCACAGACTCGCACGTGTGAGGGTGCACCTGGAGCACCCGGCGGCGGCCACGTTCCGGCAGCACGTGCTGGCGGGCGACTGGGTGAAGGCGGACCACGACCTGCGCGCGCTGCACGAGCTGCTGCGCGACTCGCCGCACGTCGACCCGCACAACCTCGCCGTGAGACACGCTCGCACTCCACAGACTCGCACGTGTGAGGGTGCACCTGGAGCACCTCGCAAACACGTCGTCCAGGGGCACAACTCACAAAATCATCAAAACAAATCCCTCACAATTTAGCTGATGCGCCTATTCAAGGTCTTGGCGCTATTCTGTGCCAATGCTCAAGACTACCTATATAGAGGCTATAAGCCTGTAACAATTTTGCTTTATTCGATAAAATAAAGTTATTCTGATTCTGAAAATAATCAGCTTTACTTTCAGACTTTTGTCAATTAACCTATCAATCAATACTGAGAAGGCTCTTTCACACTTACAAGCTGCCTGTTACTGTGCTGCTGTTAGTATGCTGTTGATATTGTGATACTGATGTGGGGTCGTGTCTTACTGGTCCAGGAGATGAAGTTTGTGGTGCTGGAGCAGAAGTACCTAGAGCACCTGGAGGCAGGGCGCGTGCTGGACGCGCTGCACGTGCTGCGCAACGAGCTGACGCCGCTGCAGCACGACACGCCGCGCGTGCACCGCCTGTCCGCGCTCATGATGTGCGCCGACGCGGCGGAGTTGCGGGCGCGCGCGCACTGGCCCGGCGGAGCGCCCGCTCGCGCCGCCGTGCTGGCGAGAGTGCAGGTGACTGCTGCGGGACGACGCGCCACGCATGTTTAACCTGTTTGGTTCCAAAATTATGCAAATCCTATACCTTTAAACGAGCAATTCTTGTACATATATATGTTTATAAATATATTTCTATATTATCTGAATCTCGGAAACGGCTCGAACGATTTTCATGAAATTTAGTATACAGGGGGTTTTGGGGGCGATAAATAGATCTAGCTAGGATTCATCTTTAGAAAATCTCGAATTTACCAAAAAAATATATGACTCCTGCTGCCATCCTATTGGCCAGTAGTAATACTACCGAGCGAAGCTCGATCACCCAGATATTATTACATGAAGTGTATATTTCAGGCCGTTCTGCCCCCCGCGTTGATGATGGCGCCGGGTCGGCTGCGGGCCCTGCTGGCGCAAGCGGCGGCTCAGCAGGCGGCCAGGTGCCGCTTCCACGCCGCGCCGCCCGCCACCGACGACCACATCCCCTTCTCGCTGCTCGCCGACCACCACTGCTCGCCCGACCAGTTCCCCATACACTCGCTGCAAGTTAGTGGCTTAGATTAGATCCCACTTCATGAAGCTTGTTTCCAGGACTTTGGCAGCTTTACAATGCGTTTCAAATAAGAATAGGACTGAGAATTCGCCATCTTGAACCGCATTGGTCGACAACTTCAGATGACATAGTACGGTGTGCAAAAAAAGTCAGGGACGTAGTAACGAATTAACGATATTTATCAGTTACGTGATCAGCCTTTTATTTTTTAATATTAGTGTTGTGACCACTTAATTATTGAATGTCACCAGCTTCATTCGATTTTAATAGTATAATCGAATATTGTGTAGGAATCTTTACTGCAAAGAATGAGCTTGGCTACACTGATTTCTTTAGAACGGTTTGTCTTTGACCAAGCAGCAAGTGACTAAGTGAATGTTTGATAGTAGGAATGGTATTGTAGGTACCTAACTAAAAATATTATATTAAAGACAAATTAAGCTTTCGTATTTTTCTATCATTTCAAAATACCAACAATATTAAGTTTAAGTCATATTTTCTGACTATCCAATGCACTTTAAAATATACAATTATAGTTTATTCAAATCGATCAAGTACTGATACAAACTTGACTCGATTCATCGTGAGTATCGAGTAGCAAGTCGTATGGTTCATTACAAGCGATTACATGTCTCGACGAAATGACATATGCCAAAACGGGCTTTTTATATTTTTACAACTATAGTATCGAATCAAAGTATCGATACCGCATTTGATACGTAATAATCAAAATATCGGTTTTGATTTGCAAACTCATAAGTATTAGGTAGTTAAGTATTATATTTTAATAAAGTAAACTAAATATATATATAAATATATATATTTATATTTTATAAACTTGATTATTATTTAATTTCTGGTATTGTGAGTACATATTAATAATTTTTGTTTGTATTTCAATCATCATCCTTAAGCGTCAAACCTTAAAAAATAAAACTAAAAAAAAATTATTTAAATGACACTTAGTTGTTTTTATTGTAACATATATTTTTTTTGTGGTGCGCTGTGTCAAGGATATTATAACCTCAACTATTGTGAACGGTCAAGTTTTCCCAGGACATAAGTGTTTCAAAGTGATCAGTTACTAACGAAAACCCATAACAACATTAATCTTGGATGCAAACATGTTGTTTTTTACCAAACAAGCCATGTGAAATGGTGCTTCGAAAACCGTTAACACTAGTGATCAATGACATTCAAAGTTTGAAAATTAACGAACTTATGTGTGTCCTACTATAAACGCTTTTACATTAACCATTTTAAGGACAAAACTAACCAAACACCTTAAAAATCTTGGTGCAATATTGCTATGAACCTTTGTGAAACACAATCATAACCTAAAAAAAATCAAGCATTAAAATTACCAACATTACGGACTTTGTTCTACTTTTTGGATTTTAAAAGTATTAAAAATTAACAATTTACCTAAAAATACCTCTTGCTAACGGTATCTAAGCACATAATATGCGATACCCTATAATTTAAGCGCAACCTCATACGTTCCGGTGACATTCGAAAAGTCCATTACAAACAATAGGACCGGACCAAACATGGAGCAACTCATGGATCAACTGATGGAAAAAATGCTTCTAAAAATGAAGGAAGAGTTTGAAAAACAAACATATACCATCACAAAAAATGTTACCGATAGTGTGGTGGGAACTATTGATGAAAAACTCAAGCCACTCTTACAAGAAAACCAGGAGCTAAAAAAACAAGTGAATACTCTGAAAAGCAAAATAAAACAACTAGAGAGAGATGCAAGAAAGAGCAACATTATAGTGCACGGGGTTAAAGAGTCAGAGAACAGTAGTTCAGAACTAGTGGCCCTAGTTTTGGATATTTTAAACACAACAAACGCAAATAGCAGCGAAAGCTGGGACAAATGGGAGATCAGTAGTGCACGAAGACTTGGGAAAAAACGTGAACAGAAACCAAGACCTATTTTAATAACTGTCACGCTGGAATGGAGGAAATTTGAACTGTTGAAGAACAAAAGGCTGCTGCCTGAAAACATTTACATTACGGAAGACTTCCCAAAGGATGTCATGGATAAAAGGAAAGACCTTAGAATACAACAACAGGAACAAATTAAGAATGGGAAACAAGCCTTCATACGATATGACAAATTAATTATAAAAGAGAAACCTGTAGAGAAACGCAAAAGGTCACCAACAGTTTCACCCAAGAATCCTCATAACCAAACCGAAGGTAGAATAACAACTACAGCTAAAATGAACAAGACCAGCAAACTCGAGTATGCACGACGAGTGAGATCAGAATCAATTTCAAGAGGAAATACACAAACACATTAGTAACTAACCACTACCCGGAAGCCACAAACAGCAAACAGAAACAAATATGTAAATAACAATTGAATAACTACTACTTCTCCAAGACGGCTGGTCACCGCGGGGAAGAAAGACCAACTCCCTCCAAGAAGGAAAAACATAGGCAACTGTTTACACATATGCACACTAAACATATTAACATTGCGAACAGAGGAATGCCTTAAAGAGCTTGAAATTGCCCTAACTAACTTAAAATAGGACATACTTGAGATCAAAAAGTCACAAAAATAAAATAATTGGGTTTAAAGGCATATCAGACAGAATAGCCATCATCCACTTAAACATACCCCAACATAAAAAGAACCGGACAATTGTTGAAATATACTCTGACAGAACAAGCGAATAAAAAGAACATAGAAGATTTCTACTACTCCCTGATGTGGTGGAGAAATATTCCTGATTGGAGGAGGCCTTTGCCGAAAGGCACTCCAAAATTAGAGACATCATTTAAATTTTTTTAGATAATTTTAGATTTTAGATAATATGTAACAATGTGTAATAATGTCACTAATTCTGGTGTAAATAAAAGGCTATTTTATTTTATTTTATTTTATTTTATTTTATTATATTTTTTTTGTGCTAACGCTACTTTTGCTTAGCTGTCAGCACCTGACAATATGAAGTTGGTCACGAGTCCAGTCCTATTCTTATTTGAAACGCATTGTACCGTCATAATACAGTCATAATGACATTGCAAACTTTCAAGGAATTAACAATCAATATGAAATAAATTCAATAAAATCTAACAAAACAAATAGGGGTCACATTATTTAATATTTATGTTATGGTGATAGGTCCTGAACGAGCACTGCGACGAGGTGTGGTACTGCAAGTGGTCGCCCGACGGCTCGAAGCTGGCGTCGGGCTCCAAAGACAACACCGTCATGATCTGGGACTTCGACCCCGTCGCCAAGCGGCTGTCGTTTAGGTATCTAAACTGTTCTCAGCAAAATAAAGTCAATTAAAACAATAAGCTAGTTAAAAAGTTGTCTATGCAACAAAACCTGTCTAATGTCCAATCTGTTTTTGCAAAATTTACATACACAAACATGCTTGCGATTATAAGTGTTCCTAAGAAGGAAGGTGTGCTTTGTCCAAGATGTAAGAAGTCCGCCAGCCCACACTTGGCCAACGAGAGGGGCTATGGCCAACGCCCTATAATTCTGAGCGGAGAGCCCCGGCCAGCAGTGGGCTACAATAAGTCGATACAAAACAACGCTTATCGTTTCAGCACTTTTCGAACAAAGATTTTTTTTTTTTATTATATATAGGCTTGCGCTTGACTACAATCATATCTGATGGACAGAAATGATGAGGTCTAGGATGGAGCGTGCTTGCCTAGAAAATGCCTATACACTCTTCTCTTGAAGGCACCCAGGTTGTACTTGGCAGGGAACACAGAAGCTGGAAGGGTGTTCCACACCTTAGCGGTACGTATCAGAAACGTGGAAGAAAATCGTTTCGTTCGAGCTTGCTGGACATCAACCACATAAGGATGCCACTTCTCTCGGCGTCTAGTGGTTCTATGGTAGAAAGGTGAAGGAAGGAAGGTGAAGGTGAATTGGTAGTTACAGCAGTTCCTATGTTATACTATGTTGCAGGAAGTCCCTGGACGGGCACTCGTACGGCGTGTCGTACCTGTCGTGGAGCCCCGACGCGCGCTACCTCATCGCCGCGGGGCCCGAGGACTGCCCCGATCTCTGGATATGGAACATGGAGGTAGTGGACTGTTTATCATTACCGCGGCGAAATTACAGAAATGTTTACACAAGCGTGTCGAATTGGATTAGAGTTACTAACCTGTATATTGTATTAGAGTATTTACCATGCTGATGGAGTTATGTTTGGAGTTTTAGCTGCCATGAAACTGAAGATTTGATCGCTAAAGCGATATCATAATAAGTTGTTATGTTCCTGTTTTCTGTCTACGCATACCCACAAACACACACACACACGCTCGCGCGTGAGCACTACTTAATCTTGTTTATCTAGTAGTCAAAATTGTTTGTACAGTTTAAGTATTCGATGGATCCAAGGGAAGACTATGGTGCCCGTAACACAGGTTTTCCTAGTAAGGACGCCAAAGCACTTTTTTGTATTCTATGCACTAGATTTAAGGAGATTTTTGTACTGTGCAACATTTTCCTGGTTCAATAATAAATAAATTGAATGTTGATGCATGTTCGTATGTCCGCGCAGACGGAGCAGCTGCACCTCAAGATGACGCACTCGCAGGAGGACTCGCTGACGGCGGTGGCGTGGCACGCGTCCTCCGACAAGTTCGTGTGCGGCGGCGCGCGCGGCCAGTTCTACCACTGCGCGCTCGATGTGAGCTCCTACACACGCCTACAACTATCCGTGTACTCTTGTACTATTGCATGATGTATATAAACACACTATCCTCCTATATCCTTTGTGGGGTTGAGTATACGCTTTTATAACGTGATCCCGAAGGCAGTTTTGGTCCTACCTATACATAGGTTCAAACAAACTGTCAAAAATTATCTAAGTAAGGGTTACTATACAGTAAATGAATTTTTAAATGACAAAGACCCTTGGATCTAAGTGTATATTCCGTCTGCTCACAAGATGCTTATTATAATGTGATATATTGTTTAAAACAAAATTGTAAACAATTACTTTAATAAAGATTTCGACGAATTGAGAACCTCCTCCTTTTTTAGAAGTCGGTTAAAAAAAGTGCAGAGTTTCTTGCCCGTTCTTCTCGTTGCAATGCTTCTTTCCGAACGAGGCGGTAGAGTCTAACGTTTCGCAAGTGCCAGTAAGTTAGGCCTATGTGAAAGAATAAAAAATTTTGAATTTTGAATTTTCTTTTGACACGCCACGAACGTGTGTTTATGCATCATGCAATGTTAGTACGATAACACCTTTACCTGCATCATTACGTATTAATATCAGCTATCGTATTGTATCAGGGCACGCTCATCAACAATTGGGACGGCGTGCGTGTGAACGCGCTGGCGTGCAGAGCCGACGGCAAAGTGCTGGCGGCCGACACTCACCACCGCGTGCGCGCGTACGACTTCTCCGACCTCACCGACCGAAACCTGTGCGTATACAACTACACTAATTGTACATGATCACCGCGAATTCCACCCACAAATTGTAAAATCATTTAATAATTTGGTTAACGATAACAACACCAAAATTACATTTAGTAGCAGACTCAATGAATATACTCGTATATAATCTGTATATATATCGAATAATCTGTATGTCAAATAAGTGTCTTTCGGTTTTTGAAAGACATTGAGTTATATCAATTAGGGGTCATGGCTGACTAGGGTATGTTTTCTGCTTTATAGGTCGACGTTCGATTGATACAGATTTTTTAATTTTAAGTACGAAATGTTTCAGGATACAAGAGGAGCACGCAGTGATGGCGATGACGCTGAACGCGGCGGACACGCTGCTGCTGCTCAACGTGGCCAACCAGGGCGTGCACCTGTGGGACATACGTGAGTCACACCGCCAATTACTGTTATCCTTTATTAGACACGCAATATGTATTATAATTTGTCAACTTCAACCATATTCCTATACATGCGCCCTATTTTGGTGATATTTGGGAGCACCAGTTTTTACGAAACCGAACGTCATTTATATAGAGTTCTTTCTTCGGTATGGGCACACCTGTGGGACATACGAGAGTCACTCTGCCGACTGACATCCCTTATTAGACACGCAATATGTATTGTGATTTGTCAACTTCAATCATATTCCTAAACATGGGCCCTATTTTGGTGATATTTGGGAGCACCAGTTTTTACGAAACCGAACGTCATTTATATAGAGTTCTTTCTTAGGTATAGTATTGGTGAGGCTATGGTAACTAGCTCTTTATGTACTAACAATTTTTATTAACTCTCATTTTTACTCCTCTTTTCAGTCTTACTGCTCCAAGTGTTTTAATTCAGTAATGGTTCATATTGCATCACAATACTGACAAACTGTCACTGTCTAGTTAGCATAATAAATATATGTCACGTTTTTTGTGCTAATAGGTGCGCGCGCGCTGGTGCGGCGGTTCCGCGGGCTGTCGCAGGGTCACTTCACCATCCATGCGTGCTTCGGCGGCGCCAACCAAGACTTCATCGCGTCCGGCAGCGAGGACAACAAGGTACCTAATTACCATAGCGTACCCGAATACTTGAACAATTATAAAGCATCAAGGTAATTTAGAAAATTTTGGCATCTGGTTGACTGTAAAGAGAGAACAGACAATCAAGGGACAGAATTTGATTCTATTTACGATAAATACACCTTATTCTTAGGGCCGGTTTTCACCAAACGAAGAGGAGAGGAGATGTTTAATTTTTTTTTATAGAAAGCGGCGAGCGATCTAGTGGCGCCGCTGGCCCTCGCGCGGCTTCTACCCCGCGGCTTTTACAACCGAAAACGTCATTCTATTGACGCTACGCCCAGCTTACATGTCCGGTTCACTACGCATCTCCTCCCTGTATTGGTGGAAATAACCAGGCAGCTGCGTAACGCCTCCTCTTGCCTCTTCTCGTCTCCGCTTTGGTGGATACTGAGGCTTATACGTTCACAGACTTGCCCCTAGATTGTGTAAGCAGAACGTATTCATCGTTATCGTAAGCGATTACTATTCCTGCCCGCTGATTGGGTCCCTGATTTACATCAGCCAATCGGAGGGTAGAATTTCGCTAACGATAACGATGAACGCAATCAGTTGTTCAGTAAGTCGTGGCGTCGCCCGCAGGTGTACATCTGGCACATCGGCGGCGAGGAGCCGATCGCGGTGGTGTCGGGGCACACGCGCTGCGTCAACGCCGTCGCGTGGAACCCGCAGCACCCCGACGTGCTGGTGTCCGCCTCCGACGACTACTCGCTGCGCCTGTGGGGGCCGCGCACGCACCACTCCTAGTGCTCCGACCACACGCTGCACACGCCGTCATGAGCAGTACGACCAATTGGATCGCATGACTTATCGTTTACAAATTGCGTGAGGAAAAAAGCTTTTGCGGCGATCACCACATGATCTACTACTAGATGGCGCTGATCCTAAACAATAGGTCACGTCACTAGATTCTAGATGGCGCCAGCAGTACCACGAGAAAAATTCTACATAACTTATCGTTTACAAATTGTGTAAGGAAAAAAGCTTTTGCGGTGATCACCACATGATCTACTACTAGATGGCGCTGATCCTAAACAAAAGGTCACGTCACTAGATTCTAGATGGCGCCAGCAGTACCACGAGAAAAATTCTACATAACTTATCGTTTACAAATTGTGTAAGGAAAAAAGCTTTTGCGGCGATCACCACATGATCTACTACTAGATGGCGCTGATCCTAAACAATAGGTCACGTCACTAGATTCTATTTGGCGCCAGCAGTACCACGAGAAAATTTCTACATAACTTATCGTTTACAAATTGCGTAAGGAAAAAAGCTTTTGCGGCGATCACCACATGATCTACTACTAGATGGCGCTGATCCTAAACAATAGGTCACGTCACTAGATTCTAGATGGCGCCAGCAGTACCACGAGAAAAATTCTACATAACTTATCGTTTACAAATTGCGTAAGGAAAAAAGCTTTTGCGGCGATCACCACATGATCTACTACTAGATGGCGCTGATCCTAAACAATAGGTCACGTCACTAGATTCTAGATGGCGCCAGCAGTACCACGAGAAAAATTCTACATCCTGTCTTTCTAAGAGATGGTCTCTAAATAGATTTTCAAATTGTAAAGAGTGAATTTTCCTATTGCCCCATCAGCAAAATGGTGACTCCAAAGCGATCAAAGTGATCTATGAATATGAAAGATAGCAGCTAGTTTATGTTTTAGTTACACTAAAAACATGCGACTAAAACAATAGAACTATAGGTAAGGGGTAACTTATGAAATACCGAAACCATTTCAATTCAAGCATTTTTCCATAAAGTTAAGCTCAAACATGAGTTATTCAATTGATTACGACTATTTGATTTCTTTTTTGGTTTTTGGTGTGTACCAATTGTTTCCTTGTTAATTCTTCATATTACACACATTGTAATGAAATTAAGTACATACAGCGATTAGATTATACTGGCTAATAGTAACTGCCACCTTAATTTCAATTTATTAAATTTTTTAGATGTACGAGCACTTTTTATTTTGAGGATTCAAGTTCTTAACTTATTCGCAATCAGAGTATGAAGTATTATTTATTTATTTTATCTATTTATTAACCTTTATATCAGAGGTTTGTTAACATGGTTCATCATCACAAAGTGCCATTAGAAAGTGCAATAATAATTATTTAACAAATATGTAAAATAATATGAAATATTGGTTTTATAATTTAAAATACGCGAAAATTTATGATGAAAAAAAATATGTATGTTAATAATATAAGGATGAAAGCTTCTGCACCAACTGGAGTAGATTGCTGACAACATTGTATTTTAAAATTTGACCGTCAATATAATATTTTTGACAAACTATTTATTGTCGAGATATATATTAATCGATAAGTTTACCAGCCAAATACGCCAGGCCTTTCTTTGTGTATGAGAATTTGCATCAATAAGAATAACGAATATAAGTTACCGTTCTTCGTGCGGCAAAAAGACACAGACATAATTAACAATATCCATAAATTACTCTGTAACTACTCGTAGTTCAGGTGATATACTGATCATTCAATTTTAGTTCATTTTCGCCTCACACTGATACTAAAATTATGATAACAAAACCAAAAGCGCTTAATTAATTCAACAATGATCCCATCTCAAAATGTTGAGTATGGCATATTTTGAAAGAAAAGTTATCTTCTAGGGAAAGAAAACGGAAGCATACACACAAGTGAACATTATGTTCGAATGTACCGTCTGATATCACCTTCAGAGATATCGGTGTCTTGCGGTCTGTCACTACGCGAGTTACATTTGTGACTTAATGCAAAGAGGCAAGAAACTCGGCACTATCTCTTTAAAAGAAATTATGAAGTAAAATAAAGGAACCGAAAAGGGCAGGGGAGGAACGTTGGGTAGGTTAAGTTAAAAATAATTATCAAAATAAAGGACTGAGATTAAAAATTTATTGTTAGACTAACTTTGTGTGGGATTGTTTAAATTGTAAGCATCGTATTGCGATTGACTATTCTCTATAAATTTAATTGGATACGTATCAAAATAATGCGGGATATAAACCCGAGTCCCCCATCCCCGAGAAAATAATTTCGATATATCCTTAGGGCTGATCTTTGAATAGATCGCCAGATCGTTAACCAAGGAATAAATATTGACAGATTTTTCAAATTAGTTCCTCAGACAGCTTATCTGGCGATTAAAAAATCAGCCCTAAACAGACTAAGCCTGAACCATTATACATTCGTTGCCTAAACTGAACGCCCACCGAGCAGTT
Organism: Coenonympha glycerion; assembly: GCA_963855885.1. Lineage (NCBI taxonomy): Eukaryota > Metazoa > Arthropoda > Insecta > Lepidoptera > Nymphalidae > Coenonympha > Coenonympha glycerion. Next base: position 514,438 of record OY979635.1, read on the forward strand.
TAGTGCTTTCATTCAACGCATGTGCGTTGTAAACTGGAATTAGGGTGATTTCATTCACCGCTAGCGTATTTAGTGTTCTAACTTCTGAAAATTAAAGTGCACAGCATTCGGCCATACAATCCCCCTTAACTCACAAAAGTCTCAGAGTTGATTAGTTAATCAATTCTGTCATATTAGTAACTTTCGAAGGAAGACGAACATTGCTAAAGCTAATCAAAGTTTATAAGTAATGGGGAATTATAATGATGATGATGATAATATAAGAAATAAATATACTTCTTGAACATAAAATTAGTCTGTGTAGCAATCACAGAGGCTATTGCATGAAGTATACTCCAATATTAGGGTTCCGTCACACAAGGAACCCTTGTATAGTCTGTGCCAGCAAATATTGAGATATTGTGCCACTTACGATGACGTGCTTTCACGTGCTCTTCCTGCCATTTGACCTATAGAGATGGGTCATGGAGAAATCTATAAACTTGTTGTTGGGCAATCTTCCTGTAACAATTGGTCGAATAACAGGTACGATCATGTGAAAATACTTTGTCGTATGGTTGGTCCAGACTATAATTTTCTTAATGTAAAAAATGCAATAATATATTAACATAAGTCTTTATATAATTGAGTAAATAACATTGTAAGCTAAGCTCCCCTGCCGCGCCGGAACGAACTAACCAACATAGCGTAGGTTTAAGACTTGGATTAATAATTATGATTAACAAAATACGTTACTAAAATTATCTGCGGTTATAATGTATCTCTTTGGCCGCAACGGACTGTGTTATTTTTGTACCACTAGAACAAGTAAACATTAATGGGACTATAAAAATACACTAGAATAACTAACTGAATATCAATAATTGTCGGGGCAGCAAAATCTAGTAGAACGACTTAAAACATAATAAATAGGGGTAAGGACAATAAACCACTTATACCAGAGTTCACGAGAAATTACTCACGGTTCAAATTAACGTTATATGTATCTCCTTTTTGAAAATTTCATATATCATCTTGTAAAAACGGACAGCATCGCAGATCTGCATCTATTAGAATGATTTTGTAAATCAATACCTATCACCACCCTATCACTATGAGACAATAAATACACGAGGCTAGGGTTCTACTCGTATTTGTCAATATACGAGTACATTTGTAACTCAACTACGGGTCTATTTTGTACATATCCCGCTTGTTATTTCATTATTTCAGGGAATGTGTGACAATTAATGACGTCGAATAATTAGATATTTACTTTTTTTTATTGAATACAAAGAATAAATAATTAATGCTCGTTTTTACCAACTTTTTAAGAGACACCTAAGGCCTTTGGTGACAGTTGTTGTAAGTGAAAACTGTCTCACCTATCGGCTTAGGTGTTTCTTATAGTGTTGGTGAAAATGAGCATAAAATGTTTTGTCCAGGGACAACGTACTCTAGTAACGTGCTTTCTCTACAAGAACTCCGGGATATAGCGTTTTGTGCAACTGCGTTATGGCTTTCTCAAAGGCGTTCAAACCGTAACTACCCTCAAACGAAGGTACGAAATAACTTCACAATTATAACTCTTTGGAATTTTAAAATTATTTTCTATTTACAGTTATAATTGTGTTTTCAACACAGACTGAAGTTACGGCCAGCGACCGCTAACAGTACTTTTGAAGCACTTAACCTGGGTTTAAAAGGCTTCAAAAGGTCCACAATTTCCATTTAGTCTGTGATCTTGCTTGTCTGGAACCGAGTAAATATGGAATTTCAAAATATTTACAATAAACTAAAAATATGTCCATTACAAATTGGTCTATTTACCGAATTTAATACACTGTGATTCTAGATTTATGATATAAAAAAATAACTTACCCCAACAAAGAAAAATAAGGCTCATTCACTTTAAACTCATCCATAGTATAATAATAAAATCTTTTTAGGTTATTAATAAACAAAAAATGCGAACTAAGATTATGGGTCTGAAGGCGCTCTAAGAGGTTAATTATGCTAAATAAGGCGGGTTTAACTGTTTACGAACTTTCAAACTCAAACACAAAATATCTTTATTTCACATAGGCCTGACGTTCAGGCTCTTGTAAAATGTCAATATGATATTTGTCACATATATGTATATGGTGATATCTACAAGTCGACTAAAAACTAAGTTTACGAGGGTTCAAACGCGCCCTGCTCTGAGAAGTCCACAACAATAGTTTATTGCTATGAATCAGTTCATTTCGAACGGTGGGCGATCGATTTGTACAAGTATTTCAGTCAACTGGGCACGTTTCCTGCCCCAGTCTAGCATAAATCGTCCCTCAGTTGGGCGGACAAAAGTTGTCTAATTTAACGTCCCGGAGTTCACTTCGTACCAAATATCCGGCAATAGCGTGAGTGTTGTGTGTGTAAAAGTACAAAGAGCGATCGATAAATGGTGATTTTAATTGTTTTGGACAGTAAATAGAGGCAAATTGAACCTAGAGCGACATGGTGGGTCTAACACAGATCATCTCGATCACTGATGTGGGCTGAATGTCATATTTTACCCAGTCATATGTCATATTGTAGCCAGTTCACTGTAAGCCATCAAACCAGCCCCTCTCAGGAAAACAGTCTTTGGTGGTTTTTTCTGTATGATAACGTGAAATCGACAAAATTAGTGCTCAAATAAAATATGAGGGCTTCAAAGTTTACCGGAATTTTGGTTTTGCAATGATTATGTTTGAAATTAATTTTATACTTGATTTGTGCAGGCAAATTGTATGAAGATATGTTATGTATTGTATGAATTGAGGTCAATTTTTAACGATTTACGCCTGTTCTCTTGAAAATTTCTTATTGAAAAGTTCATGCTTGACCAATATAATGCCTAGGTCTCCAAAGAAAGTTTTCTCGTTCCAAACTCTTACTAAAGTTCTATTACACCCTGTCCATGAGAAATAAAACAGCCGAAATAATAACAATACATAGATAATAGATTAATAAATAACAATAATATAATGATAGTTAGATATAGAGGTGACGAGTGCGCTCGATTGTTATATAAATAGATAATGATATATCAATAAATTTTTTATCGTACATCCTGTGTTTAATTTTATCGACATATTAACAACTCTACAATACAAGTTATAATTTCCGAAATGGTTTAGGTAGAAGGCTTCAGCCGCCGCTTATTACTAATATTAATAAGCCGCGAGATATTTTTCAAATAACAATGAAACAACAAAGTTTAAATAACATAAAAATAGCTTTAATAACTTAATTCCTAAAATGATAAGTAATTATTTATATTTATCCTTTATTTTTATATTTAGTAAATTGGCTCCAATCACTCTCTTATGAAGAGACAGAGAAACTTTTGAATGTAGTAAAATAACCTATTTTCTTATTAAGCTTTTACGCTGACACACACACATTCACACACGCACACACATACACACACACACACGCAACCACACACACACACACACACACACACATACATACACACACACACACCGATTTACACGCGCACATACACTCACCTAAAATTTTGTTTCTAAGTTTTGCATGCTGCACGTACCTTATAATAAAGTTAAGTTATACGAGTACTTTTGTAATAGTGAACAGTTGCTACATTGATTGTTTCGGAGGTGGGCGTGATAACTGTAACGCAGTTTATACTTTTACAGTTGTCATCGTTCATGATAAACTGTGTTCAATTGTTAATGTTCGAATCAATAAATAAATTTCATTTCAAAATTTCATTTACATACATTTTCTATTTATAGTGGTGTCGCTTTCAAACCAATACATAGGTCTGTATTTAAATTTTCTTTAGATTCAGTACAATGACAATTAGGTATTTAGCTAAATTTATCACAATAATGATGTTTATACATTTACACAAGATTCAATCAAAGTTATAACATTCTAAACCTGGAAATGCTGGTTTTCTACCACAACTGATAACCTCCGGTTTGTTTTTCGGTTTAGCAGGTCCTAATACTACCTGCCGACTCCGCGGTAAATACCATAGTGAATCCCGTACTCCTGCCAGCAGGTCCATCATGGAAACGGACAATATTTAGCAATGCAAGCAATTAACCCCGCTGTTTCCCCTGACAAAGGGGTATGCGTAATGCGTTAGGCATTTTCTTTCAGTAATTTTCAGTAACAGTAATTCTAATACTGAGTGACTATAAGTTGGAAGTGCCAGACTTCTCAACCAGCTCTAGCAGCGTGTGCAGCGAGGTGTCGAACAGCTCGCAGCGGATGGGCATCTCCAGGGAGTAGAAGGGGTTCTTGAGTGCGTAGTCCGAGTACAGCTCGTAGATCCTCTTGAGCACCACGTCGGCGCCTTGCATGTTGGGGTCTGTCACCAATATGAACTTCACACCTGAAATACAGTTACGATATCTTTATTATTCAATTACTTATTTAACTGCAATCTCTATCCTATGGGCTATGGCAGATGAAAAATATGCTGGGTAAAAAGCTGTAGATCTTGATGGGAACTATCTGATTGAGAAAATTCAAATTTTATTTAATAATATTTGCTAAATCATTATACATCATAGACAAGTCATTGAGTGTTGCGAGCATAACATTTATGCGTCTACATGTTATTAATAAAAATTTTGCCTAAAAATATGCATTTAGTTCATATTGGTTCCCAAAAGCTTCAAAACTGGGAAACTGCAAAAAATGTATAGTTTAATATTTGTGAAAAACTCAATAAAATCTTAATATAGCGGGCTAGTTGGGCCAAAACACCTTAAGAACAACAGATATAATTGAACTACCACAATTTTTTGCAATATTCGTATTTCAATATTTTTGACTATTTAGTGGCAAAGTATTAAATGCAGCTGCCAGACAAAGCTAAAACTATAGCTCAGAATGCACAGGACTTTAGCGGTGCAGAGGGCAATAGGGAAATTTCCCTCCAGGCAGGTGTTGTGCCTGGGGACAGCTTGTGATCCGAGCGTGTGACGTCAGAAGTTGTATTTATAGAACGCTCGTCGAATGCTCTGTCAGCATGTGCTATTATGCTGGTTACGCCATCTATCGTCAGCTATCGAAGACCGCTACAGGACAAATTTATATTGGATCACCTACCAGTTAATGTCTGGAAGCAGGAGAGCTTGAAGGTGTCTGCAGTGAGCGTGTCGATGCCGGAGCACCTGGGCACCGGGCTGAGCTGGCTGGCCAGCGCAAACAGCGGGTAGAACATGCTGGCCAGCACTATCTTCTCGTTGGTGGTGGCGCGCTGACGACCAAACTTCAGACTGAGAGGGTAACTGTCCTGCAAATGTGAGACTTTTATGTATTATTTATTTTTAATACTGAGAAAAGCAAGACGTTCACCTGATATTAAAGCACGAGGCCTGCTCATTATAAATGCAGTGTGTCTTGCAATGAGATTTCAATTTCAGTTGTGTGACCTAGCATCCTGTGATAATGGCAAGACTTATTATTATTTGTTATTATTTAACATTTTATTGCACACAAAACTTATGGTACAAAAGCAATGCTTAATCCCTGAGGGATTTTCTTCCAGCGTCGCTTCACTAATTGTGAGACAGCATCATATGCGCGTGGATAGGGACTTAGGGATAGCGTTATAAAATAAAAGTTAACCATTTAAATGTTGTATACAAAAAATAAAAAGTTTAAGTGCATAAATATAGCATAATATAAAAAAGATACAGTATCAATATATATATACTAGCAGGGCGCGTGAGGGCGCGGGCCAAATGGCTGTCTTCTCTCTTATTTGTTAGACTTGAGATGTAAGTAAATCTTATTAACATACCTTGACACCTATTATGTCAAAAACATCTCTCCCGTCTTCTGTAGTCCGACCGTTGACTGGTGAACCGTTTACAGAGAGCAGCACATGACCAACTGCAAGTAAAACTTAATACAGTCAAACCTCATTAAGTGAGAGGTCAGGGGACCAAGATCTCTTTTTCTCTTAGAGGTTTCTCACCAACCCCAATTCCTCCATGACCTTTGATGCATTTTCTCTATTGAAACTACAGATTTAAAATAACCAATTGATTTTTGAGCTGTAGTTACAATGAAGCCATGATATTCAGACCTTAAATGGACTATTGCACCTTGGTTATACAAACTATAGAGTTATATCTGTTTGTCAGGAAACCTGTACCGAAACCTACATGCCTAAGTTCTCAAAGGTGTGAATACATACACGCCTGAGTTCTCAAAAGTGATAACCTGCAGCCAGGAATCTGGCAAGCATGAATCTATGACCAAAGCTACACGCTCTATAAGAGAATACCTGTGTCTTGCAGCAAGACAGAAAAAGAGGTTAAGGAGATTATATTTATTTCTTTACCGTTAATGCCATCTCTCTGCCCAAAAACTACGACTACTTTTTTGTTTTCGTATTCCAGTTTGATATCCAAAGGAAAGCCAAATGTTTTTTCAGTTTCCACCCGCGGTATGTTGTGGTCATAGTTGTATATGAGCCCGCCTGATTTGCTTACTATGTAAACTCCATAAATTACCATTTTTCTAGTTATTTCATACCACCAATAACTTAAAATTAAGTTTTATTTTTATTTTACACCTACTGCACTGTTTGAAACGTAAACAAAGAGTATATAATCACTATTCACTACGTAAACATCTGTACCAACTGCCAAGGCCCAAGTGTTTTATGTCTATGCAGGGCGATCGGCTAAAAATGTATCAATCATTAAAGAACTGTATCAATGTCAAAACGTGATATTCAAGCGTTGTGATTGGTCAACACCCGCGTTTTGACATTGATACAGTTATTTAAGGATTGATACTATGATCTGTGCATTTCTCGTCAAATTGAAAAATCATAAATGTAAATGTCAGATTGAACTGAGTCAGTGTCAGACGTCAGTGTGTTGTCATTTGACATTTGACGCACTCTTTGGACGCACAGCCTTTGCGCCCATTGATCTTTGCGCCATTGTGCACCATGGAGATACCTACCATACTAACAGACTCAGATGAAGGATTCCTTCATTATTCTATGTATAGACAACTAACACTCATGCATGGAGATACCATCACTCACGCCCGTTTGCACTAACATTTTAAGTGACACCTAAGCCTTTAGGTGACAGTTGTTGTATGTGAAAACTGTCACCTAAGAGCTTAGGTGCATCGATCTATATACTAAGGTGTCACATAAAATGTTAGTGCAACTGCAAACGGGCCTGCAAATCTTTCGAGCCTGCCTACATAGGGAAACACAGCTGACAACAACAACAATATTAAACTTCATTTAATTTTACTAAAAATTTTAATAACAATTTCAAATAAACTTTACCTCCCATGACTCTATGTACAGTTTACATTAAAACTCTACTTGTAAAAATGTAAGACTGTCTTCTGTTGCTTGGCTTTATCATTGAACATCCCTTTGATTTGTACTCTATTGGTAGCTCATATAGGAAATGTATAGGAACATCCCACTCTGTGGTGACAGTTGACACTTCCCTGACACATGACATACTTATATATCCAAATGTCAATTCATATTTCATAAGTCATAACCTCAAAAAGTACCTATGAAAAAGAAATTTTTAGACTTGTAGCGTGTTGTTACTAAAGATTAAAAAATTTAAATTAAAAGAAGCGGGATCTGGATTGCAATTTGTAAAACATATTTCTTTGAATTAATTAATTAACTCCGTTCAGATAATAATCGTACTTCTAGGATATTTTAATAGACAGTTAAAAATGGTTTGTATTTTAGATTTACTCACATAAATTTTATGAAGTTAGTGTACCTATTTCTAATATAAATTAACAATATTGTTACTACAGGGAAAACAGAAGAAAACGAGAAAAATAGTTGAGAAGAGATTTGCTAAAATGAAAAAAGTAATCAGTCCAAGTGATAGTAGAATAAAACCCAAAGACAGAGCAGAACCAAAGAAGAAGAAAAAAAGTGAGGAGGTTAAAATACGTGAAGTTCCTCAAGCCAGCTCAGCGCTATTCTTTCAGTACAACACTCAATTGGGTCCACCTTACCACATCCTAATAGATACAAATTTTATAAACTTCTCTATAAAGAACAAACTGGATATTGTACAGAACATGATGGATTGTTTGTATGCAAAATGCATTCCGTATATCACTGACTGTGTTTTGGGTGAGCTGGAGAAACTTGGCAGGAAGTATCGTGTAGCTTTAAGGATAATAAAAGATCCTAGGTTTGAAAGAATAGCTTGTTTGCACAAAGGGACATATGCGGACGACTGTATAGTGCAAAGGGTGACTCAACACAAATGCTACATTGTGGCCACTAATGATAAGGATCTGAAAAGAAGACTTAGGAAGATACCCGGAGTGCCCATCATGTATGTGGCGCAGCACAAGTACACCATAGAAAGAATGCCAGATGCTTACGGAGCACCTAAGGGTGCTGTATAGACTTGTTAGGGTTTTGTACTCAAAGGCTAAACGTAGGCTGTTACTAAGAATCCCCTGTCTGTCATCAGGCTGTCTCATGAACCATGATAGGCAGATATTTCTGTTGCCACTCTCACAACAAATGCTAAATAAAGAATAATACATAAAACAAATCTAATTGTTTTTTTGTCCCTGGGATAGTATTCCAGGCCTTTGCTGGTTTGTTTTTACTCGATATTGAAAACAGCAGTAAAAATATGCTTGAAATATTCACATATTCACAGAATATTTACATTAGATAATACACTTAAAAAATAAATAATTAAAATAAGACAAAATATCTTACATTGTACAACACATGATTTTTTTTGCCCTTATGATAATGGTACAGGTTCCTAATTTGTACGAGAGTCTGACTTTCACTTAGACGATTTTTATTTTCATTAAGTTAATAAAAGGGTTATTTAAGCAATGTTTGCAGCAATTAAAGCAGTGACTTAAGTAGTTGGTTGTTTCATTTAATTAATATGCAATTTGACTACCTTGCTGTATCATTGTGGACGTGGTACCTATGTCCTTGGTATTTCTGACAAGTGACCAAAGATATGCAAGCTGCATTGTAGCACTCAAACATCAGGTTCCGAACCCAAAGGCTAAAAATGAGACCCTATTACTACTTACAGACTTTGCTGTCCGTCCGCCCGTTTGTCTAGATCGCCAGGCTGCATCTTTTGAACCGTTAATCGTGGACACTTGAAATTTTCACAGATAATATATAGATATACAGATATATTTCTTTTGCCGCTACAAATACTTAAAAATAGAATAAAATAAATATTTAAGGGGGCTCCCTGGATACAACAAACGTGATTTTATGCTCTTTTTTGAATTTGGTGGGCAGAGTAGGAGGTGTTTTGGTTGGAATTGGTCTTAATGGTAGGTACGGAACCCTCCATTCGCGAGCACGACTCGCTCTTGACCATTTTTTGATCTATATTCTAGACTGGAGCTGCGGGAGCGACCGATAGAGTAAGTCGACGCGCCTGCTCTCTGCTACGGCCGGCGATCGCTCTTTTACAGAATGAAAAACGCCTAACAATAGTCGGACAAGTCGGATTCGAGAGATTGCGGGTTCGATTCCCTACACAACCCACTTTGAAAGTATCTAGTCGTTATCTGTCTTGGTCAATTTTTAAAATTTTCCATAGCATAATTAATTAACTGTCGCAGCGATTATAAAATCCTAATCAGTTAAACAGTTTTAGATCAAGAGTTAGCAATTGTATGAATCACAACTAAATAGACTGAGCGGAATATAATGGAAAAACAATAGACAGTGAGTCACATATATTAGGGTTCTGTTGCCAAATGACAAAAAACGGAACCCTTATAGATTCGTCTTCGTAAACGTATATTTTACAGGAAAAGTAAAATCAACTTTCTAACTATTATACTTTTTTTGATAATAACAATAAACCGGCAAAAACAAAGTTATGTTTACGGTTTGCCAACAAAAGTACCTATGTACATGTAATTCTCACTCAGCCATGATGCGCGGCCACGATACAGACAGACAAAAATTAAACAAATTACAGTTTTGGCTTCAGTATCGACTAAGGGGTCAACAAAAAATTCAAAATATCTTCAATGTACAGAATCGTTACAGTTTTATTATAAGTAGGTAGTTACATAGATAATCATAGATAATAATCATAACAATATCATAACATATTAGGTATATTATAATAAGTAAGCTACTGCACCACTCGCAGTGAAATAAAAAGTACAAGTTGTGTTATTCAGAATTTTAGTTTTTAAATATCATTAGAGCTGGTAAACTTAGAAAAGCTGAAGAGCATTTACTACTAGTGTTAGGATGATGCATGCGAACTGCGGACTCCGCCCGGGTACGTATGTATGAGAAGGTACTGTTTCTACTTACCACCGAAGTGTCAGTAGGTAAAGACTACAGGGCGATCGGCTAAAAATGTATCAATCATTAAATAACTGTATCAATGTCTGTATCAATGTCAAAGCGCAGGTGTTGACCAATCACAACGCTTGAATATCACGTTTTGAGATTGATACTGTTCTTTAATGATTGATACATTTTTAGCCGATCGCCTTGCTGATCTACCTACACAGCACAGATTTTACTACACAGGTTCACATTTTTTCTCTCGTTACATAAATAAAATTGAAGCAATATATACCTTAGTTGGGACCTAATCAACACCATTGTTGTAGATACTTAGCTTATACAAATTATTGCATTTAATTTTTGCAAGCATTCTGGTTGAAGGGATGAGATTACAGGGCAAAATGTGATTGGTCTGTAACTTTTGGTCGCAAAAATTAAATTTTTCGTGTTATACTTTTGTTCCGCTGGTGGTGATTACGCGCGCCAACGTCAAATGTACCTATGCCTATATAAAGGGTGGTCGGCCGGCAGGAGGCAGTGTCTTCAGGAGAGTTCCCACTAATTGTCTTTTTCACTATGTTTTCCTCAAAGTTGGCGTTTTGTTGCATCGTTGCGCTCCATTTCACATCATCTGGAACGAGCCCCGTACAAGAAACGTGAGCATATTGAGCTATTTTAAGTATTTACTTCAAACACTTCAATAGCCATACAGGTGTACCTATCTTGTTAGAACTAGAAAAGTGCTGAACCCATAGATTTTAGCTGAACCCATTTCGATTGAATATTTCTGTGTATTTGTGTGGGTCCATTGCGATCAGAACTCTGTTGACTGTTGATCTGTCGGGTCAGCTGGTATTGATAATTGCGCTGATATAGGTACCTACAGCGCGAGCCACGCACGAGCGTTCAAAAAACTTCGACCGATTTTCACGTCATAATCCTATACCTTTAAACGAGCAATTCTTGTATATATATTTCTATATAATCTGGATCTCGGAAACAGCTCAAACGATTTTCATGAAATTTAGTATACAGGGGGTTTTGGGGGCGATAAATCGATCTAGCTAGGATTTATTTTTAGAAAATGTAGAATTTACCAAAAAAAATATGACTACTGCTGCTATCTATTGGCCACCGAGCGAAGCTCGGTCACCCAGATATTAATATAATATGTGCCAAATTCTAAACTATCAAGGAACCCGCTCAAACACGTAAGTATTCCTTGATAGTTTAGAATTTGGCACTGCGATCTCAGGCCAGTACAAAGCCTGTCGGGTCGGGTTCGTCCACCAGGATATAACGTGACCCTCAGGGGACCCTGGTGAACTTAGGATCAATCAAGATCCCATTCCAATAAAGCAAGTGTAGAAAGATGCTAAATTACACTGAGCTCGATCATCAGTTTCTTTTCAGTTCTCATACCTATCAATTACTTTAATAAATAATTGTTGTAACCCCCCTAACGTCCATCATTGCTATGAGCTTTTTGTCCCGCTTATTGCCACTTCAACTTCGAAACACTTTACATTACAATGGCATCTCATCTCTTCTATTAGGAGTTCTCGTGTCTCGTTACCTAACTCTTATCAAACTCTCTACCGAAGTGGCTCCACTGATTGTAATGAAATTTTTTGTGTATGTTTGGTAGGCCTGAGAGTATAGGTCTTAAGCTATTTTTCATGACCCTAAATAGCAAAACAACGTTTGCTGGGTCAGTTAGACTGTCTAATATATAAAATGCTCGTGCAAATTTTTGTAACCAAACTCCTCCAAAAGGGCTCGATCGATTGTTGTGTTCTGTGTTTGTTCGGTAGGAGTTAGGTCTGGGAACAGCCGTGCTATTCTGCAAAACAGCGACGAGCGTACATCTCTGCATCTATGAATTTGTCAGTTGTAATAGAGCACAATTTTGCATGCCATATTCGGGTTGGCAGCTGTCTGGCAGCTATTTCATTTTGTAGAATAGCACAGCAGGTTGTTATCTGTTTTTTATATCCCTAATGGCAAAAAAACGTTTGCCCGGTCAACTAGTAATATATAAGATTGATTAAAAACGTAATTTCACTAATTTAAGAAATTTTAAATTTCTGCACTCCTTCTCCATGTGAATATTATTTCACACTGTATCGTTTGTTTTCAGGAGCGCACTTGAGGGCACGGATCTTGAGGTGAGCAATGTTTCAGTGAAGGCCGCACGTGTTTTGGGGGCGAGAACCGACTCAGTACATTTCCTTTCTTTATTAGTACAATCAAAGTGCAACGGTCTGCCCGCTAAATTCAAAGTTTTTTGTAATTTATACCAAAGAAAATAAACCATTGTAGTCTGTATAGGCTTATGACAGTAAAATTGCGGAAATGGCAGTACTTAGGTATCACTTTCACGGGTTTAAATCTTTGCTTAGAATGGTTGAGTAAACCACCAAAACACAGTCCGTTTTGCTGTTCGATAACAAAAGAGATTCTTATGACTTTACTTCGAAAACATATCATTCATTCCTTTTTAGGATTCAGTACCCAAAGGGTAAAACGGATTAAACATTAACTAAGACTTCACCGCCGTCCGTCTGTCACCGGCTTTTTAATATCTTGAAGCTTTGAGGCCTTTAAACTTAGAGGTGTATTTTATTGAAAATTCTTAAAATCCTGAGATTTGCAAAATCCAGCCGAAATCCTGAGAATAGTCCAAAAGTCCTGAGATATGGTTTAACCCTTTGCGCATAGGCGTTTAGTTCGCCTTTTATGTCGTAATTTAGTTACGTAGGTAGTATCAAAGATTTAATGATCAAGCCATACAGCTATAATTTTTCCTTACAGAAATGGTTATCGATTGTATAATTGCGGTGGTCCCAGGGTTAGGGCGGAGGATATTATATATTGAAATAAAACACGTCCATCTTCGGCTAAGGCTTGTAATGAAGTCTCCAATGATTTCACATAATCGACTTATTTTGTAAATGAACAACTCAGCGTTATTGTAGTAAAATGGGTGTTACACCGAGGTTTAAGTTGCGATACATCGAGCTACACTTCATTATTTTGTACTCGTATGTTCATTAACGTTACGTTTAACTTTCAGTACGGGGCTACAGCAAGGGGCGGAAGGGCACTCTATATCAGCCTATCGAGCCCGAATGCGCCTTCGAGTTACGTCTCGGGCAATGTTCTGCATATCTCCTTAACTGGATCGAGCAGCAGCAATACGGTCACCATCAGCGACCGGCCGACAAATAGCGCGCGGTTCGTGGCGCACAACGGACGTCTGGGCTTGACCATCACGGGGTCGAGTTCCCGGAATCGGGTGAATTACATCGGCACGCCGTACCAGCCCGCTATCGCTTCTCTGTACATCAACATCGTGGGGTCGAGCAGCAACAACCAGATCAACTTCAGCGGCAGCAGCGTCACGGCTAACGGCAACATGCGCATCAGCATCGACGGCTCGAGCTGCATCAACAACATCAACATCAACGACCCGTCGCTGAGGCCCGCGGACAGGCGTCTACAGATGTCCCTCACTGGCTCCAGTACTCAGAACACAGTGATTATCAATGGCAGTCACAGGCTTTTATAATATTTCTATTCTATTTTAACTTTTCTAACGAATTCTTCTTAAAGAGATAGAATATAAAAGATACGCGTAGATATTGTAGAAAAATTGTAATGTTACATGATTTTTTTATATACCTATAGATGATAAAAGGGTTATTTAAGCAATGTTTGCAGCAATTAAAGCAGTGACTTAAGTAGTTGCTTGTTTCATTTAATTATTATGCAAATAGACCATCTTGCTGTCTCATTGTGGACGTGGTATTTCTGACAAGCGACCAAAGATATGCGAGCTACATTGTAGCACTCAAACATCAGGTTCCGTTCCCAAAGGCAAAATACTATTAATAAGACTTCGCTGTCCGTCCGTCCGTCCGTCTATCGCCAGGCTGTATCTTTTGAACCGTGATACTAATATACTTAAAATTTTCACAGACGCTATATTTCTGTTGCCGCTATAACAACAAATACCTACTCACTTAGCAAGTGGAAAATTAAAAAAATTTAAACACCCACGACTCTTGTAGACTTGAAATTGAAAAAGGATTAAACATTTTTTTTTAAACTTCCCGACTAAAGGAAAGTAAGAACTAAGGACCTATCGGTATAATTACAAATCCAAGAAAATCCGCCGGAGCTGCTTTGTTCTGCCTGTGTCGGTGTTGATGGTGCAAGATGTTGCTGTTTTCAATTGTGTGTGTTTACCTTATTCATTTGGTAACTAATTACATTTCTTGATACTTTTCATCTTAATATATATAAATCTCGTGTCACAATGTTTGTCCTCAATGGACTCCTAAACTACTGAACCGATTTAGTTCAAACTTCGTGATTATCTGTTATAAAAAAATTCAAACGATATTATTACAAAATAAAAACTAGGTAAGTATATTTTTCAGACTAGCCACTATAGCTCCTCAATGCAGCGTCGGAAGGCATTATCTGACCCTTGTCATCAGATCAAAAGTGTTAGAATAAGTACATAGTTAAGCCAAACCAAAAGCCCAGACTCGAGCGGTTTACCAGTTACCACTCATGAGTTCCACTATGCAGGTACAGAATGCATCATTAATCCTTGCCGCCAAGCCGAATATGTATAAGAATGGTTAAACCAGACCAAATGAGTCTAAACTCGAAGTATTTACAAGTTACGATTGTTGAGTAACACTCAATCCCATGTTACATCATCATTCATCAGATCCTCGTCACCAAAATGTGTGAGCCTAGTTAAAACATATCAAACAATCTCTAACACTAGGACTTTACAAGAAACATTACCAGACACATAAGAAAATTTCGCTACCAAGTGATAAAGAAACGTTTATTTTGGTGCCCCCTGCTGTGCAATCACCATAAAAACTACCTACGAACCATTACCAATAATTCACTCGTATTATACAGAAAACTGTATCGGTTGGTTCAGCCGTTTTTGAAATAATTGGGAACATTCGTTTGCAATATTAATGTTCATTATGGCGCCCCCTGGTGAGCGATTTCCGTAACAACTATCTATTAAAGGCGATGGGTACCATCCGGGCGCGAAAATTCAAATTTTATTTAGTTTTTCGCTCATAATGGGCTAATTATACATCGAAGGCTAATGGCAATGAGTTTTGCGGGCACAACATTTATGCATCTACATGTTTTTAATATAAACTCTGCTCAGCAATACTCATTTATTTCATATTGGTTCCCGACGGCTCGAAATCTGGGAAACTGCAAAAAAATATCTTTCGGGAACCAATATGAGATGAGTAGGAACTTTCGAGAAAAGTTTCTATTAAAAACATGTAGATGCATAAAAAGTAGGCCCGCAAAATGCATTGCCATAAATCTACAATGTGTCTAATATTCTAATATTTGCGAAAACTAAATAAAATTTTAATTTCGCGGGCTAGTAGGACCGCAACACCTTAATGTATTCAAATCGGTTCAGTCGTTATTGGAATAATTATAATTGGGAATATTCGTTTGCACTCTAAAAGTTTTTATGGCACCCCTGGTGAGCGATGTTCGTAACTACTATCTACGAACCATTGCCAATAAGTCACTAATATTTTATAGAAAACTGTATCGAAATCGGTTGAGCCGTTTTTGAAATAAATGGGAACATTCGTTTGCACTATAAATGTTTTTATGGCGCCCCCTGGTGAACGATGTTCGTAACAACTATCTAAGAACTATCGCTAATGAATACCAAACATTATACAGAAAACTGAATCTAAATCGGTTCAGCCGTTTTGGAAATAAATGGGAACATTGGATGTGCACAAACGAACAAACAAACTATTGAATGGAAGCAGGCGTTATTTTGCGGATATCCATAATTAGCAGGACAGATTAATTTGTTTTGCTATTATCCGCTACTTGAAAGGATTCTGTATGGTATATTGCAGACAGATCAAATTAATCTTTCCTACAATCAAACAAACAAAAATATTATTGGATATTCGTTTTGTATGCACAATTTAACATACATGATACAAACAATTTAAAAACCATATCAGCAAACCAATGCACAAACGGTCTCTCACCCTAAGCGCATATACCCGTAGGTACTCCGTTCCGTCGTGGGTACTAAAAAAAATGGGAAATGCTTTCCAAAAAACCAACTTCAAATGCCACTACAAAGAGTGAAATAATTTTTATTTAAATTTTAGGTACCTACACCAATTCGAAGTCGGGCAATGTTTCATACAATCCCTAATAGTCCTTCTTACTTACTTGATGTGCGAAGAAATGACGAAGTCATAGACAATCGCCCGACTTCGAATTGGTGTAGGTACCTAAAATTTAAATAAAAATTATTTCACTCTTTGTAGTGGCATTTGAAGTTGGTTTTTTGGAAAGCATTTCCCATTTTTATTTTATACTTTTTAGTGGAAAACAATAAAATGCACAAGGCGTTGTAAAAATATCCAAATTGCTTGAGGTGTGTTCATAAAATCTGATGAGACACCTCAAATTCACCAAGATCCCATCATCAGACCCTTACTTGATGACTTTAGTCATCAAATCAGTATCTGCTAGCAAATGCACCAGTAACTATAAAAAATACCCAACTCGCTTCAAGTATACTAGCAAAATTTGAAGAGTTCCCTCGATTTCACCAAGATCCCATCATCAGACCCTGACTTGATGACTTTAGTCATCAAATCCGTATCTGCTAGCATATGCACCAGTAACTATAAAAAATACTCAACTCGCTTTAAGTATACTAGCAAAATTTGAAGAGTTCCCTCGATTTCACCAAGATCCCATGATCAGATCCTGACCTGATGAACATAGAACAACTTGGAAAATATTACTCTTTCTAATAATACTCAAATAGTTTCATGTATCCATATAAAATTTGAAGAGTTCCCTCGATTTCTCCAGGATCCCATCATCAGACCCTGACTTGATGACTTTAGTCATCAAATCCGTATCTGCTAGCATATGCACCAGTAACTATAAAAAATACCCAACTCGCTTTAAGTATACTAGCAAAATTTGAAGAGTTCCCTCGATTTCACCAAGATCACATGATCAGATCCTGACCTGGGGGCCTACCACCGTGACCTAAAGTAATATTATTGTAATATTGTTTTAAAATTTCCATACTGACAGTGTATGAAAATGTCAAAACAATATTACAATAATATTACTTTAAGTCACGGTGGTAGGCCCCCTGATGAACATAGAACAACTTGGAAAATATTACTCTTTCTAATAATACTCAAATAGTTTCATGTGTCCATATAAAATTTGAAGAGTTCCCTCGATTTCTCCAGGATCCCATCATCAGATCCTGACCTGATTGAAATGGGACCATCTGGAAAAAAACCCTCTTAAACAAAAAAAGAATTTTTCAAATCGGTCCACGCGTCTTCGAGTAATCGGTGAACATACATAGATAAAAGAAAAAAAAAAAGATTCCGACGAATTGAGAACCTCCTCCTTTTTTTGAAGTCGGTTAAAAATAGAATAAAATAAAACAAAATATTTAAGGGGGCTATCGTATTATAACAAACATGATTTTATGCTCTTTTTAGGGTTCCATACCAATTTGGTAAAAATGGAACCCTTATGGTGAGACTTTCTCCGTCCGTCCGTCCGTCCGTCTGTCACACTCGATTATTTCAGTAACTATTCAAGCTATCGACTTGAAATTTAGAATAGTTGTAGGTAATAGTGACGCGACGTCATAACAATCGTAAAAATTTGAAAATTGTTTTTATTTTTATTTAAAAAGGGGGGAAAACCGGGTCGATAAAATTTCAAAATGAGATAACAATATTGAATGGGATATCATATGAAAGGGAGTTACTTGTGTATTCTAAAACTAATTTTTATTTATTTTTATGCCTAATAGTTTTTGATTTATTGGGCAAACTGTCGAAAAAAATACCGTTCCCCCCCCTTATCTCCGAAGTTTACCATTCGAAAAATCTGAAATAAATATGGTCAATAGAAACTAACGTATATTTTACAGGAAAAATAGAATCAACCCTCTAACTATTATACTTTTTTTGCTAATAACAAGAATCCGCCGAAAACAAAGTTAGGTTTGCGGTTTGCCAACAAAAGTACCTATATGTAAATTATATACTCGTAAAATCATGAACAAAAGTGATTCTTTTAATGTTTTACTTCTTTTATGGTATGGAACCCTCGGTGCGCGAGTCCGACTCGCACTTGGCCGCTTTTTTTTTTGTTATATTGTGGACTCTGCCACGGTCGGCGCTCGCTCTTTTACAAAATGTTAAATTCGTAACAAAAGCCGGATTCGAGAAATCGCAGGTTCGATTCTCGACACGAGCCACTTTGGAAGTATATTTAGTCGTTATCAGTCTTGGTCAAGTTTTATCCTTCGTTGTTTCTGATTTCCATAGGTAAGCTATACTTATTATAGCAATGTATGTGATGTTGTCCACTATTATTTATTATTTATTTAGATTATCAAAGCCTAATCAGTTTGGCACTTTTAGACAATAACGAATATATAGAATTGTATGAATCACAACTAGACAGCGGATTATAATGGCAAAACAATAGACAGTGAGTCACATATTTTTATTTATTGACAATTAGTACCTATCCAAGCTGACGATATTTTTTACAGTTGCACCTCAAAACATGCACTTAGTTATCCCTCGACTTCGCTCGTGTGGTTCCGAAATGCAGAGACAGATTTTTCTCGCCAAATAAAGTTACGACAGTTGTTAAGTCGCGCTTCCATTGGCCGATGCAAAGATAAGAATTTTTATTTTTTTAAATTTAAATAGACAAACACAAAAAACATTGTTATTCGGACTGAAGGTTTGGAACTTTGGAAGTCTGTAAATTCTGAACTATAAAACTGATGACCCTTGAATATTTCTAGGACAATATAATATTATGAAGTAGGTACTTATAACCCGGTTACAATATCTGTGGACCTGGCTCGATGACGTCAGGTCGTGTCAGCCCTCTGATATGGTGCGCAAAACAACCAAGCCGGGGCGAGCGCGGGGAGGTGAAAGGAGAACGGGAAGGGGTATTGTAAGCGAGTTGTACTTTCTAACAAACAAAGAATGAATGGAATTGGACAACGCGTTAATGAATTATAACTAAATACACATTTTGAAATGGACAAAAAGTATCCTATGTCCTACCTCGGAATATCAACTCAAATCATGCCAAGTGTCATTTAAATCCATCCAGCGGATTAGCCGTGATGCGTGGCCATAATACAGACAGACAAAAATGAAACAAATTACAGTTTGGGCTTCAGTATCGACGAAGGGCTGCCCTCCATTAAAAAAATTCAAAATATCTTCAATGTACAGAATTCGACCCGTTACAGTTTTATTATATACGGATAGATTTAGATTGATAATAATATAGTAAGGTACTTGCACTCGACGTAGAATAAAAAGTATAAGTCGTAATATTAAGAATTTTAGTTTTTATATCATTAGAAAAAAACCGGCCAAGTTACGAGTATAATTTACATGTAGGTAAACTTTTGTTGGCGAACCGCAAACATAACTTTGTTTTTGGCGGTTTATTGTTATTATCAAAAAAAGTATAATTGTTAGAGAGTTGATTTTATTTTTCCTGTAAAATATACGTTAACTTCTATTAATCATAATTATTTCAGATTTTTCGATTGGTAAACTTCGGAGATAAGGGGTGGGAACGGTATTTTTTTGCCAATAAATCATTTTAACCAAATTGGTTATAGAATACACAAGTTACGCCCTTTCATATGATACCCCAATCAATATTGTTATCTCATTTTGAAATTTTGACGAACTGGTATTCCCCCCTTTATGATTGCAATGACGGCGCGCTGCTATTTCCTACAACTCCAAATTTCTGGTCGATAGCTTTAATAGTTAGGTACTGAAATAATCGAGTGTGACAGACGGACGGACGGGCGGACGGACGGAGAAAGTCTCACCATAAGGGTTCCATTTTTACCATTTTGGTATGGAACCCTAAAAAAGAGCTGATGAACTTAGAAAAGCTGAAGAGCTTTTAGTACTTATGTGTTAGGACTCTGCCTGCGAACTGCGGAATTCGCTGTAAGTTCTCTAGGTAGGTATGAATAGGTAGGTAGTAGGTACTATTACTAATTACCATCGTAGTGTCAGTAAAAACCTACCTATAGGTACCTACACGGGTTCATATTTTTTTCTCTGTTGCATTAATAAAATTGAAGCAGTAAATACTTTAAGGACCTAACTTATAACACCATTGTTGTAAATAGCGTGTTTAAAATTATTGCATTACATTTTTTGCAAGCAGCAATGTATTAAGTTCCTACTGTGTTTCGGGTTTAACGGACAAGGGACAAGACAGCCGTCGAGATTACTGGGCAAACTGTGATTTAAGAACTTATGTCTTAGTCCAAAAATCTACTAAGAAAGTCAGTTTTTCCCGAACACAGAGCATCATCACTGAAAACTCTACAGTATTCCTCGGGGTAACCCTAGACAATAAACTACAATGGGGCGCTCATGTTGAGACTCTGGCAGGTAAACTTAGTTCAGCAGCGTAGACAGAGAAAAGCTATGCTGTGAGAAAAATTAGACAGCTTACAGACATTGATACAGCCAAGCTTGTTTATTTTGCCTACTTCCACAGTGTTATGTCCTATAGAATTCTATTGTGGGGCAAAGCTACTGATATTCAAACTATATTTGTATTGCAAAAGAGAGCAATTAGATCCATTTATAAAATGAAGCGACGCGAATCTCTTCGCCAAAAATTTAAAGAAGTAGGTATTCTAACAGTGGCATCTCAATACATTTATAATTGTTGACTCTTTGTATGTCAAAATATTAATAACTAGTGGACGCCCGCGGCTTCGCTCACGATTAACCTCTGCTTTACAACCTCAAGCGTTTATTTACCAAAATTCCTGTTTTAACTGCCATTTATTTTAATAATTTTAACGACAAATTCTTTCTTTGTACTTGCTGCTAAAGTCACTTATCGAT
The DNA here is from genome assembly GCA_963855885.1 of Coenonympha glycerion. NCBI lineage: Eukaryota > Metazoa > Arthropoda > Insecta > Lepidoptera > Nymphalidae > Coenonympha > Coenonympha glycerion. Next base: position 535,768 of record OY979635.1, read on the forward strand.
TTTAAAGTATGAGGTCGTTACAAAAAGTTTAATATAGTTAGGGTAAAACTAAAGGGTAAAACGCGGGAACTAAGACTACGCTGTCTGCCCGTATGTCCGTCCGTCCATGCTTATACATGGTCAGATACCGATTTTCAAAGCAATCGGCCCAGTAACAAAAAAGTTCAAAATGGCGGCCACTTTTTTTAATTTTGACCATAAATTCATTCTCTATGCTTGCTGCGATACTCAGATATCGATTTTCAAAGCAATCGGCCCAGTAACAAAAAAGGTCAAAATGGCGGTCACTTTTTTTTAATTCTGACCATAAATTCCTTCTCTATGCTTGCTTCGATACTCAAATATCGATTTTCAGAGCAATTAGCCCAGTAACAAAATAGTTCAAAATGGCGGCCACTTTTTTAAATTTTGACCACAAATTCGTTCTCCATACTTGTTGCGATCCTCGAATATCAATTTTCAGAGCAATCGGCCTTGTAACAAAAAGTTCAAAATGGCGGCCACTTTTCTAAATTTTGACCACAAATTCCTGCTCCATGCTTGTTGCGATACTCAAATATCGATTTTCACAGCAATCGGCCCAGTAACAAAAAAGTTCAAAATGGCGGCCACTTTTTTTAATTCTGACCATAAATTCGTTCTCTATGCTTCCTTCGATACTCAAATATCGATTTTCAAAGCAATCGGCCCAGTAACAAAAAAGTTGAAAATGGCGGCCACTTTTCTAAATTTTGACCACAAATTCGTACTCCATGCTTGCTGCGATACTCAAATATCAATTTTCAAAGCAATCGGCCCAGTAACAAAATAGTTCAAAATGGCGGCCACTTTTCTAAATTTTGACCACAAATTCCTACTCCATGCTTGTTGCGATACTCAAATATCGATTTTCACAGCAATCGGCCCAGTAACAAGAAAGTTCAAAATGGCGGCCACTTTTTTAAATTTTTACCACAAATTCCTACTCCATGCTTGTTGCGATACTCAAATATCGATTGATGTTCAGAGCAATCGGCCCAGTAACAAAAAAGTAAAAAATGGCGGCCACTTTTTTTAATTCTGACCATAAATTCGTTCTCTATGCTTGCTGCGGTACTCAAATATCGATTTTCAAAGCAATCGAACCAGTAACAAAAAAGTTCCAAATTTTTAAAACTTCAAAACTTGTATTTCAAAAATCCCCGAGAAATCTGAGTACGAATTGATTTTGTTACTTAATAAAAACCTAGCTACCAAATTTCAGATCTCAACGACTTTTAGTTCTTCGGGAGTTCCTGGAACAACGAAAAATAATCACCTTTGTATGGGAAAATCCCTTAAATGTACGATTTTTACCCCTTACAATTTGAATTTCTGGAATCCCCGTCTTAGTACGAATTCATGACCTAATGTCTACCTAGGCACCAAATTTCAGATCTCTACGACTTTTTGTTTTTCGGGAATTCCTGGAACAACGAAAAAAATTAACTTTTGTATGGGAAAATCCCTTCAATGTACAATTTTTACCCCTTAACATTTGAATTTCTGGAATCCCCGTCTTAGTACGAATTCATGACCTAATATCTACCTAGGAACCAAATTTCAGATCTCTAGGACTTTTAGTTTTTCGGGAATTCCTGGAACAACGAAAAAAATTCGCTTTTGTATGGGAAAATCCCTTTAATGTACGATTTTTACCCCTTACAATTTGAATTTCTGGAATCCCCGTCTTAGTACGAATTCATGACCTAATATCTACCTAGGCACCAAATTTCAGATCTCTACGACTTTTAGTTTTTCGGGAATTCCTGGAACAATGAAAAAAATTAACTTTTGTATGGGAAAATCCCTTTAATGTACGATTTTTACCCCTTAACATTTGAATTTCTGGAATCCCCGTCTTAATACGAATTCATGACCTAATGTCTACCTAGGCACCAAATTTCAGATCTCTACGACCAATAGTGTAGACGGAATCCGTGGAACAACCAAAATGCCTCATTCTTTTATATATATAGATTATAATCAACGTATAGATATAAGTAACCGTCCATTTAGAAATGGAGGACACAAGTTAGTTGTAGTGCCACACCGTTTGCGTAAGGTAGGTACAGAAGTCCTTTGTGGGGTTGAGTGTACGCTTCTACAATATGATCCCAAAGTCTGTTTTGGACTTACCTTTACACAGGTTTAAAGCCACTGTCAAGAAACATCTCATAAATCAGGGTTACTATACTATTGAAGAATTTTTCAATGACAAAGATTCTTGGAATGATAGGGATATACGAGTATTTCCATCTCCTCATGAGATATCCTAAAAGTTATGTAATAACTTTTCATAATTTATAAGAATAATTGTATATCATGACATTTTTGAAAAGAGCAAGTGCCGAGTTATTTGCCAGTTCTTCTCGGTGCAAACCTGCATTCCGAACTTGGCGGTAGAGTTTTTGACTTTTCATGGGCGCCTATTATTTAGGCCTATGTGAAAAATAAAGAATTTCATTTCATTTCATTTATTTCATCAAGAGATATTTACGTGATAAGGAGTAAATATTTTGTAAAACTTTTGGTCACAAATATTTAAATTGTCGTGTTATACTTTAGTTCGGCTGGATGTGTTTACGCGCGCAAACGCCAAATTTAGGTATATATAATGCGTTGTCGGCCGGCAGCAGGCAGTGTCTTCAGAAGAGTTCCCACTTGTCCTTATCAACACTTTCAACATGTTTTCCTCAAAGTTGGCGTTTTGTTGCATCGTTGCGCTCCATTTCACTTCATCTGGAACGAGCCCCGTACAAGAAACGTGAGCATATTGAGCTATTTTATTTAAGTATTTTATTCAAACACTTCAATAGCCATTGTGGTATCTTGTTGTGGATTATTGTGATCTTGGTGTGATCTTTTCGGGTTGTCGTTGACGGCTGCTCGTCTGATCTAATGGCAATTAATGCCGGTGTCCCTCAGGGGTCCGTTCTTTCCGCTACGCTGTTTTTGCTGCATATAAACGACCTTTTGAAGCTCGGTATCCTTGGGTATGCAGATGACAGCGCTGTAACGGATTGATATATATATCCAGTCCACGTGCCAGTGGTAGTGACATCAAAGAGCACAGGGAGGCGATGGTTGAGCGAATAAACTCCACCCTGAAAGCAGTGTCCGATTGGGGTGATGCCAACTTGGTTGAGTTCAACGCCACCAAGACGCAGGCATGTCTACTGACAACAAAAAGGAGTCCCTTCACCTTGACTCTCTGTCACAGACCACATTGATCTCCTAGGCCTCGACATCTCAGCTAACATTAATTTTGACAGATCCATCGAAGCCAAAGCAAAGACTGCCGCTAAAAAACTAGGCGTTCTTAATAATGTGAAGCGGTACTTCACACCTCAACAACTAACAACTTTGTACCAGGCACAAGTTCGGTCCTGTATGGAGTACTGCAGCCACCTGTTTGATGGTTCTGCCAAATACCAGTTGGCAGCTTTAGATGCTGTAGACCGTCGGGCTAGGAGACTCATAGGCGAAGATTCGCCGTTTGTGGCGAAGCTTCATAGTCTCGAGCATCGTCGCAAGGTGGCAAGCCTGTCGGTATTTTATAGGATATATTTCGGAGAGTGTGCATAAGAGCTGTTCGATCTGGTTCTTCCCTCTCCATTTTACCAACGCATCGCAAGACACCGGGTGGGCTTTCATCCCTATGTCGTCGATATACCACCAGTGCGTACAAAGCGGTTTGCTTCGTCCTTTCTCATACGCATGGCGAGGGTTTGGAATTGTCTCCCGAAATCTGTGTTTCCGGTATCGTACAACCCGGGTACCTTTAAGAAAAGAGTTTATAGGCATCTTCTAGGTAAGCGCGCTCCATCTTCGACCACATCGTCACTTTCCATCGGGTGAGATTGTGGTCAAGCGTAAGCCTATATTGATTAAAAAAAAATGTTTTGATATTTTTATACAATGTCTGCATGGAAATTTTAAAACAATATTACAATAATATTACTGTAGGTCACGATGGTAGGCCCCCAGGACCCAGTTTCAATAAAGCAAGTGTAGAAAGATGCTATTACACTGAGCTCGATCTATAATTTTTTTCTCTATGTAGGTAATAATTGTCTCAGTCACAGGACGTCCACTTCTAGAAATGAGCGAGCCGCCTGAAAGTAGCCACCCCGCGACTTCCACTTGATAGTGGGACTGCCCACAAGTTTGGGTTCTTGCCCGGCCAGCAGTTTGGGTCCCCAACTGAACGTCCATCAGTCCTACGAGCTTTTTGTCCCGCTCATTGCCACTTCACCTTCGCGACACGTACCTTATTTTCTAATATAAAAACTTCTCGTGTTTCGCGAAACTCCTCCGAAACGGCTCGACCGATTGTTATAAAATTTCCTGTGTATAGGTACTTATTCGGTAGGTCTAAGAGTAGGTTGTAAGCTATTTTTATATCCCTAATGGCAAACAACGTTTACCGGGTCATTATCCATCCGTTTCATAAACTACTATTAAAAACGTTATTTCAATAATTTTAAATTCCTGCACTCCTACATAATATTATGATCATTAGGGTTCCATACCAATTTGGTAAAAATGGAACCCTTATGGTGAGACTTTCTCCGTCCGTCCGTCCGTCTGTCACACTCGATTTTATTTTATCTACATACTTACTATCATTTGTTTTCAGGAGCGCGCTCGAGGGCGCAGACCGTGAGGTGAGCAACGTTTCAGTGAAGGCCACACGTGTTTGGGGCGAGACTTGAACCGACTCAGTACATTTCCATCCAAATGTTCATTCTGCCCGCTAAATTCAAAGTTTTTCGTATTTATACCTAAGCAAATAACCCACTGTAGTCTGTAGGCCTAAGACAATAAATTGCGGAAATGGTAGTATCACTTTCACAGGTTAAATACAAATCTTTTTGATACATTTGCTCAAAAAGTAGACATTTCCATGTGTGTTTTGCGTGCGGGAAGTTATTCTTTTCCGCACTAGTGATTTTTTGTTTTCCTCCTGCGCAGCACCGGAGCGGGCGCAGCAGCACCGCAGCAGCAAACTCGGAGAGCAGGCATTGTTTGCGCTCTCCGGGTTTGCTGCTGCGGTTCTTTTTTTCGCAAATGTATTAAAAAAATTGGTCAAGTGCGAGTCGGGTTCCGGCACTAAGGGTTCCGTACCATCAAGAGTCCCCTTTCACTATAGTATTAAAGTAAACTAAACACCCCTGCCCACTAAATCAAAAACCGTGCATAAAAATCACGTTTTTTGTATGGGAGCCCCCCTTAATTTTTTATTTTATTTTAATTTAACTACTTCTTTGTACAGTAAGGATATAACTAAATATTCTGTGAAAATTTGAAGCGCCTATACCTGTTATCGTTATCAATATCGAGCAAAAATAAACAAAAAATACGTATGTTGTATTTGAGCCCCCTTAAATATTTATATTATTCTAATTTTTAGTATTTGTTGTTATAGCGGCCACAAAAATACATCATCTGTGAAACTTTCAAGTCTGTAGCTATGACGGTTCCCGAGATACAGCCTGGTGACAAACGGACAGACGGACAGCGAAGTTTCGCTAAGGGTTCCTTTTTACCCTTCGGGTACGGAACCCTAAAAACGTCGTTCGATGCACGTGCGGAATTGTCATTTCTACTCGTCCCTTGTTGTAACAACAACCCGGCATTCGTCAATAAAGGACATCCTACTTTTCGCACTTAGGTATATGGAAATGTACTTTATAGAATGTTTCAGTACCTACAAAAACAAAATCCGTTTTGCTGTTCGATAACAAAAGAGACAGAATGGTAAACTTCGGAGATAAGGGGGGGGGACGGTATTTTTTCGACAGTTTGCCCAATAAATCAAAAACTATCAGGCATAAAAATAAATAAAAATTGGTTTTTTTAGAATATACAAATAACGCCCTTTCATATGATACCCCATTCAATATTGTTTTCTCATTTTGAAATTTTGGCAACCCTGTTTTCCCCCCTTTTTAAATAAAAATAAAAACAATTTTCAAATTTTTACGATTGCTATAACGTCGCGTCACTATTATCTATAACTATTCTAAATTTCAGGTCGATAGCTTGAATAGTTACTGAAATAATCGAGTGTGACAGACGGACGGACGGACGGACGGACGGAGAAAGTCTCACCATAAGGGTTCCATTTTTACCAAATTGGTATGGAACCCTAAAAATAGCGTGCGCAAATAGGGTTACCAGATTCAAAAATAAAAAGACCGGAGAAAAGGCCTGAGGTTTTTTGAGTCTGAGAATTCTTTTTAAATTATCGTAATAGAACAATGTAAGAAATACTTCATTCATTCATTTATTCATTTTTAAGATTTCGTATCCAAAGGATAAAACGAACTACTTAGCATTACTAAGACTTCGCCACCGTCCGTCTGTCACCAGGCTCCGCCGTACTTATATCTTGAATTTTTGAAGCCTTTAAAATAAGAGGTGCATTTTACTTATTGAAAATTCTAAAAATCCAGAGATTTGCAAAATCCAGCTCCAATCCTGAGAATACTGAACAGTCCAAAACTCCTGAGATATGGTGGCCCCATAGTTACGAGTATCTAATTGATCAAGCTATACAGATAATACTTTTTTACTTACAGAAATATCGATCTCTTTGCACTCGTATGTTCATTAACATTACGATTCATTTTCAGTACGCGGTTGAAGAAAGGGGCGCAAGGGCACTATACATCAGCCTGTCGAGCTCGTACACGCCTTCGAGTTACGTCTCGGGCGGAGTTCTGTATATCAGCTTAACTGCATCGAGCAGCAACATTGCGTTCACCATCACCGACCGGCCGACTCAAGGCGCGTCGTTCGTGGCGCCGAACGGACGTCTGGCCTTAAGCATCACGGGGTCGAGTATCGAGACTCAGGTGAATTACTTCGGCACGCCGAACCGGCCCGCTATCGCTTCTATGTCGATCAACATCGTCGGGTCGAGCAGCATCAACAACATCAACTTCAGCGGCAGCAGCGTGACGGCCAGCGGCAACCTGCGCATCAGCGTGGTCGGGTCGAGCAGCACTAACAAGGTGATCATCAACGACCGCTCGTTGCGGCCCGCGGACAGCCGCCTGCAGATCTCCCTCAGTGGGGCCAGTAGTCACAATACAGTCATTATCAACGGCACTCCGGTTTAAAATATAATCTTTAAACTTTTCTAGGTAACGAATTTTTCTTATAGGTATACGCTTATACTATACCTAGTAGAAAAATTGTAATATAGGTACATGCTTTTTTATGTAATTTTTGTAAAAAATAAAACCAGCCAACACAGATTTTACCAGCCAAGTGTGTGTTGGTCCACGCGCAGTGTAGGGTTTCGTAGATGCAAATGACAATTATTAACGGAAGGACGGGCGGACGGATAGATAGACAAACAGACACATAGATGAGAGTTCTTTGTTTACTACACCCTAAAAAGAAATGAATTGCGTTCTTCTGGTAAGCACTAAAATACATGCATGCATGCATGTGATTTTATGAAACTTGTATTTTTTTTATTTTGTTCATTAATAAATGTTTTATTATCTACTTATTTGTTTTATAACATTACCTACTCCAAAACAACAGGCACATCTAACTACATCACACATTTTAAAGTAACTTTTTTAAACTTCAGTATAGTTTTAAATAGTTCTACTTTTAGGGACTTATTACGCGGAGCTACCGACCTCCACGCCTCCTGGAATCAAATCCTGATTTCAGTTTTCCTGAAGTTTCCACCTGGGTGGCTACCACCGTGACTTAAAGCAATATTATTGCAATATTTTTTTGACATTTTCATACAATGTCAGTATGGAAATTTTAAAACAATAATTACAATAATATTACTTTAGGCTACGGTGGTAGGCCCCCTGATCCTGCGCGCTAGGTCGCGCGTCGAATCGTCCGCGCAGGCGCCGGCCCGGGACAGCCACGGCTGGTGCGATGCCAGTTACTGAGATTAGAGCTGGCTCACAGCCGCATCTACGAGTACATATACCTTCGTGGGCCGCCATCTTCATGCCCGTTTCGCGGACTTCACCGCATTTTCGGCTGCTCCATTACCCTGTGGTTTGTATAGGGGTTAGCAATGATGTGTGTGATCAAATTTTTACGTACCGCAGTGTAGTGTGACGTATGAAGTAATACAAAGCGATGGACTCCAAGTCTACAGTTAATCACACAAGTTTAGAAGTATTGTCAAGGTAAGTTAGTTGCTCCCGAACCCTGAGCATCATCAGATGTTAAGCCCAAAAGGATTATTTTGCGACCAGTCTCAAATTGATGAACTTGTGTGCATATATCGCCTAGCTTGAATAAAATTTATTTCTACTGCCCCAACCATAGGCTTATTAATCTATGGACGACGAGTGTAATACAAAATTCACGAAAAAAGTGTCCCGAGAAAACCTTCATAAACGAGGGTACATGAGTATTTTTATAAACAAACTAATACATTGTAATTTATGTCTTAAACCATTACTATACAGCCTAATTTTCAAACACGAGACTGAAGTGCGATTGTATGTCTTTTCACGTTTTGTATGTCATTCTGTTCGGACACTTTTTAGCGCTGACCCACAATCCTTAGTTTATAAATCAATGGCCCCAATTGATTAAACTTTTGTAGCTATGTCCAGTAGTTTAGGGAGAATAAAAATCAAAGATTACTTATATTATACGATATATTATAAAAAAAAAAAAAAAAAAAAATAAAATAAAAATAAAAATTATTATTGTAACTGAAAACGATATAATAAACCATACAGTAGAGTAGCTTAGTCGAGCTATTTGAATACAATGAAAACAAACTTAACATAACTACAATGCGCTTGCATACATTAAAGTGGGCGTACACAATCTGCACATTAGTGTCAGAAAACTCAGAAATGAGGTGAAGTAAAATAAAAAGATTTTTCTGAATATAACTATTTTAATTATTTATTATTCCACTAAGATAACGATTAAGACAATGAAACAATTTTACTACAAAAACATTCTATTACTTATCTACAATTAAATTCTTAAGATAATTTCTCTCCACGCGTATTATAAAATACTGAGTATTTCATCATACATTAGTATTCTTCAATAAATAAACAGATAAATACATTACAAAAGAGACTAGGAAACACTATAAAGTCAAATTCATAATGAACAACTCTGTACAAATGAAAACCTAATTATTATTATTGTTAACTGTGCAAATAATGTACGCCAACCTTTGTTTGCGCTTGGCGCCGATTCAGTACAAGTATGAATTGCACACATAATTACATTAAAACATGTTTGAATTAGGCATTGAGTGCTCTCACATTTTAAGTCATATTATTCAGAAAAGTTGAAAAAAAAAAAAAAAATTTGTATTTTGGAAATTTGATGATGAGAATCAATGCTGTCTAAAATTAGTATGCTGAATTAAGTCATGTTATCTGCTGTTAAAATATTATTATTTTTCGTATAATCTTTATTATGCCAACCTTTTAATAGATGACATCAAAAATCTTAGTGAGTCATATGCACTTTTTAAGATGCGTTCAACAACGAGGCTGATTCCTTATTTAACAATTATCTGACAAAAACATTTTTATTTGTGAAATATGCACAGAAATAAAAATGTTTATAGAGCACACGTTATTTTTAATTTGAAAGATTGACACTTTGGTGAGTATATCATGTCATATATGACATTAACATATTGTATCGTTTAAACTGTGGTCATACATATTTGAGTGACCAGACAAATTCTGTACAGTAAAAATGCAGCGTCACTGGCTGAAATGTACAACTATGTATGTATGACAATAATATGACAATAATCCATTGATATAATATGCAATAATCGGGTAAAAGTAGAACTTTTACCCGATCGCCATAATATCATGAAAACCTGACCAGAAAAATAAAAAAAAAGGCGTGTGGCACTCGGAGACTGCCGCGGTAAAGCTATAGAATTTAAAGTTATTTTTAGTTTTGCCATCAATCGAAAAGTATAACTTTTGGTACCAGGCTGCCATGAAAGCAGGGAGTGCAACTTCACAAACTTTTTAGTTTTTAGTTTGCCATCTAAAAAGTAGTAAGTTTTTAGTTTGCCATCTGGCAAAATAAAAAGTAAAAAGTTTGTGGAGTTGCGCTCTCTGCTTTCATGGTAGCCTAGTACCAAAAGCTCTACTTTAGGAGTGCCAGGTTATTTTCGTTACGGAATTTCTGGATTCGGTCTGCACCGTCAAAGCCCGCGATAGAAGCTATGCAATAGCTTAAAAAGTTGTATGGAAAGCCCAAGTTCCATCTTTTTTAAAGCTATACTGAATTACTGACAGAGGTTTGATAGAGATAGATAGAGAAAGTTACATGCATTTTTTGAGCATTGTCACTTTTTAAAATGTTCTGGTCAGTTTATCCATTTAAGAGTTCAAAAAGTTTTATTTTAGACGCAGAGGTTACTTAAATCGCAAGTATAAAATTTCATTTTTATTTCTTAGAAAGTTTTCGCAGTGCGATCCAAAGTTTGTCGCCTTAACTACCGCTTTCGAGAGAAAGTACGAGCAAGACTTAGCAGAGGTAGTGTGCGCCATTTTGAAAAATGGGGCAAGCTGCGATGTTCTTTGTGAAACTACGGTGTAAAGTCGACTTGTCACTATGTCTAAATTCAGTGCACTCAATTTAGACAGTACAAGCGACACTGACAGTTGGCTGTCCAATGTCCAAACAACTAGTTCAGCTTTAATGTCGCGTATGGTAGAAAAATTAAATTTAAAACTTATACAATAACAAGTTACAACATTATTGGAATTGTATATTATTAACTTTGAATATATTAAATAATAATATGATTTAGGAATAAAATTACATTAGGCTAAGAGCATTTACACATACAGACGGATAGCCTATATATTATATAAGTTTTTAGTCAGTACATAAATTCATTTTTCTTTTTTCATTAGTCTCATTCGAGACCAGTCACACTGGCATATAAAATTATTAACATTAATATATCATAAATAAGTACAATAGGTTACATAATTATTATAGTTTTAATATATATATAAATATAGTTTTATATTTTAGGAAGACAATAATCCTTTTAAGTGAAAAAACCATCAATTATAATATACATAAAACATTAATTTTGGCTCGACATCAAAATACAAAAGATATGGATTACCGAAATATTGCAACTGATGAGGTTTTATGAATTGGAGAATGATTATTTATGATACAAAAAAATTACTGAGAAACTGGAGAAACTCAGACCAGAAGATGAAGAAATTTTTTCAAAAATTAAAAGAAATATAGGAAAGTCTGTATAAAAAAGAGTTTGAACTTGGTTATTGTTATATGATAATTCATAATTTTAATAATTATCATGATGTAGGTACCTAGTTTTCCTTAAGGTAAATAAAAAGAGCAAAACCAAAACATAAATTCCTATCTATTAAAAAATATTGCTTAGAAAAATAATTGTGGGTGGGTATTTTGCAATAGGTAAATCCTTTATTAAGGAAAACAGGTTTGTTTTTAAAAACCGCATAATTCTAAAAAGTACGTTTTGTGACCCAGATTCAACATTCGGCCAGTTTAGATGATGATTAAACCGTTGCTAACTTCACTCCACAAATTGATATTGATCAAGCTATAAATGAAGTTAGTGAAGTAAATATTTACAACGGGTAATGTCACAGCATAAAACGGGGAATTCATAAACAATATCAGAAAGGGGAAAAATCTTATGGAATGAATACTAAGAAGAGTTAAAGCTGTAGATTTGTACTGAAATTTCCATAATATTACCTCTAAAACAAAATCCGTTATTATTTTCAACCATGGAAACTAGCTAATAAGTTCTTAAACTCTTTGTAAAGTCTTTTTCCCAACGCTGTATATTAAATTTGATAAGCGTTATGATTTCCTCGTAATACTGTTGTCAAAAACACCTTTATTAAAAAATTCATTGCATTATTCCCGAGATTTTTTTACTTCTTTTATTAGTCTGACTTTCTCCATTTTCTGCGTGAATTACGTAATTGCTACGAAGCTTTAGTTGTTTAAGTTACATTCCTCATTAATTATGGATCTTACATAATAATCCTTATTAATGGTCTGCCATCTGTGGGTCTGCCTTATTGATTTGTTTCCCGCATTTCCTTAGGAACTAACATACTTATAACTTGTTTAAAACCGGCCAAGTTTTACTTTTTGTTTCGATAGTAAGATGGAGTTATGTTAGACATTTATCCATTATAATTATCTAGAAGTATTTTCTGTAGGTAGTTATTTTTTTTCAAGCCATCTTTGCAGATCAGTTACTCACGCGTATGTGCATTCTTTATGCCGGCTGAGGTGTTATAGTCGAGCTTCGAAGACCCCTTATACAACTTATTCAGTCGCCAAGGAGATGCTATAGAAGCATGCTACTTTCGATGTCTCTTACAGAAGTTCCGTAGTAGTGGATCAGAGTTGTCCCACGGGATCGGGGTGGTTCTCTGTATAGTTGCAGCAGAGAAGGTGGACTGTTCACGTCGCTCAGGCCACATTGATGGGGTTGATGCTTTGTCTAATCTTGTCAAACAGGCTCTCGTCGCTGTCGCTGTCGTACTGCAAAGAAAGGAAAAGGCAAAAGTTAGATAAGGTTGCAAATTGCAACGCAATATTTCTGTCTGCAAGATTGGATACTGATATTGTTCCTCCAATGCTGTTTTAATTTCTGTTAGGAGTCATTTGTCAAAAGTATTTACTTATTCTTATATCATACTAGCTGTCCTGGCAAACGTTGTTTTGCCCTTAGGGGTAATAAAAAATAGATAAATTGAGATTTAAACTATCCTATCTCTCAAGTTGGATCGAACTGCACATGGTGTGCGAATTTTATTATAATCGGTTAAGTGGTATAGGAGTCCATTGAGGACAAACATTGTGACACGAGATTTATATATATTAAGATATCACTCTTCGTGCTTGAGAAAAGGACATGGCCGAAACTTGTATGGAGCTGTGCCCTGGAAAAAATACTTATTCATGGCCATCGACAAACAGTACGTCATATTAAAGCTTATAATTATGTCTTACAATCGTTTGAGTTTTATGATCTGAAAACTTGCGAGAGACATAATATCAGCATAACATAACTTGCAACAAAATGGGCCTAAGTAATTTTGTTGCAAGTTGTTATGCTGATATTATGTCTCTCGCAAGTTTTCAGATCATAAAACTTAAACGATTGTAAAGACATAATTATAAGCTTTAATATGACGTACTGTTTGTCGTTGGCCATGAATATTTTTTTTCGAGGGCAGAATCCGGCCATGTCATTTCGGGTTCTCATACATTCCGCATTTTTGTGTGAAAGGATTTTATGAGTTAATCCAGGATACACCCTTCAACCAGGACCTTACAACTAGTCTTGATTATTGTAATATGAAGATAATTTTGGAACGAAGAAACTGAAAATAAATGGAGGCCTATTCTCGGCTCTCAGGAGGTAAAGTACATCCCTGCCAAGGAAGTTGTTGCTTGCGGCAACCAGACTGGGGGAGATTCTCTTGATCAGGGCGTTAGCTAGTTCCAGGTGTTACGTTGACCATTCCCGATCTATAGTGACGATCTTATGTGGCGGGGAGATATAGACAGCGGCGAACATAATAGATTGGAGACGGTCAATCTGCTACTGGAGCAGAGGAGACCTGCACAGCCGCGTCACAACTCACAGAGATGAAGTTAAGGGGAGGGCACTGATCTCCATAGAGTATATAGAATATATACTCTATGGATAGCTGACTGTCAACGTAAAAATGAAGACAATTTATTTTCGCCATTCTGGCACTGATTGTTGTGTAACCTGGCGTGAGCGTCTATGGAACTAAAATCGAATGACGTTCAAAACGACGGTCCACTTCCAACAAATGTCAATTTAGTACCGTGGACGCTCGGGGGAGGCGCTTCAAATCGGCACAAAAAATGAACTGTCAAACGTATGGAACCATGAATCCAGAGATACATATCAGTAGGGGAGGGGCTCACCTCGTCGTCGTCGTCGCTCGAGTCGGAGTCGTCGAGGCCGGCGAACAGCTGCGCGACGCGGCTCCGGCGCGCGAGGCGGCGCGGCGTGCGGCCGGCGTAGTCGCGCGCGCCCGTCGCCACGCCGCTGCAGCGCTGCAGCAGGAACTGCGCCACGCGCTCGTCGCCGCGCCGCGCCGCCACGTGCAGCGCCGTCCAGCCCGCCAGCCCGTCCTGCGCGCAACAGAGCCTGCTTAGTACACATAACTAAAGGGACAAGTTAAAAATACTGTGGCTGTGTAGTATACAAGCACTGATCTCGATCTCTGGATTGCTGACTGTCAAAGTAAAAAATGAAAACACTTGATTTTCGCCATTTTGGCGCTGATTGTTGCGTAACCTAGCGTGAGCGTCTATGGAACTAAAATAAAATGACATTCAAAACTACGGTCCACTATCAACAAATGTCGATTTAGTACCGTGGACGTTCAGAGGTGGCGCTTCAAATCGGCACAAAAAAGGAACTGTCAGATGTATAGAATGGTTAATCCTAAGATAGAGATCAGTGAGTACAAGTTATCAGGAACCTGAGGATGGAGCCATCCGAACGTTTTATGTAAACTTTTTTTAATAGAAGCACACAGTAACGCCATCTGTCAAAGGTGGCTGCTTAACGAACTAAATGGTGTCCTTACTTCTTGAAATTCTCGCATTACGCCACGTCCTATGTATAATATTATGTCTATTCGTGGCATACAAAAAAACCTCCATAGTATCATGTGAAACATCGAAATCGAGGGATATTTATTAAATTATAATGAAGATAATGCGAACGTCACGCCTGACGCCACGAGACTGTGTGCAGTGTGACTCTTGCATAGGACAGATTATAAGAGCTTAAATACACCCGCCGTGCTGTGTCGATAGGAGTTGTTGTCTCTCGATTATTGTTTATGACAATAATTAATGATCAACAATAACAGCTCCTAATTTCTAAATCTGATCTGCTGTACTAAACATTATTTAAGGAAAACCTATCACATCTCAACTCAGAAATTGAATCTATAGACCGTTCAGATACGCAATTCTTTAATGGTTAGCAAGGACCAACGATACAGTTATTATTGACATCATTATACAGTTAGGTAATGAAAACACATCGCAATAGGAAAACTAGGGGTTTTTCTGTGCGCGGCCTCCACTTAACCCTTGGGTAATACCGGCAGGCTTTGCGGGCTTAGCGAGCGCTGCAGTCGCGGTGAGGTCGCGATATCGGCGGCAAATAAAAATACCTAGCTATCAGACAATTGCTTGATAGGAGGTGGGCTTCTCGCGGTCGCGATAACTAAAGTGACTCGACAACTAACTAGGTACCTACATACCTAAGAAAAAAGTTACAAAGTAGGTGAAGCATTAAAAATGAAATTATAAGACCATTTAAAATAATGAGCAGAGGGTAATTGTTAAGTTGTTAAGCTTCAATGCAAGGGTGTGCCCGCTAAGTTCTGGTTCTTTATAAGTTAATAGTGCCTATACAAAAACATCAATCAATAATTTAATTTTATTTAAATTTGAGAAGAGAAAAAGTAATGACAATGACAATTTACAGACACAGATTACCAACATAAGAAGGTCTCTCATGAGCACAGATTCATAAAACAAATTTAGCTAGTCTATGGCGCGGCAACACCAGGAAAAGAGTTGATAAAATTCTAAAGCGCCTGAATGGATTTTCAACAAACACACACAACAACACACACAACTGGAAAATGTTTGTGTGATGAGCATGAATGTTTTCAAGAGTCTGGGTGTTTTTCAATATCCTATCGAATATTAATATTATGTATTATGTTTATCAGTTAAATTTAGTACCCAACACAAGCTATCGCTTACTTTGGGGCTACATTGCGATGGGTGTAATGTCCTGATATATATAGATATTTATTTAGATATGATAGCGGTTTAGGTTATCACTGATCACTCACTCTGGCATTGATGTCAGCCCCGTAGAATACCAGCATCTGGAGCAGTTCCACTCTCCCCGCCGAAGCTGCCAAGTGAACACATGTTTGACCTGGAACAATTGCAGACATCCTGTTTAATATATACATATTATCTAGCATTTATCTTTCTAAAGTGTGTAAAAATCGTCTAATCTAAAAGTGAACGCCCCTCCACTACATTACATGTAAGAGGCGCATTTTTAGATTAGACGTCTATACTATACGTAGATCGCCTAATCGGAAATAAAGTAGAAATTGCAAATAAACTTCTGGCATTTTAATAAGTAGAAAATACAGACGTAACACGATAGCGTGACGAGTATTATAGTAGTGCACAGATAAGAAGTTCACACTTCGTTCAAACTGAGTTCGCCTGATCGAACTCAGTTTGAACAACTCGTACATTAACTTAAAATTGTTTTGTTCCAGCTCCGCCATTTTACAGGTCCGCCGTTGAAAAACTAATAAGCATCCTCCATATTCAGTAGGCACCCAACCTTGCCCCCTGTGACTTCTATCTATTTCCAAGGTTAAAGGAACATTTAAAAGGACAGAATGAGTGCAGGAGAATTTTAAATTTAGAATAAAGATTTTCCAAGAGTATTACGCTAAAACTTGAACGCTTGACCGATTGTTATGAAATTTTCTGCGAACATGTTCGGTACAGTCTGTGAGTAGGTAATTAGCTATGTATTTTTATATCGCTAATGGCAAAATGACGTTTGCCGGATCAGCTAGTATTCACTAAAAGTTACCGGCAACATATAACGCATTCCACTTTTATTGGACATATAAATTGTATAAGTATAGAGAAAGTTATAACATAAGTGCGAATTTATCAAGTTACGTGCAGTCTACAGGTAGACTATACTTGGCGTCTGGCACTTTTTAATTTTGTATGATTATTACGCCACAAATACCAGTCAGTCTCTATGTAAGATGAAAGTGTTGATTTGCAAACGGAAAACATGTTTGCCGTAAAATATTATGGATGTTTTTATTGTAATGGAAGCTTAAATACGCGAAAGTTGAACCTTTAAGCGAAAACACGGAAAAATTAACAAAATTAAACTTGTAAGACGTTAGAGTTATTTATTTTTGATCTTCCTCCAGATGACATGAAGTGAAGTTCCAGTGAAGGAAAAAGTGGAAAAACGTCAAACGCAATATTTTTCGGGTCATATATAGACTGATGGGCCCCATTGGGGGTCCATAAATGATTGAGTCAGTCCATACGTAATAAATCCACGGCGACCGCTTGGCTCCAACTTGAGGAAAATGGCTAAGGAACTATTAATCAATGTTCTAGACAAAAAAAAACACTGAACAATCAGGTTTTCACGGGTTTCACCTTAAATACGCCTCAAAGTTCAATGAATACAAAAATCGTAAAAAACGTATGCGTAGAGACCAACACTTTTGGAAATCTTGTGAATTAAGATACAATTGTTTCACCTAACTTTGATGGAGAAATAATTAAATGGAGGAGGGTGGTTATCTATTTCTTTTTTTTTTGTGTAGGTACACAGAAAATAAATCCCACTTCTGATCAAAATAATAAATTATGCTATAAGTATAAATCCATGAAGCTTTCGAGATCATAAGTAGCAAAAAGCAAGCCCACACGACACGGAAATAAAGTAACTGTACACGGTACATAATGAGATACTCAAACATAATACGGAAGAGTCAACAGTCGTATGATTTAGTGGTATGGACAAAAAAGATTTCTTTCGTATGGACCGGACCAGCCAAATCGATTATCGGCAGACATTTGACGGCGAGGAAGGAGCGTGAATGAATCAAATTAATTCCGAGCCTTAATTTGGAATTTATAAGAGACATTTAAAATTCATAAGGTAGCTCTTCAAACTTAATCGATTGGGAAAAAGCTTTTAGCCTTCGGTTTTCAATTTTAATAGCACATTAATTTAATCCATTGGAATACATTTCTTTTAAACTTTAATTTAAGACGGCAAGCAAATGAACACCGTCGTTGTGGTGTCTAGGTTAGATAGATCTTGCCTGAAAATGCTTATAAATGCTAATGCTACTCCTTCTGTTCTGGCAGTTTTGTGGTAAAGAAGTGAAGGAGGCATCAATCATTGAGTCTTTCTTCTAAATTTTCTGTCACGTATCATTATTTTAAGGGCTTGTCAGTTAAAAAGGCTGCATGTCAGTAAGTTTATTGGTCGAAATTACAATTTGCATTCCGAATTCGTCTTTTTGTAACGCGCCTCACGTCGTCTGACACGTCACACGACATATAAATTCGAATTCACGCTGCATGCCGGCTGTCGAATTACAGAAATGTCCTAGCACAATAACTGGGTAGAACTATTTTGAACGCGACTAAAATAAACAGAGCGGGCGTTGTTTTCTTTTAACTTTAGCGACTGGCCCGCGCGTCAGACGTTTCTGCCTGTGGCCTATTTCGATTCGTAAATATTTATAGACGCCACATTTAAATTCTGACTATGTTATTTTCACCGGGAAATATATGCTGCTGCTCAATAATACATTTTTAGCGAACATTTTGGCTTTGAACAGCTCAACTTTATATATTTTTGGAAACAGTGTCATTGTACTCGAATTTTTTCGCTTTACTTTTCACGTTTGCCAGACCATAAATAACTATATTTTAGGAGCTTTTTATTCACATGAAAATATTTTATAAATTCCCCGTGTACTTTTCAAGGCCATCTTCTTAATTCTATATCCAGCTAATTCAGTTCTGTTATCTGTAGTGGCGGCATTAAGGAGTAAGAAGCATTAAAATTTTCGCCGTGTAGTTCGACAACGACTGTATGAACGACAACTGTAAAGAAAGAAATGCTTTTTATACAAACGAAACTTTGCTCTACCTAAACGATCTCGTAAGCGATGTAGATAGAATCCAAACGGACGTCATCGACGCTCAAACGAGCTCGATCCAGCCGAGTGGAAATCGAAAGGCATTAGGCAGGTATAAACTAGAAAGATCTAATGTATTCAAATATTATACATATCTTCATTCGGAATGGTAAACGGCAGGGGGGCCTAAATTACGTTTGATATGATAACATTATTATTAAAATCTACTTGACGTACTTATTCTAAGCTAGCTGAGCAGCCCATCTATCCTTAGGTGGTTGCATTTGGAATTTCGCGAAATTTGAAACTACCTACCTACACTGAACGGACGTCGTCGTCGGGGAATTCTAATTTTTATCAAGAATTAGATATGTAGTGATTGTAATACACAAGCTACGCAAAGTTTGGCCAGATGAAGGATGGAAACAGACTGAAGCAATACAGCAAGTGTCGTCGCATTTGGAATAGCATTAACGAGTTCCTTTACTCCACACAAAAGTCCTGCTTGACAGGTGCTATTTGCAAAGTACTGCTTCAGTCTATCGCACTCTGATCCTTCACTATTGAGATACACATCTCAGCTGACAAAAGGGACTACGCAAAGTGCCTGTACTAAATCGCCTCGGTATTCCCACATGTTTTACTGCGCCTGCAATGGGAAATTTCGTGTAGTATATATAGACAGATTTAAAGCATTTCACTGCACTCCAGTTAAATTAGCTGTTTAATTTGCCGGGTAATCTAGCTAATTGTGGCATTGAATAAGCCGCTTAGGCCCATGAATGGTTACTATAGTTAGTTAGCAAAAGGACATTTTGTTGTTTGGCATTATAAAAAAACATTTGACGGGTCATTAGAGTAATCTAAACTATTTTAACGTTTAAGCTTCTTTGCTCTCTTAACAATTTTTAAGCTTTAACTTCACCAAGCATTTCACTTATGTTCAGCTAAACTTTGTGCCGCTGACCCTTTTCGCTAGAAGAGATAAGAATAATTTAAAACTAAACCACTAAGTTAAATTTTAATGTTACAGTTGATTGACCAAATAAAACTAATATGAAAACTTTGTTATTGTTGTACGTTATTGTTAGTGGGTACTTTGCTACTTTGCCTTCAGCTTTTAAATCCCGCCTCCACGGAAGGCACAGGGATGTTATTCAGGTTTATACAATTAGTAACTGTTTATAGGTATTGTTCAGTTCTCACGCACTGGTGTAGAGCTTGTTTGTGAGCAACGTAGTGCAATAATACCCAAGACTATAATATTATTATAAAAAAACATTCAACAATCAGTAGTATAGGTGATGTCATTTTTACACGATTCAATGTCTAGGCGGTCAATGAAAAACAGGATATCGTTAAATGACCTTTTTAATGATGAGATGGCGGATATGTATTATACCTTATTTACACTGTTTTATTTGTCTTGTACATGATTTAATTGGCCTTATGGTAAATGGGTGCAGTCTCCCGTTATTAGTATTAATTATTAAACTTCACCAAGCATTCCCGTTGAACGTAGGTCCCCACTCCCCCTTGTGATAATCTAAATTTTCCGCTTTCTGATTGGTTGGTATTCTTTAGTTCCACAAAATTTTACAACTTATTAATGGCTCACTTACCCCAATGAAACAATTACTTAAACCAAAATAACGTATACGTAACGATGACAAAGAAGACGCTTCTAAGCTCTAACCCGGTGCTCCGTAAGTAGGTAATTTTATGAGATCCCGGAGGATATCCACCGAGGGGGTTCTAGTGGGTAAGAATCCCACATGATCCAACCTACTTCCAGAAAGGATATCCCAGTGGAGATTTTCCCCCCCGTTATAAAAAAAGTAGGAAATTATATTCCAGACTCCCATCGATGAAAATACACAACTACGACGTACGCATAATATGATACGTCGCGCGTCGCCGGCTGCGCGCGCGCCGTTGCGGGGAGGCGCGGGAGAGGCGGTAGGGTTTTCCCAACAATGTGACGACTGCTTCGGCGCGTGAGTTGCCCACGCCATATATGGACAAACGATATTGTATAGTAATATATTATGTATGTTTCACTGTTTCCGTAATCCACACTGTCAATAAATGTTTCCCGTCTAATTGATTTACCTTTACTTATTCTCACAGAATATATTAGAAGAAATAAATCAAGAGGATATTAGTGAAAAAAAATCTAAATCTAGAGGGGCATACGTATTTTCAGATTGAAGATATTCTATTTGTGTGGCGGTGTGTAGGCTTAGCTCTATTTTACGCGTTTAGACCAAAATAAGGAAAATTGAAATATCGATCTGTTAATAATAAAGTCAACTGTAATAGTTTATTGAATTATCAATTTATCTCGATTTTTATTCAAGTTACGTAAGTAGTTAAATGTATAAGAACTGTAGAAATTGTGTACATTCACTGTCAGCAGGTGTGCCTAAGCAAAAACCAGGTCGTTGGGAAACCCCACGTACGGAAAAAGTAATTGTCACCGATTACATTCTTATCACTAAAAACATATTTATGAGTACCTGCTTGTTCGCATTGTAAATAGTCCAAACGATAGGCTGAATGATAACAGAAGTTTTTGTTTCAAAAGGAGAGACAATAAATAATTTACTTCACTCACTTGGTCACTTGGTCACGTCCATTGTTTTTAGTAATTAATTTTAGCTACTAAAAACTGGGCATCCTGAACAAGGTTAAGCGGTACTTCACGCCTGAACAGCTTTTGACACTGTATGAAGCTCAGGTTCGTTCGGGTATGGAGTACTGCAGTCACCTCTGGGATGGATCTGCGAAATATCAGCTCGATGCATTGGACTCGGTTGATCGCCGCGCACGCAGAATAATCGGCAAGGAATCGCTAACACGGGCAAAATTGCTCAGTTTAGAACACCGACGCAAGGTTGCCTGTTTAGCGGTTTTTTACAGGATATACTTTGGAGAGTGTGCTCAAGAACTCCACAATCTAGTACCTCCTTCACCTTTCTACCATAGAACCGCAAGACGCCGGGAGAAGTGGCATCCTTATGTGGTTGATGTCCAGCAAGCTCGAACGAAACGATTTTCTTCCACGTTTCTGATACGTCCCGCTAAGGTGTGGAACACCCTTCCAGCTTCTGTGTTCCCAGCCAAGTACAACCTGGGTGCCTTCAAGAGAAGAGTGAATAGGCATTTTCTAGGCAAGCGCGCTCCATCCTAGACCTCATCATTTCTGTCTATCAGATATGATTGTAGTCAAGCGCAACCCTATCTATAATAAAAAAAAAAGCCTTACCTACTAGAGAAGACTACATAATATTATGAGCTTTCTGCACGTAAAGATCGGAAGAAAAGCTTTTCTATGGTAAAAATAAAAATATTTTGGCAAACACGTAAAGCTTTGATACTGTGGTAGTAGGTACTCATTATTATTAACAAAAAAAACCGGATCCTTCTTGGTTTTCCACAAAGTAGGTGTGATGATCACATCACAATTATTATTATATCACAACGGTGTCTTTGACCACATAAATAATTGCATGAACCGAAGCGAATAATGTATAATGAAGGTTAACAAGGACAACCGGTGGTTAATGCGAAACCAATAAAAACAGCTGCCTATGGCGAGGTGGAGCTAACAAAATGTCAGTTACCTATGATGTCAGAAACTGTTCATCCTAATCAGGAAGATAAAAATTAATTAATCTTGAAAAATAAAACTAATGTGATGAAGAAACAGTTTCCTAAAAGAAATAAGATTAAAAGTCCCAAACTAAAATAATTATTCGGAGAAATAACGTGGGCTGGCGAATGGTATACGAGTATACATCCTCATTTTGGCATACTTATTTAGAAGCCCACATAGTTTAACAGAACATACGAATATTGTAAAATTGTAACAACAACAATATGTTATAATATTACTTCTTCATAAATTGTTTCTAAGCTATTTACGAATATAGACTAGAAACAATTTGTTTTTGTCTCATATTGTTTTCTATAACGTTTCCCACAGTCTCCGTGGGAAAGGTAACAAAAAGCTATAATTGAAATAAATCAAAAGGTAGATTAAATTTAAATTGTGGTAGGTACGTGCAACTGAGCACTTAACAATAACGCCTTCTAACAGTGAATGTTCGGAATTCCCGTGAGCGTCCGTACCTCCAAGGCGTACTTTCACGTGGGGATAACCCAGAGCTTCATTGTGGCCACTGCCCCAACTTGTGAGAATTGCCCTACAGCGCGCCGCTTCGCTGACTTTTGCGGTTTTCCTCGCTCAACGCGTCGTCCGAGGAATTCCTTCATGAATTCCCATCACGTTTCCGTGTATTGTGAAGTTTTTATCTGTATATTACTAGGTTTCGTCTGCGTGGAAGTTAGGTGTAGCGTCATTTGCAAATTAACCATTTTCAGTAGAATTGACATACTCTTACTCCATTTCTTAAATAAGTTCCGGAAATCAGGACTGACCATTTCGGAAAACTCATAGGTAGAGATACAATCTAATAATGAATTTTCTCAATCAAAATGTTATACGTGTAAGTAATTTATAGTATTTGCAGAAGTGCTTAAAATAAACATGACGCGAACTAAGTCTTTATCATAATTTTGATTTCTAAGGTTGTTTTTTGTTGGCACTCAGCTGTTTCTGGGTGGCGGCGCAATCTTTACGTAGTTGGCATTATATGTCAAGGATTCCTGCTTTTGATAACAATGTGGTCAAATGTGAGCAAAATTGTGTATTACAGACTTTTACAGCTATTTATAAATTCGTTCGTCAATAAAAATGGCCATTCCTGTACATTTATTATGTAAGGAATGTTTCGTGACGTGACGAGTCCAGTTTTCAATTTCTATAAACTCCCCAACAGTATCGTTCTCATCTCAAGCTTCGATATCGAGTCCGAATATAGTGTAGGTATCCCCGGGTTACTTCCGCAAATTAATTCCGACTTTAAACTTGTACTTCGAGAGAATATTGTAAGTAATTACTGTAATTTATTTTAGTTGCATAAAATTACGTCTCATCGTATCTTTACAAGGTGTTTGGAAAATCCGTTGGCATTCGCACATTCACGTAACAACCTTTCAATTGAGTTGAGTTGCCGCTCTCTCGGCTGCGGCCGGGGTAACCCAAACGTGCGCCCGAATGGGCACAGCACAGCGCTTTCACTGCCACAGGGTTGCCAACTCTTTTTAAGTGTACTAACGTCGGATTTGAAGAATGAACAGCCCCTTGATTGTGCCAGAAAAACGTATTCATCGTTATCGGATTGGTTCCCTGATTTCCGTCAGCCAATAGGGGGGCAGAATTTGCAAACGATTACGATAACGATGAATAAGTTTGTCTTAGGCAATCAGACCCCAGTTCCCATATTGATAGAGTAGAAAGATATAAGTTATTATTGCTTTCGTGAGTAACGAACACTACAAAAGTAACAATTAACAAAACGTATCGAGTTTTATTTAACACACATTGCTCTAGATCCCAGTGGCATTATCTTAAAATAGGCTGAGCGCATTGAACAGCAAAAATATTGTGTAAAGTATAGAGATATTGTAATATGACTCGTAATAAGTGCGTATAAGAAGCCTATACGATTTTTTTTTCATACTGTAACAGTAGTGAAATGAAAACAGCATTGAAGCGCGAAAACCGGTGTAATAACCAGTACGATTGGCAACGTTTCTCCCATCCTTATTTAATACACGTTTCCTAGTTTCGAGAGAGAACGCAAAACATACGACTTTTACGTGAATAAAGATGTTTTTAATTTTTTTAAGTGCCAGCCCGCAAGGCATTCGCCGTCTTCGTTACGCGAACGGCTGACTTTGGGAATACCCATCGGGTCGTCGTAACTGGTGCTTTTGACGGACAGGCAGCCCTACCACAATAATTACATTATGTGTGGATGCCGTGGATGGTACAACGTTCAGATGGGGATTTCCGGATTTTAAATTCTCGCATCGTTTGAACAAGTACAAACATTTGGATTGGACCAAGTCCCTTGTAGGAATATGCTATTTAGCGCATTAAAACTTCCCTAGTAGCAAAGTTTTGTAGCTATTCAGTGATATCGTAAATATTTGCGAGTTTGTAACCTGCTAAAATTAATTTCTACTAAAATAATGTACCTGTTATAGAAAGATGGTAACAGTATTCGTTTTTTTACTCTTAATGAATGAAGAAAGAAAAACTGTGCAGAAATCTAACTACTTATGAATTCCAAACAATACAATGTATTATGTGGGTTAAATCTTCCTTACAAAGTCTAAGCGAACCATGAAGATAAAACCAGATTTATAATAGCTATGCACATTAAAATATTTTATGGTAATCACGTATATGCCAGACAAGGCTGTGACGGGTAAATCCGAATGTAAACAGATAATAACGAAGTGCCTACTCGTATATTAAAGAACGAGTACGCTGCTGAAAGTGCGGGCCTGTAGGCTGTAACAAAACAAACATTGTTATATGAACGTCGCTTCGGAAAAACCAAGCGCACGAGTTAATACTTTGACCGTCACTAATGTGTATTTAATGAAATTTTCACATTTCGGGAATTCCATCATCCGAATTTGCCTGTTTTAAAGCACATTAAGGTTAGTGTTATTGGGGTTTCTGCAAAATTCAATATCATCAATACAGCGCGCAACTATTGGGATTCGGGGAATAATATCTTCCTTTGGTAAATACATGAATGGAGTGATAATAAAGATGTGTCATTCAAATTAATAGATGAGTGTTTTTATGCAATGAATGATAAAGCGAAAGGGTCGCTTTCGTATTTTTGATTGACCATATTCATGCTGGTGTCATCAAATACTTAGTAGATAGTGTACATGTGCAGAAAAACATTTGAATAAATAAAGTGTAAATCAGCCTTCTCAGTCCTCAACCTTTTTATTCACCTACAATTTTACTTATCTCTTCTAAACCTTCAGAAGTTTTGCCTACTTTGCCCGTGCTATATTTGACTCGACTGGGTTTTAATCAACACTTGTATGTTATGCTAGTTCTTTTTTGGTAGTTGGTTGCCACGACGTTCGTGGGTCGGAGATGTTTAAGCATCTGTAACCAACATGGTTTCGTGGTTTGCCTGCTAAGTCACCGTACCACAATGATTCTTGTATCTCAGATCTTAGGGGCACTGTCTAAGCACATGATTTCTGAGCTGATTTCGCTTCAATCACTTATACCTGGATTTTGGGTTGGCTTTGAGCACTGGCTTCGTAAGTTTAGGTAGCGCTTTTTGGGCGGTCTCGCGAGACTTCCGAATCTCAGTGATAGGAATGCCACAGACAACTGTTGTCACAACTCAGCTTTGTGGTTTCCATACTAAATGGCCGTTCCACGTGAAACGGGACTCAATTGCAATTATACAAGTGCGACGAGCGCCAGGCCTGGCATAGGACGTAATTAAGACCTTGAGCCTCTAACTAAGCTGACGACTTATCACGCAACGTCTGCGCTAGTAAAACTGGTTTCCACTACAGTTCAATTCAAGATCCTAGTGAAGCTATTTTTTTTTCAGATGACGTGTGCTTGCATGTCTTGATAGTCAATTTTTGAGTACAATGGCGTCCAGTGAAGGCAAACGGGATTTGTATCCGTAAACAACTTCTATGTCCGTTCTTTTCATTTTCTAGTATAAAAACTAGTTTTTCCCATGGCGATACGGATGCTCACATAAAATTGTTATATAATGATTTTTTTAACCGACTTCAAAAAAGGAGGAGGATCTCAATTCGTCGGAATCTTTTTTATTTAGCTAAATGAAGGGGCATAAGCTGCTCACACCTATAGCAGATATGTGGTGTGTCTAGGATGTCTGGTGGAAGGTTAAAATGACGGATTTTAAAGCTATTGTTCTGATGCAAAAAATATCATCATAATCATAATCATTTAATCCAGTAAAACCTTATACAAAAAAATATATAAAAAAAAATATGTTTAGTACGTACAGATTAATAATTAATTTTTTTTTAATGTGTATTCCATTTCTCAACATTATGAATATCGCAAGCTCATTAGATCTTTTAAATATTTTAATATTATAAATGCAAAAACTAAAAAGTCCTTTGTTTTCAATAAAGCCTAGCCAGTTTTCTTTGATTGTGGAGTATGAATATGTGTTTTTCATTAACCGTAAGATCGACATTGAACATGTCTTGACCTTTAATAAGATCCACACTCGATCCACACTCATAGTGTTCTTCATAAACTCGGGTTTTTACAGTAACAAGAATTAATCTAACGTTTCGGGTTAATTTTTGATCATTTAATGTGAAACTTTAATTGAAAAACTTATAAGACACCCGATCAGGTATGAATTTAACATGGCTTAATTAAACTGTATTCCTACACAATCAGCCGGGATCAAATACAGTTACTGCTAATCAAAGACTTGGACATACTTATGAAGAATGTATTCGTTCTCTGTATTAATGTATCTCTTTATCTAGAAATAATATCAAAATATTTATTATTTCACAAAGGCTTAAATTATAGACTTTTATGAAATGTCAAAGTAATACAGATTTTTAAGTTCAAATGTCGCTTTATCTTATCCTACAATAAAGATGTAGACACTGAATGGGTTTTTCAGAGAGACTGGCGCCTGATGTCTGACTCTTAGGGTCAATAAGATATTAAAATAAGTGATTTATAAATAAACGATCTTTTCATTGTAAAATGATGAAACCTACGTTGATAATATTGAATAAATACGTACTAGTTTAAAATATAATACCTACGATGAAATCCATTTGATTGTTCTCGTGATTTTGTATTACTCAAAACAATATTTCTTAGAACATGAAAACAAATACATTGTTTTCGTAAGCTTTAGACACAACGACGGAAATTCCTACAGTAGTCTTATATGAATCAGAACAGAAATTAGAAGTCACTGGGGCCACAGTGCGCTTTGGTGCAATTAAGGGCATCGGAAATCGGAATGCTATGGGTTTTCCGTATTTGTCGACGAACCTTGAATAGTATAGTTTTTTTCAATTGACGCAAAAAGACACGTGTAAGTGCAGCGAGAGGTAAACAACACGTTGCGTAAGCGTCGAGGACATACGAGCAGTTAATTTATTCTACGGTAGTAATATAATCACTATGAATGTAGTATTTTTTTGTCATGGCGCATGGGGCTCGAGTCCCGAAACTAGCAACGGCAATCGTTATCAATAAAAACACATTATGCAATCCATAAACAGGTTTGTCCATGTACAGTACCTCAGATTACTTTAAACACAGTACAGTACCTACTGATTAACTTATAAGTACTAGCTGCTACAGAGCTATTCAGATACAAGAGAGACAGACGAATTCAATATTCCAGTACAAATTAAGCCTTCCAGTTACAAAAAAAATCCTTGCAGAACTGCACTTGTAGCTACTGATTTTGGATGGTCATTGCATACCTTTAATATTGGGGGATTTTGCAAATAACTTTTACAAATAACCCAAAGAAATCCGTTCAAAGATAACTCAAAGAAATCAGTAAACACTCACCTCTATAATTCTTCTGGTCTATCACCGTGGACAGCTTCCTCACGGGTCGATCTGTCACCGGCGTCAGGAGGCCTCGCAAACACTCCGTGTGGTTTCCGGCGACTGCCTTGTGCAGCGGGGTCTCTCCCGCCAGGTCCCTGCTGGCAATGGACGCGCCGGCGATGACTAGCATCCGCGTGACCGTGGCCTGCCCGCTCATGGCCGCCAGGTGCAGCGGTGTGTGCCCATAATCGTTCGGTACGTCGAGCCACGCTTTGTCCGGGCACACGTTTATCAGGGTCCCGACTGATTTCTCGCATCCGTGGACTGCTGCGATGTGTAGTTGCCTGTAACGAAATTAACCTTAATTTTAGGAAATTCTGAGAAATTTGTAAAAATAATAATTGCTGAATAAGTTGACAAGCTACAATGGAGATAAAAATTTGTCAGTCTAAAACTAAGGCTAGGGGGCCAAAACCAAAGTTTTAGGCTGTGTGGATCTCGCATACCTTAAGCACTTTCTTTGTTTGTGTTAATTGCCAACATAAAGCTTGTTTGTTTTGCAACTTTGCTTAAATCCACTAGAACTACCACCATGTGAGGCTCAATAAATGAGAATGATAATATTTTAAATGAAATTCTTTATTTTTCACATAGGCCTAAATAATAGGCACCTCTGAAAAGTCAAAAACTCTACTGCCAGATTCAGAACACAGGTTTGCTCTGAGAAGCTACTGATTGCTTTGACTGACTGATTGATTGAGAAACTACTATTGGTTGATTTTTCAACGCATACTTTCGATTGCGATAAGCGAAGCCCATGCAATCATCATCTCTAATTTCAGCCAAATCAGCTTATTTTTAAATAAAAGTTAGCAGTAACATTACACAATACCTTCTCAACTTTCTTGATTTTGTTTATTATTTATCGAGATTATTGATTTTCTTCATAGATGTTTCAGAAAATACTAATAATCATCTCTCTCAAAGGACCAACATAATACAGAATCTTCAGGCTAAAACCTACCTTTCTTGTATAATACTGTACCAACTACGCCAATAGTAACATGAACATGTGTTAATGACCATTTATAATTTAGTGTAGTAACCAGACAGACAGTTTATCATGCTCGCACACAGACAAATACCTACATAAGTTCTACTGATAAAGTTGAGGGAAACATATTGGTGCCAAGATACAATACAAGTGCGAGTCGGACTCTTGCAACCAGGGTTAGTACAAAAGAAGTAAAATGTTAAAAGAATCATTTTTGTTCATTGAATTTACGAGTATAATTTATGAAGTGGGTACTTTACTTGATGAACCGCAAACGTAACGTTTTTAAAGGTTGTTAAAATCAAAAAAAAGTATACTAAGTTAAAGAGTTAATTTTACTTTTCTTGTATACCCTAATACCTATTGACAATAATTATTTCAGATATTTTGATTCATGAACCTTCAAGGGAGGTTCCATTTGTACCATTTTAGTATGGAAACCTAAAAATGAGGTTGCAATCCAGGGTTCTTCCTTTCTACCTTGACACTAAACCCTTAAAAACTAAGAAATATATAATATATATAAGACAGTACCATTTTTTCTACTTCTGAAGTCCATTTAGAAGTGACAAGAATAAAATGCATTATATTAGTCTTCAGTGTGAGTCTGTGTGTACTTGTGTGTGTGTGTGTGTCTGTGGAATCACCATAACAGACTAATATTGTGTGTGGTCTTATAATAGGTATTTAAAGAAGATACATTTAGTACACTCTGATAAGGCTCAATAAAATTTTGTCCATTTGACATTTGGAAGGTTAATAAATATTGTGATAACACACAGTTCAAGTTTTATCAACAGTGGTAGGAATATTTTTTGGACGAAGTCAATAAATTATGAATTATTCGAAAGAGCTATTAATGCTAACTTTCATCATTGTTCTTTGTGTAAATTTTCATGTTGGTTTGACTAAAAGTATGAGCAATAAACATTAGCTGGAAACCCATGAACCTGGGCTCGGCAACCCAAATAGGTTCACAAACTCATTGTAAAATGTAGGGGGTAAAGGATCCAGGTTATTTTTCTGGAGACAAGTCGCAAGTAAGGAGTCAAAGTAACTTCTTAGGGGACTTTTACATAGATCAGATGAGTAAGCATATATATTGTTTAGACCATCTAGGCCCCTAGGGGAATGGGGGGGTCTGTGCAGTCTCCATGCACAACTGAGGAAACCTTCAAGTATAGAACTAAATGAGAGAAAGTCAATGTAATTATATAAATCGGCCTATACAACATGCTTAATTTTCCCAGGTAGGATGTGAGATATTTTTGAAATTTAACAATTATTGGGAATACAAAATAAATAAATAAATGTTTTATTTCCACTGTCAAATTTTACAATAATGCTTAAGTTTGATCTCATATCTTTACATTATATAAATTAGGTGCTCATTGTATAATTTAAAGTCATGTAGTAAGATCAAGAACTGGTTATCCTACCTAGATTTTAGGGATCTGTGTTAAGGATAGAGTTAGGCGAGCACACCCAAACACCATATTCTTACAAAATCTATCTTTGACTATAAAAATAAATTAATTATTATGCATATGCATATTTACTATAAATTAGCACATTCACATAATTATTTATCTCTATCAAGCAAGATTGTTGTCAAGCATTGTTTGCTTCATGCAATTACTAAGTATGGCAGCATGCTTGGCTAATGACCACAACCAGTTCTACGAGGCTACTAGTTTGACCTACGACTTACATGAATCAAATCCATGGGGATGAATGAACTGCTGTTATTATACTAGCTCAATTAGTTTTAAGAGCTTTTGTGAAGTGATGATAACAGAAAGCAAAACCCGGCTGAGTTTAATGTGAGCTTCTTCTCAGTGCAGGGCGGGTTAGAACCCTCGTAAACTTAGTTTTCAGTCGACTTGGAGTTATCGCCATACAAATGTGACAAATATCATAATGACCTTTTACAAGAGCCTGTATATTAGGCCTATGTGAAAGATTTTTATTTTTATTTTGACACTCACGTATCGCCGTCGTCGTCTTGCTGGAACAGTATCGCGAGGGGCAGAGCATCCTGCCTCTTCTCGGGCTCTAGTGTTATGGTGGGCACCGTCGTTTGAGGATAACTAAGTTTCACATTCTCTAGACATTCTGACAAGTCAATGATCCCACTGTCGTCCGTACAATCACTGATCACTTTTTTATCACTATCAGGCACCACTGGGGGCTCCAGCTCCTCGCTCAGGTCCGACGAGAGCAGCTGTTCACTCAGCGGCCCAGACACAAAACCGGAGTCTGCATTCTCGTCCTCGAACACCTTTGTGTTGCTTTCGTTAACCCTTTTGGCACTCATTTTTAATATCACACTTCTATTTCTTTACAACTATAACAGTAGTTCACGATAAATGAATCGAGTTTAAACTTTAAAATGGCACAATAACATGTTTCAGAAAATGTTTATTTACGAATTATATTGAAGCGACCGATTCGCTGACCGTACGCGTGCGCAATGTGTAGAATTTTTTTAGTTTCATGAACGGAAAATGACATTGCAATGGATGGAATCATGGAATGAGTGTATGGCGTACACGTAAAGCAACTTTGAACTCTATCGTGATCTTTCGAAGCGTTGCTTTTCTAACTGCGCAGAAGGGATTTTCCATTGTCCATAGACGTGCGTTAGTATATAGACGATGATGAAAAAAATGGCTAAAATTTGAATACTTGTACCAAACCGTTTTTATAAACTGTATAATATTGTGTTTTGGTTTATTTTTTAATCCTAGGTTGCAAAAATAACAAAAAAAATAAGTACCACTTCTCCATTTTGATAATTTCTATAAAAGAAGGTCTTTTATTTACAAGTAATATTCAATAATATCATTTATACAACACTTAAAATTAAATCTAAACTAATATAAAGGAAATCTTATTTAAAAAAAAATCTATAAAACTGTTTTATTTATATAATTAATATTGTGGATAACAACTGAAAAATTTTGAAACAACACAAAAATTATACTATTCGAGTATTCGCTCGTAGACAATAGAGTTGTCATCTGTCATGGCTGATGATGCATGCCTGTCATGAGTCAAAGTCATTTGTGTTTCTGTCATTAAAGTAGTTTTGGAAATTGGAGGTAAAAAGTTGTACAATTGAATTTTTAATTTTTAAAATATTTTTGTAAAATGAATTATTGATTCATTTGCAGATCATTTAAGTTTTTAGAATTTGTGACTAACCTCGTCAATAATGTTTGGAGAAAAAGTGATAGAATTAATTAAGGAGGCTGACAGAAATCGTGAAACTATTGATCAATATAATGTGAGTTTGTGTAACCATTGTTTTATTAAAATGCATTACAGTTTCAAAACTCTATTTATTTTTTTAAATTACAGGATGAAAAGATACGGCAGATTATAGAAGAGATGCACGTTCTATTTAAGATGAATATGGACGATGCGTAAGTAATATAAACAAGACTAAATTATTAGTAAAACGGCATCATCTACAAGCATGGCCCTAATATTCAGTTTTAATTTAACAAATGAACGGGCTCGAAGATATTTTTGTCATACCTACCTGTATTTGGTGCACATAAAATAATAGGAACATGCCTACTTGCTTAGTGTTTGAATTGAACCAGATATTTAAAAATATAATCTTAAAATCTGGAATTGGGACCATCTTTTATTTATACCTTGCTGATACTTTAGCCTTGTTAATTATTTTTGCTACATGAGTTTATCATTATATTTAACAGTCTCAATATAATTTTCTAGAAATGCGACAACAGAAAACAAGTCGCTGTGGACCACAGTTCAAGTGAGGCATTCTGCATTGGAGAGAAACAAGCGCTGTCTCCTCGCCTACCTTTACAACAGGATGGATAAAATAAAAACCCTGAGATGGGAGTTTGGTTCTGTACTGCCCCCTGATGTGAGAGAACTCCTCTCTGATAGCGAATATGAATGGTTCTCAAAATACTCCACAAACCTAGCTCAGTACATGAGGTCTTTGGGTGAAGATATCGGTTACAGTGGCATAGACCTTACTGAAAACTTGAGGCCGCCAAAGTCCTTGTTCATAGAAGTGCTGTGCATCACAGATTACGGCAAACTGGAGCTGGAGGACGGAGATGTGGTGATGCTGAAGAAAAACAGTAGACATTTCCTGCCGACTTCAGAGTGTCAGACATTAATAAGACAGGGTGTTTTGAAGCAGATTGTTTAGAGTTGATGTTTTAAGTTAGTAATATTGTGTAAGCTTACTTCTCCTTCAATCTCCTGAGAAAGTGCCCAGTTAAGTTAATTCAGCTTATTCTAATAAGCATCAAACTCAAAATATCTTTATTTCACATAGGCCTAACATACAGGCGCTTGCAAATAGTCAGTATGATATTTGTTGCAAAATAATGGTGATAACTACAATCAGAATCAAAATGCCATATTTAACTGTTATGTGACCAATAAAACAGTCTTATTTGTTTGTGTAGTATAAATCTCTTGGGATTAACTAATTTTGTATAGTCTTTAATCAAGGGTGTTGTCAGACATAAATTAAGAAAATCTGTGTAACCTCAGAAGATTATCGACTCAGTTCTGACTTCTGACTTCCACAAGTCTGTATTCTGATTGATTCAAAACCTGGTATAAAGTAAGGCAAAAATAATGGGAGCAACACTTCCATACTTTGTTCATTTGTAGCGGTCTTCGACAGCGGTCTTCGGTAGCTGACGACAGATGGTGTAACTCGCGCAATAGCACACGCTGACGGAGCATTCGACGAGCGTTCTATAAATACAACTTCTGACGTCACACGCACGGATCACAAGCGGTCCCCAGGCACAACACCTGCCTGGAGGGAAATTTCCCTATTGCTCTCTGAACCACCAAAGTGGTGACCCCGACGTGATTTCACCATTCACCACCAGAGGGCACACATCAACTGAAAAACACGCAACAAAAACAACGAAACCGCAACTGCAACAACCGCAACAACCGCAAGAACCACATCAACCGCTACAATATCGAAGAAGCAACCGCAAACCTCATTCCTCGCACCAGACTCCCAGTCTTCGCCGACCGACTCACTGGTCGCCGCGACACGTCTCACCGCCGATCGACTCACTGATCGCGCGCCGCCGCATCATCAACGGACTCCCGGTTCGAAGGTCACTCACACCTCGCCGGCACGCAGTCCACCCAAGTCAACCCGGTATCGCTGACGCACTTCCACGATGCTGCACGCTGTTGACACGCACCAGATGCACCACGACGACACACGACTTAACAGTCTCAGAGGGGAGTGATTGTAGCGGTCTTCGACAGCGGTCTTCGGTAGCTGACGACAGATGGCGTAACTCGCGCAATAGCACACGCTGACGGAGCATTCGACGAGCGTTCTATAAATACAACTTCTGACGTCACACGCACGGATCACAAGCGGTCCCCAGGCACAACACCTGCCTGGAGGGAAATTTCCCTATTGCTCTCTGAACCACCAAACATTTATGTTCAAGTAGTTACAACAATTAAGAGAGCCGCGGGTAGGCGCCGGAAACAAGTTGCGCAGGACCGTGCGGGCTGGAAATCATTGCAGGAGGCCTTGGTCCAGCAGTGGACGTCTGTCGGTTGAAACAATGAATTACAACAATTTAAAGCAGAAATTTTATTATTTCCAAATGATTGAAATGATGTAAGACTGAGCTTAAAAACTGCAATTTTATTGAATGCAACTTGGATTAAGAAAATAGTTTTGTATCACTATCAAGCCATCTTTGCCAAACTTTGTGTGAATACATTTTGATATCTTATAAATAAAAAAAAATAATGTGGCAATATTTAGCTGATAATTTTTTTATGAAAAGTTATTAAAAGTTTGTTTATGTACTTGTTTGTAAATGTCGGCATTTTTGTAATAATATTGTTTTGTAATATTGTTACTAAAAAAATATTCTCGAAGCTTTACTTTTTTTTAACCGACTTCAAAAAAAGGAGGAATCTTTTTTTATTTTTATTTTTTTTATGTATGTTCACCGATTACTCGAAGACGCCTAAACCGATTTGGAAAATTCTTTTTTTGTTTGAAAGGGTATACTTCCCAGATGGTCCCATTTTTTTTTGGTCAGGATCTGATGATGGGATCCTGGAGAAGTCGAGGGAACTCTTCAAATTTTATATGGATACTTGAAGCAATTTGGGTACTGTTTGAAAGAATAATATTTTCCAGGTTTTCCTATGGTCATCAGGTCAGGATCTGATCATGGGATCTTGGTGAAATCGTGGGAACTCTTCAAATTCTGCTAATATACTTGAAGCGATTTGGGTATTTTTAATAGTTACTAGTGCATTTCCTTGCAGATGCTGACTTAATGACTACAGTCATCAAGTCAGGTTCTGATGATAGGATCTCGGAAAAATTGAGGGAACTCTTCAGATTTTATAAGCACACTTCAAGCGATTTCGGCATTATTTTCAATGCCCTGTGCATTTGTTGTTTTCCACTAAAAAGTAAAAAATAAAATGGAAAATTCTTTTAAAAAAAAACCGACTTCAAATGCCACTACAAAGAGTGAAATAATTTTTCAATGTAGGTACACCAATTCGAAGTCGGGCAATTCGTACAGTCATAGTTGATAGTCCTTCGTATTAATCGCCCGACTTCGAATTGGTGTACCTACATTGAAAAATTATAAGGCATACAATTGGGAAATATCTTAGTATTTAAATAATACGTTTATTATCATGATGAGTCATTGATGTTGATCATTTAGACCCAACACTATTTTCCTTTCATTAAAAACTGTCAACACTGGAAACGTCAATTTACTCCAGTGAATTATTGATTCCACTTTAAGCATCGAGTAGATTCTGCTTTCTTTATTGTCATTCGGTCACGTGGTTTTTCTACAGTCATCAACGCTTAGCACCAAGTTACTTTGTCTAGCCCTGCTGATGATGGAACCGGAAGGTTTCATATTAATTTGGTGAAATATAAGAGTAATTTAAAGTAATTTAAAGTCGGAGTATAAGCAATCACACAAGACAGTAGACACAACGTGTCACTATAAAATTGAAAGTAATACAGAACGTATTACTATTCCAAAAATTTAGATTTTTGACAGCTAAAAATATTGTGAAAAATTGTTTAATTACCGTTATTGGCTTATACTTATTCTAAGCAAGGTTGCAAAACGGAAGCGCGAGTTAAGCTAACACTTACGCCATCTGTATTTGCATCGCGGTACTACTACGCCAAGATGGAAAGGTCAACGCGCGCGGCCACCAGACCCACTCCACCATGAGGTCACAGGGCAGAAAGTCGAGGCCTTAGCCCCTTGTTAGCCCCTAACCGCGGCTAGAAGAACGACTGCCCTGCGACACGATGCAACGCTCAATTTTGCTTGCCATGGGTAAAAAAGAACCCTATTACGGAGACTTCGCTGTCTGTCTGTCACCAGGCTGTATCTCTTGAACCATTATAGCTACAGACATGAAATTTTCACAGATGATGTATTTCTGTTGCCGCTATAGCAACTAATACTAAAAACTGGAATAAAAAAAAATGGGAAATGCTTTCCAAAAAACCAACTTCAAATGCCACTACAAAGAGTGAAATAATTTTTATTTAAATTTTAGGTACCTACACCAATTCGAAGTCGGGCAATGTTTCATACAATCCCTAATAGTCCTTCTTACTTACTTGATGTGCGAAGAAATGACGAAGTCATAGACAATCGCCCGACTTCGAATTGGTGTAGGTACCTAAAATTTAAATAAAAATTATTTCACTCTTTGTAGTGGCATTTGAAGTTGGTTTTTTGGAAAGCATTTCCCATTTTTTAACTATAAAAAATCTATATATTTTTTACTTTACACTTACTACAAGTTAGTACTTGACTGCGATCTCACCTGATAGTAAGTGATGATGCAGCCGAAGATGTTAATGTATAAACTTCGAAGGGGTAAGTAAAGTTACCTCAACGGGTTCTACACAGCATCGCACCGGAACGCTAAATCGCTTGGCGGTTCGTCTTTGCGGGTAGGGTGGTAACTAGCCACGGCCCAAGCCTCCCACCAGACCAGACCTCAGCCAATTTAGAAATTATAAAATTCCAAAGTGGCCCGTGGCGGGAATCGAACCCGCGACCTCGAAACCGAGCGCGCGTCCCCTGCGCCACGGAGGTCGTCGTATAAATGGTAATTCTAAACAGAACAAGATAATTATAGCTGTGCAGATGTGCCTAACTATCTGCCAATTTCTGGTTTTCAAACCCTGATATGTGATACCTAATTGCCTACTGATATTATATGATATTCTCACAGGATATTCTGATGTAAGATAATAATACGTCTCTAGCGCAGTAAGCAGCATGCTCAATTTGGAACGGGAGATCCTAAGTTTTACTCCCGGCACGGGTCAGTTCGGAATTTTATAATTTTGCTAATTGGCTCAGTAGTCCTAACAATATTATATGGCATATTTGTACCTGTCACAGAAGACTCGATCGCTCAAATGGATCGAAATTAAAAACCCTAAAAATGAATATAAAAGAATGATACTTAGTTGTCTGTGCGGAAGTCATGTGATCAAATTAGCGATCGGATATGTTATTCTCATACATTTTAATTACAATTTCGTTCCATTTGAGCGATCGACTGGTTTCTGCCTTCGTGAGGGGATGCTATAATGAATACGAAAATTCTTCGCATGCATCGTCACTAATGGCGGTTTCCAATATTATATCTATCCATGGTTTGGCTCCCTTACTTTTAGTAGCGCAAATAGAAGATAGCTTGTTTATTGGGGACCGTGTGGATGTAATCAAGAACTAACTTGCAGTGTGTAAAAAAATGTTTTCACCTTGATATCACTTCGACATGAACAATATATTTAATTATGTATGCGTGATAACTCGAACTTTAGGGTTATGATCTTAACACGTATCCAGTCGTTGGCGTTAGTCCAGACTCCAGACTCCAGTGGATACGGGTAAATAATCCCTAAGTAAAGGTGAAGTTTAGCGCCGGAGCCGGCACACAAGTTGAGTCATAATTTTGTTTTATGAGACGTTAAAGTGTCTCCCTGATACATTGGAGTAGCGAGGTGTTGCGCAGTTTGCCAAATACCGACGTCTTACACTTCTGATTTAAATAACCGTTTGATATTATTATATGACAAGGTGCCTCTTTGGTATTGACAATCCTAGTTTCGATTCCTGATGGTTCGTGCCAGTATGGTCAGTAGGTAAAGATTTCTCCATGTAATATCTACAGCCAGCGTCCTAAGCGGATACTTTGTGAACTAAGTTTTTGGCAAATGTCCGCTACAGTTTTGGATTCGGATGGGAAACTACAGCCACGGCTTTGGTTACCACGTACCATCCTAGCCATAAGAATGTTCCATCGGACGGTCGAGCGATGTGTTGCAGTGTGTCGACATTGAAAACCTATCATATGCCCAAATTGTCGCGCTAACATCTTTGATTGCCTTGTCACTTGCTATCAGCTGGTGGTGGTAGTTCTTACGAGTAAATCACTATCGTCAATTTGAGTGAACACATGGATGAAATCAAAATGTTTATTCTTTCACATAGGTATGCCTTAATTACAAGCGCTTGTTACTCTACCGCCACGTCGCGTCGTCGCGTATGCGTAGGTACTTTGGTTTATAACAATTTAACAACAACGAGCGGTCTCTGAACTATCTCATAAAGCCCACATTCCCCATAGTATCTACAGTATTTTTGATACAGAAAAATGCGTTTCCCGCGGGATCTGAGAAAAACCGAGAGGAGAGGAGTTTTGGACTATAAAATAAAAGTGGAGTGTGGTAAAAAAAAATAAAAATTATAAAAACATGCCAAGTCTAAACCCGATTCGCATACGGCTTGTTATTTGAATTATTATGCCTATAAATGGCAGCAATGTATCTTAGATTACCAATCATCAAATTGTACTTCCGCATCAAGTTCACGGAGCGATATCGGGGCAGTGGCAATAAGCTCTGGATAATATACCGCTTGCAGCCTGGACGCACCTGTGCGCTGGATATTGCAGGTGCCGCCTGTAGCTGTCGGGCCCGCATTATCACTTAGTGGATATTGGATCTAGCGTCGATATTATTATGTTCTTCGTACACTCGCCGACATCGTCCGTAGGAAGTCCGTCTCAACTTAGTCCTATTTTACAACAAGAATTAACCCCCACCTAATAGTTATATGGCCTACATTACAATGCAGTCCCTTTTTGGCAGTTGAGATTTTTAAAATGCAACTAAGTAAATTCTTGTTGAACAGTCGCCGAAATGCATAATAAGTATGATGAAAAACGTTACCCAAGCTAATGACTCTACAATAACGTTTGTTTTGGATTCACCTCTTTAGGTGGGTAGGTATTATCTAGGTATAGGTCAGCGTGCCTGAGTTTTTCGTGATGGTCTCAAGGTGTACAGCGTATGAGGACTGCAAGCTTGGATTGTTGCCAACTCTTCTCACTCCAGAGGTAACCCGTGACACATTCGTGTCCAGTCGTGGACCGTAAAAAGTGGTTGAGACTAGCAGGATTCGGACATTAGATAATTTTAATTGTCGGTGAGAACTTGGGTTTAGATAGATAGGTATTTTAGGTATCATGTGTTGTGACGGACGTCGATAAATGCGAGGTTTTCCCGAGGAGAGAAAAACCCAGACCAAATTAACGTGGCACTGTTTTGCGCCGCGCCGCGTCTCGGTATTTTTATTTGCATACGCCTTAACTTTAAAGTGTTTTTGGAAAGAGGACTTTATTATGATTGCTTACTTGAAGTGATAGCCCAATGGTTCAAAGCTCTACCTCTCGTCAGGGGGTCAGAAGGTTCGAATCCTGAGCACTCGCTTCTGACTTTTCGGAAGGGTGTGAAGGTGGAAACTAATTAATATCACTTGCTAATTAATAAACCTAAAGAACCTAAGGTACCTAAAGAAAAATATCATCTAGAAATCTGCACAGCTGAGATTTCACAATAATGTTCGTGGAATAATACATATCGACCCACAGCCTAGCGTCGTAAGTCGTAGGTCGTACTTAACCTACGACGATGCGGGCCAAAGAGTAAAAAGGGAAAAAAATTATCTACCTAGGCAATTACCTAGGTCTGAGACTGAGTACGAAACAAATTCAAATATTTAAAGTGGCACTGCAACTATTAATCTCTAGACTTTTATATATTTTTGTCATTTCTTGTGATTATTTTAGTAAAATTTTTGAATTTGTTTCAAACAACTCGGGGTCTGAATATTCGGATATACTCGTACCTACCTACTAGAAAAGTGCGCAAGTTCAAGCAAGGTTTTTAATCACGATTTATTTTTGCACCTCGGTTGGGGCAAAATTATGGCATTTAAGGTCGATATGGCCTAGAATAT
The DNA here is from genome assembly GCA_963855885.1 of Coenonympha glycerion. Classification (NCBI taxonomy): domain Eukaryota; kingdom Metazoa; phylum Arthropoda; class Insecta; order Lepidoptera; family Nymphalidae; genus Coenonympha; species Coenonympha glycerion. Next base: position 576,517 of record OY979635.1, read on the forward strand.
AATTTTGTATAGTAGGTATAGGCACTTTATTATGTTTATGTTCTTTGGTAAGCCATATTATGTCAATAAAACCCACTTGGGAATACCCTTTTATCTTATCGCCATCTTATTGTTTGAGAAGCAGCCATTGATTACAATATCTGCTATTGTTAGTTTTAATTTAAAGCATAGGTAATTCCTGAATTCTTTAACTAAATTATTTTTGAAAAAAAAAATACTTTAAAGAGTTTGAAATAATTTTTTATAGGTATAGATGTAATGAAATGAGTGACATTTCATTCATTTGAATTTGCCGCGCTTCGCGTATCAGCTGTCTGTCGCGTAGGTACCTATGATTAGTGATCTGGGTCGATGATTTAAAATGGCGAGGGACGCTGAAATTGTTTTGTGCATTTTTATCGTAATAAAAACTCATAGAAAGAATGTGATTGAGGACTCGAGATATAGTGAACTTTAAATGTCGTTTCTTTGTTATTTCAGGTGAGATAGAAGTGTAATTGTCGTAACTTGATAATAACTAGATAATTGTAAAATAAAACAAAACTTGTAATAAAACAAAACTTTGTTATTTCAGAGAAACAATTTGTGGTTTAATTTTGGAGATCCTCAATGTCTTATATAGATATATAAGTTGCTATAAATACAGAAAGGAGAATGCCAGAAATGGGCTAGATTTGCGTCTCTCTGCGTCTCAAGCACGTATGCATGAAGAATCTTCTTTCAAATTTTAATATTGCATTTCTTTATGTTATTGAAATGTGAAAAGGGGTTCAAAAGTATAAAAAAAGTAATTAAACGTTTTGAAACATGTGGAATCGCCATGCCACTTATAAAACTTAGAAAATCAGATTATTAAAATTTCCCTGTTAATATCTTACTAATCTTTTTTTTTACATAATATTGAGAATATTTCTAATGTTTTACCGATGATTTGGTTAAGACGCAAGGTATAGCCCAATTTTCATACAAGAATCGGCATTCTCCTTTCAATTTTTTACCAAGGGACACGGCAATTTTTCATTTTTAAAAAGAATAACTTCAAAGATTTATATACGTCGTCGCTGGCGCTCCTGGAATAACGTTTATGTTGGATTCCACCTATTTCTCTGCTTACTATTTATATCTATAGGTAGCTAGTAAGTAGCTACCACAGGTAGCTACCTACATAATAATCCATACTGTGTTTGTACCACCAGTAATATCAAAATTATCATTAATTAGGTACTGAGGGGTTTTTAAGCAATAAACAATAGGGTTTTACTAATGACCTGGGATTTAGAACTAACCAAGACTAATCACTTCTAGGAATTGTACTTAAAGGGCCTGTGAACTACAATGTCTCCATTCATTCAAAATAACAAATCATTAGTAATTCGTGCATATTTGGATCAAATTGTGGTGTTATTCGGATTCATATAGTAATAATCTATGCTCCTGGCCATATTTGGTTCGGAAATACTTCTTTAAAACGAAATACTTAATAATCAATTTTGATCAAAATTTTTATAACTTTGGCCGAGTTCCGTAATACCAAAAATTATGAATGAAAACTTGTAACTTTCTTTATTAACTGGTGTTTTTCTTTAGCTGGACAGTAAAAACTGTGCTCCTGAACTAATGCGACGTGAGATAGTGTTGTTTTTATTACAAAACAAATAAGTAGAAAACATGTCCTCTTTGACATAAAAATAAGCAAAACTAAATTCGTTTTATTTTCGTTTAACAAAAGTATTTCGGAACCAAATATGGCCAGGAGCATAGATTATTACTATATGAACCCGAATAACACCACAACATGATCGAAAATTGCACGAATTACAAATGATTTTGGTATTACGTTTATATGGGAGACACCGTGGGTCAGCAGACTCTTAATTATTTATTTACGCATGATTCATGGTTAATTACTTAACACGTTTGGAATCCGTGAAAATGTATGAGGCTCCCATACAACAAACGTGATTTTATGGTCGTTTTTGAATTTGGTGGGCATAGGTGTTTTGGTTGGAATTCCAACCAAAACACCTATGCCCACCAAATTCAAAAATACCTACTATCAAACCAATTGGTTTGATAGTAGGTACGGAACCATTAGTGCGCGAGCCCTACTCGTACTTGACCAATTATTCCTATACATTTTCCATAATTTCGTCTGTTATTTTACCATTTAATTGGTCGTATACTGTACAGATCGTCGCATAATTACCTACTGGAAACCATAGTGATTCCATTCGGAATGTTCGCGGAAGATTAATGAGTAATATAATATTCCCTCGATCGTTTCCCAATGCGCGATGATCGTCGCTGCCGCTAATAGGCAGTGATCATTCCTGTTCCAATGATCATTGCTGCCTGTAATGGGGCAGTGATCGTTCCTGTTCCGATGATCATTTCTGCCAGTAATGGGACATTGATCGCATCTACCTGTTCAGATGATGGAGCTCGTTATAGCGCTTTTATTGGTCTAGGCACAGATCTAGGTGTCTTCTTGTGATCTATACTAATATTATAAAGAGGAAGCGTAACGATGATTGTGACGTTGTAAGGGGTAATCTCTGGATCTACTGAACCGTTTTTCAAAATTCTTTCACCAATAGAAAGCTACGTTATTGTGGAGTGTCATAGGTTATAATAAATTCCAAAATTAAAAAAAACGCATCTTCACTTAAACTTGAATAATGTAATCCAAGTCGTAAAAAAAATTGCTTTCATCACGTACGCCGCGGAAACTATTGAGGATAGAACAAAATAATGTTCTACAATATTCAAACTATTTTTTCATCTCACCCCCTCGGAAAAGCGTTTTTTAATGCCCGAAATGCGGGCGGGAAATGCTATTATATTCCCTAGGCCGCCAAAGCATTTTCATTTTTCCCAAGGGAGACACAGTAGTATGAAAATCCCTTCCGGCCCTTGGGCCGAAAAGCATTTCCAACGTCAAACTCGAATAACGTGTCATGTCAATGTCAAAGCTGAAGACTTCTTTTTTTTCTAATAACACATACGTTCAGTAAAAAAGTTCGACCTTAGAGTTCTTATAGGTACATTAGTTGTTTTATTTTTACTTTTTAAAAAAAAGTAAAAAAAAAGTTTCTCAATTTTTTTTTCTGGTCTAGTGTTAGTTGTCTATGTTTCCAATCGTGATTAAATGAAAATACCTAATATTTTTATTACTTTATTCATTATTTTTTTGTTTTAACTTTGAAATAAGGTGAGTGATGATTGAAGGTGGTTTCAGTAAGTGAAATTATTCAGAGTTACCAAAAACAACATTTAACATAAATCGCAATGCCGATCTAAAGTGTTCTTCTGGTGATTTTCCTCGCTGTGGTGAGATGAAAAATTTTGTGTTATAAGACGGGCGCAAATTTTTTTGGGTCTCGTGTCTTTGAATGCCTCGCTATGCTCAGGATTCTATTCTTTGAACCCCTCGCTGCGCTCAGGGTTCAACCCTAGAATCCTTCGCCGCTCAGCATTCAAATTTGACACTCGGCCCAAAAATCCACTTTGCGCCCTTGCATAACAAATAACTATTAACGCGGAACGGAGTCCGCGGGCACTGCAAGTTGTTATAATAAATGGAGTAACTGATAATACAATTAGTTAATCTCAACTTCATTATTATTCAGTCTTTTAGGCATAGGCAAGGTCTCTGAGGCTTTGAGAAATTATTTAAAGGCATAAATGCATACCTAGGTACTTATTCCTCGAGCGAGACTAGTTCTTTGGTGGGTTTAATCATCATCAAACTCATTACTAAATATGAAAGTCGATGTGGGCCATCGACTTTCATATTTAGTAATGAATTTGATATTTAGTATTGAAATCGAGAACTTACAAAAAAGTTATAAAAATGGGAAACTTTTATGGAAAGAATTAGTTTAGCTTCCTTGTCTCTAAACAGCTAAAACTCTGGTTCGTGCCAAAAATCGAATTTGAGACGACTCGATAGTCGATACCGCATCTCGACAACTGCGATAAGAAACAGCTTTCTGATCCGTGCTAAATCCTACCAAGTGTTAAGTACAATTTTAAGTAGATACAGTGGGAGGGATACGCGAGCGCTTGCTGAACGAGATCAAAGAATTTCCTTCAACATGGAAGGTTTTTCTCGCTGGGATTCTTTCCGACTGCAGTCTTCGCGTCTTTGATCGTGTTTAATGATTGGAAAATCTTTTTCTATTTTTTTCTTAAATTACTCGTTCAGGAGTACTCGCGTTGCAAGGAATTATTCACGTCACTCCATTTATAATGAAAGTGAAAATCTTTATTTTTCACATAGGCCTAAATAATAGGCTCTCTTATGAAAAGTCAAAATTCTACCGCCAGGTTCGGAAAGCAGGTTTACATAGCACAGTTGCAGCTTTTGTGATATCTTTACGACTATCATACAAACCTGGTAATCGCTTAGGTATTTAATTAATTTAGCCACTATATCTTTATGGATCGAAATTCTAAAAATACCTACAAGAGACTGACATTTGTCTTCGATAAGTCACGTCATCCATTTTGTCATTTTCCTTATATTTTTTTCCCTTTAAATATGTATTGAGAAAAGGCAGACAAACGTGGGCTAAGTCATAATAAGAATGGCTTAAGGCGCAGAATTTTAATTTTAGAACAATTCAGTTGAGAGAGCTATTGCTCGAATTATTTTTACAGGGTCAATTAATAATTAATCAAATATGACGAGATTCGTAGAAGAAGTGTGAATCACAAAGAGGAAACGTTTTTAATGATTCAAATGCAACTTCCAATTTGCGCCGTTACCGCTAAAAATCTACCAAAGAGAAGGGCTTATTTTTTAATTCAGTTTTCGGTTCAGCTTGCAGCAGACCGTTAAATTGAGCCTCTGCTTTGTGCAGGTAGGGAGGTACCATCGACTACATACTCTCTAGACAGAGAGAAAAAAAAGCTTACTTGCCACTAGAAAATATGGTGAAAAAGCCTGGCTCAGTATTTTTTATAGCAAAGAATGGCGATCATGAGAAGAGCAATTACCAAAATATCTACAACACAGATGGCGATAAATCTATCCATAATCCAAACATATTATGTTATTATATATTATATTATGATAAAATATTTGCAGATTAAGCATTTCACAAAAAAAAAGTCTTGATTGTCGTGAAATACTCGGAAGAAACAAAGTTTTGAATAACACCTAAAATAAAATTCCATATTATATTTTCATGTGTGATTTCACCCATCGGTCGATAAAAGGTGCTGTCTTCAGTAAGTTTTTACCAAACCTTTATACGTACTCATCCTATTAAAGAGTAGAGAAACTTTCATTCTAGATTTTCGTAGATTTTCTTCGTGACGGGATTTGTCCCGCATAAAATCGCCTAGCCCCGTACGCGATACCGTCCGAAAATAAAGTTTGTATAAAAAATTGTATTTCGTCATTTCAAAAGTGTTGGATTTTCAAAATTATGCATTATTGTTGCAATTTGTTAAATGGTTAGTTCGCAAAACGATAAAATTCAACATCGTAAGAATATGGTACAACTAAAAACTCAACGTTTTGGACTATACGAGATTAAGGAGTCTAGAGGAGATGTGGTCGATCCGAAATACAGACCAGACGGCATATTTCCAGACGACTCGTCTCATGGGATTTCAGTACAGCTAATGCAGACAGTCTTCCGGTAGGCTGGATGACTTCCCGGGCGCTGTTGCCATGCCGTTGTTAGCGGGAACTCGTAGCTTCTATCCTGGATACAGCCGTGCTATTCTGCAAAACAGCGACGAGCGTACATCTATGCATCTTTGAATTTGTCAGTTGTAATAGAGTACAATCTTGCATGCCATATTCGGGTTGGCAGCTGTCTGGCAGCTATTTCATTTTGTAGAATAGCACAACATTTTGGAAGCTTTTAAATTATATCGTCTGAATTGTCTCAGGTTTAAGTGCTAATATCTGGTTGACCGAGCTTCGCTCGGTAGTTTAACTACTGGATATTAGATGGCAGCATAAGTGCTTCGCTCGGTAGTTTAACTACTGGTAGTTTAACTACTGGCTAATAGATGGCAGCAGAAGTCATATTTTTATTATTTTTTTATTGGTAAATTCGACATTTTATAAAAATGAATCCTAGCTAGATCGATTTATCGCCCCCAAAACCCCCTGTATACTAAATTTCATGAAAATCGTTGGAGCCGTTGCCGAGATCCAGATTATATAGAAATATATATACAAGAATTGCTCGTTTAAAGGTATAGGATATAGTAAGAAAGACCTTTCAACTAGTTTGGTTAGGTTGGTGGGTTGATTTCGCATTGTGAACTCAACATCTCCTGAGAATGTCCCGGTATCGAGACAAAACGTGCGTCGAAGTAAGTGTTGGAAAATAGTGGGTGGTGTTTTATGTGGGCAGTGTTCCTGCATATTGTACCATACAGAATCTTTTCAAGTTTTCAAGTAGCGGATTATAGCAAAACAAATTAAACTGTCGTACTAATTATGGTTGCTGCAAAATCGGCTGCTTTCGTTCAATGATTGGGATCTATTGACGAGAGCATTAGTAATTTAGCAAATTTTTACGTACAGTTTGACTCCATCACCATGTGAAAAATGTTTTAAAAAAAGTATCACAACGCTCTCGGGTAGAGTATGTAGAGCAGTTTAGATTTTTTTTAATAGGCCCTTTCTCTAATAGCAAGGCATTTTTTTTATCTAAGTCATCGCGAGTAAATGAGCGAACGGGTCACCTGATGGCAAGCGATCACCGCCGCCCATTGACATTTGCAGCACCAGAGGAACTGCAAATGCGTTGCTGGCTCTTCAGAAATTCCATTTACAATTAGGCATGGTTGCATCGCTTACTGGACACAGCAATTTCGGCGCAACCTATGCCTTTCTTTAAAAGTGAACCTGTATTAAAGAATCTGTTCGTACATCAGTTTTACTTACTTACTCGTGTATTTTTGACGACCTCTCTGGCGCAGGGGACGCGCGTTCGGATTCGAGTGGGAGGTCGCGGGTTCGATTCCCGCTACGGGCCACTTTGGGATTTTATAATTTCTAAATTGGCTCAGGTCCGGTCTGGTGGGAGGCTTTGACCGTTACCACCCTACCAGCAAAGACGTACCGCCAAGCGATTTAGCGTTCCGGTGCGATGCTGTGTAGAAACGTTAACCTCTTCGGCTGCATCATCACTTACCATCTGGCGAGATCGCAGTCAAGTACTAACTTGTATAGTGTAAAAAAAACTCAGTAAGAAGATAAAAGAACATCGCGTAATGAACGGCGCTCCGTCCAGCGCAGTCGTGGCGACAATATTTTATTAGCGAGACAGTTCTTCGCCGGGGCGTTAAATTGCGTCGCTGCCTCGCTATAAATGCAGACGTGGGGCGTTTACGGCCGATGAAATCTGAACTCGCTGCGATCCTCGGCAAGGTCTCACCTCTTTGCTGATTTATATAGGTACGAAAAGTGTTTGAATAAAAGTTGGTCTATGGCAAACGGTGGCCCCATTTATTTTTGACTAGCTGTTGCCCGCGGCTCCGCCCGCGTGCATTTTTTTTTTTACAAAAATGTTTCCCGTGGAATTTCTTGATTTCTCCCAAGATAAATGAGTTCCTGCTCTGGCCTTTGGTTCGATGGACCCGTAAAGGAGTCTTCTTCCAATCTCTTCTATCAATGTGCAATCTTCTTTCATACAATTCACCTATATCATCTTTGATCTTTTCTTAATAATAACAATTTAAAATATCATGAATCACCTAGTAGTACGATCAAAAGGACGATTTAAACTGTCGATATTTCGACCCACGACTGGGTCGAAATATCGACAGTTTAAATCGTCCTTTTGATTGTGCTATGTAGATAAGTAGCCGTAGGTTTTTTTAGCCATCCCACGGGAACTATTTAATTTTTCAGGGTGAAAGGTATCTTAAATGTGGGTCGGGCATATTATAAAGTACGACCATAAAATTTCATTTAAATCTGTTGAAAGACTAAACACTGAGCTAAACACAGTTTCTGAAATGATTTTCATTCCCACGGGAACTCGATGGGGTTACTCGTATTGAGTTTTACTATATTATATTTTGTTTTTACGGCAACATAAGGTATCGGCATAACACATTTTACTAAATTAAGATCATTAGTTGTTGTATACAAAGCTGTTAAATTAATTACGGTTTTTTGACTATCCCACGGGAACTTTTTAATTTACCGGTATCAAAAGTATCCTATATGTTGACCAGGGACATAAGCTACCACCACACAAAGTTTCATTTGAATCGGTCCAGCCGTTCCAAAGTTTAGCCCGTGCAAACATACAGACAAACAGACAAACAGATAGATAGATAGATAGATAGATAGATAGATAGATAGAAAATACTTTATTGTACACCATTACAAGAAGAAAAAAAAACAAATACTATAACCAAAAAAAAACAAATGTACAATATGGCGGCCTTATCGCTACACAGCGATCTCTTCCAGGCAACCATCGGGGTAAGAAGCGGCTATTGGAAAGCAGACAAACAGAGAAACAAAAAATTTGAAAAAATTCTAAATTGGTTCTATTTCACTTCTTACATCCCCCTGACTCGGTTTTTAGCATTTTTTTTCATTGTACAGAAATTCGACTTCTACAGATTTATTATGTATTGATGATGAAGATACTTTAGTTTGTGTTAGCCATTTCAACAAAAGGGGTGACACGCGTGATTCAGTGCGTCCCACAGCTTTGTTTGCAATATCACACGACGCGCTGTACTGTCTGATTATCTAATTAGGTATTTTCCTCGGTAATAATATAGGAGTAGCTACCTTTCAAACTGAAATACAGTAAATAGTAATGCATTACTGTTTCACAGTAGAAACTGACACTGAGGTGGTACCTTCACTCGTACGAACTCTGCAAGAAGAGTCCTACCATTATTATCAGTTGGTAAAACACGTGGTTTCATATTGTGGAATGCGCTATGTCAGTCCACAAGTTTCTACAAAATATTACCCAAGTTACCTTATAAAAATACTTAATCTACGCTCATTGCTTAAAGTTCGAATTATGAAATCAAAATGTGTCACATATTGACCTACTTTATTCACAGACTTCTATAATTATTAAAAAGTTATTCATTATAACATCGCTGTACTATGGAAATATCTCAAGATAGTTGAATAATTTCCATTACGATACTGGACTCTGGGTTCCTGTATTTTTATGTGTCGTCATAGACAAAATAGAGTGTAGAGCCTCCTAAATTTTTTCTTTTTATATATGGAGTCCACAGACAACATTTAGTTGGTAGTCATTACCGAGAGTATGGATGGGTTATGATTGACCATGGACAACAACAGCAATGTCTATTGTCTATGGTTCTGCGCGCACGTACGTAAAAGTCCGTTTCATATGCGAAGTCATATTTAGTAAACAAACGATACCTGTCACAAGTTTTCACATTTGCGTAAGAAATTTTCACTGTTGCCTGCAACAAACCACTCCAATAGATCTTTTTTCCTGAAGTAAAATCTATCAACTTTGTTTTACACACAAAATTAATTCATTTTTAACAGTATTCGTAAATATTTTAACAAAAATCTAGTTTCGACTGCAAATTAAAAACACAGGCCTACGATGGAGTTTGACATAAAGATCCTGGTGCTGGAAATGAAAACTGAACCATAGAGCGAATGATAAGTACGAGTTATAACGATTTTAGTCGATTGTAAAATTGGGATTAAATCGTTTTTTTTTATTGCTATCTGCGTGTTGTTTTTCAAAACAAACTTTTTTTAACAAAAGCTATAAACTGGCACGCCTTGTTTGCATTACTGCAGTCGATGAGTGATATCGATAGTTGTTTTTGTTTATAAATGGGTGATAGAAATAAAAACACGTTTTTTAGATTTTTTAAACCAATAAAAATACAACATAGCATAATTAATATATAAACAAAAGAACAATTATTAGAATATAAAACTAAAAATTAAAATTCTCATCATAATAGTTCGTCATCATCATCATCCACATAAATGATGAACTCTTCGCATAAAAGTGCTTTCATGCTCAACCCATTATCGATAACTAGCGCACATCCCTAGTCCGCTTACGATTTATGGCAGAGTCTGCAGGGAGTGATAACACTACTATGGTTTAAAATCATTGTATTTGGTAATCGATTTAAGAAAGTATTCATTCAATCGTCCATTCACAACAGCTAACTCTGTCTGCTTCCATCACTACGGGTTCAGTGTCAATCGGGCGCCATGTTTGTTTACTAAATATGACTTCGCATTGAAACGGACTTTAGTTTACAACTGAATTTTGGCGCCATACCTAACTTTAAACATTTTAATGTGTTATTTTTGTTACTTAGTCAAAACTTTGCGCGGAAAAATGTCTAGCAGTGAAAGCTATTAAAGAAAATTTCACCTGACATTGTAGTAATTGCAACAAAAATGACCCACAATCTTTTACCAACAAAGTGAAGGATTTACGACAAACGTTAGCAAGATTTTATGGTTTGGATTTATGATAATATGAGCGTAGATAAAGTAGTGTATGAAACTCTACATAATTAGGTATTAAAACCCCCATTATGCATCCGTTTCATAAACTACTATTAAATAGCTCGGTGTGTACAAAAATTCTCGTTGAATTTTCCTCTGGAATTGTTCGTTTGACCAGTACTATTCCCTCGTTATTGCTGACCTCTTAGAGCAGTTAGGCGCGTACCCAAAATGGCGCATGTTTATTTAGAATCAGGTATTTTCCAAGCAGGCAGGTACGCCAGGGTCATGTGTGTTTTGACCAAAATTCCCGCCTATTGAAAGACATATAGCGAAATATGGACGCTTTTCGTTCCATTAACGTTGCGAGAGAGAGTGATAAATTATAAGGGGGTGTTTGAAAACATGGTATACCACTCACTAAATATGGTATTCGCCACTATCCTAAGTTCATTTCTGGGCCCTTATAGCTTTCTGTCTCCTAAAGAGGTACTTAGACGGTAAACCACGCTGGCGGTAGTGCGGATTAGCTTCCCACTTATTAACGAACTTCATAGAAATATGTTAGGCGCACATGCTTACTCACTATTTTTTTTTGCCGCTAAGCAAGTAATGTTTCTTTTCCTCAAACACACGACTTCGAATACTTGTGCGTAAGGATCAAACAATACAGTCTGAAAAGGAATGCATGTGCATGCTTCTCGAATCTATGAGGACAAATATTAAGCCAAGGCAAATATTACTTAATATGATAGTTACCAGCGTATGTCAACGTGTGAACCACTGTCCGACTAGGTGAACCCATGGGAACCAAATATTTTTCCGGGATAAAAAAGGAAGTAGCCTATGTTTTAACTCAGTGTATAATTTACCTAAATTTCAGTCAAATCAGTTCAGAAGTTGCGGCGTGAAGGAGAAACAAATATACTCAAACTTGTTATCTACAGTGTGATGAAACTTAAGTCGCTATGCAATTGCTTTATGTTTGTTTTATCTGTAGGAGGAAGCGGCATCGCAGTATTTTTTTTTGTGGTTAGGGTCGAGTCGGGCACGTCTTTGTGGATTGAACTAGCTGTAACGTCTTAACACCCCCTCAAAATGGTCCACTCTCTCTGGACATATAACGGCTAGGTATACGTAAACGGGAAAATTGAATAAACGGCTGGCAGTACGAGTGAAATGTGAAAAATACGCGGCTCGTGCTCGTGCCGGCGGCGCGCAGTTTTATTTTAGCTCAGAGATTTGACAAACAAAAATAAAGGATAGAACGGCTGAAAACACTCACCATCGCCGTACGTCTAACAGAAATTGTATTTTATAATTTTATTCTAAACTATTGTCCATGAGTACTTTAATTTAGTATTACTTAACCAGTAACCTTGTGGTAGGTAGATACCTCGGCATCATTGGGAGGCCGTGGTTCGAGCCTGAGAAATACGAGTTATCCCTTAAGACTTGAGGAAACTGATATACAAGCCGTATATCAGTTTCCTCTCGATGTTTGCTGGTCTTTGTTAGTGAGGACTTAGGGCTTAGGACTTTGGATCCATTTCTCTGATCTCTTCAACCCCTTGTGTTCCTCAATCGAGAACGCCTTTCTTTTCAAAATGGCAAGCGTTTTCTTATGTTTTCCTTCATCGCTAAGCAAGTGATAGGCACTAAGTTCCCATAAACCATCGAATTCAAACCGCCAACCTCCTAAAGAAAGCCACAGCTCTGAGCCAATCACAACTTCTTTTACAATTACAGGATCCCACAGAAATTGTAATTGTAAATTCATACTTGAATCAGGGCTGCCTACTGAATAAAATTACATTATCTCGAAAGCTCGGGCGCCGCCACTCTCGAAAATATTTTTCCTTGTCACATGGAAGTGAAGCGCTTACGGTCGTGACGTCGGATATAAATGGTGGAATTATACCCGGACCGGCTTCCCGGACTGCTCCGGGAGCTGTTTCTGTGAGCCCCGGATCGAGGCGGGAAGTAATGATAATGGAGCGAGAGGCAGCCCTGAGGTGGTTATGAGTTGCAATCACGGGATACTTTTCATGAGTCCTCTGGTGCATTTACTAGCTACTACTACCGTATTTAAAGGGGAAAATCCCGGCTCGAAAACAACATCAAGGCAAAAGAGCTTTTCCACATAGTATAACATGACGTCTATACAAGTCTACATAATATTGAGTAGGTACAAAGGCACAGTTTAAAGATATTTTGTCCTATTAAAAGTCAAAGTTTTGGTTAGTACCAAGTGATCTTAGTGTTGACTTTTGCTTGCACAAGTACTGCAAGAGTCCATTATGTCAACATACCAAAACAATCGACTAGTGCAAACGAATCTATTTGAAAACTGACGAACCTTTTTATTCCGTGACTGTATATATATACAGCTTCTAGAATCTAGATCAATAAATATTTAGATATACCATTCCATTGCGATTGGCTCTCCGTTTTTTGTATTAAAGTCCAAGGTGAGAAATATGATTAATCTGTTTTCCCATTCAAATCGGTTCGGTAGTTTTGGCATGATGGAGTTACAAACATATACCAACTCACACATACATACAGACACACATGAATATTAGCGTGATTAAAGACGTCTTGTCTACCTTTCGGTTTTGTCGGAGAGGGTTATTGTTTCCGAAGACTTACAAAGCCTCTAGGAAAACAACTGTAACATCTAGTTTCAAAAGCGTGCTAGTTGAGTATGCAGCACGCGAGCAAAGTCGCGTGTATCTTAGTTCGGAATTAAGTTGCATGGAGCGGAATACTTTGCTACAAGTATGAAACGTGCTATCAGTTTCGAATAAAGGTGGGCGCATATTTGTGTAGCCTATGAAGAGAAAAAAGAGGTAGATCGGGTATACGCGAACCGAAAGTGAAGCTTTAAAACTAAGACAATTGTCCAATACGAGCTCAGTCGCACCTTCAGGCTTCAGCGTGTTCTGGGGCGGAGCGAACTATTCGTGATACAAATAGCTGTCCCTTTCACTCTTACGCTTTGCGTATTTCCTGTCGCACTTTCAGCGTGTGTTAAAGTGTGAGTGTTGTATACAATGGTAATAAATATGGATGTGTGTGTCACGGAACAAAAATTTTGTGCATTCAGTACGAAGGTAACATATTATCTATCTTAATCATAGAGATACTATGTAGGTACTAAATGATCTTAATCTATTTTTGTAGCGCTGAAAAAGTCAGCCGTCGCACCCAATAAAGCTTTCTTTTTAGGCGGGTATAGGTGCAAGGCGCTGAAAAACTGAGTAGATTCGTGAGCCAAAAATATTTTCAATTTGTGTGGAATCTAAAACAGGCCAATGACTCGAGGATTTGGTTGCCTAGAATTCCACACCTATCTGATATAGAATTTCATTCAAGCCTCGATCCGTTTTATGGTCCACAACTGGCCATGAGTCTCATCTCAGAAAAAGAGGTGAGTAGGTATTCTAAACACCACGCACCTATAGAGCATTTCGATGGCATGGCAGTCTTCACACAATTCACCAAGCATGCTGGTTTCGGTTTTGTTATCCTGCCGCGCCTACTGCCTATGTAATAAGGCCGAAATATCAGCTAAAATTCAACAATAATAAAATTAATCCGTTTAACATCGTAAAGTAAAATAATGTTGGTTAACTTTGTACGATAAGGCCCGGTTTCCACCAAAGCGGAGCTGTTTTTCAGTAATTAATCAGATCTCGTCATTTTGACATTTCCGAAACTGAGGGGAGAGGACATGTGGAAATGACGACATCTCCCCACACATCTCTCCACATTGATGATGTGTTTACTCAAACATAGCTCCGCTTTGATGGAACCCGGGCCTAAGCAAGTAATATTATTATGTACGACCCCCTTTACGACACCGCCGCGGTGTCGCTTCAGCTCGCCAAACGCGACACGCAAATGACACTCGTGACTCGTGTGCATATTCACAAAATATTTTAAAAATATTGTGCATATTTGTGTGAGAGCCGGCTGATAGAGTTGACTACACATCGAATCACAATGTAGCCAAGTATTGTATCCAGCAGCGAAGGTATCTTTGGCCTGCTTTCCGAACCTGGCGGTAGAGTCTTGACATTTCATGAGAGCTTATGCCTATGTGAAATAAAGAATTGTATTTCATTTCATTACATTTCATTTGAATAATGAGAACAGTGAATGGTGCAGTGTGAGGACAATGTCCGGAAAACTTAAAATCGGCGTTAAGAGAATGATGCCATTTTTCAGTAATTCTGCAGGTGCCAATTCCTGCAACTTAATGGGGTCTTACACTACTTTTGAATTTGATAAAAAATATTACTTTATTATAAACTAGGATAAAAATAATAACGTGCAGTGAAAGAAATATTAAAATCCAAGGAAGATTTACAAAGTTACAGGCGTTTAAACTTTGGAGTGGGGGGATCTTCTATCCCTTTCTCGCAAAACGAAAATTTGTATGAAGCCGCACGAAGCTACTATGGCATTGGTACTTTGTGACGTCACAATTTCATGTTGCTATCTCTGTCTAATCACAAATCTTTAAATGCTTATAACTTTTTTGTTATTTGATCGATTTAATTTGTTCTTTCAGTGCACGTCATTATTTTAATTCTACTTTGTAATAAAGTAATAAAAAAATTGGAGTCAAATACCCTATTGCTGCTGGAATCACTCATTTTATCTCAAACATAAAGTAATAATGATTTGAGATTTATACTTTTTAATTTGTTACGCTTATCGTATCGTTTGTGAAGAATATCCAGAAAATTCTACTGTGGTATTCACTGTTGATGCGAAAAGCACATTTTACAGGATAAAAAAATAGTAGGTGGTTATTACATATTAGGTATATGCAAATGGTGGTCTCTTTTACTATAAGCATTCAAATTAAGCGGTGTGACTGGATGGCGGACACCAGAACGGCATTGATACCACGGAGACCACCCAGTGACCACCCGGACACCCCCCCTGGGGGTGTTACACATTTTGGAATTTTACATACTACATTTAAAATTTTGCTACTATGAGAACTTAGACCGTATGACATTTTTATTTTCCTACAAAACTAATATATTTTGCTCGTGGGATACAACAAGGTTTAAAGGGAAAAATACTTATTTCTTTACAATAATATTGATATGGTATTAGTAAGGATAAGGAGCGAGAGGAATTTTTTTTTATCTCAAAAAGGTGTTCCTCAACACATCAAGAGAAAGTACTGTGGTGAGAAATCCCGTTAACTTGGGCAATAGACAATAGTATAATAGAAATGTCCCTAAATACTTACAAACTCAAAATTATAAGCCCATCAGTTCAGAGTTCAGATAGACACCAAGCAGACTTGAGAGACATACCTAAACAGAGAAAGTTGGGTATCTAAAGTAGGAAAAATTATTTAATATCTTGAGTTATCTTAAGTATAAATAACAGATATACTTAAAAAAATACTTCAAGAGAACCATTGCACAGTGGTCTCGAACGAATATAATTAATTGTTTCCAATGGCTTGTACTTAATAAATACCAACAAATTAAGTGGTATGTAAAGTTAATTCTTGTTAAAGTACCTAATGTAAAATTAATCGCAACAATGTTGTAAACTTTTCAATGATTTTTAAATAATAATCGCGACGCGTTTTTAATATTTAGGGCGGAACTCCCGCACGGATTTACAGTTGGGTTTATTCTGTAAAAATGTTTACATTGGCTGAACATCGTAAGTTGCCACAGCACGTTGGCGGAGAGATCTGATTCCGTAGCTAACTTACTAGCAAACTCGTAGCTAACAGGCGACTCTTACTGGTTAATACGTTATTTTTTAAATATTTATAAGTCATGATATTATTATATAGTGGTCATCATATCAAGACTTATACATGACATGTCATTTAAATGTACCTATCAAATTCGCAATAAAGAAATTGATTGATTGGAAAATTTATTATTTAGTAAGTACACTTGTCTTGCTTAGATGTTGGTATGACAAAACTTAGTGGTAGAGTGGAAAATACCAATATCGTCATTGATGTCATCAGTTATCGTCATTACCCGAGGCCGAGGCCCGAGACTCCACATTCGTCATTCACTCGAGACGTTCTCTTGTTCAACGGCTGTAGAAATGATTGACTTTAGAGAATCCGCTGATTTCACACGGTCGCGGGTCACATAATGCGGAGTCCATTAAAGTAATTATAATTTATTTTTGGCGCCGCTCGCGGGAATGTTCCGGATAAACTCATTACTTCAGTCAGGGCTGATGTAATTTGAAAAAAAATATGATTTATCATTGGTTTAGTGTCCAATTTTTATATGAATTAATTTCAAGCTTAACTAGAAAAATAAAAAAGAATGCGTTACTGCCGTGGAACACTCGGATGGAACGAAATTTATTTCCGGAAAGGAACTTCGTGCCAAAACTGGCCAAGTGCGAGTCTCGTGTTCGCGCACTGGTGGTTCCGTACTCGTATGCAATAGCCAGAAGTCAAAGAGCAGATTTAGATTAATGTTTACCTAGCCACTGTTCGCCACGTTCCACTGCGGTGCTGGGTAGCAACCATTAGAGGTTACCTAACCCTTTATAATCATAATGAGATTACAGCGATAAATATCCAGAACACCCAAGCATATTATCTACTTTCAAATTCAATGCGCAGTTTTCTAAAACTTAACATAGTTAAACAATTAAAATCTCGTAATTCTAAAAAGCTTAATCTCGGCGCTATCTACCTATAAGCGCGGAGTTTTAAATAATTCACATAAAGTGCATTGGCGTCGTAAATTTTTATGGGACGCCATGCATAAAACACAGCCGCCATAAACCATCGCCATGAGATACGGTGAACTGCGATAGTCATTTGAGCGTCGCTCCGCGTCCGCTGGGTGCCGCCCTTTGTGTTATTTCAACAGTTTTATATGAAAGCACCAACCTCAGTAATATAGGGCTATTTTCTTAAGATACCATAGAGGTTAAAACTCCACACAATCAGCCTCTTCGATCTCCAATAAAACAAAACGATAATAGGTAGACAATTGCAATTTTCATAGAGTGTGCGTTTTTAGTGCCGTGCTATAACAACAGAATAACAAAAATAAAATAAATTTGGCTTGTTTATGTAAGCAAAAAAATTAAGCAAGTAGTGTCTATCTGATTTTACATACCCTGGGCAATGTGCATACATTACTAATTTTATAAAAACCTCTGGGAAACCTAAATGGTATATTGGCCCCTGGAGGAATCAAACCCGGGACTTACCCGATCAAACACTACATCGCTCCTCTTATCTGCGTCGATTTATTTAATTCGCAACCTTTTACTGAAAACGGCAGTAACATTTTCAAATAACGTTAAAAGCACGCACGCTTTAGCAGCTCTCGTAAAACCTCGCCGATCAAATATTCAGCGCAAGTAGGATACTTCCGAGAGAGTATCCAAGTAGATTCTTGGAACGATAGTGATATGCTTCCATCTCCTCACGAGATATCTTAAAAATATTGTTTCATACTAAGTAATAAAAATTGTATATTGAGACATTTTTTGAAAAGAGCAAGTACCGAGTTTCTTGCCAGTTCTTCTCGGTGCAAACCTGCTTTCCGAACCTGGCGGTAGAGTCTCGACATTTCATGAGAGCTTATATCTAAGCCTATGTGAAATAAAGAATTTCATTTCATTTCATTTCATTTCATTTCATTTCATTTCATTTCATTTCAGTAGCTAACTCCCCTCGACGGCAGTTCCACTAGACTCCTTATCCTATATCTTTAAACGAGCAATTCTGTTCAATTTTTGGTAGCAGGACTCTCCTTGCAGAGTCCTTTTGAGAAGATACTCCTGCTATGTCAGTCATTTTAGCATGAAACAGAAGTTTACTTGGTTCGGTTTGAAGGGTTCTGGAGCTGAAGAGATTACTGGGCAAAATGAGACCTAAGAATTGGTGTTTTAGGGTGATTAACGTCCGGTAAGGACGTCGAATGATATGGCAATGCAAAGTCGTGGAACGTAACGCATATATGTATATGTACATGTGGTATGGGCAAGCGTAGCTTTTCACGTCATCACCTGCATTTCTTGCTTTTTTATCACAGTGTTTCAACCCTAAGAAATAATGCATAATTTGTTCGCAGCATAAGCAAATAACTGTTATACTTAGAAGTGTATGCCTGGGTTTTGACCCCTAGGGTTCAAAAATGAGACTAATGTCTTTAGTAGGAGTCACTGCTAACAAGACTGCCTAAATATACTTATCTCTAACTTTAAGTCACAAGTTAGATTATTATATTGCCCGCATTACTTGTCAGTTTGTCTTTGTCTTCTAGAGCACTTTAAGACATAATGATTACGCACCGCGCCTGTGCACGATGAATCAGCGGGCAACTGCCGGGCCCATCAGAGCAGTCCAGCGGATTCTCACAGGCAGCGGCGGTGGCGGGTCGAAAAAGGCCCGCCAAAAAATTTTATTAGGCGTTTTGCACTGGGTTTAATCCCGCGGCACAGAGTGACTTACTACTAGGTACTTACCGGCGCATGGAGACAGCCAGCACGTGGAATCCGGGGAGTGTGTTCGTGTAGGATGAAATGTGGTGTGTGGTGCCTGCTGTGTCAAATGCAAAAGAACACACTCGCCCTCCTCTGAAGGGTCTTTCGCGGCGGCGGCACGAATTCGCGGGTAGCGAAGCGAGTCCGCGGCGGCGTGGTATCCAGATCGCGCGGGAGCACAAAAAACAGTGTTCCGGATCGTCAAATGGGCCCGCGGCGTTCGAACGAAGCGGCGGACAACACAACACACGAAGGAGCGCAATAAATAGGGCTCGTAAAAACTAAACGACACGGCGTGGCCGGCAAATCTTCACGCGGGCAACGCGGACCTTGCGGTATGACCGTTTCAATCGGCATGTAGGACCGGACTCCGCGCGCGTCGCCGATGCGGGGAGGCGCGATGCGCGGGGGGCAGTGATAGCCGACCGACGCGAGGCGGCCTAGCGTAAACTGGAGTGCTAGCGTAAAGCGCGAACACCCCCGCCAGTGGACCCATGGATTTGGAGTCCACTAACAATTGGGCAACCGGGATAAGGAAGAGACGGCTCGCTGCAAAACCGAATCTCCGACCATTACCTCGGCAACTCTGGGAACCCCATCGGATCCATATATCAATTTAAGAATGCGTCCACGACGCCAGCACAAAGGCAACAAATTAGGCTCCTTAACTAGGACAAGATCACCAACCTTAGGTGGGTCGGTCTTGTCTGACCACTTAACGCGCTGCTGCAAAAGATGCAAATATTCTAAATTCCAACGATGCCAGAAATTTTGGGTCATCTGCTGTAGCAATTCGAAACGAGACAACCGTGAGACCTTCACGTCCCTGAAGGGGTACTCGGGCAGGGCGTTAAGGGGTTCACCAATTAGGAAATGACCGGGGGTTAAAACTTCCAGGTCATTGGGATCGGACGATAAGGGGCAGAGTGGCCGAGAATTGAGGACAGCCTCAATCTTACAAAAAACGGTAGCGAGCTCTTCAAATGTCAAAATGGTTTCACCTATCACGCGTCGGAGATGCGTCTTTGAGACCTTGACGACGGCTTCAAAGATCCCGCCCCAGTGGGGACAAGCTGGCGGGTCAAAGGTCCAAGTTATCCCCATCTTGGACATTGCCGTGCCGAGGCCTATCTTATTTTCATTCAAAAATTGGACGACTTCCTTCAAATATCTATCGGCACCCTTATAGTTGGTCCCACAATCCGATCGGATCAGGTGCGGATATCCTCGGCGTGAAACGAAGCGGCCTAGCGTGGCTACAAAGGCTTCGGTGCTGAGGGCACTCACCAGTTCTAAGTGTACGGCCTTGGTAGCCAGGCAAACAAAAACGCAAAGGTAGGCCTTGAGGGAACGAGCATTGCGGAGGCTGGAGCTCTTGACGAAGAACGGCCCCGCAAAATCCGTCCCGACCGCCGAAAAAGGGCGCGAGGCCACGACACGGTCGGTGGGGAGGTCCCCCATAATGGGCTGCATGGTGCTGGCCTTCAGGCGGTAGCACGGAATGCACTTAAAAATGACGCTTCGGATGGAGCGTCGTCCCGATAAAATCCAAAATTCGCGCTGCAATATGGCCGAAAGGGCGTTGCAGCCAGCGTGGGCATTTTTGACGTGGTAATGCGTCACCAACAATTTTACAAAAGCGCTATTGTTCGGAAGCAATAAGGGATGACGTGCCCCATAGGGTAAGTCAGAATTCCGGAGGCGTCCACCAACGCGTATCAATCCGGTGTCATCCAGGAAGAGGTTTAAGCGGGCGAGCGAGCCTTTCAAAGGTAAACCTCGCTTCAGTGTCTCAATAGCGGACTCAAAATGCTCCAGTTGAACCAAACGTATCCAAAAGGTCCGGGCCTCCTGTCTCTCCAGGGGCGACAAGACCGGGTTCGACATTTTGTCGCGTGGGTTCCGAGCGTTGTGGGTGAAGCGCTGAATCCAAGCCGTCACCCCAATCAATTTATCAAGGGAACTGTAGCGTTCCTGAAGATAGCTCAGCGAATTGGCTGGCTTATCTTCCACAACTCCGACTCGCAAGCCAGGTAACACATCGGGCTCGGAGAACCTACTCTGAGGCCAGGCGGACTCATTCCGAGTCAGCCAGTCAGGGCCCCACCAAAGAGAGTGGTTGACAAGGTCGGAAGCTTCACATCCGCGGGAAGCACAATCTGCAGGGTTCAGGTCCCCTGGCACATGTCTCCAGGTCAACGGGGTTTCCGAATTCTGGATTTGGGAAACCCGGTTGGCAACAAAGACTTCCAAGTTGTGGGGAGCGGCTCGCAACCAACAAAGGACAATTTCGCTGTCCGACCAGGCGTACACGTCCGTCAGGTCAACGATCGATAGGAGGGACGTACGCACATGGTTGAGAAGGCGCACCAAAAGAGCGGCTCCAGACAACTCCAATTTGGGTATCGTCAAGCGTGACCGAATTGGGGCCACTTTACTTTTCGCCAAGACAAGATGGGTTGCGACCTCGCCGGTGTCACTGACAGTCCGCAAATAGACCACGGCTGCGTACCCCTTTTCGGACGCATCACAAAAGCCGTGGAGACTGGCGTGGCACCTTCCGGGCGGTAGGAAGCAACGAGGCATCGAAATCCGATTAACATTCGGAAGTGAGGCCACAAGGGAGAGCCACTCCTGTAGCCTGAGACCCTAACCTCCCTGAGGCAGTCGACAAAGTATGGTCTGGCATACTGACTGCTGTAGATCCAAAGTCTCAGGGGAGGTGGTTAGGTGGCAGCTAGGGTGGCGGACACCTAGCGCGACGTGCCTTCACCAGCGGGAGCCCACTGACGGGGGTACTCCGGCTGGGGCGCTGCTAGAGAGGGGGAGGGTACCCAACGTGGGGACCATCCGGCATAACCAACCCGGGGTCGCACCATGCGGCTAGCATCCGGGGCGTGGTAGGGAGCGCCTCGACCTAGCACGGGTGGATGGCGCTCCAGTTGCGTCCACACATGGAGGGGAGGCAAAAACCTAGACGGTTCGACGCTCATTTGAGCGGCCGTCAGACACCCGTCATAAAAATGCGAGGGGGGTGTGACCCTCCCCTGGGGGGTGTGACCCCCCCTGGGGGGTGAAGCCCCACCGCCCCTAGGGCGCTGGTAATCAGCAGGGGACCGTTCACCCATTTGGGGCCGCACCATGCGGCTAACGTCCGGCACCCGGTAGGGATCGCCTCGACCTATGGTGGGAGGATGGCGCTCCAGTCGCGGCCACTCGTGTAGTGGCGGCGAGAACCGACGCGGGACGACGCCCAATGGGGCGGACGCGATATCCCCGTCGTAATGACGCGAGGGGGATGTGACCGTGACGCGGGGGGTGAAACCCTCCTCCGGGGGGCGGAACCCCTACCTCCACTAGGAGGTTGGTGGTCCACCGGAGAACGCCTAACGGGGCTGGCCGGGTGGCCAGGACTAGCGCCCCCGCCCATGGGGGGGTGCGCGATCGAGCGCCCCCGCCCATGGGGGGGTGCGCGACCCAACGTCCCGGCGACCGGAACCACTCCGGTTAGCGCACAAGAGGGCCGAATGGGCACCGCCGCAATGTGGGCAGGGCCGCTGGCGCGGGCAGTCTCTTACGAGATGCTGGCCCAGGCACGAGAAGCACCACTGGCGTGTCGACACGTATTCTCTCCGGGCCGCAACCGGTTTGGCCAGGAAGTGCGGACACGAGGAGACCTGGTGGCCGGGGTGCCGACAATAGGCACAGGGGGGAGCTTCGTTGCCACGGCCCCGCTGTACTGTGACACCCGGCGACCTTCTCTGGCGTCGGCTCCACGGCCTCGCCGGTTGGGGCCGGTCCCCGCCGAAGGGCCAGTCCTTGCCCCACCCCCTCGGACATGCTCGGACCTCCCAGGGGCCACTCGAGGGCCGGTAACTCCAGAGTTATCGGCCTGGAGGCACTCCTGCTCCAAAAACTTCAGGAGGTCGGAGAAAGGGGGCAGGTAGGTTGCACCGTCCCCTCCGAAGCGCTGCTCGAAGCGGAGCTTAAGCTCCGACGGCAGGCGGGAGAGCACTATGTGCAACAACAAGAAGGACCACTGGTCGACGGGGAGATCCAATCGACGGAGAGCATTGGTGGCCACAATGCAAGGGTTTAGCAAGGCCTCTCTGAGGCCGGCCACCCCGGTGACGGCGGGCAAGGCGAGTAGCTGGGCTACATGTGCGTCGGCCAACCGGCGCACATTTTCATAGCGCCTGGCCAGCAATTCCCGGGCCGTGTGGTAGCTCTCCTCCGAGAGGTCGAGGTGCCGCACCACGTCCAGGGCCTCGCCCTGTAGCGAGGACAGTAAGTATGTCAGCTTCTGGGTGGGGGACAGGTCCTTCCTGGCGTGGACGAGACTGTCGAATAACGCCAGGAAGCCCATCCACTCTTGAAGCTGCCCACCGAATTTGGGCAGCTCGATCGTGGGCAGTTTCCCGAGTAATGCCGGCTGTGTGGGCGGTCGGCTGGGGGAGTCTCTAAAAGCGCCACTTCGACGCCTTTCATCAGCGGCGGTCCGGATCCCATGGGCGGCCTCCACCACCGAGTCCATCAGTTCGAAGAACTGGTCGTAATCGGCCTGAGCCGTCCTCAGTACCTCCTGTTCGGGACCGAGGGTGAGCAGGTCTTGAAAGGCCTGCTCCACGGAGGCCTGCCGAGTCCGCACCTGGTCCGCTCGGTGTAATAGGGCGGCGGTTCTATCTTCGCGGCCTATCAAACCCGCGGCGGACGTCGCCCAGCGAAGCTCAGACTGTATCTGTACAGCTAGCTTTTTTATGTTCGCGGACATTCTAACAAATTAAATGTAAACAAAAGCAAAAATAAAGCAACAATAAATTGAAAAGGCGGCCGGCAAGTCGGCGGGCGGCGCGAGTGCAAGCAATAATAAAATTAAAGCAATAGTAAACAAGTCGTATCGCGGTCGCGGTCGTACCGTAGTCGCAATGAACAAAGCGGCGCGACCGTAGTAGATACGCGTGTTAAATTACGGCGAGCGGGCGGTACCGGCACGCAAGCAAAACTTAAAATAAAAATTAAACTTATAATTATAATAAGCGGAACGCGGCCGAAACGCGGCGTTGACGCAGCGGAACTGGCGGCGATTGCGGAATTTCCGCTAACAGCGCGGCGAACGACACGGCGCGTGGCGGAAAGCGGGATTTATGCCAGCGGCGCAGAAAATAAACGGCGCGGCGGGCAAAACCAGCGCAAAACGCAAAGCGAGGTGTAGACAAACCACGCTCACTGCTACCAATAATGATTACGCACCGCGCCTGTGCACGATGAATCAGCGGGCAACTGCCGGGCCCATCAGAGCAGTCCAGCGGATTCTCACAGGCAGCGGCGGTGGCGGGTCGAAAAAGGCCCGCCAAAAAATTTTATTAGGCGTTTTGCACTGGGTTTAATCCCGCGGCACAGAGTGACTTACTACTAGGTACTTACCGGCGCATGGAGACAGCCAGCACGTGGAATCCGGGGAGTGTGTTCGTGTAGGATGAAATGTGGTGTGTGGTGCCTGCTGTGTCAAATGCAAAAGAACACACTCGCCCTCCTCTGAAGGGTCTTTCGCGGCGGCGGCACGAATTCGCGGGTAGCGAAGCGAGTCCGCGGCGGCGTGGTATCCAGATCGCGCGGGAGCACAAAAAACAGTGTTCCGGATCGTCAAATGGGCCCGCGGCGTTCGAACGAAGCGGCGGACAACACAACACACGAAGGAGCGCAATAAATAGGGCTCGTAAAAACTAAACGACACGGCGTGGCCGGCAAATCTTCACGCGGGCAACGCGGACCTTGCGGTATGACCGTTTCAATCGGCATGTAGGACCGGACTCCGCGCGCGTCGCCGATGCGGGGAGGCGCGATGCGCGGGGGGCAGTGATAGCCGACCGACGCGAGGCGGCCTAGCGTAAACTGGAGTGCTAGCGTAAAGCGCGAACACATAAATTATGTTATTTTGGTGTCAGGAATTACATGCCAGTTAAAATTAAGCAAAGGCGGTCTATTGGGTTTGTAGTCGAAGCCGCATCTAGACCTCTTTAGGAGGCTACAGCGCTCCTTTCATTCTGAACAAAAGCGTGTGAAGCTGCGATGATGGACCACCTTTACAACTTCTTTTTGAAGGCGATCTTACGTAAGAAAAGTTTTCACTTTACACTTTAGTAAACTGGAATAAAAATTGTCAAACTAGTAAGTGCCCTCGGCTCCACCCGGGAATTTTAGATATCCAAAATTCATGGATATTTTCGGGATAAAAAGTGCCTAAGCTAAGTCGTTATTCAGTGTAAATAGACTACCTCAATTTTTTTTTTTAATTTTAGAAAATCGGTGGCGTATACACGTACAAACATTCGCCTTTTATGCGCTTGCCCGTCTTAAAATTAAGTTTTAAAAAGTAGCCAATTATACATGAGGATATACAGGATTTAAGCTGTCTACATTCCCAATAACAACCAAATCAGTTCAGTGGTTGTGGCGTGATTCAATAACAATCATCCAAACAGTATAGATTAGTATGGATATTGTGGTTTAATGATCATGAAGCATTTACTTCATGATTCGATACAACAGAAGTGAACACTTAGGATGCAAATTCAATAAATACGAGCAGCGGGAGCAAGTAGTCTCTGCACGTAGCGGCATCCGCATCCAATAGGGAAGTTGTCCACACTCGGGGCGGAAGCGGTACAGTCCGGGGCCGCTTAATTGCTGGGGAGGAAAGGACGACTCCTTGAGACGTAATTATCGGATGTGGCTTAACTGTTCCGAGCCAATACGCCGCATGTACTGCTGACAATTAAACACTCGCTGGCTCAGTGAGTTCACGAAACAATTCCATGAAATTCAATAGCTCTCTACTACACAAGATGCTCTCAATAAATAATTGACGATCATATACTACTATTTCACTTGGAACAAACTTCCAGCTTCTGTGTTCCTAGCCAAATATAATCTGGGTGCCTTTAAAAGAAGAATTAATAGGCATTTTCTAGGCAAGCGCGCTTCATCCTAGACCTCATCATTTCTGTCCATCAGACATGATTGTAGTCAAAGAGTCAGGTGGGAACTAAGTCGCTCACTACGAAAGTTATATGCCTGAAAGTTCTACGTAGTGTTCTGGAAGGTGTGTGAAGCATGACAACCGACACTCGGCCAGCTCATTGAGGCACGGTTTCCATCAAAGCGAGGCGGAGCATAGCTGTGTTTGAGTAACCAATCAGATTTCGTCATTTCGACACATCCTCTACCTTCAGCTTCGGAGATGTCAAAATGAAAAAATCCGATTTGTTTACTCAAACACAGCTCCGCTCCGCTTTGGTGGAAATCGGGCCTTACTCTACCTAAACTATTTTTTGGTAGTACGAATATGGACAGTGTTTCTGCGCAGAAATGCGAACTAATGTATCGATTAGTAGGCGTTTAAGTATTTTCCATTCGTTGTACCGGAATCCATTTGCTAATCACCCGTCGCCCTATTAGCTGCCGTTGTGTTCGGTACAATTAAAAGCTCTTATAGTTCCCCGTTTGGGTACGAGTTTAGGACGGTATTCCTGTAATCATTATAAACGAGCGGTCTCGGTAATTGTGAGGGACACTCCGCGACGCGGCAATTCGCTCACATGCTTCACGTACAGGCAATTTATTTTGCCTGAAGTATGTAGACACTTTTAAAAATTACCTTTCACATTTTGAAATTTTCCTAGATTATTTTTCAGTTTCAAACACGATTTTGTTACTTTAAAATGAGCCTAAGTATACTGCGAGGTTCCACGGTTTTGCACTGAGAATCGTCCATAACAAAGGTAGTCGAGTATTCCCTCTCGGTGGGGTTAGTACAGTTTTTTGTACGTATTTCGAGTCGACTTGCATGACGCATCGCACAAACGAACCGAATTCCTCCATACATTTACAGCCAGCGCCATCTAGTGGATAGTCACTGACATGCGGCTGTCAATAGATGGCGCTGGCTGTAAATGTATGGACGCATTCGATTCGTTTGTGCGATGCGAGTCGACTCGAAATTCGTACAAAAACCTGTACTAACCCCTCTGATCGCGATCTCTCTCTCTCTCTCTCTCTCTCTCTTTCTCTCGATAGATTAATTTGTATTTCACACGAATGCGCCGAACGCGCGAACGAACTCGACGCGCACGTGGGTGGGTTGTTTGCTGTTTCACCTTACTTGTGTGAGAAAGAGACAGGGTCATTGATGAGCGGTCTAGAGAATGCAACCTACCTTCTTCCGTACTACTATTATTCCGTATTATTATGCATATTTCACATGTTTTACAAATATTTATGATATTTTTTGTTAGGTTTATAGCTGTATATATTGAACTTATTTTTTTCTGCAGTTGTCTGATCCCAATATGGCATAAATCTTCATGCACCTTTTTTATAAGTTTTTTACTAAATTCTTCTGAGAGGATAATCTTTTCCTGTTTCTTTATTTTTTTATAATAGATATTATTTTTTAGTATTAAATTTTGTTTCTTTTCTCTTATTGTTTCATTTTTCTCTTGGTCTCCAACTATATCTTTTATTTGTATTAAATTAACTATTCTCAATGTTTCCTCTCTGTTATCTTCTGGTTCTAATACAGGGTTTCGGCTCAAACAGTCTGCTTCTACATTTTCTTTACCAGGTATATATTTTACGGTAAAGTCATACTGAGATAGGTAGTATGTGAGATCACCCAATTCTTCATCTGTCCTGCATTTAATGTTCATGTTCTCTAGAGGTTTGTGATCTGAGTAAATGGTGAATTGTTTTCCGATGAGCCAGTGCTGCCAATATTTAACAGCTTCTTTCATAGCAAGACATTCTAAATATATAGCCTTTTTCCGTTTTTGATGTTCATTCAATTTTTTTGAGAAATATGCCACCGGTTTGTCTTTACCATCTAGTTGTGTCTGTTTTAATATTGCTCCAATGCCCTCCAAAGATGCATCGGTAAAGATTTTGATTGGTAAGTCTTTGTCGAATATTTCCAAGACCGGTTGCGAACATAAATATCTTTTTATCAGATTGAATGCTTCTTCACATTTCTCTGACCATACAAATTTCTCGTTTTTTCGTAATAAATTGTGTAATGGATCTAAAATAATTGCACTTCTTGGTATATAGTCATGGTAGAAGTTTATTTTTCCCAAAAATTGTCTGATGTTCTTTTGCGTCTTAGGAGTTGGAAAGTTCCTTATTGAAATCAAATCGTCTTTTAGTGGTCTTACTGAATTGTTCTGAATTATATGGCCGAGGTATTTTACTGAGTCTGAAGCAAAGGTACATTTCTTAAACTTCAGTCTAAAGCCTTCTTTAATTATTGCCTCTAATACATTTCTAATGTGCCTTATATGTTCTTCAAAGGTAGACGAGTATATCAAAATATCATCGATATAGTTAACAGAGTATCCTGTGAGATTGTGTTTTCTTAGAATATTGCTTAAGATTCTCTGGAAAATTGCTGGTGATGTTTTCAAGCCAAAAGGGAGGGAGGTCCACTGGAAGTGGCCATCTTGTGTGACAAATCCTGTTTTACTTCTGTCTTCCACCCGTAATGGTATTGCCCAAAATGCTGAGTTTATATCTAGTGTAGTAAAATACTTGCAATTTCTAGTTTTAATAATTAGATCATCTATCAAAGGAAATGGTTGAGCTTGTGGTATAACTATTTTGTTTAACTCTCTGAAATCTACACATAAACGGGATTTTCTATTTTCACCTTTTTTAAACGCCAATGTCACTGGAGCAGCGAAAGGACTGTATGATTCTTCTATTAAATTGTTCTTTAGTAACATCGATATTTGCTCTTCAATTTCTAATCTATCTTGTATTGTACATCTGTATGGTCTTTTACTACAATATTTATTTACTTGTAAATCTATGCAAGCTTCATAATCTTTAACTGAACCTATATCATACTTGTCCTTAGCAAATATTGTTTTATATTCCTTTATAATTTTCTCTATCTCAATTTTCTTTTGATTATCTAAATGGTCTGTCATACTTATAAATTCCTCTGTTTCTATGTGTTCATTGAAATTTACTGTATATTTTTTTATATTATTATCTTCATTTCTGTTATCTTTAGACATCCTGTCTATTTTATTTGTTATTTTCTTTTGTTCTATCTGCAAGTTCTCATTTTGGGTTAATCTGAATTTCTTTATCATATCTAATCCGATTATGAAATCATCAAAATCTTCATTTTCTACTATGTATACATCCACCTCTTCTTCTAAATCAAATATTTTAATTTTTATTGTTATCAAGCCATCCATCTTCTTCACACCATTAACCGTTCTCATGTATGCTATGTTCACATCATCTTTTTTTTCTTTTACTTTTATTAATCTTGAATTTATTATAGAAATCTGTGAGCCTGAATCATAAATACCACTCACTTCTAGTTTATTTTCTAATAAAAGCTTGATTTTGATTAATGGTGTGCTTACTAGTTTTTTTCTCAGTATTTATGTCTACTTCAATTATGGAGTTATTGTTTACATTTTTAGTTTTAAGATCTTTTTCAGGTTCATTTTTATTTTTCTTGAACCAACATGACTCCTCCGGATGATATCTAATTCCTTTGTCCAAAGACTCACAAGTCTTACATGACTTCTTCTCATAAGTTTTATTTTTATTATAAAATGTACTGCTCTTTATGTTAGTTGAGTTTTTCTTATACATCGTGCCTTCATATTTTCTTATCTCGTTGAACAAGTCAGTAGTGTTGTTGAGTTCATCCCTGTTTAACTTATTTAAGATAAATCCAGGTAAACCAGTTGCAATAAGATCTATCATTGTTTTGGAATCTATAGATTTGTTTATATCTAATAAAAGCCGTTCTTTTTTTATGGCATAATCAATTAACTGTCCTTCTTTATACCTAAATGCGAGAGCATATGTGACTATGTCCCATCCTTGGTTTTTAAAAGTTTCTAAAAACTTGTCTTTCCATTCACTCCATTCAGAATTTATTGTTAGTTTTATGATCATCGAGCTATACCAATCCAAACAAGGTTTATCTAAAAATAACCTCAAAATATCTATTTTTGTCTCATCTTTTGTTATATTAAAGCGCGCACACTCTTTTTCAAAAATTTCTATCCATTGCATCGCATTAGGATTTTTGCTTGTGAATTTTTCAATAATAAATTTTTCTGAGATATGTTTTAAGTTATGTTGACTTTCTTTCTTAGTTGTAGTTTCTATTAATTGTTCCAAGATTTGTTGCAAAGTGTCATTTTTGTCCTTTGCTTGTGTTGTGCTCACTTCATCTAAATATTGATCTAAAAATTGCATATTACCTTCCTCATCTACATATGTCTTCTTTAGATTTTCATCCAACTTTATCCATACTTTTCTACTCTGGTGTCTTTTTTTAATGCTATTTTTTACTTTTGTGAAAGTGTTCGTTTTAACAATATATGTATGATGACTCACCGGCTTCAGTTCCTCGGGTAAAACATAACATTTTCCTTCTTCAGTAGATATTGAGGTTATAGCTAATACATTTGATTTGCCATCATTTGAGGCTATTATTGTAAACTCAAATTGAAGCCGGTCCATCTTCTTTTAGTTCACAAAAATGTCGTTTTATAAGACATTGAGGATCTCCAAAATAAAACACAAATTGTTTCCCTGAAATAACAAAGAAACGACATTTAAAGTTCACTATATCTCGAGTCCTCAATCACATTCTTTCTATTAGTTTTTATAACAATAAAATGCACAAAACAATCTGCGCGTCCCACGCCATTTTAAATCATCGACACAGATCAATATCATAGATACGCGACAGCTGATACGCGAAGCGCGGCAAATTCAAATGAATGAAATGTCACTCATTTCATTACAAATATACATTAATTTCTATTGATCATAATTATTTCAGATTTTTCGATTGGTAAACTTTGGAGATAAGGGGGGGGGGGGAACGGTATTTTTTTCGACAGTTTGCCCAATAAATCAAAAACTATCAGGCATAAAAATAAATAAAAATTAGTTTTAGTATACACAAGTAACGCCCTTTCATAATTATGATACCCCACTCAATATTGTTACCTCATTTTGAAAATTTGTCGACCCGGTTTTCCCCCCTTTTTAAATAAAAATAAAAACAATTTTCAAATTTTTACGATTGTTATGATGTCGCGTCACTATTACCTATAACTATTCTAAATTTCAAGTCGATAGCTTGAACAGTTACTGAAATAATCGAGTGTGACAGACGGACGGACGGACGGACGGACGGACGGAGAAAGTCTCACCATAAGGGTTCCATTTTTACCAAATTGGTATGGAACCCTAAAAACACAAAATACAATAAATAACACCAGTCACTACAGTACGATATATACTTACTACAACACTTACAAGTACCTAACTATAAAAGACGCGATTTGTTGTAAATTGCAATGTATAATAGGAATAGGTATCTACAGCTGTAGACTGAAATTATGTTGAAATGTTTTGGCGCGCGCCGGGTTACTGTCCCCCCCCTCGCCACTAGCCACCCTCCCGCGCAGAGTCGAATGCGACTTGAGAGGCAAGATAAACTTTACCGAATCAAGCGCGCGAAAAAGGTTGAACAGTCGTTTGGGAAAAGTATTTTTGAGAAAGAACGACTAAAAATATGCTTACAAAGTAAACTTATTTCAGATGATTAATAAGTAAACTATGTCGGAAGATATGATTTTTTACTTTTTTCTCACTCCTAATCTTATTGATTTACGCCCAAAGTTAACACTAATTTAGGGTTAAAATATGAGTATTTCGAGGCTCGTAACTTGGAAATCATTATTTTTTTTTAATTATTAATGTATCAATAAACCTAGATAATGACGAGACACAACGATTTAATGCTTAGCTTTGGGTCTGTCATATCAAATAATGTAGTAATCGCCCTTTTACATTTGTATGAAGCAAGTACCGTTCGGAGTCCCCTCGAGTTAGTATGGTAACGATCCCAGCAGACGATATTATTGTGAAATAGAACAGAAAAAAGACTCGCAGTATATCGCGGAAATATTTAGTACTGTGTATAGAATTAGCCTAACAAACAGCGGCAGCATGTAGGCAAAGCATTTTGTTTATTTACTGCATTCGGTTCAGGAATATCGGCATTTACTAAAAGCAATCTAGATGCATCGAAGAATTGAAAAAATGTAGGAAAAAGACTCGCCTGGAGCCTCCAACAGTTCGTATAAGAATTTCATTTGACTTTACAGACCTTCGCTATCAAACGATCGGGGTGAAAAATGAGATTACAGAAAATCTATTATATATGCCTTACTCGAATGTGTTGCGTATGTGAAACTGACTGACTGACATATCAGCGCGTAGGCAGAACTGTTGGATTTAGTAGAAGCGTTGCAAGTTTAAGTCTTCTGTACTTACGCTTGCAAATTTCTTCGATAGCGTCAGTAAGTTATTTGGAGAGACATTTTGTAATTATGCTCCCAACTAGAAGGTATAGAAGTTGGTATGAAAGATTTTCCAAAAACAATTTTTTATGTTTTATCCGTAGACATTGGTGTTTAGAGTTTCGTAAATGTTTCAGAACTTTCAGAATTTCCACGTGAAAGTGCTTAAGCGAGTGAAAAATAGGTCGTGTTGTTGATAACTTTTCCTAGAGGAAAAGTTTTATGACTGAAAAATGAACAAGACAATGATGAATTGACAGTCAGATTCACAAAAATTCAACCTAGGAACATGGGATGAACTAGCTATTGAATAATAAAGTGATCGAAGTTTTCGTTACGGCGATTAGCAGACCCATTAAGGCGATGGCGGACAAAGAACAATAAAATTGGAGTAAGTGCGCTAGTTCGGAACTTCCTCCATCTAATAGTAACCTCACCTCACCTCGCCCCCCCCACTTCACTGCAGTTAGAGCGTGATCGGGGAAGCGTAGGTACAGTTGGTAATTATCCTTCGTCTACCAGTCACTAAGTACACGAGGAATAATAATGTCCTTCCAACCGATTCGACTAGGGAAAATCTCTACAGAGTAATTC
The DNA here is from genome assembly GCA_963855885.1 of Coenonympha glycerion. Classification (NCBI taxonomy): domain Eukaryota; kingdom Metazoa; phylum Arthropoda; class Insecta; order Lepidoptera; family Nymphalidae; genus Coenonympha; species Coenonympha glycerion. The sequence goes on from OY979635.1 coordinate 609,508, forward strand.
GATCGGCATGGGAGTTTTTTACAGAGCACAAGTCTTATACCACTAAACTCTGCTTATCGTATTCAAATAGGACGAATAAGTAAATGGTTAAAAATACATAGAATACAAAAATCTATAGAATTTGATTAACGGCAAGGCGTCGAAAAGGCTCTTCCACCCATACATAGTCGACGTAGCAAAGACGCCTACGAAGCGGTTTGATTCTTCGGGCTGATATGCACTGCAAAGGCCTGGAATACCCTCCCAGGCACTGTCTTCCTACCACTTACAGGGGCGGCTTCTAATCAAGAGTGAATAGGCATCTTCTAGGCGCGCATTCCACCTTAGACTGTATCATCACTTTCCATCAGGTATGATCACAGACAAGCGCTAGTTTATTTAGAAAAAAAAATTTGATTGTCGTGTACATGTTATTATTGTTTTTTTTACAAATTAAATTAATATAATTCTGCCAACTCTAATCAATGATTTAAATAATAATTACCAAACACCGAGCTGCTACTAAGAAGAACTTATTTGTTATATGTAAGTTGTAATTTGTTGTATATAAGTTGAAGACGAAACAGTACTTTCACAGGTTGCTAACTGACCTCTTCCAGATAATATTTGGGGTTAGTACCAGATTTTCTAAGTATTTGAAAAAGTGACTTTTTCGTTTTCGATTAGTCTCCGCATGTAGGTTACACGGCGAAATCATATCGAGGTTAGAATGGTTTGTCCAACAACTTGTACTAACTCTACTGTCAACAAGAAAAGCTAAAGGGAAGGTGAAGCGAAGATCTACAATAATAGTAGATTGTTACACAAGGGACGTAAGTAAGCTATTACAGAACAAGATCCAATTTGGCGCCGGTGCGAGCGCAGCTCGCATAGGGCGCTAATGGATCGCGTGCACGAGCGAGGGTGAATATAGTTCGAGGGTGTAATAGCTACTTGCAACCGAGGTAAGCATTCTACTTTATATCATTCTTGCGAGGTAAATAAAACATTGGTAATGCAAAATGAAAATTAGAATAATTAGCAAATTTAGAGAAAAAAAAATAAAAAATAAAAATAAAAAAATAATAATAATAATAAAAATAAAAAAAAAAATTAATAAAAAATTAATAAAAAAAAGTAATAAAAAAAAAAATAAAAAAAAAAAATAAAAAAAAATCAAGCATTGTGCGACGTAATATTGCCCTTGAACTGTAATGTGAACATTACAATTCAAGCATGTTGCCTTGAATTGTAATGTGAACATTAGAATTCAAGCATGTTGCCTTGAATTGCAAACACCAACTTACAAAGAGACTTTTCACCATAGTAATCCATATTTACTGAGCAAGTATGATATAAATATTAATATACGTTTAAAACTAATTACAATCTACTAGCATTGCCCAAACCAATATTAATTAATCTCCCCTTAAACTTGAGATCCTGTTCATACATCGCGCTCACGTCAGATATCATTAAACCTCCGTTTTGCTAATAACTTTTGTTGTTTGTGCGTAGGTAGGTACTCAGTATAATTGTGAATGTGTATGAACGAGAAAAGGTTTATGTTTTGAGAGTATACCAATGGAAATATAAATATCGTAATATTATTATTTTTCATCTCACCCGCTCGGAAAAGCGTTTTTTAATGCCCGAAATGCGGGCGGAAAATGCTATTATATTCCCTTGGCCGCCAAAGCATTTTAATTTTTCCCAAGGGAGACAAAGTTGTATGAAAATCCCTTCCGGCCCTTGGGCCGAAAAGCATTTCCAACGTCAAACTCGAATTACGTGTCATGTCAATGTCAAAGCTGAAGACTTTTTTTTTTTCTAATAACACATACGTTCAGTAAAAAAGTTCGACCTTAGAGTTTGTATAGGTACATTATTTTTTTTATTTTTACTTTTTCTTAGAATATCAATAAATAATATAATAACTCCTATTTAGTTTTATTAATTTTAAAGAAATATAATTAAATCCATGATTTTTCCTGGTTGTTTATGTAATTATTGTTAAAATATTAATAACATTTTATATTATCCTTGGTTCTTAGAAATTCCTATTTCAGAATGCATTCAAAAAAAAAAAGGAAAAAAAAGTTTCTCAATTTTTTTTTCTGGTCTAGTGATAGTTGTCTATGTTTCCAATCGTGATTAAATGAAAATACCTAATATTTTTATTACTTTATTCATTATTATTTTTGTTTTAACTTTGAAATAAGGTAAGTGATGATTGAAGGTGGTTTCAGTAAGTGAAATTATTCAGAGTTACCAAAAACAACATTTAACATAAATCGCAATGCCGATCTAAAGTGTTCTTCTGGTGATTTTCCTCGCTGTGGTGATATGAAAAATTTTGTGTTATGGACGGACGCAAATTTTTTTGGGTCTCGTGTCTTTGAATGCCTCGCTATGCTCAGGATTCTATTCTTTGAACCCCTCGCTGCGCTCAGGGTTCAACCCTAGAATCCTTCGCCGCTCAGCATTCAAATTTGACACTCGGCCCAAAAATCCACTTTGCGCCCTTGCATAACAAATAACTATTTTTTGTTTACCTATACACAAAGCTTCAGGTTTTTAACGTTTATTTTTTAGAGTTGGGTGTCTAAAAAGAAATAGTTGGAAATGGTTGATATTTTAAAGAAAACCTTGGTCTTTTAACTAGCTTATTAGCTTTAATATAGCTATTTTGGTACACTACTACTACAACTACTACGGCCACTAGTTAAACAATAAAAAAATAAGAACTCTTCTGTGGTTCCATCAAGCGGAGCTGTGTTTGAGTAACCAGTCAGATTTCGTCATTTTGACATCTCCGAAACTTAGGGGAGAGGAGATCTCGAAATGTCTTTAATATGATTGGTCACTAAATCACAGCTCCACTGCGCTCCGCTTTAGTGGAAAGCAGGCCTTACAGTAACATACCACAGACCAGAGATACAAGTATGCTTTACAAATTGACAAATGATACTGAACGCTGTACTGCGCTTGGTCTCACACCACAGATCTCACACGCACTTTACTGGTTCTTATGTATCTTAAGGAAAATCCTATTTGATGTAAAGAAAGAATCTTAATTAGATACTTCAAATAACAACGTTCTCAATTATTCGACGAGTAGGTTCTTTTGTCGTTGGCTTTCTCATTCTCTATGACTCGATATTTCTGTTGTTGTCGTTGGGCTTTGAGGCGATCCCTGCAATAATCTTCAAGGTTATGCCCTTTTTAGTCTATTTGTGTCTTTGTATTTGAGAGCGTACTAGAGCTATGAACTTGATGTAGGCATCTTTTGAGCTTTGTTAAAGCGAGACTTTTGTGAACAGTTCAACAGAATTTGCGAACGATTTCGATAACGACGAATACGTTTCTCTTACGCAATCAGACCCCTGTCTTTAAAAAATGTACATTACCATTGCTCACACACGTCGGCATATACGAACCTCGGACTTTCCGGCTAAAAAACATGCCATAGAGTTTAGTCAAATTTGAGTAATGCTCGTTTTCACCAACATTTTAAGAGACATCGAATGACCTAAGCACTTAGGTGACAGTTGTTGTAAGTGAAAACTGTCACCGATCTTAGGCGTTTCTTAAAGTGTTGGTGAAAACAATCATTATGTCACTCTGTAATTTTTTACAATGAACTAAAGTTTTAATGAGCAATATTTCTTTACAATACTGAGTAGGTATGTAGGGATTAACGTTGAAATTGAACGTGAGAGAAGAATTATCTTTGTTTTGCAATCGTTATGTTAGAAGGTAGTATATAGCCTGAGAGCCCATAGTATGTAGCCTGAACATATAATTATGCATGTAAATGTGGAAGCACATTAATTAGCTTAACGATTGTTCGAAGCTTGCTTGTTGATCGCCGCAGTTTGCTGTAATTAGTCGACTACACACTAGACACTAAACGCTAGACTAAACACTAAACACGGGAAACCTATACCTACATCATTTACGTCATGGCGAGAAGTTAGTATTATATATTACTAGTTTTAGGTAGACAACGACGCTATAATATAATGTACAAGTTCAGATCTAGTGTTGAATGTTCATATCTTCAAAAAATGTTGTAACGGTTCTATATATGTTTATATTTATTTTCTTTGGCATAAGTGACCGTTAGCGATTATTCCGATATATAAACAATCTTATGTGTTAAATCATGGTATAATAATATATTTCCATTTAAAATTTTGCTAAAGTTTAGTTGTTTCAACGTGAAGGAGTATAACAAACACAGATACATAACAAACTGACAGAAGACTTACGGAAGCTCACGATTACGATAGTATTAACCCTGCGTTGAACACTCTTTTTTTCACACCTCACGACTCACGAGACAGCAACATCAAGAGTATCGATGCGACGACCTCCATGGCGCAGAGGCACGCGCTCGAATTCGAGTGGGAGGTCGCGGGTTCGATCTCCGCCACGCGCCACTTTGGAATTTTATAATTTCTAAATTGGTGATGGTAATTGTCTGGTCTTCGGGCTTCGGCCGTGGCTAGTTACCACCCTATTAGCAAAGACGCACCGCCAAGCGATTTAGCGTTCCGGTGTGATGCTGTGCAGAAACCGTTGGGGTGAGTTTACTTATCCCTCTCGTCATTTCGTGCCTACATAAATAGGCAAAATTCGTTGTGTACATTGTTAATATATGCTAAGTTAACACACAGAGCTTCTCAATGGCGTCCAACGTATCTAAAGTAGACTCTTAAACAGTGCTCGAATTGGACCGGAACGCACCAGAACGGCGTTCCGGTTCGTGAAATCACCGTTCCGGTTCGTGAAATCAGCGTTCCGTTTCGTGAAAATTATTCTCAGAGCGCTCCAAACTCTGGTTTTTAAATAATTGAGATCTTCTTGGCAGGAGCACTACTAAATGTATCTGTACCCTCAGAATTGAATATGAGTAGGTACTGTGAAGGCATAGCGTTCCGGTTCGTAAAAAAGTCCAAAAAAATAATAGAAGCACTGAAGGTGCAGCGTTCCGGTTCGTGAAAAAGTTCAATTCGACCACTGCTCTTAAAGCTTTCTTTTGATTTCTGGAAAATAACGGAGCCCGTTAATCGTGAGTGAGATAGCATTGGAAAAGTTCTGCACGTCATTTATCACGGCCCGTAGCTGGAATGTTAAGTAGGTGTGGCCTTCGTCCTCGCCACCTAGTTCCGGCGTTCCCTCTTCTCAACTGACCCAATTTTAGGGTGCATTCACACTAGGCCGATGTAAGAAAAAAAAACTGATAGGATTTATTGAAAGGATTTGAGCGGAAAAAAGCTATAGACGTATGTTTGTGTGGACAAAACAACAAAATAATAATTTCGTTTTATACAATTGAATGCGATTCTAACTTTACAATTGTAAGTGGCGATTCTTTATACAACTTGGAATCGCTTGCAACGCAGCACCAGAAGGCTAAAAACAACCGCAACCGAAACCTCCTACCGGACCAGCCCTCTGCCATTCTAGTCAAGTTATAGCTTGACCGCTATAAACTTGGCCCTCCCATGGTCTGCGGGACGCGGGGCGGGTGTGCGATTGGCTATACACGATACAATGTAATGACTCGCATCTTGAGAATTCGCCTATGGTATTTTCTTAAGTTTGTATCATTATCCATGTTACAAGATTAATATTATCATGTGTAGCGTACTGTGTAATTCTCGTCAGTCACTGACAGCTGATTATAAGTTGAGTGCACTGATCCCTATTCTATGGATCCACAGTGAACCTAGCCTGAATTGTATAGAATGTTTAATCCATATAATAGAGATCAGTGGTTGAGTAGCTCCCGCCCCGCGTCCCGCAGACCATGGGATGGCCAAGTTTATAGCGGTCTAGCTATAAGTACTCATTGTCCTTCTATCGCTTACTTTTCGAATTGGTTTCGAATACTAAAAACATATGTGTATTATACGAGTACATTCGTTATCGATAGGTCCCGCGATCAAGCTGTATACGTCGTTCCAAAATATACTTAATTTTCGAATCGTTAGCGATTGTAGAAAGAGGATCAATATTCGATACGTATTGGCGAGGTGTGCTGAGATAAATAAGAATGACACAATTTAGAAATCCATGATCCCGCTACATTTAACTAAGTATACGCTCTCACTGCGCCAGGGAGTCTTCTCTTCAGCAAAGCTAAGTTTTTCACAATAAATTAATAAACTGCCTTCTAGTGCTTCTAATCTATCAAACGCAGCCGGTGCCACTCACGCAATTGAGAACGAGCGTAAGTAAATATTTAATAATATACACTTCATAGAGTGAACATTCTAAGAGTAGACATACTCGTAGGATCCTTTTTATGATGTACATAGAAAGTTTTAGATCTATAGTGAAACGTTACAAGGAAAATCTAATACGATTATTAGTAACACTAGAATCTAGAATCTTACTTGTGGTTCTCAGTCAAACGTGCTGTTCACTTGAAAACCCAACGCCGCACTTGAAATAACATATTCAAGCATTAACATAAGTCCTAAGTGGACAGGTCCAGAAGTAGGGATAGTATATTATTACCATCATCTCTATAAAATAAATATGAAAAGCATTAGTAGAACCACGGAATACATAATACGGAATAGTAACTATACGTTAGTAATATTATATATTCGTTGGTACTACTAAAGGTACAGAAGTCTCACTCACAGAAGGGAAGATGATTTAAAAAAATAGCGACCTTAGCGATGACACGAAAAAGTGCAATTCAGTTCGCAATAGCGGCTGCCCACGCACCAAAAAAGACTTCTCTTTCTATCGCGTAACTTTAAACGCATTCGACGTACTAGGGCTACTTCGTCATCGGGCGCACGCAGCGCTTGAAATAGGCCGTACCCGAACTAACACGAGGAAAGTATTCGGCGCGTGGCGGCCATCTGGAATTAGTCCGTCGAGACGCCTACTTGTATTTTCTAGATCACGTGATAAGTGGACCAATATGACACAGGTCTTCGAATTTGTTGACCCGTCGGTCTAACACTCTGGCGGCACGAGGTATCTCGCGTGTACATCTCACGTGGGTTACTGATAAACACAAACTCGACTGATCCAGCGAGGGAACCATTCGATACCGGGAAAGTTTTCCACGGATTTTCCGTGAATTGCGCCGGGCGGGCGCGCGATTTGTTTAACTCGAGTTGTGCAGTTTTGATTTCCTTGTGAAACGAAAATGAATGGCAGCTATATTTCAACCGGAATCCTTGGGCCCGAAGACGTTAATAAAATACGGCCCGAGTTTTGCAGCTACGGTACAAAATACGCGCAACACCAACAGCGATGTTATTCTTGTTAACTTTAAAAATGAAGGTCATTAATTATTCTTCTTTGATCTCGATGTTTTCCAAGATTTATTATTTTAACTCAGTTTCATTTACAACTTTAGTGCCGACTTTTCACTAGATATCAAGTTCTAAGTTTAGATATTGCTTTGAAACCTGCGTGTTCAGTCAAAACACATTACAAATTAATTTAATCAATCTTTCACCTAAGTAACTTATGAAGTCATCGAAATGCTCCTAAATATAATATTCATTCAAGCATTCGTTTAAAATATTTATAATATGATATTTAGATTAAAAAAGTTTGACACTGAGAGCACTTTGACCTATCATGATATCAAATGTTTTTAATATTAAAAACGTCTTTCAAAATATTTTATTAACATTTGGTTTTCTATTCTACAATCGAGTTTTCGAAGTCAGGTTAATGAACGCATTTTTTTTGTGAAAAAAATTTCACAAAAATACCACGTCGAGTTTCTTTATCACGTCGAGATATCTTTTGACGATGTTCCAGTGTTGGAGCAAAACGTCATCAATCAATCAATACATATAATAAATCTGTTGTTTGTCTGTTTGTCTGTCTGTTTGTACGGGCTAATCTTTGGAACGGCTGGACCGATTCCAATGAAATTTTGTGTGGTGGTAGCCTATGTCCCTGGTCAACATATAGGATACTTTTCATCCCGGTAAAATAAAGAGTTCTCGTGGGATAGTTAAAAAACTGCAATTAATTTAACAGCTTTGTAAACAACAACTTATGAACTTAATTTAGTAAAATTGGTTATGCTGATACCTTATGTTGCCTTTTTAACAAAATATATATATAGTAAAACTTATTAATCCAATCGAGTTCCCGCGGGAAAGAAAACATTACAAAAACAGTTAGCAGGCGTCTTTCAAGTAACGGATTTTAATGAAATTTTATGATCCTACTTTATATATATGCCCGGTCAACATTTAAGATACTTTTCATCCTGAAAAATTTGAGAGCACCCGTGGGATGTTTAAAAAAACCTATAGCTACTTATCTCCGTAGCACAATCAAAACGGGGTCGAAATATCGACAGTTTAAATCGTCCTTTTGATCGTGCAACTTGGTATAACTATACAAGATAACCCGTACGTAGCAGGAACGGGTTGCTACGTACACAGTAGCGCATCAGAATGCTTAATTACAATATCTGGGCGTTGGTATCATCTCAGAATAAGATAAGTTTGGTTAGTATAGATATTACAATCCACGATGACACGCCCCACTCTATCTTACTCCATGCGAATTGAGTAACATAAGCGATTTCGACAGAGTGTATAAGTAGAGGAAGACCAAAGAAGATATAGGTAAATTGTGTAAAAGAAGATAGCACGTTGACAGGAGAGATTGTAAGAAGACTCCTTTACGGGTCCATCGAACCCAAGGACCACTCATTTTGTACGGGAAATCTTGGGAAAAATTAAGAAATTCCACGGGAAACATTTTTGTAAAAAAAACGAACTGCACGCGGGCGGAGCCGCGGGCAACAGCTAGTAGACTAAAAGTTTCATGATGATGATTTTTGGTTTGTTTTTTTGATGTTAATTGTTAATAGTAAAAAAAATTGTAATAGATAAAGAATTGATTTTATTTTTCCCGTAAGCCTAAAAAAGATTAATGCGTAGTTGATTCTTTGAGGCAAGCCGGCATGGAGGTTTTAATCCAATGTTATTTAAAACATAAACAATCAGAGAATAGACTAAATCTACTCGTTTAACGTTAGCATACACAAAGCTACAACTCGTTGCCAAGAAATTTCCATTTTCTTCGTTTCATGTAGTATCTCAAATTAATATTAGGTATAACGTAGCGAATTTCACTTACGTACTTTATTTTTAAAATACTGTACTGCATGCTACTTACTTTCTCGTCCAAAAATGCCCTACTAATGAAGTACGAATATGTTTGTATAATTGTATAGTATGTAGGTATGTCCCAATCGAGTTTGGAGGTACAACAATATGACAATGTTTTTAATAAGTTTTTATACTCGTATTTTGTACCATACTGCATAATAATGTTGTAACTTACTGGGAATTTTCATAAACCCCGAGCTTGCTAAGCTGTTGGCATGTTGAAATTGTTCACGGAAAATATAATCCATTTTTAGGGTTCCATACCAAAATGGTAAAAATGGAACCCTTATGGTGAGACTTTCTCCGTCCGTCCGTCCGTCTGTCACACTCGATTATTTCAGTAACTATTCAAGCTATCGACCTGAAATTTAGAATAGTTATAGGAAATAGTGACGCGACGTCATAGCAATCATAAAAATTTAAAAAATTGTTTTTATTTTTATTTAAAAAGGGGGGAAAACGGGGGTATTGAAATTTCATAATGAGCTAACAATATTGAGTGGGGTATCATAAGAAAGGGCGTTACTTGTGTAGTCTTAAAAAGATTTTTATTTATTTTTATGACTGATAGTTTTTGAGTTATTGGGTAAACTGTCGAAAAAAATACGGGGAACGGTATTTTTTTCGACAGTTATTTATCCCCCCTTATCTCCGAAGTTTACCAATCGAAAAATCTGAAATAATTATGATCAATAGGAGTAAACGTATATTTTACAGGAAAAATAAAATAAACTCTCTAACTATTATACTTTTTTAGATAATAACAAGAAACCGGCAAAAACAAAGTTATGTTTGCGGTTTGCCAACAAAAGTGATGAAAAATGAACCAAAGTGAATCTTTTAATGTTTAACTTCTTTTATGGTATGGAACCTTCGGTGCGTGAGGCCGACACGCACTTGGCCGTTTTTTCTATTCACAGCATAATTTTTTTAAGACTCCGTAAGTTGAAAATTTAAGAATTTTAACACAGAAAACAACTAAAGCTTCTTTAAAACTAGTTCAATAAAATTATTTTTAACATATCTATAGATTGAGGATTAGTGTGAAGGTGTTAAATACAGTTCAAAGTTTCCTGCCACTTTTTGGTGCAAACATTTTAAGTGTCTGTAAGTTAGGCTTATATATGGCATCTGGACTTGATTTGATTTTATTTATTGTAAATAAATCATATTTCAAATTTCCTACTTGTTGTATGTACCTAAACATTTTATTAATGCTAGCAATAAATGCCTTTATAAAAGTTCTGATAGTATTATGTCTGCTAACTTTTCCTTCAAGTTGGGAATTAGCTTATTCTGATCTTAAGATAATCTGTTTATTGTGGGATCCTAGGAAGTTCAAATTCGCTACACCTTGACTTTAATGAATTAGCTATTAGATATGCTGATCTCCAAGCCAATATGCTTAGGTTTTAACTATTAACTAGCTTTTAGACACAACTTTTGATTCGTGAATTTAGGATATCTAATATTTTCTAACAAATAAGTATTTTTCATAATACAGAAAACTATGACGTCACAAGCAAAACGTTACGATTACGCCGTCTCGACGGCGGCGCCAAACCTGAATCTCGGAAATGGCAAAAACTATTTTCATGAAATTTAGTGTAGGTACACTAGTAATAATTAAAGTGACTTGTAATTTTATTCCACTGCCCGGTAATTTTTCCGACTACAAGACTCTACAGTAAAAGTAGTACTACAGTAGTACAGTGACTATAGTAGCTGGTAGCGGGTGGATGAGGAAGGAGGAGGACCGTGAGTTCGGAAAGGCCTATGTCCAGCAGTGGATGTCTATAGGCTGATTAAGTCAATTATAATTTTTTACAGTACCCTTCAGAAACAAACAGTAATATGCAATAAATAAAATGCGATGCTCTTATCCAGACAAACTCTATAAGAAGAGCTCTACCACGCCTGCCTGCCTATCTGGTGATGTTTTACCTTAGATCTTATCAACAAGTTCTAACAGATAGACGAATTATTTGTATAAAACAAAGAGAACACCTTTTTTCAAAGCTTCCACTAAGATATTTCTCTAAACATAAAAAAAAAAACTATTTCAAACTGCGGTGACGGTGATGTAAAAAACAAACAAAGAAAAAACTAAAACAAACATCATTTTGGTAGCCGCGCAAACACATAGTTTACATTAACAGCTTACACAACACTGAATACTCGTAATTTCATTACAAATATTATTCACATGCGGTTGGAAATGCGTTCAGGCCGGCTCTAATTATTTCAAAAAGCTTTGTTCGCGAAAATATTTTATTTTACATCCGAACAAAATGCCAAAAATAAAAACAAAAAATTTAAATGCAACTCGTTTTAACATAATATTACATAGGGCGTTGCCTTCATACTCGACAATCGACATGTCGGTCCATAGGTCGGTCCGATGACCCTTCATGGATTGAAAATAGTCAACTGTCTAAACGACGACGTCCGCTAAAATGGACACCGGTACGCTGAACTTCTGTCGGTACGATTCGCAATAGAAAACGCGTCTGACCGCGAGCAACCGATGTAGTCTCCATTCTGTTTTATCTTACAATGTTTTAAGTCAGACGATCAATCAGAAATAAGGACGTCTGTAGACGAACCAGAGTCACCGACGTAGCACAACATATCGCGAAGATGACGTGGCAAATGGAGGCACATAGCTCGTAAAACTGACGGACGAAAGTGCAGGAATGGTGCAGACCTCACACCAGATATTGACTGATGACATAAAGAGACAATGAAAATCCTTTGGAGGCCTTTGTCCAGCTGTGGACGACTGTCGGCTGAAATTCTTCACTTGCACCGAACTCACGAACCGAGAGTCGGTTATCGAATCATACCAAATTTTAACAAAAAAAAAAACGACTTTAACTTTCATCAAATTAACCTTATTCAAGTATCTACATCCTTCCCAATAAAAGAAGAATCACATTGATTTAATATACACATCGAAAACGGTTGACGTGATATTGAGTTACCCAACCATTTGTCACTCACAAACTTACTGTTAAAAACTTGGATGGTTTTCTAGCTGCCATTTAAGAGTCTACTGACCCACGATGTCTCCATACAAACGTAATACCAAAATCATTTGTATTTCGTGCAAATTTCGATCATGTTGTGGTGTTATTCGGGTTCATATAGTAATAAGCTATGCTCCTGGCCATATCTGGTTCCGAAATACTTTTGTTAAACGAAATTGTAAACGAATTTAGTTTTGCTTATTTTTATGTCAAAGAGGACATGTTTTCTGCTTATTTGTTTTGTAATAAAAACAACACTATCTCACGTCGCATTACTTCAGGAGCACAGTTTTTATTCACCAGCTAAAGAAAAACACCAGTTAATAAAGAAAGTTACAAGTAATCAAATAATAAAAAAAAATCATCACCCAGTCAAATGTTTTGAGGTAATAAACATGAATTTTTGTATTTATTGACATGTTGTTAAAACGTATCGCATAATCCGAATCCGAGATCGATACGGGATCGGAGCTAAGTCAGCGCATAAATTACGGTTAACTTGGCGTACGACAGAGGGAAGATAAGCCGCTCGCACCGCGGCGCGCCGCCCGGATTTGTTAACTTTCATGTATTTAACATCGTTATTTGTGTTAACTTATATCTAAGTACTAACAAGTTTGCCACTGAGCTTCTGTTTATGTAATTATGTATCTAGTTACTCCTTTTACGAGCATACTTGGATTGAAAATGAAAATATGTATTTAATTTTCATTTATTTCTCCACAATTATGATAACTTTAACGTTTAATTTAAAGTCGTAAATCACGATTTTTAAATGGGTAAGCAAGTGGCAAGCGCCAAGTTTTTCTTGATGCAAACTAGCTTTCCGAACTCACGGTAGAGTCTGTTTAGTAGTAAGTAGTCGTATGTATGTTTAACATAAAAGAAATACGTTGTTCGTAAATGCTCAACACAAGAAATTCCTCGAGTAGTATAACAGTGTTAGTGACAGTGTGTAGGTGTAGAGTGTCGTGTTAAAGTTCCGCTCGAACCGTTTTATTTGGTGTATTTAATATTCGTCGCGCGGCGAACGAGGTTTCATTAGTGGTACATAGTTCGTGGCGGAGACGAACGGAGCGAGTAGGCTAAGAGCTGGTGACCTGAATGTACAGTGGCTGAGAATAATAAGTTTTGAGAACCAAGACGGTGTTAATTTTTGTTCTCCTCGCTCTTACGAATACATTGTAGGTGTAATAGCCAGCGTTGCGAGAAACGGGTTAGTGCAGGTTTTTGTACGAGTTTCGAGTTGACTCGCATCGCATAAACGAATCGAATTCTTCCACTGATATGCGGCTGTCAATAGATGGCGCTGGCTGTAAATGTGTAGAGACATTCGATTCGTTTGTGCGATGCGAGTCGACTGTAAATTCGTTCAAAAATCTGTATTAACTGTTATTAAAAACTGTTAATAAAACAAAATTCATGAGCGGTTTTTAATGTTATTACCCATCTTTGCTGTACTGTTGACTCAAAAAAAATACTTATATCCACTGTAATTTCCAATAAAAATGAAAGAAAATGTAATGGAATTTTGTAGTAACTTTTAAGAAACTTGCTTTGGTGAAAATTTCTTCCAATCGTCTTTCTGCTAATTTTATTATGAGAAACAGCTTGCTAACGGATATCAAAGGCTTCGCTTTTAGGGTGTCATTAACTCCTTTTGGGTACGGAGCTCTATAAACGTTGTAGATTAATGTTATGTGATTCGAGTTAGGAGAATACACAGAAAGAGTGTAAATGTCACAAATAACGGTTCCACTGGCGACAAGTTTCAAAACGATATGACTTCCAAAATAAATTAATAATAATAATATCTAGTTCTTTAGCTGTTGATCTCTTAGTCTACACAGTGTCACCACACGCCTCGCTAATGAAGTAACTGCAATCAGCTAAATAACCGACTGCAAAGAGATAAATAAGACTCCGTGTTGTTCACATTCTTGTACTATTTACTTTCTCTCTTATCTCTCAGAGATGTTTCCTTTACCATTTAGTTCCCAATAGCATACATCTAACCATGAAAACAAAAAGATGTACATCATACGTGCCTGAAATTCGAATCCCGACGTCCAAGCACTTTAAACCTTAACTGTTATAGCATAATATTGTCAAGACAGATTAATTTGCTTTGCTATAATCCACTACTGCAATTTTTTGGCACTGCGACACAAAAGTGCAATTTAGTTCGCAATAGCGCCTGGCTCCGCCTCCGCATACAACAAAAAGTTTTAGTCTCTTTCTGTCGCGTAACTTTATCTCATTCGACGTACTAAGATTGCCTCGCAATCGGGCGCACGCAGCGCATGAAATAGACCATACAAGAACTAACGCGAGCAAAGTAGCCGTCGTGTGGCGGCCGTCTGTAATTAGTACGTCGGGACGGCTACCTGTAATTTTTTCGAACTTGATAAGTGAACCTGGCCTTTTTTTACTCTATACAAGTTAGTACTTGACTTCATCGTTATCGTAAACGCTAGCGAATTCTGCGCCGCGATTGGCTGACGCAAATCAGGAACCCAAGCAGCGGGCAGAATCCGCTAGCGTTTACGATAACGATGAATACGTTTTTCTTACGCAATCAGGGGGATCTTGTTCACGAATCGCAGTCATTTGTTCAGCGGTAAACTTGTTATGTTCCTCAGTACCTATCAGAGTGCATTTCATACTGCAGAGTGCAGTACATCTGTTCCGCGCTGCATATTTCCCTCGGGACGCGTTCCCGTCTGAAGAGGAATGATAGTTTTCACACAATTAATTAGTTTGCTCCGTGTTTTGAAAAATGCACTGAACTAAGATATTTCATTTTAAAATTCTGGAGTTTATTTTACGAGTCATCATCATCAACCCGTTTTTAACTCCCGACGCAAAAATCACCGGATTGTTATAGTTTGACGTGCCTGTTTGTGTGTCTGGGCATGGTAGCTCCCGAACGGATGAACCGAGCAGAATGTACAAGAAACTCGGCACTTGCTCTTTTCCAATTATCTATATTTGCATCGTGTGGGACGGACGGAATACTTATACACTTACTTCGAAGGGTTTTTGTCATTTAAACATTTATTTATTGACAGCTCTCTCTGAACCTACGTTAAGGTACTGGTCCAAAACTGCCTTTGGTGTTGCATATTATAAAAGCGTGATGTTTGTACTTTGCGCAAGTGTTGTGACGATTTAACTAACTTATGCCCTCCGTGTCTGATTGGCCGATGACTCAATATGTTACCTCAGTACGAATTCAATATGTTACTTCAGTGTATTGCGTTATTAATTCATGTAGTCGAATAAAAATATGTACTGGTGTATGATAAATATAAACAAACCCGACACTCGACGATGGTGTTCGTAGGTTTAATATCCCTCGATGCAATTATTGGCGGCTCAACGAATCCGTGGGTTATTTACATAATTAAATTGTTCATTAAGTATTTTATAATTGGATGTGCTATTCGTTTTTCGCTTTAGGTAGCGATGATAGATTTTTATTAAATACAAAAAAATACTGGTATTTTAATTAAATATATACACATAATTTAAGCATTAAACAAATGAGACGTTTACTTGTATAACCAGTTTCAGACTTCAGTGCCTCAGTTCCTTCAGGGTAAGTTAAGTATTGGCTTATACCAGATTAACGGCGTACATAAAGTTGGGGATTAATCACAAAATGGCTAGCGTAAAATCACACTCTCAAAATGTCGCTCTGCAAAGTATCGTAAGGTAATTTTTCCGTGTCTTTAAACTACCTGTGTTTGAAAAGTATATTCTACTGAGTATCATTTTAAAAAATTTTGGCGCTCTTTACACAAAGAATGTATTTTCAGAAGTGTTTTTAATCTCTTTTTTTCCAATGCAAATATAAATTGGAAACTTTATTTCGTTAAGTAATTTTATAAACTGCGTGTCCACTTAGACACGGGGTGCCTTTGACAATAAAAAAGGCAATATGATTTCGTGTTCACACTATAACAATTAATATTATAAGTTACTTAATCTACTCCTCTAGGCCTGCTACCACTGACTTTGATTTTCATGGAACCAGTCGTGAGCTCACCAAACTGAGACCGATTTTCAGTGCTAACTCTAGGTTTAGCATCTGCATATGATTTATATACTTACTGTACGGTCAACGTGTGGCGAAAATGTACAGCCCATGGGACTGTCACTCGTTTTTAAACTTCAAATTCTGACCGCATCTTAAAATATTGGTATCTTTGCTTACTAGCCAAAAACATGCAGGACTCCCTTAGTAGACGGACGATGAATTAATACTAAAACTTGTTGGAACAAAAAGTCGCGACTGTGTTTTTCCTCTTATCGTAAGAAGTCCCAACTCTCACGTTAGGTTAGCGGTTATTGAAATTTACGAGGCGGGTTATGTAAAAGGATTAGTCTGTCAAGCATCGCCGCGCTGCCTATAACTCGGTCGTATTTTCGACATAACCACCGGTTTTCGTCTTTCTACACCTAATGCACACCCTCTGCTTTGTTACGAAGTATTAAACTTGGGCGTAAAATGCCTAGACGTTTGTGTAAGGTGTGTTATGGATTGGCGTCCTTTCATTTGACTTCACAATACGAATCGAATCTCTACGATTTCGCATTGTGAATTCAACATCCCCTGAGGATGTCCCGGTATCAGGACGAAACATGCGTCGAAGAAAGTGTTAGAAAATTATGTGTGATGTTTCATGTGGGTAGTCTTCCTGCATATTGTACCATACAG
Source organism: Coenonympha glycerion (assembly GCA_963855885.1). NCBI lineage: Eukaryota > Metazoa > Arthropoda > Insecta > Lepidoptera > Nymphalidae > Coenonympha > Coenonympha glycerion. The sequence continues at coordinate 626,418 of OY979635.1, forward strand.
AATCTTTTCAAGTAGAGGATTATAGCAAAACAAATAAATCTGTCCTAGTAACTATGGATTTCCGCAAAATAACGCCTGCTTCTATTCAATTAAACCAATGTTTGACAACCTTTCAAATGAAAGCTACGTGTAAAAAACTACTGCTTTTATAAACCATTCATTTCACGAACTTAATAAACCCTTCGATTGGCAAGGAAAGCAATTTTGAAGTGTTTCTTAAAATTCTGGTCGTACTACTTTAGCCGGAATCGGGAAAACATAGGTACCATACTGCTCTACATGGCGTTAAACATTGCGTGTATAAGAAAATACATCTGGGCGATCAAACAATCAGTGCAAGGATGCATTTTGTATGCAAATTGTTATTCGGCGACAGACAGACAAAAAGACGCGCTTGCCGCGATAACGAGTGGTGGCCGGGCGGCGTGGGGCCACAGTGCAAGCGGTTTATTTTAAAGTACATTTCATTAATACCAGGTCAGGCGCACTAAACATTTTTGGGTTTAAAGTTACAAGTAGCAAATAAGTACTGTAGGTATATTTATTTGATACTTGTTACTGTCCACGAAGACGCGAACAGATATGATTAAGCAGTAGTTAGAAAGGTGCTCTAACTACTTCTGAATCATAGGAAATATAAGCGCTTGCGAAGGAGTGGGGTGCTTCTTCGTGGCGTGACCAGCCTGTTGTCACGGACAGCAACATTGCCAATATAACTTTTTAGGATCGTCAGAGAAACTTGTTGATGGCTCATTTCATAACTAAAATTTAATATTTGTTCTATGAGTATTTACACCTATATCATGATCATGTCCATGCAATTGAAATGCGCGCGGATGTCTGGTTTGGTGATAACTTGCACAAGTTTGTGTAGTCAATAGTGAGAGTAGGTAAGTAGGTAGTGTCTATTGTTCTACTAAAAGCAGTTTACGATTTTTCTCGTCAGTGTTAGTATAAACTATATCAATTACCCGAGAAATATACACGTCACACCGATAAATAAATTTGAATATTATATTTTTTAAATGATATATTGTTTCTCGCTAACAAACGCGCGGTAGTGTAGCGGTAATCTAATCCCTGAGTGAAATTTTAATATCTATACTTATAATAAAACTGTAAAGGGTCGAATTCTGTACATTGAAGATATTTTGAAAATTTTTGTTGGAGGACACTATTTAGTCGATACTGAAGCCAAAACTGTAATTTGTTTAATTTTTGTCTGTCTGTCTGTCTGTCTGTCTGTCTGTCTGTCTGTCTGTCTGTTTCACGACCGGGCATCACGGCTAATCCGCTGGATGGATTTAAATGAAACTTGACATGATTATAGTTCATACCCCGAGGTAGGACATAGGATACTTTTTGTCCCGAAATTCATCATGGTTTCCCTGGAAGACGGCATCAAAGTCCAAACGTTTTTTAGTTATAATTCATTAACGCGCTGTCCGATTTCATTCTTTTTTTGTTAGAAAGGAGGTTTTTTAAAGATTATTCCATACAAATCTTATCATCGTCACTTTTGTAGTTCAGAAATTACAGACATCAGAACCTTTAAGTTCAAGTAGGTAGGCGACTTGAAACTCGGAATGCACAAAGAACCTAGGGCTAGGACGTAGGGCTCAAGTAAGACTGGAGTACCCTTACAGCCGTAAATAAATAGGCTTAGCAGGAGATTTTGTATGGTTTAAAATTTTTCACTTTTAGGGTGAACAAAAATCATGTAACTGGCGTTATTGCTACATTATACCGTATAGCGCCATCTCTACAATTTATGTGGAACTTGAATGTAAAACTCTGAGATAGGTACTACCGAATTTTTTAAAATAATAATTAACTGTCATGTTATTTACTGTTTCCTGACTTTATATTAAGATGGCACTGTTAAGACACGAACAGATTTAAACTTTATCATCCGCAATATGGAAAGGGTAAGATAATGGTTCACAAATATTTTTAACTCTTAGGTCTTATCGATCCTAACCGACTGACTGTCATCTAAGGTCTTTTTATACGTAAGGAAATATATTATAGCCATTGCCCATTCTGATGTTTTGGATTGTATTGAGATGAAGCAAAGATTTTTAAAAGACTCTTATATTATGTTGGGCTGGGGAATATTGTTAGTAGAGTACCTAATTTATCCCAGTGGTACCTACCCGGCCGAACTCTGAAAGAAGAGTTCTACCACCAGTACAACTTTTCACATGGTTTAATAATTTTTGACATATTTCGTGGTTTCAGAATAAAAATCACAATGAAAAGGACGACTTTAACTGTCGATATTTCGATACATTGGTACAAGTCGTGGTCACGTAGTGACCACGACCTGTGCCACTGGGTCGAAATATCGACAGTTAAAATCGTCCTTTTGATCTTTCAACTACATTTCAATGAAACTTTATAATATTATTATTAAGAAAAAGTTTTCAAAATCACCCGTGCAAAGTAAGAACAGCCGTGCTATTCTGCAAAAAAAGGACGAGCGTACATCTATGCATCAATGAATTTGTCAGTTGTAATAGAGTACAATTTTGCATACCATATTCGGGTTGGCAGCTGTCTGGCAGCTATTTCATTTTGTAGAATAGCACAGCAGGTTTTCGTACAACATCACACTAGAATCCCGCGAAAAATTAAGGAATTCCAGTAGGAAGGTATATTATGTAAAAAAAAATCGTAATTCACGCGGGCGGAGCCGCGGGCAACAGCTAGTTATAATATAAAAGAGGCGCCCGATGGCTGTCTCATCTCATCGCGCTCAGAGGCGCCCCGCCCGCCGCACCGCACAATGTTGTTCGGTGCCCACTTTGTCGCCTTAATATCCTGTTTCAGACAAGGTATGAAGCTTCCGCGAGCTACATTAAAAACGCTAAACGGTAATGAGATATTACTTAGCTTCTTTTAACTTTACCGCGACATTAAACGTTTGCCGCAAGATAAAAGGAGTACTCTAGGATTCCGTATCTCAACACTTGTGCGCTGATTTAAAATTAGTCTAAAACTGCATCGTAAATTAAAGTTTGTCAAATGATTGGTTTGTCATACGTTGATTGGCAAATGTAGAAAACCCATTTATATGAATGTACCAGATATGTGGTTTGATTACCGCTAAAGTCTGCAATACTCTACCGACATCTCTTTTCGCCAACGTGCCTTCGAATCAAGACTCAAAAGAGATCAGGCATTTCTTAGGCAAGTTCGCTCCACCTTAGGCTGTATAATATCTTGCCATCAAGAATAATAACGCTTACATATGCGGCCATGGTCTTTGAAAAAAACCAGGTCTTTCGGTGTTACTTAAATTATAATTAAATATATACTTAAATTATTTTCTGGCACAAAACTTCCTGGCACAGTAGCGCGCGCTCGGATTCGAGTAGGAGGTCGCGGGTTCAAGTCCCGCCACTTTACTTCCCGCGATTTAGCGTTCCGGCGCGATACCGTGTAGAAACCGTTAGGGTTGAGTTTACTTATACCTCTTCCAAAATTAGAACGATAACATCTTCAGCTGCATTATCACTTAGCATCAGGTGAGATCGCAGTCAAGTACTAACTTGTAGTGTAAAAAATTATAGGGGTTTATTCAACGCATCGCATACGCGGTATCGTGTGTAACGTAGTAGCTACGACGTAGACGGACGGAACACCGCCAGAACCCTGACCTCAACAGCCCCGGACGGAACTTTAACCCTTTAACTTTACGAAGGCAATAAGAAGTTTATGAAGGGATTTCGCAGATCAAATGAAGTCACCCTTCACAGATCTGCCGGGAGGGGCCGCACTTAATTACCCCAAAGTTTTATTATTCAAAAGTCCGAGGACACTTTCACTAGACTTCCGGACCTCTCGTCGCGTTGTCGCTGCGATTTTATTTTTAAGAAAAGAAAAGAAACATTAGGAGTTTTATGTCGCTTTACGAATCCATGTTGGAATTTTGTACTGGGAATTCAAAGTTAGCACAGTTTGTCATTTTAGAAAGGCCGAAATGCTGATTTTAACAAAGGAATACGTGACCAACACTTGTAGGTTGTTCATGAAGCTGAAGTAAATAATGTTAATATCGCTCGTATATAAGGCCGATGGAAGTCTAAGGTGTTGGTTTGGTGACTACGCACCGGAAGAGGTCCCCTATATTAGGTATTAAGAAAAACGCGGGAGCTCGAATCCAATTAGGCACCTCACTCACCTCAGCAGTTTTCACCCTATAGTATTCAATAAGTTTATTCAGGGTTTACACAAAATATCACTTGTTTGATGGTGAACTGGGAAGGGAAACGTCGTGAGCCGTGAGGAAACCTGCATATAATACCTGAATTTAGAGCTCATCACAATGTTCTCAAAGGCATTCGAAAGCTGATAACTCGTTCTTTGCTTAATGTGACTTAACCCTCATTCTGGGAGGAGAAACGACGTTTCCAGCTGTGGGAAATAAAAAAAACCGGCCAAGTGCGAGTCGGACTCGCGCACCGAGGGTTCCATACCATAAAAGAAGTAAGACATTGAAAGAATCACTTTTGTTCATGAATTTACGAGCATAATTTACATGTAGGTACTTTTGTTGGCGAACCGCAAACGTAACTTTGTTTTTGGTGGTTTATTGTTATTATCAAAAAAAGTATAATAGTTAGGGAGTTGATTTTATTTTTTCTGTAAAATATACATTAATGTCTATTGATCATAATTATTTCAGATTTTTTGATTGATAAACTTCGGAGATAAGGGGGGGGGAAAGGTATTTTTTTAAACAGTTTGCCGAATAAATCAAAAACTATCAGGCATAAAAATAAATAAAAATTGGTTTTAGAATACACAAGTAACGCTCTTTCATATGATACCCCATTCAATATTGTTATCTCATTTTGAAATTTCGGCGACCCGGTTTTCCCCCCTTTTTAAATAAAAATAAAAACAATTTTCAAATTTTTACGATTGCTATGACGTCGCGTCACTATTATCTATAACTATTCTAAATTTCAGGTCGATAGCTTGAATAGTTACTGAAATAATCGAATGTGACAGACGGACGGACGGACGAACGGACGGACGGACGGAGAAAGTCTCACCATAAGGGTTCCATTTTTACCAAATTGGTATGGAACCCTAAAAATGGGTTGAGGTGGGAGCCGCGTAAGACTTACAGGTAGCGTCTTATATTCAATCGGGTGGTCTATTTTCTATTTTCCTAGAATTTCTACCTATTGTCCTCCCATAATTTTTTTATTTTTAATAATAATAAATAGTAAATAAATAAATAGTGCATACGTTGCTCCGATCCCTAGTTAGTAAGTAGCTTATGCACTTGTGTTAAGGAAATCAGAAACAACGAAGGTACCACAACACCCAGACCCGAAACAATGTAGAAAACTTATTTCTCTACATTGCCACGACCGGGGATCGAACCCGAAACGTCAGAGATGGCGGCACCTTGAAAACCGGCACGCTAACCACTCAACCACGGAGGTCGTCGTCATCATTTACCTAACCTAACCTAACCACTGGATCAGCGCGACATCGCCAGTCACCGATTCGTGTTTTCTTTCCAACGGGATCTCTTCGTTTTGATCACACTTCGGGAATACTTAGCCGCGACTCATCAATCAAGAGTATGATTAACGAGCTCGCCCGATGCGCTAAACTTTCCTCCGGCACGCGCACCTTCCTTGAGGCGCCGCCTTAAGGCGATGTTTAATTGCGGCGCTCAGATTGAATGTCATAATATTAAACCACACTAATTCGAAGGCGAAAATTTGTATGTATGTGTGTGAGTGTTTGAGCATGCTTGTTACTTCTTCTCGCCGCAGTTCCTTTATGCATTTGGAAGAAATGCAAGCTGGAGATAGTAACTAAGGTCACTTTTTAGCTCCGTTTACCGTGTACGGGGTAACTTTGATATTGTGTTTTTATACAGTTACATCAAAACATTTGTAATATTATGACGGATTTTTTAACAGTTATACTTTCATAGAAGTTTACTTTAGTTAAAAAACTTACGGACTGTTTAGAAATAGATGGGATCAGTATAATTTATTGAAACATCGTGCATTGAGTGCGCAGTAATGAAACAGAGTCCTAAATGCTTAATTCACTTCGAATTGCCCAAGTTTCCTCCATTTGAAAAAACAGGGAACGATTTATCATTACACTACCGGGATTATGATATCGCCTGGAGTTTTATTTGAATACTAGCTGCAGCTCGCGAATTAGTCCGCGTGGCTTTTGATTTATAGAACCTTTTTTCAGGATTAAAAAATAACCACCGCAGTCCGCAACCGTATAAGAGATAACGCTAAATTGATCGTATCAATACGATAAATCTCATGCAGTTTTTGAATGTCGTACTATAACCACGCATGTAATCGCAATATGTCATATGGCCCAGGCCCCTGTTGTCCACTGTAACTGTCACCGGGACGTCACCGAGAACAATGTTAAGTATTTCTGGCTGAGATCTACTCGTATATGAATTGAAATTGCATGCAGTGTACTCACAGCCATAGTAAATATATGACCGTTATTTCAGTGCCGTCTGCTTTTTCTCGGTGACATTCGTTAAAGGCTGCATTGGAAAAACGGCTTTAGTGTTTTAATTCGGGTAGTGATCTATCTGCCAAGTTTTATATTCTTTTGTATGGATTAGAATGACGAGTCAAGCAAGATGTCTGCTCATGTCAGATGCCAACTAAGTTGGAAACAGTGTATCTCAAGACAATGCCAGTTCCAATGGATGCCAATGATTGGAATGAAAATCTATTGTGTTGAATCTAATCGTATATTATACTGAGTTCCACATACTAATACTTAGTTAGGAGTTAGATATAATCTGTTGGTTAAATCAATTTATGGTTGTGGCAGTTAAAGGGGTGCCGTGACTGATGTGGGTACGATGGGGCACGACCTTTATTATGATTCCCGATGTTCATTAAGTAACTGCGGAACAGAGTTTTTGATAGCTTGGTAGATTACAACGAGATAGTTTTCTTCGATAGATTTTATAAACATGAACTTTATTTAGATTCCTTCTTATATTAAAACTGCTGATTATGTAAATACCAATCACCATCGTTTAGATGCAACATAAATCATCCTGTAATCTCTTTTGGAGATATTGTATAGAGTCTATATAATATCTCCAAAAGAGATTACTATAGACAAATACATCATTGTGTAAAAATAAGCAAGAAGCTTCAAAAGGGTTCTTGAAATTTGTCCCAGGCTCCCTACAAACGGGGTTTTAAAAAAAACAATCGAATTTGAACTAAATTAAGGAAATGTACTAAATACGGATTGGTCGAAAAACATCGACATTTTTGCACGTTTTTCAGTCTTTACCTTGTAATTTTTTCTTAGTAACACCATTTACAAGTTATCCTTTATAATTTAAAAAAAAAAGTGATCCTGTTTAACGTAGAGCATTCAAATCAAGAATAATTTAAAACTTATAACTTAGAACTGCTTATTTGAATAATGTTCGGTATGCCAATGCACCGATGCATGTTCGCAGCGTCTCGTTTCGTTTGATCGATGCGCAAAATGGAGTTTCTATTTCGAGATAGTCGATACTCGATGCTCAATCTAGGGTCTGTAAGTGGTCTGATTTGATTGCGCTGCGAGCGGGGACGGGACAGGGCCGGGGGGGGGAGCTCTCTTTGTTGTCGACCGACCCCAGATTACACGCAGATCGAAATGGATTGCATTTAATCAAAATAAACCTCACCTTACCTACAGTGCTGAATATCTTGGACGGAATACAGAACCAGTGGCTCCAACGCAATGTATATTGAACGTTTTGGGCGGCACTGAAATTGCTCTACAGTGTGAATCCTTAAAAGATGTTGATTGATCAAATCAAAAATATTTGAAATACGCATTTTGTATGCATATAAAAATGAATTTGTGTTGTACCTACAATACAGATATAGTTTGATATTGCAAAATAGTTTTGTATTTATTAGAGGAAAAACGGCTCATGGAAAAAACGCTCTATGAAGAAACGCTCTCTTATATGGAAAACGGCTCATGGAAAAAACGCTCTATGAAGAAACGCTCTCTTATATGGAAAACGGCTCATGGAAAAACGCTCTATGAAGATACGCTCTATGAAAAACGGCTCATGAAAAAAACGCTCTATAAGAAACGTTCTATGAAAAACGGCTCATGGATAAAACGCTCTAGGAAGAAACGCTCTATGTAAAACGGCTCGTGGAAAAAATGCTTTAGAAAGAATCGCTCTATGAAAAACGGCTCATGGAAAAAACGCTCTAGGAAGAAGGACCTCAGACTGGTCGGGCGGACCATCGCAAAACGCTGCGTGAGATAAGCCGTTGTTCCTCTAATCTAATAATGTGGAAACTCACTAGTCTTTATTCTTATACAGTTTTGTGTTTAATTGCTTTTCTTTTAAAAAATCACTCAAAAGATCAAATAAGTATTATGATAAACACAACATTTGATTATTTTTAAGTTTTAAGAACCATACGCTTTGCCTAAATGTGGGACGTTAAAATACTTGGAACTTGGAAGGGATATAAAAATTAGGCAAAACTCTAAAAACTCGGTACGCTAAATACGTTTCCAAAAAATCTTGTACGCGAGGCAATAGTAATTAAGAAAAAAGTTTTTTTTTTTTTAATCCTATCTCTGGGGATATGAAAACACAGGCAATTAGGTTAACGAAGAGAAATAGCTTATTTGTGACTCCAGGCAATGGATATCCTAGCTTGAATAAGTGCAGCGCGTTTTCGAGAAAAAAGAGTGCAGTTTAAAACGTGATCGAAAATTCAAGTTACCCAACTATTGGTCCCTTAGTATTAAGGTTCAAAATATTGCTATTTTTAATGTTTTTAAAAATATTGAGGTGAAATAATATAGTGAGGAGAGCGTGCTTGAGATTATTTGAATGAACTGAATAAGTAGAAATCTGTCTTGTTTGTAACAAAATTTCTCCAAAACGGTTTGGCAGATTTTTATGTTCTTTTTTAGAATGGGACATAAACTATTTTGCATACTCAAATGAGCAATAGTTTGTACGGCAAAACAAAATTTTCCGGGTTACCTTATATTTTTGAACATATTTTGTTGAGTATGTGCATCAAATTATGATAGTAGTACTAACTATTTGAAAACGAAAGCAGTTATAAATAATCGCTAATACTAAAGCATTTTTGGTAAAAATATTTGAAGCCTTGTGCAACGAGATATCAGCTCTCATCGCCATTTATAATTCGACGTCTCGTATTCCTCGCTCGTACATTTTAAATTTCAAATATGTATGTCTTTTTGAGAAGCTAAATTTTGCAGGAGTCACGAAATTTTTGTTCTCGGAATCATGTATGGAATGTGAAATACTGCTAGATATGTGAGCTCTTGCATATCGCCCCGAAGTTGCCGTCTCAAAATTGAAAATATTTGTTTTGTACATTGACACACACACGCATCGTCTACAAGCATTTGCGAAAACTCAAAACTTTCCACGTACATACATAATAAAAGAAAATTCGGACTGAGAGTCTGAGAAGAAAAGAAAAACACAAGGGCAAAAGCTATTAAATTATCCTTTAAGCATTGAAGCAGCTGTATTTCCTTACAAAAAATTGTTTGACAAAAAAAGTTTGTCAAACTATAAATTTACATAGTTGCTTACGCATAAATCCAGCGTATTTTACTGTGGTGGTGTGTAAGCTTTATCTTAAAGACCGCGCACCGTCTAAAAGCAGATCGATTTCCTTTAAGAATCTTTGTCATTTATGCATACATTAATCGTATAATTATTATCAGGAAGACATCATCAAGGTTTAAAAAGTCACGTTGTATTTGATAACTGTACTTACTGTGTAAAATATTAAACTTATCCCTCAATAAGTTCAAAGTCGCTGTAAAACGAAAGCTCATTAATAAAGCTTACTATACATAGTATTAAGGATTACTTACATGAATCAAATCCTTGGGGATGAATGAACTGCTGTAATTATACTAGCTCAATTAGTTTTAAAGGCTTTTGTGAAGTGGTGATAACAGAAAACAAAACCCGGCTGAGTTTGTTGTGGGCTTCTTCTCAGTGCAGGGCGCGTTGGAACCCTCGTAAACTTAGTTTTAAGTCGACTTGGAGTTATCGCCATACAAATGTGACAAATATCATAAGGACCTTTTACAAGCGCCTGTATATTAGGCCTATGTGAAATAAAGATATTTTGAATTTTTTTTGAATTTTTGTACTCCACTCCGGGTGAGTAAACATGGAACTGCAAGATACTCTGTCGTAAAGTTGTAATTACGAAGTTTAAACGATATAATAAACAAAATTAGAATTTTTTCTCAAGTGTAAATGAAACCGGACTCCTCTTACAGTTCTTTAACAGTTTAATACCGAGTCTAATAGTAAAGAACTCACATTAGTCTGCTTAGGGTGAAATATTGGAGTGACTCGGCGTTTCACTTTATAGTGGAATTTTCCTTGCCTCTTTTATTCCAGTTTTATGTCTTAAGTCTTGCCTCGTTTATTTTCCTGATTCCCTTTTATTTATGAAAATGCAAACTCATTTTGCAGCTGCATTGCTCAGAGTTCACGATGAAACATTGTACCGAAGTATACATTGGAGCAATTTCTTTGGACATTGATTTTACGGTAGTGGGTAGTTGGGTACCCTATCATTTGACAAAAAAAGTTAGTCAAGCTAATTCACAATCGTTTAGTTAAAACACCCCCGTTATTTGCACATAGAGTTGTAGATGCTTGTCGTTAGGTTATTTTTTTAGGTATGTTTGGGTTGTTCATCATAAAACCGTAAAATTAACGTTTAATTATTTATTTATTTAAACTTCCTGCTGTTCTCGTTGTCAATAGCTATATTAAAATAATGTACCAGCCATCATGATAAGAATCAAGATTCAATTACTCCATCAAAAGAATCCGCCTACATACGAGTTTGCTTTCATGCAGAAATATTTAAATTTCGAAACTCTTAATAGATATTCCATGAGAAGCCGCGGGTCACGGCTAGTTTTACTACTTATTATCAGTGTCTTAAGTAAGTACAATACAGTCTGGGCGCCCGTTCTCATGAAGGATTGGCATTGAGGTCGTGTCCCAATTCTCTCGTTGGCTGGGTAATAGCGATCGCACATTGGATCTGTGCCATCTTCGTCGCACGAACTGCCCTTTCACTGACTCTTTTCAACGGACGCAAAAAAAAGGAGGTTCTCAATACGTCTGTATTTTTTTCTTATGTTTGTTACCTCATAACGTTCCACTAGCTGAACCGGCTTTGATGTTTCTACGTACCTACTTAAGTAGGTGTGTGCTCGAAAAATGGACGAATAACTCAATATTATGCTAATATATCTCGATGATTATTTTTTCATTGAAATGGATGTACTTACCTCAACAGCTGTTTTGTGAGAGTTGAAATCGATTTTTTTATTAATTAATTAACGTATATTATTACTATATATATAGCTGCTTGTGCTGATTCATTCATTCACTCATTGATCACCTCTCCTGAACAATTTTGTATGAAAATTTTTTTTTTCATGGATGGGGTCGTATAGAAGAAAAAAATTCATTCGGAGGAAAAATACGGAGAGAGCTGATGATTGAGGATATCGAAGACAGATGAAGAGCACAGCCAAGGGTATTGGAGATAGGTGGGGGGTGCTCGACCAAATGTCATTTGAAATGTCATCCAATTGGCAGTGAGCTGAAAAAAAATTCAAAATGGCGGATTCAAAATGGCCGCCATTCGAATTTCGTCGATATCTCGGAAAGTATAAAAGATGGAAGAACGGTTTCTTGACAAGAGTTGATCAGGAAAAAAAGCTCTATTTGATGGCTAGAAAAAAAATCCAAAATGGCGGAATTTATTTTTCCATAGAAAATGTATGGGGAATATTGAAGAGACTACGAGTTGTAAAACATGAAGTGCTTTGATGCGGATTTTTGGATGACTACCAGAAAAAAATATGGAATGAGGTGATGATTGAGGATTTGAAAGACAGTCAAGGAGCATGGACAAGGTATTTTAGTTAGGTGGGGACTGCTGAAACAAAAATTACTCGGAACTTCAGGCAATTGGCAGTGACCTGAAAAAAAACCAAAATGGCCGCCATACAAATTTCGTGTTGTTCTATCTCGGAAAGTATAAAAGATAAGAAAGTGGTTTCTTAGCAAGAGGTGATCAGGATCTCAAGTTCTACGGGATGCATGAAAAATATTTCACTGTGGCGGAATTTATCTTTCCATGGAAAATGTACATATTAAGAGGAGAGACAATGATCTAGGATTTGGGTGATGATTGAGGAGCACTGTCATGGTTTTAAAGATAGTTAAGGGCTGTTCGAACAAAAAATACGCTGAACCTCATCCGATGAGGTTCAGCGTATTTTTTTCTTCGAACTGCCCGTAACTATCTTTAAAACCATGACAGTGCTCCTTGGTAATTTATTCAGCTCACTGCCAATCGGATTCCAATGGGCGATGGAGATGACGGCGACACCTTTATAAGCGGGAAGACTGCACGCGGGCCACATGTGGCCCGCGCACTCACGCGCCCTACTAGTTAATATATATATAGCTACTCGTGCTGATTCACTCACTGACTGATTGATCACCTCTCCTGAACAATTTTGTATGAAAAATTTTTTTTTCATGGATGGGGTCGTATAAAAGAAAAAAATTCATTCGGAGGAAAAATACGGAGAGAGCTGATGATTGAGGATTTCGAAGACGGGTGAAGAGCACAGCCAAGGGTATTGCAGATAGGTGGGGGGTGTTCGACCAAATGTCATTTGAAATGGCATCCAACTGCCAGTGAGCTGAAAAAAAATTCAAAATGGTGGATTCAAAATGGCCGCCATACGAATTTCGCCGATATCTCGGAAAGTATAAAAGATGGAAGAATGTTTTCTTGACAAGAAGTGATCAGGACCCGAAGGTCTATTTGCCAGTGAGCTGAAAAAAAATTCAAAATGGTGGATTCAAAATGGCCGCCATACGAATTTCGCCGATATCTCGGAAAGTATAAAAGATGGAAGAATGTTTTCTTGACAAGAAGTGATCAGGACCCGAAGGTCTATTTGATGGATAGAAAAAAAAAATTCAAAATGGCGGAATATATTTTTCCATAGAAAATGTATGGGGAACGTTGAAGAGACTAACAGTTGGTAATTATGCAAGGTTGTGATGCGGTTTTTGGAGATTTACTAGAGAAAAATATGGAGAGAGCTGATGATTGAGGATTTCGGAGACGGGTGAAGAGCACAGCCAGGGTATCGAAGATAGGTGGGGGGTGCTCGACCAAATGTAACTCGAAACGTCATCCAATTGGCAGTTAGCTGAAAAAAAAATCAAAATGGCGGATTCTAGATGGCCGCCATACAAATTTCCTGTTTTTCTATCTCGGAAAGTATAAAAGATAAGAGAGTGGTTTCTTTGCAAGACGTGATTGGAATCTCAAGGTCTACGGGATGAATGAAAAAAAATACAAAGTGGTTGAATTTATTTTTCCATGGAAAATGTGAATGCTACAATAAACCCAAAGGCCTATGAAAAACTATGAAAAGTATGAGAAGAGATGATGGTCTACGATTTGGATGATGATTGAGGAGCACGGTCATGGATTTAAAGATAGTTAAGGGCTGTTTGAATAAAAAATACACTGAACCTCATCTGATGAGGTTCAGTGTATTTTTTATTCAAACAGCCCTTAACTATCTTTAAATCCATGACCGTGCTCCGAGTTAATTCTTTTAGCCCATTGCCAATCGGATTCCAATTGGCGATGGAGATGACGGCGATTCTTTTATAGGTGAGAAGACAGCCCGCGGGCCACATGTGGCCCGCGCTCCCACGCGCCCTACTAGTTTATATATATATAGCTGCTTGTGCTGATTCACTGACTGACTGATTGATCACCTCTCCTGAACAATTTTGTATGAAAAATTTTTTTTTCACGGATGGGGTCGTATAGAAGAAAAAAATTCATTCGGAGGAAAAATACGGAGAAAGCTGATGATTGAGGATTTCGAAGACGCGTGAAGAGCACAGCCAAGGGTATTGGAGATAGGTGGGGGGTGCTCGACCAAATGTCATTTGAAACGTCATGCGATTGGCAGTGAGCTGAAAAAAAATTCAAAATGGCGGATTCAAAATGGCCGCCATTCGAATTTCGTCGATATCTCGGAAAGTATAAGAGATGGAAGAACGGTTTCTTGACAAGAGTTAATCAGGACTCGAAGGTCTAGGTGATGAATAGAAAAAAAAATCCAATATGGCGAAATTTTTTTTCCACCGAAAATGTATGGGGAATGTTGAAGAGACTTAAAGTTGGAAGGCAAATAGGGGGGAAGACGGCACGCGGGCCACATGTGGCCCGCGCCCTCACGCGACCTACTAGTTAGGTGTATACCTACTGTAAAATGTAGAACTTCTATTTGCGTGGTATGATTTCAGTCTTAAACGATTCCGTAATAATTTTAGCTGTTACGGTAAGCATAGTGTTTCCAGCTAAAATTACAACATGAATAACATTATTTTAATATTATTTGCTTCCTCATAAGCAAAGCGATGTAACTTAGTCAACATTTCCTGATGATGCCATGATGTCTGATTGCAAACTACACCAAACGAATTGTGTGCTTCATCGATTACCAGAATAAACTGTAACATTTTGCGCGTGCGAATAAAGTCCTTAATGTGCGATCAGCTTAGTCGTATTATTGCGTTATGTATAGCACAGTAAACAACCCTAATACGCACCGGACAGACTCCATTAAGCAACTGTCAGTGTATCGGATACGATACGTCTGATACCCGGTATCCTTTATGATGGGACAATAGATATTGTTTCATGGATTTGGATATCGGGGATTTGGTGGGCCTAGTGTTCGACTGTAGACAACGAAGTCCGCAATTCGATTTCCCTCATATTAAAAAGTATCGTAGTTTTTGTCATGAGTTTGTAGTGCACGTTCCAATCCACAGATTTGCTAAAATATTTTGGTTGACAAATAATAATTATGTACTGATGTGAGCGCTAAATAGTGAAATCGATGTTCCATTCCCACAATAGACGTACGAGTATAACTTAAACAGGGCGGACGACGCGGAAAAATCTCACCAGTTTACCGGTGCCAAAAATCTTGTTACCAGCAGTAAGGCCGCAATGTAGTGCGCTCACCAGCCACCTATAGAATTTTGACAGATGGCGCTTCTGTTTGCTTGTACGAAAAAGTTTTTGTAAATCGTTCGGATGTCCATATCCTTAGATTTCTAATAAGTGATTGCCATGTATTTTTTAATTTTTTTTTCGTAAGAGTAGCAAAAGTTATATCAAATTCTGGAAATGGTATAATATAGCAAAAACTTCTGAGTTGTTTTGAATCTCCCTTTAATAAGGGATGATTAGTGGCCTTATTGATTCAGTGTTACCTTTTGAGCATCAGTTGCGGGCTCGTGGATTAGGTTATCTGTAACTTTTCTATTGAATTACAATTTTGCTTTTAGTTACTGAGCTTGAATAACCTTTTACTTAGTAATCTTTTACTTGGGTAAGAATATTATTTACCGTTATTTTACCTTTTACTTTTAGGGTTCTATCATTCCAAAACATTTTCTGATAAGTACTTTAATCTAATGCACTTTACAATACATTATAAAATCGATCAAATACTGATCTATGATATTAATATAAACTTGAATCGATTCACCGTGAGTATCGAGTAGTTCATTATTACTTATTAGTCTCGTTGCGATGACATATTGTCAATTCGATCCTATATTATAAGTGTTTTTACAACTTTAGTCGGCCATATTTGACTTATCATTACTATGATGCGGCAATATGTTATATGCGCCTTGACTGTTGAGTGTTATCCAAGTTGAAATTATGAAATCCCAAAGTGGTCCGTGGCGGGAATCGAATGCGCTAACTGCGTCAAAGATCATGTAAAATGTCACTCGTTGATATGTTTGTAACAACAATAATATAAAACCGTTGTTGTTTTCCACAACACGTAGCCATGCGATGCGTGTTGCGTACAATGTACATGCACGCCGTGTTCAATACATTGTACCATGCAGATATATGTCAACAGACGTGTTTACATTTCGTGATCACGTTGCGAATGATGGAAAAATGTTCGCGAAATACACTAAAATATCCTCGGGTATAGATAGATGTTTTGTAAATAAAATTTTATGGTTTCAACGGCCAATTTTCGCGTTATTTGCATAGATATCATTATTTTCAGCTGCTGGCGATTGATTTTACAGTTTGTTAACAAAGTGAGTTTAATAATAGTAAAAATAGCAATCTATGCTGGTAAAATAAATCGTGCGCAAAAAGGATGATACTCTGAAATGTTTTACTACATCTTATCCATTAGTTAAATATCTTTTATCATGGTTTTGATGAGCATCGATCGGATTTTATGAAAGTCCCGTCAGATCTGTGTGCAGCTTTTATTTTATTTACTCTTTCTGCAAACAAATTGTTTCTAACCTAAAATATTTAGGTCTACTTTTCAATAATAATTGCTTACATACAGCTGTATAAGTTGGCTGATGCTGATTCGTCATATTAACTGAATTGTGACGTCACTGCGTCATATTGTACTAGTAGCGACTAATACTTAGGTCTGTTAGTTTATGCAGCGATGTCGCTCTCTCGATACTTCCTGGTAATGTGAGTAAAGCTAAAGCATCGAGAGAGTGACACGCAGTTTGTATCCTGAGTGATGCTGATTGGTCACAATTACGGGAGCGTGACGTCGCTGTGACATGTTGTCAGGAGTTTCGACAGTTTGCGACTAATGAGCCGTTCTGAACGAGGTAGTGACGTCACAACATTGAATGGATACCTGCTGGTGATATTTAGCATGGAATGGTGCGTCGTTTGTATTGTTAGTGATGTTTAATAATAAGGCACAATGACAGCACGTAACGTGTGACGCCACTGTGTCACGTTTCCGTGATTTGTGACATTATGATTGTTGCTTCTTATGACAATATTACCAAATAAAAAAAAGTTCTTCAAACCCACAATGTTAAGTTCTTTAATTATTATTATAAATCTTTTAATTTTAATCATAATTCCGCTTGCACTTGACGAAGCTCACTCTGTAAACAAAGGCATTTGTTTCGTTTTCCCCTTTTACATTTTAATTGTAAACTAGGAAACTTGTAAAGCTGCTTATATTATGACTTAAATATATAGAGACCGGGGCGGGGGCGGACCGGTGCATTTTCGAGAAAAATTAGAAATAAGGTATGTGGGGAAACAGGCCGCTTGTTGCGCTCTTTGTCGCATTTTTATAGGCAACAAGCGTTGACTTGTTTCCCCATCTTATTACACCGCAGGCAGCGAGGCTCTACTCTCTCTCTCTTTCTATACTCTGACTATAACTGGTTCTTTTCTTTTCTACCTACAATTCATCGTCGCCATTCCTTACTTGTTGAACTGAAATTTCATTTGTTACGTTAAACGATTTTAGGGTTCCATACCAATTTGGTAAAAATGGAACCCTTATGGTGAGACTTTCTCCGTCCGTCCGTCCGTCCGTCCGTCCGTCCGTCCGTCCGTCCGTCCGTCCGTCCGTCTGTCACACTCGATTATTTCAGTAACTATCAAAGCTATCGACCTGAAATTTGGAATAGTTGTAGGTAATTGCGGCGCGCCGCCATTGCAATCATAAAAAATTGAAAATCTTTTTTATTTTTATTAAAAAAGGGGGAAAAACCGGGTTGTCAACATTTCAAAATGAGGTTACAATATTGAGTGGGGTATCATATGAAAGGGCGTTACTTGTGTGTTCTAAAACCGATTTTTATTTATTTTTATGCCTGATAGTTTTTGATTTATTGGGCAAACTGTCGAAAAAAATACCGTCCCCCCCCCCCCCTTATCTCCGAAGTTTACCAATCGAAAATTCTGAAATAATTATGATCAATAGAAGTTAACGTCTATTTTACAGGAAAAATAAAATCAACTCTCTAACTATTATACTTTTTTTGATAATAACAATAATCCGCCGAAAACAAAGTTTGCGGTTTGCTAACAAAAGTACCTATATGTAAATTATACTCGTAAATTCATGAACCAAAGTGATTCTTTTAATGTTTTACTTCTTTTATGGTATGGAACCCTCGGTGCGCGAGTCCGACTCGCACTTGGCCGGTTTTTTTGGTATGGAAAGTGTAAGGGTTCGCGTCGCAGATTGACATGCGATATGCTAATTTGACTCTTACGTGACGCTTAGCCGTGTTATTCACGTAACGCGTCAGCTACATTTGGTGATGTGAAATGTTTAAAAAGGTAATGGCATTTACGTATAAGCAAACGATATTTCATACAAAACCTTTTTTTGCGAACACTGAACGAATTCTACGGCTATTGACATTGACTGTAGTTCAAAACGCAACATGATAGATAATTGTCAGATTGAATTTACTTAAGCGTGTCAAAGTCGAGCGTTGTATTTTCTAAGATCAAATAAATTCAATTTTACACTTAAAACCAATAGATGTAAAGTTATTTTTTCAGTGTTTTTTTTTTTCTTATTCGTCATTCACATCACTGAGTGTTTGAAGACGGGACGTGAATAGCCCCCATGTTGTCGAAACGATGCTTCAGAGTTTAGAGATTAGCTTTGGCCCCGGCTTGCCCCCAGTCCGAGCCAACGTGACGGTGTGTTTCACGCTTTAGACGAAATTCCCGACTCCGGCCAACCTGCGACAGGCAGCTGACAGGAACATTCACCCTTTTACCAGACCTATTTACAGCTTTTAGCTTTGTAGGTAGCTAATGTCTTTCACCAGGCACTTTGGATTTACTACCTTTTGTATAGACTCTATGAATACTCACAGCTTTATAGATACTAAAAATAATTGTGCTGCGAGTTTTTTTTTCCTCCTGAATTCATTATTGGCCCACAAATGGGTAGAATATTGCATGAATTTGGTCATAGTCCGCCAATTGGCCATGTTGATGAAGTCCGGATTAGGAAACTTCACAAGCGTTTAAAAAAAATTAGGTTAGGTTAGCGCACCCGCAGTCATGTAGGTATCTTTACAATGCTACAATTATTTTTTTTTTTTTGTCTCCAAAATACAGGATTCCTAGTTTGGAGACCGCTAGAAATAATTGTGTATGTATTCTCATTTTTGGTAAATAAAGATATTTTTTTTTTTTTTATAAATACTTATAATACAAAATGTTATCAAAAAAACTGACTTTAACTTATCAAACTACCCTCGAAGTAAATACATCCTTTTTTTCTGCAAAATAGTTGTGCAATAGATTTCTCATAATTGTCGTTTTCAGAACTGCACCAAATTGAAGTGGTACCACAAGGGAAGCACAAGCTTCCAAATAAAAAGAGAATTATCAATATCGCTACACCCAGTCGAAAGTTCTGAGGTCACAAACCTGGAACAAATAAGGAGAGAACCTTTTTTGAAGTCGGTTGAACATATTCGAGTTACTGTTAGTTATCAGCACTTATGAAAAACGGCACAGCAACGTTTGTTGGGCCAGCTGGTTTAATATTAAATTAAAATGATGAGAACAGCCTAAAGATAAAAAATAACACGCGGTTTAGGCTAATACCAAAGTGATGAGGACACTTTAGGTAATCTGCTCAACACGATTCCCCGCACGTCCGAAAGAAATTTGCTCAGCATTTTAATGTTGAAACGCATTAAGGACCCCGTCAACTGGAGTGGAAAAGATGATTCTCCTCCTGTACAACATGTATAAAAAACATCTAACTTTACCGGTGTTGGAGGCAATAGGGAAATTGGTGACCGCTTTTGATCCGAGCGTATGACGTCGGAACTGGTATTTATAGAACGCTCGTCAAAAACTCCGTCCGCGTATGTTTAGGGACAGGTTACGCTATCTATCGTCAGCTATTGAAGACCCCTACAATTTTGATACAAAATATCTCGCAATTTTCTAATACAGACCTCATCCTAAAATCTCATCTTAGACATGATTGTCAGTACTGGTCAGTACTTGCGCCATATTATGATGACAATGATTCAGGTGCTTACTTGTACAAACTTGCAAGCAAACAACCGTTGTAAAGTCAACGTTATCTGATGACGTTCCCGTGGCGAGGAGTAATAACGTACGTAGGTATACAAAAAGTTTTTGGAAAAGTATCCATAGGATGTAGGTATTGTTTGATGTGTTACACCTATAGATACATGCGGATTGCAATCGTAATTCACATTTTTTGCAATTTTTAGGGTTCCATACCAATTTGGTAAAAATGGAACCCTTATGGTGAGACTTTCTCCGTCCGTCCGTCCGTCCGTCCGTCCGTCCGTCTGTCACACTCGATTATTTCAGTAACTATCGAAGCTATCGACTTGAAATTTAGAATAGTTTTAGGTAATAGTGACCCAACGCTATTGCAATCATAAAACATTGAAAATTGTTTTTATTTTTATTTAAAAAGGGGTGAAAACCGGGGCTTTGAATTTTCAAAATGAAATAACAATATTGAGTGGGGTAGCATTTGTAAGGGCGTTACTTGTGTATTCTAAAACTGATTTTTATTTATTTTTAAGCCTGATAGTTTTGAATTTATTGAGCAAACTGTCGAAAAAAATACCGTCCCCCCCCCCCCCCTTATCTCCGAAGTTTATCAATCAAAAAATCTGAAATAATTATGATCGATAGAAATAAACGTATATTTTACAGGAAAAATAAAATCAACTCTCTAACTATTATACTTTTTTTGATAATAACAATAAACCACAAAACAAAGTTACGTTTGCGGTTCGCCAACAAAAGTACCTACATGTAAATTATACTCGTAAATTCATGAACAAAAGTGATTCTTTCAATGTTTTACTTCTTTTATGGTATGGAACCCTCGGTGCGCGAGTCCGACTCGCACTTGGCCGGTTTTTTCTTTATTTACATAATGATAATACGAGTATGACTCATCGCTTCTAAATCTAAGAATGCATTACGGCTGCGCGGAAGTCACGTGATCCATAATTATGTAAAGGATATAATATGTATATAATGTATAATTATATATGTATATTATGTATATAATGTTCCTTTCACTTTTTCACTTGGCGTTTCGTCTTCGCTGGTAAAGGATTACCAGTCGCGGTAACTAAACTGCCCAAAAATGTAACCCGCGCTCTACACTACCCGCGAAGTTGACCGAAGTGGGACCGAAGTTGAACGGAGCGAGCAGTGTGGAGGGGCACTTCGTCTAACTTTGCCAACTTTTCTTAGTACTTCGGTAAACTATCTGAGTACTTCGCCGAGGAACTTGGCGAGTAGTGTAGAGGCTACATAAGGTTCATTTCTTGAAAAGTTAGTTTTGAATTCCTGTCATGTAAACCGTGTATTTAATGTTAAAACGCCACTCTCAAGAGGACAGCGTGTCGTCAGCTATTCTGAATACTGTATTTACTTGTAGTAAATACAGCTTCTGAAGCAGTATGTTTAGGAAAGTGGAAAATGCTCCCATTCTTTACAATGCTTTTCAAGGATGTACGCTTCTACAATATGATCCCGAAGTCTGTTTTGGACTTACCTTTACACAGGTTTAAAGCCACTGTCAAGAAATATCTCATAAATCAGGGTTACTATACTACTGAAGAATTTTTCGATGACAAAGATTCTTGGAATGATAGGGATATATTTCCATCTCCTCCTCAGAATAATTGTATAATATCATGACATTTTTGAAAAGAGCAAGTGCAGAGTTTCTTGCCAGTTCTTCTCGGTGCAAACCTGTATTCCGAACTTGGCGGTAGAGTTTTTGACTTTTCATGGGCGCCTATTATTTAAGCCTATGTGAAAATAAAAAAATAAAGAAAGAAAGAATTTCACATGAGTCTTACCCATTTACACGATCATGATAGAAACATGTCGATTGGTTACTCTTATGGAATAACGAATGACAATTGTCGTCGATCGGATATGTTATTTACATTTTTTGGATTTTGTTCCATTTGGATATGGAATGAGCAATCGACGGCTTTCTACTACGTTTAGGTATACGTTGACTGCTCTTGATCATGGTGGTCCTTCAGGTGGTAAACAATGTAACTAATGGTTTTTGACTTTTTGGAGTAAACCATTGGCTTGGGGTCGAAGAAAAACATCGTGAGATATTTTTTTACACACTGCAAGAAAGCGTGTTAGCAACTTCTACTGCCTTCTACACATCATCTCACTGGAACGCTAAATCGCTTGGCGGTGCGTCTTTTCAGATAGAGTGGTAACCAGCTGCGGCCGAAGCCTCCCACCAGACCAGACACGCTGGCTGATTCTTTATCGTTCAGTTTATTAGTTAGCAATCCTTACTAAGTTACTGGGTTGTTAGTTAAGAAAACTGAGCCAAAAATCCTATTTTTGTATGGTTTTCCCACAAATTAGCAACTAGCATGGTATGTTAACAAAAAACTATACCAACCTAGGTTGGTAACTCGTGCTAAATGAATGCAAAAATAAAGTTTTCGGCTCCGTTAATAAGCAAGTGAGGATTGCTAACAAACTGAATGATACAGACAAAGCCCACTGAGCCAATTTAGGATTTATAGAGGGAGAATAAAGTTCTAAACTGTGTCCTGATTGCGTTAGAAAAACGTATTCAATCGTACCTAATCGTAATCTTTAGCGAATTCTGCCTTCGAATTACTGATGTAAATCAGCGATCCGACAGTGGGAATAATTTGTTTCCGAATACAATTACGATTATACATTTTACTTACACTATCTAAGGGCTTGTCTGTGCCAGAAATCGATGTCATTATGATGGAAAGTCACAAAATAGGCAGCTGATATAGTATTTACCAGCAGCTAGTTTACACGAGGCACGGAGGCGTGAGTGCTCCGCGGGCGGCGGCGCGTATTTATCTTCAGATTGCCCCCTTAGGCGCCCATAAGTCACATTGACGTGGGAATAAATTCGGTTGAGCCGGGTAACGTTTGGGTATCAAAACTCGGATTTCTCTCGTTGGGTGCTGAAAACCTTTTCCGTGGAATTGGTATGAATTGAACCAAATGCTATTTTCTTCACACCTTTTTTTGGGACACCTTCCCTTATTTTACTTTAGGAGAAAAAATGGAACTGTTATCGGTTCACTTTGTAATTCTGTTCGTCACTTATCTCATTTTTCTCTGAAACGGGTATAGAATAAAGAAATCTTGTTAAGGTTGATAACAAATATTAATGTCTATGGTCCCTAGGTGGCGTGATGTCAAGCCTCTAATTGACATTGACAACCCTTTGATTATGTATATTACAACCAGTCAAAA
Organism: Coenonympha glycerion; assembly: GCA_963855885.1. Lineage (NCBI taxonomy): Eukaryota > Metazoa > Arthropoda > Insecta > Lepidoptera > Nymphalidae > Coenonympha > Coenonympha glycerion. The sequence goes on from OY979635.1 coordinate 649,703, forward strand.
TTTGTGACCTACGAGATTCTAATTCGCCGCAGGTGACAGTTTATAACACTATACCTAAAAATTTAAGACAGTACAATAGATACAAGAGCGTGCTCAGTTTCTCCACCGTCAAAGCCTGGTATACTGGATTATTAGGTTTTATTGATAGCACCTTGTGAAAAGAGTTTTGTTTATAATCCGATCACTCGTTTGCTAGTTGCTACACTGCTACGTAGCACTTGTATTATCTCAACGTTGAAGCTTAGCTATGCAAAAAGGCATGAGCATATCATCATCTTAGACATACTTACTATGACGTATGATTTTTTGAAAAAAAAAAATAATCCTTACGTAATTAAATTTTATATATTTTGTTACAAATAAATCCATGTAATGGAGTACTTACAGTTACTGACTTGATTTGTATAGCGTTTTATTTATTAAATTGCATATTTTAATTATTCTTATATACTAGTTCGTTTGAAGCATAACTTTGAATTGTAATAAAATTACTTGATACCAACAAATTATATTAAACGTAATAACAGGTGCTTATAAAAAATGAAAGTGGGAAAGGAAAATAAGGAAATATTTTTACAAATTCTCAGAGAGCGTCTCATATAATATTATCCATCACTATTAAATGGAGCATCAATGTCGTCAGATACATCGAGCAACATAAGTAGATGTTTAAAGGAGCGGAAAATAATCTCTATGAAATTGTGTTATGATCCTTCGTACCGTGCCCTTAAACGGGGAGGCATTGCTCATTGATAGATTCACTAATAGGGTGTGACAAATAGTACTTGATGTATGGTTCGATTCGCTTCAGCTACTCTGTGTATTAAAGCCCGTTGGAACAGAGAGCAACACTAATAAACTATAACTATTAATAATCCATAGCTTTTCAGACCAAAGAATTCATCTTCATATAAATTAATATCGAAATCTTTATAGTTAAGCTATTGCATAGCTTCTATCGCGGGCTTTGACGGTGCAGACCAAATCCAGAAATTTTGTAACGAAAATAGCCTGGCACTCCTAAAGTAGAGCTTTTGGTACTAGGCTAGCGTCACAATAGATCGAGGACGGTCAAAGTGACATCTACAACTACCGCCGAACTGAAAAGATACTAGGCTACCATGAAAGCAAGGAGCGCAACTCAACAACTTTTTAGTTTTCAGTTTGCCATCTATCAAAAAATAGCAGAACTTTTTAATGGCTTTTTGAAATATCACGTGCGTGATATTTCAAAGTCATTAAAAAGTTCTGCTATTTTTCGATAGATGGTAAACTAAAAACTCTAAAAATAACTTTAAATTCTATGCAATAGCTTTACCGCGGCAGTCTCCGAGTGCCACACGCCTTTTTTTTAAATTGTGATGAAATGGTAGCAGACCTTGAAAGCTATTTAATATCGTTGCTTGATAGTACAAATTTAAAAATTAAAATTTTATGTACAAAACGGGAGCAACCGCAAATATAGCCGTTAATTTTGATTGCGTAGTCCGATAAAATGTAGCGAATACAAACCCAAAAGTACAAACTTCTATAATATCTATGTCTCGTTTACAGATCGACATACAGCTCAACGGTTTGCATGGGAATTTTCAATTTGGCGCACAGATGTTCCGCAATATGGGATTCATCCCGGTATTTTTATTCCGCAAAAATATTTTCGCGGAACAAAAATTCCATGCGGACGACATCGTGGGCGGGAACTAGTGTGTACTGAACGTAACAGCGACGGATATAGTATTCGACGGAGCATACATAAACGAAGGCAATTGCGGGTAGTCGGGAAGTGTCAACAAGCGTTTACCGACTGAATAAGGTTTGCGGCACACGAACGACGTGTAAATGTTAATTTGAGTTTGATGTTTTGCTAATTTTTCCCATAATCCGTTTGCTAATTATCCGTTGCTCCGTTGCGGCCAAAGGAGAGACATTAGTTTATTTTTATTTTGGAAAAATCAATGATTCCCACAAGATTTACAAAATACCAACGTGGGTAGAACTGCGGAAAACTGCTAGTGAGATTATATTTGAAATTCTAAAAATTTTAAAATTTCTTAACGGTAAACTATGATTTTATTATGAAAATCTCTCAGGCACATTATTATCATTATAGCTCAGATCAAAGGAGTGTTCATGGATCTCGAGCCCTGTACTATAAGTCTACCATAAATTGGAGGCCCACATTGTCTGACTCAAGTCGTTGGTTTGTGTTAGACCTTATTAGGGCTGGTTTCTGTTAGAATATAATATATCGTGGCAAAATCTTTTTACGCATATACGTTGACGAATACAATCTATTACTGATGTTACGAGTATATAGAGATCGTACATGTGTACCGTATTATGGTAATTTTAACATAATAATATCAGGCACGCAGGTGGTACGCATAGGTACGTATGAAGTGGTACTGATAAGTTGGAAGTAAGTAGTACAATTTCGAATATTAAGGTCATAGATTTGTAAATAGGTCGTCGCTCGCGCTCCGTTTATAGTTTTTATTTATTGTATTATTTGCATTGACTGGGAACGTACGTTACATACCTTATAACCTGGATTAGCATATTATGCCACTAACCTTTTATTTTTTGTTACTTTTGATCCCGGAAAAATCACAGGGATTCAGTTCTTTTCGAGGTCTTAAAATAAAATCAATCTGTAGAAAGGTGAACTAGTGCGATGCGTCAAAGAGCTTAGACTAGAATTATTAAATTAGAAAAAAAAAACTCCTGCTCGTATTCTACTTCGTAAGTCATGAAAAAGCCTGAAAAATGGCTACAAGAATATACCATTTTTAAAACCGTATATAACCTTCTAAGTTCTATACCAATTACTTATTGACTTTAAAAAGTAAATGGTTAAATGTATCTTGTCGGAGTGTGAAAACTCTGATTATACAGTTGTGGCCTACTTAACTCTGTATTAAGGAGGGTGTCAAATATTTTATAATGGCGATCCGCTGTATTTTCTTTTCATCCCTAAATTAAGCTCGTAATCCGATTACTGCTTAAGGAATGATTTACGCCTTGTCTAGATGGATTACGTCGCTTATCGCTTTTCCTTTTTTATATTAAAGAACCAAATTAATTTAGAGCGTTATCTATCATAATCATAATCATAATCATAATCATAATTTATTTGCTTAAACATTGTAAGTATATGATTACAAATACATGTTCAGTCAACAAATATTGACATGCAAATATCTAAAAACTTATGCTAATTATAAATTTCTGAAAATATTATCATTAGTTATAGCAAATATAATATTTTTAGAGGAGAAAATAATAATATTACTACAAACACAGGAAAGAATTAGCAACGATAATTATAATTTAATATGAAATACTTAAGTCAAAATTATTTTTTCACAGCAAAGAACTCATTAACCGAATAAAAGCACTTATCGACCAACCAGTTATATAATTTTACTTTAAACCTTAAGTATGGCAATTCTTTGATGAATGTAGGCAACCCGTTATAAATCTTAATCATCATATGATAGCAACTTTTTGACCTTAGGGCAGTTTTAACTGGCGGATAATAAATTTTATTAGGATAACGCGTGTTAAAATTTGAAAAATTGCCACAAATTTCAAAAAATTCACACCTATACCTCTTTACAAAGCACGCAACTTCAAAAATGTAAATGCATGGCAGAGTTAATAATTTAAGGGATTTAAATAGAGGCCTGCATGAATCTACTGGTCCCTTATTACCTATTGCTCTAATACACTTTTTTTGAATTAGGAAAACTCTGTTAACATCTGAAGCATTACCCCAGAGCATTATCCCGTATCTGATATTTGAGACTACATAGCCATGATATGCCGATAAAGCTGTATTTTTGTCCGTTATTTTAGAAAGTCTTCTCAAAGCGAAAACAAATTTATTAATTTTTTTACATAAACTGTCTATGTGTGTACTCCAGGTCATGAATTCATCTAAGTGCATACCTAAGAACGATATGGTAGATACCTGTTCAACATTTTCGTTGCAGCATGTCACGTTATTATTTAATGATGTCATTTTTTTGTTTTTGAATGTCATATATTTAGTTTTTTTCAAATTGAGACACAGGTTATTACTTATTAGCCAGTCATGTATATTACTTAGCGCTGCATTGATCCCTAAAGAATTATCGGTATTATTTGTGCATGGAATAATAATAGAAACATCATCTGCAAACATAATACATTTATGTTTTGTGGAAGCAGGTAAGTCATTGATGTAGATCAAAAATAGGAGCGGACCAAGAACGCTACCTTGTGGTACTCCAAAATAATTAATTAGTGACTCTGAACTGAACTTTGTCAAAACTTTCTTGCTATTTAATTTAGACAACTCAACAAATTGCTTCCTATCTTTTAAATAACTTTTTAGCCATGCAAGACAAGGTCCTATGGTCCATGCAAGACAAGGTAGTATCTTAGAACTAAGAGGCCACTCTATTTTATTAATTAACTTGCCAGTGACTTTGTGAAGTAAAATTGCTTGCCTGAAATAAATAGTTAATTTACAAGGGGCCAAAGTAAAATCTTGTTTGTCGATAAGGTGTGTTGAATTCAGAGCGAAGCAAACGATTCTAAAGTAGAATCCTGAGCGTAGTGAGCAAAACCGAAATTTACTATAGCAATTATTTATTTGATTGCTGCAGTCGTAAGGAATTTGCTATAGTTGGAAACTACTTTGAACGGAGGTTTAGGTTCGGGAAGGGGGTGGGAATGGGTTCGAATCCATCGGGATTTGTGAAAATTTGAAGAGTTCCCTCAATTTCTCCAGGACCCCTCAAAACCCTCTTAAACAAAACCCCTCTTAAACAAAAAAAGAATTTTTCAAATCGGTCCACGCGTCTTCGAGTAATCGGTGAACATACATACTTAGATAAAAAAAAAGATTCCGACGAATTGAGAACCTCCTCCTTTTTTGAAGTCGGTTAAAAAACCGAAATTCACGTGGATGAAACCGTGGACAAGACTTAGTAATTTAATGACCTTTACGTGACCTTTACGTTCGAACTTTTATTTTGAAAATTATTAAAAAATCCAGTGTCGATATTTTGATGCCTATTGTATGTCATCTGAATTAGTTATGACACATTATTTTAGAAACACAGATGGCGTTTTTATACTTGTCTGAAAATTTCTGAAGTCTTCATGCGATATTTTCCCCTATTGTACTGAATTTGAATTTTTTAAACGATGCGGCCAAATCCAAGATAATTTTAACCGACCTGCTTTTACAAGGCAATCCGGTTCTATCTGGCGACGGACCCCGAATATGCAACACGAGAGAGACAGTTTAATTCACTCAACTCACGCCCGCTGTATAAAGACCCAAAAATTAAAATGGCGACCTCAAAAAAAATTGCACTGGATTAACAATTAAGATAAGAGGGGAATAATGGAACGCAAACAAAAGTAAAGCCCGGGAGTGTATCAAATGACCTTTTCGGGCATTTTTTTCACTTTTTATACCTGTTATTTATTCTGACCTTCTAGGTTTAAGTAGCTTATTTTTTTAAAACGAACTTTTGTTTCACCTGAAACTTTGGCTAATTAAATTTACAAAAAAGAATACTTTGAAAGGATTTGTGAGTTTCCAAAGCATTTCGACTTTCTTTTTTGCAATTCGATACAATAATCAAACTACATTAGACAAATCTATACTTATAATAAAACTGTAAAGGGTCGAATTCTGTACATTGAAGATATTTTGAAAATTTTGGTTGGAGGACACTATTTAGTCGATACTGAAGCCAAAACTGTAATTTGTTTCATTTTTGTCTGTCTGTCTGTCTGTCTGTCTGTCTGTCTGTCTGTCTGTCTGTTTCACGACCGCGCATCACGGCTAATCCGCTGGATGGATTTAAATGAAACTTGTCATGATTATACTTCATACTCCGAGGTAGGACATAGGATACTTTTTGTCCCGGAATTCATCATGGTTTCCCTGGAAGACGGCATCAAAGTCAAAATGTGTATTTAGTTATAATTCATTAACCCGCTGTCCGATTTCATTCATTCTTTTTTTGTTAGAAAGAAGGTTCTTTAAAAATTATTCCGTATAAATTTTATCATCATCACTTTTGTAGTTCAGAAATTATAGACATCAGAACCTTTATCGATGAGTTCAAGTAGGTGACTTGAAACTCGGAATGGACAAGCACCTAGGGCTAGGACGTAAGGGCTCAAGTCAGACTGGAGTACCCTTACAGCCGTAAATAAATATGCTTAGCAGAAGATTTTGTATGGTTTAAGATTTTTCACTTTTAGTGTGAACAAAAATCATGAATTTATAACCACGTTATACCGTATCGCGCCATCTCTACAAATTATGTGGAACTTGAATGTAAAACTTGGAGATAGGTACTACCGAATTTTTTAATAATAATTAATTGTCATGTAATGTACTGACTTTATATTAAGATGGCACTGTTGAGACATGAACAGATTAAAGTTTTCACTTTTGTGGACATTCCCAGAGTGCCACGTCTTTTTTATTATCCGCAACATGGAAAGAGTAAAATTATGGTTCACAAATATTTTTAACTCTCAGGTCTTAACTGGTCCTAACCGATTGACCGTCATAGGTCTTTTTATACGTAAAGAAATATATAGCCATTGCCCATTCTGATACTTGGGATTGTATTGAGATGAAGCAAAGATTTTTAACAGACTCTTATGTTGGGCTGGGGAAGATTGTTAGTAGAGTATTTTATCCCAGTGGTACCTACCCGGCCGAACTGTGAAAGAAGATTTCTACCACCAGTACAACTTTTCACATGATTTAATAATTTTTGACATATTTCGTGGTTTCAGAATAAAAATCACAATGAAAAGGACGATTTTAACTGTCGATATTTCGATACATTGGTACAAGTCGTGGTCACGTAGTGACCACGACCTGTGCCATTGGGTCAAAATATTGACAGTTAAAATCGTCCTTTTGATCTTTCAACTACGTATTAATGAAACTTCATATTATTTATTAAAAAAAGGAGTTTTCAAAATCACCACAAGATAACCCGTGCGAAGTAAGAACAGGTTTCTGTACAACATCACACCAGAATTCCGCGAAAATCAAGGAATTCTACGGTATATGTAAAAAAAATCGTAATTCACGCGGGCGGAGCCGCGGGCAACAGCTAGTTGTTTATATTATCCTTTTATCAACTATCAAAAAAAGTTAATGATATTTAAACGGTCTATCTGATTTCTTTTGTCATAGCTAAGAACACTCGATCTAACCACTATCACTGCAAAAGTACATAAAAATCGGTTAATTTATTTAAGAGCTACGTTGTCGCAGACAGATTCACAGATAATTTATCCCTATATTTGCGCCGGGTGTGAAATTAAAAATAGATAAACTTGCTTTACGATCTCATTTGCCAAAGTGCCAGCTGCTCTTGATAAATTAAAAATTAATGAGAAATATGTCGATTAATCTGATGCATGCAGTGGTGTGGTTGGACCGATTTTATAAACCCACAGATATGCATAAGGTAAAAAGTTAGTGGTAGAGCAAATGCATGCCTGGAAGAGGATGTTTTGCAATCAAACCCTTGAATAGCTAAGTACCCGTTGATCTGGTTAACATCATTTATAACAAGACCTGATACTGGTTTAATTAATAAAGCATTTTTATCACTGTCGGGTTGTTAGTTGCAACTGAAGCATCTTGTAATCTTGTCATTCTCAATGACACTAATATTACACAGGCGAAAAATTGAAATAGGTGTATAGATAGGTATTAGGTATACTTGTTACTCCTTCTTGTCGCAATTACTGTAAAACATTGCTAAGAATTCAAACGTTTTCGGCATTCATTTCAATTTCAAAAATTTCAATTCGGTTCGAATTGAAATTTATTTAATACTAGTACTTACCCCGTTGAACCGATTTGACTGAAATCTGGAACTTACCTACATATACCTACAGTACTTACCCACGTGTGACGTGTTACTTTTTATTAAGCACACATACACACACACACACACACACTGGTTACTTTATATTGCGGAAAACTCATAATTCGCTCGGGATCGTTGAAAAACCCGCGGCAAAAGCTAGGTCTATAAGTAACGTTACTTGACAAAGCACTGTGCAATATTCAAAATTGGTTTCAATTTCGTGCCGTGTCCACACGTCTGCAGTGACGGCTACCGTCTCTGAAGAGGGTCGCCACTCTCTAGGATACTTTGTCACTCCGGATTGACGTTACGCCATTTAACTATTCGCCGCACCGAAGACTAAAATGGTCTGTGGTTTGCAATAGGTTTTAGACCTCTTGGAATCTTATATCTACTTAAAAAATATTATTAAAACCTTCGTGACTTCGTCTCGTGGTTTTAATCTACATGTTTGTTCTCCTTCCAGATCACAAGATTTTACAGACAACTTAACTTTGTTTTCTGAGGTTAATTGTTAATACCACAAGAAGTATAATAAATACTTGAGTTGATTTTATTTTTCTCGTAAAATATACATAAATCGCTGTTAATTATAATTATTTCAGATTTTCAATTGGTAAACTTTGGAGATAAGGGGGGGGAGGGGTGGTTTTTTTTTCGAGAGTTAGCCCAATATAATATCATAAACTATAAAACACAGACAGACGGACAGACGGACATACGGACAGACGGACAACAAATCTTATAAGAGTTCCGTTTTTTTTCTTTTGAGGTACGGAACCCTAAAAACAGTTTCAAAACCACATTCACTGTATTAAAAGCAAATCTCCCCCAGGCAGAATAAAGGTAAATTGAATTGAATTGAATTGCAGGAGTAAAGTCGACCTCACGAGCAGAAACGTATGAACGTACGGAAAAATAATTCAAAATTTCATTATGTATCCATACATGCCTCATTTTACAGTTGGAAGTGCCCCCTCCAGTTTATGTTCCAATAAAGCCCGGTCATTGCGTGTTCTGTTTTATTTTATTCGGCTCTTAACAAACAAATAAAGGCCGGTATGCCATGAATTCGTAATTCGTAGCTCCTGCCGATGTGTCGTTCGTCCTCACACTCGTCAATACTGCATGCCGACGATATAAGCTGACTTGTAGAGCGTTTGTTCGCCTTTTTTGGATTTCGCTGAAAACGCCGTACTACCTTAGTTTCGCCGATTTTAAAAGGAATCAATTCAGAGGGAGTCGCCTCGAAATTCGTACAAAAACTTGTACTAACCCTACAGGGTCGAAACGACCCGTAATAATTGTCTGATGAAAATACGTTACGACAACAATAAAAAATAGAATTGGCATTTATACCTACATGAAATTTCGGTTACAGTAACGTTGCCAAAATCATAGCTCTCACTACCTTATCTGGTAAAACGGTCTTTGAATGCTTAATTATTTAAATAAGAGGTACTTAAGTGGTAATCGCTTCCTGCGACATTAAAAATGCAAATCTCGCAGTCGCTTTAAGCTTTAAACAACAGAAATTACTCAAATTGAGGTCACCAGTGCTAGTGCATTTATTCAAGGGGATTTAATAAGGATAATTAGGAAAATCAATAGTGGTTCAATGCAAAGGTATGGGATTTTGACCTCTCACTTTTTGGAGTCATGGAATATCTATGGTTTTCAGTAACTTTAAATGACAGCAGGACAGATTAATTTGTTTTGCTATAATCCGCTACTAGAAAAGAACATGTATGGCCGTAAATCGTATAAGATTTCATTAAATCATGGAAACTCTATAGAATATCCACGATTTTAATCGTGAAATCAATATCTCCTGAGGATGTCCCGGCGTCGGAACGAAACGGCCAGGGTCTGCATGTGCAATGTTATCCTAACCACTAAACTAAAAGGCAGTTTGAAGAGGATGTTTATAATATATTGCGACAAAGACAAACCCCTCGTATGAATTACGGGCGTCTCATGACAAGATGGGGTTAACAGCTATGGGTTAACTATAAACAACTCAAGGGGCTGCGGTCGCGCCGTAATTCACGCGACGAAACTTTCCGCCGTGTACACACTCGCGAGTTGATGAACAACGGAAGCCGGTGAACAACTGCAATTATTATAAAGCTGCAGAGTGAGTGGGAGATCTGACGACTTCTGGGTTACGTTGAACCTGGGAGCCTTTGGGTGTGATTTCAGGCACAGATCAGTAAGGTTGTCTGATGAAATTAGATGAATTTAGAGACGAACTTTTACAGAAACTTTCCATGGGCTCCCGACAGTTATTATTGCTTGTCTACTCGCTATTTTTTCACCTTTGGCGGCGCAGAGGGCAATAGGGAAATTTCCCTCCAGGCAGGTGTTGTGCCTGGGGACCGCTTGTGATCCGAGCGTGTGACGTCAGAAGTTGTATTTATAGAACACTCGTCGAATGCTCTGTCAGCGTGTGCTATTGCGCTAGTTACGCCATCTGTCGTTAGCTATCGAAGACCGCTACACACCTAAGTATAATTTGGATGCCTTCACTCAATGTACATGTAGTGTTCTTAGATAAGTCACGTGATCAATTTCGGATTTAGAAAATGGGGATCGCATTTCGATAAGCTCCATGAAAATGAAATGAGAATGAATGAAAATGAAAATGTCGACATAATTTACGTACTAAAAACCAGAATTAAAGTAATTTATCGGCAGTAGGACCTACTATTGATCAAATATATCAGGGGTTATGTTTTAAGCTGTAACCCCTTTAACCCTTTTGTAACTGGCTCTTGGTCTACAACAACCTACCTCGTTAATTGGTATCAAGTCTGTAACTCTCGCTTGTTGTGTTTACATTATTTCTGCAGTTTTCATTATCAACAATAACGTCGGAGAATTGTTCCGAGAGGTTTGTTTTGTAAACTTTGCCAAAATCACTAGTTAGCTAAAACGTATTTACTCTCCATTCATAAGTGGGGGGGAAATATAGAATACTGGGTTTTGTTGCTGGGTGGGACAAGGAAAGTTGTAATAGCAATCTACCTTGATATGAGTATAAGCCAAAGACCTGGGAAACAATATGGACTGGCCCTATCTACAAAATTTATCGTGACTATTTTATTCAGTCAACGAGGTCACCTAGGCAAGATATTAGGAGGCTATTAACTTGGTAAATTAACTTTTGACTTTGAAATCTAATCTTTGAATATAGGCTAGGGCGTCTCCATAGTTTTGATATGTCATAGGTATTAAGCTCATTTATATCGGTGAAAGGATACTACATAGATGTCTTTGAATGGATCTTTGTTACCCTTTTACGCCGCAACTACTGAACCAATTTGGCTGAAATTTGGAAAATATATAGCTTATAACCCGGATTAACACATAGGTTACTTTTATCACGGAAAAGCCATCGTTCCTACGGAATTAGCGAAAAACCGAAATTCACGCGAGCGGAGAAGCGAGCAACAGCTAGTATAGAATAAGAAATAGATGTATTTAATGAATGCTGTCACATTTATTAGCACATATCTGCGGCAGATAAACCCACGTGACTCTAATTTCATTTTTCTCCCCCAAAGTCTGTCATGGACTTACCTTTGCACCGGTTTAAAGATACTGTCAAAAAACATCTAATAAATCAGGGTTACTACACCATTGAAGAATTTTTAAATAACAAAGATTCTTGGAACGATAGTGATATGCTTCCATCTTCTCACGAGATATCTTAAAAATATTGTTTCATAAAAAAATGTCTCAATATACAATTTTTAGTACTTAGACTAAAAATTGTATATTGAGACATTTTTTTAAAAACAGCAAGTACCGAGTTTCTTGCCAGTTCTTCTCGGTGCAAACCTGCTTTCCGAACCTGGCGGTAGAGTCTTGACATTTCATGAGAGCCTATGTGAAATAAAGAATTTCATTTCATTTCAAAGGGGACATTTAACGGATGGTCATGATATTTTTCTGAAGTGTATCTTTGTCCAGTAGTTTGAGCTGAGCGTTGATTGTATGATGAGGGTCACTTGGGGTTAGGATCCCTCGGGAACTGAGGTTCGTAAATAAAACACTCAAGTGGTAACTATCAACTAATGAATAATAATAAACGTTTATTCGGAGAAAGTATGAAAATATACGAAGGTTGTCGCGTGTAGGGAGGTAGTCACACTTGGTCTGACATACATATAGGATTGTGTACCCTTTAACTGGTGGAGCAGTACAGTACTCTCTGTCACGTTGCTGAAATAATCTAGTGTGACGTGACGGACGGACGAACGAACGAAGTGAGTCTCACCATAAGGGTTCCATTTTTACCACTTCGGTAAGGAACCCTAAAAGAACGTCGTAAAATCATAAACTTAAAAATATTAAAAATAAGAATTGTTGATAAAATGGCGTTTTCCAGGATTTTCAGCTTTGCTTATAATTGGACTCTCGCCTTGTTGTCAAAAGTTTGCAATGCAGATGTTATGTTAATACATTTTTCGTCCAGGGACATCATGAAATTTTACGCAGATCCACAGAAAAATACGTCTCAATGCGAGGGATCTTGCGCACCGACGATTCCGTAGCTATACAATAGCACGAGCCCCGCTCACACTTGATCGATTTTTGCAATTTTGTAAGTTAAGGCTCCGTTAAATACCTACTTTCGACCCACAGAACAATTGGTCCGAGTTAGGATCCCTTCTTCCTTAACGCAACTGTGCCTAGAATAAATCCTATTATACTAATAGCTCCACTCACTGGATGAAGTTAGACAGATTACTTTAATTCTAATTGTCTGGAATATTTCTCATTGTATACTGTATTGTTCCACATAATAATGTCCTCTAGACCAGTCCTACCACGGCGGCAATGGAAGACGTTAGAAGTGTGAACCTAATACATTACAGGTAGGTACATTCTCTATTCCCTCACTCTCATATTCCGATAGATCAGATCAGAGTGCAGGATCTGGTTAATAAAGCATTACAGTTAATAAAATTACAGATGTGGCTTGAGTTCTCGGATGGTCTACAAAAAATATGCGTCCTAAGTCATAAGTGAATGTTGTTGATCGCTGATATGTACTGACAGCTTGTGTTCCGAAACAGAACTACATAGACCGACATGTGGACGAAGTCACGGGTGAAAGCCAGTAGCCAAAATTGGAAACATGTGGAGTCACAGACAGCGGCTAATGGGGACGCACTCGTAACATTGCGGCCGTTATCAACATTTGTGGTCCGACAGACCGCATATTTTGCCCGTTCGGAGAAGTAAGGCTAAGGGTACATTCGACCCGGCTGTGTATACAGGGTTATAGAAAAAATATCGGAAACCTCTCGTCACCTAAATGATATCATTAAAAGTAACAACTTTTGTTCTACAACTTTTGTTTTAACTCGATATTTTGAGAAATATCACTTATTCAATATTTTGCATACATTCTTTCTTTGTAACTACTCTGTAGTCTACTACGTAATATCGGCAACGTCGCAGCGGTTTGGCAACAGGGATAGTCATAATCGCTGATTACCTGTATTTCGTTTCACAGTGTAATGTCACTTTACAGAAATAACATAATTTATTAAATTTTTGTATGACACAAATTAATACGAAATTTTGGAAAGTTATAGAACAAAAGTTTTTAGTTATAATGATATCATTTAGGTGCCGAGAGGTTTCCGATATTTTTTCTATAACCCTGTATATGTTTCGCGTCCTCGTCTTTGACATATATGTACCCCAAATGCTTTATTGTGCAGTTAACTTAGAAAACCTAGATCCTTACTCGTTCTTCTCACACACCGGCTTTCGAACGTGGCGGTAGACTCTGACATTTCTAAAGTGCCTGTAAGTTAGGCATGTGTGAATGAATGAATGAACATTTTGATTGATTGACTGAAACATATTACAAATAATATAAGTGCGTTGCTGTATAGCAACCATCATGGTTCACGAACCCCTTCTAAGCATAAGCATTAGCATACAATAAAATATAGTCTTTTGTTGATCTTTTGACGGGATGTAAATGTTTAGGTGATCGGTAGATTCCAGCCGTGCTATTCTGCAAAACAGCGACGAGCGTACATCTCTGAATCTATGAATTTGTCAGTTGTAATAGAGTACAATTTTGCATGCCATATTCGGGTTGGCAGCTGTCTGGCAGCTATTTCATTTTGTAGAATAGCACAGCTGGACTCTCCGCTCGCGTATAGTGTAACCTCAGGCTTAGACCGGACTGCGTAGGTGGAGCATGAGCACGCAAACTGATAATTGATACGGACACTGGCGGTGCGCCAAACAATAGGCCGCCGGTACGACACACGGGACTGCGGTCTGGCCTGGCATCATCGTATGGAAGATACCACCTAGCGTGAACTTACCCTCTCCGACTGTAACCAACGAAATATATAATAAGGACAATTTATGAAATTTCAACATTTTGATTGATGGATTGAATAAAAATGGAAAATTCTTTCCAAAAAACCCACTTCAAATGCCACTACAACGAGTGAAATAATTTTTAATGTACACCAATTCGAAGTCGGGCAATTGTCTATAACTTCATCGTTTCTTCGCACATCTAGTAAGTAAGAAGGACTATAAGTGATTGTACGAAACATTGCCTGACTTCGAATTGGTGTACATTAAAATTATTTCACTCTTCGAAGTGACATTTGAAGTTGGTTTTTTGGAAAGAATTTTCCATTTTGAGTTTTACTTTTTAGTGAAAAGCAACAAATGCTCAAAGTATTGTAAAAATACCTTAATCGCTTGAGGTGTGCTTATAAAATCTAAAAAAGTTTTCTTAATTTCACCAAGATTCCATCATCAGATCCTGACTTGACGACTATAGTTATCAAATCAGCATCTGCAAGCAAATGCACCGGTAACTATAGTTATAAAAATACCCAACTCGCTTCAAGTATACTAGCAAAATTTGAAGAGTTCCCTCGATTTCACCAAGATCCCATGATCAAATCCTGACCTGATGACCATAGGACAACTTGGAAAGTATGACTCTTTTAAATAATACCCAAATTGTTTCAAGAGTCCATATAAAATTTGAAGAGTTCCCTTGATTTCTCCAGGATCCCATCATCAGATCCTGACCTGATGAAAATGGGATCACCTGGAAACAATACCCTTTTAAACAAAAAAATAATTTTTCAAATCGGTCCACGCGTCTTCGCGTAATCGGGGAACATACATAGTTAAAAAAATAAAGATGCCGACGAATTGAGAACCTCCTCCTTTTTTGAAGTCGGTTAAAAATTATTTAAGTAATTGGGGTACTAGATTTGTAATAAGGATAAGTTTTAATCGGGATTTTAAGTACCTCACAAAATGGAATATAGTTACTCACAAAATAGTCGATTCTCGCTTTAAACTTTGGGGTCGGACCCCTGCAATCTACCTTAGTCAATTCGCGCAAGTTGTTTCAATTTCTCATGTTTATCTAATATATATCTTCCTCTAACACTTCTCAATGGACTTAGTTTGTCAATGTATGCCTGAATCTTGGTTAAAGTGTAGGTAATCCCCAATTAATTTGACCGGTTCGGTCAATTCGACCGCAACGGGTCAGTAAACAGATGATGTAGTAAAACGGTGTCAGTGAGGTGATCCTAGCGGGCTGCGCCAAGTGCCCTGCTCGGGGCACTCGCGTCGAGGGCCACTCCTGAGGAGCCCGCTCATTGGGCACGTTTGCACAGCACCACAGTTTTCCTTGCCCAACAAACGTGTATGTAGAGCAGTATATCACTAGACTATTAAGGATTACTTACATGAATCAAATCCTTGGGGATGAATGAACTGCTGTAATTATACTAGCTCAATTAGTTTTAAGAGCTTTTGTGAAGTGGTGATAACAGAAAACAAAACCCGGCTGAGTTTGTTGTGGGCTTCTTCTCAGTGCAGGGCGCGTTGGAACCCTCGTAAACTTAGTTTTAAGTCGAGTTTTAGTTGGAGTTATCGCCATACAAATGTGACAAATATCATAAGGACCATTTACAAGCGCCTGTATATTAGGCCTATGTGAAATAAAGATATTTTGAGTTTGAGCTTTGACTAGCGGACGCTCGCGACTTAGCTCGCGTGACCGTATACTTAATTGTACAACACCTTAGGAATTGAAATTTCAAAATTATTGTCTTAGCGGATGATTAGGCTATGAATCTTGCTTTAAAAAGTAGTTTCCCTTTCAAAATACTCCCCATGACAAAGGATAGCACTATGTAGACGCGTTAAATTAGTTTAGTTTATAGATTTGTCACTACAGAATTGCCACCACTGTATGCCGAATTTCAGATCGATTTGTCTGTAGTTTGAGATGAGGCGCGTTGATGGATTAATCAGTCATGTCATGGTCAGTCATGGTCAGTCATGTCCTAGGTAGTAGGTACTTACAAAATCTTCAACGCAAGCTCTAATACCCGCTTAAAAAAATCCCAGGAACATCGCACAGTAGCTAGCCCTCGCACCGAAGCATCTAACTACACTCCCGTAAAATACAAAAGCCCCTTCGCCGAAACAGTATTAAGCATTCATAGAATACCAGATTTTATTCCTCCGTTAAAGCTTAACGAAATTAAATCCCTCGGAGACGGAGAGGCTGCGTTTTTATTGTGCTATAAAATAGGGGACACTATTCGTAGTAGGTGGTTGGCTATTGTCACATTTCAAGGTCACTTTATACAATGACGTGACTGTGTCGTCATATAGGTCGTTTATTGGTGGTAGCATTCTTTGTGCTTAAGCCCGTTCGTATCTAAAAATAATAATACTTACTATTTGTTATGCAAGGCTTTAAAGAAACAACATTGAATACCGAGCAAGCAAAACGCTGAAACTAAAAGAAAAGAATCCAGCTTAGCAAGGTATTCTGTGGCTGTACCTGCATAGGCATATTAATTACATCTATTTACGAGTATTTACAAATGTCATACTTTAAAGCCGTACCTAAGTAACACAATAGTCACACAACAGCGAGAAAAATACCCGATTTGTAATAAGCAATGCAGGTGCTAAATTCAATAAAAAATTTCTTCAAATATGGAATCGCTTATTATCCTTTTTGAAGGCCCACCTCAGAATCTGAAATCTATTGAAATCTACGCTACATTTACCATAGGTACAAATAATTTTTCCCATGCAATAACGGTTAAATAACATACCTTTCTAAATTCGTCTTTTGTATTACGCCTTTAATATTTTCTTATGTTGTGAAAAAAAATGATAACATCAAAAAAGTATAAAGACGATTCAAAACGTAATAAACAAGGCTTTCTGAAAGCGTCTTCAGTACTTCTAGTGTGAAAAGGAGCTGAGATGTTGACCCGAAGAAGAGTCAAGTGGCAGCGGGCTCGAAGCGAAATGCTACAATCTTTTATACTCTATTTTGTACGTGACAAGGATTATTTTGGTATGCACTGTCGAATTACGGTTCAATGGAACTCGTGCCTTTCATATGTCAGTGCTTGGTTTAGTGAATACCTTCTTTAAGGACTTTTTTAGATTATGAGTTGGTGGGCAAGTATCCAACTTTCAAATGGTTATAGTTCATGTCCCGGTCTATCGCATATTGGCTACTTTTATGCCGGAAAATCTTAATTTTCCGCGGGATTTATAAATACCCTTAAATCCATTCCGGTAAGTCGCAAATCTCTTGCGAGTAGTAGGGCAAGTGTCTAATTTTGAAAGAAGATAGATATAAAGAAGATTTATGCACAGGCTACTTTTATTCCGGAAAATCCCAATTTTCTGTGGGATTTACAAAAAATACTGGAATCCCCGTAGGTTGGCTTACCAGCGTAAATCTAATGTAACTATAGAAACTAAAGCGATGAGTCAAGTAGCGGGCATTTTTTACCTAATTAGAACTGTGATTACACATGATGGTAAGTGATAATATAGTCCAAGGAGCAGCTCGCTTACCTAGAAAACGCCTATTCATTCTTGATTTGATGATATAACCAAGTTGTAGGTGGTGGTGAAGATGGAGATGGTCTTCCTACGTGTCTTTGGTACGTCATCTACGTAGTGAATAAATTATAAAGCTCATAGAAGTTCTTACGTACAGAGGAACATTTGGATAGTGTTATTCTCTTGATAATCACCTACGAGAATATTATACGGGTTGGAGCAAGCTTAACAACATTATCTAACCCGGTTTAACACTAAACTAAACTTACTGTAGGGATTTGAGGGTAGTGTAAACAAAGATGCACCTCCGTCGAGGATGGCGGCAAATAACCGGATTTCCGCTTCGGGACTTTTACGCTGAACTTTAGCACCTTTAGTGCAAATTCACGCACTAAAATCGGAGAGCTGTTTTCGAATAAAGGTTTCGTCCGCTAATATTTAAGGATAGATATAATTATTAATTCTTTTAATCGATCGAAAGAAATCGAAACTCTGAGACTGTTTTGTTCATAAGACCTTTTTATGTATACGAGTTTGAAGTAATAAATAAATTATGAATTATGAATACCACCAATGAGTAGAACTTTATTTATTTGTGTAGTTCCCTATAGTTTCATATTAAAGTGCTGTTGTAAATGAATTGTGGAGACTGTCTAAGAAAAAGTACTGATTCATTATTTTTTGTGATGTACGGAGAGTTAGTTGACTTTGCAATCGATCTTTAGTATGATACAGAGAGCAAGTACTCGTAGCAAACAACTGCTTTTTCCGCATCCGTGATTTGCCCAAGTTCCGCTACGCATCCCTAAAGAAATGTATATTCATTAGAAAACTTAAATATTAATAACTATTTAAAGAATTTATACTGTCGCAGTGATATCTAGTAACCAGTATTTGAAACTCACGCAAAATATATCTTATCGGGTAAATGGATGCTCAAAAATTAGAAATTACGATTGCGATGTTCTTCGTACTTGGGGTACTGTACTATTACAGCTATACTAGCTTAGTTTACCTTTGTGCTAGTGTATGGTGCGGTGTGAAGGCAATCGCAATGCGTTTCCTTCTACTCTTCATGTTGAAAAAAAAGTTATTTTGACCTTTGGTTGGTGCGAAACTCTCGGTACTTATACTGATCAGACTTTATTTGCTTTATTTTGTTAGTGTTGACTTCTTGTTACCTTAATATACGAGAAATTGGCACACCCAGAATTTTACCCGAATATCGCTTTTTTGTATCCAAAAGAAAGATAATGAGGTTTAAATATGTTCTTTAAAAATATTGGAAAATGTTAATCTACGCCGTAAAAGTTGTAACTACACTTCAGGGAAGCGATGGTTAAGTTCTCTCGAATAAAACTAGGTAATAGGAGATCGAACAGGGGCACCTAGCTGCAACTTTTCCGATCTCAGTTACAAAAGTCCGAACTTTTCAAGACAGTTAATTGTTCCCGGCTTTTAAGATTTCAGCTCTGCGATTAGGGTTGGAGAAATTATTTTAACTATATATAGTTCGATTCGCTTCGCTGGTATTGAGCTTTATTAAAATGAGGCCAATTTTATTATTTCATAAATCATTTTAATACCTTGATTAGTATTAGACCTCTCACCTGTGGCTCAGGCATCTTGATTGCAATATAACATTGTGCAGCATTTTACAGAATGCCGTTATTTCCAATTTTTACAAATAGTCGTTCTTAGTCATCGTAAAATAGCTGTTTTACTTGATTTTTTGGCATTAATTTCCTAAAACAGATAATGAAATGAAATGAAATGAAATGAAAAATGAAATGAATTTTATTTGCAAGAAACATTGTACATAAGATGTTCACATAAAATTAAAAATTTCCAGTATGTTTCGTCAATTGACATGCAAAATATTATGTGTGTTATGAATTGTCTAAATACATGATTATTTTTTGCACAATTTTGTTTAGGTATATTAGGTAGGTTTAGGTATATTAATCTATGCTCAAAGTACCTGCACATTACAGTCATACTGAGACATGCCCGATTTCACAATGCCATCATGATATTAAAATATAAGATGTAAGTAATTTAATAATTCATTTAGTACCTATGTATAATGTCAATAAAATTAATGTCACAAAATTATGTAATTAACATAATATATCATTATCAAAAAGACTAGTTCGTAATAATAAGTCATTTTGTGTTGAAAAATTCATTTAAACTATAGAAGCACTTATTTATTAACCATTCATGCAGTCTTCGTTTAAAAACCTTTAACGGTAGATCCTTCAATTCATTAGGCAGTTGATTATATACTTTAATAGACATGGTATAACAATTTCTACTAAAAGATGTAGTTCTACAGAAGGGAATTATGAGTTTATTTGGACCGATAGACCGATATTTGATAGGTCAGATAATATAATTATCACAATCAATTATACCCTACTGCATTGCAAACAAAACACCGGTAAATAAAGCAAGTTTTTGGGATTGCGAATATCCGTCATTGGTTTAGTAAACAGAAGCAACTGCAATCATTCCATGTCATCCATTGTTTGGCTAAACTGTCATACTCGTTGCTACAAACGAATAGTTGGTTTTTTATAAATATCTACGCGTAGGATCTGTTATTGGGTTTTTACTTGCAAATTGGGATAAAATCAATAGCTGCATGCAATAGGTACGTGTCACATTTTTGTTTATTTTATGTTTTGTCCATTTATTAAACATATAAAGGAATCTGCACTTACTGACATCACGCAATAGATAACAATAGTAAAGATAGGCCGATCCGAACATTTTACGTAAACCTCCTTCATACAAGCAAACAGTAGCGTCATCTGTCAAAATACCCCCCGCCACCGCTGACCGAACTACCGTGTGGCCTTATACTGTTGGTACTAATGAGTTAATGACACCCATAAACTGGCGACATTTTTTCGCGCTGTTCGCCCTGTCTTTAGTATACAAGTCCGTGCGTCACGCATACATTTTTAGTCTCCGCCCTGAGGCCGGATTTTTAAGATGTCAAAACTGTAAAATGGCGCTAATATATATGAGTCTGACAGCGGTATGTGCTGTCAGCGGTACCGAAATATATAAAGCGCGACGCCATACTTCAGAAATTTTTGGCTTCAACACAGGTACGTCACATCTTTCCCGTCCTCTTAGCGTAGCGTATTTCGTCATTGGTTTAGTCTCTATTTCAATTATTTAACCTATAAACTTGTGCATGACACGACTCGCCTTACCTTTTTAATTAAAGGATCTTATGAAGAAGACACTACAACAAACTCAGCCGTGTGGATATAGATTACATAGGCTGGATATAGATGACCACAGATTTACAACCTGTGGGTGTGACGTAATGTAGTTACATAAAGTTAACAAAGTTAAATCGAATTCATACTTACAGCACCGAATTCATAGTTTATTACTAACATAGGTACTTACAGGCACTTATGAAATATCAGAATCTACCCGTACCGCTACGTCCTGAAAACACTGCTTCTTTTGAATACCCGGCTGAGTTTATTATAGTCTTCTTCTCAGGGCAGGGCGCGTTTGTGAACCCTCGTAAACGTAATTTTAAGTCGTCCAATAGTAATTATCACCATTATACAGGCAGTACAATGAAATGACTTTTCATAAGAGCCTCTGTATGCTAGGCCTATATGAAATAAAGAATTTTCTTTTCTATTATATTCTAAAGAGTACTACCTAGTTTTTTATGGGACTATTCTTGACGTCACGATGCCTTGTCGTCACGTCATGATGCACGTGAAAGAACTCCAAGGCAATGAGATGGAAATAATCTGTAACGTATCTTTGAAATAGTAATGTTCACAAACGTTGCAACTGAAACACCTTTTAAAATACGAGTAGGCATAATATTTATCGTTTCAAATAGTGCTAATCTACCTAAGTAGATTTTATATCAGAAGAGTAAGTAAATAGAAGTAAGCCTTTATTATCAGTGGATGACCGGTGTTCAAAGTGGTAGCGCAGTTTCATAGTTTGGCTTCCCTTTGTTCAGAAGGGTGGAAACTACTTAACTAAGTTTGCCTTTTAGACGATCTACCACATAGCGTCCAGTTATTTCTAATACAGCTCTTTTCTGAGCTTGAATATCGCAAATCGGTATTTCATTCTGATAAGACAGCTTTGCTTAATAGTGCTGCAACGGAGAGTTGCAATGATCTTCTAAACGGGAAATTAAATAGAAAGGTAAAGACTTTAAGACAAATTTAGTAAACTTTAAAGCATGCCGCTTCATCACATTCCGGTAGAGGTGGAATTATTATACTCTATTTTCTCTTTTTCCTTCAAATGTTAAACTATTGATGACAGAGAAGGACAAAACAGAGTACCTATCTATTCTACCGCTTTTCCACAGTTTTGTTATAGTTTGGCAACTTAGTGGCCGACCCTCCTGCCGGGTGACAGACGGTGGGGGAGGCAAGGAACGGTCGCGCACGAAGTTGCCAAACTATAGGCTCTAACCCTCTTACAAATATACGTGAAATAGAGGTGGGACATAGTTATTCTCCGTTTCATCTTTTTCCTTCGAATGTCAAATTACCAATGACAGAGAAGGCCAAAACAGAGACGTTAATTCGTTAGTGGCTAAAAATGAACACATAGCCTCTCCTTTGCGCTGCGCAGTCGAGTAAACAACAAAGATGATACTTGCATTATTGTGCCCTTTACGATATATGTGCTCACAAAATACAGAAGTAATAATGAAACAGCGCGGGGTGTAAATTAAAAAGTTTCGCGCGAGGCTCGAAAAAATTTTTCAGGAGCGAATATTTGTTGCCGCTCGTTGGTACTCGGTCACTGCGAACGGTACTTTTTTAATAATCGCGACTCGACCCGACGTCGAGTATTTTTGGATGGTTTAATTTTGACCAGCCAATTTATGAGTGAAATGTAATTAAGCTATTCAACATGTATTATACAAACTATGTTCCGTACTATCAAGCCCCAATCTCAATAGTGTTAAAGTAAACTTAACACCCCTGCCTACCAAATTCAAAAATGAGCAACGAGCTTCCCATACCTGCAACAAATCCCGTTCGTTGTATGGGAGCCCCCTTAAGTACTTATTTTAGTCTAGTTTTTAATATTTTGTTGTTATGGCGGCAACAGAAATCATCATCTGTAAAAAACTTCAAGTCTGTAGCTTTTAGGGTTCAAGAGATACAGCCTGGTGATAGACGGACAGCGATGACTCCGTAATAGGGTTCCTTTTTTACCCTTTGAGTACGGAACCCTAAAAACAAAATTGATAGCCAATTTGTTTATAAGACCTTTGCTTCTCCAGAAGGTCGAGGTTCGAATCTACTTGTAACTTTTCGGAGTTATGACTTATGTGCATTTGAAGAAACTAATGCACATTGTGAAGATGAAGCATGTACCTATAATGTATATCTAAACGTTCACTATAACTGTCATAAAGGTATGTGAATTTTAGCAGCCCACACTTGGTTATCTATAATAGCATTCTAAGGTACGAAGGTTATAGAGTGAAATCTTAGTTTAGCTGTTCTTTGAAGAACAGGTAAACAAGCAACATTGTGTAGTTAATGTAATCTGAGCAATTTTTACCATGACAGCAATTCCTTGCCGATAGTAGGGTGTGAGTCCAGTGCATCAAGATTAATATTTATAGAAAGTTAGAGTTCTTGCAAGAATTTAAAAATTCTATTAAAAATATCACATCATATCATAATATATAGAATATTATACCGAATAAATCGCGGGAAAATTCTAGTTAATAATATACCTACCAACTGTATGGACATCCACCCTCTTTGACGCTGTACACTCAGCCCTTTTGAAGTAAGATTAGGAAAATGCTGCGTATCACATTAAATGCGTTGAATAATTCACGGAAACACATTCATTCCCTTTCATCCCTCCGAGACTGGTTGCGGAGGCCTGTTTACGTTTGCCCTCATGTGCGCTCGAGTAGGTAACAAGACATCTGAAAGTAAGCGAATCAAATAATTATATACGAGTACATTTTTTCTGTTATTTTTGATCTTTCTGCGATCAGTCTTTTGACTATAAGCAGATTGGATGCGTGATTTTCGCATGGGAGAAGGCCACTACATTGAGCAGCCCTTCTCATAAAAGTTTTAACTGGGTGACAGTGATCACAGCATAGGTCAGTTATTGCTTTTTTTACACTATATAAGTTAGTACTTGACTGCGATCTCACCTGATGGTAAGTGATGATGCATCCGAAGATGTTGACGTACTAACTTGGAAGGGGTAATTAAAATCACCCCCAACGGTTTGCACGCAGCATCGCACCGGAACGCTAAATCGCTTGGCGGTACGTTTTTGCTGGTAGGGTGGTAACTAGCCACGGCCAAAGCCTGCCACCAAACCAGACCTGAGCCAATTTAGAAATTATAAAATTCCAAAGTGGCCCGTGGCGGGAATCGAACCCGCGACCTTCCACTCGAATCCGAGCGCGCTTTCCCTGCGCCAGGGAGGTGGTCGTTTTTTTGCTATGGGACAAACCATTGAATTCGCGACACCGTTAGCGACACCTCACACTGTTACTGTAACAGGGACCTCACGTTGTGGTTCCAGTATTCACTTCTGTCGCCACTCTTGGAGTGCCACGTTAATTTTTTCCCGCTGCTCTACTCGCGTGAATTTCGGATGTCAATTCCTTGGGAATCATGCACTTTCCCGGATATGAGAGTTGGTACGGTAATTGATTATTTCTCGATCTACAATACTCATGATATAACGTAGGGCGAACTGCGTTGTGGCTAATGTACTGACCATTAGTATTCTTTGTAATGAAGTTAAGAAACTTTGGTTGCGCCGGTTTCATCAAAGTTTCATCATTATCTCATAAAGTAAATTTATACGAATAAGTATTTACCAAAAATATAACGCATCCGAGTGCCATAAAAAGAACGGAGTTTGTAGATACGTCTGCTTTGCGATATCATCGAAAAATTTACAGTTAAACTTCGTAATTGCTGAAGTTTCGAGAAAATATGTCTCCGGGCGAAATTAGCAGCAGTCGGATTTTACGGAGTTAAATTCGGAGCAGACCGGCCCGCAATGAAACTGACGTAAAACGACAAAACTCCTACAGTTTTTTCGAAGACCTTTATTTTTTACAGTCAACAAAGGTTATATTCGTTTATCCAATCGGTGAACATAAAGTTCAAATGCTTTTTTCTCTCACTCTTTGTTAGTGTTTGTAAGTTGTAACTACAACGTTGTAACGTACCTAATTTGTGAAAAAAGAAAGTTTAAAACAAGCTTTTATAAGTGCCTTTTTATGACGTGAAGTCTTCTCCTGCATCCTGGTTACCATGTAGCACCAAAGTACTATCTATCAAAGTAGTATTAAAACTGATCAAACGAGTCCAAACTCGATGGGGCTGTGTAATTAATAACTGATTTATTATGGCCACCTTCCAGGTTCATCATCAGACCCTGGCTACTTTCTAGAACCAAAGTTTTCATCAGGACAGATCAAACGAGCCCAAACTCAATTGAATTATGACGTTTAACTGCCAATTGTCTATGGCCACCTTCCAGTTCCATCATTAGATAGGCATAATAATTTTCCATTGTCACCCGATTTACACATGCAAGCACAGCTCAATCAGTAGCCGGGAACTGGATCAAATACTTGTACGACTTGATTACAAACATCGGGACAGGTGAAATCGGAATTCCACACCATCAATGATTGTTGTTTCCACTCCTTGCTTTTTACCATGTTAGTTTGTAAACTTTTATGAAACTTTTTACGTTCCTTTCCAGATCATTCGATGCTTTCTGTTTTGTTTTTAAGCCACTCAAAAGTTAGAAATTAATATATTACCTTTATACAATTATGGGCTTGGTTATATAAGGGAACAGTTCGAACAATTGGACAGAACAACGTCTGCCGGGCCAGATGGTTTCATAATGAACGATGCAACAAGCTCAAGCTAAGCTGGCTAGAACAGTGATTGGTGCGGGATAGCGTACAAAGGTACTTTGGGTTTCCGACTTGGTTCCCAAAGGCTATTATCCCGGAGATTAGGTATGCAAATAACTAGATTTACGTTCCGGGACTTAACAGTGGGTAATTTCGTTAACCCTATCCCTGTTTCTAGCCTGGATGGAAACGTTTGAAGATCTTCATGTCTTTAATCATTAACTTGTCTTTTAATCTTTACTTACCTGTATTAACAAAGACGTGAAGTGAAATTTGGTGGGTAGTGTGTGTGTGAAGTGTACTTATAAAACGAGATCAAGTGTAAATTGGCAGGCATTATAGCTGAGAGCTCGGTGAATACAAAAGTGAATCCCGTACCGCCGCCAGTAGGTCCGTCTTGGAGGCTGGCAGTTTTTAGTGGAAATGTATTTCCCACAAGATATTGTAGGTGCATAGTTCAAATTCGTACCGGTGGTTAACTTTGCAGTTGGATAAAAGTAAGTACATAATATGATTATTTTCTTGTGGTTTATTGAATATTTAAAAAGTGAACAATAACAACATAGAGTTAAGGACCATAGCGTCTTATATGACACTGAAAAGATTCAATGTGCATCATAATGAAATGTGATGGTTTATCTTATATTTTAAAAGGACTAACTATGTGACCCAGGGAAACGCATTAGATTGCTCTGTAATGTTTCCATGGGTAATTTAATAATAAATAAATAAATAATAAAAAATAAGCTTCAAATCCCAGTGAAGGTCAATTCTTGAAATTTGTTATTTGGCTCAGCGTTCCCATAATATTCTTTTTTCTACAAAACAGCCAGCTTATCATGCTTACTGGGAAAAACGAGGAGCGGAGTATTTGCACTGGAATTCGCAAGTCTTTGTGTACCCTCTACAAGGTTGGTATGGTTCGTTAACCCCTTTCCACCCCCTTTATACTCAACTACGAAAGGTTTTTATTAATCATATAAACAGTTAATTGCTTTTCATTTATTTTTATTATAATAGGACAGGAATAGTATGGGGGTCAAGCAAGAAGAAAAAGAGCAAGTTGAAAAGAGCAAATGCCGAGTTTCTTGCCAGTTCTTCTTGTTTCAGTTGGACTTACTTTCCGAAACTGGCGGCAGAGTTTTGACTTTTCTTAAGAGCCTATTATTTAGGCCTATGTGAACAATTTTGATTTTCATTTTCATTTTAAATGAGTATATATTATACTATCTTTAAAACTTACATCTTCTAGGTAAGTGTCAGGAGGACTTCTTCTAGGTAAGACCTAGACTTTCTTTCATTTTAGTTTCAAATGTGATGAGGTCTCGACTTTCCCACTTTGAACGGACATAATGTTGAAAGCTAGATTAGGGTTGGCAGTTTGTCAGATGAAACTAGCATTTAGGTAAACAATTATTTAGGTAAAAAAAATATTATAGGAGGCTATTTTTAAACTTCTCTCAATTTTAAATATATTAAAATAATAGGTCAAGTCAAGAGGGTTCCGTACTACTATAGAAAAAGTAAAACCATAAAACCTTTTTTTATTACTTACGAGTATTATTATAGAATGTAAGTATATAAAAAGTAAAAACCATCACCGTAATATATAATTTTTAGGCAGAAATATGATGCTTTCTTGTAGGATTTTTTTAGTTTCAATTCACTTTAAAAAAAAAGTCGAAATCGATTGAGCCAGTCCATAAATGATTCAGAGAGTGCAGGGCAGTATCTATCAGTCAGATCTATTAGTTTATAAATACACTGTGCTATTCTTTATACTGTGACTGTTATCCTTGACTTTGGTTTGTATGGAAATGGCACCTGAAAATCTGCCTGAATTGAGATTTCTGGCAGATTTTCAGGTGCCATTTCTGGGGTTCAGCTTCTGCACGGATTATATAACTCTCTACCTACACTATATACTCAGAATATTATATAACGGTCAACGAGTTACGAGACTAAGTCAGTAGCACTGTTATTTTAAGCTTTACCGGTGTTGGAGGCAATAGGGCAATTTCCCTCCAGGCAGGTGTTATGTCTGGGGACCGCTTGTGATCCAAGCGTGTGACGTCAGAACATACCTATATTTATTGAACGCTCGTCGAAAGGTCCGTCATCATCCAGGTCATCCACGCGGACCCCTAAGGGTCCCGGGGAAATTGTTCGGGGCGATGGCCCCTTCCAATGGTCTCGGTGCCGCTTGCAACTACAGGCGGGGCACTGGGTGGGACCATTGCTGGTCCATGGTGTCAAATCCGGGGTGTCCGATCCGGTGACTCCGCTGCGCTGCGATACGAGCCCGCGTGAGGTCGCGAGCGATCTGCGAGCGCAGAGCGTGTGCTATTGCGCTGATTACGCCATCTATCGCCAGCTATTGAAGACCGCTACAAAGCTTTGAATTTCGTGAATTTCGGAGGACCATATTATTGTTGACATGTTGTATGTCTTGAAAAATGAAATGAAATGAAATGAAATGAAAATGAAAATGAAATGAAATGAAAAAGTTTATTGGTAATGCACATTAGGTACATATTAACAAGAGAGAAAAAATAAATAACAGGAAGAACAATGTGCACTCCCAAATGGGCCTCCACTCAGCATAAGTCTTGACATGTTGAAAACTGGAAACTCATTAGATCTACGTCAAACCTGAGCGTTATCGCGATGGAATCAGAACTCTGAATTACGTGGCAGCCCTAAAGTAGCGAGACCAGTAAACACATTTGGTGCTTTTATCTTGATTACTATTATACGCCGGTAGCAGCGGACGCCGCCCTGCGAGGCGAGGATACTGAAAACAATGCTTTTATTGATGTTTTATTGCGACTCTTTTGGGTATAACAGTCGCATTATTGAGATGTGGAAGTTATTTATTTTATTTCTCTTTTTGGACCCATACCCAAATAGTAAAAAACGGGACCATATTACTGAGACTTCGCCGTCTTTCGATGCGGTTGGAGACGTGTGGATAGCTACTAATTTGAAATGGGTATGGCTTCAAATTAGTTTAATTATGTTTGCTTCTAATTGTCGGTGCTTCTAAGGTGTAAGTATATTGGCGGTGCTCGTTTGCCGTTAGGGTGGTAACCAGCCACCACCGAGGCCTACTACCAGATTATTTGCTGCTTAACAGTGAGGAGTTTCCTTATCTAGTAGAAAGTATTAAAAATCTTATTTTAGCCTAAATAATAGGCTCTTATGAAAAGTCTATACTCTACCGCCAGGTTTACAAGACAGGTTTGCACCTAGAACAATTAAAGCTTGATAGAATTAAAGCTTGTACAAATGTGTATAATATTTATGTCGGTATATTAAATTTCAAGGGAAAATACAATATATAAAATCCGCACGTGGAAATTCTATTGTGAGCCCTTTTTTATCCAGACTCGATAAAATCTCGGCGAATGTAATGTAATATGCAAATTGCGTGCTTTTGTCCGTCCGTCCGTGTCCAGTGCCGCATCGTTCGAAGACGACAATTCAATTTATAGCGATGATTGGAATACGATTACCTTACGTTTGAGAGCGTTTTAATTATCATATTTTCAATACAGAGGGGTTAGTATGGGTTTTTGTACGAATTTCGTGGACAATCGCTGGCATGTGTCAATAGATGGCGCTGGCTGTAATGTGTGTAAATGTATGAAGAAATTCGATTCGTTTGTTCGACGCGAGTTGACTCGAAATTCGTACAAAAACCTGTACTAACCCCATAGTCACACGGGTTTCAAATGTGTTTTGAGGAACCCATCAGAATCCCTTACTTCCACGTCTCTTTTCCGCACAGCTTCGGTGGAAATTTACCTGTGAAGCGTAAAGAAGAGGGGATGTCTCATTTTTGTGCTGCTCTTCGTTATCCGCCGCCTTCTAATTCGTCGCCTTTCATTCGATTGACGCTACGCACAGCTCACATGCCCTTTTCACATTGGTGGAAATAGTCCAACAGTTACATAGCGCATCTCGTCTTGACACCTCTCTGCTTTGGAAACCGGGCCTTATACATATTGTTTTTAGGGTTCCATACCAAAATGGTAAAAATGGAACCCTTATTGTGAGACTTTCTCCGTCCGTCCGTCCGTCCGTCTGTCACACTCGATTATTTCAGTAAGTATTCAAGCTATCGACTTGAAATTTAGAATAGTTATAGGCAATAGTGACGCAACGTCATAACAATCGTAAAAATTTGAAAATTGTTTTTATTTCTATTTAAAAAGGGGGGAAAACCGGGTCGACAAATTTTCAAAATGAGATAACAATATTGAGTGGGGTATCATACGTTACTTGTGTATACTAAAACAAATTTTTATTTATTTTTATGCCTGATAGTTTTTGATTTATTGGGCAAACTGTCGAAAAAAATACCGTTCCCCCCCTTATCTCCGAAGTTTACCAATCGAAAAATCTGAAATAATTATGATCAATAGAAGTAAACGTATATTTTACAGAAAAATAGAATCAACTCGCTAACTAATATACTTTTTTTGATAATAACAATAATTCGCCAAAAACAAAGTTACGTTTGCGGTTCGCCAACAAAAGTGCCGATATGTAAATTATACTCGTAAATTCATGAACAAAAGTGATTCTTTCAATGTTTTACTTCTTTTATGGTATGGAACCCTCGGTGCGCGAGTCCGACTCGCACTTGGCCGGTTTTTTTTTATTTAAAACGAAAGTCAAAGTGTGCATTTTCAAAATAAGAAAAGCTAAAGATTACAAGTTTCCGTGTCGCGTTACACCAGTTGTGTCACCTTATTTATTGTTTGTGATACTTCAAGTTATTTGTAGCTCTAGCTAAGAGTTCGCGGGCTATCGCTAAACTTCCATTATACCAAAGGGTCGATATAATCTGGGGAACGTGGGTTGTAGCTCCACTATTTGTAATACAAGAACCAAACGAAAGATAATAATGTTGATTATGAAAAATACGATCGTCTAATAATAGTGCACCTTCTGTATTTGGTTCTTTGTAATAAAGAACTTTTCAGGAAACAGCTAATTTTAGAATCAATTATATTTTGCTTGATTGTTCCAATAGTATTATCATCTACGCCCTACGATCTATATTGGATCGATAGATATCTCAATCCACGAAGTTACTCATTCGATTCGTATGGAGTTTGACAGAGTGGGCGCACCATCGTGGATTGAAATATCTATACATGTTATAATTTATACATCGATTATGAAAAACGACAAACGACGTCAAATTTAAATTTTAGTCCAGAGAAGTAACAATTTCGAAAATGGCCCAAAACCTCGCAGAAATAGTTTGACCTGCAGTGTAGTTCTTCTTTCAGAGATTAAATTGCCTTGGTTTTTATATACAACAACATTTAATTTGTCACGGCCCTTTCGTAAAAGTTGATTGCCACTACCAAGTACTGAAACATGCAATAACTGTATGAAAAAAGCAATTTATATAATCCGATGTTTAGTTACGACTCACAAGTTTCGTCGTGGTCGTATACAGCAGATACCTATGCGATATTAAGAATTTATTATTACTATTCATATATTGATTGCAGTGATAGCTCAGTGGTTCTGACCTCTGCCTCTCATAAGGAGGTCGCGGGTTCGAATCCTGATGGGCACGCACCTCTGGTTTTTCCGAGTTATGTGCGTTTTAGGAAACTAAATATCACTTGCTTAGCGGTGAAGGAAAACATCGTGAGGAAACCTGCATGCCTGAGAGTTCACAAAAATGTTCTCGAAGGTGTGTGAAGCCCGCCAACCCGCACTTGGCCCGCGTGGTGGGCTTATGGCCAAACCCCTCTCAGTCTGAGAGGAGACCCGTGCCCAGCAGTGAGACGTAAAAAGGGGTTGAGAGAGATATATTGATTGATGGAACAAAGATGAACTATAAAAAATAAAACAAAGGATTTTCACAAAAAACTGTGGAAGTTTTATTTTGTCAAAATAGGGGTCGGCCCTGGCGCCTGTTATTCACGGGTTGATTTTTGACGGCGGCATCCGTTTGATTCGCGTCACATAACGAGCCGGTTCGCGCTTCACTGGGCGTCTATTCTATCGCGTCGTTTGAATGAGCTCCAAAAACCCCTTTGTTTGGCGACCAGCCGTGGGGCTGTTTTTGCGTGGCCCGGATGAGTAGCTACCATCGCATTGTCAGAAGGTATTATTATGTAGCCTGTAGTCGCCTGTAATACAGGGCGTTGATGTTTCAAGCTGGCGAGCGCAATGCATCTCATGGCATTGCATTGCACTTACTAACATCATCACACACACACACACACACACACACAGACACACACATACACGCACACACACACACACAATCATCTTTTTTTACGTTGTTATGTTGCAAAATCTTTTTGTAATTCATGTAGTAATTTAGTACTTAGTTATTGACTTGTGAAATGTTACTAACCAACCTTTTTCATTATGTTATTCTTATAATTATGTTTGTGTAATCTTTTGGCCTTATCTTATACCTTTAAACGAGCAATTCTTGTATATTTCTATATAATCTAGATCTCGGAAACGGCTCGAACGATTTTCATGAAAATTAGTATACAGGAAGTTTTGGGGGCGATAAATCGATCTAGCTAGGATTCATTTTTAGAATATATCGAATTTACCAAAAAAAATATGGCTACTGCTGCCATCTACTACTGCTGACTATTACGAGTATGGCATAAAGGTTATTCGTTATATCCTATTTTGTGGGGATAATTTTGACAGTTTTAAGCCGGGTTTAAAGTGATCTGTGGTTTTAAGCATGTTAGGCAGCACGGGCACTCCAGATATATTTTCCACGAGTTTGGAGTTTTCATCTACATTAGCATGATGCACGTTTGAAGTCCCACACAAAATCATTTTGTAGAATGTGCAGGGTATAAAGATAGCGTTACTGTTTTAGAGTCTCTAAATTTAGCGCGTCTTAAAATCTACTATCCCTTTTACTACGCTATGGATGTATGGAACTATTTCTAAAGACTACATCCCTTTTCAACAGTTCGGTTTGAAATAACCTTAGGAAATAACTCAAAAGGTGGAACCTGTTAAAAATAGTATAGTTAACAAATGCGCGCAACAGCTAGTATCCAAAGAGAACCAACGGCTCTCAATTATTATTATTTGTCAGTCTCAGTGGCTCTTACAATATAAATGCAATAAAAACAATTACTGGTAAGGTGCGCAAGGATCGTGTCGTAGTACAGCGTCGACGGTTGGCTCCAATGCAAAGCCAAAGTAATACTCGCAACAAACAAGAAATCAAAGTTGCCTGGAGCTATCAGCTCGAAATTGTACTTGTGGACGCTGCAGACTTTCGACAAACGATTTTTAGTTATTAATTTCTAACAGGTAAAGATGATAGACTGCCTGAACTTATTTCAATGTACAGTCGGTTCAAACCTAACCGGCTGAACACAAATACAATCTTTGAATGAAGAATATAAGTCACCTTCATTATATTTTGAAAGGAATGGAGCCTGCCAACGCGCATTTATTAGGTTGTTTTTAGGTTGGCGCTCATTTCTGAGTCGTAAAAAGAGTAGCACTACTGGACTGCAGTACCTAAGTGTTTCTATAAGGAAGATCATGTTATTCGACGAATAAAATACGTATTCAACAACCTGGTGCAGTGGTTCGCATTTGAATCGATGGGAGGTCGCGAGTACGATTTCCGCCACAGTGAGCACTTAAATTTTTTGTGTGTTATATAGGTATTTGCTCAGGTCTAGTCTGGCGGAAAGCTTCGACCATGGCTAGGTACCACGTGAGTTGCGTTTCGGCGCAATATTGAGTAGAAACTATTAGGGGTGGACTTACCCCTTCCAAATTGTTACTATAACATCTTCGGCTCACTTCATCATCACGTACCATGAGGTGAGGTCGCAGTCAAGTAAAGTATAAAAAAGCGGGTGATCTGTAAAGTCACTTTACAGATTAATTTTACGAGATAACGTCACAAGCCGAATGTTTAGGTCGATCGTGTCTCTCTATTGCTAGTTCCGCGCTCTCGCTTGCATCATGCATACTCGGCTAAGACAGAATGTGACAATGAGTCAGTCAAAAGGAAATAGAAATAACAATATTATGTATTCGGTGGTTTATCGAAGAAAAGGGCCTAGACAAAGTGACATTCATTGTATGCTAGACTAGAGCGTTAGCTAACGTCAATCCCATACATTTTTGGCATTCTATATCGCTGAATATAGTGATATCGCGAATAGAATGTCACTTTGTCTAGGCCCACTGAACCGCTTTAACTTTTAAAGTTTTTAAGTCTGCTGCAGCCCCTGGCGGCTACTTTTAGATAACGACAAAGGGAAAGTTGTGTTCCAAGCCGCGAGAGCTATTGCAGGCGTTTCAATCGCCGTTTACATTGCGCTCGCCGATCGGCAAAGATATTTGAATACAAAGAGGATACCTACAGCATCCCCGCCCGGCTACAGAGGAATAAGCACCTAATTTGAAATGTTGTTTCGTTATTGAAGGAATTGGAAATTCGTTTGAAGAGTTTTCTCATACAGTTTGCTATGCTTAGGAAACTACAAATTGTCCCACGGCTATGCCACGTGCAGGGGAAGTACCTAAAATATAATTATAGATGGAACATTTTGCTGAAAGAATATGAATTGATTTAAAAATATATAAAAAAAGGCCAATTGTATAGGATTTTATATCAGAAATTGTTAGTACCAACTCGAAGTTTGGAAATTGGCGGAGTTTTAACCTCGGGCATATTAAGTCGCATATCCTCTACATATGTATATCCTGCACTTGATATCTTTTTAAACGTGTCATAACTATCGTCCCGTGACAGAGAGTGCACTTCCTACCTTATTTTTGCACCTAATTTTTTTCTATAATCTATTAGCGAGATTTTAAGATCGGTTTAGTGCTATTTACTAATAGTAGTAGATAGTCAGCCGGACTTTTGCTAAGATACAGCAAACCCGCAAGACGCCGCAAGACGCCGGGAGAAGTGGCATCCTTATGTGTTTGATGTCCAGCAAGCTCGAACGAGACGATTTTCATCCACGTTTCTGATACGTACCGCTAAGGTGTGGAACACCCTTCCAGCTTCTGTGTTCCCAGCCAAGTACAACCTGAGTGCCTTCAAGAGAAGAGTGAATAGGCATTTTCTAGGCAAGCGCGCTCCATCCTAGACCTCATCATTTCTGTTCATCAGATATGATTGTAGTCAAGCGCAAGCCTATCTATAATGAAAAAAAAAACCCTAAAAGGGGTAGGAATCGAATCTACGATCTTTTAGTTTCAGACAGATCTTAACCCTGTTGAGGCTTTCCAACTATCTCAGCCGTACATTTGTGTTGAATATCATTATTATCAATACACAAATGATTGAGCCGGACGTTTAGTGATTCTCGCTATTTCCACCACGTATGCCTGTATGCTTTGAGAGGCTACTGTGAACAGTGACTAAAACAAAATAAATAGATGGAATGGATTCAATAAGAAATTAAACGGACTACTGAGGTACTGTCACACTGCACAGTAACTATTTATTGATGAGATGCCGATAGAACCAAGATTGGTTCGTTATGACAAAAAGGTTTTAGTAGGTACAAAAATCGAGGGTATTTAGAGGGAAGGGCTTAGGGCAAAGGCAAAAACCAATGCGAAAAAAAATAAGATGCGGTCACCTTGGCAGTTAAATGAAATGAAATGAAATGAAAAAGTTTATTGGTAATGCACATTAGGTACATATTAACAAGAGAGAAAAAATAAATAACAGGAAGTACAATGTGCACTCCCAAATGGGCCTCCACTCAGCATAAGCCTTGCTTTTTATGGCAAAGCGCTGGTCTTCCGTGAGGCCCACCTGAGACGTGGACGGCGACATGAAGATTACACAGAAAGAACATAACATAGCAAAAAAAGAAACAACACAAACAGAATTGAACAATTATTATCATATTAAACTACTAATAAATTATATATAGTTATATTATTATATTTAGTTCATGTTTAGTTTACCGCCCGAAGTAATCCACTCAGTATAGGTTCGCGAGTTTCAAATCTAAACCGCACTTTTTTGAGATATCTTTAATTATGTACTATAAATAAAACGAATAAACTCAAATATTTCCAAATACGTTTTTTCAATTAATACTTCATAGACAATTTATTGAATATCATAGACATCAAAAAGTTATTTATTCTCACTTCATAAACTAAACTTCCTTATCCTCAGCCCTATCCCACTTTTCATATTTAAATTCCCATAGCCAAAAAAAGGTTGCCTGGCTTTTTCTATGTAATTGTGTTTGGATGCAATAAAGTGTTTCTTCTTCTTCTTCTTCAAAAAGTATGTAAGCATAATCTCCATAATGTGATTATTATTATTATTTAAGTCTACAAAAGTGCAATGGGTCTAAAAATGCCTTTTTCAAATAAGAAAAGAGGCCTATGCATAGGCTCATTTTGAGGAGCAGACTGGATGTCTATCAATTGAAAGTAGTCTGAGTTAATGAAATGATTCACGATCAAATCAGGCATTAGTGCGGCATGAATCGGTCCACTGCACCGGCGCTGATTGACGAGCCGCCGGCATATCCAATTTGCCGTTCGCATTTGAGCAACAATAGCCTCCAAATGTGTTTAGTCCGGTCACTGTGTTACCTGAAAGCGTATTAAGTCGCGTAAGGTGCGGTTTCCACCAAAAAGGAGCTGTGTTTGAGTAACCAAACTCCGAAACTGAGGTGAAAGATGTCGAAATGACGAAATCTGATTGGTTACTCAAACACAGCTCCGCTCCGCTCCGATCCGCTCCGCTTTGGTGGAAACCAGGCCTAATGTAGTGACGGAGAGTAGGTATAGTGGTGAAACTTGTGTGACTGAAAGTTCTTCATAATGTGCTTGAATGTATGTAGAGCATACTCGTAGGGACTAGGGACCACAGAACGGCAAGACGCTTAGAGAAGTCATTCTAAGGTGGTTGATGTCCATCAACGAACTCGAATATAACGCGCTTCTTCCACGTTTCTGCCACAAACGGCTTCCGTGTTTCCAGCCAAGTACAGTCTAGGTGCCTTCGACTTTCAAGTGAATAGGCATTTTCTAGGCAAGCGCGATCGAACCTAAACTGCATCATTGCTTTCTATCAGGCATTGTCGTCTAGCGCCTATTTACAATTAAAAAAATTGAGATGCCAAACTTTCAGGTTTCATCACGTAGTTTCCTTTCACCGCCAAGTAATATTTAGTTTCCACAACCAAACAAAACTGAAAATTCAAAAAGAAAAGTGGCGCATGCATAGGATTTGAATCCACGACCTTCTGAGAAGAAGAAAAGGTACCAATGGGTATTGTCATTAACTGTGGCAGAAAGTCAAGAAAAATGGAATCGCAAAGTAAATATTTATAACACGCCCGCGGCCGCCGGATCCGGATCTCGGCTCGGATTCAATTACGGCCTCGCAGAGAATCGCTGCGATTCCGTATCGATCCGGAGCAATTTGCTTAACTGGAACTGCGAAATGTACAATTCTTTCCCGCAGTTTCTATGATTCTTTAATGACAATCTTGCTTGATTTTGTAATAATAGTACCTGCAGTGAATAGACCAGTGGTTCAGAACCCTACCTAAGTTAAGACTGAATTAAGCTGCCGTGGTGCCAAAGGTGGCGGTGCTTGTAAAATAAGAAATACTCGGCCAAGTGCGAGTCGGGCTCGCACAGAAAGGGTTCTGTACCAGTATCTATAAACTAAGCGTAGAGACGCAAAAAATAAACGGGTATATTAAAAGTTACATGGAAGCGATCCCTCGATGTAGAATTGAAGGCAGCTGAAAGGTTCTGAAGACTGCTGGATGGAAGAAAGTAGTCTCAGTCCTTTGCCCGACCAGGTGTCCCAGGACATATCATCACTGATTAGCCATTTAGCTAACAATTATAAAATCTAATCAGGAGCCCTTGATCTGGGGCCGTACCACCATCTCTTATAGCAATATTATTGTAAAATTGTTTTGACATTTTCATAAAATGTCAGTATGAAAATTTTAAAACAATATTACAATAATACTGCTATTAGAGATGGTGGTAGGGCCCCTGTATTCAAACAAGCGGATCACTAGATCACGAGGGACAATTAAAGATTAAAATCCACTTCAAATTTGTATAACGAGCAGGTACCTAAATCATCGTAAATAAATGAGCGACCGCCGCACGCAAATATTTATTAGCCAATAATTCCGGTTAAGGCAATTCTGTCCGAAATGGATTTGCATTGTGCCCATAACTCGCGTAATGACGCCTATTAATATCAAGTAGCCAAGTATTAATGATTGTTTGCTTTATGCGTATGAGCGATGATCGAAATTTGCATTTTAAAGCGCCTATTTAATAAGTAATGTATTAATGACACCATCTTCCATTACCTCTTAATGAGGTTCATCTTCCATCATCGAAGGATCACCTCTGAACGAGAAGTAGACGGGTCTTATTTCACAATAAGAAATCATAGCGCAGTGATATGTTCTAGCAAGGTTCAGCAGTCTTACCACATTATGTAGAACCATAAATTGAAATTTGACCGAAGTCGAAAATAGGGTGAGAAATTAATCGGAAAATACAGTTAGGTATTTCAGTGACATAATGTTATCTGTAATAAATGCATCCTATAAATTACACCGCTCGATGGCTAGGTTCAAGAATTAATTATGTGTTTTAACGTGAAACACACGATCCTGTGGAACGTGTACTAAACACTGTCCAGGTGCCCGAGCCTCGAGCTGTAAGATATAATATTGCAACGCTTAAATTGATCACCTCACGGATCAATCTAGAACAATTCTTATACATTTTTTAAAATTTTCTACGGCTGCTGCAGCAGTAGTTTCTTGTCTTAAAGGGCCGTTGTCTTGTTTAAAAAATTAAGTATAACATAAATAACTGTGCCCGAGCTGTAAGATATAATATTGCAACGCTTAAATTGATCACCTGACGGATCAATCTAGAACAATTCTTATACATTTTTAAAATTTTTTACGGCTGCTGCAGCAGTAGTTTCTTGTGTTAAAGGGCCGTTATCTTGCTCAAAAATTAAGTATAATATAAATAACTCTCCCCGAGCTGTAAGATATAATATTGCAACGCTTAAATTGATCACCTGACGGATCAATCTAGAACAATTCTTATAGATTTTTTAAATTTTCTACGGCTGCTGCAGCAGTAGTTTCTGGTGTTAAAGTGCCGTTGACTTGCTCAAAAATTAAGTATACTTAGCAGAAAACACATTGCGGAAGAGAAAATAAATGTAAATTAATTCACTTTCATTTACCTATTTATCACGAATGCAGCACCGGCCGTGTCCAGGCAGGCCCAAAATCGGTAATCGAAGCGTTGACTTCCGCCGAGCGAGTCGGCCATTCAACCGCTGCGCATTGCGGTTATTTGGTCGTAAGTTAAATGCAATTTGGTCCAGCAAAGTGGTCGTGCAAAGATTATTCCTAAATAATGGCTGCAGTAAGGCTTTGGCTTAATGTTTGTCTGCAAGACACGATTTATCCCGGCTCAAAGATTGTAAGTCGTCGTGACCTCGCCATCCGTCTTACTTTGTTACAACTTGTTGTTTATAACACTACTAGCTGATGCCCGCGACTTCGTCCACGTGGGATAAAAACTATTCTATCTTTTAAGTTGGACCAAATGACAGATATTCACGAAGTTTGAACTAAATCGGTTCAGTAGTTTAGGAGTCCATTGGGACAAACATTGTGACACGAGATTTATATATATTAAGATTTATTTACAGAGTTCATTATGAGAACTAGCTGACCCACCCGTAGAGTTTTCTCCTCTAGGGGTAGAGTTAAATTTCCACAAATTCTTCCTTATCGCTTTTCTGAATTATGTAGGCAACCTCTAGAGTTTGCTCTGGGCGATGTTGAGAAGATGAATAAGTTAGACTTTCTCTTCTTATTTATAAAGTGGAAGAGAATTATAAGTTAGTACAAAAACAACAAAAACTCTTCTAAGGACTCTTCTTGCGGAGTCTATCCGCGTAGGTACAACCTAGCCTTGAACAGTAACTCGGATAATGTTAGTTTAATATTATTTAGATACCTATTTAGCTAATCTAACCAAGTTTTGAAGAGTTTGTTAGTAGTGAGATACTTTGCTTAACTTTGTTTCAAAATATATTCTAGGTATTAAATAGAAATATCTTTACTAACAAATTAGTGTTAGATGTTTTTGGAACGTCTGAAGAACTTGGCTCGTCGTGGAAATTAGGTTAACTCGAATTTAGCTGGAATTTACTTTATATGGTAATACAGTTTGAGGAAAACAAGTTGCGAATTTACCGCTGTTTGTAGCTTATATTTTGCTCCACTGGTTCGTCCTGAATAAGTAGTGATAACCTAGTTAAGTTATCGAGGGGACGGATTTCATGTCCTGAATACAGCATCTCTTACTTTTAGTGTTTACTGGTAGGTACTACTAGTAGCTGTTGCCCGTGGCTTTGCCCGCGTGAATTTTGATATTTCGCTAATGAAATGAGAATGATGAATTTTCCGGTATGAAAAGTAATTTTTGTGTTAATCTAGGTTAATAGCTATCTTTGTTCCAAATTTCAGCCAAATCGGTTCTGTAGTTAAGGCGTGAAAGACTAATCCATATATACAAATTATCGCGTTTATAAAATTAGTAGGATGTAGATGAATAAACGTTATGCTTGCAAAATAGATTGCCCACGATGCATAATTAGTCCACGACTAGTACAAAGTCTTCAAACTACCTAAATGAAAAACGTGAAAAAATATTACTTTCACTTATAAAATTACCTAATAGATTTTTTTAGAAAGGATGCGAACGACCGATATAATGGACGGACGGACGTAAGAGTTCCGTATCTCAAATGCGAAAACAGGATCCTTAAGGTTAGTTGCCGCAGGTGGAATTGGAATTCAACTGACAACAAAGGATACAACTTCTGAAAGAACCCGAGCAACAAAAGTGTAAAGTTCTCGTGTTACGGCCATATCCCTCATTACGATTCAAGAACAGGAATTATCTCCTGGAACGAGCCCCCGGGCCGCAGTTACGCCGCTAATGACACGACGGTGTACGCTCGTTTAGATTTTTACCGTATAATGGGAGTTAAGGGAAACCAAACCGACTTAATGAATTAATATACCTCTGCTTTAATAGAGCTTTAAGGAAACTTAATATGTACTTTTGAAATACATTTGGTAACTTGATATGTTATGTGCATATAAATATTAATAATTTTGTTAAGAAAAGCGATCTCCATGGTATCAACCTTAGAAGTAAAAACAAACTTATAGTGCATAAAACAAGACTACAGAAAATAAATAAATCATTTAAAGGCAATGGGATACAGTTTTATAACGAACTCCCTAATGAAATATTAAACTAATCCCTCAATAAGTTCAAAGTCACTGTAAAACGAAAGCTTATTAATAAAGCTTACTATAGTATTAAGGATTACTTACATGAATCAAATAATTAGGGATGAATGAACTGCTGTAATTATACTAGCTCAATTAGTTTTAAGAAAATGAAAATGAAAATGAAAAATATCTTTATTTCACATAGGCCTAACATACAGGCTCTTGCGAACGTCGGTATGTCATTTCTTGCATAAGAATGGTGATAACTACAAGTCGACTTAAAACTAAGTTTACGAGGGTAAGAGCCTTTGTGAAGTGGTGATAACAGAAAACAAAACCCGGCTGAGTTTGTTGTGGGCTTCTTCTCAGTGCAGGGCGCGTTGGAACCTCGTAAACTTAGTTTTAAGTCGTCTTGGAGTTATCGCCATACAAATGTGACAAATATCATACTGACCTGTTACAAGTGCCTGTATATCAGGCCTATGTGAAATAAAGATATTTTGAAATGCAACTGATTGACGACTAAACATGCTTTTCAATGCACGTTCACACACTATGGTTTATTCTCATGGCATAGACATTTTTTAACAATAAATAATACAGGCTAGCGCTTGACAGTGATCATACCTGATGGAAAGTGATGATACAGTCTAAGGTGGAACGCGCTTGCCTCGGAAATGCCTATTCACTGTTTATTTGAAGGCGCCCAAGATGTAGGAGTCCGAAAAGACAGTGCCTGGAAGTGTATTCCAGACTTTTGCAGTGCGTAACAGGAACGAGGTATCAAGCGACGTTACTTTGCAATGTTATTCAATGATATTCTACATCGCGGTATTTTAAATTTTTTGTTTGTTAGACAATGAATTCGAATGTAGCCAGCCTGTACCCTGGATTAAGGATTAACACACTTATTGTTTATCTCTAAATCATTGATTTATGAAATAGTTCGTTGCTTGAAGCTCGGAATGATCCACGGCTTCTATACAAACTTTTAAAACAATAATCTCTCTCAAAACAAGAACAAATCGATACCTTTTCACGTTTCTGTTACGAAATGCTAAGCTTCCCTATTCCCAGCTAAGTATATAATCTGGGGTTTCAAGAGTAGAAGTAAATAAGCGTATTATAGGCAAGCGCCATCCACCTTGAACTCATCATTGCTTTCAATCAGGCACCATTGTCGTCAAACGCAATACACATAAGGAAAACACGTAGCCAAAGCAAAACCAACTAAATTATAAATGGTCTATACATATAGCCATACAAAAAATGTGTGGTGTATATTTTATAGAGTCCTTGATCCCTTTTTTCCGGCCCACTGTAAGCTCCTTGGGTTGTTGGTTACGAATATATTTATACCGCAAATCGGCTTAACCTTCGCCTCCCTTTTTTGAAAGATTGCTGTATTTCTTGGTTAAATTTAACCAGGATCCAAGACGGGTAAGGGCTCAATATAAAGAAATATAGATATAAAAAAATATAGCTGTATAAACAATATAAACCAACTGCAACTCTCATTAAACTACCACTGACGTACATCTTTTCTAATAAAAAAATAATCATCAAAATCGGTTGGCGTGATGTTGGGTTTTGCGACCATTTGTCGCGCACATAATCAACGTGAAAAGAGTTTCTCATGGACGCCACTGAACTGGGCTAAATTGCAATGGGATCTTTATGCAGAAAGAACCAGCATTTAAATAAAAAAAAGAATCATCAAAATTGGTTCACCAAGACGAAAGCTTTGTTTGCTTCAAACATAAAGAATACAGTCGAATGTCGAATTGAGATCCTATTTTCAGTCAGATGATAGAAGTAAAAGTCTTCTTTTATTCATTCATTCACACTCTGACAAGCCTGAATAGAAGGATCTAGAATACTGAAAATTTCAGAGAAACAGAGATTCCATTCAAGGGTGGCTCAGTTAGTAGTTCTGATTCCAAATACTTTTATGCACAATATTGCGTGCACACAGGAGATAGAATTTTGGCATGGTTAAAGTCATGCTTACGATACTCTTCAATCTCCATGCCTTATTTCATTGTTAGATAAACGTGAATAGAGGCAGCATAATAACTAGGATTAACACAATATGCAAGGCGTCCCACGGCGATGCCACATGGGGAGAAAATACCTTAAATATTGTAGATACAGCATTTCACTGAGAAGGAGTTATTTCAATTTCAAAATCAATAAAAATGATTTCATAGATTTTTTTATAATTGCCTGGCTGAACCGGACTTCGAAATAGACTCGAAAAGAATTATATTTGCTTTATCCTATCTTATCCTATGTTTGGATGATTGATTAACCAGTGGATCTCTCTTGTTTAACCGATGGATGGATCTTTGTCACTCTTTCACGCCGCAACTACCCGACCGATTTAACAGAAATTTGGAGCATAGATAGCTTTTAACCCGGATTGACACATAAGCTGCTTTTTATCCCGAAAAATCCCACGGAATTAGCGAAAAAATCGAAATTAACGCGAGTGGAGCCGCGGGCAACAGCTAGTCTGTTATATTCAAGATACTTCCCCTCTATGTGGCATAGCTGAAGGACGGTTTCTTTTAAATCTACACTTCTTGCGCGAATTTCATGAAACCTCGAGGAAAATCTTGTTATTATCATTTCAATTATGTTCGCAAACGCTGTTTCATCGTCGTTGCATCCTGTCGTGTGCACGGATCGTTATGTGAGAAAAATGGACCATAACTGCCACTCCAGGTTCGTTTATATGTTCGTTGAGATGAATTCTATATTTACAAATAAATATAATAGATTGCGCCACCAGTGAATTGCATCACACTAACGGAGTTCTGACGTGATAAGCTACGTCTCTCAAAAAGCTCGTATAAATCGGTTTTCAATGCAAAAACTAATAAAATGCAAATTGACACTTTTAACTAGGTTGATTAATAAAATTCCTGAGGAATTTTTACATGGTCCTATGGAGGTTTAATTTTTATTTTAATATAATATATAGTATGATCTGCAATTAATATAATATAATACACACATTCATCCTGAAAAAAATGGGTGGATGACAGACGGCCGAGAAAAAGAGCCTTTTAGTATCCGTTCTTTTATGTTGAGGCACGTACCGCGCTTCGAAATTTTTGCAGAATTACTA
This sequence comes from Coenonympha glycerion, assembly GCA_963855885.1. Taxonomy (NCBI): domain Eukaryota; kingdom Metazoa; phylum Arthropoda; class Insecta; order Lepidoptera; family Nymphalidae; genus Coenonympha; species Coenonympha glycerion. The sequence continues at coordinate 693,935 of OY979635.1, forward strand.
TTTAATCAAACAGGAAAGATTAATTTACCGCTTATCCGGAAATCCGCTATTTTAAAAGAATCTGTATATTGGTTACAACATGCAGGAATTGGCCAAACACCACCCGTCTGGTCACTCGAACACGAAAGCATTGTTACCAAGCGAGCAATGCTACCACTACCCACCACATACAACTTTTCCAACACTTTTGACACACTTTTCGCCCCGACACCGGGACATCCTCAAGAGATGGTGACTCCACAATGTGAGCTTGTATAGTGCTTGACTGGTTCCTGCATGTTGTAGGTACCATACATATTCTTTTAAGGTGAAGCAGATTTTAGTAAAACAAATTAGTCTTTCCTGCTAATCATGAATTTCCGGAAAACAATGCCAGCTTCTATTCAATATTTATTGATCAAATCTAGCAGGTTTTTTATAGTCTATCTTTACAGCATGAAAACTTTTCCCGAATAGGCAGACTATTCGAAAGTATTGTATTAATATTAACATCATTTCAGTATCACTAAATTCCCTAGAGAATTAAAGTGAGTCGTGGAAGTTCGGGAAACTTTGCAATAAGGGGTTTCACGCGCTGGAAACATTTCGCGAAGACTTCTGGTGTTCAGACGCGCTGAGTCTATCATTGTGTTAGTTCGGTCCTTTATAATTCATTTAGACGCCTTGTAATTTGGTGACTTACTGCCGAATTCTGCGACTCGCTTCGTATATTGAATACGAAACTCGAATTTACATTAAACATGCCCTTCGAAATTGACTCAAAATTACGTTGTACAGCAGTTAAGCGCGCTCGGAAGCGAGTGGCAGGTAACGGGTTCTATTCCCGTCATGGGCTACTATCAGTGGATTTTAGGCATATAAAATGTTAAGCGCCAGTGAAATTAGGGCGCCAGTAGATTTAGGCGTCTAAAAATATTTAGAGCACCAGTGGATTTCAGGCGTGTAAAATGTAAAGCGCCAGTGGAATTTGAGCAAGTGTACGGTATAACCAAAAACTCTACTGAGCCGATTAAGGAACAGAGGTTTGCCAATTACGAAGCACTTAGCGTGGCCGCTCGTTGGTCGTGGTAATCATTGCAAAACGGAATACCTACTATTGTTTTCACTGTACGGACATTCCATTGCGAGTGAATGCCTTCGTCCTACAATAATAAATGATTGATACAATTTCGCATTGTGAAGTCAACTTCTCCTGAAGATGTCCCGGTGTCGGGACGAAACGTGCGTCGAAGAAAGTGTTAGAAAATTGTGTGTGGTGTTTCATGTGGGTAGTGTTCCTGCATATTGTACCATACAAAATCTTTTCAAGTAGCGGATTATAGCAAAACAAAATAATCTGTCCTGATAATAAAATAAGCTTAAGTTAAGGTTATCTATATTTTCCCGTAGGTAAATGTTACCTTAACCGTAACATAATAACCGTATGTTATCGTAATGACTCGAAAGGGATCGATTGCTACACAGCTTCGGCAACCAAACGTTGCCTAAATCGTTTGCCGGTAAGGGGGTAACCGGACATGACCGATGAGTTTCGATTCTATTTTGCTGGATGGAACGAAATTAAAAAAAACTAGTATCGATGATAGAAGTCATCGCGGGCATATTCACACCGTTCTTAAAACTTTTGGCGCCCTAGGGCTTCGGGTGCAATGTTTGGGTAATTTTAACCATTCCACGAGATTCCCCGTCGAAAAGCACTGCAAATCAAGGTGTCACAAAAAAAAGTCATGTGGCGCCCTCTATAGTGCCCCGGATGCCATGTTTGGGTGATTTGGACCATTCCACGAGATTCCCCGTCGAAAAGCACTTCAAATTGAGTAGTCACACGATTTTTATGAAAAAATTTAAAAAAGAGCTAAAATCATGCAAAAACACGGTTTTTTTGCCGATATCTCGGTCACTGACCATCCAAATTTCACCAAAAACTATACAGCTCCTACTCGGGTTAGTACTCCCAATCGATAGAAAAAACCCGAATTCGATATGTTGTTTGTAAGTTGAGTTATCGCTCCGACTAACTTTCTTGCTTGCTTGCTTGCTTGTCGACAGACTCAGGTTTTTTGAGGTTTTCTCGTGACTGAAAGCACTAATTTTGATTCGGTTTTCGCCAGGAGACTTGAAATTCTAAGCACAAACTTCTATCAGCGATACTCATGGGTCTAGAGATTAACCCTGGTCTGCCAGGTCAAAAAACTGTTTTCGAAAGTCAACCAAAAGCAATATATTTACTCCGGAACGGTGTGAATATGATGGAACGGTGTGAATATGAAAAGACGTGTAGCACTCGGAGACTGCCGCGGTAAAGCTATTGCATAGCATTTTGTATTAACTTCTATCAACGTCAGCGCACTCTATTGACAACCGCATGTCAGCGTCTGTCCATCGGTGGTGCTGGATTAATGTATGGAGGAATTCAATTCGTTTGTGCGATGCGAGTCGACTCGAAATTCGTACAAAATCGTGTACTAAACCCTCAGCTCATTTAGGAATCATACAATCCCAAAATGGAAAACCTACACGCTACAGTATCACATTCGTAGAACGTCCTGTGTAGCGTAGGAGTTCTGAAGAACCGTTCACTCCGTAGCGAACTATCATACGTGCTATAGCTTTGGTCTGGGGTAAAAGGAGTATTAAATTGAGCGTATACGTTTATTGGCTGTGAAATTTCCAATATATCGCTCTATTATTCTCGCACAATGCATTCCAGCTACGCTTAAGTCTTATAGAAATGTTCCCGAACAATATTGGTTTAACTAAGCGATAAAACTATATTTAAATTGAGACGTTTCGCGGTAGTATTCGAAATCGAATGTGTTACCAAAAAATACGTCTTTGTGTTAAAACTTTTTATTTTTCAAGTAGGTAATTCATATTTTTTCCATTGTACGGTAATTATAATTTAATGCATAACTGACTTTAAGTACATATGCATTAATACTTTTTACCAATTGTTTAGTGAGAAATCATAATAATATATTAAGCAAAGAAAAAAATGAGTTTAAACAATTAGTACCTGGATGACCGAGCTTCGCTCGGTTTTTTTTTGTAAATTGTAATTTGGGGTAGAAAAACTATATTTAGCCCGCGGACTCCGTTCCGCGTTAGAAATATTTTTGTCCCGGCCCGTTCGTCCCGTGTAATACCCACAGTCCCTTCCCCCACAGCGCCTGAATGCGACGCAATAGATACTGCCTATATTTAACTAACTAACTTTTTTATTTTGCTAGAGGCACAAATATTTTAAATTAAATTTCCGTTCTAAAAAACATATTTACAAAGATATAAATTAAAACCTTATGGGCTAACTAAGCTTCACAAAAAATATTTATTTTTTAACCACAATTTTAACACTAAAAGTCGTTATTGTGAGTTACCCGTAGGAGATAGGCAAATACTATCGCGGACTTTTTTACAGATTTTGATACGTTATTTAATATTGTGGAACATTGTTTTGTTCTATCCTCAATAGTTTCCGCAGCGTACGCGATGAAAGCAATTTTTTTTACGACTTGGATTACATTATTCAAGTTTAAGTAAAGATGCGTGACTAATTTTGGAATTTATTATAGCCTATGACACTCCACAATAACGTAGCTTTCTATTGGTGAAAGAATTTTGAAAATCGGTTCAGCAGATCCAGAGATTACCCCTTACAACGTCACAAACTCACAAACTCACAAACATCGTTACGCTACCTCTTTATAATATTAGTATAGATGTATTACATAGGTACTAATGTAATGATGAAATATGAAATAGTAGTTTATGAAACGGATGCATAATGGGGGGTATTAAAACATGAGTGTGAGTTTAAAAAACGAGCCGCAGGCGAGTTTTTTAATAGTATTACACGAGTGTTTTAATACCTAATTATGTAGAGTTTCATACACTATCTACGCTCAAATTATCATAAATCCAAACCATAAAATCTTGCTAACGTTTGTCGTAAATCCTTCACTTTGTTGGTAAAAGATTGTGGGTCATTTTTGTTGCAATTACTAAAATGTCACGTGGAGTTAAATTTTCTTTAGTAGGTTTCACTGCTAGACATTTTTCCGCGCTAAGTTTTGACTAAGTAAGTAACAAAAATAACACATTGAAATGTTAAAAGTTAGGTATGGCGCCAAAATTCAGTTGTAAACTGCGTATAGTCTGTTAAAAAAGTCATGAAACAAAAAAGAGTAGAAAAATATTTATACAAGTCAGATAAAGTATATTTTTAGTGGATAATTAAATAATCAAAAATTATACATAATTCTTTTCAATATTCTGTATGAACACACTTTTTAATCAGTCATATAAAGCAGGGAAAAATTATTGTTTCCGTGAAATAATTGTTGTCTATGGTCGATCATGGCGCATCCCATGACTACCAACTAAATGTTGTCTGTGGTCTCCATATATAAAAAACAAAATTTAGGATTCTCTCTTTTGGCTATGACGACCACAGAGAAAATAAGTTATTCCCTGGTCTGTGATGACGACACATAAAAATACTGGAACCCAGAGCCGAGTATCGTAATGGAAATTATACAATTATCTAGAGATATTTCCATAGTACAGTGATGTTATAATGAATCACTTTTTAATAATTATAGAAGTCTGTGAATAAAGTAGGTCAATATGTGACACATTTTGATTTCATAATTCGAACTTTAAGCAATGAGCGTAAATAAAATATTTTTCGATCTTATTGACCTAATAATAAAAAAAATATGAACTCGTAAGTATGGTTAAATAAAAATCACGAGTGTAATAATTAGTTTAATATTTATATATTATACAAATTCTTAATTTTTTACATTATATCAACCAATTATGTAAGTTGTTTTATTTATAGTGTTTAAAATTATCGCTGCCAACGGGACTTGAACCCGTATCCCCTAGCTATCACTGCTGGGTGCCCTACCAAATTGTGCTATGGATTATCTTGCTCTGTGGATAACACGATAATTTTGATATTGGGAAACTACGATTAAAAACCAATTTCAAAAGCCCATTATTTCTAATGGAGCTACCTACCTTTGAACGAGAGAATACCACCTTGCCCCTTTTAATGCTGTGCCCCCAAAACTCATTGCCATAAACCTACAATGTACAATTAGCCCACTATATGCAAAAACTAAATAAAATTTGAATTTTCGCGCCCAGTTCGTTGACTCCATAAAAAAATTAGTGTTACTTTCCGCTAATAGATGTCAGCAGAAAGAGTTATATTTATTGTGTCGTTAAAACAGTTGGATGCCTGGGCCATTATTGCTATTGGCCAATAGATGTCACGTTGTTTCCCAGATTTCAATATATCGGGATAACAATATGAGGTAAATGAGTATTGTTGAGCAGAGTTTCTATTAAAAATATGAAGAGTCATAAATGTTGTGCCCGCAAAACTCATTGCCATAAACTTACAATGTATAATTAGCCTACTATTAGCGAAAACTATATAAAATTTGAATTTTCGCGCCCAGTTCGTTGACTTCAAAAAAAAATTAGTATTACTTTTTGCCAATAAATGTCAGGAGGAGACATATTTTACCTTTAGCATTGCCGGCCGCGGCCATTAAAATTAGTTTCACTATTCCCTAATAGATGTCATGTTCCCAGAGTTTACTGTAATAATTTAACTTTTTGTCAATAGATGTCAGGTATAGAGCAATATTTTTTTATTGGAAAATTCGACATTTTCTAAAAATGAATCCTAGCTAGATCGATTTATCGCCCCCAAAACCCCCTGTATACTAAATTTCATGAAAATCTTTTCAGCCGTTTCCGAGATCCAGATTATATAGAAATATATATACTTACAAGAATTGCTCGTTTAAAGGTATAGGATATTTATTTTAAGGTGCCAAAAACATAATATTATACTAGCTGTTGTCAAATGCTTCGATTTATATAACCAAGCAGTAATACATCATTTTTATTTTTCTTTTTTTTTGGAATTTATATTTTCTTAGTTACATTGAGTGAGTGCCGCTAATTTTTCTTTTACAACTTTAGCCATACCCGGGTGGATCTTCTTCAGGAGCTGGATCGTTCTAAGTTGGATGAATTCGACGGCCGGCTGTAACCCGGCGGCTATGTTATCGGTTAGTCGATCTTGCTCGCCATCCGTTAGTTCATCATAGTACTTGGCGGCCTGTTCGAAGTTATCTGGACCAACCTTTTCGGTTATCTTAAGCAGTTTCGCATACCGCTTCTGCTTTATCGGCTCGGGACCGTGGAACGAATTGGGGTAGTAATTGGGAGCATCGAGGTTGTTGTCATCGACCGGTGAGACGCCATCTACATTATACGTAGCAACTTTCGCGTAAGGACAGTTAACAGGAATTTTCTGATGGTTGACGCCGAGACGGTAATTTTGAGTATCCCTGTAGGCCAGCCGACGACCCTCGTACAGCGTGCCCGGCGCACCGATAATACCTGGCACTAAATTCGCCGGTGAGAAAGCCATCTGTTCGACTTCTTTGTGGTAATTTTTGTAATTGCGATCCAAAACCATCTTGCCTATAATTGTTAGAGGATATTTATTTACAGGCCATAATCTTGTCACATCAAACATTTTGGATCCTTCTTTATCTATCTCAGACTGGTTCACAATCTGAAGCCCAACCGACCAGGTGGGATAGTTTTCGTTAGCGATGTCGTTATACATCCCTCGCATCAGATAGTCGGGGTCTGAGCCGCTGATGGAGACAGCCTCCTGCGAGGTGAGATGTTTGAGGCCGGCGTCCGGCTTGAAATGCCATTTCACAAAATGCATCTCCCCTTTTTTATTTTCCACTTGGAACGCGTGAATCGGAAAGGCGGGCATGTGTCGATAAGCTGCGGGGATGCCTCCGTCGCCGAACAGGAAGAAAGCAAAGAACATCGACTCGGGGACTAACGTCACGGAGTCCCAGAACATCGACATATCGCCAAAGTGCGTCGCCGGGTTTCTTTTCGGTGTATGCACGAACGTGGTGAAATGTATCGGGTCTTTGTAGACGTATATGGGAGTGTTGAATCCGATTAAGTCCAAGTTGCCCTCCTCGGTATAGAATTTGACTGCGAATCCTCTCGCTTCGCGGTTCAAGTCCGAGCTTCCTTTGTTTCCTGCGTTCGTGGAGAGCCTCACGGCAACCGGGGTCCTCTTTCCAATTTTTTCCAGGAAGCGACTTTTAATGATATGCGAGATGTTGGCGGTGCATTCGAAGTAGCCGAATGCTCCGGTGCCTTTCGCGTGGTTGATGCGTTCTGGAATCCTCTCCCGAGTCATGTGACTGAGGCTGCTCATGAAGTATTCATTGTTGATCAGAGGCTGGTTGAGGCTGCTGTGTGCTTCAGGGTACATGATTGGTGCGCCGTTATCTGACGTTAACACGTCAGGGGTCTGAAATATTGATAAATCTCCTTATAGTACGAGGGGGGTAGAAGGTTTGTTTATTCAGTTTTTCTTAAATATTTCAAAAACTATGCGATTTAGCGCAAAAGTGTCTCAAGGACAAGAGTAATCTATATTAAATTGCAAACAAAAATGATGGTAAGCGTAATCTTGCTAAAGTGAACAGTTCCAGAGAAATATTTCAGAAATATTGAAAAAAAAAAGAACAGAACAGAACAAACGCAGTTGCCGCTATGACATAAATACTATAAAATAGAATAAAACAAATATTTAAGGGGGCTCTTATACAACAAACGTGACTTTTATGCTCGTTTTTGATTTAGGAGTGTTTAGTTTAGGTACTTTAATACTATAGATGGGTCTTGGTGGTACGGAGCCCACAGTGCGCGACCTGCACTTGGAAAAATTGGTCTTTTTAGGGTTCCATACCAATTTGGTAAAAATGGAACCCTTATGGTGAGACTTTCTCCGTCCGTCCGTCCGTCCGTCCGTCTGTCACACTCGATTATTTCAGTAACTATCAAAGCTATCGACTTGAAATTTGGAATAGTTGTAGGTTATAGTGACCCAACGCCATTGCACCCCTAAAATATTGAAAATTGTTTTTATTTATATTTAAAAAGGGGGGAAAACCGGGACTTCGAATTTTCAAAATGAGATAACAATATTGAATGGGGTATCATATGAAAGGGCGTTACTTGTGTATTCTAAAAGCGATTTTTATTTATTTTTATGCCCGATAATTTTGGATTTATTGAGCAAACTGTCGAAAAAAATACCGTTCCCCCCCCCTTATCTCCGAAGTTTATCAATTGAAAAATCTGAAATAATTATGATTAATAGACATTAATGTATATTTTACAGGAAAAATAAAATCAACTCCCTAAGTATTATACTTTTTTTGATAACAACAATAAACCACCAAAAACAAAGTTACGTTTGCGGTTCGCCAACAAAAGTACCTACATGTAAATTATACTCGTAAATTCATGAACAAAAGTGATTCTTTTAATGTTTTACTTCTTTTATGGTATGGAACCCTCGGTGCGCGAGTCCGACTCGCACTTGGCCGGTTTTTTTTTTTACGCCATACAAGTTAGTAAGTACTTGACTGCGATCTGACCTGATGGTAAGTGATGATGCAGCCGAAGATGTTAGCGTACTAAATTGGAAGGGGTAAGTTATGTCACCCCAACGGTTTCTACACAGCATCGTACCGGAACGCTAAATCGCTTGGCGGTACGTCTTTGCTGGTAGGGTGGTAACCAGCCACGGCCATAGCCTCACACCAGACCAGACCTGAGCCCGTGGCGGGAATCGAACCCGCGACCTCCCACTCGAATCCGAGCGTGCGTCCCCTGCGCCACGGAGGTCGTGTCTAATGTTCCAAAAAGATAAAACTTACCTTTTTCTTGTTCTTGTAGCAGAGAAGCTGGTCCCTTATCGGATCCCATTTGTTACATTGGTCACCCGCCGCCGCCGCTGCCACGGCCGCCAGGAAGAGCGCAACCCTCAACATTATCAATATCTAGATTCTAGATAGAACGTAGATACTTATGCGGCGGCGTGTTCCAGATGAACACTGTATTGCTGTCACAAGTGGCTTATTTTATACCAACTGATTTTTAGGGTTCCGTACCAAAATGTTATTTTTCTCTATTGATATATCATGACATTCTTCTCAGTGCAGGGCACGTTTGAACACTCGTAAACTTAGCTTTAAGTCGACTTGTAGCTATCACCATATGTATGACAAATATCATATTGACGTTTTACAAGTACTGAACGCTAGGCCTATCTGAAATCAAGATATTTTGAGTTTGAGTTTGAATGGTGTAATGGATGGAAGCCGCTGTAACAACATGTGAGATATTCACAGTCAATTAATTCAGAAACGACTAAAGCTATCGATATATGAGATAAATTGTGGGAAATAGTTGCCCAGCGTCATTGGAATAAAAATACAGAAATAATCGGAAGTTTTATAAAAGAAGTAACAATAATATTGAATTCTTTTTATTGCTTTGAAATTGAGCTATCATTCTGTATAATGATCCAATTTAAACGTCGATAACTATTTTATAGTTACCAAATTAATTAATTGTGACAGACAGACATACAGACGGACAGATGAAATAACACCATGAGGGTTACATTTTCACCATCATAGTATAACCCTTAAAGGGAGGAAAATCGGGAGTTTGATAAGTCAGATAACACTATCTGAATATTTCTATTTAAATAGGTACATATTGATGCGTAAAAGTTTTTGATTTCTCATGCCCCTTAATATCTCAGAAGTATACTTACATAAAAATCTGAAAGAAGTAAAGTCAATAGAGGTTAGTGTGTATTTTACCGGAAAATATAGCTTGTCCAATTTTTGTCGATATCAACCATAAACCAGAATATAGACTAAGTTTGTTATCTTACCATTTTAATTATTCTGTAGTACAGAACCCTCGGTGCGTGAGGAGGACTCGCACTTTCTCTCCTATTTCTTTTTGTTTACACATTGAACAAATAATGTAAAAAGAAAAATGAATATTTTTCCGCAGAACGTCTTTAACAATTATTAATGTTCAAGGTCTCTGCCGTTTACACACCTGTTATGATTCTTATAAAATATGACTTATAAGTATCGCGATAATATCATAAAAATGTAAAAAATATATGTACCTATGTTTGTAATGTGTATGTACGTTAGTTACTCCTTAGCACGCCTTAATTACTGATTATTACTGAACCTTTTTGGCTGTTAATATGTAGTACTAGCAAACCCGGCGAACTCCGTTTCGCCACCAGATTTTTATGTCAGGCTTCGTTTTATGTAACATTTTTTAATTTTTAATTTTTTTTTAATTTTTCCTGAATTTTCTTTGCTATAAACCTCACGGATCCCGAGACCTTTCCAACGAATGCAAAACCGTGGAAATCGGTTCGTGCGTTCTGGAGTTATAGCGTCAGGAAGGAAAACCCGACTTATTTTTATATATAGTAGATAGATAAACACAACCCACATGGGGTAAAATGAGTATGAAAGTTTCTATTCGATTGACAATGCTTTGGTTATAACTATTTTAATTTAAATAGCGTAGCACTATAAATACGAAAGTAGAATATTGTAGTTTTTACATACCCTCTACTTTTGCACGCGAAAATTTTAGAAAAGTTGAATCAACGTAGATGAATCCGCAGGAAAAATTAGGTAAGATTTAAAACAATCATTTCAACCATCTTTTATAAAAATGAAACAACTGTTCAAAAAGTAAATATTTATTGTAACACAAATTGAAACTACAGAATTCGTCGGGCGTTTTTGTGTTGGGTAAAAACTATTGAACAACACAACAGTAACATAACCGACATTTCACACTGTTAATGTAACCGACACCTCGTGTGAAAGTATTTCTTGCATTTCTTAGATTGAATCGTTGGAAAGATTGAATGTGCGCTACTAAGTTACCGTAATAGACACCTCTGTTTGAGATGGGGAAAAAATGAATTTACGGCACTGTTACCGAACCAACGTCTCTGTTGTTTTCACTTCTGTCGGCAATCCTGCTCCTAGATCGTGTAAGAGAAGCGTATACATCGTTATCGTAATCGCTTACAAAGGAGAATGGAAATGGAGAGAATTTTCTTACATGAAAATTGCGGTATACCTTGCGTCTTAACCAAATCAAAAACATTAGAAATATTTTCAACATTATGTAAAAAAAACCGGCCAAGTGCGAGTCGGACTCGCGCACCGTGGGTTCCATACCATAAAAGAAGTAAAACATTGAAAGAATCACTTTTGTTCATGAATTTACGAGTATAATTTACATGTTGGTACTTTTGTTGGCGAACCGCAAACGTAACTTTGTTTTTGGTGGTTATTGTTAGTATCAATAAAAGTATAATAGTTAGGGAGTTGATTTTATTTTTCCTGTAAAATATACGTTTATTCCTATTGATCATAATTATTTCAGATTTTTTGATTGATAAACTTCGGAGATAAGGGGGGGGAACGGTATTTTTTTCGACAGTTTGCTCAATAAATCCAAAACTACCAGGCATAAAAATAAATAAAAATCAGTTTTAGAATACACAAGTAACGCTTTTTCATATGATATCCCACTCAATATTAATATCTCATTTTGAAAATTCGAAGTCCCGGTTTAATCGAGTGTGACAGACGGACGGACGGAGAAAGTCTCACCATAAGGGTTCCATTTTTACCAAATTGGTATGGAACCCTAAAAAGATTAGTTAGATATTAACAGGGCAATTGTAATAATCTGATTTTCTAAGTGGTTAATTTTCTAAGTTTTATAAGTGGCATGGCGGTTCCACATGTTTCGAAACGTTTAATTACTCTTTTTAAACCCCTAAATACTTTTGAACCCCTTTTCACATTTCACTAACATAAAAATATGTAATATTAAAATTTTAAAGAAGAATCTTTATGGATACGTGCGTGTGCTTGAGACGCAGGGTGACGCAAATCTAGCCCATTTTCTGGCATTCTCCTTTTGCCCGCAGATTGGTTGGATTATTCACGTCAGCCAGTCGGGGGGCAGAATTCGCTAACGATTACGATAACTATGTATACGTTTTTCTTAAGCAATCAGACCTCTGGTCGGTGCCGCGTCATTTTATTTTTACTAAAATCGCTGTCGCTGGTCGTACCTTGGTAAACTTTGACATCGATCTTCATTACCAGTTCTTAACATAAGTGATCGCAATCCAAAGTTCTGGATGCCATAAAGTCTCGGTTCACAGGTTTATGTGTGTCGTAAACCGCTTTGCCGACGCAACGGTTCACCGCTTTATGACTACAAGATGCTATCTAGCTTTGATATTCTACGTATTGACGGTGGACCTCTCAAGCTCATGTGGTGCATGAGGAAAGTCCCAATTTCGAGTCCCGGCATAATTAATGGTTATGTTTGAGGTTTTTTTACGGTCTCTACTGACTAACGTCTGTGGTTGATTATTATTTATCATCATACAGTCCAGAAAGACTCTCGTGGCACTTGAATGACATTGGCAGGAGGGCGTTGTTATAGAACAAAGACAGCCAGAAAATTAAAATCTCCTCAATTTACTTCAATTTTAGTTTTATTTTAGTTATTATTAAGAAAAAAAACACAATACACAGTAGCGATATACCGACAGAGCGAACTATCAAACACATATCGCAAGATAGCGGCGTTAGATCCAATTTTGATAGCCATTGTCGCACTGTAACAGCATGGGCTAAATACATAGTGTTAGAGGTCCGGTGCGATGCTGCGTAGCAACTGACTGGAAAAAATCCCTTCCTAGTTAGTTCAGTACATCCTCGGATACATCGTCACTCACTTCCAGATTATATTCCCGTCAACGCACTATTTGTTATTTTATTATTTATTGTTTGTAAACTGAATTCCAAAAAAAAATAAAGGCTCAAAACATTAGCTTGAGCTATGTTTACTACCAAATAACACAGCTTTTGAAGACCTCCGTGGCGCAGGGGACGCACGCTCGGATTCGAGTGGGAGGTCGCGGGTTCGATTCCCGCCACGGGCCACTTTGGAATTTTATAATTTTTAAATTGGCTCATGGTCTGGTTTGGGGGGAGGCTTTGGCTATAGTTACCACCCTACCAGCAAAGACGTACCGCCAAGCGATTTAGCGTTCCGGTACGATGCTGTGTAAAACCGTTGGGGTGAGTTCACTTACCCCTTCCAAGTTAGTACGCTAACATCTTCGACTGCATCATCACTTACCATCAGGTAAGATCGCAGTCAAGTACTAACTTGTATAGCGTAAAAAAAAGCTTAAGTTAATCTTTAAGCTGTCACAACTAGCCCCAGCACAAGGTTATATCCCCTGAGGCCACAGTTATTCCCTTAATGCACCATAAATCTAACAGCCAGCTCTAAATCGCGGTACATGTGACGTCATACTTCTCTCCTGTAAATCTTTTTTTTTTATTATAGATAGGCTTGCGCTTGACTACAATCATATCTGATGGGCAGAAATGATGAGGTCTAGGATGGAGCGCGCTTGCCTAGAAAATGCCCATTCACTCCTCTCATGAAGGCACCCAGGTTGTACTTGGCTGGGAACACAGAAGCTGCCGTGCTATTCTGCAAAACAGTGACGAGCGTACATCTATGCATCTATGAATTTGTCAGTTGTAATAGAGTACAATTTTGCATGCCATATTCGGGTTGGCAGCTGTCTGGCAGCTATTTCATTTTGTAGAATAGCACAGCTGGAAGGGTGTTCCACACCTTAGCGGTACGTATCAGAAATGTGGAAGAAAATCGTTTCGTTCGAGCTTGCTGGGCATCAACCACATAAGGATGCCACTTCTCCCGGCGTCTTGCGGTTCTATGGTAGAAAGGTGAAGGAGGAACTAGATTGTGGAGTTCTTGAGCACACTCTCCAAAGTATATCCTGTAAAAAACCGCTAAACAGGCAACCTTGCGTCGGCTTTTCTCTAAATCTTCTGCTTATTTCAAGCTTAAATGGAAACAATGAGTTTTGTAGCAAAAACTATGCTGACATGGTCAACGTTGCTTTGCCATATAAATTGTTTCTCCCTTAAGGAAATACGAATATAGTTAATGTCCTATTCTCAGACCTGTCGAATACACACAAAAAAAACATAGTCGAGTGTGACAGACGGACGGAAGGAGAAAGTCTGACCATAAGGGTTCCATTTTTACCATTTTGGTATGGAGCTCTAATAAAAATCGGTCAAGCCAAGGTTTCCGTAAAAACAATGTGACATGAGAGTTTTATGTATTAGTCTATTATTCGTTTAGTTATCAGGTTATTAGGGTTTTTATATATAAGTCTATAATAATTAGTCAAGTTATAATAAGGTTAGTTATTAATTTTTTGTCTGATCATCTAGGGGTATGAAAAAAGCTTACGACTTATTCATCGACTTACTGAATTTTGACAAAAATTCCTTAAGAATCGGTCAAGTCGTTTTGGAGGACTTTTGTTAAGAACACTGCAGTGACACTGTACAAAAAAATTTGCACTGCACTGCGATCGTCGTCCTGAGACAGTGCAGTGCTTCGCCATTATATCTGAACAACTGAACTTCAGAACATAATAAACGCCTTAGGGAGGCAACAGGCGACCCTCGAGCAGGCAGCTTTCTCGCGCAACGAATTTCAATCGCTATTCAGCGCGGAAATGCTGCCTGCATAATAGGCACCCTTCCTAGGGCTTGTGCCCTTTTTATTTAAATTTGTAGTATCTTAATAATTCTTAATTTTAATTATTTTAATTTTTAAGTTGTTATTTTCAATAAATTATATACGAACTATATCTGACTTCAAATTAGCGTGACTTACAATGAAATGCACTAATGTTAGTAATAGTTTTTGCCGCGTTGACCTTTTTGTTGGCGGTAAACTAATAAAAACGAAGTAGCAAAGAACTTTGTCGGTCCAATAATAAAATAAATTCTTATTTCACACTTATTGGATTTAAAATATAAGCGATTGGCGGATGAGAAATACAGTCTTGAGCGTCAATTTACTCTGAAGTGAAGTCCGGGAGTTTACAATTTTTGAAAGCTGAAGTCTACCAGAGAGGAATTGGACTGCTGAAAAAAACTGCAGGAATTTTCATATTATTACGAGCTCTGGACCTAATATTTAGAACATGCTCTAAGGAAGCTTTTCCACTGGAGATGTCTTTCATAAGCTATAAATCAAATCATATGGGTGTGGGTGTGTTGGATACAAAATGTAACAATTCTGGTGACAGACGGAAGCACGAGATTTACTACAGTATAATAAAATATATGTGGGTATCAAAGGTTTTAATTTGATATGGCAGATAAATATTTAAAAAACTTGAAATTCAGTGGGCTATAAAGGAAGACTACCAGTCATGATAACTTGCCAAAAAATCATTTTTGTCCCATCATCATCACATCACAATCGATATCGTTATTCGTTTTGGATACACGAAAAATATAGATCGTATAGCGAAATTCGATTTACCCATTTTGAGTTCAACTGCTACATCATTTTGATATGTAAACTGATGCTTTGCTTCTTTTTATAGCCAATTTGACTTTCGAAATAAAAAAAACCGGCCAAGTGCGAGTCGGACTCGCGCACCGAGGGTTCCATACGCTCGGTGCGCGGTGCGTTATTCGAAGCCCCGGTTTTCCCCCCTTTTTAAATAAAAATGAAAACAATTTTCAATGTTTTATGATTGCAATGGCGTTGGGTCACTATTACCTAAAACTATTCTAAATTTCAAGTCGATAGCTTCGATAGTTACTGAAATAATCGAGTGTGACAGACGGACGGACGGAGAAAGTCTCACCGTAAGGGTTCCATTTTTACCAAATTGGTATGGAACCCTAAAAATGAATCATCGTTCAGTCAAAATACTATCAAGCAACGTTTATAAGTTACTGACTTGTACCACACTCGAGAGTTTTCTAAGCAAAATAAAGTGCTAGTACCGCAAAGAGGTGTGCCCAAGGGTCAGCGGATATTGAAAAAACCGCTCCACCCTTAGCCGCTGCTGCCCACCGCGCATTTTTTATTTATTCCTACCACTATCGTTGAATACTCTACCAGCAGGTGTGAAAACAAATTATCCAACAAGTTGAGTTGTTTTTGGTATGGCATAATTAGATGGGTTATGTGCATAATTGATGATTAAACGAACTTACCTGTAAGTGAAGCTCTATCACAATTATGTGAATACATTTTATTCGAAAATAATAATAAACACAATCAGGTATACTTTCATTGTACTGGCAATTTCGCACTTTTATTTATTTTGTTTTTTAAAACTGACCACCCTGATGGACACGCTGTCCCAGCCTACGTCCGCGCCATGCTTCATTCTTTAGAGAATATTTAACAAAATTTTCGTATTATACTCATGGGTTTTGGGTATGGGAGGGACCTTATATTATTATTTTCGAATAAAATGTATTCACATAATTGTGATAGAACTTCACTTACAGGTAAGTTCGTTTAATCATCAATTATATTTCATACATTTTATTCTTCAATAATAATAAACACAATCAGGTAGATGTTTAGAGATGAAAATTTTTGTTAAATTATGGACATTAACAGATAGTAAATTGTTTCCTATTATAATAGGAAATAGGTCCTCTTTATACCACAGAAGTATTTAATTAACACAATCTTTTCGTTCAATTCCTGGATCAATAAACCAGTCACATTACAAATAGGTTTAATTTATATTTAGATAGATTATAATGATTAATGATTAGAGAGCAAAAGAGCTATTGCGACAGAAGCATCATCGCTCAATAAGAGGTTATAAAACTTAGGTAACGTCCGTAATGGTTGTTACCAGCAGACTGCTTTTCTGATGAGGTCAAGCAACAAACTACGTGCTCGCCGAGGAAGTGTTGCGTACTTGGTGCTGAGTACACTGAAACGCAGACCTCTCTCGTGAGAGATTATATTCCTCGGCAGACACGTTCTCACGGTGGTCTGCCTGCAGGCGACCTTATGAGGTCGCTTCAACATTATCAGGAGGTTGTCTATTATATATCTTGGTCTAAGATTTTGTAAACGACATATCGATTTGTTTTTCAAAGCTGTGGCAAATTTTTATACTTTCTCTTCAGTTTTGATTATGGTATAATTAAAACTGGTTCGCCCTGAGTAGTAGCTGGCGTTGTATAAACTCAATAATTCCCTTGAATTATATAAAAACAATAATACTAACTTTAACTAATGCTAATGTTTTCATTCTGTGCTGTGTCTACTGCCTAAAGCTAAAAAAGTTACAAGATCAGCAAAGCAAAGTTACGGAATGAATAAACTCTTATTAAGGCCCATTGAGCAATGTGTTAGCATACTATATTGTGTGCTACTATGTGGTGTTTGATGTTAATTTATCTATTCATTTTCGCAATATAATATATATATATATATATATTTTTTTTTTTTATTTGACCCAAAATCATCAGCAGAAATTAAACTCAATGCCGAATGATAACAAGTAATCGTACCATATGCTACGTCGTTAACAAGTTGTTCTGTTGGAAATTACGAGGTTGACTTATAATGTACGGATTGTACGGATCTCAGTCGTTATTAAAGCAGTATTGCCACAAAACTTTGTAAATAACACAAAATTTTTGAAACATATAGATTATTAAAAATTCCAACAAATTTTTTTTTTTTTTTTTTTTAATGCCTTCAGAGAACTTCCTCCAGTAATTCCTATGAATTGTGGTTCTCTAGGGAAAGACCATATTTATTTATTTATCATCAATAAATGTACTATAAGAAGTAAGTCTTTTGACACCTTATGTAAAAGAAGGAAATCCAAAGTTGTAGAGGTCCTTAGACGATGTATGTCTAAAGCATTGTCTATAATAGTATTTTTAAGCATTCTACCTCTAGAAGAATGTATAGAAGAGCAAAGGTAAACTTGGTGTTCCAAAATGTTCAGAATGCGTCTGTTTCTAAGACGTCTGGGTTCATATTGATTACATTTCGCATTATTGCAAGAAGCGATAAATGCAATAACTGGATTGAACTCTTTGAATAACTTTGAAGTATATAATTTTACAGCGATAGCTTAATCCCATTAACTGGATGTAACTCTTGGTCAGCTTTTGATTATCTTTAATTTCCATATAAGAAACAATTAACCCAATCGTTTAAATGAGGATATTTGATATCCTCTATGCAACTGATGTAAATCATGTGTATCAAAATAGATGTATCGAAAAATATGGCCATCAACTCTGTAAAGAGGTATTTCGATTCATCTTAACGTTAATTATTACAAAAACAAAAATCCCTCTAATGAAAAGAATTAGTCTTCATCTAGACCGGGAAATCGTGTGAATCACTAGTTCAACCTTTTAGGTTTAAGGGAGTTAGATGACTTAAAAAATGTTTTGTAACCACTGGCCATCTGATAGGATAACCGATGATGGACGAACAGCTGCGTCTAAAGTCTAATTTTTCTTACGGGCTACATTTTTTGTTTCTACAGACGTTCTGTGTAACCCCATCCATACCTAATAGCTGGAGAAGTGGACTTTAGGACTTTTAATCGGAATTAAGCTTAACTCTTAGATGATACAACGAGTTAAGCGTAAAATTTTTTTTTTTTTTACGGAATTTGAATTGTTACATAATTCACGTCATAGTTTGCGGTTGGGTAACGATACTGCCATATCGTCAGAAATTAACATAAAACCAGGAAACTGAGCATGTTTTGAGGGTAGTAAATAACTTTAACACTCTAACACCTAACAAATCTTCATGAAAAAACCGCGGTAAGTATCTGAGATGAGTCACAACTTCTTTATGTATTTTACCAAGGATGAATCGGTACTTTAAAATAAGATTCTTCAGTTCACAGGCATAAAACCCTTTTTAAGTATTCGCTTGTAAGCTGTTCTATGAACTATCAATTTCAAAGGATTTTGAACTACAAATTCATTCAACGCCTTTAAATTTAGAATGTATCTTTTACCACGTAAGATTTTGAGGTTAGACACATCTTAACTATAATCGAACATACTTGACTCACTCCCACATTATCTCACCCAAAAAAGAAATGTCGATTGTCAAAGACATTTGTCACTTTTTCTTTGTTGTGAACGTGTAAGGCGGTACACTGTGTTAGTGTACGATTTTTAAAATGGTATTATGTAATAATAATTTTTTGGAGCTAGTTCCTTAATTTGTTCAATTCATTAAAATATTTTATTGAATGTACGTACATTTGTACACCTAGTGAAAGTCAAAAAATAGTCTTCACTTATTATAACTCCCGAAATTCTAGATCACGTTATAGATCGTGACGGATTCCTTGTCAGTGATATGTAACCAATAAACTTCAAAATGTTGAAGACAACTGGCATATAGGTACCTTAATGTCTAGCGTCGTCGATGAATCTGGTCCTTGTTGTGGCTGATGCTGGAGACTCGCTGCCACGTCGCATCTTCCTCGCGGCTGATCGCCAATACTCAAATGTGTCACGCCCCCCCCTGCTGGCCGAGCCGTAACGAGAGGGGGCCAGCTAGTTTCTCGAGAAACGAGATTGCGCTGTCCCAGCGGTGGGTGTCGATAGCAAAGTCGCCCGCCGCGCCCTGCTGGTTTCTTTATTTACAACACCTGACGATCAGTAACCATTGAAACTAGTATAATGCCCGAAACTATTTCTCCGAAAAAACATCTGGTCCCGTTCGTGAACTTTAATTACTTGTCATTTGTCGAAACAAAATGTCATTTGTCAATACTTAAGCTTCTTCTCAGTTCAGGACGCGTTGTGGTTTAAGATTTTTATTAGTTTCAGAAGGAATTTAACAATTCACTTCAATGAAACTTTCAGACTAATGGTACATTATACATAATATTGTTAACTTATTGAGTTTTGAGCTAATAGTTAAATTATCATCCCATTACACAATCTGAACATTAATTTTTGAAAGTAAGTAAAATTATTTTCCACCACAAAATCTAAACATTATTGTTGTAGGTACATAGTTAGAAAAGTTCGACGCGTTGGTACCCTCGTGGAATTAGTTTTTAAGTCGTGAAATAGTTATCACTGATAAAAGGCTATAACGTTTAACTGGCTATTCATAAGCCAGGCAAGTATATCAAATAAACTATTTGATTCTTTGCAATGAAGGTCGGCTAGAATTTTACAACTGTCGGGACTAACCATTAATATAGTTCTTGTGACTGAGCGCCGATAGCAATTCGGGATCAAAGTCCGGGAGGTCATGCGGAGCCACTTGTAGTGAAGCCGAGAACAGCGCCACACCGACATCGTCCCCCGTTGGTATCCGCAAAGTCCTTTGAGGTTTTTTAAAATCCTTCGTGTTGACCCGCAGTCAACCTCCAGGAGCATTGACGCATCATGCTATGCTTTCGTGGTATCCTCAACGTGATACCCTCCAAGCTAGCTTAGAGATGCCTGGACTATTTCGCGCATCATGCTATACTTTCGTGATAACCTCAATGTGATACCCTCCAAGTTAGCTTAGAGATGCCTTAGGATTTCAATTTTTGGACACACTTTCGTCAGCATTGATATTTGAGTTGATGTGATATCTGGGAAAAAATGTTAATTTTCACTTACCCTCTTTCCTCGGAGTCTGACGAAGATGAATGCACAATTATATGATTTGATTTGATTTTATTTTTGTTATAATAATAAATTTTACTAGCGTCTAAACATTATCAGTATAGAAAATTAAGCAAGTTTTAACACTGAAAACTTAATTTTTTTTACTTTGAACCTAAATTAACAAAAACGAGACGTGTTTTTGTAGTCGAGTGCTCATTGCCGCGCACAATAAAAGAATGAAGCATGGCGCGGACGTAGGCTGGGACAGCGTGTCCATCAGGGTGGTCAGTTTTAAAAAACAAAATAAATAAAAGTGCGAAATTGCCAGTACAATGAAAGTATACCTGATTGTGTTTATTATTATTGAAGAATAAAATGTATGAAATATAATGTATATAAAATTACATTTCAAATTTGAAAAACAAGTTCCTAGAATATTTTGGTTTCGAAACAGGGGTCCATATTGGGACCACTGTTATTTTTAATATATATAAATGACATAGGAAATTTAGGCTTGATTGGAGATGTATCACTTTACGCCGACGATACATGTTTATTCTACTTCGGTAACTCAATACACGAAATAATATCAAATGCTCAAAACGATTTAGACTTATTGAACGAATGGTTCCAATACAACTTACTAACCATAAATGTCTCTAAAACTTCATATATGATTTTCAGTGCAAAAAATAAAAAGATCCCTACTTTTAATCCACTAACTATTGATAACCAAAACTTAATACATTCTGATTCAGAAAAATATCTTGGTTTAGTTTTAGACCCAAAATTAACATGGCGAAGTCATATAGACAACCTACAATCAAGAATAGCATCGCTCACTGGAGCCTTGCGTAGATCTTCCCGATGTATACCACCAAAAGTCCGTGCCATCATATATAACTCACTAGCAAAGCCCGTAATAGAATACTTAATAGAAATATGGGGAAGTGCTTATCCAACAAATTTAAAAGATCTCCAAATTTCACAAAATAAGCTCCTTAAGACCTTATTTCAATTAGATTACCGTTTTCCAAGTAAAGAACTCTATAAGAAAACAAAGATTATGTCTATCACTCAACTTTATAAATACAAAACATGTATATTAATTAGGAAAATACTTACTGGAGCTACACATACTCAAATAACATTTAAAACAAAATCATACTTAAACAGTAGAAGCAAATATAAACTTCAAATACCGTTACGAAGAACAAATTACGGAACGAAAACCATACAAGTTGAGGGAGCACTGTTATATAATAGCTTACCAAAGGACGTAATATGTGACAAGTCATTTGTATCTTTTAAAAAAAAACTAAAAAAACATTGTTTTGATATTTAATCATGCATGCCACTTTGCTTTTAAATGTGTTCACACAATTTATTTAAGAGTTTACCTTATATATTCGTTGTTAATTTCTCATCAAGTGAAATTATTGTATTTCTTTTGAGAATAAACGTCTTTAAACCTAAACCTAAACATTTTTGTTTGCACTCTCTCGGCCGCTTATGTCATTCAAATACACAGTCCGGGCGCACTTGCCTTACTTATGACGTCATTCTTTGTGATGTAAGCAAGATGCGCTGCTCTTTAGATAAAAAAAAACTCCTATACAATATTCACAATAAATAAATTATAAAAAAAAAAGTTATAAATAAATGTGGCGGCCCGGGTCGGCACCAGAACAATTCAGATTCTGGGCTCCGAGGGCCTACAAAGATTTGGCAAGAAAGTGTTCTAATTTTAAACGCTGATGTTTCTTCAAACGGTGCAGTATTTCTTGCCAGGCCACAGTGAGGAGAAGTTATCTTTGTTAACAAGACCATTTCATGTATATTTGACATAGCCTTGTTAATTGGTCTACTTCAGTTATCAAAGTATTCAGGGGTATTATACCTTTCGCCCGTCGTATCAGCATATTTGAATTGCTTGGGAAAAGGGACATATAGAAAGAGTGTCATTGATTTGAATAATTCTGTAGTGTTCCTACGAAACTTTACATTTTCTATTTACGAGTAGGTAGTTCTGACGTTTTTCTCATCCTGCCTTTTGACCGCAGACGCTGCTGGCACAGGCTTTACGATTTAAGATTTAACACCAAATTGATTGTAGTACTCAGCTTTGGCTGCTGGTTGTGCCGGCAGTTTGCATTCTGTGGGTTCATTTTTTATCGTTAATTTTGTAAATTAAAAAAAACGAATGCAAAAATCCTGTTTTTGCATTCTTTTTGCACAAGTTACCAATCTAGGTCAGTATGGTAACATGTCAACATGCCATGCTAGTTGCTAACTTGTGCAATAATAATACAAACATAGGATTTTTGCCTCCGTTTTCTTAGTTAATAACTCAGTGAGGGTTTAACAAACAGAACGATACCTACACAATCAGCCCACTGATGTATTACTGTTTACCATTTTTTAGGGTTCCATACCAAATTGGTAAAAATGGAACCCTTATGGTGAAACTTTCTCCGTCCGTCCGTCAGTCCGTCCGTCTGTCACACTCGATTATTTCAGTAAACCTGAAATTTGGAATAAATGTAGGTAATTGCGGCACGCCGCCATTGCAATCATAAAAAATTGAAAATCTTTTTTATTTTTATTTAAAAGGGGGGGTAAACCGGGTTGTTGAAATTTCAGAATGAGATAACAATATTGAGTGGGATATCATATGAAAGGGCGTTACTTGTGTATTCTAAAACCAATTTTTATTTATTTTTATGCCTGATAGTTTTCGATTTATTGAGCAAACTGTCGAAAAAAATACTGTTCTCCCCCTTATCTCCGAAGTTTGTTGTCGCCCATGACTAGCGTGCCTTGTTTACGGTTGCGCAGATGGCAGCATTGGGCCGGAAGCGCCAGTTACGCGCGCGGTGGCGCCACTTACGCGCTCGGTGCCGCCACTGTCGCGCGCAGTGGCGCCACTTCCGTTTATTTACTTGTACAAAGGATAGTACGAATGTATAAAAAGGGCGAAACGGGGAGAACCGATTCAGTGTCGTTGCAGTCTGTTTAGAGTCTGTTTCGAGCGTTGTTTTAGTCTTGTTCGAGTCTTGATCGAGTCTTGTTTTAGTAATGGCAGTCTTGTTTTAGTAACGTGAGCAGTAACGGTTAAGTAAAAGTGTAAAGTGAGAAGTCAACGTAGTATCTCGTAATATCAGAAGTGCTCAAGAACCACGTGTCCCGGTATGCCTCGAGAAGAAAGGCATAAACGCAGGCGGACATCCAGTTGAATTTGGTAACATTTTTCTTTGTTAAGTAGCAGCAGTGATGCTTACATCATCGGAAAAGGAATAAGCGACGCTGTCAAAGTGAGTTAAAACATTTTATTAGTCTCAGTTATTTTATCTGAATTTGGCCCATTATCGGATAATGTTAATATGTGGCTAATGGGTAAAAGCGCAATTAGTTTGGTTGCTTAGAATAAATGTTTTTAAAATCCCATTGACGTGCCGTGGAAAGCACATTTTTGATAAAATAAAGATAACTGATTGTTACTATTTACATGATAAATCTTTTGCGCGTCAGAGCATGCATTAACGTTAAATATGAAAATGATCATTTTTCCGAAAGTTTTCACATAAATAAGTTGCGTTCGTGATTCATTAAAATCAGGAGAGGCCGAACGATAAATAAGTAAACACATATTTGATAGCTGTCAACATTATGGTGTTTTGTGATCTTATAAGTCGGATGTTGTCAAGGTGATATTTCGACTAAATGGTTGATTTTTGTTGTCTAATGTATTTGCTTCGAACATAAGATTTACAGTGTGATGCGAAATTGTACCAGATATCCGAGTGAACACTGGTATAATGGTAACCGTGAGCCACGACCCTCGATGGCGGGTCAATACACGCTCAAGTTGACAAGTTGCCACATTCGCACTGTAGCATCTTGTGTTTTGTTGTAAAGGAAAGGTGTAACGGAATAAAGAATATTCTGAATTCAATGTACACATTCAGAATGATCGTAACGTCGAGTTTCCATTTGCTTAAATTATTATCTTCTGTTCTCAGCAATTACACCAGACAAATACGCAATTCGGGACGAATGCGTGTGCAGGAGGGCCGGATGTTGTCGCCCATGACTAGCGTGCCTTGTTTACGGTTGCGCAGATGGCAGCATTGGGCCGGAAGCGCCAGTTACGCGCGCGGTGGCGCCACTTACGCGCTCGGTGCCGCCACTGTCGCGCGCAGTGGCGCCACTTCCGTTTATTTACTTGTACAAAGGATAGTACGAATGTATAAAAAGGGCGAAACGGGGAGAACCGATTCAGTGTCGTTGCAGTCTGTTTAGAGTCTGTTTCGAGCGTTGTTTTAGTCTTGTTCGAGTCTTGATCGAGTCTTGTTTTAGTAATGGCAGTCTTATTTTAGTAACGTGAGCAGTAACGGTTAAGTAAAAGTGTAAAGTGAGAAGTCAACGTAGTATCTCGTAATAAGTTTACCAATCGAAAAATCTGAAATAATTATGATGAATAGAAGTTAACGTATATTTTACAGGAAAAATAAATCAACTCTCTAACTATTATACTTTTTTGATAATAACAATAATCCGCCGAAAACAAAGTTAGGTTTGCGGTTTGCCAACAAAAAGTACCTACATGTAAATTATTATACTCGTAAAATCATGAACAGAAGTGATTCTCTTAATGTTTTACTTCTTTTATAGTATGGAACCCTCGGTGCGCGAGTCCGACTCGCACTTGGCCGGTTTTTTTGTGTGGTGTCAGAGTGTAATTTTCTTAGTCTTACAATAGCGGGGAAAGATGTAGGTTCCTACACATTAAACTGAAAGCGGTTTACAAAATTCTATCCTACTAATATTATACGCAAAAGTTTGTGAAAAGTATGAATTCACGGATTTTGTTACACTTTCACGCCAATACTACTGAACCGATTTGACTGGCAACATACATAGCTTATAACCCGGATTAACACAGGCTACTTTTCATCGGGGATAATCCATCATTCCCACGGGATTACGCTTGATCAGCGTGGTGGGTCGAACCCTATTAACACAGAGAGGATACCCATGCCCAGCAGTGGGACATAAAAAGAGGGATTGTGATGACTTACATGTCATGGCCAAAATACTCGTAATGGTTTTACCGTTTTTTTCCACCAGTTCTGAATTTAATGATCTCTTTTTATATTTGTTTGTACTTTATACAATATCTAATGAGGTGTTTGACTTTTCTTTTGATTACGAGAGCCAGTATTCGCTTCGTTATTTTTCTTCGTTTGAAGTTGAAATAATACAATTGAATAATTTATTTCTTTGAGTTTTTCCCTTTGGTTACTAACTCAAACAATCCAAGAGTCGGTCGTGGTCGCACGTCTGTTAGAAGTGTTTTTAATACACTGCTTGTTAAAAATGTGTTTAATTATTTATATGAAATTAAATATCAGCTCAAATAATTGGAACCGTAAAGGACATGGCCGAAACTTGTATGGAGCTGTGCCCTGGAAAAAAAAATATTCATGGCCAGCGACAAACAGTACGTCATATTAACGGCGTAGAAGCCGTATTTAAGCTATCTTTAGTGAAGTTTTGTTTAAAAACTATAAGGACAATTAGTTTTAAATTTTAACGTCATGTATTTTGGGTCTTTAATCTAAAATCGTTGAGAAGCAGAAACATGATTGGATAAAATTTTCTCGATAGAAAGTTCTCCCAAAAGTTGCTCCAAAATCTTAGTTTTTCTCAGTTTTATCGGAAACTACAATGGATGTAATTGTAATTTTAGTTTTAATGTATCGGTAATAATAATATCTAAAAACGTTGAGAAACAGATTTTTGATAACTGGCTTAGTTTTTGAGTAATTAGGTAAAAAGTCGTTTTTCTGTTATATTCTTCCGCGACGCTGCATGTCGCACCCATCAACGTATCCGTGAGAGTGACAAAGACAAAAATAAATTCAGTAAATCGCCTTAAAGCTTATAATTATGTCTTTACAATAGTTTAATTTTTATAATCAGAAAACTTGCGAGAGATATAATATTAGCATAACAACTTTCAACAAAATGCGCCTAAATATTTTAAACAGCAATGATTTTTTATTAAAATATCATGCGTATTGCTTATGAACTAATTATTTTTTCATATAACAAAGCTTAGAAAATGCGAGTTAACATTTTGAATTGCAATTTTTGAATAAAAAATCATTGCTATTAAAAATATTAAGGCGCATTTTGTTGCAAGTTGTTATGCTAATATTATGTAAGGTCGAGTCTTGTAATTGCAACTATCTGGTTATTGCAACTACTTTATATAACTCCATCTATCATCATGGTTTCAAACTACGTCAGGCGTAATATTGTTCTTTTATCCTTAGTCCCCATGACAAAATAAAGATGGCGTTGATAGCTATTGAACTATGTGAATGACGTGACTTTTTGTCAAACCGCCATTTTGTTCGGAGTGACGCGGAGTACACGTGGAGCGTAAAAAGTTTTTATTTCTGTGTTTTGTGGTTATTGGAAGATTTGTTCATAGAGGGAGCGATTATCTATCACGGTAAGTTGTTTTGTACGTATTTGTTTCACTCCACGATGAATCTAGTCCAAGTTATGGGTTCAGTTACATTTACCTGACTAAAAATCAAAAGACAGGTTATTGCAACTATTTTTACATTTTTAGGTTAGTTGCATTTATCTGACCGCTTTTGTATGAAGTATAATAATGGTAGTGATGCGACAGTGAAAATGACTAATACGATAAAACTATTTTATCGACAAGTGATACTATCCATACTAAGCAGTAGTTAAATAGTCCGTTCATATATTTGAAATTAGGCGCTAGTCACCCTTTCAACAATTCACCCTTTATTAAGTAAGATCAATAAATATAAGAAGTGATTTATTTTCAGTTTATCTTAGGCAGCACTTGACCACAGCTTGCCTGATGGTAAGCAATACGATGGTAAGCAATATGATGGTCTGGATGCCTAGAAGAAACCGATTTACCCTTGACTTGAAAACCCCCAGATCTCGGGAAAAAGAGAATTAGAGAATTCCACAGCAAGCAAGGCAAGCAGTGGAATCCTGGGCACTTAGGTCATCTTGTTTATGTAATACTACCAAAATATTTTATATCTCTAAGATAGTATTAGAAATATCTATGAGACCATAAGACTATTTTTGTTTTGTAAGGATAAGTAAAAATGTCTGTTTGATACCTAAAAGTTTACCTACTGTGATTACACTTTAGAAGTGAGTATTCTAAGTTTCGTCAATATAGTTATTAATTATGTACAGTGTTGTGATTGATTACGGTCAATAATAAACATCTTTAAAACTGTATTTCTTATTTCAATTTTACTACCATGTCAGTCGATAAAAACACAACGAGGTTCCCAACACTATTTATAGGTAAATAGTTACAATTACCCGTCCCATGGCTAAAAAGTGATTTTGGGCAAAATTGAAACTTATTACCAAGGCAAAGATTTCAAAATCTAATGAACTATTGAACAAGGCATATTTTTTTCAATTTAACGGTAACTGCACCAACAGAAAAAAAATTAAAAAAGCAATTAGTTGCAATTACCCGCCGGGACGGGTAATTGCAACTGTTTGCACCTGTGTTAGAAATTTATACAATATTTTTATTTTCTGTACAGCTTTCCTATATTTATACTGATAATATAAATCTGCTTAAAATCTACTTAATAACGAAAATTATAAAAAATGCATTTTGCTTATGAATACAGAACTATCATGCGGTGACTTAAGGACTCCAATATTTTTAGTTGCAATTACAAGACTTGACCTTATCTCGTAAGTTTTCTGATTATAAAAATTAAACTATTGTAAAGACATAATGATAAGCTTTAATATGACGTACTGTTTGTCAATGGCCATGAATATTTTTTTCCGAGGGCAGAATCCGGCCATGTCATACAATTTAATGAAAACTTGTATTTTAAATTACTTTCTAAATTATCATTACAGGATAAAACCACGATAGCAAGCCGCCCTTTGAACGCATAAAAAAAATTTTGCGATACTACATGAAGATAAAGAAGAGAAAAGATTCATGTGCCTAGTAATTTGTGTTAACAATATTGATCACTGTTTAAAAAGTTTAAAGTGTGTTGTTAGTAAAGATGTTCTTAAAGTTTTCACAATATACTTTTTTTTAAGTAAAAGTTTTCGCAAACTATATTTGTTCCTTTTAAAAAATGACTCCTGGGGTCCGACAGACCCCACGCGAGTAACACTGTAAATACAAACGCGTAACTAGCTGAAGATTGTTGTTTTAACGTTCATCCCTTTTTATGCCCCACAGCTGGGCACGAGTCTCCTTTCAGACTGAGAGGGGTTTGGCCATAGCACACCACGCTGGCCAACTGCGGGTTGGCGGGCTTCACACACCTTCGAGAACATTTTTGTGAACTATCAGGCATGCAGGTTTCCTCAAGATGCTTTCCTTCACCGCTAAGCAAGTGATATTTAGTTTCCTTAAAACGCACACAATTTAGAGAAGTCAGAGGTGCGTGCCTAGGATTCTAACCCGCGACCTCCTTATGAGAGGCAGAGGTCAGAATCACTGAGCTACACTGCTTTAACGTTAATTATCTTCTGAATATCGACAAGAACTCACAGCAAACTCGAACAGTGATTCTTTGAGCATACTTGATACAGAGTTTAAGGAAAATTGTACTAAGTTCCATCGTCGTATATTCCTACAAAGCAATGTCACGAGTGGCTTAACACTGTTCGTACTATGTAGCGGTTTTACAAAACTTTGCAAAATTCGAATGCCATTGTCGTATTCCCGGAAGATTTAGTCATATTCCAAGCATGGTTTCGTGGACAATATTTTGAGAATGTTCCACGTCAGAACTACGTTGTATGTAATTCGACGTCTTTTGTTAAATTATATACTTATGTAACTTAAATTCTGATAAATAGGGTATTTGACTCCAATTTTTTTATTACTTTATTATAAAGTAGAATTAAAATAATGACGTGCACTGAAAGAACTAATTAAATCGATCAAATAACAAAAAAGTTATAAGCATTTAAAGATTTGTGATTAGACAGAGATAGCAACATGAAATTGTGACGTCACACCTTACCAATGCCATAGTAGCTTCGTGCGGCTTCATACAAATTTTCGTTTTGCGAGAAAGGGATAGAAGGTCCCCCCACTCCAAAGTTTAAACGCCTGTAACTTTGTAAATCTTCGTTGGATTTTAATATTTCTTTCACTGCACATTATTATTTTTATCCTAGTTTATAATAAAGTAATATTTTTTATCAAATTCAAAAGTAGTGTAAGACCCTATTATAGGTTCTTATAGTTCCGTACGTCCAATAAACAAACTCTTTTGATTGAATAGATAAAAATAGCACAGATAGGCCTATTCGAACATTTTACGTAAACATTCTTCATACAAGCAAACAGTAGCGTCGTCATCTGTCAAAAAACATGCCGCCGCCGCTGAGCGAACTACCGCGTGGCCTTATACTGTTGGTACTAATGACACCCATAAACTGGCGACATTTTTTCGCGCGGTTCGCCCTGTCTTTAGTATACAAGTCTGTGTTTAATTGACATATTTTGTGAACTCGTATACCCACCTGTAACTGGCAGCAAATTATTTCAGTATGTACACTACAGAGCGTAGTATTGGTGGAAGTGCCTATTTATTATCTGATAGCGAGTCGGAGCTCTACAATTTACTCCGAAGCACCCATTATCTTTTATCGCATCTCGTCCGATCGCGATTGCCTGTGAAATTATTGCCAGCGCCGAGAATCCATTTTTGATGTAATAAAGGGTAGAAGTATGTGCTCTTTATCAAAGCTAACTCTGGTTTACGCTGCGATGAAAGAATACGCGTCTGAGTTTGTTGTGGGTTATTCTCAGCAAGTATTAGACTTCCGTGTGGAACTTTTATTTTAAATTTTTTACGTTATGTTGACGTGCCTTTAGTTTGATTAGCTCTGAGGATCATCCATGGCATTTTTGAATTATTATTTTTTTATTCTTGTCAGCAAATTGAAAATAAACGCTTCCTAAATTTGGGAAATGTCCGTCGGAAATGTGCGTGAATTAGATTTTTCCTTTTAATTAGGTACCAGAATTAATTCATTCGTTTGACCACAGAGTATTGTCTTATTTGAGTTTTCTGTGATATTAATTGAAAACTAAAATTCACGCGGGTAAAAGTTTGTTATTAACATCAATACTTTTCATCGAGTTCACAGTATGTGAAAGTGTTTATATATTTTATGACTATTTACTATTCTTGAAATTTACGTAACAGAATATTTTGTTATTGAATTTATTGTGGGTTTCCGATACTTTTAACAAAAAGATCCCGATTTTAAATCAAATATTTTCCCCTAACACTTGTCAAAACCGCTCGCACCTAGCAATCGGCCAATAAAAGGTATTTACAATTAATTGTGAGGGTAATTCACGTCATTTTACCCCAACCCTTACCCTAATAAATAATATTGTACCCTCGTTTGTTTGAGGAGCGACCTCACCAATTACTGAGGGACAATGGGGCGCGGCAGAGCCGTTAATTCCGATGAAAAAATAACCCAATACCTACGAGTAACAAATTTGTTTTGCCTTTTGATGCACAAATAAATCGCCGTATAGCCAAAAACGATTTGCAAAATATTGTTGTGACCATGTTATTATAACTCTCTTAAATAATGTGTTATTTAAAAAAAATATCATAATAAAACTTAGCGCGAACTTATATTAATTATTTTACAAATGCCCGCATGGGATGACATCAAAATTACTGGTGGCATTCTCACGCTTAATAGGTACCTACGTACATTCGTTACGTAAAAAAACCTTCCTTTCAGTCACCATCCTATTCAGTTTAGAAAATTTTGTCTACTTTTGTCGATCTCTTTTCTCTGTCTATCCATATAGATAGATATCCATGGATATCGACAAAGGTAGACAAAATTATCTCTACGCGCACATTCTAGCCTCGCAAATAAAGCTATTAATCGTTCTAAAATGTTCCGAAGACATTTAGTACCAAGGTTCCGTGGTCCCAGGGTTCTCACGCATATGGCTATGTAACTCTTTAATAAACTTTAATATTACGGCAATATGTTGGAGAATACCACTACAACTCCTCTCATATCGCAATTTAAGAATGATTTCAATGCAATACTTCAGTTTTCTAGGTACATGGGTTTTATCCTGTGTATATTTCGTAAAATCCTTTTATCTACACTCATTGCTTAAAGTTCGAATTATGAAATCAAAATGTGTCACATATTGACCTACTTTATTCACAGACTTCTATAATTATTAAAAAGTTATTCATTGTAACTAATTGCTGTACTATGGAAATATCTCAAGATAGTTGAATAATTTCCATTACGATACTGGGCTCTGGGTTCCGGTATTTTTATGTGTCGTCATAGCCAAAAGCCATAGCCATTTTTTTCATATATGGAGTCCACAGACAATATTTAGTTGGTAGTTATGGGATGGGTCATGAGCCATGATCGACCATAGACAACAACAAAAATGTCTAATGGCTATGGTTCTGCGCGCACATACCTACAGTCCGTCAAAACAGTCATGAAATTAATTCACGGAAACAATAATTTTTCCCTGCCTTATATGACTGATTAAAAAAATTCATACAGAATATTGAAAAGAATTATGTATAATTTTTGATTATTTAATTATCCACTAAAAATATACTTTATTCTGATTTCTATAAATGTTTTCCTACTCTTTTTTGTTTCATGACTTTTTTGAAAGATCTCAGTTTACAATAGAATTTTGGCGCCATACCTAACTTTTAACATTTCAATGTGTTATTTTTGTTACTTAGTCAAAACTTAGCGCGGAAAAAGAAGTCTAGCAGTGAAACCTACTAAAGAAAATTTAACTCCACCTGACATTTTAGTAATTGCAACAAAAATTACCCACAATCTTTTACCAACAAAGTGAAGAATTTACGACAAAAGTTAGCATGATTTGATGGTTTGGATTTATGATAATTTGAGCGTAGATAAAGTGATGTATGAAACTCTACATAATAAGGTATTTAAACACTCGTGTGATACTATTAAAAAACTCGCCTGCGGCTCGTTTTTTAAACTCACACTCATGTTTTAATACCCCCCATTATGCATCCGTTTCATAAACTACTATTTTATTCCCGTACTAAGTGAGGGAACCTCAGCGCAAAATTTTAGCTGGCAGGTTTGGGTTGGCTGGTATAATCAATGACGAAATACGCTACGCTAAGAGGACGGGAAAGATGTGACGAATGTTGAAGGCAAAAATTTCTCATATATTATGGCGTCGCGCTTCATACATTTCGGTTCCGCTGACAGCACATACCGCTGTCGATCGCAAACATTAGCGCCATTTTACGGTTTTGAAAACTTAAAAATCCGTCTTCAGGGCGGAGCCTAAAAATGTATGCGTGACGTAAGTAAGGGCTGATCCTTTAATATGTTTAATCAATGGGTATAATAATGAGCCATTGACATAATGAATGAGTCAGGATTTTTCTTTTATGTATTAAAACCTACCTACTTCTTTATTGTGAGGTTCGGATGGCTATTGCAAAAGCCTTAAAAAACTTCCTATACCCTGTAACTATTATAGTTTATTTGGACAAGAAATTCGCACACAAAAGGTCTTTAGGAGGGAGAGGAGGGAGGGAGGGAAAGCTGTACAAAAATGTAAGATCATCAATCTTGTCTATGATTAATGAGGTGGTCACCCGACTCCGCCTGCGGGTGGAGTTTCTTTTAAAAGTTTTGATAACTTCACTATAAATTAATATACCCTAAAATTATTAGCTATAAATTTTGAATAAGCCAAAGTATCTCGTATATTATAGGGTGAGACATGCATGTTTTAAGTGGAAGCAAATAAGTCACGAATTTATGTTTAATAAAATAACACTATTTCATAATTACATTACTTAGTGTGTGCGCAGACATAAATATATAGTAATGCTGGCTTTGGCTGGCTCATTTTCTGGGCAACGAATCGGCCTAGCTGTTCGGCGCGGAAATACAGTCAGTATTCTTGGCACCATTCCGCGCGGGTAAGACTTGTACGAGTTGTACGGTAATTAGATTAAGTTAGTAATAAGTTTTATTAGTAACATTTATAATAAATATCAACACGCTAACTTAACATAGGTACGTGATATTTGATAAATTATTATTAATTTTTAATCGCCAATTTTATCCAAAATAATAAGTGAAATTCTTTAAATCGTGTAAATATGCGAAAATCGTCTCGTTCAAGGAAAACTGAAGGTAAATTCCATTTTTATTTGATTATAACAATTGATTAGGTTACCATACCATATTTATAGTTAAATTCTATGTACGCTAATATTAAGCTAGGTTAAAGTTTTAAACACCGAAAATTATGTTCAAAAGCACTTAGTAAATAGGAAAACCTACCTATATAAATGGTACCTATATAGTACTCAGCCGCCATCGCTAGTCGTTGCTTATGAAAACTTAAAAAAATAGAACTGAGAGAAAAACTCCACAGAATTTCAGAACCGCTAGAGCCTCCGGTTTGTGAAAGGTTCGTTAACCCCGCCGCTTTTGTCGTGATACCTGGCTAAGTTGGGCGTTGAAGGGTGAATTTAAA
Organism: Coenonympha glycerion; assembly: GCA_963855885.1. Classification (NCBI taxonomy): domain Eukaryota; kingdom Metazoa; phylum Arthropoda; class Insecta; order Lepidoptera; family Nymphalidae; genus Coenonympha; species Coenonympha glycerion. Next base: position 728,060 of record OY979635.1, read on the forward strand.
GAGGAAATGAAATACTGCAGATAATTTAAAGTTTTTCAGCACAGTTGGTGCCTGTTTTGGGCATTTTTGTCTGTATTCATCTGCATTGACACTATTTAGCTTCGAAGGTTTTAGAAATAAGTCTTTCTAGAAAATACAGTTGTGGTTTGATTGGAATTTCGGTTTATTTTCAACCAGCTAGAAGATTTATAGCTTACTTTTTTGTAATTACTTTAATCTTAAATAATTTTGCACTAGAATTTATATCTACTTAATTTTAGTGCCGGCGATATATCTATCGTAAAAATCGTGGTATTTCCCCGTTTAACATCATAAAATAATACTTAATTTTATCTGGGAATAAAAATAAATACGTAGACTGAAAGTAATCAAAATAAATACGTAGACTGTAAGTAGCCAAAATGTAAAACAGCCTACCAGCAAAAACAAGCGATTTAGTATCCAATCCAATTTAGTATCCAGTAATCCAGCACGATGCTGTGTAGAATCCATTGGGGGTAAGTTACTTATCACTTCCAGGTTAATACGATAATAATATTACATATGATAATATTACGACTGCATTATTTAAAATCTGTGGCATTATCTAACTAACCATATAGTACTACTAGTTAGAGACCAAAAAATTTTTTTTTTTTATAATATTAAGATACAAATTAAGTTTTTTTTTGGCTGAATAAAAACTATTTTATTTTTTATTTTAAAAAGGTGTAGGTACGTCTTTCTGATTTCTCTTTGAATCTTTACTATAAATCAAACAGCCCGTGCCTACGTACAGGGTGTACTGTTTTGATTTCATGCAGTTATCTATGGTGTTGAATACAATAATGTAAAAACTGCTACAAGCGGGGCCGATGATTCCAAAATAATGCCAAAATAATAATAATTATGGTGCAGTAATTATTATCGTAGTGCATATCTAATGACGTAATAATACTGTTTTGTGAATGTTATAGCCCTAGTGCGCTGCAATAAACTCGGTTCGTTATTGTTATGAATGAAATTAGTTTGTACATTGCTGTTGTATGTATATGTATTATACTCATGTTTTACCTAAATTTAAGCTGTCATAATTATTATAACACTAACCACAACAGAGAGTACATGATGGAAGTTTGACTGCTTTAGTAAATAAATAGTAACAGTAAAACAATTGTAGGTACTCATTACGAACTTGTTTTAAAACGTTTAGTACAAGCTCTGAGATGAAGAGCCTGTAGGATATAAATTATAAATTATAAATTAATTAATATTATAATTGTGTAAGTTTGTATGTTTGTTACTCAATCCAGCCGCAACTATTGAACCGATTAAGCTGGGAATGTAGACAGCTTATAGCCTAGATTAATATAGGCTACTTTTTATCTTCAAAAAAACCCACGGGATTAAGAAATGAAAACATGCCAAGTGCACGTCGTATACGCGCACGAAAGGCCCCATACCATTACCTATAAAAACGGCAAAAAAATCACGTTTGCTGTATGAGAACCCCCCTTAAATATTTATTTCATACTGTTTTAGTATGAAATACGAGTATTGTTATAGCGGCAACTAAAATACATTCTGTGAAAATTTCAATTGTCTAACTAACGTGGTTCTAGACACAGTAATATAAGTTTATGCTTTGCTCTGTAGTTCAAGAGATACAGCCTGGTAACAGACGGACAGACGGAGGACGGAGTCGTAGTAATAGAGTTCTATTTTTTTAACTTTAGATATCGAAACTTGCTTTAGAAATCTATTTCTATAGCTATACATTGCTATAAAAAGCGGGTCAGAACAGGGAGCGGACGGGAACAAGAGGAGCAAAAGTACCAAAATCCATAGTAATATATAAACACTAATCGTATAACGTATCGCATTACATTTCACGTGGATGTCCGTGGGGCTCAGATGAAAAGGATTTTCCTCGGTTTCCACTCAGCACGTGACCTAAGTACGGAGAGGCTCACGGAGAGGAAAGTTTGGAAACACACGACTTTCAATTCCAGTAGCAATCGCGACTGTTATATTTAAAACTTATTGATTTTAAGCCCAGAGAGCTGATAAAACAGGGTTTAAATAAAGGGTGCAAATATATAAAATCATCGTTTTAATATGCAGATTTTGATGCTCTGGCTGAAAGAAATACACTCAATTATTAATTTCTATACATTTTTGAAATCTTACTCATAGTTCGTTGCTCATAGCAAGTAAGATTTCAAGACAGTAACAGAAGCGAAGATAAGTACCTACCCAAGTTAGAGCTAAAGAAAATCAAGTTACTTCAATAATAATATAATTGTTTACTAATAAGTTAACGAAGTGTAAAGTCAGCGCAGTCACTCGCTGCCCGCGTTGCAATAAAATGGGGAAATAATTCGGCATCTGTTGCCTGGCAGGTTTGCTGTACAGCCCGTAAGAGAGCGAAACAAGCAGCCTATTTCCCAATTTTATGGAGCGCATGCAGCGAGACAGCGCCAACTGTATTAACGGTAACGCCAGTAATCTAGAACCGTGTGTCGCCTGGGCCGGGTAACCCCTATTCGGGGTACTCGTCGATTAGAACAGAAAGCGCTCTTTCCGCCACTCGTGAGGGACCGCGCTTTTTGTTCGGAGGGTCGAAGCGATCGCTAAGTAACCGAGTGATTGAAAACAGCCGTGAAAAGATCTCGCCGTGCCCCAAATCGGTGGAACGCGAAACATTACTTACGAGCTTTTTGCTATTTTCGTACTTTCGCGCTTACGTCGCTAACAGAATCGTTGTGTAATATTGTACACTAACTTTTGTTACGATTTCGTCTGGCAATTTTTAGTTTTAAATTGAGGAACGTGCGTTTTTCAAAGTCAACACCTAACAAAAATTTGTTAAAAAGCAAGCATTTCTTACGAACGTGCCAAGGCGTAAGCGTAAATGCGACTGCACTCTGGCACAGATTAAAATTGACTGCGTTCTCGTTTAATTTTTATTTTAACATGCTGAACCCTAAAAAGCGTTTTTACGGTTGTTGCTTAAGTTGTAAACAACCAAATCTCATGTGGGCAGAGGTAAAACTTAGAAGATTGTTTTCTATAAAAAGCTCCAAAACCTAAGAAAACGTAATAAAACGTGTCAAAGTGTTCGAGGCACGTTCAATACGAATAAATAGCTCACGTGTACAAGTCGTAATCTCGCTCAACTCGGAGATAAGTCGTCCCGAGCTATAGCTTTACTCACTTTGAAGATAACCCCTCCTTAATAACATAATGCCTCCAACTTTGTCGGAGCGTTTGAGTATACTTTAACTTCGGTGCGGTTTGGTAAATATATTTGTTGTAGGTGTAGGTACGCTGCTGAGGTGATCCATTGGTTTACAAAATATTGATAGAATAGATATCCTGAATTCATTTTTCTGGTTGGGACAGTTTTCAATTAATTTTAAGCATATCTATCTGCTAGAAAATATGCTCAAACTTGGGTTAGACCCGGTTTCCACCAAAGCGGAGCGAGTGTTTGAGTAGGTAACCAATCCTCTCCCCTCAGTTTCGGAGATGTTAAAATGATGAAATCTAATTGGTTACTGAAGCACAGCTCCGCCCCCCTTCGCATTGGTGGAAACCGGGCCTTACTCAAGATGGATAAAAGCGTACTATTCTGGAACACGTATTCCATGTAGTTTCCTCTATTCTTCTAGCCATATGGCATTTCGAAATAAGCTAAAAAGATAAATTTAAAATTGTACATGAAATTGATCGTTAAATTGGTCACATGACCTCAAAAATCACACATTTCCGTTAACATATAAATTTTTAGCGATGCATTAAAAAACGCATGGATGGGACATTTATGGCTAGAGCTGATAGATTTTTATCCCGAATAGCCCTTGGTGTGTATTAAGGTGTTGCGGCCCTAACAGCCCGCGAAATTCAAATTTTATTCAGATTTTCGCAAATATTAGAGTCACTACACAGTGTAGATTTATGGCAATGCATTTTGCGGCCCTACTTTTTATGCATCTACATGTTTTTAATAGAAACTTTGCTCGAAAGTTCCCACTCATCTCATATTGGTTCCCGAAATTTATTTTACTACTAGCTTTTGCCCGCGGCTTCGCCCGCGTGAATTTCGGGGTTTTACAAATCCCGTGGGAGTCCTGGATTTTCTGGAAAAAAAACAGCATATGTGTTAACTTTGCTAATTGCTCCAAAATCTCCATTTTTCTAATTTCCATCGAAAACTACGATGGACATAATTGTAATTTTTGTTTTAATGTCATTTTCCCGTTATCGTTCCCTATTTCAACCTTTAAACATGCTTTCAAGCAAGTTCGCTTGAACAATCTATCTATAGATGTAGCTATAGATTGCTCTAGAAAATTTGGTATTTTGAGTATCCCACGGGAACTACGGATTTTTCCGGGATAAAAAGGAGCCTATGTTTTAATCCGGGTTATAAGCTACCTATGTTCCAAATTTCAGCTAAATCGGTTCAGTAGTTGAGCCGTGAAGGAGTAACAAACATACACACACACAAACTTTCGCCTTTATAATATTATTAGGATTGCCAGCCTTCGATGTATAATTAGCCCACTATGAGTGAAAAAACTAAATAAAATTTGAATTTTCGCGCCCGGATGGTACCCATCGCCCTTAAAGCGGTGGTGGTAACTTAAAGAACAGCAATACGTACTCATAACTAGGTCATATTTTAACATAATATAAATATAATTAAAGAAAATCATCGTTAATTAAGGAACAGTGCGGGAGAAAATGTACGGTGATAATATTGTTCATTACTGACCACGGGCGTATTTACCCGCGCACGTGACTGTGGGCGTAATACGACCGCCTCTCACACCGTCGTGTATAGTGTGCTTGTTATTTAAGATTTACTGTATGTTATATACGAGTAAAATTAATTATACTAAAATTAGTATTAAAGCACAAGGAACATCCAAATTGTTGGAAAATTAAATAGCAATTATTTCGATCAATTATTATTGAATAAATAATTATCAAAATCATCGCATCTGGCGGGATTTAACCCCGCGTACCCAAGCTATCGTGGCTGGGTGCTCTGCAACTGAGCTATAAGAGCCTATCACGCTGGTCGGATCCAGCCGGGTACGATGATTTTGATAAATATTTAATAATATTTTTTGGAAAATTAATCATAAATTAAATGCAAGACAATCAATGACGAAATACGCTACGCTAAGAGGACGGGAAAGATGTGATGTATGTTGAAGCCAATTTTTTTTCAAATATGGCGTCGTGCGTCGTGCATTTCGGTACCGCTAACAGCACATACAGCTGTCGGTCGCATACACTAGCGCCATTTTACAGTTTTGACAAATTAAAAATCCGGCTTCAGGCGGAAAATTTATACATGACGTCAGTAAGACTTTATCAATGGTAAAACACTAAAACAAAAACATAATCAGTAATAAATGATTCGTCCTTCACCATTATTGGTATGATAAATCAATAAAAAGTAGTATATTTTGCTATATGTGGCCGTCGCAAGGTGTAATCACGAGCTTCTTCGTAAGAAAAATCACCCATGCGTGATCAGTAAAATTATATAAGAATATCTTTAAACTGTGCTTATAGTTATTTATTTTTACAGCAGTACCTAAGAGTCTGACATTTAGTAGCGCAATTTTTCTCATAAATGCTGTTACATCTCTTTATTTGTGTGTATACTTTCAGGGGTGGACTGTCCGAACGCTCAGTAAGACACAGTTCGCGCTAGCCGTGGACTAACCAACTTCTCGTACACCATCCCTTACACTTCTGTGTGATACGCGGCAGGCATCCCCAGTAATGGCACCACGTCTCTGACACGCCGAGCCTTGGCAGTCAGAGCTGCGAATATTTGAGTAATGGCCGTCAGCAGGTAATTGGATTCTTTGTGGCCGTGAACAGCGAACAGCAGCTGTAGCCATACTAGGCCACGGTCACTTATCTCGTGATCGAGCAAGCTGCAAGTAGCCGTCATGACGGACGGATTTCAGACGGCTGCCGCATTCCGGCTAGGTTGCACGCGTTAGTTCTTGTACGGTCTAGTTCACGCGCTACGTGCGCCCGAGGTAGCCCTAGTACGTCGAAAGAGATAAAAATACGCGATAGAAAGAGCGCACAACTGTAGGTACTTAGCGGAGGCGGAGTCAGGCGCTTTTGCGAACTGAATTACACTTTTTTGCGTCAGCGCTAAGGTCGCTTTTTCATTAAATTATCTTGCGGAGTGAGCCTTATGTACCGTATTATGCATTAGTTACTATTATGTATTCCGTGGCCGTACGACGCATCTCTTCGCTTTCTTAGATTCCTAACGCAACACTTTCGAACTGTTAGGTCGACCGATGGAAGAAAACATCAACTTTCCACACTTGGTTTATTTTGTATTTCGGCGACATAGAGACAAACTTGGATTTTGATCACTCTCGGAACCCTAGAAGGGCTTTTAAGGGAGCCGCAGCTGCAACTTGAGACTACATTGCTGATGATGATGAGGCCGGCAGGCAGAAACCGGGATCCGTCGCCTCGAGGTGGTAGCAAATAGCCCGAATAGTGAATAGTACACACACACACAAACTTTCGTCTAAATAATATTAGTGTGATAACTCTTAATACGGTTACAACAACAACAATTAGCATCGAGAGATTGCAGTTAAGCTATTAAGGTGTTGCGGCCCTACCAGCCCGCGAAATTCAAATTTTATAGATTTATGGCAATGCATTTTGCGGGCCTATTTTTTATGCATCTACATGTTTTAAATAGAAACTTTGCTCAAAAGTTCCCACTCATCTCATATTGGTTCCCGAAAGATAAATTTTTGCAGTTTCCCAGATTTCGAACTATCGAGAACCAATATGAAGTAAATGAGTATTGTTGACCAGACTTTTTATTAAAAACATGTAGATGCATAAATGTTGTGCCCGCAAAACTCGTTGCCATTAGCTTTCGATGTATAATTAGCCCACTATGAGCGAAAAACTAAATAAAATTTGAATTTTCGCGCCCGGATGGTACCCATCGCCCTTAACTGAATAAAAAACCAAATAAAGCACCTGCCATCATAGATAGATAACAGTTACTAGAGCTAACATAAAAGCCTAATTAACTTATTCTCGTTGAAAGTGGTGTTCAACTTTTATAACCATATAATAGTTCAAGATAACTTCAAGAACCTTACTTGTAAACCGTTTTTCACCACTGAAAAGACTTCATAGAGTAGAAAATCGGACAGAGCCGCGGGCGGCGCTCTAGTTTCCATTGATCACACGATTCATGGATAGCGCTCTCCATTTTTCCAGGTAGGGCAAATCATTGCCCATACACTATACAGTGTATGTACTTTGTACACTGTACACAATGTAGTTTATGAGCAGTGTAGACACTGTACAATCGTACATTGACCGTTGTATTGTAGAGGCCCAAGTTTGGTGCTTCCTCACGCCAAAACCACTGAATCGATTTTCTTGAAAACTTTGGGATGTAGGCCACTTTTAATAGTCAGAGTAATTACGAATGCACTGCAGTGCGTCCTATGGTACTGCCATGAGAAGTCATAAAACGCACTGCATATAACCATGGTCAGGTGTGTCACTTATCATCAGGAGAACGTTTGAGTCATTTCTACGTTATAATGTGAAAAAATTGAACAATTACGTGAGGTTTCGATTACGGTAACACTGTCGCGCGTTCAATGGTTTTTCCCATCACCAAATGCAGAACGCGCCTAAACAAATTTTTACTTCAAAAATAAATACACTATAATCTAAACCAAAACTAATTTTCTAAACATATCGTATATAACAGTGACGTGTGTGGGGGTAGGTTACCGTTTTGTCAAATTTTATCCGATAGTTTCATGATACGAAATGGACTTTTTTGGGAAATCATTTTCCAATAGTCGTTATAATAAAGCGTGCGCCGCAATCGGAACGGACTTATCTATTGATGGCTGGAATCTGAACAAAAGCGAAACAAGCTGTCATTTTTTGTGCAATGGATTAATAAAATGGATGCACATAACTGAAACAACGTGAAACAAAATCTGTTTGATGCCTGGAGTGGTTGGTGTGCTGATTGATTTCAAATGGGAGGTCCCCGGTATGATTCCGCTTTCGGGATTTAGACTCAGGTGTAATTGGTCAGCTACCTGAGTCCAGTGACATATAGAGTTACATCCCGACGTATAAAAATGGATCAAAATTAAAAAAATGTATGCGTAGTAACTATAGCTATTTTGACACAGTTGTCTGTCACGGAACGACCAATCGCATATTTTTTTATTTTGTTTTATTTCTATAACGTCGCGAAATACGAGTACGTTGCTTGGCTCAGGAGGCAGTTCTGGGGCAGTTCAAGCTTCTTGCTTGCTTTCTTTTGTAAAATAGTGTAGATAAGTCCTATACGGCTTTGACTGCTGGAGAGACGTTTCGGCGGAGCTAATTGTCTATGTTAAGTGAACACAGTCTATCCACAAAAGTTAAAACACAGTCAATCCTTAGTAAACTCGATATCAACACATCGTTGTCGCTGGCAATATAGTTAGCCGAAAATACAGTAAAGCAAGCCAAGTAATTATAAGACAGCTCAAGTTTGGAGCGGCGTGGCGGCGCGCCAAACATCATGTTCAAGTATTGAACGAACCATCAGTAAGTACGAGAGACAACAGAGGGGGTATCTTATTAACAACCATTATTTAACTTGCAATGTTTGTTTGTTTGTTCAGGTTAAATCTTGCAAACAGACTGAAGATTATTTCCTCTTATTCAATGGAGGAGTGGTGGATTTTCACTAATCCCAGGAAAACTAAGGAATTTTCCGGGATAAAAAGTAGGCTATGTCTTAATCCAGTTTATCTCAATTATAAATTTTAGCCATGGGATCAGAAGTTGTGGAAAAAACAACACACATTGGTACACTCTCAAAATATACTTTCGCATTATATTATTAGTATAATATTGAAGAATCCTTTCTCTTCAAATAAGCGTTAAACTTGTGCTAGAAATAGATACAACAGTTAAAATTCAAGCATGTAACCTTTCATTTTCAGTCTAACCTTTACGCTTGAGTTATTATTTGTTTGCATCAAAGTTTAAAAATGTAAAGCCTCTTTGTACGAATTTGAACCGTTACAATAACTTGCAGTTACAGTTAAACTTGTTTACCAAAGTTTTTATTTAAACAGGAAACGGGGCTTTCCGAACGTGTTGCGTCAGGGAAAACTTTTCATACTAATACACTTGTTTACATTTTGATACAAACTTTCGGAATGTTTATTTTTTCGTTGTACACAACAAAAATTCTAAAACAATTTTTTTTTAATCTTTATTGAAGAGGGGTTTGGTCACATAGTGATCATGTCACCCCTAGAAAAAATCAACACATCACAATCGCCTTCTTATTCCTATTGACACTAGTTTGTACAGTCTTCTTGCTCTCCCGGATGTCGGGAAGGCAAGAATACTGTTCCATATTCCAGTATTCACTGGATTTACATTGCTTATGTCATAAAATTCTAGACGTTCCGCTTCGTTCCGGACACATTCTGCCCATATATAGAGCACATCTTCTCTTTGGTTGCATTCGGCACAGGTCTAAAACAAATTTATAGTAAAAGAGATACATTTATTATTTTTATGAAAAATTGACGAACGAAATTACACGGCATCATCTGAGCTGAGCGAAAGTACTATAAAATATTTTTATAATAATACTATCGTACGTCCGCAGCTCTACCTGCATGAGTCTCGGTTTTTCACAAATTCCGCGAAAACCCTCAGTAATCAAAGATATAATCTATCTTCAATCCAAATTTCAGCGAAATTACCCCAGGGATGTAAAGGAGTAAAACTGAGTTTTCATGAAGAACCTATGTGCCGGAGACTAGATGTTGCAGTTTGGGTTGTACTTTGATATTATGTAAGTCGGTCATTAATGATCTATTATTGGGTCATTCAGTCAGTTTTTTTTATAATTTTAGATTTTTAAATAATCTGGTTTCTTTGTTAAAAGCCGATGATATAAAGGGGTCAGTCAGACTGTCGGCCACTGGTAACGTTAGAAAAAATACCATGTCACCTTGAGGGTTAAAAAACAGTTTAAAAGTAGGTATCTAGGCAGAGCTGTGAGGAACCGCTTTCTCGTTAATCACGAGAGTGATTGATGACCTCATATTCTTGTATGGTTCCTCCCCGTCCTCACCTCACCTCGGTTCAGTAATGACCTTTTGTGCGGGAATTCCTGGAACGAACATAATAGTGACAGCTTACGTGATATTTCAATGAACAACAAAATTATTTTGCTTTACCTACTTCGCAGCATTAGATGGGACTAGAATGGTACAAACTCTTCTAGCAGATTACTTCTCATCGTAGTAACAAGTATTCGTAAAGCAGTAAGCGTAGCATTATTGTTTCAGTTTGAAAGCCATTTTAACTAGCGGCAATCCTAGGCCAGAGCATTATAACATTGCGATTTGTGATCCGATATATTATGGAATAGAAACGTACTTAATTCAAAAAATGTATAAGAATGAGCGAAAAGTAATGTGACATATTTAAGGAACGTTTTTTGGGTTTCATTCCATTCTATCGTATCGAAATAATATGTCACATGGTTAGAGCTACCAATGTGATATCTCAGAATGTATAGTGCAGTGTACAATGTTCATTTTTCATTACTATGCAATATCCTACGGTGCATTGCATCTGGCATGAGCTAAATAATGAAACTAAATTAAACCCAATATCAGGTAAGTCTTGGTCATTCTAGGGTATATAAAAGTACAAAAAAATCTTATCATCAAAGAGGACGGGCACAATAAATTCATCTCATACAAACCACTAAAAAGGAATGAAAAGCGGCAACATGAAATAAGTTGCAACAAGGAGAAGCACAACATTGTAATACAACTCTATTAAGTCGTAGAAGGGTTTCCAAGAAGCCCCTTAACTGAGCGCGACAACTCGAATTAACATTAACATTTAACTGGGAACTTTGTGACTTAACATTATTGAACGCTAAACAAGACGTTTTCTTTAAGCTCTCGCCAGACAGCGGCAGCGGCGGCGGTACGCGGCGGCGGTAGGCGGCTGATGAGACGTTAGTAGTTATAATACATTACTTGATATTATGGAAGACTATATACAGCATCCTCGCGTAGAACAACATCCGTTGGGACGGTGTTTTGTAACGGCATCTTGATAAACTATATTACTATAGTTCGTTCGCGCTCAGAAAGTAGTAATTCATCAGTATAACTAGACAGTAAAGTTCTCTACAGCTACATAGTGTTGTTAAAATTCAGACAATTTACATTATGAAAGATTTCAAAAGTTTAAAAGACAAAATATCACACTGAATTAAACTTTTATTGATAGCGATTAGGCTTGTGGGTAACGATGAATCACAACAAACTATAGTTACATTATGACTGCTCACATCGCGTATGCATTGGGTTGCGCCACCTGCATAATATTATGATCCATCTTCAAAATTTTAAAAGGATCTCACTGATACTCCCAGTTTAAAATAAACCTTACCCACTTAATCTCGTTGAGTCATCACAACAACACTCTAAACAATTAAACTAAAGATCTAAGACGGTCCGAGAACTTAGGGACTAAAAAATAATAAATAAGCGGTTAGGGCAAATATACGGATTTGATTTAGTGTTTTGTCTAAAACTGATTCGATCGAAACAAATAAATTTTATTTAAATATCCGATCGCAGATTGTCAGATATCATATTTGAACGAGTGGTTCATGAAAGAATATCACAAAAGTACAAGAAAGTAAAAATTTGGAACATCCATGATTCAACTTGTTATTAAATGCAACTAAAAAGTTTTTCCGAAAATAATTGAAAACCAATACATATTTAAATTTTTAAGCCAAATGAACGCTAATTGGGTTATCAATTAATTTGAATTGGAAGCGAAGGACGACTGTCAAAGGACGACAATGGCGACAGTTTAGAAAAGGGATTTTGTTGATCAATTCCTGACACCCTTTAGGGAGGATTAATGCCGGGATGAGGGCCGCAAACTCGATTACCTCGCTGAAAACTTTTATTATTCAAAACTTTCAGGGCAGACGATAATTCCCTCGAATAAAAAAGCCTTTTATTTTTCAGTACATCCTCTCAATTTTTAAATACTAATCAGTTAGTATTTAAAAATGGAGAAAGGTGTTACAAGTTTGGAGATCTGTGCCCTATTCATCAAACATTACAAGTCTACAAGCTCACAAGTTACAAGTTTAAATAAAAATTCACAAGTTCTTGCAGATTACGTTCATCAAATAATTTCACGTTACTTGTAGATTTTAGAAACTTGTAGTTTTTAATTTCAAGTGTGGCATGTAGTCCGTCAAAAAAGTCTTGAAATTAATTCACGGATACAATAATAATTTTTCCCTGACTTAGTAATTGAAAAATCTGTTCAAACAGAATACTAAAAAGAATTATCTAAATTTTTTTGATTATTTAAGTATCCTCTAAAATGTACTTTATTTCGACTTTTATAATTATTTTTAAACTCTTTTTTGTTTCATGGCTTTTTTGGCAGACTACTAGATTCTTTTTTTTATATTGTTTTTAATAAAAAAAATTGTCTTTGGGCAATGTCTATGGTACAAATATGGTACCGCAAGTACATCTTTTTTTAAATGTTGTTGTTAATTTAAAAAAAAGTCTGCGCAATGAATATAATACCGCAAGTACAAGGCTATCTTGGCGGGTGGCCAAAATCGGAACTAACGTCGCTATCTTGTGACAATGTTTGATAGATCCCTGTGTCGGCATATCTGTCTGTATGTTGCAAGTATTTACGTTATTTTAACTTATTATTAACAAAACCTCCCCAATTTTCAATCTGTCACACAGTATTACAAGATAGCGGCGTTAGTTCCGATTTTGGCCACGTGCCAAGATTAGCTTTGTCGTACTGTACTATTAATTAGAATGCCGCGCTAGTACATACTTTATATACGATATTTTTGTTCTTTTTTTGTTTTTTTTACATAAATATAAGATTTTTTTGTTTCCCGCCATTTATTTGACTAAGCTTGTGAAATACCTAAAGTCTAAACCACGAAAATGTTAATAATATCATAAATAAAAATATAAATGTTAATATTATCAAAGTATGTCTACATGTGTAAGTTACAAGTAGAGTCCGCGGAGACTTTCCAACTTTTTGCCACAAGTTACAAGCTACAAGCAATGGTGGCATTTTTGATGAACAAAACTACTAATACACGTGTGAAAAAGCACTTGTATTACAAGTGATATAACTTGTAGCTTGTAATTTACACGTGTAGTTTTGATGAACGCACGTTTGTAAAAATGCAGAAATTTACAAGAGAATAGCTTGTAATACAAGGCTTGTAACGTTTGATGAATAGGGCACTGGTCAAAATAATATCGGACGTAATAAGAGCAGAGAAGAGATGGAAAACCTTTTAAGTCAAACGGCTCAAACGTATCCCGCTCACGCCGCATCCGCGCTCCATCCGCTGTTTGATCAGACCTTTACGTGTGTATTTGTGATTCTGGATGAGACGTAGTACTTTGCTCAATCCTAGACTTTAAAAGCTGCCAAAAGTTTTTAACGTCCGTTTCACTTCAACATATATCTTTTGTGGAGATTTTGTTTCCGAAGATATTTGCAACAAAATGTGTTTCGGATTTGTAACTTTTTTGGTGAAAACTTAAGTAACGATATCGCAGCACATGATAGCAAACTGAATAAAAATCATTACCTTGTTCGTTCGGTTTGTAGCGACATTTAGGTTCGTCGCTGAATTGTGACGTCATAGTCTGGAGCTTCGCCAAGAATTGTGCTCTGCTCATTATCTAACGCCACTGTAGCGGCCGCCGGAGTGACTATTACACACTCGCTAATGGTAATACGTGACTTTATGAATACGTGGACGCTGCGCCCTAGCCGATGCACAATAATTGAAAAGTGAGAACTTTATTCTCGACATTTAGCGTAAATCTGATATCAACAATAACAGACTTTATTTTATTTATTTATTTATTTACGCCTAATTTATTCTTTTTTTTATTATAGATAGGCTTGCGCTTGACTTCAATCATATCTGATGGGCAGAAATGATGAGGTCTAAGATGGAGCGCGTTTGCCTAGAAAATGCCTATTCACTCTTCTCTTGAAGGCACCCAGGTTGTACTTGGCTGGGAACACAGCAGAAGCAGAAGCTGGAAGGGTGTTCCACACCTTAGCGGTACGTATCAGAAACGTGAAAGAAAATCGTTTCGTTCGAGCCACATAAGGATGCCACTTCTCCCGGCGTCTTGCGGTTCTATGGTAGAAAGGTGAAGGAGGAACTAGATTGTGGAGTTCTTGAGCATTATAGTTGCAAAGTATATCCTGTAAAAAACCGCTAAACAGGCAACCTTGCGTCGGTGTTCTAAACTGAGCAATTTTGCCCGTGTTAGCGATTCCTTGCCGATTATTCTGCGTGTGCAGCGATCAACCGAGTCCAATGCATCGAGCTGATATTTTGCAGATTTCTTAATATTTTTATTTTTATTTAAGAATTTAAAGTAGTTTTGTTATATTTTTTTTACAAACTATTTATTAAGGACCTCTCTACGAGTGTAGGCCTCTTCCAACTTTTTCCACATTTTTCTATTTGAAGCTTTTTAAATCCAATTTTTTACAGTGATCAGATTCAATAACAGACTTTATCAATCATTTTTTTGTTGTTAAATCAGGCTAGTTTTATAAACATGTACAAACTTAAGTTCTTTAAATTTTCATGTCATCAATGGCAGATTCATTGTATATATTGTAGAACCAATCAGCAAATAAATTGATTGAATTGAATTTCCATTTCGATGATGTCCGTCCATGAAATATCGTCGATTTTTGAAAAAGAAAATTAAATTTTTAAACTCTCCGTCTATTTGGCCCCATTGGTGAATATTATGAAGACCTGAAAACATCGCTTATTCTGGACGGTTTCGTGACTCGCACAGGTAAATAGAAAAAAATAGCGCCAGATAAAACAAAAAGAGGCTCATTTCTAAGCCTTATTCAATATCTTTGGTTGTATAAGTTTATTCTGGATAATGTTTACATAATACATACCAAATTACAGAAGTGTTAGGTCATGAACTCCTACATATCTTAGTTTCGTAACACAAACTTATATTTTTATTTACGAGAAGAAGATTTAAATATAGAAATATGGTTTCTCAGTCGGAGCTTCTTGCCGTAGTCGGTGTCGGTGGTCCGGTGACACTAACAATGAAGCCTCGTTAGAGCTAGCTGTCATTCGCACGCAGTGTCTGGTGGGTGCTTATAGGGTGGGTGTCATAGCGTCTCTGTGGCGTGTATAGACGATTACATGCGGGCACGAACGTCTTGCTTGCGTCATCATTGCTTAATATAAAAAAACGACCGAGGGGTTTGGGATCTCGTGGTTTTAGATGCACCCATCAAAGGGAATGTGTAAGAGTCTGCCCGCATAATTTAATTACTGGTGGACGTTCAACGACGCCGCACGTGCGTCACGATTACTTAGATCGAAGATAGACGATTATGCATGTAACAATCATCGCCGCTGATCAAGTGGAACCGTAAGATGCACTGGAGTGTCGGACCAACGCGAGATCTACCTGGGATCCTCAGCAACACTCCAAGATATCCTGTGCGACCTGGGAGGCCTCTTTGGATTCTGGAGTGAGCTCGGCTGGCTGGAGTGATCCGGCGAGGACCCGCATCGAGAACTTCACGCGCAGCGGGCGAAAAATCGCCTAATCGCGGATACATCCCAGGGAAGAAAGAAGAAGAAGAAGAAGTGGAACCGTCAAGGGTCAAGTGCTATCGCTTTCACTAGCTCCCAAATCTCACAGCTAATATGATCAGCAATCCTCGCACCGGCTCGTCATTTCGTGCAAGCAAAGGTGTGCCGTGCCACCAAGCGATTCAGTCTTTTAGTCTACTTTAAGTTCTTTAAGGATGGAGACATTTGTATGTGTTCTCGTGTTCTACACCATATTTTAGGCCATCGAACCACATTATTAAGGCGTCAAAGGGTACACGTCTCAGCTGCATATTATTGTGAAAACAAAAACAAGAAATTAAAAAGGGTAAGTTAATTACAATAGTAGTAAGTAGATTATTATTGACCATTTATTGATGATCATAGCTCATGTGTATGCTTTGTGGACAAGACCTACTTGAAATTAGAAAAGGTATTCCAATTGCGAATATCTGATTCTAGTAGACTGCATCTACGGAATTTGAAATTTCGAATTCCCTAACTAAAGCTTTGAGAGTAAGTTTACATCTAGGTAGGCAAGTCGTAGTAGTTAAGCTACGCTAGTTAAGTGTAAGTTGGCAGGCTTAACACACCTCACACCCTTAGAATATGACATCGAAGTTACTTTTGCTCAGTTAGATCTCAACCTCTTTTTATAGGTCTTGGTTACATATTGTCTTTGTTTTGCATGGGTATCCTTTCACAACAATAATGGTTTGATCAAAGCGCACCTCGCTGCCCAGTTGCGGGTTGGCAGCCTTCACTTACCTTTGAATACGTTATAGGGAACTCTTGCAAGTTTCTTTACGACGTTTTATTTCACCGCCATACTAGTGATAAGTATTAAGTTTCCTATAACGCACAAAACCCCGAAAACTTATAGGTACCTGAGATTCAAACCCCCGACTTGATCTGATGAGTGTCAGAGGTTTGAAATAAGGGTTCCATTTTTACCATTTTGGTATGGAACCCTAAAAACGGGCTACGCTGCTTAGTCATGAAAAATTAAAACCTGTTACAGCCCCATAGCTATATTTATCTCAAAAATCTTTTAGTAAATATCTGTATTCTTGCGCAGAAATCGGTCAGCGTAATACAGACTTAATGTAAGCTCCAATTCTGCCACGCTTCACGGAATTTTTAACAAAGTAATGGGATTACTTCGAGCGAGGTTTTAATGCGTTAAATTTTATGATGAAAAGAAAAATAGAGCGCCTGCGGCGGCGGCGGCGCCCCGGATTATATTTTTCACGTGTCGATGTTAATGTTATGATACGCAGGCGGATGTTTTTATTGCCTGAGTATTAGCAGATTAATTCACTCGTGTCGGACTTATATTTTTTTAGGCGTCGCCCTAATTGGGGAACGATAGAGCGATTAAATGGTGGGATTTCTTCATCCAATTTGTAGAAAATTGTAGATATTCGCATTGAAGCTGGCAAGTTAAGACAAGGATTCTTGTAATGATAGAGCTCTTCTGTCTCCTCACGAGATATCATAGAAATGATGTAGGTAATCTACTTTCATAATATTTGCGAAAAGTTTTATTTTGGAAAGAGCAATTGTCAAGTTCCTCTTGGTGAACACTTACTTGTACTTTCTGAACTTGGCGGTAACACGGGACACTTGAATAGCTCTCATGGAAATATGGAGCCTGTAAGTTAGGTCTATGTGAAGACTAAAGATTTTTATTTTCCTTTAGAAAGAATGGATGGATGCTAACTTCTAAGGCCGTTTGTCCACTGTAGCCGTCACTGTATACTGCGAACGAGAATATTAATGGCTGAGATCAACATGAGATGAGGGGCGTGCGGTAAACATACGGCCATCAGTTACTTTATGTATCGATTCTTCGGCGCCGTCATCTCGTTCTCGTTGACATCTCGACGGCTGTGGCTAAATTTTTCAAAAGGGTTTAATGTCTACCACTTTAGAATGAAACCATAAAAAGAAAAAGAATATTGTGCAAAGACAGCAATACCTCTTGAAGCAATCTAAGCAAAAACACACTTTGCTGCAGTAACAACATACAAACGGATTGAAAAAAAAAAACACCTTTTATTTAAAGTACAGTTAGTAATAATAATTACAAACTTCAGGTGAAATACATAGTTGTTCATACATCTCTTTCTACTATTGGAAACATAAAACAAATTGCGTCATCTGCTAGCATTAGCGTGGCTTCCCCGTCGTGCGCTAATAGAGTATTGTTTGTCAGAGCGAAACCAGCAAATTAGATATAGTGGCGAATCAGCTATCCATACCAACACAGTAATCAAATGTAAATTGCTCAGATTTATTTGATCGGGCTCAAAGATAGGAATAGCTGCGTTCATGGTTCAGTTCAACTCAAGAATCCATCGCTTCTTAGCCAAGAATCCTTCGCTGCTTAGCATATACTACAAAAGCTACTTGGCACACACCGCTCAGCGATTTTGCGTTCCGGTACGATGCTGTGTAAAGACTAACCCTTTATTTGATCGGGCTCAAAGATAGGAATAGCTGCGTTAATGGTTCAGTTCAACTCAAGAATCCATCGCTTCTTAGCCAAGAATCCTTCGCTGCTTAGCATATACTACAAAAGCTACTTGGCACATACCGCTCAGCGATTTTGCAATCCGGTAAGATGCTGTGTAAAGATTAACCCCTTCCAAGTGCGATAAATTAACCTTCGGCTTACTTAACATCAGATGAGAGAACAATCAAGTATACCAACGCTCAGTGTATAAAAATTGTACGTAGTAAAAATAATCTTTGATCTGGTTAAAACAAAAAAATACTCTAAAAAAGCTTATACGGTTTTAAAAATTATATTGAGCTTCATAAAAACATCAGCTCTATGACATAGTTGGGCAGGCACCTAACGTAAAACGTAGTTAGTTACGCACATAACATTCATTTAGAAAATCCGGGCCACTGACAAAAGCAATACATTTTATACACTAAACTATTCAGTTGTAGAGTTTTTAGTTAGCTCCGGTGCATCCCTCCTATTTAATTTACGAAAATTTATACCGGCAAGCAATAATAGTCCTTAATTAGGTAGTCAGAGGTGCTAGGATTGGATAAAATGATACTGATTGTTATAGAAACATAGCGGGGGTGTAGTTTTAGTAATTATTTCGGTGCCAAAGTTTGAAACTGGTGCAAGGCTTAAGGCACTCGTTCCACCTATCAGCTATAATTTCTCGCTCAAGTAACGTTAAAGTGATCTATGTTTCAGTATCAATAAAACAAACACCTACCTATGTTATATGGATGAATCTGATAAATTGTCAGCGACATTCGGGAACTCCTTTTGGATATTTTGTTCTGTACAGCAATTATTGCAACGCTTTCCTAAGTGATAACACCCACAAAAGCGTTGGGTGGTAGAGGCCCATTTTGGGACTATTTTCTTGTACAAACATGATATTTTTTCTCTCGTCAAGAATTGAATGCAATTTTATACACTATATTTACAATAAAATTGAAAGTTACTGTGTTTTAGACGATTCAAGTATTCTCGTTCGTTCGTTCGTTCGTTTCAGCCGACGGACGTCCACTGCTGGACAAAGGCCTCCTGCAATGATTTCCAGCCCGCACGGTCCTGCGCTAACTGTATCCAGCGCCTTCCCGCGACCCTTTTAATGTCGTCAGTCTGGACCCTTTTAATGTCGTCAGTAATGGACTGACAAGTATTCTCAGCTTCAAGGAATACGACAATGCTTTGTTGAATGTAGCAGACAAGAAACTGTTCTAGTGTTAATGGAACTTCCATTTATATCTTGACCCATTGCCGCTGATCCATCGGCCATCTGAGCGAACGATTGATCAGGATCACCGCTGTACGTCGCGCTGAAAAGTAACAAAACTCCCATCGCTCGCTACTCTAAACTAAACGCTAAACTCGTTTCTCGCCAATCGCTGGTGGTAGAGCGAGAGCTTTTTTGTGTCAGGTCTGTTGTTTGGTGCGCGTGGAACAAGTGACAGCTAAACAATGGTACACTGTTTTAATGACTTTGTGATGCTTTCGAGAAGGTGGCTGCGATGTTAAATTTCAATTAGGAACAGAAGATAATTATAATATAGGCGACTGTATTCCCTCACGCAATAGGTATGGGCAATGGGAATGTCATACCATTCTAATCAGAATCCAAATAACTTATCTAAGATTGAAATAGTATGATTTGTCGATTCTATAACTATTTTTATATGAAAGATATTCAAAAATTATGTTTATATTATGTCCCATCTTTTTCAAATGCGATTGACAAATTGATCACTTGAATTACCGAAGGCAACTGTCATTATGTTGCCATAAAAGAGTGTTTTAAAGTCGATTATATATCATATTATAACTTAAAATTCATTAGTTATTTGTAGATTGATAGCGAAAAGACTATAATTCTATAACAATAGACCAGACGGCAGACCTTGAAATAATGGATGATTCAGAGATTTTTTTTAGCCTATAAAATAAAAGTAGAATTTCTTGTATTTATACGGCTTCCCCACTAAATAACCGAGTCAATCAATTATTTATCCAGATGTGGATTCCTCAGGAGACTGGAATATGAGGGCACTTTTCCTTCCAATTACTATCGGAGCCTGGGGCTATCGAGGGAACAGGAAAACCAGATGGAAAATGTATATTCATAAAAATGTCAGGGAAAGAAACTTCTACAGTTCAGTACTGTACAGTTCGCTTATGAAGTTATTAATTTTAAGTCAAATTAAAAATTTTGGCCGTTTCGGCTTTATACTACAACCCCTACTCGGTTACTACACAGCATTGCATCGGAATTCTCAACGAGGAAAGCCGTCAAAACTTAGCAGTATGAATGAAGAATATTTTATTGTAGCAGTTAAACGACTTATGATGCCATAAGAGCGTAAACACCACTTGTGTTATAACGAGGCACTTATCACCTTGGTTTTCAAGTTTCGACCCTCTGTTACATAATGAGGGTTACCGTTAATCATGTAACCCTACACTGCTATGCGAGTAATATTATACATACAGCTGTATGATTCTGCAATAAAACATTTTTTATAAGAAAAGCCTACTAAGTATAACTTTAATCAAGCTACCCTTTAAGTACCCTAGTAGTAATAGTACATCTTTCCCAATAATAAAAAATCTTGGCAATCGGTTGGTTATTCATCCATTATAGATGACCTGCGTGGTTGAGTAGTTAGCGTGCCGGTTTTCAAGGCGCCGCCATCTCTGAGGTTCCGGGTTCGATCCCCGGTCGGGGCAATGTAGAAAAATAAGTTTTCTACATTGTTTCGAGTCTGGGTGTTGTGGTACCTTCGTTGTTTCTAATTTCCTTAACACAAGTGCATAAGCTACTTACTAAGGGATCGGAGCAATGTATATGATGTTGTCCACTATTTATTTATTTATTTATTTTATTTGTCGCGGACATACTTAATGCAAATTTTAGACATCATATTATTATGGTTTTAGATGCTAGTGTCACATCTGAACCAGATTCAAATGGGACCACACTGAAAGTACCAGTTTTCAAATAAAAAATAAATCATATAAATCGTTTCGCTAATTTTTTAAAGTTAATTGAAAATACTTATAGAATCGACAAACTTACATCTTGTTAATGCTTGCATCGGAGAGCCGCCTAGGCACTGACTGGTTACAGTTTGCATCGGTTGTTCAGCCAAGGTACTGATGTTTTTAGGGTTCCATACCAAAATGGTAAAAATGGAACCCTTATTTTTATTAATATAATTTTACAAACCACAGACTCCGGGTCTGTGCCCTTTTTGATATAACAATTATTATTTTGTAGTTTAATTTTGGTTGTCTAACCTACTGGTACTGATGGTTGCATTACCAAGGTTGCCGGTGATGTTTGGACGGTGAACAATTTTATTTAGGCTTGATGGGGGGAAGAAGGTTTGGCAAGATCACGAACGAATCTAATGCGCGATTTCAACCTACAAAAAACAATTTGCAACCTATCTGTCTAGACAATACACCTGGGACCTGGGGGCTGTGACGCCCTGATTTGACATGGCCAAGAGTATAATTTAACCTCAGGTCAATTTTGTTATTCTTTACAATAAATAAAAGACCTCTCAAATAATTTCCTTAAGAACAGGCGTACAAAAGTGTAACTTATTAGGGTTCCATACCAATTTGGTAAAAATGGAACCCTTATGGTGAGACTTTCTCCGTCCGTCCGTCCGTCTGTCCGTCCGTCTGTCACACTCGATTATTTCACGACTTGAAATTTAGAATAGTTTTAGCTAACAGTGACTCAACGCCATTGCAATCATAAACATTGAAAATTGATTTTATTTTTATTAAAAAGGGGGAAAACCGGGGCTTCGAATTTTCAAAACGAAATAAAAATATTGAGTGGGGTATCAAATGAAAGAGCGTTACTTGTGTATTCTAAAACTGATTTTTATTTATTTTTATGCCTGATAGTTTTTGATTTATTGAGCAAACTGTCGAAAAAAATACCGCCCCCCCTTATCTCCGAAATTAATCAATCGAAAAATCTGAAATAATTATGATCAATAGAAATTGATGTATATTTTACAGGAAAATAAAATCAACTCCCTAACTATTATAATTTTTTTGATAATAACAATAAACCACCAGAAACCAAGTTACGTTTGCGGTTCGCCAACAAAAGTACCTACATCGTAAATTCATGAACAAAAGTGATTATTTTAATGTTTTACTTCTTTTATAGTATGGAACCCTCGGTGCGCGAGTCCGACTCGCACTTGGCCGGTTTTTTTTAATAGTTCGAATTTATTTATATGTAACTTTTCAAACAGGTAAAGTTCAGTAGTACCACAGCTGCGTCAAAAATAGTAACTTCTGTGCTAAACTCCTGCTAATATCCCCAGGAGACGCAATTCTCCAAACTTCCCCAATTAAAAGTTTAAATTATAACTTTTTTTCTTTAATAATAAAGTAGGAGAGGATGTTTTGAAGTTGTTCAAAGTTATGTTCGTTTCGGCCGATGGAACCGGACAAAGCCAGATCAGGATCTCCAGTGTTATTGTGTTTCGGTTAGAAGGGAAAGGGTAGGCCGTGATACCTATTACTCACTAAAATGACTGATGTCTCAGTATGAGGCCAGTGAAATGCATCCTATAACATTCAAATGCAAATATTATCTCGTCATTGTTTAGATGCGAAGGACGATAATGTGTACGAGACCTATGTGTGTATTTATATTTCTGTCTGTGTGTGTCTGTGTCTGTGTGTGTGTGTGTGTGTGTGTGTGTGTGTGTGTGTGTGTGTGTGTGTGGGTGTGGGTGTACGTGTATGTGTGCGGGTGCGGTGCGGGGTAATAGCTACTTCATAACATTATTAGATCTTAGAAGATTTGTTCCAGTTATAGAATGATCTTGGTTCCAAATCGATTACTCGTTTAGATAGATACGTAACAGGTTTATAGGCTGCCTGTAATGTATTCAGGTTCCAGGTAAACCCCGAATGTATCGCTTAACATGTCGTACGAGGCTGGATCTGCATAATCAACAGTGTGACTGCCGTCGATGAAGAAACCGCTTTGTTTGCTAAGCACACACCTCAACTTGCCTTAGGTGTACGCCTCGTGGCTGTTTGACTTTCAATCCCGTAACCTTTACTACTACTCTAGGTTACAATGATTATGGCAGCGATAAATTGTGTTAAAAGCGATGGCTTTATATTCGGTAATAATGGGATAATCCCAGGTACAACTACTAAACATTTTTGTTTAAATACTTAATTAAATTAATTTCAAAAAACATACGTATAATGATTATCGATTATGATTACTAATTATCAAAATCATTCAAAGATAGACAAAGTTTCAGATGCTAGTTCTGTATTTAAAAGAGTCAGTTACAAATGTCCACTAAAATACGACGCATTGGTAATTGTTTGAAATCTTAGCCACCTCTTTCTGAACAGAAAATTGAACCATGCAATGTAGCTATTGAAGTTTTCACATTTTTAATGATTACTATTGAGAACTAGGTAATAGATATACAAACATCTATTACCTAGTTCTGTGGCGTAAAGCCAAAATTCATATTGAGTTACAGAAGGTTTAACTTGTAGGGCCGTAGTCTTTCAAACAACACGCTACACTTGTGTGCGTAGCATACACATGTGACCCCATGAGCAAAGTTTAATTGAATTTAGTATACGCATGTTTGGGGCGCGTTGGCTGGGTGCCAGGAGCGGCCAAATTGAATTAAAAGAACCCAAAATAATAGCGGAAATCGTTCCAAAAAATTTTATAAAATCTAAGGAAACGGAAAGCTCGACATTTTCTTAAAAGGTACCTATAATTTGATTTCATAACTACGTAAGGAAAAATTACTTTCATGCTAAAACTACTGAACCGCAATCGGCCCAATAAATGGCCTAAATACAGAAATGGAAAAAGCCTAATGAACGCATAGCATAATTTAAGAGGTTTTGAGAAAAACAGAATAACTGACGTCGATAGGCAATAGATAGAAAGTTGAGATAGATATACCGAAGATTGCAAAGTTTTATGTTCAGATCACCGATATGAGATGAGTCTATCTGAAGATTTTACGTAAACCTTCTTCATACAAGAAAAAAAATTGCGCCATCCATCAAAATTCCCGCTAATACGCCACAAGTACCTGTACCGTGGACCGCGGTTCACGCTGCAGTCAGTAACGACGTTGGTGTCAAAATAAAAATATTTGACATCAGTAAACTGGCGATATTTATTGTTCAGATGAATATGATTACATGCGGACTTTTGGATGGGAAAATTAAATCAGCTAAGAAAGAAGCCTTTTATGCCAAAATTCACAATTCAAAAAATCAGGCCAAAGCCTTTACAATCGTATTTGCCAAGCAAAGTATGTGAAAAATGTTAAGAGATGGTCATTCGATCTCGATTCTCGTTACGTCGCACAACCGAACGGTAAAATCCAAGTTGTAAATATGGCGTTTGGCCAAACTTAGTCGTGTCTGTGATGCAGGGCAGACCGCTGGCGGTGCGCCAAACATGACCGCCGGGCAGCGAGTGATCCCGGGACTAGCCGGGGTCGGCTCATTGCTGACAACCTATTGATCGTCTATAGATGTCCTATCGCACGAAGCTTTACTTGAATTGAATAAAAATATGTGATGTATGAAGACCATACTCCTTAAAGATATAATAATTATGATGATCATTATTATGAACGAACAAAGGCTTATACTCATTGAGTTAAATATACACCAATGCGTATACTAAAGAATACTAGAAAAACGACAGACATTACAGTATACGAGATAATCCAGAACGTATGCTTTGTCTGCATGATTGTCGAGTTGAATTACGCACATAACGAAAGCTCACACGCCTGCGATTTTTGAAATTGAAATCTAGATTTATTAACCAGAATAGGTACCATTATGTGTAAATTTTAGGTAGGTAGATACTTTTACTTAGGTCCTTATGACCTCTCAACATACTCTCAAGAATATAATGATTGTCGACACCCTCGCAATATTACCTACATTCAGTATGGTCTAGGATCCCGCTATACAACGACCTTCACCGAGCTGCTTATTGGATGAAAACTATTTTATATCCAATTAAATATGTCAATAAATATATCGCAAGTGGGTTGCCTAAAAAATTTCAGTCCAGGGTATGATTAATTAAGAATTAAAAAAGATCATGGCCTCAATCCGTTTTCCCACGAATAGACAAAACCACGACTCGCTTAAAGCAACGCAAAACGCTCCGCTTACACACGAAAGAGGCAGATATTTGAACGAAAACGTGCCGTCTGTCCGAATCACGTTTTATTTTCGTACGAGCTTTGAAGCCTTTTCGATTTACAGCGGTCAAAGTAAATTATCGTACCTACTTGTATGTTCCAATGTCGGTAATAGGATTTCGTATGAATGAGCCGGTAAAAGAGATTCGTAATATTGTTCTTTTCATTTTTATTATTGCCCGTCTCTTTGAAGCCCTATATAATTGCATAAATGCATGTACACTGTACAGAACCCAAACTCCCGAACTTGTGTTATTTTTCGAATGAAAAGAACTTTCAATTACGTTTATATCGATGCTTTGCTTTGGTTTTGCGTACTTACGAGTATACATTAAATGCTATAGATATTTTCGGCGCGGACATTTTTTCAGTTTCAGTTTGAAGTTTACTGTAGCTTCTGGGCACAATGAGAGTAATTGTAAGATTTGATGTCGCAGTGCATTGAGTGGGACTTGTAACTTTGGGATGCACTGCATCTGATATACGGGCAGGCGTATCACTTTCGCAGTGCATTGAGTGGGACTTGTAACTTTGGGATGCACTGCATCTGATATACGGGCAGGCGTATCACTTGTCATTAGGTGAATGTCATGTTCGTCCTCTATTTAAAAAAAAGAGGCCATTGCACCCACTCGTAGTTCAACAAACTAAAAACACAGCCTTTCGAGTGACTTTGAAAATTTTCGTAAAGGCTGCTAAACATAAAGCGTTCTGCGGCCAGACAAAGCCACGAAATAGCCAAAGAGCCCACAGGATTGAAAGGCAAGAGCGTTGAACGTTTAATACACGTAAGATGACTCTGACGGGTTATCGCAAGACGACGTCCTTTGGGGTGAAGCGTTCCTTTCAGACGTACAAAGCCGGGTAATCCCGT
This sequence comes from Coenonympha glycerion, assembly GCA_963855885.1. Lineage (NCBI taxonomy): Eukaryota > Metazoa > Arthropoda > Insecta > Lepidoptera > Nymphalidae > Coenonympha > Coenonympha glycerion. The sequence goes on from OY979635.1 coordinate 754,471, forward strand.
ATTGATGGAAGGTGCGTCTGAAAGCGTAGCTATAAGGTATTATGTATCTATGTGTGCTCATAAAGCGTACACTATCACCTCGCTAAAAGTGGTGGGACACACCTGCCGAAAGATAAGCCTTAGATGAAATTTTGGAACGTAACGTGTCCCTTATTATAGAATATGCATTGCGCATTTCACGTGTTTGCAGTTTTGAAAGAAGGTTCACTTCTAAGCTACGCCAAACTCGTCCTAATTCATGCTCTTTTAGCCGAGTTTATAAAATCGTGTTTACAAAAAGTTTCATAAAAATCGGTCAAGCTGATTCGGACGAGTTTGGTTATAAACACGACGAAGAACATTAGAAGAAAGATATAAGAACGATGTTATTAAATTACGCGTGTGTGTCCCAAGCACAAAACTTTTGACCTTAGTATAACATTTCGTAGAAAATATGTAGACATTGGACAAGACTTTAACATTCACACAAATAATCAGATTTTTATCTTTTATCTCATCAGACACTACTTCAAGTAAGTCTCGCTAGCCATCGTGAGACAAGCATCTATATCCTATACCTACAAGGATTATATTATAATCATGTAGTACCTAAGCCGGTGAGGCGTCGTAACAAGGATTACGCGCGATTGCCCGTGACGTAATCTGACGGGGGGCGGCATAAATTGGCATAACATGACCCGGGACACCCTCCGAGCTTGGGGTGAATCGCCTTAGCCCTACAGCGTGAACTTGGCAAATTGATTGCGCGACTCGAAACTTTGGGTGACCCTTAGACTTAGCCTAGTAAATGAACAAATTATAGCCACTTCCTGAAATTCAAAAGATTGTAATATCTTAGATTGTTTTTGATGACTGAGTAGTTTGTATCAATTAATATGAAGTAAATATTAAAGTAGAGGTCATCAAATATTTGAATTTGGCGCCAAAAGTCTGCAATTTTTTTCTTATATATCTATTGTTACTCCCACAGTAATTACAAATCTAACACTTCTCAACCCTCAAACTAAAATCCATCGAGCCGTTCGGCTGCAGAGGCAGACCGTCAAACAATAATGAAGTCGGATACTATAATAATACATATACACATACTCTCGAAAAACAAACCCCCTACTGGCACAGTCGGTTAAATTAATATACTATGCAAATGTAAAGCCAATTAAGGGGATAAAGTTTGCTGTTGGAGCTGCATATATCAGCTTCATTCATTTACACCAATTGTTGAATCTTATAAATCTCACCGTCGTTTCCATTATACACCCACACCTCATTTTTTTATTAAATGAATTGAAAAATCAAGAAATGATTGCAATATAATGGATCCCGAAACTTATTCTGCAAGAAATAACTTCAAAATGTAGAGCAATCATTACAGATTTCATTGTTGAAACTCGAGAACTAATGAAATTAGTTGATACTTAAAGTCAGACTTGCTTTTCGCTTAAGGTTTAAAAACAGCTGCATCATCACTTATATCAGGTGAAAAAACAAAGCCGAAGAAACTGGACAAGAATATCGTAGTTCATGCAGACAAATCGAAGGGTAAAAGCTAGTATAAAATAATTTTAATATATAACTCTCAGAATCCATAGCCGACGATATTGCAAAAATCCCTGTATCGCATTTCAATTTCCTTACCAGCACAAGATCGGCGGAGGATACATTGACAAGCGGAGCGATAATATTATTATGAGGCTTGAGACGTTTCAAAGTATAATATAAGCCCAGATAATAAAATTCCGATCTACACCGATGACTTTTAGCAGAGCAAAGATATTATGATTCCTTGCCTAATATAAGCTGATTATAGTATTTGTAGTGGCAGCTGTAACTATCCACCCAGTTATCAATTCTTAGTGGCAGTTAAGTATACCACTATCTATAAGTTATATACTATAACTTAATATTTGACTGTGTTATCACCTTATGGTAAGTAACTAAGTAGTTGTGATACGTAATTTGAGCGCTGGTCGCGATGAAACGGTATGGCGTCTTCCAAACAAACTCGACTGTAATGTTACACTATCCTCAAATCGCGTCGGCACCCCTTTCGCCGTTTAAAACAAAATAAACCCTAACTGCTACCAACGCATATGTAAACGCTCGCTGATTGCACCGCAATGTATCCTCAATATAGTACACCGTGCACGTGAACTTAGATAAGATGCGGAATTGAAAGATTTTACATCTGATACACATGCAGATGCATGCGGGAACAGGAACAGGTTGCGACTTGCGGCCGCGCGCCCGCTGCGCAATTTATTTCCAATCTTTGTGCCCGCAAATAAATGTGAAAACTCGGGGATTTTATGATGAGTTTTCTTGATGCATACTTTGATTGAGGTCTCAAAGAACACGATTGAAAGACTTAGGGTCTGGTTTTGTAGCAAAAACACATTTAGATTTTCAGTGTAATCGTAAATTCTGCGCACGATTGGCTGGATACGTTAGGGCTCCTCTTGACTAGGGCCGATGATTGTTTCGTGCATAATCGTATCTGTTGTCAGCGGTGACAAAGAACCCTGGAGGTAGATGTATATTTCGTCTTCTCACAAGATGCTTTAAATGATATAATTTGTTGTATTATTTAAAACAAAATTGTAAACATATTTTTCTAAACAGCAAGTGCCGAGTTTCCTACCCATTATTTTTAGTAATAAACGTGGCGGTAGAGTCTGGAATTTCCCGCACTAAACAAATAGATTTTTTTAATCGAGTTAAAATCAAATACACTAGTATAAGCAAAGATATAATGTATATGGTATATTGTGGTAAACACATAATATTATAGTAAGGCAAAAATTAAAGAAACCGCCAAAAAAATGTGCGTACTATATCTTCTGTTCTCTATTAATTGGTATTAAGTTGTTAAACTTAAAGATATTACGACTGAAATTATACATATAAACACTTCTTTATCTGTAAAACCGTTAAGATTAGATAGACCCTGGGACAAAATAAGACTAAAATAAAAATAGAAAATTTTAGAAAATAGTTTTGAGCTCTACATAAAAAGTTATTTTCAACAATAGAAAAACACAAAAGAAAATCAATCCATTAACCTCTTTAGTTTGACATCAAGAACGAGTCTAGTTTAAAATCTAGAAGTATCTATTTTTCGCTTCGCAACAGCAGGCTAAAAGTCTTGAGAATGCAGCCCGCTTCCTACTCGTAGTTAAACGAACAATTTGTCAGGAGTAAGCGCAAATAGCTGTATTATACAAGTACGTACGTTCATTTCATATTGTGAATGTTGCTACATTTGTATTACATTGCGAATTTCCCCAGAGTGGTGACTCGGCATTCCATTTACAGCATGCAATGAATCTGTGAAAATTTAATTACAATTTCGTTATTGATACGAATATTTCGAAAATTAAAATTCGAAACTGAACGCGCTGTATGTAAATTTTTGAGTTGGCAGTTGGTGCACTTTGGATTTAAGGTGGTAACTATTGAATTGTGACCATAGATTTGGGATGGAGCTTTTACATACGGTTTTAGAGTGGCATGTGAAACCAAGAAAAGATTCATTTGGTAAAGGAAAACTTCCCGAACCTGCATAAGGGAAGTTCTCTCTTATGTTCTCAAAGGTGTGTGAAGACTGCCAACCCGTAAATGACTAGAGTGGTGGGCATTAGTCACACCCTAGTCACTCTGAGAAGAGACTCGTGTGTAACTTTCATTTTATTAGGGGCTGAGTTTTTCAATCACCAGATAAACTATTTGTCTAAGGAATTAATTTGAAACACATGCCATACTTAATCTGTCAAAATGACTTATTTAAGGAATAAGTCACTAACATTATCTGGTGATTAACTGAACTTTGTAAAGTTCTATTATTAAATATAATTTTTTAGTTACGTAACTAAACCGCAGAGCCATCACCACACATGAAAATATAAAATGTAATTTTGATTTTGGTGTTATTCAAACTTTGTTTCTACCGACTACCGAGTGTCCCACGACATGCATGTAATTTCTTAACAGTATCTTCAAATTACACCTTTTAAAGCCACATCCATAAATCCACTATCAAACTCGGCATGACTGTTGAGCCGGCGTAACGTAACCACATGCTTTGCTCCGAGCCTGATCGCTGTTAGCATTGATATGCTAAGGTAAGTCAGGGGAGCGTCGATTTTCTCGACAAGTCGAGTCGATGTATGACGCAATCACCCTCCCCTATCCAACCCCCTTTTCTACTGTGTGATTGACTGTATTTATACTATTTAATGTTTGTAGTGTTGCACACTACATCTCTTTGGTCCAACCCCGAATTGGGTCTATGACAATTCGACACGACGTCGAGAGACGGGCAACACCGAGTCAGTCGGGCAGCGGTCGAAGCACGCGCGAGTGCGCTCCGACCGTATTTTGTTTTTTCTTTTCGTTCGCCATGGCGTGAACGGCTTTTCACCCCTCCAGCGGTGGCTGGAAGAGTTTTCCCTCTCGTGAGGTCCGCTTCGCGACCGCGTTCTTAACGCCCCGGGCGCCGACTCCCCGGGGAACCCAAATCTTTTTTTAAATGTCCTAAAGCGGCAGCCAATATGGCGCCTGCCACGAGACTGGCATGAAGGAGAATTGATTTGATGACGGTCACGCGACGCCCCGCGACACCTTAGCTGCGTAAGAAATTATCTTTGTATCGAGCCAGTGTTTGAAAGTGCAGTGTTCGCGAGTCTGACATTAAACGGTGCTTCCCACATCGTCTGCGCCAGCGCCCCGGTCACCGAGCGCCGCCATTTTGGCGGCCCAGTACGCCCGAGCCCAGGCCTTCCAGAGGCGAGTCGCCACACACTCAGCATCATCCTTCGGACATAAGAGGCGTCAGGCGACTATCATCACACCGGCGGTTCCCGCACGCGACACTGTCGGCGTAGCGCGGAACGCCGGCGCACCGCTCTTTCTGGTTTTGTGCTTCACCGCGCCGGCAAGCGCGCACTCCGGACCGTACAGGGAAGTGACCCCATCTATCTTATGCCCTTCAGGCTGTACCCCTGACTCTTTGTGAAAATAACGTCAAGCCCATAGCATATATTAGCATACGTTCGACATAGCCTATAACTAACTAGCATATTAATAGGAACAATTTGTTAATCTGAAATATAATAATCCTGTATTTGCTACTTCTCTAACTTGTTTTAATTCTAAATTCCTATCCTTGATAATCATGAGGCGCGGTGAGTTTTGACTGGCGTGATCGAACGGCCTTTGTCCAAAAAAGTCCAACCTCTAAAGCGACTCAGCGTCTGGTCCCCTAACTATCCTACTGTGTGGCGGGACGTGCAGGGAACGCCGCGGTGTTACAAGTCATCCTGATTTAACATCCGCCATTTTCCCCACACTGCAACACTACTACCGCAAAAACAACAATAACATCCCGCTACATGTTCTACAACCCTGCCAGGATTTAGCACCAAAGATTGTTGGTACTTGGAAGGGGTAAGTAAACTCATTCGTAAGCAACGTGGGGGTTTCTAAGCAGAATTGCGCTGGAATACTAAATTGTTTGGCCGTGCGTCTTTGCTGGTAGGGTGGTAACTAACCACCGAAGCCTCCCACCAAACTAGACCAGAACCAATTTAGAATTAATTATAAATGGTAAAGAGGCCCCTGCCGGTTCTAAAGGCCAGGAGTTAAACCTTCGCAATAATACTAAATCGAAGTTTATGCGAGCGGGACAGCAGGCAAAAGCTAGTAAGAGCATAATATGACTTATTCACAAGTGTACAAGTAGTTACTTCAGTAGAGAGTACGACGACGTGTCGCTGATTTAAGAGGGGGCGGAAAGCAAAAAAAAAGTCGTGTACGGTCAAATACTGTCAACAAAACTCAACAAACAGCGATCACTATAGGTAAGATAATCAGATAAATTCGGGTGCATTGCAGATCACCTAGTTGTTGGAAAGTTTAAAAGTTTAAAAAACTTTTCTTTTAAACATTTATAATGCAAATAAAAAATCGATTAAACTTTATTTTTTGATATGTTTTTTTTTAAAATGACACAAATTAAATAAAAAACATTGGGATGTTTGAATCTGATCATAAATCTAATAGCTACAGTATTTCTCAGAAAAGTCTTTTAGGTCTTCTTGGGACGTCAATATACAATTAACGTCTAACGTTAATTGTAGGTATATTGACGTCCTCCTTGCAAACGTATCGTACCCATAAAATACCCATAGAGTATGAAAATAACCATCTATTCTTTTATTATTCGACGATACGACAGAAATTAGCAGTCATTATAATCTGAAGTCAACAAATCTTTGACTTTTGTCGAAGATGAGTTAGGAAAATTTATTTGTAAATATAAATTTAAAAAAAATGCATGAAAAGTGAAAGAATTAAAAAACACGACGACCCTGTTTAATGCTTCATGCATTCAAAATTATAACAAATTAGATGAATTTTTAAATAAAGAATAAATAATTAGTCAATTACGTGCGGGCTCGAGCACTGAGGGCTCCTTACTATAAAAACGAATTGTAAATGAAATGAAATAAATGAAATGAAATGAAAAAGTTTATTGGTAATGCGCATTAGGTACATATGAACAGGAGAGAAAAAAAAATAACAGGAAGAACAATGTGCACTCCTAAATGGGCCTTCAAATTGTCAATCTGTCAAATTCAAATCAAAAAAATTCAAATCAAATTCAGTCCGCAATTTGGGACCTTCCTGGCCCAATACAGCGGAGCAATGCCGCTAGTCTGATGGGTATTTTTGGCTGGGTACAGCCAGGGGCGATCTTTTTAACGCAGCGTAAGGTTTTTTTTCTTTATGACATTTCTATTTATCTCTTTTAATAAAATAAAAAATGAAAAATCTTTTTCATAAAACCGACTTTTAATGCCACTACAAAGTGTGTTTTAATGTACTCCAATTCGAAATTGGACGATTGTCTATAAGATTGTCGTTTCTTTGCACATCTGTTCCACACTATGAAAGAAGTAAAACATTAAAATTATCACTTTAGTTCATGAATTTACGAGTATAATTTACATGTAGGTACTTTTGTTGGCTAATCACAAACCTAACTTTGTTTTTGGTGGTTTATTGTTATTATCAAAAAAAAGTATAAAAGTTAGAAAGATGATTTTATTTTTTCTGTAAAATATACGTTTATATCTATTGATGATAATTATTTTAGATTTTTTGAACGATAAACTTCGGAGATAAGGGGAGGCGGTATTTTTTCGAAAGTTTGCCTAATAAATAAAAACTATCGGGCACAAAAATAAATAAAAATTGGTTTTAGAATACACAAGTAACGCCCTTTCATATGATACCCAACTCAATATTGTTATCTCATTTTGAAATATTGACGACCCGGTTTTCCCGCCTTTTTAAATAAAAATAAAATAGATTTTCAATTTTTTATGATTGCAATGGCGGCGCGCCGCAATTACCTACAACTATTCCAAATTTCAGTTCGATAGTTTCTGAAATAATCGAGTGTGACAGACGGACGGACGGACGGACGGAGAAAGTCTCACCATAAGGGTTCCATTTTTGCCATTTTGGTATGGAACCCTAAAAATCGGTATTAGAATACACAAGTGACGCCCTTTCATATGATACCCCACTCAATATTGTTATCTTATTTTGTTGTTTCAAGAACCCGATTTACCCCCCCCCTTTTAAATAAAAATAAAATTGATTTTCAAATTTTTATGATTGCAATGACTTTGGGTCACTATTACCTAAAACTGTTTCAAATTTCAAGTCGATAGCTTACTGAAATAATCGAGTGTGACAGACGGACAGACGGACGGAGAAAGTCTCACTAAAAGGGTTCAATTTTTATCATTTTGGTAAAGAACCATTTTGGTAAAGAACTAAAAAAATAAGATTCCGACGACTTGAGATCCTCCTCGTTTTTTGAAGGCGGTTAAAAATTACGTTTGTTGTATGGGAGCCCCTAAAAATATTCGTTTTGTTTTTTATTTATTGTTATACGAGCAACAGCAAAAAAATTCATGTGTCTAACAATCACGGTTCAAGAGATACAGCCTGGTGACAGGCAAACGGACAGATGAACGTTAGTAATAGGTCCCGCTTTTACCTTTTGGGAAAGTTACCCAAAAAATAAACCAGCAAAAATATGTATGCAGAGTCTCTTTCACAGAATTCATTACTCACAAATAAAGTAAATAATTCCTATTGACATTGTATCACAATGAATTTGAAATGTTACCATTTATCATCCACCAGATACCAGATACCAGATATCATATTTTGACATATTATTATTGCACATTATATCTTGAACTTTATTTACTTAGAAATAATTAACATACTATCATTAATAAGTAGTTTATGATGCTATATTTAATATTTGCAAACTAAAGTGTCAAAATAGTGAACATGTTGCACTCTCTTTATTCTCATAATTCATCGGGATCGTCTTTTTTTGCATATACTTCCTCCTGCCGTCACTGCTTGAAGGAATACAGTGCTAGTTAATTATGTGCTTTAAAATAAAGAGTGAAAGTCGATATTTGAAAGAAAGGTTTATGCTTTAATAAACTTGAAACTCATTGTTTTTGTTCGCCATACTTACAATTATGTTACTAGCACCTCCAAATAATTTATCGATACGCATACAATAATTTATAATTCATAATTTATATATTAAACATACAAAGAACTATTTTTTCGGCCTGGAGCACAGAAATACAGTCTTCACGTCTCAATGGATTGTGACTGATTGTCATGCGCAAAACATCATTTTGGGTACAAAACTGCAAAGCGTATTACGCGAAATAAGAACGTAATAAACGCCATTTATAATTTACAGTAATAACTTTTAAAATACATAATTTAAAAAGGAATCAATAGTAAATGTACTACGTAATATTTATTGGAATTATAATCCTAAATCTTGGCGCTCTAGTGCGTATAACATTGGAAATAAATTGAAAATTGTAAAAAATTGGATGCAACTTCAAGGTTTTTTTTAATCGACAAAAGTTTATTCTTTTATGTTTATAATAGTACAGTTTCTCGACAATATGATGTAATATTCGTGTGTTTTATTTCAGGTCGTTAAGACTTGATCTACTAATATAAAAATGAAATCTTGTCCTGATATTATAGTTTGTACGCGCTCTTAAGTAATTAGGACTTACATACTTTTGTATAACAAAAAAATAATTTACACGAAAATACGAGTTTAGGAATTTCGCTACTCGGTCCTTATTGCATTTGAGATGGAATATTTTCTCGCTTTTACTTGTAACTATCGCTCGCTCATTTCTGCTCACAAAAATGAACTAAATAATTGTCAAAGTTGTTTATTAATGCCTTCAATAATTAAAGTATATGAAACAATCGCCTCCCTGCCTCACACCAAGTCACGTCTCCCCAGTGGTTGTATTCGTAGGTACAGGCAGCGTAGGATACGAGATGTTTTAATTAATAGTTCCGTAGCATCCTCGCCCTCGCTGCTCAGTCCTCGAGCGCATTAGTTGGAGCTCTCAACTCTGCTAACAGCACAACTTGACGACGATGTGATTTCCAGAAAGTACTATCCGATGTTGGTACTCAGTATCAGACATATAATAGTATACTGCGAATGTTTCAAACTAGGAACATGTAGGTATGGTTTAAACTGTGTACGTATCATGCACTGAAGTCACTGATCTCCATAGAGTACATAGAATATACTCAGGATAGCTGACTGTCAAAGTAAAAATGAAGACACTTGATTTTCGCCATTTTGGCGCTGATTGTTGCGTAACCTGGCGTGAGCGTCTACGGAACTAAAATCAAATGACATTCAAAACGACGGTCCACTTCCATCAAATGTCAATTTAGTACCGTGGACGCTCGGGGAGGCGCTTCAAATCGGCACAAAAAATGAACTGTCAAACGTATGGAATCATGAATCCAGAGATATGTTTGACAGGCTGTTTCTATAGAGTTTAGCTAATAATTCCACTTCTATGCCATCTACAAAATATAATCTCATCCATCATCAGACTTGAAATTAATAAACAATGTAGAAACTTGTCAACTTTCAATACTCCCAGTACTATTCCTTAAATGGCTATTGAGCAGACTTGTAGTAATACACTATATGAATGCATATACTCGTCAAAACTTGAATAATCAAATGAGGTGTCGGTTACAGTAACAATGTGAGGCGTTGGTTACCGCAACGATGTCGCATATCAATGAAAATGAAATTCTTTATTTTTCACATAGGCCTTAAGAATAGGCTCTTATGATAGTAGTTTGTCTCATTTCAGCTCTAATTTATCGAATTAGATCCAAGGTAAGTTAATGCTAAGGTAAGACGTACGTTACCTCTTTTGAACCGCTTTTTCAGTCGACTATTGATGGTGGCTCTACTCACAATAAATAATCGTGAAAGACGGATGGACAGACGGAAGGACGGCCGGACGGATGGAGAAAGTCTCACCATAAGGGTCCATTTTTATCATTTTGGTATCGAACCCTAAAGAGAGTAAAGAAGCCTGACATTGAGTCAATGAGCCTTCATTGGCTAAGAAAGAAATGTCAGGCTTCATTGACCTTTGGGAAAATTATGAAAATATTCTAAAATTATTTATTTATTTATTCATTCTAATTCTAAATTATGAATATAATATTGTATGCAAGCGCGCTCCATCCTATAGGCTCATAAATTCTGTCCATCAGACATGATTGCAGTCAAGCGCAAGCTTATCTTTAGTATAAAAAAATCAATCACAGTTTTCAATCCAAGTTTCCTATGGAGTGTTATCCTATTAAAGTAATAGAATTGTTAGTCCATTTAGTTGCCAATATCGTTGAATATCCAGACTGCAGTTTAAAAGTGTACCTAACTTCGTTCTCCGGTCGCAAATTGGTACCGTTTGAGGTATTCATATGGGAAGGTTCGGAAATTCTTTTTCGTTTATCATTCGAAAGGGCGTTATTGGAATTTTTGAAATTGGAAATTTGGCACTGAGGCTTTGTGAGTTCTAAAATGCAAGCACACGAGTATCCTGTGTTATGGCAATCATCATCATCAGAGGCATTACATCCTTTTGTTAATTTGAGCCGACTTAAATAGGCTTAAATCTCAGTATGTAAAGTTAATAAATCACAGTAATATTTAGTATCTATAAAGATATATTCGTATTCGTGTTTACGCATCATAATTTAATTAATTAATTTGTTTCTATGTCAATAGTTTGTCAAAACAATGTTAATTTCCAAAACCACATCGCTCCAGAGCACGCTTTATTGTGGTTGGTTTTGAAATATTGTATTATTGGAAATTTAAATGTCAGGTTACATACTCAACTCAATGTAGAGAGACTATATAAGTATGTACTCCAATAACAACATAATATTTGCACTGCTGCAATCTTTACCACGTTTAAAAAATATGATCGCAGCTGTCTACCATCCTATAGGCAAAGACGCACCGATGCCAAGCGATTAAGGTTTAATCAGATATCAAGCAACTACCTTATTGTGGTTTAAGAGGAGGGGTCAGAGGCAAGGCCGTTAGGCCGTTGTCCACTACTAGGACGTAATTAATACATACATCGGCTGCGTGTCCACCATGAACTCGTCACGTCAATTTGATTTCGGTCAAAAAATAAACAAATGTGAGCAAACGAGAAAACTGGGTAACGTGACCACTGCCACTCATGGGCATTTGCGACGCCAAGAGAAGTGCTAATGCGTTGCCAGTTTTTTGAGGTGTTTGCTAATCCGCCCCTAGAAAAACCCCATATTACAATATTTGCTTAAACATTTGGCGCGTAGCATGTATTGCCTCTTTTGAGATAAAAGTCTCGAAGTAGGCAAATTGCTAGGAAAATCTCAGCGCAGCAGATAACGGTTTCCGGGGAGCTCGTTGCCGCCGTGACTTCCGCTAACTGCTTGTGCCTCCACTGCTAGCATTAGGTATTCAGCCAACAGGAACGGAAAAGACATCCTTAGCCCTATGCAGCTATGGATAAGACTGGCAGTGACATATACTGCACGAAGGCTCGAAATATTACCGTCCCTCTTACTTCTATGATCTTACTCTTCGGTCGGTTTTCATGACTGAGCATTGTGACTATTAATCACCCGCCGGCGAATTCAAAAGTGCGGCAATAAATACTTTGTTTGTTGGCAAACCCGAGCCGTCGATACACAATTTTTCGCGCACACTTGCATCGGCGCACTATTCAAATTTCAAATTGACACACTCACACTACAAGAAAAACTTGCCGCACTCACGGAGCTGTTGTTGTTAGGTAGGGCTCTATCAAGTCGTAGTGCGAGCGACGACTATTATAAATCTATGCACGACGATAAATCTTACGGTTCATGCCAGTAGACATGTGGATAGTTTCGAAGAAAGTGAGGGCGTCGCAGTATCAGTCGGAATGGCCATCGGTTTTGATGCCTCATAACCCTTGGCTTCGAAGACTTTGTAGACTAAGTTCGAGATTGCAAGGTCTTTTCTAAGATTTTAGGATTGAATCCACTCCTGTTGTGTAAATACTGAACAACTTATACCTGTATTTGATAAGAACGTGATATATATGAGATTGTGTCGAACGCTTTACGGTCGATTTTCGCCGAAATACGCTGTATTACATGGAATACCTAGTTTGTGTACCTACTAGGATATAACGACTAAAATCGTGACATAGTTATTATATCCGATTGCGAACTTCAACTAACGGGTATAAATACTTACGGTCGTTCTCAATAAGCTATATTTTATATTTACGATTTTGCCTGTCTATTAAATATTATTGGTATAAGCTTCATGCACTTTACGTCAAATTAATTTAATCTTTATGAGGCCTGTGAACTACGATGTCTCCCATACAAACGTAATACCAAAATCATTTGTAATTCGTGTAAATTTCGATCATGTTGTGGTGTTATTCGAGTTCATATAGTAATAATTGATGATTAAACGAACTTACCTGTAAGTGAAGTTCTATCACAATTGTATGAGTATATTTAATTCGAAGATATAAGTATAACACACTTGTAGTACTTTCATTGTATACAGCAATTTCGCACTTTCAGATATTCAGTTTATTATCTATTTTTAAAACCTACCGCCCGACACACCCACGTTGGAACACGTCGTCCGAGCGAGCCTCATTCTTTAGAGTACATTTAACAAAATTTTCGTAATACTTATGGGCTTTGGGTATGGGAGGGACCTTATATCTTCGAATTAAATATACTCATACAATTGTGATAGAACTTCACTTACAGGTAAGTTCGTTTAATCATCAATTGCATTTTGTATATTTAATTCTCAATATAAGTATAACACACTTGTAGATGTTTAGAGATGAAAATTTTTGTTAAATTGTGGACATAAATAGATTGTAAATTGTTTTCTATTATAATATGTCCTCTTTATACCACAGAAGAATTTAATTAACCAATCTTTACGTTTAATTCACTGGATTAATAAAACAGTCACATTATTTAAATAATGTTAATGATTAATGATTAGAAAGCAAAATAGCTTTTGTGAATGAAGCATCATCGCTCACTGGGCGGTTATAAAACTTAGCAAAAGTCTGCAATAATTGTGACCTACCGACTGTCTTTCTGATGAGGTCAAGCAACAAACTACGTGCTCACCTCGAAAGTGTTGCGTACCTGGTTCTGAGTGAACTGAAACGCAGACCCCTCTCGTGAGAGAGCATATTCCTCGGCAGACACGTTCTTATACTGACCGCCGCCAGCACCTGTTCCGTGGTGGTCTGTTTGCAGGCGACCTTATGACGTCGCTTAAACGTTATCAGGAGGTTGTCTATCGTATGTTTTAGTCTAAGATTTTATAACCAACATATCGATTTGTTTTTCAAAGCTGTGGCATATTTTTATAATTTCGTTAAAGTATGTTATGAGTTACACTAAATTTATAATTAAAAAAATATTAATTTTTTATTATTGATTGCATAGGTTATTGTTCATCTTGCTTTTAATTAATATTAAGAAATTTAATCAAAGAATAAAAAAGGCTTTTTGTATTATTTATTTATGGTATGAGTAAAACTGGTTGGCCACGAGTGGTAGCCGACGTTGTATAAATTCAATAATTTTCTTGATTTATACAATAATGCTAACTTTTACTGATATTAATGTTTTCATTATATGTGATGTGCATACTGCCTAAGGCTAATAAAGTTACAGGATCAATTAACTCTTATTAAGACCCATTGAGCAATGTGTTAGCATACGGTCTTAGGATCCTATGTAGTATTTGACGTTAATTTATTTATTCCTTTTAGCATTGTTTTAATTTGTTAATTTGACCCAAAATCATCAGCAAAAAATTAAACTCAATGCCGACGTCACAATGCTACGTCGTTAACAAGTTGTTCTGTTGGAAATTACGAGGTTGACTTATAATTTACGGATTGTACGGGTCTCTGTCGTTATTAAAGCAGTATTGCCACAAAACTTTGTAAATAACACAAAAGTTTTGAAACATATAAATTATTAAAAATTCCAACAAAATGTCCTTCTTTTTTCTTTAATGCCTTCAGAGAACTTCCCACAGTAATTCCTTTGAATTGTGGTTCTCTACGAAAAGACCATATTTATTTATTTATTATCAATAAATATACTATAAGAAGTAAGTCTTTTGACACTTTATGTAAAAGGAGAAGACCCTAAGACGATGTATGCCTTAAGCATTGTCTATAATAGTATCTTTAAGCATTCTAACTCTAGAAGAATGGATAGAAAAGCAAAGGTAAACTTGGTGTTCCAAAATGTTCAGAATGCGTCTGTTTCTAAGACGTCTGGGTTCAGACATCATTCGTATTGATAACATTTCGCATTTTTGCAAGAAGCGATAAATTCAATAACTGGATTGAACTCTTTGAATAACTTTAAAGTAAATTGGAATAAATTCTTTGAATAACTTTGAAGTATATAATTTTACAGCGATAGCTTAATCCCATTAACTGGATGTAACTCTTGGTCAGCTTTTTGATTATCTTTAATTTCAATATAAGAAACAATTAACCCAATCGTTTAAATGAGGATATTTGATATCCCCTAAGCAACTGATGTAAATCATATGTATCAAAATAAATGTATCGAAAAATATGGCCATCAACTCTGTAAAGAGGTATTTCGATTCATCTTAACGTTAATTATTACAAAAACAAAAATCTCTCTAATTAAAAGAATTACTTTTCATCTAGACCGGGAAATCGTGTGAATCACTAATTCAACCTTTTAGGTTTAAGGGAGTTAGATGACTTAAAAAAAAAATGTTTTGTAACCACTGGCCATCTGATAGAATAACCTATGATGGACTAACAGCTGCGTCTAAAGTCTAATTTTTCATACGGACTAGGACTTTTAATCGGAATTAAGCTTAACTCTTAGGTGATACAACGCGTTAAGCGTATAAAATTCTTTACAGAATTTGAATTGTTACATCATTCACGTCATAGTTTGCGGTAACGATACTGCCATATCGTCAGAAATTAAAATAAAACCAGGAAACTGAGCTTGTTTTGAGGGTAGTAAATAACTTTAACACTCTAACACCTAACAAATCTTCATGAAAAAACCGCGGTAAGTATCTGAGATGAGTCACAACTTTTTTGTGTATTTTGCCAAGGATGAATCGGTACTTTAAAATAAGATTCTTCAGTTCATAGGCATAAAACCCTTTTTAGGTATTCGCTTGTAAGCTGTTCTATGAACTATCAATTTCAAAAGATTTTGAACTACAAATTCATTCAACGCCTTTAAATTTAGAATGTATCTTTTACTACGTAAGATTTTGAGGTTAGACACATCTTAACTATAATCGAACATGCAGTGACTCACTCTCACATTATCTCACCCAAAAATGAAATGTCGATTGTCAAAGACATTTGTCGCTTTTCCTTTGCTGTGAACGTGTAAAGGCGGTACACTGTGTTAGTGTACGATTTTTAAAATGGTATTATGTATTAATAATTTTTTGGAGCTAGTTCCTTAATTTGTTCAATTCATTAAAATATTTTATTGAATGTACGTACATTTGTACACCTAGTGAAAGTCAAAAAATAGTCTTCACTTATTATAACTCCCGATATTCTAGATTATAGATCGTGACGGATTTCTTGTCAGTGATATGTAACCAATAAACTTCAAAATGTTGAAGACAACTGGCATATAGGTACCTTAATGTCTAGCGTCGTCGATGAACCTGGTCGTTGTTGTGGCTGATGCTGGAAACTCGCTGTCACGTCGCATCTTCCTCGCGGCTGATCGCCAATACTCAAGTGTGTCACGCCCCCCCTGCTGGCCGAGCCGTAACGAGAGGGGGCCAGCTAGTTTCTCGAGAAACGAGATTGCGCTGTCCCAGCGGTGGGTGTCGATAGCAAAGTCGCCCGCCGCGCCCTGCTGGTTTCTTTATTTACAACACCTGACCATCAGTAACCATTGAAACTAGTATAATGCCCGAAACTATTTCTCCGAAAAAACATCTGGTCCCGTTCGTGAACTTTAATTACTTATCATTTGTCGAAACAAAATGTCATTTGTCAATACTTAAGCTTCTTCTCAGTTCAGGACGCGTTGTGGTTTAAGATTTTTATTAGTTTCAGAAAGAATTTAACAATTCACTTCAATGAAACTTCCAGACTAATGGTACATTATACATAATATTGTTAACTTATTGAGTTTTGAGCTAACAGTTAAATTATCATCCCATTACACAATCTGAACATTAATTTTCGAAAGTAAGTAAAATTATTTTCCACCACAAAATCTAAACATTATTGTTGTAGGTACATAGTTACAAAAGTTCGACGCGTTGGTACCCTCGTGGAATTAGTTTTTAAGTCGTGAAATAGTTATCACTGATAAAAGGCTATAACATTTAACTGGCTATTCATAAGCCAGGCAAGTATATCAAATAAACTATTTGATTCTTTGCAATGAAGGTCGGCTAGAATTTTACAACTGTCGGGACTAACCATTAATATAGTTCTTGTGACTGAGCGCCGATAGCAATTCGGGATCAAAGTCCTGGAGGTCATGCGGAGCCACTTGTAGTGAAGCCGAGAACAGCGCCACACCGACATCGTCCCCCGTTGGTATCCGCAAAGTCCT
Source organism: Coenonympha glycerion (assembly GCA_963855885.1). Classification (NCBI taxonomy): domain Eukaryota; kingdom Metazoa; phylum Arthropoda; class Insecta; order Lepidoptera; family Nymphalidae; genus Coenonympha; species Coenonympha glycerion. The sequence continues at coordinate 771,568 of OY979635.1, forward strand.
TTGAGTTTTTTTTTTTAAAATCCTTCGTGTTGACCCGCAGTCAACCTCCAGGAGCATTGACGCATCATGCTATGCTTTCGTGGTACCCTCAACGTGATACCCTCCAAGCTAGCTTAGAGATGCCTGGACTATTTCGCGCATCATGCTATACTTTCGTGATAACCTCAATGTGATACCCTCCAAGTTAGCTTAGAGATGCCTTAGGATTTCAATTTTTGGACACACTTTCGTCAGCATTGATATTTGAGTTGATGTGATATCTGGGAAAAAAGGTTAATTTTCACTTACCCTCTTTCCTCGGAGTCTGACGAAGATGAATGCACAATTATATGATTTGATTTTATTTTTGTTATAATAATGATTTTTACTAGCGTCTAAGCATTATCAGTATAGAAAATTAAGCAAGTTTTAACACTGAACACTTAATTTTTTTCACTTTGAACCTAAATTAACAAAAACGAGACGTGTTTTTGTAGTCGAGTGCTCGTTGCCGCGCACAATAAAAGAATGAGGCTCGCTCGGACGACGTGTTCCAACGTGGGTGTGTCGGGCGGTAGGTTTTAAAAATAGATAATAAACTGAATATCTGAAAGTGCGAAATTGCTGTATACAATGAAAGTACTACAAGTGTGTTATACTTATATTGAGAATTAAATATACAAAATGCAATCTATGCTCCTGGCCATATCTGGTTCCGAAATACATTTGTTAAACAAAATTGTAAACGAATTAAGTTTTGCTTATTTTTATGTTAAGGAGGACATGTTTTCTACTTATTTGTTTTGTAATAAAAACAACACTATCTCACGTCACATTAGTTCAGGAGCACAGTTTTTATTGTCCAGCTAAAGAAAAACACCAGTTAATAAAGAAAGTTACAAGTTTTCATTCATAATTTTTGGTATTACGGAACTCGACCAAAGTTATAAAAGATTTGACCAAAATTGATTATTATTTCGTTTTAAAGAAGTATTTTCGAACCAAATATGGCTAGGAGCATAGATTATTACTATATGAATCCGAATAACACCACAACATGATCGAAATATGCACGAATTAAAAATAATTTGGTGTTTTGAATGTGTGGAGAAAACGTAGGTCAGTGCATTCTTAACAGACAAAATCGTGTATAGATACGAGTAGCTTGTTAAAAACGTCTGTTAATAGGCATACTTAAATTATGATCGATGAAAACTGTGTTTTTTTTCGTACAGTTCATCGCGGTCCTTAGCAATGTCATTCCAAGCCACTCCGCCTATTGTAAGTGGCGGATAGTCCATTCTAAAATGGACCAAACGAAACAAAATACGTAGATATTATTGGTAACACAGCTTCTTATTCAATACCCCACAAATCCCGCAACGCGATAGAGAACCTAACTTTTATTATTATGATCTGATAGCGAGCGTGGAACACTACAATTTACACCCGAGTGCCCATTACCCTTTATAGTTCCTCGTTCGATAGCGATTGAACGTCGAGTTATCGCGATCGCTTATTCGGGGAAATTATTTTTGATGTCAGACTTCACGGCTACGGAGTGTGGAGCAATGAGCTTAATACATTTATATCAATAGTGTGGAGCATCTATGGGGAACCATCGTATAATATTCTCACGAGATAAGTATCACAAAAATATTGTTTCATATTATATAATGAAACCTGTATATTAATGAAATTTTTGACAGGAGCAAGTTCCGAGTTTCTTGCCAGTTCTTCTCGGTGCAAACCTGCTTTCCGAACCTGGCGGTGGAGTTTTGACTTTTCATAAGAGCTTATATTCGTATATTAGAAAGAATAATCGTATATTAGTTTGCTTATCTCCATGATTAGCAAGAAAAAATTTAAAATGATTTTCTTCAAACCGCTTCCAGAAAAAATCCGGACAGTAGGTCGCAGCATGCAGTAAAACGCTTAGTATTGTCAACGAATATATAATATTACTAACGTATTGCTTACCTTCCCTACAAAGGAAAAAAGCCAACCAAGAACACAAGCAACTCCAAGCAAGCAATGCTACCCAGTTGCTATCAATGATTATCAACAAGATGTCCCTCTCGCACATCCTAGGTCGACTGGCAGATAATGCTCATTTGCATTACGTCCACCTTATTGCATCATTTTTGTAAGTAGCGCATTAAAGAGCAAAAAAAAGGTATCTATGATATTTTAGTGCCAGTGATGTAGGTACTTACATTACTAGTAGTGAGTTACATTAATAGTAGTAGTGGCATTACTTTCTTTCGGTTTGAAGGGCACTACCAGGTTATTAAAATTAAGAAATGATATCTTAGAATGACAAGCGCCGTGCAATATTTCGTGTACCTTTGCAATGCATATACCGATTTTGTTCTTTGAAAATAGAAACCTTGGCCAACAATTAGGTACTTATTAGATAAGTGTGCGTGGCTTTTTAAAAGCAACATTTGACATTCCCAAACTTAGCTCCACATTTACCCGTAGGTATGTCAAGATACCTTGAATCATGACATGAATACATCGACATGAATATTCGATAAGACTCGATAGGTACCCTAGTCTCCATCCAGGCACGTGATACATAATCTGGAACACGAGGTAAATATTTTCGGAACAGATTTCAATTTGTGTCGATGCTTGTCATTCGGCATATTCCGGAGAAATCGTCACGTAAGGAAAACGTATTCTTACACTGTGATACTAATTGAACCTACTGTTGTTTTTCACTTGTATAGCTGCTATATTTTAATTAAGTTGAACGAATGTAAACTCAAAAGCTAAATTGTTATGGTCTGCATGAAAACTGCATGATTACCTACCTTAACGAATTAATGGAATATATTATCACTTCCCACGAAATTCCTTCATATACTCATCAACCTTTTTATTAGGTAACTTTCTTTATAATGTAGTCCTTTGGGATTTTTTCAATATTGATTCTTTATCTTCGTTCCTGATATAGTTAGTCCTAATTTCTATATTTGTCGCGAGTTTACAAGTCAAGTTTCGTTGATAACGGGTCTATAAATATAGAATTGAATCTACTTGAATGAGCATCGCAATTTGGCGGCTTGCAACAAAATAATTTTACCGTCTGTATACTGAAATAACTTCGCTGCTGCTGTCTGTAGAAGTTTCCAGCATTTCGTTATTGTCTAAGGTAAGTGTTAAGAAGGGGTTTGTTTTCGTTCAAAGTTGGTATTCGAACGCCTTTGTTTCCGACCTTTGACTCCCAAGTTCCAACCTCAAGCGTTCAATTTAAATTAATGTTATATTAATATTATTCGCTGTGCTTTTATGGCGTTATTATTTAAAGTACGAATACTATTAATTGAAACACTAAATCTAAACGTATATTTCTTGTACGTCTCTCTGTAAGTCAGTCGACATTTCGAAGTTTTTCTCAAGAAACTTTCGTACGAAACATGGACTGTATTTTATAATGATGCCGCTGAGAGTATGTTAAGCCGTTGATTGGTATGCGAGAGTAGTCCGTATAACCATCCTTTGAACCATACAAGAGCAACGAGAAGGGTCTAAAGCTTAACTCTAACGTTTAATCGCTACCTTCTAAAATACTGTATTCAGCATTAAATAAGTAACTTTACCGCAGTACAAGCAACCTATTTGTAGTTTAAATGGGTTGAGTTCTGAAGATAATAAGTTTTCTGTACCCAATTTTACAACCCACTGCTGGGCATCGATATCCTGTCAGAAAGAAAGGTTTGGTCATATAGGATCAACAGATTTCATTTTTTTCCATTTTTATCATGATAGTGTGGAAATTTTTATGCCTTGTAGCTGTGCGAATGCTGATCTAAAGTGAATAATCGTGGTATTAGAACTTTATAAGAAAACTAATGAAATGAAATGAAATAAAATTCTGTATTTCACATAGGCTTAGATATAAGCTCTCATGAAATGTCAAGACTCTACCGCCAGTCATCCGCCGCTCATATATCTGAATCATTGTATAATCCATGTCGGACTGATGATTGTAACAGTAAGTTTTTGTTGCAATTCAATCGCAGTTTTAATAACTACGGTGCGTTTCGAGCGGATTATCCGGTTCTAAATGCCGCAGCGATTTTGCGGTCGGTGTGTTATGAGGTTCATTTTACGCAATTACTGCGCAATTTTGTACCAACGCTGCCAACAGCACCAACGTTTGCTCCAACACGACGTGCAGTAATCACGGAGGTCGTTAGCATTGGGAGCCTCTCGTAATATGTTCGTTTATGTTACTGAGATATTTTTGTATTATTATTTTTGTGATTAATTTTGAATTGAACTACTGGGATTTTTTTATAGCTAAGATTAACGAGATGAGTGAGACGTTCACCTAGTGTTAAGTGATACGCTTCCCGATGATTTGAGGATCTCGGGATAAATCAGATAACGACAGCTACAACCAAAATTAGGTCCAAGTAGAATTTTTGGTACCAGGGTACCATGAAGGCAGGAGAGCGCAGATGCGGCGCTCCCTTCGTCTTCACAACATGCTCCACCCAGTGAACTAGTTCTTTAGCCGGCGGTACAGGCCTGTCGTAGTATATTAGAGATAATTCCTTAGCTGTCTTTGCGTACGTGAAAAAAAAACAATGTTAAAGAAACTTCTTTTTCATCGACAGTACTCATCACCTACTCTCAGGTGCAAGGATAATGCATGATGAATTGCCTGATGGTAAGAGATGATGCAGCCAAAGAAACTATCGTGCTTATTGGGAGGGATAAGCAACTAACCCCTTATGGAATCCTTAATCGCTTGGTGATAATATGTCTTTACCGGTAGGGTGGTAACTAGTTACAAGACCAGACCTGCGCTATTTTGGTACTAATTATAAAATGAAAAACTTCTGAAACAAAAAGAAACAAATTTCCTTAGAACATGTTACTAAGGATACAATTAATAATCTTGTGTTCACTTCAATCTTAAAACGTCCGCAAAGCTAAATTAAACGTAAAAAGATTTGTATCACGGTTTCGTCATTTTTATAGTTTGAAAGCCTTTGATCTTTGATTAGTTCCATAAAAGTCCTTGTTACAATGACAGACAATGTTAATTTGCGAAGCTCGTTGGAATGAATGATTCCCACTCAGAATGTTGTACATAACAAGGGACATAAAATGTACCTTTTTTGTCACATTCTAAATTGTACCTTTTTTGTCACATTCGTTTGTGTCTCAATGGCGGTCCCGGGAGCGCAGCTGGGCGGAGGGTTTGAGAGCTCGGCATGTTTACCTCGTGCGGTCGGGATACCTTGTTTTAATGACATACAATTTGGAAAGTTAACTTTTTCGCTACACTGCGCGCTGGTGACATATTTGGGCAGTTTTTGAGGGGGAACGAATTAACGACACTTGTTAATAAAATTCCTCGCTTAATTAATAAATTATGTAAATAATAATTTATTAATTAAGCGAGTATTATGTAAATCATAATTAATTAAATGGGAGAGTAATTTTATAATATGCTGGAATGTTAAACCTATGTTATATTTTCAAGGAATCTTAGCTTGATGCCTGTTTACTAGGGAAGAGTATTTTATATCGATTAAACTTCCCATTCTGTGAAACTATTGTTGTTTTGAATCTTGATCAAACATATTAGAGAGAAAAAAAACATGAATTTTCCGTTGTTGCTTTTTAATGTGTCCAAAAAATATTCTTAATAATAATTATTCAAAACAGTGTTTTCCTTGTTAATATTCCCCAAGGGACACTTCCTGAACTGTAGCGCTTATTTTAGACATGTCAATTTAAATTACCCGCGTTATAGAATATTTCATGTAACTTAATTTCCTCGCTATCTCGCCCACATTTAAATATCCAGCGGGTTTCGATTGAGAGTTGGGGTTTGCTTTTACAGCTCCGATGAGAAAATTATACTTTATGACGTAATCGAAAATAGGACTTAAGATAGACTTAGACCTATAAGGACTTCCTTTAATAATATTCTTTAGTTTTTTAATGGTATACATTTAGTTTTATACGTAGTTTTTAATTTAAATATAGTTTAATTTCATAACTACTTTTAATTTTTAATTTAAGTTAATATAATATCTTTATATTCTTTCATCTAAAATTATATATAAGTAGGACGTAGGTATATCCCCCCCCGATGGATTCCAATCTTGTCGCGATGGGGGGGCTCAGTAGCCGTGGTTGGGCCCCACGGTGAAGCCAAAAGGAATCCAGGAGGGGACGCTCGGAGTGGGCCTGGAGATGGGCCCGCTCTGGATGCGTCCAAGAGGGGTGCGGGGGACAGAGTTTTCTGTCTCCTGCAGCCAAGAGGGGTCGCGGGAGGAGAGGCGTGTCGGTGTGTCGTTGCCGCTCGCCCTATCTCCCGCGACCAAACGGTGGCGCACCGTTAGATGCGTCGGCGGCGGGGCCGCAGGGGAAGAGGAGTGTCGGTGTGTCGTGTCCGTTCTCCCTGTCCTCTGCGGTCGTTTGGTGGTTTGCGGCGGAGCCAAAGATCAGATCCGTCGCGGGGTATAGGAGGTCGATGCCTGCGAAGTGCAGGAGCAAGCTTCGCAGGTATCGGCTTACCCGTGCCCACGGCCCCTGGGTGGCGGTCCCGGGGGGGTCCGTCGCCTTACGGATGGGCGCCGAGGAGGTAAGGCCGGCTTAGGTGTTTCTGGCGGGCCTTGCTGTTGGAGGGGAGCTCCATGCTCCACCTCGTGGAGGGGCTGCGCAAGCGGCCGGGCACCGGCGGGTTCGCGGAGGTTTGCGCAAGCGTTCCCGTGTTCCCGTCATACGGTGCGAGGAGGAAACACCGTGGGGTTTAGCCGGTAAGAGTCCGGCATAACCGAGCCGCTCCCCCGGGCGACTGGGTATCCATGAGGATTCCCCACGATAAAAAAAAAAAAAAATGACGTAGGTATATCATTCATACTGTACCTAATCTGTGTTGTGTTTGACAGGCGATTTTGGGGATAGTTTTTGACTGTGTGGTTACCTATATTTTTTACTAAATAATAATTAAAACACATCGAAATTCGTTGTAAAAAATGTACGATTATATATTATTTCATGTAAAACCGACACCCTCCTAACATATTTTGTTTATATTCTGTATCTATAGGCTAACGCTTGACCACAATATCACCTGATGAAAAGTTAATATGCACTCTATCTTCACCTACATTATCACATTTTCAGGTGAGAAACTCTGATCTAGAAAATTTTCTTTTCACTTATTAAGAGATTCCGGGCCAAGTAGCCCCCGTAATTCAAATTTTATGTAGTTTTTGCAAATAGTAGGCTAATTATACATCGTATACATGGCAATGAGTTTTGCTAGTATAATGTTTATTATGCATCTACATGTTTTTAATAAACAGTTTTCTCGAAACTTCCCTAAAAGTTAAATTAAATTTACGACTACGTTTGTCAAGGTCCAGAGAAACTGGAAACACACACCAACTAGGTTCTCATACGAGTAACCAATACGAACGTTAAGCTACAATAGCTATTTCCTGGTGAACTCTTGGGAATTGACATAATATCCTTGGGAAGTATCAGGGAAAAATTATAACTTATTTATAATTCTTGGCGGAACCTCTTGCATAATATTGGCATTATCTATTTAAGAAAGTTTTCTTGTATAAAATAACCTTCCTGTTTTGAATATTTTGTGTACAAGCGACTTCTTTAAGCCTGTTTAAGCCGTTAAGCCTCGGGTTATTACTTCAGTAAAGCTGCAGTACAGTTCTAAGAAGGTCGCTGTTAAATAAAGTTCAAACTCTGAACTTTGACTTTGAAATTGCGTTGTATTTAATCAAACGGTTGTTATGACAACTTTTAGGGCCAGTTTTAAAGTGCACTTAATTAAAATTGTAGGTGTATTTTCACACTTTTTGAGTTTGGTATTCTAGCAAATAATATCTCTAATCTAAGATGTTCAATGAAGATAATATATTAAGACTGAGTTTGTGCCAACTGTCCAATGCTCTTGGTTTAATTAAAAAAAATATATATACTTTATCATAATATTTTAACAGTTTAAAAAACTTTCTAGTTTTATAAAATCTAGCGCAAAGTGTAGGTACTTAAATTCGTTCGTTCGTTCGTTTGTTCATTCGTTCATTGCAGCCGATTCATGCATTGATTGTCCACTGCTGGACAAAGGCCTCCTGCAATGATTTCCACCCCACACGGTCCTGCGCTACCTGTAACCAGCGCCTTTCCGCGACTCTTTTAATGTCGTCAGTCCATCTGGTCGGAGGCCTGCTAACACTGCGCTTTCCCGAGTGGGGTCGCCAACCCAGCACTTTGGGTCCTCAACGTCCGTATCTAAGTAACCTACGCAAATAATTATGTGGAAAGATATCGAGAAAATGAAAATATTAATATTCTTTTCAGTAAACTCCAGTCATGTTGGATGTGACACGCAGTGTATTCAGTCTCTAAACGGAGTTCTATTAAAGCCACTCTGTTGCCAGTTTGTAAGCTTGTCTGCTAAGTAGGCCTGAGATTTTAATGGTTCTTTGCAATCAAAATGAGCAATCGACTTTCACGCTTAATTAAATTGTTTACTGCGCCGCGGCGGCCTTATCCAACGCGATAAGGAAATCCATTTAAATTTTGTCAAAACAACGCGAGAGAAAAACTGTTTGGACGGCGAGATCTTTATTATTCCTTTTATACAAAAATCCAATTACTGGAGAATGGCTAGTCGAGTGCTGGATCTATTAGGGTGTAGGAAATTAAACATAAGATTAATAATAAACTTTTATTCTATTAGCAATGTATGTTTATTTGGGAGAATCTTGCAATCCCTTTTGGACCAGATATTTTCAAACGACGGCGTTGTTAGTATACAAATTTAATGTGGATGAAAATCCATGTTCAGTTGTGTCATTCTAAATCCAACATGTAGGAGGTACACCCAAGATGGCGGACTAGTTATTTTGCACTCCTGCAATATGGGTATCAAATGAAAGGGTTTTCTGAGAAGATACTGATAATTTGCTAGTGACTAAAAATATTTTGTTGACTGATACTTTATTTACATACTTACTACTACTTATAATACTAAGCTGTATTATATACTAAACTTGAAAACACGTTGCAAAATATAGTAAACTTATCTACGTTTTCTGCAGCAGGCACAAATGGTTAGAGTGCAATATATTTGACGTTAGCGTCGCATCGCAGCGACTTAGCCTTGTCTGTAGGCACGGTGCTGAGGGATGGCGAAGCGGCGTCGAATTAATTTCGCTAAGGAGATTACTGCTCCGAGGAAATTGACGCCCTCTCTGTGCCGTGTCTGGTGCCTAGTGTTTGTCTGCTTACTATCTAACCGAACTGAGCTATATGAAGATATTCTGCTAGTCTAGAGCTGTCTAGTAGCACGAAGATAACAATCGTGATTAGAATCAATTTTAGGATATCTACGCCATTATCTACTAACTAAACGTATTTCCTTCCTCATGAAGAGCCTGCATGGGGGCGGATGAAACACCGGTGCATTGTGCTACTAAGGGGCACTGGAGTGTCAGACCGACGCGGGATCTACTTGGGCTCCTCAGCAAGATATCTTGCGCGACCTGGGAGGTCTCCTAGGATTCTAGAGGGAACTCGGCTGGCTAGAGTGATCTAGCGGGAACCCGCATCGGCGACTCTACGCGCAACGGACGAAGTAATCACTCAATCGCAGAAAGTCTCAGTAACAAAAGAAGACTACGCCTATACTTCCGGCGTAGGATTAGGGTTCCTGATTGCTATTAACTATATACCTAATTAAACACATGTTTACTTAATTAATTACTATTAGTGTTCGTCGACTCACTTTAATAGAACATGAATCCTAAATCTATACGTTTTCACTCTCATTGTGATAAGGATTTTGGCTTTGACGCAATGTTAGCAGAGCCCATTAAGTCTGACCATGTAAAGAAAGTGCAAAATGCTCATGATTGTTACAAGCTGCGATAAAGAATTGTGGTAGTTTAATTGATTTTGGCGTTAAAAAAAGTACGAGCCTTACCTTAAAGTTGCATAAGTAGTATTTTTGTACATGTGTAACTTTTGTACACTATGTTGGCCTACAGTACGTCAGTGCGCTCATTGGCTAAATTCCCCAATTATTCTGTTAAAATTTCCATCCCTTTTCCAAAATTACTCCCACAAAAAATATCCAGCATCTGAGAGAAAATATGTCACACATCAAAAACAGTGAAGAGACTTTCTGCCAGAGAGTTCCTCATTATATGTTCTGCATGCCTGAGAGTTCTCCATAATGTTCTCAAATGTGTGAAGCCTGCCAATCCACACTTGGCCAGCATGGAATGTAGGCCCATGCGTGCATTTTCACATGCCCAGGCCCATGTGAAAATGTATGCAAACATTAACATTTTATAAGCTTGGCTAAGTCACACCTCGAGAAGCCTGCCAGCAGTTCTTGAAGCTGGGGCGTTTACATTACAAGCCGTATTCAAGTCCAAAGAAAATTTTACTCACAGCATTTAGAATTTAAATAGCACACTTTCGCTCCGACGTTCCTTAACAATTTCCTTGGTACACTTTCCTGTTAAACGCATAAGGGTGGAAACACTTTCTTTAATCGCAACGCTTCCTGAAATCGTATTAATGTTATAAATAACCTAGTTGTCGATAACTTAATCCAATAATTTCAGGTATTTTTATAGTTTCAACATCCTCCCAAGGTCTCGTATACTCTACGATGCTTCTATTGATTAGCTATTTCGAATGCTCTGACAGGCAGGCGAACTCACACGGCGAAACTATAATGCTCACCCCAGATAAAGCCGATACATGTCTGGTTAGAGCTTAAAAAATTTCATATTATGCTAAGTACTGAATTCTAAAAAATACATGCCATGCGCTGGCATTATTGAACAGTCTAACGAACTGAGTTGAGATTAAGGGTCGTTTTTCAATCGCCAGATAAACGTTAACTGCATGAGGAATTAATATGACGTTTTGACAGATTTTGTATGGCATACTATGTTTCAAATATGGTGATTGAAAAATCAGCCCTAAAATACTGATAGTACTTGTGTGCTACGTTTTGTAAGTGCATATCCAACTTAAGGTTTAGGCAGTGTGTAATGTACAGTTTTATTTAAATTTTATATTCACACTCAACTCGTAATAGGATTACTGAGTTATAAGCTTTCACGTTTTAATTTTTTTAACGTAGAATTGTGGTAATAAAATTAAAATAATATGGTGTAAATTGTTAAGGTATGAAAAGCTGTGTGCTCAAGTTTAACTTATTGAGTTTGTTAATGTGGATGAATTTAGTAACACAGCCCATTAGGAAACTATTTATCTGAAGTAAGATTTCCATGTAAATTTCGTATTTTCCCCTGTGTTTCTGTCTACAATATATTTAAAATGAACGTATATCTAAACACAATAAAGACGAAAGTAACTACTATATGTAAATTTCATATCAAATATTAAATCAACGTGCGTAATGGTTAAATCTAAAGTAAGATTTCCATGTAAAGCTCGTATTTACTTCTAAGTTTCTGTAAACAATATATATTTAATATGAACTTATATCTAACACTGTATATGTAAACATATTAAATATTAAATCAACGTGGCTGATAATTAGAATAGAGATAGATTCATGTATAATAAATGCATTGTAGACTAATTATATTATCTAACAAAAGTTTTAGATTTCTAGCGGGATTAGAAAAATGTGAACGAAGAGAAGCTGCAAGGAAAATCTAATAATAATATAAAAATTATGAAAGCCAATGAAATTTGAACGATTACTCGTGTTGAACCTAATGAAAAATGTATGAAACAGCATTTTCTTTTCAGGATCCAATTATAATAATAAACAAGACGGAGCGCCAAGGTTTTGGTTTCGCGTAAAAAATCGGCGCCATCATCGGAGCCTTTATTAAATTTTCTAACTCATTAAGTTAGCCCAGCTTGATAAAAGCGGCACTGAAAGCAGATTAAAATGTATATTTTGCTTTATTAAGCTTTCATCTTCCCCGGTTCACAGATTAGCCGCCATAATATTGGGTATCATAGTGAATTTATTTAGGTTTCATTTCAATTACTGTTTACAAACTTGCAGAATATGAAATGAAGCCGCATAAAAACTGGTTATAAACAATCGAAATTGAATGATTAATTGTTTAATTTTATGATTGCCTTAAAATTTTTGAAATTTCTTAAAATACATTTTTTGAATAAGATGTCTGGGATAAATATTTATAAGTCGACTTTTTGGACAATATCGCCTTACAACATTAAATTAAACAATGACAAAATGTTTAATATAAGCTAATAAGGTGTGATTGAAATGACTTTTCTAAGCAGAGTAGATTTTTATTTTATTTTAACGTAAAACTTTCATTTCGCATACCGTTTTAGCGTCGTACATTGCAATGTCTTGGTTTGGGAGGAACCAAATAATAAATAGGTATTAAGTATCTAATCAGTAGTGTCTGTTAAGTGAGCTTCGTTAAATACCTTATGTCTTCGACAAGGCACTAGTTCTCGTCAGAAGTTCGACTTCTAAAGTTAGACTCGACCCGCTTCAGCGGAACTTCGATGAAGTTATGCTCTGCACAAGAAGTTTACTGATGAAAAAATATTTTCAATTTAACTCCGGCTGAAATACGGGATTTATACACTAGGTACTATATATCTCTTGCGCGCGTGAATTTCAAGTTTTACTAAATCATACAACAAGCGTGATTTTTTTTTCTCGTTTTTGAATTTACCTGGTAGAGGTGTGTTTAGTTTACATTAAAACTATTGAAAATTGGTTTTGATAGCAAGGAACGCGCAGTGCGCGAGCCCAATTTGCAATTGATCAATTTTTTTAACAGGGCATAAGTTGGGATATATGACATAAAGTAAAAAAAACCAACCTACTATAAGAAATACAATTTTCATTTCTTGCAAAATTTAAAATTATCTCCACTCAAGAAATAATAAAATGTTTAAAAGCAGCTTGCGAAACAACGTTAATATCAAGCTTCGCGTCTCGTTATTTCATAGACATTTGGGTCACGTCGAAGTATTAAGAAGTGTCACCAAGTTATAACTTTACAATTTTCTTCATTAACTTTTGAAATTTGTTCCGAAGTTCTATGATGGCCGAAATTAAATTTTCTTAAAAAAAGCTATAGTTGCGATCGTGAAATCCGATCTCCCTCCTTTATTTTTAAGAAATCTTGATTAATGTCTAAACCTATTAGTAGACAAAAGCTTTTACTATAAAAAAAGACAAAAATAAATTAAATTAGGAGCTGGCTTCGCATTCGTTATGCTGTCCTTTCTGATACAAAATATTCCATACAAAATATTTAGTGTATTATATAATATTTACACTATAGGCTTATTAAACACGGCCTATCAGCATCCGTCACATAATTGTGTTTTATTAAACCTTATGGGGTATCCTATCTTGGAGTTCCGTAAAAAAACGGTAGAATTTTTCGTACATTATTATTTCAGTATTCTATCTCGTAAACCATTGAGTAATTACATAGTATCTCAATGTCGTAAACGGAATATTTCAGTAAACAATGTGTTAAAGATATCGACCTGATATTTTAACACAGTACAAGCTTACTTGATCGCAATCTCACTCGATGGTAAGAGGTTGCTCCACAACGCTGTACCTCAAGTCTGGAATGCTAAATCGCTTAGCGGTGCATCATCATCACCAGAACAGACCTCACTCAATTCAAAGAAGGGAATTGGCCCCGGGATTGCCTGCTTAAACCTAAGCATGCTCCAACTGCACCGAAAGAGATAAATGTTTCATACCCAAAAAACACTTTTATAGATTAAAGAGTACCTATTTAAAATTGCTGCAGACATTATAAATACTGCCCACTTTTATCTAATCGAGTAGATTTTACAGTAGAGTAGAGTTATAACTTTAGAATGCCAAACTCGAATAATTCAAACCTTCCATTTGCGGCAGCCGGGTGAAAATATCTGAAATAAGCACGGGTGGACCACAAATTAAAGGGATTAACAGACATTCAAGATTAGCGGAATAATGAACGCGAAACAAAGCCCTACCAGCCCTCCCCCTTGTCCCCCCCTCGCGACCTCGGCCCGCTGACTAAATTAATGGACATTTCGGGAATTTTAATCCGACCTTTTATTTAACGACAGATATGAGGGTCCGCCGCTTTTCGGACCCCTAACACGATGACTGCCAAACATTATATTAACAAAATATATAAGCCTCATCTCAAAAGTTAACACTTTGCTCGTTCCTTGGTGACAGTCGATGGAAGTCTACAACTGGCTTACTAAATTTTCTGTTAGTCCACCTCGTTGTGGGTCTGCCATCAATGCATTTCTAACGTCTGGACACAATTTTAACACCTAGCCATAACCTCCATCTGTCCTGTGCACAATTTTAACACCTAGCCATAACGTCCATCCATCCATTGACACAAACAAAAAAATGGTATTTAGGGGTAGTAGTATACTAAATATATATTTTTGAAGGAAAAACATGTTTAGGAGCGTTAGGTATTTTCGTCATGCATAAAAAAACCGGCCAAGTGCGAGTCGGACTCGCGCACCGAGGGTTCCATACCAAATAAGTTAAACATTAAAATAATCACTTTAATTCATGAATTTACGAGTATAATTTACATGTAGGTACTTTTGTTGGCAAACCGCAAACATAACTTAGTTTTTGCCGGTTTATTGTTATTATCAAAAAAAGTATAATAGTTAGTGGGTTGATTTTATTTTTCCTGTAAAATATACATTTACTTCTATTGATCATAATTATTTCAGATTTTTCGATTGGTAAACTTCGGAAATAAGGGGGGGGGGGCGGTATTTTTTTCAACAGTTTGCCCATTAAATCGAAAACTATCAGGCATAAAAATAAATAAAAATCGGTTTTAGAATACACAAGTGACGCCCTTTCATATGATACCCTACTCAATATTGTTATCTCATTTTGAAATTTTGATGACCCGTTTTTTCCCCCTTTTAAAATAAAAATAAAAAAGATTTTCAATTTTTTATGATTGCAATAACGTCGCGCCGCAATTACCTACAACTATTCCAAATTTCAGGTCGATAGCTTTAATAGAGAAAGTCTCACCATAAGGGTTCCATTTTTACCATTTTGGTATGGAACCCTAAAAATCATAAGATAATTACGTGTTACCGCAACGTAACTGACACCTCTATAACTGTTCCACTTTTTCGGCGTGATTATAATTTGTATACACTTGTCAAATTATAATCACGCCGAAACGACTGTTTTTAACGACTATCGGAAAATGAAATTTAAATAATAGTAAAATTTATCTACAACTGTAGATACAATTGGGTGCAGGGTATGTAATTAAGTCTAGTTCATTATTTGATTCAGACTGCGCTCTTCGCCTCGAGTAGGTATTCGAGCGAGCGGTTTATTCATTAACTCATAAAAGATAACGGCCTATTCACTGCACTCGCGGAGCTACGGAAGGAGGGATTGCGAGGTAAAAAAAACTGGCCAAGTGCGAGTCGGAACCTCTTGCTCAAGGTTCCGTACGCGTCTTTATCGGTACTCGTAGGACGGTAACCAACCGACGGCCGAAGCCTCGCACTATCCAGAAATTACGAATTTCCAAACATAGGTACTCGGGAACATCAGCTTGCTAATGGTTTTGTTTTGGCTATGTCAGTGACTTTGGTTCTGGTTGGTGTTGGTGCGGATCTCCTCATTTCTCTATCACGCAGGGAAACTTCTAACGAAACGTGCTATGGAGAAGGGCTGCCGCTATATCCCTCTCCATAGCACGGTTTATTGACCCAAGCCGAACCCTAAAGTCACTTCTTAACATTGAGGTTGCGGTCAAGTACTAGCTTGTGCTAACATTATGATATTTAGATATCTAAATGGAATATAGCCATTTCAGTTACGCAACACTTTTAATCACACAGATACACTATTTCCGTGCACTCATAAAATTATTATTTCCGCCGGGAAATGAATGGCTAACTATTTTCATTACCATCGTGCAATGTGCATGTAATTAAAAAACCCCAGATAATTATTACTGGTATTTCAGAAATGCGAGCCCAATGGCGATGCGAAGTTTGCAATCGAGCCGGCGTGTGTACGGGATACAAAAAATATGTTAAATCATTAAACCAACTAGTGGGCAGACGTCTCGTCTAAATGAATTCGTTATAGTGTGTAGTCGGTGGTCTGGTCTCTCATTAATGGAGAAGGTCGCTTTTGTAATGTACGACAACGGTAACGTAACGACTACGACAAAAGTCAAAATAATGTTTTTATATTTCCAAAAAAAAAGCTTACACGCACATAATATGAAACATCAAGGCTCTTATAAAAGTGACGCTTCTGCATTAATTTTATAAAATATGCCTATAGTATAATAGTACCTACTTATAAGGCGTGAGAGATCGTAAGCTTAGTACTCATCTATTAGACAATAATTTATTATAACCTTACATGCCTGGTAGGTACAAGCAAAGATATAGAGAAAATTAATTTCGAAAGTATTATTCTGCTCGTTTATTAATTTTTATTTTAATACTTTTTTTACAGTATACAAGTTAGTACTTGACTACGATCTTACCTAGTGGTAAGTGATGATGGAGCTGAATTATATAATATATTATATTCCTTTTCTACAAAGCATTATCCAAATATTTATGCTTTCCCACCACATATTTATGCTTTCCCACACATATTACCCACAGCCCACTCTTTCTTATTCAAACTCCGTTGCCTTTCATCTCCTGCATACTACTTTCGTGTACTAAATAGATTATTATTTTTTCAGTTTTAGAACTTTATTTTATTCGTAAGAGTATCGGCTGGTGTAAAACGGCTAACCGTGTGATGCAGATGGATGGTTCAACGAACTGAGTGGGTTATGTAAAATGTATCTACATGACAGGGTATTTTAGAAAAGTAGTTTCCCAGGATAGTTACCTAGTTACCTACGAATACATCTCGTTTTGTTTAGCTAAATCCTGAGCTACACTTTAGTAATTAGTAGGCCCTTATTTATTAGCTTGGCAAAAACGGCTTGGCATAGAACTAATTTTTAGCCTTTTCCGTACCGAATGGGTAAAACGGGACCGTATTACGAAGGATCCACTATCCGTCTGTTTGTCTGTCTGTCAGTCTATCACCTAATCTCCTAAACAGTGATCAAAAAAGAGTAGATGTAGTACAGGCTCGCTCACTGAGGGAAGGGTTCCGTACCAATATCTGTCAAAACGGTGGGATGGGAGTCCTCTGAAATATTTATTCTAATAAAATATTATATTGTTTAGTATTTGTTGCTATATCGGCAACAGAAATACATTATCTATGAACATTTCAAGTTATCACGGATCAAGAGACACAGTCTGGTGATCGACAGACGGACGGATAGCGAAGTGTTATAGTAATAGGGTCCGGTTTTTACCTTTTGGGTACGGAACTAACTAATTATTTGTATACTAGATATATATTATATTCACGTACCTAAGTCTTTGACTTATATCAACTAATCGGGCTCATAGCTGAAATGAATTGGACTGTAACACGCGAACCCCAGTTATTTATTTTTCTTCCGTTCCCTCGCAGTGCACTTGACTTAGAGACATTACACTATTAACTTCATTGGAGGTAAGTATGTGAAAAATGAAGACTTACGTTCATTTATTTTAATGTATTGTTATGAACAGCGATTGCCCGCGATTTCCTTTGCGAGAATTATTGATTTTATAAAAAATCTACTTGAATCTGGTTTGCGGTACCTACGTATAGCCAAAGGAATTATATGACTATACCTTATAATATTTTCATATAGAAACTTCAATTTACGGTAAGGATTAAAAGTCAATATAGATCCCTTCCATGTATTACACATAAATATTTTCAATCAATTTTGGTACTCGCATACCGTTTCAGCTTAGCTATGTATGCACTTTTGAGTTCGACTGTACGTCATGTGTAGGTCATAAATGTAGTTTATTACAACTCTTTTAGATACTATGCAGTATGCACTTAGTAAAACATTTTACATAAACAAAATTTAAACTTACGCGCCCTAGCATTTATCTCTTTAAATCACCTCCAAAAATATTCGCGAGATAAATTGCCCGCCATTTATCTGGATCAATACCAGCGCGTCACTTCTAAATGAAATGCTGAAAATAGATAGCGTGTACTTCACACAGGATTTCGCTCTAACTACTACAGTTTTTATCGCTGACAGTTTGGCGTTGAGCCGTCAGCGTTCACACCCAATGGCCAGGTATCACGGAACCCACTCTACCAACTTCTAACCCAACAAAATCTATAGATAGATTCTAAAAAAATCGATTCACCTAGTCAAAAGTTATGAGGCAACGAATATAAATAATACAGTTGAATTAAAAATGTTCTCCTTTTTAGGGTTCCTTACCAAAATGGTAAAAATGGAACCCGTATGGTGAGACTTTCTCCGTCCGTCCGTCCGTCGGTCACACTCGATTATTTAAAGTCGGTTGACATATTCCATTAAGCTTACGACCTATTCTCAGACCTACCGAACGTAAGGTTTGTATCTAAACCAAACATTGATATTTACAGACAACGTTTCCCATACTAACTTCTATAAAATTGGGTATTACACTACTATTGAATTTGATAAAAAAATTTACTTTATTATAAACTAGGATAAAAATAATAGCATACACTGAAAGAAATATTAAAATCCAACGAAGATTTACAAAGTTACAGGCATTTTAATTTTGGAGTGGGAGGATCTCCTATCCCTTTCTCGCAAAATGAAAATTTGTATGAAGCTACTATGGAATTCGTGAGTTGTGACGTCATAATTTAATATCGCTATCTCTGTCTAATCAGAAATATTTAAATGCTTATAACTTTTTGTTATTTGATCGATTGGATTAGTTTATTCAGTGTACGTCATTATTTTTATCCTAGTTTATAATAAAGCAATAAAAAAATTGGGGTCAAATACCCAATTGTTTGTTTCTTATTAAGCCAGTAAGCGTCGCTATTCTACCTCTTAATTGGAGCGTTACATATTTGTCCCGTTTGCCGTGGAGACCCCGAGGCCACGGAGTCGTAGTGCCAAAAAAGTCCTCCAAAACATTTCCCGCGGTTAATAGCCTCACCTGGTGACAGATAGGCTGGCTTAGTTTTTGCGTAACGAATCAGCGTAGCTGTTTATCACGGAAATGCGTCTTTTTAATAAACAAGAGTTTTTGTACACTTCAATCGAAGATGAGTTAAATCTGATGTTTAGTTTGAACTTCCACATCTATAAAACGGTAGGTTTGGTTAATTAGGTACCTACACAAAAAAAAAAAAACTGTGCCAGGGAGACTTGATAGACACACAAAGAGTTAACTCGTAACTTACTAATAGGGGGTACTGTAAACAAAAACAGCTGTGCCTATTATTTGTTAAAGACGTAATTCTATCAAAAACTTGAGTGAGTAGTAAAAAAGTTGAATCATTGACACCTATACTATAGACCCGGCGGACCGCGCGAAAAAATGTCGCCAGTTTATGGGAGTCATTAGTACCAACAGTATAAGGCCACGCGGTAGTTGAGCAGCGGCGGCGGCGGCTATTTTGACAGATGACGCTACTGTTTGCTTGTATGAATAAGGTATACGTAAAATGTTCGGATCGGCCTGTCTTTACTATTCTTATCTATTGTGAGAATATAAATGCATTTTTTCATGGGAAGGTAGAGCGACGTATTCACTTTTCAGATGAGTTAAATCTTAGGACATTTCCATCTCAAGAGACAGCAGAGGTCAGCTGTGTCACCGACTACATGCCCTACAATCAAATCCCTTCAATCCTTGGAGAACCCAGAATACTTGCTTTAAGGGACCCTCTCTTCAAACAAGCATTCTGTGCCCTCTATTTATTATTTTATACTGAAGTAAATTACTTATAGTCTAGTCACTAAAGTTAATTAGTAATAGTCGTGGAATTTGTTTAAATTAAAAGTTGTTACTTTTAATGTAAACAAATACAGGCCGAAAGCGATTTGGTATTTTTTATATGACCCTGTATTTAACAACGTATTTTTACTTTTGGTTATATGTATATGTATAAATTGTGAAAATGTAATCCTATACCTTTAAACGAGCAATTCTTGTATATATATTTCTATATAATCTGGATCTCGGAAACGGCTCGAACGATTTTCATGAAATTTAGTTTCCAGGGGGTTTTGGGGGCGATAAATCGATCTAGCGAGGATTCATTTTTAGAAAATGTCGAATTTACCAAAAAAAAAATATGAATACTGCTGCCATCTATTGGCCATCGAGCGAAGCTCGGTCACCCAGATATTTCAGACTTAAACGAGAAAGTAGTTTTCAAGTCTTTAAACAAGCATATCTTAAAAACTTGGTGCCGCCACCCTTATACTTTTGTTGACGGTACCAACTACGTGCAGATCTGACTCCATCAAGGTCTAACCGCTAACTTCTTAGAAGCAAACTCGTAGCTCACTAACAATTATTGTTCGTTACAGCTCCATTTGCTAATAAAGCCGCCGAGGAGATAGAGACATGCCTAATGGAAAAGTTTGCGACTTAGTTGCTAACGGTATATTCAGTTAACGGAGTATATCGATGAAAACTTGGCCGACCATATTATAATGCCTTTTATGCCATAATGTCAAGTTGCCGAGTTTCTTGCCTCTTCTTCTCGGTGCAAAAGAACTTTCCGAACATTGCGATAGAGTTTGACATTTCACAAGTGCTGTGTAAGCAGGCCTATGTGAAAGCAAAGGTACCTAAACATTTGGTTTTTATTTGATTCGAATGATTATAACGAACATCTCACATGTTATAGATAGTAGTTAATAGTACTTTAGAAGTTAAAACTTTACCATACTAGGAGGTTGAAACACATCATTTAAGTGTAGCAACACACCTGCGTATTTTTTGCTTAAAGTGCAATATACTCACAATGGTTTTAAGTATGTAGTCTTGTCATGCTGATTCTCTAGCTGTATAGCTCTATTTTACCTCAAAGTATTTTTCATGGCAAGTGACGCACGTGACATGACCAAATAGTAACTAACCAAATAGTAAATTAAGCCTAGATATCAGGTATCAGAAACGTGGAAACAAAGCGCTCCGTACGCTTTGATACATGACCTATGTAGCTGTGTAAAACCACTCTGCAATTGTTACTCGACTGCGAGTTCACGCAATAGTAAATGACGATGCATCTAAAAACGTTAGGAAGGGATAATTTAACGCTAAATTGCTTGGCAGTGCGATGGATGGTAGGATGGTTACAAACCAGACCTTTTAAGCAATGATAAAATAAGATTGGAGCCCGCGATCTCCCAAATCCGAGGCACACAAATTTCACCTGGAAGGTTGTCGTAGAATTTCACATTACAATAAAGACATTTAAATCGACATGCTATTAGTGTGTAAGAGAGCTTCTCCCTATTATTTCATTCACGGCTCATTTGTCTGAGATGGAATGAGATCGTGAAGAGCGCACTCGTGGCAACTTCCATTGACTTATAAAAGGTCTTAAGTGACCTATTTGTTGGATAAATAAATTGAATGGGATTCCACAGGGCCGGCTCTGCATCCAGATGTAGGTCTGGATAATTGAAGCTCCATTCTTTTAGTTGTACAGTTTGAACTGGTATAATTATGTGGTGGTCATTTTAAAATTGATCATTGCACAGTATTGCTGACTCCGTAGTGGCCAAACCTTAGAATTGACCAATTCACGAAATAGCCAAACTGTACTAATATAAAAGACCGAATTTATTCTATATCAATACTACAGTTAGCTGAGGTTATGCATTAGGTACTGTGTTAAGGATCACTTTAATTTTTTGGAGAAAAGCAAAGTTTTCATGGTATGGTCAGCCGTATCATGAAACGATCCATTCTAAGATCAAGGTATACACTTTCCAACTTTGAAGCTGGCCTATCTGTATGTCATAATAATGACAGAATGAGTTAGCCGTTCAGTCGTTCACCCTGCCTATTTCAAATGCAGTACATCCCAGGACTTTACATTGCAATGTCATATACGTCACTGCAGTGTGCTTCCCATAAAATTCTTGAGTCTCAATGTGAAGGTCATAGTGTTTGGATTTTAAACAGCGTGCATTCTAAGCTATTAAAGCAACGATTCCACTCGTAAATAGCTGGAATCCAACCCTCCTTTAGCTTAGTCGTAAAGTAATAAAAACTCCTTTAGCGTCCTATTTGCTGAATAAACAAATTGGATTGGATTCCGACGGCGCTGAGGGCGGGTCGCGTCTGCACCAACGACTAAATCTAAATCCATACAAATCGATGCGATATCTCAACTCCTGCACGGGAACATATGGGAATTATTTGTTAGGTCATGCTCTCGGAAGCGAATTTATTCAGTACTCGTCACAGGGATCCTTTCAATTCAATTCTCTTTCAATGTTATACAATGTCTAACAGTGTTATGAGTTTGCTACGTATTATGGATTACTAGAAACTTAGTATACAACTATTTTATTTCTTCTTTAGCTACCACGCGTCCCACAAAAATTATGTGTTTTTCTGGGATTAAAAGTAGTTTTAGTAAGAAAAGGTAACTGCATTTAAGTGTATGGTTCGCTTCTTCTTTTCTTTGGGATGTCCTCCACAGATCTGTGTTTCCGGGATTGTAAAACTTTTAAAAAGGAGGAGAGGATACGCATCTTTTAAGTAGGTATCAATCTGAAGTATCGATCGTAACTGTGATCTATTTTCGACCACATCGTCACTGTCATAGACGTTGTGGTCAAGCGTAAGCCTATATATAAGTAGTAATACCCTCTGAAAAAAATTTGTTTAAAAAACATGGACACGTCATTTAAAAAAGGTAAAAACTGTTCAGTAACGCAAGTTTGATTGCGGACGCATTGTTTATACATCACCAGAGCATGTGGTTATAACGTAATTTTAATCCTATACCTTTAAACGAGCAATTCTTGTATATATATATATTTCTATATAATCTGGATCTCGGAAACGGCTGGAACGATTTTCATGAAATTTAGTATACAGGGGGTTTTGGGGGCGATAAATCGATCTAGCTAAGATTCATTTTTAGAAAAAATTGAATTTACCAAAAAAAATGACTACTGCTGCCATCTGTTGGCCACCGAGCGAAGCTCGGTCACCCAGATATTATCCATCTAAAGCGCCCAAAGCGCGATAGCAATGAGCGTTGCACGTTCAGCTATATAACGTTGTTATATTAGGACACATAAGCTATATAAAGCTGCTATATTACCATACACAAGCTATATCACAGCGAGAAAGCGTCACTGGAGCGTGTCTATGAACTTACGAAGTTAATAATGTAGAGTGTGTTATGAACACGTTCGCTTGACGCCATCCACTTAGTTCATTTATGGCCGACTCCTCAAAAATTTATTTTTCTTCCGTTCCCTCGCAGTGCACTTGACTTAGAGACATTACACTATTAACTTCATTGGAGCTAAGTATGTGAAAAATTATGACTTACGTTCATTTATTTTAATGTATTGTTATGAACAGCGATTGCCCGCGATTTCCTTCGCGAGAATTATTGGTTTTATAAAAAATCTACTTGAATCTGGTTTGCGGTACCTACGTATAGCCAAAGGAATTATATGACTATACCTTGAAATATTTTCATATAGAAATTTCAATTTACGGTAAGGATGTGTTATTTTTGTATCAACAATATCACAGGTCAATATAGATCCCTTCCATGTATTACACATAAATATTTTCAATCAATTTTGGTACTCGCATACCGTTTCAGCTTAGCTATGTATGCACTTTTGAGTTCGACTGTACGTCCTGTGTAGGTAATAAATGTAGTTTATTACAACTTTTTTAGATACTATGCAGTATGCACTTAGTAAAACATTTTACATAAACAAAATTTAAACTTACGCGCCCTAGCATTTATCTCTTTAAATCACCTCCAAAAATATTCGCGAGATAAATTGCCCGCCATTTATCTGGATCAATACCAGCGGGCAGCGCGTTACTTCTAAATGAAATGCTGAAAATAGATAGCGTGTACTTCACACAGGATTTCGCTCTAACTACTACAGTTTTTATCGCTGACAGTTTGGCGTTGAGCCGTCAGCGTTCACACCCAATGGCCAGGTATCACGGAACCCACTCTAGCAACTTCTAACCTAACCAAATCTATAGATAGGTTCTAAAAAAATCTAACCTAACCAAATCTATAGATAGATTCTAAAAAAAAATCGATTCACCCAGTCAAAAGTTTATTTATTTTATTTATTTATTTATATAACTTTATTGCACACACACAGAGAAACACAAATAGAGAGACAAAATACAACGGAACACAGTAAGCGCAAAGGCGGCCTTATTGCTAGTACAATCTCTACCTTAAGTTATGAGGAAAAAAACATAAATAATACAGTTGAATTAAAAATGTTCTCATTTTTAGGGTTCCATACCAAAATGGTAAAAATAGAACCCGGGTGAGACTTTCTTCGTGCGTCCGTCCGTCCGTCCGTCGGTCAAACTCGATTATTTAAAGTCGGTTGACATATTCTATTATATTAAGCTTACGACCTCAGACCTATCCTACGGAACGTAAGGTTTGTAACTAAACCAAACATTGATATTTATAGACAACGTTTCCCATACTAACTTCTATAAAATTGTTACGTAAGCGTCGCTATTGTACCTCTTTATTGGAGCGTTACATATTTGTCCCGTTTGCCGTGGAGACCCTGAGGCCACGGAGTCGTAGTGCCAAAAAAGTCCTCCGAGACATTTCCCGCGGTTACGAGTAAAAGCCTCACCTGGTGACAGAAGGGCTGGCTTAGTTTTTGCGTAACGAATCAGCGTAGCTGTTTATCACGGAAATGCGTCTTTTTAATAAACAAGAGTTTTTGTACACTTCAATCGAAGATGAGTTAAATCTGATGTTTAGTTTGAACTTCCACGTCTATAAAACGGTCTACGGTAGGTTTGGTTAAATAGGTAGTAATAATTATAATAATAACTAGCGGACGCCCGCGGCTTCGCTCGCGTTGAACCTCTGCTTTACATCCTCAGGCGTTTAATTACCAAAATTCCTGTCTTAACTGCCATTTATTTTAATATTTAAAGACAACAAATTCTTCCTTTGTGCTTGCTGCTATAGTCACTTATCGGTTTTGAAAATACACACAAAGTATTCAGTTTTGAAAATATCGGTTTTGAAAATACACACAAAGTACAGTTCGTTACAAAAAGTTTCATATAGTTCAATTAGGGTACCGTACCTATAGGGGACAAAGGCGGGAACCTTATTACTGAGACTACGCTGTCTGTCCATAATAAATAGCGGCCACGTTTTTTAATTCTGACCATAAATTCGTTCTCTATTCTTGCTGTGATACTCAAATATCGATTTTCAAAGCAATCGGCCCAGTAACAAAAAAGTTCAAAATGGCGGCCACTTTTACTAAATTTTGACCACAAATTCCTTCTCCATGCTTGCTGCGATACTCAAATATCGATTTTCAGACCACTCGGCCCAGAAACAAAAAAGTTCAAATAGGCGGCCATTTTATTTAATTCTGACCATAAATTCGTTCTCTATGCTTGCTGCGATACTCATATATCGATTTTCAAAGAAATCGGCCCAGTAACAAAAAAGTTCAAAATGGCGGCCGTTTTTCTAAATTTTGCCCACAAATTGGTTCTCTATGCTTGCTGCGATACGCAAATATCGATTTTCAAAGCAATCGGCCCACTAACAAAAAAGTTCAAAATGGCGGCCACTTTTTTTTTAATTTTGACCACAAATTCCTACTCCATGCTTGCTGCGATACTCAAATATCGATTTTCAAAGCAATCGGCCCAGAAACAAAAAAGTTCAAAATGGCGGCCATTTTATTTAATTCTGACCATAAATTCGTTCTCTATGCTTGCTGCGATACTCATATATCGATTTTCAGAGCAATTGGCCCAGTAACAAAAAAGTTCAAAATGGCGGCCACTTTTTTTAATTCTGACCATAAATTCTTTCTCTATGCTTGCTGCGATACTCAAATATCGATTTTCAAAGCAATCGGCCCAGTAACAAAAATGTTCAAAATCGCGGCCACTTTTTTTTAATTCTGACCATAAATTATTTCTCTGTGCTGCCTGCGATACTTAAATATCGAGTTTCAAAGCAATCGGCCCAGAAACAAAAAAGTTCAAAATGGCGGCCATTTTATTTAATTCTGACCATAAATTCGTTCTCTATGCTTGCTGCGATACTCATATATCGATTTTCAGAGCAATTGGCCCAGTAACAAAAAAGTTCAAAATGGCGGCCACTTTTTTTAATTCTGACCATAAATTCTTTCTCTATGCTTGCTGCGATACTCAAATATCGATTTTCAAAGCAATCGGCCCAGTAACAAAAATGTTCAAAATCGCGGCGTCTTTTTTTTTAATTTTGACCACAAATTCCTTCTCCATGCTTGTTGCGATACTCAAATATCTATTTTCAGAGCAATCGGCCCAGTAACAAAAAAGTTCAAAATGGCGGCCACTTTTTTTAATTCTGACCACGAATTCCTTCTCCATGCTTGTTGCGATACTCAAATATCGATTTTCAGAGCGATCGGCCCAGTAACAAAAAAGTTTAAAATTGCGGCTACTTTTTTTAAATTTTGACCACAAATTCCTTCTCCATGCTTGTTGCGATACTCAAATATCGATTTTCAGAGCAATCGGCCCAGTAACAAAAAAGTTCAAAATGGCGGCCACTTTTTTAATTCTGACCATAAATTCGTTCTCTATGCTTGTTGCGATACTCAAATACCGATTTTCAAAGCAATCGGCCCAGTAACAAAAAAGTTCAAAACGGCGGCCACTTTTTTTTAATTCTGACCATAAATTATTTCTCTGTGCTGGCTGCGATACTCAAATATCGAGTTTCAAAGCAATCGGCCCAGTAACATAAAAGTTTAAAATGGCGGCCACTTTTTTTTAATTTTGACCACAAATTCCTTCTCCATGCTTGTTGCGATACTCAAATATCAATTTTCAGAGCAATCGGCCCAGTAACAAAAAAGTTCAAAATGGCGGCCACTTTTTTTAAATTTTGACCACAAATTCCTTCTCCATGCTTGTTGCGATACTCAAATATCGATTGTCAGAGCAATCGGCCCAGTAACAAAAAAGTTCAAAATGGCGGCCACTTTTTTAATTCTGACCATAAATTCGTTCTCTATGCTTGCTGCAATACTCAAATACCGATTTTCAAAGCAATCGGCCCAGTAACAAAAAAGTTCAAAATGGCGGCCACTTTTTTTAAATTTTGACCACAAATTCCTTCTCTATGCTTGTTGCGATACTCAAATATCGATTGTCAGAGCAATCGGCCCAGTAACAAAAAAGTTCAAAATGGCGGCCACTTTTTTATTTCTGACCATAAATTCGTTCTCTATGCTTGCTGCGATACTCAAATACCGATTTTCAAAGCAATCGGCCCAGTAACAAAAATGTTCAAAATGGCGGCCACTACAAAATTTGGATTTCAAAAATCCCCGAAAAACCTGAGTACGAATTGATTTTATTACCTGATAAAAACCTAGGTACCAATTTTCAGATCTGAACTACTTTTAGTTCTTCGGGAATTCCTGGAACAACGAAAAAAATCACTTTTGTATGGGAAAATCCCTTAAATGTACGATTTTTACCCCTTAAAATTTGAATTTCTGAAATCCCCGTCTTAGTACAAATTCATGACCTAATATCAACCTAGGTACCAAATTTCAGATCTCTACGACTTTTAGTTTTTCGGGAATTCCTGGAACAACGAAAAAAAATCACTTTTGTATGGAAAAATCCCTTTAATGTACGATTTTTACCCCTTAGGATTTGAATTTCTGGAATCCCCGTCTTAGTACGAATTCATGACCTAATATCTATCTAGGCACCAATTTTCAGATCTGAACTACTTTTAGTTCTTCGGGAATTCCTGGAACAACGAAAAAAAATCACTTTTGTATGGGAAAATCTCTTTAATGTACGACTTTTACCCCTTAGGATTTGAATTTCTGGAATCCCCGTCTTAGTACGAATTCATGACCTAATATCTATCTAGGCACCAAATTTCAGAGCTCTACGACTTTTAGTTTTTCGGGAATTCCTGGAACAACGAAAAAAAATCACTTTTGTATGGGAAAATCTCTTTAACGTACGACTTTTACCCCTTAGGATTTGAATTTCTGGAATCCCCGTCTTAGTACGAATTCATGACCTAATATCTACCTAGGCACCAAATTTCAGATCTCTACGACCTATAGTTTAGGCGGAATCCGTGGAACAAACCAAAATTCCTCATTCTTTTATATATATAGATAAATGGTTAAATAGGTACTTACACAAAAAAAAACTGTGCCGGGGAGACTTGATAGACACAAAAAAAAGATTCCGACGAATTGAGAACCTCCTCCTTTTTTTGAAGTCGGTTAACAAAGAGTTTACTCGTAACTTACTAATAAGGGGTACTGTAAACAAAAACAGCCATGCCTATTATGTTAAAGACGTAATTCTATCAAAAACTTGAGTGAGAATCATTGACACCTATACTATAGACCCGGCGGACCGCGCGAAAAATTGTCGCCAGTTTATGGGAGTCATTAGTACTAACAGTACAAGGCCACGCGGTTGTTCGGGCAGCGGCGGCGGCGGCTATTTTATCACGTGAGACACTGTTTGCTTGTATGAAGAAGGTTTACGTAAAATGTTCGGATCGGCCTATCTTTACTATTCTTATCTATTGTGAGAATATAAATGCTTTTTTTGTCATGGGAAGGTAGAGCGACGCATTCACTTTTCAGATGCGTTAAATCTTAGGACATTGCCATCTCAAGAGACAGCAGAGGTCAGCTGTGTCCCCGACTACATGCCCTTTAAATCCCTACAATCAAATCCCTTCAATCCTTGGAGAACCCAGAATACTTGCTTTAAGGGACCCTCCCTTCAAACAAGCACTCTGCGCCCTCTATTTATTATTTTAAATTGAAGTAAAAAAGTTGTTACTTTTAATGTAAACAAATACAGGCCGAAAGCGATTTGGT
The DNA here is from genome assembly GCA_963855885.1 of Coenonympha glycerion. Classification (NCBI taxonomy): domain Eukaryota; kingdom Metazoa; phylum Arthropoda; class Insecta; order Lepidoptera; family Nymphalidae; genus Coenonympha; species Coenonympha glycerion. The sequence goes on from OY979635.1 coordinate 800,622, forward strand.
ATTTTTTATATGACCCTGTATTTAACAACGTATTTTTACTTTTGGTTATATGTTTATGTATAAATTGTGAAAATGTAATCCTATACCTTTAAACGAGCAATTCTTGTATATATATATCTATATAATCTGGATCTCAGAAACGGCTCGAACGATTTTCATAAAATTTTGTATACAGGGGATTTTGGGGGTGATAAATCAATCTAGCTAGGATTCATTTTTAGAAAATGTCGAATTTACCAAAAAAATAAAAATATGACTACTGCTGCCATCTATTGTTCACCCAGATATGTCAGACTTAAATGAGAAAGTAATTTTCTTAAGTCTTTAAACAAGCATATCTTAAAACTTGGTGCCGCCACCCTTTTACTTTTGTTGACGGTACCAACTACGTGCAGATCTGAATCGATCAAGGTCTAACCGCTAACTTCTTAGAAGCAAACTCGTAGCTCACTAACAATTATTGTTCGTTACAGCTCCATTTGCTAATAAAGCCGCCGAGAAGATAGAGGCATGCCTAATGGAAAAGTTTGCGACTTAGTTGCTAACGGTACATTCAGTTAACGGAGTATATCGATGAGAACTTGGCCGACCGTACCAGATAACTGCATAATACACATTGGAATTAATAATGCCTTTTGATGCCATAATGTCAAGTTGCCGAGTTTCTTGCCTTTCCTTCTCGGTGCAAAAGAACTTTCCGAACATTGCGATAGAGTTTGACATTTCACAAGTGCTGTGTAAGCTAGGCCTATGTGAAAGAATAAACATTTGGTTTTATTTGATTTCAATGATTATAACGAATATCTCACATGTTATAGATAGTAGTTAATAGTACTTTAGAAGTTAAAACTTTGTCATACTAGGAGATTGAAACACATTATTTAAGTGTAGCAACACACCTGCGTATTTTTGCTTAAAGTGCAATATACTCACAATGGTTTTAAGTATGTAGTCTTGTCATGTTGAACCTCCAGCTGTATAGCTCTATTTTACGTGAACATTTAACTAAAAGTATTTTTCATGACAAGTGACATGTTGTTGACACGTGACATGACCAAATAGTAAACTAACCAAATAGTAAATTAAGCCTATATCAGGTATCAGAAACGTGGAAACAAAGCGCTCCGTACGCTTTGATACATGACCTATGTAGCTGTGTAAAACCACTCTGCAATTGTTACTCGACAGCGAGTTCATGCAATAGTAAGTGACGATGCATATAAACACGTTAGGAAGGGATAATGTAACGCTAAATTGCTTGGCAGTGCGATGGATGGTAGGATGGTTACAAACCAGATTTTTTTACAAACCAGAGCCTTTTAAGCAATGATAAAATAAGATTGAAACCCGCGATCTCCGAAATCCGAGGCATTCAAATTTCATCTGGAAGGTTGTCGTAGAATTTCACATTACAATAAAGACATTTAAATCGACATGCTATTAGTGTGTAAGAGAGCTTCACCCTATTATTTCATTCACGGCTCATTTGTCTGAGATGGAATGAGATCGTGAAGAGCGCACTCGTGGAAACTTCCATTGACTTATAAAAGGTCTTAAGTGACCTATTTGTTGGATAAATAAATTGAATGGGATTCCACAGGGCCGGCTCTGCATCCAGATGTAGGTCTGAATAATTGAAGCTCCATTCTTTTAGTTGTACAGTTTGAACTGGTATAATTATGTGGTGGTCATTTTAAAATTGATCATTGCACAGTATTGCTGACTCCGTAGTGGCCAAACCTTAGAATTGACCAATTCACGAAATAGCCAAACTGTACTAATATAAAAGACCGAATTTATTCTATATCAATACTACAGTTAGCTGAGGTTATGCATTAGGTACTGTGTTAAGGATCACTTTAATTTTTTGGAGAAAAGCAAAGTTTTCATGGTATGGTCAGCCGTATCATGAAACGATCCATTCTAAGATCAAGATATACACTTTCCAACTTTGAAGCTGGCCTATCTGTATGTCATAATAATGACAGAATGAGTTAGCCGTTCAGTCGTTCACCCTGCCTATTTCAAATGCAGTACATCCCAGGACTTTACATTGCAATGTCATATACGTCACTGCAGTGTGCTTCCCATAAAATTCTTGAGTCTCAATGTGAAGGTCATAGTGTTTGGATTTTAAACAGCGTGCATTCTAAGCTATTAAAGCAACGATTCCACTCGTAAATAGCTGGAATCCAACCCTCCTTTAGCTCAGTCTTAAAATAATAAAAACTCCTTTAGCGTCCTATTTGCTGAATAAACAAATTGGATTGGATTCCGACGGCGCTGAGGGCGGGTCGCGTCTGCATCGACGACTAAATCTAAATCCATACAAATCGATGCGATATCTCAACTCCTGCACGGGAACATATGGGAATTATTCGTTAGGTCATGCTCTCGGAAGCGAATTTATTCAGTACTCGTCACAGGGATCCTTTGAATTCAATTCTCTTTCAATTTTATACAATGTCGAACAGTGTTATGAGTTTGCTACGTATTATGGATTACTAGAAACTTTATATACAACTATTTTATTTCTTCATTAGCTACCACGCGTCCCACAAAAATTATGTGTTTTTCTGGGATTAACAGTAATTTTAGTAAGAAAGGTTTACTGCATTTAAGTGTATGGTTCGCTTCTTCTTTTCTTTGGAATGCTCTCCCCAGATCTGTATTTTCGGAATTGTAAAACTTTTAAAAAGAAGGAAGAGAGGATACGCATCTTTTAAGTAGGTATCAATCTGAAGTATCGATCGTAACTGCGATCTATTTTCGACCTCATCGTCACTGTCATAGACGTTGTGGTCAAGCGTAAACCAATATATAAGTAGTAATACCCTCTGAAAAAATTTGTTTAAAAAACATGGACACGTCATTTAAAAAAGTTAAAAACTGTTCAGTAACACAAGCAGGAGTTTGATGGCGGACGCATTGTTTATACATCACCAGAGCATGTGGTTATAACGTAATTTTAATATCCATCTAAAGCGCCCAAAGCGCGATAGCAATGAGCGTTGCACGTTCAGCTATATAACGTTGTTATATTAGGACACATAAGCTATATAAAGCTGCTATATTACCATACACAAGCTATATAACAGCGGGAAAGCGTCACTGGAGCGTGTCTACGAACTTACGAAGTTAATAATGTAGAGCGTGTTATGAACACGTTCGTTCGACGCCATCCACTTAGTTCATTTATGGCCGACTCCTCAAAAAGTAGGTTATCTCTACTAGTATGTGAATTACGAGTATACTGTTAAAAGGTCCGGACTCTGAATAGGTTAATACTATAGACTGCGCAATATATTGCTGCCCGTGATGCAATAAAATTGGAAAACAGGGTAGGCTGACCCACTCCCCTATAGTAATTATAATTATTATAATTCTGGGGATAGGGATCTGAACTTCAAGACTTTCTAATTTATTGAATAGGTGAAGTTCGTTTCGTTCTTTCAAAATCGTAATAATGGAACAAAATGTAACTTATTTGATAATCTAGATATACTATATCTAGATAGACTATAATCTGTCCTCATTCCAATTTTCAAATCTAACTAAATAATAAATAAATAAATAAATGTCATTTATTCATAAGAATGTAGGTACATACAGGTGGTCACAATAACAATCAATATCCTTGTACATTCTGCCTTATGGCGTATGAATATAAGAAGAAAATGTAAATAATGTCATTAGTTTGATATTATCATTTTTGTAACTATCATTTTTCATAATATTGTCAATTAAGTATTATAATTCAGAATGGCAATTATTGTAAATAAATAATTCATAAAGTCAAGAAATTAGTAATTCAGAATGTCAATAATTGTAGATAGATAATTTATAAAGTCGAAAAATTAGTATTTAAGAATGTCAATAATTGTAAATTTATAAAGTCAAAAATTAGTTTCATTTAAAAATTCATTGACATTGTAATAACATTTATCCATAAGTAAATCAAACGTACGTTTTTTAAAGATATTCAAAGTATTGTCTTTATATATGTCAGGTAGTTTATTAAAAATAGAAATTGCCATACAATGCGAACTCTTTGCAAAAATTTCTAGCCTCTTAGGAGGCATCATCAATTTATCCTTTCTACGCTGTCGAACTCCTTCTAGTTTATTGTAGCTTTTAAAGTATATGGGATATTTCTTTACCAATATAAGTATTTCATGTATATATAGACATGGTAACGGGAGAACGTTACATTTTTTAAAAAGAGGCTTACATGTTTTAATTTGCCTCAGTCCGCATAATGCCCTAAGACATGCCTTCTGTTTTATAAACACTCTATCTGTTGAATAGGTGCGACGTTAAGATGTAACAAACTTAACTTAAGGTGTTTCATCCTACCAGCCCGCAAAATTCAAATTTTATTTAGTTTTTCGCAAATATTACACTAACTATGTAGATTTATGACAATGCATTTAGCGGGCCTAATATTTATGTATCTACATGTTTTAATAGAAACTTTGCTCGAAAATTCCCACTCACCTCATATTGGTTCCCGAAAGATATTTTTTGCATTTTCCCAGATTTTGAGCTATCGGGAACCAATATGAAGTAAATGAGTACTGTTTACCAGAGATTGTTTCATGTAGATGCATAAATGTTGTGCCCTCAAAACTCACTGCCGTAAGCCTACGACGTATAATTACCTTACTATTAGCGAAAAACTAAATAAAATTTGAATTTTCGCACTCGAATGGTACCCATCCCCCTTAAGCTCCCATACATACTCGTACAATACAAACTTACAGTCATTATCCTAAAAAGAAGCATAGCAAACTCACTTCGTAGGCGCTGCGTTGGCAAACTGAATTTCCTTCCCCCATGCCGAAAAGTCTAGACGCCGGTTAAACAAAACAATTTTATATTTCCTAAGCGAACGCGGTAGTTATTACCCGAGAGCCGGCGATGAAATTTTGAAGTGGTACGTGAGTGGTACTTAAAATTTGAGGAGCACCTATAAACTAAAAGTTGCAACGCGGTATTGCTTCCTCTACGTTGTTGCCTATTGGAAATAGTCTGAGGTCTTGTTAAGTTGCAAACGCTGAGTCGGGAACGTCTGTTGCGGTTTTCCCGTCGTGTCGAGACACACCTGTGTAATAATAATAAAATTACATAAAAAAACCTAAGCTTGACATTTAACGATTATACTGACACGCGTGAAGTATTTCATTCGGTAATAATACGCCAGAAAAGCTTTACATCATTTTGGAAAAGAGCTGATACTCTCACACTGCTGGCGCGATATTAATCATCTAAAAAAACCGCTACGAACGAATGTACCGACCATTCATTTGAGAGCTACGATGTCTCAGACAGACACACACAAAAATACTTATACTAAACTTAATATAACACCTATTTTTTTGCGTCGTGGCGTAGGTAGTAAAAATTCGCCGAAAGTTTGGCTTAATACACTCGCAATATTTTTCAGGTGGCTATTCAACCAATGCAAAATAAAGTCTAATTATAGAGTCATTAATGCCGTAACGTGGTTAGGTACTGTATAAGAATGACATAACTTCTCGCTTCTGTCTTGCTAACAATTAAGATAACGATGAATACGCAATCAGATCTCAGCTGTGAAAATAAATAGATGAACAAGATAGTATTCTTAGCGATAGAGCCTTGTTAAAAATGTGTACCAGCTCTCGGACAATAGTACCGTCTCGTCCTAGTCCCCCATTGTAGCCACCCTAATCTGACGGTGCTTCGCCTCGGACGTTTTAATCATGGGTGCATTCGGGTGACCATATTTTATGATGACTAATGACTACAAGAAATATTGTTATTGCCTATTATTTTCTAATGTTGTGATTTAAATTCTCTTATTTTTAAATTAAAATGGTTAGATGTTGTCGCTTTGAACGTAAAAATACTGCGTGGATTCAAACAGTATCTTAGGTTATGGAGAATACCTACCAAAGGTTATGCGTAGGTAAAAAACCGGGAAAATTTTTGAAATAAATTATTTCATTATTCCATTCTACTAAAAATCACATAAAGCTGTCCACAAAACTTACTGCCTAACTAATCTACCAATGCACAGATCTATGACTGATGTAATTTACTGATATCTACATATAATGACGCAAACACTCGCTTAAAAAGGATTTTTGTAAATTAAACCTCAAATCAAAGGGCCCTAGTTATTATGACTGCTAAGTACCATTTTTTTCTATAAAACTAAGTAAAAAAGAAATGTATTATATAAGATTTTAGAAACATAAAATCAATACATAAAATATTTAAAACAAAACCACAAATTGCATTCAAAATTGTAGGCAGCAATTATGAATTTTCAGTTTTGTGTTCACAAAATTACACGTTCCATGTTCCTATTACTGGCCCCGACTCGCCTGCGCTTCCGACTGTCCCATAAAAAGCCTGAAATATGGTCACCTCAACGTCACAACGTTCCGAATATAATGACCCCTACGCTAACATCGTTACTGTGTATGTTTGTGTGTGTGTGTGTGTGTGTTTCAATAAAAACTGTATTTTGTAACTCCCTGGCCCTTGAAGTGATTTTAAGCTTGTGATATCTTAAATTTGTAAATTAATGCTCGTTTTCACCAACATTTTAAGAGAAACCTAAGCCCTTAGGTGACAGTTGTTATAAGTGAAAACTGTCACCTATCGGCTTAGGCGTTTCCTAAAGTGTTAGTGAAAACGGGCATTAGTCTACGATAACTCTACCTTTTACGCCTCCTGCTTCCTTAGTATGGGTACTAATTTGTAGTAGTAGCGGACGCCCTCGGCTCCGCCCGCGAGAATTTCGGCTTTTTACTAATCTCGCGGGAACTCTAATCTTTCTCAATTCTAAATTTCAGCAAAATCTGTTACGTAGTTGCTGCGTGATGGAGCAACAAAAATAGACACACACTTACTTTCACACTTTACACATAAACTTTCGTCTTTATAATATTAGTGTGATATCTCACAGTTAAGTACATGATACGAGTACATAATTTTGTTTGGTATAGAATGAGTACATTTTCAATCCATCCTCAGGGATTCGGATGAATGAAAACGAAACTAAATTAACCTAACTTCAGCAGACTGTTATAATATGAATACACTCAGTTTGAACCTGTGCGTGTGTGTGAACCTTAAATTTTTTATTCGGTTGATGCAGCCTACGCCAGCCTTGAGAGTATGAATATTTTGATTCATTCCTGTATTCGATATTAACATGAACACTTATTAGGTATTTACGCCAAGTGATAGCCATTCAGACACTAAAGTTGAGAGAAAAAATAAAAAATTTCAACATTTTTCATTACGATATCTCACGCTAGCAACACTGTGTCTGTCCTTCCATTAGCGTTCTAGTGCTCGGCCGTTCAACACAACATTATTAAACTCGTATAAAAAAGTGAGTGATTATAAGTATTTCTTGCGGAAATCAAAGTATCCGAAAAGAAATATTCAAAATAATCGGATTCATCGTCAAAACGAATTGTGAAATCTACGGAATTGTTATTATTGGTTCAGAAAATCCATATTGCTCCAGTGTTGGGTACACCTCTTAGAGGGTGTTACGTTCACAGCAGTATACATTGAGGGTAGTTGGAAGGACTATCGCCTTTGTTTTAATTACTGCAAGAGGAGCTAATCAAGATGCATTCTTCGGTGATGGGTACACTTCATTAAGAGGGTGTGACCTTCACGACAACATACATTGAGGGTAGTTGGTAGGTGAAAAACCTGAGGACTATCGCCTTTGTATTAATAATTGCAAAAAATAATTGCAAAGCATCTATGTTGAGGACACTGCATAAAAGGATGTGATCATCACGACGACATACATATGAGGGTGAGTTAATAAGATTATCGTCTCTATATTAGGTAATAATTGCAAAAAAGTCAATCAACATAATATATTCTGCAGTCTATGCTTCAGTGTTGGGTACACTTCATTAGAGAGTGTGACCTTCACGACAATATACATTGAGGATGGTTATTGGGACAACGCCTATGGATTAATCATTCCCAAAAATGACAAGATTATCTTGTAAGCAACTTCCAAAATAGCAAATTGGTGCTTAAACGCCCCCATACCATGTTGAAAACACCGGTTGACGGTTCTCGTCCGATCACCGAAATTAAGCAACATCGGGCGCAGTTAATACTTGGATGGGTGACCACCTGGGAACACCGCGCGATGCTGTTTTTTTTTTATCACCAACTGTATTGGAATGATATAAAGGATCAAAACGATTACCTTTAGAAACTATTTCGATATACCCTCATATCAATATTTTCTTTTACTGTCTGCTAATTTAAATGAACCAAGATTACTTTACTAGACCAGGTCTGAAAAGTACCCGCAATCAAATGCACTATTTACAATTATTTTAGTCTTCCGCACGAATCGTTTCTTGTTGTGGTCATTATTTATAGATACATCAATAAAAAGTCCATTGACAACGTCTTACAAAATAAACTAGTAATAGGTACTACTCAAAATTTGAAATGTACGAGTGAGACACAAAAATTTTATTTGATAATATAATATTCTAATAACTTCTGTGTATATTATGTCTTTTATCAATAATATGAAATACAGTTAATCAAGATCCAATATTAACTGGCACTGGAGGAATATCTGAGCAATCCACCTGTCGGTCCATGGTGGACCCACGGGCCAAATCGCAGGACAGCACTCGTCTCTTGCGACGACTTTTCTCGAAGATTTACCCAGGACAGAAGAGTCTTGATTTCCCCACAAGAACAGCACCAGGAGCAAAACAGCCTTGCAAGCACTTATCGATGTCCTCTTTTGACATTTCCGTCGACCTGTCATGTCAGGCGCCGCGCGGCCGCCGATCAGAGTGCTGGCGGAGCGTTGCGCTGTTTCGAACCTCGTGCGGACTCGCGCATGTTCGCATATAGTCGGGTCGGGGTAAGAAGGCAACCCGTGGTACCCCGGGGGGACCATCGGGGGTACCACGGGCAATAAACGACACCTACTTACTCGTACGTTTGCCGCTTAGCTTATAGAATAACCGCATTCATAAAATATTCGAGCCTGATGATATTATTTTATCGTGCTTAAATATGAGTGGAAAATTTATTTTTTCTCTCTTTATGTTCTCAAAACAATGAACAGAATTTAATGTGTATTTTTTTTTCTCTTCTTTAGTTCGCATGTAGTGCAATGACACTTTAGATATCTAGGTACTATCCTAGTTTCATTCATAATAATTTACTTTTATACAAAAGGTTTTATATTATGAAGATTTATAAACTATTGAACCACTAACATTACAGTTAGTTTTCATGTTTAAGTAATTAAAAATGAAAATGATTTTTTTTTCAAATGGGCTTGATTTACAGGCTTTTATGAAAGCTTGAATCTGAAAAACGGGTTTGCGCTGAGAAGGTCTGGCAAAAAACTCGGCTATTATATTCTGTTCACATACAATTGAATATGAGAAAACCTATTCGATAACATACTTAATTTTTTTTTGTTATTCCATTACAAATACATGTTTTTAATACAACCATTCTTTCATCGTAACTCGATGTATTAGATATTACATCAAATTTATCAATGCTTTAACTGAGTTAGGATGCATGCTTTTAAAAGAATGCAATATTTTTGAATATCAAAGTTATTTATAGTTTCTATAATTGACTATTTCTTAAATTTCTTAAATGAATATTAAATATGGAAAATGTAGAGTCCTTATAAAACAATCGATGATATGTTTATTTAAATTTATTTTAGGTATCCTTGTGCCTGTATCTACAGGAATATCGGTATCCATACCTAGGAATAACGTAACGCAATGGAAAATATATTTAAAGACCAAATTAATTTTTGCTAGATCAAATATTTTTATTTTCAGGCGATCGCGCCGCTAATTAACTAATGGTTATCTATGCATCAAAAATGTTAAAGGATTTGGAAATTACCAATATATATATAAGATCATAGAATCATTAAATACTTCATTGGATTTATGATAATATGAACAATGATGGTTCATAATTTTGGCTTGCATGTATCATATTTTTTTTTTTGTTCTTTTAGAGTTGATACATAGCCTACATTTTATGTTTTCTGTATTTAATCATTATTAAATAAGTCTAATATTTTGTTTAACTTTCATGCCGATGGATGACGCCGCTGCAAGGATTTAGCTCTCGATGATGACTGACCAAGGTCAAATGATAATTGAAAATTGGGTCATCACTGCTTCACTAGGAACTTGAATACCAGTACAGTAGTACTTCAGCTGTGGTATGTAATTAACTGATTATTATTAAACGAAGATTAGAGACTTATCTCCTGTGATGACAGTGGAATTATTGGGTAAGTGACAAAAAAAAAAAAATTTTTTTTTTTCATCGTCGCAACAAGTCTACAAAGCATTAATCGCGAACGATCGCGAATAACATTTCGACATGTCTACCTATTTACATGTTATATTTGCTCGTTGATTTTTGCGATTATCAACTTGGAAAAATCAGATCACATTTTTAAACTGAAAGACTGCTAAATTAAAAAATGGTCTTGATGCAGAAACTGAAGAACTTAAAAAGTATTGTCTAATATTTGTATTCCAATTGTATATGTGGTTTTTTGTTTACAACTAACCAGTACAACAGCGATAGTAGTGTTGGGGTGACTGTTAAAATAACAATTAATGATATTAAACAACATTATTATAACATGAATAAGAATAACAATTATGCCTTCAGTTAAAATTTTAATATTATGTGAAATGAGAAACTCAACACGGTTTTACATACTATATTGTATAAGATGTTTACTGTCTGACAATATTAGAAAACATGCTTTTTTCAGACTATCTTAAGTTTCTATTGTTATCACTTTATTAGAACTCAGGAATAAACAGTAGATACAGTTACTTCATCAGCCTTTGTCTCAGAATCAACTTTAAAATAGGCTTATAAGATGATTTCTCTATGGCTTTTTTCAAAATCTCTTGAGAATATTCTTACTTCACCCTATTCAGTTAAAAATATAATTTAAGGTCACTTTAAATCTTAATGACCTTATTAAAGCTGTACCTACACCAAAACCCAAATAACAATATTATTATGGAAATTAAATAAAAATATCATTGTTAACTCCTTTAATAGAAATAACTCTAAAAAGCTATGAATAAAATTAAACAACACTTTACGAAAATACTAATGCCTACTCCTGTATTTTCGTAAAGTGAAGTCAAGATGAACAAAAATTTACGAACTAGTTCTCTGCAACCCATAGATTTATTAATCTTATTTATTAATAAATTGATCTTATTTTTTTTCTTTCCAAAAATAATATGTCTCGGTAATATTTATTCTACTCAAGTTTATAAAAATATATTCGTGATCAATTTACTGTTTAAAATATATTTTTCATGGTTGCATATTAACAGCTCAATTTATTACGATTAATCAAGTGTTGCATTTAAAAGTTTTAACTGATACAAATATTTTCAAGCTTGTTGAAAGAGGTTTAAAACCTCTTTTAATCGTCAAGACTACATACGAGCAGTACTGCTAGAATATAGTCTTAATATACCCTTGGTATTCGCACATATAAAAATATATGTTTTTGTACATATATTATTATTAATATATTATACTAATAATATTGATTTACTATCTATTACAGTTTTAATATTTCTACAAAATTATGCCATTAATTATTAATTTGCTTTGAATATCAACTTAAGTTGTTATTTTTATTTTTTTGCTCAATATTAAGCGATTATGCTTATTATTCTATTAATTTAAAAGCATTTCTTATTTACAAATGTCATGGCTCTAAACATCTACCTAATAAGTGTTCATGTTAATATCGAATACAGGAATGAATCAAAATTGATGATTAAACGAACTTACCTTAAGTGAAGTTCTATCATAATTTTGTGAATTCCTGTATGAAGATATTAACACCCTCCCGCCCCTGTTTTGTGGAAAAACCCATGTATGAATTTGTAAATAAAAAATGTACATATTACAATAATAATAAATATTTATTGAAGACAACATAACCCACATATATATATGTATATATATTATTATATTTACATATATAATATTGTGTGGTTATGTATAATATTGTGTAGTTATGTATATATTAGGTATATGATACATATTTGGGTGCTCTGTAGTGCTCCTACCAAGACGAGCTTATCGAAGCACAAAGGCACTCTTATAATAATTACTCTGAACTAAATGAAAGGACAGACACAGTGTTGCTAGCGTGAGATATCGTAATGAAAAATGTTGAAATTTTTTATTTTTTCTCTCAACTTTAGTGTCTGAATGGCTATCACTTGGCGTAAATACCTAATAAGTGTTCATGTTAATATCTTCATACAGGAATTCACAAAATTATGATAGAACTTCACTTAAGGTAAGTTCGTTTAATCATCAATTATACGAATCATACTAAATGTTTTGCTGCACTTACCTATTCATAATACCTTTATGCATATTTCGCTTTTCCCGCTTCGCTTGCGTGAAATCCAGTTTTTCACATCGGTTCTTGATTCAAGGAATTTCTAAGGAGGAGAACTTCTCTTATTAGTCGCGTGATCTCGCTCGGGATCTATATAAGTTTCGAAAATTGGTTAATTTTTTGAACTCTACAAGTTAGTACTTGACTGAGATCACACCTGATGGTAAGTGATGATGCAGCCGAAAATACAATCTTACTAACTAGCTGCAGTCAAAAGCACTCCAAATTTAGAAATTATAAATTCTGAAGTAACCTGTAGCAGACATCGAACCTGCGACCATCAATTCGAATGTGAGCGCGTACCACTGTTGACTGCACCAAGGAGGTCGACAAAAATGGACAGATAATGCTTTCAAAATTAAAAATATAAATAATTGAGCCCGATTATTATTATATCAGTAATTTTAACATTATATTATGAGTATACTTAATCAGAGGATGTAACTCTTTATCATGCATGGAGGAAACACAAAAGGAGTTATCGTAAAATACGTATTGTACACAGACGTTTCAATTTTAATAATTCGAATGGATTTTGAATCAAACCCTGAATGATACAAAGTGATTGCATCAGTCTATGTATCTAAATATTCAGTTAAAAAATCTAGCCATTAACAAATTAAGTTTCACCAAACCAAAGAATGAACCGTCGTTTGCGCAAAACTTAATCAGCCTGGAATCTAATTTGCTGTGAGTGCTTTTATATAATATACGGTGAAAATGGCTTCTTTGGTCAAAACTTTTTGTGATTCCATCAAAAAGAAACGGATAAGTATCGAAAACGAAAACAAACAGAACCATACTGGTCAGAGAGTTTTTTTCTTAGATCAAAGCTTTTGTATCCACATTAAAGACTTGTTTTTGCTTTTATTTTATCAAGTGCAAGTAAGTACTAACTCACTTGATGGTAAATAACGATAATATGAAAGAAGTAACGTAATTTATTTTTAATCAATTTGATTAAGATGCATCCTTAAATCTGTGTACTCGATTAATACTGACATCTTAAATACATATATTGTATACTTTTTTAATCTCTCTTGTATACTTATAATTATTTTTAGTTATTAGCATTTCCTTGAGATAGCATTCTCATGCTAGCCCACAATCTGTCGAGCGAAATACGTGTGAAACTTTTACGAGTTTAATGCTATCGCGTCGCATATAAGCGTGTTAAGAACGCAAAAGTGGGGTAGAAACTATATCTGACAATTAAGATAATTGCATAGAAGCGGTGACTAATCGTTTTGCAGATTTTATTCAGAAAAGTTCGGTTTTACTTACATATTCGGTGGTTTTATGCTTCTCTGTGTCTTATCAAAATAGAGTAAACTAAATAGGATTATCAAAACAGGGTAATTATAGATAAAGTTAAAACTATGTCAATAACATTTATGCACCTTTTGACTCTCACGTGCATTTTTTCTCATGGAATTTTTTTCCAAGAATTTAGCAGTGTTAATGGCAGATGGCGTGGGGAAAGACTTTCGGAGCATGGGTAACTAGATAGATAAATAAACTCTTTATTGCACACCACAGAATAAAAATATAAAAAGAAATAAACTAAACACAAATAACTTGGCAGCCTTATCGCTCCATAGCAATTTCTTCCAGGCAACCAATGACGTTAATACACCAACTGGCGCAGGGAGTCGATGGACCGCGACAAGTGGAGGAATATTGTGGAGGAGGCCAGGGCCCACAAGGGGCTGTAGCGCCACAGGATAGGATAGTATGGCAGATTGAGTTGCAAATAAACAAAAAAAGATGTGTCGTGGGACTCTCGGTAGAAAAAAAAATTGGAATAATAATTAATACCAAAACGAAAACTACAATTTTAATATTCATGTGTGATTTCACCCATCGCTCGATAGATGGCGCTGTCTTCGTTAAATAAATAAATAGATATAAATATATAGTGGACAACATCACATACATTGCTCCGATCCCTTAGTAAGTAGCTTATGCACTTGTGTTAAGGAAATCAGAAACAACGAAGGTACCACAACACCCAGCCCCTAGACAATGTAGAAAACTTATTTTTCTACATGCCCCGACCGGGGATCGAACCCGGAACCTCAGAGATGGCGGCGCCTTGAAAACCGGCACGCTAACCACTCAACCACGGAGGTCGTCGTAAATGTCGCTGGGTGAGCTAGTAATTAATATTATGGTCCCCACTTAGCACTATTCTTGAGACAGCGTTTCCGTGCTAGCCCCGCCGACTGTACCGCGAATGGAAATACGTGTGAAACTTTTCGAATGTTAATTTTATAGCACTTGGGCGTGTTAAGAGCAGGCGGGAACGAACCAGACACTGTATCAGACTTTAAAGGAAACTTTTAAAAGCCTTTCTTTTAGTGCTCTTAACGTTTGATCCGTGCGGTGGTGACTAACTGCTTGGCAGGTGGTTCAAGAACATTCTGTTTATAAACAACTCAAAATATAGCCCACCTACATTGGCATATAAATCTAAGGACCTCGCGACTTAAGGTTTCCTACTATGATAATAACATCAAGATGAGCCCATCCAAACATTTTACGTACCTAAACTTTCTTCACACAAGAAAATGTAGAGCCATGTGTCGAAACTTACTAAGTTACTACATGGTACCTTCATGGTTACTACTGACGCCGGAGGTTTTGCTCCCATAAACTGGCGACATTTTTTCGCGCGGCCCACCGGGTCTATAGTAAAGTTGTCTTTGGTTTCCTAGCTATCAAGAATCAGTAGTATTGTAAGCTCTCTCAGTTCGCCAAATTCAACAACGAGCAAAGAATTTTTCAAATTTCCCCTTGAATTTTTCAAAAAAATATATTATTTATATGATAGCGGCAACAGAAATACTTAAACGGATGGACAAATGAGTCTTAATATTGGGATTTGGTTTCACCCTTTGGGTACAAAACCCTAAAAATATAAATATTTTCTTTTCACGTTCTATAAAAGCTATTTTTTCTAGAAAGTCCCATGAACTTCAATGGTCACTGACACATTTAATATACCAAATCATTTGTAATTCGTACATATTTCGATCATGTTGAGGTGTTATTCGGGTTCATATAGTAATAACCTATGCTCCTGGCCATAGTTGGTTCGGAAATACTAAAACGAAATATAAATCAATTTTGATCAAAATTATTATGATTTCGGTCGAGTGCCGTAATACCAAAAATTATGAATGAAAACTTGTAATTTTCTTTATTAACTGGTGTTTTTCTTTAGCTGGTAAATAAAAACTGTGCTCTTCACCTAATGCGACGTGAGATAGTGTTATTTTTATTACAAAACAAATAAGCAGAAAACATATCCTTTTTAACGCAAAAATATTCAAATCAAAATTCATTTATATTTCGTTTTAGAGAAGTACTTATTTCCTAACCAAATATGGCCTGGAGCGTAGATTATTACTATATGTACATGAATAACACCTCAACATGATCGAAATTTGCAAGAATTACAAATGATTTTGGTATTACGAATGTATGGGAGACATCGTAGTTCAGGGCATCCTTAAGTAATGCTTGAAGTAAGTTACCATACAAAATATGGTCACTTACTTCAAACATGACTTTTAGACAAACCTCATGAACCTCAAAAAGTTACAGTTACCAAAAAAAAGTTTAAGCAATAAGATTTAAAAAGTTTCTCAATTAGATTCGCCGGCTTTGTATGTTGGGAAACAATAGAGACACGCCTTAGTTAGATACCCACTTAGTGTTAAGTGAAACGTACATCCTATGTCTAGAACAATAGAGTTAGGACTTACGATTTACTTATTATTGGATTAATTTCTGCCAAACCTTCATAATTGTTGTTGTGGGTTATCGAATTGTGAATTTAATTTGTTAAGTCTTTATTTACACTCAGGAGTACCTATTTATTTTCGGCTCACCGCTGATAGTCAAGTGCTGCTGTGCTATTCTACAAAATGAAATAGCTGCCAGACAGCTGCCAACACGAATATGGCATGCAAAATTGTACTCTATTACAACTGACAAATTCATAGATGCATAGATATGCGCTCGTCGCTGTTTTGCAGAATAGCACGGCTGATTGGCAGGCAGATCCTACTAATATTAGAAATGTGAAAGCTTGTGAGTTTGGACGATTGGTTACTTAATTACGCTACAACTGCTGAACCGATTTGGAATGTCTTTAGCTTTTAACCTAAATCACTTGGATACCTTTTGTTTCGGAAAAATGGAAAGAAGGCTCTTGAATCAGGTTGGGAAGGGGAAGGGGAACATTTTTTTATCCCGGGTAAATTTACGATTCCGGAGAAAGGAGAATGACCAAAGGTGGTATCAAGTTTTCTCATGAACCAAAACCAAAATAGTCTAGGAAAATAAAAGAGTTTTTTTTAAGAACCATTGGCACTAAGAATTTAATTTTCATTTACGGAATTTAATTTTGCATACAAAAAGGTGCCTACTTTCTTTTCGATGCACATTTCGTGTCGTACTGATTTTAGGAAGTACTACTTGTTTGTTTGCCTATAACTTGAGAATCCGGGAAATTAATTAAAAAAGTAATAAATAATTGCTGGAGTTAATATGGATACCGTAATCTACAGGAAATTTTGGGTTTGATTCAGCTTGATACGGGAATCCAAACATCCATGGTCATTGTCTTTTAGCGAAACCTATTGAAAAAAATAGTACTTACTTATTTATTTTTCTATTTAGGATCGAAGTCGAACGGCCGTCAATGCAGCCGCGCAACATAATTTCAATCGAGCCCCGGCTGCGACCGACTAATTGTGCTTTTGCTTTGCAGTCTGCATCAGCAAAGATAAGTGGGCAAGCCGGGGGAAAATAAAGTTCCCCGGGTCCCGCCTGCGCGGCGCCCTCCCCTCCCCGCGACCTCCCCTCCGTGGCTCAGTCTGCGCCCTCCCTCGCATCGGCGTCCACGACCCGCGGGCTCCTAAAACACGAATGGTTCCGCAAAGCGTGCTTCACGAATATGCAGTGAATGTGGTTTGCCCAGTGTTTTGGCTTGTGGTGTGTGGTGGCTGCCTCGATACTGACTATATTGGATTCTGACATGATTTCCACGTAAGTTTCTTCGTCGAAGTATGTAGCGAACTAGATTGTATACGCGCGGGTGTATGTACACAAGTTTTGATCTCGTCATGTTTATTAATGTGGTTACTGAGGGTATTATGAGGGTAGAAGTGTGCGGTGTTTGCTGTATGTTTATTTTTGATTTGGGATATTAAATTGTTCTGTATCCCACGTGACTGTCTTGCAGTACAATGAATGAATAATCCTTAGAATGAAATATTTATGATGATGTTAACAACAAATGATTTCATATTAGTTTCATACTAAAATAGTAAGGAATCTATGTGTAGACTCCTATCGTAATTATTATTAAGTTTGTTTGTGTTTAATAGGTATTAATTTGGGATGGTTTGGGTTTAATTTCTGCTAGAACCTTCAAGTCATCTCAGATCTGCCGTGCTATTCTGCACTAATACTTAAAGCAGCGACGAGCGTACATCTATGCATCTATGAAAGCGTCAGTTGTAATAGAGTACAATTTTGCATGCCATCTTCGGCTTGGCAGCTGTTTCAGAGATTGAATTTTTGTAGAATAGCACTGCTGTTATTAGTCTTGTTGTTAGGGGAAAAGCTTCGACTGAGTCGTCTGGTTACTCATATCAAGAACGTTCTGTGAAAACTGGCCCATGCTGGGAATCAAACCCGGGACCTCCTCATTTGATCGACAAGCCAATGCGATAAAGACAAGAAAGCTTTGAAGTCAAAACTAATTAAAATGAATACGTACTGCATACGAGTTATCTCGTAGATAGGTACTTTGGTGTACTCGATGCGCGTACATCCAATAAATGGAGTTTAACCGCGTATTAATAGGTTAATTGGCTGTTCATGTGCTTTTACAACTGAACCATAATACTCTCGATAGTACGAGTGTATGAATATAGTTGTGTGTAGTATCTATTTATGCTATACTAACTGCTGTCGCCAGCAATTTCGTTTGCGTCCCTCGGGAACTGTTTACTTTCTCGGGAAAAATAGCCTGTGTCGGACAGGGATAGTTTGGCTTTCTACAGTAAACTGTTTCAGATTAAAAGTAGAATCAAATATTAACCCTCACTTACATGCAAAAAACGATTATTTTCTTTTTCTACAGTAACATTTATAGACATTCTTAGCAAGTTAGTCATATCGTTTGCTATCAATGATGAAGTACGGCTACGCTAAGAGGACGAGAAATATGTGACGAATGTTGAAGCCAAAAATTTCTCAAATATGGCCTCTTTACCGCCCACAACAGCACAGTACCACTGACAGCACATAATATTGTCGCTAACATTAGCGCCATTTTAGAGATTTCAAAGTACGCTTCAGGGCGCAGCCTAAAAACAGATGCGTGACGCCAGTAAGTGGTGATCCTTAATTTATGTTTAATCAATGATTGCTATATGCTTCGATTAACTTGTTGCGATTGAATCAGAAATGACAAACCAAAGTGACTATAACAGCTTTACGTATCGCAAATTTTAAGTAACAATGTGCTAGACACCAAGTTTGTACTGGATAATGCAGTGTTGTTAGATGTCTCTTTAGGTGGATGGATGATATTATCAAAGGGTTCGCTGACTCTGGGTATTTGGCATGGCTTAAAAGTTCCTAATGTTCTGCAGTGGACTTTTATCGACTGAAACTACGAAACACGATTAACAAAACCGAAAATTGATTGGTTTTTCGTTTGTTTGGTTTTTCCGTAGCGTCGCGTAGCAGCGCGTAGCAACCTAGCTACGGATCTACGACGTCATTCGAATCTTTTGTAGTAGGTACGTAAAATACACCTAGAGATAAAAATGGAAATATTTAGTTTCATCAGCACATGACATACAAACTACATTAAACCTTTGAGAATAATTCTATATAATACGAGTAAATGTTAACATTGTTTGGAAGTTTTCCAATTAAGCTAGAATTAACTAACCGATTTGGTTGAAATTTGGAGCGTAAAGGTAGATATTGTAAATACCAAAAAATTCTACGTTTCTCACAGGATTTACAAACACTGCAATTGATTTATATGAAGTTAAACCAAAAGCAAGTTAAAAAAAATATAAATACAGCTATGTTAATATTGCAACCAACAAGCTTCAAGTAGTATTTATTTATGATTAAGAGTAATAATTAATAATATCTGGGTGACCGAGCTTCGCTCGGTGGCCAATAGATGGCAGCAGTAGTCATATTTTTTTTTGGTAAATTCTACATTTTCTAAAAATAAATCCTAGCTAGATCGATTTATCGCCCCCAAAACCCCCTGTATACTAAATTTCATGAAAATCGTTTCAGCCGTTTCCGAGATCCAGATTATATAGAAATATATATACAAGAATTGCTCGTTTAAAGGTATAGGATAACATAATATTATGAGCTATTAATTAAAATTATTTATTTATGGTAATTTGAATATATTTTCGCTAATGGCTCGATATTTTTCCGTTACGGTACCATCATTTATAAATAATATTATATTCCTAATTATTAGTTAACAACTACACCAAAGTAACACAAAGAAGTTTTTTGGAAATTAGTACAAGCCTAAAAAATTATAAGCTTTAATTTAACTTACAATGTAGGTTTGTTTGGGTGGACTCTGCATTGTTAACTATGTGACATCATTCTAATCCAACATGGCGGAACATCTAAGATGGTGGACTAGTTATTTGTTATCACTCTTCATTTAATTAAGGGTATCAAATGAAAGGTTTTGAACGAAAGAAAACTGGCTTATACAAGCTTGTTTTTATATATATTTTTTTATTAATATTATTATTTATGAAATGTAATGAAAAATATATACCATATCATAATTCGTAACCCACCAGGTGGGGGACGACATCGAGATAAGACGGCATTAAAAAAATATTCTCAAGAGAAAACGTATACGACAATTTAAAGAGTTTGGATAAGTACTCAGAACCATAGTTTTTAGAAAAGTATGTCGGTACGTTCATTTATTGCAAATAGCCAATAGATATAGTAGGCAATAAATTGTCAGACATATTAGGAAATATATTTATTAAGATGAATGCTTCTGCTTATTGGTCGAACAATTAATTATTTAGTTCCCACGAATTCCTGCGGAAGTTTGGCAATATATTATTATTAATATTAAACGTAATAATTCATTATTGTAAGCGTCATCAGTATGGGTTTCCTCCGAGATTGGGTTTGGCTAGATATCTCACCATATTGGCCAAGTGTGGATTTGCAGGCTTTACATACCTATGCAAATATAACGGTGATCTCTGAGGCATGCTGGTTTCCTCGAGATATTTTCTTTCACCTTCATGCAAGTTATATTTAGTGTTCACTAAAACACATAATTTCGAAAACTCAGAGGTACGTGCTTTTGAACCCTCGGCTCCCTGGTAGGAAGAAGAGGTCTACCAAATGGGCTACTTTTTATAATAAAGAATGATGACACAAGCAAGATTTGGAACACCCTTCCAGCTTCTGTGTTCCCAGCCAAGTACAACCTGAGTGCGTTCAAGAATAGTGTGAATAGACATTTTCTACGCAAGCGCACTCTATCCTAGATTTCATAATTTCCATCAGACATGATTATAGGCCTATCTATAGTAAAAAAAATGTCCCCTGATCTTAAGTAACACGCAAGCCGATGTCAGATGCAGTGTGTCCCATAATTTAGCATTGCAATATCATACTAAACACTGCAGTGCGCTCATCATCCTCAAACCTCTAAATTGGCTCAGGTCTGGTCTGGCGGGAGGCTTCGGCCGTGGCTAGTAACCACACAAAAACGTGCCGCCAAGCGATTAGGCGTTCCGGTGCGATGCTGTTAAGAAACCGTTGGGGTGACTTTACTTACCCCTTCCAAGTTAGTACGTTAACATCTTCGGTGGCATCATCACTTACCATCAGGTGAGATCGCAGTCAAGTACTAACTTGTATAGTGTAAAAAAAAAAAAAAATATCAATTCCTAGGTCTCATTTTGCCCACTTATTACGTACGTCGTACAGTGCCCTTCAAATCGAGACACCAATACATTACTGTTTCACGGTAGAACTAACAGACACTGCGATGGTATGGTACCTACCCCGAAGAAATCCGCAAGTACACAATAGATAAAAATAGTCAAGATAGGCCCATCCAAACATTTTACGTAAACGTTCTTCATACAAGAAAATGTAGCGCCATCTGTCGAAACTCCTGCGAAATACATGGTCTGTGGTCACCTTGCCTGCAATATTATTATTAATTCAAAAAAAAGAAATAGGTCTTTACCTAATCTACCAATACTGACTACTGACGGGGGAGGGTGCAAAATAGTCATTCTTGCTCCCTTAAACTGGCGGCATTTTTTCGCGCTGTTCGCCCTGTCTTTAGTATACAAGTCTGTGCCTAACACCAGTAAAATAATACTCTGTAAGTGAGTTTGACATAATAATCATACATCAGCTGACACGTTTCCCAACAACCAGTAACATAATTAAAGCCAACGACACTCGTACCTAGCTCAAGAACTACAGGTCTCAAAACTCAGGCGGTCGTGTTGCATGCAATGCTTTGATACTAGAGGCTGTTCGCGACGTCATTAAATTCATGTTTTTTCGTCCCTGACATTTTACTCTTCCGTAAACATACAAAGTAGCGTATCATACTTACTATGGCTGAATTATTTGTTGTAGCGAAAGGATGAAATATGGATACGTATGTATTTAAAATTACCCACGTGAATTTTTTTGTAAGGAAAATTTTACAATAAAACTTATCACATACTTATTCTAATTAGTGTACATGTCTTCCCCGCGTGGAATGGCGCCAAGAATACTGGCTACATTTCCGCGCTGTTGAAACTAGAACAAAGTAATGTCGAATGAATTTCGACACTATTTTATTATCATTCCAAATCTTAACTGTGTGAAGTGGTGATGTCGCGAGTTTAATTATTTTTCCCATATTAAAAAATTACAAATGCTCAAAGCGGTCTTAAATTTTAACGTCAAAAATCATTGCGAAAAATCTTTATGATTCCATATATGGAGGAAAATTTTAGGTCAAACAATAAGCCGTTATCACGGTCTAGTAGTTCAGAGCGTAGTGCACTACTTCGGACTTGGCGTGCTTCACGTCTGCACTTGGCAGTTCTCCCGGCTCCTTTATGTGAATGATCTTTTCAATAAAAACCCAGTCTTTGACTGAGAGCCGGAATGGGCACGCTCAATTAGATCGACAGACTCGAGTGGGCTTATTCAAAACTGCTTTTATGATGAAATTAGGTTTTGGTTTTTGAGTTCCGTTTGTAATGTCGTTAGAGCTCCAATATGAGAGATGTGGACTAAATAAATAACTGTACTGTACTGTATTTTCAAATATAAAAATCACTGTTTCAGTAGGACAGATTAATTTTCAGACAGATTTTTAAAGATTTTGTATGATACAATACGGAGGAACACTGCCTACATGAAAGACCACGCTCAATTTTCCAACACTTTCTTTGACGCACGTTTTGTCACGACACCGGGATATCCTTAGGAGGTGTTGACATTACAATGCGAAATCGTACGGACTCTACGATCTCTACCAATCAACCTGTCGTACTAATTATGGATTTTCGCAAAATAACCTCCGCTACCATTCAATATTTAAGCACTGTTTCGTCTTACGAGGTTGTACATAATATTATCTTGCGTGTATGGTACTAAAGTTAAACATAAATGAAAAAATCATAGGTTGGGTAATGAGTGATGCAAATCACTGCAATGCAATCAATGCAATGACTTAGGCCTTATAGCTTATAGTAGCCGTGCGCGGTAACCAATCAACCAGACTAAAGTTGCGTGGTGTTCATATTATTAAAGTGAAATAAATACTTCTACGACTTTTCATTCACTGTCTATGACTGATGATATAACTTTACTTGTTTTAATTTTTTATTTTCTCGTACCTAGTCAGTTTTTTTTTGCTATATTTGTCGCAAGTATAATGAGAATATAATGAGAAACAGGTATGGATGAAGAGAAAATAAAAATTACGAAAACTATACAGAATGTAGGATGTCGAGCGGAAAGATTAGCAAGTGAAATCAGAGTAACGACAGTCGTAAAACAGATGTGTGGCGACGAATAGAGCGGGAGGGATTTGGCGACGAAAAACTCCGCACTCACTAGGGCTGGCAATGCGTTTCGCGTGATTTTGAACGAAAAAGCTTTAAACATTTTGAAGACTTTCCTAATTAGAGTGGAAGGTCGCGAGTTAGATTCCCGCCATGGGTGACTATATCCAAACACGCTGAACAGCTGGGCTTAACAAAGTAACAGATGGTTTAGCGTTGACGACAGTAGACAAAAATGTATGGACAAACCACGTCACTGTAGAAAAACCACGTGACCGAATATAGGGAAACACGCTGATTTTGAAAATCGAGTACGACAATTTGAACGCTCGTTCTCGCAGGCGTTGTAGATAACTTTAGCGCACTGCGCGTGCGAACGACAGCGGTAGTAGCGGCCAGTGAACAACGCAGCGCATAGAGTAAATTCTGCTTTTATAATATGTTTTGTACTGGTGGTCACGTGGTTTTTCTACAGTCGTCAACGCTTTACGCTTATGTTACATTGTCAGGTCAGGTGTGAGATCCCCACCCCCCTCTGAATAGGGTTCAACCTCTCATTCTGAGAGGAGATCATGAGTGGGATATAAAGAAAAAGGGATTAAGGCTTGAAAATTTTATGAGAGGATTAAAAAAAATAGAAGATTCATTTAACGGATGCCAAGCGGAAAGATTAACAAGTGAAATCAGAGTAACGACAGTCGTAAAACAAATGTGTGGGCAACGAATAGAGCAGGGGGCTTTGGCGACGAAACTCCGTATCTCACTAGGGTTGCCACTGCATCTCAGGTTTGGAAAGATTAAAATATATATATTTTTAAATAATTAGAAAACTGAAAAAAACAGTTAAGTGTAAGGCAGGCTCGAATGCTGAGGGTTCCGTCCTACCGAGATGTATTTTTCTTAAGAATATTCGTTACGTCGTGTACCATTTTTGCGATCTATGCGTTTTTGATCCTTTTTTTCTGGTTTCCCAATTCCATGTTTTGCAGACAACGGTAAGTACCTACTCTATAGGATTGTAGTTCTCTAAAACGACATAAACGGCTATAACTTTTGATTGGGTTGACTTAGATTATTTCACTTTTTTATTATATCCAAGGGACATTAATTGTCCTCGGTATTTGATATGAATTTTACTACACAGCTCCAACCATTCCTGTGATAAAGGGTTTTAAGAGGGCCCACAGACTGATAAATAGAGCACCAAGTGATCCGATAAGGGTAATATTATCATTTGAGATACAAAATCTTCAAAAAAGAAAAGTCATATAAAGAAAAAATTCATTAAAGAGAAAAAATTACATTTCGTTACAGCTGACGTACTATATTTTGCCAATATTTAAAAAATACTTTTATTATAAAATACTTGATAATGGTTCATCAACTTTATTTTTGTCAAACAGTTAATAAAGTCACAATATAAATGATAAATTAATAAGGAATATAAACAACTTGCCTCTGCAGTTTATGTTTATGCCTATAAAGGTACAAGAATTAAAATAATACACAAAAGTAAGGCTAAAGAAAGCTGTTTAATTTAATATTTATGGCCAATTCAATAGCTCTAAACAACTTAAAAGGGACTTTCCATAGACCTATTCGTGTAGGGTTGCCAAAATTGTAAAGGATTTCAAAACAATAAATTCGGCACTCTATACATATTTACAAAACATTACGAGTGAAACTAGAAAATAATCAAACCTCATTTAAATTATCGATAAATTATATGCTACAAGTAATAAATAAGTACCTACCGAATGCGATCTATTGACAGGGTATCTAAATAAAGTCAAAAGTGTATCTGAAGAGATCGACTGACTTAATAGAAAGAGAGGGAAGTGTGAAGTGTAGGTAAATTAAGTTGTAAATATGTGGTAAGTGACCTGAATTGCATTTTATAGTGTCGTAACTAGTCGCTATTTAGTTGTGTACTTGTAAAGGTACTATTTGGTATTCTATGCATTACCGCTCGGACGACAGCTGAGGAGCGGCAACCCTACTCTGATAGCGGCCGTGTTCGTCGAAAGCGAATCGCGCCGACTCGGAGGGTAGGTCTGAATTTATGGAGAGCGAGTTACGCACAATTCTCACGATTCTTACAATTCTCGACTAATAAATTTTATTGCTGCTTCCCGCATTGCGTCGCGGAATTGGTTTTACATTTGTTACGCAATCTCGCTGAAACACTTAGAGATACGCTCGCCCTGTTTAGGGGCAGCGTTTCAGCTCAAATAGGGTATTTGACTCCAATTTTTTTATTACTTTATTATAAAGTAGAATTAAAATAATGACGTGCACTGAAAGAACTAATTAAATCGATCAAATAACAAAAAAGTTATAAGCATTTAAAGATTTGTGATTAGACAGAGATAGCAACATGAAATTGTGACGTCACACCTTACCAATGCCATAGTAGCTTCGTGCGGCTTCATACAAATTTTCGTTTTGCGAGAAAGGGATAGAAGATCCCCCCACTCCAAAGTTTAAACGCCTGTAACTTTGTAAATCTTCGTTGGATTTTAATATTTCTTTCACTGCACGTTATTATTTTTATCCACGTTTATAATAAAGTAATATTTTTTATCAAATTCAAAAGTAGTGTAAGACCCAATTGGACCCACATGACTACTGACTAATGATCTTAACCCGGCGTGAATGAGGTGTAAAACTGTTACATATGCTGTGAGGTGGGTATGTTGTACCCTAATATAGAATCGTCGATTTTGATAACTGAAACGACTTTAAAATAATAGTTACTACTGTTATATATTATTGACATGAGGGAAATAAAGTTTTATAATAAAATAACCCAAGTTCTAGTAATGAAAAAAAAAAGTTGTTGTAGTTTTTCCGGACAAATTAACTATATTTAGAAACTATGCCTTTATATCTACGATAACATAAACATTCTAATAATATATTATTTTACTTGCTTTTATTACTATAAAAACTACACTTTTATAATTTATATAATCAAAGTTTATTAAATACTTAAGGGTTATCAAACAACAGTAATGTTTATGATCTTGCAATGCTTAATCTAATGTTCTAAATATATAAACACTATTACAATTAACTTCATTTATTGCGTATGATTCCGTTTTAATGAAATTTGTATTGAATTATTGGGGCAATTATTACTTCCATTACCACATTTAGACGGTTTGCGTTTGGGAATTGAATTGTGTGATACTAACATTCCTACTCGATTATTGTTCATAAACAGCCACTTGTGTATCCTTGGTAACCTTTTAAGTACGGGAAGCAATATAATATCAGCATTTTTCGAATTTCTAAGTAGCCTTTTTTTGTTAACTGCTAAAACAGTATCTATCCACATATTATAACCATACAAGTCCAAATTAGCTTATCTATTGAACCGCCAAAGAAGCTCCGGTGCGATGCTGTGTAGCAACCGTTAGGGGATACTAACCCCTTTCAAGTAAATACGATAAAATCTTCGGCAGTATCGTCAGTTTTGCATCAGGAGCCGTACCACCATCTCGTAATGTTGCAGTATTGTTTTGATATTTTCTTACTATGTTTGTATACAATACTGCAGAAATGCTTTTAAGTGATGATGGTACGGCCCCAGGTCAGTCAAGTACTAACTAAAAGCGTGTAAACGAAAAAAGAGACTCGAATGTCGTGGAACACTCGGTAGTAACAAAGTCAGGAATTACACCTAAAACAAATCTTCATTTTAAATTTTTTCATGTTATTTAACCCATCACTCGATTTTCGTTTTCATTCTAGATTTTCGTAGATTTCCTTCGCAGCGGAATTTATATCATTCCAAAAATACATTTTCTTTGCCTAGCCTCCTGCACACCACCGTCCGAAAATAAACTTTGTTTTAAAAAAGAATATCACTTCATATCAATAAAGGCAAGGGCTAAGACGGGTGCCGAAATCTCAAAATGGCAGAAAGAAACATTTATCTTCCACTTAGAGTCGGTGTCTTTTACACAACAAAAAATAAACAAGTACAAATCTTCCTGAAACGTTGAGCGTACCTACGTCGCGCGTAAATACATAATAAACGTCGTCAGTATGATTGATTGTCCCCGAGCGGCCAGATGAGGAACTTTCAGAGAAGCTTTTTGGGGTTCCGTAGCAAAATTGCAAAAATTGAAAGTTTATTGTCAAAACTTTATTGAAGACTTGTGATGTATGTAGGTCGCTTACGTGTCGCCAGCCTGTCTGGATCCGAAAAAACTTTCAAATCTGTTTGTAGCCTGCCATTTTGCCCCCGTAAACCAAATGGGCTGAATTTTTTTTTTATGTTTATGATGGCCATGGGCCATGTCTTCAGTCAAACCCTTTTCATTGTAAGAATTCGTACTCCATATAATGTAGATCGGAAAAAAGAGGATGAGACGGAAGTGTGTTTTATAATAGAAGATTGGTGTAAAGAAATGTTTTTGTGCACATACTCGAAATAATCCACATCCACATATCATTGCCTGTGGTTCTAGCCGAGCATTATTTATTTGATTTAATTACAAAAACAAGGCCAAAAAAATCAAACATAAAGGACATGGCCGAAACTTGTATGGAGCTGTGCCCTGGAAAAAAATATTCATGGCCATCGACAAACAGTACGTCATATTAAAGCTTATAATTATGTCTTTACAATCGTTTAGTTTTTATGATCAGAAAACTAGCCAGAGACATAATATCAGCATAACAACTTGCAACAAAATGCGCATATATATTTTTAATAGCAATGATTTTTTATTAAAAAATGATGCGTATTGGTTATGAACTTATTAATTTTTCATATTACAAAGCTTAGAAAATGCGAGTAAACATTTTGAAAAACAATTTTTTAATAAAAAATCATTGCTATTAAAAATATATAGGCGCATTTTGTTGCAAGTTGTTATGCTGATATTATGTCTCTCGCTAGTTTTCTGATCATAAAAACTAAACGATTGTAAAGACATAATTATAAGCTTTAATATGACGTACTGTTTGTCAATGGCCATGAATATTTTTTTTTGAGGGCAGAATCTGGCCATGTCATTTAATGTTTTTTATTTCGCATAGGCCTCTAATAAGCTTACTGGTGCTTACAAAAACACTTGTAGTTTTGTTTTTATTGTTTTTTATTAGAATACACAATAGCGACACGGAACCCTCAGTGAAACTTCGAGTATCGCACTTGGAGAAAATATTATTTTTTGCCGCGTCTCTTTTACGACGGGCACCTGATACGGAGTTTTAGTACGACGCGCTCCTTCGTAACAAACCCAAGGTCTGATAAAGCGGAGGTTCGGAGATAGTGCGGCTCCGGACTGTTTTATGGACGTTTTGACGAAGTGCGCCGTTAGGACTGGCTAGATAGATAGAGCAAATCTTATGCTATAGTGTTATTTGACTTATACACCTGTATAGATATTTGAACCCAGAGCATCGCGTCACACTCCGTCAAATGCTTTTGTTTTAATTTATTTTACAATACACAAGAAACACAAGTTAGTACTTGACTGCGATCTCACCTGATGGTAAGTGATGATGCAACCAAAGATGTTATTGTATTAACTAGGAAAGGGTAAGTAAAGTTAACCCTCACGGTTTCTACATTCTATTCTAATACATTTTATTCTAAATTGACTCAGGTCTGGTCTGGTGGGAGGCTTTGGCCGTGGCTAGTTACCACCCTACCAGCAAAGACGTACCGCCAAGCGATTTAGCGTTCCGGTACGATGCTATGTAGAAACCGTTGGGGTGACATAACTTACCCCTTCCAAGTTAGTACGCTAACATCTTCGGTTGCATCATCACTTACCATCAGGTGAGATCGCAGTCGAGTACTAACTTGTATAGGGTAAAAAATAATCGCGCCGGAACGCTAAATCGCTTGGCGGTGCGTCTTTGCTGGTAAACATTATTCGATTACTGTGAAGTTTGAAAGAGTGGGGCGTGCCATTGTGGATTGAAATATCTATAGTTGGCGAGTTCTGGAATCAACTGGGAAGTTCCGGGATTAATTCCCGCCGTACAAAATGTTTGGGAATTAATACGAGTGAATGGAACAAGACTTGTTGTACCGTCCCCATACAATGTGGTAAAGGTGTGTTTTTTTCTATATGCTGACACTACTGAATGAATTTGACTGTTTAGAATGAAAATAGGTTATAGGCCTAGATTAACATAGGCCATTTCAACCCGGAAAAATCCATGGTGGTTCATAACTCATCCATAATATTATGAAGTATACCTACCTACTTCAGTTTTGTAAACTAATAAACTCTATTTTAGTAATTTGCAACTTGTGTTTTGTTTGCAATATCATCAGTATTTTAATTAAAAGTTGTGATGAAACTTGTATCTGATGTGAGGTTGAATTCATGTAAAGGGTGGGGTTTTCAATTTCACCCGGGGCTCACAAGCTATCGATTGGAAACTAAAACCGTTCAATCAAAGTTTTCGTTCGAAATTTGAGACATGTTTTTGAAAGCTTAGCAGCCAATTTGATACGGTCTACTGGCTTTATATATAAAAATTTCACCGTCATTTTAATTAAACCTTTCTGCACTCCTTCTCCATGCATAAAAAATGTTATTTGCAAATATTAAATACAAAGATAGTATAATCATATTTTAAGGATACAGACGTGCTAAGATATTTTACCTACTGCGATAGCATAAGGTATTGAATATCGATCATTATAGTGTGCTCCCCTTCTATAACAATATTATAATTGACGTACGATCGAATAGACTAGCAAAATCGGTAAATTATACGTAATTGAGTGATAATTGAGATGTAATTGTTATAGCAGACTTGAGGCCCTGGTTAGGTGTAACACATGTGTAACATGGTGACTTTAATGATTAATAAAAGATAAGCGGTCCTTCTTATAAATTGTTTGGCAGATAGTATGAAAGAACATCTAAGGAGAACGAATTAATACACCAAATTGCTCTGGTAGTCAAAGGACCACGACTAATGGAGAAATATTCTGAAGAACAGGAAATCAAAGAACCGCAAGAGTATTGTGGAGGAAGCTTAAGCCCACTGTGGGGTTAAAGAAAACCAGAATCCACTAGATACATTGATAGAAAGAGGTACAAAATTTTCTAGTCACGTACCTACTCGTACGTGTTATAACCTAATTTTTGCTTGAATAAATAGATGGAACAAAACGAATGCTCTTTGGTATTCGGGGAATAGTCATCATCTAAGTCAATACTACGTTTTGGAGCTCCGCCAATAACCGTGCATACCGCAGAATCAGTACTTGCTAACAGTGCATTAACCCTCCAGCGATGACAGCAAACAAGGCAATGCCGGGTGGATTTATCCGGTACGAATTTTGCCTGTCCGGATATTCCACTGATATTGCACTAATTTTGTTGAAGTATTATTATGTATTATTTAGATGTACTGCACTGTTACTTGGAATAAATGTATAGTTACGAATTTATATTAGTTAGTTTAGTTTTCAGTTCGTGGAAGTTGCTGGGACTGATCTTTTTCCAATTTTTTCGTTTAATAAATCAGCAAAGTAGAACCTCGAATATTTTTGTGTGCTAAAATGCTTTCGATTATTATCTTATTAATTTTATTTTAATAACTTCGCATTTCTGTGGTTCATCATTATTTATTTCTCATTAATTTTGAAAATTTTAAGTACAATTGTACTATGAATGACTGATCATAAATTTTCTGTTACACTAAGAAGCGTCTTAATGCATTTTGAATTTTTCGTTCAGATTGTATCCAAAGTTTATTCCGTTACATGATTTTCTATTGACAGAGATCAGTCAGCGATGAATACAAATCAATTTCTATTTGCCACAATTATTTATTAGCAACACTATCTAGTAGTGCCGAAATCAATCGCACTGCGTTTCAAATTTATTGCAAGCGGTTCGCTTTGTAAAATATTTAATCCGAATCTAATTCAAATTTATCTAGTTCGCTGATATGGCGCGGGCGGAAAATGCGCCTCGGGTAAATAGGCCAGCGCCGCATCACCTTGATTAAATTCTTTCGTATGTTACCAGAAGGGTTAACTGACTTCATAGGAGGAAGATCGGTCAACACTTTATCTGCGATTGTAATTATTTACCTGCTTCTATTAACTTGATCTTAAAGCGACCATGGTTATTAGATCACAGGATATATATTGTTATCCTTAGTTTTGTATATAGACAAAAACACATGAGATTGAGATAGGTATGTAGCTGCAAAACCAAACCTCATCCAAAATTTTCTCTTTTATTAGTTTTCTTTAATTACCTTTTAATTGGTCTAGCGGGTGAAAGCACACAGGGGTCAGCTTGTGGACAGCAAAAGTTGGAAGTTGGAAAGTTAAACTTAAACGTTTCTTCATAGAGGGCATCCCAGTTCTGCCTAATAATGTGTGAAAAGAATACATTAACAATGTCTCTTGGCAATGAATGTTCGTGTCCAAGTGTTATGTGCGAACCCAAGGCGGTATACGCGGGTTCAAGTCTCGCCGATTTTATATGTATTCTAAGTTTATAAAACACATAGACATTCATCTTTCCATTTTTAGTTACGGGACCTTAAAATGACTCCTCTCGACTGAACTCAATGAACTAACGAACCTTTGGAGTAAATAATCGAAACCCATAAAACATCAGAGCGATTTCACAGCCGAGCTAGGTCAAAGGTTGTTGACATAACGCAAAATATATTCAGAAGCCCCCGATACACACCGAAGCGCTCCGCAGCACGGCTTCGGAAGCGCGCACCAACGCTTCTGGCTGTGACACCCAAACGAGATTATGTGTCCGGGTGGATTTTCCGACCGCCGCATCATTTTACGGAACCTAATAGAGTGAGTTCGGATTTGCGTCATGGCTTACCCGCAAGCGAATCGCTGCGATAAACTTTATTGCGATATTGCGGTTACCAAACGATTATTTGTTATTAATAAATATATATTAGTAAAAGGTCGGTTACCGAACGATTATTTATTACTAATAAATATTAGTAAGGGGTTTTATGTAATTTTTAAGCGGTTATATATCAACGCACAAGGCCTGAAGGCCTAATCGCGAAATCAAGATTTTTAAAAGTGAAACTTTTATTATCGTCTCAAACTTTTTCTACTGTGTGTTGCATGTCGCGTGACGGTCGGGCGCGGAGTTGGGATAAAGTGAAGTGGGAGTGCTCGTCAGAGCAGCCAAGGCCACAAAAGTTTCACTTTTACCGTGGTTTCATAAAACCGCACATGTTTTTTCTTTAACTTAGTTGTACTAACTTAGATTTAAATGCTGACGGTCTCCCTTTCGCAGACGTATTACATACTCGTCTTGCGTCATTTAAAAATTGTATTTATGTTGATATGTTATTTTGAAAAGAGAGTGCCGATTTTGCTGTCAGTTCTTTTCGGTGAAAACTTGTTTTCCGAACTTGAAGTATAGTTTCAACTTTTCGTAACAGCTGTACATTACCCTATGTGAAAAAAAAAATTCACACATTTTATAATTCATGTCGCCACTATTTTTCTGCTCGTATTTGTCAAACTATTTAAAGCGGAACGTGCTTCACTGTATGTTTTGTCTAATGTCTTATTACCAGCAAATGCTACGCCAGTGATCATTATTTATAAGCCCTTATTTCAAAGGCCGTAAGGTCGAGACCTTATCCGTCATTGAAAGCACGTACCAATAGCAATTTTAGAAGGCTTATGAAATCTGAGTTACGGTGACAACGGCCTGCGAGAGGCTTAATATCCTGTCCTCAGTCTATATGATATTAATAGAGATAGAGAGATACTTGGTACCCCTAGTCATGCATGAAGGAGTTATAATGTAGAGTATGTAAAACTTTTCATTCTTGAGGATCTAATCCCATACCTTTAAAGTTTTTAAACGAGCAATTCTTGTATGTATATTTCTATATAATCTAAATCTCGGAAACGGCTGGAACCATTTTCGTTAAATTGAGTGTTCGGAGGTTTAGAGGGCGATAAATCGATCTAGCTATGATTAATTTTTAGAACATGTCGAATTTACCAAAAAAAATATGACTCCTGCTGCCATCTATTGGTGAATAGTAATACTATGATAAAAACTCACAGTAATGGTATGCCCGCGAAATTCAAAGGAGTTTGCCTCAAAATGGGCTATTTTGCGTCCACACTGCGTCTGAAGCACGTATGCATGAAAAATCTTATTTCAAATTATAATATCACATATATTTTTCTCAATGATGTGCGTACAGGGGTTTAAAAGTTTTATGAAAATAAAAGTAATTAAACGTCTCGATAAAAGCGGAACTGCCGTATAGGCACTGGAAACGTCACTCCCACTACCACTTGGCAAATGATACCAGTTTTTTATAAACTTACTTTTTTAGGGAAATAAATCAAATGAAAACCCAATTACAATTGTAGATATGTAAAACATAATAAAGAAACTATAATTGAATACCTAAATAATAAAGCCAAGCACACTGTACGGTATTGCTTACATTTAATTGAAATTGTCAAAAGATTTTTTTCAATGAAAAAAAATCTTTATTGACTAGCAACTCCCTCCTGACAATGTCATTCAAGTACCAAGAGAGCCTTGTTGGACTGTACATATATCTCTACCGCATCTATACAGATTAGATTTGCACCTTCTGTTCAAATTATTTTTATAGCTGTTTATTGAAAAGCAAGAAATGCTTCACTGAACATTTTAATTGCGGTAAACAAAAGCACTTGCAACACCACAGAGTACATCAAAATCAAAATCAAATAAAAATCAAAATCAAAATATCTTTATTTCACATAGGCCTAACATACAGGCTCTTGCGAACGTCGGTATGACACTTCTTGCATAATAATGATGATAACTACAAGTCGACTTAAAACTAAGTTTACGAGGGTTCCAAACGCGCCCTGCCGCTGAGAAGAAGCCCACAACAAACATCACGTTCATTGTGTTGTTTGATCATGTAATGTGCAGCTAATTATAACAAAAAGTAAGCACACCATCTTGATCGTGACAAAATCCTACGTGACTTAAAACCTATTCATAAGTGTATTTAAATTATTAAGTATAATACTTTTATTTCCAGCAAAACCTTTGGCTCATAATTATTGAAACGATTCTAATGTTATCTGTCGCTAGGTTCCTAGGTACAACAATATGGATGGGCCCCGTCTACAAAATAAGCGTGACTATTTTTAATGTGTAAAGTGGCGCATAAGATGGCGTCACCTAGGGAAGTACCACGAACATTTGACAGCAAATCTTGGCGCTCACCATGGCGCTGCATGTCACGTAAAGCTATGCTACAAATGGGGCGCCTCCTTAATTTTCTTATCTCAATAATCTGTCGCGGCGCCACCGTCGAAACTAGGGTAAAACCAAACTCGTAAATAGAAACACTGGTTTAAATGTCATCAACTCTTCAGTCGTAGTTGTCTATGGTCAGCGTCACTGTTAGTTGTCTATGTCACTAATCGTCAACAGCGACACCACACAGAAGTTTTAAGGAACTACGGGGTGGCCATTATAAAAAATAAATGCACAATAATATAATAAATACTATTAAATATTATTTTACGTAGATAATAATATATATAACTAGTAGGGCGCGTGGGAGCGCGGGCCACATGTGGCCCGCGGGCTGTCTTCTCACCTATAAAAGAATCGCCGTCATCTCCATCGCCAATTGGAATCCGATTGGCAATGGGCTAAAAGAACTACCTCGGAGCACGGTCATGGATTTAAAGATAGTTAAGGGCTGTTTGAATAAAAAATACACTGAACCTCATCGGATGAGGTTCAGTGTATTTTTTATTCAAACAGCCCTTAACTATCTTTAAATCCATGACCGTGCTCCTCAATCATCATCCAAATCGTAGACCATCATCTCTTCTCATACTTTTCATAGTTTTTCATAGGCCTTGTTTATTGTAGCATTCACATTTTCCATGGAAAAATAAATTCAACCTCTTTGATTTTTTTCGTTCATCCCGTAGACCTTGAGATTCTAATTATGTCTTGCAAAGAAATCACTCTCTTATCTTTTATACTTTCCGAGATAGAACAACACGAAATTTGTATGGCGGCCATCTTGAATCCGCCATTTTGATTTTTTTTCAGCTAACTGCCAATTAGATGTCGTTTCGAGTTACATTTGGTCGAGAACCCCCCACCTATCTTCGATACCCTGGCTGTGCTCTTCACCCGTCTCCAAAATCCTCAATCATCAGCTCTCTCCATATTTTTCTCTAGTAACTCTCCGAAAAACCGCATCACAACCTTGCATTATTACCAACTGTTAGTCTCTTCAACATTCCCCATACATTTTCTATGGAAAAATAAATTCCGCCATTTTGAATTTTTTTTTCTATTCATCAAATAGACCTTCGGGTCCTGATCATCTCTTGTCAAGAAACCGGTCTTCCACCTTTTATACTTTCCGAGATATTGACGAAATTCGAATGGCCGCCATTTTGAATTTTTTTTCAGCTCACTGGCAATTGGATGACATTTCGAATGACATTTGGTCGAGCACCCCCCACCTATCTTCAATACTTTCGCTGTGCTCTTGACCCGTCTTCGAAATCCTCAATCATCAGCTCTCTCCGTATTTTTCCTCCGAACGAATTTTTTTCTTCTATACGACCCTATCCATGAAAAAAAAATTTTTCATACAAAATTGTTCAGGAGAGGTGATCAATGAGTCAGTGAGTGAATCAGCACAAGCAGCTATATATATAGTAACTAGTTTTTCGCGTGGGGGCGCGGCCCGCTAAAGCGGACCGCGTAACTGCTTGGAGCAATTTCCGTGGTCGCTCATACTCGGATTTTGCAAAAAGTGGGTATTTCGATTTTTCCCGAAAAATGGGGTAATTTTTTTTTTCACCAATCTACACCTGTATATACGTACGATCACCCCATAAACGTCGAATATTGCCAACTGTGACAAATTTCAATTAAACCGTCCCCGTTTGGGGTAGCAAAATGAAAATTTTGAAAACACTACAGTTCAGCTGCCATCTTGTTTTTCCAATTTTCGCCATTTTTTTCTATAATCAATTTACTCATATCCTCAATTCCGCGAGTTTGAACAAAATCGGTTGGAAAACAAAAGAGTTACGAAAGTCACGTCGGCCGCCATCTTGTTTTTACGAAATGTCATAATTTTTCTTTACTACACTTCCGCACCCAAATACATCTCTCATACATCATTGTATCTTATTTTATCTGTTTCCAGGAGAACAATGACAATTTTCCAATAGCTCCTAATCGCCATACAATTTAGTATGAAAAAAAAATATTCCGCCATTTTGAATTTTTTTGTCTTCCAATAGATATACCTTCTCTTCCTGATCTTCTCTTGCTAAGAAACCACTTTTCTATCTTTCATACTTTCTGAGACAGACACCGACGAAATTTGTATGGCGGCCATATCTTTTTCGCCATTTTGAAATTTTTTTCAGCTTACTGGCAACTGCACGAGGTTTCGAATAACATTTGGTCGAGCACCCCCCACCTATCTTCAATACCCTGGCCGAGCCCTTCACCCGTCTCCGAAATCCTCAATCATCAGCTCTCTCCATATTTTTCGCCGAGTCATTTCTTGACT
Source organism: Coenonympha glycerion (assembly GCA_963855885.1). Taxonomy (NCBI): domain Eukaryota; kingdom Metazoa; phylum Arthropoda; class Insecta; order Lepidoptera; family Nymphalidae; genus Coenonympha; species Coenonympha glycerion. The sequence continues at coordinate 837,837 of OY979635.1, forward strand.
TCTATACGAAGCCTAAAGTGAAAAAAATATTGTTCATACAAAATTGTGTTACAGGAGGACATTTTGGGGAAAATCTCGAAAACTACCCCAAATGTGGCAACACCGCTTATGTATCTCAATACTGCCGGTCGAGTTACACAATCGGTTCATACATGTCGACTTTCCGAAATATTGCCAAGTGCCTCAAAAACACGATCAAAATTTTCTAAAACAGAAAAAAATAAAAAAAGGCCGCCACCTCAGTTCACAGAAATATTTTACATAGTTTCGTATTTTTCCAGTATCTACAGCATATACCACTCCTGATGACGTTTCAAGTTTTCATCTCGTTCGCACCCAGGTGACATAATAGCCCCTGAAATGTGACCATGTCGAAAATCACTTTTACTTTGATAAATTCCAGTGTTGCCAGCGCCGGGCGACAAAACTACCTAAATGTCATTTGTACGAGTAAGACACGTAGTCGCTCATACTCGAATTTCGCAAAAAGTCCGTATTTCGATTTTTTACTTTTTGGGGAAAATCTCGAAATTTCCCGAGAAATGGGGTAATTTTTTTTCCCCCACTCAATACTTCGAGTCTATACATACAATTGCCCCATAGAAATCGAAACGCTCCGATGTTGCCAACTATGACAAATTTGAATTTCAAAATCGTGTTTTTTCGTACATCAGACTGATTGACCGCCAGAACAGCCGCCATCTTGGATTTTGAAAAATTACTCCCGTTTTGTCAAAATTCAGGATAATTGTGGGCGAAACAAGAAAAAATTGACATCTTCAACCACCCTGTGTAGGATCTGTGGCGCCGCGGTTTGGGGTCGAAAAATGAAAATTTTTAAAACGCCACAGCTCGGCCGCCATCTTGTTTTTCCAAATTTTTCCAATTTTTCTAAAAACCATTTACTCATTTCCTTGAATACTGCAAGTTTGAACGAAATCGGTTAGAAAACAAAAGAGATACGGAAGTCACGTCGGCCGCCATCTTGTTTTTCTGAAATGTCATGATTTTTCCCTACTCGACTCCCGCACTCAAACACGTCTCCCCTACATCATTGTATCGTTTTTTATCTGTGTCTAGAAGAACAATGTCAATTTTTTTATAGCTCCTTATCGCCATACAAATTAGTAATTATAAAAAAGAATTGCCCGATTTTGAAATTTTTTCTTTTCAATAAATAGACCTCTTCGTCCTGGTCATCTTTTGCTACGAAACCACTTTTCTATCTTTCATACTTTCTGAGATAGACACAGACGAAATTTGTATGGCGGCCATCTTTATTTCGCCATTTTGGCAATTGCACGAGGTTTCGAATGACATTTGGTCGAGCACCCCCCACCTATCTTCAATACCCTGGCTGTGCTCTTCACTCGTCTCCGAAATCTTCAATCATCAGCTCTCTCCATAATTTTCGCAGAGTCATTTCTTGACTTCTACACTAATCCATTAGTGAAAAAAAAATTGTTCCCACAAAATTTTACAGGAGGACATTATGGGGAAAATCTCGAAAACTACCCCAAATGTGGCAACACCGCTTATGTATCTCAATACTGCCGGTCGAGTTACACAATCGGTTCATACATGTCGACTTTCCGAAATGTTGCCAAGTGCCTCAAAAACACGTACAAAATTTTCAAAATCAGAAAAAAAATACAAAATGGCCGCCAGTTTCGTTCACAGAAATATTTTACACAGTTTCGTATTTTTCCCAGTAACTACAGGATATACCGCCCCTGATGACGTTTCAAGTTTTCATCTCTCTCGCACCCAGGCGCCACGATAGCCCCTGAAAAGTGACCATGTCGAAAATCACTTTTACTTTGATAGATTCCAGTGTTGCCAGTCCTCGGCGACAAAAATACTCAAATGTCATTTGTATAAGTAAGACACGTGATCCCTTATACTCGGATTTTGCAAAAAGTCCGTATTTCGATTTTTTACTTTTTGGGGAAAATCTCGAAATTTCCCGAGAAATGGGGTAAATTTTTCTGCCCCACTCAATACTTCGAGTCCATACGTACAATCGCCCCAAAGATGTCGAAACGCTCCGATGCTGCCAACTGTGAGAAATTTGAATTTCAAAATCGCGTTTTTTCGTACGACAGACTAATTGGCCGCCAGAACAGCCGCCATCTTGGATTGTAAAAAATTACTACCGTTTCGTCAAAATTCAGGACAATTGTAAGCGAACCAAGAAAAACTATCATCATCGAGAACCCCGTTTAGGATCTGTGGCGCCGCGTTTTGGGGTCGAAAAATGAAAAATTTTAAAACACCACTGCTCAGCCGCCATCTTGTTTTTCCAAATTTTTCTTCTTTTTCTAAAAATTAATTACTTATTTCCTTGAGTACCGCGAGTTTGAACGAAATCGGTTGAAAAACAAAAGAGTTACGAAAGTCGTGTCGGCCGCCATCTTGTTATTCTGAAATGTCATATTTTTTTCCTACTCTACTCCCGCACTTAAACACGTCTACCATATATCATTGTATCGTTTTCGATTTGTTTCAGGAGAACAATGTCAATATTCTTATAGCTGCCAATCGCCATACAATTTAGTATGAAAAAAAAATTTCCGCCATTTTGCATTTTTTTTTCTTCAATAGATAAATTTACTCGTCCTGATCATCTTTTGCTAAGAAACCACTTTTCTATCTTTCATACTTTCTGAGATAGACACCGACGAAATTTGTATGGTGGCCATCTTTTTTCCGCCATTTTGAAAATTTTTTCAGCGCATTGGCAATTGCTCGCGGTTTCGAATGACATTTGGTCGAGCACCCCCCACCTACCTTCAATACCCTGGCTGAACCCTTCACCCGTCTCCGAAATCCTCAATCATCAGCTCTCTCCATATTTTTCACCGAGTCATTTCTTGACTTCTATACGAAACCACAAGTGAAAAAAAAATTGTTCATACAAAATTTTACAGGAGGACATTTTGGGGAAAATCTCGAAAACTACCCCAAATGTGGCAACACTTTCTATATATTTCGATACTGCCCGTCGAGTTACACAGTCGGTTCATACATGTCGACTTTCCGAAATGTTGCCAAGTGCCTCAAAAACACGATCAAAATTTTCAAAAACAGAAAAAAATACAAAATGGCCGCCACCTCATTTGCGGTAAATATTTTACACAGTTTCGTATTTTTCCCAGTAACTACAGGATATACCGCCCCTGATGACGTTTCAAGTTTTCATCTCGCTCGCACCCAGGCGCCACAATAGCCCCTGAAAAGTGACCATGTCGAAAATCACTTTTACTTTGATAGATTCCAGTGTTGCCAGTCCTCGGCGACAAAAATACTCAAATGTCATTTGTATGAGTAAAACACGTGATCGCTTATACTCGGATTTTGCAAAAAGTCCGTATTTCGATTTTTTACTTTTTGGGGAAAATCTCGAAATTTCCCGAGAAATGGGGTAATTTTTTTTCCCCCACTCTATACTTCGAGTCTATACACACAATCTCCCCATAGATGTCGAAACGCTCCGATGATGCCAACTGCGAGAAATTTGACTTTCAAAATTGCGATTTTTCATACCTCACACTGATTGGCCGCCAGAACAGCCGCCATCTTAGATTTTGAAAAATTACTCCCGTTTTGTCAAAATTCAGGATAATTGTGGGCGAAACAAGAAAAAATTGACATCCTCAACCACCCCGTTTAGGATCTGTGGTGCCGCGGTTTGGGGTCGAAAAATGAAAAATTTTAAAACACCACAGCTCGGCCGCCATCTTGTTTTTCAAAATTTTTCCAATTTTTCTAAAAACCATTTACTCATTGCCTCAAGAAACTGCAATTTTGAAGGAAATCGGTTGGAAAACAAAAGAGTTACGAAAGTCACGTCGGCCGCCATCTTGTTTTTCTGAAATGTCATAATTTTTCCCTAGTCGACTCCCGCACCCGAACACATCTCCCGTACATCATTATATCGTTTTCTGTCTCTTTCTGGGAGAACAATTATGTCAATCAGTCAGTCAGTGGTAATTGAGCTATATATAGTATAACTAGTTTTTCGCGTGGGGGCGCGGCCCGCTAAAGCGGACCGCGTAACTGCTTGGAGCAATTTACGTGGTCGCTCATACTCGGATTTTGCAAAAAGTCCGTATTTCGAATTTTCCCTAAAAATGGGGTAATTTTTCTCATCACGTTACACCCCGAGTCTATACGTACAATCGGCTTATGATTGCAGGCAAAATAAGAAAAAATATCATCCTCGACTTCTCCGTTTCGGATCTGTGGCTCCATGGTTTGGGGTTTGAAAAGTTTAAAACACCACAGCTCGGCCGCCATCTTGTTTTTCAAAAATTTTCTAATTTTTCTAAAAACCATTTACTTACATCCTAAAGTACTGCGACTTTGAACGTAATCGGTTGGAAAACAAAAAAGTTACGAAAGTCACGACGGCCGCCATCTTGTTTTTACGAAATGTCATAATTTTTCTTTACTACACTTTCGCTCCCAAACACTTTTCCTATACATCATTGTATCGTTTTATGTCTGTTTCCAGGAGGACAATGCCAATTTTCTTATAGCTCAAAATCGCCATACAATTTAGTATGAAAAAAAAAAATCCGCCATTTTGAAATTTTTTTCTTTTCAATAAATAGAGCTCTTCGTCCTGGTCATCTTTTGCTAAGAAACCACTTTTCTATCATTCATACTTTCTGAGATAGACAGCGACGAAATTTGTATAACGGCCATCTTTTTTTCGCCATTTTGAAAATTTTTTAGCACATTGGCAATTGCACGAGGTTTCGAATGACATTTGGTCGAGCATCCCCCACCTATCTTAAATACTTTGGCTATGCTCCTCACTCGTCTCCGAAATCCTCAATCATCAGCTCTCTCCAAATTTTTCGCCAAGTCATTTCTTGACTCCTATACGAAGCCACAAGTGAAAAAAAAAATGATCATACAAAATTTTACAGGAGAACCTTTTGGGGAAATTCACGAAAACTACCCCTAATGTGGCAACATAGCTTATATACCTCGATACTGCCGGTCGAGTTACACAATCGGTTCATACAAGTCGACTTTCCGAAATGTTGCCAAGTGCCTCAAAAATACGATAAAAATATTCAAAAAAATTAAATAAATACAAAATGGCCGCCACCGCATTTCACAGAAATATTATACACAGCTTAGTACTTTTCCCAGTTACTACAGGATAAACCAATCCTGATGACGTTTCAATTTTTCATCTCGCTTTCACCCAGGCGACATGATGGCCCCGTCGAAAATCACTTTTACTTTGATAGATTCCAGTGTTGCCAGACCTTGGCGACAAAAATACCCAAATGTTATTTGTACCAGTAGGACGCGTGGTTGCTCATACTCGGATTTCGCAAAAAGTCCGTATTTCGATTTTTTACTTTTTGGGGAAAATCTCGAAATTTCCCGAGAAATGGGGTAACTTTTTTTCCCCCACTCAAAACTTCTAGTCTTTACACACAATCGCCCCGTAGAAGTCGAAACGCTCCGATGTTGCCAAGTGCGTGAAAATTAAATTATAAAATTGCTCTTTTTCGTACCTCAGACTGATTGGCCACCAGAACAGACGCCATCTTGTATTTTAAAAAACTACACCCGTTCTGTCAAAACTGGATAGTTGTGGGTGAAACAAGAAAAAATAATCATCCTCGAGTACCCCGTTTAGGATCTGTGGCGCCGCGGTTTAGGGTCGAAAAATGAAAAATTTACGTGATCGCTCATATTTGGATTTTGCGAAAAGTCCGTATTTCGATTTTTCCCAATAATAGGGTAATTTTTTACACAAACCGACACCCGAAGTCTATACGTACGATCACCCCATAAACATGCAAATGTTCTGATCTTGCCAACTGTGACAAATTTGAATTAAACGGTCCCAGTTTGAGGTAGAACACTGAAAATTTTAAAACACCACAGCTCGGCCGCCATCTTGTTTTTCCAAATTTTTCTTCTTTTTCTAAAAACCATTTACTCATTTCCTCGAGTACCGCGAGTTTGAACGAAATCGGTTGGAAAACAAAAGAGTTACGAAAGTCACGTCGGCCGCCATCTTGTTTTTCTGAAATGTCATAATTTTTTTCTATTCTGCTCCCGCACTTAAACACGTTACCCATACATCATTTTATCGTTTTATGTCTGTTTCTAGGAGAACAATGTCAATTTTCTTATAGCTCCCAATCGCCATACAATTTAGTATGAAAAAAAAATTCCGCCATTTTGAATTTTTTTTTCTTCCAATAGATAAACTTACTCTTCCTGATCATCTCTTGCTAAGAAACCACTTTTCTATCTTTCATACTTTCTGAGATAGACACCGACGAAATTTGTATGGCGGCCATCTTTTTTTCGCCATTTTGAAAATTTTTTCAGCCATTGGCAATTGCACGAGGTTTCGAATGACATTTGGTCGAGCACCCCCCACCTATCTTCAATACCCTGGCTGAGCCCTTCACCCGTCTCCGAAATCCTCAATCATCAGCTCTCTCCATATTTTTTACCGAGTCATTTTTTGACTTGTATACGAAGCCACAAGTGAAAAAGAAATTGTTCATACAAAATTTTACAGGAGGACATTTTGGGGAAAATCACGAAAACTACCCGAAATGTGGCAACACTTTCTATATATTTCGATACTGCCCGTCGAGTTACACAATCGGTTCATACATGTCGACTTTCCTAAATGTTGCCAAGTGCCTCAAAAACACGATCAAAATTTTCAAAAACAGAAAAAAATACAAAATGGCCGCCACCTCATTTGCGGTAAATATTTTACACAGTTTCGTATTTTTCCCAGTAACTACAGGATATACCGCCCCTGATGACGTTTCAAGTTTTCATCTCGCTCGCACCCAGGCGCCACAATAGCCCCTGAAAAGTGACCATGTCGAAAATCACTTTTACTTTGATAGATTCCAGTGTTGCCAGTCCTCGGCGGCCAAAATACTCAAATGTCATTTGTATGAGTAAGACACGTGATCGCTTATACTCGAATTTTGCAAAAAGTCCGTATTTCGATTTTTTACTTTTTGGGGAAAATCTCGAAATTTCCCGAGAAATGGGGTAATTTTTTCTTCCCCAATCAATACTTCGAGTCTTTACACACAATCGCCCCGTAGAAGTCGAAACGCTCCGATGTTGCCAAGTGTGTGAAATTTTAGTTTCAAAATTGCGATTTTTCATACCTCACACTGATTGGCCGCCAGAACAGCCGCCATCTTGGATTTTTAAAAATTACTCACATTTTGTCAAAATACAGGATAGTTGTGGGCGAAACAAGGAAAAATTTACATCTTCAACCACCCCGTTTAGGATCTGTGGCGCCGCGGTTTGGGGTCGAAAAATGAAAAATTTTAAAACACCACTGCTCGGCCGCCATCTTGTTTTTTAAATTTTTTCCAATTTTTCTAAAAACCATTTACTCATTGCCTCAAGAAACTGCAATTTCGAACGAAATCGGTTGGAAAACAAAAGAGTTACGAAAGTCACGTCGGCCGCCATCTTGTTTTTCTGAAATGTCATAATTTTTCCCTAGTCGACTCCCGCACCCGAACACATCTCCCGTACATCATTATATCGTTTTCTGTCTCTTTCTGGGAGAACAATTATGTCAATCAGTCAGTCAGTGGTAATCGAGCTATATATAGTATAACTAGTTTTTTGCGTGGAGGCGCGGCCCGCTAAAGCGGACCGCGTAACTGCTTGGAGCAATTTCCGTTGTCGCTCATACTCGGATTTTGCAAAAAGGCCGTTTTACGGTTTTTCCCGAAAAATGGGGTAATTTTTTTTCACCAATCTACACCCAAAGGTATGCGTATTTTTTCTGTCATTTACTCATTCCCTCAAGTACTGTGACTTTGAATGAAATCGGTTGGAAAACAAGAGTTGCAAAAGTCACGTCGGCCGCCATCTTGATTTTCTGAAATGTCATAATTTTTCCCTACTTGACTCCCGCACCCACCCACATCTCCCCTACATCATTGTGTCATTTTCTGTCTTTTTCTAGGAGAACAATGACAATTTTCTTATAGTTCCCAATCGCCATACAATTTAGTATGAAAAAAAAAAATCCGTCAATTATAAGCTCTCTTCATATTTTTCACCCAGTCATTTCTAGACTTCTATACGAAGCCTTAAGTGAAAAAAAAATGTTCATGTAAAATTTTACAGGACATTTTGGGGAAATTCATGAAAACTACCCCGAATGTGGCAACACCGCTTATATATCTCGACACTGCCCGTTGAGTTACACAATCGGTTCATACATGTCAACTTTCCGAAATGTTGCCAAGTGCCTCAAAAACACGATCAAAATATTCAAAAACAGAAAAAAAATACAAAATGGCCGCCACCTCAGTTCACAGAAATATTTTACACAGTTTCGTATGTTTCCCAGTAACTACAGGATATATCGCTCCCGATGACGTTTCAATTTTTCATCTCACTCGCACCCAGACGACACGATTGCCCCTGAAATGTGCCCATGTTGAAAAACACTTTTACTTTGATAGATTCCAGTGTTGCCAGTCCTCGGCGACAAAAATACTCAAATGTCATTTGTATGAGTAAGGCACGTGATCGCTCATACTCGGATTTCGCAAAAAGTCCGTATTTCGATTTTTTAATTTTTAGGGAAAATCTCGAAATTTCCCGAAAAATGGTGTAATTTTTGTCCCCCTTAATACTTCGAGTCTATTCATACAGTCGCTCCATAGAAGTCGAAACGCTCCGATGCTGCCAACTGTGAGAAATTTGAATTTCAAAATCGCGTTTTCGTACGTCAGACCGATTGGCCGCCAGAACAGCCGCCATCTTGGATTAAAAAAAAATACTCCCGTTTCGTCAAAATTCAGGACACTTGTAGGTGAACCAAGAAAAGATTATCATCATCGAGTACCCCGTTTAGGATCTGTGGCGCCGCGGTTTGGGGTCGAAAAATAAAAAGGTTTTAAAACACCACAGCTCGGCCGCCATCTTGTTTTTCCAAATTTTTCCAATTTTTCTAGAAACCATTTACTCATTTCCTCGAGTGCTGTGACTTTGAACGAAATCGGTTGGAAAACAAAAGAGTTACGAAAGTCACGTCGGCCGCCATCTTGTTTTTCTGAAATGTCATAATTTTTCCCTTGTCGACTCCCGCACTCAAACACATCTTCCATACATCATGGTATCGTTTTCTATTTGTTTCCAGGAGAACAATGACAATTTACTTATAGCTCCCAATCGCCATACAATTTGTTTGAAAAAAAAAATTCCGTCATTTTGAACTTTTTTCTTTTCAATAAATAGGTCTCTTCGTCCTGATTATCTTTTGCTAAGAAACCACTTTTCTATAATTCATATTTTCTGAGATAGACACCGCCGAAATTTGTATGGCGGCCATCTTTTTTACGCCATTTTGAAAATTTTTTTCGCTCACTGGCAATTGCACGAGGTTTCGAATGACATTTGGTCGAGCACCCCCCACCTATCTTCAATACCCTGGCTGTGCTCCTCACCCGTCTCCGAAATCCTCCATCACCAGCTCTCTCCATATTTTTCATCGAGTCATTTCTTGACTTCTATACGAAGCCACAAGTGAAAAAAAAATTGTTCATACAAAATTTTACAGGAGGACATTTTGGGGAAAATCTCGAAAACTACCCGAAATGTGGCAACACTTTCTATATATTTCAATACTGCCCTTTAAGCTTCACAATCGGTACATACATGTCGACTTTCCGAAATGTTGCCAAGTGCCTCAAAAACGCGATCAAAATTTTCAAAAACAGAAAAAAATACAAAATGGCCGCCACCTCATTTGCGGTAAATATTTTACACAGTTTCGTATTTTTCCCAGTAACTACAGCATATACCGCTCCTGATGACGTTTCAAGTTTTTATTTCGCTCGCACCCAGGCGCCACGATAGCCCCTGAAAAGTGACCATGTCGAAAATCACTTTTGCTCTGATAGATTCCAGTGCTGCCAGCACCGGGTGACAAAACTACCTAAATGTCATTTGTAAGAGCAAGACGCATGGTCGCTCATACTCGAATTTCGCAAAAAGTCCGTATTTCGATTTTTTACTTTTTGGGGAAAATCTCGAAATTTCCCGAGAAATGGGGTAATTTTTTTTCCCCCACTCAATACTTCGAGTCAAAACTCACAATCGTCCCATAGAAGTCGAAACGCTTCGATGCTGCCAACTGCGAGAAATTTGACTTTCAAAATTGCGATTTTTCATACCTCACAGTGATTGGCCGCCAGAACAGCCGCCATCTTGGATTTTGAAAAATTACTCCCGTTTTGTCAAAATTCAGGATAATTGTGGGCGAAACAAGAAAAAATTGACATCCTCAACCACCCCGTTTAGGATCTGTGGCGCCGCGGTTTGGGGTCGAAAAATGAAAAATTTTAAAACACCACAGCTCGGCCGCCATCTTGTTTTTCAAAATTTTTCCAATTTTTCTAAAAACCATGTACTCATTTTCTCGAATACTGCAAGTTTGAACGAAATCGGTTGGAAAACAAAAGAGTTACGAAAGTCACGTCGGCCGCCATCTTGTTTTTCTGAAATGTCATAATTTTTCCCTAGTCGACTCCCGCACCCGAACACATCTCCCGTACATCATTATATCATTTTCCGTCTCCTTCTGGGAGAACAATTATGTCAATGAGTCAGTCAGTGGTAATTGAGCTATATATAGTATAACTAGTTTTTCGCGTGGAGGCGCGGCCCGCTAAAGCGGACCGCGTAACTGCTGGGAGCCATTTACTTGGTCGCTCATACTCGGATTTTGCAAAAACTCCATATTTCAATTTTTCCCGAAAAATGGGGTAATTTTTTTTACCAATTTACACCCCGAGTCTTAACGTACGATCGTTCGATATCGTACGATAAACGTTCAAATATTTTGTTGTTGTCAACTGTAAAAAAATTGAATTAAACCATCCTGGTAGAACAATGAAAATTTGAAAACACTACAGCTCAGCCGCCATCTTGTTTTTACAAGATTTTCCATTTTTTCTATAATCAATTTACTAATTTCCTCGAGTTCTGCGACTTTGTACGAAATCGGTTGGAAAACAAAAGAGTTACGAAAGTCACGTCGGCCGCCATCTTGTTTTTACGAAATGTCATAGTTTTTTCCTATTCTACTCGCGCACTTAAACACGTCTGCCATACATCATTTTATCGTTTTATGTCTGTTTCTAGGAGAACAATGTCAATTTTCTTATAGCTCCCAATCGCCATACAATTTAGTATAAAAAAAAATTTCCGCAATTTTGAATATTTTTTTCTTCCAATAGATATACCTCCTCTTCCTGATCATCTTTTGCAAAGAAACTACTTGTCCATCTTTTATACTTTCTGAGATAGACACCGACGAAATTTGTATGGCGGCCATCTTTTTTTCGCCATTTTGAAATTTTTTTCAGCTCATTGGCAATTGCACTAGGTTTTGAACGACATTTGGTCCAGCAACCCCTACCTATCTTCAATACCCTGGCTGTGCTCTTCACCCGTCTCCGAAATCCTCAATCATCAGCTCTCTCCATATTTTTCACCGAGTCATTTATGGACATCTATACAAAGCCATTAGTGAAAAAAAATTGTTCATACAAAATTTTAAAGGAGGACATTTTGGGGAAAATCACGAAAACTACCCCAAATGTGGCTACACTGCTTTTGTGTTTCGATACTGCCCGTCGAGTTACACAATCGGTTGATACATGTCGACTTTCCAAAATGTGGCCAAGTGCCTCAAAAACACGATCAAAATATTCAAAAAAATTTAATGAATACAAAATGGCTGCCATCGCATTTCACAGAAATATTTTACATAGTTTAGTACTTTTCCCAGTAACTACAGGATATGCCACTTCGTATGACATTTAAATTTTTCATCTCGCTCGCACCCAGGCGACATGATGGCCCCTGAAAAGTGACCATGTCGAAAATCACTTTTACTTTGATAGATTCCAGTGTTGCCAGTGCTTGATCACAAAAATATCCAAATGTCATTTGTACGAGTAAGACACGTGGTCGCTCATACTCGGATTTCGCAAAAAGTCCGTATTTAGATTTTTTACTTTTTGGGGAAAATCACGAATTTTCCCGAGAAATGGGGTAATTTTTATTCCCCCACTCAATATTTCGAGTCGAAACGCACAATCGTCCCATAGAAGTCAAAACGCTCCGATGTTTCCAACTATGAGAAATTTCAATTTCAAAATCGTGTATTTTCGTACGTCAGACTGATTGGCAGCCAGAACAGCCGCCATCTTGGATTTTGAAAAATTACTCCCGTTTTGTCAAAATTCAGGATAATTGTGGGCGAAACAAGAAAAAATTGACATCTTCAACCACCCTGTGTAGGATCTGTGGCGCTGCGGTTTGAGGTCGAAAAATGAAAAATTTTTAAACGCCACAGCTCGGCCGCCATCTTGTTCTTCCAAATTTTTCCAATTTTTCTAAAAACCATTTACTCATTTCCTTGAATACTGCAAGTTTGAACGAAATCGGTTGGAAAACAAAAGAGATACGAAAGTCACGTCGGCCGCCATCTTGTTTTTCTGAAATGTCATAATTTTTCCCTAGTCGACTCCCGCACTTAAACACGTCTGCCATACATCATTTTATCGTTTTATGTCTGTTTCTAGGAGAACAATGTCAATTTTCTTATAGCTCCTAATCGCCATACAGTTTAGTATGAAAAAAAATTTTTCGCCATTTTGAATTTTTTTTTCTTCCAATAGATAAACTTACTCGTCCTGATCTTCTATTGCTAAGAAAGCACTTTTCTATCTTCCATACTTTCTGAGATAGACTCAGACGAAATTTGTATGGCGGCCATCTTTTTTTCGCCATTTTGAATTTTTTTTCAGCGCATTGGCAATTGCACGAGGTTTCGAATGACATTTGGTCGAGCACCCCCCACGTATCTACAATACCCTGGCTGAGCCCTTCACCCGTCTCCGAAATCCTCAATCATCAGCTCTCTCCATATTTTTCGCCGAGTTATTTTTTGACTTCTATACGAAGCCATAAGTGAAAAAAAAATTGTTCATACAAAATTTTACAGGAGGACATTTTGGGGAAAATCTCGAAAACTACCCCAAGTATGGCAACACAGCTTATATATCTCGATACTGCCGGTTGAGTTACACAATCGGTTCATACATGTCGACTTTCCGAAATGTTGCCAAGTGCCCCAAAAACACGATCAAAATATTCAAAAAAATTAAATAAAAACAAAATGGCCGCCACCCCATTCCACATAAATATTTTACATAGTTTCGTATTCTTCCTAGTAACTACAGGATTAACCGCTCCTGATGACGTTACAATTTTTCATCTCGCTCGCACCCAGGCGACATGATGGCCCCTGAAAAGTGACCATGTCGAAAATCACTTTTACTTTGATAGATTCCAGTGTTGCCAGTGCTCGATCACAAAAATACCCAAATGTCATTTGTACGAGTAAGACACGTGGTCGCTCATACTCGGATTTCGCAAAAAGTCCGTATTTAGATTTTTTACTTTTTGGGGAAAATCGGGAAATTTCCCTATAAATAGGGTAACTTTTTTTCCCCCACTCAAAACTTCTAGTCCATACACACAATCGCCCCGTAGAAGTCGAAACGCACCGATGTTGCCAAGTGTGTGAAAATTGAATTTTAAAATTGCGTTTTTTCGTACCTCAGACTGATTGGCCACCAGAACAGCCGCCATCTTGGATTTTAAAAAATTACACCCGTTCTGTCAAAATTCAGGATAATTGTGGGCGAAACAAGAAAAAATTATCATCCTCGAGTACCCCGTTTAGGATCTGTGGCGCTGCGGTTTGGGGTCGAAAAATGAAAAATTTTAAAACACCACAGCTCGGCCGCCATCTTGTTTTTCCAAATTTTTCCAATTTTTATAAAAACCATTTACTAATTTCCTTGAACACTGCGAGTTTGAACGAAATCGGTTGGAAAACAAAGGAGTTACGAAATTCACGTCGGCCGCCATCTTGTTTTTCTGAAATGTCATAATTTTTCCCTACTCCCATCCCGCACCCGAACACATCTTTCATACATCATTATATCATTTTCCGTCTCCTTCTGGGAGAACAATTATGTCAATGAGTGAGTCAGTGAGTCAGTGGTAATCGAGCTATATATATTATAACTAGTTTTTCGCGTGGGGGCGCGGCCCGCTAAAGCGGACCGCGTAACTGCTTGGAGCAATTTCCTTGGTCGCTCATCTTCGGATTTTTCAAAAAGTCCGTATTTTGATTTTTCCCGAAAAATGGGGTAATTTTTTTTATCAATTTACACCCCGAGTCTATACGCACGATCACCCATAAACGTCCAAATGTTCTGATGTTGGCAACTGTGACAAATTTGAATCAACCCGTCCCGGTTTGAAGTAGAACAATGAGAAATTTGAAAACACCACTGCTCGGCCGCCATCTTGTTTTTCCAAATTCTTCTTCTTTTTCTAAAAACCATTTACTCATTTCCTCGAGTACCGCGAGTTTGAACGAAATCGGTTGGAAAACAAAAGAGTTACGAAAGTCATGCCGGCCGCCATCTTGTTTTTCTGATATGTCATAATTTTTTCCTACTCTACTCCCGCACTTAAACACGTCTCCCATACATCATTGTATCGTTTTCAATTTGTTCCCAGGAGAACAATGTCAATATTCTTATAGCTCCTAATCGCCATACAATTTAGTATGAAAAAAAAATTCCGCCATTTTGAATTTTTTTTTCTTTCAATAAATATAACTCTTCGTCCTGGTCATCTTTTGCTAAGAAACCACTTTTCTATCTTTCATACTTTTTGAGATAGACACTGACGAAAATTGTATGGCGGCCATCTTTTTTTCGCAATTTTGAATTTTTTTTCAGCTCATTAGCATTTGCACAAGATTTCGAATTACATTTGGTCGAGCACCTCCCACCTATCTTCAATACCCTGGCTGTGCTCTTCACCCGTCTCCGAAATCCTCAATCATCAGCTCTCTCCGTATTTTTCGCCGAGTCATTTCTTGACTTCTATACGAAGCCATAAGTGAAAAAAAAATTGTTCATACAAAATTTTACAGGAGGACATTTTGGGAAAAATCTCGAAAACTACCCCAAATGTGGCAACACAGTTTATATATCTCGATACTGCCGGTTGAGTTACACAATCGGTTCATACATGTCGACTTTCCGAAATGTTGCCAAGTGCCCCAAAAACACGATCAAAATATTCAAAAAAATTAAATAAAAACAAAATGGCCGCCACCGCATTTCACAGAAAAATTTTACATAGTTTAGTACTTTTCCCAGTAACTACAGGATATGCCACTTCGTATGACATTTAAATTTTTCATCACGCTCGCACCTAGGCGACATGATGGCCCCTGAAAAGTGACCATGTCGGAAATCACTTTTACTTTGATAGATTCCAGTGTTGCCAGTGCTCGATCACAAAAATACCCAAATGTCATTTGTACGAGTAAGACACGTGGTCGCTCATACTCGGATTTCGCAAAAAGTCCGTATTTCGATTTTTTACTTTTTGGGGAAAATCTCGAAATTTCCCGAAAAATGGGGTAAATTTTTTTCCCCCACTCAATACTTCGAGTCTGTACACACAATCGCCCCATAGAAGTCGAAACGCTCCGATGCTGCCAACTGTGAGAAATTTGAGTTTCAAAATTGCGATTTTTCATACCTCACACTGATTGGCCTCCAGAACAGCCGCCATCTTGGATTTTTAAAAATTTCTCCCGTTTTGTCAAAATTCAGGATAATTGTGGGCGAAATAAAAAAAAATTGACATCCTCAACCATCCCGTTTAGGATCTGTGGCGCCGCGGTTTGGGGTCGAAAAATGAAAAATTTTAAAACGCCAAAGCTCGGCCGCCATCTTGTTTTTCCAAATTTTTCCAATTTTTCTAAAAACCATTTACTCATTTCCTTAAACACTGCAAGTTTGAACGAAATCGGTTAGAAAACAAAAGAGATACGAAAGTCACGTCGGCCGCCATCTTGTTTTTCTGAAATGTCATAATTTTTCCCTAGTCGACTCCCGCACCCGAACACATCTCCCATACATCATTATATCATTTTCCGTCTCCTTCTGGGAGAACAATTATGTCAATGAGTGAGTCAGTCAGTGGTAATCGAGCTATATATATTATAAAACTAGTTTTTCGCGTGGGGGCGCGGCCCGCTAAAGCGGACCGCGTAACTGCTTCGGGCAATTTCCGCGGTCGCTCATACTCGGATTTTGCAAAAAGTCCGTATTTCGAATTTTCCCTAAAAATGGGGTAATTTTTTAAACCACCCATGATCTGTAAAAAATCAGGATCGTTATAGGCAAAACACTTAAAAATTATCAGCCTTAATTGTCCCGTTTCGGATCTGTGGCGTCCCGGGTTGAGGTAGAAAAATGAAAAATTTGAAAACTCCACTGCTCGGCCGCCATCTTGTTTTACCTAAATTTTCTATTATTTCTTAAAACCGTTTACCTATTCCCTTGAGTTCTGTGACTTTAAACGAAATTGGTTGGAAAACAAAAGAGTTGCGAAATTCACATTGGCCGCCATCTTGTTTTTCTGAAATGTCATAATTTTTCCTTACTCGACTCCCGCGCCCAAACACATATCCCCTACATCATTGTATCGTTTTCTGTTTGTTTAAGGAGAACAATGACAAATTTCTTGCCATACAAATTAGTATGAAAAAAAAAATTTCGCCATTTAGAATTTTTTTTCTTTCTATAAATAAACCCTCTCATCCTGATCATCTTTTGCTAAGAAACCACTTTTCTACCATTCATACTTTCTGAGATAGACTCCGACGAAATTTGTATGGCGGCCATCTTTTTTACGCCATTTTGAAATTTTTTTCAGCTCATTGGCATTTGCACGAGATTTCGAATGACAGTTGGTCGAGCACCCCCCACCTATCTTCAATACCCTGGCTGTGCTCTTCACCCGTCTCCGAAATCCTCAATCATCAGCTCTCTCCATATTTTTCGCCGAGTCATTTCTTGACTTCTATACGAAGCCATAAGTGAAAAAAAAATTGTTCATACAAAATTTTACAGGAGGACATTTTGGGGAAAATCTCGATAACTACCCCAAATGTGGCAACACAGCTTATATATCTCTATACTGCCGGTCGAGTTACACAATCGGTTCATACATGACGACTTTCCAAAATGTTGCCAAGTGCCTCAAAAACACGATCAAAATATTCAAAAAAATTAAATAAAAACAAAATGGCCGCCACCCCATTCCACATAAATATTTTACACAGTTTCGTACTCTTCCTAGTAACTACAGGATTAACCGCTCCTGATGACGTTACAATTTTTCATCTCGCTTGCACCCAGGCGACATGATGGCCCCTGAAAAGTGACCATGTCGAAAATCACTTTTTCTTTGATAGATTCCAGTGTTGCCAGACCTTGGCGACAAAAATACCCAAATGTTATTTGTACCAGTAGGACGCGTGGTCGCTCATACTCGGATTTCGCAAAAAGTCCGTATTTCGATTTTTTACGTTTTGGGGAAAATCTCGAAATTTCCCGAGAAATGGGGTAGTTTTTTTTCGCCCACTCAATACTTCAAGTCGAAACGCACAATCGTCCCATAGAAGTAGAAACGCTCCGATGTTGCTAACTATGAGAAATTTGAATTTCAAAATTGTGCTTTTTCGTACATCAGACTGATTGACCGCCAGAACAGCCGCCATCTTGGATTTTAAAAAATTACTCCCATTTCGTCAAAATTCAGGATAATTGTGGGCGAAACAAGAAAAAATTATCATCCACAACCACGCCGTTTAGGATCTATGGCGCCGCGGTTTGGGGTCGAAAAATGAAAAATTTTAAAAAACCACAGCTCGGCCGCCATCTTGTTTTTTCAAATATTTCTAATTTTTCTAAAAACCATTTACACATTTCCTCGAGTACTGCGAGTTTGAACGAAATCGGTTGGAAAACAAAAGAGTTACGAAAGTCACGTCGGCCGCCATCTTGTTTTTCTGAAATGTCATAATTTTTCCCTACTCGACTCCCGCACCCGAACATATCGTCCATACATCATTATATAGTTTTCTGTCTCCTTCTGGGAGAACAATTATGTCAATGAGTCAGTGAGTCAGTCAGTGGTAATCGAGCTATATATATTATAACTAGTTTTTTGCGTGGGGGCGCGGCCCGCTAAAGCGGACCGCGTAACTGCTTGAAGCAATTTCCGTGGTCGCTCATACTCGGTTTCAATTTTTTCCCGAAAAATGGGGTAATTTTTTTCACCAATCTACATCCGAAATCTATACGTACGATCACCTCATAAACGTCAAAATATTCTGATGTTGCCAACTGTGACAAATTTGAATTAAACCGTCCCGGTTTGAGGTGGAACAATGAAAAATTTGCAAACACTACAGCTCAGCCGCCATCTTGTTTTTCCAAATTTTTCCAATTTTCTAATTTTCTTGAGTACTCCGACTTTGAACGAAATCGGTTGGAAAACAATAGAGTTACGAAAGTCACGTCGGCCGCCATCTTGTTTTTCTGAAATGTCATAATTTTTCCGTACTCTACTCCTGCCCATAGACACATCTCCCATATTCTATCGTTTTCTATCTGTTTCTAGGAGAACAATGACAATTTTCCCATAGCTCCTAATCGCCATACAATTTAGTATGAAAAAAAATATTCCGCCATTTTGTATTTTTTTTTCTTTTCGCTGAATAGACTTCCTCATCCTGATCTTCTATTGCAAAGAAACCACTTCTCCATCTTTCATACTTTCTGAGATAGACACCGACGAAAATTGTATGGCGGCCATCTTTTTTACGCCATTTTGAAAATTTTTTCAGGCCATTGGCAATTGCACGAGATTTCGAATGACTTTTGGTCGAGCACCCCCCACCTATCTTCAATACCCTGGCTGTGCTCTTCACCCGACTCCGAAATCCTCAATCATCAGCTCTCTCCATAATTTTCGCCGAGTCATTTCTTGACTTCTATACTAAGCCATAAGTGAAAAAAAAATTGTTCATACAAAATTTTACAGGAGGACATTATGGGGAAAATCTCGAAAACTACCCCAAATGTGGCAACACCGCTTATATATCTCAATACTGCCGGTCGAGTTACACAATCGGTTCATACATGTCGACTTTCCGAAATGTGCCAAGTGCCTCAAAAACACGTTCAAAATTTTCAAAATCAGAAAAAAATACAAAATGGCCGCCACTTTCGTTCACAGAAATATTTTACACAGTTTCGTATTTTTCCCAGTAACTGCAGGATATACCGCTCCTGATGACGTTTCAAATTTTCATTTCGCTCGCACCCAGGCGACATGATTGCCCCTGAAAAGTGACCATGTCGAAAATCACTTTTATTTTGATAGATTCCAGTGTTGCCAGTCCTCGGCGACAAAAATGCCAAAATGTCATTTTTACGAGTAAGACACGTGATCGCTTATACTTGGATTTCGCAAAATGTCCATATTTCGATTTTTTAATTTTTGGGGAAAATCTCGAAATTTCCCTAGAAATAGGGTAATTTTTCCCCCACTCAATACTTCGAGTCTATACACACAATCGCCCCATAGAAGTCGAAACGGTCCGATGATGCCAAGTGTGAGAAATTTGAGTTTCAAAATTGCGATTTTTCATTCGTCAGACTGATTGGCCGCCAGAACAGCCGCCATCTTGGATTTTCAAAAATTACTACCATTTCTTCAAAATTCAGGATAATTGTAAGCAAACCAAGAAAAAACTATTATCATCGAGTACTCCGTTTAGGATCTGTGACGCTGCGGTTTGGGGTCGAAAAATGAAAAATTTTAAAACACCACAGCTCGGCCGCCATCTTGATTTTCCAAATTTTTCCAATTTTTCTAGAAATCATTTACTCATTTCCTCGAGTGCTGTGACTTTGAACGAAATCGGTTGGAAAACAAAAGAGTTATGAAAGTCATGTCGGCCGCCATCTTGTTTTTCTGAAATGTCATAATTTTTCTTTACTACACTTCCGCACCCAAACACATCTCCGATACATCATTGTATCGTTTTATGTCTGTTTCTAGGAGAACAATGCCAATTTTCTTATAGATCCAAGTCGCCATACAATTTAGTATGACAAAAAAATTTCCGCCATTTTGAATTTTTTTTTCTTCCATTAGATATACCTTCTCGTCCTGATCATCTTTTGCTAAGAAACCACTTTTCTATCTTTCATACTTTCTGAGATAGACACCGACGAAATTTGTATGGCGGCCATCTTTTTTCCGCCATTTTGAAAATTTTTTCAGCGCATTGGCAATTGCACGTGGTTTCGAATGACATTTGGTCGAGCACCCCCCACCTATCTTCAATACCCTGGCTGAACCCTTCACCCGTCTCCGAAATCCTCAATCATCAGCTCTCTCCATATTTTTCACCGAGTCATTTCTTGACTTCTATACGAAACCACAAGTGAAAAAAAAATTGTTCATACAAAATTTTACAGGAGGACATTTTGGGGAAAATCTCGAAAACTACCCCAAATGTGGCAACACTTTCTATATATTTCGATACTGCCCGTCGAGTTACATAATCGGTTCATACATGTCGACTTTCCGAAATGTTGCCAAGTGCCTCAAAAACACGATCAAAATTTTCAAAAACAGAAAAAAATACAAAATGGCCGCCACCTCATTTGCGGTAAATATTTTACACAGTTTCGTATTTTTCCCAGTAACAACAGGATATACCGCTCCCGATGACGTTTCAATTTTTCATCTCGCTCGCACCCAGGCGACACGATAGCCCCTGAAAAGTGACCATGTCGAAAATCACTTTTACTTTGATAGATTCCAGTGTTGCCAGTCCTCGGTGACAAAAATACCAAAATGTCATTTCTACGAGTAAGGCACGTGATCGCTCATACTCGGATTTCGCAAAAAGTCCGTATTTCGATTTTTTACTTTTTGGGGAAAATCTCAAAATTTCCCGAGAAATGGGGTAATTTTTTTCCCCCCACTCAAAACTTCTAGTCTATACACACAACCGCCTCATAGAAGTCGAAACGCTCCGATGTTGCCAAGTGCGTGAAAATTGAATTTTAAAATTGCGTTTTTTCGTACCTCAGACTGATTGGCCACCAGAACAGCCGCCATCTTGGATTTTAAAAAATTACACCCGTTCTGTCAAAATTCAGGATAATTGTGGGCGAAACAAGAAAAAATTGACATCTTCAACCACCCTGTGTAGGATCTGTGGCGCCGCGGTTTGGGGTCGAAAAATGAAAAATTTTAAAACGTTACAACTCGGCCGCCATCTTGTTTTTCCAAATTTTTCCAATTTTTCTAAAAACCATTTACTCATTTCCTCGAATACTACAAGTTTGAACGAAATCAGTTGGAAAACAAAAGAGTTACGAAAGTCACGTCGGCCGCCATCTTGTTTTTCTGAAATGTCATAATTTTTCCCTAGTCGACTCCCGTACCCGAACACATCTCCCATACATCATTATATCATTTTCCGTCTCCTTCTGGGAGAACAATTATGTCAATGAGTCAGTGAGTCAGTCAGTCAGTGAGTGGTAATCGAGCTATATATATTATAACTAGTTTTTCGCGTGGGGGCGCGGCCCGCTAAAGCGGACCGCGTAACTGCTTGGAGCAATTTCCGTGGTCGCTCATACTCGGATTTTGCAAAAAGTCCGTATTTTAATTTTTCCCGAAAAATGGGGTAATTTTTTTTTCACCAATCTATCCCCGTTCTGTCAATTTCAGAATAGTTGTAGGTGAAATACTAAAAAATTATCATCCTCGACTATCCCGTTTCGGATCTGTGGTGTCCCGGAATCGGAGTCTGTGGTGAGAAAGAATGAAAATTTTAAAAAACACTACAGCTCAGCCGCCATCTAGTTTTTCCCAAATTTTCTACTTTTTCTAAAAACTATTTACTTATATCCAAAAGTACTGCGACTTTAAATGAAATCGGTTGGAAAACAAAAAATGTTCGAAAGTCACGTCGGTCGCCATTTTGTTTTTCTGAAATGTCATAATTTTTCCCTTTTCATATCTCACCCTCGAACATATCTCCCATACGTATAGTTTTCTATCTATTTCCAGGAGAACAATGACAATTTTATTAAAGCTCCTAATCGCCATACAAATTAGTAGGACAAAAATATATTCCACCGTTTTGAAAATTTTGTTATATTCAATAAATAGACTTCCTCCTCGTGATCATCTTTTGCTAAGAAACCCCTTTTCTATATTTCATACTTTCTGAGATAGACTCAGACGAAATTTGTATGGCGGTCATCTTTTTTATGTACGCCATTTTGAAAAATTTTTCAGCTCATTGGCAATTGCACGAGGTTTCGAATGACATTTGGTCGAGCACCCCCCACCTATCTTAAATACTCTGGCTGTGCTCCTCACCCGTCTCCGTAATCCTCAATTATCAGCTCTCTCCATATTTTTCGCTGAGTCATTTCTGGACTCCTATACGAAGCCACAAGTGAAAAAAAATGTTCATACAAAATTTTACAGGAGGAAATTTTGGGAAAAATCTCGAAAACTACCCGAAATGTGGCAACACTTTCTATATATGTAATGAAATGAGTGACATTTCATTCATTTGAATTTGCCGCGCTTCGCGTATCTATGCTGTGTCGGGTGCCTATGATATAGTGATTGGTGATCTGTGTCGATGATTCAATGGCGTGTGACGCGCAGATTGTTTTGTGCATTTTATTGTTATAAAAACTTATAGAAAGAATGTGATTGAGGACTCGATATATAGTGAACTTTAAATGTCGTTTCTTTGTAATTTCAGGTGAGATAGAAGTGTAATTGTCGTAACTTGATAATAACTTGATGATTGTAAAGACTTGTTAAATAAAACAAAACTTTGTAATTTCAGAGAAACAATTTGTGGTTTGCTTTTGGAGATCCTCAATGTCTTATAAAACGACATTTTTGTGAACTAAGAGAATATGGACCGGCTTCAGTTTGAGTTTACGATGATAGCCTCAAATGATGGCAAATCAAATGTATTAGCCATAACTTCAATATGTACTGAAGAAGGAAAATGTTATGTTTTACCCGAGGAACTGAAGCCGGTGAGTCATCATACATATATTGTTAAAACGAACACTTTCACAAAAGTAAAAAATAGCATTAAAAAAAGACACCAGAGTAGAAAAGTATGGATAAAGTTGGATGAAAATCTAAAGAAGACATATGTAGATGAGGAAGGTAATATGCAATTTTTAGATCAATATTTAGATGAAATGAGCACAACACAAGAAAAGGACAAAAATGACACTTTGCAACAAATCTTGGAACAATTAATAGAAACTACAACTAAGAAAGAAAGTCAACATAACTTAAAACATATCTCAGAAAAATTTATTATTGAAAAATTCACAAGCAAAAATCCTAATGCGATGCAATGGATAGAAATTTTTGAAAAAGAGTGTGCGCGCTTTAATATAACAAAAGATGAGACAAAAATAGATATTTTGAGGTTATTTTTAGATAAACCTTGTTTGGATTGGTATAGCTCGATGATCATAAAACTAACAATAAATTCTGAATGGAGTGAATGGAAAGACAAGTTTTTAGAAACTTTTAAAAACCAAGGATGGGACATAGTCACATATGCTCTCGCATTTAGGTATAAAGAAGGACAGTTAATTGATTATGCCATAAAAAAAGAACGGCTTTTATTAGATATAAACAAATCTATAGATTCCAAAACAATGATAGATCTTATTGCAACTGGTTTACCTGGATTTATCTTAATATCTTAATCTTAATCTTAATCTTAATCTTAATCTTAATAATATTATAAAGGCGAAAGTTTGTGTGTATGTTTGTTACTCCTTCACGGCTCAACTACTGAACCGATTTAGCTGAAATTTGGAACATAGGTAGCTTATAACCCGGATTAAAACATAGGCTACTTTTTATCCCGGAAAAATCCGTAGTTCCCGTGGGATACTCAAAATACCAATTTTTCTAGAGCAATCTATAGCTACATCTATAGATAGATTGTTCTAACGAACTTGCTTGAAAGCATGTTTAAAGGTTGGAATAGGGAACGATAACGGGAAAATGACGTTTCCCTCAGGATTCATGAAAAAGCGAATTTGACGCGGGCGGGGCCGCGGGCAAAAACTGAATCTATTATCACTATAAATGTGAAAATGGCTACTATGTAGGTTCTGAACATAGCACTGTACGCATTTAACAAGTGTGTTTTATTTGAACAAGGGGATATGGGATAATAATGCTATAAAAATAATGCTATATAATACTATTATAAATGGAAAAGTGAGTTTGTTTGTTTGTTCCGCTTTCACGCCGTAACTACTGAACCGATTTGGCCGAAATTTGGAAAATAGGTAGCTTATAACCCGGATTAAAAAATAGGCTACTTTTTATCCCGGAAAAATCCGTAGTTCCCATGGGATACTCAAAATACCAAATTTTCTAGAGCAATCTATAGCTACATTTATAGATAGATTGTTCAAGCGAACTTGCTTGAAAGCATGTTTAAAGGTTGGAATAGGGAACGATAACGGGAAAATGACGTTTCCTTTAGGATTCACACAATTATGTCCATCGTAGTTTTCGATGGAAATTAGAAAAATGGAGATTTTGGAGCAATTTTTGGGAGAACTTTTTGGCGAGAAATTTTTATCCAATCGTGTTTCTGAAGTTAGGTTAACACATAATATGCTGTTTTTTTCCAGAAAATCCAGGACTCCCACGGAATTTGTAAAACCCCGAAATTCACGCGGGCGAAGCCGCGGGCAAAAGCTAGTCTTAAATAAGTTAAACAGGGATGAACTCAACAACACTACTGACTTGTTCAACGAGATAAGAAAATATGAAGGCACGATGTATAAGAAAAACTCAACTAACATAAAGAGCAGTACATTTTATAATAAAAATAAAACTTATGAGAGGAAGAACAAGATGGCCCGATTTCAATATTGCCCGTCGAGTTACACAATCGGTTCATACATGTCGACTTTCTGAAATGTTGCCAAGTGCCTCAAAAACACGATCTAAATTCTCAAAAACGAAAAAAAGTTACAAAATGGCCGCCACTTCCTTTCCCAGAAATATTTTACACAGTTTCGTATTTTTCCCAGTAACTACAGGATATACCGCTCCCGATGACGTTTCAAGTTTTCATCTCGCTCGCACCCAGACGACACGATTGCCCCTGAAAAGTGGCCATGTCGAAAATCACTTTTAATCTGATAGATTACAGTGTTGCCAGCGCCAGGCGACAAAACTACCTAAATGTCATTTGTACGAGTAAGACACAAAATTTTACAGGAGGACATTTTGGGGAAAATCTCGAAAACTTCCCCAAATGTGGCTACACTGCTTTTATATTTCATTACTGCCCTTCGAGTTACACACTCGGTTCATACATGTCGACTCCCCGAAATGTTCCCAAGTGCCTCAAAAACACGATAAAAATTTTCAAAAACAGAAAAAAATACAAAATGGCCGCCATCTCAGTTCACAGAAATATTTTACACAGTTTTGTATTTTTCCCAGTAACTACAGGATATATCGCTCCCGATGACGTTTCAATTTTTCATCTCGCTCGCACCCAGACGACACGATTGCCCCTGAAAAGTGCCCATTTCGAAAATAACTTTTACTATGATAGATTCCAGTGTTGCCAGTCCTCGGCGACAAAACTACCCAAATGTCATTTGTACGAGCAAAACACGTAATCGCTAATAGTCGGATTTTGCAAAATGATTAGATTTTTTACTTTTTGGGGAAAATATCGAAATTTCCCGAGAAATGGGGTAATTTTTTCTGTCCCACTCAACACTTTGAGTACACACAATTGCTCCATAGAAGTCGAAACGCTCCGATGCTGCCAAGTGTGAGAAATTTGAATTTCAAAATCGCGTTTTTTTGTTCATCACACTGATTGGCCGTCTGAACAGCCGCCATCTTGGATTTTCAAAAATTACTCCCGTTTTGTCAAAATTCAGGGTAATTGTGGGCGAAACATGCAAAAATTAACATCTTCAACCACCCCATTTAGGATTAGCGGCGCCGCGGGTTGGGGTCGAAAAATGAAAAATTTTAAAACACCACTGCTCGGCCGCATCTTGTTTTTCTAAATTTTTCAATTTTTTTAAAAACCATTTACTCATTTCCTCGAGTGCTGCGTTTTTGAACGGAATCGGATGGAAAACAAAATAGTTATGAAAGTCACGTCGGCCGCCATCTTGTTTTTCTGAAATGTCATGATTTTTCCCTACTCGACTCATCATTGTATCGTTTTTATCTGTGTCTAGAAGAAAAATGTCAATTTTCTTATAGCTCCTAATCGCCATACAAATTAGTACTTATGAAAAAAAAAATTGCCCCATTTTGAAATTTTTTCTTTTCAATAAATAGACCTCTTCGTCCTGGTCATCTTTTGCTACGAAACCACTTTTCTATCTTTCATACTTTCTGAGATAGGCACCGACGAAGTTGTATGGCGGCCATCTTTTTTTCGCCATTTTGAAAAAATTTTCAGCTCATTGGCAATTGCACGAGGTTTCGAATGACATTTGGTCGAGCACCCCCTACCTATCTTCAATACCCTGGCTGTGCTCTTCACTCGTCTCCGAAATCTTCAATCATCAGCTCTCTCCATAATTTTCGCCGAGTCATTTCTTGACTTCTATACTAAGCCATAAGTGAAAAATAGTTGTTCATACAAAATTCTACAGGAGGACATTATGGGGAAAATCTCGAAAACTGCCCCAAATGTGGCAACACCGCTTATATATCTCAATACTGCCGGTCGAGTTACACAATCGGTTCATACATGTCGACTTTCCGAAATGTGCCAAGTGCCTCAAAAACACGTTAAAAATTTTCAAAATCAGAAAAAAATACAAAATGGCCGCCACTTTCGTTCACAGAAATATTTTACACAGTTTCGTATTTTCCCAGTAACTGCAGGATATACCGCTCCTGCTGACGTTTCAAATTTTCATTTCGCTCGCACCCAGGCGACATGATTGCCCCTGAAAAATGACCATGTCGAAAATCACTTTTATTTTGATAGATTCCAGTGTTGCCAGTTCTCGGCGACAAAAATACCAAAATGTCATTTTTACGAGTAAGACACGTGATCGCTTATACTCTGATTTCGCACAATGTCCATATTTCGATTTTTTAATTTTTGGGGAAAATCTCGAAATTTCCCTAGAAATGGGGTAATTTTTTTTCCCCCACTCAATACTTCAAGTCTATACACACAATCGCCCCATAGAAGTCGAAACGGTCCAATGATGCCAAGTGTGAGAAATTTGAGTTTCAAAATTGCGATTTTTCATTCCTCAGACTGATTGGCCGCCAGAACAGCCGCCATCTTGGATTTTCAAAAATTACTACCATTTCTTCAAAATTCAGGATAATTGTAAGCAAACCAAGAAAAAACTATTATCATCGAGTACTCCATTTAGGATCTGTGGCGCCGCGGTTTGGGGTCGAAAAATGAAAAATTTTAAAACACCACAGCTCGGCCGCCATCTTGATTTTCCAAATTTTTCTAATTTTTCTAGAAATCATTTACTCATTTCCTCGAGTGCTGTGACTCTGAACGAAATCGGTTGGAAAACAAAAGAGTTATGAAAGTCACGTCGGCCGCCATCTTGTTTTTCTGAAATGTCAAAATTTTTCTTTACTACACATCCGCACCCAAACACATCTCCGATACATCATTGTTTCGTTTTATGTCTGTTTCTAGGAGAACAATGCCAATTTTCTTATAGATCCAAGTCGCCATACAATTCAGTATGAAAAAAAATTTCCGCCATTTTGAATTTTTTTTTCTTTCAATAGATATACCTTGTCGTCCTGATCTTCTATTGCTATAAAACCACTTTTCTATCTTTCATACTTTCTGAGATAGACACCGACGAAATTTGTATGGCGGCCATCTTTTTTTCGCCATTTTGAAATTTTTTTCAGCCCACTGGCAATTGCACGAGGTTTCGAATGACATTTGGTCGAGCACCCCCCACCTATCTTCAATACCCTGGCTGAGCCCTTCACCCGTCTCCGAAATCCTCAATCATCGGCTCTCTCCATATTTTTCACCGAGTCATTTTTTGACTTGTATACGAAGCCACAAGTGAAAAAAAAATTGTTCATACAAAATTTTACAGGAGGACATTTTGGGGAAAATCACGAAAACTACCCGAAATGTGGCAACACTTTCTATATATTTCGATACTGCCCGTCGAGTTACACAATCGGTTCATACATGTCGACTTTCCGAAATGTTGCCAAGTGCCTCAAAAACACGATCAAAATTTTCAAAAACAGAAAAAAATACAAAATGGCCGCCACCTCATTTGCGGTAAATATTTTACACAGTTTCGTATTTTTCCCAGTAACTACAGGATATATCGCTCCCGATGACGTTTCAATTTTTCATCTCCCTCGCACCTAGGCGACACGATAGCCCCTGAAAAGTGACCATGTCGAAAATCACTTTTACTTTGATAGATTCCAGTGTTGCCAGTGCTGGGTAACAAAACTACCCAAATGTCATTTATAAGAGTAAGACGCATGGTCGCTCATACTCGGATTTCGCAAAAAGTGCGTATTTCGATTTTTTACTTTTTGGGGAAAATCTCGAAATTTCCCGAGAAATTGGGTAATTTTTTTTCCCCCACTTAATACTTGGAGTCTATTCACACAATCGTTCCATAGAAGTCGAAACGCTCCGATGCTGCCAACTGCGAGAAATTTGACTTTCAAAATTGCGATTTTTCATACCTCACACTGATTGGCCGCCAGAACAGCCGCCATCTTGGATTTTGAAAAATTACTCCCGTTTCATCAAAATTCAGGATAATTGTGGGCGAAACAAGCAAAAACTGTCATCTTCAACCACCCCGTTTAGGATCTGTGGCGCCGCGGTTTGGGGTCGAAAAATGAAAAATTTTAAAACGCCACAGTTCGGCCGCCATCTTGTTTTTTCAATTTTTTCCAATTTTTCTAGAAACCATTTACTCATTTCCTCAAGTGCTGCGACTTAGAACGAAATCGGTTGGAAAACAACAGAGTTACGAAAGTCACGTCGGCCGCCATCTTGTTTTTCTGAAATGTCATAATTTTTCCCTAGTCGACTCCCGCACCCGAACACATCTCCCGTACATCATTATATCGTTTTCTGTCTCTTTCTGGGAGAACAATTATGTCAATCAGTCAGTCAGTGGTAATCGAGCTATATATAGTATAATTTTTCCCTAGTCGACTCCCGCACCCGAACACATCTCCCGTACATCATTATATCGTTTTCTGTCCCTTTCTGGGAGAACAATTATGTCAATCAGTCAGTCAGTGGTAATCGAGCTATATATAGTATAATAAAGAAAAAAATATTAATAAACTTACATACTTTGGTAACGTTTCGTTACATAGGTACCTACCTACTATGATATACCAATGCCTACCTAGATACTTGTGAAGTAGATCTGCTTTATAGTAATGTAAACAGGTGTAGGTATGGCCGTAGGAGTAATTATATCTATATGCATCATCCAGGGTTCCACGGTAATAACGAGGTCGCTTTAAATAAAGTAATCATTATGGGCAAAAATACCGATAAGTTCTTATAGTGCGTGAAAACAACTAACCTAACCTCAAAATATCAGAAAAATAGAAAATAAGATTGCTCCAAATTCCCGGTTTTTATCTTACTGATTTTTTTTTTAACGTAATATTGGGAATATTTCCAATGTTTTACCGATGATTTGGTTAAGACGCAAGTATAGCCCAATTTTCATACAAGAATCGGCAAGGTCCTTTATTTTATTTATAACATATTGTAGGCTTGCGACCGTAAAATTGCGGGAATAGAAGTATCATCTACAAATGTTTACCAAAAAAAATACCGAGCAAAGCTCGTTCACCCAGATATTAAATAAGTAGGACCTCTGTTAGGTAGGGTTAGCGTCAATTATGGATTTCGTTCGTTCGTTCGTTCGTTTCAGCCGACGGACGTCCACTGCTGGACATAGGCCTCCTGCAATGATTTCCAGCCCGCACGGTCCTGCGCCACTTGTATCCAGCGCCTTCCCGCGACTGTTTTAATGTCGTCAGTCCATCTGGTCGGAGGTCTGCCAACACTGCGCTTTCCCGTGCGGGGTCGCCATTCCAGCACTTTGGGTCCCCAACGTCCGTCGGTCCTACGAGCTATGTGCCCCGCCCATTGCCACTTCAGCTTCGCGATACGTTGAGCTATGTCGGTGACTCTGGTTCGTCTACGAATCTCCTCATTTCTGATTTGATCACGTAGAGAAACTCCGAGCATAGCTCTTACCATCGCCCGCTGAGTGACTCTGAGCCTTCTTATGAGACCCATAGTAAAAGAACATGTCTCGGATCCGTAAGTCATCACTGGCAACACGCACTGTTCGAAGACCTTAGTCTTCAGGCACTGAGGGATATTGGACGAGAAGACATCACGAAGCTTCCCGAACGCTGCCCAACCGAGCTGGATTCGGCGGTTCACCTCTTTCTCGAAATTGGACCTACCAAGCTGGACTGTATGTCTCAGGTATACGTATTCGTCTACAATTTCGAGTGCAGAGTTCTCAACTACTAAATTATGGATTTAACATGTGTTATTAGTAACAAAAGTAAACACCTTTGAAATAATATGATCCTTCGAGCCAGATAGAGTGTAGAAAGCTAAAAAAATCACTGAGTTATAATCGAGCTGATTTATTAGTTTTTGTGATATAAGTACATAAGGTGCACAATAAATAATAATAACATATGAAACATTTATTGTTTATTTTGATAATTATTGTCAATTATATTTTTCGTCATTCGGCAGGTCCGACGATAGGTCGTAAGCCCCCTATATTTCAAAACGACGTTTGCTGGGTAACTTGGTAAGATATGACTTGGTAAATATGCTACCTATTTACTATATTTTATTTTATGGTAATATAAAAGCAATGCAAATATTGAAATTGAAGAGGAGATCTAAATAAAAACTCCAGCGTGTTCTTCTAGTGGACTGTATTTCTTGTTCAGAGGTTCTTCTCCGGTCGGGAGATGGTTCCGGAATACATAAAACTTAAAACTAAGCGCTTATTTATCTAAATCTCCCACCCGACACCCGTACGCGGTAGTGTCAAGTGGGAGATGGGCGATCGCGGGGGTTGAGGGGCTAGCGGGGAGGAGCGGCGCCGGCGGTCGACCAATCAGCGTCATTCAGTGTTGACGCCACGCGTAGCTCGTTGCTCCCGTCCGCAACATCTCTCCCCTCAGCGCAGCTCCGCGCAGCTTCCTCTGCTGTGGGCAGGACGGCGAGCTTCCTCGTAGGCCGATAAAATACGCCGCCACGGGTTCTCACAGTTGCGCTGCGTACTTCGCCATCAGGTCCAGGATGCACTTGTTCGACGATACCGCGAGGCCAGACGTTTCGCGGTAGTGCAGGATCTACGACCACCACTAGGTCGCCTTCTCGGAGTTGTCGCTGGGTTGATGCTGGTTGACCTCGGGCTACGAGTGTAGGCAGATACTCGTGTACCCAGCGACGCCAAAAGCTGTCTGCCAGCGCTTGAGCTGCTCTCCATGCGCGTCGATCAGCCGGTTCACAGGGCCCTGTATGTGGCAGGCCCGTCGATGACCCCAACAGGAAATGGTTCGGTGTCAGTGCCTCGGGGTCAGCTGGATCCACTGACACGTGTGTCAGAGGGCGAGCATTTATGCTGTACTCAGCCTCTGTCAGTAATGTGTTAAGTACCTCTTCTTTTGGTACTTTTTCTCGTAGTGTAGCACCGAGAGCTACTTTCACGGAGCGCACTAGACGCTCCCAAGCTCCTCCTTGGTTCGGTGCTCCTGGCGGTATGAAGCGCCACTGCGTACGTTGACTCAGCCCCAAGTCTCGTAGGGCAGGTTCCCACTCAGCGTAGGCCTTCTTGAGCTCAGCATCAGCTCCTCGAAAGTTCGTAGCGTTGTCGCTGTATATGATTGACGGCCATCCTCTTCTTGCTGCCATGCGCCGAATGGCCATTATCGCTGAATCGGTTGATAATGATGCCACAAGTTCAAGGTGCACGGCTCGCGTCGTTAAACAGGTGAAGAGGGCGCCCCAACGTTTTTCTCTTCGGCGTCCTACTGCCACTAGCATAGGCCCGAAGAAGTCCACACCGCAGTTGGAGAACGGGCGGTGGAACGGATCCAGTCGCGCTGCAGGCAAGTTTCCAGTTGCCGGTATATTCGGTGTTGATCGGCGGAGACGGCAAAGGAAACAATCACGTGCCACTCTCTTTACTGTAGGTCGTAAGTTGATCACCCAGTACTTTTGTCGTACGTCGTTCACAACTCGCTCGTTGTTTGCATGATTCGCTCTTCGGTGTTCGCGATCAAGCAGCAGTCTTGTGAATGGGTGGCGGCCATCTAAGATGACAGGCCGCTTCGTCGGACTGGGCACATTAGCGGCGTCTATTCTACCGCGGACCCGCAGCAGTCCATCTTCCAAGACGGGATCAAGTTTGGCCAAGCGACTTGATCTGTGTATCGGTTGGCCAGCGTGCAGACGGTTCAAGTCATCTGCAAAGCTCTCTTCTTGTGCAGCGCGTAGCCACAAATCTTCAGCTTGCTCGATGTGGTGAACTTCTAACTTCGTGCTTCGCTTTCTGCATATATCAGCGAATGCTAATAAACGCGCCGTTGTTCGTATCAACTTCTCGTACGTTGAGAATCTGCTTATGTCAGGCAGGCTTGATATGCGTTTCTCAGTCGTTGTGATGTGCGCAACGAGTTCTTCGTGGCAGTCTTCACCGCTCGTATCTTCGTCTTCTTTCGGCCAGGCATCTTCATGACTTCGTAAGAACGCCGGGCCAGTGAACCAACGGTCTTCTTGTTTCATGGGTTCATAGTTAACCCGTGTAGCGTCGTCAGCTACATTGAGATCGGTCGGGATCCACCTCCACTGGTTCTCTTGAGTGAGTTCTGCGATCTCTCCAAGTCGATGTGCTACGTATGGTGTGTAGCGACGAGCACCGTTGCGGATCCACTGCAACGTGGTTTTGGAGTCCGACCAGTAGACAACCCGATCGATTGCCAAGCGATGTTCTTCCAAAATGGTTTTCGCGAGTCTTGCTCCAATCAGTGCCGCTTGAAGTTCCATACGTGGGATGCTCTGTGCCCTCAGTGGTGCTACTTTGGCTTTTCCAGCGACTAGCACAAGATCGATGGTTCCATTGTGGCGTATGATTCGCCAGTAAGCTACTGCGGCGTAGGCTTGAGCGCTGGCATCGCAGAGCACATGAAGTTCTATGGCCTTCGCTCCCCTCGTATTGTAATAACGGGGAAGATGAAGTTTCTTGATCTCTTCCAGGTTCTTAAGCCAGGCACTGAAGTCTTCGGCGATTTCGGGGGGCACTGGTTCGTCCCACCCAACTTGCAGACGCCAAATGTTCTGTAGGAGGATCTTCGCTGTAATTGTGTAATGGCTCAGTAGCCCGAGCGGGTCGAAGACAGACATGACCGCGCTTAGAGCTTCTCTCTTGGTCGGTGCTCGGTTCTGTTCGTAGACTTGTCTAGGAACTCGGTTCATCGCTGTATTGAAAGCGAGAGTGTCTTCTGTAGGAATCCACAGAAGTCCTAGGGTCTTCTCATGGCTGTGGGCTTCGACTCCCAGCTGAGTAGGTGCCGGAGCTCGAAGTTCTTCAGGGATCGTAGCCAAAACTTGGGAACTGTTCGAGTTCCATCCACGCAGAATGAAGCCGGCTTGTTCGTGCACGAAGTTTACTTCTTTCGCGGTTTCGATGGCTTCATCTTCTGTGTCGTAACTGTCGACTAAGTCGTCCATGTAATGACTCTCTGTGATGGCTCGTAGTGCTCTTGGATGAGTCTCTGCGTAGTCGCGTGCATTTGCGTTCCGCACGCTGTGAGCAATGAAGGGTGAGCTGCGAGCTCCAAAGATCAGCGTCACCATTTTATACTGTTTTGGTGGGCCGCGTCGGTCGTTGCCACGCCAAAGAAATAGCTGCGCAGGTTGGTCTTCTTTTCTGATGCGAATCTGTAGGAACATCTCTTGAATGTCTGCAGTCACGGCGATGGCACCTTCTCGGAATCGGTACAGGATGCCAGGTAGTGACTTCAGTTGATCCGGGCCATCCAAAAGATTGTCGTTCAGACTGGTTCCTTGGTGTGTTGCAGCCGCATCGAAGACTAGTCTCACTTTTCCTGGCTTATTGGGGTTCCGCACAGCGAAGTGAGGTAAAAACCAGCGGCGCTTACTGACTTCAGATCCGTCGCAGGGTTCGGCGTAACCTTTGTTCAAAAGGTTCGTGATTTGCCTGCTGTATTCTTCCTTGAATTGCTCGTCCCGATCCATCTTGCGTTCTATGTTTCGCAGACGAGTGAAGGCTTCAGCGTAGTTACACGGCAGGATGATGTCTTCATTTTTCCAAGGCAGGCCAACTTCAAATCGACCTCCAACTCTTCGAGCGGTTTCTTCGAAGATTTTGATCGCTCTTTCGTCTTCTTTTCGCATCTTCGTTTTGAGAGAGATGCCGATAGCGTCCAGTTCGAAATGAGAGCGGACCAAAGCGTCGAGCTTATCATCGCTGTTTGGTTCTGTCCGCGTTCCGGTTCTCACATGAAGGACATGATCTTGATCGCGGCTGAGCGTAGCTTGCGGGGCTGAGCCATGTATCACCCAGCCGAGTTCA
Organism: Coenonympha glycerion; assembly: GCA_963855885.1. Taxonomy (NCBI): domain Eukaryota; kingdom Metazoa; phylum Arthropoda; class Insecta; order Lepidoptera; family Nymphalidae; genus Coenonympha; species Coenonympha glycerion. Next base: position 872,570 of record OY979635.1, read on the forward strand.
GTTCGTGATGCTGCAGGTTCGTGTCGTCTCCCAGTTAGCAGCTGTTTTGAGACGATGAGCTCCCAGTTGTCAGAGCCGATGAGCAAACGTGGTCGAGCTTCTTGATAGCACACGCTGCTTGGTTCCAGGTTCTGAAGATGCGGGTACTGTAGTAGCTGAGTCGGTACCGTTTGACTCAACAGCTTGATGTCCCGTACAGTTCTGGCCCGAATGATATGAGAAGCCTTTGATCCTTTGCCCCTCAGCTTCAATCGGACGGTTCGACTGGTTCCTTCTCGTTGTGAAGAGTTGACTCCATGTATGTTGAGAGCCTTGGTAGGCCCTTCCAAGTTCAATTCATCGGCGAGTTCTTCATCGATGAGAGTGATAGTTGAACCCTCATCCAGTAGGGCGTACGTTTGGATCTCGACGCCCTCACGGTTCGAGACGATGATTGGGCACACTTTCAACATCACGTTGCTTCCAGCGTTCAGATTGGTAGCCGTTGATGTTACTGTCGCTTCAGTTTGCTCTGCAGATGAAGGATCGGAGTTCGCAGAGCTTCTTTGATGCAACAGCGGATGATGTGAATGAATGCAGCCTTCAATGTTGCACTTCTTTGCCTTGCATGCGGTGCGCCGGTGCTTCTCAGTAAGGCACTTGAAACAGATCTTGTTTGTTTTGGCCCACTCCCAGCGTGCGTTGACGGACATCTCCTTGATCTTCTTGCATTGCGGTGGTTTATGGTCGCCACCACAACACAAACACTGCTCCGTCTCGCTGGCACTGTAGACGTTGGCGCTCTTCGTCGATTTTCTAAGAGCTCTTGTCGACTTCGGGTTCGGTTCGTTCCGCGTTGGCGTAGTAGAAGTTGCGGGCTTCGAATACGTAAACTCCAAGCTCATTGTTGCCTCGTTGTTCAAAAATCGAGACAGGATCACGATATGCGGTTCCCCAGGACGACGGTTCTCTGTTGCGTACCGGGCGAAGCTTCTTCGGAGATCTGGTGGTAGCTTCTCTACAATGTCTCTGGTGAGCATTCGGTTCTGGAGACATCCTTGGAGCCCTTCGACGTTTGATATCGTTGACACGATGTTTCTCACTTTTACGGCGAAGACATTCAATTCCGTCACCGATGGTCCCAAGCGTGGTAATAGCTTGATCTCGTCCAGTGCTTTGTCGATCAACGCCTCCGGACGACCAAAGCTTTGTTCTAGGGCTTCCATGATTTCTGCTGGATCACTTGCAGTGTACAGAAGTGAGGCGACGGCGTCCCGGGCTGCTCCCTTCAGTGCGGTTCGCAGACGTTGTATGTTTTCAATCGGTGAAAACTTGTGAAGCCGCGTCGAATCTCTCATAGAGGCTTTGAATGCCATCCATTCGTTCTCAGAGCCACTAAAGCTAGGTAGCTCTGTTGAAGATCTCGGTGGCGGCCGGTAGTGACTTAGCCGTTCAAACGTCTCGGCTAGGGCCTCGATGCCGCGGTTCCGTGAGCGGCTCGGTGTTGGCGAACGGGTTCGGCGATCTTCATAGCCGCGATGCTCCGTTCGGCGATCTTCGTAGCCGCGATGCTCCGTTCGGCGGCCTTCTTGGCCACGATGCAATGTTTGGCGATCTTCATGGCCACGATGCACTGTTCGGCGGCCTTCGTAACCACTAAGCACGGTTCGGCGATCTTCGTGGCTGCGATACTCGGTGCGGTGATCTTCGTATCCACGATCATGTTCGGTCGGCGTCGGGTCTCTTCGGACGACGGTGGTTCTCGGTGTTGTTTCATCGCGAGAGGTTCGGGTCTCTTGCGCAGGTGGTAAAACGGAGGAATGCTCCCCCCGTGCGGGATCCGTTATCTGTTGCAGCCAATCTTCGGTGCGTAGGCTCGTGCTCGGTTCTTCATGCCCACGTGTGCTGCCTTGGTCGTCGTCTTGTATAAACGCAACTTCAGCTTCCAATTTCTTCTGCACCAGATCGGCTTCAATTTGCATCTGCTGTCGTTCTAGCTGCAGCTGACGCATTTTGATAGCAGCAAGTCGTTCCGCTGCTTCTAGTTCCGCTTGCTTGATGCGGGCGGTTGCGCTCGCTGACGATCGTTGCGAGCGGATTGATCGCGTCGGCGACGGGGTTCGAACGCGCTGTTCAACTTCGGAGGTTCGGAGTCTGGTGGCCGACTCTTGCCGAGGTTCACCGACACTTGCCGATGTAGATGGCTCGGTGAAGCGAATCTGAACAGGGCGAGCTGGGTTCGGCGTGCGCGGGATCGGTTCTTGCGACGCGGTGTGCTCGTCGTGTTCTTCTTCCGGGATCTGGCTTCGGGTTCGGACCATCTTGATCGTCAAGCTTCGGGTCTCAAGGCTTCGGTTCTTGGGCCTTCGGTTCTAGAAGCTTCGGTTCTTGAGGCTTCGGTTCTTGAGGCTTCAGATCTTGAGCCTTCGGTTCTTGAGCCTTCGGTTCTTGAGCCTTCGGTTCTTCAGGCTTCAGTTCTTCAGTTCTTCATCCGGCTCGAAGGACCAGAATGAAGAGGAGATCTAAATAAAAACTCCAGCGTGTTCTTCTAGTGGACTGTATTTCTTGTTCAGAGGTTCTTCTCCGGTCGGGAGATGGTTCCGGAATACATAAAACTTAAAACTAAGCGCTTATTTATCTAAATCTCCCACCCGACACCCGTACGCGGTAGTGTCAAGTGGGAGATGGGCGATCGCGGGGGTTGAGGGGCTAGCGGGGAGGAGCGGCGCCGGCGGTCGACCAATCAGCGTCATTCAGTGTTGACGCCACGCGTAGCTCGTTGCTCCCGTCCGCAACAGAAATTATTCAACTACTTAATTATTTCACAATAATTGGAACCGCTATTATTGATATCCTAAACGAGGTTGTCAAAATATAATAACATCAGAGCCACACTAGGAATAGTTTGATGATAGCCGCTCTGGGCACTTGGGTGTCGGTTATTGAACGATTAATTTTAACCATCGACTATCAACCTCGTAGACGATGTCTGTCCATTCATTTGTTGAATCGAATTTATTCTGACAATAGATAACTATTTATAATGATCCTAATGTCAAGTTCTCCTATTGCATGGCGTAGAATACAAGTGTCCTGAATTATTGTATGATTAAGGGTAGGAAGGCTTTGACCTGTTCTTACTGGCTGCGTGTTTTACATCAAATTTCAAGATTGCGTGCATTGACAGCTTTTCTGATTGAGGAGCGCCACGGCCTTTCTCAAGCCTGTATGGGGTAAGATGACACCTGAGGATTTCCTTGTATCACAAGAATTAAAAACAACAATATTATGAATACTAATAATTGTAAAATATCAAATTTTTCACTAATGGTCTGCTTTCCAGATAGACAACTGATATCCCACTTGCGTTAAGCGTTTTCTGTCGACGGTGTATGCCGGCATTGAGGCACTTGTCACGCCGATATATTTTTTTATTAGATTCATTATTTTGTGTCTTACATGCTTATTACGGAAAAATCGTGCTACACCACAAGTAAACGGGGACAGCTGTATTTTGCCAGACAAGTCGTGACATTCCTATGAAAAGAATTTAATTGTGAATTTTACTTCACAGCTCTTTGCAATTATCCGCATATTGTGCTTCCAAAATAATATTGGCAAAGTAAATCTCGTAAACGCATCGTCGCATTTATCGATAAAATGAGTCTTAAAGTATTCGTCTACTGCTTATAAGATGTCTATCCCATTTATGGTCAATGTTTACACCGCATTTAATGGTGAAACGAATGAACTCTGATGTGATTCCAATTAGGTGAATTTAATATGAGTATTGGATAATAATATTTCGCGTTAATGGAATTGCCCTGCAATACAATACCTAATCCATGCTGTTGGAAATAGAGAATAATATATAGAGAATAATATTGGTAGAGATTTCAAACAAAATCAGCTTTGAATTGTGATTTCACATACCTAGCACTATACATATTATTAGGTACTGAGAATTTTTCAATCAATCAATCAATCATCATTTATTTGCATAAACATAGTACATTACAAGTTCCATGTTTAGTCAACAAATATATTGACATGCAAATGTTCATAGTAGGTTAAAGCTTATAAAAAAAATATATAAAAATGAAAATTAAAATGCATTTACAAAATTATCATACAAAAAGAAAAAAGAAAAAATTGGCAAATAATAATTTAAAATTACATACACTTAATTTTTCATAGAATAATACTCCTTAACAGAATAAAAACATTTGTCGACCAACCAGCTATAAGTATAGTTTTACTTTAAACTTGGCGTATGGTAAATCCTTTATTGATGCAGGCAACCCGTTATAAATCGATATCATCATATGGTAACAGCTTTTGGCCCTTAAGGCAGTTTTAACTGGTGGATAATATATTTTATTTGGATAGCGAGTATTTTCCACATATTTCAAAAAAAGACTATATTCTAGTCTATAGTTTTTAATAGACTATATTCTAGTCTATCGTTAGACTATCTCTTGCCCGCAGCTCCTTCCTAATAAATTTTGTTTTTTTTTTTTTTATGCAGGGAACTATCACTATGGACTTTTCGTACTAAAAAGTAGGCTTCTCATTATCCAGGGTCTAATCTATCTCCATTACAAAATTCAATCTAATTGGTTCAGTAGTTGCAGCGTGAAGAAGTTAGTAATACATAGTTAGTAACACAGTAATAATAATAAATAATACTAATATTATTATTTTGAATTCATAGTCTCATTTTAATGGATTTAAATTCTATTAAATTTCGAAAAATTTGAAGCTTGTACCACATTTAAAGTCTTTTCAAAAGTTTTTATAAATATTTATTCCCAAAAGTTTTTCAAATATTCTCCTTAAAGAATCCATTGTCTCGTTACTGATATATTTAGAAGGGATTTCCATCGAACAAGAATTAATTCTATGTGAGTCAAAATCCTGTAAAACAAAAAAGAAAGTATATAAAAACAAAAAAAAACCGACGCAGCTACGTAATCCTTCAAATAGATCGGCCGTCCATTGTATGCAGAACTCTCTAAATACACATTTTCCCTTTATTAGCAATGAATATTCATGACCGCGAAATTGCTGCGCGTTTTGTTTATTTGATTTGGTAATTTTGTATCGGGCGGGGATTTTGTATTTTTCAGGAATTTCGAATTAGGACCGGAATATTTGATTAAAGCGATTATCTTGATTCATAATTCGTTAGTCTTTACATTTCTTTCCTCAAAGTAGTAAAACGCTATTCTATTACTTACACTCCGCTGTCTATCCGTCTATCATTAGGCTGTATCTCATGAACCGTATAGTTAGACATTTGAAATTTTCACGGATGAGTTATTTCTGTTGCCGCTGTAATAACAAATACTAAAAATTTGAATAAAATGAATATGTAGAGGTGCTAAGATAAACTATACATTGATACAGAGATTACCTTATTGTTCACTAACACGAGATAAAGTAAAAAAAAAGATTCCGACGAATTGAGAACCTCCTCCTTTTTTTGAAGTCGGTTAAAAATAGCCATAACGGGTTATAACTTAACCCCATTTGCGTCAACATGGATTAGCGAATTTCAGCTTTGATTTTAAGAAAAAAGAAGCACAATAATTTCAATTTCCGTGACATTCAAACAGCCAAATATTATGTATTTCAGATTTCCAAAACGTTTCCGCTCCGCTACAATCGTGCGGGCGGAAGCAGAACCGCCAAATCCACCGGAGGCTAAAACCACGTTTACGTGTCGTCTGGTATAAAGGAGCCCGCTTTATCGATTATCCTGGCTAGGCTGGCTAGGGTTGTAGGTAATTTTTCATGCTTATAAAAGGTATAACAAATTGTATGTATTTATGTACATTTTGTTGCTCTTTCACAACAAAACTCTTTACCTAACCGATTTTTCTAGAATCAGGAGTGTAGATAGATAACTTTACCATGGATTATCCTGAAAAGATAATTGTGAAAAACGATTGTTTCTAAAAAAAGTGCCAAGTTTCTTACCCATTCTTATCAGTGCAAATCAAATCGTTCATTAAATTATAATTCTGAGTCTTGTCGGTTGATAATATTATGACGTAATTGTCTTATTTTTCTTGTAATTCTTTTAAGTGAACATTATTAGGAAACAAACTTGCGTGTTCGGCCCTTATTGTGCTAGAAACGCTTACACGAATACACAAAAATATCGACTAAACAAATCCGTAGCAAAGCTTTATCGTTGATTTTGTATCCGTTTTTTATGCTAACATAAACAATCCTGGATATTTAACTTGGCTTTAGTTGACTCTATACGCTTACTCATGCTATCCATACTTATACCACAGCTTATACATTATTTTTTTTTACAATTGATAGGCTTGCGCTTGACCACAATCATGTCCGATGGGCAGAAATGATGAGGTCTAGGTTGGAGCGCGCTTGCCTAGAAAATGCCTATTCACTCTTCTCTTGAAGGCACCCAGATTGTACTTGGCTGGAAACACGGAAGCTGGAAGGGTATTCCACATCTTAGCGGTTCGTATCAGAAACGTAAAAGAGAAAAGTTTCGTTCGAGTACGCTGGACATTAACCACATCTTGCCTTCTGGTCTTGCGGTTCTGCGGTAGAATGGTGAATGAAGGAGGTACAAGGTTGTGGAGGTATGCATTCAAAACTTGTTAAGTAAAATTTCCAGAGGTCAAGATCTCCTTTTCTCATAACGAGGTTTTTCAATAATCCGAGTTTCAGAATTAGGAGGGCAAAATGACAGTACTTAGCAAACACTCTCATTAGTAGATTTTTCTCGATTACCCAGATCTCAGTTACTCAGGTTCAATTGTTTATAAAATTAAATGTGAATCCATTGGGTTGTTTGTTTGTATATCCTTCAATCACGTTATACAATGGAGCAACTCATCAAATTGATTTTTAGACAGACACAGTTAAAAACGGGGAGAGTGACATACGTTTTTACTTAAGATATCAATGATTCTCATGGGATCTGTTATAAACAAAAAACGTGTACCTATACAAAAAAGTTTTCTTTTTACCAACTAATGTGGCAAATAAACACTATGTATCACTTAAGAGAACTAAATTCGATCGAGCCTAAAGCGACAACTCTTGTTGGTTATTGGCTATTTCTCCTTTCGGGTGAAAAATATACTAGTAGGTATGTGGGTATATTTTGTGAATTTTCACACAGTATTTTGTAAATGATCACTTACATTAAGGGATTATCATGAAAAAGAGAGCGACACATACTCAGTGTCGAGAAATTCTTTCATCGCGAATCGCGACACTTGGGACAATCAATCATGATACGACTGTACTCAGACATATTATATAACGTGGTACATTCATTTTACACCCACTTGTACTCGTAAACATAATGGATTGAGAGCCATGAGGTGGCATTATACGCCCGACCTACATATTTACCAAAGGTGAGACATTCATAATAATTAAGTCTTTATAAAAAACTTTTAATAAGATTGTTTGCTGGTATGAGAACGTTAATAAAACATAACCTTTTGTTTTTCGATTATGTTGGTGGAGTAATTTATAAGTCTAAAGACAATTTTTAACCGAAGTGGTAGCGAACCTGCCGTCTGCGTCGGAGGTCGTGAGTTCGATTCCCACTACTGGAAAATGTTTGTGTTTTCTAGTGGTTGGGTGTTTTTCAATATACCTATTTATTAAAATGTATGTATATTTATCAGTTATCTAGCACCCATAACACAAGCTAACGTGTACTTTGGGGCTAGATTGCGATGTGTGTAATATATTTATTTATTTTAATTTCGCAAATTCACTTCCTCCTTTTGTACTCAGACCAAAGCAGCATCTCAGCCTGTAATCTCCATTCAATAGACAACACTGTAAATCTTATAAGTAATGTTTTTATTTTGATCAGTAATAATACATTTTTATTTAGTTACATAATTACTATTCACTGCAGTATTAAAGCGGGAGACCTCGGTTTCATTTCGACGAGTTTTTCTTTCAAGTTTTACGCACAGCTCTACTGAAAATGACGTAGGTCTGGCATACAAAAATTTTGAGCTCCCGATCTTATCATATCCTTTACATGACGTTACTCGTAATACATTCATTTTAACATACTCGTGCTCGGTGAGGTTTCAATGCCTTATGATTAACTGATGTTTACTTACGATTAACTGATGTTGTATTTTTTGAAAGATAAACGTTGTACTTACTTATTATGCAGTGTCAGGTATGACCTGAGATCGCCATATTATCGTCAAGAGGTTTCAAAACCAAAATCCTAGTCATGACTGAATTCCTAAACTGCGAAGTTTTTAAGTCATAAATTTTTAAATCATTTTTTATACACCTAATTCGGTAAGTCCTAAATGGAAGGAGATATTGAATTTCCGCTTACAATGACCAAAAGAGAAAGATTTTTTTATAAACCCAAGCCCAACAAAGTGCTTATACTCGTAAAAGGCCTTTAGTCGCGGTACCTACTCTAAGGCTAGTTTTGCACTATCGCGAAACTTGTAACAATGATTCGCAACTTACACACACACAAGGATTTTATCGTTCCTATTAATGGCCCAATGAATGGGCAAAGGAGAAGTTTCAGAATGCACACGAACTACATAACACTGGGTTCGTGTTCAGGACGAGACTAGTCAAAAACAGACGAACAATAATTGATATTAGGCTTAGCCTTGAAGTCCGTACCCCGACTGACGAGAAAATATGTCGAGAAAAGCCTATCCTTTTTTATACGAGAAAACACCTTATCCATTTTTAATTTCCCAAAACTTTCACTGCTGTTTTTTAGTGTAATCGTACCGTACCCTTAAGTACTAAGCCAACATTACAAAATAAGGACAGCCTTTAAAGAAGATTAGGAGACTCGCTACATTCATGGACCTGTATTTTAAAAGCCATAGAGCTCAAATTGCCTCGACATTTTCCACTTGAATGCACGTCCAAAACTTTTGGAATACATAAAGGGGGACAGTGGCTGTTATATTGATTTTAAGCGGATCCCTAATTCAGTTTCAGTTTGTTCGGGATTGGATAACTATTGGAAGTATTTTGTTGTATTTTACCAACTTTTAAGGTATTTAGATAATTCGATGTATATTTTGAAACAATGTTACAAACTGCTTCTAAGGCAAAAGCTTTGGAAGGGATGTTCATTTCATTGTTTATCTTCTACTTAATATCTTGATGATGACAAGTGATTTTTCTTCCCACGTCTGATGCACTGCAGTATTCAGGTTAATGGTATGCATTGCACTGCACTGCGCCTATTATCCTGAGATGATAGCTGATATCCAGTAACTCAGTTAAAGGTTCAGCTACAGTGCTCGTCAAACATAAAAGACTTCGCAACTGTCTCGCAGAATTACTGACATTGCGGTAGTTCTAACCTGAGGATTTGTTATTGTCCTGTTCTTGTCAATATGAACTTACTTCTTTGATCCACGAATTTTTTTAACCAAAAACAAAAGAAGGTGGGTTTATCTAACTATTCTATAAGCTAACTAACTAGTTATTTTTAAATGGGAATTTTTGCACAGAATGTCAAAATGATATATAATGTACTGTTGAAAATGTAATTTACTCACTTTAAATATAAGTAACAAAATGGAAGGAAAACTTTTGTGTTACCAACAAATATGGTATGGTTTGGCTGGTATGGATTTTGGTATTCAACTTTAAGGGATGGATCAGAATTTATACTCGTATAACTCTTCACGTGTAGAACGTAAAGTATTTGGGAGTGTATCTTGATAGGACCTTAAGCTGGGCTCAACATGTTAAACAAGTCAGTAGGAAATTATTTGCATCCTTGGGCTCCTTGCGTCGCCTTCGATCTATTCTTCCAATTCCTACAAAAATTATGCTCGCACAGACTCTTCTCCTTCCTATTCTTGATTACGCTGACGCAAGCATTGTCGACTTAAATGAAAACCAATTAAGTAAGCTTGAGAGACTTCAGAATTCCATTATTAGGTTCATATTTGGTTTACGCAAATATGACCATATCTCACAATTTCGTTCTCGTCTTAATTGGTTACCTATCCGACTTCGCTGGAATCTACACATCCTTTCCATTCTGTACTGTGTTCTGTTTCATCCTTCTGCGCCCCCTTACTTAAAAGAGAAATTCAATTTTGTAGGTCAACCTGGAGAATTGCTCCGTTCTTCGAGGAAACTTATTTTGATGATGGCTGCGCATAGGTCTTCCTTCTTTCATAAGTCTTTTACGATTCAGGTTATTACTCTTTGGAATGCCTTACCTCTCGATATTAGAGAGGCCCAGACTATAGGACAGTTTAAAAGACTTGTGAAAGATCACTTTATATCCCAGTTGCCTGAGTGCTGATGACTAACTGTCACCTATAAATTTGTAATCTCAATACTTATTATATCCTCTCTTGTTCTATTGTTTTGAGGATTATTTTTATTGTATTTGTATTATTTTATATATTTATATATATGTATATACATATGTATATATTTGTATTTATGTACAAGTATATATAATATAGTTTAGTTTATAGTATAAGTAATTTATTGTAAGTAGTTTATTGTATTTATTTATTCTGGCACCCCGCACCACCAACCGCGTATCCAGTTTCAAATATTCCTTCACATTATTGGTTGCCTGGTAGAAATCGCTATGTAGCGATAAGGCCGCCAAATTGTACTCCTAAGTTTGTTTGAATTTAATTTATTTCTTTCTTTTCTATATTTTTATTCTGTGGTGTGCAATAAAGTGTTTATCTATCTATCTATCTATCTATCTTCACAGTGAGGAGTCACATATATTTTTTATAAAATCTTTTTTTTTATCTCTGTCTACACTTTGCCGTTCACACCTACAACACATTACCTTCCACTTTTTAAAAGATGACGATGACTCGTCGTAGAGTATGTGTAAGCTTTGATGCATTCTAAGCACGAAACCGATCCAGTATTATTGAAAGCGATCAAGCGGTTCGATAATAATCGGATCAATCTTGGTGTTGGAGGTCCCACTGGTTCGGAGTTACACTGTGGGTAGGCACTAGAATATTAATTACACGATTATTGCACTTAAGTGTCTGAGTTAGGTGTGGAAGTGACCGAATTTCACAAGTTTTAATTGCTTTTGTCGGGCCTTTAACTATGTTATTTTAACTATTAAGGTTTTACACTGAAATTAGTCAGTTTTCTGTATTTTAACCCACTATAGAATATAATTCTCGGTTATATCTGCATTACTTATTAGCGCCAACTCAAAAAAATATTGAGGCAACAGCTGATTCTTGGTAGAACATGTATCACAAATTTGACATTCAAGAGCCATACAAAGAACTAGGCTCTTGCCCGTGGCTACGCTTGCGTGAAATTCGGCTTTTCACAAATCCCGATGGAATGGTTCCCTATTTCAACCTTTATACCTACTTTCAAGGAAGTTGGTTAAAGCAATCGACTCATTAGAGTTATCTAGCCATTATTAGCTGTCGCTATAGAGTACTCTAGAAAATCTGGATTTTTACAACATAAAAAGTAGCCTATGTTCTTTCTCAAGATTCCGTCTATACCTTTCAGCCAAATATCATCAAAATTGGCTGTGTGGTTTAGGCATGCAAGTATAAAATACTAACTAACATTCACTTTATTATCATTTTAGTACTGATTACTCGTTTAAATAAATTATATTTTGACTAGCTGGGTAGGCAGGTCTATTTTAAACCAACTTACTTCGAATATTTTTCAAAATGTATTGAATTATTGTTCTATTTAAATGGAAATTCTCCAAAAATGTACGAGCACGGGTAAGATCAAAGGAATTTTATATTTTCTCATTACAAAGTAAAATGGGATCGCGCCATGGACATTTCATTACGGCTGCTCGGCCGATTTATGGACCGTAAAAATGATATCTTTTATTTGGCGCACTTAGACAAAATACTTACCTTTTTGAGACGCACATTATTACCGTTTACTGTACTGACGATAAGATTTCACTTTTTAAAGTTAGAAGTACCACTTACTCGTAACGGTTGGCATTACGTACGTATTAGTATAGCATTTTTTAATTTACTTATTCGTTGCGGTAAACACACAATATTATACTCGAACAATCAATAGAATAGCTACAAAAAAGCTTAAATATAATAAATTTCAGAGTTCAGAGTAAAACTTCTCAGAGTACGAGGAAATTCATCACATTATACATCAAATTAAGAAAACTGCGATTATTCCTAAATCTCTTACTCTACATCTATATTAGACTCCGCCTGTTAATTACAAGCAAAATAATATGATGATAAATTATTAATTAATGATAATTATTATTTATTTATGTAATAAGATAAAATTTGCACGCCTTAATAAGGCAAATACACTGTGACCATTAGTATTATAAGATCTTTATTGTTAGTTTGTATTTTAAGCAAATAAATAATTCATTATTATTATTATTTCCATATTTAAATTAACTCTCACATCCGGTACATGATAAATATATATAAATTATGATGATGATCATGATTATTATTAAAAGCATCTGAGTTTGTACATTTTCGTAAAATCGAATATCTAAAGATTAATAAATGAATCTGTAAAAAATATGGGTACTATACTGTTTTTAATTAACTAAGAATTAGCACTTGCGACCTAGCTTGCTTGACTATTGCCAAAAAAAAAACACTTGACAATCAGCCGCGACCGAAGCCTCTCGGTGATGAAAGCTATACCAATTCATTACGAGCATAGTAAAATTTAAAACGTTGTGCAATATAAATTTAAAGCTACAACAATTACTTTTGCACAACTAAATTGTAACTACACATTATTTTAAATAACAACTGTGCGGTAAATGTCCGTTTAACAGACAAAGATTTAATGCGGTTTAAGCGAAACCACCGTACCTATTATCCCCTCAAAACATGGGTCCTTCCGCTTCAGTTTGTATACAGTAATGATACGTAACTGGGCCATTATAAGGATTAAGTTAGAGTTACTACCTGTTTACTGAGGATTTAATTTATTGGAGGCAGGGACCACACGAATACTTAGCCGTATGTATAAAATATTACTGCGGTACTCTTAGTACAGAATGTATTCGAATTTCGAATCACATTACAGTTTACACTGACTTAAGCTAGTCGGACTGTGATCTCACCCGATTAAAAGTGATGATAAATTTTTTCATACATTTATAATAGGTCGTCGCTCGCGTTCCGACTAGATAGAGATCTTCGGTTCCGTCGGAACTGTCGTTATTAACGACAGTTCCGTGAGTGCGGCAACTTTTTCTTGCAGTGTGAGTGTGGCCTTCGCGGTAGTGTGCGTGAAAAATTGTGTAACGACGGCCCGGGTTTGCTAATTTAGACAAAGTATTTTTGCAGCACTTTTGAAGTCGAGAGCGGTCTCTTGGACTTTTATGCATTTGTTTAAAGAATATAGGTTTACGCTTGTCCATAATCTCACCAGATGGAAAGTGATGATGTGGTCGAAGATGGAGCGCGCTTGCCTATGAAATGCCTATTCACTCTTGATTTTTAGGTACCCAAGTTGTAGGTGGTAGGCAAAACGGTATAAAACCGATATGTGTCTTTGGTGCCTAAATTATGTAGGGCTATACCTACCTATTTGGTTACGCGTCTCTTGTCCTGCATTCAATAGAAATAACTACTTAAAAAGCCTTAGGTACTTTTAACACTTCTGAAATTGATATATCTAAATTATAAGTGAGAGCACTGCATGGTAAACAAACTTGAAATAAATATTATAAAAATTTTGTGCACTCCATTGCCCAATTTTACACGAATAGTATTTCAATTTTTTGAAAATATAGTGCTGTCATCAGGCGGGAATGAAATACTATAAAATAGTGCAGAGCGCTTTTTATTTATCAATTCGTTACAATTTGTATCGGCGGCGGCTGACCATTGACCGACTTCAGAAAATGAACACGGATCAAACAACGTCGCTCACACGCGGCGCCCGATTGATTGCCAATCGATACGGCGATGAAGTTTATATCGATATACGATATATCGATAATGCGGCGATATATCTCCGCTATGTTACGCTGCACCTAGTGGCTATCGCGAATACCTTTGTAAGTGAAGTTGGTGCATCTATGGAAGCCGAACCCTAGACCCCCAAATATAAGGTTCGATTACTAGACTATCATTGTCATTGTATTTTATTTAAATTACAGCAAGCAACCTATTTTAATATAGTAAAATATTTTGCAATTGAGAAATAATAAACTAAAGATGTTCTACATTGAAAACGTAGGCTCAAAGGGAGGTCTCGGACGTTCCAAGGGTATTGTGTGCCTTTAGTAGGTATATTTTCATTTATTAAGGACCCTTTTTTTGGGTCCGTTGTAAATTCGCATCTTTAAAGTATTCGACTTATGAAGTTTTTATCGTCGCATATTAGTCGTTTATAATATTTCTTTTTATATTCTTTGACGATTAGGCACTACGATTTTCAGGAATTTAGTAATTTTTATTATTTTCATGGACAAATCGCGCTTGACTAAAAACTGATTTTACGAAATAAGGTACCCGGGTTCCTAATAGAGTTTACCTTGTGGTTTACCTGTAAGTATCTCTTATGGCCTATAAGTGACATGTAGTTATAGTTGGAAGTAATTAAATTCAATTGGATGGATATTTCTGGTCCGGTGGATCCAACTAGCTCAGAGATTAATAGAATGTCCAACTAGATGGACGGAAGCACGCGGACTGTCATTAGTTTGAACGCTGTTCACAATATGGCTATTCTGACCAGTTTTGTATAGCCTCCCATATAATACCTCAAATACATAGATTTATAACACAGTCGTCGCTCGCCCTCCAACTCGATAGAGCCCTACCCTACCTAACAACGACAGCTCCGTGAGTACAGCAATTTTTTTCTTGTAGTATGAGTGTGTCAGCGTAGTGATTATATCCTCTTTGTTTGAAATTAGCATGGTGCGTGGATGCTAGTGTGCGTGAAAAAGTGTGTAGCGACGACTCGAGTTAGCCAACTTAGACTAAGTATTTATCGCCGCACTATCGAAGTCGTCGGCGGCCCCTTGGACCTCTATGCTCTGATAAATTAAAATAAGATTTCAGTATAGGAGCGAATTAAACAGGTCTGCCCGACAAATTCAGATTTCATTCGGTTTTTCTTTCGTTAGTTGTTAGCTAATACGTCATAGTAGGCTTACGGCAGTAAAATGGCAGAAATGGCAATATCATCTTTACATGGATGTATAATGAAATGTTTTCAAAATTGTCTATTTTAAAATATTATTTTGAATATCGAGTTGAATGTGATTAACTCGCAAAAGAGTCGTCGATTTTGTCGGAATAAATTCCAAAAGTGAACACTCTTAAATGCGAACACTTTTAAATTAACATATTATTGGGAGAATGATACTGCCATTTAATTATTAATAATTTGCACTTTTACAGCCGACAATGTGTAGTATGTCGATAAGTAGGTTTGTCTATTTGTAATAGAAAATATTGAAGACAATATTTATGTTAGTGAAAATTTCAACCTAAAATCTATTGCGGTTCCTGATTTACAGTTAGCTGAGATATGAACAGAGGAACAGAGAACAGACTCGTGGAATAAGGCCCCTGTGGCACTCCATGAGCACGGAACACGTACTTATAGGTCCACTTCGTTTTCCGTCTGTCAGCCATTTATTTGTGTATTTTGCCTTTTTGATATGCGACGAAAATCCGACGGCCAGATGCGTAGTGGAGCTCGCTTTTTTCTGTATGCCAAACGAATATCCCTTTCACCCCGGGTTTGAGCCGACAAATATACCGCATATTTGTCTACCGACCTATGCCCGAACGCTGTGCAATTTGAAGGAACTTTGAAATCCGAATGGACGTGGAAAATTGAGTTGAAGCCACCACGGCTTGGTTTTGAGTCGACGAAATATTTATCAACATCATCCGATACAATTTAAAACGCAGGTAAGAATAAAAATATGCTTTTAATTCTTGCAAAATCTTTTGAAACAGAATTTTAATTGTTATTAAAATGACATGTTGGAAGATTTTGAAAATGTAGATACGGAATCATTCTTTATCACACAAAAGCAAACTTTTTATTTATTTTAATATTTTTTTTTCGTTTAGGTATCGATAAATAAATAAGCGATTCGTGTTGAACCTTTTTACATTTTTTGTTCTTTGTTATTGACTGTTTAGTGAAACAATTGAAATGATAAAATTTAAATAAAATAACAATTTCGTTATTAGGTATTAATCATACTTACATTGATATTATTTGTTCTTTCGTCTTTCGATCTAAAATACCTTTAAGTGTAATAATTAATGAAAATAACAATTTATGTAGCTCAAATCATAGGCATTAATTTTCCTTTCATTACATACAATTTTCAATTAGGTTTTCATTGATTTATAATTTTTATATTTCTCATTTATTTCTCCGCTCTATAATTTCCTCCGAGGATTTCCTAATTAATGAAAAAAAAACGTCGTAAATCCAGCATCGTAACGTTTTAATCAGCAACAAAAACAACCTCGTGGTTGATTGATTCTTGCCCGCAAGAAAAAATTGTATGGAAGTTAGGGTTGGCACTAGCGATGAGATTCATATTAGTGATCAGTAAAAACAAGACTTGTATTGAAAATTAAATACTTAAATCTTGAAGAGTGTTGTCTGATATACCGATATAAAGAATATTTTATTAAATATAGAAAAAAGAAACTCAGACACCGGCTTACATTTAAATAGCGACCCAGTAAAGCGGTAGACATAAGTGTGCTTTGTTTGGCAGGTGATGTATTAAGAACTCGATAAATATCGCCAAACGATATTGTTCACACAACTCATAAACATTTAACTCATTAAGTTTAGGACGCATAGCTCAAATTCAAGTTCAGATTTCTTAAATTTACATACTCGTAGATCTAAATAATACAAGTAGGTACATACGAATATACAAAAACAAACGAATAAATATTACTCATTACTTCTCTTTCTAATTCAATAAGATTTTGTTTCAAATTTTATCAGATATGCCCATGATTAGGTTTATGGTAAAATAATAATTAACCTAATGGGCTCTCCTTTCTCGATTAATCCCGGCTACGTGGCAACCCTAGATAGGATAAAGCTAATTTTCCGGTCCCTCGAATTGGGGAGGGAATCGAAAATCCTCATTAAGAACCTCGGCTCGAGAAATATGAGCGCAATTGGATCGGAAGCTGAGACGGCCGTGACGTTAACTAAATTAAAAGATTTTTGACGGAAAACCGCCCGGGAACACAGAAAGTTGAATGGTTTAATTAAAAACAAGATAAGACTTCAGCTAGACTAGAATATCAAAAGAACAATAAAAAACCGGCCAAGTGCGAGTCGGACTCGCGCACCGAGGGTTCCATACCATAAAAGGAGTAAAACATTGAAAGAATCACTTTTTTTCATGAATTTACGAGTATAATTTACATGTAGGTACTTTTGTTGGCGAACCGCAAACGTAACTTTGTTTTTGGTGGTTTATTGTTATTATCAAAAAAAGTATAATAGTATTTGATTTGATAGTAATAGGATTTGATTTTATTTTTCCTGTAAAATATACATTAATGTCTATTAATCATAATTATTTCAGATTTTTCGATTGATAAACTTCAGAGATAAGGGGGGGGAACGGTATTTTTTTCGACAGTTAGCTCAATAAATCCAAAACTATCAAGCATAAAAATAAATAAAAATCGGTTTTAGAATACACTAGTAACGCCCTTTCATATGATACCCCACTCAATATTGTTATCTCATTTTGAAAATTCGAAGTCCCGGTTTTCCCCCTTTTTAAATATAAATGAAAACAATTTTCAATATTTTATGAGTGCAATGGCGTTGGGTCACTATTACCTAAAACTATTCCAAATTTCAAGTTTATAGCTTTGATAGTAACTGAAATAATCGAGTGTGACAGACGGACTGACGGACGGAGAAAGTCTCACCATAAGGGTTCCATTTTTACCAAATTGGTATGGAACCCTAAAAAATAACGGTCAAAATAAAAGTATGATTTATATTTGCATATAAAAACATCCCCTATTTCACGCATGCAGGGGATGAATGTAAACCGACATTGTAATTAAAGTAACAGAGATTGAGTGGCGTAAAATAGTAGTTTTCCTTTAGTCAGTTTCTGGAGTCTGGCATCTAGATTTAAGACCGTAGAGCATAGATATATTATTATATACGCAGGACCCGGCGAACCGCGCAAAAAAATGTCACCAATATACCTACTGGTGTCAAAAATGTTTGCTTTGATACCCACGGCGTCAATAGTAAACCAACCGCAGTATTATATTTTATAGATCGCAGTCCACGTCACACACAACTAAACTTCATATTAGTCCTCACGTGCGTTTCCAGAGGAATGGGTTCCGCCATATTGTGGCGTACTAGCGGGAAATGATGGTACTTTTTGCTTGTACGAAGAATGTGTACGTGAAATGTTCAGATGGCTCATCCTTAGGTTCATGTCGTTGCCCTAGAGGCTAAATTATAGTATACTAAATTCAAGAGGAACGAAATGATATTTTTACAGATATTCCGGAATATTACAGGAATCACGAAATCGCTCAGACCATATGCAAGATATTTAATTACCACATGATCAACTTTACCATTATACAAACACCGGGTACGAAAAATGGTCTGTGAATACAAAAAAAAACCGGCCAAGTGCGCGTCGGACTCGCGCACCGAGGGTTCCATACCATAAAAGAAGTAAAACATTGAAAGAATCACTTTTGTTCATGAATTTACGAGTATAATTTACATGTAGGTACTTTTGTTGGCGAACCGCAAACGTAACTTTGTTTTTGGTGGTTTATTGTTATTATCAAAAAAAGTATAAAAGTTACGGAGTTCATTTTATTTTTTCTGTAAAATATACATTAATGTCTGTTGATCATAATTATTTCAGATTTTTCGATTGATAAACTTCGGAGATTAGGGGGGGGAACGGTATTTTTTTCGACAGTTTGCTCAATAAATCCAAAACTATCAGGTATAAAAAAAAAAAAAAAAATTGGTTTTAGAATACACAAATAACGCCCTTTTATATGATAACCCACTCAATAATGTTATTTCATTTTGAAAATTCGAAGCCCCGGTTTTCCCCTCTTTTTAAATAAAAATAAAAACAATTTTCAATGTTTTATGATTGCAATGGCGTTGGGTCATTATTACCTAAAATTATTCTAAATTTCAAGTCGATAGCTTCGAAAGTTACTGAAATAATCGAGTGTGACAGACGGACGGACGGACGGACGGACGGAGAAAGTCTCACCATAAGGGTTCCATTTTTACCAAATTGGTATGGAACCCTAATAAAGACAAAATCTATGACGGTTTCTACTCGGCCCTTGATTTATATAGGTATAGTTAAACTATATTTACTAAAATAGGGGCTCAGTATTTGTAGGAGCTTTAGTATCTTTACTTACTCTTCGGATTAACCCAGTATCCAGTCGAGAAGTTATACGGGTACATTTATAGATGCTATCTATTCCAGTCCATTTAACTCACATAGTAAGTTATATCACCGCTGATTTCCAATTTCCATGCCTTCGAGGAATGTCGAGCATGTTATTTTCGTGGACAGTTTTTAAGGTTTATTTTTGTAACTCGATTTTTGTAACTTTCGAATATGTGGGTGGATGCGACAGAATATGTCAGAAAAACGACATTTTACCTAATTAATAAAAAACTAAATGCCGTTTTCACCAACACTTTAAGAAACGCCTAAGCCGATAGGTGACAGTTTCCACTTACAACAACTGTCACCTAAGGGCTTAGGTGTCGCTTAAAATGTTGGTGAAAACTAGCATAAGTCAGTTAGCAAAAATTGTTTTTCTGAGCATCAGGACAGATTAATACTTGAAAAGATTCTGTATGGAACAAGATGCAGGTACACTACCCACATGAAACATCACACACAATTTTCTAAGACTGCGACGCACGTTTCGTCCCGACACCGGGACATCCTCAGGAAATGTTGAATTCACAATGCGAAATCGTAAAGTCAGACTCGTAGAGACTTTTAGTAGAGTTAGATCCTATATACCAACAGGACAAACTTTTAAACATTAGGTAGTACTACTTTATGTTTATTACATCACACTAATATATACCAAATTTGTATGTGTGTATCTGTAAGTTTGTTACTCCTTTACTGTAAAACTTTTCAGTCGATAAGAATAAAATTAAAAATCTCATTAGTATACTTTGGATTTTACACATTTTTATAGCGGAAAGATCATAGGAGAGGAGTCCTAGTTAAAATCCAGTAAATATTATAAAGCATGAAACGCCCTAAAGCCCTAAACCGCTTACGTAAGAGACCCGTTGCCAACTATTTGTTTTTGTTGTCCTTCTGAAATACGGAACTAAGATTTCCTTCATCTAAACTAATGATGCTGTTGTTTGTTATTGTCTAACTTAATGGTTAGTTAGACTAACAGCTTTTTTTACTGCTGATAACAATTATAGCTTTAAAAACTAATTTCCAATGGCAATGAAGTTATTTATTTAATAAGCTTTGTTTTTGTTCTAAAGTTAAAACTGAAAACATTAAAATATTCATAGAGCTAGAAACTAACGAATAATATGGTTAGGTAGTATAGTAATGGAATAAATCAAATCAAATCAAATCAAAATGTTTATTCTTTCACATAGGCCTAACTTACTGGTAGAAAGCAGTATTGCACCGAGAACAACAGGCAAGAAACACGGCACTTGCTCTTTGTAAAAACTAAATAACTGTTTATAATTTTGTTTGAAACAGTAAGTATATATCACATTATAATAAGCATCTTGTGAGCATAGGTTTAGATAGCGATGCATAAAAAAGGCTATTTCATACATTTTTGTAAACAATTTTATTGAATTAGGTCACAATAAAATTTTAATGCTAACATTTGTAATATCCATAAAGGTCTAAAAATCCTCGAGACTTTTAATGAAAGATCTTTGCGATAATCTAATAAAGTTTTGCTTAGATACAATATTCTTACTTCTTAGGGTTTCAATATCAAACATTGTTTCGTTATACGACTTTGAATACATTGAATTTAAACAGGCGTTCTTTTGCGGAAAGCCAAAATTAGTAGAACAGATTAATTTGTTTTGCTATAATCCGCTATACTTTAAAAGATTCTGTATGGTACAATATGCAGGAACACTGCCCACATGAAACACCACGCACAATTTTCCAAAACTTTCTTCGACACGAGTTTCGTCCCGACACCGGGACATCCTCAGGAGATATTGACTTCACAATGCAAAATCGTAGTCATTCGCATTGTGTCTCTGATATTAATTGAAACTACGAAATTATTGACTGCGTTTCCATTTACCCCTGCTTACATTTACCCATATTGATATAGTCAATAATATTATCATTAAATATTACTCAAGGTAATCATCCTTTAACATAAACTCTCTCGAGTTCAATATAAATGATTGATCTTGTGATAATATGAAAAATGAAATACACTCGTAATTTTCCGCCTGAAAATGTATGCGGAAATTTATTTTTGATCTCAATATTTTAACAAATTGCGAAAACCTGTCGCGAGGCTTTACCCGTCCATGATAAACTGTGGGATAATTTGAGCTTATACACATAATAACTTAATTGAGTTACAGCTTATAATTAATGAAAATAGCTGGACGATTTTTGTAGTGGGTACCTAAAGGACTGCGAATCTCTCTGTATCTTTGTTTATCTCTTCCTGATATTATTTAGTTTGATCGATATTATTATGATGATGATAACTAATTAATTACTAGACTTTTTAAGTTTACTTAAGTTCCGAACTCCCAACTCTGCACTTTTTTTAAATAAATTTCTGTTAATTATTCTTAAAGATTATAATGACAAAAATCTCATAATTATATTTTTTTACTTTGATAGATGAATTGGCTTAGAACCTTGAAAGACTTTGTTAGTTAACTGTCGATCGGAGAAATACTTTTTATCCGTGCAAAAGTAAGAGCTTTTCTGTCGGGAGAGAAATATCTCGAAGAGGTCATTTCTGGTAAGTTTCGTTAAGCTCCAGAATAATCTGATCGAGGACAAAGAGTCGACTTTGTCTGAAGTAGAATATTCTGGGGAGCGATATCTTAGTGGTGTCAGTTACAACCATATAGAGGTACCTAATAGTTATAATAATAACTTTGTACCAGAGCAGACCTCTTTTGGAAACAAGGTTCCTTTATTGAAGATAATATCTGCACAGGGTGGCAGGCAAAAGAAAACGTTTCTTTTTGCGTAAATAAAATCCTGCCACGAAAGAAATTTACGAAAATCTAGAATCAAAGTTTCTGCTACTAGTCAACAGAGTGGACACATAGTACTAAATCACGCATATAGATTTGGTATTGAACTCGTTATAATGTTTTCTTCGAAGAAAGACGTATTTCCGTAACGTATCCAAACGTGTGTGAAGCTTGTAAATCCGTACTCAGTCGGTCAGATGCAGCCCAATTCGTGTGATTATATTATTATTTATTATGAAAGGAGCCTTTTCCCAGTAAGCTCATTAAATACTTACCTTTCTGCCTGGACTTCTTCATTCTTAACTTTTCGTATAAATACAAATATATTTGTATTTATGCGAAACAAAGATACTCAACGGTTTATAAAGCCTGCCAATCCGCACTTGATCAGTATGGTTGGCTTTTCCACAAATTTAGAGTAGGCGATTGCTCGAAAAAAATGTAGATTTGTTTACCGAACAGAAATTAAAACATATTGAAATCTTTTTTTATTTTCGGTAGACCATCAGTCTGCCTGTCACCCAGTGTTAGAGTTTTTCTGAACCGACAGATACAGTAAAAAAGGTATTCTTGTTTAGTTAAATAGTAAACTTGTCATTCTGACCTCTTTGACCTCTTTATCGATTTCACGTCTCCATTCTGACGTCAGCAGTCTCTGGGAAACACTTGACATCTTCATACCTCAAAGCTTTTTATAACCTTTGAGCGTAACTTGTTTCCGACATTAAAAAAAAAAACCGGCCAAGTGCGAGTCGGACTCGCGCACCGAGGGTTCCATACCATAAAAGAAGTAAAACATTGAAAGAATCACTTTTGTTCATGAATTTACGAGTATAATTAACATGTAGGTACTTTTGTTGGCAAACCGCAAACGTAACTTTGTTTTTGGTGGTTTATTGTTATTATCAAAAAAATTATAATAGTTAGGGAGTTGGTTTTATTTTTCCTGTAAAATATACATTAATGTCTATTGATCATAATTATTTCAGATTTTTCGATTGATAAACTTCGGAGATAAGGGGGGGGGAACGGTTTTTTTTCGACAGTTTTCTCAGTAAATCCAAAACTATCAGGCATAAAAATAAATAAAAATCGGTTTTAGAATACACAAGTAACGCCCTTTCATATGATACCCCACTCAATATTGTTAACTTATTTTGAAAATTCGAAGTCCCGGTTTTTCCCCCTTTTTAAATATAAATAAAAACATTTTTCAATATTTTATGAGTGCAATGGCATTGGGTCACTAGTACCTAAAACTATTCCAAATTTCAAGTCGATAGCTTTGATAGTTACTGAAATAATCGAGTGTGACAGACGGACGGACGGACGGACGGACGGACGGACGGACGGACGGAGAAAGTCTCACCATAAGGGTTCCATTTTTACCAAATTGGTATGGAACCCTAAAAACCGGGATATAGAACAGACCAGTTTTTTTCTTAAAGAAATTACTTGATGGGTAACTTGTTTTAAACATAACATTTCTTTTGAGATTAGGTACTTCATTTTTACGGTTCAGCATTAGGTAGGTTTTTCTCAGGGACGATTGGCAAGGTTCCTAGAAAGGCAAAAACTTCATGCCTCTTATACTCGGCTGCTTCAACTGATTTTAACAGACACGCTATCGGTTAATATGGCAGTCTGACCTTGAAATTCCTATAGAACACACATACTCGTAAATCAATCAGACCGCCATATTTCTAACCTACTTTTAGTTGAAAGATTTTGCCATTTGACGTTGTTTTGCCCTTGAATCCGAATAATTAGAAAAAGAAAAGAGACGGGAGACAAAAGTAGACAAAACTAGTATCGATGACAGAAGTCATCGCGGGCATATTCACACCGTTCTTAAAACTTTTGGCGCCCTTTATAGTGCTTCGGGTGCAATGTTTGGGTAATTCTAACCATTCCACGAGATTCCCCGTCGAAAAGCACTGCAAATTGAGTAGTCACATGATTTTTATGAAAATAATTTTAAAAAGAGAAAAAAGAGAATTATGCAAAAAAAAACGGGTTTTTTGCAAATATCTCGGTCACTGACCATCCAAATGTCACCAAAAACTATACAGCTCCTCGGGTTAGTACTCCCAATCGATAGAAAAACCTGAATCCGATAGGTTGTTTGTAGGTTGAGTTATCGCTCCGACTAACTTGCTTGCTTGCTTGTCGACAGACTCAGGTTTTCTGAGGTTTTCTCGTGAAAGCACCAATTTTGATGCGGTTTTGCCAGTAGACGTGAAATTTCAAGCACAAACTTCTGTCAGCGATACTCGTGGGTCTAGCGATTAACCCTGGTCTACCAGGTCAAAAAACTGTTTTCGAAAGTCAACCACAAAAATACATTCACTCCGGAACGGCGTGAATATGATTATCTCTACGCGCACATCCTGGAAGATAATCTTGGTTCCATATACTATGTAGACCGTACAGAACTAAGACATCCTATCGTCACGACTTATCGATCACAACTGTCACTATCGTAATTTTTTTGACTTTTGTTCCAAAAGCGTGACAAAAGCAGTCGTAGGAATATAATAGAGAAGTCTGCGAAGTGCTGCGACTGAAGTATTCTAATGGCCGTTTTCACTAACACTTTAAGAAACGCCTAAGCCGCTAAGTGACATTTTTCACATGCAACAACAACTGTCACCTACGGGCTTAGGCGTTTCTTAAAGTGTTGGTGAAAACGGCCATAATTCGCTTATTTATTCGCCATTCGCCAAGGAAATATATCGTATTTTAGAAGCAAAACTAGTTTTTTTTTATTACAATATCACTTAATAGCCTTCTGTAAATAGTAATTCTATACATCCATTATGCTAGTCAGCCCACTAAAAGCACTACGTGTTTCCACAGTGACAGTCGCATCAATCATCCATTTCTTGCCGCGTGTGCATCGCACCATCCATCAACGGAGCTAATTCATCAATGGATAACATGAAAACAAATAGAGTAGGAATACTCCAACTATCGGTAGGTAGGTAGGTACAATAAATTCGAACCTATGTTACACCAATAATATACGAGTATGTACTATAAACTTTATCTATTTAATTTTATGCAGTCAGCAGAGGATCTCTGAAACTAATAAGCGAATTCTTATAAATAATGTTTTTGTCCGCATTTGCGCCTGCATGGATGGGTAGGTGTTATTTCATATTTGTATGCTAATCTTAAGGTTAGTGAAAAGCCCATGCATTATATTCGTATCACTAACAGAATACCTAATAAAACCTTGTACAGTTATTACCAAATGCAGCCAAATCTGTTCTGTTTAGTACTAGGTTTATTTGGTGTAAATACGAAAATGAATCCCGTACTCCCCACTACCAGCAAGTCCGTTGTAGAATCAGTCAGTTATAAAGTATACCTCCGTCTGAAGAGTCTTTAAATATAATCTTTTGACGGTGGAATGAAGGTAATAAACAACAATCACAATTATAACCCCAATACTATTACTAGCTGACCAGAGAACATGGTTTTACCGTATAAATTATTATTTTTCATTTGTCTAAAGGGTATGAAAAATACGAGTAGTTTTCTTTCTGTTCTTAAACTTAAAAAATACACACAGAAATTTTTATAAAAATCGGTAAAGCCATTTCAGTTTAGTTACAAACACTGTGACTACATAAGAATATAGTCAAGTGTACGGAGTATAAACTCAATTTCAAAATATCTTTATTTCACAAAGGTTTAACGCTCTTGTGAAACGTAAATATGACATTTGTATACATACACACCTGTATAATGAAAACTACCAGTCGACTTATAGCTAAGTTAACGATATGTAGGGAGCGCAAAACTAACCAAACCGAGGTTGATTTTCAGGTGCCAATTCTGAAGTTTACCGAAGTTTCTGAAGTTTACTGAAGCTTACATCTGCACCGTTTAAACTCTACATAATATATTACTACTCAATACGGTCAACGAGTTACGAAATCGCAGTCTGTGGTACTGTTAATTTAAGTTTAAATTCGAAGCATATTTTGTTTATTTATATCTTTGGTACAGTGAAATAATTCTACCGGCTCTCTACCGGGGATAAAGTAACTTACTCCCATGCAATAACTCCCAACATATACCAACTACAAAATACCGACTGCTTGGCAGCATAGTACCATATTACAGCCAATAGTTCGATGGCGTCCGCCCGACAGCCGGGCCTACACCACCCGTCATAACCATAGCGCGCCATAACCGTTACAGCGTGTAGCAATAACTCAGTAGCACAGGATGCGAACCCAATAACATGTAGCCCCCGACCCCTCAACCCCCCCTGCAGGCATGTTTATGGCGGACATGGCTTTGGACACGTTCCAAGCCCGACATCCAGAGTTGTGTGTGCATCCTTAAGACTCACGTGATGAATTTTCCTTCCTTATTACGAACCTTTGTTTGATCCCGTCTTGTCTAGCAGACGTCCTTTTGAGACTTTTTACCTTTTAGAAGGATATTTTCTAATAAAAAAAATATGAGGTAAGTTAACCGCGACTTTATTTGTCACGATGCAGATTTGTTTACACACACAGAGTTAATACGTAGCTGTAATGTCACTGAAGATATTGAGATGGTATTTAATATTTCTCACGGATAAAATTATATAAAGCTCTAAAAATTCTAACAAAAAAGCATCCGCAATAGCCATAAATCTGAAAGTAGGTAAAATTCTGTCGACGGAACGGTACTTAAAACTCAAACTTGTAAAACTTTCGAAAAATAAACAAAAAATAGAAATATGAAATCCAAAGCGATTCAAAGCGTTAGAATAAAATTTATGAGGGTTCGAAAATACATTTAAACTATAAAACAAAAGAGGCATGTTCTTAAATTTTAGCAGAGAGACCGAAACCCATAAATCCTTTTTGAAACGAACGTTCGTTAAAATATTATGCGCTGAATGCAATCCAGATGTCTTCCGATAAGGTGAAGTTTGTATAAAAAATTTTAAGAAAGCGTTGCTAACCAATATAAAATATAGAGACAGAAATACTTCGCTGTCTCGCCCTAACACAAAATTAGAATTTAACTCAGAGGCGGGGCAATGAACTAAACCTTTCACGTGTCACCGAGCCATCGGTGACCAATTACAATAAAAGACAGAGTGATTTCGGGGCGTATTGTTGCTTGCTTACAGGAATGGAGAACGAGGGAGGGGACGCACTGCGCTCGCGCCGGGGGAGATGCATTCGGGCGCCTACGCTGGTCATACTACGACCACTAACAAGTTACTCGTACCTAATTATTGTACGTTATATTATATAGAGTCAGTGTTAACCCTTTTGCAACTTGTATAAATTAATCGTAAATTCGTAATTCTAAGTCTAAACACTTTGTAATATTTTACTTTGACTAAAATAAAATAGAGTTGTGTTAGTGACAAAGCAGGCGAGACGAGTGTCGGAGATTTTGGTAATGTACTCTAATCATTTTATTAAATTATTACTTGAGATAATTTCACAGCTGAAATTTAGAACTTTGATGCTAGAGTCGTAAGACAAATTGTGAGTTAAACATAATGGATCCTGGCACGGGATTCCAGGTCATTCATTAGCAGGAACGAAAGAGCGGAAGACAACCAAGGTCTGGGCTGTTAGGTTTCACGGGCGTGCCTGTTTTAATAATTTTGTGCCTTTTATCGATTTTATATGGAAAGGTTAGGCAAAAATGCACCTTATTAAATATCGCACGCACCACGTGCGATATTACGCGTGTTATCGGTTGTTTTAAGATAATGATGGGCAATATAAACTAAACTCTATTAGTAAACTTGGAATAAACCAGCTGTGAGATTAGATCGGTTATTGTAAATACTTATCTTTAGGCAAGAGTTTATATAATAGAGTATGTGTTTTGTCTCTACCGATGTCGTTGTGTATTATAATGTACCATTTCATTTTGTACTCATGTGTGTATGTAATATTATATTATGATATACTTACATGATGCCTACAGAGTTTTTTCTTTAAGCGTTGGTTTTCTCTGGATTGGCTAGAATAGGAACAGAAACGCTTGAATCTAGATATCGATGTGACCCATCGAATCTAAATTCTAAATAATTATAAAGTTTCTTTCTCTCATATCAATAAATTTATTTCACTAAATACAGATGATTTAAAGCTCTAATATGTTCATTTCATTTATATAATTCCCTCACGTTCAAGGGTATTCGCTAATGGAGTCTCGTTTAGAATTCAGACTCTAGTTAAATAATAATAAAATGTAACTTTCAATTCTATTACAAGTACATGTGATTAACTAGATCAAAACTCTCCAATATCGAATGTCTTTATGTACCTATATCTAAATCACGATTCATATTTACATTTGAGTGTGCCTAACATGCTTTGAAGTACAGAACCTAGACCTGACAGCATTTATTTAAATTCAAAAATATAGCTAAACAAATTGAATGGCCAGGTGTTCCTTCAGAACCAGACCGGACCTCAATAAAGCCTGAACGTTAATTAATATTGAATTAAATTTGCATAGCAGTAAAGTCAGAGTCTTAAATTGTATTAAAAGAACCTAGTCAAAATCAGCAGGCTACAGTTTTAGGCTAGTTTTATATTTAAACTGCAATTACCGAGATTGAGTGGCGCTTTTGAGGGAACGACACAGCGCGAATGTGGCAGCCGGGAGATAATAAACCAGTTCCTGGAATGTATAAGGTAAGGATTGTAAGTAAGTAGATAAAAATAGGCTCTTTCTCTAGGGTACTCAATTATGGTTCAATTATATATATAGACGATCAGCCCGCACCATCACAGAATTTGATGCCGATTGACCAAGGATCTACGTACGTATTCGAAATAACGATATGACTAGATCTATAATAGCATAAAAATAAAACACAACGTAGGAAATCGTGATCGTGATATTGGGTATATAAAGAGTGTATTAAGAAATAATTAAATAGAAACAACATAAAGAGAGACAAAACACATTGTGCATGTTATGATAAATATAATGGTTATGTTTAAGATATGTACA
This sequence comes from Coenonympha glycerion, assembly GCA_963855885.1. Lineage (NCBI taxonomy): Eukaryota > Metazoa > Arthropoda > Insecta > Lepidoptera > Nymphalidae > Coenonympha > Coenonympha glycerion. The sequence goes on from OY979635.1 coordinate 901,835, forward strand.
TTTTACAGGATTTACAAAGGAGCCATTTTGCATGTCATTATATTTATAATATGTTATCATTTAAAAATGTCGTAGGTATAGAGGGAGCAGAAATAAACATTTTACAGGATTTACAAAGGAGCCATTGTGCATGTCATTATATTTATAATATGTTTTCATTTAAAAATGTCGTAGGTATAGAGGGAGCAGAAATAAACTTTATACCTTGCAAATGTAAAATTTACAGGATATCAAGGAGACGGCTTTGCTTAAGATATTTTACCTTGTTTATTTCTTAGGCTAAATTCTATTATACCTAGAAATCTGGTATACCTATTCGGATAACATCTGGATTCGAGATAGCACCGGGTAGCAACATTTAGTTATTTTCCTGATATTAAACGTAAAGCGCGGCACAAGTAAACAATAAACGTACATTAGACGGATTTAAACGGTTAAAAGAAAAATAAAACAAATGATGCGTTGTAAAAATTTGGTTTTATGGCTAGCAGAGATAAGACGGTTCTAGGTAAAAGTGCCGAGGGGCAAAGCTGCATTTAATGCTTAACAGATGGTTGGGATCGTATCGAACCCTGGCGAGGTTAAAACAATAGGGACGGGTATCCGTAGGTTAGCGCGTTGTAGGAATAGACAAACGAAATGAGACCGTAGGCAACACGTCATTAAAGTTGATTTTGGAAAAATTAGCGAATTCGAGAGGAAGTTGCGTTAGCTAGTGTTGAACGCAGAGAAATAAACGAAATGAAATGATTTATTTACTGAATATAGTTAACATCTTGGTTCTTAAATTTATATAAATTTAATTAAACAAGCGTTTTATAAATCGTTAACTTGTCAATTTCCAGGCTGATTGTAGACGAAATTACTTAGACGACGTTATCAATCTGTGAGTTATAGACTGATTAATACAGTATATACGAGCGATTTAATTACTTCAGAATATATTTGTACACCACGAAACATACTAAATATTATAATTTCTAAGAAGTAAAAAGTAATTAGTACAAAAGGCGGTCTTATCGCTAAGTGGCGATCTCTGTCAGGCAACCTAAAGATTAGGAAAATACGAAAATCACGGACAGCAGGTAGTGCAAAACTATAATACTTATACCAAAATCCAAATAAGTACACACTATTACAAATACTAGATAACTAAAATAAAAAAATAATAAATTAAATATGAAAATAGTTACAAGTATAAAACGAGTATAGTACATACTCAATACTCAATCATAATTATAATGTATTGTGTAGATTACTGTTAGCGATTCGGGCTTGACAACTTTTGAGCGAACGAGATGTAATAAATTCTATTATGCGATACTATGCGATAGATACACAGCGGTTATGGTTTATTTAGGCCGAGAAAATTAACATCATGAGCGGAATTTCTGAGGTAATTTTGGCGAGAGTACTAGGAGATGGCCGTGTAACGGTACGCCGTTGACTCGCCCTACTGCTACGAAAATTTCAATTAATCGGTGCACAATTAGAAGGCATCCAACGATAAGGCGAAGTTATCGTCCGGGACGGTTAGGCCATAGGACAAAATATTTTAGCAGGACGTCATTGCTTGAAATTGAATGATAAGGAGCTAATAATACCAGACAGGTTATATTGTTTGTGAAGGAGGGCGAAGGCGCTACTTGGTCAAAAGATGTGAGGGAGAGAAGAAAAATTAAAACTAGGTTCCCCACACCGATAATTGAACAGGCGGTTATAGGGATATCGGAGTGCGAAAGGATATGTGTGGCTTATTAAATTTTAACTAGCAATGAATAGAAGCCAGGATGGAGTTGGGAGTTTGCGAACCTTAAACGATTGCTGAGAGGGAGTGCAGTTGACAACGTATAAACTGTCAGTCGTAAATTTGAGGAATAGAAATCCTACTTAAAAAAAAAAAAAAAAAAAAAAAAAAGAAAAAAAAAAACAGTTTACCAATGTAGTAGAATGGCTTTACAATAATTTTATTTTATTGACATATCTACTGATGTATCTGATTAAATTGTAAATATTTTGACTTTAACCTGCGATAGATTACTATTATTAACAACATGTATTGAGGGGACAATATTCTTAATATATATAAATCTCGTGTCACAATGTTTGTCCTCAATGGACTCCTAAACCACTTAACCGATTATAATAAAATTCGCACACCATGTGCAGTTCGATCCAACTTGAGAGATAGGATAGTTTAAATCTCAATTTATCTATTTTGTATTACCCCTAAGGGCAAAACAACGTTTGCTAGGTCAGCTAGTATTATTATATGTTAAATTGCCATAGATTACTAGAAATAAATTGTAAGCATGTACAAGTAGGAATGAATAATAAATAAATAAATAAATGCAAGAAAAGAAATAGGCGTTACGCTACGTGTCAGACTTGTATAAAGGGAAACTTTAGCATGAACACACTGTTTCATGAACTCTAAATGGGTTGGATGATGTAAAAATTCATTATCCATTACCTAAGTTATTTAAAGTATGTGTGTGTGTTTGTATGGTAAGAGTATGAATACATTTATCAATACAAGTATTCTGAAACCTTCCAACATTTGAATTTCTCTGTATACCTAATTTGAGTATTCATAAAACTTAACAATGTGAGGCTGCATAGAGTTATATCTATTCTTTTATGACTTTCAATGAACTCAAAGTATTAAGCCTGAATACTTAATCAAAATAGACTAATTAAAATAAGCTATAATATAGCATTTCCTTTGAAGTCTGGTTGAATTAAAATCGGCTAACCTGAATTATTTTAGACAACGTGGATAAATTGAAGTTAATCCTTAAGTAGCCTTCTAGTTCCTTCAGAACTAATCAAGTAACATTAGCGAGATATGCCGAGCTCATCTGGCTCGTTGCTATATTTTATACACAGAACTGTTCATCGTAGGGATACACTTGAAGGAGAGAGTGTACCTGGTTTTACGGCTGTTATACAGATGGGTCATTAACATGACGGAATAGGTAATATCTGGTTATGGGAACTACAGTTGTATGGAGAAAGGGACGAAGCTGACAGAACATTATTCAAATTTTGATTGGGTTTTATATATATACAAGGTTTCTTTCATGGCTGATTGGCAATCCTCGAATGGCAAAGGATGGGAGCCCGAGATACACGCCCTCTCAATAATTCAGAACTTTCGACCGTAATTTGGCCAAATTACAATCATATCAATTAATAATAAAATCAAAATCCATGGTACCTGGGCAAGCCTAAAAGGCTCTAAAAAAAATTCATGTACCTAGCCTACGGGCATGTGGGAATAATACGCTTCGTAGCGAATAAAATAGAAAGTTCTGAATCTGCCCAAATAATCTGATATCAGAGCCAGTTTGCTGGCGCAGGATTTCCCTAGCTTCAAGGTTCCTTTGGTTCGTTGGTGGATAACCTCTGACCCACTCACACAGCCAGCATCAGTCTCATTCTATTTGATTAATTAAACTCATATCATGTCAACTTTGAATCGACCGAATTCGAGAGTACAACAATGCTATTCCTAAAGCCACATTATGTAACTTCAGTTTTGAGCCTTATTACAAGGAAAAAAAGAAACAAATAGAATGCAATGACTTGCCCTGTGTTGATTTGCCTTGGCGTAATGAAAGAGAATTAACTATAGAATAATAAAAACTCCATTATCTCAACCGAAAGGGATACGGCTTTGTCTCGCCTCCATGCATCTGTCGTTTCATGTTGTAAATAAAATGAAAGTAAATAAAACTAATAATTTCATCCAAGTTATTCAATCATGGTTCGATTAAGTCTAATAAATTAATTAATTAGATCAGGGTGAATCATCACGGAATTTCGATTCCGGCAATCACAAACAAACAAACACAAAGACAAAGTTAGTTCGAATCGCGGACTGAAAGCACGAATCGAATGATTCTAATTAGGTAGTATTTTAGCGGAAGCACCAGTGCTTATTATGCTCCAGTTATCTAGGTCATTGATATTAGGATCTGACTGGCTAGAGCGGGTAAAAGAAGTGGTGAATTCCGGCACTAAACGGACATTGTCGGTTGAACATTTGAGAGTTAGGTTTTGCGTTAGACTGAGTTCAGAGTACTAAGTCGGAAGGGTAGGGGAAGAGACGAATACAGCCGCGATTAAGATGATATTAAACCAACATACTAGGCCAGTTGAGCGTAGCGTGGCGAGTAATTATGTCGGATGATTTGATTGATTTGATTTGATTAAGTTGTGAACAGAGGGAACTTTTACCTGTATTAGACAAGCATTGATAGGTATTACGTTATTGAGTGGGTGGACGAAACTCTTTTGTGGAAAATAGTTAACCGGTATCTTTAGCATATAGGAAACAGGTAAAAGATAACTAGAGTAGTTAGATAACTTATGCGTAATCAGACCGAAGGCAACTCCGAATTGCAGCTACTCACATTCACTAGGAAATGAGACAAGTCAATAAAACTTATTAAATATGCGTGGATCTAATAATAAATGATAAGAAACGCGGAGGTATCGCCATTCACACCTGAGATTTTACAATCCTTTGTTGATTAAATTATATCAGTTCAATTGATTTGAATAATGATATATTTCAGGCACTCTTGCATTATGATTCAAGGAAGTATACAGGATTCTCTTATATGAGAAGTATCTGAGCTTACCATGATTTCCATAACATAATGGTTCAAAGAGGGACATAGGATTCTCTTTAATGGGAAATACCTAAGCTTGCCATGATTTCCATAGCATTATGATTCAATGAGGTATACAGGATTCCCTTAAATGGGAAGCACCTAAGTTTACCGTGGTAACCTTGCATAATGGTTCAAGATAACGTTAGGGCAGGTAGTACAGGATCGATAAGAAAGAAGTAGGTAGTCAATCAAAAACGTGACAGGGTCGCTAATGAGATAGCCGGGCGTATGAAAATAACAAGCACACCTGAATCGAAGTATTATGTGCTTAATGAAGGGAGCCGATTCTTAAAAGTAAACAATAGAGCAGATTAGGCGACAGGCATGATTGAATAAATAGTTAGACTGAACATAGTTAACATTATAACGAAAAGCATAAGTTGGTACAGTTTGATATAGGTGTTCGGGAAAAACTTAAGACTTACAAGTGCTGATATAAGGTTAACAAAGAAGTTCATGAGGTTACATGAAATGCAATTATAGGAGGCAATCTCACATATTAATGTGTACACATCTATTGGCGCATATATGAACAAAGTCAAGGGAAACTGCAAATCAATTCACCTGTCCGGCTATAATTAGAATACTTTATAGAATAGGATTTATCATAGAATTGGGGCAAACAAAGAGCACTTTAATCAAAGACTATAAACAAAGAGATAAGGAAATTGAGGCACCACCGACATAAAACCGGGTAGCCTGAGCTACACAAAAAAAAAAAGGTAAACCGAAGTTGAATAGGTTTATTGCCGTAACGGAAAACAAAATTAAAACGAGCGTGAGAAGTTAGGACTAGCGTGCGTAATACAGAGAGGAAATAGATTTTTTGAACGACCTAGGTATAAGGGACAGGAATATAATAAATACTAGGTGTTTAAATAAATCTATTCGAGGGAGAATGAGATGGTATTTAATATTTCTCACGGATAAAATTATATAAAGCTCTAAAAATTCTAACAAAAAAGCATCCGCAATAGCCATAAATCTGAAAGTAGGTAAAATTCTGTCGACGGAACGGTACTTAAAACTCAAACTTGTAAAACTTTCGAAAAATAAACAAAAAATAGAAATATGAAATCCAAAGCGATTCAAAGCGTTAGAATAAAATTTATGAGGGTTCGAAAATACATTTAAACTATAAAACAAAAGAGGCATGTTCTTAAATTTTAGCAGAGAGACCGAAACCCATAAATCCTTTTTGAAACGAACGTTCGTTAAAATATTATGCGCTGAATGCAATCCAGATGTCTTCCGATAAGGTGAAGTTTGTATAAAAAATTTTAAGAAAGCGTTGCTAACCAATATAAAATATAGAGACAGAAATACTTCGCTGTCTCGCCCTAACACAAAATTAGAATTTAACTCAGAGGCGGGGCAATGAACTAAACCTATCACGTGTCACCGAGCCATCGGTGACCAATTACAATAAAAGACAGAGTGATTTCGGGGCGTATTGTTGCTTGCTTACAGGAATGGAGAACGAGGGAGGGGACGCACTGCGCTCGCGCCGGGAGAGATGCATTCGGGGGCCTACGCTGGTCATACTACGACCACTAACAAGTTACTCGTACCTAATTATTGTACGTTATATTATATAGAGTCAGTGTTAACCCTTTTGCAACTTGTATAAATTAATCGTAAATTCGTAATTCTAAGTCTAAACACTTTGTAATATTTTACTTTGACTAAAATAAAATAGAGTTGTGTTAGTGACAAAGCAGGCGAGACGAGTGTCGGAGATTTTGGTAATGTACTCAATCATTTTATTAAATTATTACTTGAGATAATTTCACAGCTGAAATTTAGAACTTTGATGCTAGAGTCGTAAGACAAATTGTGAGTTAAACATAATGGATCCTGGCACGGGATTCCAGGTCATTCATTAGCAGGAACGAAAGAGCGGAAGACAACCAAGGTCTGGGCTGTTAGGTTTCACGGGCGTGCCTGTTTTAATAATTTTGTGCCTTTTATCGATTTTATATGGAAAGGTTAGGCAAAAATGCACCTTATTAAATATCGCACGCACCACGTGCGATATTACGCGTGTTATCGGTTGTTTTAAGATAATGATGGGCAATATAAACTAAACTCTATTAGTAAACTTGGAATAAACCAGCTGTGAGATTAGATCGGTTATTGTAAATACTTATCTTTAGGCAAGAGTTTATATAATAGAGTATGTGTTTTGTCTCTACCGATGTCGTTGTGTATTATAATGTACCATTTCATTTTGTACTCATGTGTGTATGTAATATTATATTAAGATATACTTACATGATGCCTACAGAGTTTTTTCTTTAAGCGTTGGTTTTCTCTGGATTGGCTAGAATAGGAACAGAAACGCTTGAATCTAGATATCGATGTGACCCATCGAATCTAAATTCTAAATAATTATAAAGTTTCTTTCTCTCATATCAATAAATTTATTTCACTAAATACAGATGATTTAAAGCTCTAATATGTTCATTTCATTTATATAATTCCCTCACGTTCAAGGGTATTCGCTAATGGAGCCTCGTTTAGAATTCAGACTCTAGTTAAATAATAATAAAATGTAACTTTCAATTCTATTACAAGTACATGTGATTAACTAGATCAAAACTCTCCAATATCGAATGTCTTTATGTACCTATATCTAAATCACGATTCATATTTACATTTGAGTGTGCCTAACATGCTTTGAAGTACAGAACCTAGACCTGACAGCATTTATTTAAATTCAAAAATATAGCTAAACAAATTGAATGGCCAGGTGTTCCTTCAGAACCAGACCGGACCTCAATAAAGCCTGAACGTTAATTAATATTGAATTAAATTTGCATAGCAGTAAAGTCAGAGTCTTAAATTGTATTAAAAGAACCTAGTCAAAATCAGCAGGCTACAGTTTTAGGCTAGTTTTATATTTAAACTGCAATTACCGAGATTGAGTGGCGCTTTTGAGGGAACGACACAGCGCGAATGTGGCAGCCGGGAGATAATAAACCAGTTCCTGGAATGTATAAGGTAAGGATTGTAAGTAAGTAGATAAAAATAGGCTCTTTCTCTAGGGTACTCAATTATGGTTCAATTATATATATAGACGATCAGCCCGCACCATCACAATATTATAAGCAATCCCTAACGGTTTCTACGTGCTTGATGCATCGCACCGGAACGCTAACTCGCTTGGCAGTGCGAATTTGCTGGTAGGGTGGTAATTAATCACGGCCAAATCCTCCCACAAGACTCAGACCAAATTAGAAATTCTAAATTTTTAAAGTCGCCCCGAGTCGAACCCGCGACCTCTCTTTAGAATTAGAGCGCGCACTACTGCGCCAGAGAGATCAACAAAACATTATAAAGATGGAAACAATTATTATGGCATATTTGTAATAAACTGGCCTGCAAAAGTAAGTATCACACTTTTCAAGTTAAATTGATACAAAGTGTGATACTTACTTTTGCAGGCCAGTGTAGTTTATTTTTTGCTGATCGTAGTTGATGTTAAAAGTACGTTGTTTAACTTTTAAGACATTTTTTTAATCCAAGTATTTATTATCCACAGGTAATGAACTTCCGTCAACCTACAAAGTTTAGGTAGGTGATTCTGTGTATAGATCGGGTTTCCCAGCTTTTTTACTAAATATTTATGCGAATAAAGTATTTATAAAAATGTATGACACACATTATATAACTTCGAAAAAGATTAGATTTGAGATTTCATCTCGTTGAATCAATACTTGATTTGAGGATTGTTCCTCACAAGCAATCGGGAAGTTAGGTTTCGAATCGCAAGCGAATTTAGAGCTTTTCAAACGTAAAGATACGATAAAAATCCGAACGGATTTCAAAAGCGCAAGACTCAGGTAGTCTTGCGCTTTTGAAATCCTACAATTTTATGCGATAGCAATGCGATATGCAATATGCATTCAACAACATCTTCATTCAGTTAAACAAGCAATCAATTTGAACAATCACGTCAATCAATTTGTCAGGTGTTAGATGAAAATAAATTAGTAGTTACGTTGTTGGAGGGCATTAAATTAGTACATTGATTACTCACTGATGCGAGGTGCGTAATCTAGTTTTCTTTGAAGTAACAAATTTTATAAAATATACTTAATCAAATCATGAGGTTTTAAATTTATAACCTAGTTTATAGTAGGTATGTTATTTTTATTTTAAATCTTTTAATGTACATATATTATAACTCCTTCTTAAATAAATGTTACCTTTAATTAGAAAGCTTTTATGTACCTATGTGCGTAATAATAATTGTATCTTTAAGTAAGACATTTTTAAGGTTTCTAGACTTAATCAAAAAATATCATAAAAAACAAAGATTCGTTGACTGTGATGATGTATCAGATGTACAAAGCAGTGATTTTTTATTTTATTAAGGTTCACAATTTGTAGTGTTAGTTGTAGTGATAGTTATTAATTTCTAAGGGACTAGCTCATGACCCAGTAAATGTTATTCTGCCATATTAATTATTTATCACTTAGTTATTATTTACAGACCTATCGAATATACACGTTAAAATTCTCAAAACAATATGAAGACGTCTCAGAGAAGTAATTTGTGGTATTAGAAATAATGGGCTTTAATTTAGATCTTTTAGGATTTTTTATATGAAATAAATCATATTGATTTTTGATTTGATTAAAACTTTCTGCGCTCCCCATCTACGATGTTGTTGATGATACAATGTCACTCAACGACACGCACGAAAGCTTAAAATGGTTATCATGTAACTACAATATTTATAATATATTTTATCGCTGAAATTGAGTTTTCAGGCTGGTAATGTATAAAATTTTATCATAATATTATTATCAGGTTAAAACCACGCAAAGCGTAAAGTTAAATTTACGTTGGATGAAATGATATTATAATTATAATATATTTCCCCACGGTGCCTCGTCTTGTGGCGAAATGAATAGCAAATTTGATAAAAAACAAATTGAAACGGCTGCAGATTAGAAGAAAATGGTTTAATAATAAAAATATTTCAAATAAGAATAAATTGGTCTTTTTCTTTCAAGAGACTTCAAAAAATTATTAGATAAGGTTTGAGGCATCTAAATTAATTGAAACAAAAAAGACTTCCAGGCTAAGCCAATTCAAACATAGGGATATGAAAAAAACAACCATAGACGCTTGTCTATTGTGTACTTTGTGGCTTGGATTTAAAGTCTACAGCTATATAATAACTGATTTAGGCGTTTAGCACCGGCATTTAGCAGTTTTGTTTTAATTTAATGCCATGCGATGATATAAGGACGCAGCCACACTAACTGGATAGCGCGAAGAGTAACATGACGTCATTGTATATTGCCATTAAAGAAATAGACTCATTAAATTGCTATTCCATTAAAAAATGCAAATAATCCATCTCTGATGCTTTATGGATTATGAATGGAGCAGCCTATGAGTTGTGTCACTCAAGTGTGATGACAAAGGAGCTTATTATGACAATAGAGATTGCAAAACATCCAAACCTTGAAGCACAAAATATATGTGACCTTGAAGGACATTGCGTATGTTTTTTGTCTGCTTTTTATTACCTGACAGGGAGACGTGAAAAGTTAGCGACACGTCATAATTTGAACCATTCAGGCATTGAGATACTATTGCATTCTGGGAAATATTCGCTAATATTGCTATCTAGAGCCGTAGATATAAGCCTCTGTGTCGACGCAAAACTGTGATAGATACTTGCGGATACTTTACAATAATCAAAATTTGACAATTGGCTTCTAAACCTTAAAACTTCTAGTACTTTCTATGTCCATAATATGGGTAGCAAATACGCCGCCTTTATAATATAATTTGCGGGACAAAAACGCAAACAGAGAACGAAAGGCATTCTGAGCTCGCGACTGGCAACCCATTCAGTAAGTCCGCAATTATTGCGTTGGCGCGAGTAATTACTCAGCGCTTATTTGCGGGGCACAATGGACGCTTTTATCTGGCGACGCATTTGTCCAGTTTGTGCATTTTATTTGCTTTGTGCCTTTGTGTGGCGCGACCACTCTCTTGAAAATATTTTGAAAATTACGGCAACAACCTCTAAGCCGGTCCTGGCCTGGATTTTTTCGTCTGAATCCTAGTTAAGTTAATTCGTTTATAGTGTCGACTTTGTTGTCGACTCTATTTACTATTTATCTGCTTTAAAAAAAACTAAAAAATCTTTGGTCAAAAATTTGGTTTGGTTTGGTGGAAAATCAAGACATGACGTCTTGGTTAGGTTAGGTTAGGTTAGGTTAGTTTTTTAAAAATGATAATACTCATTTGCTAGCAGTGAAAAATAGTTTATGTACATAATAATTATTATTATTCAGTTCTTTAAGGATGTCCGATTTATATCGTTGGGGATGTCTATAAAATAACTAGATTCGGCTGATGAAAATGACATTATGATATAAGAAGATTGTTATTTTATCCACAATTTAATCGGCAATAAATTCTGTAAAAATTAAGGGGCAGAATTGGTTGAGTGATGACGATTACAATTAAAAAGATTTTTAATCATAAAAGTGACCTAAAGTAATGAAAACAAGTTATCGATCTTCGCTGTATCTGGTTCATCATGCTATCGATCTTCGCTGTCACCGGTTCACAATAAACTTTGCGCTGGAGCCGCGTTCGCTATCTTGTCGCAAGTACCTAGAAAGGTATAGAGTAGTTATAAACAGAGCAAACTAAATGCATTACTTGACGAATGCGTCCACAGATAAAAGCGGCTATTGTGTGGGCTCCGCGAATGAAAGAGTGAGTAATTAGTGGCGCGGACGCAATAATTGTGGCCCTAATGAATGGATAGGATTTGTCACCGCTTTTCCTTTCTTCCGCATCTTTTGTTGCCAAGGATAGCTGGGAGGTTTGTTTCATTTTTGTTAGCGCCATCGTTTTTGCTACTTCCTCGTTGGCCTAGTTTTGACCACCTGGCCTCGGAAAAATTTCTATCCAGTTATAAAAAAATATCAAATCGCTCTCGCCTTGAGTTTAGGTACTTTAACAGTAACAACTTTTGTCCTACGACTTTACAAAATGTGAATAATCCTTAAATACCTAAGCTTTATTAACGAGCGTTGTGTTCGTACAAATATGCTGTTTCTGTAATGTGAAATGCGCGAAACGGCAGTCAAATGATCGGGAATGCATTCATTAAATCAAAATTAAATGATCGAAATCAAGCGAGAACGCTACGATCAAAATGCATTGTTGAATTTGAAGCCTGGATTTGAATTCTATGTGACTGGCAAACTGCTGAATATTGTGAAATCCGAATTAAGTTTTAAATGATAGATACACCATTAGACTTCGCCTAAGTCATTGTTCAATGTCATGGCGTCAATGCTTGGCCGTGACTGGTTACCATCCTACTGGCAATGGAGATTTAACATTCTGGTGCGATGCTGTGTAGCAACTGATTAGTGATTTTATCCCTATTGAGTTAAATAACACTACAGCTATAAGAGATACCAAAAATACGTAGGTACGAAGCTATTTGATTCCTCGTTCCTGATACGCACTGTAAGGTCCGGAATACCCTTCCAGCCACCGTCTTACCTAAAACTTGGGAATCTTCAAATCAAGAGTAAATTGTCATTTCTTAGGCAAACCTTGACTGTATTTAAATTCCACCGGGGTGATTACAGTCAACCGCTAGCCTATACTTACAACGCTTAAGTAGCGCTCCTTAAAAATGCTCACCACACATAATAAAATAATGTAAGTGTAAAGCAATGTTAAAAAAATAGAGAAATAAAAAACCATTGCTGTCGGTGTGAAGGTATGTCCCAATTCATACTTGTAGTAATGAAACTCCCATATTAATATGCAATTACTTGGAACTTTCTTATAATACTATAAATTACATATTAAACGGGGTTGAATTGATACCAATTCGAATATGCTGAATATTATTGAAATAAGTAAAAAGAAAAAAAATATCGATATATTTAAATCTTTTAGATGAAAGTTAAGTGATTTCTGATAGGATTGAACGATCGCAGAGGGAAAATCCACAATTAATCACAATGAGATGAATCAAATGTAATCCCAAATGCCAAGAATTCTGATAGGAGATAGGCTTTCGCTTTCCGAGAAAATTAATTTGTGTTTCATTGAACGAATTCCCAAACCAAATGAGGTGACTTCAATGTATTATGTTAAGATGGTTAAAGAAGTAATTTTATTTTTGAGGAATTATTAGCATTTATATGGTTCTAAATATTATTAAATTGAAAACTTAGTAGGTAATCACTTAGCGCAGCACATACTTATAAGTTGGATACTTATAATTGCCGTATATTATAGTTTATTGTACACCACAATAAAAACACAGGACGAAGTACAAAAATAAAAATTCAAGGAAAGATTTTTTTATCTAATTTCGTCAATACATTTTAGCATCGTAGGCTTATGGCAATGAGTTAAGCATCTATGTTTTTCCATAAAAACTTTGGTCGAAAATACTCATTTACTTCATATTGGTTCCTAGTAGCTCCAAATCTGATAAAATAAAAATAATCTGATAAAATAAAAATAAACTAAAAATAATCTTTCGGAAACCAACATGAGGTGAGTGGGAATTTTTGAGAAAAGTTTTTACCAAAAACATGTAGATGCATAAACGTTATGGTCGCTAAACTCATTGACATTAACCTAGGATATATTTATATTAGTTTACTATTTGTGAAAAACTAAAATAATTGGAATGCCGTGGACAACTTGGGTCGAAACCCCTTAAGGCGCATTTTCACTAGGCGACATGTCGCAGATACTTGTCGCTCGACATTCACGTAGTTTTTCTCTGCAAAAGTTGTGGGACAATGTCCCGCGACATACGACTCGTTCACATTGTCCAGTGGTGGTCAGTATGTCGCCCGAGGAAGTAGTGTTGTTCATTGCAGCTTACCACACTACTGCCGTTTTCGGAACACAAAGCGACACACGTTCTCACTACTCCCAAGCCATGTCCGGCGACTGTCGAGAGACACGAAAGTCGCGCGTGTCGACGCTCGCAGACCATCGGCTTGCGACAAGTTGTGCGACACGTAAATGTCCCGACGTCGAACGATGTCGGGCGACACGTGAATTTAGTGTCGAGCGACAGAGTCGCGCATCAAATGTCCCCTAGTGAAAACTTGCGCCATCCCATCCCATATCTCTCTTCCCTCTCTTTTCCCAAAGGCTAAATACATACATACTACGGAAAAAGCGACAAAAATTTTGGGAATATTGCCCTTGGAAAGCGGCTTATAATATTTTAAAAATATTTTTGATTTATATTACGAGTACCTTTCCTACTGTACCGTTTAAATACAGACTATATTCTTGTTCGTAGTGAAGAGACGAAAGAAGTTTTCAAGTATTTTCATAAAACATAAAGTAACGAATTTAAAAGGTAAACTCACAGAAGTTGGGCTAAAACGTAAACTTAAGTTAGACTGAAGGCTATGACTACAAATGAGAACAAACTTAAACCAAAGCCTGCTCTGTGGACCGACTTTAAAGCGAGGTTGTTAAATATATGTATGAAATAATGCCTCAACTGGGACGCCTGAAGTCGGGGATGATTTTATTAAAGTGTATGATATGTAATGACATTAGGTACAGTGCGAAATGGCTTTCGTACAAAATGGGTTGTATGATGTTTAGAATCAGATAAGAATAAAAGAGAAACAATAAGGAGAGTATTTTTTTAATATTATGAATGTGAGTTTATGAGTGTTTTGGTAGTTATCACTCCGCCACACAACAAATTCTGACGGAATTGTCTTGGCTTGGAAAATTAACAAACTACTTTTTATCCGATATAAATGAGCTCGGGATATTCATCTTAAACCCGCGTGGGTAATATTTAGAAAAGAATAAATTATGTACTACTAATATTTATAACTAAATTATTTATGACAAAATTACCTATTTATAGCTCAAACATCCTGTAACTTTAGTAAGTATCGACTAATTTTTTTAAAGTAGGTACCTTATATTATGTAAAGGCAAGAAGTATTTTCAGGATTTAAAGTAGAAGCCATCGGTTTAATATTATTACGAAATCAACGGTTCACGGTTTAATTTACGACTGCAACGTTTAATTAGGTCCCATAAAGCGAAATCATTATATTGCGAAATTAGTGACATGCATGATAAATTTAATTTCGTGAAACTAGTTGTAGGACTTGTGAAACTGGTTTCGTAGTGTCGCGAAACCTTCAGTATCACTGAAACCATGGTACCATCGGCATCGAAGCGTTTTCGCAATGCATAATGTTGTTAAACACATTATTTTGTACAAAATAAAGATAAGGCTTTCCCGAAAGAAAAGACTAATGTGGATTTGAGAGTAGATATCAAGAAAACAGCTAGGACCAACGCAGTTCATCTCGGGATTGACTGATAAACATCCTGAAAGCTATCAAAACTATTTTCGCGACACTAGTTTCGTCTCATTTATGTTTTGAAATTAGTTGCATGACATTATTAGTTTTATCAAAAAATGCGCACGGCACAAAACTAAATTAGTGTGATGAAATTAATGCATGAATAGTAAAATTTGAAGTTTACACGTGAAACTGTTGATGAAACTAGTGTCGTGAAAGTAATTTTATGCCACTAATTTCGCAATGTAAGCCCTGCTTAAGCTTTGAGGATTTCCAAACTCTTATTTAGTCAATGGTGCCTATAGAAAATTAAGGAAGATTTTAAAAGGAATCTTAAAGGAATAAAGAGAGGATCACACAAAACACATAGGTACCTATAACATTTCACTTTTAAAATTTCAGTAATTTCCGTTATTTTTCTTACACTTTCGTAAAGTAAATGTAAATCTACAAGCTGTTTTATTTTTTTACCTACTCGATGAACAGGTTAATTCAATCTACTTGTATATGTATTTATTATTCAAGGATTTAATAATAATATTTTGGCTGGCAACGAATATACATTACAGCACCCGCTAATCTTCAAAGTTATTAACAATTTTTGCTGCGTCACCCTTTTTAATATAACTGAGGGTAGCACGAAAATTAAATGTGTAGTGTAAAAATAACAATAGAGCTGTGGAGGCAATATAGAGAAGCCCTAGTGATTATAACATTCATCAAAATAATTTTATTAGAATTTGATATAGAGTTTGTATGAATTCATCTCATTACTAAAATTACTCTTTGTTTTATACTGATAAAATATAAATAAAGAGTACCATCGGAAACCTATTTACCCAATAAAACTTTTCACAGTCCGTTTGTATGACTTCTACAATCTGCTGAACTTTACGATGGTACGGAACTGTACTTGTGCGAGTTCGAAACACACGGCCATTTTTTTAAATGTATGGCCATGCTTCAGTGGCAATTGATTTTGAAATTTTTTTCTTTAATGATTTTTATTATTGTTTATGAAAACATTAACGTGAAGATAAAAAAATCGAGAGTAAGGTTCAGAATAATAATTAGTTTTTGAATGAACAAGGAGTGCAGAAAGCCAAAGTTATTAAAATACTTTAACTTAAAAAAAAGTAATGCCTTTTTAAAATCGAAGTGAAATATAATTGTTGCAATGAACAAAGACAAAAATAGAGAGTTTTAACTACCAATAAAACTTACCTATTATTTTTTCAAAACAGTATCCGGAATCCATCTTGAGTCAAACATCGTGTTTTCTTGCCGGAAACCAGCTTATATCTTACCCCTCCGTGCATAGCGCCCTCTGATGCATCCTGTGTAACTTGTATAAGCACCCTGTAATCTTTCGTCATTATAGAACTCGAGATGCACCAGGTAGACCTTACCTGGATTCCGGATACTGTTTTGAAAAAATAATAGGTAAGTTTTATTGGTAGTTAAAACTCTCTATTATTATTTCGTGACAGTATCCGGAATCCATCTTGAGTGATGTGTTTGTTATCACCTGGTGCTGCGAAGCGGGCGCTATAATGTGTGTTACTTAGAATGAAGTAATGATGATCAGTATAATCTAATTTAGCATTAATAATAATATTACTTATTGTTTAGATATAACTTTATAATACAGCATTGAAATCTATGAGAAGAACAAAATATTACGATAAAAATAGTTATCATTAGCTTAGGGAGTATTGAATTGATTCCCAAAACGAATAATTTTAGGCGAAACCAATAAATAAGGTTGTCAAATTATTAATAGACTATTTAGAGCGTGGTATAAGAGGTATGATCAGTTTATGGTATGAATAATCCTTCGGCAGCTGTAGGTTGTAATATTAAAACCGACTAAAGCTACTAATTTTCAAGCTACTAATTTCGCAAAGTTTAGTCTCCCAATTTGAAAATGATATTGCTTGTGAGACCATTTGCGATGTTGAAGCTGACGCTGCGACAGCATTTAGCACATTAGCTCCGACAGGTACATTGCGTGGTGTTTAACGTCCCATACTATGCCGAGAAACTCGAGGCATTGCGGCGGGTCATGCACAGATGTTTCGAAGATTTGATTTGAAGTTGTGCAAATTGCAATGCTATAGCTGTTGCTGAAATGCCTTGCATAATGCATGGCACTAAAGTTCCAAGAATGACTTGTGTAGCGTTTCGCGTCTCATCTTATTCTAATGAGTTTGGACTCACGTTGCGTCGGAGTTAGAAAGATTTCTTGAAGTCGACATTCTAGCTAGCCCAATCTTTGATGAACTTATCAGATGCAGACCCACAAGCTGAACACAGAACTAGTCTCCTTATGTATTTAAAGTGTAACAAGCTTGATAACGAAACAAGATAAAATCCTCTTTACTGTAGTATTTAAGAGAATGAATAATTTAAATGTTAACTGTATGTAAATTATTATTTTTAAATGATCAGTTGTAAAATAATACGGAATAAAATTAAAATCTGACGTGATTAAGAACTAATAATCTGCATGCAAAGGTACTATACTCTTGTAATATAATCTTGTAACAGTTTAAGATCGATAAATGAATATGAATATGAGGTCATCAATGACATGAAGTTAACAGTAAAAAACCGACAGCGAAGCCTACCTCTTCAAGTTACGAACGTCGCAAAGCTTTGTCTCACCGTTAGAGATTGAAGTTGCTTGAGAGACCCCTGTTGCGATGCGTAGCTGTATAAGTATTGTAATGCATATGTCAGTCATTGTCTAAGACAGAAATTGTTTTTAATAGAATATGGTTAAATAAAAAATTTTGATGATGAATCAGCGTTACTTGGTCAAATAGATAGATTTTGAATATTGACATTTTATAGACGGATCACGGAAACGATGATTTTTTTGCGAAGCTGCGGCAGATAGCGTGCAATTTGATTGTAGTCTTCGCTAGTTTGACAATAACAGCTCCTGCTCCTATTCGGTTCCATGTGTGCAGGATTCACAATCGTGTACAGGGGCTGTAAGGCTCTGTTCTGATCATCTGCTTTCCTAAACACTGTCCCATTTCAGAGCAATTATTATGTAACTTCCGCTGCTCAAGTAGCTGAGCATTAGCATGCAGCGCTTCTGGTGGTAAAATGCGTTATGGTGTTGAACGTCCTGATCATCCATTGAGACGTACCTTTGTACCTCATAAGCTGTTTTCGGCGCAAAGAGGTCTATTTCTGGCTTGCCCCTGATCTGAAATATGACTGCTGTAGGTGCTGTAGTTTCAGATGCCACGCTGTGTAAACCTTCTGCTGAGACAGAACGTCCACTTCCGCTTCGTTTCTGTGCTTGGAAGTATTGAGCTATAAGATGCACGTTATTTTAACCAGAAATGATAAAAAAAAAGGTCGATGCATTTGCTGGAGAAACTTAGGCGAAGACTGTGCGGATGCCTGCTTGAAGGAGTGGGCTTTCTGCAGCTGATGTTGCTAGTGTAGTATCGCTGCGTACTGTCGAGGATCCAGTAATTTGTACGTCACCGAACTGCTCTGCTCGGACAGTATTGTAAGCATTCGTCATTCTCCTATGGGCTAGAACCACTACTCAAATTCTGAGCTCGCTAGTAGGGTAATGAATAGTCTGCCAATGACTGGAATGTAGTAATGGTTAATCGGCAGATGTCGGCTGTAGTTTTGCAGTGCTCGACAATGAAGCCTACCTCTTCAAGTTATGAATGTCGCAAAGTTTAGTCTCGGCATGAGAGATTGATGTTGCTTTAGAGACCACTGATGCGATGCGTAGCTGTTGTTGAAATGCCTTGCGATAGCGTTTAGGCACTTCGGCTCCGACAGGGACATTGCGTTGCGTTTTAAGTCCCAGGCAATACCGAGGAACTCGAGGCATTGCGCCGGAGCCAGCACAGACTTGAGATTGTTCAGCCCAATAATCGCAGTCTTGATAGTGAAAGTAATCTCGACTCGTAATAGATTGCTATTGAGTGATTGCGTTGGAATGTAGAAGAGATCATTCGTCAGCCGTCGGCTATAGTATTGCAGTGCGCGACAGCAAAGCCTAACTCTTCAAGTTACGAACGTCGCAAAGTTTAGTCTCACCATTAGAGATTGATATTGCTTGAGAGACCACTGTTGCGATGCGTTGATGCTGCTGAAATGCCTTGCGATAGCGTTATGGCACTTCGGCTCCAACAGGGACATTGCGTTTGCGTTTTGTGTCCCAGGCAATACCGAGAAACTCGAGGCATTGCGTCGGAGCCAGCGCAGACTTATGATTGTTCAGTCCAGGAACCACGTCGTAGAAGATATGCTCTACCTGAATTGATAATGACGCAATCGTCTTGGGTGCTGGTGCAAGATCGAACGGTTAAACAAGTCCTCCGAAGTAGGCGATGTTTGTGCGAACTTCGATGTTAATTGCTTGAAATCAGCGATGCGGAGCTATGTATGTACGCGAAATTAGGTTTGACTCAAATCTGTATTCGCCATCTAGTAGTCTTAAGGAAAGCTCAGTACATGAAAGCGACTAAAGAAACTAAACAGCTTTACTAGTTTGTTAAATTGCCTCAGGTCTACGATTGGGCAAGATGTCTGGTCTGGTTTGAGCACCAGAGAGAATGTTGAGAGTAAGTGGGGATGCTCCTGCTCCAGTACTGTTGCCTCCAATATCTTGTTCAATTTGTAAAGACACATCGCGAGTAGTTTTAGTGTCTATCACAATATTAACGAATTGGAAAAAGGACCAGTGATAATATCAGTGGCGGCTGTAGAATAAATGGAATGCGCGCGTAGTTAACGGTTTGATACGTTTTTAACTCTGCACTAGAATTAGTCAAAAACACTTGATTTTGTTTATAAAGCAGCCTCCGTAAAATAATCGTTAGCCATTGCTTCGCTTGCTTTCAAGTAAAAATTTTTTGACAAGGGATCGTTTACTAGTATAGTAGTAGTAGTTTAGGGTTAGAGTAGGTTTGGTTACGTGTCTTAGGAGTTGGGCGCAAAGAAAAAGTTACTTTGACTGCCCCCTCCCCCTCTTTTCACAAAAGCTTCGGACTGGACTAATGCTTACATATAGATTGCAAAGTATTTAATACGAAAATTAACTTCGATGAAAATTCTTAGCAGTATGATTTAAAAGAAGTTTACGGCGTTAAATGATAAGATCAGTTTTCATGCCGCATACCAGTTACAAGTAGGTACTTGTTAATTATTTTAATGTAGGTACACAAAGAAATAGCATTTGAACCTTGTCAATCAAGAAATACGGACTCAAGGATTCTTCGGAATCACTGTCCAAATAAACTAAAATAATAATATGCTAAGATTTTTGACGAAGCAACGATTTCTTTTTAGAGTCGCGGCCACAAACCTTTAATTATTTTACTTCAAGTTATCCGAATCCGGGGTAGTACAATATTTTAGGAAAACGAAACAATTTGGTACCCATAATGAAACATGTTTTTCATTTTGTAAAGTACCCTCCAGTTGGCCGCTAAGCCAGAACGTATCCATTACGTAAATTTTAATTTATATGTACAGCTTTCTCTATGTTTTTTGATACTGGTTAAACACAATGCTGGTTATCGAATAGAAATGAATTTGAAATATACGTAACTCACGGTTCGCGAATCCCTCGATGTCTTCCACTCCAACACTCACCTCCGAAACTGGAACTCGGTTATGGAGAACGCACACTTATTTTTAGGATTCACTTCCTGACATACACTTTGGTTCTCCATTTACGGAGAGGTTAAATATACAAATTTAAAATATTTAAATAAGTAATTATAATAATAATTATTAATTTATTAATTATTAATTAATTAAATTAAAATAAATTTAAGTTTTTCGCAAAGGAATATTAAGACTGCTGGCATATGAACGGCGCGAAAAACGACGCTATAATGACGAAAGATTACAGGGTGCTTATACAAGTTACACAGGATGCATCAGAGGGCGCTATGCACGGAGGGGTAAGATATAAGCTGGTTTCCGGCAAGAAAACACGATGTTTGACTCAAGATGGATTCCGGATACTGTCACGAAATAATAATAAACTAATATGAAGCCTGAAACCCGCCAAGAATTTTAATTTCCTACCGTGTAATAATATGATGTAAGTGGGAACAAAGCATGGGTGGAATAATCTCACAAACTGGGTCGAATTACGCCAGCAGAAGTGTTTTATTAAAGTGCATTTTATATGAAAGTTCTTTGTAATGTGTAAGGTTTCGTGGAATTGCTGAATCCTTTCAAAATAGCTACGTTATTGATTTTATGAAGGAGACTACGAAAATTCTAGATCTACAATTTGTATAAGAATCCAAACTTCGCATTTTAATTAAGCCTGCCATACATATGTGACAAATATCATACTGACCTTTTTACAAGTGCCTGTATTAGGTCTATGTGAAGTAAAGATATTTTGAATTTTGATTTTTTTTGGACTTTGTGAGCTCGCCAAGTCATTTGTAGGGTTCTGTACAAGTGAAAAAGACGAAGCCCCGTTTTATCATCCCTTTTGAGTCTGTCTGTCCGACATTTACATTTTTTTCTCATGAATAGTTAGTAAGTTTGGAGTTGATTGACTGATTTATCGAATAATAATGACCCGCAATGGTTTCGTACATGTACAAAAAACTAAACCAGATATGATAAAAATATTTCTCAGCGTTTTTAAAAATTAATGTTATCGACACAAATAAAAAAAAATAACATAAAACAACTATTGAAATTTCCGATAAAAATATAAAATAATAATTAATCAAGTGCGAGTCGGGCTCGCGCACTCAGAGTTCCGTACCTACTATCAAGACCAATTCTTACCAAAGCGTCTCTGTCCACCAAATTCAAAAAAGTTTACTCTTTGGGTACGGAATCCTAAAAATGGAGATTTTGGAGCACCTTTTGGGAAATCTTTCCATCGACAAAATTACGACGACATTACGACGACACGACGACACGATCCAATATTATTTTACGGACGAAATCAAGCTCGCTATTAGCAATGAAAATTTCCAGTTCACCGCCCCACTGCGACCGATGTTAAATGATTCGTAATTATTGTGTTTACACCTACGTTTTGTAAATTAACTGCTATGGACTTTAGTTTATTTATTGGTTTAAATTATCGAGAGTTACCGTATTTTCTTGCCTAGATAAATAGGTAGTCCAAGTGTCGATAAAACAATATGTTGTATTTTCCTTTAACGTTTTAATACGTTTCTACAATTTGTCAAGAACAAAACCTATACAATATATATTTCATTCATTCAACCTACATTCATTTTTACCAATTTGGTATGGAACCCTACCTACATACCAAATTGATAAAAATGGAAGCCTCATTTTCTCCATCCATCCGTCGTCCGTCTGTCACACTCGATTATTTTTATTTCATGAAACATCATGAAAATAATATACTTATTTTAGACGTCTAGTTTAGTTTGTTAGGCAAAATTGACACCACCATAGAACATATCAACTATGCTTAATAGATAAAACAACTACCTCTCAAGGCACAGTAGTCGCGCGCTGAATTAGAGCAAGGTCTCGGGTTCGACTTTAAGGAGGAGTCCGGGGTCTATGTAAAGTTAGATGTTATCGGAATTTACCTGAAAATCCCTATAATGGCGGCAAATATTCTCAAATACTTGTACCTATATACGATTCTCAAAGCTTGTATAATATATTAATTACTAATTGAATACGTAATGCTACAAGCCAGGTATTTGTAGAATATTAATAATCAATACACCCACCTCATTAATTAATTAATTATGCATCAATTAACTAATCCACGTCATCAAAGGTAAGATAAACCCCGTTAATTGCACGAGGGTGTTCTTAGTTCTTATCTCTATTGCTGAAAAGATTAACGACTTTGATAAATCACCTAGACACAGCAATCTACCCGAAACTGTTAGAGTTAACCCTCCATTTGGAAGATAAGGTATAATTGACCCCTTTGATTGAAAAATTGTAATAATTGATTTTGTAATCTAATGGATAAAACTACTTTTTACAAACTTTTATTTAGTTTCACCCGTCTCGATGTTTGTTTGTCTATAACCAAAACTTGCAAGTTAAAGATTCCCAGTTACCGATCAAGTTGAAAATTTGCATGGATATGCAAAATTATTATGACATGGAGCTGACCTGATGATGAATAGGGAAGGTGCCCACCGGAACTCGGCAGTTAAACCGACCCAACCTATTGAACTTGGGCTCGTCTAAATTGTCTTGACGAGTACTTTGGTTTATTTTTCTATATTCTTCTCAGCACCAGACTCTTGTGCTGAAATATTTAAAACCTTCTTTATATTTTTTTAATGATTACTTGTTATTCAGTTGTTTTATCTATATATATATATATATATATATATTTGATTACCTATAATGAGACATAACATCGGTTGCTATACACCTTTACGAGTTTATGCAGGGTCAAAGCAATGTGATATGAGATGAGACAAGACTGAAAAGGCTTTTCAATCTATACAAACTATTGACTCAGCTTGACCTTTGGGAAATTACTGTCTATACAACCCTAAGCAAGCAATTGCTTAAAGGTAAGCTAGTTAAATATGAGACCTTTGAATAGGGATGTTCAAAGATTTCTCTGTACAAAGACGATATAAAATTTTATTATTAGAGTATGTATCAGTAGGTGCAGATGTTATAAATTACTATCTTTTTTGCCATATAAATTATTTCTCACTTTGGGGTTTTCTCAAAATTACCGAATAAACACACTTTTTTCGAACTCTCGAAAAACTCGAACTCGAACACGTTTCGTCGAAGTTTTGTTACTTAGCTAGAATTTACTTTATTAGTTAACTAAAAAATTATATTAATATTACAATTGTTTCAAATGAAGTATCCGGCGTTTAGGTAGAGAAGGAGTGCAGAAAGATAAATTCGGGCAATTTTATGACAAATGAACCCAAAGATGTAATAAGATAGATTTTAACAGTTCAGCAAAAATTTTGGCACAAAACGATGTCAGTTCTACCGCTAGTTAGGTACTTCTTACATAAAGTGAGAGCCGACGCCGCTCCTTGCGTGATCAGAATCCGAAATCAGAGAACGTGTTATAATTCGGAAAGTTTTCCGGAACCTAACTAGGTTTCCGCGCGTTCCCAGTTCTTACTGAATCGATTAACATCCGACTCGCTCGCTTTGAAATAGTAATAACTTCGAAGGCTGTATAAAATGAATGAAGTTAAATTGCATTCGTAGGTATGAGTATGAACGAAGCCACAGTGATATAAAATTCTCAAAAATCACCTTTCTGCAAAAATCATCTTCTTTTCCTTTCTTTTTAAGGTTCCATACCCAAAGGGTAAAAAGGAACTTTATTACTGAAACTTCGCCGTCCGTCCGTCCATCCGTCCATCTATCACCAGGCTGTCTCTTGAATTCTTCTTACGGATGCAAGCTCTATAAGTAGTTCCAGTAGGCTAGTTCACACAGGCCTACGGACACACAGATAAAATCTTTGTAAAAGCTTACTTGTGGCAATCCTATCGAGGTTATAGAGGGCTTATATTCTGCTTCTTTAATATATATAAATTACGCGTCGCTTTGTCTGCGATGGTCTTCAAAACTACTAAACCGATTTTAATCAAATTTGCACACAGTATGCAGTTTGATCTAACTTAAAAGATAGGATAGCTTAGATCTCAATTTATTTATTTTTATATCCCTAATGACAAAACAATGTTGGAGAGGTCAGCTAGTTTTTTTAAGAAGGAGACAAGCAAGACGTTCATTGGAAGAAAATTTGATCAACCAATGGTTTCACTTTCACGCTACAAATTACACTCGTGCGTCGTATGTGATTCAATGATTTGTTGACGTCATCAATCTTTTCAGCATCGGCTCAGCGCAAAGCCGTTCCATTAGCACGGCTTAGCGCTTGCGATGACGACAATAATTAATTAATTAGTCGCCCGTGACGTCACCACACACTGTTATTGGCTGCGAACACGATTGATAGGTATTGATGTGGCGTCATCAGCTGCTACTCATTTATGTCTTCGCTGGAGTTGTTGCCTGTGGTATTCAAGCGGGGACCAAGGGACATTCAGATTCGTTTCCCAGCTTGGAAGGGTAGAGATTTTAATTAGGGTTTTTTCGATCAAAGAATAATGAGCCGAGCAAGATATTAAACTAATGCTGAGCGATAAGCCTGCCCACGTCGGATGTAGTGCTTGTCAATATTTTGTACTGCAATTATACCCGGTTACAATATCTGTGGACCTGGCGTCGATAACGTCACGTCGTGTCAGCGCTCTGATATGGTGCGCAAAACAAGGCGCCGGGGCGAGCGCGGGGAGGTGAAAGGAGAAACGGGAAGGGGGTACGCATTCCAGTGAGGTCCACAGATATTGTAACCGGATTGTACATACCGCACACTGCACTGCAGTCATCATTCTTAAGACATAGTTATCGGCGCACTCGCACACGCGTATTCCCTACCCAAAAACTAGCGCAGTGCGCTACCCAAAAACTGCGAAGTCTGAGATTGTCTACGACTATTGACAATTAGTCCACGTCATACGTAGACCAGTGACTACAGCGAAAAAACTCCGCTACATAATCGTGCTCATTGCCCATAATCGTCTATATTTACCGTCCGACTGTCGCCAACTTTTTAGAATGTTTATTCTACTGGGGTGTGATTCTACAAAATATAAAATTGTACATCGGCCAACCATCGACGGTAACCATAGCAACGCATGCTATAAGTATTTTTGCAGGATCAAGGGATCGTTGATGGACTGCATTAGACACGAAAAAAATTGCCGAATTATGCAGCATAACATGCATAATCAAATAACTATTCATTACTCCTTAATGATAATATCTGTGACTATAATATCCAGTCCGTTGCACAAACAACTCGAACAACTCCGCCCGAAGTATGCCAGTCGCGAGCGTTCGGTGCACAAAGTTACGTAATAATATCTGAAACATGCACAAGTCAAAGGGAAAATTTGAAATTCCACGCCCGCTCTTGAGACGCCGGGCCATAAATATACAGATAACCATAAACAAGATATTGCGGTTACCGCACGGAAATGTTCGGAGCCGTTTCACACGTATACCTCTTACAGTGCTACGTGTTCTGATAGCTTACATGTCTTGAAATATTTGAGACGTCTTTAGCTTTGACCTACTAGAGGCCCTGACTCCTTCTCCACAAGTACAAAGTAGCTCAGTGTGCATTAAAGAGGGCTATATTACGTGTTTCTCTGATGCATAGAATCCGCATCAAAGACTTCTAGGAGAACTGAAATAACTGACATAGACTAACGAATTTCACACAGCCGAACGCTTAAGAGGCCTGTGAACTGCGATGTCTCCATTAATGCAAATTACTAAATCATTTGTAATTCGTGTATATTTAGATCATGTTGTGGTGTTGTTCGGATTCATATAGTAATAATCTATGCTCCTGGCCATATTTGGTTCGGAAATACTTCTTTAAAACAAAATAATAATCAATTTTGATCAAAATTTTTATAACTTTGGTAGAGTTCCGTAATACCAAAAATTATGAAAGAAAATTTGTAACTTTCTTTATTAACTGGTGTTTTTGTGCTCCTGAACTAATGCGACGTGAGATAGTGTTGTTTTTATTACAAAAGAAATAAGCAGAAAACATGTCTCCTTTGACATAAAGCAAAACTAAATTCGTTTACAATTTCGTTTAACAACAGCATTTCGGAACCAGATATGGCCAGGAGCATAGATTATTACTATACGAACCCGAATAACACCACAACATGATCGAAATATACACGAATTACAAATGATTTTGGTATTACGTTTGTATGGGAGACATGGTAGTTTACAGGACTCTTAACGCTAAGCGGTGCCTCTTTGTCGACTAGGGTTAATATAGTCTGATGAATACTTTGTATATATGAGAAGAATCATGTTCATTTTTTTATACTTACTTTTTTTTACTCAGTTCATAGATAACAAATTTCACTGACCGGCAGCACGTTGTGACTTACTTTCCAATTTAGTATGATATGGAGTAGGCACGGAAATGTGAGAAGATTAAAAAATAAGATTCTCTCAGATTTCCGAGCACGCAGGGCCCGCGGGCGCCTTGAGTGTCTGGCACTGACGTCGTTCTGGGTATCCTTGCCAAAAATGTTATTACGATACCCTGTTCCTCTAAATTAAATTTTATTTTATTAGAACCCAAATCGTGTGCCCGTTGGGATTTATCAGGAAAGGAAAATATCCGAGTTCTATATATGATACATCTCCTAACCTTCCTTAGTGGCAAACTTTAGAACACTGATGATTAAAAAATTGCGGGATACAGAATAGCTATTAAATTAATTGTATCTATCAAAAGCTAAAGGAAGTAAGTGTTACCCGTACTTAATATTGATTTGTGACTTAAGGATAAATGAATGTACCTAGAGTAGGTATCTATTGCAAGTTCTTTTCTCTCTAAAATCCCAAACTAGCCAGTAGGTACTACGGAATACATAATAGTACTAAAGGGTAAGACAGTAATATTGTCGATTATAAGAACGATAATTCAGATAATGCTACAAACAAAGACACCTATACTATAGACCTGGCGGACCGCACGAAAAAATGTCGCCAGTTTATGGGAGCAAGAATGACTATTTTCACCTCCCCTGGCGTCAGTAGTCAGTAGACCGCGGTCCCCGCCACAGATAATGACGCTAATAGCACGTTTCTATAGAGACGGTTTCCGCCATAGAAGCGGGAAAATGGAATATAACTTATTTGGAAATTTAACTAAAAAGCATCAAAATGCCTAATTGCATTGTAAAAGGCTGCAAAAATTGCAGTTTTAAATTTAAAAAGGAGCATGGGATAACGTATCATCGGTAAGTAACATCTAGTAATATTACATGAGTTTGTTGGAATTAAATTATTATGTACTTAGTACTTACCAATTGTAAATGGCAGGGCAATAGTTATAACCACATGGAGGAAGTACGTCCGATTCCCGAACAAGGTTACCTCTACAACCTGTGCAGTATTGCAGGCAAGGTAACCACAGACATAGATAAAAAAAAAAAAGTTTTTCGCTGGAGTTTCCACAGATGGGTCAACATTTTCTTGTATGAAGAAGGTTTACGTAAAATGTTCGGATGGGCGTATCTTGATATTTGTATCTATTGCTACAAATCAATTTCTAAGCAGTGTAATTAATATACATGAATACGTAGTTATAATTTAAAATTAAAATCCAACCAAGAAATGTAAAATAGCGAAAGACGATTTCGAAAAATATTCTGAAAGTAAATGAGACATTCGATTTGCAATCGCAAGCAATCCCGACCTTTTGAAGCGTGAGTGAATCGATAAACGCTCGTCGAGTGTCAAAGGCTGGCAGGCGGCGGTAGGCCGACGATCTCTGTGAAGTAGTCTTTACTCCTTTGATTAGGTATATAGTAGCTTTACTCTGAAGTTGCCAAGTGCATAGTCAGAGAAAATTGTGGCAACATTGGTTTTAGATGACGGAAAAGCTGGCTCGTTTATTGCGCAACGAGTCAGTCTAGCTGGTAGCCAGACAGAAACCGAAACGCGCGCAAAACCGTGAATTTTTCCGGAATAAAAATTAGCCTATATTTCATTACCTGGTATAATCTACAGCCAAATCGGTATAGTAGTTGCAGCGTGAAGGAGAAGCAAACATGCGCACAAACTTGTGGACAAAAATTGTTGGTAAACATATATCTTCAAAACTTGTTGGAAAGTCCTTCCGGGTGGTTACATCGATAGTGTTAGATATCCTGACGCTTTGGAGTTGCGACGCCTTACTTTGTTTCCACTTGAAGGGCATTTATGTAGAAAACTCTGTTATCAGTCAGTCTGCCAATACAAAGACCCTGAAAATAGCTAAGACAGGAAAATATTTAGTTTATAACAGTATGATTCATGTTTATGTTTCATCAGAGGAAATTTACCATAAAGGATTTTAGTTCACATTGAAATTTTGAAGTGAGTTTATAGTTTAGAGGCGTCGGATTCCTGTTTATAGTCTAGCGAGATACTATAGAGTCTGAAATAATTAACGGCGAGTATAATGAATCTCCCGCGGGGCATCAATCCGTATGTCGGATATAATATTTCAGCTCCACGAATGCATTGTACGGCAAGTTTAATATGCACTTTAATGAAATTCCACATTCAGTTTAATCCAAGATTAGTTCGTTTCTCTCGATTGATTTCACATTGTTAAACTCACTACGCCCACATTCACTCTTTGGCATTGATTCTGAACATTACACTCTTGATTATTTTATCCCCACAGCAAAAAGCGGGGGGGTGGTTCTTTTGTCTTTCAGCCACTGTTTGTGGCATTTGATTTGGTTGCAGTTTTTTTATATGAAGATGAGCCGATCCGATAGTTGTTGTCTTGCGCTCTATAAACCATACAATAGATTCATTCAAACACACATAAAAATAATCTAAATCAGTTGAATTGTTTTCGAATTTAAGTAAAATTAACTTATGGCGATTGGTTTTTTCAGATTGACCTCATTCCTGAACTCGTGAACATTTTGGTAATTACGTTCCATATCCCTTATTTATATTAATATGAACATTACCTAAAAATCACTATGAATTTCGAGCTTTATAAATCTAAAGGCTTGGGCTGTATTGTGATGAGTCCTCGAGTGGTAAGGACTTAGCTTGATTTGTAAAGATTAGCTTCATTTTTGGATAAAAAATCTTTATTATAAATTAGAATATTGATTCATATTGTACCTGTAAAATATGAAAAATATTATTCGTGCCTGCGCTTGGCGATATTCATCCCTGACGGAAAGCAATCATGAAGTATAGGAAAGAGCGCGTTTACTTAGAATTGCGTATTCAACTTGAAGGCAAAAATAAAATAACATCAGTAATTAAAGAACAGCAGTGGAACTGAGAGTATTCATTAATATACTGATTAAAACTCCAAGCTTTGAAACGTCCTAATAAATGGGAAGCAACATAAAATAGGAGCGGTATATAAATTCGTCCGTCAGTTGAAGCGGTCCCACATTCCAAGAGGCGAGTGCATATTATTACGAGTTGGTAATGTGCACTCTAATGCAATTCCACTCTCGGCTTTAACCACCCCAGTTACAACTTTATGAAATGGCCCATTTTAAATTTTAGCTGTTACTGCCTTAAGGTGAACGCACATATCGCGCCCGCGCCAAAATTTTTTGACCGCGCCAAATTTTCAAAATTTTTTTTAAAGATGTATAATATCAAACAGTAGCTCTTCTCACTCTTATAAACCGTTGTGTGCGCGATTGTTACACCGCGCAAGAATATCACAAAAAACGAAGAAGACAATTTTTCTAGTCAGTTGTCAAAATTTTGTTCTTAGCTAACGCAATAATATTGCAATTATTATGACAAACATAAATATATTCATTGCTGTTCACAAAAATTATAACTGGAGCTAAGTTTGGGATTACTTTCTATCGAGAATAAAGTAACCGTAAGTCTAAAACTGCCTTCGGGATTTTAATATAAAAGAATGTGACAATTCATCTACTTTATATCCTCCGTAACTTGGTTACAATTCAAAACTTCTATATTCCACATGGTCCTATTTATAGGCATTGATTTGGTTGGGTTTCTGAATTTGTGTAAAAGTTTTGTGTATTTTGGGTGCGTGAAATTGTTGTGCAAGTTATTTTTACCAAAAACAGTCAAAAATAAAATTTTCGAAATTGCAAGCTTTTATATTTTTGGTTCCCTATTTACACGTACACTCAACTTGTTTCATTTTCTAAGCCCAATCTTGGACATTTCCTTTAAAGAGGTTAAAAGCTCCCAAGCTAAATTCACTTTCACACAAAAGCTCCTTTATTTAATCCACAAAAGCAGAACCTAACAACAATCAGTACAGTATTAATTCCTTTGTTACGCAATCGCAGACTGGATTCATTTGAGTAGACTCACCGCTATCGACTTTTGTACTTCGGCTGAAAATTTCTTTGAAGTTGAGCTCCCATTTAAATTCTTTACGTCCTCGTTTGCCTGTGGACTTAATTGGTTTTATGGATGCTACTGTAAAATCTGTAACATCCTAAGATTTACCAAACTACTTGTGTATATATGTGTATAGCTTTTCCGCGGTTTTACCCACAGTTTTCAAGGAAAAGAAAAATATTAAAAATTTATCTGAGCTACGAGTATGCTCGCGCTCCGACTAGATAGAGCTCCACCTAACAACACCAGCTCCGTGAGCGCAGCAACTTTTTCTTTTAGTGTGAGTGTGTCAATTTGAAATTTGTATGGTGCGCAGATGCTAGTGTGCGTAAAAATTGTGTAGCAATGTGTTGCGGCCCTACCAGCCCCCGAAATTCAAATTTCATTTAGTTTTTCGCAAATATTAGACCCAATGTACAACTCCACATTGTAGATTTATGGAAATGCATTTTGCGGGCCTACATTTTATGCATCTACATGTTTTTAGTAGAAACTTTGCTCGAAAGTTCCCATCTCATATTGGTTCCCGAAAGATAATTTTTCGCAGTTTCCCAGATGTCGAGCTATCGGGAACCAATATGAAGTGAATGAGTATTGTTGAGAAGAGATTTTATTAAAAACATGTAGATGAATAAATGGTGTGCCCGCAAAACTCATTGCCATTAGCCTTCGATGCATAATAAGCCCACTATGAGCGAAAAACTAAATAAAATTTGAATTTTCGCGCCCGGATAGAACCCATTGCTTTTGAAGTCCCCGGCGGCCTCTTGCACCTCTATGGCCATTTACCTAAGCTATGTAAACCTACAAGTTACCTCTCTTTTAACACACAACTCTATCTCTTTAAACACACTTCACTACATTAGCCGACTACATTTGGGTAACAATATGATAAGCAACGCCACATAGATACTTATTTTCTGCTGAGTCCTATTTAAAACACGAACTGTGCCTGGCTGTACAAGGTATCCTACGTACCGAATAATAGTGTACATAGTGCATACCTGCTAAGTAAATTATGTCGTCACCTCAAACGCAATCTGATTACTAACTCAAGGCACCAACGCAATCGATATCAAAGGAGCCAAGCCGCAGCCAAGCGATAGAATTACATCAAGGCTCGATCATTAACTTAGCTGTTACTCAGATTAATTATTAATATCTGGCCAATAGATGGCAGCAGTAGTCATATTTTAATTATTTTTTGGTCAATTCGACGTTTTCTAAAAATGAATCTTAGCTAGATCGTTTTATCGCCCCCAAAACCCCCTGTATACTAAATTTCATGAAAATCGTTCGAGCCGTTTCCGAGATCCAGATATAGAAATATATATTTTTACAAGAATTGCTCATTTAAAGGTATAAGATTTATGGGAATTAGATCAAATCAAGTCAATGCAATGATCACCCTCTCGAGCGGTCCCAGATTCGATTCTTGTTCGAAGCCCGTTTGGGATTCCATTATTTCTAAACTGGCTCAAGTCTGGTCTGTTGTGAGGTTTTGACCGCGGCTTGTTACCAGAAAACTTCAGGATAGTAAGCGGCAATTATGTTGACCTAAAATGGCGCCCGTCTTGTCTCCTCGCACTAAGCAACTTACCCTCACGGCGATTTAATACTGCACCTCAGTTGACACCTTAAAATGAGTTCTGCGCGGGGTTCAACGCTGCTTATACTACCAAGTGATATAGCGTTTCGTTGTCATGCTGGGTAGAAATCACAATATCCCGAGTACCTACCGTCTATTGTGGCGTCACCATCTTTTGTGGCGTCGAATGAGAAAACATTCCCGAAGGGTCCTCGCAGATCTTGTAGTGGACCGCAAGTAAACTAGTATGTCATATTTTTTAAGATAGATACAACCATTTATTCCTGACCAATAGGGTATTTAACTCCAATTTTTTTATTACTTTATTATAAAGTAGAATTAAAATAATGACGTGCACTGAAAGAACTAATTAAATCGATCAAATAACAAAAAAGTTATAAGCATTTAAAGATTTGTGATTAGACAGAGATAGCAACATGAAATTGTGACGTCACACCTTACCAATGCCATAGTAGCTTCGTGCGGCTTCATACAAATTTTCGTTTTGCGAGAAAGGGATAGAAGATCCCCCCACTCCAAAGTTTAAACGCCTGTAACTTTGTAAATCTTCGTTGGATTTTAATATTTCTTTCACTGCACGTTATTATTTTTATCCTAGTTTATAATAAAGTAATATTTTTTATCAAATTCAAAAGTAGTGTAAGACCCAATTAGTGTCTTTTTGTACTATAGTTTTTAACTAAGTATAAGGGTTTGTAATGGACGAAGTTATGTCTTCATTAAGAATCATAATACGGAAAACAGGTAAAATTATTTATGTATATTTCTTAGAAGGAAAACGACAGTCCTAAATTAAATATTCGAAACAAAATACAACGTACAAACATTTCTCCGATACGACTACACGCGATTGGAGTTTGATTTAATGATCGTTCCTTTATAGACTGAGATCTCAGACTCGCCAGACGTATATTGTAAAGGTTTGATATTAAGCTCAGCTGAACCACATGTACATGTAGTATGTTTGCTTAAGGTATGTCGTCGTGTACGCTCGTCGTGAATAATATAATTGTGTAAAAAAGCTTACCTAATGACGTACCTACAAAAATTCGGACTTTATTTGTAGCTCAACTTTACAATTTACATTTCAGCTTACAGGGTATTTATAGTAAGTAGGTACTTATAGCTCTTAAGAAAACTTTCTACCCCTTTTTAAGCACATTAATTATAGTGTATTATTAGTATTATAATGTAAAGAGTAAAAGCGTCAATATCTACAATAATGAATTACGACAAATGGGCGTAACTATTGGAAATATTTAATTCCATGACGAATATCTGGTTGTTTCTGAATCTCAGTTACTGCGGTAATCAAGTAACTGCCGTTCCCAATTTCTATACTTGCCTCAATTTCTAAATGCAAATACGCACAGGAACATAAACTCTCTCCTCCTCCACCCACCAGGGGTTGGGGAAAAGTGGGATGCGAGGGGTAAAGAACATTCATCATCATCATTAAATATCTTAATCTTCCCACGATCCATCATCAACCATCCCCATCAAACTAGGCCATACTGGCCTCTCATATTACAAAGGGATCTTCAGTTACATTACGAAGAAGAGACCTCATACAGACTTGTATACTAAAGACAGGGCGAACAGCGCGAAAAAGTCGCCAGTTTATGGGAACAAGAATGACTATTTTGCACCCTCCCTCGACAGTAGTCAGTATAGGTAGATATGTAAAGACCTATTTCTTTTTTTTGAATTAATAATAATATTGCAGGCAAGGTGACAACAGACACATAGATAAAAAATATATAAAAATAAACATGTATTTCGCAGGAGTTTCGACAGATGACGCTACATTTTCTTGTATGAAGAACGTTTACGTAAAATGTTTGGATGGCCCTATCTTGACTATTTTTATCTATTGGACCTCATGACGAACCTAGTAAGAGGTTGCACACGAGATGCATTTGCTCATCAGAGATCCAGAACTCTCTAAATATATTGTGTAGAGGTAGACCGCCAAGAGGGTTTTAGTGGGTAAAAATTCCACATAACTCATTCTTCCACAGGAGACTGGGTATCTCATTAGGAGAGTGACCCATCTCATAACAAAAAAAAAGGTTGAAGATAACTATAGGAGATCAGTGTTTAGCAGTGGACGAATAGATAAAAATAGTAAAGATAGGCCGATCCGAACATTTTACGTAAACCTTCTTCATACAAGCAAACAGTAGCGTCATCTGTCAAAATACCCGCCGCCGCCGCTGTCCGAACTACCGCGTGGCCTTGTACTGTTGGTACTAATGACACCCATAAACTGGCGACATTTTTTCGCGCTGTTCGCCCTGTCTTTAGTATACAAGTCTGTGAGTTGACGTCAATTAGATATATATAGATAGATAGATATATATATATATATATATATATATATATATATATATATATATATATATATCTTAATATATATAAATCTCGTGTCACAATGTTTGTCCTCAATGGACTCCTAAACTACTGAACCGATTTAGTTCAAACTTCGTGAATATCTGTCATTTGGTCCAACTTAAAAGATAGAATAGTTTTTATCCCACGTGGACGAAGTCGCGGGCATCAGGTAGTATATATATATAAATAGATAAATAGATATATAGAGGACAACATCACATACATTGCTCCGATCCCATAGTAAGTAGCTTATGCACTTGTGTTATGGAAATCAGAAACAACGAAGGTACCACAACACCCAGACCCGAGACAATGTAGAAAAGTTATTTTTCTATATTGCCCCGACCGGGGATCGAACCCGGAACCTCAGAGATGGCGGCGCCTTGAAAACCAGCACGCTAACCACTCAACCATGGAGGAAAAAAAAAAAAAAAACCACGGAGGTCGACAAAGTCATTAGTTGAAAGCAATATCACATTCAGCTGCGAATCACTAGATTTTGTTCGATTCCGCGTTGGAACAGATAGTGGTTTTCAATCAGGACCAGTTTGAAGTTGCAAAGTTGTCGGAAAACATTGGAAGCGAAAATCCAATTAATCAGGAACGTTCAGTTTCACCACATGATGGGCCAAGTTGCGTTATAGTCTACTGGTGGTCCCGCAGACTTTTGCCGCGAAGAATTTCCGGTATCCGGTTTAGTTCAACAATAGTTATTTGTTATGCAAGGGCGCAAAGTGGATTTTTGGGCCGAGTGTCAAATTTGAATGCTGAGCGGCGAAGGATTCTATAGGGTTGAACCCTGAGCGCAGCGAGGGGTTCAAAGAATAGAATCCTGAGCATAGCGAGGCATTCGAAGACAAGAGACCCAAAAAAATTTGCGCCCGAACGTAACACAAAATTTTTCATTTCACCACAGCGAGGAAAATCACCAGAAGAACACTTTAGATCGACATTGCGAGTTATGTTAAATGTTGTTTTTAGTAACTCTGAATAATTTCACTTACTGAAACCACCTTCAATCATCATCATTATTTTAAAGTTAAAACAAAAAAATAATGAATAAAGTCAAAAAAAGTATTAGGTACCTAAGTATTATCATTTAATCACGATTGAAAACATAGACAACTAACACTAGATCAGAAAAAAAAATTGAGAAACTTTTTTCTGTACTTTTATTTTGAATGCGTTCTGAAATAACAATTTCTAAGAACCGTAGATAATATAAAATTTTATAAATATATTAACAACTAGCTGTTGCCCGCGGCTCCGCCCGCGTGGATTACGATTGTTTTACATAATATACCTTCCTACTGGAATTCCTTGATTTTTCGCGGGATTCTGGTGTGACGTTGTACAGAAACCTGTTCTTACTTTGCACGGGTTATCTTGTGGTGATTTTGAAAACTCCTTTTTCTTAATAATAATATAAAGTTTCATTAATACGTAGTTTACTTAGCTACATGATTTGGTTTTAAGTAAAAGGAAGGCCAAATGGTCCAACTATACTCGACACAGTATCTTACTCCAGGTAGGGCACTAAACTTGGAAAACTGACCGACTGTCTGTACACTATTTATCGCAATTACGGCAGTCCTGCCGGGTAACTATCGCCGTCTTTGTTCCCTATTTTATTGCCCCAGTGCATTGAGATATCGCCGTGAGTATAATTGAGTCGCACTTGCGTCAACCTATTAAATTTTTTAATAAAAGACTTTGAACTAAAGACTCTGGTTTGAGATGTCAATATTTAACCCGCTGTTGGGCACAAGTGTGCCGATGTATCTGTTAACCGAGCTAACGGCTGCCATTCTGTGATACAGTCCAACAGGGTTACTATACTATTGAAGAATTTTTCAATGACAATTATCTTTGGAATGATAAGCATATATTTCCATCTCCTCATGAGATATCTTAAAGGTTATGTAATAATTTTTCATAATATATAAGAATAATTGTATGTCATGACATCTTTGAAAAGAGCAAGTGCCGAGTTTCTTGCCAGTTCTTCTCGGTGCAAACCCGCATTCCGAACCTGGCGGTAGATTTTTGGTCATATTATCATGGGTGCCTATTATTTAGGCCTATGTGAAAAATAAAGATTTTCCATTTTAATTCTCACGGTTAAGACAGAACTCAAGGGACCAAGATTTTCTTTCACATACAGAGGTTTCTCAGTAACCCGAGTTTCAGAATTCGGAGTGCAAACTGACGGGATCTGGCAAACACTCACTAGATTTCCTATTAATAGAATTTTCTCGCTAACTCAGTTCTCACTCTGCGGCATATAGGTCTGTAGAAAAAGAAAATACTTATAGCCCCGCAATAGACGAATTTAATTTGAGAAGTTATTATTTATTTGCTACAACTTTAATCTACTGGAAATATATTTAGTGACACACTCGTAAATAGCTGACTCCTCAGTAAAAGTAATAAACATTTTTTCCGAACGATAAAGTATAAGAAATCGCTCGATATAGGTATTTACGACCCCCAACCCTGGCGCTGACGCTGCGAAAACTTTGCTCTTTTATTGAGATGTAAACAAACATAAAAAAAGTTTCTCATTCCCCAGAAAATATTTCACAAGAACCATAATACGGGCCATCTCGAACAGTTTATGTTTACTCCGCATTACCATAGAATTCTTTTTATTAAACATACTCGCCTTATATAACAGCCAAAGATAACGATTCAGCGTAATTTTTTGTTAGAAAGGCCATTTTGCTAAATAATTCGTGTCCAAATAGTGCGCAACTCCCATACTATCAACCCGGTAGAGGTTTGCCGACATTACGTGATTGGTATTCAATCACTTTGAGTCATTGGTCTCTTTGAATTGAAACCAAAAGAATATTTGCTCCACCAATTTTAGCTTTTCGACGTACTAAACATCTTTGGTATAGGCTTTTTACGAATCTCTTTTTTCAGCGGTTTTTCTTTGTCAGCGGTCATGTTTTGCTAAAGATTAATAAATTAGATTGTTGAATCGGCCCAAAAAATACTGATTAATTCATATTAAGCTTACTTCGATGAAATTCCCTGCAAAGATGACAGTTTTTAAATCGTGGTCTAAGAAGATTAAGCTAACAGTGTTCGTAATTAGAAACAAGATTTATACGTTTAAAATTCAAACAAATAATCAAACTCGATAGGGTTATGTCTTTTAATTACTGAGTTCCTATAGCTATCTTCTAACTCTATCATCAGATCAGCTCCATAATAAAAGTTTGTAAAAATTTTCGCATGGAAGCAAAATTGTTAGTGGCGTAGAAATAAAAGGAAGTGAATTTCTCACATATGATATGGAACCCCAATATCATTTTGCGTTATTTTCAATAGCCTCTCTATAACTCATGTATCTAAGTATCTCTTACGTTAAAATAGAAATCAAGATGTTTTTTTCATTCAAATGAGCGCTCAAAGATTTTGCATGTTTCTTTTGCCAAAATTCTTTGTACAAATAATGAGGGGAAAAATATACTATTTCTATATATTAGAGTAAATGTATGTATGTACGGGTGAATACGTGTTATTGTATATCTATCAGGGTATCAGTTTTGTTGTGCACAAAAAGATTCAAGGTAAACACACGTTCTGTGCTGTAAGAGCCTATAATTTAGGCCTATGTGAAAAATTAAAATTTCAAATAATAAAGTTTTAAATTGGCTCGTATCGAAAACCAAACTCGGAACTTCTGGCTTCTGTAACAAAGCGACAAGTTCACTTGCGTTATGAAAATTAAAGAGTTAATTATTATACAAAAGCTAGAAAATTCACAAAAAGGAGAAATTTAAAGATCCGTTCCAATCTGCGTTATCTCACGAAATAGATTGACGGTCGTAAAGAACGCATCAAGGAAGTAGACTTTTATGTTTAAGCTGCTCGCACATTGACTACCTTTGCTTTAGCTATAAACTATATTCTGTTGGGAAGCGATAAAACTCATGAGCGCTTCGATATAGATGAGCGAAGTTGCTACTTATAGTTGTGTACTTTCAAAAAAAGTTACACAAACCTCCTTGTCCTACCAAAAAAAGAAGATAGAAGTAATGCACGTATAATATAATATAAGTACCCTCAGCAATTTTTTTAAATGTATGGTGTAAAATGTGTATATTTTAATAATAACCTAACACACATTGTTGTTTTTTATTTTTTTCTTGACCATAACTTGCAAAATTTGTTTTTTTTTTTCTGATTCATAACAATTATACAGTAATTTGATACCTACCAAATAGGTCAGTAACATGGTTCAGAGAATAACATATTCAACAACGACGAGGATGTAATGGACTCTTGATCATTGTTGGCAGCTCTTGTAGGTACAAAAATTAGCTCTTCTTTAAGCCTGTTTTAATTTTTTTTCAGATATAAAGCGTACTCGTATGCCAGTTAAACTTGTCAGTTGTCACACGGTAGCGGGATGTGTGCGTTCAGCTTTACCGCTGGGCACACATAAAAGATACGAATGTTATAATAATAATATAAAGAATCGTTACATAAATATCGCCAGAGCACTGAAGTTATGAATGTAGATTACATAAATTGAAGTGCTTTTATTGCATTATATTCTTTCCCGTACAAAAATATTATATTATGGAAGCCGAGGCAAATATTTTTTTATTAGGTACATCAAATTACATTTCTGTGAAAAAGCATTCAGACTTTTTTTTATTTAATTACTAACAAATGCTGTTTGCCCTTGGTAACATTGACTTTAGTTTACATATAATTAATTTCGACATTTTTAAAGCCTCGTTAAGTAGAATCTCTGACACTATACCAACCATTTTACACTAATAAGTACAGCTACACACTTATAATAAGTGGTGATGCCGCTGAAAACTGAATTGGATTCATTTTGCTTTTGCTACAAGGCATTGCTCCGGAAACTTTTGGTAAACAGCCGAGGCGAAAGATTTATACTCATCCAAACATGATGTTATTAATGTTTTGGTAATTTAATCTAAGACCAGCCGTTGAGCCAATATTGTCAGATAAGTAGTCAAAAAATAAAAATATCACACTAAAATCTAATAATAATGAAGAAATTTTTTGTAGGTATGTGTATTTCTATGAATAAGAAAGCACTGAGAAGAAAATTCTAGCTATTTTTATATTTTTATTTTTATGTGTGTCTGCAACTTTGGCTGTCCTAATGAAACTAAATTAAAAACTGGATTGACACATACTTCACTTCTTTTATCCCTTAAAAATTCCATGGTTTTCTTTGGTTCATGGTTTGGTTTCATAGTTGTCCGGATCTATTAAAATGATTTGGCTGAAATTTGAAGTGAAGATAGATTGGACCCTGGGCATTAGACATAGGTTACTTTTTATTCCTGGAAAAATCTATCTTTTGAAATTTGTGAAAATCCGCAGGAATGATGCCCATTTTTATGGTTTTTTTGTGTACCTACATGCGGTGAACTGTTTTTTATACTTCTAAGTAAGAACTAATTTATATAGAAAAGCAACATTTGCTCAACGGTCAGCTAGTATTCAAAAAAAGATAACTACGTTATACGTACTTGATTAATTGCTGCAGTCTTGTTTAGATATTAAATCCGCTCGCACGTCCTATTAAATAAAACTAAATCAAGTAAAATAAAAAAAAGGCGTGTGGCACTCGGAGACTGCTACGGTAAAGCTATTGCATAGAATTTAAAGGTATTTTTAGTTTGCCATCTATCAAAAAATAGCAGAACTTTTTAATGACTTTTTGAAATATCACGGCGTGATATTTCAAAAAACTAAAACGTTGTGGAGTTGGGCTCCCTGCTTTAATGCTAGCCTAATACCAAAAGCTCTACTTTAGGAGTGCCAGGTTATTTTCGTTACGAAATTTCTGGATTCGGTCTGCACCGCCAAAGCTCGTGATAGAAGCTATGCAATAGCCTAAAAATGATCAAATGCGAGTCTTGCGTACTGAGGGTTCTGTACCATCAAGAATATAATCCCATTCTGTATAGTATTAAAGTAAACTGAACACAAGGGTGTTCAGTAAATCAAAAACAAGCAATAAATTACGTTTGTTGTATGGGAGCCCCCCTTATTTTTTTATTTATTTTAATTTATCTATACTATATTTCTACAGTAAGTATAAAACTTAATATTCTGTGAAAATTTGAAGCGTCTATCTGTTACTGTTATCAATATAGAGCAAAACGAAGCAAAAGAATCACGTTAGCTGTACGGGAGGCAGGAGAAATCTTAAATATTTATGTTATTCTATTTTTAAGTATTTGTTGTTATAGCGGCAACAGAAAAACATCATCTGTGAAAATTTCAAGTCTGTAGCTATCACGGTTCAAGATGGCTATCACGGTTCAGCATGGTGACACACGGACGGACGGACGGACAGCGAAGTCTCAGTAATAAGGTTCTTTTTTACACTTTGGAACGGAACCCTAAAAAACACGACAACTCATAGCAGCAATTCTGCTATTTTTCCGCAAACAGAAATATCAGAAAACAACAAATGAAACAAGTGGTTCCGCTCGGCAGCGGGCGCGAGGCCGACACAGATAAATAATGCATTGCATACATAATACATTATGTATGCGGCTTTTGGCGAGATGCGGGTTGAACTAAAATTGGCTAAGTGCGAGCTCCTTGGGGCGAGGGAGCATCCGTTCCCCGCCAGCTATTTAAAATTCCGCATAACATTTACCCTGCTCTTGAGAGATTATGACTTTACCACTCTACTAGTGCGTGGGAGCCAAATATGGTGGGAGCGAATGAGACCGGAATGCTACTGACGCTTTAATGAGAAGTGGAGTAGTGTACCAGTAGTTAAGACTCGTAGATCATGGGTTCAAATCCTAGATATGCACGTTTGTGGACTTCTCATAAATAGATAAATATAACACGACATTACTCACATCCTAATCTAACCCCAAATTAAGCAATTCCTTTTGTTATGTGTACTAGAAAACTGATTCACATATATAATAATAATAAATACAATTTATAGAGATACATCCAGACACTGGAAACAGTTTAGTTGTGGGAATCGAACCCATGAACTACCACTGCTCCATTTGGCCATCAAAGCAGATTTACATCAGAATGTTACTAACAGTCTAACTGTTTTTTTTCTAAATCACTAGAAATACTCTTAAAATGTATCAGGAATTATAGTAAGCTCTCTTCAGACAAACCTTTTTTTCTCTCTTAGAGAAGACGTCTTGTTCCTAGTAATAAAATAGGTTGAGAGGTAAAATAGGTAGAGTCAAGTTAATAATAAAATCCATAAGTTTACTAGAATCCAGCATTTCCAACCGTAGCACAAGGTCGTCAAAGTTGAAAATAATACAAAATATTAAGTTACAGCAACTTTCAAACGGACTTAAATGAAACGTAGCATTTTAGAAACAACTTCACGAACTAAATTGAAAAAGTTTTTTCAGAGTCCGCGAAACAAACATTTGCTTATTATTTATGATAATAATCATAATATCATGTTATAGCTTTGGAGTTTTGTTAAATATTTCGTTACGTATTAAGGTTTGTTGACATTTTTTACTCTCATTCAAAGGAAATTAGAATCAGTGTCTCGGTTTTCTACGACAAATATTAAAATCATAAATGTACAAGTCAAGTAGCCTTCTCCATTATTAATAGTTAAATTCGAGAGATGTTCGGAAAATATGTATTTTCTTCACGAGTCCCAGTTTATTGATCAAAACTAATTAAGGCGCAGGTCAATAATAGAGACGAGTAAAAATGATAATTCATTTAATTGCGAAAATTCATGTAAGTATTTTTTTACTATTTACGTGGTAAAATAGTAATATTGTAAAAAAAATTGTACTGAAAACTTTTTGATTAAAAACCAACTTCACGCATTTGGATGTTAAATACTGAAGGACAAAATAGAGACGAGTAAAAATGATAATTCCGCACGTACATTGCGAAAATTCATGTATTATTTTACTATT
Source organism: Coenonympha glycerion (assembly GCA_963855885.1). Taxonomy (NCBI): domain Eukaryota; kingdom Metazoa; phylum Arthropoda; class Insecta; order Lepidoptera; family Nymphalidae; genus Coenonympha; species Coenonympha glycerion. The sequence continues at coordinate 944,824 of OY979635.1, forward strand.
TACGTGGTAAAACAGTAATATTGTAAAACAAATTGTGCTGAAAACCTTTTGATTAAAAACCAACTTCATGCATTTCGATGTTAAAATACAGAAGGACAACGTAAATGCATTACATAATGCGGAAAAAAATAACTTTTCATACTCTAAACTCATAAGAAAAAGTCTACTTTATGAGGAAATAATATAAGAGTATTGCAATAGTTATTTGTTATGCAAGGGCGCAAAGTGGATTTTTGGGTCGAGTGTCAAATTTGAATGCTGAGCGGCGAAGGATTCTAGGGTTGAACCCTGAGCGCAGCGAGGGGTTCAAAGAATAGAATCCTGAGCATAGCGAGGCATTCGAAGACACGAGACCCAAAAAATTTGCGCCCGTACGTGACACAAAATTTTTCATCTCACCACAGCGAGGAAAATCACCAGATGAACACTTTAGATCGACATTGCGAGTTATGTGAATGTTGGTTTTAGTAACTATGAATAATTTCACTTACTGAAACCACCTTCAATCATCATCATTATTTTAAAGTTAAAACAAAAAATAATGAATAAAGCCAAAAAAAGTATTAGGTATTATCATTGAATCACGATTGAAAACATAGACAACTAACACTAGATCAGAAAAAAAATTAAAAACTTTTTTTCTGTACTTTTATATTGAATGCGTTCTGAAATAGGTAACAATTTCTAAGAACCGTAGATAATATATATAAATATAGTAACAATAAATACATAAACAATGAGGAAAAATCAAGGATTTATTTAGATTTCTTTTATAATTAATAAAACTAAATAAGAGTTATTATTTTAATTGATATTATAAGAAAAAGTAAAATTTAAAAACGAATTTACCTATACAAACTTTAACGAACGAAGATCGTATGTGTTATTAAAAAAAAGAAGTCTTCAGCTTTGACATTTGACATTGACATGACACGTTATACGAGTTTGACCACAGATAACTCAAACAAATTTGACTTTGGAAATGCTTTCGAGCCTAGGGCCGGAAGGGATTTTCATACTACTTTGTCTCCCTTGGGAAAAATGAAAATGCTTTGGCAGCCTAGGGAATATAATAGCATTTTCCGCCCGCATTTTAGGCATTAAAGATCGCTTTTCCGAGCGGGTGAGATGAAAATAAAATAACAAATAAAATATGATTCAAAAAGACGTGTTACATGTTTTTAACATGTGTGCAGCTGTTTTTGGTATTGTACATGAGACACGAATGAACAGCCGTGTTATTCTACAAAACAGCGACGAGCGTACATCTATATGCATCTATGAATTTGTCAGTTGTAATAGAGAAGAAAGAAAGAAAGAAGAAAGAAATACTTTTTATTTGGTCACAACTTAATCGTCACAAAATAATACTTATGACTATAAGAAAAGACTTAAATAACTAATTAACACAAGGGCGTGACCAAACATAGGTCTCCACTCAGCATTAAGCTGCAGCAAGCTGCAGCGCTGATTTTCAGTGGAGCCTAAGATGGGTGCGGTCACGGACGAGACCCGCAATCCACGACTCCCCGCAAAATATTAAATGTTAAAACAAAAACATAGTAACAATTAAATACTCAAAAAAAAAAAAAAAAAAGGCATGCATAACAATCTGAACAACATTTAAATTATTAAAGTTAAAAAAAAAAGATTAAATAAAAATAAAAAAACAAAATAAAAAAAACGATAATATTATTAACGGCGCAATGAGACACAAATTTACAGTACAGTAGCAAATACGTACATAAGTGCTGGACTGATCTATGTTATCAGCTTTTGTTGGGCTAAGAGATAGCTTTTAAGTTTGTATTTAAAGGTCCCAACAGAAAGTCCCAACATTTTAAGCGGTGGCGGTAAGTCATTCCAGCACTTAGTAGCCGCAAACTTGAAGCTTCCTGTAAATGCTGATGTTTTATGAACTGGCATTGACAAGTTTGCGGATCTAGATTTGCGTTCTGACCTGTCACTACGCCACATCAACTTTAGTCGCAGATATTCTGGGATTCCGGATTTCAGCACTCCGAAGAGCAGCGTGGCAAGGTGCAGTCTTCTACGTGCCTCCATTTTCAAAAGGCCCGCCTTGTACTAATATGCCTTGTGCCTAATATGGCATGCAAAATAGAGCACAATTTTGCATGCCATATTAGGGTTGGCAGCTGTCTGGCAGCTATTTCATTTTGTAGAATAGCACAGCAGGTTTTGATATAGTGTATTTGATTAATTGATTAACTTAATAATTCGAACACCCATTCGAGCAAATTCTGAACCACCGGTAGATCGTCGGGGTAAATTCAAATATTCAATAAAACTGTGGTTGTACGTTTTCGGTATTGATATTATAGTACAAGCCCATTCGAGGGTCTTCGGTATTTGTATTTAATTAAGTTCTCGGTTGAACAAACAGAATTTTAATAATTAAATTTTATTAACGGAAGCCGTAATAGGTTGTGGGTGCTGAAAGGTCATAAATTCCTCAATAAATTCCAATCCAAGCCTTCGTACAACTTTTATCTTAGAACAGACGTCGGTTTATTTTAAGTCCAAAGCCTTTATTTTATTCATGATCATCATCTAAGAACTTTTTTTCTACTAGATTTTATGGATTTCGTTTATCAACCTCGAATAGGGCAGAATGATGTCTGCCGGGCTGGGTATTTTGTTTGTAAAATGGCAATGTCGGATGAATTTGATTTAATTACCTTTGACAAAGTCACACATTCCTCCAAAAACCTGCCCCCCACGTACACGATTCTCCCCGATACTAGAGCATCATCACGATTTTCAACTGTGAAAAACAGTTTAATTTTTCTTGACAGTACAAGAACACAAAATAAATAGTGTGCTCTTCTTGAGGTAAACAGCAAGATGTGAGGAAAAATTGTATTAAAAATAGTAGTTTATGAAACGGATGCATATCACACGAGTGTTTTAATACCTAATTATGTAGAGTTTCATACACTACTTTATTTACGCTCATATTATCATCAATCCAAACCATAAAATCTTGCTAAAGTTTGTCGTAAATCCTTCACTTTGTTGGTAAATGATTTTGGGTCATTTTTGTTGTAATTGCTAAAATGTCAGGTGGAGTTAAATGTTCTTTAGTTGGTTTCACAGCTAGACATTTTTCCGCGCAAAGGTTTGACTAAGTAACAAAAATAACATATTAAAATGTTGTTGTCTATGGTCATTCATGGCCCATCCATACTCTCGGTAATGACTACCGACTATATTATGTTGTCTGTGGACTCCATATATAAAAAGACAGAATTAAGGAAGCTCTACACTCTCTTTCGGCTATGACGACACATAAAAATACAGGAACCCAGAGTCCAGTATCGTAATGGAAATTATGCAAGTATCTTGTAATATTTCCATAGTACATCGATGTTGTAATGAATTATAATAAATATATTTTTAATAAGTATAAAAGTCTGTAAATAAAGTAGGTGGTAGGAGAACATATGTGACACATTTTGATTTCATAATTCGATCTTTAAGCAATGAGCGTACATAAATAGATTTAAATGAGAAGTTTTCAACCCTATGTGTTTTTAAGCCACGTATACAGTAATTTTAGTAACTTATAGGATCGAGTATACTGTCACCAATTATTATCTAAGATTGTACAAATTCTTAGAAACTATCATATCGCTGAAAACTAGTTGGCGCTGGAGCTGTTGTTTCGCATTTCCATTCAAAAGTAAAATGCACATTATTGCTACTTTGAGATTACGAGATCAAAAGTCTGAAGTCTGAACCTTAAGTCTGCATGAGGGCCAGTTTTTAATACTTCCGAGCCATTATCGCAATGTCAGTCCACTGGCCTACTTTTCCCCTCCTTTGATCTCGGCTCCAGAAAGTTTCGCCTCACCTGCCTAGTGCCTACCTCTGGCGACAATTATAGCTCGCTCGTCGCCCATTGTTCTGAGCACGAACAAAAAACTTCAGCCGGTCCGTCTTCGTAATTTCAAAGGATTATCGCGTAGAAATACTCAGTTATTACGTCTTATATCAACTGATCTTCTCTAAATACTAGCTGCTCAGACGTTTTTCCGTCCCTTGTTTCTCGGTTCACTTGTTGGCATGAGTTTACTCGGAATGAAAGGTGATTATCGAGCTCACCGTTCTGATTTAAAGCGGGTTGGCAGACTTTACTCACAGGCTACATCAGGTCAGATTTTTTTATTTTTACGTCCCATATTCCGAAACAATTGGTCTTTGTCACGCAGCGAGAATCAATAGGTAGAAAAACTAACTCTTCTATAACGTATATTTATTCCTAACAAACGAACATTTTATTTAATATCAGTAAAATAGTATGATATTAATGAACTAGTCGACCGATACAACTCCCGTCGGAATGTTCCCTGATCCCTTGTCATTATGAAGGGAAAAACTGTACAAAAAGTTCAGTAGAGTTTCTCTAGAACCAATAGGTGAAATAATAGCAACGAAAATAATTATTTCAGAATCTAAATTGAGTATAAATATTACAAAATTAGAAATAAACGAATCGTCAGCGACATGAATTCCTCGGAAACTTAATTTCGAGCTCCGTCAAAGATTGCGTTCGTAATATAAATCGCAATAAGTTTATTGATTTGGAGAACAAAGAGACGGCTGGCTGACTATTCTTACAGAAATGTAGTAATAAAACGATATGCAATAAAATTCCTTTCTCACATTGTTGAAACAACATATTATTTGTTTATATTCAAGAATGTATTTGAATGTCGGATAATGTAAATGGTTAACTTAATTGTTTGTTCTATCTTGCCAACATGCAGTTGAAGAACGGTGCAATTATATTACTAGTATGTACTGAAAAGAAAACCAACATTTATGAAATAAACAACTTATGTCAACTTTAGTTTAGAAAAGGTTTATTTTTACAATTTTTTATGACAGCAAAATACATAATATTATTAAAACATAAATTTATTCCTGAACAAACTTAGCGAGTAGGTATGATAAAATGTTATAGTTAATGTGGCCTATTTAAAAGCCTTCCCGTGTCGCTATAATGAATCACAAAAACTACGATACAAATAAAAGTTATCTCAAGACAAAAGTCGTAAGCTGACTAAGAATTTAACATGAGTTTTCTCTTGTTTCAGATAATGGTCGCCCACTTCGTTGATGCACGCGTGCCTTAAGGCAATATGAAAGTGAAGCGGTGTCTGGATGCGAGGCTGATAGCCTTGTGTACCACATGCATACTGCTCCCCGCCATCGCCTGTCCCACGCAGTGCATATGCAAATGGAAGAACGGGAAGCGATACGTCGAATGCACCGACAAAGACCTGAAAGCCATCCCCAATACGCTCGACTCCGAAACACAGGTTCTAGACTTCACCGGTAATGATTTGCAAGTCCTGCAAAAGGAAACGTTCCACAAACTCGGGCTGCTTGACTTGCAGAAAATTTATTTACAGAGATGTCGATTGCAGAAAATCGATAACCATGCCTTCAGGGGACTCGCGAATCTAGTCGAGTTGGATCTCTCCAATAATTACATTACCGTCGTCCCGTCGAGCAACTTCGTCTTCTTTCCCTCACTAATGAGGCTGTCGCTGAGCAACAACCCGATCACTAGCATCCCGATGCACTGCTTCCAGCACCTCTCCTACCTCAACACGCTCGAACTGAGCAGCTGCAAAATCGAAAAAATCGAAAACGAAGCGTTCTCCGGCCTGAAGCATTTGGAATGGCTGAGGTTGAACGGCAACAGGATATCGAACATACAAGGCGATAATTTATTCCCCGACACGCTGCGGGGCATCGATCTGCAAAATAATAATTGGAATTGCGATTGTAATTTGAGGGATCTACATAACTGGCTTACGAATTTCAATATGCCACACGCGGTCGAGCCCGTGTGCTCCCTGCCCGAGCGGCTGAGGAAACGGACCATCACGAGCGTGAATGAATTCGACCTGGCGTGCCTTCCAAAACTGACCCCTACCACCGTGTACGTAGAGACACTCGTCGGCAACAACGTGACCCTCGAGTGTATCGTGAAGGCCGTCCCCGAGGCCAAGCTCCAGTGGTTCTATCAGGGGCAACTTATTCGGAATTATTCAACGTCCGCCGCGGAGCCTCATCACGTATTTTACGTGGAGAGCGGCGTCATAGACAAGAAGAGCGAGTTGTACATTTTCAATATCGGGGTCGACGATAACGGCACATACTCGTGTGTCGCCGAGAACTCCGCGGGGAAGGTTCGCGCGAACTATACGATAAAGATCTTAGTGAAGGAGGAGCCGGTCGTTATCGTGGTAACGTTCCCGCACAGACACTTAGTAGTGATCATAACGGTAGTGTTTCTAATTATAGTGTTACTGATAGCGATAATAGCGGTAGTGTTGTTAAAATTCAAAACGGACACGAGGAGCAGGAAGAAAAAGGAGAGCGGGAAGGACGTCGCGCTGTGTAACCAAATTTTACCGTCGTCCAGAAACAACGGGTCTCTGCCCAAGAACAACGGGAGCGTGATCGTGAACGCCCATTCACACCACGCTCTACATTATACGGTGCAGGCAAACCGAGACTACGAGCCGAGTGACGCGTACCAGAGCAGTAACATGACTGGCTTTGTAGACAGGAACCCCGACCTAATAAACGATGCGGAAACCGTCGCGAACAATGCTCAAAACGAGAACACAGTGCTTTCAGTGTACAAAGGACAAAATGGCAAAGACACTTTCGAAGAGGAAACCACTTTTACCGCTCAAACTGCGCCGCGGCAAGTCACATGGCAGGACCAACAGACCTTAACCAGCATGCCACCTATGAGCATGCCCCCTAACGCTATGTACCAGCACTCGGCCGATGTACACCTCAACCCAGGCTGTTTCCTGGACAGCGAAGGCTATCCTTACGACTACGGTCTTCCGAAACACCCGTGTCGACCACCGATGATGTCAAACTACGCTGTCGTCGGACCGTTCTACCAAACTCTTCCCCACAATAGACCGAAGGGGCAAAAGTTGGTCTGCAAGTTCGCGAAGGACAACGAATTTAACGCAGCGCCACAACCTTGCGCCAATTTCGAGGTGTTCAATGGCACGAACGTCCGCCGTACTTTGGAGGGATACCCCGTACCACGGAACCGGCCGATCGCGTTCGTAGGAAACGGTACCGTGTATTACAACGAGGAGTTCGTACCCTCGCCGCCGGAGGGGTACAAAACGGAGCCGGCGCAGTGTTGTGCGTCAACCGAAACGTGTTCAAACTGGAACCCGAAAGGGACTTGTGCTGTAATGGTGCCGATGGTGTTACCAGAGGGTCCGGGGAGGTGTTACCAAGTGGAGACTAGATGTGTGGACACTCAGACGACAGACGCGAGGCTACCGGGTGAGGGGAGTGACGGCGTGTTGAAACCTCTACCCCAGGTCTCAAACGCCAAGTGTGCGTCAGATATATGTTCAGAAAGCCCCGACGAAGGGTACGTGGGAGACGCAAACGATATCTGACGACGTCGTCGCAACGAAGACGCGTAAACAGGGCAATTAAGACGCTACTAAAGTGATAAGGCGACTGAATTTATGAAATATGGAAATAGTATATTGTATATACTCGTACGCTTATTCGGTATATACGGACGGAATGAAATTTCTGGCATCTCTGTGTATTGTGCACAATCATTCGTATTAAGACTCGAATTCTGTACATCATGTTTTATACATTGTCATTTCTATTATATTTTTATAGGCGAAAGTAATTTGTAAGCTTAGACATTCCTATGCAATTCTGTATCATGATAAAAATAATGATATATGTTATGTTTTGTATAAACTGACTGTCACCATTAGATTTTTTACACAATAAAATTTTCTATAGAACAAAATTAAGTGAATACTGTTATAACTGGTAAATATTAATAAAATTAAGATGAATATTATTATTTCGTAATTTCTCTACTTCTTAAACAATTCTAGTCACGATATACCAAAGTTAAAATATGAGAATATATTCTTTCTTTATATTATACTATTTTCATAAATTGTCCCTCAATTGATATTTTGTATTTTGTGGCTTTCTAATCCATGAATGTAATGTGCCAATTGAATGCTCATTTTTTAAAGTTACACTGTGGCTCAAATAAAGTATTATTTTATTTGAACAATAATAAAATATCTACTTTTTAAATGTTACATAAGGGGAATCATTATAGAACACATTGTCCAAATAAATAAACGGACTTAAACATTGTCTTGACCCTGATTTAAGGGCTTAAACTGAGCACGAGCCTCCTCCTCTCAGAATAAGAGGGATTTAGATTTTGAGAACATTATGAGTGTAATGCAGGTCTCCTCATGACGTTTTTCTTACCTTTTAAATATGCCTCGATGCTACTACAAGTTACAACCAAATTACAACTAAAATGATTCCTGTGTGTAATAGAGTGAAACTCTCGCATACCTACTCTTACTGCGATAAAGTAAAAGCGAGAGATTAATAGCTCCGCCGTTTAGGAACCGTACCTTTATTATTAATATACTAATTATATTGTTCTTACTGTAATGCAACATTTTATCACACCATAATTTTATAAAGGCAAAAGTAAATTAAAATTAAATTAATGGAAATTAAATAATAGTAGTTTATGAAACGGATGCATAATGGGGGGTATTAAAACATGAGTGTGAGTTTAAAAAACGAGCCGCAGGCGAGTTTTTTAATAGTATCACACGAGTGTTCTAATACCTAATTATGTAGAGTTTCATACACTACTTTATCTACGCTCAAATTATCATTAATCCAAACCATAAAAACTTGCTAACGTTTGTTTACGACAAACTTCACTTTGTCGGTAAAAGATTGTGGGTCATTTTTGTTGCAATTACTAAAATGTCAGGTGGAGTTAAATTTTCTTTTGTAGGTTTCACTGCTAGACATTTTTCCGCGCTAAGTTTTGACTAAGTAACAAAAATAACACATTGAAATTTTAAAAGTTAGGTATGGCGCCAAAATTTAGTTCTAAACTGTGTATAGTCTGTTAAAAAAGTCATGAAACAAAAAAGAGTAGAAAAATATTTATACAAGTCAGAAAAAGTATATTTTTAGTGGATAATTAAATAATCAAAAATTATACATAATTCTTTTCAATATTTTGTATGAACACACTTTTTAATCAGTCATATAAGGCAGGGAAAAATTATTGTTTCCGTGAATTAATTGTTGTCTATGGTCGATCGTGGCCTATCCCATGACTACCAACTATATTATGTTGTCTGTGGACTCCAGATATAAAAAAAAAACAAAATTGAGGATTGGCTCTACACTCTCTTTTGGCTATAACGACAACACAGAAAAGAAAGTTATTCCCTGGTCTGTGATGACGACACGTAAAAATACAGGAACCCAGAGCCAAGTATCGTAATAGAAATTATTCAACTTTCTAGAGATATTTCCATAGTACAGAGATGTTATAATGAATAACTTTTTAATAATTATAGAAGTCTGTGAATAAAGTAGGTCAATATGTGACACATTTTGATTTCATAATTCGAACTTTTAGCAATGAGCGTAGATAAAGAAATATAAATATAAATCAGGCAAAAGTTGGTACGCGTGTATTTTTGTTACTCCTTCACGCCGTAACTACTGAATCATTACTAAAATTTGGAATACATAATATAATAGATATTAAATATTCTGGATCAACTCATAGACCACAAAAATCAATGGCTCCCGCAGGATAAGTGAAAAACTGAAATTCACGCGGGTTGAGCCGCGGGCGGGAGGCTTCGGCCGATGTTAGTTACCACCCTACCATCAAATTCGCAACGCCAAGTGGTTTTGAGTTCCGGCGCGATGCTATGTAAAAACCGTTTAGGGTAAGTTAACTTACCCCTTCCAAGTAAGTACGATAACATCCTCGGCTGCATCATCACTTACCATCAGGTGATATCGCAGTCAAGTACTAACTTGGTTAGTGTAAAAAAATGTGGTGATAGGATTCTTCTTGCAAAGTTTTTCCGGGTAGCTATGAAATTCTTTATTAAGCTAAAACTGTATACACTTAAAAACCGCAAAACGAAAGAAGCCGTAATCAAAATCCAGTGTAAAGTTACTTAAATTATATTTTGCTAAAGCGTAGTCTATCAAACAAATGAGCTAGTTCCAGTAATTCTGAAAATAATATTCCTTGGGCAAGATTATATGAAAATGTTATACTTCAAGGCAAGAGTGAATATTTCCTTGCCAAACATTAACTTTTATTTAACTCAACGACTGTTAAAATCACCATTTGTATAATGCATATTTTCCCAGTTTAAGCAAATAGGAAAATTTTATTCCGCGTAAGAACCTACCTATCCACATTTTAATTCAGATGACTAGTAATTAAATATAACGGTTAATTTAATAAAGATTTATGTACACGGAAAGTATAAACTAACATTTTATAAAACTTAAAATGAACCTCATTTTCGAGCGGCAATTGCTTAATAAATTTTGAAATAACTTCATTTACGAGACTCGTAAAACTTTGACGTTTGACGTTTTAATAAATCTCGCTACAAGGGCCATAAAGGAATCGCAAAATCAAAATACAATTCCGTCGACAAAATTTATTAAACACTCAATTCACTTCTGTAAAAGGATATTTAAGCTTTTTGAAGAGAAAACTTTAGGCGCGTAGCGCATTTTTGAGATGCGAAAAAACAATTAAACTCGCAACAATGTTATCGTTACCGCAGCTTGGTATAATTCAAAATTCAAAAGTGCCAGTTTTTTTAAAAGACACGAAAACTGGCTTTTATGGCTCACTTTCTTTTCCATAGATAAAAATTAGAAAAATTGAGAGTTTTGAACATTTTTTGGATCTATCGAGAAAATTTTATCTAATCGTATTTCTGATTCTGAGCGAATTTTCATTAAAGAACAAAAAAGAACAAAAAAACATGACGTTTAAATTTGAAAGTAATTGCCTTTATATTTTTTAAACTTCAGGTCACTAAAATCATTTAAAATGTCCGTTTACGCCTTTAAACTGAAAGACAGTACATTAAATCCTGCTTCACTGCAAAGTTACTTACCCGGACTTTACAAGAAAAGTCCTAACACTAATTTTTACCACCATTTAATTTTGATATTATTGACCAATTGTTTACTATTAACGAGTTGCATTACGTTAAGAACAGTATGGTTTTCGTAAGAGTTTAGAAGCCAAAACATTAGTATTATTAAATATAAAATCTAAAATTTATTATTTTGGCTCTAGGTTCAACAATTTTGTAAAAATGTAAAACTATGATACTACTGATAAACTTTACCACTGTGCCACTGTGTCCTTTTATATTATGATAAATACCTTGAAGGTATATTACAGCATTTGCTAATTATGTAATATTTTAAGTACCTAAATTATTATAGCATATTTTATTTACTTCGACCAAAGAAACACCCAAAATCTGTTTACCTGAAACTATCATAGAGCTACTAAATACTTCAATTTTCTACATAATAAAATATAAAAACCTAAGTCTAAGCAATTGTAATCTAAGTATGTAGCATCTAAATTTGTAAATAGTCTGTAAATATTAGATTGTACTATGCGAAATACTTCCTAACGGAATGTAGGTATGTATAATGATCGAATATTTTGCAACATAAAATACATTATCATAACAATTTTCTGAAAACAATTTATTTTCACGCAAGCCTTCCCAATGCGGAGATAGAGTCAATATGCACATTTTTATTAATATTATTATATGAAGATTATTTTTTATTCGGGAATTTTTATTCAAAAAGGCTCTTATATATTTAATAATATAAATAAATAAATAAATAAATAAATATATAATAAATATATATATATATTGGACAACATCACATACATTGCTCCGATCCCTTAGTAAGTAGCTTATGCACTTGTGTTAAGGAAATCAGAAACAACGAAGGTACCACAACACCCAGACCCGAGACAATGTAGAAAATTTATTTTTCTACATTGCCCCGGCCGGGGATCGAACCCGGAACCTCAGAGATGGCGGCGCCTTGAAAACCGGCACGCTAACCACTCAACCACGGAGGTCGTCGATACAACAATAATTCAGTGAAAATTTCGGTGTTGCAAAATATTCGCTCACAGTTAAACTAAGGCGCTGTACACACAAACGAGAGATCGCTTAAACCCTTATCCAGAAAAGCTACGGCTAATAACTTTAACTGCAATAACTTGCAAAGATATGGTTTTGTTCTTTAAAAAATCCATTATTTGATGAACGTAGAAGTGTATTTCATCATCCTTTTTGACAAAGATCTGGTCTCGTCTTGAGCCTTTAAAAAATCCATTATTTGATGAACGTAGAAGTGTTTTTCATCGTACTTTGAAAGTTTTTCTTCTTTCTTCTTCAAGTGCCGTAATAAATCGGGTTTGCATCAACATAGCCATTTATGGTCCTAACTGCATAGACAAAATGGCGTGTTTCTTTATAACTTTGAGTGACATACTTTACTTACCTCATAACATTAAAAACTAAAGGCATTCAGCGAGAGAGCACAATAATATAAAGTTCCTCTCGTCAGTGTTTGCGGCGTCAAATCGATATCAGGGTATCTCCCTCAAAATAGGAGCGTTGGTTACGGCTGGCACTTGTTTCGTAACTGTCTATTTTCGGCACTGCTTGCCGTTGAATTGAACGCTGCTTTTTTTTGGGATCGTCAGAAAATAAAGGGACTGAATTTGGCGCAGTAGATTCTAGCGGACCACCTATAAAATGTTTTCCATACCGAATCTGGAAATCTGAAATGCAATTGACGTATTCAGAAGTTTCTGGAAATGCCTGCAAGGTTAAAAAACGAATATCAGTTAAAAAATCGAATAAACTAGCTGACCCAGCAAACGTCGTTTTTTTCGTATAGGCATATGAAAAATAGCGTATTACCTTACAAATGTAGAAAAAATTATAAAAATCGGTCTAGCAATCTTGATACAAAGAATGTGACACGATATTTTTATGTAATAATAATTTTATCAGATTCTTCTTTCACTCTTAGGTATTGTAAAATAAGTTTTATTCTAAAACCTTGAAAAGAACAGCTCTTTTACTTATATTGTAACCTTCAAGAATTTAATCATCTTATGCGAAAATATAATCTAAGTTTCATACCACCTGCTTTTGTAAGTTGTAAGCGCATTAACAATCTAAAAGTTCACAATAATGTTATATTCAGGACAAGAAAGTTGTGCGAAGTTTCATACAACGCAAACTTACTAAGGAAGTGCCAGCCAGCTAACTATAGGGAAATATACATAATGTGTCTATCTTATGTAAGAGAGTTTTGTTTTCTTCACTGTTTCGTTTTTATCGCGTTTTAGGGTTGCCGCACATTGGCAACTATCGCCGATGCAACACAAAAAGCTTAGCTTAAGCACCTCCAACCTTGATATATTGGCTTTCATCTCTGGTAAAAAGGTTTAAACGGCCTTTTCTTACAAGCTTAAAATGACTTGTTACTAAATACCATTTTGACATCCTTAAAACTTTTAAATAGTTTAGTGTGGCAGCAATTTCGGTAAAGTAAACTGAGATTGCTCGATTGAGGAGCCAATGTGCGGTCTGTCTTATGTATAGAAATAATATAATGAACTAATAAATGTCCCCATAGATGATATGCGGTCAGATGTTGTTTTAAAACGTTATAGATATTTCAATTCAGGAAGACGCGCCGAAATAGGTCAAAATCCCTTATGTTTGATTCGATTTCTATGGAGTTTGAGAGCGTGGGGCGCGTCATTGTGGGTTGAATTTTATCTATATAATATGTTACTACTATTTTAAAGATTATTTTTTGATAATGTTGTTTATTCTGAGCAAAAACTACGAAACATACTATAAGACATTCCAAAACAATCTTAGGTTCATAGAAAACTTTTTAATCAATGTTTTTTATTTAATGCAATGTTTTTAAGTTATAAAAAATAAATAACTAATTAATAGGATTCTTCTTTGTTGTTATACCGCTATTCTAATCATGCCTTATATGCCTATTTCCACTAAAAGTATAGTACGTCTAATTAAAAAATGCTCGCCCTTCACATGAACACGTGAAGGGTAGAGTCCCGTACCCAAAGGGTAAAACTTATAACTAAGACTCCGCCGTCCGTCTGTCACCAGACTATCTCTTGAACCTTCATAGTTAGAAACTTGAAATTTACACAGATGATGTATTTTTTTTTGCCTCTATAACATAAATATAAAAAAATACCACAAACGTGATTTTTTGGTCGATGATGCAGAATATTGCCCATCTGATAGTAGAGTTTTGGGGCTAGTAGTAATAATAGAAGCTCCAATATTACCCTACTAATATTTTTATAGTTTTTTTATATAGATAATGATACTTTCTACCTTTCGTTTCGCAATTGGCCGATATGTATTAGATTAGACGATCTATACCCTGATATGTATGTCAGGAGTAGATTCGACAATAGATGACAATAATTATTGAGCTCTTACTAAGTTACTGCGGATTTGCGAAACTATTTTGTGCAATCATATTGAATTTTATTATAAAATAATAATAAATTGGACGGTTAAATATAGCTTAAAATGATGTCAGAAACATGAGTTCAAAACTTCAATATTGCAATAATGAATGCGTTCTATGAATAATATTATTATTATAATCTCAATTGAGTTTAAAAACAATATTTGTTCGTTCATCATGAGGTATATTTACAATTGATATTTTTATCAAATTATGCTGTTAAAATAGCTCATTTGTCATTTGTTCCATAATATAATATTTCCCCATGTTTTATTACCATACTGAAAGTTTTCTCGAATATTTCATGTACGTAAATAATTATTCTTTATTAATCGTATACAAGTTTTCATTTTGGAAACAACCTCTGACTGCATACTTGTCAAAAAATAACTTTATGAATCTCATAAAAGCAGACTGGATGTGGATCAAGATTCCATGGCTGCCGCTTGCCAGAATGACATGTATTATTTATGACTTAGAAACATAATTCACAGAAAGTAATATCAGACCGTGTTCATCTTCTTACAGAAGTGAGAAGACCAAAATTGCTTTCTGTGTACGATTCAATTTGAAACAAAATTGGTCTGGCAGTCATCTTGTCTTGGTCCAATAGATTTTAAATAGCACAATATCACAGTGTTACTCTTAGAAGAAAAAAAAACAAATTGTAGATGTGCATGACTTTGGAATAAAAACTGTATTTTTATTAACTTCTTTTATTTCATCCGAAGAAAGCCAGCCTTTGTTGAATCCATATAAAATAATAAGAATAAGCTGTTTTTGTTCTTTGTAGTTTTTCTTTATTGTTTTCTTTACAAGTGACCCTACGTTTGACTTTTGTTGTTTCATATACTATCAGAAGATTGTGTAGAATATAGTGAAGATATTTTTTTGCTATTTATATTTTTTCAAGGGTTTATTTTGAAGACAATTTTTTTAATTAAGTCTATTAATCATTGTGTACAAGTTATTTTTCCGGGAAAAATTTATTTTAGTCAAAGGTACTTCGCTACCGTAATTCTATTCTATTGCATTTTGAATTAAAAGCAGGATTGTCTACAGAAATCACTAAAGTTTGTAAAATTGTAAACATAATAAAATCTCGCTGGCTCCAGATGTCTGTGCAAACCAAAATCTTTGGTGCAAACATAAGTATTAAGAAATGTCATATTCATTACGTACTAACACACGAAGCAAGATATAAAATTGATACTGTAGCAATCTATAAATAACATTGAGGGATTTTGGCTTTTGTAGTTTCTACAAACCAACATAGGGCTCGATCAACCTACTTTTGCGACTAGTATAGACCAGCAATGGCGATACTTTATTTTTAGCAACACTAGTGCAACGCGTCTAAAAACTTCTAGTGTGAAGTACCCCGTATCTTGTCAGCCTTCATTCCCAGAACTCTGTAATGGAAGCTACAGTGCAGGGGTGTGATTCTGGAAAATATAAAATTATAAATCGTTGCCAACCATCGCCGGTAACCATAGCAACGCAGCTATCTGCAGCCAATCGGCGCCTTGGCTGAATAATTGATACAAGCAGTAACCAATCGGCTGCATAGATGTAAGGTCTTCGCGGCTAGAAGTTCGAGTATTTTTGCAGGAGCAAGGGCAAGGGCTGGTATATTTATTTTTAATGTATCATAATACGTCTTCGTAATTTAACGGAAAATACCTTTGGATGACAAATACAGTAGGAACTCCGTAATAAAGTTTATATCTACCGAATATGTGTATGTAAGGGATGGCATTTCATTTTGTAAACTCAAATAAATAAAGCAGGAGCAAATTTGAGTGATATTAAACTTCATTTTACTCGTACAAGCACAACTTATAAACTTCACTTTTTATACACATGGATTTTTTCAGAAAATCTCCTTTTATCACACTTACGATAATCTCCTTTTATCGCAACACTACAATAAAATTGCAACACTTATGCATATTTTTGAGAAACCTGCAGGGCCCGCATGTTTTTAGAGTTGTAAAAATAAAATTGGAACAGTAAGACCGATATAATAATTATAATATGAAAGAGCTTAAAGGGTGTAAATTCATAACTCCACTTCTCTTATCTCCAATCTTCTAGCTCGCCTTCGATCAAGTAGCGAGGAGGGAAGCGCTGTGTATTAAATCTGTGCTCACATACTCATTTAATTTATTATCATCGTGGCTACACGTATTATCTATTACCTATCTTATCTTCTTGTTAACACGGCTATGCATGGCTTCATTCGCCCCTAGTAACACATTGACCGTCCCCGATCTATTGTGATCGATCTACCCAGTGAAGATCTTCATTTTTCTCATCTCTGATATAAAGGCAAGGCGTAGTCCCTGTTTTCGTGTCAATCGGGATTTCATAGTTCCATTTCTCTGATTTCCGATCTTCTAGCTGGACTTTATCGAGTAAGATTACGGAACAAAGCAAGGCAGTCGCTGCAAGATCTTGTAGGAACTCTATTTTCAAAGCTTCATCTTGTTTATCTCAGAAACGCCACTAAGCACCGGCAACACCTGGAAATAGCAAAAGGCCTCACTCATACAATTTGATATAGGACCACCTCATCCATATAAAAGCGCATGAGCCCGCGTGAGCCCGTTATCAATAAAAATGCCCATAAAAATGGATGCTCGTCTACCACACAGAACTCAGGGTAACGTAATTACTTAGCCGCTTTTTATCCCCTGCGACTGTAAGCCGAACTGTTTTTACGACTGCGATTCCCGGCGACGCGTGATGGGGAAATATTGCAGGATTTTCTCCGTCTGTTGCGTTAAAATATTAAAGTATTATACGGATTTAATACAGTTTTGTGCTGAGCAGACGAGGGACAATAAAAGGATATAAATATCCTAGATTACACCTTTTTAAATAGTGCTACGTCTGAAAAAGTCTCGTCTTGTTCGCGCTGTCTAATTGGTAATTCATTATTGAGTTAATCAATGGCTAAAAAAACCCACTTAGTGCGAGCGAGAGATCAACGTAGTTACTACATTTTTATAACCTGGACTGCTAAGAGAAGTTCATTTAGGTACTTTAATTTAAACATAAATAGAACAAAGATAAGACAAAATATTTCTAATCCTATTTTCGAAGTTTAACCCGTTTTTACAATAGTTCAGCGAATGAAATTAGTTAACCTTTGACCTTCCTAAACTGTTGGCGACTCCAAACTTAAACGAAATCAAGTCGCGTCTGGTTTTGTAAATGCAAACCAAAGTTGAAAATTATTTCATAGTTATTTGAAAACTTTGAAGTCAAAGTTTTATTCCAGAAACCCGCCAGTTAAAAGTTCGGAAAAACATTATGGACAATTATGAATATTAACTGCTTGAGTTTAGTGCGCCTTAATAAAAAACTTATGCGTGATGACAATAAAAGTCGAATGCAATACTTATTTTTTTCTCTCCCATACTTGTTTCAACGCGCAAACTATAAAGTTAGAAAAATAGCTTTAAAAACTTATTCAGAAATTGAGCTCGTAATAAGTTATGATGTGAAATTATGAAGTATAGTTTAAATGGGTATATGAAAGTACCCATTTAAACTATACTTAGTAAAGTAAGTTAAGTAAAATAAGTAAAGTAAGTTAAGGTGACCGTTTCAGGACCACGTGAAACGATAAAACTGTCCGTACCTATGCTTTTTTATGGACGTCGTATATTCGTAACTGTACATTATGAGGTGTTTCAACGGCATAAAAGGACTATTTTAGCAATTTTTAATGACCTGCAGGTTGAAAACTATAAAGACAGTTAGGTACATTCAAATTTAAACGACACGTAATTTGAGTCTTTTTAGAGACTTAGATATTTTTACACACTAAGAGGGCCGTTGTTTTTAACATTACATACATTCGTTAAGTTCTTTTTCATTGACCAACCGGACCTAAGATAGTCGGTATTATAGTGTGTATAAATTTCGAAGGAATACCATGCCAATAGAACTATAACCTGGATGCGGCGGACCGCGAGAAAAAGTTACCAGTTTACCGGTGCCAAAGATATTTGTTTTGACACCGACAGCTTCAGTAGTTAGTAATGTCGGTTCCCAATATTCGATCTATCCATGGTTTCATTTATCTATTCATGGTTTGGTTTTTATTCCTTACTAGAGATAGAAGTTTGACATAACTTTTATGGACCTTATGTCAAATTTCTATGTCTAGTAAGGCAAACTATGGATAGATCGAATATTGTAGTTATCACCATTCTTATGCGAGAAATGACATACCGACGTTCGCAAGAGCCTGTATGTTAGACCTATGTGAAATAAAGATATTTTGATTTGATTTGATTTATTGGGATTCGCCATAAGACGACAGAAGTATTGTCTATAGATCTCCATCCCCGTCACAGATCACTTGTTAAAAGTCTGCACGCACGTTTTCATGGTTATGGCGGATTCCGTCATAATATAGTGTTTGTGGGAAATTTTGACAGATGGCTCTACTACGAGTATCTTCTTGTATGAAGAAGGTTTGCTTAAAATGTTCTAATGACCATATCCTGAGGTTCCTGATCAGTGTTTATGCCTAAGAAATAAAGTTAAGGAAATACTTCTCAAGTCTAAGCATAACAATATCTTCTTAGCTAAATAACTCAGTAGGCATACCTAATGGTCAAACGGTGTACTTCCATTACAGTAAAGTAGCTAACTTTTACTAAAGGGCATTTAAAGTTGTTTCACTTTTTAAGCCGGCTCCTAACAAAGGCTCTCTCTCTTACTGCCGTCCTCAGCAGAATCGTAATTTACGTTCTTTCCCATTTCTTGTGTCTTACCCGTGGTACAGTGCAAAAAGTTTGAATTTATCGCACACGAACACCTAGCCATTTTACTATCGATTCTATTTCTACAATCGTTATCGTTTCTAGAATTGAAAATGTCTTAAACGTTACTTATTAATGACTGTATTCCCAAAATATACTACGTTTTCGGAGCAAACTTGTAGAAATGTATGAAAATAGGTTGAAAATGTCTAAAATATTTTATGTACTAAATAAAATTATTTTATTCACAAGTGTGTTGAAAAACGTCGTATGATACACGTGAGTATTGATGATTACCGTCCTCGGCTATCTTAAGACCCTCATCTAACGGTTCGGATCTCATGGCGCCTCAGCGGTAATCACCAACTTTACTCACTTGTACCGTAAACTACTATGAAATTTGCTATCGATAAGTCACGTGATTTAACAATCACATACGAACTTTTGTGCAAAGAAACGATCTGGCTGTGGGATCTATCTTGGCAACATTGCTATTAAGCTTGCTTAGCATTAAATTTCTCAAAAAGGCGGATGTGATCGAAAACCAATTTAAATAATTCGGCGTTCGTAGCAATGTCTGAAAAATAGGCTAAAAAATATAAAATTGAGTAGGTACCCATATTTTGTTGTTTTTCTTTTGTTAAATATAACGCAAAGAATAATGTTAATTTCGTTGTCGCAAGTTATGATACCTAATAATAACAACATTGTTAATAATGAAATGAGATACAGGCTAAGAAAAATAAAATACAAAAGGAAAAATAATGTCCTCATATTACATTGAAACAATAACGGCACAAAAATGTCTGTATACCAAGAATTTTAATATCTGATATGCTTACCTAGACCTATATTTCTCAAAACTTATATGCCCACCTGAAATGGCACCTCATGTACTAGGGCAAATATAGTACTTGGCTGTATTTTCAAACTGAACAGTAGAGTTAGTACAGGCAGCACTTTAGGCAGGCAGGTTAGCACTTCACAAACTAGTTATCGATTCGTAACGACCCATAAAGAAAGGAATTTCATAGTAATATAATATATAAACGACCTATAAGTGTATTAGGAGCAAAACAGCAGCGACCACCTGTTCTTAAAAATATTATTGAATGGAAGCAGGCGTTATTTTGCGGAAATCCATAATTAGCAGGACTGATTAATTTGTTTTGCTATTATCCGCTACTTGAAAGGATTCTGTATGGTGCAATATGCAGGAACACCATCCACATGAAACACCACACACAATTTTCTATCACTTTCTTCGACGCACGTTTCGTCCCGACACCGGGACATCCTCAGGAGATGTTGACTTCACAATGACTCTACGATTTCGCATTTGTAGAGTCATTGTGAAGTCAACATCTCCTGAGGATGTCCCGGTGTCGGGACGAAACGTGCGTCGAAGAAAGTGATAGAAAATTGTGTGTGGTGTTTCATGTGGATGGTGTTCCTGCATATTGCACCATACAGAATCCTTTCAAGTAGCGGATAATAGCAAAACAAATTAATCAGTCCTGCTTAAAAATATTAATTTTTTTAAAAAAGAAAATTTGTCTTTTCTATTTGATGAGTACTTAATTCTTTATGAAAAGGAACATTTCAGAGATGATACACAACATTAGGTACAGTTAGTTCGCGCTAAAGTGCCGTAGAATTTGCAAGCATTAAATTGTTTTATAAGCAATAACGCGGAATTTATCTACGCAGAAGAACATTAGGGAGCTAATAATGTGTTTGTTAAAGTTAACCAACTTCACATTAACAGCTCTCCCAGTAAACAGAGGACTGTAGGAGTTGTGTATATAACTGATTTTGATTTAATTTTTATTTGAAGGGCCATTGTGATCATTTTGAGACATCAAAATAATAATAAGTCGTATGAGTGATTTCGTCGCCTTGTAATGAAAATATACTGACCATTCATGTTTTTAAAACCCAGGAAGATTTCACACTGTAGGTACAAAGGCTTCAAGTACGTAGCGCCGACCGCTGAGCGAGGGGGATAGAGACAGAAGAAAAAAAGTAACGCACAAAAAAGAGAGCACAACGTTAAGGTTAATAACGACGTAAGTATAAGGCGCTGTTGCACTTGAATGCACTGAATTGCACTTTATTGTGTCGGAACTAGAGTCGATATTTATTTAAATCATTTTGTGGAGAAAATCTTCTGCATCGTGAAGCACTATTATTATATCGTGTGCCCGTGTGCCAAAGGTTTGCCAGTGACACCCTCCCACTTCAAAGAGAGGTAGCCATAGTCGTCGGAAGTGGGAGGGAAATTCATATAAAATTTATCGCACTTGACGAGATTTGAACCCGCGACTCTCATCTATCTTGGCTTGGCTATCATGACCAATGCGTCTACCACTAGACAAGTTCCAGGGTAGATAGATAGATAGATCTATAGGTAGATAGATAAACTCTTTATTGCACACCACAGAATAAAAATATAAAAAAGAAATAAATAAATTAAATACAAACAAACTTAGGAGTGCAATTTGGCAGCCTTATCGCTACATAGCGATTTCTACCAGGCAACCAATAACGTGCAGGAATATTTGAAACTGGATACGGGGTTGGTGGTGCCAGAATAAATAAATAAAACAAACTACTTTCAATAAATTATTTTAAAGTATTTTATAGGTGACAGGGATACCTAGTATTCTAAAGTTTTTTCCTCGCTTCCTTCCTTTCCTCGTTCGAAAGTATTAATGATACCCATTAAAAATTGAGACATTATTTATTAGGCATGTCAATATCGAGGGTTGTTTGTGTATACTCACGCTGCGGTTTCGGGCCAAGCGCGGGTGGCACGGGGCGAGGGGGCGAGGGGGAGAGGGGGAGAGACGGTCTCATTAATCAATATAGCATCTACAGTCTACACTATTAATTACGCTCATTGAAAGTTTGACACTCCATACACTTAGCATGCTGATGAACGACTAGCTGAATTACAGCTGAATTCGAGCTTAGCTTAATGTATTATATTTACTAGCAGATATGTTTGATCTAGTTAAAATTATAATAATACTAGCGGTGCCCGCGGACTCCGTTCCGCGTTAGAAATATTTTCGTCCCGGCCCGTATGTCCCGCGTAAGGCTCGGTTTCCACAATAGCGGAGCTGTTTGAATAACCAACCAGATTTCATCATTTCGACATACCCCTTCTGTTTCAGATATATCAAAATGACAAATCTGAATGGTTACTCAAATACAACTCCGCTCTGCTTAGCTTTGGTGGAAATCGGGCCTTATACCCACAGCCCACAGGACGCGAGGCATTTGGATAGATCATACTGCCATCGCCACGCAACGGCCGCGGCGGCGCGCAACACGTTTTTATTTTACTTATATCTTTCAAGATATTTGTTTAAACTGTATAGCGTAAAAGGCACAAATATTCAACATTAAATTTCCGTTCTGTAAAACATATTTACAAAGATATAAATTAATGCCACATGGGCTAAATAAGCTTCACAAAAATTTTTTATTTTTAATCCACAATTTTAACAGTAAAAGCAGTTATTGTGAGTTACCCGTAAAAGATAGGCATATGCTATTGCGAATTTTTTTACAGATTTTAATACGCTCTTTAATATTGTTGAACATTGTTTTGTTCTACCCTCAATAGTTTCCGCAGCGCACGCGATGAAAGCAATTTTTTTTACGACTTGGATTACATCATTCAAGTTTAAGTAAAGATGCGTAATTAATTTTGGAAATTATTATAGCCTATGACACTCCACAGTAATGTAGCTTTCTATTAGTGAAAGAATTTCGAAAATCCGTTCAGTAGATCCAGAGATTACCCCTTACAACGTCACAAACTCACAAACATCGTTAAGCTACCTCTTTATAATATTAGTATAGATTAGTATAGATTAATTATTTACATGTACATAACATTTTAACCTACATATTTACAGACAATTCATTTTATTTATTTACTATTTTTTGCCCTCGACTTTTGCTTTACCGCGTGTAATTCGGTTTGACAAACCAGTGGGAAAATGTTTTTTTCCGGAATTTCCATTATTCTACAGAAAGTAAACCAAACTTTAACCTGTATAAGCCAAGCTTTTATTTAGTTTTTGGTTCTGTTTACCTGTCCCGATGTTTGTAATCAAATTTTGTAAGTTAAAGATACACTTTCCGGTTATAAATTAAGCTGCTATTGTGCATGCAAGTGTAAATCGGATGACAATACAAAATTATTATGACATGGAGCTGAACTGATGACGACACTGGAAGGTAGCTAGGAACTCGTAAGTCGTAAGTTAAGCGTTTGGACTCTCAAGCATTTTTCTTTATCAAAAAAGAAAAATAACTCGAGACCTGTTCTCAGGAAAAGCAAAAGTAATCCGCCATTACACCCTCCGCGTGTTCAAGCAATCGAATAAAACATTAAGATATCGCGGCTGCCGGAGGGCACAGAGTCGTTAATCAAAGAAGGAAGGGCCCCGACATCGGGTATCGATCTATGCTTCCCCTTTTACCTCTCATTTGCAATTCGAGCGTTTCGGGTCTTCCTGGGACTGCTTTGGTGGATGCGAATCCGTCTTAACACCCTGAGCTACTAAACTTGTCTGTGTAAGGTGGATAGACTAGTGTATGAACTAAAGGGGTCTGCTTGAAGATTTTATATGGCTCTTTGCAGTTAGAATGCTAATAAGACATAGGAGGTCTAGGTTGACGTTAAATTGCGGGAATGGCGGTATAATCTTCAAATAATTATATTAAATATTTCCTTTTTACCCAAAGTTCCGTACCCAAAGGATAAAAATGGGACCCTATTACCAAGACTTCGTCGTACGTCGTCTGTCCGTCCGTACGTCTGTCACCAGGCTGTATCTCTTGAACCGTGATAGCTACAGACTTAAAATTTTCACAAAAATGATGTATTTCCGTTGCCGATATAACAACAGATACTAAAAATTGGAATAAAATAAATATTTAAGGGGGCTCTTCCCCAATTAATGTGATTGTTCGTTTTTGAATTCGGTAGACAGGAGTGTACGGAAACCTAAAAAACAATGAAACTTAGGTATTTACTTTTAGACAAACAGCCTCTCGAGAATAATAATTAATAGTAATTGGTTGGATTTTCAATAGGAAATTTCCACTACCCCAACAGTATAATTAGACACATAAAGTACAATTCTAATTAGTAAGGAGTTACTTCACGTCGCATTAATATCAAAATGTAATATCAATATAACTTCCATTCACATCCATAATTTCTCACCCACTAAACAATTATCATACAAATTGGAATTGCGTACGAAATACAAATGAGAAACTATATTATTATAATAACGTTCACGCAACATATTACTGGAATTAATCCGAGGCTAATATTATAATTTGTCAACCATAGAACAATAGTACCGGGAACAATGTACCTAGGGTTAGTTTATCGTAGACTGCCGTAAAGCAAATTGGAGAAACAAGCGGCTTTTGATTGCAGCCACAGTAGTCAGACGGATATTTTTAGTTGTACCTAATTTACTTCAAAATTAAATCGATATTAAAATGTTTGAAAGATATTGAAAAAAAAATAAAAATCACTTTTAAATAATATTGTTATAATTAATGTGTAAGTCTCAACGTTTTTTTGTTATTAGATCACTACTGTACTGATTTGACAAATTTCAAATCCAAAATGGCCGCCTCCACAAAACGGCATCTTATGAGTTAATCATACGAGTATATAGGTATAATATATCTCTATTCCAAATTCCAGCCTAATCGGTTCAGTGAAGTAGTATTTCTCCACACAAACTTTGGACCTCCTTTCAGAAGGAACCAAATTCGTTAATTAGTCACCAATCAGTCGGTCAATTTCTTCTTTTATACATTTAAGATCTTCGAAGATGACTGATGTAACTCTTCGTTTTGTCGCTTATTCTTAGTGTAAGTATGTATTTCTTTTGCTGAATATCGCGCAAATTGGACTGGTCACGCTAATAGTTCCTTAAACGAGTACCCCTATTTACCGGCCCCTCGAGCATACTCCGATCGCGTAGTAAATTTCTATTAATGGATCTGACGGTCACTCCGGCAATTTATATATCGGGCTCTTACGTTAATCCTTGCTAAACAGCATTAAATATCAGGTATTTTTATAGTTCGATACCAACCATACCAAAATGGCAAATGTAATATGTAACTCCAGCTTCTTACATTTGTTTGTCATACTCGATTAGTTCATTAACTATTAAAGCTTAGTTTACATACAATTTGGAACTGTACAGAATAGTAGGCCAACATTATTCCAATATATTTTTTCATCTCACCCGCTCGGAAAAGCGATTTTTAATGCCCGAAATGCGGGCGGAAAATGCTATTATATTCCCTAGGCCGCCAAAGCATTTTCATTTTTCCCAAGGGAGACAAAGTAGTATGAAAATCCCTTCCGGCCCTTGGGCCGAAAAGCATTTCCAACGTCAAACTCGAATTAGTGTCATGTCAATGTCAAAGCTGAAGACTTCTTTTTTTTCTAATAACACATACGTTCAGTAAAAAAGTTCGACCTTAGAGTTTGTATAGGTACATTAGTTTGTTTATTTTTACTTTTTCTTAGAATATCAATAAATATAATAACTCCTATTTAGTTTAGGCATTAATTATAAAAGAAATTTAATTAAATCCATGATTTTTCCTCGTTGTTTATGTAATTATTGTTAAAATATTTATAAAATTTTATATTATCTTTGGTTCTTAGAAATTCCTATTTCAGAACGCATTCAAAAAAAGGGAAAGATAAAGTTTCTCAATTTTTTTTTCAGGTCTAGTGATAGTTGTCTATGTTTCCAATCGTGATTAAATGAAAATACCTAATATTTTTATTACTGTATTCATTATTTTTTTGTTTTAACTTTGAAATAAGGTGAGTGATAATTGAAGGTGGTTTCAGTAAGTGAAATTATTCAGAGTTACCAAAAACAACATTTAACATATATCGCAATTCCGATCTAAAGTTTTCTTCTGGTGATTTTCCTCGCTGTGGTGAGATGAAAAATTTTGTGTTATGGACGGGCGCAAATATTTTTGGGTCTCGTGTCTTTGAATGCCTCGCTATGCTCAGGATTCTATTCTTTGAACCCCTCGCTGCGCTCAGGGTTCAACCCTAGAATCCTTCGCCGCTTAGCATTCAAATTTGACACTCGGCCCAAAAATCTACTTTGCGCCCTTGCATAACAAATAACTATTTTTAACAAAAAAGAGAGAAAATCGGGGCATCATAATTTTAAGCGTTAAAACTATATTCATTCGTCTGATTTGATTGAAAAAGATTGAGACAATAACTCATTAAGGCTTGCATCGAACCCCTCATCGCAACTAGGCCTTCCTTTTTATAAGCGGTGAACTTTTAATCCCCTAATCACTCCACCTCCAAGTATTTACTTTGGAAATAGACATCCCACACAGCTCATTATTTCTTGTTTTCGTAACAAAACCTTCGGTTGGAGTTTTTGCTGTGGAGTGACATAATAGGGTGTTTCACCTTTCCGCCTTATAAAGAAAATATACCGCACGGGGATCCTCGCCCTAAGCTCTTTACGCAGTATACCGACTTACGGAACTGTGTGTGTGTATGTGACCCACAAATTGTTACAGATATCAAGCATCGCGTCTAGATGAAGACTAGCAGCCTTAGCCATATGAGTATAGTTTATTTTGAAATGAAATGAAATGAAATGAAAAAGTTTATTGGTAATGCACATTAGGTACATATTAACAAGAGAGAAAAAATAAATAACAGGAAGTACAATGTGCACTCCCAAATGGGCCTCCACTCAGCATAAGCCTTGCTTTTTATGGCAAGGCGCTGGTCTTCCGTGAGGCCCACCTGAGACGTGGACGGCGACATGAAGATTACACAGAAAGAACATAACATAGCAAAAAAAGAAACAACACAAACAGAATTAAACAATTATTATCATATTAAACTACTAATAAATTATATATATATATATATATATAAATGTAATATATACATATAATAATATTATATAGGTATTTTAATTTTATATTAAATAGTAAAACATTATATACTTACATAAACACATACATATAGTATATTAGTTAAAACCAGCCCTGTAAAGTCCTTGAAATAATAATCGACTATGCGGTATTTATTTGTTTTAATAACAGATACTTTTTGAGATTTTTCTTAAAAGTGATTTTGGATTTCCTAATGTCACGCAGCGGCGGGGGTAAATCGTTCCAACATTTACTGGCCGCGAACTTAAAACTGCCGCGAAAAGCAGCTCTAAAGTGACGCGGCATCTGGAGAGTCCATACTCGATTCGACCTAGTATCAGTAACTTTGCACCACTTTTTATTCTATTTCGACGATTGATTTTTGGTACATTTGTGGAACTAAAATTAAAAATGTATAAAAATGATATAATATGTATGGAAATTACATAATAATATCCGACCTACAAATTAATATGACTTACTCGTGACAACTATTATTCTTTATTATTATTATCTTTCGGCTATAAGAAAATACAATTAAATAAATTTGTTACATTGGCTATTCTTACTTTTATTGGAAAATAGTACTGCCATTAATAATATAATAATTCACGAACAAATCGATGCCAATTTTTTTTTAATTCTGGTCTGAAAAAATGTCTGGTTGTCAGTTGTCTGGCAACCTGTTTCTTTTTGCGATGAATTTCTTCTCCCCGTCGCGAGGAGGTATTTACCGGGTAGCTTTTTGGGTATAAAGCAATGGCTATAACCGTTTTTATACATTTCCCGTTCACGGCCCATGTCAGGCCGGGAGAAGCGGTCTGTGGTTTTGTTCTGAAAACATAGTGACTAATATTTAGTAACAAATCGCGCTGCTTTATTTAACGTTTTTCTTTAGGATTAATGACTTTCTGAAACTTATGTCCTCCACACAGATCAATCCAAGGCGTTCAATATCTGCAATTTTTCTAAACTTAATCATCCATCATAGCTACCAGAGAACTTTTCGAGGTCTTTAGCCATATTGTCTATGATCGTCATAGAAACGTGTCAATTGAGCCATGTCTTAATAGAACGCAATTCAAAAAAATCTATGGGAATGATAAAACCGATCGACAAATTGATCACGTGACTTGACTTATCGTTGTCACAATCATAATTTTCTTGAATTTTATTACATATACTTAATTATGGAATGAGCCACCGACAAGTTTTAACGACGATTGCATACGTGACGTCGATAAGTCATTTTGCTAAGGCTGCAGGTCGCTTCGGACACGCTGCAATTATAGTCCCGTGTGTTTCCAACCCCCCTATCGCGGCAGTGTGAAAAACGCGTGGTGATTTATGTCCCGAGTCGGCTATCTCCCGATAAATTATTGTCTTCACATCGGTGCATGCATGCGAAAAAGTGAGTAATGGACCGGCGCCCGTACCTCCCTCGCCTTCTTTACGTGGAAGTGGAACGTATCAGCGGTGAGAAATCGCAGCGATTCGTTGCATATGCTAAAAATACAAAAGAATTTGTGACGGTAACAAAACTTTTGTATTTGTGGAAATTTTCGTTGGCAAATTTTTCTTTTGAACCAACTTCCACTAAAAGCTAGTTGTAATTCTGTCCATTCGTTTATTTTCTTTTTGACACATGAAACAGATATAAGACAGCGAGGGGCCAGAGAGAGTCAAACGTAAATTAGTCTCCCTCTGGTTTCTCGTTACATTTACGTCGGTGTGTCAAAACGAAAAAGCAACTGGACCGAGTATAATTTGACTCGTTTGTATCTAAGAATAGATAATAAAATAGTCAAGTGAACTTCTATATAAATGACTACATGAGTAATGACTATACCTACCTGTTAGTAGGTGACTAATAAGTCAAACCCTGCAAGAAAACACATTCGGTAGACAACAGAGCTGATGTACTCGTATGAGAGCGCCGCGTGGAACGCATAAGGTTAGGCGAACGGGAATGTAGATGCGCAGATAGCTACCATTTTGGGTCAACTTTACTGCCGTGTACTGTAGCTAAGTATTACTTATTGTATACTTAGCTATATATACTTATACTTATTAATATATGAACATACAAGTATGTTCATATATTTTTACAACCATTGTTAAAAGCCAAACTGCGTTGAAAAATTTGCAAATTTTATCAAAATCGGTTCGGTATTTTCAATATATTATGGACTCTTTTTTATTTGACGACCTCCGTGGTTGAGTGGATAGCGTGCCGGTTTTCAAGGCGCCGCCATCTTTGAGGTTCCGGGTTCGATCCCCGGCTGGGTCAATGTAGAAAAATAACTTTTCAACATTGTCTCGGGTCTGGGTGTTGTGGTACCTTCGTTGTTTCTGATTTCCATAACACAAGTGCATAAGCTACTTACTATGGGATCGGAGCAATGTATGTGATGTTGTCCTCTATATATTTATTTATTTATATTTATTTACTCTGATCTGGCTGCTGGTGTTAAGTCTCAATCAAAACTTTTTCTTTACCACTTATCTTACCATATTATAAAAAGTCTTTTCAGAACTGAAAAGAAATACCTACAGTAAATTTCTCTTAAAATAGAAAACAAAGAGATTTAGCCTGAAAATGTACTCCATTCGGTCCTCTATTTTGTACAGAGCTCGTAGTGGAATCTTGTAAATTGCGCCTGCCGTATAAGCCCCTATAATCCCATAGAACTAAGGCTTAGTACGAACTGTGTAGTATATGTACACGCTGTCTCTTAAGCCAATCTTTGGCATACGAACTGGCGTAAAAGCTACAACCTTGTGCTTATCTTTTCTACTTTAATATGGTCTATTGCACAATGTTAGGTAATTTCTATAAGAATCTACAAAACGCACCTGTGTCTCCATTTTTATAAGAAAAAACCTTTAGAAGTTCATTTTATTGCCGGTTTGATCAGCATTTAAAGTCTATTTCTCAAGAAAGTTATTATCAAATCATATGGAGCATAGAATCCAAGCTAATAAGATAACTGAATAATAAATGTACGGATTCTATTCGGATTCGAAAGCACCCATTATACAAAACGTACCCGACATATTTTATCTAGAAAAAATCCCGATTCCCGTTTTTTTAAATTATTTACTTGCAACATGATTGTTGCAGGTAAATAATTAAAAATAATTAAGAAACACGACTGCCCTGTGGTAAATCAACTTTTTCTATAATAAAAAAATATAGCCTATGTTACGAATGGAATGATGTAAGGATTCTAACGATACCCCATATTATGTGTAAATCATTTTGGCCATTCAGAAGCTGTGGTGGAATAAAGAAACTCATATATGTACATACATACATGAACCCTAAAAAGATTACACTCCTTTTTAGAACAGTCGTGTAATAAAAACCAATTTTGACCCAGCGAAGCCCTGGAAAATGTCTTGTATCGTATACCTCTAAAATAACTAATTACCTACAATAACCTTTACTTAGGCAAATGCAAATCTCAACAAGATTAGTAGCATGTATCCGACGTAAGGTGAGGCATTGTTTGTATCCACAACAGCGGTAGGGCGGGCGGCGGCCGACAACTTCGGTTATTCGCTTAGCGAGTAACTGCGGGCGGGAATCGAGTTAAAGTGCACAAATAAGATATTCCAGTGGCAGCCCGAATATAGATACAGCGGCTCCAGACGGAATAGCGCGCACAAATTACGGCAGCGGGTCGTGTCTTGGGTATAAATACAGGAAACCTTGAAGGAAGTGGGCGCCTATTTCATTAAGAGTCCTTTTTCAAGGTTCGACCTTGTAGTTTCGCCATGTGTGTTTTCTTTTACGTCATATTGTGACAAACATATATAAATATCAAAAAAAACTTGTGCTAATTGATATATTGTGGTAGTTGGTTATATTTATCTTGTAAAATATAGAAAGATATTTTTTCTTTTGATCATTATTACACTTAATCAAAGGAATGAAGCGAGACTGGCGATATTTGAAAGGAAAGTACTCAGGAACATATTTGGTCCAGTTCGAGAATCGGATGGAACATACCGCCAAATCACGAGCTTGATGCTCTAATAGGACGTGAGACCTGCATCGTCAGGTTCTGTAAGTCACAACGCTTGAGATGGGCGGGCCACCTGGGAACGAATGCCAGATTAGAGGGCCGTGAAAATCATGACCAAGTTGACCCCCCCAAAAAAAAGATCAAAAGGCAGACCAAAAAAGCGTTTGGGCTGATGGCGTGGAGGAAGACTTACGGAGCATGTGTAAATACACCAACTGGCGCAGGGAGTCAAAGGACCGCGATTAGTGGAGGAATATTGTGGAGGATGCCAGGGCCCACAAGGGGCTGTAGCGCCACAGGATACATACATTATTATTTCAGATTTTTCGATTGGAAAACTTCGTTCAAATTTGGCATCTGGTCTGATAGGACGCTTCGGGCTTCGGCTAGTTACCACCTTACTTACCAGCAAAGACAATGTATAGCATTGTAGCATTCCGGCGCGATGCTGTGTAGGAACTGGGTTTAATTAGATTCTCCTTCTAACAAAAATATCGGCTGCATCGTAACTTATCATCTGCATGAGATTGCAACCAAGTACTAACTTTTAGTGGGTAAAAAAATACAACTCATCATAGTCTGTGAACCTACGAGTACGAAACTATCCCTTGCACTGATGAGAGCTCACAACAACTCAGCTGGGTATTCAGTTGCCAAAACAAGCCGGAAGCTAACTTTAGTTAACTCAATTAGACCATAACAGCTATCCGGGAAATGAAGTTAAAGTTCATTTACTAATAACTTAGCTAGAGGTTATTTGATCTACGCATCTCTTGTATAGCGTTAATTAGCAAAAAGTAAATTAAATTATTTTGCTATAATTACTTAACAGAATAAACTATTTAATGTGGCTCCATAAACTGTAACACATTTATTCCATAATTTTTGTGTTCAGTATCGGGGAAAAGGTTTGTCACGTTTCAAGACATGTGAAATTTTACGCAAAACCCGTGAATAAAACCAGGTAAACTTAACCATGATCTACAGCCAAACATCCTAACCACTAGACCAATGACGCGTTCATATATCTGAAACAAAAGGATGGAAGAAACACTCGGTCGCCGGGTTTTTCGCATGCATAGACAATAACTTATCGGGAGATAGCTCCCGAACATAAATCACAAAGCCGTTTTTCACACTGCTGCGATATAACTTGGAAATGCGTGGAAAAGTGGCTCGTAGGTGTGGCTTGGAAGGTAAATTATGCTCGCACAGACTCTTCTCCTTCCTATTCTTGATTACGCTGACGCAAGCATTGTCGACTTAAATGAAAACCAATTAAGTAAGCTTGAGAGACTTCAGAATTCCATTATTAGGTTCATATTTGGTTTACGCAAATATGACCATATCTCACAATTTCGTTCTCGTCTTAATTGGTTACCTATCCGACTTCGCCGGAATCTACACATCCTTTCCATTCTGTACTGTGTTCTGTTTCATCCCTCTGCGCCCCCTGACTTAAAAGAGAAATTCAATTTTGTAGGTCAACCTGGAGAATTGCTCCGTTCTTCGAGGAAACTTATTTTGATGATGCCTGCGCATAAGTCTTCCTTCTTTCATAAGTCTTTTACGATTCAGGCTATTAATCTTTGGAATGCCTTACCTCTCGATATTAGAGAGGCCCAGACTATAGGACAGTTTAAAAGACTTGTGAAAGATCACTTTATATCCCAGTTGCCTGAGTGCTGATGACTAACTGTCACCTATAAATTTGTAATCTCAATACTTATTATATCCTCTCTTGTTCTGTTGTTTTGAGGATTATTTTTATTGTATTTGTATTATTTTATATATTTATATTTATATATATGTATAGTTTATTGTATTTATTTTTTCCGGCACCCCGCACCACCAACCGCGTATCCAGTTTCAAATATTCCTTCACATTATTGGTTGCCCGGTAGAAATCGCTATGTAGCGATAAGGCCGCCAAATTGTACTCCTAAGTTTGTTTGTATTTAATTTATTTCTTTCTTTTCTATATTTTTATTCTGTGGTGTGCAATAAAGAGTTTATCTATCTATCTATCTATCTAATATTGTTTTTTCAGGACTTTAAAACCACGTTTACATTTTACCATTTGCCAAAGCTTGAACCTGTCTCGGGCATGGCTGTTTCTTTCCCTTTATCTTCTAAACAATAATTAAAGGACATGACCGAAACTTGTATGGAGGAATGTTTTTTTTATTAAAAAATTATGCGTATTGGTTATGAACTAATTATTTTTTCATATTACAAAACTTAGAAAATGCGAGTAAACATTTTGAATAGCAATTTTTTAGTAAAAAAATCATTGCTAATAAAAATATTAAGGCGCATTTTGTTGCAAGTTATTATGTTGATATTATGTATCTTGCCTGTTTTCTGATCATAAAAATTAAACGATTGTAAATACATTATAAGCTTTAATATGACGTACTGTTTGTCAATGGCCATGAATATTTTTTTCCGAGGGCAGAATCCGGCCATGTCATTTAAGAAGATACTGACTGATTGGTGACTGATATATACAAACACGCATAGTCCAAACCGCTGGGTGTAGAAATTCCAAAGGTTCCTTATAAGCTTTAACGACGCACTGAGAAAGGATTTTGGAAAACTCACCCCAGAGGTGAAACGGGATCCAAATTTTGTTTGAGAAATACTCCTTCATGTAGGAACAACTGAACCGATTTTCCTAAAATAATTTAAAAAAGAGAGAATATTATACTCTGTAGTATCACATAGACTCTGATTAACTCCCGCAGAATTTCTGAAAACCCGAATTTCATGCGGGTGGAGACTACAATCTAGTATCCTATAGAATAAGACTTCATTGACTTAACTGGGCATAATTTATTAAAATTGATTAGGGGGAGGTGGAAACCTCCGTTCTCGGCACTCCGGCTATAATATGAATTAACGATCATTGCACTCAATAACTCGCAGTTAATTATTTGCGGAGGAAACTCCATTGTTGCCGATTCCTTATAAAAGCCTCCGACGATTAACGTCTTCCCAGCGTTCGGATGAGGTACTTTACGAGGCACTGAAACCTACCCGGAACTTCATTAAAGTTCATTTAATAAAGTAAAATCGAAAAATTTTAATAAACGCGTAACAGTCAGTTGAGCATTATTGAGCTTAAGTCGAAATGATCACAAACAAGAGAATTAGTTTATATTGACATGATCAATTTCGAAAGTCAATTTTGGATACGATAATTACTTACCTTCTTCTCTTTCTCCATATGAACAAGAAGAAAAACTGGAGAAAAGATTAAAAACTTTCATAATATTGATTTCTGTAGATTTATAATAAAACATGATTTTTTAGACATGCTAGAAGTATCCTTCTCTATAGAACTCTGCGAAAAATAAAACTAAATATATTCGAATAGGATGGAGAAAACCTGGAAAATATAATAATGAATTTTTTATACTTCAGATAGCGCGAAAGCAAGGAGACGGCGGGCGCCGTCTTTGCCAATAAAGCGGAAGAAATATTCCGACAATTAATGCTATTTGTGACAGTGAATATTGGAAATGTCTTCCAATTTTATATTGTTTTTGTCGAGTTTCTTTCTTTCACTAGAAATTATGAGTTGAATATTTAAGAGTTTATTTTGAGATTTTTACGTACTTGACTGCAAGCTCACCAGCTGTTATCGTTATAATTTGGAAAGTTACACGCCAGATAGCTACACAGTATCTCACCGGAAAGTTAAATCGCTTTTAAGGGTCTGAGATGAATCATCTAACTACCGAGTAGCATTTAACACCCACGTAAAGTTAAAACGTTGAAACTCCAAAACACATTAATACTAATAGGTTTTGTCAAAATGTCCTTCGTCCTTGAAAGTTCTGTTTCATCCTCGATCCTGTCATGGACTATACATCCTCTAGACTCTTTATAAGAGACGAACAGTTCCTTTCAACAAAATGTCATAGCTTGGTCAATATAACAATAATATTTTTTCAACAAAATCAATATTACAAAGGTTCCAAACCAAGCCAAGCACCATCCTAAGCAAATTCCTAAGCAAGCAATGCCGTCATCGCGCACATGAAACACCATCCCCATCCATAATAATTCTTATACTGATCTCCACGCATGTTTTGCCACAACAACGAGACATCCTCAGCATATGTTGACTTCACGATACTATATATTATACTAGCATTGCTTAAGTAACCTATTAATTCGGTATAACTTAGTGGTTGATTTGATGCTCCTGTTACCTTTTTACACTAGAACTACAAGGCATTAAGCTCAAACTCAAAATATATTTATTTCACATAGGCCACAGGCTCGTACAGGCTCTTGCAAACTTCAATATGATATCGTAAAGACTACAAAAAACACGCATGATGCACTTTGGCTCCTCGTTTCAGAATACGCACTGCAAAAGTCTGGATAAACAGCTACAGCCAAAACCAACCACAAAATCTGCCATCTAATGTTTCCCACCTACAATTTGAGCACCTTAAAATTAAGCATTAACTATATAGGCATTTCCTAGGCAAGCGCTATACCTTAGATTATATCATCACTTTTTATTATGTGAGAACACAGTCAAGCGAGCTAGTTAAAAATTTAGCGTCTAGCGTATCTTTGGTGAATGATTTGTGTAAATTGTAGAGCCAGCTTCGATTGGAGCCTGCGATGCGGGTCGGAGATTTAGGAGTTTGGACCTCTCTTTAGAGGGAAAATTCTACCTAACAGCACTTTAAAGTGATTACCCCTTAATCGGCTAGAAAAAGAGAGCAGCTTTTAATTTATCTATGCTGTAATTTTCAAGTGGTAACATTCGGATTTCCTGTTTATAGCTTCAACGACTAGAAATTCATATTTTCGAGTTTTAGACAGCTTAATATAACTACTAGGATCTAAAAAAAGTTTGAACACGTGAAACCACTTTTGGCCACTGTTTGATGCGCAATTTCACAAGAACGTGTTGAGACAAATATAACTAAGTAACATTACTGCAGTGAACGAAAAATCGTGAGAAAACTTTCATGGCTCCTTCAATTTATTCATATGTGTTAAGAGTCTTAACATCCGCTAACGGCCACCTTTGTTGGCCTGCATACCTAGCTATATCTCATTAATTCGAGAAGTAACTTGCAGTAAACGTCTTTTCTACTAAATATAATATCTAAGTCTACCTATTAGTCTTCTATCTTCTTATATATTCTTGTCAATTTCATCTAGATATGTACCTAGAGAAGATAATGAAGAATGGCACCATTACCTACGAGTTCAATTAACAATTTCATTAACAAAAAACCCTTTTCTGCGTCAACCCGCAATTCTCCGAAGGGCGTATTCAAGGGAATTCAAGATAACCGCCACAGGGATTCTTATCACCAAATCTTCATCCCCGGTGTTATCTGTTTAATTTAGGCTGTGGCATAAACAAACTTGTGTTTGAGTGAGATCGACAACGTGGGGGCATGTTAGTGCCTTTGCCAAAACGAATCAAAAACTTTTGTCCTGTCCTTCTGTCCATTTCGTAGAAATTGCTTGTGCTCGGGTACTTTAAAAACTTGTACCTCCTTCACTAATTATTAAGCACATACTCGTAACACGCCGAGAGAAGTGATATACTCGTACTTATGTGGGTTATCCAGCGAACTCAAACGAAAAGTTTATCTTTCACTGATAGGAAATGTGGGAGCCAAGCTTTCAAGAGGATCTATAATATACAAGATGCATTCAAGAGAAGCCCTTTGAACAAAATTCAGTAACATTAAACTATTTTAAAAAGAGCAAGTGCTGCATTTCTTACCCTTTCTTCTCTGTGCAAACCGCGTTCCCACCGTAGCGGTAGAGTCTTATACTTGATAAGTGCCTGTAAGTTAGGATGTGAAAGAGTAAGCATTTTGATTTCATTTTTGATTTATATATAAAATAAACACAAGTAAGCCCACTTGCCCCGAGACACTTAAACTGATTTCGTTAAAGGTAATGCCGTCCCTTTTTCACAAATGCAATCTGCGGTTCTCGAGA
Organism: Coenonympha glycerion; assembly: GCA_963855885.1. Taxonomy (NCBI): domain Eukaryota; kingdom Metazoa; phylum Arthropoda; class Insecta; order Lepidoptera; family Nymphalidae; genus Coenonympha; species Coenonympha glycerion. Next base: position 982,124 of record OY979635.1, read on the forward strand.
GAAGGACGGAAGTTTGCTCCGGTGGGTATGTGACAGCACCTCAATGTGAAAAGGAAACAATTGCGAGGCGCGCTGTCGTTAATTTACATCCCACTCGACATCCTTTGTGCCGCCTGCTCAAACCACAGAGGAGCTTTAGCAGTATGACTAAATATTTTATCGTCTTTATTTTGTTTTTTTTTTTTTCATTAAAAGATTACAACGACCTAATTTACAGATCAAAGCTCTACTGCGTTTGTAAAGCAGATTTACAATTCAAATTGCAATTGGGCTAGAAATTGAGATTTTAGACAGCTTTTTTAATTAGGCAGCATTTCTTATGCTGCAAATAATCGAACTAAATGTCTTCATTATGATTTTTTTACATAGGTATAGTGTGGAGTGTGGTTTTTATGACAAGCATTGAAATACAAACAATAACGAAACAAGCAAGACGTTCTCCTCATGTTAAGTGTCTGTTCTGTGCCTGATCAAACTGCGTCTCAATACTGCTTATCAATATTATTGAACCGAACCAGGAATCGAACCCAGAGTCTCGTGATCTACAGTCGAAATTGCTTACCACTAGACCAACGAGGAAAAAGATATAAGAGGAAATAGATGTAATAATAGATTGAGGCAGTTAAATAATATCTAGACTGCGAATGCTGCTTTCGTTATGCTGTGTGTATGTTATTTGTATCCTGTTTTTTCACGAAACCGAGTAAACTAATGCCTCCACACAGCGAGCCCCCATTAGAAGGGGCGCTAAGTTTCCACACGACAGACGCTTGAGAGCGACATTGTCACTAAAACGTTATTTTTGGAAAACCCCTTTCAGACTTTACAATAGTGCTAAGTGCGATGGTTGCCTAGGTTTTTTATCACTATCACATTTATTAAAGGCGGAATGTTGTATGAAAATGAAAATATTTTTTTTTACATAGGAGTGCGTCCGTTGATTTAGATTGATCGCAAACATAAAAACTGTTTACAATCCATCATTTGTTTTTGGAGATACTTCCGTTGATTTATATACGAGTAGGTAGTTATGTATTTATAGCGAAACGTATTTTGGATCACTTTATATTGCAAAATTAGTGATAATTATTATTTGTAATTATAGCGTTAAAGGAATATATTTCGTGAAAAATATGCAATCAAACAATATACACTATGTAACACAAGAGCGTGACCGGCATAATTAACAAAAAAAAAAGAAGTACAAAGGAGCAAAATAGTAAAACACATAGTTCACCATATATACTTAGATTCTTTAATATCAGTAAGGCGTCCAGTCTCCTCCGTTATCCATAATAGCCTGGCATCTTCGAGGCATACTTTCGACTAACTTTTCAGCGTAGTCACGGGATAGTGACCTCCATATGGCCTTTAAATTTCGAGTGAGCTCGGCGGCAGTCTGCAGCTTTTTTCCTCGAAGCTTAAGCTTCATCAACGCCCAAACGTTTTCAATCGGGTTTGCGTCAGGAGATTGTGAGGGCCAGTCTAATACCTCAATGCCGTTTTCGTGTTTCCATGCGGTGCATAGACGACTTCGGTGTTTGGGGTCATTATCCTCTTGTAATATCCATGATTCATTTGGTCTTGGGAATAGCTTTCGTACAGATGGTAATAATGCTTTCTGATATATTTGGTTCATCTTTATAGCATTAAGAGCCGCTGTAAATAAGTACAAATTTCCAAAACCCCTTTTTGAGAAGCATCCCCAAACATGCACCTTTACCGGGTGTTTGACCGTTCTTTCGACAAGCCTGTTATCGGCAGTTGACCAAGCACGACGTGAACCACTAGTTGCCCAAAACGACGCTTCGTCAGAAAAGATTACCTTGTCCCAGTCACGGTCTTTGTTTGCACGGGCCCAGGCTATTCTTCTTCTAATGTGCTTATCTGAGAGTAGCGGTTTCTTTAAAGTGCTTCTATATTTTAGCTTTATCTCCAATAAACGTCGTCTAATTGTAGCTATGGATATATTTAGGCCTGTTTTAGTTAGTTGTTCTTGTGCGGATCGCAAAGATATGCGCGGATTTTTTAAAAAAAGATTAGTTATCCGCTTATCCACCGTGGACGACGTCTTCCTCGTTTTACCGCGTTCTGGTAGGTTATCGACGTGTTTTGTTTCCAAATATCGGTTCACCCACTTGTTTACAAATGTCTTCGACTTTTTCATGTACTTTGCAGCCTGAGCGCGCGACATTTTTGGTCCCTTGGGATGCGAACATAGAAATACGGCCTCATAGCGGGACGCATACGCAGCACTCATCTCGAAAAGCGTCCGCTCTGTGCGAAGTGAACGCGAGAACTGATTTTGTTTTATAAAGCATCGTATACAAAATGTTGGGCTATCTGCTCATATTATTTGTTTTGAAAAAAACCTCGAACACATTATTTTATCCTGGTCACGTTCTAGTGAAACACACTGTATATTTATTATATCCAAGAGTTACAAATTTAATTTTTGTTTAAAGTAGGCACAGGTTACTCGGGACCTCGTGATCTGAACTGAAGAATGCTCACCACTAAACCAACGAGGCAGTTAAAAAAATCAATACCCAACGCCGAGTCTCCGCTCCTGTTTGATTAACGCCCTGACCCCAGCCTACGCCATATCTTAATGTTTTATTCGATTGCTTGAACACTCGACAGAGGTCTTCCTAATTTATATCTGCTTTTGCAACTGAAATCCTTTTCTCTGATGAAAAAGTTTATTTGAGTATATTGCCCTATGGTTAGGAGAATAATACTGGTGGATGTCCTATTCGGGAGCCTGAATTTGAAGTATTTAATCGAATCATTAAGTCTCGACTCGACTTAAAAAAAAGCAGCCAAGTGCGAGTCGGACTCGCCCATGAAGGGTTCCGTAGCAGCAAGTAACATAATAATATAAAAGTTCTTGTAGTTAGTGGGGAAGTCCCTTAAATATATGATTTTTACCCTTTAAAATGTGAATTTCGGAAATCCCGTCCTTAGTGCACCTTCATGACTTAATATCAAGCTAGGTACCTTTCAGATCTCTACGACTTTTAGTTCTTCCGAAGTAGAGCCTGGAACAACGAATCAGATCTCTACGACTTTTAGTTTTTCCGGAATAGCTGGAACAATGAAAAAAAGTTCACTTTTGTTTGGGAAAATAGCTTAAATGACTCCTAAAGAAAAAAACTATTTACTAGATATCGTTCAAACCAATTTTCGGTGGAAGTTTGCATGGTAATGTACATCATGTATTTTTTTCAGTGTTATCATTCTCTTATTTTAGAAATTAGAGGGGGGGTCACACATTTTACCACTTTGGAAGTGTCTCTCGCGCAAACTATTCAGTTTAGAAAAAAATGATATCATGTCACATCATCATTTTTGAAGACCTATCCATAGATACCCCATACTTATAGGTTTGATGAAAAAAAATTTTTTGAGTTTCAGTTCTAAGTATGGGGAACCCCAAATATTTAGTGTTTTTCTTCTAGTTTTTTGTGAAAATCTAAATGCGGTTCACAGAATACATCTACTTACCAAGTTTCAACAGTATAGTCCTTATAGTTTCGGAAAAAAGTGGCTGTGACATACGGACGGACAGACAGACAGACAGACAGACATGACGAATCTATAAGGGTTCCGTGTTTTTGCCATTTGGCTACGGAACCCTAAAAATTGAGGTTATGAAGTAAGTTACTCAGTAATTGCGAAAAATGCATTTGTTTTAGTTTGAAGTACACTGTTATAGCCACCAGGCATAATTGGACTAAAGAATAGAATAGAATATAGGTACTTTGCGCAATGTTTTGCATCATACGAGTATAACATTGCAAGGCAAAGACCTATAGTTGCAATTCATCTTGTATAAGCAGGGAATACCCAACGGCTGGGAGTCAGGGTGACAGGCTGAGAAACTAAGAGGTGGCTGACTATCCTAGCCGAGTCGAGTCGCCATTTCTCTCTGCATCTTGGCTGCAAGTGAATTGCTACACACACCCAGTCTGAAAGTGCATCTGACCGGTATTAAATCATTGGCAGATATCATAATTAGGATGGTTCTAGTGAACTAGACGTACCACATGGCAGAAACTTCCTAAGCCAGATCCGTCACTTGCGTTTCTCAAGAGGTTCTTGAGAATTGTGATGTCCGGTAAAAAACCCGGTGCCCGGTCAATTATCATGATACCAGGCTTGTTAGCCAGGTTCACATTATCGTCCTATCCCTTTTGATGGACTAAAGCCCCTCGCACACAAAATAACTTTAACTTACTACAACTTTAACGGTAGCACAGAAAATAACTTTAACTTTTAACTAAGTTCTAAATACCTGATTCAAAAACTAGAAATCCCTCGAAACATTCCATGAGTATAATATGTAAAAGACTAGTAAGCTAAGTACCTACGTGTTTCACTGCTTGAAAACCTTGTTTTGTAAAACTGTAGCTACGTGACGCTTAAATGCAATACATTTTTTGCGAATCACGAAAGCCGTTGACACCAAAACAATTGGAGAGGCAATTCCAACGCAATCAAGTCGATGTAACTCCAGTTTCGTAACCAAATCCGAGGGCGCATTTTGATCTCTACCGTCCAAGAAATAAGGATTAGGGGTGGAACTATGAACTGCCATTTCCCATTTCGATTAAACAAGTAAAGGACAGCAGATAAAGTGGAATCCCAAGCCAATAATACTAAGGACGGAACAATGAAACCGAATTGCTCTGGGCTGATACTGCGTAACTTACAAAAGGTTTCTGAAGATTTATAATTTATACTGTCGTTTCATTTAGAATTAATAGACGACCTCTATAACTTGTTTAGAGTCGAATTTGTTTGTGATAGACGATCCCCGAGGTTATTAGAATGCTAAATCAGTCTCGGGAAAAGTCAATGTTATTGTTATAAAGTTTCAGGCTTTGGAACGATTTCTAAATAAGTAGGCTACAAACTAACGGATTTATACAAAGTTAAATTTGAATATGTGTGTTTACTTTTATGCCTCGTAGGTGAGCATGTTAGAACTACGATGTCTCCATTTATTCGAAATACCAAATCATTATGTAATTCGTGCATATTTCGATCATGTTGTGGTGTTATTCGGATTCATATAGTAATAATCTATGCTCCTGGTCATATTTGGTTCGGAAACACTTCTTCAAAACGAAATAATAATCAATTCTGATCAAAAAATTTATAACTTTGGTCGAGTTCCGTAATACAAAAAATTATTAATGAAACCTTGTAACTTTTTTATTAATTGGTGTTTTTCTTTAGCTGGACAGTAAGAACTGTGCTCTTGAACTAATGTGACGTGAGAATTACAAATGATTTCGGTATTACGAATGTATGGGAGACATCGTGGGTAAGCAGACTCTTAAGGTCAAGAAAACAGAAGGTTTTGATCTCCGGGTCGGCCAGTAAAGATTATTAGGATTTTACATCACGAAACCAACCACCCCCAAGTTGGCGTTGTTTCACTCATGTGCCCAAGAAATCACTTTAAACCGAAAATCCTGAGCTTGATCTCTATCCGATCGTCTCTTATGTTTGTGCATCTGCAACTACTCGTTGGTACTGCACTGTTGGTAAATCTCTTAAGAGATTGATCATCGTTGCTATATTAACCTAGAAAAGAGATTATTAAGTTTGCCTTTGAAAAAAATCACTCGTAATAAAATATACTAGTACTAGAAATAGGTACTGGAAATGTACCTCTATTTAATTCTTAAATGAAACTTGATTATGTTCTGAACGCTAGAGTTTCGCACCTCGTTGGTAATTGAATCCACGTGTACCGTACGATCTACCAGCCAGTGTCGGTGACTAAACCACTTTCCTTCAGTTGTATTCATTTTATACTTGATATTAAATGGCTTGACTTCTTCATATAAGTAACATTAATATAAAAAATATTATTAAAAATTATATAAAAAAATAATAAACTTGTAATCTTGAAAATTTTCCGCATGTTGAAAGTACTTGATAGTATAACCATTTCTTCAAGTACTTTCAACATGCAACAAAGTTAGAATTTCACACATTTAGTTGTAAGGTATTCGTATTAGATATTTATCATAAGAATAGTACTCTATTTGTTTTTGTTAATGGCGTTGTATAGTTCCTTGCCCGTTTTTCCCAGTGCACTTTCAACCTGACTTCTCAATGTGTCTCTATTAGGCCTATGTGTATTTAGAATATTATATTTTGACGTTCATTATTATAAGATTTTGTAAAAATCCCTTTAAGTCTGAATAAAGACTCGTCTCCAAACGATGTCTTGAGAAAAAATATAAATAAAAAAACCGGCCAAGTGCGAGTCGGACTCGCGCACCGAGGGTTCCATACCATAAAAGAAGTAAAACATCGAAAGAATCACTTTTGTTAATGAATTTACGAGAATCACTTTTGTTCATGAATTTACGAGTATAATGTACATGTAGGTACTTTTATTGGCGAACCGCAAACGTAACTTTGTTTTTGGTGGTTTATTGTTATTATCAAAAAAAGTATAATAGTTAGGGAGTTGATTTTATTTTTCCTGTAAAATATACATTAATGTCTATTAATCATAATTATTTCAGATTTTTCGATTGATAAACTTCGGAGATAAGGGGGGGGGAACGGTATTTTTTTCGACAGTTTGCTCAATAAATCCAAAACTATCAAGCATAAAAATAAATAAAAATCGGTTTTAGAATACACAAGTAACGCCCTTTCATATGATACCCCACTCAATATTGTTATCTCATTTTGAAAATTCGAAGTCCCCGTTTTCCCCCCTTTTTAAATATAAAAAAAAAAAATTGGTTGCCTGTAAAGTCGGTATACGGGCGAAAGTTTTACGTGACAACGTATGTCTGTCTCTCTCGCTCTTAGGCGGGCTAACCATGCCCGAGTGGAAGGGACGCGTGCCTCTCACTCGCTCTCATTGTGAGCGCATAACGTGAGCGGAGCGTAACGCAGTTTCTTGAAGTGTCACCCGGCAAACCAATTTATAAGACGTTGTCACGTCAATAAAAACAATTTTCAATATTTTATGAATGCAATGGCGTTGGGTCACTATTACTTAAAACTATTCCAAATTTCAAGTCGATAGCTTTGATAGTTACTGAAATAATCGAGTGTGACAGACGGACGGACGGACGGAGAAAGTCTCACCATAAGGATTCCATTTTTACCAAATTGGTATGGAACCCTAAAAAATAAAGATGATGAAAAACTTTTTCACGGAGAAATCATCCTCCACAGAGTATTAAGCATCTAATGGGCGTCGATAAAACATCACGGTTATTAGGTAATACCTACGAGCCACTCGTAAAGTGACTCGATTAACTAGCCCCTAGGGTAAAGGCGTCAGACTGAATTTATATTAATGGCAACACGCAGTTCACAGCTTAACAAGGGTGGGCAATCCAATCTCATTTGCGGTTCTTACTTTTTATGTACCAGTAGTGTTCTTTTAACGGTTATTAAGACCAAATCAACGGTTACAGTACTCAGTAATGGTATATTAGGTGGGGACCATTGCAGAGTCAGGTAGCTGGCGAAATTTTAGGGCATTATTAGTCCTAAGAACTATTGTCTGGATAACGAGGGCGTTGCAAAGTCCTGGGATGTACTGCATCTGACATGGGTATAGCAACCCTCCTGACCTCCTCCCATGGCCCAATCAACCGGCTAGGTGTCAGTACTTACTCTTGGCAAGTTCCCGGGGCGACTTCTGACATGTTTTGCGAAACAGGGGTACGCAAGAATGAGACCACCATTTGCAAGCCTTCGAGATGTAGGCCTACAGAACGATGTTGAAGATCGCATGGTACAGTTTTTTTAAGACTAACAACACGGTACTAGAATTCACAAATAAAAAGAGAAAACTCATCTCATGAGGAGTTCAATACTCCTTTCCGAAATCTTCAGGTTGCTAGAGACGTTAATGGTTGGATGATGTAAGGGGATGGACGCTACTCACGCTAAAAAGAGCTGGTAAAATATGGAGGGGCTGACGCAAGTTGACCCCCAAATTTCGACACAAAGATGAAACAAAATGATCTCAAATATCAGCTGAATGTCTTGGCAATCACGTAGTTTTTTGCTATAAAAAACGTCTTCGAGCTGGTTTTGATTGTAGGTACCGGAATGGTTATATCACCCCATGAAACAGAACTGATTCGGACCAGGTGGTCGGCACTGGTCGGAAGGTAGTTAGGTAATAGGAGGTACAGCTAATACCCTCTTAAACGAGCACGCGATTTACGGACCCTGAGGGGACGACGTGAATAAATTCCTGTTAATGGCACCGAGCAATTTAGGACTTAACGTTTAAGTAATTAATCGTTATTTGTTTTTACATATGTGTGAAACAGGCTTTAATGAGCTTTCGCAGTTGACATTAGGCTCAGAAATAACTAATAAATAAATAAATAAACAGTGGACAACATCACATACATTGCTCCGATCCCTTAGTAATTAGCTTATGCACTTGTATTAAGGAAATCAGAAACAACGAAGGTGCCACAACACCCAGACCCGAGACAATGTAGAAAACTTATTTTTCTACATTGCCCCGACCGGGGATCGAAACCAGAATCTCAGAGATGGCGCCTTGAAAACCGGCACGTTAACCACTCAACCACGGAGGTCGTCAAACATTTCGGATTGGGAGGTCGCAGAGTCAAAATTGCGCTCAGAGTTGGTTGGGTGGTCCCGGATTAAATTCGCGGTACGGGCCAGTTTCTAATTTAATGTTTTCCAAAATTGGCTCAGGTCTGGTTTGGTTGGATCGAGCTTTGGTCGATGGCGGCTGGTTAACACCTTACAAGCAAAGACTCACTGCCAATTGACGCGATGATAACCGAATAAAAATACAATTAGTAAAAACCGACAACATACGTACCTGTTAAGTAATTAATACCCCAATGACCTAAAAACACTCTGTGACTGTTAAATAAAAATCCACACTGCTGGTTCCACCATTCACCAACTCATTTCAAATAAAATCATAAAATCATAAAAAATATTTCACAATACGCGCAATATTAACTTTGAAACATCGTAGCTTAGGTACTATATTAGCTACGATATATGTACCTGTATTATACTAAATATATCTACTTCGTTTGCCAGCGCGACCGGATATTAAACTAAGGGTTCGTGTACATGATATAATACTGTGTCAGGGACTCAGGATGTTAACTTGCTTTATGAGGGAAGATGCACAGTTATAGGCTTAGTTGTTTTGCTTTGCCTATAATATATTAGGGTACTTAGTCGTTCTAGTATGTTACTGAACCAAAACTGTGACTTTATAATAATAATAGTAAACAAGGTACGATATCCATTTTTATAGCATTCGATCAAATCGAATAGAAGAATAAAAATGTTGTGAATTTTGGATAGTTTATTATGACATTGATAGTAGATTGATCAAAATAAACTGCCTTTAAAAAACCTAGAATTAAACCTCCCTAAAAGTAGTTGATACTCAGCCAAATCGATTTCGTAGTTGCGGCGTGAAGATTTTTTGTCCTACAGGAATCTTGAACTTTTTCGGGATATAAAGTAGCTTATGCGTTAATCCAAGATACTATTTATCTTTATCCCAAATTTGAGACGTGAAGGATTATTTCATCATACAAACTTTGGACCCCCTTTTCAACCCCTTAAGGGATGAGTTTTGGAAATTCCTTTCCTCTTAGACCTCACTTAGGAACCTACGTGCCAAACTTGGTATCTCTAGACCCAGCGGTTTGACTATGCTTTGAATGTCAGTCACCAATCAGCCAGTCAGTTACTGAGTTTCTTCTTTTATATACATAAATATACTGAACTGGTAACTCTCAGTTATTTCAGTAATGTCTCGAGGTAAAAATTAACCTTTTCACTAAAGGCGATCGCCGGCGTCTTTAATTTACTTGCTGTTGGTCGGTAAATACATTGTTAACATTGCTGTGTTCACTGAATTTCACGTTAAGCAATGACGCAACTAATTGGCAAACGCCACAAATAAATATAACATATTATATTTTTTTTACAACTGCTACTAAAAATGCTTGAAAGGCCTAGAAAAAACTAAGGAACCATTTGGGACGAATATCTCCAAATCTGGTTACCTAAAACTGCCTAAATCTGGATACTCAGTTATAATCGCCATAAGTCTGCAATGTGATATTATAGTCAGCTATTTTCCTAAAACTAAATTGAATTTGACAGGTTAATTTTAACGTTGTATCATATTTTTTAACTGTATCCCAAATAACATCTCACTTTCCTTCCACGGCTGAGCCATTAAGAGTCTCAACGCTCACTGATTACCCGCTTATCTAAAGCGCCCGCATTCCGCGTCTCCTCTTCAAATAGCACATCAAACTCCTTAATCTGCGACCCACATCACGACGCAATCATCCACGCCACACCTTTGATAGAATCCACTTAATAAGGATACAATTTTTGCTTTGGAACCCTAGAAATAGCAAAAACGCGAACGGTAAAAGGGATCTAATAATTTTAACCATGAGAGGGATGGATAAAGAAGTATCCATTTCACTGTCGAAATTATTTCATTAAATCAGGCTTTTTTACAATCTGAATGAAAGTTGTGGATTATAAAAAGGCGTGTTTTTTAATACTTTTCAACATACGCTCTCATAAAGTGGCTCTAATTTCACCGCAATTAGGCACATAATGACACCTATAATCGTAAACTGTGACTTTTTCATTACTATTATTCACTAGTGAGTTAGACAGTTTTTTTTTTTTAATTTTATCTATAAATTAAAATTATTTTTAGTGTTATTTTATCCACAAGTGTGTTGAAAAACGTCGTATGATACACTTGATTATTGATGGTTACCGTCCTCGGCTCTATCTCAATGGCGCCCCAGCGGTAATCGCCAACTTTACTCACTTGTACCATAAACTACTATTACAAGTTAGTACATGCCTGAGATCTCACCTGATGGTAAGGATAATGCAACCGACGATGTTATCGTACTAACTTGGAAGGAGTAAGTGAACTCACTCCTAACGGTTTCTATACGGCATAGCGCTGGAACTCTAAATCGCTTCGCGTTGCGTCTTTACCGGTATGTAGGGGAAATTATTAAATTTTGAACGAACTATAAAATTTCGCCTGAACATCAGGCGAAACCTGATGAACACAACACGGGACTGATTTATTCAAAGCAAAAGAAAAAGAGCTTAAATTCATTATTTTGTTTACGAAGAACTGCCACTTACTCGTATTGATCTATAAATACAATTCAAAACCCTGTTATTTATAAATTGAAAACTCAACACAAACACAAATAGGCATTTAAGAGGAATTTTATAAAAAATCTCTATTTTAACAATTTCTCGTAGAGTTAAAGTGAAAGCAATTTATTAATTAACGCCCCACAGTTCAAACAGTTGCTAACACCTGGAAAATGTATGACACGTGATATAAATTAATATTCAACTTTTTTAATATGTCAACCCCGCGACGGAAAATAAAATAACGATGTACTAAAGCTTGTATATTAGTTATATTATATATTCGGTGGATTAACTATGGCTCATTTGTTCGGTCAAGTGCGAATTGACATGGCTCACACAATATCATTAAGAATATTATGAATAATTCTCAGACATGCATGTTTTATTTGCGAATTTTGCTCGAACTCATACTATTACGTACTTTTAGCACACTATTTTGACCAGACCATAAACCTTCTTTCATGACGTCATCCCTTATCTTAGTCGATCTTAACACCTCCGATGGCAACGACTCCCTCTCGATTTTCGAGAACTGTCCTTATCATGAAATCTACATAATTGATGAAGAGGTTGGGAGACAGGGAGTACCTTGCCTTACACCCTATTTAACTATTTTAACCATTATTTTACTAACTCCAAGTCACTTTTAACTTTGTATATAAAATCAATGAATCAAATAATTTATGATATCAATTAGGCCTAAGTGAGTAATCTCTTATGAATACCTAGTAAAATAAAATTATACTTAAAAATAAAAGCTAAGAGAGTTCTAACGCGCCCTGAACTGTAAAGAAGCCCACAACAACTCAGCTGGTAATGGTCTAGGATCCCGCTATACAACGACCTTCACCGAGCTGTTTATTGGATGAAAACTATTTTATATCCACTTTAATATGTCAATAAATATATCGCAAGTGGGTTGCCTAAAAAATTTCAGTCCAGGGTATGATTAATTAAGAATTAAAAAAAAACCATTGTAACATGGACTCCTATTTGTTACAGTTTAGTTGACATCGTAGTTCAAATTAGATTGGATGTTATAAATAGTGCTTTTTGCCAAAAATACTTTCCTGGCTGAGGAAAGTATTTCTGCTCTATATTTTTTGGCAAAAGAAAGTTAACGGATAATAAAATCGTAAGTAAATAAGCGAAATTGCAATTTGCGACCTATATCGCTCATCCAATCTAATTTGAACCAAGATGTCAACGGAACTCTAACAAATAGGAGTTCATGTTACAATGGATTTTTAATGACTTAATTAAACATAATCCTGGACTGAAATTTTTTAGGCAACCCACTTGCGATATATTTATTGACATATTTAATAGGATATAAAATAGTTTTCATCCAATAAACAGCTCGGTGAAGGTCGACCTTACTTGGGATCCCCTACTATAATGTATGTATGAATATATATCTACTAGAATACAGAATACTCTGCAGAATTTTACAGATGCCGCTTCTTTTGATTGTGTGAAAAAAATTTACGTAAAATGTTCAGATGGGCTCATCCTAGGTATGGTATGAACCTATGTCCTTAGGTATGTGTCGGTGATAAATGTTTATTTGTTATGTATGTTACGCTTTCACACCGCAACTTTCGACCCGATTCGGCTAAAACTTAGAAAGGATAATAAACCTTGAAATCCAGGATTCCAATATCCTGGATTAATACAAACATAATATGCTACTTTTCGCCCCTGGACAAATTCATGATTCCCACGGGATTTTTGGACAAACCAATTTAACGCAGGCTAAAAAATCAGTCAAAAGGTAGAACATATTTATTTTTAGGAGTACTACTCTTTTGTATTACAGCCTGAAAATAAATAAAGTGTGAATAGACTCAATAGTATTCAACGCGATAAATTTCAAAATGGTAAAGTAAACAAAAACTTTACTCCGGATTCAATCACACAAAGTACTGGTGAAATCCTTTCAAAACATTTGGCAAAAAGGGTTACTAAAAGCTCTCACTATAATTTTACTGAGTACTCGGTAGATGGAATATAACACTTTCCAGAGTTCCGTACCAAAATGGTCAAAAGGAACCCTTATGGAGACCAATTAAAAAGGGAGAAAATCGGAGTTGGAAATTAACAGTGAGTAGTGACATAACAATAACAAGTCCTTTATTTGAAAGCAGTAGGTATACAGCAGGTAGGTCTTATAATTTGAATCATTACCAAGCCATAATCAGCCAGGATTGGCATGCAAAACGTTTACAATCTAAAGTTACAATCAAACGTATACAATTTGTTATATTAAAGTATTATATCAAATGTCTTTTTTATTTTTAATTTGTAGATTTTTTTATAATTTGCCCATAAAAAAATGTGATTTATTTTATCATGTCATATTTCGATAAATCACACAAATAAAGAAAGTCATTCACGAAATTGAAACATTTATCCAGGAGCCAAGAGAATATACGATTAATTATTAAAATATGTAAAGTTTGACACGTTTAGCATAACTCAGGTACTATAATGTATTCCGTGGTATAACTACTTTTTCAAATCCAGATCTCATTTTCGTCTAGGATATGCTTCTGAAACCTTAGTACATAGGTTTGCACGACTTTACGATACGTTTTGGGATTCATATATTTATTTATTAGGTACTGTATTTTAATGATAGTTTTTGATTACGTCAAAAATGTAAAATATTTCGTTTTCCCCTTTTTTACATAGTTTATCGATCAAAAAATATGAAAAATGAAACCAGCATAATATATCTCTATAACAGTTTTTTGATAGTAACAAAAAACCTTTACAAACAAAGTAAGATTGCGGTTTGTTAACAAAAGTGAGTCTTATTCTTTAATTTTTTTATTGCAGAACCACTGCTGTGCTGTCTGACTATCACTTGGCTGTTTTTTTGTTTGTACAGTTTAAAAGCTTTGAACAACTATACTCATATTAGGAAAAGAGTGAGGTCAAATTGAAAATTAAAATAAACACTAAACAGGTACTTAGAGGAAAATCATATGTACCGAGTACGGTACATATGATTTTCCTGAAACTGAAAACTAGTAAGTTTTCAGTTTCATAAATTACATCAATCTCTTTTCTGTAACAGTGTACAAGTAGCTAATATTACAAATTAGAGAACTATACCTATGATGAATTGGACAACAAAAGTATTATTGAGTAAGTTTAAGCTCACTAAAATAATAATATGTGCTCTCAATTAATACATAGTTTAAAAAAACTGCTTAAAGTCATAAATAGTTAGGTACGTGTTTAGTATTCGAACCCCCGACCACTGATGATAAGAGGCGGCAACTCCAATGGGCTATCCCCAATAGATAAAAATATTAAAGATAGGCCGATCGGAACATTTTACGTAAACCTTTTTCATACAAGCAAAAAGTAGCGCCAACTTTCAAAATGCCGCTGCCGCCGCTGACCGAACTACCACGTGGCCTAATACTGTTGGTACTAATGACACCCATAAACTGGCGACATTTTTTCGCGCGGTTCACCCTGTCTAGAGTAGATGTCAATTCTATCCCTCCTAAAATCATCTCAATGCCCCTCATAGCTGGGTTCAAAGGTTCAGATCAAAATATCTGCATTACAATAAGGCACTTAAAACTCAATTTAGAACCACTAGAGCCCTGTCAAGTAAAGCCCATTCAGATTTGAATGCAGCCTCCGAGAGACCTAATAACGAATACCTTTATACGACCACCAATCGGAGTAAGTTGATAGTACTGAATTTGATTGAGGCCTTGCAATTTTGCATGAATAATAAGACAGGTTGTTATCGGATTGCGTAGACAAGACTAGGCTCATTAGCCTAAATAGGTTTTTTAGTTTTTAATTATTACTTTATTGTAAACTAGCGTAGAAATATGTGTGATAAATATTAATCAAATTAACACAAAGGTTGCGAGGGCAAATGAGGCTATAAAAGCCTCTCAAACCTCAAACAATATTTTCGGAATCAAAATAAAAAGAAAGAGCCTTGCCTTATTGCCCGTATGAAGAGCGTGCCCCGTTTCTGCAGGATAATAGTTCAGCCGGGTGAAAAACTGGCATATTTCCAAAGAGCCGCATCGATATTCCCGTTTCCTGATATAAGGCATAAGTAGACGGTACCACTTGTAATATACGAGTATTTCTGTATGATGCCCGGAACACTCTCATTATTTACTTACAAGCTAACCTACCATGTTATGGATAAGTTAGGAATGATTACTAGTGCTATTGAGCTAGTTTTTGTGACCAAGTAACCTGTCTAGTAGACTATGTAGAACAAAGTGTCAAAACTATCTTGCTTCCGCTGCAGATCTCTTTGCGGCTAATTTGAAGGCTTCCTAAGACTTTATTTTTTAATTAGCTTGTGGTTGTGGGATATCATTAAAATAAACTTTTAAGCACGATACAAAACAATTTTTTTTAATAAAATTATTAAAATTAACGATTTAGGGGGATTCAAAAGTTGCTGTTTTGTTTTGAGTAAAGGTTGCGTCGTCTTAGTTCGTGGTGAACTAGCTATAAAGGAAACTAGGAAGCCTGAAAGTGCAACCTAATTTTCTGGAACTTGTGCAAAGCCTGCCAACCCGCACATTGACATTGAGTCTTCTGAGGGAAGACCTGAGCTCAGCAGCACAAGTACAAGTAGGAATGAAAAATGGCTGAAACTTTCACTGTTTGTATGACCCAAACCAACACACAAATAAAATTTTAAAAGTTTAATTAAGTAATTGGAAATAATGTTATAGCAATTTGTCGCATAGTAGAAAAATCATTCAAGGCATCGAGGATGTAGATGTTTTTAGTTTTAGTCGGAAAATACCGTATATCACAATAAAATAAGATGCCAAGTACCAATCACTGCTATTAACTTCATGTGAAAAGCAACTTGAAAAGAAAATTTTAAACACTCGAAACAAATAACTGAGAAAACAATTCATTTATTGTAACGCATATATCGCGGTTGCTCTACTAAATTAATATAAAATTAAATTTTCAATACGCTTGCATTATTCCATTTTCCGTTTATTTCTTAATTGAAAGCAAATACCTATCGGATACGGGTAAATTACGAATGAACAAAATCATTTAATTTTTTTTGTAAATCACATCCAAAACTTTTCACGGCCTTTTTGAGATTTTATGAATATACGCAGCATATTTTATTGTAATTTTTGGTATGCACATTATGCAAAACCCTTTGCGCAAACATTTTTTTATTTCTTTCATTTCCATTTTTCAATCTACACATCTGCTTAACTCTTTTGCTCGACTTGACAATTTGACCTATTTTAGGTTTCTGTACAACAATGGTAAAAAATAAAAATGTAACACTTTATGGTGCGATTTGGTCCGTCCGTGCGTACGACTGACTTTGGTTAAATTTTAATAATAACATGTTAATACAGAGTACTCGGCTGCATGCAAACCAGCTGTGCTATTCTACAAAATGAAATAGCTGCCAGACAACTGCCAACCCGAATATGGCATGCAAAATTGTACTCTATTACAACTGACAAATTCATAGATGCAGAGATGCACGCTCGTCGCTGTTTTTCAGAATAGCACGACTGATTTTTATGATGGTAAGTGATAATGACTTCAGATGACCTATAGACCCGCTTGCTACTTGAATGGAGACCACGACAAGCAGAAACGTCGGTGGACAGCCAACATGTTGCCAAATTTAATAATTTAGGAAGAGGCATATTACGAGTATGTCCAACAAAAACAATAGACGAATGAAAGCTCCTAAAGAAGAAAAAGCGATTAGTTATAATGCAGTCAAAAATTAAATCTAATTATACGGGAGAAGTGGCATCCTTATGTGGTTTATGTCCAGCAAGCTCGAACGAAACGATTTTCTTCCACGTTTCTGATACGTACCCGGTGTGGAACACCCTTTCAGCTTCTGTGTTCCCAGCCAAGTACAACCTGGGTGCCCTTAAGAGAAGAGTGAATAGGCATTTTCTAGGCAAGCGCGCTCCAAACTAGACCTCATCATTTCTTTCCATTAGATATGATTGTAGTCAAGCGCAAGCCTATCTATAATAATAAAAAATACAGGTTATAATGCCACTCCAAGACTCATCTCCTCTCTTAAAAAAATATACTATTTCACGAAGTTGACGTTACCAAAATCAAGCAGCATATTAAAATGTATCAAATAGGTGTCAAGAACATGAAATACAAGCAAGTTGCTACAGAACATAACAACAAATTGGAAGCCATTTAAATAGCATCCCACACAATCGCAATAATAATTTACAAAATCAAATAATATTCCGTGAAAAACAATTATTATGCATACAATTTTTGACGTACGAGTATCTACCAGCCAAAATAAATATTCCAAAGTTGAATAAAATTGAAATTTATTTTGTGTGTAAATTAAAATTCCGTCACAAATGTACATTGTAAAACTTTTAAATTGGAAGCCAAATTACAAACTACTTTAAACTTCAAATAAAACGGACCTCTGACCCAGATGGACTGACGATGTAAAAAGAGTCCGCCAAGGTGCTGAATACAAGTGGCGCAGGACCACGTAGGATGGAAATCATCACAGGAGGCCTTTGTCCAGCATTGGACTCCTACCGGCTGAAACTTACAAACGAATTAAATTGGAACTGACTGACTATAACAAACGGAGCAGGTAGAATTTGGTCTTACAGGTACCTATTTTAATGTGATCATCCGCTAACAAAGGATTTTTGAAAATTCTACACCTAAGAAGGTGAAATAAGTATCTAGTAAGTTGAAGAGGCGGCGCTAGCTTGTTGAATAAAAATATATTTCTTGTCGTTACGTTGACACGTGTAGCTAAGGAATATATGTAATTAAAAGTGTTAAATATTTGAGAAGATACATACAAGAGATAATAATTAACGGAGTTCCATCTTAAAGGGACACTTACTAAAATCTGTCTTAACAAGATCTTCAAAAACACGTTTTTCTTTGTGGTAAGTTTTTAAATACATTAAAACTGGTGTCTCGTTTTATTTGTAAGACTTCAGCTTACAAAAGAAGGATCATCCATAAGTTTTTAATGATGCAGCTAAAAGAAGATTAATATTAAGAGCATGTCAAAATTATAAGTGGCGAATAATACAAGTTGTAGCAGAGGCCAGCGGTATATTTCTTCTTCTAAATAAAATTGTACATTGGGGTAATGTTTCAAAGGCTTTAATTTAAAAAAAGTCTTTCAAGCCTTTATTTTTTTTTTTCGCCTGCCACCACGTTTGTTTGTTTGTTTGTATGTTTGTTTGTCTCTAATTAAATCTTGCAAGTCATATTTTACCCAATTGCCCGGTTGCCGATTAAGCTGAAATTTTGCATGCATATTATGTAAACCGGATGGCAATCCAAAATTATAACGACATGGAGCTGATCTGATTTTGGAACCGAAAGCTGGCCAATAGCCATAGGAAATCAGTAGTCAAACAACACAACCCCATCGAGTTATGACTTGTTTGATTCGTGTTGACGCGTACCTGCTAGATTTAACCAGGATCTGATGCATAGAATTTTGACTATTCAAAAAGTTTTCCTAACTTTTCCGTAAATCTGTTTCCTGTAAGTAAGTACCATCATTTTCCATCAGTCCGCATTGTGCAAGAAAGACTTTGTAATTCAGCCGGGAGAGGTATTCGACTCGTTCTTGCGAGCGATAAATTAGTTTTATGCGATCTTTATGTAAAAACACGGCACTAAAACCGTTTTCCGACGTGGATGAAGACGTCTGACGAAATTGAGCGAAATCTCACATTCTCTTGTTTATTTAAAACTCTTTTTACACAATACATCTCAGACAATAAATACATGATGCAGCCGAAGATGTTATCGTACTAACTTGATGGAAGGGGTAAATAACACCCCTACCTGTTTCTACACAGCTTTGTGCCGGAACGCACAGTACCGAGGGAGCCGTGGATTTTTAAGGGACAAAATTCCTGCCCGAAAACTATTGATTTAAGAAGATTTGTTTTATTTATTCACTGCATTTCATCGAATACAGTGACCTTTATATTTAAACATCCGGCCGGCATCAAGTATTTATCCGGAGGGACTCTGCAAAAGAAGTCCGTCCACGAATAAAAATTAATGCCAAACGAACTTCATTTACCACTTTATAGTTAATGGTTAGTGTAAATAAAACTTGGGCAAGTTCCGTGCCGATGTGAAATAAATTAATTAGCCCAGCTATCAGTCTAGCTCCGTTTATATCGCAGCAGACTTGCCGACTGCAATGCGAATATAAATCACTGTTTATTGTTTCATTCAAACTTACCATCTCGAGTCTTCAAGTTTGTTTCTAGCCACCGATGCAAAAACAAAGGGATATTGAAACAAAATTTCTTTTCGGATGGTATCCGAATAAATATGGACGAAAATCTCGACACGGGGAAAATCAACGAAAATCTTCGAAAATCTAAAACGAAAGTTTCTTCTCTAGTCAGTAGATAGGGCACCTAAATGTTTGTATGACAAACGCGTTAGCACAAGGTAACTGAAAACAGCGCCATTTTTTGAGCGAGGGGTGAAATCACACATAAATATAAATAGGATATAATCTTACAGTGGTAGTTATTATTATTTTAAAAAGTTTAAAAAGTGGTAGTTATTAATTTATAAACAACATTTTTCTGGTACTAAATAAATAAAATAGGAGTTTTGTTTTAGGTGTGTATCTCTTGAACCGTGATACATAGATTGATAAACTCTTTATTGCACACCACAGAATGAAAGTATAAGGAATAAAATTTTCAATTAAATCGATTTTACATCAAAATGTAAATATACTTAGGAGTATAATTTGGCGGTCGTATCGCTACATAGCGATTTCTCCCAGGCAACTGTTGCTCGCTTTTTTACTTGCGTTTGCTTGTTAGGAGAGAGATATTTTTTAATTTTAGTTTTTTTACCAAACAATATATTTAGTATAGTGCTTGTTTTATAGCAAAAACTTACATACTACTAACTGAGTTAGTACTTTTTCTCGCTTCCTCACAATATCTAACACATGAAGTATTAAGAACACAGTGGTTATGTGATCTGTGATCTTTACTCTAAAGATCCTGGATTCCGTCAAGCATAAATTAGTGGGAGTAGGTAATAGGTATCTTAAATTTTTATTATTCAAAAACTCGCATAATTGTTCAGTAGTAGAAGTTTGAGCTTTATTTCATTAAGAATTACGCAGAACAATTTAACTCGGCGTGGATCCATTTGAGAGGTAATTCGAGTTAAAAAGTCTTTTGAATCTTTCTTCGCAAACAAGTTCCAGGAATATTTTTCATGGTGGCACCGCTTTGTGAAATGCCTCGTTCGCTTGTCTGTGAATAAAAATAGTATTTAACCCGGCGTCATGGGGGCTGGGTCTGTGGGACCCGTCACATTTTATTTCGCTTGTAGTTCGGTTACTATGCATGCGACGTTGTCGTTCTTCTCAATAGCTGGAGCTGTTGAGTTGTTCTATGCATCGCAAGCAACATGTTAGCCGTGCCACAGCCGCAGTGGAAGATACAGAAGCACAAAGTTGAAAAAGGTATGTAGCCATCCCCGTAGTCAGTGTAACAATTTTGCGCCATTTTGTATAGATATTGTTTTACTTATTATCTGTGTTTTTATCCTTTTTATATTTGATTTTTTGTTGTTATTTACAATCATAGCTGGTTATATATAGTTCAATGTATTTTATTTATATTTTTTTGTAGGTACTTACCTACCTACGTAGGTAGGTACTACTAAAAATGGGCCGTGAAGAGGCAGAACGACAGCGTATTCTTGCAATTTTACAAGAGTCTGATTCATCATCATCATCAGACTCTGATTCTGAGTTGTCAGACCAGGATGTGTTAAGAACAAGATATCTCAGAGTCTGATGATGATGATGATATTCCACTGTCTATTCGATTGCATAGAAATCGTTCGCGAGAGGAGCAATGTACATCCGAATCATCTAGTTCTTCAAACGTAAACCTTGAGTATTCTTCGGACTTTTATCATGGCAAAGACGGTACAAAGTGGTATTAGAGGCCTTTTCGACATAATGTGAGAACTAGAACTGAAAACAATCCATCAATTGCCAGGTGTAGTACCAGAAGCAAAATCGGCGATGTCTGAAGTGGAAATGATGTGTCTGATGATGAAAATTTTTTAGTGAATCTTCAGAGGAACTTCCAGCAAAAAAGACTAATGTTCGCAAAAGGTGCCAAGCGTGTTCAGCCAAGAAAGATCGTAAAACTAACTACACCTGCGGGAGTTGCAACAAATATATCTGTGTAGAACATATAGTACCTTTCTGTGCTGACTGTACCAAAGATAATGATTCCAAGTGATTTATTGTTTTTTTCTTCTCAAATTTATTTAGTTTCCTACAAAAAAATGCCATTAAAACGTTAAGACTGATTGTTAATTAATAATATTATTACATTTAAGTAGAAGAGAAAATTTTTGTTGACAATTTTCGTTATTTTTTTAAAGTTCTATTAAATATAGTTAAAACATAATATAACAAAATATTTGTGTTTCATTTATTCACATAAATACCCAAAAAACTAAACACGTAATATAGATCTTTATTATTTATAAAGTATTGGAATAATTATGACATTAATGAACGGGTCGGTGAGACCCACCCCAACGTCCGTGTATCACTTTTCCACCCCCATGACGCCGGGTTAAAATATTGGATTGAATTATAATATGCCTTGAAAAAAAAAATTTTATAAATATGTAATGAAATGAGTGACATTTCATTCATTTGAATTTGCCGCGCTTCGCGTATCAGCTGTCGCGTATCTATGATATTGATCTGTGTCGATGATTTAAAATGGCGAGGGACGCTGAAATTGTTGTGTGCATTTTTGTCGTAATAAAAACTCATAGAAAGAATGTGATTGAGGACTCGAGATATAGTGAACTTTAAATGTCGTTTCTTTGTTATTTCAGGTGAGATAGAAGTGTAATTGTCGTAACTTGATAATAACTAGATAATTGTAAAATAAAACAAAACTTGTAATAAAACAAAACTTTGTTATTTCAGGGAAACAATTTGTGTTTAATTTTGGAGATCCTCAATGTCTTATAAAACGACATTTTTGTGAACTAAAAGAAGATGGACCGGCTTCAATTTGAGTTTACAATAATAGCCTCAAATGATGGCAAATCAAATGTATTAGCTATAACCTCAATATCTACTGAAGAAGGAAAATGTTATGTTTTACCCGAGGAACTGAAGCCGGTGAGTCATCATACATATATTGTTAAAACGAACACTTTCACAAAAGTAAAAAATAGCATTAAAAAAAGACACCAGAGTAGAAAAGTATGGATAAAGTTGGATGAAAATCTAAAGAAGACATATGTAGATGAGGAAGGTAATATGCAATTTTTAGATCAATATTTAGATGAAGTGAGCACAACACAAGCAAAGGACAAAAATGACACTTTGCAACAAATCTTGGAACAATTAATAGAAACTACAACTAAGAAAGAAAGTCAACATAACTTAAAACATATCTCAGAAAAATTTATTATTGAAAAATTCACAAGCAAAAATCCTAATGCGATGCAATGGATAGAAATTTTTGAAAAAGAGTGTGCGCGCTTTAATATAACAAAAGATGAGACAAAAATAGATATTTTGAGGTTATTTTTAGATAAACCTTGTTTGGATTGGTATAGCTCGATGATCATAAAACTAACAATAAATTCTGAATGGAGTGAATGGAAAGACAAGTTTTTAGAAACTTTTAAAAACCAAGGATGGGACATAGTCACATATGCTCTCGCATTTAGGTATAAAGAAGGACAGTTAATTGATTATGCCATAAAAAAAGAACGGCTTTTATTAGATATAAACAAATCTATAGATTCCAAAACAATGATAGATCTTATTGCAACTGGTTTACCTGGATTTATCTTAAATAAGTTAAACAGGGATGAACTCAACAACACTACTGACTTGTTCAACGAGATAAGAAAATATGAAGGCACGATGTATAAGAAAAACTCAACTAACATAAAGAGCAGTACATTTTATAATAAAAATAAAACTTATGAGAAGAAGTCATGTAAGACTTGTGAGTCTTTGGACAAAGGGATTAGATATCATCCGGAGGAGTCATGTTGGTTCAAGAAAAATAAAAATGAACCTGAAAAAGATCTTAAAACTAAAAATGTAAACAATAACTCCATAATTGAAGTAGACATAAATACTGAGAAAAAAACTAGTAAGCACACCATTAATCAAAATCAAGCTTTTATTAGAAAATAAACTAGAAGTGAGTGGTATTTATGATTCAGGCTCACAGATTTCTATAATAAATTCAAGATTAATAAAAGTAAAAGAAAAAAAAGATGATGTGAACATAGCATACATGAGAACGGTTAATGGTGTGAAGAAGATGGATGGCTTGATAACAATAAAAATTAAAATATTTGATTTAGAAGAAGAGGTGGATGTATACATAGTAGAAAATGAAGATTTTGATGATTTCATAATCGGATTAGATATGATAAAGAAATTCAGATTAACCCAAAATGAGAACTTGCAGATAGAACAAAAGAAAATAACAAATAAAATAGACAGGATGTCTAAAGATAACAGAAATGAAGATAATAATATAAAAAAATATACAGTAAATTTCAATGAACACATACAAACAGAGGAATTTATAAGTATGACAGACCATTTAGATAATCAAAAGAAAATTGAGATAGAGAAAATTATAAAGGAATATAAAACAATATTTGCTAAGGACAAGTATGATATAGGTTCAGTTAAAGATTATGAAGCTCGCATAGATTTACAAGTAAATAAATATTGTAGTAAAAGACCATACAGATGTACAATACAAGATAGATTAGAAATTGAAGAGCAAATATCGATGTTACTAAAGAACAATTTAATAGAAGAATCATACAGTCCTTTCGCTGCTCCAGTGACATTGGCGTTTAAAAAAGGTGAAAATAGAAAATCCCGTTTATGTGTAGATTTCAGAGAGTTAAACAAAATAGTTATACCACAAGCTCAACCATTTCCTTTGATAGATGATCTAATTATTAAAACTAGAAATTGCAAGTATTTTACTACACTAGATATAAACTCAGCATTTTGGGCAATACCATTACGGGTGGAAGACAGAAGTAAAACAGGATTTGTCACACAAGATGGCCACTTCCAGTGGACCTGCCTCCCTTTTGGCTTGAAAACATCACCAGCAATTTTCCAGAGAATCTTAAGCAATATTCTAAGAAAACACAATCTCACAGGATACTCTGTTAACTATATCGATGATATTTTGATTTACTCGTCTACCTTTGAAGAACATATAAGGCACATTAGAAATGTATTAGAGGCAATAATTAAAGAAGGCTTTAGACTGAAGTTTAAGAAATGTACCTTTGCTTCAGACTCAGTAAAATACCTCGGCCATATAATTCAGAACAATTCAGTAAGACCACTAAAAGACAATTTGATTTCAATAAGGAACTTTCCAACTCCTAAGACGCAAAAGAACATCAGACAATTTTTGGGAAAAATAAACTTCTACCATGACTATATACCAAGAAGTGCAATTATTTTAGATCCATTACACAATTTATTACGAAAAAACGAGAAATTTGTATGGTCAGAGAAATGTGAAGAAGCATTCAATCTGATAAAAAGATATTTATGTTCGCAACCGGTCTTGGAAATATTCGACAAAGACTTACCAATCAAAATCTTTACCGATGCATCTTTGGAGGGCATTGGAGCAATATTAAAACAGACACAACTAGATGGTAAAGACAAACCGGTGGCATATTTCTCAAAAAAATTGAATGAACATCAAAAACGGAAAAAGGCTATATATTTAGAATGTCTTGCTATGAAAGAAGCTGTTAAATATTGGCAGCACTGGCTCATCGGAAAACAATTCACCATTTACTCAGATCACAAACCTCTAGAGAACATGAACATTAAATGCAGGACAGATGAAGAATTGGGTGATCTCACATACTACCTATCTCAGTATGACTTTACCGTAAAATATATACCTGGTAAAGAAAATGTAGAAGCAGACTGTTTGAGCCGAAACCCTGTATTAGAACCAGAAGATAACAGAGAGGAAACATTGAGAATAGTTAATTTAATACAAATAAAAGATATAGTTGGAGACCAAGAGAAAAATGAAACAATAAGAGAAAAGAAACAAAATTTAATACTAAAAAATAATATCTATTATAAAAAAATAAAGAAACAGGAAAAGATTATCCTCTCAGAAGAATTTAGTAAAAAACTTATAAAAAAGGTGCATGAAGATTTATGCCATATTGGGATCAGACAACTGCAGAAAAAAATAAGTTCAATATATACGGCTATAAACCTAACAAAAAATATCATAAATATTTGTAAAACATGTGAAATATGCATAAAAAATAAATCAAGATGTCAAAAAAAAATTGGATTAATGTCACAACTGGGACCAGCTACCAAACCATTTGAAATAATGTCAATGGATACTATTGGTGGATTTGGAGGATCTAGGTCTACAAAGAAATATCTACACCTTTTAGTAGATCACTACACAAGATATGCATTTATTGCGACTTCGAAAACCCAGAATGCATGTGACTTTATAAATTTAACAAAGAAAGTACTAGAGACAGATGAGATTGGAATTATCCTGACAGATCAATATCCGGGCATAAATTCAAGAGAATTTAAACAATTTTTGCAGGAAAATAATATTAAACTAATTTTTACAGCCGTGAATACACCATTCTCGAACGGCTTGAATGAAAGATTAAACCAAACAATAGTAAATAAAATAAGGTGTAAAATGAATGAGAAAAATAATAAGAGAACATGGACAACACTGGCAAGAGAATGTATACAAAAATATAATGAAACAGAACACTCCGTTACAGGTTTTGCACCAAAATATTTACTGGATGGTACAAATGTCAGTATTCTACCAAATGAATTCAAAACGATGGAAAAGGAAGACAAGTGGATTGCTGATAGAAGATTGGCATTAGAGAATACAATAAAATCTCATGAGTATAACAAGAAAATATTTGATAGAAATAGAAAAATGCAAGAATTTAATGTAGGAGACAGTGTATATGTAGAAAATGGAAATAGACTGAATAGAAAGAAATTAGACGAATTAAAAATAGGCCCTTTCAAAATAATAGAGAAAATATCGAATTCCATTTATAGGATTGATACAGGCAACAGAAAAACAGAATCAACATTATTTCATATAACAAAATTGCAACCTGTCATAACAGAGGCTGAAGAAGATGAAGGAGATGATAATGAATATGAAGATGACTTATAAGTACATTTTACAGATATATTGCTTAGAATTTTCGCTCTTAGGGGGGGAGATGTAATGAAATGAGTGACATTTCATTCATTTGAATTTGCCGCGCTTCGCGTATCAGCTGTCGCGTATCTATGATATTGATCTGTGTCGATGATTTAAAATGGCGAGGGACGCTGAAATTGTTGTGTGCATTTTTGTCGTAATAAAAACTCATAGAAAGAATGTGATTGAGGACTCGAGATATAGTGAACTTTAAATGTCGTTTCTTTGTTATTTCAGGTGAGATAGAAGTGTAATTGTCGTAACTTGATAATAACTAGATAATTGTAAAATAAAACAAAACTTGTAATAAAACAAAACTTTGTTATTTCAGGGAAACAATTTGTGTTTAATTTTGGAGATCCTCAATGTCTTATAAATATAAATATATCAGGCTTTTATATTTGAATTTTAAATTATAAATTTTTCATAAAATCAAATTCAGAACATAAATATGAAAAAATAAAAAATAAAGAACAGACAAAATATTTTTCTTAAAACACATTTTCTGCTTTTAAAGACTCTGGTTTTCTGTGGAACCTGGTAAGACCACTAACCCTACTCCTAAAAAAACCCCATAAACAAAAAGTTGCCATATCCGGGAACCAGCACTAGTACTTATTAACTCAACCTATGATGCGCAGTACCATCGTACCCAAACTACCCTGAAATTACTATAAAGAGTCACCTAAACTTCCTGCAATTTGAAAGTCTCATACCTGTGATCCCCTTAAAACTCAAGATCACACCAGAACACTTAACCCTTAGACAGAGTTAAGTCGTTTTATATCTCAGCACACATCTCCGTCACCGCAAAGCCGGCACACTTACACACACATTCAAAATTGAGCCATAAAAACGTATATAAAATGACAAACGAAAAAATTGCGTTAGACTGAGGACCGGAGTGCAAATCCCCTCTTTTCGAGTATCATAAAAGCCTCCGAGCTTTTATTATGTGGTTAATAAAAGCCACCCCTTTTTTACCACGGAGCGTATCCGGGGCAATTCGCATAATAACGAATAGTCTAAAACTAGCGGCAAAATTTAAGGAAGTGCTTAATAAAAGCTGAAAGGTCGCTTCTAAATGTTATAAATCAACCCGCTAAGCAGAAAAGTATTTGAGCCCGGGTTCCGCCCACATTCTTTACTAGATAATTATGAATGTTCCGTCTTTCAACCTCATTGTGACAATTTTATGGAAAGCGAAAGCTATTTTTGGTTATTTTACCACCCATCAAGTATTAACCTAATTATTATATACGCGTACTGCTTCACAAAATATTCATATAGTTAACATATCTTTATCTAATTTTTTGAAAACATAATAATTTTGCCAGACATTCACTATAAGTAAATTTAAAATCAGCTGAAAACTTAAGCCATCATGATACTATACCACCTTTGAAACGACGTTTGGCTGTCAACTTCTGTAAAACTTTTTGCTGTTAATGGATAGTTAAAAGCAGTCGATTGCCTTGTTTCTCCTTTCCATTTACATCATTGACGATCTTGTTCTGTGAATTTTTGATATGTAGCCATGTATTCTTCCTTTTGTTTACCACTTCTTATTTTCCAAGTACGAGTAACTTTTCAAAATCTACCACTGTCTCTTAGCTTATTGCACTTTCATATAACAAAATATTTCAAAACTCGCATTCACCATTGGAATACACAAAAATGATGTTTCAAGTACAATTTATTAAGATAGTAATTATACTAATGGATCACTCTCATCACAGCATCCCTGCTTTGATCCTCAATTTTATGAACATTTCGTTTGGTGTTTCATTTTGTATATCACAATTTTTCAGTTTATATACACTTACTTACCTAAAATAATATCATCATTCGTTTGCTTGCAAGTGCTAATTTAATCGTAAGAGCATAGTCATGTGTATTTGAAGTTCTTTTAAGAATCTTTTATCAACAGCTTATATATTATTTTGACTGTCGCTCGAATGTGGCTTAGGTTTATTGAAAGACATCGACAGAAATTGTAAAATAAATTGGTCAAATTAGAATAAAGCTATTTTTTTAAAAATCAACAAAAACTACATAAAAGCTTCAACATAGATTTTCAACCAAGCACGTTTACAGAGATAACTCTAACAGTAAGCACTTGTCTATGTCAGTGTATTTAATTGACCATCAGAAGTGGGATTAAGATCTTACCCTCTGAAAATAATAACTAAAGTGCGAGTCAGGCTTGCACACTGAAGGGTTCCGTACTATCAAGACCAATTCCAACCAAAACACCTCTGCCCACCAAATATAAAAACTAGAAAAAAATCATGTTTGTTGTATTTTGCAGAGAGTTACAGATAAAGTAATGATTTACTAGTATAATGAACGAGATGTTTACTAACACCTAGCTCGGAATAGAGGTGACCTAACAATCAGGTTGATTACAGCGCGTTGCCGTGACGTAGAGAACTACATTTCAATGCTTCATTACGAATAAACGTTAGAGAAACGTTTCCCTGTACGTCGAGCGCTCGGCCGACACGCCGCTCGTAATTACGGGATAATTTATTCTGCGTACGTGACACGCTGCTGATAGAGATTGACGCTTTCAGTGATCGCCGTGTACTGCTTCAACTAACAGCGATTAAATACTTTAACTGTATGTAGCTCAGGATTTTAGATCGTCAAATTTGGTGTTTTTCAATTACAAAACCTTTGAACCTTATTGGGTTGTCATTTAGATATACAATACAGCTAATTTTAATTGGTTTCAAAGCTCTGATATATCATAATATCACTGAAATTTTTGTTGATTAATGAAGCACAGATGGATTTACTTTATGATATATCTACGTATAGGTACATGCGTGTATACGCAATCTGATAGGCTAAGTGAGTTCATTTATTGCTTAAGCGAGAGAAATAGAGAGAAAATACGCTTAAATTTCCTCGTCAGTGTTGATTGATACGTAAATCTACTCGTATCTAACACGAAATACAGGTGACTCAACAATCTGGTTGATTACAGCGTGTTGCCGAGCCGCGTAGTCGTAGAACCCCATTCCAATGCTTCATGACGAATAAACGTTAGAGAAACGTTTCCCGGCACGCCGAGCGCTCGGCCGTCACGCCGCTCGTAATTACGGGATAATTTATTCCGCGTCCGTGACACGCCGCTGATAGAGATTGACGCTTTGAGTGATCGCTGCGCATTGCTTTAACTAACAACGATTAAAAGCTCTAAATGCACTACACACTTCCCAACCAACGATGTTCCCTTGATGTTCCTTAGACAGAAGGCTTCTTGGTAACAATATAAGTAGGGTGATTCTCGTACGTAAAATTATACATCGCCTATACATCGCTGGTAATATTATAGCAATACCAAGGAGATCGCAGTGAATGTATATTTATTACTCGCTAATTTGACCTCGAAAATAATAACGATGTTTAGTGAACCATATAATTAATTCTGTCGCCAACATTTGCGGGGTGAATATTTTTGCATACAAATAATTATAATTACGTGTCAAATTTGACGGGACACTGGGCTTCGTTTAAAAATGCATAATAATACAATTATGGGATGATCGCAAAATCGTATTACCATGTCGATAATCTGGTTGTCGCGCCATATCGAACGATGGAGATTGATGAGTTATGTGATTTCGACGGGTTAAGCATGGAACACTGTCCCGTAACTTATGTCACTTTTGTATCGATAGAATATAATTACATTTTTGAAAAGAGTAAATGCCGAATTTCTCGCTAGTAGCGGTAGAGCCTTGACGTTTCATAAGAGCCTATTATTTAGGCATAATATGTGAATCATAAAAAAAATTATTTTTAAAGGAAGAAGCTAATAGATGTAAGTCTGCGTTAGAGAGGATTTCTTCATGCTGCAAATGTCAGACATTGCTGTAGCAGCTGCAGATTACCATGTTGTTTCAATATCATTGAAATATGAGAATACTACATTTCAAACGAATAAGACTGTGGAACTCATTGCTTAAATACGAGTATACTCTTATATTATAGTTGGATAATTGCTAACTAAGGCTCGGTTGCTTGACTTGACTTTAACCGAAACGTTATAGTTAAATATGGCGGCCTGACTCTTATTTCGAAAGACATAAGAGTCAGACCGCCATATTTAACTATAACGTTTTGGTTAAAGTGAAGTCAAGCAACCGAGCCTTAGCTAATATAAATGATCTAGGATCGTCATAGAAACTTGTCTATTGCTCCATATGTAATAATGTCCCATAGGAATGATATTCAAAAATAATATGAGAATGACAGTCGAGTCGAGAGTCTGGCGAAGTTCACACGATTTAGGGTCATTTTACACTGCGACGGAATGGAATGGAAGCGAATCTTTATATAGCATAATGAACTTTATGTCAATTGTATAAGGTATAAACTAATAGGAGCCAAAAAAAGATCGCGCGTCTTGCGGACAATCCTCGCTCATTCTTAAGAATTATTTTGTATGTTATACAATTGACATAAAGTTCATTATGCTTCCTAAAAAAAAAGTCGCCTCCATTCCATTCCGCCGCGGTGTAAATTGAGCCTTAGGCGCGTATTTTGAATGGATGCGATGTAGCTATTGGCGAATTCGCCTTTTCTAGGCTAGGTCTAAGGTTATGTTCATTGTGCGCCTAAATGTTTTCTTTGCAACAATACAATTTTTTTGTTAAAATAAGAGTACATAAAAGTAAGTATTGCAAGTGCAATAAACTTCAATAGTTAAGTGCGAGCTCGTTAATAATGCTTAGACTCTTCACAAGTACAGCTGAAGTGATAAATGGGGTTCGGTGCAGAAACATTAACAGAGTTAAGCGCCTGTACCCAGCCGGGGAACGTCCGTTTCTCAGACAGTTGTTATTAAGGTACAGCACATGTAATAACTCTCAAGATTCGGAAAACAAAAACAACTTTCAAAGAAAAACTAATAAAAATTGTAAAAATTAAATTGATTAATATCTAATATAGGAGCGTGAGCGACGACCTAATAAATCTACCTGGTTATTGTTAAAAGTTATGAAAGGAGAATGCCAGAAAATGGGCTAGATTTGCGTCACTCTGCGTCTCAAGCACGTATGCATGAAGAATCTTCTTTCAAATTTTAATATTGCATATATTCATGTTAGTGAAATGTGAAAAGGGGTTCAAAAGTATTATAAAAAAAAGTAATTATACGTTTCGAAACATGTGCAACCGCCATGCTACTTAGAAAATTAACCACTTTGAAAATCGGATTATTACATTCCCCTTTTCCCTGTTAATATCGTACTTATCTTTTTTTACATAATATTGAGAATATTTCTAATGTTTTACCGATGAGGTTAAGACGCAAGGTATAGTCCAATTTTCATACAAAAATAGGCATTCTCCTTTTCTATGTTACTAGGTTTGAGAGCAGATTGTTATCTATTTTTTTATATCTAGTAATTATATAAAAACAAACGGAACGTTTTCTACATACGGTTCATGAGCTCAGAAAATATTTTGCTAAAACCATGGGAGCCTTCAAAAAATTTTGTGTGAGACTGTGCATGTGGTTTGTGCTTTGTACGTCTGTTTGTTACAATAAATACGCTATGTTCTGGGCGTATAAGTAACTTCTATATGTTACAACTATTTTCCTACGTGAAAAAAGATACGTCTATAGATTAACCTGTCACACAATAATAAAAATCGGTTAAATACTACTAGGCACTAGGGCCGAGCGATTTGCTTATGTCACCTCTATTTTACCTCCTGAACGATTTTTCATAAATGGTTTCTTAGTATATCCCCATGTAATCATGTATTTTTGTATGTATAATCGATAACGTTGATCGAAAATCAATCATTCAGCCAGCCAGTAAATTATCTCCTCCTATACATATTGTACCTATACAGTTTAACTAAATAGCTTGCTATACTACTATTTATTGCAGCAAAAATCCTCTGTAAAGAAACCCTCGATGCTATCAATATTATGTTTGAATATACGAGTATCACAAATAAGCACTGTGAACTCTTTGTTTAACAAAAAAAGATTGCTTTTGGATTCCCATTATTTCAGTATTAACTATTTAATGAGTCTTTTCTCTCAAAAAAATGCATCAGACATTTTAATTGGCCGCATTGTACATATAAGTACAATCGGATGTGCGGCTTAATCATTTTAACTGGCGGCCGTCGGCTTTATTCTTGCAATTATCCGCAAATCGGTAACGAGGTAGTGTTTATTTAAATTTTGCTATTTTAAATTCAAAACGAAGCCGCAAACTTAATTTATAATTACCTCAAAGTTTTATTATACGCTTTTTTAATGCTGGAGATAAAAATTTTCCGTCCACATAGTTGGGATGGATAAAGCCTAAGTAGGATAAATTACCTAAATCCTACCTTACTTTAGTAAGCAGTATTATTGTTTTATGCATGGCTTTTCTGTGACCATGAGAAATTTAACATATATACAAGTACCTACCAGTATAATATTTTGTCTTATAACTAAGCTAGTAAGTCAAACTTAACTCTCTAATTCAAAAGAAAGTAGTTATAAGTAATATAGATCCAAAATTTTAAGCTTAAGATTCCCATGAACTACAATGTCTCCGTACATTCGAAATGCCAAATCTTTTGTGATTTGTGGTTATTTCGATCATGTTGTAGTGTTATTCGGGTTCATATAGTAATAATCTATGCTCCTGGACATATTTGGTTCAGAGATACTTCTCTAAAACAAAATTTAAACCAATTTTGATCAAAATTGTTATAACTTCGGTCGAGTTCCGTAATACCAAAAATTATGAATGAAAACTTGTAACTTTCTTTACTTTCTGGTGTTTTTCTTTAGCTGGACAGTACGAACTGTGCTCCTGAACTAATGCGACGTGAAGTAGTGTTGTTTATTATTACAAAACAAATAGGCAGAAAACATGTCCTTTTTGACGCAAAAATAAGCAAATCAAAATTCATTTGTATGAAATATGCACGAATTACAAATGATTTTGGTCTTACGAATGTATGGAGAAAACGTAGGTTCAGGGCATATTCGCGGTAACTTTGTAGAATAATGTAAAAGTTATCCCACCAAAAACATAAATGTAAAAAAAGGAGAGCCAAGTTCAATAGAATAATTATGCTTGGCTGTCGGCTTCGCCGCAAAAAGAATGGAGATCTAAATGAGTGCCAAGTTCTATGTAAAATCGAAATTTGTATTTATAGGAACAAAAAAACAATATGAACAATTATTAAACTCTATTTTTTTGCTTTATTGAATACCTATAACAATTGCTGTTATTCAAAAGTGTTAGATCTTAAAGTAGGTTAGATTTGACTTGGCCAGTTTTCATTACATCAGTCATTTTATAAAGTTATACAACATTTTAATTCCGATAAAAACTCGCCAAGTCAAATCTAACCTACTTTAAGATCTAACATTTTTGAATAACAGCAATTGTTATAGGTATTCAATAAAGCAAAAAAATAGAGTTTAATAATTGTTCATATTGTTTTTTTGTTCCTATAAATACAAATTTCGATTTTACATAGAACTTGGCACTCATTTAGATCTCCATTCTTTTTGCGGCGAAGCCGACAGCCAAGCATAATTTTTCTATTGAACTTGGCTCTCCTTTTTTTACATTTATGTTTTTGGTGGGATATCATTACTTTTTGTAAAGAAGACTTGGCAGGTACTGAGTTTAAAGCTTTTTCTTGCGTTTCTGCTGCGTGATTTTCTTTTTTATACTATTTTCTTCTCTCTCTTGAATGTTAGAGATAATAGTGCGCATTGCCCATTCATTATCTGCTACCTTTTTAGTACGCTTCCTGTTTATGCTTAAATTAGCTAAGTCCGGGCGATAAAGGGATCTCAGGCGGTTATATATTCTATTATATATAAATCTCGTGTCACAATGTTTGTCCTCAATGGACTCCTAAACCACCTAACCAATTTTAATAAAATTCGCACACAGGGTGCAGTTTGCTCTAACTTAAAAGATAGGATAGCTTAAATCTCAATTTATCTATTTTTTTATATCCTTAAGGGCAAAACAACGTTTGCCAGGTCAGCTAGTATTCTATTATAGAACTATCTTGTGCCTTAATTTGACTAGGGTCTAGATTAATAAGGTGTACTCCGTCTAGGGTTTTAACCCTGGAGAGCGCAACGTAGGCCTGTCCTCTGCTAAATATCGAAGTGCCTATGTCCAGAAGAGCGCTGTCCAGACTAAGTCCTTGTGATTTGTGGATAAAGAGCTACAAACAAATGAGGTTTTGAAACAAACTACTTTACCCAAGTAATATTAATTGACTCTCAAAACTCGTCGAACAACGCAATCTTATAGGAGGGTTTCCGCTAAACAACCGGGCATAACGACGATGCTGGCGCAAAGCAAATGAGCGCCGCTAAGAGCATACTTTAGTTCGTTCGCAACTTCGCGTATCGGGTGCGCGCGCATAGTTGTAACACGCTAGTCCTCGCGTACAAGTGCAAGGCGCGAGCGAGTTCAATTCTTAAATTAGTCAATCATACATAAATGTTATATCGGTAACAAAAATACATCGCTATTGCCTTGATCTTGGTATACCTACATACACATTGGACTTTCTTTTAAGGTACAAAGACTTCGAAGTAACAAATTTATACCTTAAAATATTATTTCTTATTTTTTAAAGAAATAAGAGAAACGAACCTTGATTACTGATCTTTGTTATTTTAGTGAGCCGTGGACTATAAAATATCGTGAAATATTTATCACCATTGAAGAACTAATATTTGTAATGACTTGTCATAAGTGCCTGTAAGTTAGGCCTATATGAAATATAAAAGTACTAGCAGTGCCCGCGGACTCCGTTCCGCGTTAAAAATATTTTTATCCCGGCCCGTTTATCCCATATAAGGCCCAGTTTCCACCAAAGCGGAGCGGAGTGGAGATGTGTTTGAATAACCAACCAGATTTCATCATTTCGACATCACCTCTCCCCTCAGTTTCGGAGATGTTAAAATGTCGAAATCTGATTGATTACTCAAATACAGCTCCGCTCCGCTTCGCTTCGGTGAAAACCGGGCCTTATACGTGCTTATAACCACAGCCACGGAACACCTAATAGTATGCCACAGCCCACAGCGCTGGACGCGAGCGAGGCATTCGCATAGATACTGCGGACTGCCGGGGCGGCGCGTTTTTATTTTGCTAATATCTTGGAAGATATTTGTTTAAAACTGTATAGCGTAAAAGGCACAAATATTCTACATTAAATTTCCGTTCTGAAAAACATATTTACAAAGATATAAATTAATACCATATGGGCTAAATAAGCTTCACAAAAATTATTTATTTGTAATCCACAATTTTAAAAGTAAAAGCAGTTATTGAGAGTTACCCGTAGGAGATAGGCATATGCTATCGCGGACTTTTTTGCAGATTTTGATACGTTCTTTAATATTGTAGAACATTGTTTTGTTCTATCCTCAATAGTTTCCGCAGCGTACGCGATGAAAGCAATTTTTTTTGCGACTTGGATTGCATTATTCAAGTTTTAGTAAAGATGCATAGTTAATTTTGGAAATTATTATAGCCTATGACACTCCACGATAATGTAGCTTTCTATTGATAAAAGAATTTTGAAAATCGGTTCAGTAGATCCAGAGATTACCCCTTACAACGTCACAAACTCACAAATATCGTTACGCTACCTCTTTATAATATTAATAATAATAATATAAATATAATTAATATAATATACTAGCTGACCTGGCAAACGTTTTGCCCTTGGGGATTTAAAAAATAGTTGAATTGAGATTTAAACTATCCTATCTCTCAAGTTGGATCGAACTGCACATGGTGTGCGAATTTTATTATAATCGGTTAAGTGGTTTAGGAGTCCATTGAGGACAAACATTGTGACACGAGATTTATATATATTAAGACTAGCTGACCTGGCAAACGTTGTTTTGCCCTTGGGGATTTAAAAAATAGTTGAATTGAGATTTAAACTATCCTATCTCTAAAGTTGGATCGAAGTGCACATGGTGTGCGAATTTTATTATAATCGGTTAAGTGGCTTAGGAGTCCATTGAGGACAAACATTGTGACACGAGATTTATATATATTAAGATATTTGGTTTGATTTGATATCTACCATGCAGATACGTTTTTTACTACATGTATATGAATACGGTAAATACAACAAAATAACATTTTTTACAATTTTTGCCTGTCTGTCTCTCTGTCTGTTTGTTCCGGCTAATCTCTCAAATGGCTGGACCGACTTTGACGTGACTTTTATTAGCAGGTAGCTGATGTAATAAGGAGTAACTTAGGCTACGTTTATTTTATTTTAGAAAAAATCTATAGAAAATAAAATAAAATACCTAATTTTGCAATGTCCAAATTAAAGAATCGACTGTTAGACGGAAAGAAGTTCGCCGGGTCAGCTAGTACAACATAAGTTTGCTGCTGTCAAATGATGTCAGTATAGCGTTTTCTCACTGGATCTAGAACTGAGTGGCTGAGACAACGCAACACGCGTGACAGTTGACAGCGGCAATCTTATAGCGAACGGGTTGTATAAAGTATTTATTTATTCATTGAATCTCATATATATATATGTACTTAACTTTTATACTATTATTGGTTTAGGCACGAAGAACCTGGTTGTTTAGCGCGTATTACAAGTTTTTTGTATGAGGACACCGCTTATTTTTTTATTTTTTGACTTTTTTATTTTTTGATTTTTTTCCTACGCTCACACACAATTACCGAGCTGGATTCCAAATTTTATCCTTCTAGGTCATCTGGAAGTAGGTTAGATTTAGGTACTATATGTCGCTTTGTATGAGAACACCACTTATTTTTTGACTTATTTTATTTTTTGATTTTTTCCTACGTTTACACACAATTAACGAGCTGGATTCCAAATTTCATCCTTCTAGGTCATCTGGAAGTAGGTTAGGTTTAGGTACTATATGTCAGTTTGTATGGGGTCACCCCTTATTTTTTGACTTTTTTTAATTTTCTGATTTTTTACTACGTTTACACACAATTAACAAGCTGGATTTCAAATTTCATCTTTCTAGGTCATCTGGAGACTGGAAGTAGGTTAGATTTAGGTACTATATGTCAGTTTGTATGGGGACAGCCCTTATTTTTTGACTTTTTTTTAATTTTCTAATTTTTTCCTACGCTAACACACACTTACCAAGCTGGATTTCAAATTTCATCTTTCTAGGTCATCTGGAAGTAGGTATAGGTTAGATTTAGGTACTATATTTCAGTTTGTATGGGAACACCCCTTATTTTTTGACGTTTCTTTATTTTTCGATTTTTTCCTACGCTTACACACAGTTACCGAGCTGGATTCCAAATTTCATCCTTCCAGGTCATCTGGAAGTAGGTTAGGTTTTTGTACTATATGTTTTTTTGTATGGGGACACCCCTTATTTTTAGACTTTTTTTTATTTTCTGATTTTTTCCTACGCTTACACACACTTACCAAGCTGGATTTCAAATTTCATCTTTCTAGGTCATCTGGAAGTATAGGTTAGATTTAGGTACTATATTTCAGTTTGTATGGGAACACCCCTTATTTTTTGACTTTTCTTTATTTTTTGATTTTTTCCTACGCTTATACACAGTTACCGAGCTGGATTCCAAATTTCATCCTTCCAGGTCATCTGGAAGTAGGTTAGGTTTTTGTACTATATGTTAGTTTGTATGGGAACACCCCTTATTTTTTGACTTTTCTTTATTTTCTGATTTTTTCCTACGCTTACACACACTTACCAAGCTGGATTTCAAATTTCATCTTTCTAGGTCATCTGGAAGTATAGGTTAGATTTAGGTACTATATTTCAGTTTGTATGGGAACACCCCTTATTTTTTGACTTTTCTTTATTTTTTGATTTTTTCCTGCGCTTACACACAGTTACCGAGCTGGATTCCAAATTTCATCCTTCCAGGTCATCTGGAAGTAGGTTAGGTTTTTGTACTATATGTTAGTTTGTATGGGGACACCCCTTATTTTTTGACTTTTTTTTATTTTCTAATTTTTTCCTTCGCTTACACACACTTACCAAGCTGGATTTCAAATTTCATCTTTCTAGGTCATCTGGAAGTATAGGTTAGATTTAGGTACTATATGTCAGTTTGTATGGGAACACCCCTTATTTTTTGACTTTTCTTTATTTTTCGATTTTTTCCTACGCTTACACACAGTTACCGAGCTGGATTCCAAATTTCATCCTTCTAGGTCATCTGGAAGTAGGTTAGGTTTTTGTACTATATGTCAGTCAGTATGAATTTTAACGACTTTTTGACCTTCATATCTTTATAACCGTTTGAGCTAGCTTCATGAAAATTGGGCTTCTATATGATCTTATGGATATAATTAAACACACGAAGTTTTTGAGTTATAGAAGGGTCAAAAGCGGCACCAAGTGGTTCGTGTAAACTTACTCTTGGCGCTGGCTAGCCAGTTCCTTTGCTTGAACTTGGCTTGACACGCTGCCGCGTGTCTTGATCTACAGAAGGTGCGAAACTAGCTCGCCGAGAGAGAAAAAAAGGAATCGAACTCGGGAACTTTCCAATGTGCAACTTTTAACAATCTGCCTAATTGAACTCGCGCGCCGCACATAAGTTTCTGAACAGAAGAGAAAATAGCTTTTGCGCTATTTCCGAACGGGGTGCTGTCCAACTTATTTCTCTTGAGCTTTGCCGATGACATTTTCAGTTTCAAAGATTTAGCACCGAGTGTAATGAACTATATAATCTGAATCTCGGAAACGGCTCGAACGATTTTCAAAAAATTTTGTATACAAAATATAAAATTATATTGTATATAAAATTTTGTATATGTGTTTGGTTTTGGGGGCGATAAATTGATCTGGCTAGGATTAATTTTTTAGAAAATGTCGTATTTACCAAAAAAAATATAACACTATACCTGAAATCTATTAGCAAAAAGTAAAACTATTACAGTAAACTCCTGCTGCCATCTATTGGTGAGTAGCTGTAATACTACCGAGCAAAACTCGGTCACCCAGATATTTTAATTTTAATAGAGTTCCAACGCGAACTGCGCTGAAAAAAAAACCGACAAGAAGCTCACTTACTGTTAACAATCTGCCTATAATTGAACTCGCCGCACATAAGTTTCTGAACAGAGGAGAAAATAGCTTTTGCGCTATTTCCGAACGCGGTGCTGTCTAACTTATTTCTCTCGAGCTTTGCCGATGACATTTTCAGTTTCAAAGATTTAGCACCGAGTGTAATGAACACAAACTATTTGTCTTCGTTACGTTGGTATTCAGTTCCTTAAGTAGAGTAGGTATAACTAACTAATGTTGCGGTTTTTGTACTCTCGTAGTAGGTTTTTTTAAAGTAGGGTTGCCCTTGACACCTAGGCAGGGCGTTCCATTGATACCTAAGTAGCTAAGATAGTAGATGGCTTAGAGTCTAAGGTATGGAACGCCCTGCCAGTTTTCGTGTATTCCGATAAATTGATCTGGCTAGGATTCATTTTAAGAAAATGTCGTATTTACCAAAAAAAATATAACTCTATACCTGACATCTATTGGCAAAAAGTAAAACTATCACAGTAAACTCCTGCTGCCATCTATTGGTGAGTAGCTGTAATACGACCACCCAGATACCACCCAGATATTTTAATTTTACGAAAGTTCCAACGCGAACTGCGCTGAAAAGAAACCGACAAGAAGCTCACTTACCTACTGTTCTTTATTACAGCAATTCATTATCATTCCCAAGGATGTAAATAAATAATCTTTTATACATACTTTAGTAGGATTTATTAATGAGTTTTTGCCTAACAGCAATAATTGAACTTTGTTAGTTGAACGTACCACCACATGCCTATTAACTTTAACTCACTTAAGTAGATTCTATTATTTAAAGGGAGCCATCAAATTGTTGCTAATGAATCTTCGTTGGATCCGCAAACAGTGTCTAGACTGAGAAACATAGACGGAGCAAACTATCATTAATTACTGGATAGATTAAACTCCTGACACGCACCAATAGAGATTGATAGACTGTGGCGCCTTGCGACTGCATCTGCCTCGATTGTATATCAGTTAGTATAGTCCGTAGTAATGCAAGGACCTGAGTTCTTATCCGGGATTGAGTAGAACATTAATTACAGTGTCTTAAGATTTACGTAAAACTTTTTCTTATGTTTGTTATAATGTACCGATCAAATGCATATATCCATCGCCAAAGTAAATTGAGGGCCAAAACCTACATAGTATAACTTGTGTATTTTTTTATCCTCGTCTCATCTACTCTGCAAGTATGGACAGAATATTATCAAAGACTGATTTACAAATAAAAATTCTATAGCGTTCAATAAAACTGAAGTAATAAATAATATGTATCGTCGAAATAACAATGTTAAAATCACGTGTATAAAGTTGAATAAAATTTTAAGAAACGGCGACTTTGTATAAGAAAATGGCATCGTCAAAATAAGCATTTATTGTCTCGAACATCTGAATAATATGACTATCTACTCGTACTATTAAACGCTTCATCTTTCTTCACTATTCAAAAATCGACTCTATCTGAATTAGAATGGACGTAAAATGAATCACAGACGTTTTAATAGCTTTATTTAGAAAAACGTTAGGTATCTATATGTGCTCGTAAAAGTGAGCGTATATATGATCTAGCAAACTATGCATTGAATGCCTAGATTTTGATGAATCACAAACATAATATCAACTTCAAAATACAGTTAGTGCCACTTGCGGAGTCACGTTCTCGCACAATTTAATATGAATTTTAAATTTTACTGATATTTCCACCCGATACGAAATATTTAAAAATTCGGATGTACTTTTATATCTATTTGACTTTTTAAATAAAAGTCGACTCAATTGTATAAAATTGATTTAAGCGGTGTCGGTTTTGTATGTAAAGAGTAATCGAGGCCCGAGGGAAAGCCGTTTTTCCTGAATAAAAGTTATTTACATTATAAAACAATAATCGTGAAGGCCAATCTCAATAAAGTAGTAAGTACATTATTGTAGAATTAACTATGTATAAAAGTGGAATCAAATTACTATCTGACGCAGCAACGTTATTTTTGGTATAGGGGCGTAGAAATAAAAATGAATGTAATTAGACAAAATTTTTCATAAAAATCGGTCAAACCGGAATAGTTTTCGTAGAATAGTTGTAAAAAGTGACCATAAATTGGCAAAACTAGAAATGTGAGCTAGGATAATTGTGATTACTGATTGTACTTCAAATGTATCAAGTAAACCGTAAGATTAAACGCACTATAATATAAAAATTACTACAACAGACAATATAGAAACAATTACGCTTTTATTTTCCCATTACTCAGCATATCCATGCCAAGATCTAAAAGATTCTGAAAATAGTACAACTATAAAGAGTTTTAACGAAACTTTGGCTCAAACTCAAGCATAAATTCACTATAAATATCCTCAGGGGTGACATCTTTACAACAACCCCGGCCAGTCGTGGATTTATTACAAACGGACGAACCCTTGTCGAATCTAAACAATGTTTATTTGCTTATTTTATCCTTTGGCTATCCTTTTAGAGTTTTGCTTAGTGGTATGTTTTAAAATTAAACACATTTAAGTCCACTTGTGCCAAAGACAGGGTTAGGTATTTACATTTTTAAAACAGATAGTATATAAGTAAGATTTTTTTTTATATTTGTAACATACAAATATAAAATGAGGAGTAGAATTTTATTGCAAATTTTCTGAAAACCACTGTATAATTCTTCTTTAAATATATAATAAATAATAATAATAGTTTACGTCTACCTTTGGACACTTTTGCAACTTGGTTGATGCAAAATACCCCTAATTTATATTTTTTAAATGAATAAAAACCGGCGTTCTTTTTTATTTAATAACACAGATATTTCTATCTAATGCTTAATAACCATAATAAAAACTATTTCTTATCTAACAAACTTTACACTAAACTTTTGTACATGACGCAAATGGTAAAATGTACGCAGAACAGCTATAGTACATTACTGTAGCGGTCAGCAAAAGAGGCATTGACAGCTGAACGTTTAAACTGGACTGAGGCGGAGCCGAGGCACACATATGTGAGTCCATCAAAGTGTAGTTGTTTCCAAGGCTTGTATAGTACTTATCTCGGTATAGCAATTTCGATTTATTTCGAAGATATAGTCGTCAAAATAATGCTCAAACCAAGCATGTTAGAGATAAATATTTTTGCTTTTGTGAGGACCAAGACAATTCGAATTCTATACGAGTGGGCCTATATTAGACTTAATAGCTTTTAGTCAAAAACCAATTAAATATGGATTTCCTTTTACGCAGCTATAGAGGTATGAATTGATGTATTCTTGCACTTTTGACTGACACTATAATATAAAATCTACTACTCGTTAGCTAATACCTTTTGAGATTGACTACTTGTCAACGAAATTGGTCCAGGGGACACAATTCGCATTTTTTTTCAGGAGCTTTGTATTAAATTTTCCGCGACCGCGCGAAATGTTACTATTAAAAACAATCTCCAACACATTAATCAGTTTGTTTCGCCGTTCGCGTTGGTGCTTAAACAAAAAAGTATGTAACGTATGTGTTTCATGGCGAATAAATCTCTGTTGCAACTTAATGGTCGTGCCCTCTGTTTAACTGGCGTGGAAATTACCAGCTAATTCGTAGCGGCCTGGTGCGGTCGTTGGTTTCTCTAATCTCTGAGAGGTAGACTATATCAGCTACAAAAACTCAGCAATTAACAGTTATCTGTGTCTACTAGCTATAAGTCTGTTATTTTTGTATTTTTAAAGAACTTGACTCATTATCATTATTTTTTGATCTTTTTTTTTTTATCGCATTTGGTGTCCCAATCACTTGAACCCCGGCCCCCTTATTAATAAACGTGGAGTGACGATGGTGTAATTAAACTGTTGTAAAGTACGTAAAGGACTTAGTGTTTGTAACTCTATAATGCCACAAGTACTTACATAACCAACATAACGGGTATTTGAAATGACGAACAACGCAGTGGGCGAAATCTATAGTACTACTAGCTGACCTGGCAAACGTTGTTTTGCCCTTAAGGATATAAAAAAATAGATAAATTGAGATTTAAGCTATCCTATCTTTTAAGTTAGAGCAAACTGCACCTGTGTGCGAATTTTATTAAAATCGGTTAAGTGGTTTAGGAGTCCATTGAGGACAAA
Source organism: Coenonympha glycerion (assembly GCA_963855885.1). Classification (NCBI taxonomy): domain Eukaryota; kingdom Metazoa; phylum Arthropoda; class Insecta; order Lepidoptera; family Nymphalidae; genus Coenonympha; species Coenonympha glycerion. The sequence continues at coordinate 1,025,890 of OY979635.1, forward strand.
CATTGTGACACGAGATTTATATATATTAAGATTTCCAGTCAAGTCACGTTCAAAAAATTATTGACAGTTATTATAAGTGTTCCTGTATGTCACAAACCTAGACTTTTAAATAGCTTCTTTCTAAAAGAGATAAATCAGAAATCATAACGATATTTTTCCGATACAACCCCTAAAAAAGTGGTTCGCATAGCGGAGGTCATGACGTCTGAAGATGAAGATGCCCACTAAATCAGAACAAATGATAGTCCGCGAAACAAATCTCGACATTTGCGAAAAACTTGCCGCCCTGATCCGGAATACATTTTATTCGCCGTCGGAAATCGTCAGCCATAAAGCAGCGAGATATTGTATTTGAAATAGTGGCAGTTTTCGCCATACGCCGGGTACGCTCTTATATTTTATTGCGAATAAATTCTCTTATCCAATAATTTAGAGTATATCTCAGCAGCTTGCAGTTGAAATGCTAACCGAGCAAGTATATTACGGGACAAGAAGAATTATGCCTCTATGTATATTATGTAGAGCTCAATAAAAAAGAAGCTACGACATAAAAAAGTAAGCATGGCATATAAATGAGCAATATCTGGTTGACCGAGCTTCGCTCGGTAGTTTAACTACTGGATAATAGATGGCAGCAGATGTGCTTCGCTCGGTAGTTTAACTACTGGCTAATAGATGGCAGCAGAAGTCATATTTTTTTTTTTTTTTTTTTGGTAAATTCGACATTTTCTAAAAATGAATCCTAGCTAGATCGATTTATCGCCCCCAAAACCCCCTGTTTACTAAATTTCATGAAAATCGTTGAAGCCGTTGCCGAGATCCAGATTATATAGAAATATATATACAAGAATTGCTCGTTTAAAGGTATAGGATAGGATAGCATACTGAACCAGAGACAAACCTGATAAACTTGGAGCGACTCAGGTAAACTCGAGTTTACCAAGAGTGCAAACTTAGTTTAGCTTTAATTCACTCATAGAAACTACTAGAACAAGATGAGGTAGGGCTAAGATGCACTCTACCAGAAAATTTGATCGAATTTTGCCTGTGTTGTTTCTCTGTTCTATATGGATTTAAAAGTGAAAATAAATCGACAAAGCAATAATTTAATTATGTTGGTTTGGAGCTTATCCACCAGGAATACTTTTATCGAGTTAATAATACATTATGATGTATTAACTACGAATTATGAATGAAATAAGTAGGTAACAGTATATTATTATAAGAAAAGGCTTTATTTCTAAAACATTTCTGTTTGCTTCTCCTTGTTTAAATACAATTAAATTTAATTATTCCATACCAAGAGTATTTATCGATGGTCAAGGAGTTTCCGAACCAAACAGTTATTTTATGAAACGAGGAAAATAAATAAGATGCCAATACATTACTTGGTAATCAAAACTGGGAATATCAAGCTTTTTAAAAAGTTCCTTTACTGCTAGAGAGTAAAGTAAAGATATTTCTAATCCAATCATAAGATGTTCTTGATTGCTGGCAGAAAAACCGCTCGCTGCGGACAGATAATTACTGGAGCATCGTCGATCTAAACGGTAGGATCATTGGCATATAAATCTATGGACCTCCGGTGTAAAACAAAATTCACGAAAAAAGTGTCCCGAGAAAATTATATAAACGATATAATTTTCTTGACACGTTTTTCGTGAATTTTGTGTGTATTTTTATAAACAAACTTATGTTCCTTTTCACCAACACTTTAAGAAACGCCTAAGCCGATAGGTGACAGTTTTTACTTGCAACAACTGTCACTTAAGGGCGTAGGTGTCCCTTAAAATGTTGGTGAAAACGAGCATAAGACATTGTAATTTATGTCTTAAACCGCTATTTATACAGCCTTATTTTGCTTAAGTGTGATTGGGACTCTTTTCGCGTTTTGGATTTCATTAGGTTCGGACAGTTTTTATCGCTGACCCGAAATCCTTAGTTTATATATCAATGGGTTGAATTGTTTCATTCGATTGTGCTTATTTGCGCGAGTGCGGGCAGAACAAACGATCGCACGAATTTTTAAATAAAATTAAGGAAACTATTTATTTATTACTAGCTATTGCGTTCGGATTCGCCCGCTTGAGTTTCAGGTTCTACATTTGACGACCTCCGTGGTTGAGTGGTTAGCGTGCCGGTTTTCAAGGCGCTGCCATGTCTGAGGTTCCGGGTTCGATCCCCGGTCGGGACAATGTAGTTTTCTACATTGTCTCGGGTCTGTGGTACCTTCGTTATTTCTGATTTCCTTAACACAAGTACATAAGCTACTTACTAAGGGATCGGAGAATTTACATATCACGTTTTAATGAGTCAACCATAAAAGTTGAATAATGAAGTTCAATAAATAAATACACAATAAGAACAAAACACATTTTTCCAAAATGTTTATCGTAACATAATAAGAAAATTCATTAAAAACTTATCATCATCTCCTTACTTATTAAGCGGTTGAATTGTTTCATTCGATTGTGCTTATTTGCGCGAGTGCGGGCGTAACACAATATTTACGCGAACATTTTAATGAATAAATATTGCTTTTTGATTAACAGCAAAATAATATACTGCTTCAAATTAAATTTTAACTGTGACATCAATATAAATGGTTTCGTTGCTTCATCATTCAAAACAAATAATATTTTGCAAATATCTAATATAAAATACGAAGCTGGTATCATGTAGATATTTGTGTCACCATTTTTACGATAGTTTCACGATAAAGAGAAATTATATATTTCTGGGTTATGAAAAAGACAATTAAATAGATAAATACATAATAGTGTTAAATAAGATTAGGTCATTTCGTGTTAAATAACAAAAATACACAAAAACTGTGTACTGACACAGTCTTATAGGGACAATCCAGGCACATTTTCATAGAAGTGCCACCCTTGAAACCTTAGATAATTTCAAGGTCACATAGGTCACATGAGGTTCATGACTTCATCAATCCTCGAAAGAATCAACTGGTTTGATGAATCTATAAGTCACTCTAGGATAAGGTGATTTTTCTGTAAAAGCATCATCAAGGGAAAACATAATAATGTACTTAGTGGAGTGGATTCATACTTAATCCGAAGAAATTGCAACATTTGTACAAAGAAAAACTGATTGCGAGCTCAAATGCAATTATCTCAAAACTTTTCCCACGCTCATCGGAATTGGCCGGGTGCGCTTTTATCCGGTGGAAAACGGTCAATAATTGGCACAGCGCCGATTTAATAGCCTCACAGAACCCTCCCCTGCGTAGACGGTTAATTAGTTTTCAGTTCGCGAAAGATACTTGAATTGCTATGAATAGACAGCCATAATAAGTTTATCGGAAGAAAGTTTTGGATTTACTTGGGAAGGATGAGAAGGAATTTGTTTATGTAGCTACACTTTTATTATTAAGATACTTCTTGAGACTTCTTCTTTGAGATACGTAACCTAACTCTCGGGTCTTTGGGCCACTCATGGCCCTTTTTTAGCAATGTGTAAAGCTTATCAAGTTAAATTCGTGCCAAATACTAGAGTCTATTGTCCCTTGAACATATAAAAGTTCAAGCCTCAGTCAATAAATAAATAAATAATAGCAGATTATTTTCAAATGGATACTAAAATTCTTAATTTTGTTACGTCACACAGCCTGGGCCAACAACAGCGCGCATTGCCTTGCCAATCATAATAAGCCTACATTGTGCCATATCTAGCCAGCCAACCACGGTCACTGCCGCCAAATCTGCCACGATTGTGACCGAGCTACAATAGCCACCCGAGCCAGCCGCCCTTTTACTATCCCATTAGTGGGAAGTTGGCTATAAATAAGAGTGCGAGTTCATCTTGCAGGTCCTCATCGATCGCGCAGTGAGTGATAAATTAAGTGGGGTGAAATGTACTAATATAGCGCTGTTACTCGAACTTGTTATTTGAATTCGCAATAAATAATCCGTGTAATATCGCTATCTTGCATTTTATTTATGCCCACTGTTTCAATTTACATTATTATTATATGCAGGAAGTCTTACCTCCTATCACTATTAAAGGGCCCAAGTTGTGTCGCATCATGTTTGAGTAGCGAACTTTGTGTGACCTCATTTAGTAACTCCGCAAACGATAAGCAGAATTGCTAAACACGTGTAAACTACTATGGTGATAATTTCGACGTACTTATGTTTTAATACGTTAACTTACGGATGTTGGGGTTTAATTCCCGCTTCTGCTCACACAATACAATAAGTACAGGTCGAGATTTGGTCAAGATTTTTTTTGGTATCATCCAGTGAAACATTTGGATTTTTAAAAGAGAACTGCTGCTTTATTAGGTATGCTATTAATAAAATAGAATGAAACAGAACGGAACGGATGGAAAGTAGAAACAAAAAGGAACGAAATGGAATGGAATTGAATAAACGTTTATTTTCGCTTGATATCATACATCTCCTCCCTTTAGCCCTTTCCCTCGCGACATGTCAGAATTTTTCACGATTTTTGTAAAGTATGAGAATCTTATTATTTTTCATGTGGTGGCGGGGGTGCATATAATCTTAAGTATCTTCTACATCGCAAAATAATAGCAAATAACAGTATTCTATAGATTCTCAAGCTCAAAAGTAAGGTTTCAATAAAAAACAAAATGGCGTCTTTATTAGTGGAAACAAAACGGGCCTATACGGGGAGTGGAAAATAGTAGCGACGTACAATGGGTGCATTAGCGGGCCTATTTTGAGCGTCGCCAAAAATAATGGACCGTCCCGATGAAAGTGAATTTTCCCTTTTTTTCATCGACAAATGTAAAATGCTTTTCCTGTTCGTACTCTACTATATATTTTTACTTTAGTACAGAAAATGTGACTTTGTGTATGTTTAGATATTTGTAACTACGATAAATAGTATGTACTCTGAATGAACATTAAGGCTTTTTTAAATAAAAACAATTTGATTTCAGAAGAACTAAACTTGGTATATACAGCTATAGGAAACTTCTATCAAAGGTTGGGAGAGGGAGTGGGAACAGTAAAATTCATGATTCATGAGGGATTTGTCACTAAATTGACGCTGGTAGAGTCGTGAGCAAAAACCTAGTCTAAAACTAAAGTTAATACAAAGAGACTGTGGTATGATTGTCGTATTGCAGTGACTGGCTGGCTATAATATCACGGTCCATTTAGAACGAAGCAACATTTAATTAATTTTGTCGGATAATATTATCCTTCTTATTGACTTGTCTACTATTGTTATAACCCCATAATGGTCCAAAGTAAGCTCTACTATAACCATTTCTGCCTTTCTTTATTAATACAAGGGAACCGCCCTTTATCTGAACACAATAACGGTTTCATAAAGTCACTCAATTTACTTAGGGCTCGGGTTATTCATTGGACTAAATTGATAACTTGTACATTAATATTATCAAAGAATCTCCTCTCTATTATTCATTAATTGAGAAAGCGTGTACCTTTGAATCATACGAGGCAATTTATGGGACCCGCGGGGAATGTAATTTATATTAAAATGAATATTGCAATCAGATTGTAGGACGCATTTGCGAGTAGGTACCTTTAATTTTTTTTTAATTGAATTAAAAGTTAAGCATCACACATTTTGTATGTGGGTAAGTGTGGAAATATGTTTGTTATCCCTTCACACCTCAACTCCTGAATCGATGTGGCTTAAATGTGGAATGAAGATAGATTATACCCTTAATTAGCTTATAGGCTACTTTTATCCCTAAAAAAATCCTTGGTTCCCGTGGGATTAGTGAAATCAGACACTCGCGTGACTTTCGGTTTTTCGCTGGTTAGGTATAATAATATTGGTCAAGTGCGAGAACAAGAAATAAATTACGTTTGTTACATGGGATTTCTTTTATTTTTTTTTAAATGTAACTATTTATTTTTTAAGTAAATATATAAATAACTACATATTCTGTGAAAATTTCATCGTCTACCTGTTACCTTTATCAATATCCAGCAAAAAATCACGTTAATGGTTGTATCGGAGCCCCCTTAATTATTTATTTTATTATAATTTTAGTAATTGATTTTATAGCAGCAACTGAAATACATCATCCGTGAAAATTTCAAGTGTCAAGCTATCGATTTTTTCGAAAAAACGAATTATAATTTTAATTTTACTAATTTTACTCAAACACTTTAAGAAGGACTAAGTTGGAGAGACGCGCTTATTCAAATAACTTCGCTGTAATTTGCAAAGTTAGATAGTCCGGACCTAGTTTTCGATAAAAAAAGTTCTGAGATTACAGACACATCTTTGGCACCAAAATAGTCAAGTCAAATAAGTCTGGATTTGTAAATAGACGTATTCCGTCTTAGCAAACGACGGAAAGGGGGTGTAAAAATGAGTGTTTACAAACAAACATGGCAATTCAAGGAAAGTAAAACTTTATCAATTCATTTAAGACAGGCTGACGTGGCATTTACACTTTTGAAATGTTCGTACAAATTCCCACAATGCCTGACAAAAGTTGGTTACAATGCAAACGACATACAAAGTAGAGGCGGGCTTTTATAGAACCAGCGCTATCATATAAACTTACATATTAGGCTTTTGTGGATTTTAGGTCGGTACTCGGTTCATTTACATTTGTGTTTTGGTGGGGGCTCCAATGTCCTTTTGCGGCTCACTTTTTAGCTGCCGCGGAAAATTAGTTTCGCTGCAGTTTACCTATTCATATTGAGTACCTATCTAAAAGGATCTAGATACTAGCTTACTTTTTAAAGTGTTTCAGGCAGTTAAGATAATTCTTTATGGATTTTTTTGGAGCTATAAAAGAGCAAGTGCTGAGTTTTTCCTTGTTCTTCTCGATGTTAAACTGTTTTCCGAACGTGGCAGTAAAGTCTGACATTTCATTAGTTCTTCTATAAGTTATATGTGAAAAAATAAAATATTCTGGACGTATGAATACTAGAGTAGGTATTGAAATGTCGAAAATTGCTCAAATATTTTAAGAGTCTTCTGACCCACGGTGTCTCCCATACAAACGTAATACCTAAATCATTTGTAATTTGTGCAATTTTCGATCATGTTGTGGTGTTATTCGGGTTCATATAGTAATAATCTATGCTCCTGGCCATATCTGGTTCCGAAATACTTTTGTTAAACGAAATTGTAAACGAATTTAGTTTTGCTTATTTCTATGTCAAAGAGGAAATGTTTTCTGATTATTTGTTTTGTAATAAAAACAACACTATCTCACGGGTCATTAGTCCAGGAGCACAGTTTTTATTGTCCAGCTAAAGAAAAACACCAGTTAATAAAGTAAGTTACAAGTTTTCATTCATAATTTTTGGTATTACGGAACTCGACCAAAGTTATAAATAATTTGATCAAAATTGAATATTATTTCGTTTTAAAGAAGTATTTCCGAACCAAATATGGCCAGTAGCATAGACTATTACTATATGAATCCGAAAAACACCACATCATGATCCAAATATGCACGAATTACTAATGATTTGTTATTTTGAATGAATGGAGACATTGTAGTTCACAGGCCTCGACTGCCCAAAAAAGTGTGTAATGTTTTAAGTGTTCATGTATGTATGGTTGTGAGTTTCCTTCATAACTTCTGAATTGGTTTGGACATAATATGGGGTATCATTAGAATCCTTACATCATTCCGAGTAAGAATGGTTATATTTTTTTTGAAAAAAAAAGTCGTTTTACCACAGATAAAACTGCATTAATGTTGATTGTCTTTACGGTATCAAAACTTCCTTTCAGTTTCATTCATAGGTAGTGTTGTACTAATTGAGATGATTAATGTTTCTGGGTCGGCCCCTGCAGTGCAGACGGGACTCGAGGGGCTAATTATAAATAATGAATGGATGAGACGGAATCATCATTTCATTAGGCGGGATTCTCAAGCTAGGAAGTTTTGAAAAAGTAGGATTTTTTTTCAAGTAGCTTCCGGCCCTGTATCGCCCGGGTGACCTCGAGGGAATTTTTAAAATATCTTCCCCTTTATTTCTTGTATACACCTTAAACCTTTTGAGCTTTCTAAGACCAATGGTTTGGGCTGGTGATGAGAAGTCAATACATAAGTGAATAAGTTTTATCGTAACTAACCTATAGGTAAGTTTTAACATAATGTTTAGTTCTTGTTTAATTTAATTTAATTCATTTTCTTTCTACATATATATTAGAGCATAGATAATATTTTTATGGGTTTTTTGGAACTTTGTGGTTCATTTTTTTTTTTTTTTTTTTTTTTTATTGTAAATAGGCTTGCGCTTGACGACAATCATGCCTGATGGAAAGCAGTGATGAAGTCTAGGTTGGAGCGCGCTTGCCTAGAAAATGCCTATTCACTCTTCTCTTGAAGGCACCCAGATTATACTTGGCTGGGAACACGGAGGCTGGAAGGGCGTTCCATACCTTAGCGGTTCGTATCAGAAACGTGGAAGAAAAACGTTTCGTGCGAGTTTGTGCGAGTTTTGAGTCATTGATCAACTAATACCAATCCGACCTTAAATATTACCCATACTATTTCTTATTCTGTGTTTATATGTATAGGGACAGCCCTTCACCATACAAACCCCATTACCCTCGCGTTTGAATGGGACGAATCACGGAAAGGTGGACATTCAGCAGTGCTATTCTACAAAATGTCCATCTCTGAAACAGCTGCCAGACAGCTGCCAAGCCGAAGATGGCATGCAAAATTGTACTCTATTACAACTGACAAATTCATAGATGCATATAGATGTACGCTCGTCGCTGCTTTAAGTATTTTTGCAGAATAGCACGGCAGTACCTATTTACTCTTGGTACCTTCTTAACTCCCTACAAGTTGTATGCTCACGTTCATTGGACAACACCAGCGAATGGTCAATTAAAGCCAATCCAAGCCACTCCGTCTCTTGAGTCACACAGGCACGGACTTTTTAGCTTTCTGAATCCAAGCTAGCGTCCCAACCGCCAAGCTCACGAGACCTTGGCAAATGTTGTTCAACAATTTTTTTTTTGTGAACGTTTTTTGTATCCAAAGATCCATCCTTATTTGTCGCATCCCTATTGTTCGCCGCCGGGAAACCGACCGCTTTTCCCCAACTGTTCGCATCCCTTAAAGGGAGAGATAAACAAGCTCCGCCAGTTCAAACTAGGGCGCTTTCTAATGAGGACGGGTAGGGACAAAAAGATATACCTTCTCTGAGTTATAGATACACAGGGTGGAATACCTAAAATAATAATTTTCCATACAGACCAAAGTTCTCGTTCATAATTGAATTGTACTGAGTAGTTGATTTAGTCAAAGCCTCTCTCAAATAGATTACAAAATTCCCTCTTCATTTACTATTTGTATACTAAAGCGCTTTGTTAAGGGCGATGGGTACCATCCGGGCGCGAAAATTCAAATTTTATTTAGTTTTTTGCTAATAGTGGGCTAATTATACATCGAAGGCTAATGGCAATGAGTTTTGCGGGCACAACATTTATGCATCTACATGTTTTTAATATAAACTCTGCTCAGCAATACTCATTTACTTCATATTGTTTCCCGATAGCTCGAAATCTGGGAAACTGCATAAAATTATCTTTCGGGAACCAATATGAGATGAGTGGGAACTTTCGAGCAAAGTTTCTATTAAAAACATGTAGATGTATGAAAAGTAGGCCCGCAAAATGCATTGCCATTAATCTACAATGTGTAGTTAGTCTAATATTTGCGAAAAACTAAATAAAATTTGAATTTCGTGGGCTGGTAGGGCCACCTTAATATTTTGTTTTAAAATTACATTATTTTTGGGCCCTTAAGATAGCGCAGCGTTCGAACGAAGTTGCCGGCGCACGTGGCAAAGTTGTTTGCTGTTTCACCTAACTTGTGTGGGAAAGGGATAAACTTAGTGTAGTGAGTGCATATGCGTACAATTCCGTGATACTGTCCCGCTCCCGCTACGTTTTGAGTGAGAAAGCACGAATTCGCACCGAAATTAAGCTCGCAAACGCGTTGAACAGTCGTTTGGCTAAATTGATTTTCAGAAAAAAATACTCAGTATATGGTTATAAAGTAAACTTATTTGAAGTAGTGAATATATAAACTATGTTGAATGATATTTTTAATTTGAGTTTTTATTCTCCTAATCTTATGTATTTACGCTCAAAGTTGCCATATATCTAGTTTCAAAATATGAATCTTTCGAGACTCGTAGCCTTAAAAACAATATATTTTTATTTTTTTTAAATATCATTCAACTCACATAATGATAAAATAAATCGATATTATACTTTGTTTTGAACCTTCCACGTCAAATAATAATCTAGTAATTACACTTCTATGTTTGTATGAAGAAAATGTTGGCATGAGCACTCTTAAAATATCTTTCAGCCGTTAGCGGCTGAAGTGAAAATAAAAGAAAGAAACAGAATACATAATATAGTTTTAAATTAAGTACCCTTCAACCCAGCGACGGCGTCCATAAATTCAAAGTTTCCTCGCCGGAATGACAACTTTCTCCACCCTTATCAAGCATAGAACCGTTTAATTCGCCCGTCAGTTTTATGAAAAATTTATTATTCCGTACTCGAGCTACATTTTCAAGTTGGCTAATATAACTTCGGACGGCGAATTGTGGACGAGGAAACTCTAAAAACTGTTATTAAATAACGTAATATGCTTTGGACCGAATTTCTCCGCGTTACCAATTGGGCTTCCGCACGGTTTAAGTGTATTTGGTATCCTACTTTCAAAAGTTTGAACATATTATATGGCAAAGCCCAAAACATGGGATATAACTTGCCTACTAATGGGCTGGATGTATTTCAATAATAATATCTAGACGCAATAGGCACTTTTAAAGTTATGACCGTTTCTCCAAAGTTACTGTTGTCGTCCTTGACTGGCGTGCTTTGTCTGCGGTCGCGCAGATGGCAGCATTGGGCTGGCGGCGCTACTTTCGCGCTATTTCTGTCTACGGGTGGTAGAATTGCATGAAAAAGATGGCGGCGCCACTTTTGCGGACTATGGAGGAATCTTGATGGAGCAATGCGAGCAGTGATAGCTAAGTGAAAAGTGTGAAGTGAAAAGTCAAATAGTAATTAAGAAAGTGGTTATCATAAGCTATGAGTGATGGGTATTGTATAGGTCGCTTAACATTAGGTGGTAGGACTCCAGGCATATTTATGAAGCAATATATACTGTGTTTCGGTTTGAAGACTGCAGTTATTGGCAAAGTTACAGAGCATAATGTAACTTGAAGTCATATTGCAATGTTCTCGTCATCCTCTCAGGTTTCTAAACTGCAGGTCACTTTTTGTTCAAAATCGCTTAAATAAAACGTTTAGCCAGTTAAGTCCAGCGGACAGCGATCTTCCTACGCATCAGGTCTGCCCGCGAAATTCAAAATCGTTTTTTGCAATTTTTACGCTTATTACACATAATAGGCTTATGGCAGTCATGTTACGACAGTGGCAGTTACTTCTTCACATTTTTATATCAAAATTTTTGCATAATAATGTATATCCTAGCAAATTAGTCCGAGTCAAGAGTTTTAAGTGAGTAACTCGCAAATCTCGGATTAATTTATTTAACTCGACACTTTAAAGCAGAGATTTATATATGAACACGTGAGGACGATATTGGAATTCCCGCAATTTGACTGCCATTAGCCTATTATGTCTTATTAGCTTAAAAATTGCGAAAAACCACAAAAAATTTGAATTTCGCGGGCACACCCGTGGTGTGCTCCTTAAATTGTAAAATTAGTACTAATTAAATACGTGTTGTCTGGCAGTTGGTTGCAGTGTTCTTTATAGCCGGCAATATCACAACAAAACCAGTCTTGTAAAAGCAATGCACTACAATTTTCATTAAAATGCATCGCTGCATCGCACAAATTGCTCCCAAGGAAAGAGCAAAACGACAAGACAAGCTAATGTTTACATTCTACAGCTGTCGACTAATGAATTGAAATGAACGTAATTAAGGGAGATTTTATTGTTTCGGTACGCTTTTTTTTCTTCAGTCAGGAAAGAACAGTGGCAGAAATGTACACAAATGAAGTTTAGCGTCTAGATGTAACATTTATTACAAGACGATTCGAGTAAATAACTGAATTTTTTCAAGGTATCACCAGTTATTGTAAAGGACGGGTCAAAAAATAAAATATTTAAAGAAATTCAATTGATTACTGATAGGTTCCGTTTCCACATTCCTGACAGCTAGTGTTGCCGGATGCCAAACTTTTCCACTTTTATACTCCATCTTTTTGACGATCGGTCCACTTTTGTACGAGAACAACATGTAACAGCTACTAAAGAAAATCCTATTTTAAGGTACTAATGTAGAATACACGAGAATAACTGTATCAATTTCCATTGTTCCTATTTTTGCAATTAATTTACTCGAATTATATAAAAAGATTAAATTACTTTAGGGTTTTCCACTGCGTTGGAGTAAAACTGAATATTATTTTTCCGTGTGAGCCAGTCTCACTTAAATAAACTGTTTGCAGATTTATGATTATTTGACAGAAAAGTACACCTATTAATTATTATTATTACTGAAATCTATTACAACCGATTATTTTGAGCATAGAGCATTTTGTCTTGGTAGTTTAGCGTTTCCGAAATGCCCTTGTAATTGAATATTGATTTATTCACTCTATTAGATTTTTCTTTCAGTCGATTGGAGTTTTTTAATTCCGGCATCTCGCAACACTATCCGACAGCTACATGGCTACAACTGTCAACAGTGACAAATTCTCGAACAAGTGACAAGTATTTATCAAAGAGGATATAGTGTATCGTCTATGCTCTCTGATGGTTCATGGCGGAGGTCGCTGTTGTTATAATACTCAATTACAATATTTTGAAAATAAATATTAATTTTTCTCCACTTTTTTGTGAGAAAAATCTTTTAGCATTGAGTTCAGGCTTGCGGGTCCAATCAAAAAAATATTTTTTCATTTATAGTTGCATTCATGTTGCATTAGCGAAACCAATGTATGGGCCCACACCATTGTTCTTTTTCCTTATTATCTCGGATTTGTTTTTTAAATGATTTAAAATATTGAGAATTTTTATCTAAATTTAAAATTATTAACCCGGCATGTAGTAAAAATATTCCGGCAGTGATAATATTATAACATATGTGTCTGTAGCCTACCTATAGTTATGGAATATTTTAACAAATCACGAATAATATAATAATAATTATATACTACTACTTTGTAGTATGATGCCTCATATTAATCCTCTTAAAAATATCTATAGTTTGTCCATTTTATTAATAACAATATTAGGTTCCTCAAAAATAATACTAAGTCTAATATACTCGACATGTTTGATCATTGTGATCCCCCAATAGACGTATACACAGGACCCGGTGGACCGCACGAAAAAATGTCGCCAGTTTGCTGGTGTCATATTGTTTGTATTGACACCAGCAGCGTCAGTTGTAAGCCAACCGTAGCATTTGCAAAACATATTAGTTTGCAAGTGAGTTTCCAATTTTCGCCATGATGCCAGACGCGTATAGCGGCAATTTTGACAAATGGCGCTACTTTTTTCTGGTATGAAGAAAGTTGACATAAAATGTTCCAATGAGCTCATCCTCAGCTATATATCGGTGGACCCCTCCAATGTTTTAGGCTTCGGTAGGCACTAGACTAGCGACAAATCAAATTGCAATAACCCACAGTTTTATTTTCCGACTTGTCTCCCTGTTTATTGCAAGGTCTACCGACAAACTGCCGACTAAAGGGTAAGGCCCGATTTCCACCAGTGCGGAGCGGAGCGGAGCTGTGTTTGAGTAACCAATCAGATTGTCATTATGACGTCTCCGAAACTGAAGGGAAAGATACGTCGAAATGACGAAATCTGATTGGTTACTCAAACACAGCTCCGCTCCGCTCCGCACTGGTGGAAACCGGCCCTAACCCATCACCGCGCCGCACTACGTATATTCGCTACTGGTAGCTTTAAAGCTTATACTCGGAGTGCACCTCGCCGGGTGGCGAGTGGAACAGCACCCTAAAGCAGTCAGCACAGTACGGGACGTCTGCTCGGCCATTAGACGTTTCCGCGAGAACCTTTTAACGGATTACGTTTCTTCCCGTTCGGTCGTCCGGAGCTTATTTTACACGGCTTCCCCCTTTCATTGACGATGACGTTAAGTATAAGCCAACAGGAGTGGAATCTAAAGTACCATAGTCCAAATGGCTGTGATGTATTATGTAGCTGTTAGTTAAGAATCGATTTTCTACAATTATTATAGTTAGTTAAAACGGAAAAGTTTATTCAAAAGTTTTTAATCATTATATTATCTTGAAGGCGGTAAGATAACGAAAAATCACTCTTTTATGGATAGCATCCCCATTGTAGGCAACATGAATTTCACGAAGTCCGTGATAGATTTACGATAATGTGAAAAGTTTTGTTCACCACAAATAACACAACTGTCTGGATCGTTCAACTTATTTATTTATTTATTTAACACTTTATTTGTACACCACAAAACATAATACTAAAACTACGAAGTAAAAAAATTAATTAGTACAAAAGGCGGCCTTATCGCTAGGTAGCGATCTCTGCCAGGCAACCTACAGATTAGGAAAATACAGAGGAACCACGGACTGCAGGTGGTGCAACACTACAATAATTATACCTAAATTCAAATAAGTACATACTACTACATACACTAGATTACACAACTAAAAATAATAAAATAAATATAAATATTAATAAATATTAAATAAAATAAAATAAACTAATATATATATACTGAATACCAATACTAATAATACAATAATTATAATATATTATGTATATAATCTGTTATGTTACAAATAAATAAATAATACTTAGTCGTCATTAAGTAGCCAGAGTTGCAATATAATGCTTTTTTACAGCGTTTTTAAATATTTTGAGGGTTTTCGATTGCCGTACGTCTAAGGGAAGTGCATTCCATAAAATAATTGCCCGCACATTGAAAGACTGCTCATACATCTTAGTTTTATGGGGGGGCATTGTGAGCGTTAATGTACGAGACGGTCTTAGGTCAGAATGCACTCCAAGAAATTTAAATTTCTCCTTCAGATAGGACGGCGTTCTAGGATTATATAATACACAGTACAGAAGAGAGAGAACATGCAGATCCCGGCGACGTCGAATAGGGAGCCAGTTGAGCTTCTGTCGAAATTCAGATATATGGTCATATTTGCGCAGGCTAAATATAAACCGAATCGCAAGATTTTGGAGACGCTCAAGTTTATTAAGCTGGTCTTCAGTAAGATTGAGAAAGCTTGCATCCGCGTAGTCAAGGATAGAGAGAAGGAGAGTTTGTGCTAACATAACCTTGGTCGGAATTGGAAGGAATGATCGCAGCCGCCGCAGTGAGTTCATAGCAGCAAAAGTTCTCCTGCTGACTTCTTTTAGATGCGTGGACCAAGATAGCTCACGATCCAAATGTATGCCAAGGTCTTTAACCGTGTCACAGTAGGGAATAGCAACCCCATTAAATTTTACAGGAAGGAGATTTGGCCAGTCAACTCTTGCAATCATCCCAGGGCTACCAATAATAATGGCTTGAGATTTAGCAGGGTTGACCTTAAGTCCAAACTGACAGCTCCAATCAGAGATAGCAGCCAGGTCCCTGTTGACGGTGGAGATCGCAGAGTTAAGCTCATCAAGAGGAGAAGAGCGATAAATTTGGATATCGTCTGCATACATGTGATAGAGAGAAGAGATATTACGAGTTATAGAGTTAATGAATATAGCGAAAAGTAAAGGAGACAACACGCCACCCTGAGGTACCCCAGCCGTAACATCACACCAAGACGAAAATGATTCATCCACCCGGATGCGCTGTCGTCGGCCTTTGAGGTAGCTCCGAAACCAGTCTACCGCTGATGGAGATATGTTAAATGAACATAGCAGTCTCAGCAAGATGTCATAGTCAACGGTATTAAATGCATTGCTAAAGTCAAGCAAGGTGAGAACTGTGAGCTGCTTATTGTCCATCGCCCACCGAAGGTCATCAGTTACCTTTACAAGAGCCGTAACTGTGCTGTGCCCAGCCCGAAATCCAGACTGCAAAGGACTGAGGAGTAAGTGCCTATCAAGGAAAAGTCTTAACTGCTGATAAGCGAGCTTTTCAAGGACTTTGGAGAGGAAAGGCAGTATGGAGATGGGACGGAAATCAGCAGTTGAAGTAGGCTTTGCCTTTTTAGGAACAGGAATAATTTGAGCATTTTTCCATGCTTCTGGGAATTCGCTGGAACTGATGGAATGGTTTAAGATGTGAGTAAGGACAGGAGAAACGACATCCAGGATAGGCACAATCATGTTACGGCTAATGCAATCAGTACCAACTGCATTCGAGGCGATGGACAATATGCCCTTCTTAACATCACATTCAGCGAAAGACTTGAAGGAAAATGGAGTAAAGTCAGGAGTAGAACAAGCAGACAGAATATTAAGAGTACGCTCTTTTTCGGCACTATCAATTGTGTCACAGGTCGAGAAGTGTTTGTTAAGAAGTTCAATATCTATATTGACGGGAGTCTTATGAGAACATTTGCCAACTCCAAGTGACTTTAAAAATTTCCAAGTTTTGGCTATATCACCATTTTGAACTGAACTATGAATGTGGCGCCGTTGGGCATCCCTACACAATGTATTGCAGCGATTCCGCGCAATGTGATATTTTTGCCGCATGGCCTCGGTGCCATTTATTTTATATTTATATTTAGCAGCATTTTTTTCTTCATGGCGGCTTTTATTTCATTAGACAACCATGGAGCCGGAAGGTGTTTAATTTTAATTGGCCTTAATGGGGCATGGGTATCGTAAAGTTGTGTCAGGAACGTGTTAAATATTTCAACTTTGCGATCAACAGTGACAGCATCAGCGACCGCAGACCAGTCTAACTGGCGAGCATCGCTGCATAGACAATCCCTATCAATTCCGCCAAAGTTACGTTGCAGAAGAACGGTGGGCTTTATTTTGGGAGGACGAATTTTATACGATAGGTAAATTAAATCGTGGTAAGAGAATGCATCCGCAGGACATTGACCATGTTTAAACACCAGGTCCGTGGAAGTTACCATGATTAAATCTAGAAGAGAGGGGGAGCAGCCAGGGGAAAAATGTGTGGCAGTAAGAGGGAGGATGTGCATACCACAAGAATCCACCACTGACTGCAGGTTTTTGGCACGAGAATCACTTTTAAGCAAGCATGTATTAAAATCACCCATAATAATACTGTGGCTGTAAACGGGGACAAATTTTTCCAAAAGTGTTTCAAGAGAAAAGAAATAATTGGGAACTGAAGGAGGGCAATAAAAAACGCCAAGAAGTATTTTTGTGTGGGAGAGGAGAATTTCTACCAATAAGTGCTCGGCCGCATCGGGCAGCGGAGGCTGAGGAGACGAACTAACGACTGAGAAAGGAATATGAGAACGCAGATAGATCGCTACCCCACCACCTCCCCTACCTACACGGTCATTACGGATTAGTCGAAATCCAGGTAAGGAGTAAGAGGTAGAAGTTAAACAAGGTTTAAGCCACGACTCGGATACCAGGATTGCATGTAAATTACGAGTGTCAAAGGACGCAAGCATATCAGGGAAATGAGCCGGGATACTTTGCGCATTAATATGGACAACATTAAAGTTTTTCACGCAGTCGGAGAAATGAGAATCAAGAGTTACAGAAAGAGGAAGGAGAGATGTACTGTGAAAACTATCATTACTAGATGACGACAAAGAAAGAAAAAGATCACTATCTACACCATCGATACTACTAATTGACGACATAATACTATAATATAATAATATATAATATATTTCAATATAAATAATATATAAAAATAGTTACTTACGACTAAATAAATACTAAAGTCTAAAACCTGATTTCTGTATTCCCAATCCGCCAGCTGTATAACAGAACAAGTTATTCATCTACAACTATACAATTCAAAAAAAAATATTACAACTTCTAAATCGTTATTTATATCGTTATTGTAATATTGGTGACGTGGTAAAAAAAAACCTACACCTTAAATGTGAAAAATGTTAAATATCTTAATTAGGACTTACCATGTGTCACATTAATAAAGGTAACATCCCGCCAATATTATTACTAGTCGTATGAAAGTTAAACTTTTTTGCCGTCTAATAATTAATACTAATTTGTTCAGTTCCAAATTCAGATCCTGTTGGCTCTGAGTACTTAATGACTGTTGCAAATGTATACCGCGATGCTTCGGTTACTTACTGTTGCTCGATAAGTATTAAGACAGCTTGTGTTGGTATATTACATTTACTTACTGGAGTACTCCTTAAAAATCAATATCCGTAGTAAATTATTCAAAAAAAAATAACTTACATTATTTTTAATTATTATAAGTAAGTTAACTTAGAAGGCACACGCAGTTTTGCTCCTATTTCACTTTTCTATAGAAGTTTTTCAAGGTTTCTTAGGGAGATTTTCTTTGATTGTTCAGTCCGTCAATTTAAATCACCTTAGGCTTAGGTATACGAGAAGACTATATCATTATTCCTTTAAAGAGTCTATCATTTCCTTAAAAAAATATCCAACTGCGAAAAAGTCTATTAGTTTAAGTGGCGTAATAAAAATGGATGAATCGTAAAAGGTCAAAAAGGCGCTATTAAGCTAAGGGAAGGCTCTTCCAAGTAATGAGATCAGAGACTGCCGCTTGTCACTGTCCAAGTAGTTTTATCTCTTGATATGATTGTCATGATTGATCCACCGCTGAGATTTGCACAAAGAACCCTTAACGGCGGCCATTTTCTTTAAGTTTTCATCATTTTGGTCTGACGACCTTTTCGGTGGGTGGTAACTTAATCTTCCACAGTTTTAACTTGATTACCATTATTTTTTTAATAAAACCCCTTTAACGACTTATGGCACTGCTCTGTTTAAAATACTGACGCATTGTTACTTAATTAGTTTTTTTTTAAGGATTTACTCGAGTAAGTGTTAATCTAGAACACCATAATATTCTGCCTCCTTCACCTTTCACCATGGAACGGTAAAGATGCCGAAAGCAGTGACATTCTTATGTGGTAGACATCCCGCAAATTCACACAAAATGTGATTCTTCCACGTTTCTGATACCAAAAATGGATATATCCATATGGTATAATCGATGGTTTCTGAGTATAACTAGCCAACTGTCCTTCTTAAATCTAAATGATGAAAAAATCAAACAATAATATTTTAAACTAGCTGTTGCCCGCGGCTCCGCCCGCGTGCAGTTCGTTTTTTTTACAAAAATGTTTCCCGTGGAATTTCTTAATTTTTCCCAAGATTTCCCGTACAAAATGAGTGGTCCTTGGGTTCGATGGACCCGTAAAGGAGTCTTCTTCCAATCTCTCCTGTCAACGTGCTATCTTCTTTTACACAATTTACCTATATCTTCTTTGGTCTTCCTCTACTTATACACTCTGTCGAAATTGATTATGTTACTCAATTCGCATGGAGTAAGATAGAGTGGGGCGTGTCATCGTGGATTGTAATATCTATACTAACCAAACTTATCTTATTCTGAGATGATACCAACGCCCAGATATTGTAATTAAGCATTCTGATGCGCTACTGTGTACGTAGCAACCCGTTCCTGCTACGTACGGGTTATCTTGTATAGTTATACCTAGTTGCACGATCAAAAGGACGATTTAAACTGTCGATATTTCGACCCCGTTTTGATTGTGCTACGGAGATAAGTAGCTATAGGTTTTTTTAAACATCCCACGGGTGCTCTCAAATTTTTCAGGATGAAAAGTATCTTAAATGTTGACCGGGCATATATATAAAGTAGGATCATAAAATTTCATTAAAATCCGTTACTTGAAAGACGCCTGCTAACTGTTTTTGTAATGTTTTCTTTCCCGCGGGAACTCGATTGGATTAATAAGTTTTACTGTATATATATTTTGTTAAAAAGGCAACATAAGGTATCAGCATAACCAATTTTACTAAATTAAGTTCATTAGTTGTTGTTTACAAAGCTGTTAAATTAATTGCAGTTTTTTAACTATCCCACGGGAACTCTTTATTTTACCGGGATGAAAAGTATCCTATATGTTGACCAGGGACATAGGCTACCACCACACAAAATTTCATTGGAATCGGTCCAGCCGTTCCAAAGATTAGCCCGTACAAACAGACAGACAAACAGACAAACAACAGATTTATTATATGTATTGATATTGATATTAACATACCTATACCTAAAACTTCATGTTTTCATCTTCTGCTGTCCGAACTGCCTCATTTTTTTTATAACACATGTGTAGCATAAGAAATAACTTCATATTTCGTACTACACTACATAACGCAATTATTGTTTGTTATAGTTAATTCAGTATACTTAGAAGCCAAAACACTTACGTACGCTTTTTTATGCCAATTGTAAAAATACGTAAATAACTTGAATAGATTCGTTGGCGAGAAAAACTAGCTCAAACTCTTTTGCAATTTAATGCATAACTTAAATAAGATGAAGTTTGTTGATTACACGCTAAGATAATAACAGATAAGTTAACTGTCTGCTCTATTTCGCTAACTCTCAGAAGTGTAATAAGTATTCTGTATTGAAGCTGTAAAGGAGTCGATGTCTAGACGCTGTTAACTGGATCGTACGACCCTTCCACCACCGGAGAGTTACAATATAATTTATTCGCTTTGAGCTTTGCGAAAGGAATTATAGAAGTTTTACTGATAAGTATCTAACCGAAAACATATGAGTACCGCCGAGCCGCGCCGAATGATTTGAACGTGAGTTAACCAAACACTTTTAACCTCCGTTTATTTGTAAGTTTGTACCTATACTGAATTTGAATAGCTTGACTTAGCCGAAGTTCAATTTGGTCACCTAATAACAGTATATATAATATATCATTGATAACAGTTTGATCAAAGAATACACTGGATCTCACAGCAAACACTCTACCCAAATGGTCAGTGACCGATGTATGTTAAGTATTTGAACTCAAAAGTTTCTTTTGAGAGCACTCTTTAGATAGCAAAGATAGCTTTTCTCTTTTAGTAAAAGAAAATTTGTAAAACAAAAAGTAAATTGGCTGCACACAGTAATGAGATGTGATGCTTCTAAGTGCATACGTGATTTAAAAGGTTTTTGTAATTTAAAACTCTGAGATTGCACGCTGTTATTATGCAGGCACTTCTCTGTTGAAACTAGATTTCGCCTGCGGTTTCTCTCGCGTGGATTAAGGTTTGTAATAATAGACTTTCACAACTTTTAGACCAATCACGGACTATGCATATCAGATGGATTTTTGATACTAGAAAATAAGGGCACTTTAACCACATATTAAAGTAACCGTGTGGGTATTCTCTTAGACCATTATGTTATTTATAACTTAACTATATTGTTTGCGTAACTATATTGTTGCAGCTTTATTGGAAAACCACTTTAGGAAAAGGCGCCCATTATTATTTGTCTAGAAAAAAGTTTGTCGAGTGCGAGTCCCGTACTATGAAGATCAACCCTTAATAATATTAAAGTAAACTAAAGACTCGCCAAATTAAATAACGAGCAAATAAATGTCGTTTGTTGTATGGATGTTCTCTTAAATATTTATTTTAGTCTGGTTTTTTACTAGGTATTTGTTTTTATAAACAACAGTTTGTAACAGAAATACATCGGTTCTGTGAAAATTTCTGTAGTCTGTAGTTATCACGGTTCAAGAGATGCAGCCTGCAGACGGACGGATGGACATACAGGCGGACGGAAGAACAGCGAAGTCTTAGTAATAGGGTTTCTTTTTTACCCTTTGGGTACGGAACTCTAAAAATGCGAAAAATATCACGTTTGTTATATTATGCGAGCCCCTTTTAATAATTGTTTTTATTTGTTTTTCTTAGTACTTGTAAGTAGTAAAAGGGGCAACAGAAATACTAATCTGTGAAAATTTAATCTGTCTAACTATCACGGTTCAAGAGATACAGCCTGCTTGAGACCGACTGCTCGCGGAGTCCTAGTAATAAGGTCCGTTTTAACTTTTACTTTTTGGGCACGGAACTCTAAAAAAGTCACTTACTTTCGCGCACTTCAGTCTGTATTCTGTATTAGAAAAGAATAAAGAGCTATCTCCATGCACCGAAGGCGTAGGCAGGGAAGTAGCACATTAAGAATTCGCAGCAACTAGAATGGAAAATCGCAGAATGCGCGCGCTACATCGCAGCTCTGTATGGTTAGTACGGGTTTTTTTTACGAATTTCGGGTCGACTCGCATCGCATAAACGAATCGAATGACTCCATACATTAATAGCCAACGCCCAGTGCTCGAATTAGACCGGAACGGCGTTCCGGTTCGTGAAATTAGCGTTCCGTTTCGTGAAAATTATTCTCAGAGCGTTCCAAACTCTGGTTTTTAAATAATTGAGATCTTCTTGGCAGGAGCACTACCTAAAATGTATCTGTACCCTCAGAATTGAATATGAGTAGGTACTGTGAAGGCATAGCGTTCCGGTTCGTAAAAAACTCCAAAAAAAATAATAGAAGCACTGAAAGTACAGCGTTCCGGTTCGTGAAAAAGTTCAATTCGACCACTGCCAACGCCATCTATGGACAGGCACGGACATGCGGCTGTCAATAGATAGCGTTGGCTGTAAATGTATGGACTCATTCGATTCGTTTTTGCGATGTGAGTTGATTCGAAATTCGTACAAAAACTTGTACTAAGCCCTCTGCAGGCTGCACGAAGAAACGTAATTCGTTAAAAGGCTCACACGGAAGCGAATAATGGCGGAAGTGACGTCACGCCCTCGACTCGCTTGTAGTTGTCCTCATTAAATATTTTAAATCGACGTTAATAAAAACGTTGAAAACCAGGTTTTTTCTGCACCCGTATGGTATTTAGGTATTATGCCACGCACCAACCAATAAAATAAGCATCAAATTACAATTTTCCGGCAAATGTGAATATAAAATTTAATTACTCAAAACCTATAGTGGGATAACTGCATATTGACTATATTTTATCCGAAATTAATTGTTCATTTAAAACCATTATATGCCGTAAATATCATCGCGACGAGATTTATAATACTTTAATGCAATGTAATAATTTTATACTGTTCTTATTAAAATGTTTAAACCTATCTTCTGAGTAGGTATGACTTGATTTTCTTGGCCCCCAAAATAATAGTAAAATATTGACGCTATAGAACTTATACTTCACACTAGAAATTAAACTCTAATCTTACAGACTGGAACCAAATGTGGTATATGCCTTAATTACATGTATAAGCAAAAACGATTTCATCAAAAGAGAATTGGTCCATAAAGTTTTAAATTTACAAAAAGAAATTAGGATATTTCAATTAGGATATTCACTCTTTCAATGAGAACCAAAATTTTACCCAATAAGCTCAATATACTCTTTAATAGCATAAACCTCTTGAGAGCTATTGTACTAGCCAGTTTTTTATAATAGCTTTACTTTACAGATGATAGAGACTAAAATAAACACGAATAAAAGAAAAAAGTAATGACGAAAATAAAAAAAAAACCTTAAAATAAAACGGGAAAACCCTTCAGACGTTAAAGAAATTAAATTCTAACAGTCCGGCGCCTGCGAGAACCTTTAACGTTTATTTAGGCACAACCTTGATTGGACTCCCAGGGTTCTTTCCTTGGACAATAATTCTTTCTCCTTGAAAATCCCTCCTCGAATATAAAGTTGGATATCCCTCGTAATAGAACTCTGTTGTCTCTGTTAACAGAATAGAGTGAAGTTTTACACCCTGCGATTCAATATGTCGTCGTCAAAGTTCTAAATTATGGGCACAATGTGGATATTTAAGAACACAAATGGGGCTCTAAGCGCAGATTTACCCCCGGTTTCGCTTGTATAACCCAGTTGAGATTTCACAAACCCCTTTCTTATTTCATCTCTACATCATTAAGCTAAGATGAGTGAGTCAAGTCTTTTCTCGTTATTTATGCATACATATAGATATAAAATTTCTTCGTTAGAAGAATAATGGAACTAAGAAGATTAACTTATCCTCGATCCTAACAATCAAAGAAGTAAAGTATGTTGTGGACTCTATAAGTAATGAACTTAATCTCTGTGACTCTTGCCGGTAGAAGGATTATCTAGCCGCAGCAAAAGCCCAGTGGACTGATTCTGTATCGTCCAGTTAGTTAGTTAGTAACCCTAACTGGGTTATTAACTAAGAAAACGAAGACAAAAATCCTATTTTTGCACAAATTACCAACCTAGGTCGGTATGGTATCATGTCAATATACCATGCTAGTTGCTATCTTGTACAAAAAGAATACAAAAATAGGATTTTTAAAATAGGCCTGAGTAAAATACAAAATTAGGCCGTGCTGAAATCGGACAATGGACATCGTACTCGTACCTAATGCATTTGGAAGGTCGTTATATCTTATCGTAAGCTGTAATGCGTTTATCATCAGTAAGCATAGAATTGACCGATTCGCGCGCTGGAGCGCATTTAAATGATTCTCTCAAGTGCTTTTATTTTGCAAAGATATATATTTATATTTAAATAGCTTTTGCCCGCGGCTCCTCCCGCGTGAAGTTCGATTTTCTACTAATACCGCGGTAGCCATGAACTTTTCTGGGATAAAAAGTGGTATATGTTTTAATCCAGAGTATAATCTATTTCCATTCCAAATTTCAGCCAAATCGTCACAGTAGTTGCGGCGTGAAGGACTAACAAACACACACACACACTGTGTACATACTTACACATAAACTTTCGCCTTTCTAAAAGATATTAGTGTGATATGTAGGTAATAGATTTAAACAAAAACTTGAAAACTTTACACATTCATTAATTATATAATAATATTATATATTAATATTATTGATATAATTTACAAGTTATTTATTCTAAACTACAAACCTATTATTATTTATCTATACATATAACATAACACAACACTATTTAATAATAAATATCATCAAATCAGAAATTGATCAATAGTTAATTCCATATTGCCATTATTTAAACCTCAAATAGATTTACCTATTTATAATTTATACCTGTTATTAATTATACACGAATCAGTATTTATGAAAATTAATTATTCTAATTGATTACAGTATAACACCGTCTGATTTACGCACATCCCTAATGTTTGGTACAATTTAATACATTATTGAATTTGTGCAGATAAGCACAGAAATATCATCTCAAAATAGCGTAAACCGAAACACAGTACTTTTCACAGTTACAATTTATCCTGCCACCAGTTAAAAGTGAATTGAAGTTAAGTATATGTACCTAGTGGAAAGTTTGAAAACCACTCATCAAAATAGCGCAATTTGAGAAAATATAACTCGGCCCATAACCTCGGCATTTGAATGACATTTTCAGGAGGGCGTTGTTATAGAAAAAATGCAGCCAGAAAATAAAATTTCCTCAATTATGTTTTTTTTTGTTGACAACATACAGTAGCAATATACCGACAGAGTGAACTATCAAACAGTATCAGAAGATAGCGGCGCGGCGTTAGTTCCAATTTTGGCCACGCACCGAGAAAACCTTGTCGCATTGTACCTACATTCCGTTAGACGTATCTTTCCTCCTCTTCAATACAAATGAGCCGAGATGTTTTACATTCAGGACATGTTGTGACGTCTCTTTCGCTCTCGTTTATTCGCTTATTTGTCTTCGGCCGCGTCTAATGCTCGCATCGCTCACTCGCCCACAAATCCCTTAGCTCGGTTTGTATTGTAAAGAATCGCCGAACAAAGGATTTTTATCTTACTTTAGATTTCACCTTCGCCGGCACGCTCGTTTCACACTATACGGATTGCTGAAAATATTTTCAATTTAATCTAAAGTAGATATGTATCTTCTTCAACATAAGAATAGAGTGTTCGTAGAAACTTATAAAATACTGTTAGTATTAATATTACATAACAACAAAATCTGCCCAAATATTGTCTAATTCTGAGAAAATCTAATGTAATTCAAAAATTTAACGAAATTATTCGTAAGGCTCTAGGTTTTTACATTTTTCTTGTGATTCAGTTTAATACCACTTTTGAGTTTATTTCGAATAACTAAGGTTAAGTATTTTTAGCGTTTTGAAACTTGAATGCGTATCCAGACGTTTAGGGCTCCGTGTCTACCCTTATATTCCTATCCCTATATAATTAAAATTGATCCATCTTTCTCATTTTGCTGTCCATCGTTTCGCCTCTTTCGGCCCTTTGTTATCAGGAACGATTTAAGCTATCACGTGTAAATTCATATATTAAGATCTGTAGATCCATTGGATTGTAAGAAGTGCAAGCCTCTAATTTAACCCACAGGCCAGGTTTATGTGTACAGACGTTTTTCTGAGGTTAATCAGAGAAGATTCGTATAAGAAACGTTGCCGTGAAGCTGAACGGGCAGTGGTCGTAACGGGGTACCTTGTGTGTCTTTCACAAGCGAAATGGGCACTAAATTCCCGAAGTTATACGCAGAACAATAAAGCATGTAACAAAACAGGGGTGAGCCATTATCTCGTACTAACGCGGGCCATAATTCAGCGAAGGCTTCATACCTGAAACCTGGCGCGCTAGGGCTGGCACATAAAGCGTTTTCCACTAAAATACCCGTTGTTCAACTTGTTTCTAAAAAAGATTCAAAAAATTTCATAAAAATCTAAAAAATTACTGAATTTCATTCATGCTCTTAAATAACACAGTACTTATATATGTAATGAAATGAGTGACATTTCATTCATTTGAATTTGCCGCGCTTCGCGTATCTATGCTGTCTGTCGCGTACCTATGATATAGTGATTAGTGATCTGTGTCTATGATTCAATGGCGTGTGACGCTCAGATTGTTTTGTGCATTTTATCGTTATAAAAACTTATAGAAAGAATGTGATTGAGGACTCGATATTTAGTGAACTTTAAATGTCGTTTCTTTGTATTTTCAGGTGAGATAGAAGTGTAATTGTCGTAACTTGATAATAACTTGATAATTGTAAAGACTTGTTAATAAAACAAACCTTTGTATTTTCAGAGAAACAATTTGTGGTTTGTTTTGGAGATCCTCAATTCCTTATATATATATAACTTAACTAGTAGGGCGCGTGGAAGCGCGGGCTACTAGTGAATAAAAAATACACTGAACCTCATTGAGGTTCAGTGTATTTTTTATTCAAACAGCCCTTAACTATCTTTAAATCCATGACCAATGAGGTTCAGTGTATTTTTTATTCAAACAGCCCTTAACTATCTTTAAATCCATGACCGTGCTCCTCAATCATCAACCAAATCATAGACCATCATCTCTTCTCATACTTTTCATAGTTTTTCATAGGCCTTTGTTTATTGTAGCATTCACATTTTCCATGGAAAATAAATTCAACCACTTTGATTTTTTTTTCATTCATCCTTGAGATTCTAATTACGTCTTGCAAAGAAATCACTCTCTTTATACTTTCCGAGATAGAACACGTAATTTGTATGGCGGCCATCTTGAATCCGCCATTTTGATTTTTTTTCAGCTAACTGCCAATTGGATGACGTTTCGAGTTATATTTGGTTGAGCACCCCCCACCTATCTTCGATACCCTGGCTGTGCTCGTTACCCATCTCCGAAATCCTCAATCATCAGCTCTCTCCATATTTTTCTCTAGTAACTCTCCGAAAAACCGCATCTCAACCTTGCATAATTACCAACTGTTAGTCTCTTCAACATTCCTCATACAATTTTCTATGGAAAAATAAATTCCGCCATTTTTTTTTTTTTCTATCCATTAAATAGACCTTCCTGTCCTGATCAGTTCTTGTCACGAAACCACTCTTCCATCTTTTATACTCTTCGAGATATTGGCGAAATTCATATGGCCGCCATTTTGAATCCGCCATTTTGAAATTTTTTTCAGCTAACTGCCAATTGGATGACATTTCGAATGACATTTGGTCGACCACCCCCACCTATCTTCAATACCCTAGCTGTGCTCTTCACCCGTCTCCGAAATCCTCAATCATCAGCTCTCTCCGTATTTTTCCTCCGAATGAATTTTTCCCTTCTATACGAAATGGTCATTGAAAAAAAAATTTTTTCATACAAAATTGTTCAGGAGAGGTGATCAATCAGTGAGTGAGTGAGTGAATCAGCACGAGTAGCTATATATATAGTAATTATCGATAGATTGAAATGTTTAAATACAAATTCTGTTAGATTAGATAAGGAAGGTTTTGTCCTCATAAATATTTGATAATCAATATATTCATTTACTCGTAAGAGTCATTTGGTAGTAAACAAGTTGAACAACATAGGTAGGTATTTCAAGGGAACAACATATGCATTAGGCACAGCCTTTAATAAGTATTTTAATGAGAACCCTTTTGCTTGCGGGATCATTGTTTAACCGGACATTACCATAGGGCGACATATCGTGCGACAAACCCGCCGCTATACTTTGTGGGTGCAGTTAACTTGTTCGTTGATAGGTACTTAGTACGGAAAACGTACATCCCACGTGTAAGGCTCGGTTTCCACCACAGATACCGTGTTTAAAATGATCTAAGGTTTCCACCAGAGTGCAGCGGAGCGGAGCTGTGTTTGAGTAACCAATCAGATTTCGTCATCTCGACATCTTCTCTCCCTTCAGTTTCGGAGATGTTAAAATGACGAAATCAGATTGGTTACACAACCTCAGCTCCGCTCCGCTCCGTTTTGTACTAGCGTTGTTGTGTAAAACAACCCACTATTGAGGTACAGATCATCTAATCTAATAGTGAACGCCTTTCCACCTTTAAACAATAATGAAGTGGAGAGTCGTTAATTTTTAAATTATACTATCTATACTACTATTCACGGCAACTTAATATAAAAAGTCGACTCTGGCGAAGTTGGTGGATTGGATTTAAGAGGGAGATCCCGGGTTTGATTCCTGGCAAGGGACATTTTGAAATTTTCTCTAAATTACAATTATGTCAAATTCGCTCAAATCTGATTCACTGGAAACTGGGATGCTTCTAGCAATTTTTCATTACAATGCTATTCTAGCAATCCCTTCCTTTACTAAAGTGTTCGCAGTTAGTACGATAACATCAGCTTCGGCTGCATCTAATCATCATTGCAGTCAAATACTACATCAGTCATAGCTCAGGAGACCAAGATCAATTTTTCCCTTATAGAGGTTTCTCCCTAACCTGGGTTTTAGAGTTAGGAGGGCTTAATGACGAGACCTCGTAAATACTCTCACTTACTCAGATCATTTTACTGTGCTCACTAATAAGTACTAAGTTTTCTAGCTTACCGTGTTCTCACTTAAGTTTATTGACTGTGATTTGTAATTTGTGTAAAAAATAAACGATAACAAAAGCTTATCTAACCATCTGCTAAGAAAGGATGTTCGAATATTCAACAAATAGACTATTCGGCACAGATTGTATACTAAAGACAGGGCGAACAGCGCGAAAAAATTTCGCCAGTTTATGGGTGTCATAAGTACCAACAGTATAAGGCCACGCGGTAGGCGGCGGCGGGTATTTTGACAGATGACGCTACTGTTTGCTTGTATGAAGAAGGTTTACCTAAAATGTTCGGATCGGTCTATCTTTACTATTTTTATCTATTCTATTCGGTCATGTGGTGGTCACGTGAAACTCTTATTCTAGCTAAGTAAGGTAGGCTAGCTCGGTGTAATTCAGCGCGAGTGCACCGCTATTCAGCCAGTGATGTGAAAGCTAAGTAGGCAACGTTTAGCATTCAGCAGGCTCATCTCTCGCGTGATGTGTCCCGCGCCACCTGCGAATGTGCACTTATAGTCAGATGAAATCGCGCATATTTACATAATACCCCCCACAGGCTCTGCGTTCATGCCAAAATACACGGGATTAGGAACTTGGGACTTTTGGTAGTAATGTTGTTGAAGAAATTCTCTAATATTAACGGCGCAAATGGTCATTTTAAGCAAATTCATACGTCATGTATTTTAGGACTTCAATCTAAATTCGGTTTGAAGCAGAAACACGATTGTATATCTCTCCCAAAAGTTTAAAGTTTCTAAAGTGGTTATGCGTATTATTATCATTTCTCTCTTTTCTATATACACACACCGATACGAAAATAGGTATTGCGTCAAGCAAGTAGGTAACTACTAACTAGTGATTGCAATCACTGATGATGATGGTCATCGAACTGTCTCAGTTTTATATGTGGTTCTCTATAAGATTTTACTAATCCAAAGTCTTTTTATACGTAAAAAATTACTAGATAATACATTATTCATAATAATGTTATTATACCTACCAAAACTTAAGTCTCTCGGGGATAACAGTAATGTGTTCTTAGCCATCAACTTTGAAAATTGCTCCTTTGAGAAACAAGTTAGTTAATCTGATTGTGTACTTTGTTACAGCGTCGTTGAGCTTTTAATTTTGAGAAAACCGCGAGGGTGCGTGTCTACTGACGCGAAGACGAGCGGAGTGGAGCTGGGAAAATGCTGAAACTTCCAATTAAGTGATTAGATACACTATTGTGGCAGAAGAAAATCTGCTGAGCTCTTTCAAATTTTAATTTTGAAGACAACCGCAAGCGCTGCGTGCGTTTCTACTGATGCAGAAATGAGCGGAGCGGAGCTGTGAAAATGCTGAACTACCATTCAAGCGAGTAGAGACAGAATTATGACAGAAGTGAATGAAATGAAATGAAATGAAATATCTTTATTTCACATAGGCCTAATATATAGGCGCTTGTAAATGGTCCTTATGATATTTGTCACATTTGTATGGCGATAACTCCAAGTCGACTTAAAACTAAGTTTACGAGGGTTCCAACGCCCCCTGCACTGAGAAGAAGCCCACAACAAACTCAGCCGGGTTTTGTTTTCTGTTATCACCACTTCACAAAAGCTTTTAAAACTAATTGAGCTAGTATAATTACAGCAGTTCATTCATCCCCAAGGATTTGATTCATGTAAGTAATCCTTAATACTATAGTAAGCTTTATTAATGAGCTTTCGTTTTACAGCGACTTTGAACTTATTGAGGGATAAGTTTAAGTTTAAGTTTAATCTGTTGTGATCTTTCAGTTTTTAATTTTGAAGACAACCGCAAGGGTGCGTTTCTGCTGATGTGGAAATGAGCGGAGCGGAGCTGTGAAAATGCAGAAACTTCCATTCAAGAGAGTTTCCATTCCATTTTTTCTAGTCTACACGAAGCATAATGAATAATATAGGTAATGCACCAAATTTAAATTTTAATTATTGAATTTCCGTTATTTGCCCATCAAACAGTCGGTACATAAACCACAATACAATATACAATACAACACAAAATACAAAATGAAGGTATTGAATACAAAACGATTGTCGTTACGTATTCAAACACGAGTCGCGTCGGCAGCGATGTTGACTATCGACAGCTTTGCGACGGCAGGAAGAATTCTCTGTGAGACTTCCTGGTGACACTTATTTTATTTTTCTTTTACGGGGAATAATTTAAAGGGTTGAGTTCAATGACGAAATACGCTCTACGCTAAGAGGACGGGAAAGATGTGACGTATGTTGAAGCCAAAATTTTCTCAAAATAATATGGAGTCGCGCGTCGTACATTTCGGTACCGCTGACAGCACATACCACTGTCGGTCTCTTACATTAGCGTCATTTTACTGTTTTGACAAATTAAAAATCCGGCTTCAGGGCGGAAACTAAAAATACATGCGTGACGTCAGTAAGTGCTTACGAGTATTTATATGTTTAATCAATGGTTGAGTCAGTGCAAAACTTTTCAAGTTCACCAGGATCCCTTGAAGACCTGAGGATCCCCTGGGGGATCATCGAGGGGATCCTGGTGAACCACCCCTTCTCAAACAAAAGAGTTTTAGATAATACTAATATTGGATGAGCCTGTATATTATGAGATACAAAAATCTCTTTGCAGAGGTGCAGCGTCTCAAGGTCTTGACTCGGCTACTTCACATTGTCGGTGATCCAATTATGATGCTCCGTATTCATGAGAAAAATTTCTCTACAATTGTACCTACTAAAGAGAGTTACAACTCTGACTAACGTTTACGTAGTTTAGTAGTGTAACGTTTTTCATTCGTTCGTTGTGTCTGACTTGTCTGTACTTGTTTTATCCGAAGTTTGTTTTTCACTCTAGTTCTGAAGATATGTCGCAGATAGATCACTATGTTTTAATTATGTCGTAGGTAGTTATTACTGTAATTTAATGTTCTTCTTTGCGGTAGGTAGGTAATTACTAATTTGATTTTCTATTGTTTAATTTATGTTGTGATTGTGTCACCTGTCAATTGTCATCACTGACATAGACAACCACAGATCACAGACCCTCCGAGCACAGACCTGTCAGTCACGACGACATAATTACATACGGCTGACCATAGACAATGGACAATGTGGACAGATTTGCGGACACATGGATTTTTATAAAGCTTAGTGCGCATTATTAATTTCTTTTTCGTTGTTGTTCTTTAATTTCATTTTTATATTGTTAATGTATTTAAATATTGTTCTTAGGCCGTTAAAGTCTACAAATTTCTATCTGTAAAGCGTGATTAATGTTTTATTTGCTTCTGTCAATCAGCTGGCGGATTAGGAATACTGGATTCTAGTTTTATCCACCTTATTGAATAAGTTAGAGTTAAATAATTGATATAGACTATATTATATATATATATATATATATATATATATAAATATATATATTTTATTTTAATATAACATTTTTTTATAATAATATAATATTATGTCGTCAAGTAGCAACGGTATGGACATGGATAGTGATCTTTTTCTTTCATTGTCGTCATCTAGTAATGATAGTTTTCACAGTACATCTCTTCTTCCTCTTAATGTAACTCTTGATTCTCACTTCTCAGACTGCGTGAAGAACTTCAATGTCGTACATATTAATGCACAAAGTATCCCGGCTCACTTTCCCGATTTGCTTGCGTCTTTCGACTCTCGTAATTTACATGCAATCTTGGTATCAGAATCGTGGCTTAAACCCAGTTTACCTTCCACCTCGTATTCCTTACCTGGATTTAGATTAATCCGGAATGATCATGTCGGTAAGGGGGGCGGAGGAGTAGCGATCTATCTACGTTCTCATATCCCTTTCTCAATCGTTGGGTCGTCTCCTCAGCCTCCACTACCGGACGCAGCCGAGCACCTATTATTGGAAATTACCCTCTCCCATAAAAAAACATTACTCGGAGTATTTTACTGCCCTCCTTCTGTTCCTAACTATTTCTTTTCCCTTGAAACTCTGTTAGAAAAAGTAGTTCCCCTTTACGACCACACTATTATTATGGGTGATTTTAATACGTGCCTAATTAAAAACGATTCGCGTAGCAAGAACCTGCAATCGTTGGTGGATTCCTGTGCCATGCATATCCTTCCTCTCGCTGCCACACATTTCTCACCTGGGTGTGTTCCCTCTCTTCTAGATTTGATCATGGTGAATTCCAAAGATCTAGTGTTTAAGCATGGTCAATGCCCTGCTGAAGCTTTCTCTTATCATGATTTAGTCTATCTTTCCTATAAAATTCGTCCTCCCAAAGTAAAACCAACCATTCTTCTGCATCGTAACTTTGGTGGAATTGATAGAGATAGCCTCTGCGATGATGCCAGGCAGGTAGACTGGACTGTTGTCGCTGGTGCCGATACTGTTGACCGTAAAGTTGAGGTATTTAATTCGCTGATAACACAACTTTATGATATTCATGCTCCATTACGGCCAATTAAAATGAAGCATCTCCCAGCTCCTTGGTTATCTGACGAGATTAAATCCGCCATGAATAAAAAGAACGCCGCGAAATCTAAATATAAAATTAATGACACTGATGCCTTGCGCCAAAAATACCATAAAGCCCGGAATCGCTGTAATACATTGTGTAGGGATGCCCAACGACGCCACATACATAGCTCAGTTGAAAATGGGGATATGGGGGTTGATGATGGGCAAAAACCTGGAAATTTCTAAAGTCGCTTGGAGTTGGCAAATGTTCTCATAAGACACCTATCAATATTGATGTTGAACTTCTTAATAAACACTTCTCAACCTGTGACACAATTGATAGTGTCGAAAAAGAGCGTACCCTTAGTATTCTTTCTTCTTGCTCCACTCCTGACTTCGTCCCATTTACCTTCGAGTCTTTCACTGAATGTGATGTTAAGAAGACCACTTTGTCCATCGCTTCGAATGCTGTTGGCTCTGACTGTATTAGCCGGAACATGATCATACCTATCCTTGACATCGTTTCTCCTGTCTTGACTCATATCCTCAATTATTGCATCTCCTCTGGCGAATTCCCTGATGCTTGGAAAAATGCACAAATTATTCCTCTTCCAAAAAAGGCTAAACCTACTTCTGTCTCTGACTTCCGCCCCATCTCCATTTTACCTTTCCTGTCCAAAGTCCTCGAAAAGCTTGTTTATCATCAGCTGAGGCTTTTCCTTGATAAACATCTACTCCTGAGTCCGTTGCAGTCTGGATTTCGGTCAGGACATAGCACAGTCACTGCACTTGTAAAGGTGACTGATGACATTCGATTGGCGATGGACAATAAGCAGCTCACAGTTCTCACTTTGCTTGACTTTAGTAATGCGTTTAACACAGTTGACTATGATATCTTGCTGAGGCTGCTACGTTCTATTAACATATCTCCATCGGTGGTAGACTGGTTTCGGAGTTACCTCAAAGGCCGCCGACAGCGCATCCGGGTAGATGAAAGTTTTTCATCCTGGTGTGATGTTACGGCTGGGGTCCCTCAGGGTGGCGTGTTGTCTCCTTTACTTTTCGCAATCTTCATTAATTCTATCACAAATAACATCTCTTCTCTCTATCACATGTATGCAGATGATATCCAAATCTATCGCTCAGCACCTATTGGTGAGCTTAGTTCTGCAGTAGCTGCTGTTAACAGAGACCTCGCTGCTATATCTATTTGGAGCACTCAGTTTGGTCTGAAGGTCAACCCAGCTAAATCCCAAGCTATAATTATTGGTAGCCCCGGGATGATCGCCAGAGTTGACTGGCCTAATCTTCCTCCAGTGTCATTTAATGGGGTTACCATTGCTTACTGCGGTTCTGTTAAAGACCTCGGCGTACATATAGATCGGGAGCTGTCATGGGCCACACACCTGAAAGAATTAAGCAGGAAAACCTTTGCAGCTATGAGCTCGTTGCGGCGGTTGCAGTCTTTTCTTCCAATTCCTACCAAGGTTATGTTAGCACAATCTCTCCTCCTCTCTATACTTGACTACGCGGACGCAAGCTTTCTCAATACGAATGAACTATGAATGAATATGATTTTCTACTATTTATACTATGTATACCCATTTATACTTATAATATGTGTGTAATTATAATATATACTTGCATTCTTATTTTTATTGTACTTTATTTATGCATACTTTTTCTTTCAGTTTTGTTTTTTATTGCCTACTCTGTATATCATGTTTATATTGCTCCCACATCTAGGGCATCTGGAAGAGATCCTCATTTGTAGCGATAAGATGTCCTTGTACATGTCCTCTCTATGTTTGTGTGTTTTATGTTTTAATTCATTGTGCAAAATAAATAAATAAATAAATAATGAAGACCAGCTTAATAAACTTGAGCGTCTCCAAAATCTTGCAATTCGGTTTATATTTGGCCTACGCAAGTATGACCATATCTCTGAATTTCGACAAAAGCTCAACTGGCTCCCTATCCGCCGTCGCCGGGATCTGCATGTTCTTTCTCTACTGTACTGTGTATTATATGATCCTAGAACCCCTCCTTACCTCAAGGAGAAATTCAAATTTCTTGGGGAACATTCAGACCTCAGAACCTGTCGTACCTTGACACTTAAAATGCCATTCCATAAAACAAAGATGTTCCAAAAATCCTTCACCGTACAGGCAACTCTTTTATGGAATGCACTCCCCCTCGAGATACGACAGTCTAAATCTTTGTACATTTTCAAGAATGCGGTCAAAGATCACTATTTGAGTACCTAGTTGATGCAAATGATGACTGTTATTTATTCATATTATCTTGTCCTTATTAGTGGACATTATATTATTATATTGTATATATTAGTTTATAGTTTGATGATTATGTATTGAATATCTTTGTTTATTTGTTTAACCTAGTTTATGTATTAGTTTGTAGTTATTTGTATGTATATAGTTTATAAATCTTCACCACCTGCAAAATCTAGTTCCTTTGTTTTCCTTTTCTCAAGGTTGCCTGGCAGAGATCGCTGCTAAGCGATAAGGCCGCCTTTTGTGCCTAAAATTAGTTTATTATGTACCTATTTCTGTTTTGTACAATTTCTTGTGTGGTGCAAATAAAGTGTATTTATTTATTTTATTTATTTATTTAACGGCCATTCCCAATATCCTATCTATCCACGGTTTCCCTTACTAGAGATAGAAATCTGACATAACTTGTATGGAGCTTATGTAAAATTGATATCTCTAGTAGGGCAAATAGAAGATAGATAGGTTATTAATTTCGGCCGTAAGACGATTACAGTCTACTTCTTCTGCTTCGGATGCCTCTCGAATCTTTTTCTTGGTCGCGACTAGACCAAATATTTTTGCGAGTGTTTTTATTCCAAAACCGACTCATCCTCCCAATTTCATTGTTTCCTGCTATTTTCTCCATCATATTAATACTTTTTAGCTGCCGTTTTGCAAATAACTTCAATATTATAGGTACGAAGCTTTGCGCTACTTAATGAAAATAATTATTATGTCCAATTTCCAGAATAATTGAAATATTAAAGTGATTAAATTGATAAATAATTTATTTAAGCAAATCAAGAGTTTACGAAGTGTGCTTCAAATAGAAACAAACTCATTATACGAATAGAGGATTTGAATATACAATTTCGCTCGAGCGAATTTTCATAAATTTGACGAAACGTACGACGCGCTTCATCCTTCAAAGAGAAAATTCGTACCTTCATAAACATTTCACGCTCGAGAGGTTCGCAGCTCGTTTATGCTGAACGCACACCTAATCGCCGGCGGCCGCAACGCACCGCAAGGTGCTACCTGTGACAAAACGTATGACCTAGGGCGACGAACGCGGCTCTAGGGGGTTCCCTGACAACCGACGCGACGCGACGGGACCTTCCTGGCACAGTAAGGTTAGTATAGGTTTTTGTAAAACAATAGCTGATATGACAGCGGCTGTCCCTAGATGGCGCTGGCGGTTAGTGTATGGAGGCATTCGGTTCGTTTTTGCAGAGCGAGTCGACTCGAAATTTGTGTAAAAACCTATACTAATCCTACAGACGGCACAGGTTTTTGTACAAATTCCGAGCGACTACCTTCGAATAAACGGAT
Source organism: Coenonympha glycerion (assembly GCA_963855885.1). Taxonomy (NCBI): domain Eukaryota; kingdom Metazoa; phylum Arthropoda; class Insecta; order Lepidoptera; family Nymphalidae; genus Coenonympha; species Coenonympha glycerion. The sequence continues at coordinate 1,063,186 of OY979635.1, forward strand.
AGGATTTGTCGTCGTCTCGAAAATTGTAGAAAACCTATACAGATTGCAGCGATAGGATTTATTATTATCTAAGCATAAAAAATTATAAGGCAAGATGCTTGAGGTATAATGGTTGAAACGAATAGATGATGTGTGAACAGCTTTATTAATATAGTTCAATTAACAATTAGGTATATACGGACTTACTTACATAATAGATGATTCTAAGGACTTACGAGTAGGACTTTAAACAACGTCGCTCAATTTGGTAGCTAAATTATTATTAAGTACAAAATACTTAGATAAGATTTCGCGTGACTAAAAAATCATAGAAAAAATACATTCTCTAATGACACTCAAGATAAAAACGTCCGATAAGTCACAACATTATTTCGTGAAAAGTTTCGAAAACTAACTAAAGTTTCGAGATATACTTACTTACAAAACTTACACCCTAAAAAAAAAAGATTCCGACGAATTGAGAACCTCCTCCTTTTTTTGAAGTCGGTTAAAAATACAATACTATACGTAGTGGTGTACAGCTAGTGTACGTATACCTATTAAATAATATAGTATGAGAATAATGTAGTCTATGTGTGAGAAAACCAGATATCTACTCTACATCAGAAGTCGGTTAGTTAGCTCCAACTCCCTTAGGGTTGAGTGTTTGCGTTCCATCTTTTCTTTTCTTTGCCCTCCCGGAAATAAATGCTGAAAACATTTTTAATTTTATTACAAAGAAATGAAAAGTAGCACATCTTGTAATGACTCTGATTGAGGACTTTAGTTAAACTGCAATTTATTACCTAACAAATCTTATAGTATTGTCAAATCTTTATAAATAATAATTCAAGCACACTTCATAATACTATCTCGCTGTGACTACCTCAACGATTCAGCTGAATTCACCACCATTTGACAACTAAGACTTCATAAATAAAATAAAAAATAAAAAAGCAGAAAATGCCTTTTATTTCATCCACATATAAGAAACCATACCATCCACAGATCACCTAGTAGGTAGGTACTGAAAGATGAACAGTCTCAGTGATGACACCTAGTGAACGTCATTTCAAACTTCCCTCATTAGAATCCTCTGTGTTAAATTAATTCCACCATCCAAGTAGTTCAGGATGCGTATACGAGAGGTAGGTACGAGGTCGGATAAGGGGCTTACTTCGGTGTACGAATCCAGAATGAGGAGATTAGCAGAACGATACATGCGGGTTGAAGAAATACCTACTCTATTCGTGAGACCTATATTTAACAATATAGACCTCAAGAGCCTATATTTAACAATATAGGTTTTTAACTACATCATTTTTAATCTAGTTACAAAAGCAACGTACACAAGCAACGCGCAGGATTACACCTGCGTAATTTAACTTAACTGAATGTTCTCAATACATCCATAATATAAAAAAAAATTCCGACGAATTGAGAACCTCCTCATTTTTTTGAAGTCGGTTAAAAAGCGATTCTATTCGGTACCCGTTTAAAATGATAATTGATACCACTATAGTTTTTAGAAACTGATACCTAGTAATATTTTTTAGCGCCATATTTAGAAGATCTAAAACCGAATCTACCATTGTTTTCCAAGTAGCCTTTCTTATAAGTTTAAAAGAAAAAGACCATACATACAATACATGACGTTAAAATTTGGAAGTAGAATCTTCACAGTTTTTAAACTACAATCACTAAAATCACATAAAAAGACCGTTTACGCCGTTAAGCGAATTTTAGACCTTGGGTTCGTCTTAATTTAGTTATATTTAGAGCGTTAGAGCAAAAGAAACTATTTAAGAAAAATATTGTACATACGTACAATATTTTCAAAGTTGTGTGATGCCTTCCAACCAACATCTCGCTAGCATGATAGGATAATTTATGGCTAGCCGTGGGCTAGCCCCTTTACATCCTGAAGAGATAGGTTTCCAGTTGTTGGCTGGAAAAAAAATTGGGGTAAGTGATTTTATAAATACAGGTAGGTACTATACATTTGTTTGTTTGTTTATTTGTTCTTTATGCATGGTTCTACTGGTAATTCAATCTTCGACACAATTACATAATACAGAACATTATGACTTATTTTATTCCACATAAAAAGATCCCCGGGAGGTTTCTAACAAAATCTAGGTCCACACAAGCGAATTCGCGGGCATCATCTAGTGATAAGGATTTTAATAAATTAATGCGGTGAATTGTATGTAGGTTTATCTATACGTTGAACAAACAGAAAAGAACAAGTTAGTTTCAGTTAGCTTTAGTTCGCAACGCTTTCACGTAAAAGCTATTCGTTAGATTAAGGTGAAATGTTTGGAACTTACGTAAAATAGTATCCACATATAAATTGAGTGAAGTACGGACTACAGAATACCGCGTCTATTGAGTACTAAACCAACGTGAGTTGAATAGATTAATTATTGATTACGTTTTACCAAGTTTTACTACGGTCACATGGGTGTCAAGTGAAAAAAATAATATTAGTATATTCGGCCTGAGTAGATCCGCCTCGGTCGATCTGAGAAACGGCCAAGCCATATTTTGACTCAAGTGTAGAGTTTCTGAAGTTAGGGCCTGTAGAGTTAGGGCGCGTAAAGTTAGAAGTCTTATAACTTTTTGACAGTATGAGCCATATTATGCTCTTTCTTGGTATGAATTTTTTTTTGTGGGATTTAGAATTTACTCTTCCTTTCACGGCCAAGCGTTATAAGTCGAAAAACACAATTCTTGAAAAGATGTAGTCAGTCGTTACAATTTTTCAAGAGTTGTGTTTTTCGACTTATAATGGGATAGGTATGGGAGTCAAAACTGCTCAATTTTAGGCTGGCATTATATAAATTTTGGGAACAGCCAGACAAAAGGCAATCACCCAGTCTAAAATAATAAAGAAAAAGTAAACGCGTCTACAATAATACTTTCAAGTTTCAGTTATTCAAATTCCCCGCTAATTCAAGGACTCCGTTTGAAAAACAAATGGCGGGAGATAAAAGTCGGCGACAGTTCCAAACGGTCCTAATTTAACTTTTGAAGTCTTTACGAGTTCCCGACATCACCGGCGGTGCTCGCTTGAATCGCAATGAGGAACCCTGATTGTGACAACTTATTTTCGGTACGGACTTGGAAATATTATATGAGTTAGTGCAATTATTCGTCCCGTCTCCAGAGCCTCGAGTTGACCAACAAAACTGTGTTAGGGTTCCCTAACTCAAATGAGAAAACGGAGGAATACTTTCATGTGCCGTTGTCCGCCTGTCGTCTACGGTCTTTTATTAAGTTAAATGTTGTTAGAGTAGAAAGAAGGAAGGAATCCGAAACTTTGTAGTCATAAAAATTCTAAATAAATCTATCTTTGTCAGCACTCAGCAGACTCAATTCTCACAAAATAGGTAGTTGTAACTATAGCCGCAGCTATATATTTACACCGATACTCTAAAGTTTTGTTTGTTTGTTTTGCTAAGACCAATAGAAAAGAAGCAAAGAGAAATGTTGCGAAAACGTGGAAAAAATCCTTTTGGATAGGTTGCTTATACGCGGAATCCACTCCAAGACTTTTCGGCTCCATCGCCACGCCTCGGAAAATCCAAAATTAACGCAGATGGATAACGGAGACGCTGTTAAAATTAAACTTATGTTTTTCGTGGTCAGGATAACGGAAATCTTACCCTTACCACACACACACACTCAAACATACAGTGTGTCTAATGTGTGTGCACGTGTGTTAACTATACTCGGGACTAAGTTGGATTTTAATATGTCAGCCGTACAAGACACGATTTATTATTTGCCAGGGAAACAGTCAGAGCTCTTGTTGGGAGTTGTAGCCGGAAACAACGACATCCGTTCCCATTCGATGTGAACCTGAAACAGAAAGGTTAGATCAATTAAAGAGGAGAAGACATCCATCACGTTTTGTTCTGCTAAAATATACCAGACCACTTGGGCTCAACTAAGACGCATTTTTTAAGTTTTGTTCTAGATGGTTAGACTTTCCTGTTTTCTCTGTCATAGTGTTAAACATAACTACCGAATATTATTTACGCAGGACTATCTAATACAACTTAAGATTATGTTAAAGTGTTGATAAAAACTTTTCACTATTAATTCTTTCATTTAATTATGATCAAATGTAATGCAGTGCTCGAATGAGTCAACTGTCTTTACAGTAGGTGCAATTGTCTTTTTTATATTAATTTATCAATTTCTCTTATAAATATTTATATATACACTTATGGTTTGTATTCTTTTGCATTATTAGCTTATTTTCTTGATTGTATACATTTTATATGTTTATTAACTTTAGATTTAGCGTACGACTTGAACCATTTATACTGCATGCTGTAGCTACCCTTAATTTGAATTATATGTTAATTTAGCACTAAGGTAATTTTAATGTAACATTGTATTACATATAATTCTGTGGGCGGCGCTTTATAAATAAATAAATAAACTGTAACATATTTTATGCAGTTGATAAATAAGTAAACCTCCTATGGGCTGATTCGGTCTCAATCAGTGTCGAACACATAAGTTCACTTTCATCATTACAGATGGCACCTATCGAGTGCCATATCACGCTAATGTTACGTGTTTCATAATGTATATATAGAGCTGTATTTTTAACAGTAATTTTGGTTCAATTTAGTTCAATAAACATCAGTATATTATCAATCTTGGGTTTTTTATCATTAGTAATTGGACCCCCCCCCTCAGTCAGGGGTTTTACATGGTCCTTCGGAGCCGGAGTACTGCCCTAGTATGACAGTACTCTGATGGGGCGGAGCACCAACGAGCGGTTCTATTGCTCTGGGAGTGATATCACCAGTCGCAGCAAAGTGGCGATTATTCATTTTTGGGTGGAGCCCTGGAGCGCCCCAATAAAAGGACGAAGCTGCCCAGGACCAACGGTGCTCTGATAACGGCAATTATCAAAATACAACGGGTTTTACATCGTTTATATCAATCGTCAGCAGTGAGTGATGTGCTAGTGCGTATATTAGTGAGTGGAAAGTGGTAATCATGATGTAACCAAAGATGTAACACAATTGTGAGTAAATCAACGATTTACCTTAAGTAAATCTATTTCTCGTTTGAAGAACAACCAGAAGAAGATTTCAGACTTAGGTCACCTATATTATTGTAAATACTAAAGTTATGTTACTAGATTTATTAATTATGTAAAAACCTAGGATTTATTGTAAAAAATAGGGAGTTATCCAAGAGTTATCACGATTTGGGTCTTTGGAGTTATCATCAGACACAGTCATCGGGGATCATATCTTGTAAACTAAGGACATATAGGCGTAGCTGTAATTATCTTTTATAGGAGTAGTATTATTATGCTTATTATAGGATAAAAATAGGAATTCATCGAAAAACATTTATGTAATTTTATTGTTATGACAGCTGGTGTCATTAGGGACATAAGAGTTTCTAAATTTCAAATTACTTACAACGTCATTTAATTTGTTCTTTTTCGTTCTACACTAGAATTCTAATTTGATTTATTAGGGTTGAACATTATTTTTATTTTGTAAATAAGAATTTCATCTTTTTAAGTAGTTCTATAGGTTTTATATCATTGATAAATATCATTCGAAATGGGTTCTAAACTTAAGTTACTAGAGGGTTTATATCAGAGATTAGTAAAGACACAAAGAAATTATAGAAGTGCGCCTAAAGATCGAATATCGGGCATTTATCTACAGGTTAGGCTAGAAAACCTAGAAGATCTTTGGGTTCAGTTCAAAAGCACGCATGCTATTGTTTTAGAGGAACTAGATACCAAAGAATTAGAGTCTAGTAACTTCATTAAACAGGATATCTATGAGTTAGCAGCAGAGTTGTACATAGAACACAAAACAGAGTTATTATCGGAACTAGAAACTAACAAGAAATTTATCGATAAAGATTTAGATCAGGAAAATAATATCAGCCAAAAACACAATCGAGTACATCTACCTAAATTAATTATTCCACAATTTTCGGGTAATTATTTAGAATGGGTAACGTTTCGGGATTTATTCCAGTCATTAATAGATAGCAATGAGAATTTAGATGATGTACAAAAAATGCTCTATTTGAAAAGTTACTTAACCGGAGAAGCTGAAAGTTTAGTAAGGCAAATTCCAATTTCACATGCAAATTATACTAGATGTTGGAATTTACTAAAAGATCGATATAATAATAGGAAATATCTATCGAACTGCATTTTAAACAGATTGTTGGGTCAAAAGGTTATGACAAATGAATCAGCTTCAGATTTGAAACAATTGATGGATATAACAAATGATAGTATGTATTCTTTAGGGAATTTAGGTATAGATGTAGCTTCATGGGATATTATTATCATTCATTTAATTTCCGCAAAATTAGACTCTGATACTCGAAGAGCGTGGGAATTAAGGGTTAGTAATGACACAGTGCCAGATCAATTACCAACATTAGCTCAGTTCAACGACTTTTTAACGAGCAGGTTTAGAGCTTTAGAATACTTGGAATTGAACGGATTTGAAAATATTATTAAAGTTAATGGATTGTGTGGCGAACCTAGGGTAATGCATGCAGCTAATATCCAATGTCAATATTGCTCAGGTAACCACAAGTTAAGTAGCTGTAAGAAATTTTTAGAAATAAATGTGGAAACTCGCAGACAATTCGTCCAAGATAACAGAATCTGTTTTAACTGCCTAGGAAAGTATCATTTGGCTAAAAACTGCCTCAGTACCAATACTTGCAGAATTTGTAAGCGCAGACACAATTCTGCTTTGCATCCTACTTCGATTCCTAGATCTATCAAAGAAGAGAGCAAGCTCATATCAAAAAATAAATTTAATCTCGTAAATAAGGAAGTAACAGGAGCAAAAGTAAAAGCATCTGATGACATCACTGCATCCACCATTTGTATGCACGTTTGTACAAATGTCGAGGATCCTATCGATGAAAATGATTCTAAAGGCCATCATTGTCAACATTCATTATCTGTAAATAATTGTAAATTTTTAGAAAATAAGTTTTGCCAGCCCTACAATAATTTTAGAAAACATTCCACGTCAAAACATGACAGAACCGAAATTGGAACATGCCAGTATAAAAAAGAAAATAATTAAAAAAAAAAAGGGGAATAAGAACTTAAAAGAAAAAATAAATTCGAACATCATCCATCAAACAGTCAAAACGTGGTCAAGATCAAATTTACAAAAAGGAAACAAATCAAAATGAAAATTTAAATTATCTTAGAAAATATCTAACTAGGATCCTATATATATATGATATATATCCTAATTATAAATTAAGACGATGGTATTTATCTAGAATCAAAGCAGCAGATTCGAACATCAGCTATCAAACAATCAAGACGTGGTCATGATCAATTTATAAAATGGAAACAACAAAATGAAAATGTAATTTAGAATCAAAAGAAAGATTCGAGCATCATCTATCAAACAGGGAACACGTTATCAAAACCAATTTTATAAAACGGAAAAACCAAAATGAAAACATCGTAAATTATTTCAGAAATATCTAAGTATTAATTAATGGAATTTATCTAGAATTAAAACGAAGAGTCGAACATCATCTATCAAACAGTGAAGAAGTTGGTCAAAACCAATTTATAAAATGAAAAATCAAAATAAAACGTAAAATATCTCACACCAATTTATTAAATGGAGAAGAAAATTATCGACCAAAAGAAAGATTCGAATATCATCCATCAAACAGTGAAGACGTGGTCAAAACTAATTTAAAAAATGATTGGAAAAACGAAAAGAAAAAGTAAATTATTTCACACCAATTTATTAAATGGTAAATAAATACGAAAACATGAATTTTTGTAAAATATCTACATTCGAACATTATCTAGCAAAAGTCAAGATCAATTTACAAAAATGAAAACGTAAATTATTTTGGAAAATATCTAATAACAAAGTAAAACAATGGAGTTTATCTAAAATCGAAGCATAATTGCTGCATCTTGATGGTAATAATATCAAAGCTATAACCTAAAGTAACTACAAATTAAAATGATGGATTTTATCTAGAAGGGAAGCAACAACATAATACTACACATCTTGATGGTAATAAAATCAAAGCAGTAATATAACTACAAATTAAAATAATGGAGTTTATCTAGAATCGAAGCAAGAAAATATCTAATTACAAATTAATATGATGGAGATTATCTAGAATCGAAGCAACATATATTCCGCATCTTGTTGGTAATAAAATCAAGCAGTACCTAATCTAAGTACAAATTAAAATGATGGAGTTTATCTAGAATTGAAGCAACATGTATTCCGCATCTGGATGGTAATTAATAACAGTAAAAGAAAGGAAACCTATAAGACTGTACGTATTTGAATAACAAAAATCATGGAAATTAATATTTTGGGAACAAATCTGCAAACAATTGGATAATAACAACGAGATGGATGACATGTATGAGCAAGAACAAAATGGAAAATTAACAATTAACGGATCATTTATTATAGAATTCTTCTTGGATGTATCATAAGGCTGGACGAGTTGCCACGAGTATTCAATATTTTAACAACAATGAATGTATCGCCTTAACTTTAGTGAACAAAAATATCTAATAATAACTAGGATTTATGTATCGTGTTTTATGTTAAAAGTTATAACAAAAATGAAAAGGGTTGAATCTATCAATGTATTTATCTTGTGATTGTTACTTTATCATTAAGAACTTATCACGTATGTATCTTTTTCTATGTGTATTGTGTAGTTGTCATATCGAGAATGTATCTTTCCTATGTGTAGTTGTCATATCACCCACCGAGGACTATCGTATCGGGGCTAGTTATCGTATCGGGTAAGTTATCGTATCGGGTGAGTTATCGTATCGGGATTTATCATAAAATTAAGGACATTATCAATAATGTCCTTGGTGGGCGGTATGTCGAACACATAAGTTCACTTTCATCATTACAGATGGCACCTATCGAGTGCCATATCACGCTAATGTTACGTGTTTCATAATGTATATATAGAGCTGTATTTTTTAACAGTAATTTTGGTTCAATTTAGTTCAATAAACATCAGTATATTATCAATCTTGGGTTTTTTATCATTAGTAATTGGACCCCCCCCCTCAGTCAGGGGTTTTACAATCAGTTAGTTAGTTAATAACTTTCACTTGGTTATTAACTTAATTAGGATACGGCGGCAAAAATCCGATTTCTGCATTCGTTTTGCACAAGTTACCAACCTAGGTTGGTATATTATCATCTCAATATGCTCTGGTCCATGCTAGTTGTTAACTTGCGCATAATGAATACAAAAATAGGATTTTTGGCTCCGTTTTCTAAGTTGATAACTCAGTTAAGGTTTACTAACTAACAAACAGAATGAGACAGAATCAGCCCACTGGTACACCGAATGACACAAACACATTATATCTACACACACATTATAAACACCGAAAAACCTCGATACAGCCTTAATAGGCTATTTGACTAAATTTTGAAAATGATTTTAAAGAATTTATTACTACCTATTAAGCACATTACATTGATATTTCGCGGAAATTTAATGTAATTCCCTTTAAAACCACTTTTAAAATTTCAATTTTCAAAACCGCGCCAAAAACGCCAATTTTGTAATGGCGCTTGTCATCTGACTCGTGACGTCACACATTGTCAAACGCATATAAACAGACTACAGTACCGTACAGTTTAGTTGAATTTCTTCGCTTTCTTTAAATTTAATAAAAATTAATATATTTTAACAGAAAGAATGGTGTACAAATGCTGTGTAGTACCATTATGTACAAATACCTCCATAAATTGCCCTCAAAAAGTGTTTGTGTCTGTACCATGATAAACCGAACTCCCATGAACTTCCTGAGTATTTGTCAACATAAACTAAAATGAGATAATGATTAATGATTATAATAAATAAAGGAAGGACTAATATGTTCGACGCGGTAGGTACTTACATTGCTGTTTTTATGTTTTTCAGTTCCGCGCCATAATAATCAGCATTATTCTTAAAGTAAAGTGCAACCATAAAAGCATCTACCTTAGGTAGGTTGCTATTATCAGCTCGCACAAAATTTGATTCCATTCTGCGATTTGAAATACTTAATTATTTATTTCCTTAGTATGTTTAGTTATAAAGTTAACCAGAAAATTACTGTTTAAATAGCTAAAAGATAAAATAAAACGCCCGCCAAACAAAACACTCAGAAAAATCAGTACAAAAAGCTGTTGTTTTCCTGCAAATTTTCGAGTGTGACGTCACCAGAGTTGCAACCAATCACAGGGCGTTCCTGTCACAGGTAAAATATCAAAAATTATAACATTACTAGCTGACCTGGCAAACGTTGTTTTGCCCTTAGGGGTAATAAAAAATAGATAAATTGAGATTTAAACTATCCTATCTCTCAAGTTGGATCGAACTGCACATGGTGTGCGAATTTTATTATAATCGGTTAAGTGGTTTAGGAGTCCATTGAGGACAAACATTGTGACACGAGATTTATATATATTAAGATTAAACTCTTATTTTGCTGAAAAATATACATATATTTGATTAAAATAAAGTGAAATATGCTTATTTACGTTGTTATTAGTGAGATTTACCACAATTTTAGGTATATTTTCATTGTTGTCAAATAGCCTATTGTGTCTACTGCAAGCCGTGTTTCTCTATGTGCGCAGTTCATCAATTTAACATGCGCCTGTAACTGAAACGATCAAGGAAAACCAGGAAAATAGCTAGACAACATAAACTCGGTACATTTGATAATAGTTGGCATAGTTTGCTTTGCTACTCTGCATGCGGTAAATTATTTTTTCAAATATCCTGCGAGAACCATGAATAAATAATTTTCCAAGATTACGAGAGACGTTCACAATCGAATTACTAATAACTAAGCCAGTTATCGAAAAAGTGTTTGTGAGCGTTTTTGGAAATTTTTATTACCGATAAAAAAAAATACGCGTACTTTAAAAAAAATAGAGATTTTGGAGCAACTTCTGGGAGAAAAATACACACACATGTTGTGCAGATACCAATAATAAATAATAATATGCACTTATTTATTTTCTTTCAATAATAATAATTAATTTGTTTGTTCGACTAAGAAATTAAAGAAAAAAATTACAATCACAAGAAAATGTGATTTTTAAATTGTAATTTATTATAACAAACTAGAGCACCAAATAAAAATAATTTTCTCAACCAAAAGAAGTAAATAACAAACATGAAATAAATAGGCCATCAGAATTGGCAAAGAAGCAAAAGTTCCGAGCTACTTTTATCGTAGCTCGCTTTATATCAATTACTACAATAAATTAAATTTCAACAACAGTTTTTTCAAGTATAAATTCAAAATACTTCTTATCTGCAGTAGATTTATTACGATTACTTGATGCAAAAGTTTGAAGTTTCTTTAAACTTATATTATAAAAACCTTTTTAAAACACGCTGTGATACTTCTATTGTTCAAGTAATGATCTCGTCTAGATTAATCGTTGAACTGTATGGTTGTAGCCAGCTGCTGCCGAAACCTGTTTTATAGACTACGAATAAGTACTTGATTTCAATCTCACCTGAAGATAAGTTACGCTGCAACTGAAGATGTTATCATACTAACTTGGAATGGGTCCCACCACTTGTTGGTTACTTCACAGCATCCACTAGACCAGACTTTAGAAACTATAAAAACCCCAAACCCATGTCTGAAATGGAATCCGTGATTTTAAATTAAAATTATACTTATTTACACAGGATTACCCAGGATCAAATTACGAGTATTGAGAAAGAATCGAAATTTTTATTTTAAAAATAAGATTGGATAAAATCCATTTCAAAATGTTACAAAATTGAAACCGTTCTATTCTGGACAATGGCGGACGCAGGTTCCATTTCCTATAATAGAGCTTTTATTGTCAAAGAAATGAAAGCCTACGTCCAATTGTAAGGAGAAATTGTAAAAAAAGTATTGGCGAAAGGAATAGCACCATCGAATTGATCGACATTTGGAAAAACAGTTTCGTTAAAACACGAAATTAAGTACCTATACTAGGATAACGTGAGGATAACACATTAACATTTATCTTACAGTCTAGAGGGCACACACGGCTTTGTCCACTTTTTGAACCCTTCCCTAAGTTACCTCCTTACAGATTGAATTTTCAAATTCATGCCTGTCTTGTCAGTATAGCTATCTGTGTAGAGTCTGTTTGGTACAGTGCACAGTCACCCTTTCCTTTTTGTATTTATATTAAAATTACTAAACTCATTTTGATGGAACTTGCACTACTACTTTTTTATTATTTATATTTTAAAGAAAATTAAACTCAACAATAAAACTGACAAAATAATAATAATATAAAAGTTACCAAATACCAATATCATAATTTTTAACCGACTTAAAAAAAAGGAGGAGGTTCTCAATTCGTCGGAATCTTTTTTTTTAACGCGAAAGTTTTGCATGCAGGTAGGTGTGTATAAGTGTGTGCGTGCATGCGTGTTTTGATGTTTGTGTGTGTATCTATGTGTGTATAGTCACACTTGGACTATTCTTGCATTTTGCGTGGATAGTCGTAGTGTATATTTTTGTAAATCAAAGTAGCTAAAGCGGTCCAAAGTTCGTTTCTTTTTTAAATAATCGAGTATTGACACAATTTAATCACTATGTTTAGAATTTTGACTATTTTCTTACATTATTTTTGTTTCATTTTACAGTTCCGCAGTTAAATAAAATACACTGTAGTTAATATACTGTTACTCTTATGTTATAAAACGTTTCCCCGTTCAGCGAACCCAGCCTCTAGTTGTATACCCTCCCGCAGGCAGACTTAACTTTTATTGCACATAAACTACACACACACACACACTTTGAACGGATTTCTTGTTGACATCGTAATTGAAACGAAGTTTTTAAAGGGACTTCACTGGGAAAACCATCATGACGACACGTAAAGGCGCGATCGCCAATAAATAGAGAAGGCCTGTGGAAGAAAAGTAACGCAAACTTACTGAAAATAAAGTAACCTGGGGACTCAGTAGTTTGGAGATAGAGCTCTCTTAAAGGCACAGACCTATGGGAAACAATAAGGACAGGCCCCGTCTACAAATTTAGCGTAACAATTTTTTATCTCTAAAGTGGCGCATAAGATGGCGTCGCCTAGGGTAGTTACTCAATACACAAACATTTGACAACAAGTCTTGGCCCTCATAATGACGCCGCATGTCACGCAAGGTTAGGCTGGAATGAATGAATCGCTTATGGTAGAATGAATGCGTAAAGGGTTCTAAACCAGAGGCGGAGTTGCAAAGTTGTTAAATTTTCTTTACTGGGGACACGAGTCGGTAAAATTTGAGTCAGGGCCATAACTGTACCATGCTTGAAACGGTCGTTCAAGTATAAAACTATAAGGGCACATTTATTGAGAAAACCTTTATTCATCATAGCTCACGAAATCGCCAAGCAATTTCCGTACATAGGAACTTTCTTTGGCATAGAACCTACCCTTATGTACCTAGGTATCTCATGTACTGAGAGAGACTATGCACAAAAGGAGAGCAGACGATGACCAAAAAAATCATCATCTCCTTTCTCAATAATTGAGAAACGTGTAAAAACCTATTAGTACAAATCCAAAAAAATCCATCGAGGCTGCACTGTCTACACATTGATACCATAAAAACACATCTGTGGATTTTTTTTTTTCGAAAACGACATTTCTTCCAACTTGCTAATTCATACCCCGTAAATAGATTCGAAGAGGGATTTTCCCGGAATTTTCCGATTGTGCCCCACGTTCAATAGACCGCAAACATTCCATTCGTTTTTCTCACAAAGATACTCGTTAGTCGGAGATGGGACCTACATTTCTTTGTTGTGGCCCAAAATACGCCGAGCCTCTACGTTGGTTGTTTTCCAAAAAAATGTTCGTCGTCATAATTGGTAAATTTTTCCAAATTTAATTCCTACTAGAATATAGAACCACCATACCAACATTGTTTTTGAAAAGTAGAAGGAGATTAATGTTGTCTCTGTTTTAAATGACAACCTAATCCAATTTAGATGCGTTATTATATACAACATAATATACTAATATCTGGGTGACCGAGCTTCGCTCGGTAGTTTAACTACTGGGCAATAGATGGCAGCAGGAGTCATATTTTTATTTATTTTTGGAAAATTCGACATTTTCTAAAAATGAATCCTAGCTAGATCGATTTATCTCCCCCAAAACCCCCTGTATACTAAATTTCATGAAAATCGTTCGAGCGGTTTCCGAGATCCAGATTATATAGAAATATATATATAGGTATATACAAGAATTGCTCGTTTAAAGGTATAGGATATAATAATATAATACAACGAAAACTTGTAATTAAATAAAAAAAATGGGAATGACAGTGGCCTTCGATAAATTATGTGAACAATTTATCGATTAGAAATGCCATTCCCGTGCATAATTTAAATTCATTAAAGAAAAATATATAAATGCCTAACTGACTTTGCGATTCCGAATAAACATTTTTTTTTCTTTTTCTTTCCTACCTATTTGTTACGGGGTATTATTTTTAGCTTACAGGTTCCCTAATCTTACCAAGTAAAATCTGGATCATGGATTCCTTCAAGAGAAGAGTGAATAGGCATTGACTAGCGCTCTATCTTAGATCTCTCATTGCAGCTGTCCATCAGTCATGATTGTAGTCAAGCGCAAGCTTATCAATAATAATAAAATATACTTACCTATATTATGGAATGTGCGATTGACAGTCACATGGCTAATGGCGCAGAAGTTACAAACAAACATCCACACATTATTATTATACTCTTTTCTTATTATATTCTTATTATTACTTCACTATTATTATATCATTGAAATGCCTTTAATTACTCTTTTTCACTGTTATAATTTTATACCTACTTTAATTTATTTGTTTTAATTTTTTCCTGCGCGTTTTTGTGTACACGATATTTAGTTCGTGGCGTCACCCTGTCAAGGGCTCCAACTGAAAATCAGCGCTGTGTGCTCTCATGCTTGCATGGGGCGCGCAGCACTATGCTGAGTTGGGGCCCATTTCTGGGTTGTGCCACACATTACAAGCGGTGACTGGTGCTTCCGTCACTTGAGCAACAGTCTAGTATTTGTTGCCCAGGTGGTGGAAGCTTCAGACAACGTTTTAGTACATGAGTGTGTACTTTGTTTTATGTGTGGCATAATGTGTGGAAATAAATATATTTTTCTTTCTTTCTTTCTTTCTTTACATACAAACTTTCATATGAATAAAGTTTGTAATTAATGCTATTTATAATTTCGCACAGCGTTAGGCGCGCGGGGGTCTGGAAAGCTCTCGCAAGCGAGTTTTTCGCTCATAATTGACGGAGTTATTAATTAATTTCATAAAGCTTAATGTAACTACGTGTACCTACGGTTTAGCAAATCAAGTGACCCGTAGCTTGTTAAATATACTAGCAGTCGGAGTTACGATTAAAATAGAAACATTTTTATTAATTGGTATTTACAATGCACATTTTAAATATTGAATGGAAGCAGGCGTTATTTTGCGGAAATCCATAATTAGCAGGACTGATTAACTTGTTTTGCTACTATCCGCTTCTTGAAAGGATTCTGTATGGTGCAATATGCAGGAACACAATCCACATGAAACACCACACACAATTTTCTATCACTTTCTTCGACGCACGTTTCGTCCCGACACCGGGACATCCTCAGGAGATGTTGACTTCACAATGCGAAATCGTAGAGAAGAGAATCGAAATCGTCTCTACGATTTCGCATTGTGAAGTCAACATCTCCTGAGGATGTCCCGGTGTCGGGACGAAACGTGCGTCGAAGAAAGTGATAGAAAATTGTGTGTGGTGTTTCATGTGGATTGTGTTCCTGCATATTGCACCATACAGAATCCTTTCAAGAAGCGGATAGTAGCAAAACAAGTTAATCAGTCCTGCTAATGCACATTTTGCCACTAATCTTATATCATCGAATTAATTCCATTTCAAATGAAAAGTAAGGTGTACTTTTCATTTCAATAATAGGTAAAAAAAAATAATTTTCCGGAGCTTATCTTAGCTGAAAATGACTGAACGGAGGAAACTCATTTGACCAGCGTAGTGGGCTATGACCAAACCCCTCTCAATCTGCGAAGAGACCAGTGCCCAGGACATACCAACTTTCGTAGCACCAACTGCATTTTTATTTTTTAGTTGGTGGTAAGAAATGAAAAAAAAATTCAATTGGTAATCGGGAAATGGATTTACTTGCAAGATTTGTTTACAGACAAGCATACAAACAAAAAATAACTAATCAAATTTCGCCATCCTCACATAAACTCTTTGAGTTTAAGAGGATGGCAAGATGTATACATATTGATTGTTGTGTTTGGTTTTGTGCATTAAAAAAAAAAGGAACCGAGAAATTTTTGATATGAGAAAAGAAACAAATTTATTATAAAAATCACAGTCGTTTATTATTAATAATAAATACTGGTAATTAAGAATAGACATAGAGAATTACCAAAACTTGTTTAGCGTAGTGAAAGGTACTTCAAGGTACACCTAATTCATTTTAACTAAACTAGAATGTATAATTGAGTAGATATGTACGCCCGCCAATACTTGCGCTCTGTTCAAACTATGAATAATTGAATCACAGAATAAAATGTGTAAAATAAAATGATTAGTTTTAACACCTTTTAGACACGAACAAAAAACTTGATAAATCAAGCTATGGCTAAATTCCATAAAAATACAGTCATAAAAATTATATAATTGAATATCACGACGTAATTAAACTAACCATTCACACAAATATTAAAAGGTTGTAATTATACTAACTAAAATACATTTTTACTAGAATAGTGCTTCGCCCACTCCACACTAAAGAAAATTTAATATTATCTACCTATAGTTTTTTTAAATTACCTATTTTAAAAATAAAAGTAAGATCATAACGACTTTTAATTTTATGCACCTCATTTTAAATTACATTTCTGAGGGCATGCCAGATGGAAAAATAAGGTATAAAACCAGTGTAAAAACAGCTATGTTAGTGTAAATAATTATTGCTTATCGAGACTAGCTTAAATAATAAGTATGTAATTGTTAAACCTAAGAAAAATAATATCATGTGATATACTGGTATTTTATTTTACTTTATGGCCACTTTGTCACACAGCCGATGACTCTCTGGATGAAAAGGATAGTACGCAAAGACAATTCTGACGAAAGGCATTATTTTGAGATCATAAAATAAATCTTTTAAAATTAATTTTTATGTAAATAAATTTATTTATATTTAAACAAATATATTTGTTTGTCTTGATTTTATTTATTTTTATTGTTAAACACTATTAATTTTACATCAGCTTACAGTACCTACCGGTTTATTTCTCCTGTAAACATAAAAAATTATCGTAAATCTAAAATAACTTTAATAAGTACTTATAGCCATCAGAAGTGGAATTAAGCACCTTTATCTTTACAAAAACGAGTAGGACTTTGAAATGAATAAGTATAGAGAATTCCCGATGCCACATATTATTATGACCCGCGCAAATCTCAATAAAATTTAACTAACTAAGGTTAGAGTCGCGTTTAAAAAAACAAATTTGCAATATTGAGCAATTTCTTGTTCATAAATTACCCCTCAAAAACTTACAAAATTCACCAGACAATTACTCAATTTTGTAATTCTACTGTTACTCTAAAACATATATTAGTAAAACGTTATCGTGAGTTAAAGATTCCGATTGAAATATAAAATTGCATATTCCAAACATAGTTACTTTTTCAAAGCCAATTTCCAGTAGCGATTGCTGATTGATTGCAATCGGAATCGATCATGATTAAATTCTGCCCGTATCTGCTCCAAAGTAGATTTGCGGACTAAATATCACACACACACATACATAATTGTAACAGAGCGCAAGAATCACACAGTTAGGTAAGTATAATCACAAGCGTACAAGTAGAAAAGCCTACGTTGTGATCTCACTATAGATACAGTCAGCAAAAAAAATCAGGAAAGTACCACCCCTAAAAATCAGCTCTTCGCAAATTTTCTAGGTATGAATTTATGATATTTGGACGAAATTGTCACAAATATTTACAAGCTAGGAAAAACTGATCTTTAGTCAATCAAGTGGTGATTTTGTTGACTGTACCTCATAATAATTGAAACCATATAATATCGATTAAGTAACTTAAAATTAAGTCATGGGCCCGATCTAGAAAAAACCTTAAACCTACCATTTGTAATATAATAATTATGTATAAAGACTAATAATAATTAATCTGCTAGAAGCGAAGTGAGCACGGTGTAAAAAGTCAATATTGTCCTGTCTGATGCAACTTCACTCTACTCAAATTCATGTATTATTTATGACTTGTGTTGATGCAATCAGTCTGCGAGTAGGTACATTGGAAAAAGTTGTTCATTACGGTACAACTACAAAAATTTGATTGTTTAAGTGCCGTAATATTTTAAATATTATACTTTTTCCGAATAAAACCAAAAAAACCGTCAATCACACCCAATTTTCTCGATAATCTGTAGCTACCAACGTTTTTTTGTCGGTTTTCAGCTAAACTCAGTCAAAGCCTCTATTTAAAAAAATGTAAAAAAAATACTCGAATGACCATCAATCACCACCCATTATTATCCTAAGACAGGCCGGACATTATCAACTCGGACCACCGAGCGCACTTCGCTCGTAACATTAGACTGAGTCGAACTGCAATCTATAAAGCTATATTTCGAAAACTATATTAACCCTACTGTAACAACTAGATGCGCCGGCGCATTGTCTTGACAAATCACAAAACTGACAGATGAGACTACTATGATTTCACGAAGGCAAGTGAGCTATCGATGTGTGCGACATGCGTGTGTGTGCGTGAACTCAGTAACAGTTGCGCACACAAGCACATTTGTCATTTGTAATCCAACATACACACATCACAATTTTGCTATTTCTCCGCGCCATTTAGCAATTAAGTATTTTTAATTACTACGGCGTTTTCCCACGTAGATGTCCCATGACTATTGGTTGATCACGTGATTAGAATTCATAGTAGCCAAAGAAATAGGTACCTCTTTACTAGTAAAGCTTACCCACCATCGGAAAGAACAAATTCTATTACTCATAAATGACGCAATTACTTTTGGACTCTGTTCCGATGCGTACAATGTACAAAGACCAAAAATACTTGCGCGATCCTACGAGACAAAATATGTTTATATGGGAATTGTAATTAAGTCTGTCTGTTTTGTCTAAAATAACGCTAAGCGAAACACGTCGGCTTTGTCCTAACCATGGGCGTAACCGAACCTAAGACAGAAAATACACAGGTGTGTCCCAACAATAAGTCCTTCTCGCCAGAATTCATGATGATTCAGTTATTCCATCTTCAAAATAATAGGGATTGGCGGAAACAAAAATAATACACAAATTAAAAAAGACGTATTAGGCAAAAGTATTGAGGATAGACTACAAGTACTCCGGGGTGTAGACAAAATTCGCTGTGACAAAATGTGGCTAAATAGAAATGTCCAAAAATTTATGGGACGAACATTAACTAATGACATGGCGTTAGCCGTTAGATAATTTTAATTCCATACATTATTGGCATTCTATTAACGATATCGCTTTTAGAATTATACTTTGTTTAGATCGGCTAAATTCGTATTTCCTATCAATAATATGATAAAAATTGAAATGTTAGTCGACAATTGAGGATCAAATTACTTTCTGCCGTTTAATCGTTTGTCGTCACACAATAAGAAATCTGACGTACTGTATGCACCCAACTCCTCTGCAAAGACACTTGCTATCTTCCTTTCCCCTTATCGTATTTAATAACATTGCTAGCTTATAACTCATAATATTATTAATATCATTCACTCATATTACTTCACCCATTCAACACACTTTGATATTCCTTGTAATTTAAACCTGTCCTTTATTTCAACTTATATTCCATCCCATTTTTATCAATATTTCTATAAAACCACACCTTCATGCACTCATACGTAATTATCACACAATCACTTTCGCATCTTCAGTAATTATTCTAAGTGTTTTCCTATTATTCTAGTACATTAGCCGCCTTCAAGTTAGTAGCCAAGTTACCTACAACGCAATCATCAGTTTCTGTACCCAAGCCTTCTTTTTAACCGAATGCGTAAGAAAATGTAGTAGTTTTTTGATACATAGCTTTTTAATTCATCGCCTTGTTTGATCTAAAATAGTTTGGTTAGGATTATAGGATAAATAAAAACAAGTTAATTTGTTTAAACACAAAAGTCTTGTAGATGATGTATGAATCAAAAGTCATTCGACAAAGCCAAAAGTTCTCCTGTTTTTTGAAAACACGCATCTATATTCCTTCTGCTTCCTTCTACAATCTATACACGTCTAAACGGCTTCAAACATACTAATACCCCATTCACTCAAACTATTACTCTATCTTATCTTCACTGATATAATTGCACTGTAATAATTGAACAGAAACCCACCAAAAACGCACGAGCACCCAAACTGGCATACGCAGGCTACAAGCCCATATAAATATTGGCTACGCCCATGGGACTACGCGCTAACTTGCAAGGATATGGAAAAAACATCACCACCCTTGAAATACGAAGCGTTCGTTTGTGCCGATGAATCTACTGCATCATTTTCAGTTTGAACCTTAGAACTAGATAGGAGACTATTCTAATAAATACAAAGAAACCGCTCAGAGCGGCGACGTCCACCCAGAAGTTCGCCTGATCCATCGTCATTTCCTTCAAGAAGAGCTTCGGGGTTCTAAAGTGGCAATACACTTCGGAGCAATGTAGCTTTTCCCTCCCGTACCCATATACTGATAGCATGGCGCCTTCGAATCCGTATCTCACGTAGCTCAGATACGTCAGCCATTGCAAGTAAGGGGGTATCGCATTGAAGTTGACGAAGAAACCGGAGAACAGCACCACAGGGATGGTAGTCACTGGTCCCAGGTACACCCCCGTCTCTATTTTCATGGCTGCGCCGATGAGAAGGCCGAGGGACTGCGCCACGAGGGCTGTGAGTATGTTGATGGTGGTAAACATCAGGATTCGGTCGGTCTGCATCGGTTGTCCGGTCATGAAGTACACAATTATCACGTACACGCCACTGAAGACTATCTGAAATGAGACAATATGACTACTAAGCAAGCAATCTCATTAGGTTTAATTTCGCAAATACGTTTATTTTAATTTCGTAAACCCTAAAATATATTACACCATTTCAATTCATTCATTCAAAACTTCGTTTCAAATGAATCATTCATCTTTCTCTCAGACTCTAGTTGTCTAAAGAATCTGATTCGAATTTATATTTGATCGGCAATAATTGTGAATGTAGACGAAATCAGCTTTATTTGTACTCAAGAATATTTACCTGGAACGGTAGATCTGCTATAGTCTTCGCAAAGTAGAACGCTTTTAACGAGTACCAATAGTTTAAATGCTCCCTCACAAAAACGCTCATCTCCGTTGGGACTGAAAACAAGAGAGAATAATAAATAATTAGCAAGATTGAATAACTTCTCCAATGCTATCATAAATCAGCCATCTTCTCGATCTATCATTATGGTTAAATCGAACGATAAACCCCTGAAGAAACCTAAAGCCCTTTAGAATGCCCTTTTTACAAAAACAACAATGCACCTCTGTTAAGTTGAACATTGAATCTTTGTTTGTTCATCTTTCCTTAATATTTTTCTTCTTATTCATATACCTACACTAAATTTAAAAAATACTTATTATGAAAGCGAGAAAGATATTTATCAATTTCTGAGTTATAGTGAGTTCAATACACGAAGACGCGTCCCATTCTTCCCTAACTCCAAATCGCATGAAATTGTTATTGTGAAGGAATGGTGCGCATCTTCCTAGATTGATCCCATTATCACAGTATTCTGTGGCATTATATACGCTGCCTGCCTATGTAATGGAAAACACTCAGGAATGAATGCCTTGTCAACATTTGGTCCATCGAAACCATATTGAAACTACTCCAATGCTTCTACATTTTAGTATTGCAATGACTTGGTCTAATAGATAAATACACAGGACCCCGCAAACAGCATAAAAAATGTCGCCAGCGGCCTCTGTAGTAAGTTGACTCCTAAAAGCTGAGCTCCAATAATAATAACCAGTATACTTGTTATTTCGTCCGCACACGCATTTCCAGTCACGTTTTCCGCCATATTGTGGCATATTTGCGGGAAATTCGGCAGATAGCGAAACTTTTTTCTTGTATGAAGAAAGTTTACGAAAATTGTTCAGATGGGGTCATCCTTAGGTTCATATATCTGTGCTTGGTCTCTATAGGAAGCGCAAACGACTCATTCACGTTATATTGCGTAAAGTGAAGCAGAAAGGTTTGCCCAAGGTTTGCCAGCAAGTTTTTAAAATAATACTCACATGTAAGAATAGTAGGCATCATAGCAGTGAACATAGTGAACATCACAGTGAAGAATATACAGCCGGCGTTGCTCATCACCTTCGCGGCATCGTGCCCGATATCGTAGTACAGGAACCCAATCAGCAGCCCCACCACTGTATGCGAACATAGCCTCAAGTGCGTCAGCATTTGATCCCTCATAATACTCCGGAAAGTCCGCTTCAACAAGATCCAGAATTGCTTCCATCCTGACGTAGGGAAGCCATTGTTTAACGGCTTCTTGGTGAAACTCTCGCTGGAATCTAACAGGGATGTGGTGCATGTGACTGGAGCCAAGTTCGTTGCATTCGGGAGGGCGATTTGCTTCTCTCTCTCGGTATTGAGGGTCGGTTCGGACATGTCTATCACAGTGCAGGTAGGTTTATCTGGAAAATAATATGAATGCAAGTTAAAACTTTAACTTACTCATAGGGTACAGAATTGAACCTAGGTCTACCAGACCTAGATTCAACAATAAATAATAATCCAATAGTAACCACTTTGACACCAGCAAAGACTCAAGCGCTGAAAAGACACATAGACAGAAAGAGAGAGACTAGGAAGTGTTTGTGCACAGAATCCAATTTTTGTTTTGGTATCAAACGCCCAACGCCCATAGACTTTTCTCAGCCGATGGTCGTACACTGCTGGGCATGTACATTGCTGGGAAGGGATCTCTAACCAACACCCTAATTGCTCTGCTTCTGTACCAACTGGTTATAAATCTGTCATACTTGCCTTTCCTTGCTTTTCCTTTGGTGTAGGATTGCCTCGGTATTCTCAAAAACTGCATTGTGATACCTGTTCTATCAATACGTTGTATCAAATAACAAAGCTCCTAGTTTCACCTAGCTTCTGCTACTCACCAATTACGATCTCGAGGGCCTCCTTCTTAACGTTGTTCTTGTTGGTTGGTTGGTTGTTGTAGTTGCAGTTCTGCGGCACGGATGATGAGGACGACGAGGTGGAGGACTGGCCGCGGCCGCAGTGGCCCTTGTTGACGGCCATCACCAGCTTGTGGACCCAGTCGCCGTGCTCGCCCGTCGCCACCTCCATCACTGGAATTGACAACAGACACGTTACAAATCTCCATACTAATGTATGTTTTCTACACGCAACACCTCCACAGGAACTTGCAAATAACAACTAAATTAACTGGGTCCTAACTCCTAAAGCTAGCTAACCGTCCTAATATCGTAACAAGCAAACTCCCAGTCTGTGTGCTACTGTAAGTTTTTGGAGCAGGGTAAGTACCTATAAGCTAAAATCAGTGTTTGGTTCAAGTGTTATTGTGATGTTAAATATGTAGAAACGAAGAACATTGGTTTAAACCGGCTGTTACTTTGCTTGAGTTATGGTATTAGATGAACCATAAAGTTATTTTACCCCGCAACCTCGCATTAATCACTTCCAAAAACTACATTATAGGTACAATTCACACCGTTATTAAAGATCATCATCAGAAGATTTTGACTCAACAAAATGTGTAAATACAAGTTGAACAGAAGAAGAGACGATATTATTACAAGAACGCCTTCTATAAATTGTGTAGCATAAGTTCTCTGTATCAACTCTGCGATATAGTTACAGGTATTTACGTCAGTAGTAACCTATTAGCGACATAATCCTCTTACAGGTCTCATTACAGACTCGCATGTAATCCACACCGGAAACCATTTTCCGCACTTCAAAAGATCGTATGTCTCTTAATGCCTATTACATTTCTGGACTCAAGAATGGTTTTATGAAATCGGTTTTATTTTCAGGCGTGCTTTGGGTGTATCTGATTATATGTATTTCTGATAAGAAAATCCCTGCAAAATGCCAATTTTATAGGGAGTTTAAAAACCTAAAATGACATTACATTATAACTTTGTCTGAAAACGTTTCAAGATAAGGCCGGTGGGTGGTGCTAACAAAGATTCTCTAACTTACCATAATCAGCTGGGTTGTGATAACTCGGACAATGGAGTCCCATGGAGGACAGGAATGGCACCAATCCAGGCACAGGCCCCTGGTATATACACTGTCCTTCAGCCAGAGTGTACAAGAAGTCGAACATCTCGAACAGCCGAGCGGACGGTTGGTGTATCGTGCAAATGATAGTTCTGCCCCCTCTCGCCAAGTACTTCAGCAAGGATATACATTGGAAACACGATGAACTGTCCAGACCAGATGTGGGCTCGTCGAAGAACATCACAGGCGGGTTGTTGACTAACTCTAAAGCTATGGACAGGCGTTTCTTCTGTCCGCCGGAAAGGTTTATCGTTCTGGTGTCACCAGCTTCAGCTAAACTCAACATGTCTAGTATCTCATCAATGACGATCTTCTTGGCGGTGACTGTCATGTCTTTGCCGAGCTTCAGATTGGCAGATACGTGCATCGCCTCCCTGACAGTCAGGTGTGGTAGGAGGCAGTCGTCTTGCATTATGTAGCAGGAGAGTTTGCGAAACCTTCTGAGGTTTCGTTCTTTCCCGTTTATTAATATGGATCCACTGACGTTCGATGTTCTGAAATTAGAAAGGGAACACATTTGACTGTTTCTTTAAATGACTGCTATAGAAGTATTTTTTTAATTAAGTTCCTGTGTCCATTTTTTGTCGCGCTTACGCTGTAAGAGGATAAGAGTTTTATCCCCTGATTATATTGGTTGAATCAAGAATGTAAGTTTTGATTTAAGATTTGGGCAGAGTCGAAAAAAAACTAGATATCAATAAATCCCAGTCAAAACCCCTAATCTCTAAAGTTAAAGGCGCGTCTGGGTTTCGTATCTCGGTCCACCAATAAGAAGACAGAAACACATTGGGCTATTATTGTTTCCAAAAAGAAAATAAGGACTTTTTGATACTTCATTAAAACCATGAAAGATCAATGCTAAACGAACAGAATGTTACATAATCCATTGCGTGAGGACTGAGGCCGTCTTGTCGAAGAAAGTTATACAAAATTCTTACAAAATCACGAAGGTATTGTACTAAAATAACCACGACCTGTACCTAATATTAAGCTGAAGTCACATACAACCTCGTTTCACACAAGTCCCTAAGCTACAGCTAAGAATTAAAGACTTTGGGAACGTAAGGTGTTGGAATGTAGACCGATAATGCCCTGGGAAACCAAGCGTTTTTGGACGGAGGACGGAGAAGGTGGTCAGCGGTTTTTTTCAAGAGGCGTACTTATGTCCAATTACAGTGGACAATTGAACATGCATCAGTTAGAAAAAATATTAGATGTATCATCCTTTTTAATTGGAATTTGGAACGGATCAAATCAATTCAAAATACTTTTGAAAAAAAACAATTTCGAATAGTTTAAGAATACCTTTTACTACAGATTACAACTCGCCTTGTCCTTACTGGAAAGTATTTTTTCAGTAAAAAACATTTGTGTAATGTGCGCTCAGCCTCAAGCCCTTTTTATCGAACGATCTCCCATCTAGAATGTTGGCAAAGATCCAAATCTACGTTCCATGAACTGTTTGAGTATAATGGTAATCATAAAATTTTCAGTGCCATATTGCGTACCTAGTAGGTATTAGTAGTAACGTTGGGAAGGACATTTGTATTTACAGTATTTGTGTACAATAAGAGGGGTTTTACTCGCATTGTAGGTACAGAGGCTACAAGTACGAGTACAGTGCGTCAAGGCTATCTTGGCGCGTGGTCAAAATCGGAACTAACGCCGCTATCTTGTGACACTGTCTGATAGTTCACTCCATCGGCATATTTGTCAGTACCTATGTTGCAAGTATTTTGTGTCGTTTTATCTTATTATTAATTAAAATTAAGAAAATTTTATTCACTGGCTGCCTTTGTTCTACATTAATTATTCTTCAACTACGCCCTTCTCTGTCATTGCAAAGTGCAAACTGACTTGCACATTATTGTGTCAGTGCTAGAGTCACTATTTATTGCAATCATTTTGATTAATTATTAATCATTTATTAGGATTCTATATGTAATGAGACCACCACAAATACTTACTTGTAACCTGCCAATATGTTCATAAGTGTACTCTTGCCGGCACCCGAAGGCCCCATGATTGCCGTCAGCTCGCTCGACCGGAACGTCCCATTGATGCACTTCAACAGCGCCTTGTACCCTCGCTTCCTGCCCTCGCTCACGGAGTACGACAGGTCTGAGAACTCGATGTCGACCGGCGGCCGCTTGGGGAGGTGAGTGAGGGACGCGAGAGGTTTCTTCTGGTCGCCGTACCCGTTCGGTATCTTGGGCACCAAACCCGTCACGGGCGCGCCCGCACCGCCGTTGCAAAGATTCATTTGAGAGCCTCTGGAAAAAAGAGAAAAAAGGTAAGCTTAACCCTTAATTACTCGCATGGGGTCAAAGCATTTTCGGATTAAAAAATGAAGCACTTGGCGTGGCCCGATTCCCCCCGCACCCTCAATAGCTTCATATCACACGTCTAAGTTTGTATTTTAGTGGTGACTAAGTTAAAGGAGTGGAAGGATCCGTCTCTGCGCTCTTGAGCGGTGACCCCGTGCGAGTAATTACATTACTTTTTTGGAAGAGGTAAGTTTTTATTTTGTGTATTTTTTTATGTATTATGAATTATGTTAGTAGTATTGTATGTTCAGTGAATAAATATTTGTTACAAATAAGTTTTATACATCTTTATACAATGAAATTATCCAAAAATTCCGTTTTACTAAGAGTTTTGTATTTTTATTCAAAGTTAGTCAAGGATAGGAAATAAAAGCAAATGGCAAATTGTTTGGAAGAGACTTCTGATGAGAAGAAGTTGGAGGGTAAGGTTCTGAGCCAGAGTTAGACGTGATAGAACAAAGTAATCTACCATACATCAGCTGCAGTTGCAGCTCATATCGACCCAGCCTCAACTGGCAAGTGACACCAATGATCACTTGTGTGGTATGTGGTGGTGTGGTGGTGGTAGGGAGGCGAACTTAACGATGGCCGTTAGCCATTTTCTTCCATCTGATAAATGTTTCAGGCATAAATGCCCTCATTGTGCAATTTGTTAATTATTTTAGTTTAACTTGTTTAATTATAGTAATTCATGTTATTACTTATAGATATTACAGAATAAACAATGCATTTTAATAATAAAATGTTTCATTTCAATATATATATTAAAAACTACTCATACTATTTGGGGTCACCTGTGACCCCATGCGAGCAGTTATGTAATATTCTTTGTGCGAGTAATTAAGGGTTAAGGTAAAGGTAAAGGTAAAGTAAACGTAAGGTAAACGTAAGGTAAAAAGGAAAGGGTGCCAGTATAACACATATTAGCAATGATTGCCTATTTTTATAGAAGTCAGCTGCATCTTACCAGGGGTTGGAAGGTTCGTGTCTAGGGTATCTATGACTTTTCAGAGCTACGAATATGTGCATTTTAGGTGCAAATCGTCTAATTTAATGAACATCCCTCCACTACATTTTGCCTTTAACGTGTGAGCGTACACACTTGGAGAGGCGGTCCTTTTTAAATTTTACGAACTAGGTATAACCAACTAAACGTCACTTGTTCAACGGTGAAAGTCTGAGAGTTCACCGATATTTTCTCTCGCACTTGGCCTGTGTGGTGGTTTTTAATAGCCTCTCTCAATGCAAGTGTAGGTATGGTTTGTTGTAAGGATGCATGCAAACCCGTGTCCAGCAATGGGTCATAAAATATGGAAGAGACATTAGGTATAGACATTTTACATCATGCAAACTATTTACGACTGAAATTAGATATCATAAAACCGCCGTATTAGCGCAGCATCTTAATAAAATAACTAACAACAATGTATGCTATATAGTAGCATATTTTAATTTGTGTGCTCCGAGTTACATAAGCTTTTGCTAAGTTCAAGGTCAATAGCAAGACGTGATGGTTGGTCTGATATTATACCCGCCGTCATAAGGGTGATGTAGAAAGAACGACACGTCGCGCGACGGAAAATTGTATGGAAATAAGTAACTTTTAATAAACAAACTTTAACAGACACGTTACTGTTAAATATGACGTTTCAGAATAAAATATCATAGAAAACTCTACGATTAGGCAGGCTACAAGACAGCACCGACCGCTCAGCGGTTTCATCAAGACCCCTATAGAGAGCCGGAAAGAGATAGAGAGTAGATGAATTGATGTGACAGAAAGAGAGCACAACGTTTAGGTTAATAACATCGTCGAAATAAGGCTCTGTTCCGAACTTTATTGTGTCAGCGCTACTAGAGTCGCTGTTTAAATAAATTTTCCGCATTTTGCCGATTGAATCTCTGTAGCGCAAGGTGCCTACTATAATTATGGTGATGATGAGTGCGGTGGACTAACAGCCTGTCTGTTAAAGTAGTTGAATTATTGGAACCCCAGAGGCATTCTTTGAGATAAGTCTTAGCGTTTGATTTCAATTTCTGTGCCTATTTTGGCAAGGAGTCATAAATTCATCTTTATGTATTAAGTACGTCAGCATCAATCCTAAAGTTGCATTACGTGCATTTTATAAATAAAGGGCTGAGACAAGTCTAGACAATAAGATATAAATAAGATGCGATTATAATCTATCTAGTCATTATATTATGTAATTTGTAGATGTCATATACGCCTGGAATGGCTACAAACTATAGTAATTATAGGTACGGGGAATAACAGCTATAGTATTTAATAGTTTTCAGTTATATTTTACCATAATGCATCGCAAATCGCAAAAGTCTACAATCTACGTAGTCATCATCCCTATACGTAGGCAAAGATTTTATCGTTGTACGTAGGCATAAATCCTATGGCTAAGATTCACATTCCAATGATTTATTTCGTTTAGGCTCATTATACAAGCACTTATGAATAGTCATGAAATATTAAAAAAACCGGCCAAGTGCGAGTCGGACTCGCGCACCGAGGGTTCCATACCATAAAAGAAGTAAAACATTGAAATAATCACTTTTGTTCATGAATTTACGAGTGTAATTTACATGTAGGTACTTTTGTTGGCAAACCGCAAACGTAACTTTGTTTTTGGCGGATTATTGTTATTATCAAAAAAAGTATATTAGTCAGCGAGTTGCTTTATTTTTCATTTAAAATATACTTTAACTTCTATTGATCATAATTATTTCAGATTTTTCGATTGGTAAACTTCGGAGAAAAGGAACGGTATTTTTTTCGACAGTTTGCCCAATAAATCAAAAACTATCAGGCATAAAAATAAATAAAAATTAGTTTTACAATACACAAGTAACGCCCTTTCATATGATACCCCACTCAATATTGTTATCTCATTTTGAAATTTTGTCGACTTTTACCGTTTTCCCCCCTTTATAAATAAAAATAAAAACAATTTTCAAATTTTTACGATTGTTATGACGTCGGGTCACTATTACCTATAACTATTCTAAATTTCAAGTCGATAGCTTGAATAGTTACTGAAATAATCGAGTGTGACAGACGGACGGACGGACGGACGGAGAAAGTCTCACCATAAGGGTTCCATTTTTACCATTTTGGTATGGAACCCTAAAAAGGATTTTATGTACCCTGGACAGGGCGGCCGGCGCAAAAAAATTGTCGCAGTTTATTGATGCCAAAAAGGCTTGTTTTGCCACCAACAGTAAGGCCACGCTGTACCTACCTAGTTCGCTCAGCAGCGTTATATAAAATTTTGACAGATGCTGTTGGCTTGTACAAGGTTTACGTAAATAAATAGTTCGGATGCCAATATCCATATCCATAGGTTTGTTATCGGTGGTTGAGGTATTCAGCTGGTGGTAGGACTCTTGTTGCCGAGCTTGCTTGCTTTTAAAGCTGATATCTCAGGCGAGATGAGGAGCTTACGACATTGCAATGCAATGTCGAGGAACGCAGTGTATCTGACATGGGCAAGCGTTCCGAAACCATAGATACACCTACCTATAGATATACTCAGATGAAGTAAAATCGCCGCACAACTGAAAGAGATACAGATATCTCCGGTACCTCACATAAAATATTAACCTAGTTCCAGTTTTGCAATGTCTTGGCTTGATTCCAAGGAATAGGTATATTATGTACGCGGTACCACCTTTATTGTTGTTCACCGTACCCGGAGCGTGTACCCATTCAATAAAGTGTAAGCAGGTACCTATTCATTGAAATACAGTATGCCTGATGATGAGTATCAGTAATCGTGGTAAGTATTATGTGGTTGATTTCCAGCGAACTCGAGCGAAACGTTTTTCTTCCACATTTCTGATAGGAACCGCTAAGGTGTGGAATACGCTTGCAGCTTCCGTGTTCCCAGCCAAGTGTAATCTGGATGCCTTCAAGACGAGAATGAAAATTGAATAGGCTTTTTCTACGCAAGCGTGTTCCACCTCTAGCCTGCTCAATGATGAAGTCTAGATCTCATCATTGCTTTCCATTATACGCTGCAAGAAATTATTACGGTGTACAAGAAACCATGTATGTGACTTTGTGTATTTATATTGAACTCCCTCGTTGATTTAGTGATAAGCATATTCAATTGTATATGTTGATAAATCGGGAAAAATTATGTTCATTCCCCGGATCAGGCCAATAATGAAATTGCAGTGTGACTTTCTTTAAAAAAATATATTAATACTAGCCCGGAACTTAGAATGAACCTTAAAATAGCGTTGGAATTTGCTTTGTTTCATCCTTCATCCTTGTGTCTCATAAAGCACGGTTCTGCACCCGATCCTTGACTGGCTCTGTTGTAGCTGCCTTCACATCGAACTCTGATAGGATTGAATTTAAAAACCACCTATGTTTCCGCCATTTTCCGCACACTTGTGCGTTATGTCCATAAGAATTCAAAAAGCGACAATTCTCATGACACCATTGTTGACCTTTATATAGATAAGTGAATGTCGTCATTTTTTAGTCGCCGATGTCATCTTGCTACCTGGGATTATGTTCTTTAGCTCTTTGAGACCACTTATATACGCCATGCAATTGACGTCAACCGGAGGACATTTAAGTTTAGGGAAAGACTGTAAAATGACGTCGCTAGGAGGTATCATTAATGACGCATACAGTACGTACAATACAGTACCATAATGGTACGTAAGTATGACGTACAACAATGACGTTACTGTAATGACCCTAAAATGACTTAAGAATGACGTCATTTTTCAGTCTCCGAGGTCTCTATCTAGGACGTTCTGTACTGACCCTAAATTGACTTAAGAATGACGTCATTTTTTAGTCGCCGACGTCACTTGCTACCTGGGTATAATATCCCCGCGTAGTTGGTAAGTCTCTATAGATATTAACCGCCGTGGCCTAGTCAGCCGAGAAGCCTTATTTAACGTTTATTAAACTGGCTAAAACTGCTATGGTTTAAAATTATAAATTAAGTCATTACTATAGTGGTAGCAAATAAATTCTATCAAGACTTCAAGAGGTAACTTGCAATTTGTATCTAAGTTTGTAGCTACTCGTATACTGCATACACCCACTTCCTATATCACCTAATACGTTGACATTAGGGGTATGTCCCTAGTTGTATTCTAGTTTGGCTCGGAGCCAAGAAGTTGTTTGCCGTAATTATACGACACAAACGCGACGTGATGGACAGTGTCGTTAGTTCAGCGCCACTCTACTGGAAACAAACTTAAATGTTTTGGTCATTTGTGGCTTTTCTTTCCAACAATAAGGTACCTAGAGGTCTGGCTATATCCCTCTGTTAATAAATGTGGTAGTGGTGAAATATTTGTAGTTAAACTTTTCTACCGCCGCAATTTCCAATTTTTGGAAAAAAAAATATTTTTAACATTATTTTATCTATGACGAATGACGATCCTACTGATGCAGTAAGTGCAATGTAAAAACTTTTTTGAAGTCCAGGGTTCATTATTTGGCACTCTATGTATTATAAAGGTTGTTGAACTTACTCGTACTTACCCTTAGTCGTTACCCTTTATGCCTTTAGAGTTAGTACGATAACATCTTCGGCTGCATCGTCGTATCGACGTCTCAAAGGTGTGTGAAGCATGCCATCCGCTTTTATGTTACGTGGTGTGCCATGATCATATCTCTCCCGACTCCCGTTCCCATAACTATGCCCAAAAGTTGACCGTAGAAACGTAGAAACCATTGAGTTACGTGTAACATTTTAAATATCAATGTTAGAAACGAACTGAAGATTTGATATTGAGATAAGGTTTAGGTAAAATTCCAAACGCATCTAGGCTACGACACGGAGTAATGGCGCTCGCCCGGGACTAGGTATCTGTATCTGGCACATACCTGCGAGCGGAAAAGTTAAATAGCCTTCTGCGACCCTGCAATGAATATTAGAGCAGTAGGTCACGTGCAAATAAGGGGTCAGAACTCAGAGGTGTCTTTCCACCCAACACGTGGATGCACTCGTGTAATGTTCAGTGGATTTTGGGATGCGTTGAACCAGGCATGTCCGCCTAGTTTCAACGCATAGTTGAAGCTCAGCCTAAGAAAAAGTAACAACCTATTTTGTAAAAATAAGAGTATTTATAGGCTTGTGAAAAGGTGAAAACGTGTTATATTAAAATATTTTTTTTCCTTGGAAAATGGATAGAGCGGGCTATAATGGTTTTTTCGCCATGAAAGGATAAGCGATTCCATGTAATAGGCAATGAAAATTATACCTAATCATAATATTGTCGACGCGCGAGTTGATTGAGTATAAAGCATGTACGTAATATTTTTTTTATTTTTTTTACGCTATACAAGTCAGTACTTGGCTGCGATCTCACCTGATGGTAAGTGATGATGCAGGCGAAGATATTAGCATACTAACTTGGAAGGGGTAAGTTATGTCACCCCAACGGTTTCTACACAGCATCGCACCGGAACGCTAAATCGCTTGCCGGTACGTCTTTGCTGGTAAGGTGGTAACTGGGTAACGGCCTAAGCCTCCCACCAGACCACCAGACCAGACCTTAGCCAATTTAGAAATGATTAAGTTCCAAAGTGGCTCATGGCGGGAATCAAACCCGCGACCTCCCACTCGAATCCGAGAGCGCGTACCCTGCGCCAGGGAGGTCGTCAAAAAATATGCAAAAAACTTCTACGTCACCCTAAACAGGTTCACATCTTACTACACTACGCTGTGTGCTGCAGCAGAGCGTAGGTCCAATAGATAAAAATAGTCAAGATAGGCCCATCCGAACATTTTACGTAAACGTTGTTCATACAAGAAAATGTAGCGCCATCTGTCGAAACTCCTGCGAAATGCATGTTTATCTATGTGTCTGTGGTCACCTTGCCTGCAATATTATTGTTAATTCAAAAAAAGTAATAGGTCTTTACCTATCTACCTATACTGACTACTGATGGGGGAGGGTGCAAAATAGTCATTCTTGCTCCCTTAAACTGGCGACATTTTTTCGCGCTGTTGGCCCTGTCTTTAGTATACAAGTCTGAGTCTGGTAGGTACCCAAACAATTTTTTTATATTCCAAGATCGAAGAAAAAAATAATAGAAGATTAATAGCACTAAATCTTTCGTAATGTTATCGTGAAACTAGCCACGTGTTTTTATATTTAGACGCAATGAGGCCAGTTGGCATTTTGTTTGTATTTATAAATAGATTCAAACAGATTCTGAACTATATTTCGTGAGCTATATTGAATCGAATTATTATTAGTATAAGTATTAAGTACAGGTAGGTACCAATATACTTGAATTAAAAAAAAAACTGTAGAAAAGCCCTAGAATTCGATGACGCTAGACTAATAGGAAGGGGCATTGTTGTGATTTTTAAAGGGTAAAATTTTCTTCACTATTTTAAAGTTTAGAAAGGTTATTTTGTAAGAATTTTTTTTTCCTCAGGAACTATAAAAAGAATAAAAACAATAAATAAGAAAATCGGAAAAAACATTTAAGTCTGTGGTCATCAATATATTTTTCGATCCCGGACACACTTTTATCCCTTGCTAATGGATCAGGAATGTGTGTATAAGATCAGTCACCATGCAACCACCACCACAGTGAAATTATTTTTCATGTTCAAAGAACTAAGAACTTTATTGTAAAACTGTTGAAGTTTCACATTCGAGTAAAGTTAACATCAATTTACCCATACCTACTTATATAAGGGCACCACCATACGCAATACAATAATTGTTTCCACGCGATTTTAAACTTTACAGGTAAGCGATAAGGTTAAAAATGCTCACAATTCGCTAGAAACCCTTTGTTTTTAGCATCAAGGGCGCCGTCTATTTTAATAAAGAGTTAGCAGGAAAGACGTTGACATTAGAATTCTTACACAATCATAATCTTGTATATTGTCACATTTTTAAAAGAGCAGTACCGAGTCGGAACGCAGATTTGCAAACCTGCGTTCCAAACCTGGCGGGAGTTTTAACTTTTCATAAGAGAAAATAAAGATATTTTGATTCAAGAATGAATTTCATTTCATTTCACTTCATTTCATTTCATTTAAATTCATTTAATTTCATTAGTTATGCACAATTAATGTAATAGTTACTTGAAATGTGTGAACTATCGATATTTTTAAACACTAGATTATTGTTTAGGTCATTCTTACTTAAAATTTATTATAAACGCGAAAGTTTGTGTCGATGTTTGTTACTCTTTCACGCAAAAACTACTAAACCTATTTAGCTGAAATTTGTAAAATAGATAGCTTTCAGCCTGGATTCATACGTAAACTACTTTTTATCCCGGATAAATCCATGACTTCTGCGAGATTTGTGAAAAACCGAACATCACGCAGGCGTTATAATTCAAGTTATACCTACAGTAGAAAAATTTGCAAAAGTCTCTCAACTCTTTCCTTGAACCTGCGTAAGCGTCTGAATAAGAGAATACTGAATAGCTAAGCCGTGACCCCAAAGTGAAAAACGAGACTTTCAATTCATTTATTCTAAATTTCAGATTCGTATGACGTGCGTGTAGTGTCCGTTACGTCAATTTCCGTTTCGTAACGGTATATGGAAGTTAGAAAATGCAGATTTGTAGTTGCTGTCTAACCTTAACCCTTTCACGCACATAAGGTTCAGAGAAATGAAACAAAAATGTTTACTAGTCAAAACGGTTTATTGGGAGCTAATTAAACATAAAATAATGAAAAAATTAAAAGTTTATTAGTTTTCATGCGTTTTTCAGACTGGGACATATGTGTCCCAGTGTGCGTCAACGGTTGCAAAATATACCAATTGCATGCACTTTTCTCATATCATTATTTCACAGAATTTTTCAATAATACCGTTTAAATTAACGTTTTTATTATATTAACTGAAAATTATAATCAAAAACAAATAAAGTCTTAGTGGTATTCTGCAAAACAATTTCTTTCTGATGTAAAACATAAATGTACATTACAGGTTGAACAGGTATTGTTTGTTCGATTCTCAACATGAGATTTAGCACATTGGACACACCTCTTCCTTATATTTGCCTTCACCATAATGTGAGAAGGAGTTTCCCGTTTTTGAGCGTGACTTATTCGCTTAGTGGTGGCTACTGAAGATGGAAAACTTCTCTGACGAGTTGAAAAATCAGCAATTAGGGAACGACTTACAGCTTGGCGAAATTCTAGGCATGAAAGCAGTGTACCTTCAATTTTCTTTTCCCCATGCAATTTACTGTAAACTATATAAGCATTATTCATAGCAATATCTTGCAAATCAAAGAATAGTCGCAGGTAGAACTTGATTTTTGCTTTTCGGTCAACCTCGTAACAAACTTTTCTTTGATCCATCAAATCAACGCCTCCCATGTTTTTGTTATATTTCACAACTACTTCGGGGCATGTGACGTTGATTTTCTCACCACTTCCTTGCACTCTTCTCTTCACCGTAGTAGTGGGTATCGGGGACAAGAAGTTTGTCAGCAAAAAAACAGGTTTATTATCCATCCACTTTATGAAAGAAATCCCTTGTGAGCTGGTCGCAAATATTTCTCCCATTTGCATGGTTTTATCGGCAGGCACATTTTTGGGTATATTCTTTCGATTAGAACGCACTGTTCCACATGCCCTTATATTCATATGTGCCAATTTATGTTGCAGGATTGGAGAATTGAAAAAGTTGTCGAAATAAACCTCGCAACCTAGACCTTGTAAGCCCTTTGATAATTGCAAAACTACTGATTCCCCTAATCCAGTTTCAGCACCACCTTGTTTTCTTCCGGTATACAAGTCGAATTGAAATAAATAGCCAGTGGTTGAATCAGCTCTGCACCACATTTTAAATCCCCACTTGACAGGTTTATTTTTTACGTACTGTCTCATTATATTGTGGCCTTTGAATTTGATCATATGCTCATCTATTGCTTGAGTTTTTGTATTTGTCATGGCATTTTGGAAACTTCTGTTGAAATGGTCTAAAACTGGTCGTATCTTATACGCCCTATCGTACGACGTTTGATTTCGAGATGGTTCTTTAGTATTGTCGCTAAAATGCAAATTCCTTCGTATTTCTTCGAATCGATTCAGTGGCATTATGTTCGCAATATAAGGAACCCCCATATCAGGCTCTGTGGACCAATAAGAGCGAAAAGATGGTAAAATGTGATATCCCATTACGTAGTTCATTCCGAGATAAGCCTTGGCCTCAGCACTAGAGAGAGTAAAAGACCTTCCATTTTGCAATGCGTATCGTTCCGATTCAGGTACAATAATGTCGTCAATTAATTGATCAAAATTTGTAACTGCATTGAAAATATTGATGGGAGAGAAATCTGAACTCGTAAGACTATCCAAAATATTAACTTCACCATATTTGTAGCCTTCTTGATCACGGAATTGATGTGGTAGAGTTTTTTCTCCACTTGAATGAGGGTACAGCTTCTGAGCTTGTTTGTGGAATTTCTTGTTGTGATTGGCTTTCTTCTTCATTGTGTATATTTTCGCTAACACTAGGAGGAATGCTAGGTTCAATTTCAACGTTGGAAAGACCTTCATCAATGTCTTGCGCTAGAAATTGTTGATCTTCTTCGTCCAAAAAAAGTCCATCTTCGTCGTCACTATTATCAGCCACTAAATATTCCAAAATCTCACTGTCCGTTAACGCAAACTCCCTAGTCCTTCTCGTAGACATGTTTCCAAACTACTGAATCAAAATTTACATGACTTACAAGAATAATAACTTAAAAATACTAAATTTAGTGGGTAGTCGAACATATAACAAAAGTCTCCGTTGACGCACACTGGGACACGGGTGTCCCTTTTCGATTTTTCGAAAAAAATTGCACATTCAGTTATAAAACCCTTAGAAAAACAGATCAAATTTGCAAAATACTAAACAAAGAGAAGAATTATTAAAAAATTAGCAACACGAAACTGAAAAAATATTATAAAAATTAAAATCTAAAACACAACTTCAGCCGACGAAAAACTCATAACTTCGCTCCCATTTATTTCTTTTCTAAAACGTCTTGCTTAGTTATCTCAGCTAAAATATCGTAAAATACAATTTATAAATACAAACCTTTAAATTGATTTTAACTAATACGTATTGCAAGAAACTGAAAAAACTTACAGGGACAAATGTGTCCCATATGCGTTAAAGGGTTAAATACCTATTGCAAAAGGATTCCTCAACTAACAGCTTAAAGCTAAGTGCTACTTTTTCACCTAGGTGCAAAAGGACTGATACTTTTTCAACTATTTGTAAGTATTTTTAAATTTAGCACTGTGTTGATGATCCTTTGTAAGGTACTATTATGGAATTCTGCACTATACATTCTGTGTATGGATTTGAATTTTTATTTGTAGCCCAAAATTTGAATGGATTAACTTAATTTACAGGACCTATGAAATACGTCTATATCAAAAATTTAAGCAGTTCAATTGTTGTCCTCTTTTTCCATTGTTACGGTGGTGGATAAAGGTACTCTTTGAAGACACTTTTTTCATTATTTACAGGCTTGCTGTTGATTAGAATCATGCCCGATGGAAAGCAATGATAAGGTCTAGGGTGTAGCGCGATTGCCTAGAAGAAACCTATTCACCCTTCTCTTGAAGCCACACAGATTATACTTGACTGAACACGGTCACTGGACAGTTGTTCCACACCTTAGCAGATCGTAACGAGGAAGAAAAATGTTTTGTTCGAGTTCGCTTGCCACTTTACTTGGATATTGTGGTCCACATTCTCTGAGCTGACTTTATTATCAGCGGCAGGTGGAACTCGGTGCTCTTCGACTCCATTCTAGCTGAGGTCATCGCACGTAGCTTGTAATGCTCACCCTAACAGCTGTCCATTGTTGAGCTGCTCCGGGGGCGACTTGACCTGGGAGAACATGACCTTGTCGCTGAGCTCGCCCCGGCTGCCGCGCCCGATCAGCGGCAGGTGGATCTGGGTGCCCTTCGACTCCATTCTAGCTGAGGTCATCGCACGTAGCTTGTAATGCTCACCCTAACAGCTGTCCGTTGTTGAGCTGCTCCGGGGGCGACTTGACCTGGGAGAACATGACCTTGTCGCTGAGCTCGCCCCGGCTGCCGCGCCCGATCAGCGGCAGGTGGATCTGGGTGCCCTTCGACTCCATTCTAGCTGAGGTCATCGCACGTAGCTTGTAATGCTCACCCTAACAGCTGTCCGTTGTTGAGCTGCTCCGGGGGCGACTTGACCTGGGAGAACATGACCTTGTCGCTGAGCTCGCCCCGGCTGCCGCGCCCGATCAGCGGCAGGTGGATCTGGGTGCCCTTCGACTCCATTCTAGCTGAGGTCATCGCACGTAGCTTGTAATGCTCACCCTAACAGCTGTCCGTTGTTGAGCTGCTCCGGGGGCGACTTGACCTGGGAGAACATGACCTTGTCGCTGAGCTCGCCCCGGCTGCCGCGCCCGATCAGCGGCAGGTGGATCTGGGTGCCTTTCGACTCCATTCTAGCTGACGTCATCGCTGCGTAACCATCTTGGTGAAATCCCTGCGAACAAAAGACACAGAGTTATTTTTTATTGAATTTTCTTATTTAAAAGCGGTCAAGTGCGAATCGGGCTTGCGTAGTAAGGCTATGAGCAGCTTATCGGCATAGAAAAGTTATGTGAAACGGCGTGGCGTGAGCGTTTTCATTTTTTCTTCGCGCATCACTCAAATTGTTTCTTTTGAAAACGCAGCCTTGTTAGTTGTGAAGAACTGAGTAAAGCTTTATCATTTTTTTAAGGATACTGATCAAATCGTAGAGCCAACCAATAAGTTCAAGTTATGTAACATTATACATAATATGTACATTGGTGTATTGAATAACTATTCGTTTATGTACATACTTTTTTTTATAAAAATCTCAAGTAATTGTGTAAATAAGTAAGTAATGACTAGGTATGACTGGGCAAACGACATTATACATAGAGCCGGAACACCCAATTTACCGAATCATTTTGTATAAATCATCATAAAAAGTAATAGAATACAATTTCAAAGTTCCTTTTGTCTGATTTTCAGCAATGTTGCAAATGTTTGAGTAACTAATTATAAATTGAAAGCGTAAGGTAATAAAAAAGCTGTTATAATTTTTTTAATCGACTCCAATATTTCCTATTAATCACAAAATACTAGGTACTAAATTTTTCTAAACTTTTTCTAAAGTGGTTTTACTCTTTCTAAAGTCTTGCGTTTGACTAAAGCAATGATGAGGTTTAGAGCGCTTGTCACCATCGTCTAACTTGACAGTGATACCTATAATCTAGTATGAAATACACATCCGTACAAGTTCTCAGACCTAAATAAAGCCTCG
Source organism: Coenonympha glycerion (assembly GCA_963855885.1). Taxonomy (NCBI): domain Eukaryota; kingdom Metazoa; phylum Arthropoda; class Insecta; order Lepidoptera; family Nymphalidae; genus Coenonympha; species Coenonympha glycerion. The sequence goes on from OY979635.1 coordinate 1,103,298, forward strand.
ACCTTGATGCGTGGGTTCTGCTGACGTCATGAAACCACCCTGTCACTGTTAAGTTGCCTTTCCAGTTGTTCTTTCTATTATTTCTTGATTATGCATTGTATAATAGCTTAAATACGAATGGAAGATTTGAATGGAAGCAGGCGTTATTTGCAGAAAACTATAATTAGCAGGTTTTGCTATAATCCGCTACTTGAAAAGAATCTATAAGGCCTATTTACCACAAACACCATACACAATTCTTTCAAGACAATTTCTTCGACGCACGTTTTAGGGCATCGAGCCCGGTTTTACCCGGACCGAAAAAACCCGGGTTTTCCCGGTTTTCAGGATTACAAAAAAACCCGGGTTTGATTTTTAAAACTCGGGTTTTTCGGGTTTTTTTTAATACTTTTGTTTTTATTATTTATTAAGTTTAAGCCACTTCGAATGCAAAAATAAGTAAATGGAATAAAAACATTTACTAGCCTCATGCGTACAATTGATTGAGGCCAAGTTGGACGAATATGAGGTATCTCTAACAAATGACATCGTCGCTCAAACCACAGACGGTTGCAGCCTAATGTTTGTGTTAGGGAAGTCCTTTAAGTTATACCATCAGCTATGCATCGCTCATGCCGTTTAGCTGGCAATTGTGGACGAAATGTACAAACGCAATACCGGCGTCGAGGAAAACGTTGCACTGTGCACAGCTTGCCGAACTTGACGAGGATGAAGATTTGCCTTTATCGGTATTGGGTCAAAAACTGCGAACTATAGAATTTAACGACGACACGAATTCTACAGACAATGACGAGGGTGGTGTTGGATTTACTAATGAATCCACGTTTATAGAGTCTTTTAGATACAACGATGTGCTATCAAAAGTTGGAAAAGTGGTAAAAATCTTCAAGAACTCAAAAAAAAAAAACGATAACATGCTTCAAAAATATGTCAGAGCTGATTTTGGACAGGAGTACATACCTAATCCCTGCTCATTACTTACTAAGTTTTAAGATATTCTGAAGAAAGAATTAATCTTAATCAGTTTTTTAAACATTAAAACTGTTTTTGTTATTTGGAAATCCTTCCCCATCCTTTGCATTTTGCTTTTACATTGAAGGAAATCGATGATATAATAGGTATGAAATTACCTATGAAATTGACGTTTTGTTTGGAATGAGGGAAAGAACTTATTTTTTCAAACTTTTTTATTTCTGTTATTCAAAGTAATCACCCATACAATCGAAACATCTTTGCCCACGCATTGGCAGTTTTTTGACGCCCTTCTTGTAAAAATCAGCTGACACGGAGGCAACAAACTCTTCAAAGGCGTTTTGTACTGCCACTCGGGCATTGAATTTTTTACACACTAAAAGTTGTTTAAATTTCGGAAAAAGTAATAGTCGGTAGGTGCAAGGTCTGGTGAGTATGTGAGGTCGTGAAGGAGCAATGGGAACGACCGATTGACCAAAGCTGGTTGCAGATGTGCAAGCTTCTCCATCATTCTCTCCAGTTCTTCACAGTACACATCTGCAATAATGCTCATGCCGTTTTTTAAAAAGCTGTGGGGAATCACACCCTCACTAGACCACCAAACGGTGACCATCACTTTTTTAGGGGTCATTTTTGGTTTATAATTCGTTTCGAAATTCCTTCATTTCTTTGCCTGTTGAGCAGCGCAAGGCAGGTCTCGTACGCGTACGCGTACATTGCACTGGCTATCGTTAAAGTCGCGAGGCACCCATCTATCAAGCTTTATTTACGTTGCCAATTGAAACAAGCAAATAGATCAATATAGTTTAGATGCTTACATCAAAAGATGGTGCTAGCTCAGCTGTAGATTGAGTTTCGTTAGCTTCCACAATCGGCTTTAATTCATTATTGTTGATCAAAGTCTCCGGACGACCACGAGCTTCATTTTTCAAGTCACAGAACGGTTGTTGTTGGAACGGCGTTGGTACAACGACGGAACTCATATTCCATATTTACACGAATTTTTAAAGTATCCATTATACCAAAAAATGTTGAATTGTTATGAAAAACGCTAATCAAAAATCAAAAGGCTGAGTTTGTAAAAAGAATTTCATGGTTTTAAAACAAAATTAATTTGAATTTATACCAGTGCTGAAGAAAGGCAAATTCAGAGACCTAATATAAACACAGATTATTGTTTTTTTTAATTAAAATAAAAAGCTCGAAATGCTCGAAAAAACCGGTCTACCCGGGTTTTGATTACTCTTAGACTCGAAAACCCGGGTTTTCAAAATTGAACCGAGTTTCGATGCCCTAGCACGTTTCGTCCCGACACCAGGACGTCCTCAGGAGATGTTGACTTCACAACGCGCAATTGTAGACTTTGATTTTTCATTTAATCTCTCTTGCTAGCAACGATTTGTCGCCTAATTTATTCAGTTCAACACCGTAAAGTACTAAACCTTAGCTTAGCTTGCACTATGCCCCGCAACTTATGAGAGAAAATCATCATTAGGTATAGTAATAATGTACTGTTTATAGTTAAATTATTTATTTGTTTCTCTGGGTTACACAGTCCTTAAACAACAAATAAGAATACTGAAGTTATTATCGATTATAGCACTATATTTGGAAAAATATATTTTTCTTAGCTACACTTGGCTACACACACGTATTACTCTGCTTAAGTAGTAAATAGGCAATTTGGATCTCGACCACTTCCTTTCGATCCAGAATCTAGATAGTAGGTAGTAAACTGAAATTCGATAATATATTCCTCAGTTCAAATTACTTGAACAATCTGAGAGACATGAATCCTTATTGACATGGCAACTCAATGATTATAAGATTGGATTAACAAATTTCGGACCATATTATTCACTCCTATGTGGTCACGTCAATACGGGTAATGAATTCTTTGAAGTATCTAGCGGTGCAATCAAATTCTATAAATAAATTTACAAATATACTCCAACACTAAACTTGTGTCTAAGATTTTGCAAACAACAGATTTCTAAAATACCTATCTTCCATTATCGAATACCTCCTCTATACTCTATAGTTTTATTAGGTATCCTCAAGGAATGCTCTAGCTTTTTTCTCATGTTTTTTAAGTCTTTGAAAAATTAAACATTTTTCAGAGACGTATTCACGTCATTCTACACCCTTGCAAATTTCCTGTAGAACGCCAGTTTAGTGTAGTTCCCATTTCCCTATCTCCTTACCCACGTTCTATTTTCGACACACGATCTTTTACTTCATATAATTTGATACTACCCTTATCTAGCTGTATTATATTTTTATCCTATAGTCAATACCTACTATTAATATTACAAATGTGAAAGCTTAGATGTGTATACGTTTGATTCCTAGATTAATGATCCAAGTACACTATCCCAATTCTGGAGATCTACTTTTGTTCGCAACTACCACTATAAAGACTTCAGAATTGGGATAATTAATGTGTATAGCCATATCTTTTTAAGACGAATCTGTTCAGTATTTGTTTTTCGTGAAGAAGGAATAAACAGCCAAACTGATCGATCAAGATTGCAAAAGATAATGATGAGAAAATTCAAAATGTTATTCCACAATTCATATTTTCATTCAGCTCATTTGCAATCAAAATTGTAAAAAAATGCCCATAGGAACGACTCGCTTCGCTCATGCAGCGCTTTGCTACAAATCACTTGACACAAAAAGCCATAAAAAGCAAATTGCCAAGAACCATCAACCGTCAAGTATAGAGTAGGTAAAGTAGCGAGAGTGCTTGTATTGAACAACGCAACGCAAGAACTTCAGTGGAACGAACTTCCAAGGCGTATTGAACGAAGCTAGAACTTTATTAGAAGTTAGAACGAGTTTTTAAGTATTGAATAACTTCAAAACAACTGAAACTCCGTATATTATAAACTAACGTTATAGTTTTTGAGCTCAGTCTTACATTTGTGGAGAAATCTATATTTTAATTTTACGTTCAATTATTGACTAAATATCCATGATTCGAAAGAAAACCTGAAGGTCAAAGCGATAAACTTGAACAAGGATTTATCGTAAACCATCGCTAAACAATATACATTTTCTACAACAAACAATAAGTAAATTGTTAAAATGTCTGGTAATTTTCTGATTGTTTATAAGTTAAACACGAACTGTTTGATCTTATTGTATAGCGTGTTTATAATCGTAAGCTACCTTACCTACTGTAATCTTCAAGTCTGACCAGAAATTTTATATTAGAACGTTCTGTCTTATTTGCCAAACTATAGTTTAGGAGATTATAAGAATCTCGAATAAGATAACAATATAAATCTTCGAATTAATGTTATTCTAGGTCATACATTGTGAGGCACATGTCGACCTCTTTTTATTGTTATGATTTGGACTCATACCCATTTACCGTACGTATGTACTTATGTAGGTACATCATCTGTATGTAGGTTAGAGTACCTACACAATTGTGCGAAATTAGTTTACATTTCCGCAAAGAAGCCGAACGTTGACCCCCAACGGAATCTTCAGCCATGTTGACTCATCGTTTATTTTAGTCAGTTTATACTTAAAGTAAGACGATCCTGACACCATCAGGGACTGTTTTAGAATACTTTTCAAAAAATAAAGATAATGATTACTGGATAAGACCTGACAACTGATGTATCAGGATGATATTGCCTGTGGATATTGCAAAGCAAAATTATGGGACGCTCTGCATCTGACATGGGCATGCACTCACACTCACTCACTCACTTTCACTCACTCATTTACTTCACTCATTCACTTTACATCAGGTGAATGTTTTGCTCGTCTAATCATTCTAATTATTATTCTTGGCCATCGCTCGGCAATACAATGACATTAAACTCGTAATAATAATTGAACATTGCACAAAAAATACATTTTGAGTATAAGTAGTTTACCGTGTGCGATGGCCGCCTCGACACTCAATATAGGTAACTTAGTTTTTTTTTAAACTTATTTTCGTTGAATGATTTAAGTTCTTATACCATAGTCAATCCTACACTTTTGCAGATCTCCCCATTTCTGGTTCGATCGTCCATAGAGGATACTTGTTCAGATCGTGCAAAGATACATCGAACATAGCTCATTTTACCGCCTGCACACTCGTCAAGACTTCTTAAAAAAGCTATAATATGATATCCATTATATATATGCACATGACTTGTAATCAATGTAATGTTTTTAAATAAACGTACCTTTATTAAAGTCCCACTTAGATTAGCGAACATCACAATTCACAAACTACAAAGCGGCACGACCGTTAAAACAAAAAATACAATAAGCACTGATTTACGTATTGATGATTTAACATAATTTTTTACACTATCAGCATATACGTATTAGATACTTAGCAACCGAAATCAAAGATAAATAATAGTAATCGTTACAATTTGATTAGTTTGTCTATAATATTAATAACCTTGTATATACACGGATGTACGATATACATAAGTACCTGTTTTGTATTTAGAATCCTTTTGAGATGACCCTGATGCTTAAGTCCACAAAGATAATATTCTAATGGGTACCTGCTCGAAAATAGGTTCTAACGATATTTTGAATTTCAACCCTATTTATTTTTATTCAAGATTCATCAATTTCTAACAACCCTGCTAGCAAGAAAGCAGTAGGTATCTAATACATCAATGGCTGGTTCCTTTCTCTTATTATTTTATCAGTTGGTGGAGGGTTTGACACGGAACTCTGATTTGTCTTCGAAAACATAGAGGGATAAATATGCTTGCTAAGAGGAGGAAAATATGATGAAGACGCCTTTATGCCTAAAAGTTCACCACAGAGTTTAAAACATATACGAAGCCTGGACCCCACACTTGGGGCAGCCTTGTTGGCTATGGCCAAACCTCTCCAGAACATCTCTAACACGGGTTGATAATGTGGAAAATATATAAGTACATCTTTTAATAAAGGTACAAAGTAAAGCTTAGCTTTTAGATACTGAATCAAATGAGATCTTCAAGGCAGATACAAGGATAAACGGAATTGCTTTGATGACGTAAAAAAATTTAATGATTGATTGATTTACATTCTGTAAGATAACGTAAATTTATCGTTCTGTCCTTCTAGAAGGATTTTGATGGCGATTCTATAGATGAAAAAAGAAGGGAAATCTGGACTTATTCCTCAATATCTACTAGCTGTCTCATCTATTTTCTGTCTATAAAAATGCCGTTATGGGTTGTCAATGATGACGTGTTACTCTAAGTACATAATCACCTAGCTAGTATAGCTATATCTAGATCAACATCTAGATTTATTTCGCTCTAGTTTGGTTAAAACGCCTAATCTATTTAACCCGAACCGAAGTAGGTTAGGTCGTTGGATCCAACACGCGAAACGATGGTCGAATTTATTTTTAAATTCTCAGTACCATACACCTACTGCTTCCGTTTGACCGATAGTACAATATAATAGTATCTTTAGATTGGATAACATCACTTTGTAAGTTAAATCGTATACTTTTACTAGCTTAGTTCCATGGCTTCACTCATGTTATCCTCTATTACACAATAACTTGCAATGTTTGTATCTTCGGGTCAAAACTTTCAACTGAATTTTTAATCAGCAATCCCATTGATGAAAATGTAGTAATAAATATCCCCAATCCCCAAATCCCCAAAGTAAAGAATAAGTATCCCCAAAGATTTAAATCGTTGGCTATCCCCAACCGATGTTTAGTTGACAATGCATTATTAACTGACGCAATTCAAAATCCAATACGGCACTGATGCCCCAAGATGGTGGATATTTTTTGTGCACATGATATGCGTCTTAAAAATAAGAATAGCCTGTCGTTTATAAAAATGATTTCTACCTCCGTAGGGACAATAAGCACCTACCTATAACTCGCTAACTTTTTATATCGATTGACCTGAATTTCGATCAAAGAATTATTTGTTCAGATTTGATGACAATACATCCGAATGACAAATGGTTTTATCCATGGTAATGGAAAAGTAGAGCCAACTACTCCTGGAACTGGATTACTGGAAGTACATATGCACATTTAAATAGTATGAAGTTTTATATAAAGTGAATCGGTCTTATAAAGGACAGGAAACGGAAGCCGGAAAGGCATTCTTGATCTTGACCATGAATCCAGAGACTAAATAGGAAGCAAAATGCTTTGAATATGGTGACATAGAAAAAATCCTACGTATGTTCAATTTACTTGTAAATAATTGATTACTATCGTAAATAACGTATAGGTATATAAATTACTTAACAACAGTATAGATGCAAAATGTTCACTGAAAATACGAGTAGGTAGGTTCATTAGTACATTGTCCTATGTTAATGATATTCGCACTTTTTTAATTCTGATAAACTCCACCAGCTACATTGTAGTTATCGGCTACTGATTGTTATTATTCAATCTACATCAGATTTGGATATGTGCCGCCTGTAACTAGGTAGCATATCTGAAAGTCAGTGGTCATTCTTTGGTAATCTAATATCAAATTCATTGGTTATTGATAATTATCAATAACGAAGTACGCTACGCTTACAGGACACTAACTATTGCAGGTTTATGGCAATGATATTTTATCGTAAAAAAGTTCATCCAAGGGTCTGAATTAATTATTGTGTATCGAAATTATTATAGTCTTTATCTATCGGCGACATGTGCTTTAATAAATCTACAATTTGTAAACCTTATTTTAGTTCTTATGTGAGAAATAAAATGAGTCCTTATTGCACAAATTGATCGCTTGGAAAGTAATTTTAACTCCAAAGGGGATGAAAAGTATTTCAACCCCTTAGAGGTTAGCTTTCGACTCCGAGAAATATCTCGTTGTGATAACTAAGGAACCACGATATTCTTCAGAAATAAATATGCTTTAACATGTCTGAGACAGCCTCATGTTACAATAAAAATATAATAAGTTAATCATAAAGTTAAACTATGGGTACACCTTTTTATATTATGTAAATTGTAAGTACTTACTATAGCTAATATCTTATTTATTTTCATGTGATTAAATACCATCCAATTGTTCAATTCCCAGTTTACATAATACTGTCTGATATAAACCAACACACGTTGAAATTAACTTAAAATCGACGACGAAATATAATATACCTTACGAATCAAAACATAAGGTCTACAGTACTTTGTAAGGTAGACAAATATGGAGTTGAAACTATCAATGGAAAAGAAACCGTATAATTTTAGTTTTAAAGTCGGTAATACAATGAGGCTGTCGTAATGAAAACATGGATCGATACAGTCTGCACAGCGCTGGTAGGTGGTAGTTGGTACGCATTTCATTTCAGAATTCTTTTTTATTTTTAGGTGTTTTAATGGAATTTTTGATAATGTACTAAATACCTTTACAATACCTAGGCCGGTTTTTCTTACCTAGTCGCCTTGCATTTTAAGTCACGATTAGTGTGTTAGAGTAAAGTGAATTTTATTAATAAACTAGCAAACCCGGCGAACTACGTTTCGCCACCAGATGGCTTTCCCGCTAAAAAGATTTTCCCGCTTTTCTGTTGAAATTTTTCCTGAATTTTCTTTGCTATAAACCTCACGGAGCCCGAGACCTTTCCAACGAATGCAAAACCGTGGAAATCGGTTCGTGCGTTCTGGAGTTATAGCGTCAGGAAGGAAAACCCGACTTATTTTTATATGGTAGATTAACATCCAACTTTAATAATCTTGTCTGTATTCATCCCCATACTAGACCTTGTAGTGGATTAATTTTCAAATATTTTCCTTAGTAATTAGGAAACCTGTGTTATTGAAATATTTTTGTGCAAAATTGCATAGGTTTTAAGGTAAGTTTCAACTTCTATAAACATTAATCAGTGTTCAAATTTACTATCAAGACAGTTTAAATATATGAAAATGTCTAAATAATACAATTCTTCCAAATAGTATCTAGGTAGTAGGTATACCTATAGAATAAAATCTTGAAACACTTGAGACTATAATATAACAACATAATAAGTCATCAATTCCTTAGCAAAAAAAACTCCAATTGACCATCCATCTAGATATTTCTTGTAAAGTCATTATCTTACATGACGTGGTCATTAAATTAAGATGTACTTACTCGTAGATGAAAAAATTCAAATCATAAAGTACATTTTTTTTGCTTAAAGCTTGTAGGAAGTTGTTTTAACTCAGGCGCGAGATTTGATGCTCATAAAATCGTATAAATTCTTGAATCTTGCAATTATAAGCCTCATCGCTAAGTAAGTACGTACTGGTACGTACTAAAGTCATTGGCATAATGCGATACCAACGTGATCAGCCTTCGAGATTAACTACGCTATTCATGTATTAATGGTGCCATAAATGGAAGGCTGGTAGGAAGTTAGGAAGATGTTCAAAAAGTAAGTATAAGTAACAAGGTTTAATAGGACAATATCTCGGACTGCTCGGTAGTATCTTCTACTCACCTATAGATGACAGCAGGAGTCATTTTTTTTCCTAATCCCAGCCAGATCGATTTTTTGCCCCCAAAACCCCCTGTAATTTCATGATAATCGGTTTGTGAGATTCAGATTATATAGAATTATACATATGTATATGAAATAAATTGGACATTCAGTGACGACTTTTGCCTTGTTATTTTCGTTTCGTCTACATTGGTCGTCCCGCAAATAAATTCAATTTAATTACAAATGATTTTGGTATTACGAAAGTATGGGAAACATCGTGGGTTAGTGGACTCTTAATCATGGTTTATCGAAGCGTTCTTCGTTTGTATCTCTCTTTTTTGAATCGCAAAAATCGCATAAAATATGACATCTTCCAAAAAGAAAAGGGCACCAGAGATGTTGGGTCTTGCTTGGTCCATGTATTTGAATTTAGTTAACCTTAACTTAACGGTGGATACTTTGCTTGACTTAACTTTAACAGAAACGTTATTGTTAATTATGGCGGCCTGACTCCTTTGTCTTTCAACATAAGGGCCATATCGCTATATTTAACGATGGTCTTAGGTGGTACTTAGTATATCTTTCCAAATTCCAACAAACATTTTGAATTTAGTCGTTTCATATATTGTAAGTCGTATAAGTAATACAACTTGTTTCTTTTGTTATTATACTTTTTAACTGCGCCTTCCGAGAACGACCGTGTTTTAACGACCGGAACATGTTTGTATACGTTGCGGTTGCTTGGCAACAAAACACATTCTTTTACAGTGAATTTGCTAAATAAATAATGAGACTAATTTAATAAAAATAGAGTTAGTTTTATAATTATATATTTATTAAAGAACATGGGCAGAAATGTACACGAATAAAGTTTAGCGTCTAGATGTCATATTTATTACAAGACGATTCTAATAAATAACAGAATTTTTTCAAGTTATCACCGGTTATTGTAAAGGACGGGTCAAAAAATAAAATATTTAAAGAAATTCAATTGATTACTTATAGGTTCCGTTTCCACATTCCTGACTGCTAGTGTTGCCGGATGCCAAACTTTTCCACTTTTATGCTCCATCTTTTTGACGATCGGTCCACTTTTATACGAGAACAACATGTAACAGACTATACTAAAGAAAAACCTATTTTTAAGTATTACGTTAATTCTTAGATCAGACTGTAGAATACAAGACAATAATAACTGTGTCAAAATTCAAATTCAAAATTCAAAAATTGTATTCATTCACATAGGCCTAACTTACAGGCTCTTGCGAAACGTTAAGACTACCGCCTCGTTCGGAAAGTAGCACTGCACCGAGAAGAACGGGCAAGAAACTCGGCACTTGCTTTTTTTTTTAAATAATAAATATAAATGTCGATTTCAATCGTTCTTTTTTTGCATTTTATTTTACTCGAATATATTTACATAAAAAGATTAAATTAGTTTAGGGGTTTCCATTGCGTTGGAGTAAAACTGAATATTATTTTTCCGTGTGAGCCAGTCTCACTTAAATAAACTGTTTGAATATTTGTGATTTTGTAATTCAATATTAATTTATTAACTCAATTAGATTTTTCTTTCAGTTTCTCGCAACATTGTCCGACAGCTACATGATGGCTACATGGTCTCAACTGCTGTCGACAGTGACAAATTCTGGGACAAGTGACAAGTATTTATTAAAGAGTATATATTGTATTGTCTATGCTCTCAGATGCTTCATGGCGGAGGTCGCAGTTGTTATAATACTAAGATACAATATTTTGAAAATAAATATTAATTTTTCTCCACTTTTTTGTAAGAAAAATCTTTTAGCATTGAGTTCAAGCTTGCAGGCCCAACCAAAATAGTACATTGTGATACAAGGGTGGAAAGTAGGTTTTTGCAAACGAGCTGTCATTAACAAGCCCGAGCCGAAGGCGAGGGTTTTTAATGTCACGAGTTTGCAAAAACCTATACACCCGTGTATCACACGACGTTTTTCAATACAGTTGTGAGAATTAGTAAAAAAACAAATCAAAGAGATAAAATGTTTGCTCAAGATTTTGGGGGCCAATTTCCATCTTGTTTGGTTTTTACCTTAAATAAAATATCGAAGATCGAAATCGAAGGCGAATTCGAATTCGCAATCGAAAAGATAAAAGATAAAAAATAAAAATAAAAAGATAAAAGATAAAAGGTAAAAGATAAAAGGTAAAAGGTAAAAGATAAAAGAAAACGACAAAAAAATTCCTTCTGTGTCTATCCCATCCCAATGTCCATCCCATTTTATTGTACAATGAAAACTCCTTGGTATCAAACGTTTTGCAAAAGTAATGATCGAGCTTGTAAAAGTAAGTTACGACCACGAAAAAGAAAGATGCCTGTGCGCAAGATTTAACTTTCGAATACTAATGACAGCCTCTGAAAGTGCGCCATACCATACAACTGTATTGAAAAAATATTTTTTCATTTATAGTTGCAACAGCGTAACGTGAGCGAAAGCGATGTATGGGCCCGCACCATTGTTCTTTACATTGTATATTTAATAGGATTAATTAGTATTAATTAATAATATAATCTATACCCGCCTGAGTCAGTTTTGGGCTTCTTCTGAGTTCAAGCCGCATTGGAACCTTTGTAAACTTAAGAGTCTACTGACCAACGATGTCTCCATTGCAAAATACCAAATCATTTGTAATTCGTGCATATTTCGATCATATTGTGGTGTTATTCGGATTCATATAGTAATAATCTATGTTGCTGGCCATATTTGGTTCGGAAATACTTCTTTAAAACGAAATAATAATCAATTTTGATGAAAATTTTCATAACTTTGATCGAGTTCCGTAATACCAAAAATTATGAATGAAAACTTGTAACTTTCTTTATTTACTGGTGTTTTTCTTTAGCTGGACGGTGAAAACTGTGCTGCTGAACGCGACATGAGAAAGGGTTGTTTTTATTACGAAACAAATACGCAGAAAACATGTCCTCTTTGACATAAAAATAAGCAAAACTAAATTCGTTTACAATTTCGTTTGACAAAAGTATTTCGGAACCAGCTATATGGCCAGCGTAAATTATTACTATATGAACCCGAATAACACCACAACATGATCGAACTTTGCACGAATTACAAATGATTTTGGTATTACGAATGTATGGTAGACACCGTGGGTCAGCAGACTCTTAAAAAACCGTGAAATATTTATTACAATTAAATTAGTATGCCTGTAAGTTAGGAGTTTATGAGTCTTTGAACATTTCCATTTTGGGCTTTTAACCAGCGATCAAATAAATACATTAAATGTATTAATGTTTAATTGTCAAATAAGGGCCAACAGCGTTGTATCGGTCGTATTTAGGTCAAATTATGGCGTTACTGTAGCGCAGTTAGTATTACCGTTCTAAATAAATTAATTGACCTTCCTAGCAAATGACACGAATTAAATTGACTCTCCCGGCACCAAGCAAATTAAGGATCCAGTCCTTGGTTCTTACTACCAATTAAAAAGTCTGAGCGTTACTTACTCATTAATTACGTTAAAACCTATTGAACCTATTGAAAAACAAAAGAAGTGGATTAACTGAAATAAATAGATAAATAACTTTATTTACAATAAAATAAATATATAATAAATAACTTTATAAACAATAAATAAGTAGATACAGATTATCTCGTAAAAATCCAGGGTTTCCATGGGATTTTCGAAAATAAGTAGAAACTCATGCGACCAAACTCGTTGGCACTTACAATTATTTTGTTATCTTGTAACCTATAACCAAATTACACATTCCTATCATCTAGGTACTTGATAGAACGGTAGCGTTTCATTGTTGATAAAAAAAAACCGGCCAAGTGCGAGTCGGACTCGCGCACCGAGGGTTCCATACTATAAAAGAAATAAAACATTAAAAGAATCACTTTTGTTCATAATTTTACGAGTATAATTTATATATAGGTTTTGCCCAATAAATCAAAAACTATCAGGCGTAAAAATAAATAAAAATTGGTTTTAGAATATACAAGTAACGCCCTTTCATAATATGATACCCCACTCAATATCGTTATCTCATTTTGAAATTTTGGCGACCCGGTTTTCCTCCCTTTTTAAATAAAAATAAAAACAATTTTCATTACGGTTGCTATAACGTCGCATCACTATTATCTATAACTATTCTAAATTTCAGGTCGATAGCTTGAATAGTTACTGTAATAATCGAGTGTGACAGATGGACGGACGGACGGACGGACGGACGGAGAAAGTCTCACCATAAGGGTTCCATTTTTACCAAATTGGTAAGGAACCCTAAAAATATTCTATAGGTAAACCGTAGAATACCTATTGACTTTGATTGCGATAATAACGATAAATATTAAAATATCTATGCTAATAACATTTTGATAAAAATATTTTAGGTAAGTTTTAATCATGCTGACGTAGGTACAGTCAACTTCAATAATCCATCCATAATTGTATCCAAACCAGCACATTAGATACCATAAATTGTCAACAATATCAGACAACAACAGTAGATTTAAAATTTCTATGTTATACTCAATAGGGTTAGCCTTAGTTCATCACAGCGATCTTTAAGGACTTTTGACGTTAACCGTACGTATTTGGAAACGATGTCTCACGATGGAAGATTGCGGCAAATGCAATTGCTAGGTCCCTGTATACGTATAGTCCATCCATCACAGAAAAGCAATTGAACATCTGCAATAATTCCATTCCATGCAATCGACTTATCAATATGTCATACTTTAATACCTACTTAATAGTCGGATTGATATATCTTTCTTATAATAAAAACCGGCCAACTGCGAATCAGACTCGCGCTCCGTACTACTATAGAAAAAGTAATCCATATCCATAAGAATCACTTTTCTTACCCAACCGCAAACTTAACTTTATTTTTTGAGGTTAATAATTATTGTTAATATCAAAAAAACTTCGGTGGAAGTTTGCGTGGTAATGTACATCATACATTTTTATGAGTTTCAAATCTAAGTATGGGTAACCTCAAAAATATATTGTTTTTTCGATACTCATAGGTATCTACTATCTACGAATACTTACCTTAACCTTCAAAAGTTTTTATAGTTTCAGAAAAAAGTGGCTGTGACTTACGGACGGACAGACAGACAGACAATATGACGAATCCTGGGTTCCGTTTTTTGCAATTTGACTACGGAACCCTAAAAACAATTATTTGTACGTAACATAGACGGGAAATTGTATGACTGAGTACTGACTTACCAAACAGATCAACGCGCAATTCCAACCACGGGACGGAGTGACCTAAAATTAGGCCTACAATCGGTTATGATGTTGAAAATTCAACCCCTAAAGAGGTCATAATAAAAGGTCATGTTTGCAAAGCCGCGGGTGTTCACTGGTATAATATATTCAGGTATTTATATTAACCAGGCCTTGAAGCCTCATTACACAATAATCGTGACCACTTAAATGCTCGTGCCGCCGAACAAAAAAGTGTATTGTACGAGCTATCGAGTATCGACCGACTGTCTTTGTTACGCGAGTTGCGTCACTGGCTGATTAATTCGCGCGGCCTCGATATCAGACATTTCTCAAAACAGAACTTTCTTTACCACTATCATCATGAAACCATCATCATCATGAAAATAAAAACTAATATTTGCATGTCTATAAATGGGCAAAGCACTGACACCAAACATGAATGTAATAACCCTGTACGTGTTTTAAGCAAATAAATGATTCATTATTATTATTACCAATAGCCACATAATAATAATATGTCAAATCACTCACACACTTCACACGCTTTTGAAAAAAATGTGGAAAACTCATCACGCGTGCTGGGTTTTTACTTTTTTCACGAAATTAAGAAAAATACCTAAATTGTCTTAGCTTGCTTAGCATGATTAGTCATAATTAAGCGGTCATCTTTCTTCTTTCTTTACTGAAAAAACGTAGGGCTTTAAAACTACCTAATATTAGAAAATGTAACTTTACATGATTGTAAATTACATTTAGAGTTGCACAGTTAGATTAAGACCAGTGATCTACTTAACTGAATACAAATAAAAATGTGCAGGGAAATGTGTTTTTTTATTTTTGCTTTAAAAAGGAAAAATTTTGTGATCCACGTCGCACCTACAAAAAATTTTCCTAAGAGTGCGAAGAGCAATCGTTTTAGGTTGTACGAGCTCTTTAAAGTTTTTGAGAATTCAGTGCAAACGCATCTGTAAATAGAGGTCTCTATATTCATGCTTCCACCGTATGATTTTTTATAGGTTTCTCATAAACAAATGAAAAAAAAATCTAACCCTGAAAGCTTGCCTGAATTTTGAAAATAGGATTTAAAGTATCATAGAACTCAGTTATTCTACGTACAAAGACAAACATACCTAAATTATAAATTAGTCGTTTCCCTCAAAAATAAGTAAAATTGGGGAAGAAGTTACTCTATTCAGTGTTATAAGTATTTGCGCAGACGAAATAATGATAAAGCGTAACAGAAATGATTATTTATTATTTCAGTTACGCCTTTTTAGCACTGAACCCAAATCATCAACGTGGAAACATAATATAAAAAGTGGTTTCGAAGCGAGGTCACGAAGAATCAAGCTATACAATAACATATATGACGAATACATTTCAATATGTACAGTACCGGCTGTAGACAAAGAAATGAAAGTCTAGCAGACTTGAAACGTAGGAATGCGTTGGTAGGTACTATGCCTAAGTCTGCTATAAAATTAATACTTATAGAGCGAGATTTCTGAGATAAAACTTTGTTTACAAACTGCCGTGCTCAATGCTTTATCAGTTTTGTTTATACCTGGCTGCCCTAGCATATTGTGTTTTGTTCGTACATACATAGACATAGCACTGTGTTAAGATCCTACCTACTAATATCTTTAAACAGTTGTCATAGTAAACAGTGTGGTTGCATAATATGGTTTACTGATGGTTACTTGAAGTGCCAGTGTCCAGTTACATGCTCGTTCTTTCCAGTGCAGTTCAAAAAGGCATATTTTATGGAAGATTACAGTTTTGACTTTTCATAAGTTGCCTACAGGCAAAATGGGTCCATGTGAAAGATAAAGATTTTCATTTTCACACATTTCCAATTCGTGTCACCATTTTCAATTCCCTTGCTTCAATTTGGATTTATTTATCAGTAGATTAGTTAGTTAGTATGCGAGTACCTACTCTCTGTAAAGACCATGGCGTATTTAAGATTTTCCTTGTACACAGATGAAAACCAATATGGCGTCTTCATTCTTCAACTGCGAAAATATCCAACGAAGTGTGTCGCAAAGGTCGCTGTAAATGAGGTAAATGTCACGAATGTTTGCATTCGAACAATTGATGTGCAAGATTTAACCAAAAAAGTCAATAGGTACACTGTACATTGCCCTTTCGCAACTACTGGGTCAAAGGCCAGGCCGACGCAACGCATTTACAATATTTAAACGTTTCGACTCTCTGCGGATATTTATTTTCTTTTAAAATAAAAGATAGCGCTTGACTGCACATACGCTCTCTTGTATCGTGATTCATTAAAATTTTCATGGGTTGTTTGATTTTATTAGTCATTGAAAATAAAATTATGGTGGCAACAGACAATAAAGCAAAAAACTTGGACGTAACGTAATATGTAAACTATTTGACCTAGAAAGCTGTCTTTTACACAGGTCACAGACGCTACCTTCACAATGTAGAAAAAGGATTTAAAGGAAGAACTTTTCGAAATTTTTACGGTTTAACCCTAGCAAAGCAGAAACAACTCAACCAGTACCCACGAGTAAATAATAAAATTTCCTAGGTAGGAAAATCTTAACCTTGGCTTCGCTTGGTTCACGTAGAAAATGTGTGAGGCTGTATGAGTATTTATTTGAACCACTTGAGCACGTTTCTGTTTGCCGGGTCTCGAGAGCATGTCTTACACGAGGCGACACCTGGGAGTGATCTGCTTTACTCTAGCTAGAGCATAGAGACTCTATATCTAGAGGTATACAGCTGTAAAAGCGGTTTTTGAAGTGAGAACTTTTTTCACGTTGTTTATTTTTGAGATGGGAAGAACAGTAGAACGTGTGCAACTGTTAATGTAACCGATACCTCAGTTAGAGTTATAGAGTTTTCACTTCTATCATCATGTCCGAACTCTCCGGTCTTTTTTACCCCACTGCCTGCAAGACAGTGTTGTTTTTTCGCGCGTATGTATGTTATATGGTATGTTTGTACCTAATTTTCTTTATTACATCGTACAATTCAATCCAAATATAGGAACCAAACGTAGATTAGAAGTTAGAAGTTAGAACTGTAGACCAATATTTAACCTTTTGTCGTGACCTGGCGGGGAATATGAAAGTTATTGTCACAATGTCTGCTGAATTTGGAACCGGTACCCATATGGCCTTGTGAACTACGAGTCAAAAAAACATACTTTCTAAATTGAAAGTTCTAGCTAGCTGAAAATAACCGTTGCGTTTTTACTCGTCCAATTTTGACGACCTAACCGAATCCCTACCCAGGACACCAACGGGACCAAATAACTGAGTTTCCGCTGTCTGTCGCTGTGTGAATGTATTAATGCTTTATCTATCAAATGCTCAAATTAAAAGTGGATTAAAAGGGGAGAGGAAAGCACAAAACAATTTTTTTTTCGATTTTTGTGTAGTGTCCACTTTAATTACCTACAAAGATACGAAATCCTCCGGAAGGATTTTTTTCTGCTCGCTGAAACTTAATCCCTACATTTGCAAAGAGTCATATAGCTAGCTTATTTTATTAAGGCAACATTTGTCTGTCGTTGACCCGTTGGGTGTCGGTGATTTGCCTGGCTTTTAACCCAATCTCGGTGAATGTTCGAGGACAGATTAGCTATAGGTACTAGTTTACAATTTATCCCAGCATCAAAATAAATCTGCCTAGGAAGTAGGAACCTTTTTAACCTCCGATTCAAAAAGAGTGGTGTTATAAGTTTGAGGTCGATCTCTGTGTGTATCTCTAGCATCCTCTCGATTTCGATGCGGCTTTTTCATTGATCGCCAGTTTTCTTACGGTGATTCTTAGCTGCTTACGATCCAAAGGTGTAAGAGTATCAGCTAATTTCCAAAATTATGTGAGGCATTTATTTTGGCGTATATGATTACTCCATTAAGTACTTCACGCTTGCCAGTATAATCATTAAATGACAAGCTTATGGATATTAAAATTTTCAATTATTTATAGTTATTAGAGACAGTACCTATTCATAACAGACAACTAAACTTCAGTGTTAGCTACATAACTTACTGTAGGAAGTCAAATATTGATTTCCAAAGTCATTATAATTACAATTCTCATGATATTTGCGGATGATACCTTATGCTCACATAATGATGTTTATCGTATAAATACAAACACACTCCATCAAGCCACTTCTTGTGTGAACTATGACCTTAAAACTGTGGTGTGTGGGCCTTAACAATTTTCAATTTCATCGACCAATGTATGAGTAAATTGACTTTACAAAAATTGTACATTTTTTGCGAATGGATATAGAAACTTAATAAAAAATATGTGACCATGAAGATTCAAGACTTTGCAAAATATTTAATAGACAAGATGAGCGTTTTTGCGTTTGGGTATAGAAACTTGATAGCAAAAAATGTGACCATGAGAAGCTTCTCTCAAGAGATATATATCGTACTGTACGGTCTACTGATTTTAAAAATATCGGGATTCGTGACATTTAATGTTCGTACTCATTATTGGTTTTTAGTTGTTTTGTTGTGGGATTCAGTAATTATTTATCCCAGAAAAAACATTTTCATGTAAAATGTTGCCAAGACGAGAACATGTGGCTCACACTATCAAAAAGTTATCAGATCTCATGTAGAGCAAGACTTCTAACTCTACACGCCCTAACTCTATAAATCCTAACTTTATAAACTCTACACTTTAGTCAAAATATATTATGTCTTGGCTGTTTCGGTACCGTCACATGGGCGTAAAGTGAAGAATTTATTCACTGTTCAGTACTTTTCTAATAGAGTTTTGCAAGTGGCATAATGGACTATGCAAAATTCAAGAAATTTCACATTAAAATTAAATGGTATCACCATTGTTATGGAAAAAAACTTCCATTTATTAAAAATATCCTCTAAAGGAAAGGAACACACTTTTGCAAAGTGTGATGAAGTATTTGAAACCAATGCAGTTAGTAAAACCTAAGTGCAGTTTCTGAGGAGACTCAATACCTATCTAATAAATAATCGTTACTACAGAAACTAGGTATTGTATATCAGAAAAGTACAAAGTCAGTGAATAATATTTTTACTTTACACCCATGTGACAGTAACGAAACAGCCAAGACATAATATATTTTGACTAAAGTGTAGAGTTTATAAAGTTAGGATTTATAGAGTTAGGGCGTGTAGAGTTAGAAGTCTTGCTCTACATGAGATCTGATAACTTTTTGATAGTGTGAGCCACATGTTCTCGTCTTGGCAACATTTTACATGAAAATGTTTTTTCTGGGATTTCACTTCTTTTTGTAAGTTGTTTACGACTATATTTTTTATTTGGTTCATTTCCTTTTCTTTGGTGTATTTCTTGAATATCATTGCAAGGTGGATATTTGTCCGAATCAAGTATCCCCCCTCTATCATTTAAATGAGGGAACCCTCCTTGGTTCACCTAGTTTATTTTTTTCCTTATTTGTAGTTTATTACAAAGAGTCCCTATATCAATTTTGAGACCTCTAGCATCAATATTTGCGGTAATTTCATACAAACTTCCATCCCCTATTTTAAGGGGTTGGGGGATTAAATTTCCAACTTTTGGAATTTTTTTGTTGGTTGTGTGCTAATACTAGCTTATATACCAAATTTCAGAAATTAAGTTTTTATTATACCTATATACTTATGGGAAACCCCATACGAACTGCCAACCCCCTAATTTTATGGATGTGGGGTGATTAACTAAAAATCCTGAAACACGTATTTAATTGTTTATTACAAAGAGTCCCTATATCAATTTTGAGACCTCTAGCATCAATATTTGCGGTAATTTCATACAAACTTCCATCCCCTATTTTAAGGGGTTGGGGGGTTAAATTTCCAACTTTTGGAATTTTTTTGTTGGTTGTGTGCTAATACTAGCTTATATACCAAATTTCAGAAATTAAGTTTTTATTATACCTATATACTTATGGGAAACCCCATACGAACTTCCAACCCCCTAATTTTATGGATGTGGGGTGATTAACTAAAAATCCTGAAACACGTATTTAATTGTTTATTACAAAGAGTCCCTATATCAATTTTGAGACGTCTAGCATCAATATTTGCGGTAATTTCATACAAACTTCCATCCCCTATTTTAAGGGGTTGGGGGGTTAAATTTTCAACTTTTGGAATTTTTTTGTTGGTTGTGTGCTAATACTAGCTTATATACCAAATTTCAGCTTTCTAGGTCTTCAGGAAGTACCTAGGAATGGGAAACCCCATACGAACTTCCAACCCCCTAATTTTATGGATGTAGGGTGATTAACTAAAAATCCTGAAACACGTATTTAATTGTTTATTACAAAGAGTCCCTATATCAATTTTGAGACCTCTAGCATCAATATTTGCGGTAATTTCATACAAACTTCCATCCCCTATTTTAAGGGGTTGGGGGGTTAAATTTCCAACTTTTGGAATTTTTTTGTTGGTTGTGTGCTAATACTAGCTTATATACCAAATTTCAGAAATTAAGTTTTTATTATACCTATATACTTATGGGAAACCCCATACGAACTTCCAACCCCCTAATTTTATGGATGTGGGGTGATTAACTAAAAATCCTGAAACACGTATTTAATTGTTTATTACAAAGAGTCCCTATATCAATTTTGAGACGTCTAGCATCAATATTTGCGGTAATTTCATACAAACTTCCATCCCCTATTTTAAGGGGTTGGGGGGTTAAATTTTCAACTTTTGGAATTTTTTTGTTGGTTGTGTGCTAACACTAGCTTATATACCAAATTTCAGCTTTCTAGGTCTTCAGGAAGTACCTAGGAATTTTGATGATCATCAGTGAGTCAGTCAGTCAGTCAGTCAGTGACGAAATTTGGGTTTTTTAGACGTCAATAAAATCTAAAGTATAAGACCTATAAAATTGAAACTTTATAAGTTTAATAAGTTCACTGGCGACATCATTTTCCGAGAATTTTGATTATCTGAAATAATTCAGGCCTTAGTTATAAGGGTTTAAAAATACGGCGAAACACTTCGAGAAAAGATAGGTAGTGCCCTCGCGCTTCGCTTGGCTCGTCTTGGCGGGGACACTACCGTGTCCCCAGATATTAAGAACTTTAGTTTCTGGGAAATAAGTGGACAAACAAACATACTTAGTAGGAATACAAAGGAGCCTAAAGATATACATTTAAAAGCACGTTATAGAAAATAATAATAGATTTTTTTAAGTATTTTATTATTATTGCAAATCTAAATGATCACGAAGTCATATGCAACAGCTAGTATATATTTAATTTTTTTATACAAAAAAAGACCTACCTACACCTAATGTTAAGTGATACATCTACATGTTGCATTGCGTTCCACGGCTATGCATTGCAATATCATACGATGCTCTGCAATGCGTCCATCTATAAATCTCATTTCGCCCAGTTATATTATCTCCATAAAATGTGTCCCGTCAATCCAAAACCAGCAATTTATTACTGCTTCACGGTAGAATAACTGACCCGAATGAACTCTATACAGAAAAAGTCCGACCACCAAATGTTTATCGATATAGTATTTTTGCCGTAATGAAGTTGACGTAATTAAATTGATTTCTGACTACATACGCGAATGCATATTAAAATCGCAAGTATCTAGCCAGTTGACATTTTTTATTTCCTGGCGATTCTTAAAATATTTTTTTATAAGGAAGAAGAAGTAAAACAAGTTATTGTATTGCTCCAACAGTTGACCTTATACTTCTATAATATAAAATAGCACCTTTTAGGTAGGTTATTTAGAATCAGCAGAGAAGTACCGCCCATCCTGTCGATTTAAATAGAAGAACAAGAAACAATTGCACACAAGCAAACAAGATACTTACTCAGACACAAAGAAAAATCAAATAGTAATGGTCACAGATTTTAGTAATAGTATGCAAAATAACTGAAAGTTGAAAATATTATATTCCTATAAATGTGAAAATTAAAGTTTTGATACAACTTACGTTTGGATATGAGTTCTTTTCGTGACACAAAGACAGACAGACAGACAGACAGAAAGACAGACGGGCAACAAAGTGATCTTATAAGGGTTCCGCTTTTTTTCATTGAGGTACGGAACCCTAAAAATGAACGCATAGGTCAAGGAGAGAGAATCCTTGTAACTCGATTTATTGGAATCTTGTTGGCATGCGCATTATGTAGCTATCTAACTAAATTAGGGACTAACTCATTTATAGGAATTTGAAGACATTGTATTTGTATTTGAACTACTAAATATAATAATGATTAACTAAATATTTGCCAGACTGATTAAAAGTACCCCTGTAAAGAACAGGGCACTAGAACGAGATCGAGTCCAAAAACGAATGCACGTAGTTTTACACCAAAATAATCAGTCAAGCCGCAAGCGTATTTCGTCATTGGTCAAAACCCACATCAGAAAAAATGAAAAAATGTGGCGGAAAATTACATAGTACTGCTGAACTTAGCTAAATATAAGAATACTAAGAGTACGTCCAAAACATAGTTAGAATTTGCGAAGAAGAAAAAGAAAACGAAAGCATAACCAATAACGCTTCTTAGAAAGGTAAGTCAAATATTTGCAATGAAACCTAATACAATATTGTATTGCTAAAACAAGAATGAAATGCATTGAAGGTGTTCCTTTATAAATAAAGAAACCAGATTTCTTGGCAGTAGGTAACAGGAACAACAAAAATTAAAAACGCCTGTCTGAACATAAAACATGCCTGTCTGAACTTTATGTTATCATTTGGATTTAATCATACTTAAAACTTTACAATTTTTTTAACATTAATATATAGGTGCACCACTTTAATAATAATTTACAAAAAAAAGAAAAAAAATGAATAGACAATAATTTTTATAAAATGACATAAAAGTAGAGTGGATTCAATCGATACAACATACATCCAATTCAATGCAACCGTTTAGACTTTAGAAGTTATGGTAGAATATACTTAGGAACACAAATAAACTACTGCACATTAATACTATTAAGTATAAATTAATCTCTGAAAATAGCACTTTTTGTACAGCCTGTGCAAAAAAGGAGTCTATACTTTTTGAATCATTAAAATTATAGATGACTATTAATATCCGTTACAAAATTCATTGCTATTCAGATCATGCGCTTCCCATAACAAAGACACAATGCATAATATAGAAAACTCACAATCTATTAAGCATTTGGTGCCATAACTGATACAGACCTATTCTTAAATCCAATTTGCGGTTTCAATATCTTATTAATTTCTGATTTACCATGGACAACTAGGTAATATCTCTTATTCAAAAGAAATTGTGAACATAATCAATACTAAATCCAAATTACATACAGATAATTTAACAAGAATATAACAAAAAATATAAGTAACAATGATCAGTATTTAGAACAGGAAAATTTTGAAGATATGACACTCAAAAACTCTGCTTCCATCGCATCGCATCAATGGCAGAATTAACACCAATTTATTAAGTTTAATTACCAACGACGAAAACAATAGAAGCGTATATCATGATAATGAAAATTTATAGCCTACAAATTTTCATTCGCATGCTAAGTACAGTTAAAATATTTCAGCGAAAGAACAAACTAACCAGATGTTTGGTGTAAAATCCAAAATGTATTCACAAATGGCACTGGAAACACTCGGTTAACTCTAGACTCGGTTACCCGATGAGTACAAAAATATACGCACTTGGAAGCCCTGACTTTATTTTATTATCCGACGGACTGGCAGACGCGAGTCTACCCTACTCGGCGAGTCATATGCTACTGAATTCTGGTCTGTGAGACAACGAACTCGGCTTGCTCTGTGCTGGTTGTACTCTGTACTATAGGTATTGTGGAGGGTTTTCATTGCTCACATTAGCGACTTTTCACTCGACAAAATATTGACGATACTCTGGCTGGAGTCTGGACATTATTATCAACTTTTGCATTCAAGTTTGGGTACGGCTTGTTTGGAACACCCATTTACTTTCTAAAATAGTACCTTAGTACTATTATATTGTATTCCGTGAAAATAGTTAAATGTGAATACTATTATGTACTCCGTGAAAATAGTTAAAATATGTGCCCCACGTTGGGCGCCAATCAACGATGCTAAAGTACGATATTTTAGAAATTAGGATTGTGGATAATTTAAGTCATGGATCCTTTACATATCAATCCTATACAGTCTTAGATCCTTTACATATAGAGTGATATTCTCGATGTTGTAGATGATATATAATATTATTATGTAGATGTAGATGTAGTTGTAACTGCAACTCCAAACTCTATAGCTGTATCCTCCAATTTTGTTAGTACA
This sequence comes from Coenonympha glycerion, assembly GCA_963855885.1. Lineage (NCBI taxonomy): Eukaryota > Metazoa > Arthropoda > Insecta > Lepidoptera > Nymphalidae > Coenonympha > Coenonympha glycerion. Next base: position 1,128,204 of record OY979635.1, read on the forward strand.
GTTTTACAATATTGTATCCTACTATGGAAGCAACAACGCAAGGAGTATGACTTGTCCTCCTTGTGTCGTTTCCTTATTCGCTTATTCGCTCATTTTATGATCTTTTTCCAATTAATTGTATTGTTGTATAAGAATTGCTGAGTTAAAAGTCAAGTGCTTCCTTCAACAACTAGGCTAGCTATCTTACATGTCAGTTATTAATTCTCTTTCTACCCGAACACATCGAAAACAAAAAAAAAATACGTATCTTTTCGATTGATTGATCGCGTGTTTTATTAATAACAAATTTTACTGTCAGTAATTTTTTTAGGATTCGAATCTTTAGCGGTTTTAGGAAGACAATCGATAAGTAATTGCTAACAAGACTAATAAAATAACTGTTCCGTCCCACGACACAAGCTGCTATTACGTAGCCTATATCTTTCGATCTTTCCCGTGGGTATGAGCTCTGTTATGTTGTACGTACTGACGTCAAAAAGTCATACGACAAACCTCCTCCGCGCACTCTCCCTTACTTCCCTGGCGACTGGCGTATGCCGAACAAAGGCGGCTCTATCCGAAGCTACACAGCTGTTTAATGTTTTCGAACTAGACTCGCGTCTCGCGAATCGATTCGCTTGTCGATTCTAATTGTGACGTAATGTACAGACAAATAGAGAGCTATTTTCTTCAAAGCCTTACAAGGAAGTACAAACACAAAATCGATAGGATTCAATTGACCGTTTGTAGCAATAAAATTCTCGTGCCAGTGTTTGTAACCAAAAACCGTGAAGAACGGCTTGACCGATTTTCGCGAATATTTTTGTCTACATTTGGTAGGTCTGTTAATAGGTCGTAAACTATATTTTTTCGTACCCCTTTATGGCAAACCGAGTCAACTCATATAATCTTCGTACCTTACCCTTAGTAGTATTAATAATCTTTGCCCATAGGTATATCAATTTGTCTTATATTATGACACAAAATATATGCTGCAATAGCAATCATATCTCAAGAATTTTTTTAATTTCATTGCTCTATCCGTCTAAAAGCCAATAAGCATAATAATAATTATTAAGATAGACAATAGCCCATTGATAATAGCGTTTGCAAAAACTAAACACCTTTCGCTTGCTTAGCGGAAGAGTTAGGCACAGTATTATCGCTTGTTTTATCGCTATCATCAGTAATCTTCCATATCAAACACTTACCTCTTTTATGGCTGTGCGCTAGACAGGCGACAGACATGTTCCATTGCAGCCACTTGATATTCACCATTTTGACATTAAGATGGACCGATGGGATAAGGATAGCTTTCCACCTCCCATAAATTGAAGATCGACGATTGCTTATCTCGCAATAGGTTTGCGACAAACATAATCTCGCGATAGTTGCTTTCAAACGTCAGTTTTGTAATATGTTTTCTATCTAAAATGACGATTGACAGAAACAGTCGCGAGACAAGTTTTAATACAATAATCACCAGGACGAAGTAGCGTTCAAAATGATAGCGCTTACAATTATATTTTATAATCTGTTGGTACATATAATACAGCAGATAACCTAATTTCAGCACGAAAACATTGCAAATACTTTGAGAGAATTAATAAACATTTAAACATTTACTCATGTAGATGTTATGTGGATATTTTTATCCTAACACGCAATTTTTCTTTGTCCTCGCAGACCTAGTTTAGACAAAGAAAATATTTCCGTAATAGCAAATAGAGTAAGTAATTGAGACTAACTGTTAGGTACGATACGATACACAATGTTGCAAGTTAGAACACTTATAGGTACATTTATAGAGAACCTAGATCGATAATATTTATTAAGATGACCATAATTTGATCATAAAATTATGCTTAAAACAGGCATGAAATCAGAAAAAAAAATAATGAATCTGAACAAAAACATTTTCATGTAAAATATTGCCATAACGAGACCTAGTGGCCCGCAATGTAACTGCAATAGGTTTGCATGGTTTTAACAGCTTCTACCTCTACACGCCTCTATTTCATACACTATACACATTAGTCAAAATATTGTAAATGTTTTGGCCTTTATGTTTCTACAATAACCATTATAGAACAGAAAAGTAATGAAAAGTCACTTATTAATTATTTTTCACCTTACACCATCGACACTCATGTGACGGTAGAGAAACCCTTCCAAGTACAAGTGCAAAGGCACCAAGCTTGACTCGTCTTGGCGAAGATACTACCGTAGCCCCAGAAAATTCAGGAATGTGTGTTTCGTCTGGATTTTCAAAATATGAGCCTTTTTTGGTTTGTTCGTTTTAATAACCTGAATATTGAAGTGCCTTTCATGAAATCTACTATAATACGTAGGTACGTCTGAGGATTCCAGCAAATCTCCATTTGCTTTTCCGTGTATCTAAGACGGAAGAGATCCTATCATAGCTAATTATGATTCATGTGGAAATCTTTTCGGATCAACTGATACCATTGCAAGTCGTTTTATCAGATCTCATTAGGTAGGTATAATTTGCGGGAGGAAAAACCATCGACATGACAAGATATAGGTATTTACCTAAGTATTACCTACGGCCTACCACAGTTGGGATGTGTAAAACGTCGCACACGCAGAGATGTGGTTTTACTTTCGAATTTATCTCGCGTGATTCACTGTTATTGTTTTATGAACAATCATAAAGTAACTCTTGCAACATGCTTAATGCGTATAATTATGATTTTTAGTCATCACAATATGATACGTATGACCTTTTAACAATTTCCTGCTTTCTAGGGTTCCGTACCAAAGGGTAATAAATCGGACTCATAACTAAAGCTTCGCCGTCTGTCACCAGGCTGTATCTCTAGAAGTGTGATAGTTAGACAATTTAAATTTTCACATAAATTATGATGTATTTTTGTTGCCGCTATAATAACAAACGAACACTAAAAAATAAAACATAGAATAAATATTTGATGATACAAGAAATGTGATTTTTTGTTTGATTCTGATAACGGAAACAGGTAGACGCTTAAAATATTCACAGAACCTTTAGTTATATGTTTACTTTAAAAATAAATAGTCAAATTAAAATTAAAAAAAAATTACAGGGGCTTTCAGACAACAAACGTGGTGTCTTGCTCATTTTCTAATTTGATGGGCAGGAGTGTTCAGTTTACTTTCAAGCTATTGAGAATGGGTCTTGAATTCTTGATAGTACGTTGAGAATGGATCTTATTATTTTAATTAACAAAGAAACCCACGTAGGTAGGTACTAGGCATGTGATTCTACCTACTTAATGAATCGAATAACGATAACTAAAGGTTTATCAATTAGGACTTAGCATATAATTGCGTACTTAGTTAGGTAGTTACCAAGTTAGATTGTTACTTACTTTTGAAAGAATCAGGTAAAAATCTATACCGGGTGGCGGGTCGTTATCGGATAAAGACGCGAAGTTCTTATAATGATAAATGAAAACTTAGGAATGATCCCATCTTTGGAACACACTTCCTGAAAATATCAGAGAAAACTGCCATTCGGTACACTCATTTAAATACAGAGTGAAGCAGTATTATCTGTCCTTAATATAGAGTATTTTCTTTATTATATTCTTTCATATTTTATGTACTTATATTATGTATATTTTTATTTATTATATTACTATTATATATATTTTATCTACCTATTTATTGTATGATATTTATGTAGTTTATTTTAAATATATTGTTGTATATATTTCTTTTGGTACACATTTTATAGTTCTTGTACCGTGAGACCTATTCCACTTAATAATACGCCTTATTCACAGTCAGGGATGCTGGAAGAAATCTCTCATAGAGATAAGTATTTCCTATGTATACTCGAATTTATCATACTATGTAACACAATTATCTGGTACATGAAAAATAAAATAAATAAATAAAATAAATGATTACATTTAGAAGCTACCACAATTACCTATACTTATAATAAAGATTTATCCTGTTATACCTACCTACCTGTCCTACCTAACTACATCAAATGTTACAACAATCATAATTAAATAGGATTATTACCTATACTTCGTAAATTGATGATGATGATACATATAAAAAAACCATAATAAAATACAATAATGAATAATGATAAAATAATGATGAACGATCTTCTCAAGCCATTACGATTTCATGAATGCGAAACAGACCGGTTGATAACACAACACTCCAGTGCACTGAGTGCTTGTGCACTGGCGCAGAGAGAGACAGCGATATACTACGGTACAAGTGACTACACACTCAACCAACATATCCGGGATCCAACCTTTTGATAGTAACGCACAACGTTGCCGTATTTCATAATTATTATGTGATCAGCACCGCATGCTGCATACCGCAACTTTTGTGCGTTACGATCAAGAGACCAAATGACTGACCTGATGACTATAGGACAACTTGGAAAATATTATACTCTTTCAAATAATACCCAAATTGTTTCAAGTGTCCATATAAAATTTGAAAAGTTCCCTCGACTTCTCCAGGATCCCATCATCAGATCCTGACCAAAAAAAATGGGACCATCTTGGAAGTATATCCTTTCAAACAAAAAAAGAATTTTCCAAATCGGTTTACACGTCTTCGAGTAATCGGTGAACATACATAAAAAAAGATGCCGATGAATTGAGAACCTCCTCCTTTTTTTGAAGTCGGTTAAAAACAATTAAATATAGGACACATCTAGATCATCAGGACACTGTATTTGTGCGTTATTTTCCAGCTACTACCTAGTTACCTAATTATTTCAGAAGGGAAAACCAATACTTGACTTATACCTACCTACATTTTTTCAGCTATTTATATTGTTACCCAAGTTGCAAAGTAAATTGGGACGGAAGTCGCCTTAATATGTAAAGGCTTAAATACTCGTACTGTCATCGATTTCGTTCATTCTCACTATCTCTTTCTAGCATCTCTCGTTCTCTTTCTATCGTAGCGCGCAGTGCAGACATGGGGGTAACTGGTAAGCCTGCGTGGTTAGGGCTGATATGAACAAAATTGTGAATTCAGGACAAAGGAATCATTGAATTAGTCTTTATAATTCTCAGCTGCACACTAAAAACTATTCTTTGTTGGAATCCCAAAAATACGTGAAACGTTCACCTGATGTGAAGTGATATGCCGGCACAAGTAAAATGCAGTGCCATCCTACATCTGCGCATTGCAATATATTCTATCATGCGACGCGCTTAAAGATAATTGCATTCATTTGATTTTGAATTGGATGGACCGTAAGTAGGTATATCAGAAATTCAGGATGGTTCTCTGGTAGCCTTCGAAATTGAATGAATCCTGGAAAATTTCAGTGAATGGATGCACTGTGAATAACAAAGATAGGAGTGGGTACCTAAGATCTGTCCTACATGTTATCTTCATATGTACCTAAAAATAATCTTTTGTGTATTTTGTACGAAGCACGTGTTATTCTGACATTTCCTAAAAACAGGTTTTATATAGGCTATAAATTGGTCTTAGCTTAGATAATTTAAACACGGGGTCTTACCTGCCTATATATATTATGTAAACAGCTGTAGAATTTACGTGTTCTGTGCATATGCTTAGTAATAATATGCATATTTATGAGCTTCAGAGAATACCTACCGACTTTAGGCATAATTTAATCATCTGCCTATTTTAGATGTGTCAGAAAGGTATGATCTGAGTAACTACCTATCCATACACTTCCAAATTAAAACCCCTAAGTGACATAGAGTAGGTACCTACTTACGAACAGAAGCCCATATTATAATATTATGTTGGAGACGAGAAATGGCCATCGAGAACCCAAGGCGTTCGTAACTATTCCATTAATCTGTGTCCAAGTTGCTGAAATGGCGGCCATGCAACGAGAACGCAATGTTAGCGAGCGAAGTATAAGGGCAACATTAAAAAAAAGTCATAGAAAGTTGGCTCCAGGCAACTCATGACCGTGGTGTTTGGGAGAGGCTTTTGTCCAGCAGCGGACCATGCATCAGTCAGATGAGAAACATGACTTTAAAACTTATTTACCCAGTTTTTAGTTAAATAACCCATGATTGGACTGACCTTGAATTTAATACACATTTTGTGTCGGCCTATTGGCCTACAAAAAAAGCCACGCGTTAGTTACTTATCAGTTATCACTTTATCAGTAACACTACTGGCCCATTAAAATACGACATAAATACCTACTGTCACAGATTTTACCTACTTACTGTAGGTACTTACTGATCCGCTACGGTAGCGCAGGATCGTGTGGGCTGGAAATCATTACAGGAGACCTTTGTCCAGCAGTGGACGTCCGTCGGCTGAAACGAACGAACGAACGAACTTACTGATGTACATAAGTACATAAGTAAAGTTAATTAGGTTAGCTACTAGCTAGGTTAACAGAACATTTCATTAGACGTGAGTGCGGGGTTCAAAATTAAAATATTCCCGAGTTCTTCAAGTATTTAACCCCTGTTATTTTTTTAAAGGACCAGTAATTAACAATTATAGTTACTTTTTGTGAATTATATACTATGTCATACCTGTGCCAAAAATAAACAACTAAATGGGGCTTAAAACTTGGTGAACTCCACTAGGGGATATTTAAGATTCTGAAGCCCAAACTCGCGTTTTTATTATGTGGTTCGAACATCGAACCGAATAATTTGTGGTCTAACCTCCATTGAAGTTTCAACAAACGAACAGTTTCGGTGATTGCTTCGCTAATGAATGCTTTATCCCTAAGAAAATCTATCCCTAGGAGGAAAGTGTTGGAAAATTGTGTGTGGTGTTTCATGTGGGTAGTGTTATTGCATATTCTACCATACAGAATATTTTCAAGTGTTAGAAAATTGTGTGTGGTGATTCATGTGGGTAGTGTTCCTGCATAAGTATTGTACCTACCATACAGCCTATTTTCAAGTAGCGGATTACCGCAAAACAAATTGTCCCTGTCATTAGGACTTTCAAAAGAACACAAAACATTTTTCAACGAAAACTGTAACAATTCTGTAATAAATGTGAAGGAAACCATGTTTTAGTGGAGCGGTTTTATAATCCGTGACCAATTGCATCGAAGGTAGTGATTTCTATTGTACCTAAACCTAATACCTATAATAAGTAGGTACCTACTAACAGCGATACAAATCGATTTACTGATTAACAAAATCAACTTGTCGTAAATCATGATATTCTAAAGTACTTACTTTTATTAAAATGTTACAATAAAACTTATTATTAGCTTATTCTAATTACTATACAAATCTTGCCCGCGTGGAATGGTGCCAAGAATACTGGCTGCATTTCCGCGTTGAACAGCTAGGCTGATACGTTGCGCAAAAAAAGTAGCCAGCCCTTCTGTCACCAGTTGAGGCTATTAACCGCGGGGAAAGCTCTCGAAGGAATTTTTTGGCACTATTTCCCTTTATTTCAGTAACAGTGCGTCTTTGCTGGCAGGGTGGTTATTTGCCACGGCCGAAGGGTCCTACCAGATAAGACCAATTTTTTTTTATTTCAAAGTCGCATCGAACCTATGACCTCTCCTGTGTCACTGAGCCAGAGAGGTCGTCAAAATTCACTATCACTATGTATGTTCATTAACTTTTGATTTGTTTATAGTAGATGTAAGTATGTACTTAAGTGATAGGGAAGACTGAAGCCGTGCTTAGTTCACTCCGACCCCGGAGCATCTTCAGGGGATACTGTCTGTATCTAGGTACTAAACAACCCAGACCTTGACATGCCGGGTAATGGATAAATTTGCGCAGTTAAAAAATAGGTCAGGATAAAAATATGATAAAACTCTTGACATTGTTTGTACTTTGTAATCATTGATGTAATGTTCTAGTGCGTAGTTCAACATGATGGTTGAATTGAACAACATGAGAGGAATCGATTAAAGTAGTAGCGATTTTTCACAGGATACATTTTGGTTAGTGTGCTTCTGAACTTCATAATCCTGTGCCTCCTTCACCTTTCTGTCCTAGATCCGCAAGACGCCGAGAGCGGTGGCATTCTTTATGTGGTTGACATCTAGAAAACTCGCACAAAATGTATTTCTTCCGTGTCTATGGTATACAAACCGTTAAGGGTGTGGAACGCCCTTTCAACCTCCATGGTCCCAGCCAAATATGAGTTTGAAACACTGAAAAGGCGTCTTCTATGCAAGTGCGCTTCAACCTAGACCTCATCATTGCTTGCCATCAGGCATAATTGTCGTCAAGCGTGTGTTTGTCTAAGAATGCTCTCAATCAGTGGGCTGATTGATGATTCTATATCGCTAGTTAGCAACTTGCACTGAGTTATTAACTAAGAAAACGGAGGCAAAAATCCAGGTCGGTATGGTATCAACTATCATGTCAACATACTAGGTATACTAGTTGCTAACTTGTGCAAAAATAATACAAAAAATAGGATTTTGGCCACCATTCTCATAGTTAATAACTCAGTGCAAGTTACTAACTAACTAAATTTAGAGCATTCTTCCATAGTTTTAGTTGCTAATTTGTGCAAAAATAATACAAAAGTAGGATTTTTGCCTCCGTTTCTTCGTTAATAACCCAGTGTGAGTTGCTAACTCTATACAGAAACAGCCTACTGAATAAAGTTATCAGTATGAAGTAAGCACTGAAAGTTTGAAACATATCTAGATATCCATATGTATTGCATTGTATAATAGACTAGACGGTCTTAGCTTTAAAACCTATTTTATTTATACAAGACTCTAAATATTGAATTGTAAAGAATTTCCTCAGATTTTCAGAAGATACTTTCTCAGAGATACTTACTTAAGTATCTACAATGAAAGAGGTGACCGCATTAATTATAACAAGCAACTAAAATGACGCTGGCACTTTCTAAACGTTCCTATGTTAATATTTAACAGATACCTATATTTTTAGTGCTATTTTTTAGCGATTTCAGCAAACGTTCCCACAAACGAGCTGGGTAATATTCAACAAGGATACTTCTCCATCTGATACACTGAAATGTTATTTATTTTCTGGATAATTAGGTTCAATATCGTTTGTGTCTGATATTCATTTATATAGGAGTTTCGTAATAAACATTTTGAAACACATTTCGCTGGGACTCTTCAAAGTGGTATTCATATTTCTGAGCATCTGAAACCTAGTTAGGTAATGAAGTTAGAATTAATGTTAAATGACGAATTCAAATGTTGAGCATTTAATAACTTAATATCTGGTTGACCGAGCTTCGCTCGGTAGTTTAACTACTGGATAATAGATGGCAGCAGAAATGCTTCGCTCGGTAGTTTAACTACTGGCTAATAGATGGCAGCAGAAGTCATATTTTTATTATTATTTTTTTGGTAAATTCGACATTTTCTAAAAATTAATCCTAGCTAGATCGATTTATCGCCCCCAAAACCCCCTGTATACTAAATTTTATGAAAATCGTTGAAGCCGTTGCCGAGATCCAGATTATAAAGAAATATATATACAAGAATTGCTCGTTTAAAGGTATAGGATTTTTTATCGCACTTTATGGTTCCGTAGTAAACGCGGAATCCTTGTGGGTTCGCCATATAGTTGTCCGTTTGTCTGTCCGTCTGCGGTTTAGCTCAAAGCCTAGGAACTTAGTACTAGGAATCGGTTATTGACATGGCTTTTAATATTAATCACGCCAACGAAGTGGTGGAATAAAAGTGTGAATATAAATTAATTCATTCGTATATACAGTATTCATTCATTCCTTCATTCATTACTTCGTTCTTTCATTCGTTCATTCATCTAACATTGTATCCAAATTATCTCTATTTCTTGCAATCAGACACGAACAATTTAAAGAGTTTTTATAAATATTACAGGCACTTATTTTAGCGGAGAATTTCCCCAGAACACAATACCTACCTTAATATAATATTATTATAGTAATAAGGTCTCAAATGTCGTATCGATCCACGACAATATTTACTATACACAAACAGCAAGCTAAGTAACCAATCTTCAAAAGTGTGTTGGTAATAGCAAAAAAATAATATTTACTTGCGACATCCTTGACGAAACGAAACAACATTAGTCTGTTTGATGGTAGAGAATTCAATTGAAATATTTATGCAGGCCCCTAATGAGTCAGTGCTTCGCGGTTTTATATATTCCGGGTAGGTATTTGTTACTATGTAGTTAGTGCGTTAGTTAAACAAAGGAGACCTTTGGACACACGTGTAATATCTATCTCTTCGTATAACTGCCTTTCTGAAAAGCAAATTTGACAGCAAATCACGAGGTCCTGGGTTCAACCCCCAGATCGGGCCAGTAAAATATACTCGTAGTATCGGGTTTGGTATCAGAAAATTCTACTACTAACCCAGAGTTTAAACCATTGGCGTTGTTTCATCCACTTGTACAGAAGGCCCTATCCTTTTTTACTATGGTATAAGGTTGTGTTCTCGTAATCATTCTTCAAATATCTCGTAAATCGACGCCATTATCATGGGGTGGATAGGTCTATGGAATATGGAGGGGTTTCCCCTATACAGAGTTTGAGGACCCATTTACCCTAGAGGTCCTGGACTAATTATTGTGAACGAGACTACCCACGTGTTATTAGAACGCGACCGATACAAATTGATGCGTTCAATTGGCGTTCGTTAACATGCTTAACATCAGTTAGCGGCAATCAGTTCAATTGAAACGCAGCTGGACGCGGTACGCTCCTCTTTTCACTTCTCCCGTCTTGGATGGAACAGATAAATAATGTAGGAGGATAAAAAATCCTTTTTCATCGCACCCGCTCGGAAAAGCGATCTTTAATGCCCGAAATGCGGGCGGGAAATGCTTTTTTTTCCCCTAGGCCGCCAAAGCATTTTCATTTCTCCCAAGGGATAGAAAGTAGTATGAAAATCCTAGCTAAAAGCATTGCTAAAGTCAAACTCGTATTACGTGTCTTGTAAATGTCAAATGCCAAAGCTGAAGACATCTTTTTTTTTAATAACACATACGGTCAGTAACGAAGTTCGACCATAGAGTTTGTATAGGTAAATTAGTTTTTTATTTTTACTTTTTCTTAGAATACCAAATAAAATAATAACTCCTATTTCGTATTAATTATAAAAAATAATGTAGGAGGATAAAAAATCCTTTTTTCACGATTTTTTTCTTAGTGAGAAGAAATTCTCAAAATACTGACGATAAAAAAAATAGTACAGTAACAGTTATATCACACGATGGCTGGGTCGTCTCCTCAGAATGAGAGCGGTTCATCCATACTCCATAGCCCACCATGCTGGCCAAGGCGGGCTGGTGAGCTTCACACACATGTGAGAGCAGAGTGGTGAAGTGTCAGGCTTGCATAGGTTGACTCACGGGGTTTTTCTTCACCGCTAAGCTAGTTACATATATTTAGTTTCCTTATATATGAATAACTTCGAAAACAGAAAATTTTGTGCTTACTTGTACCTAAAGCTGAAAACGCAGAACCCAAGTCACCGATATAAAACAGAGGATATGGCCATCCGAAAGTATTACGCACACCTTTTTCAAACAAGCAAACTGTAGCGGTATTTGTCATAATCCTTGGCTGCTAAGCGAAATACATGGTGTCGGTGTCTTTATTGTTGGCGACAAAAAAAAAAATTTTCTCCGCGTTTAGTGTATTTAAATAAAATATCTATTACCCAGGCAAAATGTTCAAAAATCTTTCGTAAAGTTGATTCCAATAAAATTAACATTAGAAATCTCCTTTTTCCTTCTGAAAAAAGGCATAAATTGCATTGGTAATTGGCACTAATAGGAACACATCTGTCGTTGAGTACACGAACAAAGAGATTCATGATAAGGAGGTCGCATACCATATGCGTAAACTAGTTGCATGTCACTGGTTAACTATGTTTGTAGTTGTAAATTTTACATAGTATAAATGCAGATTTACATCTGGACAAGCTTATTCCCTCTTGAAATTTAAAGTAAAAGGTTATGGGTTTAAGAGCTTCGTCCATAGAGAAAGAAAGAAAGTTATAATAAAGTTCCTTCGAAACATAAGGTTTAAGAGCTTCGTCCATAGAGAAAGAAAGAAAGTGAAACAGTGGGCATAAATAAAATGCAATATGGCGATATCACACGGATTATTTATTGCGAATTCAAATTACAAGTAACAGCGTTATATTAATTATTAGTACACTTTACACCACTTAACTAAAAAAGATTATAATAAAGTTCCTTCGAAACATTTCCCTACCCTCATCTGGTGTCAGACTTAGAAGGGTTGGCTCATTTTTTGCTCAGCGCGGAAATGCAGCTATTCTTGGCACCATCCCATGTACAGTACAGTAATAGAATAAGTTTTACTGTAACATTTGAAATTAAAAAAAATATAATTAAGTACTTAGTACTAATTTAAAGTTATAGCTCCCTTTACCTAAAGTCTAGAGTACTGCCAAACTATCGCCTCTTTAGACTCAATATTGATTGACGACACACATTATTTCCGGGCGATGGATACCATCCGGGCGCGAAAATTCAAATTTTATTTAGTTTTTCGCTCATAGTGGGTTAATTATACATCGAAGGCTAATGGCAATGAGTTTTGCGGGCACAACGTTTATGCATCTACATGTTTTTAATTAAAATTCTGCTCAACAATACTCATTTACTTCATATTGGTTCCCGATAGCTCGAAATCTGGGAAACTGCAAAAAATTATCTTTTGGGAACCAATATGAGATGAGTGGGAACTTTCGAGCAAAGTTTTTATTAAAAACATGTAGATGCATAAAAAGTAGGCCCGCAAAATGCATTGCCATAAATCTACAATGTGTAGTTAGTCTAATATTTGCGAAAAACGAAATAAAATTTGAATTTCGCGGGCTGGTAGGGCCGCAACACCTTAAGTTCTAAGTATAGTAGCCCTACAACAGCTGCATAGATATTGTTTCCATTATGCCACGCCGTTAGCGTAACAAGGCAACGGATTTGTCTAAAAAATGGTCTAACATGGCCAGAAAAACCCGTTGAAAATTTATTTAAAAAAAAAACGAAAAAATTTCTCTTATTAAACGTCTTCACTTCGTAAGCTTCATCGGTTTTGTTCAACAAAGTATATATGCCTTTACAATTATACACTTTGTTGACAGCGTTTTCTGATAGCTCCTGCTGTCGGGAGGAATCAGGAAACGTAATAAGTGTGAAGAAAAAAGTTTGAGAAAGATTAGTGGCTTCGGTTCGGTCCTATAGTCATTGTTATACCTACCTAGAGATTATCCTAAGCAAAATAATGTACCAATACGTAATTTTAGTGTTAATTATAAAATTGTAGAAGACTACTTACCTGAATTATTTTCGTAATAATAACATGTATTGCTTTACATTAATTAAAGTACCTACCATATTTTTAAGAATGAAGGATTTTTTTCATTTGGTCTACTAACCATGGCTAGTATTTGACGTTCCATTTACTTACCCAGCACGACTAAACTGACGGTCAAGTAGTCCGATACCTATTATGAACAATGGAAACTGTTTCATACTTAATAACACGCGCGTGCACTTAGTTTGCAGTTAACTCTGTCGTATTCATAATTACGTTAGTGCATTGATTCTTAAGATAGAAAAGTGTTATCTTTTACATTATTTTTATATTGATGAAATCTTTTATAAGATACTAGATTAAAGGCTCAATTACAAAGTAACGCATTCGTAGACATGGTTAAAAGTAAATAAATAAATTATAATTAATGTGTAGGTGTTTTGCGTCAAATGATTTAATAGTCAAAATGTCCAAAATTATTATACGAGTAAAAATGCCTATCATAGGTTAAAAAAATTCTTTTTATTAATGTTTTTATACAACAACGTATTTTCTTCAGCGCGTCGTATTTTAATATAAGAATAATTTTATTATGCTTAAAGCAAAAAATATTAATTTTATCTACACAATGGTGTACAGAAAAACTTCCATAACATTATTAGATAGAGACGCCCCCCCTTCCAGTGCAGATGCACCTAATCTGCACTTAGATACCACTTAGATACTTACACGTTTACAAAGTTAAACTTACAGATAGGTACAAAAAATATTCGTCAAATCCCTACTTCCCTACTTCCCTACTAATATATAAATGTGAAAGTGAGTTTGTTGGTTTGTTTGTCCGTCAATCACGCCGCAGCCACGCAACGGATCGACCTGATTTTTTGCACAGATATAGTTCAAGACCCGGAGAGTGACATAGGCTACCTTTTATCCCGGAAAAATAAACCTATTCCTGTGGGATTGCATTAGAAGTGTATATTCTCACTGTTTCACAACATACGTATACGTAACTTTACTCACAATATATGTTGAACTCTAGACTCCATACACTCGAAACCGTCAATAGGTCATAAATACTTTAGACTCAATAGTCAGTTCATACCACTAAAACCCGGAATAAGTAGGTCATAAATACTCTAGACTTCATATTGAAACTGAAAACTGTAAATCCCTACTAATATATAAATGTGAAAGTGAGTTTGTTGGTTTGTTTGTGCGTCAATCACTGAAACCCGTAATAGTAAACTGTATCGACACTGAAAACTGTAAATAGGTCATAAAAATAAGTTCTCATCAATACTCAGCCTGACTGAATGTTTATGGACTATTTCGACAGAATTTACTCAGTTCTTACAGTGGCACAATAAAAACAGCAAGTCTTCTGTAAAATACCACTCCTTTAGAATATGCGCTCAGTTTGCTTGCCACATAATATTTAATTATGTTACAAATTGACAGGATCTAACACAATTCGAACATCTGTCGCCAAAGACTTCTATGTAGGATACATAGAATACATAGAAGTCATTGTCTGTCGCTTTTAATCCAGAGTAGTTTAATTCTTGAATATTTAACTTTTTCTTAAATGACGCGGGCGAAGCCGCGGGTAAATACTAGTAACATAATAATCATAGTTTTTAATAAAAATATGTACCTGCCCACTTATTTAGTACTACTAATTCAGTTTGGTTTTTAGAGTTCCGTACCCAAAGGGTAAAAACGGTACCCTATTACTAAGACTTTGCTGTCCGTCCGCCTGTCACTAGGCTGTATGTCTCAAACCTTGATAGCTTAGTAGACACTTGTTATTTTCTCAGATGATGTAAGTATTTCTGTTGCCGCTATAACAACAAATACTAAAAATTAAAAAAATAAATACATATTTATGGTGACTCCCATAAAACAAACGTGTTTTTTTGCTTGTTTTTGCTCTATACTAATAACGGCAATCGCTATAGACGCTTAAAATATTCTCAGAATATTTTGTTAGTTTCATTAAAACGAAAATACAATTGCTTACTGACGTAAAAGTCATTATGTTTTGTAAAAAAAGTCGCTTCTATTCCATTCTGCAGTGGTGTAAATTGACCCCTAACATACCCTGCAATGAGGACGACACTCATACGAGGAAATTCGTTTTTTTTTTTTTAATAAATATAAATGTATAAATATATTAGAGGACAACGTCACATACATTGCTCCGATCCCAAAGTAAGTAGCTTAAGCACTTGTGTAATGGAAATCAGAAACAACGAAGGTACCACAACACCCAGACCCGAGACAATGTAGAAAAGTTATTTTTCTACATTGCCCCGACCGGGGATCGAACCCGGAACCTCAGAGATGGCGGCGCCTTGAAAACCGGCACACTAAACACTCAACCACGGAGGTCGTCGTTCGTTCGTTTGCATTCGGAGCACTCAAAACGCACTCAGTCCTTTGTTACGAGTAGGTTTCACATTGTTTCAATTAACATTGGCGCTGTTGTGTTCAATGAAATGTTTTTTAAACCCCTTTGTTCTTCCATACGTGAAATGTTTTGATTTAAGTCTGTGTTTTACAAACTCTAGATCTCAGTAGAGATGACTCTTAAATCCGATTTATTCGCAAGTGTTTTCCATTTCCCTTGTCCCCAATTATAATAGGTTTATTAAGTAATCTAGCTAGCGTGATTTCAAAAATTTGCAATTATTTTATTTCAAACGTGAAAGTTTTTGTTACTCCTTCACGCTTTAATAACTGCGAATTGCGATCCTATACCGATTTAAAAATACAAAGCAATAAAATTAAAAATGAGTCATTTTTTTGTTATTTTACAATTACATCCTAATAGTAGTACGTAGGCGAATGGTTAAAGTTCATTGTTCAAGGGTAAGCAGCGTATCTATACGATATGTAAATGGTAGGTACCTATCCTATATAGGACAATTTTGATAACAGTGTACTCATATGTGACATGATTTTGATAAACTTGCCTACTAATTTTATAAAGTTTTACATGTTTGATTTTTTCAAAGTGGCAACCCTAATAAATAAAAATAAGGGTTCCATTTTTACCAAATTGATATGGAACCCTAAAAAGGTCAAGTGCGTAGGTCTCCATACCTAAGGATTCCGTAGCACTGAACCATTCAAATTTTTTACTTAAATATTATTAGCGGGCCATTGTAAGAATTAGGTAGGTACCTGCCTACCTAACAATCCTATGAAAATCCTCTAAGAATAAAAACTTAAAAATAGTTTTAAATGGTAGATATAACTAAAAATTCACTGCTTTCGGATTTTTCCTTGAAATGATGAAACGTTGCTTGTTTCACAATATAATACCTAATAATAATTATTCTAGGTTTGGTTTGGTACACTTTTAGTTTACAAGCCCCAAAAAACGACAAATAGCTCTTGATGTTTTTTTTTTTCAAGGAAATGTAAATAATTACAGAGAAAAATGTCGTACTCGTAAGTGGCGGACAACGGACGTTACACTGAGTGATACCTGTCCTATAAAGGCACCGTTTTCCTCATTATTTAGTCAGCTAAAGATATAAGGTCAAAAATAATAACGTAGTCTTTGATTTTAGATTACACAGCCTTTTAAAGCACATATCTGTTTGGATTCTGTTATCATTTAATATATTAATATCTGGGTGACCGAGCTTCGCTCGGTGGCCAATAGATGGCAGTAGTAGTCATATTTTTATTTTTTTGGTAAATTCGACATTTTCTAAAAATGAATCCTAGCTAGATCGATTTATCGCCCCCAAAACCCCCTGTATTCTAAATTTTATGAAAATCGTTTGAGCCGTTTCCGAGATCCAGATTATATAGAAATATATATACATACAAGAATTGCTCGTTTAAAGTTATAGGATAATGGAGTCAAGTATGTACCACCCTTATTCCAAAATAGCATAACATAGGTAGTTATGTAGTACCTACGAACCTACTTGAATCGGTTTTCATTCAGTAAACATACAATTACGTTCTACGTCATTATGACGTCATTGGTTGACGTACTACTGTTACTCTAATATTAACAGCAAACATGTTTTGTAGTAGGTATTTGTAAATATGAAATTTTATCTTTATTACTGTAATGTGTCAGTAGGTCCAATATCATACTCGCAGATACATATTTACAAGCAAATAAATATTTTTGCAATAACAGCTGATACTGGTGATGACAGAAGTTTCTGCAATCTTTTGCTATTGTTTATATGTACATAATACCTACGTCCTATTTGATATAGAAATTTTATACTTAAGTGACTACAATAATAACTAGTAGGTAGATACTTACCTATTAGGACACTATCTAGGAATGCTAAGCGAAATAATTAGGTACCTACTTACCTAATTAACGATATTTTTTTCCAAATCAGTAAGTAAGTATTCGTTTTTGAGGCGTTTTTGACCTATAAGTTAACCGCGGTAATTGTGCGGTATTTGTTGGGTTTTTGTGCCTACTGCCTATCGTCAGCAGAGGTTTTTAATTTTAAGGAAAAGCTGTCGATGTGGTGGTCAAGACTTAGATACTTACTATTAGCAGTTAGCACTAGGTTTAATACGTACCTAAACCTAATCAATAAATAGGTAATTGATTCTAATCCAGCAACTTACGTACGTACGTATAGACTGATGCACTTAGCAACTAAATAAAGTGCCTACTATGGTACATGCAGTACTTTACGGTATCAAATGCCACCAGCATTGAACGGTGAACCAGGTGAATCAGGAATCGTGGTCCTTGGTTCCGTGCCCTCGCTGTCGCAATACGCAAGTACACTTGCACTGAGAACGCACCGAAATCGACCCCTCGCGGTGCGATGACGGCGGTAGTCGGTACGCACTGTAGCCCATGGCCCAATACACACGCATACGCGATCTTTAACAATGAACAATCAATGTCGGTAAATCCCTGCAGAAAGTTCCTAATCACCCGAGAGATATAATAGTGCGCGAACGCCGGTGCACTCTTTATTCCTCATTTTCCTAGTACGGTGCGGAACCGACAGCTTAACGTGTTCTCCAATTCACGAGATCTCTATATTAAAAATCCATGGAGGAGCATTTTAAAACGGATACATTCTTATAGGTTTAAAGACATTATTGTTGAGTTCTTAGGCAGAACTCTTCAGAAGTTCTTAAACATTAATCTGAATTTCATCGCGGAGGGATGTGACTCGTGTAGCTCAGTGGTAAGAGCACACAGCTGCGATAGCTGGGAGACACGGTTTCAAATCCCACCGCGAGTGAAATTTTGATTCGTATTAAAATGTATATAGGACTTAGTGTGTAAACAGTACCTAATTAAAAACATGATTCAATAATATGATGAGGATCTAGATGTTTTCAAGTGTCTGGGTATTTTGCAAAAAATAACAATTTATGTAGAATAATTTATGTAGGTATATATTAGTTATACCATACCACTAACACAAGCTACATCGCTCACTTTAGGGCTAAATTGCGATAAGTAATAAGATATTTATTTATTTTACTTCGACAAATGTTCTATAAATACAACTTCTGACGTCATACCGAACCATGAACCACCACCACTCAGAGGTATAAGGGCATGTCTTGGCCTCTGGGATATAAAAAGGGGTTGCTGAATGCTGATGATGATTCGTAAGTCACCGAATAACGGATTTAAATTAGAATTTGGAATTGCCTAATTCATCTCATGTCTTGAGTTCATAATCAATTCGCTATAAGCTCACATCACACGCTTATTACAAACCAGTGACTCAGCCGCCGGCATTGTGGAGTAGAGACTAGAGAGCAAGTATATTATGTATTATCTATGCTAGAGAGCGCGATTTGTGAAACACATCCGCTATGTTATGACGCGTCACGCGGCCGCTTTCCGTCATCATCTCAGATCAATTTGTGTGATCTGTGGTCATCGTCATCGATTTTGTTTGTTCCTATTAGTACTTCTACTCCTTGTACTACGATCAGAAGAAAGCCCATGGTGTTTTATTCGTTAGTTTAAACAAAACCGTTAATTAAATAGAATTTTGATTACTAAATAAATACTAAGATTTAAAAAAAAAGGAAGTTCTCAGAGCATTATAATTACAAAAAAAACCGGCCAAGTGCGAGTCGGACTCGCGCACCGAGAGTTCCATACTATCAAAGAAGTAAAACGTAAAGAATCACCTTTGTCCCTTGAATTTACGAGTAGGTATAATTTACAAGTAGGTACATTTGTTATTTTGTTGGCGAACCGCAAATCTAACTTTGTTTTTAGAGGTTTATTGTTAATATCACAAAAAGTATATTAGTTAGCGAGTTGATTTTATTTTTCCTGTAAAATATACGTTAACTTCTATTGATCATAATTATTTCACTTTCTTTTTGGTAAACTTCGGAGATAAGGGGGAACGGTATTTTTTTCGACAGTTGCCCAATAAATCAAAAACTATCAGGCATAAAAATAAATTAAAATTGGTTTTAGAATACACAAATGACGCCCTTTCATAATATGATACCCCAATCAATATTGATTATTGTTATCTCATTTTGAAATTTCGAAGGCCCGGTTTTCCCCCCTTTTAAATAAAAATAAACTTATAACATTTGAGTACCTAATAACATTTTAACTAATAAGATTTATAATCAATAAACTACAAAATAATAACATTTCGACAAAGCATTTCGATTATTAATTTTTAAATTTTGCCGCGTTTTCATTATGGGAACGTTCAATTTAGTACGACTAGTAAGAAGGTAAAAAATAGGAAACACATGAAATGTTTATCTTTGTTATAAATAATTTTATAAAGAATTTTAACAGTCATTATAAAAATTAAATTTGCTTTTAAATGTTAGCAAGAATAATTATTATTCTGTACTAAATAGCTGTCTTTGTAAACGCTTCACAAAATACTTTTGTGGAAGAATGATGGTTGGTACCCTTGTTTAAGAGTTGCTAGTAATAAAATATTTCCAAAACTGTGGGCAGATATAAACTGCTGATGAAAACTAGTTTCAATTTAATATATTAAAATGATATCTCCAACTCCCAACATTTATTTAATTAATTTAAAACATGAATCTTCAGTTAAACTGGTAACAAATTTATAGCGTTTTAAGATCGATTTAATGGTTTCTTGGACAAGATATTTATAACGTTGGTTACAAAATTAGTTACTTTGACTTTTATTTATGTATTTAAATAAAATGTATAGTGGATTATTGAACTTTTACTTTTATATTTTCTTTTTATACAAAACGAAAATTTTGTTATTATTGAAATGATTTATCAATTTTTTAAGGCGACTTAAATCAGGCATGCGGCAACATTTTAAAAAAAGAAAGTGAGTGAAAGAAATGAATTTACGAGAATAGGTCGCAGGTCGCATAGATTTTTGGTTGATTTCCTTTTCACTTTACGTTAATATTTTCCATTATATCTAATAAACTAACGTTTATTTGTGTTCCCGCTTACGTTTTGATTCATCGGACTTGGTACCCTACCGCCTGAAACGGGATAAGTACGAGAGTGAACAGCATCTTATTGATTTTCTTTCCTTGCATATGCTTTCAACCAACGCGAGCTGAAGTTCGTATTACGTGTGACGGGTCTATGATCCCAATAAAGATTTAACAGTTTTGATATTCAAAAGTTAACTTCAGTGAAATTTTCCCGCAATCGGTGAAAACCTTTCGCGTAAAGATGATGGCCAATTCGCTCGATACCGTAAACGCAAATCAGCCTACGCAAAATGGTAGTAAGGTTCAACCATGCAACAATGAATCTAAGACTAATCTAATAGTCAACTACTTGCCTCAAACGATGACCCAGGAGGAGATACGATCGTTATTTTCCAGCGTGGGTGAGGTCGAGAGTTGCAAGTTAATAAGGGATAAGGTGACCGTGTTTCCGGACCACATCCTCAACGGCCAGAGCTTAGGGTATGCGTTCGTGAACTACCACAAGCCGGAGGACGCCGAGAAGGCGGTCAACACGCTGAACGGCCTGCGACTACAGAATAAAATCATCAAAGTTTCGTACGCCCGTCCCAGCTCCGACGCGATCAAGGGCGCAAACCTCTACGTCTCCGGCCTCCCGAAGCACATGACGCAGCAAGATCTGGAGAAGCTCTTCAGCCCGTACGGCTCGATAATCAGCTCGCGCATCCTGCACGAGAACATGAACGTTGGACACCTCCTGCCGGGCGGCGTGGAGGAACAGGGCCTCCAGGGTCCTTCTCGAGGAGTCGCTTTCATCCGGTACGACCAGAGGATTGAGGCGGAGACGGCGATACGTGAGTTGAACGGTACAATACCTCCGGGTGGCACAGGTCCTATGACGGTAAAGTGTGCCAACAACCCCAGCAACCAGAGCAAAGCACTGCCCTCGCTAGCGACATACTTGGCAGCTCCACCTACAGTGCGCCGCTTCCTAGGCCCTGCTGGTAAGGCACTGCTTGCTATTAACAAAGGTCTCCAACGATACTCGCCCTTGGCCGATCCCATGGTGCAAGGTGCAGCCCTGGGAGGCTCCGGTTGGTGCATCTTTGTTTACAATATCGGAGCCGACACTGAGGAGAGTGTGCTGTGGCAGCTGTTTGGCCCGTTCGGAGCCGTCCAGAGTGTTAAAATCATAAGAGATCCCACCACCAACAAGTGCAAAGGCTATGGTTTTGTTACAATGACAAACTATGACGAGGCTGTGGTTGCCATTCAGTCGTTGAATGGCTACCAGCTCAACGGACAAGTGCTGCAGGTCAGCTTCAAAACCAATAAGAGTAAATCCTAAACTCATCAAACTCTAGTCAATAAATTGTAGTTAATGCAAAATGTTGATCACTACTCAGTCATGGTTTGTCATCATACAGAACAATCGTAGCATTGATAGGTTATCGTGATACAGATCATGACTTCACACCAATTTTTACCCAGTGTTCATAATAAAAGTACAAACCATCACATCACAGACAAATTGACATCACAAAAATCCAATCACATATAAAAATTAAGTTGTACTTAGTTCACAATAATTAATTTCTCATCCATTAAAGTATTTGTACTCAGACAATTTGACTGTAAGTCCTTGTCTTGAAATGAGTGAATTTAATAAGTTTGTACAAATTATATAAAACAGTAATTTTGAACAGGTGTACTTGTGTACCAGCATTTATAATAACATAAAAAAGGTGTTGATGTTAGTCCAATACTAATAAAATCCATGTTATTGTCCTGTAAAATAATTATAAGTAAAAATATTAAATAGATTAAAGGTAAGATCATATTTTGTACTAATCATATCTGTTTGGTACAGATGACTTAGGAATCCAGATAATAAAAATAATAATTAAAGCATTCAATGATAATTAATTAATCTAAAATACCAACTATGTGTAATCCAGGATTAATAGCAAAGTTAAAAATCTAATTTGTAATTTTAATGTTTACAGTTTGTAAGCATCCATTTTATATTGCAACAAATCATTTCTCTATTACTGTTTATTTTTACTTGCATACAGAAAAGATTAAGTGAGTTTAAATTACTATACTATGCCAATCATGTATTCATTGATAAAAAAAAATGAAGTATATCTTTTGTCTCTTGTAGCCAAACAAAATAATATGAAAAAACTATCTGTTATTGTTTAAAAACTTGGCCCAATACAATACCGATGATAGATCATTGTTAACAAGAATATATTCTATTTATTTTTACAACAATTACTTACTATGAATTTCAGTGCAATATTAAAATTTTACTTTAAGTAAAAAATATGAAAAATATATTTTAAAACCCAGTGCAATTAAATACATACATCTATTTATTCATGAAAAATATTAACACAGCAATAAAAAATAGTATATAAAAATATATTTAATTAATATACACACCTTATGTGTTTGTAGCCTACCAAAGATGTCGAAAATGTGACTGATTTACTTAATCACTAGTAAAACAAATCATGATAATTAATACTTAACTTCCATAGAAACTACATAATTAAAAATACAATAAGGATCTATCATTATGTACAACTTTTAATGATAAAATCGGGAGCTTGACTCATGCACAAAATCATATAATTAAGGTTTACGAAAATTGTTTATCTTAGAGCCATGTATGATGTAATGTATTCTATGTAATTGACTTAAATTTTTTGTACAAAATTATTCAACTATGATTAGAATAATATTAGAATATACAACTCAACCATCAGAAATCACGAACATAAACCTTATACAAAAAATTAAAAAAAAAGTGTTAAAACATCATGTATTTTTCGCAACTACAGTGTCACTGCAGTTTACTGAGCTTTTTTTTTTAATTTTTTGTAGTAAGGCTAAATATGTTTAAGGACTAAGACAAAAAATCGAATATAACAACTTTTTATGAGAAATTAAGGTAAACTCTATTTGAGTTTACATTTAAATGTGTAAGTTTACATATGGGGTTAAAATATTTGGAGGAAGTCATCTCAAATTGCTTCAAGCAATATCTGGTTATCCTTTATAATTGGGTAGACTTATAATGTATTTATGCACATCCTCTGAAACTTTCGATATAGCTTTGATGCAGAGCATAAAAAAATTGGCAAATGACTGATAACATTTTGCAAAATTGACATGCAAAATATGTAATATTTAACAATTTGACTTTAAATGATATTTGTCTCTCTAATTCATTTTGATTGTATAATCACTATTTATTACTACATTTAAGTAATGTATAATTCATAATTATTTATTATCGTATTAGTGAATAGTAAACTATTATAGATTTCTTTTGATGTTATAATAATTAATAATATATTGTATTAGTGTAAGTTCGAAATTAGTTCGGTATACATTAATCTGAATCTGTAACATAATGGTTATAACTTTTCACAGAATTAATTCCTTTCAGCGTTTCTCAGCTGTATAAACCACTACTAACTAATCACATTTAGTAGTTTGTCTTTTTGTCTACAATCTACATAGCTAAAATATTTCTAGATAAATGATAAATAAGCATATCATTGAAAAGAAATTTTGCCGTCTACAACTCTCATAATAAATGAATGGGGCTTTTATTGCATTTCATATTAAGTATTTTGATTTCTAAATGTTAGCATCCACACATCAGTCATATTGCTTGTTTAGTTTTTTCACGAATCATGCTGGAAATGATTTTCTGATTCACAATTTCAATAATTGTGAATGTATTTTGCAATGTGAAAAACTGAAACAATATAAGTGATGTGTGAAGATTATACTGATAAGTACTGATAAGTATACATTTTTCATTAAGATAAAATAATAATAATTATTTATTTAAAGTACTTAACTTCATTGAACTAGTCAGTTATAATTTGCGCAACGTTAAATCTTTAAGTACCTTAAGTATTTAATAAAATTAAAAGGAACTGTGTAATTTAAATGTAGTGTAGGATTTGGTTTAAAATTATGTTGGTGTGGTGTTATAACGTAAGTTAAAAAAATCTATGAAGCACACAGAAAATAACCGTAACATGGTGTGTACACTGTACATACAACATAACTAGTCACAGGCTATACATATATATATTGTGTCATAAACATATATGTATCTCACAATAGTATTATATGCTCATAGTATTTTGGGCGGTAGTTGAATTAAATAAAATTACATGTATTCCTTTTTGATAATAAAACAATGTCAAAATGCCACAACTAACCTGATGAAACCTACAATGTGCATGTACATTTGCTATCATATGCATACTTGAGAAGTGAGATTAAATTTGCAATATTATTTACTTATGTCGTAACAGCTATAGATATTACCTTTTATGTATCTCCAAATTGACGACGGGACTCTAGAGATCAGAACTTTATCTACTTTTACAAATCCCTGATTTATTTTGGACTAAGCATGTCTTGTATGTACAAGACCTTACCAATCTACATACATTTTTGTTATTATAAATATTATGTATCTAATTTTGAGTCAATGTTTGAAAGAAAATCAAAAGAACATTGATATATCATGTAGTTTTTGTTTTCGAAGGGAAATAACACAAATTATGCAATTATGAATTATTTAAAATATAAATGCATCGCCCAAAATATTTTGAGCAACGAATTAAAAATAGAATTAGTGTTGTGTTGTCCCTGACTTGAAAACTGAATTCTTAAAAGTTGCAATGAATGATCAAGCAGTTACAGTTCACGCCAATGATTTTGCAGTCATCGAAATACTTTCTAAAATAGCGGCCATTTCTGTAAAAGTGGTGGCCACAAGTATGGATATGGCCACAATTTTACAAACGGCGGTCGCATGGCATATACACACCTGTCCCATTAGCCTATTGTTTTGTTCTTAGTTTTTTGTGCTATTTATTTATGTTTAGTATAATATCAGTTTACGACTAACATTGTTCAATTTAAGTGTTTATTTATCTCTAACATTTATGTAATAGCTTTTGTTTAATTTTTTTCTGGGCAGGTTTGGGTATCGTAAGGTTTGGCCTAGGACGTAGGTAGAATTGTAAGACAGAGTACAAAAATCGCCGATAAAAAGTTTTGGATGTTTGGCTTACATACATTAATCTTGAAAATGTCAACGAATGTAATCTGAGTAGGGCATAATTGATATAGACATTAAATATCGACATTAGCAATAATGTACAAAAAAATATTCTTTTATTTCGAACCTCAACCACATTTTGATATTCTAGAGGTACCTATAAAAAAGTGTTAGATTGTTACTGCTAAAAGTCTGGACGGTTATCCATGACTTGATAACCGTCCGGACTCCGTAACCTTGGAGTAACTCCGGACTCCGGAGTCCAGATTAAGCAGTTACTCTCCGTTTGTACGTCGAAAGCTGTACGCACAAACTAGATTTTTGTGCTTAAATTAATAAATGAATTTTAAGCCATGCCATCGCTTTACATAAAGGTAAGTAGCTAAAGAAATATAACGGAAGCAGCAAAGACTCGTGGCCCGCCATGTGGCTGCGCAAGAATTAGAAAGCTCAAAGCGCTTGACATAATATGTTGAGTGCGGAAGCCTAACACTGGGCGAAGTGGGCAATCCGGAATTTTCAGCCACAATGGTAGGTATACCTACTTAATTGGTACCTATGTTTTCCGGCAGGTTCCGGATTTATAATACCATACAGTAAAAGCTATTGACTACGTGAACCTATGTCCTAAAATAGTCTTGATAATTTTATCGATCGATTTTACGACTTCATTCTTAACTTCGCAATAGGGTCGCTCCCTATGTTAGCGCGTGAAGTGTTCTAAATCACGAGAACTTCGTGATTTTGATCGTTGATTTGTGTTGGGGTTACCGAACTTCGATTTATGAAAAAAGACAGGTAATTATCTATCTAGTCCTAGGTAGACCGAGTCGACGGCCTGAAATCTAAAGGCTTATGAGAAAAGGAAATCACTTCAGTAAGCTCGCTTACTAGACAGCAGATGTCACATATTATTTTAATGATAGTAGGTAGGTTTTAGTTACTTAATCTAAAGTTTAAAATTAGAATTAATGTTAACGAATTGGATTTAGGTAGTAGGTAGCTAAACACCTTACATAATTTAATAGAAAATTGGTTTTGTATATTCCGTGGGTCATTTTAACAAGGGAACAGTGTCGCGAAGGGTGAATATAGCCATGTCACCCCAATTTGAGTTCAATGAACTCGTTCTACGTTGTCGTAGATAGAGGGCTGTCCATTGTCCAATTTTTAGCTTTAGGAGTTTTTGAGTCGCCCTTGCATCTCTGGAATGGAAAGTAGGTCAGAGGTTTGCATAGGTACACAACTGACCAGTGATCGTACAGGGTAGGTATCTACTTACATACCTATTATTATATTTTACGTTTTATAGGGATTTGTACATGGATACAAAAATGGATCCCGGATCATTGTTGTTCGCCGGTACTTTTTCTTGAACTATAAAAAGTTCGGACTATCACATCAGTTTTTAAAAACCTGTCGCTATCATCTATTGCACAAACACATTTTATCCTTCGAAGATTTGCTATGAAATTAATTTTAGGTAGGTTCTAAGTATGTACCTATAGGATAAAGCAGCAATGAAGTAGGGAGCATACCTACCTAATGGCTAATGAATAATACATACTTATTTTGAAATGTATTATTGTGAAAGCCATGGATTTAGATGTAAGCGTTTTATTGATGTTTTACAAGAGCTTTACGTTAGGCCTATGTGAAATAAAGATATTTTGAAGTGTAGCAGATGCGCTCCAACTCGGGTTTGAGTGCATTTTGCTATAGCATACGCCTCCTCAGCTTGTTTCTTCTGGGTTCTCCTGTGGTTCTTCTTTAGTCTTAGCTTCATTCTCGATTTTTTTGTTTTTCTCAAGAACATAGTCAACAAAAAATGCTAGGAAACCCATGCTTTAGGAAGCCAATGTGAAACTTGAACAAAGACAAAAGAACGTATAGGTACCTACCTACTCTATGTTTGATTAGGCTTTGTACAATGTCAGTTTCAGCCAAAGACAAGGTTTCAGCCTATAAATATGGTTTCAGCCATGTTCGGTGTTTTTAGCTTTCATGATCATCGCTGTCGCCTGTCATCTTGCTTTCATCAGTCAGCATCAAACAGCATCAGTCACACTCCTAGAGAAACTAACAGAACATGCTAATCACAGAACACTGATGCTAATAGTGTTATGTGTGATCATATGATTACGAAGCGTATTTCGTCATTCAAAGAGGTAAGATTGGATTACATACATTGATACATGTTAGGTACATGCTTAGTATATTGTCTCCATGTAACATACCTACTCTTTGTTACTGTCATGAGTTCATGGTATATTCCTTGGTTACCTACGTTTTGATGGTTAGCACAGACCAGGAACCGAAGAAGGCGATGGGTACCATCCGGGCGCGAAAATTCAAATTTTATTTCGTTTTTCGCTCATAGTGGGCTAATTATACATCAAAGGCTAATGGCAATGAGTTTTGCAGGCACAACATTTATGCTACATGTTTTTAATAAAAACTCTGCTCAACAATACTCATTTACTTCATATTGGTTCCCGATAACTTGAAATCTTGGCAACTGCAAAAAATTATCTTTCGGGAACCAATATGAGATGAGTGGGAACTATCGAACAAAGTTTATATTAAAAACATGTAGGTGCATAAAAAGTAGGCCCGCAAAATGCATTGCCATAAATCTTTAATGTATAGTTAGTCTAATTTTTGCGAAAAACTAAATAAAATTTGAATTTCGCGGGCTGGTAGGGCTGCAACACCGTTGTATAGACCATTGATCTATAATATTTAGACTACCTCCTAACCTTTCATTACATTATAAACCAGAGACCACAAAACTAGAGATTATAAACGGTAGTCAAGGATTACAAAGAACATTTTAGGGTACAGTGCGACAAGGCTATTTTGGCGCGTGGCCAAAGTCTGAACTAACGCCGCTATCTTGTGCTACTGTTTGATAGTTCGCTCTGTCAGTACCTATATCACTATTGTTTGTTATGTTGTTTTTGCTTACTATTAACTATTTTAAACTAAAATTGAAGTAAAATTGAGGAGATTTTATTTTATGGCTGCCTTTGTTTTGCAACAGCGCCCTCCTTCAAGTGCCAAGAGAGCCTTGTCGGACTGTATTTAGAGAATTAGATAAGTAGGTAGCTGTGATAGGTAATATATGTATTAATTTGTAGGTACTCCTACGTCTATAAATGAATTTGTCATTTTTTTATGTACTGCAGGGCGATCGGCTAAAAATGTATCAATCATTAAAGAACAGTATCAATAAGAAGGAAAAATTAACGGCAATAACTCACGTACTATTTAGGTCAGGATCGCCCGACCAGTTTCGAACCCATTAGGGGTCCTTCCTCAGGGGCATTCGACGCGCGCGACGCCCGTCTTATATGGCGGGGCGGCCGGACCGACGCGCTGCGCGCATAGCGCGCTGTGAAGGAGGGGGCTGCGGCACGGGGGGAGGTGGCACCCCCCCGCCTCCGACTCCTGAGACTCTTGAGAGTTTCCTATGTGTGTTCCTATGTGCACGCACGTCGAGCACGTGAGTTATTGCCTTTAATTTTTCCTTCTTATAATGTCCACTCACGGAAGTCTTAATTCTAATATAACAGTATCAATGTCAAAACGTGATATTCAAGCGTTGTGATTCGTCAATACCTGTGTTTTGACATTGATACAGTTATTTAATGATTGATACATTTTTAAAGGCCCTACTCAAAGCAATGCCTGCAGTGCCTGCTTGCAGTTACTGCCGCAGAGAATGTTGCTCCACAAAGCACTGCAAATCATGGCGAAATCAACGACTCTGCCCGCGAAATTTAAAATTTGTTGTGGTTTTTCGCTATTTTGAAGCTGATAAGACATAATAGGCTTATCGCAGTCAGTTACTACTGCGACATTGAGTCACGCCAATTTATTGAAAGAATTAGAACCTGATGACTATAAGAACTATCTAAGAATAGATGAATCAGTCTTTGAAGATTTATTGCGAATGTATAAATTAAATATCTGGGTGACCGAGCTTTGCTCGGTAGTATTACTAATCACCAATAGATGGCAGCAGAGGCATATTTTTTTATTTACATTTACTATTATAGTTTTACCTACTTTTCGCCAATAGATGTCGGGCAGTGTGATATTTTTTTTGTAAATTACATTTTCTAAAAATGAATCCTAGCTAGATCGATTTATCGCCCCCAAAACCCCCTGCATACTAAATTTCATGAAAATCGTTCGAGCCGTTTCCGAGATTCTGATTATATAGAAATATATATAAATATATACAAGAATTGCTCGTATAAGGAGCACACCACGGGTGTGCCCGCGAAATTCAAATTTTTCGTGATTTTTCGCGATTTTTAAGCTAATAAGACATAATAGGTTTATGGCCGTCAAATTGCGATAATCCCAATATCTTCTTCACGTGTTTATATAAAAATCTCTGCTCGAAAGTGTCGAGTTAAAGAAATTAGTCCGAGATTTGCGAGTTACTCACATAAAACTCGATACTCGGACTAA
The DNA here is from genome assembly GCA_963855885.1 of Coenonympha glycerion. NCBI lineage: Eukaryota > Metazoa > Arthropoda > Insecta > Lepidoptera > Nymphalidae > Coenonympha > Coenonympha glycerion. Next base: position 1,158,436 of record OY979635.1, read on the forward strand.
TTTCCTAGGATACACATTTTTATGCAAAGATTTTGATATAATCATGTAAAGATGATACCGCCATTCCCGCAAATTGATTGCCATAAGCCTATCATGTCTAATTAGCGTACAAATTGCAAAAAACCACGAAAATTTTGAATTTCGCGGGCAGACACGTTGATTTCACGTTATAAAATTTATTGTATAAATTTAAACAAAATGCAGTTTACGGAGTGGGGAGATCGTGTGTCGGGCTGGCAGAATGACACTGCAGCCCTGCGGCAGAGTGAACAATTAAAATATCGGCCCTGCATGCATACATACAATACGATCGGCAGTGGCACTGCAAGCAGGGCCCAGCAAGCAGAGCTTTGAGTAGGGCCCTTTAACATAATACCTATAAGTCCTTTTCATGAAAGAAGTCCCGCGGCAAAAACATGAACTAAAATTGACAGCTGTTTACGAATTACGAGTGCGAGTGAGAGGGCAACATTTAATAATGTGATTACAGCGCCGCGTCTGCGGGACTTCTTTCATGAAAAGGACTATATTATATTATTTACTTCGTCATTGGTCACACTCACAAAGTCACAACCATAGATAAATATGTATGTACGTCACAACTGTCATCTGAATGTTCTGTGGTCTGTGGTCACCTGTCAACTGTAAATATGGTGGACGTGTTTATTTATTTTCAAATTTAGTGCAAGACAATCAAGACATTTTAAACATATTTTCTGAAAATACAAACGTATAAAGTGGTTTATTAAAAAACAACTCTAGCGCTGTAAACTGTTGCAAAAACAAAAAGTTGTTCCAGGTAGCTTTTGGTTTTGTGCAACCCCGCAATAAAATATAATCTACTGTTGATCATGGAATCTTTATCAAAACAAGAACTAATATCCACAATAACTAAACAAGCGGACCAAATCAAACGATATGAGGGCCGTTTAAGAGGTGATTTACTATGTTTTTGTATTAATAAAGTACACTTTTTACAGTATCACGTAAATAACATTATTTTCATACCATTTTCAGACGTTGTCGCAGCCTACAAGGGGCTGGTTAAAGAGAAAGAGGCCTTGGAAATAAGCTTAAAAGCTTTAAATAAAACTGAAACTACTGATGACGGTTAGTACAAGTAGTGGCTCAACTTGGACACTTGACCCGTAACGCATTTTCGGCCACTTAACTTATATTTTCACGAAAGTTTTTTATGTAATACGCTTCACAATGTCACTAGCTTTCGTAAATAACTCAAATTAATGAGAAATAATAAGATTTTTTTTTTATTATGAATCACATTTTGTTAGGTTATGTTTACGTATTTTTTGCCAATTTGGTTATATTTTTACGAAATATTAGTATTAATACACTTCACACTGTCACTAACTTTCGTAAATCACTGCACAAACGACTTATTGTCCACGAGCGAGCGAAGCGAGCTCGGGACTTGAGGGCACCCCGACTCGGTTGGGTTAGGTGACGAAGAGAATCCTTCTGAGTGGTTATTTCCTTTTATGACCACCCAGAAATAGGAGCCCCGCGAAGCGGGGCTCCGTCGACTGGCCTTTAAGAGGATTAAAGACATAAGAAATGAGAAGAGGGGAAGATTTTTTAATTTCAAAAAATTATTTCTCGAAAAGTATTAGGCCTCGTACGATTTGGCTTGGGGGGTAGACTCCCCCTACCCCTCCTTCTCCCTCACACCCCTCCCATCCCCCCCGCAACGGGTCACGTGTCCTAGACCAACCCAAGTAGTTACTTTATACTCAATAAATAGACGAAATTGCAAAGTTCAAATTTTCTCAATATTGAGTCACATAAAATTTAAATAGACAAAATTGCAAAGTTAAAATATTCTCAACATTGAGTCACTGAGTGCTGCTTGTTTAGCAGATTTCCCAGGATATATTTCAGAGAATGTGGTCAGGTATTCTACTACCCTATATTTCATCACACTCAATTTGTTTTCCTGTTTTGATACAATATGGTAAGGTATGGATTGCCCCTCCAGCTTCTATTTTCCCAGCCAAGTATAATCTGAGTGCCTTCAATAGAAGGGTGATTAAATATTTTCCATGCAATCATTCTCAACCCTAGACCTAATCTTAGTTCTTCATCAGGTATGAATGTCAAAGACAATAGTGAAAATAAATGTTAATGTTATGAATCACCTATTGATCTTCTTTGTTCCTTGCCACAAATACATCTTGTTTCTTTCCATCGGGCAAGAATCATGATTGTTGTCAAGTGCATTCTTGAAAAAAAAAAGATTTTTCAAGTTCCCATAACTTCCAAACCGGTTTCATAGAATGCTATAAAAATGTAAATTTGATTTTAGTTCATTAATATTTGGACTCATTGATTTTGAGTTACTTTCTTATTGAATTGATTATTCATAATCAATAAATGTTATATGATACTTTCTCTTGAAACTATGTTTGCGTACATAATAATTGTTACTAGTCAAATAAAATAAACCTTAATATCTTTTTATGTATTGAGATTGCACTTCTCTTCACACATTCAGCTGCCTTCTTGTTTTTGGAAGCTGGCTTTAACAATGGTAGCCTATTTAGTATTTATACTTGTTTTGTTAAATGGTGATAACAAAAAAAAATACCTGGCTGAGTTTGTTGTGGGCTTCTTCTCAGCGACAGGGCGTGTTTATGAACCATCGTTAACTTATTTTTAAGTCAACTTGTAGTTATCACCATACTTATGCAACAAATATCATATTAATGATTGATGTTTTACAAGTGCCTGAATGTTAGGCCTATGTGAAATAAAGATATTTTGAGTTTGAGTTTTTGAGTTTGAAAGAGATTGCTGTATCAATAAGACTTACCTTTGCATACGAAAAGGACAGAGACAGTCTGTGCTTGATAATTTTTGTTCCTTGTGTTATATAATTGCAATTTTGATGTAAATTAATTCAAAATGTTTCAATTCCAGCACCACAAGATTCTGTTGCTGCTCTCACCTTATCACTGTCAACTTTGACAGCGGAGAAAGCTCGTATGGAAGAAGCCTTCCAAGCAGATAAGAAGGTTACACGAGAAAAGGTAGACTTGGATGACCTAAAATAATATGTACTTATCATATTTATTTTATTAGTGAAAATACATAAAATAAACATGAAATTGTGGTGGATTGATTAAAGAGAGAGAAAGAACGAGAGTTTTGTTTAGCCTCATGCAGACTTTGTATCAGCTTTCAAAGGGGCGGTCACAATACAGGCAACTTGGTTCTTTGTTATATTCATTTGTTATTTTCCCCATCCACTTCAGCCCTAAGATTTATTATAAATCAATTCAAAATGAACTTTCTTTCACATAGGCATAGCTCATATAGGTACTTATGATGAGTCATATTACAATATCCTATACCTTTAAACGAGCTATTCTTGTATATTTATATATATATATTTCTATATAATCCGAATCTCGGAAACGGCTCGAACGATTTTCATGAAAATTAGTATACATGGGGTTTTGGGGGCGATAAATCGATCTAGCTAGGATTCATTTTTAGAAAATGTCGAATTTACCAAAAAAATATGACCAATGCTGCCATCTATTGGTGACTAGATATACTACTGAGCAAAGCTCGGTCACCCAGATATTCTCTATGATGGATTATATCTTATTCTAAACTATTCCAGTATGAATCTATCGTGGCACAATTGCGTGAAGAGACCAAAACCCTTGTGCAACAGCATCTAGCTGAGGTTGGGAACCTCAAAGCCAAGATAGCCTACGAGATACAAGAACGTGAGAAAGAGAGAGCCGATCACGCTGCCATGTTGAAGTAAGATGTCATATTTTCAATTACATTACGGAAATATTTCATAATTGTTGCTAATATTCTGTTTCATCCATTAAAGTATTTTAAGTGAATCAAAAATTTTAAGTAAGGATAAGCACATAAGGATAAGCTCGTAGATATATAGATAGATTTTTTTTTATTGCACACCAAAACCAAAAAGGAATAGAAACATAAATAAAATAAATAACAAAATATGTACAAATATGGCGGCCTTATCACTACACAGCGATCTCTTCCAGGCATCATAGGGGTAAGAAGCGGTTATTGGATAGTATGAAGCTCCTCTGAATATTTTATGTATCTTTTTCTGCCAAGCTACTTTTAGTAGCTGTCGTAATCACCCATTTGTTAAAATTTTGCATCCAGGAAACTGGTGACATTATGTCTTGTGGTTATCCGGGTCTTTTATATAATTATCATGTATATTATTAAAGTATTGGAGCCGCCTTTTCGCGTCTTTTGATTACAAAACTTTTGCAAGTCATTTTAATGTCAAGTGCACATCTACGGTGTACTAATGGTGTTATTGTATTTTACAGAGAACTACACATGAAGTTGAATACAGAAAGAAAGAGCAAAGAAAAACTGGAGGACAAAGCAGCACATAGCATCGAAGCTCAAGGTGAGTCTTTCTGTAATAAAACAGGAATAGACAAAAATGAAATGAATTACGTTAAATAACCAGGTAGATATTATTTACCTTTCTCATATATGGTATTATTCATAGCAAACTCTGAAACCTTTATTTTTTAAAGATAAAGGTACTATATAATCAGTTTAAACTTAATGAATGCTTTGTATTATTAATAAAAAAAATTCAATATCCTATGTTTAGTTGTTTTTACGGTCGCATAAAAAATGCCAAAAATAAACCCTTAGTTCTGAATGCATTGCCCACTGTTAACCCATCCGTCAGTAAATTCAGAATATCAGTAACTATTAAAGCTACCCAGTGACCTCCGTGGCGCAGGGGACGCACGCTCGGATTCGAGTGGGAGGTCGCGGGTTCGATTCCCGCCACGGGCCACTTTGGAATTTTATAATTTCTAAATTGGCTCAGGTCTGGTCTGGTGGGAGCAGCAAAGACTACATCTTCCGGTACGATGCTGTGTAGAAACCGTTGGAGTGATATAACTTACCCCTTCCAAGTTAGTACGCTAACATCTTCGACTGCATCATCACTTACCATCAGGTGAGATCGCAGTCAAGTACTAACTTGTATAGAGTAAAAAAAAAAGACCTTCCGTTTTCAGGATCTCAAGCGGAATTGGAGAAACGGGTACGCGATCTGAACAGTTCTCTGGAGGCCTCTCAGAGGCAGCTGCAGAGAGCTGAAGCGAGGACCGTGGAGACCCCCGCCTTGCTGGTGCGACTGCAGCAGAAGATGGCTTTGCTAGAGCAAACACACTCCATCGCGATACGAGAGGTAAGAGATCCATTCAGAGCTCGAACCAGGATAATCTCTCTTTCAGAATACAAAACTAACTAACTCTGTGAAAAAGAAAACCAATTGAACAACTTGCACGCACTTATTAGAAGTCAGGAATCAGGATAGTATTTTCTCTAGTCCACCATACCATACAGACTACAGCAGAATTATTTTGCGGTTTTTCGAGTAAAATCAATGCTTATCCAGTTTCAACCCAGTATAAATAATGGTGATAAATACACAACTATGTATAAAAGGTTTTCAGAGCTATCCTTGACAGGTTCACTATGCTTTGTAGGAACAAATAAAAGCGAAACGGGCCGAAGAGTCAGCGCGTAAAATCTGCGCGCGACAAGAGGAAAGAGTTGCCCTGCTGGAGAGCAAACTTGCGGAACTCTCGCAGACCGTCGGCGAGTACGACTTGCGGCGGCGGCGCGACCAGCAGCTCATACAGCAGCTGCGCGACTCGCTCAACGGACGACTGCTGGACAAGATCGCGGGCAGCAGCGCCAACGGTGAGTGACCCGGGACTCGGAGCCGCTGGCGGAGCTGTCGCAGACCGTCGGCGAGTACGACTTGCGGCGGCGGCGCGACCAGCAGCTCATACAGCAGCTGCGCGACTCGCTCAACGGACGACTGCTGGACAAGATCGCGGGCAGCAGCGCCAACGGTGAGTGACCCGGGACTCGGAGCCGCTGGCGGAGCTGTCGCAGACCGTCGGCGAGTACGACTTGCGGCGGCGGCGCGACCAGCAGCTCATACAGCAGCTGCGCGACTCGCTCAACGGACGACTGCTGGACAAGATCGCGGGCAGCAGCGCCAACGGTGAGTGACCCGGGACTCGGAGCTGTCGCAGACCGTCGGCGAGTACGACTTGCGGCGGCGGCGCGACCAGCAGCTCATACAGCAGCTGCGCGACTCGCTCAACGGACGACTGCTGGACAAGATCGCGGGCAGCAGCGCCAACGGTGAGTGACCCGGGACTCGGAGCCGCTGGCGGAGCTGTCGCAGACCGTCGGCGAGTACGACTTGCGGCGGCGGCGCGACCAGCAGCTCATACAGCAGCTGCGCGACTCGCTCAACGGACGACTGCTGGACAAGATCGCGGGCAGCAGCGCCAACGGTGAGTGACCCGGGACTCGGAGCCGCTGGCGGAGCTGTCGCAGACCGTCGGCGAGTACGACTTGCGGCGGCGGCGCGACCAGCAGCTCATACAGCAGCTGCGCGACTCGCTCAACGGACGACTGCTGGACAAGATCGCGGGCAGCAGCGCCAACGGTGAGTGACCCGGGACTTGGAGCCGCTGGCGGAGCTGTCGCAGACCGTCGGCGAGTACGACTTGCGGCGGCGGCGCGACCAGCAGCTCATACAGCAGCTGCGCGACTCGCTCAACGGACGACTGCTGGACAAGATCGCGGGCAGCAGCGCCAACGGTGAGTGACCCGGGACTCGGAGCCGCTGGCGGAGCTGTCGCAGACCGTCGGCGAGTACGACTTGCGGCGGCGGCGCGACCAGCAGCTCATACAGCAGCTGCGCGACTCGCTCAACGGACGACTGCTGGACAAGATCGCGGGCAGCAGCGCCAACGGTGAGTGACCCGGGACTTGGAGCCGCTGGCGGAGCTGTCGCAGACCGTCGGCGAGTACGACTTGCGGCGGCGGCGCGACCAGCAGCTCATACAGCAGCTGCGCGACTCGCTCAACGGACGACTGCTGGACAAGATCGCGGGCAGCAGCGCCAACGGTGAGTGACCCGGGACTCGGAGCCGCTGGCGGAGCTGTCGCAGACCGTCGGCGAGTACGACTTGCGGCGGCGGCGCGACCAGCAGCTCATACAGCAGCTGCGCGACTCGCTCAACGGACGACTGCTGGCCAAGATCGCGGGCAGCAGCGCCAACGGTGAGTGACCCGGGACTCGGAGCTGTCGCAGACCGTCGGCGAGTACGACTTGCGGCGGCGGCGCGACCAGCAGCTCATACAGCAGCTGCGCGACTCGCTCAACGGACGACTGCTGGACAAGATCGCGGGCAGCAGCGCCAACGGTGAGTGACCCGGGACTCGGAGCTGTCGCAGACAGTCGGCGAGTACGACTTGCGGCGGCGGCGCGACCAGCAGCTCATACAGCAGCTGCGCGACTCGCTCAACGGACGACTGCTGGACAAGATCGCGGGCAGCAGCGCCAACGGTGAGTGACCCGGGACTCGGAGCCGCTGGCGGAGCTGTCGCAGACCGTCGGCGAGTACGACTTGCGGCGGCGGCGCGACCAGCAGCTCATACAGCAGCTGCGCGACTCGCGCAACGGACGACTGCTGGACAAGATCGCGGGCAGCAGCGCCAACGGTGAGTGACCCGGGACTCGGAGCCGCTGGCGGAGCTGTCGCAGACCGTCGGCGAGTACGACTTGCGGCGGCGGCGCGACCAGCAGCTCATACAGCAGCTGCGCGACTCGCTCAACGGACGACTGCTGGACAAGATCGCGGGCAGCAGCGCCAACGGTGAGTGACCCGGGACTCGGAGCCGCTGGCGGAGCTGTCGCAGACCGTCGGCGAGTACGACTTGCGGCGGCGGCGCGACCAGCAGCTCATACAGCAGCTGCGCGACTCGCTCAACGGACGACTGCTGGACAAGATCGCGGGCAGCAGCGCCAACGGTGAGTGACCCGGGACTCGGAGCCGCTGGCGGAGCTGTCGCAGACCGTCGGCGAGTACGACTTGCGGCGGCGGCGCGACCAGCAGCTCATACAGCAGCTGCGCGACTCGCTCAACGGACGACTGCTGGACAAGATCGCGGGCAGCAGCGCCAACGGTGAGTGACCCGGGACTCGGAGCCGCTGGCGGAGCTGTCGCAGACCGTCGGCGAGTACGACTTGCGGCGGCGGCGCGACCAGCAGCTCATACAGCAGCTGCGCGTCTCGCTCAACGGACGACTGCTGGACAAGATCGCGGGCAGCAGCGCCAACGGTGAGTGACCCGGGACTCGGAGCCGCTGGCGGAGCTGTCGCAGACCGTCGGCGAGTACGACTTGCGGCGGCGGCGCGACCAGCAGCTCATACAGCAGCTGCGCGACTCGCTCAACGGACGACTGCTGGACAAGATCGCGGGCAGCAGCGCCAACGGTGAGTGACCCGGGACTCGGAGCCGCTGGCGGAGCTGTCGCAGACCGTCGGCGAGTACGACTTGCGGCGGCGGCGCGACCAGCAGCTCATACAGCAGCTGCGCGACTCGCTCAACGGACGACTGCTGGACAAGATCGCGGGCAGCAGCGCCAACGGTGAGTGACCCGGGACTCGGAGCCGCTGGCGGAGCTGTCGCAGACCGTCGGCGAGTACGACTTGCGGCGGCGGCGCGACCAGCAGCTCATACAGCAGCTGCGCGACTCGCTCAACGGACGACTGCTGGACAAGATCGCGGGCAGCAGCGCCAACGGTGAGTGACCCGGGACTCGGAGCCGCTGGCGGAGCTGTCGCAGACCGTCGGCGAGTACGACTTGCGGCGGCGGCGCGACCAGCAGCTCATACAGCAGCTGCGCGACTCGCTCAACGGACGACTGCTGGACAAGATCGCGGGCAGCAGCGCCAACGGTGAGTGACCCGGGACTCGGAGCCGCTGGCGGAGCTGTCGCAGACCGTCGGCGAGTACGACTTGCGGCGGCGGCGCGACCAGCAGCTCATACAGCAGCTGCGCGACTCGCTCAACGGACGACTGCTGGACAAGATCGCGGGCAGCAGCGCCAACGGTGAGGGATCTTTGTGCAGATCTTTGGCGTATCGGCCTCCCTTGTATAGTTGGCTTAATTTTGTTTAATTTGGCCCATCGGAAGTTGATCAGGATGATGGAATTATAAAATAACTGAACCTTTCATTTACAGAGGAGACCCAAAAAAGTGAAACAGACAACGAAAAGCTAGCGGACAGCGAATATCTTCACACCCTCATAGACAAAATACACATTCTCAAAAAGGAGTTGATCGCTGAAAACGAGAAACTTGGCAATCCGATAGATATATCTACGGTTTTCAAACTAGACGGCTATGAAAACATCCATACGAAATGCAGACAAGAGTTAGAGACTTTGAGGCTAGAGTTCGAGAGTTATAAAGAGCAGAACGCGAGAGTTAGAGAGAGTGGGGAAGAGGCGGAGAGTGTGATGGAAGATCTGGAGAGCGAGATAGCGATGTTGAGAGAGAAAATGGAGAGTTATGTGCTGATGTTGGAAGAAGAGAAACGGGACAAGGCTGACTCAATGAGGCTTCATGAGGAGGTTAGAATATGTATTTATTTGTTTTCTGTATAGAAAAGTTCTAAGTATGAATCAATTTCATAGTTGGAACTCTTTGAATTACTGATTCAAGTACTGAATATTGAATTGCATAAAATGAAATTAAAGTAGTGCCTAAATTGTCTCATTTTGGTACTGCTCTTCTTTTTGATATTGCTTGTTGTAATCTTCAGCTAAATCCTTGCTTGCACTTATAAAGCGAAATTTTACACAGAGATTTCCTTCTTAATTCTAACAAGAGAGGGAAGGACATTTTGACATTCACCTGAATAAACTTAGTAACTTTAACTCTCATGCTATCCTATTTTTAGATTCTGCAAGCTCATATCCAAAAATATCACTTAATTTGGAAGTCACCTTCATTACGTAACAATTCCTTAAACATTTACCTATAATTGTAACACTTGCTTTTTTCAGAAATTGAAAACAGAAAGGGAATACCACCAAGAAGTCGTATCAGATCTTAAGACTCGCATACAAAGTCTGGAGAAGCAAGTCCAGACTCAGAGAGACAGATACGCGACGCTGTTGGAGGAGACAGACAACTACATACGATCCAGAAACGATCGCTCCAGGAAAGTTAGCTCGGAGGAGGGGTGGAAGGATGGCTATGGCATATTGAACGTGAGTATAGTTTGTTTTATACAAAGCTTGAAGAAGCAAGTCCAAACTCAAAGAGACACATACGCGATGCTGTTGGAGGAGACAGACAACTACATACGATCCAGAAACGATCGCTCCAGGAAAGTTAGCTCGGAGGAGGGGTGGAAGGACGGCCATGGCATGTTGAAAGTGAGTATAGTTTGTTTTATACAAAGCTTGGAGAAGCAAGTCCAGACTCAGAGAGACACATACGCGACGCTGTTGAAGGAGACAGACAACTACATACGATCCAGAAACGATCGCTCCAGGAAAGTTAGCTCGGAGGAGGGGTGGAAGGATGGCCATAGCATGTTGAATGTGAGTATAGTTTGTTTCATACAAAGTTTGGAGAAGCAAGTCCAGACTCAGAGAGACAGATACGCGATGCTGTTGGAGGAGACAGACAACTACATACGATCCAGAAACGATCGCTCCAGGAAAGTTAGCTCGGAGGAGGGCTGGAAGGAAGGCCATGGCATGTTGAACGTGAGTATAGTTTGTTTTATACAAAGCTTGGAGAAGCAAGTCCAGACTCAGAGAGACACATACGCGACGCTGTTGAAGGAGACAGACAACTACATACGATCCAGAAACGATCGCTCCAGGAAAGTTAGCTCGGAGGAGGGGTGGAAGGACGGCCATGGCATGTTGAACGTGAGTATAGTTTGTTTTATACAAAGCTTGGAGAAGCAAGTCCAGACTCAGAGAGACACATACGCGACGCTGTTGAAGGAGACAGACAACTACATACGATCCAGAAACGATCGCTCCAGGAAAGTTAGCTCGGAGGAGGGGTGGAAGGACGGCCATGGCATGTTGAACGTGAGTATAGTTTGTTTTATACAAAGCTTGGAGAAGCAAGTCCAGACTCAGAGAGACACATACGCGACGCTGTTGGAGGAGACAGACAACCACATACGATCCAAAAAGACTAAATTTCCTGGAGCGATCTCCAGGAAAGTTAGCTCGTAGGAGGGGTGGAAGGATGGTTATCATGGAGGAAAGTTGGAAGGATAAGTATGGCGTGTTAAATGTAAGTATACTTTGCTTAACTCGTGTATGAAGTCTGGAGAAGCAAGTCTAAACTCAGAGACACAGATACGCAATGCTGTTGGAGGAGATAGTTACAAGTACGTAGGATCCAGAAACGATCGCTCCAGGAAACTTAGCTCAAAGCTCAAAGGAAGCGTGGAAGGAAGGTAATGTTGTATGTCTGAATCGTCCACAAAGCTTGTAGATGCAAGACCAGACACATAAAGACAGATACGCGACGCCGTTGAAGGAGACAGACAACTAAATAGGAACCAGAAACGATCGCTTTGTGTAATTTAGGTCAGATAATTGTTGAAGAATTATTATAGGTCTCTTGTCTTAGTGATGCTAATGATGGCTCCCATTCTAACATGATATTAATATCACGTGTGTTTGATTCCAGGACGGCAGTGCGCCTCCGCATATGTTGCACTACGCTCATGAGCTGGCGCGGAAAGACCTCGACATCACGCAGCTGAGAAGAGAGAAACACATACTGGAGGGTCATTATAGGTAACCTTTTATATCAGCGTTTCACGACTTCCCGACGACCTTGGCGTAGTTGGCGCACACTCGGATTTAACAGGCTAAAACAGACTTTCTTTTAGGGGTTTTTTTTAGCGATAAGTCACCTGCAGGCATAGGCTTATAAATCTATGGACGACGGGTGTAATACAAAATTTCACGAAAAAAGTGTCCCGAGAAAACGTATATAAACGAGGGTACATGAGTATTTTTATAAACAAACTAAAACATTGTAATTTATGTCTTAAACTATTACTATACAGCCTAATTTTCAAAAACGAGACTGAAGTGCGATTGTATGTATTTTCGCGTTTTGTATGTCATTCGGTTCGGACACTCGGTTTTTAGCGCTGACCCCAAATCCTTAGTTTATAAATCAATGCCTGCAGGTTAAATACTATAAAGACGTTGAGAAGTTTTCAAACTTCTATAGAAGTTTTCAACTTTACTATAGAGAAGTTTTCAAATTTAAACGTGCCGTATTTTGGGCTTGGGAAAACACAATTGGAAAAAATCTCGATAGTTTTCTGTGATATTTTCCTGCACTGCTATCTGTCGCGCCCACAAATGTAAGAGTGAGAATCGTTGCAATAGATAGCATTGCGGGAGAATATGAGTATGACAGAAAAACGACAATTTAGTAATTAGAAGTCGAGACATTCGTCAAATTGTAAGACTATAATTCGGCCGTTCAGAGAATGCGTTCCTGACACCTATTGTTAGCCTGTCACTACCAATATAAAACGCTGAATAACCTTGTAATAGCGCAGTTTAGATTTAGAAAAATATTTGACAAACAATTGAAAAAAAAAATTACCAAGTTATTTGACACTCAGTTTGGCACAAATTTATAACATTAATTGATTATTGATACAATAATGTTGTTTTAATGCTCATCAATTGTTAAAACGGTAAACAACCAGCAATAATATTTTCATCGTAACTGCAACGCCATTACAAACTTACGTCGTCAGTTCAATCGCGATGTGTCAGGAACGCATTCTCTGAACGGCCGTATTATAAAAAGACCATATTCTAGGGAAGTACGCTCTACTCTATACATAATTTCTCTCTTATTCTTCATCAAGGAAGACTGTAATAAATAAACATATTTATCACAGGGACTGTCAACGCGAGGCTACAATAGAAAAGGAGCGCTTCAAAGAAGTCATAAGGACGCTCAAGGAAGAGATTGACAGGTATAATATCAGATGTCAGATATTATTGGAACATAGTTCCTTTTTGGCTAGGCGAAAGAAATTGATTTTTTTTCCGTCGCGAAAATACCAACCAACACGGAGAAAATTGCATCATTCATGCAATTCACTTTTTAATCCCTAATGTGTAACTAGCACATTCAATTTGCAAATTGACTTTTATTAGGCAGGGTACCTCATGAACGTTAACCTTTTAACAAAAGATTCTGTTGTTGCCGCTATAACAACAAAAAACAATAAATAGTACATTGTGGTACAAGGGTGGAAAGTAGGTTGTTTCAAACGAGCTTTAGGATAGGAAGATTAACAATCTCGAGCCAAAGGCGAGGGTTTCACGAGTTTGTTTGATACTTTCCACCCTTATTATCATCACTTTCCATCGGATATGATCTGTGAGATCAAGCGCTAGCCCATTATAGTAAAATAGAGTGTTCCATGAAACTCACGAATTCTTTTTTTTTTGTATAGATTAAGAAGAATCCAGTCCCGGGAAGGCGCAAACCTGGAGTACCTGAAGAACGTGGTGCTCTCGTACCTGATGTCGACGGACTGCGCGGGGCGGCGGCACATGCTCAACGCGATCGCGGCCGTGCTGCACTTCACCAGCGGCGAGCGGAAGATGGTGTTTGACACTTTGTAAATTATATTAACAACGATCCAGTCCCGGGAGCGAACCTGGAGTACCTGAAGAACGTGGTGCTCTCGTACCTGATGTCGACGGACTGCGCGGGGCGGCGGCACATGCTCAACGCGATCGCGGCCGTGCTGCACTTCACCAGCGGCGAGCGGAAGATGGTGTTTGACACTTTGTAAATTATATTGACAACGATCCAGTCCCGGGAGCGAACCTGGAGTACCTGAAGAACGTGGTGCTCTCGTACCTGATGTCGACGGACTGCGCGGGGCGGCGGCACATGCTCAACGCGATCGCGGCCGTGCTGCACTTCACCAGCGGCGAGCGGAAGATGGTGTTTGACACTTTGTAAATTATATTGACAACGATCCAGTCCCGGGAGCGAACCTGGAGTACCTGAAGAACGTGGTGCTCTCGTACCTGATGTCGACGGACTGCGCGGGGCGGCGGCACATGCTCAACGCGATCGCGGCCGTGCTGCACTTCACCAGCGGCGAGCGGAAGATGGTGTTTGACACTTTGTAAATTATATTGACAACGATCCAGTCCCGGGAGCGAACCTGGAGTACCTGAAGAACGTGGTGCTCTCGTACCTGATGTCGACGGACTGCGCGGGGCGGCGGCACATGCTCAACGCGATCGCGGCCGTGCTGCACTTCACCAGCGGCGAGCGGAAGATGGTGTTTGACACTTTGTAAATTATATTGACAACGATCCAGTCCCGGGAGCGAACCTGGAGTACCTGAAGAACGTGGTGCTCTCGTACCTGATGTCGACGGACTGCGCGGGGCGGCGGCACATGCTCAACGCGATCGCGGCCGTGCTGCACTTCACCAGCGGCGAGCGGAAGATGGTGTTTGACACTTTGTAAATTATATTGACAACGATCCAGTCCCGGGAGCGAACCTGGAGTACCTGAAGAACGTGGTGCTCTCGTACCTGATGTCGACGGACTGCGCGGGGCGGCGGCACATGCTCAACGCGATCGCGGCCGTGCTGCACTTCACCAGCGGCGAGCGGAAGATGGTGTTTGACACTTTGTAAATTATATTAACAACGATCCAGTCCCGGGAGCGAACCTGGAGTACCTGAAGAACGTGGTGCTCTCGTACCTGATGTCGACGGACTGCGCGGGGCGGCGGCACATGCTCAACGCGATCGCGGCCGTGCTGCACTTCACCAGCGGCGAGCGGAAGATGGTGTTTGACACTTTGTAAATTATATTGACAACGATCCAGTCCCGGGAGCGAACCTGGAGTACCTGAAGAACGTGGTGCTCTCGTACCTGATGTCGACGGACTGCGCGGGGCGGCGGCACATGCTCAACGCGATCGCGGCCGTGCTGCACTTCACCAGCGGCGAGCGGAAGATGGTGTTTGACACTTTGTAAATTATATTAACAACGATCCAGTCCCGGGAGCGAACCTGGAGTACCTGAAGAACGTGGTGCTCTCGTACCTGATGTCGACGGACTGCGCGGGGCGGCGGCACATGCTCAACGCGATCGCGGCCGTGCTGCACTTCACCAGCGGCGAGCGGAAGATGGTGTTTGACACTTTGTAAATTATATTAACAACGATCCAGTCCCGGGAGCGAACCTGGAGTACCTGAAGAACGTGGTGCTCTCGTACCTGATGTCGACGGACTGCGCGGGGCGGCGGCACATGCTCAACGCGATCGCGGCCGTGCTGCACTTCACCAGCGGCGAGCGGAAGATGGTGTTTGACACTTTGTAAATTATATTGACAACGATCCAGTCCCGGGAGCGAACCTGGAGTACCTGAAGAACGTGGTGCTCTCGTACCTGATGTCGACGGACTGCGCGGGGCGGCGGCACATGCTCAACGCGATCGCGGCCGTGCTGCACTTCACCAGCGGCGAGCGGAAGATGGTGTTTGACACTTTGTAAATTATATTAACAACGATCCAGTCCCGGGAGCGAACCTGGAGTACCTGAAGAACGTGGTGCTCTCGTACCTGATGTCGACGGACTGCGCGGGGCGGCGGCACATGCTCAACGCGATCGCGGCCGTGCTGCACTTCACCAGCGGCGAGCGGAAGATGGTGTTTGACACTTTGTAAATTATATTGACAACGATCCAGTCCCGGGAGCGAACCTGGAGTACCTGAAGAACGTGGTGCTCTCGTACCTGATGTCGACGGACTGCGCGGGGCGGCGGCACATGCTCAACGCGATCGCGGCCGTGCTGCACTTCACCAGCGGCGAGCGGAAGATGGTGTTTGACACTTTGTAAATTATATTAACAACGATCCAGTCCCGGGAGCGAACCTGGAGTACCTGAAGAACGTGGTGCTCTCGTACCTGATGTCGACGGACTGCGCGGGGCGGCGGCACATGCTCAACGCGATCGCGGCCGTGCTGCACTTCACCAGCGGCGAGCGGAAGATGGTGTTTGACACTTTGTAAATTATATTAACAACGATCCAGTCCCGGGAGCGAACCTGGAGTACCTGAAGAACGTGGTGCTCTCGTACCTGATGTCGACGGACTGCGCGGGGCGGCGGCACATGCTCAACGCGATCGCGGCCGTGCTGCACTTCACCAGCGGCGAGCGGAAGATGGTGTTTGACACTTTGTAAATTATATTAACAAGGATCCAGTCCCGGGAGCGAACCTGGAGTACCTGAAGAACGTGGTGCTCTCGTACCTGATGTCGACGGACTGCGCGGGGCGGCGGCACATGCTCAACGCGATCGCGGCCGTGCTGCACTTCACCAGCGGCGAGCGGAAGATGGTGTTTGACACTTTGTAAATTATATTAACAACGATCCAGTCCCGGGAGCGAACCTGGAGTACCTAAAGAACGTGGTGCTCTCGTACCTGATGTCGACGGACTGCGCGGGGCGGCGGCACATGCTCAACGCGATCGCGGCCGTGCTGCACTTCACCAGCGGCGAGCGGAAGATGGTGTTTGACACTTTGTAAATTATATTAACAACGATCCAGTCCCGGGAGCGAACCTGGAGTACCTGAAGAACGTGGTGCTCTCGTACCTGATGTCGACGGATAATCTCTAATAATAATAATAATATATAACTATGTTTCGGTTTGAAGAGACGCCGACGTGATGACTGGGCAAAATGAGACCTAGTAAGAGCGCAGTGCAGTGTGTCATATGATATTGCAGTGTACAATTATAAGACGTACTGCATCTTACATGCGTATGCATATCACTATTGGATTTCTTGATCGCCTCACCCTTCTTTGTTATAAAGAAATTGTCTCAAGGGAAGCTTGATTATAATTTTATATTTCAGTATTTACAGATCTTTACAAAGGTACAATAAAACCCGATCAAGTGCAAGTAGGATTCGCTCAAAAAGGGTTCTGTACCATCAAACGAAAACTAAAATTTATTTGGATAGAAAAACCCCTCGGATTGTTATTTATAATTTTTTTAATTATTTGTAGTTTTAAGAGGCTTATTATTTATGGTATTAAGTACATACTCATTCTGGTATGTATTTGAAGTTTTCATGCGATTACCTTCCTGAAGAATTTCTTTTTTTTTTGTGTTATATTTAAGCAAGATCTTTAAAAATTTTAAAAAATTACGTGAAACATTATATTGTACACATTCCTACTTACTATTATAATAATTAAGTAGATAATATTATTATTATGTAAATAAAATATTTTATTAAAATTAATGGCCTTGTTATTTCAATATATAATTTTCATTTTATACCACCTCCATTCTGTAATACATTGAGTAGGTACAAATCTAAAATAAAGGTAAATAAAGACACAAATGGTCTAAATCTAAAAGAATGCCTAGGTTACCTAGGTACCGATATGATGGAAGGGTAGATTCTGAAGTAGCCCTATCTCTTAAAGACACTGAACGTCACATGAAAAAAGTTTTGTAGTTTAGTGTAGTTTTTTTAGAAAAATATACCTAACTAACACTCTAAAAGAAAAGTATACAAAAAGTTATTGGATACTTAGTCAATGTTGAATACGGATAAATGGATAAGGTGACACTTGGTGGAAAACAAACTTTTATTGTTTTTTTTTTTTCAATTTAATTTTGTGGAGAAGATGCATTCTTAGTTTTATTTACAGGTCAGTTAAAAAAACCCCTGTAAGAATGATGCATCGCATTGTAAAATATTAATTTAAACTTAAGAACTGATACTGGCCCGTGACGGCGTCGCTGAGGCTTGGGAGTCGGCTCATCTATCACTGCCGACTTTGAAGGTGACGTATTTGTAGGGTGACCAACAGACATAGACTAAAGAAGAATGAATGAATTAGAGAACTTTATTTCCGTTTTGTGCCACTATAACTAACTAAAACTACCTACTTAGTTTTATTTACAGGTCAGTTAAAAAGCCCCTGTAAGTATGATGCATCGCATTGTAAAATATTAATTTAAACTTAAGAACTGATACTGGCCCGTGACGGCGTCGATGAGGCTTGGAGTCGGCTCATCTATCACTGCCGACTTTGAAGGTGACGTATTTGTAGGGTGACCAACAGACATAGACTAAAGAAGAATGAATGAATTAGAGAACTTTATTTCCGTTTTGTGCCACTATAACTAACTAAAACTACCTACTTAGTTTTATTTACAGGTCAGTTAAAAAGCCCCTGTAAGTATGATGCATCGCATTGTAAAATATTAATTTAAACTTAAGAACTGATACTGGCCCGTGACGGCGTCGATGAGGCTTGGAGTCGGCTCATCTATCACTGCCGACTTTGAAGGTGACGTATTTGTAGGGTGACCAACAGACATAGACTAAAAAAGAATGAATGTATTAGAGAACTTTATTTCCGTTTTGTGCCACTATAACTAACTAAAACTACTACTAACACACTATAAGTAACTGAAACTAAAAACGGGGGCTGAAACTTCCATCGCTTGGGCAACCAAGACAAAAATTCCCCAAACGATGGAAGCCGCAGGCACCGCTTGTTGCACGTGGCACAACCCAGAAATGGGCCCCAACTCAGCATGATGCTGTGTGTCCCATACACTCCCGCCTAAAAACATGGTCAGGTCCTTACGCAATCAGAGCTCTGATTGTAAAGACAAACGTATTCATCGTTATCGTAAACGCGAGGGAATTCTGCCCCACGAGTGGCTAACGAAAATCAGGAACCCAATCAGCGGGCAGGATTAGTAAACGATAACGATGAATACGTTTTCCTTAGACAATCTTAGACAATTTTTTTTTACGCTATATAAGTTAGTACTTGACTGCGATCTCACCTGATGGTAAGTGATGATGCAGCCGAAGATGTTAGAGTACTAACTTGGAAGGGGTAAGTTATGTCACCCCAACGGTTTCTACACAGCATCGTACCGGAACGCTAAATCGCTTGGCGGTACGTCTTTGCTGGTGGGGTGGTAACTAGCCACGGCCAAAGCCTCCCACCAGACCAGACCTAAGCCAATTTAGAAATTATAAAATTCCAAAGTGGGCCCCGTGGCGGGAATCGAACCCGCGACCTCCCACTCGAATCCGGGCGTGCGTCCCTTGCGCCACGAAGGTCTTCAACTCAATCTTAGACCCCTGGTCTGGTTTAAAACCATACCACGTGGATGGCTGACAATCCATGACCACCCGGTATGACAGATCCTTCTTTCCACGCACTTGCAAACTATGGAACCAGCTACCAGTATGGTAGTCACAGTGTTCTGTGTTCCCTCATAGCTCCTAACATGGTGTTATTCAACGGCCGGGGATACACAAATTCTTTAAGAGCCGGCAACGCGTTTGCAGATCCTCTGGTGCTGCAAATGTCTATGGACGGTGATCGCTTAGCATCAGGTGACCGGTTCGTATGCTCGCGATGCCTATAAAAAAGACTCAAAAGAGCCAACCTTTTGAGATGAGTAGGTTTTGGTACTTAGGTAGTGAAAGCGTAAATATACAGTGTGTCCGGGATCGAACTAGCGATAATTTAAGGGAGTGTTCTATGGCTCAAAAGCTATCGATTTACTACAAAAAAATATGGTCTTAGCGATCCCGTTTCTGCAAAATTTACCAATAACTTCACGTTTAAATTTTTTTGAGCAATGTTTTTTTTAGTTTCAGGCATTTTTGGCTGTGTTACTTTAACGTTTTACATTATCATTAGGTATCTAGCGATGGAGATTATTCTACCCAGTCGAATGAAACCATTTGAGAACATGTGAATCAACAGACTTTCAAGTTATTACTGATATTGTGTGCACATACCCAAAAAAACGCATACAAAATTGAAATGGCTTTCACGGGGAGGTGGTGAGGGGGCGCCCCCCCTTTATAGGAATTTTTTTGCTTGTAATGAGCCATAGAACACTCCCTTAAATTATCGCTAGTTCGATCCCGGACGTCACTGTATAATATTTGTTAATAACTACCTACTATAATACTATTCGACTTATTATTTCTGTCATATTCTCCCGCAATGCGTTTTGTCCTGGTTTTGTCGTACCCACCAACGTATTGTTAAGAGCGAGGAGGACAAAAATAAATTTGGTCAAGAGCGAGTCGTGCTCGCCTCTGCCCACCAAATTCAAAACGAGCAAAAAATTTGGATTAATTGATATGATTTTAGGTACTTACCTATAATACCTACATCTGTGCAAATTTCAAGCGTCTAACTATCACGGTTCAAAAGATACAGACTGGTGACAGACGGACGGACAGACAGCGAAGTCTTATAGTAATAGGGTCCAGTTTTTATTGGTCCCTTTGGGTACGGAACTCCAAAAATCATGGTTGGCCTAAATAATAAGATTGTGTTTAGTGTCACCCTACCAAGCGAAGCGTTTCGCGGTATACGATCATATTGATTGTCTCAACTCTTTTGTTGCCAGTCTTGCGCTAATGGACTCGCTTGATTGATGTCATACTGCTCTGTGTACTGTCGCTGTACACTGAACTTTAGGTATTGTTCCGATCATTAACTTCATTATGAACCCGTCTTCGCCTTTTGTCAACTAAATCCAGTTTAGCATTAAGGACTTATTTAACTGCGAGGCATCCTGAGCGTACTTTGTGGAGACACTGATGTTGATTTGGGTATATAGAAATTTGATAGGTATTTTTTTGTCCTATTCAAGTCAAGTTAGTACCTATTTGGCTGCGATCTCACTTGATGGTAAGTGACGATGCAGCCGAAGATGTTACATATTAAGTATCATATTAACTTGGAAGGAGTAAGTAAGTCTGTGTTACTAAATGTTACCGGGCCAGATGAGATTTTTTTTTCAGAAAAGATTCCCATCCTGCCCGGTAAACGATTGCACGGTGCGCAACGGGCAGGATGGGAATTTTTTGTGCCATCCTGCCCGGTACCGGGTAGACGCACCGGGCAAAATGGGAGCAACCCGAGTAGAGGGGTTAAGGGGTTAAACCAATAAACGCTTCGCGCGGTGCGTTTTTCATGGTAGGGTGGTAGCTAGCCACTGCCGAGCAGCCGAAGCCTCCCACCAGATCATACCTGAAGCAAATTGGACATTCCAAAGTGTCCGCCAGGTCGTGATATTGTTTCAAAATATCACCCGTAACGATTAAGAATTGTAAATAAAAAAAGTAAATTATAGAATGACACGCGTCGCGAGTTTCAGATTGCCGTTTGGCAAAGATTTCCTCCAGCTGTCGCCACTGTGACCGATCCAGTGCAGGTACTCTTCTCCAATTGGAACGCCGAGATCTGTTTCACTCTCCCATCTTCTATACGGTCTGCCATTCTGTTGCCATCTCGTAGATACGAATTACTCACGATTGTGCTCCACTTGTAGAGTAGCTACCTACTTATTTACTTGAGTTAATAAACGGCAGAATAAACGGAGAAGTTAATAAACGGCAAGTCACTCAAAAACCTAAAAACATAGAACCGCTTCAGCTTAGTTGCAATAAACACGTAGTCCGTGAGATCTAGTTTCCAATTACAGCGGGCCCTGGCCGGTTGTAGGCTGCATGTGCTAGGTTTTTTCGTAACGAGGCGATGTGCCAAACGGCCGCAGGATGTTTGCGGTCCGCCAGACGTCTGTAATTAAATCGGCGCTTGCCAAGACTCCGCGACGACAACACGTGTTGCGGTATCGATTCACTCGCTGGAGCTAAACAGGAATACTGTCCGCGTCATTATCATCACGCAATGGACATCTACCTACAACACCAGCCTCAGATAATCTGTCGGGAAGCAGTAATTAATTACATTGGGTATTTAATATTTTGGGTATTGGACAGCAGGCGTTACCTTTCAGAAGTCCATAGTTAGCAGAAAATACTGAAGAAAAATCAACGATTCTGTAAACTCGACGCACATCTCCGACTGAGGATGTCCCGGTGTCAGGACGAAACGTCCGCGAACTATTTCAGGTAACTGGTTATAGCAAAATAATTTAATCTTTCCTATTGTATTTCGGTTCGGTCGGATCTAGCTCGTCCCAACATTTTTTGATATTAGAAATAGATACATCAGCCTGCGTGCGTCCAATGTTGGACATAAATAAGTCTTTCCAAGCGAGTGCCACTACACATAAGTCTTCCTTAACCAGCTGCTTTCACAGGTATCGTTGTTAAAACTTGTGTGTGTGTGTTGCTAGGCCTATGTGAAATAAAGAATTTTTCTATTCTATTCTATTCTATTCTAAAAACGTGCTGGCTCCAACAAATTAAGTACTTATTGACACTTAAAAAGATTAACCGATTTTTGTGCAAGTATTTATCGATACCTGACATGCCTTTGGAAACTGGCGGTAGAGTTGACATAAGAGCCTGAAAGTAACGTCTACGTGAAAAATAAAGGTAACCATATTTGTATGTGCCTTTTTTAGTAACGGTGGGTGGGTTTTGAGATACACAGTCCCTCATGACTCATGGCCTATATATTTTATACCAAACATTGACGAGACTAGCTAGACTTGATACTGGTAGTTTTTATAAAACCCCAAATTGGAAAAATCTCAGTACAATAAAGATTTTCAAGCCACTGATAGTATCTAGACGCGGAACGTTTTGCATG
The DNA here is from genome assembly GCA_963855885.1 of Coenonympha glycerion. Classification (NCBI taxonomy): domain Eukaryota; kingdom Metazoa; phylum Arthropoda; class Insecta; order Lepidoptera; family Nymphalidae; genus Coenonympha; species Coenonympha glycerion. The sequence goes on from OY979635.1 coordinate 1,180,993, forward strand.
CTATGCTACTTTCAATAGTTTATGAAAATCAGACTATCCAAGAAGGCGCTCTGAATGCAAACTGCCCCGCTCGTCTGGACTTCGTATTAAGACGTTTTCCGCACACACGTCCGTTTCTTTTATATTTCATTTCATTTTGCGTGGATTCGCCTCTGATGTGCATAATTACATGTTGATTTCATTATAGCATAGAGAGACGAGACAAGCAAGTCTTCGCATCGTTTATTTGATGCGGAATAAAGCTTGTCTGTGTCAGAGGCAGTGCACCCTAGGACATTGCATTGTGTTCGTCATCCTGGGAAATTAGCTTTGAAGTCTATGCCCAGTTATATCGCCAGCTATAGTGCACTTCGTATCAAAACATTACTGCTTCGCAACTAAACAATGCTGGAAAATTAGAAGCTAGACAAATTAAATCTGCATAAAAGTTCTACCATTTTATGTTAGACGTAGCTATTAGCTGTTGTTAACGGGTAAACCCGCGTGAATTTCGGTTTCTAACCAATCAATGATTTTCCTACGTAAGGTGAAATATAATGGAAAACGGGCAGCTCATTCCTGGGTGTTTACTACGATCATTAATTTAATGCAATCACTAACTTGTCTGACCAGGGTGATTATAGCCAAACCCTCCCTTTGGGAGAAGCCATTCAGCCAGCCAGTCCGGCAGCGCATTGTTATACGCCATTCAAGTGCAGAGTGCCGAGTTTCTTGCCAGTTCTTCATTTCATTTTATTTCATTTCATTTCATTTATTATCAGCTTTCATGCGCAAAATATTACTCTTAATACATGAGACCCTGTTAGGGCGTTGCGGTTTTTTTTAATGAATGGTCGGGGGACCGATTTTACTTTCTTTCATATATTCATCAATCGAATAGTAACATTTTTTATTAGATAATACTTTAGCAAATTTATAAATATTTTTTCTGTATTTTCGTTCCTGATATAGTTAGGGAGGTGGTTGAATATTTTAATTGACGTAACATATGGGCTTGAAGTATGGAGTGTTAATTTCGACTGCGGCAATTGCAGTTTGTTGTTTGAGTTTTCGGGGTATCGACGCGGTTTGTCCAAATATTTTATGTAGGATTTGTAGGAATGTACGGAGGAATACCTCCGTACATTCCTTCTCGGTGCAAACCTGCATTCCGAACTTGGCGGTAGAGTTTTTGACATTTCATGGGCGCCTATTATTTAGGCCTATGTGAAATAAAGAATTTCAATTCATTTCATTTCATTTCATTTCATTGATGCTGAATTATTATCATTGGAGTCCAAATGTTGAAAATAAATATTAAACCATTTTGATTGCATTCACATTGTCGTATCCTAAGTAGAAGTAGCGAGAGAGTAGAGAAGGTATAAGCGACGAAAGAATACGCAACTCTAGCGATTTTTTAATTTCGTGCCAATTTCATGCCACAACTATCCCTAGATCGCAATACTACGATATTATATATGATCGCAATACTACGATATTATATACGATATGGCTGGAGCTCACGGACGCCATACGGAAAATAATAGTAGGTGCCTAGTTATGTGGCATTATCCAAATTTGATATTCCCCAAGCGTGCCAGAACGCGTCGGGACAATGGTGGGATGAATGTACTGTCATCGGAACACGGCCGGTGAAAAATGTACCGCCATTAGCGCGGCGTCGGAGACATCGGCGTCTAGCCAACGCCGCGCAGGTTGGCAGTTGGCACTCAAGGCTCCTCCGTTTGAATGATAGCCCAGTGGGCTATGGTATCATCACTACATAGCACACAAGGTATACATGGTACTTACTTAACCTTTTTAACAATGAAACTAGCAAGGTATTCGATTGATGTGAAGTAAAAAGAATTTACGCCTGTCCTACGTCAGAATAGGCAGTGCATCCCAGGACTTTGCATTGCAATGTTGCATGATGCACTGCACTGCGCTTGTCATCCTAATAGGTCGCAAAGTGTCCAGGAAATTCTCCAGCTAAAATACCCTTCAAACGGACACTTAGGTAAATATTACTTGCTTAGCTGTAAAAAAAATATCGTAAGGAAAATTGCACAACTCAGAGATCGCTAGAAATCCAATCGCTTAAAAGCCAATATAATACTTACCCAAGTTGGCCAGAGTGGTGAGATGTGATTAAACCCCTCTCATTCTGAGAGGAGACCCATACATACCTGGACGATACAAAGTGGTTAACAAGAAAAATGAGGATACATCAGTGAGCACAACAACTATTAAAAAAATTGCTACCAATATTTCCTACAGTACCCTAAAATTGTGCTGAAAACTTTTGGAAGATCGCCACACGGACAATATGACGATTTACAACCACTCCGTGACCGGCAAGGTGAGATTTAAATGTGAAATACATGACGCTGGATAGCGGATGATATATTGTACAGCTTTGTGTTATTTTGCCAGAAAAGTTAAAGTTGCCAGAGGTAATAATGTGTTTTCCACATTTATACGTTGGCGAAATAAAACATCAAGTTTTTGGCAACAAATTTTGTTGCCGTTAAAAGTTGGTTGAACTAATTTTTGTGTGACGGGCGGAGGTGGAGAGTTTGTGTGAGAAGATGTTTGTTTCATGTCTGTAAAACTAATTTTATTTTGTATCTAAGACAACTGACAAGTAGGTATACGTTGAAATAGGAATTATTGTGATGGTTGAAAGGATCCTGTGAAATTTTCTAAGAATATGTGATCTACCTATTTAAGAAATAATAACATCATAACATAAGCATTATGGTAATAGACAAAAAACCGGGTGTTTTTTTTTGGGTCTTCTCAGTGCTGGACGCGCTAGAACCCTGGTAAATTAAATTAGTTTTACTGACTTTTCTTATGTGCGTGTAAATAAGGGTGCTTCCTATTTGTGACTTCTAGTTCCCGTTTTAGGCCAATATGAAGACTTGTGTACTACAATTTGTGGAAATGACATTATCATTTATGCCCAAACAGTTTTTTAACATCGGTCGAAATATAATAAAAATGTTATATATCCAACTCTCATTGATCTGCAGTTGGCCTGGTAATTAGATGTCAGAGAAAACTTCAAAGCTTTTAATTAAGATTAAGTCCATCAATTAAAGTAATAAAATGTGGTCACTCTTAGTACTTGCCATGGAAACTGTTCAAAATCACATAAGTATCCAATCACTTTTCAAATAAGTGTACTTAAATTAAAAAATATAAGAATAAAAGATGGCACAAAGCAACCACAAGATAAAGCCTCCGCTAAAACATCGCAGAAAGATTTAAAAGCAAGTAACAAGCGTGGAAAAGGGGAATCGCCCAATTTTTGGCAAGTTCGCAGACACCGGCCAGCGACGGGGTTTAATAGAATGCATTTAAGTTTGGCCATTCAAAAAACCAGAAGAGGAAACGCCGTTCATAAGTTTGATCGGGAGCCAAAATAATCCGTACCTGAAAGGTTCGCAATTCACGTCTCTTGGCACGGATTTTAAACTGTCCCGAGTGAGGGTATAATGTGTATACGTACTCGTACGTACGGCGTGACTACTAACTTGCGTCCCAATACGTACGTACGGTGTGTCTACCAACTTGCGTCCCATACTGCTCGATCTCGTATTGTGCGAAAATTTTACAAAACATCTAAAAAATGGTATATACTCTGTCCTAAACCGTCCGTCTGAAGTCGCCCCGAGAACACGCCAAGAGCAAATTCCGAATGGGCGCCCTCCCGCGATTCGGCCCCCATAACCGCGAGATTGATTGGGCCATGGGTGGTGGACGGTCATCCCTATATGTCCTAAACCGTTTTTTACATTATTTTACGTGGAACGAGCCTTCACTTGGTATTAGAAAGATTTAATTATAGCCTTGAGGCTAACAACAAACCTGATGGTTTGTTTGTATGCATCACAGGTAATATGGTGTGGAACAACAAACAAGCAATACTTAGATGCCACAAATACACATAACTATGATGTCTACAACTGACACTTAGTAAGTTGTGTAGGTGTAGTAAGTTATGCGTATTTACAAGTGTCATTTAATCAACAAAGAAAAATAAAATGAAAACTTGCACTAACGGCTCAACAAAGCTGAGACAGCGAGGCATTGTACCCCCCACACAGATTTTAAGAACCCAAGATGCTGATATTATGTGAGAAGAACTTATATTTCGATGACAATTTGAAACAGGTAATTGAGTCTATAAGGGATCCTAGAGCTGGTATAATGTAGATACCAGCTCTAGGATCCTCTGTAGACTAATGATCCTAGAGCTCTCTAGGGTAAGGGACCCTAGAGCTGGTATACTCAATTACCTTTTTCAAATTGTCATTAAAAAGGGAACGAGCCCCATAACCTCCCCAGTCCCCACGGCCCCAGGGTCTGAACTCAAATATCACAATGAAGTTTCCATCAAGAGCTTCATATTTTCGCCTTTCGAGAGCTAGCTGCAGTTGCCGCACTCGCCATGGATTAGGGCACCTGAATGTGGGATGGAGTTTTATAAATTTGATTTGGTTAGGAAACTTTCCATATTCACGATTCGAACTCGTGGAGTTAATACTGCTCTTTTGATAAGCATTATAGTTATTTGTAAGATGTCTTCTTTACGCACACAAGAGTCTATGAGTCGTTCGTTCGGCAAGCATGAAAACATTTCGCCGACGAAGATATTAAACCAGTTATTGGTCGTAAAGAGGCGCTAGGAAACGACGCGCTTATTTTATATCAGCTTACATACAGAGATTAAATAATATTAAAAGTTTAATCGTTAAAAAGTTGAGCGGTTATATTCGGCAATAATGAAAATTTTTGAATAATAAGCTGTTACCGATGACTTCGAGTTTGTTGAAAACTCCGCGGGAGCCGTTTAATTTTTGTATGCAACGCAGATCGTCCTAGTGACGAAGGGTTATTTAGTCATTTAGTATTTTTTCTTTATCCATTTGTGTCACAAGTCAAGTAAACTGAAAAGTGCCTTATGTGGACATATGCATTGCATTACAAAACAGTAAGAAAGTAAAAAAAACCTCCGGATTAAGTACCTCTTTAAACAGATTCACCCTTCACCACTAGCAAAACATATCAATCATTTTACCACGCGTTTCAGTGATAGCCTAACAGTACAAACCTCTATCACTTCATAGCGTGATGGGCTTGAAAACCCACTTCATAGCGTGATAGGCTTGAAAACCTACTTCATAGCGTGATGGGCTTTACAACCCACTTCATAGCGTGATGGGCTTGATAACCCTGAGAAATGACCCTTGCATTATGGTCGAACATAAAAAGAGGTTAACAAGACACGCAGGAAAATAGTTGATGTTCTAAATGAAGCAATCGCAAAGTGAATTTCCTTATCCAACTGAATCCAAAAACAGAGAAGTGTTCCCACTCGGTCGGTATTCGGTAATTGGGTCGTAAACTGCTCCCAGTAAACATCGGCATACATTGTGTTAGCGTGCTGAAGATTTATGTTTAGTTTTCATTAATATTTTGCGTCACCGTGAAGTATTTAATATGTATAATTTTTGGAAAACAAACCTCTTTACGATTAATATTATTTTTTATGGAATTTGAAAATAGAAATGTAGTTAGTTCTGTCTGTGATTGAAAAAGATATGTCGAAAAAATGTTACTAATTGAATTATTGATTTATGAAAAAATACAAAAAGATAAATAAGTGGAAAGAATCTTTTATTCACAATCCTGGAACTGTAAACGAAAAGGAATTTCAATAATTTGGAGAAGACTGGAAAGAATTGCTTACAGATCAGAAGTGGGATGACATCAGGGACTATAACGTACTACCGTTACCCTGGTGCAATTCTACGCCCACGAGAAGGTACATGTTAATGTATTTGTGTTTTAGAATGTACAAGACATTCACAATTCCGCATTCTTTTATAAGGGTGTTTGCGTGATGGCTGTTAAAATATCAAAGATTTAAATCTTTGTAAAATATACAATAAATTGCCAAAAGAGATAAGAGATTGTACAACTTCTCTATAATCTTTATACCTGACACATGTATGCAAATAAATTGTTTGATTGATTGATTGATTTACAAATCTTTACCAGTTACCACAGTGTGTGTACTAAATGTAAAGTAATTTTGGATTCTAAGAGATTCATGTTTCATAAGTTTATGGTAGGAGATTGAATGTACTACATATTATTGTGTGTAGGTACATAATGTGTAAAGGAGAGAGATACTCGTTGTTTAAATGGTTTCAGGTAAGTGACTCAAGATGCCATGTGATCGTTCCCGGCGTGAATGGATGTCCCGCGGTGCAGCCTGGCGGTAGCAGCAGTTGGTGTCTCACGGTGCAGTCTGGTGGTAGCAGCAGTCGGTGTCTCACGGTGCAGCCTGGTGGTAGCAGCAGTTGGTGTCTCACGGTGCGGCCTGGTGGTTGCAGCAGTTGGTGTCTCACGATGCAGCCTGGTGGTAGCAGCAGTTGGTGTCTTACGGTGCAGCCTGGTGTCCCATGGTGCAGCCTGGTGGTGGCAGCAGTTGGAGTCTACGGTGCAGCTTGGTGGTGGAGCAGTTGCTGTTTCAAGGTGCAGCTTGGTGGTGGAGCAGTTGGTGTTTCAAGGTGCAGGCGAAATCGTCGCTGGCGGCAACGTGCTACGAGAGTCGAGTACGTCGGTGGATGTCGCTCTTAGCAGTGCTGGCAGCTGGATGGCAGGCAAGACGGCCTGCGGTACAGCGACGCACACCCCGTACATCACCGAACCGATAAGCGGCAAATAGATTTAGAGATAGTCATAGATTGCACAGGCGTCATACATTGCAGATGTTATCGAGACTTGAGCTTAATGGGTCGCGTATTCTCGTTTGTACTTGCGCTATTATACCTGCATCGCTGCAAACTATGTTGTTTGGTGATAACTGATAATGGTTTATGATTATTGATTATTAATAATTAATATATATCAAAGAGGTTTTATAATCAAACAACTATAAATAAGTAGAGAAAAATTAATGTTTTCATAAACATTCAATACAATTTAATTTTGTAAAAAAAAGTCAGTTTGAATTGAATCGAATTTTGAATTTAAATTGATCCAACTCGTACTAATCTCACAGTATAATTGTAATTTGCTATCTAAATATCGAATAATTATAATCATTTATAACTTGAAATAAAGTAAGAGAAAGCGCTGAAATTTATTGTTGGGTCAGCAAACAAACTGCTCATTGATATTATTGTGACTAGATGACTGAATTGTTTTAGATGAAGACATATTAACTACACATATTATAATTCAAGTCAGTTCTGCTTAAACAGTTTCTTTGGACGTTTATGTTATTTGGCAGTTATTAGTAAATACTTGTTATTGTTTACTCAAAAAGTAATCGGCAACGTTGCTTGTAATTGGCAAGTTGTAACAAATTTTAAATGTCGATAATGTGATAGAGAAACACATCACAATCACATAGGTGGGTAAATTTTGGTACTAAAATAAAAAGTTATTAAAGAAGCATTACAATAAAGTTACAATCAACTTAGATAAAGAGTAAGCACTTGTAGGAAACGTTAGTGCAGTATGTGCACTTGATGTTATTTTTATTGAATTATTTTGTTATATAATTATCAACACAACTATTCGGTTATTGATTCAGACAAAACTATTTCTAACGTTCATTTCTAATATTCTGTTTTGGTAGTTCTGCATTTTCGAATTATTCATATTTACATTATCTGATATTATTTTATCAACTCAATAGGGTTTTCTTTAATTGACTACGGATTTATTTACAATTGTGTACCTCGCAACATTGCTCAAGACTCACAACTATAGTTATAAAGGATAAAACACAACTAATGATAGTAACAAATCCTAAGACAAGTGACTTATGTTAACCATAGCGTATATTGAATACCTATTATCTTTGGATATTTCTTGGATAGAGTCGCTTTTTTCTTGATAGATATATATCTACTTAGATAAACTAAATAGAAAATTTAAAAATAATGAGTTAAGGAATATAGGCAGAATGAAATTAAAAGATATTTGTTATATATATATTAATAGAAAATATTCTCAACTAAAATTATGAATGGGAAGTCGTCATTGTTCTATTGGCAGTCAATGTAATAAAATAAATAATTTTTTGAGAAGGAAATTGTGTCATACGTAAAATGGCTAACTGAATAATTTGGCTTTACTAAAAAAATTGTGATTTTGTTAACTGAAATAAATATTTTATTAACTTCACCTAAATACGATTTATAAACGCGGTTGAAAAATACTTCGTATGCTCGTATAGAGAGAGTTGCAAGTCCAGAACCTAAATTTTATTCTTGAAATATTGCTTGAGTTTTTACCCATCCACCCAGTAAACGTTACCTACTGAATTGGACAATTTTGGTTTTATTAGATTCAGTACATTTTAATCTAGGCTCGTACGTTTTATTTCAAAAAATACTCGAGTAAGTTTTAAGGTCAAAATATGGATATTTAGACTCTAATAACTTTTAACATAAGCAATACTTCTTAAAAAGTTAAACATTTCTAAAAATTATGAAAACCGGAATACATATTTACGAGTAGGAAAACGTTATTGGTTTTTGTATGAAAGCTAGACGATAGTAAAAGTTTTACCAGTCGAAATTGTTTTCGTAACGATCTATGATTAAACGATATTATAGTAATGGGCACATCAAAAACGGTAATCATTGTATAACTTATTTTAATTGTGATATGAAGTAGTGTTGATAGTATAAGTTAAAATCTGTGGTATAAGTTTACAAATAGTTTAAAATTATGGCGATAAGCATTCATTTTTTCGAATTAACTTCATAATTACGCAAGTTTGGACAAAAGACAAAGTTGTCTATTATTATGAATTGGTACTGTGATTGTTTACTTACTAAGAATTTCGTTGAGCTAGGTCACGGAGTACATAATAGTACTAAAGGTACAGAAGGCTCACTCGGCAAGATGATTTAAAAATTGAAAATGATTACAGAAATAACTAGTCAAGTTGCAACTATAGGAGCAATCGCTTAAAGACTGTATGGGTTAAATTATTTTAGAACGGGTGATAGATTTTTTTTGATTTGCTTTGACAGAAAGGAAATATAGTAAGATTTTCCGTTGCTACGTATTGAGGAATAGAGTGATCGTTCGGTTGGAAATTTTGTATAAAACCTGTTGAATTATATTATAACCATATAAATGAATATTGTTCAAGACACTAAGAGTAAAAAGAAAAGATCCTAACACCTGATGGGCAGTATGAATTATATATACCTAATATCTATAGTAGTTCGGTCAACCTAACTATTGAGATTTGACAATAGGATTCAGTTTTTTTTAACGAACTATTAATTTGGTCTTGAGAAAGCTATAAGTACCTACTTATACCATTTTATAACGAGTAAAAGCCCAGCAGTAGAAATTACTAAGAAAATTCTGATTAATGTCTATATTTAATTGAAACGGTAGACACATGATTGTTCACCAGAAACTTGAAAACACAAGAATATGTAAAAAATCTTCCAGTTTAGAAGCAGATGATTGATGGATTTATGTACCTAAGAATTTTGTGTTTAAGCGCATCTGGGAGTATAAGGTGACTAAGGATGGATTAAGATACGGTAGTGCCAATGTATTGCAGACGGCAAAACCTTAGCAATATTTAAAAAAAAAAAACAAATAGTCTTTTTAAATACGAAAGTCATCCCATACCATATCGAATATTAATAATTATGTCCAATCCATTTGTTAGGTTAGTAACAAAGAGCTTGAGAAAGACGAAAAGGGAAATAATAATGGTTGTCATCTATTTCTTTAAAAATATGTCATTATAGGAATATTCGTATTTATTTCACTTAAATTTGATACGTATTCACAAAATTGTGAGACTTCGTAATTAGATTAAATTCAGCACTTTATTTTAATTTTTCTGGCGGTCGATTTAGATATTGTGACCTCACATGTCCCACTGGTGACTTAAGGAAAAATTGGTTAGCACTGTTATTTTTTTTACCGCGTGTTAAAAAAACACAGATGTAAAAAACAAATATTGTGAAGCCATTTCACGAGCTAAAAAATAAATGAAAACGCCATGTAATTATTAGTATCATGAGTGGTAATGGTATGCAAAAGTCATAAAAAAAGAGTTCAATAGATTTGATATAGAAAGAAACAAAAAACCGTTTGATATTAAAATGAGAGATCTAGTGAGAATTGAAAGAACATAATGTATAAACAAGGTTGCGATAAAAGTATAAAATTAAGACCGAAATGTTTATGTTTATATTATATATAGTGTAACTAAAATATTGCATCATGAGGATTGGAGGATAATTTTGTTACAAAAAAAAAAGGATTAACAACATAATATTATTATCATTATACACGATTGATGAAGCACATCCTTGGTCCTGTTTTAATGGAGAGGGTAGTGAGTAATCCTTTGCGAGGATATACTGATGGTTAAAAATAAAATTTTGTGATTTAGATATGTGTTTCAGAGAGATTATAATATTAATTTTTTTATTGTGTGGTTTTATGAAACCACAGTCAAACTTTTGTGGTCTTGGCTGCTCTGACGAGCGCCTTTCACTTTGTTCCTACTCGGCGGCCGACCGTCACGCGACTTGCAACACATAGACGAAAAGTTTGAGACGATGTAATAAAAGTTTCACTTTAAAAATATTTGTTGACGTTATAGGATCTAATGCATGGAATGGAGTATTAATTTGTAACAGCGAGACAATGTATTGAGATGAAACATCGTATGTTAATTCTGCCTCATTGTGTATTAGTACAAACTGGAAGTTTGTATTTCAATTAGTGTAAAGTAATTTTTGTTTGATGTTTTGATGCAAACAAGGATTGTTCCTCATGAAGTTAAAATTGTAAATGTTTAATTGTAGTGCAATATGCACCTCGTTTCTACACTGTTAAAGTAGCATGATAGTGTAACAGACCATTTGAAGTGCAATGTGCACGTATACTTAGTTCTTACCCTCTACACTGCTAAAGTAGCATGATAGTGTAAAAATACCATTAATTCCGCACTGCTAAGGTAGCATGATAGTGTGGACGACCATTATTCCTACACTGCTAAGGTAGCATGATAGTGTAGAAGATCATTATGCCCACACTGCTAAGGTAGCACGATAGTGTGGAAGACCTGGAAGTGCAAGGTGCACGTACTTAAAGACTTTAAACGCAATACAATAATTTGATTTGTTTAATTTTGTTAATTAATAATATAGAAAGTGCATAAAGTGTATTGTGTGTTCAATGTTATTTGTTTAAATTAATGATTATAATAAATAAATAAATAAATGTCAATTATTCATATGAATGCAGGTACATTAGGTGGTCAGCAATAACAATTATTATCCTTATATATTCTGCCTTATGGCGTATGAATTAAAAAAAAAAACTAAATGTAAATATTTGTTTGATTAAATTAGAAATTATTTTTTTCATAATTTTATAATAGATATAAGTCAGGATGTCGATGACTGTAAATTGATAATTTATAAAGACAAAAATTAGTTATTCAGAATGTCAATTTGTAACTATCATTTTTCATAATATTGTTCGCTATAATTCAAGATGTCAATAATTGAAAATTCATAATTTATAAAGTCAAAAATTAGTAATTCAGATGATGACAATTAATACCTATGGGTTACCCTGAAATGTTTTGTAATTGTTACTAGTTTCACCAATTTTAATGTTTGTTTGTTTGTAATCAAATTTTGCAAGTTAAAGATCCACGTCCCGGTTACCGATTGAACTTAAATTTTGTATACATGTGTAATTGGATAACAATTATGACTTGGAGCTGATCTGATGATGAACAGGAAAGTTGTTATAGGAACTCGGTAGTTAAATGACACAACCCCATCGAGTTTAGACTCGTTTGATCCGTTTTGACAAGTACTTTGGTGCTAGATGGTAACCTGGATCTGGTGCTGAGAAGGATATTAATAAAATGTATAAAAGCTTTCTTTATAAAAAATAATTTTAAATGATATCATACGGTTTTGATAATATGATTCTTAGGTTATTTGTTGTTTGTTTGTAACAGTGTTCAGTATTTCGCGGGGACGCGAAATGTATATCAGGATGGACGAGTTGTTAGCGTGCTGAAGATTTATGTTTAGTTTTCATTAATATTTTGCGTCACCGTGAAGTATTTAATATGTATAATTTTTGGAAAACAAACCTCTTTACGATTAATATTATTTTTTATGGAATTTGAAAATAGAAATGTAGTTAGTTCTGTCTGTGATTGAAAAAGATATGTCGAAAAAATGTTACTAATTGAATTATTGATTTATGAAAAAATACAAAAAGATAAATAAGTGGAAAGAATCTTTTATTCACAATCCTGGAACTGTAAACGAAAAGGAATTTCAATAATTTGGAGAAGACTGGAAAGAATTGCTTACAATTGTCATTCACATACGCAAGTTTATTGCTCGTGACAGATATGACTCCGTTATAATACAAGAATGTATTTGTTTGTACCTAACGTACTTCATTACTTTCAGCAGATTTACATCTCTTTATTATAATTGACGTGCAACGATTAACAATTGGATACAAGCAAACGCTTTGTTTCCTCGATATAGTGTGTTCAATCTACGAAGACGCTACACTCCTTCACAATCTATTTTTTACACGCAATTCGGAAGGAATTAGGAAGCCTATAATATTATAAGGTTATACAAAAAATACGAAATCCCTCTCATTCTGTATTTGTTTACATTAAAACTAACAACTTTTATTTTACGACTTTATTGACTCGATATTTTAAGAAATATCAAATATTCAATATTTTACAGAGATGCTCTACTTGTTCCTACTCTGTAATGTAACATCGACAAGTGGCAATGGCCGCGGTGCGGCGCGGGGGCGCAACAGTGTAATGTCACCTTACAGAAACAACATTTTTTTGTATGAAATAAATTAATAAAAAGCAAGTGCCGAGTTTCTTGCCCTTTCTTCTCGGTGCAGTCCTGCTTTCCGAACAAGGCGATAGAGTCTAACGTTTTGCAAGTGCCTGTAAGTTAGGCCTATGTGAAAGAATAAAAAATTTCGAATTTTGATTTTTTTTGAAAAGTCGTAGAACACAAGTTGTTAGGGTTAATGTAAACAACGACAGAACGACAGCGATTTTTTTTTTTTTAAAGAACCCTAGTATCCCTAGTAAAAATACGTAAGCCAACGTTAATAGCAGAAAGCAGGGCGAAAATAAATACAACATCATAGTGGTATTTCCTTTGCCAATAACTTTTCTTATATTTTTCGTCAAAACTTCACATGGCACGTGGCAGATCCCGTTTAGGCGGATCGGTTTACGCGTCGAGCGCCACATAAACAACAATCATAATAATGTGGGGCTGCGTAAATTTCCATTTGTGCCCATTGATATACAAAGAAGAAACGCCCAAGATACCTACTGCTAGTGAAAAATTGTGGATGAAGAAAAACATTTTTTTAATGCAAAGAATGAAGAGACTATAAAACTATGCTAATTGTTAAGAGATATAACTGCCCATATCAGATGCAGTGCTTACTAGGACTCTGCATTGCAAAGGCAAAGGCAGTGCAGATGCAGACTTATAATATGGGGCACTGCCTTTGTCATTCTCAGACGGAATATTTTTATGTCACACTAGCTCCACTGTTCTACTCGCGTGAATTTCATTCATGGGGTTTTCGGGATATTATTACACTTAATTTAGCTTATAGCTTAAATCCGGGTATAATGTATCTCCATTCCAAATCAGTTGGGCAATTTTGGTGTTAAGGAAAATATAAACGCTTGATGCCAAATCACGCGTTGTTTCCCGTATCGACTTATAAATATTACAAAATACTCATCTGTGATTCTTGAAATAGGCCGGTTTGAGATTTCAATATAGCGTTTGGCGTTCCGCAATCATACTCAAACTCAAATTATTGATTTCATATGGGCCTTATTTTGATGGCTCTTATGAATAAAGATAATTAAGTATACTTATGGTAGTAGTGATAACTATTTTACGACTTAAATACTAATTTTACGAGGGTTCAAACGCGCCCTCAACTGAGAATTAGACAGAACAACCTCAGCTGGGTATTGTTTTTTTTTGTTATCAATCAAAATCGATGTGCCTCTTATACTAGAAAAACATATCGAATAGGATCCAGAATCTAGTACTTATCCACTTAGTTTCATTACCAGCTTTTCAAAAATTCTTGAGGAGAATCTCTTTGGTATTTCTATATCATCGTTCATGCCATACATCATAATAAAACTCATAACACAGCATTGAACTGTGAAATATTTTTACCGACGCTAAGCCCCAACTTGTCGGCTTAGCAAGGAGCGCAAGAAAGAACGAGAAATTGTAAATAAACAGCTATTTATCGTCAAAGCGGTAAATTTAAGCCGACTCTTGGAAGTTAAACACAATAACAGATATTATTTTTCCTAAAGCTAACGCAATAATTCGAAGTAAGTTTTTGGACATGAAAAAAATTCCGTAGTTACATAAACCCTAAAGGATTGGTCAAGAGCACTTTGCTAAGTGTGGATTGGCACGCAATTAATAAAAAAATTAGAAAATTTTCAGGACCACGTGACGACCCCCCTGGCGCAGGGGACGCGCGCTCGGATTCGAGTGGAAGGTCGCGGGTTCGATTCCCGCCACGGGCCACTTTGAAACTTTATAATTTCTAAATTGGCTCAGGTCTGGTCTAGTAGGAGGCTTCGGCCGTGGCTAGTTACCACCCTACCAGCAAAGACGTGCCGCTAAGCGATTCAGCGTTCCGGTGCGATGCTGCGTAGAAACCGTTGGGGTGACTTTACTTACCCCTTCCAAGTTCGTGCGTTAACATCTTCGGCTGCATCATCACTTACCATCAGGTGAGATCGCAGTCAAGTACTAACTTGTATAGTGTAAAAAAAAACTACGTGAGACATTTAGTTACCATACTACAAACTCAAATAATGGAAATGAAAACTCGAAATCTCTGAAAAGTCTAAAGATTAAGTATTCATTCCATTTTTACAAACACTACATTGCGCTAAGTAGTAAAAATTTTTCAGATTTTTTTTTCACAAGTAGGTACACTGTTTAATGATCGTGAGCTACTCACGATCCCTAAACATAGTAAAAAATAATAATTCGGTCCAGTGTAAATAAATGTATTGTTATAACAATCTCAATTTTAAAACCAACCTGGTGAACATTTTTTATTGTTCCGTTCACGCACATTATAGTACAGTATAACAAAACACCTTGTCTCATCTTCTATTTTAACGCATTTATAACACTTCAGCAGCATCGCATTTATGGGCTAAAATTTTAGACCAGCCAATTCATAGACGCTTTCCCAGAATCTCATCGTAGTCTGCCTCGGATTCGAGTGGAGGGTTAAGGTACCTTGTCCAACGTTCAGGTATATTTCGGTTTGCTGATTATATGTGGGCCACATTACACCGAGAGATGAATCCGGTGTGGGATTACTGAAATAATATTAACATTATTAGTATATTTCAAGAAATAAATCTTTCAAAACCGCGGTCACCTAGGTGCTTACTTACTTCTTATTCTGGACTAATAAACAACTAATAAAAAAAGATATGATGTTAGAATATTATACGGTGCATTAAACTGGGATTATGGTGATATTTGTTCTTAATTCCCATTTTTGCCAGTATTTTATACGTCGGTAGACAGTGCCCTTCGAACCCAAACACAGGTAATTCCTTACGGTTAAATAGATAAACTATAATGCTCTAAATAGCGGAAGAATTCCTCAAGAAAAGTCCTACCACCAGTAAATTATTAAAAGAAATCAAAAAAACTTACCCGAATATTGCGAAGTTAGTGTATAAGGCGCACATCTGTTGTATGATTTTGTACGAAAGAGCCCTTTTGTCTACTGGAAGATTATATTTATTTGCCTGAAACACGTACTCGAGGTCATCCAAGTGCGACACTCCAATTATTCCATATTTTGAGCCAGGCCGACTCTCTACATTCCTTTCAGTCAAACTTGAAAACTGGAACAAATATACATTACCGTTCCTGGCAGCATTAGTTAAACGCCTTGCGTATCTTAACACCGGGTAAATAAACAGGTCGGTAACGTAGCTCACAAAAACTGGTATTGTTGTCAAAGACATTAACCGCGAACCCGTGTAGTATTCTCTGATGCAATCTGCTAGTTCCAAATGCATTTGCGGCGTGGTTCGGTAATAAACATCTCTCGGCACTAACACTTCTGGGTATCTATCATAATCTGCGATTATGGATGAGTTTTCCAGATAGCGCACAGCAAGCAATCCTTCTTCCGAGTTGTGCCCTAATAGCAAATCTACGTCACTCAATCCTTTACTAACCGAAAGGAGAGGTGGTTCTGCTATAAATCTCTCCTGACCGAAGTCCTTTTCTACAACTGGAACGTAATAGGTTTCCCCAAAAAATGACATGTAATCTTCGCCTACTACAATGGAATCATTGACATTGATCAATCGTTCGACAGGCACGGTTCGAAGAAACCGTAAGAGTTCTGACGTATCTGTGGTCCTAAAGCCCAGCTTCTTAGCGAGCACAAAGGGTCGGCGTTGTTGTTCATGATCGAATGCAACCGAAAACAGAGACACTGGTACTCCACTCGTAACAATGACTCTGCGAAACAGTCCTCTGGACATTGGTGATAGCGCGTGTAAAGTACACGAAGAACCACCTGCGCTTTCGCCAAAGATCGTAACTCGCTCTGGATCACCGCCAAAGTTTCGTATATTCCCTCTTACCCACCTTAACGCGGCTACTTGGTCTTTTAAACCAGCATTTCCGGGCGCTTCTTCAGAATCTAATGTTATGAATCCAAGAATATTAAGTCTGTAGTTGATTGTAACAACAATAACATCGTTTTGATTTATTAGAAAATCGGGTCCATACAAATCATCGTTGCCAGAGCCTTCCACAAAACCACCTCCATGAATGAAGAATATAACTGGCAAGAGGTGGCGTGGTTTCAAATTTGGGGTGTAAACGTTTAGGAAAAGGCAATCTTCGCTCCCAGGTATGACCATATTGGTGTTCAGTATGTCGAATTGAGGACAAATGTTTCCATGTTCAGTTGCGTTTCGAATTCCTATCCATGGCAGCGGAGGTTGTGGAGCCTGAAACAATAAAATATTTTAATTGGAAGCCGCCATCTCGACTAATACATTACTATTTTAGGACTGTCATTCCAACATGTTCTCATTTTAAGCAATCTTAGGTAAAGAGAGGTGTCACCAGACGTGATACCACGGATCAGAAATGATCACACCTAGTGCTTTTATGCGCAGGCGGTGTTTCTACCATTGGAAGAAGCCATTGCCTTGAGCAGTTTACTCCGGGATCTAATTCACGGACCACGCGGAAGACCTGAGTGAAAACTTCACTGAAAGACATACCAGAATCGTTTCACAATCTGCAAGGTTGTTACCGCTTCTCGTGGCTATTCGCTACTCGTACTATAAATAAAATATTAAACGACAATTCGTGCCATAAATTCAAAACTATGTGGTGTGCATAAACTGGGGTCATTTTGATTAAGTCCAGTCTGGCCAGATGCGTTCCGAATTTTATTATAGGTATGAAGCTACAAGTATTAAATAGTGGGCAAGTTACCCAAAATAGTCAGCAGTCTGAAGAAGTTACGCGATAAAGGTGGAGGAAGGATCTGTAGGTTAAGTAATCATATATTATGTGTCATAGGTTTTGTGACCCGTCCTGCACTTTAGTGTGTTGTTGCCAGAGCTGCTATTTACTTAAATGATTTGCAAAGCAAATTTCCTATACTTGTGGTAAAGATTAGATTAGATTGTGGTTAATCAGAAGTTACCTTAAACCTCAAATCGCCAACCGGCGGAGCTGCGTATGGGATGCCTTTGAAGCTGAAGTACACTCGATCTCCGGTGATGGTCCATTTCTTCTCACCCAGCAGCAGCCCTTGCTCTAACCTCAAAACTACAGCCGCTACATTGTTCTAAAATGAACATATTTTTTATTTATTGCATGTAATACCTACCTAGTTGTTGTATAAGAAAATGGAAATCATCTTCACATAATAATATAGAAATAGATTTGCATCGATAAAGGTGTAGGTACAGCCCTACCCGAAAGAAAGGAAGAGAGAGAAAGATGTAGCGTTTCTTTATTCGAGTGCAATCTCAACTGATGCTAAGGGATGATGTAGCCAAAAAATGTTATCGTACTAATTTGGAAGTGGGTAATCAACCTCAAACGACTTCTACTCAGTATTGCGCCGCAACGCTAAATCTGTACACTGCGTAGCTTACACGCACTTCACTTTTAAAAAGGCGAAAAAAACCAAAATTAGCGATAAATAATTGCAATTTGGCATAAAACAACTTAAAAAACAAGGGTAGGTATTATTTATAATATAGTTCCGAATATTTAAAGTGATATTTTTTGTACGTACCAATATTGTGAGTGTGGAAAATACACCCACGAATAAATGCATTGCCTCTCACAAAAAAGACGTTATCGCTCCAAACGGTGGAACGAAGTAATTTATTAATTGTTCAGCAGAAACGATTTATTGGTGTGTTCTTCAATTAGCGTTATTGTAACATTTCAATTGCTAATTTAGTTTCACTATCGTCATACGAGTAACGTCGCGTGAAATTACAAGAACACGTTCTTAACTAACACTAGATTTATTAACGCATTGTTTGTTTATTTGCGAACATCCGACATCCGACATTCGACACCCGACACTTGGGTCTGACCGCGTGTACTAACAACTGATTAGTACAGAAATAATAGCAAAAACGACGGACTGACGGTCAGCGAATTTTTACCATTTTGGTATGGAATCTAGTAAAATTATTAAAATGTGTTTTTTCATCACACTGCTTTAATTTGCCTAGCGTATAATATACTTTGATATTAGTTCAGACACGACCCCATCGGCTGGGCATGACATTAGTCAACCCTCCGATGACATCTTCTCGAAGGGTTGAATGCAGATTGCAGGTATCAATTTCTTCATATTCCCCTCAACAACTACCTATTTCATTTGTTAGGTTAGGTTAGGTCAGGTTAGGTATTAGGTTAGGTCAGATAGGTATATCTGAACTAAATGAACAGAAAATAACTATTCTATCCGCCATCTTGGGCCGCCATATTGGATTTAGAATACTGTCATTGAGCTTACATTATACCATTGTCATCCAAACTAAACCTACCTATTTGCATCATCTCCGGTTGAGAATGAGTACCTACTTTAAAATTAAGTTTTGACCAATATACATAATATGTAAACTTTTAAATAAAATAAAAAACGCCGCTATCGCGACAATGCCCTGTCTACCCTTACGTTACGATTGTTAGGTTTTTTAAGTAATACTGTCGTAAGCACTAAGCAAGAGTAGGGGGTAATACATCAACTTACAAGTTAGGTACGAGTACATTGTCGGTCACAACTCACACACGCGATTTTATCGCTTCTGAAACAACATAACTTTAACTGCCGTGTTACAATGTGACAAATAGCATGCGCTTATCAATAAGTATATTATGATAATTTTCTTATAATCCTATACCTTTAACCGATCAATTCTTGTACCATTACATAATATATATTTCTATGTACCTAATCTGCATCTCGGAAACGGCTCGAAAGATTTTCATGAAATTTAGTATACAGGGGGTTTTGGGGGCGATAAATCGATCTAGCTAGGATTCATTTTTAGAAAATGTCGAATTTACCAAAAAAATCCCTAACTCCTGCTGCCATCTATTGGCAAATAGAGAAAATATCGAGTAAAGCTCGATCACCCAGATATTATATAAAATTCTCGAGTCAGTGTTTGTTACCGAACTTTTTCGAAACGGCTCGACCGATTGTTACGAAATTTTCTGCGCATGTTCGTTAGGTCTGAGAATTATAGGAAAATAGCAAAACAACGTATACCGGACCAGCTGGTATTGTATATATTTTTTGTCATATTTTTTACACACTTTAAAATACTAATACTAATGATAATTTCAATGCATTTTACTGCAATGTTATCCAGTTGCTTCCGTAGCCCAGTAGCCGAGATACAGTCGCGATAGCTGGAGGACGCGGGTTCAAGTCCTGTCGGCAGCAATAATTTTGAAACTCAATAAATAATTTTCATTACAATAGTTAATACTGCTTTGATTTAAGTACGCACTGTCAATAATCATCAAATATTTTAATCCCCCTGTACACAGCTATTATAAACGCTACCCGACGTCGGTTTGGCTGGTTTACGAGCGATGCCGCAGCGGTTTAATAACGTTTTTTATGATCATCGAACAGCCCATCCCTCGCGCGGGTTATGCCTCCGCGAATATAAACCGATCCCGCGGAATGAGGCCTTAAAACGATATTTGATGTCTTACTCCCAATCAGAAAATGGCGAAGATATTGGCTGTTTACAATGTCTATATTACGATGGCGTAGCCGCATGCGCTCGGATTTTAGCTGGACGTCCTGAGTTCGATTCCGGACACGAGCCTCCTTATAATTATATCTCCCTAATCCTTTATGGTTTTAGTTTTTCCAATATCCCTTTTGTATGGATTCAATATACCCTGGAGGGTGAACATACTCTATCTTTATCCTGTTTTTGTAGCTATGTCCTATTTCTTTGTGTGTATGAAATCCTATAAGTTTAATTTTGAAATGGGCTCAAAACTAGCCTAGTTTCAGGTACCTTTATACGGCAAAATTACAGAAGACCCTGATCAAATTCATGTGTTTTACAAAAACGGAGACGTTAGAAGATACAATAAATTTCATTTAAACTCAAATTAAAGGGGTAATAACTCTTTTAAATTTATACTAATTAGCCATTACCCTGTAACCGGCCAACTTTAATTAAATATAGCCGTTAAAAATATTTATACGCCGCCCGCCCTGCGCCGCCCGCCTTTGCATTTTTATGGGATTTTGAGAGTCCTCCCTCACACAATACCTCTTGTCTCTACCGAATAGGAATAAAGGTGTTTTAAATTTTATAATTAACTTTGTTCCGTTGGCGGTTTAAAAGGTTTTCGTTCTGTAAAAGGAATCCTTTTACGGGATAAAATTGAGTTTTGGATTGAGTATAATCTCACTAAGGGTATAATAAGAACAACGTTCGTGGTATTGATAACTTGGCAATTGTTAGTAAACAATGATTTCGATTTTAACAATGATATATAATATATAAAAAGGAGCAGATATGTGACAAGCGCGCGCGTTGTGAAGACTCAAAAATCCTACAATTGTAAGTTTCGTAGTTAGTCTGCGTCGAGCGCACGCATTATAGTTGTCTCTTTCGTTTGAGTGCTGTTTCGTATCTTTTGTTCTATTTATCAGTGAGTGGCAGTTCGGCACAGATTTAAAACGCAATTTACTATGAACGTAACGTATCTTGGTGATCTATGGATTTTAAATAATCAGACAGACATTCAGTGTGACAGAGAGCGCAACAGGCAAAATTTTCCTATTTTACAACCCCACGTGCATCGTCCATAAT
Organism: Coenonympha glycerion; assembly: GCA_963855885.1. Classification (NCBI taxonomy): domain Eukaryota; kingdom Metazoa; phylum Arthropoda; class Insecta; order Lepidoptera; family Nymphalidae; genus Coenonympha; species Coenonympha glycerion. The sequence continues at coordinate 1,202,510 of OY979635.1, forward strand.
TAAAAGATTTTTAAGAGCCTAAATTCCCCCCGACGAAACTAGGAAAACACCACAAGAATAATAAAATTAAATTTCACAATATATAACAATGCTAGCAGAAAAAATATACTTTTTCATTCGTTAGGGTTTAATGAGGCTTGTAACTTGATAGCCATTAGAAGTCTATTCCGTATTATTCAACCCCTTGCTTATTATTTATTACTTTGTGGCCACAATATTTCCCCTTTAACATCTAATTTAATAAATGAGAAAGTACATATTTAGTTTATTGTTCAAGGACCAAATGTTTGCAGTAAAAAACTAAGGCGTTACAGACCATTTTTAACCGACTTCAAAAAAAAGGAGGAGGTTCTCAATTCGTCGGAATCTTTTTTTTTTTTTTTTTTTATCTATGTATGTTCACCGATTACTCGAAGACGCGTGGACCGATTTGAAAAATTATTTTTTTCTTTAAGAGGGTTTTGTTTCCAGATGGTCCCATTTTAATCAGGTCAGGATCTGATGATGGGATCCTGGAGAAATCGAGGGAACTCTTCAAATTTTGTATGGACACATGAAACTATTTGAGTATTATTAGAAAGAGTAATATTTTTCAAGTTGTTCTATGGTCATCAGGTCAGGATCTGATAATGGGATCTTGGTGAAATCGAGGGAACTCTTCAAATTTTGCTAGTATACTTAAAGCGAGTTGGGTATTTTTTATAGTTACTGGTGCATATGCCACCAGATACTGATTTGATGACTAAAGTCATCAAGTCAGGGTCTGATGATGGGATCTTGGTGAAATCGAGGGAACTCTTCAAATTTTGCTAGTATACTTGAAGCGAGTTGGGTATTTTTTATAGGTACTGGTGCATTTGCTAGCAGATACTGATTTGATGACTATCTCTTCAGATTTTATGAACACACCTCAAGCAATTTGGGTATTTTACAACGCCTTGTGCATTTTATTGTTTTCCACTAAAAAGTATAAAATAAAAATGGGAAATGCTTTCCAAAAAACCAACTTCAAATGCCACTACAAAGAGTGAAATAATTTTTATTTAAATTTTAGGTACCTACACCAATTCGAAGTCGGGCGATTGACTTCGTCATTTCTTCGCACATCAAGTAAGTAAGAAGGACTATTAGGGATTGTATGAAACATTGCCCGACTTCGAATTGGTGTAGGTACCTAAAATTTAAATAAAAATTATTTCACTCTTTGTAGTGGCATTTGAAGTTGGTTTTTTGGAAAGCATTTCCCATTTTTATGTCTGTCCTTTATAGTTGAGACCTGCCTACTACGCTACCACTACGCCAAGGTGCTGCGTAATGCATAGAACATCATCAAAATAGAACTCCTTTTACACCTCTGCAAGTAAAAATAGGCAAGTAACACCAAAATAATCTCGGGTCATTATTAAAATTACAAGTAACAACTTTTGTAGTAAGATCTTTTTATTTAACTACCGCCCGTACGCTCGTCGTATTACATAGAGGTCATCACTTAGCTAAAATATTAGTTTTTATATATTGTAGTAATAGTTAAAAATAGTAAAGATAGGCCGATCCGAACACTTTACGTAAACCTTCTTCATACAAGCAAACAGTAGCGTCATCTGTCAAAATACCCTCCGCCGCCGCTGACCGAACTATTTCGTGGCCTTATACTGTTGGTACTAACGACACTCATAAACTAGTGACATTTTTTCGCGCTGTTCGCCCTGTCTTTAGTATACAAGTCTGTGATTGTAGTACCTAACATAGATTATATTGAAAGTCGTAGGTCATAACTTGTTAGTTCCTTCTATCATGGTCATCTGTTTGTTTTTACACCATCCCGTCTTTTTTCTGAACATCGTTGGCGCTGGGTAAAGAGCGTGCACACAGCACATGGCAAGTCCCGCGGCGCGGTGAAAACAAAACTATTCAACACACAACACGCTTATTTGTGTGTCGGTGAATGTGTTCGGGCGAGATTGCGGCCGCGCGCTCGCAGGAGCTCGGTGCCAAATCGCTTCATCTGGATTTGTTTTGCTCGACGCGCTAAATTGTTTTAAAGTTTCCATGTTTAAATTAATAAGAGTTTCGGCATCGTCGTCGTCGTGTCAGTCGATCGACGTCCATTGTTAGATATAGACGTCCTGAAATGACAGTGAAATACCACAATCTTGTACCGCCTAAAGCCAGTGACCCCCGCGACTGTCTTTTGCTCGTTTTCACCAACATTTTAAGAGTCATCTAAGCTCTTAGGTGACAGTTATTGTAAGTGAAAACTGTCACCTATCGGCTCAGGCGTTTCTTAAAGTTTTAGTGAAAACGAGCATTTATGTCATAAGTCCACCTATTTGGGGGTTTACTGACACTATACTATCGGTTGCAGGGTTGTCATAACAACACCTTGGGTTCTAAACGTCTATTAAGTCCTGCGAGATATTATTTGCCCCGCCTATTGCAACTTAATTTTTGCGACCGATTCTTTTTAGATAGCAAAACAATTTAATCTTTCGTGCTCATCAGTACTTTGTTGCATATTCCAGACCATTTTATAGATTTCTTAAGCAACTCATTGCCAAGTAATTTAGCTTCTCAGAATGCACAGATTATCCACAAAACGGCGTATAAAACTATTTGGCACGGCGCCCCGGATGGGGGCGGCAATCTCGCGAGACGTGATGTAACAAACACACGAACACAAACTGAATTAAAACGATGTTCGCTAGCGGTAATTGCTTGGTTGAAGGAACTACCTACTACTACTACTTATGTGATATACGCAGAAGGCAATACTTAAAGATTACACAAAATACAAAAAGGAATGTAAGCGGTGCTTTATATCCATAGCTGATAGGTTGGTACTGCAACTAGACAGTTTATTTGGTTTTGGGCGCAAATTGTAAAACAATATTTTAACATTCATTATGCATTTCTTGCTGAAAGACTTTCGTAACGTTCCGTAAGATTCTATCTAATTCTATCTCTTATATATGAAACTCTCGTGTCTCATGTTATTTACTTAGGTGTTTGTTACATTGTTCTCTGAAATAGCTCAACCGATTGTTATTAAATTTTCCGGGAGTAACTTTATATACATTTTCTTTGTATGTTTGGTACGTCTGAAAAAAGGTCGTAAGCTATTTTTATACAACTGCCTAAAAAAGGAGTGTAATGTATTTAGGATTGATGTATGCATGTATGTATGTGCATATTGTATGTATGTGAGTTTCTTTATTCCACCATAACTTCTGAACGGCCGAATAGATTTGATCACATCAGTCCGAGTAGCATAGGCTATATTTTTTTTGGAAAAAGTAGTTATACCACAGGACAGTCGTGTTTTTTAATTTTTAAATTATTTACTTTTTTATATTCTTAACGAGCAAACAACATTAGCCGGGTAAGCTAGTATATGTATAAAATTATCGTGTCACAGTGTTTATAACCAAAATTCTCCGAGACTACTTGACCGATTTTTATGAAACTTTTGGTCTACATTCAGTAGGCCTGAGATGTCGTAAGCTATTTTTCATACCCTTGAATGGAAAAACAACGTTTGATTGGCCAGGTAGTACCTATAAATAAATAATAAATAAATAGTGGACATACATTGCTCCGATCCCTTAGTAAGTAGTTGTGTCACTTGTGACAACGAAGGTACCACAACACCCAGCCCCGAAACAATGTAGAAAACTTATCTTTTCTACATTGCCCCGACCGGGGATCGAACCCGGAACCTCAGAGATGGCGGCGCCTTGAAAACCGGCACGCTAACCACTCAACCACCGAGGTTGTCAAACCTTTGTATTTAAAATTTAATTCGTTCGCCCCAATTCGCCCCTAAGTTTGCGTATAATGACGCGCGCTCACCTGATAAGTTTTCCCGCTTCGCTTGCTTCTTTTCGTTTGTAATTTATCGCCTGCGCGTGACTAGCGGTATTGGGAAGTGCAGCGTAAGATGTGAAGCTATTAAAGCCAGCCTGGGAATTGCTTTAATAAACTATTATAATGCTATCTAAAGATCTTTTATAATGAACTATTAAATAATTAATTTTCGAAAGACTGTAACCTGTATTTTGTAGGTAGGTTCTAGTTACAGATTTTAGTCTCAATTTTGAAAGTTCACGGTTTAAGTTATACCATCGTGCATTTGTGTAAATTTTACTTGCTAAGCGTTATAGACCTAATATTTAAAGGAAAATGGGTTACTGACTGACTCACTAACTTATCTATCAACGCGGAACTCAAGCCATGTAGGCGTATTGGGCTTGAAAATTCAACGGTGCAAACCTGCTATTCGAACTTGGTGGTAGAGTTTTAACTTTTCAATAAATCCATTATATATTTGGTAGTACTTTTTTGAAAAGTTAAAACTCTACCAAATATATAATGGATGGATTTAATTGTAAAGCCATTATATATTTGGTAGAGTATTAACTTTTCAATAAATCAATTTATATTTGGTAGAGTTTTAACTTTTCAAAAAAGCAATTATATGTTTGGTAGAGTTTTAAATTTTTTAATTAAGCCATTATATATTTAGTAGAGTTTTAACTTTTCAATAAAGCCATTACATATTAGGCCTTTGTGAAATATACAAATGAATATATTTTCAACCTCTTAGGAAGATAAAAATAAGGAGGTCGTGAGAATAAATCTTGGGGTTAATTTGTGTGTGGATAGAGTAAGTACCTTTTTCTTTTGACGGTTAGTTCTAAATAATTCATTCAAGGCTTTTGACGGCGGGTTTTAAGAGTCCGTCGTTTCTGTCTCTTTGGACCCAACTTTGGGTGCAATATTACTTCGGTAATCCTCAACATACTCTAGAGTCTTGCAACGTTAGCGCAAACTTAGCCCGCTCACTAAGCGCGGCTAAGACGCGCGAAGCCGCGAAACTCCTCTAGTTAATAATAAAGCTGCATAAGCTGCGAAACTCCATCGGAACACGTTACAAGTGTCGCGGCACACTGCGCGAGTTGCAGGCGTTACAGAGTAAGCTTGTCACAAAAACTTAGCGTACAAACTTGATGCGAGTGCGAACTGCGAGCCAAGCGCTCCCCAACGTCTAGAGGGTATTCCGGTGTCGCTAGAAACATTGTCGGACGAAAGACTTAGAGATACAACGACATGCGGTCCAAGAAGCACTCTCATACCTTTTATCCCAAGGGGTACTATGACTTTATGAGTCCGTCCTGATGGGCATATAGCAGTGCCAATTAATATTTTGTCGCGAACCCCGATATGAACCTGAGGATGAAGTTATGAGCCCATCTGAACATTTTACGTAAGCTTTTTTCACACAAGAAACAAGTTCGCCATCTTTCAAAATTTCCGCAAATGCGCCACAATATTATGGCGGAGACTGTCCCTGTGGGAGTGTTGACAATATAGTGAACTGTGGCTTGGACCGTGATCCCGTGTCAAAAGAAAGATTTTTGACACCAGTAAACTGGGGACATTTTATCGCGTAGTTTACCGAGTCCTTTGCATAAAATTAAGCTTGTCTGTTGTCGTAAATTGATAACTAAGAAGCATTATAATAATTATTGTGTTTTGCTTTGCAGACGCTCAACCGTTAAGGGTTGCTTACCCCCTTCCCAGTTAGTATGATAGATATTATCGACATCATGACCACTTCGCCTGCATGACCACTTACCATCAGGTGCGATCGCAATCAGACAACTTTTAGTGCATAAAAACAAAATCGATTCAATCTATTATTGAAGGCGCGCCGTATCGAACGGGTTGCGAATACCCCCGGCCATATAAAACGTAATGCCACGAACTATTTGTTGAAGTTTAAACTGCTATTAGCGGAATTGCTGTAAAGTGGCAGTTTTTACTCGGCTTCGGCGCGGCATTATGACTAGTCGACAATTCGGAACGCCCGCTACGCTTTCCAATTTCTGTTCGCTTTATTGTTATAAAAATTTACTGCTTAATACTTTGTACGGTGTAGTGTAAGCTTTTAATAGTGGCTGGGGAACAGGTGAATTTTTGTTCGCTGGAATTTATAGCGCAGTTTTTTGTTGTAATTTTTTTTCATTCTGATGAAAAAATAAACTCAGGAATTAATTTTTTTTTAATAACAGTGTTGCCAATTCAAAACAAGGTATTCATTACCTTTATTTGAAACACGGAACTCTAATAAAACAATTAGCTAATATGAATCTACCATTTTCCCCAAACGGGCGTTTGACAGTACAATTTGGCAAGCGCGCGCGAGCAATCTCAGCGAGCACATCCGACATTATGCAGCAAACGCGCAAACACAAACTGAATTAAAACGCCGGCCGCGTATCCAAATGACTGTGTTGTATCCAAACTTTTGCATACTCGCTTTGTTCGGGCACGATTTCAGTACGAGCGGGTTTGATAATTAGCTCGATAATATAGGTAAAATATACAACGCTGACTTTATTTAAGCTTAATAGAGTGAAGCGCAACGTAAAGAAACGGTTTTGTTTTTGACTGACTTGTGGTTTAATGGTCAGCATGTTTGACTGCAGATCAAAGCCGCCTGGGTTTGATTCCCAGCCAATCCAAGCTTTCAAGAAATTCTCAGTAGGTAGAAATTCTCAAATTCAAGAATACATTCCTGGGTTAGAAATGGGGGCCTTTCAACTGCGCAGACTCTTGTGCACAAAACTTCTATCGCGCAGTTGATAAATATCTGCAAAGATTGACCGCGAATTCAAGTATGAAATCGGAAGATATTATTATAATTTTACTATGGCTTGTAAGCTGTGATAGCTCATTGGTTCAGACCTCTACCTTTAATAAGGGTGTCGGGAGTTTGAATCCCGGGCACGCACCTGACATTTCGAAGTTATACGTGGGTTTTCAGTCACGAAAAATCACTGCAGGCCGCAGAGTTCACCACAAAGTTTAAATGTTGTGTGTAAAGCCCGCCAACACGCTCTTGAATTTTATTTTGAGGAGAGTCCTTGCCCAGCGGTGGAGTACAAAAATTTTTAGACTGCATCAATTGATGGATAATTTATTAGGAAAATCTGTCATACGTTTCTGGATGCAGCCATTAGTCTGTCTAGTCCCTTATTAATGTTTTTATCTAAGCACTCTCGAATACTGCCTAGTCACGCATCGGCGATAAATTTCGCGACAAAATGAGCCGAAGGCGAGCGAAGTTATCAGGTGAGAGCACCGTAATGAGGGAACTTCGGGGTGACCAATTTAGATATTCAAATTGTGTTCGTACTTTATCGATATTTCGCGGCCATGAATAAATGGAGCGAACGGAACCCGACCTTAAGTGTATGGAAGTACTTTGCGAAACCGTAACAATATATTACGACCTTTATAACACATTGTTGGGGCCTGAGAAAGTATTTTGGAGGGAATATTTATTGGTAATTGTAAATGACTAATGTGACAGCAATTACATTTACGTGTTCGCATACAGGTTTCATGTACAAAAGTCATGTTTTCTGTAGAAATCGTTCAATACTCCCTGAAATCATAAAAAATCCTATTAATAATAACTATGAAAGTTTGTGAGTTTGTATGTGAATCAACCACGCCGCACATTAATCAGGTTTGCGTTAAATCGCTTGGATGTGCATTTTTACTGTAAGGTATCTGTAGGTATCTGGTATCTTTTTTATATTTTTATTAATAGTGCAATAAAGAGTTTATCTATCTATCTATCTATCTGGTGACTAACCACGACCAAAGCCTCCGACCTGATAAACATACGAGTAAATGGTATGAGTAAAAAAACAAAAAAATATCAATTAACAAAAACATTTTCCATACTACCCCCCCAACATTAGAACGCGAAAACAAATAACCATCATTATAATGAAGTTGTTGTAGAAGGGACGCAATCATAAAACGGGAAGAGAACATAAAACATAAACTCGTCGGCATTAAAGAGGCCTGTAAAATAACTCACTTTACCCCCCTAAATTAATCAGGGAATTTACATTATAATAAAGTTACAATGTTTACAAGGATCTATGTCTTCTACATGCATATACACATAGTACGTACAATTTTTGAGTCTCTACTAACGTAGAGCCTGGTTTCTTTACATTGTACAAGTTAGTACTTGACTTCAATCTCATTTGATGGTAAGTGATGCTGCAGCCGAAGATGTTATCCATACTAACTTGGAAGAGGTAAGTATACTCACCCCTAACGGTTAATAATTTCTATACAGCATCACGCCGAAACCTTAATTCGCTTCTCGGTGCGTATTTGCTGGGTGGTAACTATCTACGGCCTAAGCGATTTATGATTTATCTATAAATCCGCTATACACTATCCGCTATTTCAATTTGTTCATTTAGATGTCGCTCATGAAATGACAATAATATTATTTGAAATTATTCTCCTAATATCGTCAGTCACTTATCAAACAAAACAGCTAGGTCCAACCAAAAAAAGCTGTAATGGTATTGTGAGTCGTTTCTCTTTTGATATCCCCAATCGTTTTTCCTCCGAAAATATTGCTGATCGCATTTTCATGGAATTATATCCATTACAGGCTGTAATAATACAATGTTTATTCTACCGCAGTACCGAGCGTGCGTGTTTTAGGTAAATACAGACAAAATTACCTACCAATAAGTTTCGCGCTAAATTACCATTGATTCCGAACGCTTTTATAGTATTGGAAAATATTATCGATGGGTTATAAATCGCATTTAGGTTTTCGTTGTTCCACGCATTCTGGCAAAACTGAAAATCGAAGAGATCTGAAATTTGGTACCTAAATTGATTAGATCATGAATTAATACTAAGACGGCGATTTCCGAAACTATAATTTTAAGGACTTTTTTTGGAGCAAATTTTTTCAAAACCGAAGCATGGAATAGGAATTAGTGGTCATTCAATTCGAATCTTGATTCGGTTTTAAACTAAAAACTGAATTAAGGAGGAAATACTTACGAGGAGGTTTGTTACAAACATTGTGACACTAATTATGGCGCTTTGAATTAATTTTAGCCAAAGAACACAGCCAAAGAAGGCTGCAACGATCTGCTTCGAAAGGAGCACACCACGGGTGTGCCCGCGAAATTCAAAATTTTTGTGGTTTTTCGCGATTTTTAAGCTAATAAGACATAAAAGATATAATAGATTTAAGTTATTTTGGTCATATTGCCCGTTGCCTTCCAGATAACTTAGATAAGCTTATAGTTGTGGGTAAGCTGGAGGGGAAAAGACCACGCGGCGGTTAAGGTCATGACAAAGGAACTGCAATGCTGACACGACCTTCAGTAATGAAGACTGACGAGCGACGAGAGACGAGAGAAGACATAATAGGCTTATGGCAGTCAAATTGTGATAGTCCCGATATCTTCTTCACGTGTTTATATAAAAATCTCTGCTCGAAAGTCTTGCGAGTTACTCACATAAAACTCGATATTCTTTCTAATTTCCTAGTATACACATTTTTATGCAAAGATTTTGATATAATCGTGTAAAGATGATACTGCCATTCTCGCAAATTGACGACCATAAACCTCTGATGTGTAATTAGCGAACAAATTGCAAAAAACCATGAACATTTTGAATTTCGCGGGCAGAGTCGTTGATTTCGCCTTAACTATTAGTTGCCCGTCTACCAACCTTTAGCGTATTATAGGCGGCAGTACATAAGTTCTCGGAAGCTATGGACCGCTGCCAACGATTCCCTGTACCTTACATAATGACTCATGAAAGCCTTCGTCACCCGATACGTTTCTGAGTAACTTTGTTAGGGAATTTTGATCTATGATTTATGATTAATTTAACAAAAACCCGTTGACCAACTCTTGTACAATCAATAGAAAACAAAAGGAATAAGAAAGATTTTTGAAATGAAAACTTCTTTAGACGTGTTGGGAAAAAAACCATTAAACCAAAACAGTCATTGATACTTCACACAATAGAAAACGAAAGCTCATAAATAAAGCTTATTATAGTATTAAGGATTACTTACATAAATCAAATCCTTGGGGATGAATGAACTGCTGTAATGATACTAGCTCAATTAGTTTTAAGAGCCTTTGTGAAGTGGTGATAACACAAAACAAAACCCGACTGAGTTTGTTGTGGGCTTCTTCTCAGTGCAGGGCGCGTTGGAACCCTCGTAAACTTAGTTTTAAGTCGACTTGGAGTTATCTGTTACAAGAGCCTGTATATTAGGCCTATGTGAAAAAAAGATTTTTAAATTTTTTTTTGAATTACCGTAATCGACAAAATAGCATGTGGAATTTTTGATATGGGAAAAAACACTGAACTCGCCATAATGTCACTGATATCGACATCACTCTCCGTAACTTAGCAACACTCCTCTTTTTTGGTTTAATAATATCCAAACGGTTTCAAAATGAAATACATTATCAAATGGAACTGGGAGTCTAGTCGGGAGCAAATTTCTGAGTCGAAATGAACGGATCCACATGTGACAGTTGTGACGTCATAAAGATGAAATCCGTCTCCAAGTGAGGCTGGCGAAGAGGAAGGGGGATACGCTATTTGCATTTTATTAAATTCTGAATTTTATTTTAGCCGCGTCACGAGTTTCTAAAGCTATTGCTGGTTACTAAAAATATAATGACACTAGCTGTTGCCCGCGGCTCCGCCCGCGTGAATTACGATTTTTTTACATAATATACCTTCCTACTGGAATTCCTTGATTTTTCGCGGGATTCTGGTGTGATGTTGTATAGAAACCTGTTCTTACTTTGCACGGGTTATCTTGTGGTGATTTTGAAAACTCCTTTTTCTTAATAAAAATATAAAGTTTCATTAATACGTAGTTGAAAGATCAAAAGGACGATTTTAACTGTCGATATTTCGACCCAGTGGCACAGGTCGTGGTCACTACGTGACCACGACTTGTACCAATGTATCGAAATATCGACAGTTAAAATCGTCCTTTTCATTGTGATTTTTATTCTGAAACCACGAAATATGTCAAAAATTATTAAACCATGTGAAAAGTTGTACTGGTGGTAGAACTCTTCTTTCAGAGTTCGGCCGGGTAGGTACCACTGGGATAAATTACTCTACTAACAATATTCCCCAGCCCAACATAATATAAGAGTCTTTTAAAAATCTTTGCTTCATCTTAATACAATCCAAAACATCAGAATGGAAAATGGCTATATATTTCCTTACGTATAAAAAGACCTTAGATGACAGTCAGTCGGTTAGGATCGATAAGACCTAAGAGTTAAAAATATTTGTGAACCATTATCTTACCCTTTCCATATTGCGGATGATAAAGTTTAAATCTCTTCATGTCTGTCTTAACAGTGCCATCTTAATATAAAGTCAGGAAACAGTAAATAACATGAGAGTTAATTTTTATTTCAAAAAATTCGGTAGTACCTATCTCAGAGTTTTACATTCAAGTTCCACATAAATTGTAGAGATGGCGCTATACGGTATAACGTAGCGATAACGCCAGTTACATGATTTTTGTTCACCCTAAAAGTGAAAAATTTTAAACCATACAAAATCTCCTGCTAAGCCTATTTATTTACGGCTGTAAGGGTACTCCAGTATTACTTGAGCCCTACGTCCTAGCCCTAGGTTCTTTGTGCATTCCGAGTTTCAAGTCACCTACCTACTTGAACTTAAAGGTTCTGATGTCTGTAATTCTGAACTACAAAAGTGATGATGATAAGATTTGTATGGAATAATCTTTAAAGAACCTCCTTTCTAACAAAAAAAGAATGAATGGAATCGGACAACGCGTTAATGAATTATAACTAAAAAATGTTTGGACTTTGATGCCGTCTTCCAGGGAAACCATGATGAATTTCGGGACAAAAAGTATCCTATGTCCTACCTTGGGGTATGAACTATAATCATGTCAAGTTTCATTTAAATCCATCCAGCGGATTAGCCGTGATGCCCGGTCGTGAAACAGACAGACAGACAGACAGACAGACAGACAGACAGACAAAAATTAAACAAATTACAGTTTTGGCTTCAGTATCGACTAAATAGTGTCCTCCAACAAAAATTTTCAAAATATCTTTAATGTACAGAATTCGACCCTTTACAGTTTTATTATAAGTATAGATATAGATATCCTATTCGTTATTGCCAAAATGTAACTTTAACTTTACATAATATATTGGTACGTTTTGAAAATAATAAGTATTGAGTTGCTTAGCACTTTTTCCCGGTGCTTTTCGAACTTGTCGGTCGGGTTTCGAAACAGAAAAAATAACCTAGTTATTACGTTTTCTGTAAGTTTCGACTTTTCTTAAGAGCCTGTAACTTGGGCATAGGTGTGTGAAAATGATTTTAATTTTATTACTTGCATACTTATATTGTCTCCATCCTCTTTACATTATTTTTGGTTCAAATATCCAGTCTGTCAACATGATGGAAAGTTCAAGCAGGATTACCAGATAGGGTCTAAGTGACATATTTACATACATAATATACACTAGTACATATGCATTATGTGTTAAAAATTATTATGAGAGCAGTGGTCTTCTCTGTTGTGCCTTACCGACCGAAATTATAACAATTTTGATCAATATAGATTTATATATTTCGTTTTAGAGAAGTATTTCCTAACCAAATAGGGCCAGGAGCATAGATTATTACTATATATGAACCCGAATAACATCACAACATGATCGAAATATGCACGAATTACAAATGATTTTGGTATTACGAATGTTTGGGAGACATCGTAGGTAAGGGTATCCTTAACCAAACAGGTGTACAGAATTGGCGCGGGAAGGATCTCTTCCCCGGACTTGATGGCTAAGGCCTGCCGTCTTGGCTTCGGGCCTCTGGGTCTTAAAGCTTTGTAGGTTCCATGTACCCCACACACCGGGTCGGCTCGATGCTAAGCGAGGGGGAATCGGCGAATCCGGTAATGCTCTCTTAGTCCTCTTCGGCAGTGCCTTCGCCTGCCGAGGGCGATCGTAGAAGCTCATGAGGCAGTGAACATCCGTTCGGTGGTCTGATGGTCAGCGGTGCGATTCCGTGGAGGTGCGCACATAATACTCTTGTAGTATAGTGGTCTTTGATAGCTGACGATAGATGGCGTAACCAGCGTAATAGCACACCCTGACGAAGATTTCAACGAGCGTTCTATGAATGGAAGTTCTGACGTCATACAAGTGGTCCCCAGGCATAACACCTACCTGGAGGGAAATTTCCCTTTTGCCTTCAACACTGGCAAAGTAGTATCACAGATAAAATATAGTAAAAATCTCTCACATCAGTCATTCGAGGAACGTTTCCAAAGCAAATGAAAAAATTTACAGATCGAAATCCGAGATGCCAGTTTACGATCGCGTTTTTATGTTAAAAGCAAAACACTGGCAAGTCCATTAGTCGGGTAGATTTCTCGTTTCGGATAGGTTTTATTATATACTAGTGTTGTGAAAAACCGCTCACAGCAACTATGGAGAGAAAGAAGCGAAATCTAGTTTTATATTTTTCGTTGGAAAAAAAACGGAAAGTCGTAAATGTAACTAATAGTTAACCCATCAGTATCGAATCCATCCACTATTTCTTAAAGACGAATGAGTAAACCACTCAACGAACCCAATTTAATACCGGTTTAACAGCCAAAACAAATTATGAATCACTGCCAAAAATTCAGTGACGCCGCTTTCAGGAAGTTGGCGCCTGGTTCAAGCCATATTAGATAGCGCGAGGGATTATAATATCACGATAGCGTCTCGATTACGAGTCACTTAGTTCCGCAATACCCAAACATATTACTTACTCATACGGGACCCTGATTTAATTCATTTATTTATTTATTTATTTATTTTATTGGTTCCGCCAACAACACTTGAGCATTACAATAACAAGACGACTGATTTATTACATACACAATGAACACATATCTATAGCCCGAGCATCAACAACTGGCAGACACAGAAGCTTCATAAATTATTATGAAAGAAGAAAGAAAACAGTTAAGGATAGTTAGATAGAGTACAAAATTACACGAAATACTTATGCAAAATTACTTAAACTTATTGATACAATAAAAAAAGGGGAAAAACAACACACTATCTGACTCCCCTACGTAGGGAGTCCATGACGTCACGACGAAAGCAGTATTCCCTAGGGTTGAAAATATTGAGCTGACCATTTCTATGGTGGACAGCTTTGGCATATAACTTTTTAATACAGTTGCTCAAAAAGTGGCGTATTGCAGGGCCGTATAGCGTTCGGAATGTAGGCTATTACATACTCGTGCTTTTTTTTACCTTTCCCGAACTCGTGCGTTATCTTTCCCAACTGTCAAAATAATGTCTATTAATAAGAAAAACCAACCATGAAGTTTTTACTAAAAAATTCATAGAAGTTTTTATGATTCATGCAAATACGTATATTTCTAAAAAGAAGCTACTAATTTGTTTCAATATCAGATTTGATTGAATGAGTTTGGTTAGGTTTCATTTCATCTCATTAAATTTCATTTTCATTTCATATCAATAAAAAAAATTCTACTGAAGGCTGTATGGGCATAGTTCCCTTTGCGTACCAGAATATTATTTAGTCTATGACCAAATTTTTTTTTATTTTTTTTTAAATCACCAGAATGGGTGAAGAAAAAAAAACTGCTTATATTCTACGGTTGGCGCCATTTTTCAGAAATTTTCTTTGCGAGTTTAGTTGTTTGTTGCACAAAATGAGTAATGTCGACCCTAGTTTTTTTGAATTAACACCACCGGAACTCAGTATAATTGCACAAAATACTTCGGAGAACATTTTACCGGAAAAGTCAAAAAGTCGCTACATATCTACATACGACGAATTTATTGCATGGAGAGAAGTGAAAAAAGCAAATAGTTTTTCAGAAAATGTTAAGTTAGTTGAGTTTATTGTGATTTTATTATTTTATTAAATTGCTTCATTTTTTCGCAACTGTATTAAAAATAATCGTTCAGTACACGTGCGGAACCGTCATTGCAACTTGTTCCGACTGTCAACCCTCGCTTTCGGCTGCGCCTCGGCTCGGGTAGACATTTTTCGAAACTCTTTGCAATAACAGCCTTTCCGCACTTGTAATGAAACATACTATATTTGAGCTCTGAGGTTCTCTGTTTCTTTTTCCAATCGTTTTATTTCTGAAGATCGGGGTTCTGCTCCTTCAGCCATATTATGACATATGTGATGATCATAGACACTTGTCCTTCGCTGATTGCAAGTCTAAATAGAGATAAATAAAAAAATGTACGGGAATTGACATAGTCGATTGACAAATTTATCACGTGACTAATTGAAGACAACTGTCACATTCATCTCTTGAAATTCGTTCGTTGAAAGAAGTCTGTCGAATCCGCTAGTGACGTAATAAAAAATTGGAGTCACATACCCAATTATCGCAAAAGTGCTCGATATTTTAGAAAATTACTTTAACTGCTTACTTGTGATTTGACTCGGATCCACGAAAACATGACCAACTTCTGAGTAAGTTGACAGATTTTAGCAATTTCAAATGTCATAACAGTATATCATTCGAGCCGGCAGTATCTGGCTTATTCTAGTTTTGGGGTAATTCGAATCTATTTCCTCGACGCCGGAAATTAATTAAGATAAGCACTGTTTATGTTGTCAAATAAACTTGTAGACAATGAGTGTACTTTATTGTCAAATAACTGGTGAAGTGCGAATCGGATTCATGCACTTAGGGTTCCGTATCATCATACCTAAGTAAAATTATTGTTTTCTACGTCGTTTGTAAATTAGAGTAGCTCGTCGTATCTGTAGGTGTAGTGGTTAACTTGTACGAGTTCTCACAAAAATGTCATCAATAGAAAGAGGGATTACTAGAGAAGTTTAGATAAACAGAATAAAAAAAAATCATCTGCGAGCTAATTTTGCCGAGTTTCTTGCCAGTTTTTCTCGGTACAAACCTGCTTTCTGAACCTGGCGGTAAAGTTTTGATTTTTCATAAGAGCCTATAATTTAGGCCTATGTGAGAAATAAAGACTTTATTTTCAAGCAAAGCAGGCTTAATCAAATAGTAGGCATGAATTATGACTAACTGAAGGATATATATGTTTCATACTCATATACAGAAATGGGTTCGAAAGATTAAGGTCGTGGTTTCACTCTCTATCAAAAGGAAGCCGCAACATACTCGTACCTAACCTGTATTGTACAATTATTACATAGCTAAAAAATGGGAAATGCTTTCCAAAAAACCAACTTCAAATGCCACTACAAAGAGTGAAATAATTTTTATTTAAATTTTAGGTACCTACACCAATTCGAAGTCGGGCAATATTTCATACAATCCCTAATAGTCCTTCTTACTTACTTGATGTGCGAAGAAATGACGAAGTCATAGACAATCGCCCGACTTCGAATTGGTGTAGGTACCTAAAATTTAAATAAAAATTATTTCACTCTTTGTAGTGGCATTTGAAGTTGGTTTTTTGGAAAGCATTTCCCATTTTTATTTTATACTTTTTAGTGGAAAACAATAAAATGCACAAGGCGTTGTACTCGTAAAAATACCCATATAGCTTGAGGTGTGTTCATAAAATCTGAAGAGATACCTCAAATTCACCAAGATCCCATCATCAGACCCTGACTTGATGACTTTAGTCATCAAATCAGTATCTGCTAGCAAATGCACCAGTAACTATAAAAAATATCCAACTCGCTTCAAGTATACTAGCAAAATTTGAAGAGTTCCCTCGATTTCACCAAGATCCCATCATCAGACCCTGACTTGATGACTTTAGTCATCAAATCAGTATCTGCTAGCATATGCACCAGTAACTATAAAAAATACCCAACTCGCTTTAAGTATACTAGCAAAATTTGAAGAGTTCCCTCGATTTCACCAAGATCCCATGATCAAATCCTGACCTGATGACCATAGGACAACTTGGAAAATATTATTCTTTCTAATAATACTCAAAAAGTTTCATGTGTCCATATAAAATTTGAAGAGTTCCCTCGATTTCTCCAGGATCCCATCATCAGATCCTGACCTGATTAAAATGGGACCATCTGGAAACAAAACCCTCTTAAACAAAAAAATAATTTTTCAAATCGGTCCACGCGTCTTCGAGTAATTGGTGAACATACATAGATAAAAAAAAAAAAAAAAAAGATTCCGACGAATTGAGAACCTCCTCCTTTTTTTGAAGTCGGTTAAAAACAATACATCACAAGGATTTGATACCCCCGGTTCCGTATACCTACATCGTGAATTATATGAAAAATCGTATTTCAGTGCAGGATTCATGCATTTTTCACAGCAAAGAAACCCCATAACTCAACCGAGCGCTTGTGTACCGTGTACAGATGTTCGCGGGGCAATAAAGTATGCATTTGTCACAGCTCATAGCTCATAGCCGACTGCGAACAATCGATACTCGAAACCGGGTGTGGGGATATACCCAGGCTAGATAGATTTTGACGACCTCCCTGTCACAGTGGCGTACGCTGAACCGAGTGGAAGGTCGGGGTTTTACTCACGCTTCTTTAGATTTTTTTTAACTATATAAGCTAGCGCTTGACTGTGATGTCACCTGATGGAAAATGATGATACAGTCTAAGGAGGAGCGCCCATGTCTATTAACTAAGAGATGCCTATTCATTTTTGATTTGAAGGCGGCCATGTTTTATATATAGGTTTTTTTTACGCTAAACAAGTTAGTACTTGACTGCGATCTCACCTGATGGTAAGTGATGATGCAGCCGAAGATGTTAGCGTACTAACTTGGAAGGGGTAAGTTATGTCACCCCAACGGTTTCTACACAGCTTCGAACCGGAACGCTAAATCGCTTGGCGGTACGTCTTTGCTTGTAGGGTGGTAAATAGCCACGGCCAAAGCCTCCCACCAGACCAGACCTGAGCCAAATTAGAAATTATAAAATTCCAAAGTGGCCCGTGGCGGGATTGAACCCGCGGCCTCCCACTCGAATCCGAGCGTGCGTCCCCTGCGCCACGGAGGTCATCAAAGATGGTGGGAAAGACACTGCCTGGTAGGGTATTTCAGACCCTTGCAATGCGTATCAGGAACGAGGAATCAAACCGCTTCGTACGTGTCTTTGGTGTGGTTGATGTGATGGTATTATTTTTTAATTTGTATATTAGCTCAGGTCGGGTCTTACGGAAGGCTTCGGCTGTGGCTAATCATCACCTGCAAAGACTCATCGCCAACCGATTATTGCCATGTAGAAAACGATAATGTTGAGTTTACTTATCCCTTATATTTTTCTCAAAGGTGTGTGAACACTATCTACCTACACAAGGGATGTGTGCTATGGGCAAACCTTCCCAGCCTGTGCCCAGCTGTGGGACATAAAAAAGGCAGGATTTTGACGACATCTCTAAAACAGCTGTTGTTGAAAAAAATTGGTATTTAAGCGGCCCGTACGGTCATAGCGTAGACCCGGGTTTGTTAAACAAAAATTATAAATGGATTCCATGGTTTTCAAATTATAGCTTTGCCCCCTCATTGCTAATATTATAGCTCGGCCACTGATGACGCTAGCGAATTCTGCGCTGCGATTGGCTGACGCAAATCAGGAACCCAATCAGCGGGTAGAATTCGCTAGCGTTTAGGATAACGATGAATACGTTTTTATTACGCAATCAGGGGGCAGGATTGGTTTGATGAGAGGATCCGGAGCCACAGATCTGGTTACCACCCTATCGGCGAACATATAATAGGACTGACATATCCAATCGCTAAATTAACGTCACTTATCAAACACAACTGTCATTTTCATACATTTTTTTCATACATTTTTTGAAATACGTGAAGTCATATGCCATAGGCTGCTGCACTAGTAGAGAAATATCTGCAGTAAACTTGCAAGCATTTATAATATCTTGCAGAAAATGAGATGCACTATGCAGCGCATGTCGTTCCGACAAAACACCCTGCCCTTATTTAACCCCGACTTTATTAATAAAAGGAATTTAATCCTCGTCTCTTATTCATGGATCCACTCCGTAAGTCGCTAATATAGCTCAGGGGACGTGCCGCTACTTCGCTTCGAAATATCAAAGTTAAGTTTTTAATTAAAGTTAAAAACTCTATTTGAATAAATAAAGGACTTGCGTATACTTTCAGATCTGGGAGCCATTAGGGAGACTAGCTTTTTAATTAAGTCACTAAGGTATGGGAGATTAGTGTTGAACTTGCCAATTTGCGTTTACGTAGATATAATAAGTTTTTCATCCCTGTAGTAAACAGAGTGGTTTTGTTTAATTCCCTCAGCACTTTTACACTGCAGGACATCAGGCGGGTTTCCATCCATACGTCGTCGATGTACAAGTGCGCACAAAGCGACTCGCTGGTTCTTTTCTTAGGTATACGCATCTGATATCTAAGAAAAATAAGATAAATGAAACGATCGTGGACCAATCAGATGACAGAAGCTCTCATAAGAGTTAAATTTAATTTTGCTCAAGTTTTAAAAATTGTGGTTTTCGGGATGAATAATATACAATATGTATAAAATATACCTTTATTAATTAACAGCAAAAAAACGACCTTCATCAGACTACTGTTGACCTTTCCAATACAAAAACAATCATCAAAATCGGTTGGCGTAATATAGCCATTATTCGTCCATTTGTCGCGCACATACTTAATGCAAATATTAGAATTATATAGTATTTTTTTCAAAAAATGCCAATGTCGGAATTGGACCAAGTTTTGCGAAAACCACCAGCATTCAAATAAAAAATAATCATCAAAATTTGTTCACCCAGTCGAAATTTCTGAGGTATCAAATATAAAAAAATTAGAGTCGAATTGAGAACCTCCTCCTTTTTTGAAGACGGTTGAAAATAAATGTTTCGTTGATGTTACTTGCACCACGCCCAGATAGCTTAATATATCGCAAACATTCCAGGTCATGGCAGCCGAGTTGGTACGCGGAACGTAAGCCGAGGCGGAACAATCTCGAGATGTTCCAAACTCAAGTTTTGCTTTCAATTAATTATTTCGCTCACATGTCTTCGAAGTTCGGCTGCTTGATATTTGATGCCGTGGAGTGCATAGCAGACGCTATCCAACTAAAAAATGGGAAATGCTTTCCAAAACACCAACTTCAAATGCCTCTACAAAGAGTGAAATAATTTTTAATATAGGTACCTACTCCAATTCGAAGTCGGGCAATGTTTCATACAATCTTCTTACTTACTTGATGTGCGAAGAAATGACGAAGTCATAGACAATCGCCTTACAAATTTCATTCATTCGCCTTCACATTAAAAATTATTTCACTCTTTGTAGTGGCATTTGAAGTTGGTTTTTTGGAAAGCATTTCCCATATATATGACCATAGGACAACTTGGAAAATATTACTCTTTCAAATAATACCCAAATAGTTTCGAGTGTCCATATAAAATTTGAAGAGTTCCCTCGATTTCTCCAGGATTCCATCATCAGATCCTGACCTGATTAAAATGGGACCATCTGGAAACTATACCCTTTTAAACAAAAACAGAATTTTTCAAATCGGTCCACGCGTCTTCGAGTAATCGGTGAACATACATAGATTAAAAAAAAAAAAGATTCCAGCGAATTGAGAACCTCCTCCTTTTTTTGAAGTCGGTTAAAAAGCGGGCACAAAGTTATTGAAGCCTCAACTAATAGCTCAAAGGTTACGAGTTAGAATGAAGCAGAAACTTTACAGATTCGGTTCTCCCCCGTTAGGATATTGTCAAACAGGCTTACCGCTATATTTTTAAAGAAACTATATAATGGAACTCAAGTACAAAAGCAATAGAGGCATACAATCTTACAACTAGGCTCCAAACAAGCATATTACAAAACAGAGGCTAGTTGTTTCCACTCATTCCAATTGCATTCTATAACTACAACTACGACGAATACCTTATAATATTTATGTTACGCAAAATGTAGCTTCCCCAAAACAAAATACCTATTTTACAAAATACTCGACGTTTGAATTACAATGTTTTAGAAGTAGATTCGTACCTTCTCAGTCTTTTACATTTTGGGCAAAGCCGCGTAAGAATATATGATTCATAGTACCATGTTTCATCATAAACAATCTTTGAAGGGCCAGAATTTCCACCTTTTCCGTCTGTGAAGGGTTTCTGACGTATTTATACGTTCTTGCGGGACGGACGCGGTGGGTTATTTTGACGGAACCTAGAAATATCCGGCCGTAAAAAATACGCCAGACGTTTTTTCATAGGTAAATTATGTGAGGAAAATACTAGTATCTGACCCTGAAATATCGTTATTTGCATAGAAATTAGGAAATGGAAACAGTATTTTTTATTTTCTTATAAAAAACTATGACTCAACCGGCCTACAACATAAATAAATATGTTAACAGAAATTGCGTCATGATTTCTGTACAAAAATAAAATTATTTATAATCAATATTCTAATATATTAAATTCTCATGTCACCGTGTTTTGTAACGAAACTCCTCTGAAATGACTGGACTGGTTTTTTTTTTAAATTTTCTATATAGGTATTTTGGTAAGTCTGACTATAGGACAGAAACTATTTCATATCTCTAAGTAAAGAATAATTCATATGGCAAAATAATGTTTGCCGGGTCAGCTAGTTTGCCATGTAAAATCGCCGTAATCGTAAACAGCCTAATATGAGGTTTTCTCGCAAGTGAGATAAATAAATAAAAAAAGATTCCGACGAATTGAGAACCTCCTCCTTTTTTTGAAGTCGGTTAATAAATAGTGGACAACATCACATACATTGCTCCGATCCCTTAGGAAGTAGCTTATGCACTTGTGTTAAGGAAATCAGAAACAACGAAGGTACAACAACACCCAGACCCGAGACAATGTAGAAAACTTATTTTCTACATTTCCCCGACCGGGGATCAAACCCGGAACCTCAGAGATGGCGGCGCCTTGAAAACCGGCACGCTAACCACTCAACCACGGAGGTCGTCAAAGATAATTTTTGCCTTATCCATAGTCGAAATTCTATCAACGTCGTCGGGTGGCGCGCCCTGTTCTGGCGCCTCTCAGCAGTGACGACACCTGGCTGGAGCGCATCCCATACTCCCGCCAGCGTGGTTTGTCGTAGCAAAGACAGATTTTAAATGGTGCAAGCCCCACATAACTATTAAAGAAAGGGAGAAATACGTGTTACTTCTTCACGTGACCACTACTGAAACGATTTGGCTGAAATTTCTAATGGAGATAGATTATACCCTGAGTTAACAAATAGACTGCTATTTATCTAAATTCATGTTACCCACGAAAGAGGCACTCTTCTTTTATTTCCAACGTCAAATATCTAAGAAACCAATATCACCCGGCTCTGCCCGCGACTTGGCACGGTTCCTAGCAACTTTAGGAAACTTCATAGGTTGCGGCTGGCTTCGAAATTTCATATAAATTTCTTGTCCGGCCTCTCGCAGAGTTTTCCAAGTGACTTGACTACATAAAACATTTTTGAAGTCAGTCGTGTAAAAAGTTTATCGAATATAGCCTATGTCTCAACCAATTTTTGGTTCACTATAATACTTCTTTTAAAATTAGAAAGGTCTGACCAAGTGTGGATTGCCACGCTTCATATGCTTTAATTCATTTAAAAGATCTCACGGGTTTTCAGAGGGGTTTTCACAATGATTTTCTTCGCTGTGAAGTTAAATTGAATGATATTTAGTTACCACAAACGCTCATACTCGTATCTTTAAAAAGTCAAAGGTACGTACCAAGGATTCGAACTATGAACCTATGCCAAATATGAAGCAAATGTCTTGACCTCTTGGGTAACTTCTTTTCAAAACCTTAAAAAATTTCGCACATTAACTTGCCTCGGTCGTATACAAGTAGGTATTGTTTGCTCCGCGTAACCTACTCGAGGAACTCCTACAATGATATATTTAGAACATCTTGCACGAAGGAAATAAATCTAAACTTCACAAGAGTGGTATATACTCGTAAAACAACAAAAAATCCGTGAGTTTAAGCGAGTCGACGGCACGCTCGCGCTCAGGATCGAGTAACATAAACAACGCCGGCCACAAATTAGAAAACTGTTTATTTTGGCAAAAACTCCACTCGGGAAAATGTGAAGCAGTTTCAGACTCAAACGAATTAATTAAAAAAGAAAACAAAATGCAATTAAGAGCGTTTCATTCCGATGCTATTTGAGAGATATGCTTAGTTCTTAAAAGTTAGAGCGGCTACTTATTTACTTTTACATGACTGCCCAGCTGTGCTATTCTACAAAATGAAATAGCTGCCAGACAGCTGCCAACTCGAATATGGCATGCAAAATTGTACTCTATTACAACTGACAAATTCATAGATGCATAGATGTACGCTCGTCGCTGTTTTGCAGAATAGCACGGCAGAAGTTTTGTGTCATGATGTGGGATTAATCTCGCATGTCAGCTTTTTACAAGCTTTTATTTAGTTTCGCCTGTCTCGATGTTTGTTTGTTTGTTTATTTGTTTGTCTATGATAGAATCTGGCAAGCTAAATTTAACCCACTTCGCTTTTACCTATTGATTAGAAATTTTGCAATTTATGTCCTGGAGCTGATCTGATGATCAAACTGGAAGGTGGCTATAGGAATTCGGTAGTTAAACGACACAACCATCTCGATTTTGGATCAGTCTGATCCGTCTTGATGTGTACAATTTTGGTGCTAGACTTAAGCCGTTTTGGCCTATCGCTGATTTAAATATCTTAGGTCGGTACAGAATGTTGAGAGCGGGAAGTACGTTTGTAATGTTTCGATATAGGAAATACTTGGGTCTGATGGGCTTACTTCACTCTTCTATATAGTATGGCATTTAATCCAAATTCTGTTAAAAATGTGAACATTATACTTAATATCTCCTTCCAGTTGTTCCTTTATCCTTTTATATCAAAGAATAACGAGACCCGCAGGATGTTCATAGACGCTTGTTTATGTAAAGATATTCGTTCTAGTTTTTTCACTGTCTTGCATTGCAATGATATACAAGGCACTATACAATGCGCTTGTCATCCTGAGACATTAGTTGCGTGCAATATCTACCGTACAGCGTACTTACAACGGTTATTACTACCTAGAAAATCCTGATTCCTGAAGAACACAAACCTTGCTGCAACAGTCCTTTTCTGATCTCGTGCGTATTCGTTTTTTCCACAGATTAAAGAAGCAACGTTTTCTGTCGTGGAGCACTCGATTAAAACGAAGTTTAGTCACCGCTCGATAGATGACGCTGTTTCTAGTTAGCACGCGCTAACGAGTTTCTCATACTAAATTATACAGATTGCATGACTATGGGATTTTCGTAGTTTTTTAAATGTCAGAATGTGTTTTGCTGGTCTAGTGCCAGGTCTTGGCCAAAGATGCGACTAAGCGCCCTGACAGAATAACCACCAAATATAGTATAGAAACCACCTTTAAACGTCGTTGTCTCGAATGTTGTAAGGGTAGGTAACATAATTATTATTTAAGGAAAAAATAGATCAATATAATCAATGCAGTCAAAATACAAAATTATTTTCTTTTATTTTCTCACGATATTTTATTCTTTCCCAAACATATACCTACCTCTTAACTCTTTTTTCTAATTTACCACACGTGAAGGCTTAATCAAAGTATTCTAAGAGCGGCAAGTATGTAGTACGCCAGGTGTACACTGTCCGCGGTATAGGACGTTAAATAAATCGGAACTTACTAAACTGATGGGCATTACGTGATATCACCGGATTTGGAGTGGCTCAGGGGCCTTATTCTGTAGGTATCGTTCACTTAGTTAGTTAGTAACCCTAACTGGGTTATTAACTAAGAAAACGAAGGCAAAAATCCTAGTTTTGCACAAATTACCAACCTAGGTCGGTATGGTATCATATCAGTATACCATGCTAGTTGCTATCTTGTACAAAAATAATACAAAAATAGGATTTTTGCCTCCGTTTTCTTAGTTAATAACCCAGTTTGGGTTACTAACTAACTAAGTGAACGATACAGAATCAGCACACTGATCTCTAAGATTATGTTCATGGGATCGCAGAAAAAAAACATAACTTGTGAAGATTTTGGTAGGCAATAAGATAACCCGCTACTGAGACGGAATTAATACCCGCTTTGATTTTCAGTCGTTGATGTGAGTCAAGTGTAATTCTTACTCAGTTTTTTTAAAAATCCAAAATGAGCGTCATTCAGGTTTTTAAGTTCAACGCCAAAGAAAATATATCTCCACTAATAAACCATCAGTTTACCCGCTCTATAAACTCCATAAAAATTACGAAGTAAATTCGCAATTAAAAAAAAAGAGAAAAATATCTCGCCTATAAATTGGTGGAATCGACTCGCAAATTATTCGCGCTGTGCACTTAAAATGCTTTTTATTTGGCGTAAACACGATATAGTAGGGTAATACGTACAGGTTGAGTTTAGGTAGGCTGTGCTTGCCAACAAGTTTGGGTATAAATCGTGTAGAGTGGCCCGCCTAGATAGGCTAGGCAGAAATTTTGGCAACGACTACCCAATAACGAGGCGCGCAGACTACAGACCAGACAGGTTTCTGGGACTAGTGTCTTCTCTGTCGTATACTTATATTCGTACTAGCTGACCTGGCAAACGTTGTTTTGCCCTTGGGTATTTAAAAAATAGTTGAATTGAGATTTAAGCTATCCTATCTCTCAAGTTGGATCGAACTGCACATGGTGTGCGAATTTTATTATTATCGGTTAAGTGGTTTAGGAGTCCATTGAGGACAAACATTGTGACACGAGATTTATATATATTAAGATTTATGAGAAAACCATAGATAGAAACCTCTTTTTTCTCTTGTTATATCATAGTGTGAAACATAATATGTAGAAAAATAAAACCTATATGCTGGGTCAATGAATTATTAATGAATCTTAAATGTAGAAAAATAACTTTTCTAAAATTGTCTCGGGTCTGGGTGTTGTGGTAGGAACCTTCGTTGTTTCTGATTTCCATAACACAAGTGCATAAGCTACTTACTATGGGATCGGAGCAATGTATGTGATGTTGTCCTCTATATATTTATATTTATTTATTCATATTTATATTTATTTATTTATGATGGTTATCATGTCTTTTTGCTCGCAAACATTCTATAATCGCAACTTGATGCCATTTAAGATTTGTTTATGTATAAACAAAGGTTAAACCCAGTCTTTAATAGGCTGATGATAATTATGTATGTCATTGATCACCAATATTGCAAGTTACTTTTGTTGGTATCTCAAGAGCAGAGTATCTATTGCTCTACCGCTCTACTCTATGTTAACTAGGATTTATATTTAAAATCTTAAAAAGCCGTAATTAAATAAAGTGTTCATAGATTTTGTAACAATAAACGCAAAAATACAGAAGCTTAAATATACGAAGCGACAATTTTTGTCATGGTTTGTATTTAATTGTATAATAGTATAATATGATAAATTGAAAAAAAAAATATTGTGAAATTTTAAAGAGCGTGAATAAAAAACTGCAGGTGTATTTTTTTCAGAATTGTATGATATGAAATTAAAGCTGTTGAGTATTTCAAGGAATTTAGTAGGGAGTCCCTTTACGGTGAGTCGTGTCGCAAGTCTGCACAGCCAGTGAGAGCTTGTAGCGAAACAATGTCGTAAGAGTGGCTACAAGTTACGGATCGCGGTTTAAATCCAGCTTGATTCCGGAATTTAATTTACTGGCAACGGCTCCTATCTTATGTACTCGTATCTGATAGACAGATACTGAGTCTACCCAATCGAACCATTTGGGCTTTTATACTTCTTTGTGTTTAAACCCCTGCTTATATCCTATCCTGCTTATATTATATTTTCTGTTTCATCAAATTAAAGATAGCTATTTTGGACAGAGGTTTCCATTCCTAGTGTAGACAAGGGATAAGGAAGGTAACCTGCCACACATCATATGTATGGCAGGTGAGTTGTTGGCATTGGACAGACGTCTAGTCATTTAAAGAGGTGATCTCTTAGAGCATGAAAGCGATCAGTGGAATCTTAAGGAAACGCGCATTTGGAGAGAAAATTCGTACCAAGATTAATCAGTATGATACTCGGCCTGTTTATTCATCAAAATTGGGTTCTGTAAATGTTCCCTTAACCTTCGGAATTTTGTGACAAAATCTTGATACAAGCCTTGAAACAGGAAACTCAAGCTCAGATCCTTTAGAAGTCTAGACTGTTCTATAATACTGTGGTGTTACGCTATTAACGGAAGAAAAATTGGCTCACTTTCTAGTCAACTAGAGCTTATACTGCATTTAAAAGCCTTTCTGGACTCATTCGCCATCAATAATTTTATATCGAATATCTTTAAAAAGGGCTTTACTGAGTTTTTTTTCACATATTAATAAGAATTTAACTACCACAAACAAAGAACGCGACTTCCCAGTCACTCTAGTTCGATACGCTTACTCTACGAGTATTTGGGTAACACTAGATGTCTCTATCTTTGGCGAGTGAACTCTCAAGGGTGGGACGAAACTGGCGCGCTCTCAATAAACTTACGCCAAACTTGCCAGAGACCTGCCCGGAGTAGGCACGTGTCAAAGGAATTCTCAACTTGCACTGAACTTTCCTTAAAAAACTTCCTTCTAAGATATCAGTTTTATGTCTACTGAGTTTGCGCAAATTAAAATTTCTTCCGACTGCCCAAGAATTTTTAATATCTGCGGTTTGAATTGTAGAAATGCGGAGTGCCTTTTTTAGGAATTTCTCGTTCAAGATTGAATAAAATTGATTCATACAAGGTCTTTTAAATGAGACTCAGCAAAAGATGTTACAAAATATGAGCATGTCATCATTTAACATTAGGTTAACGTTCTCATCATTAATGCTCGTGTCGTCAGTTTTTTGCTTAAATAAGAGGTAATTTGCTATGATTTTTAACTTAGATTTAGATTTTAGAGGTATTTTGACAGTAAAATTATTTTCACAACACAGATTTGCCTGCGAAGTTGCCTACGTGTTTTTCGGATTTTTAGAAATTCCGTTGGACCACCGAATAAATGACATTGTTGGACTAAGAGTCCTAATTAATTTATTAGTTGAGGCGTTACGAACATACGCACTGTCCTTCTAAAGAGTTATGAAGTATAATTTTTTTATGAAGGATCTTTAACTTCATGACAAAAGGTTTAGTAGAATGCTTTATAATAATCAAGGTTATAAAGTCGGACCAGAATATATAATAGCATAGAAGTATAGCATAGTTGGATTAACGCGCTTAGATTGGCGAAATCAACGGGCCTGCCCGTGAAATACAGTTATTGATTTGTTTGATAATAATAGTATCGTAAATCTGAAGATTCTTTTTGAGGTAAGCAGCACTATTTTCTGAACACAAATAGTTTACACGTGTCAAGCCTACACAAATTCGCTGTCAAGACTAGGCGCCGCAAGTCTTTATTATCAGATGGGAGACGCGACACACCGGCGCGCGTCACTTTAGATGACATCATTGACTTTTGACGCCATTGCATATTTAGAGGAGTGGTAAATCGGTTTAGACATATATCGTTAGTTAAGGTGCCGGAGGTTCGGATCTCAGACAGAGGTATCCTTGCTTAGCGGTTAAGAAAAATATGCATGCTTCAGAATTGACCCTAAATCTTTCAAAGGTGTTTGACACCCACCAACCCGCACTTGACGAGCACTGTGGGCTATGATCAAACCCCTCTCATACTAAGAGAATACCACTGCTCTGCTTATTTGCTGTATGCGATGAAAAGCGGTTGATTTATTGGCTATAGGCATTTATCTCACCACGAACGATAAGAGGGAAACGAGTTGAGTTAAAAGCTAGAAACGAGTTTGCGTGTGTATAATTGGGATACTTTTGTCACTGGGCTGTCAATAAGCGCATGTTTGCGAGCGATTATTCGCATCGCTTGCTCAGTAAGGCGGCTGAGAATCGTGATACACATTTACATTCCACGAGAGTCTCTCAGCGAATATTTTGACTTCCAAGGGAGCGCTGCTAAGCGGAGTTTTTACAGTTATTTGCTACGAATTATTAGAGACAGTTATCGTTTTAGTTTTGCTGAGTCAGGGTTTGAATTAAAATGATTACTAACCGAACTAATTGTAGTCGTCAGGCATTCGGATAATGGAGAATCCGGATAGTTGAATTTATGAAGAAACGCAGATTTTGTGCATAGGCATATTCATAATTCTACTGCATATCGTTTAAAGGTTTTTAAGCGAGAAAATTGTCGATTGCTTTATCAGTTCTTTATATAACTTTATAATGTTATGGAATTATTCACTAAGAATAATAATTTCTTTACAGTTTTTCATGCAAGTATATAACAGATATTTTTTTACATGTAACCTTGCCTAAGTTCAGCAAACATTTTCGTTGTAACGAAGAGTACAGTGGGCTGGAAGAGCCCGCGCCAAACTCAGCCGACTGGAGCTAATTCTTTTATCGCTCGCCCCCCGATACTCGGAACTCTTCGCTTTTGCAAAACAAAACTCGTGTAAAACTCCCCCCCGTGGCTTATGGCTCATTTGGCAGACGATGAGTTTCCAAGTCTATTTAAATTTAGAATATGTCTGAACGTAAGTTACTAACTTGGAGAAAACTACTTGAAGTTGAGAAAAAGAAATGCTGTGTTCTCTGCGTAACGTTTTTGTGAAAATACTATTTCCTTTTTCGTTTTACGTCTTAACTACTACTTGTATATTTTGTTTTTATTCTGCCGACATACTGCATATATTCTGTTAGTAAATAAAGATTTAGTGTAATTATATAAAAAACACATTTGAATTATTATGTCGGCTCTAACGCACGAATGGAGGTTACTTGATAAAGTTTATCGATTATTATTATCTGAAAAAGTTTATGGATCCAATATCCAGTAAAAGGGTAACTTTGATTTCCAGTCATTTTTGAAATATTAAAAAGCACTTCTTACATCTGAAATACAAGCGTAGTAGATGAATAGACACACTCGGAGGCCAGAAGTGGATGTGGACGTTGTAACTCAGAAGTATGATTTAGGCAGCTCAGTGCAATAAAATATGCCGCTTACGTAGCGAGATAAATCTGTTTTCACCAGGCTCTGCAGTCGATCTTCTGTTCATCGATGCACAACTCATGATAAAGTCATAGTTTGTATATCATTACTTAGTTTGCAAAAATACCAGGCATAAACAGAACGATGTTAAACTTTTCTAATAAATAATAGGTAAGAATAATAAAAGATACAAGCGCCTGTAGAATAAAACAGGCAGTTTAGACTTCAGAGTACGGCCACACATAAAAAAAAAACCGGCCAAGTGCGAGTCGGACTCGCGCACCGAGGGTTCCATACCATAAAAGAAGTAAAACATTGAAAGAATCACTTTTGTTCATGAATTTACGAGTATAATTTACATGTAGGTACTTTTGTTGGCAAACCGCAAACGTAACTTTGTTTTTGTCGGATTATTGTTATTATCAAAAAAAGTATATTAGTCAGCGAGTTGATTTTATTTTTCCTGTAAAATATACGTTAACTTCTATTGATCATAATTATTTCAGATTTTTCGATTGGTAAACTTCGGAGATAAGGGGGGGGGGAACGGTATTTTTTTCGACAGTTTGCCCAATAAATCAAAAACTATCAGGCATAAAAATAAATAAAAATTAGTTTTAGAATACACAAGTAACGCCCTTTCATATGATACCCCACTCAATATTGTTATCTCATTTTGAAATTTTATCGACCCGGTTTTCCCCCCTTTTTAAATAAAAATAAAAACAATTTTCAAATTTTTACGATTGTTATGACGTCGCGTCACTATTACCTATAACTATTCTAAATTTCAAGTCGATAGCTTGAATAGTTACTGAAATAATCGAGTGTGACAGACGGACGGACGGACGGACGGACGGACGGAGAAAGTCTCACCATAAGGGTTCCATTTTTACCAAATTGGTATGGAACCCTAATAAATAAAAGTTTGGCGGCCCGGGTCGACACCAGAATATTTCAGATTGTGGGCTCCGAGGGCCTACGAGGTATTGTAAATTTGAACGCTGATGTTTCTTCAAACGGTGCAGTATTTCTTGCCAGGCCACAGTGATAAGAAGTTATCTTTGTTCATTAATTAATTTGTTTGCCACGACCATTTTCTGTATATTTGACATGGCCTTGTTAATTGGTCTACTTCAGTTATCAGAGTATGGAACCCTAAAAATGGTTAAATATTGAAGTTAGAAACGATACCTAAGATCACTGATGAATTACAGTGGTATTTTGTTGAATTATAGTGGTAACGAAACTTATACTGAGTTTTTTTTGTGTCTTTGTAACCCACAAACAATTTCAATCATTGAACGCTCCTTTTTTGAAAATTGAACATACTATTCTTGCTAATAGAATAAAATCCGCCCAACCGTATGATACATCCACTTTCGACCATCAATGATGAGCCAATGTTTTGATCGAAATCTTCGCCGCGGTTAATACAAACTGACAAACATCATAAGTAAAGTAAATAATTTACCTCGTCGAGGCAAATGTAATCAGCGTTATACCGACCGGTCCACAATTTCACCAGTAATGTCATCTGAATAATTCATACCACATCTCCAAAAGATATCTTCCCAATCAAGAGTCGACCGTTGTACGGGATATTGTACGTAATAACCGGCGGTATAACCTTGACCCGGTCGTTAAGCCATCAAATGGAATGATTCAATTAAAATTTGCCTCTCCCCTTTGTTTGCAGAGGTTAGAGCAGGCTATTGTTGTTAGAAGTTTCTTTTTATCGTTAATTATTGTATAGCTTTTGTTAGTTATCGGTCAATGAAGGTATACACGGGTTTTTGAATTACATGTTTGACTGTTCTGATCTAACCTTAAATACGTCAGGAATATTGTGTGAGGTAATTGGTGATACAACCGAAAATATGATCAGTGCAATGATTTATCTAAATGTTTTCTAGTAAATATATTGCCATATTTAATTCCACTGCTTTTATAAAATAAATAAAATATAATTATCAGATTATGTATATTGTTAGCAATGTCCTGACAGGGAAACATTTTAATACAATTACTGCGACATTGTAAACATGTAAGTTATTAAAGATAAATAAATTAATAAATACCTATCGCTGATTGTAGAAGAATTCACTCACCAAAATTGTATTCTCTGGTTGGCTATGTTACTTTATAAATTTTTCAACCTATGAAGAGGACAGAACTTAAGTACTTGTTGATTACGATTTGAAATATTTTCAACAAAATCCCAGATTTGTCTCTTTGCCGGGATTCAAACCCGCGGATTTTCAGTCATAGAAAGCATTCAATCATCTTTTTAGGGTTCCATACCAAAATGGTAAAAATGGAACCCTTATAGTGAGACTTTCTCCGTCCGTCCGTCCGTCCGTCCGTCCGTCCGTCCGTCTGTCACACTCGTTTATTTCAGTAACTATTCAAGCTATCGACTTGAAATTTAGAATAGTTATAGGTAATAGTGACGCGACGTCATAACAATCGTAAAAATTTGAAAATTGTTTTTATTTTTATTTAAAAAGGGGGGAAAACCGGGTCGATAAAATTTCAAAATGAGATAACAATATTGAGTGGGGTATCATATGAAAGGGCGTTACTTGTGTATTCTAAAACTAATTTTTATTTATTTTTATGTCTGATAGTTTTTGATTTATTGGGCAAACTGTCGAAAAAAATACCGTTATCTCCGAAGTTTACCAATCGAAAAATCTGAAATAATTATGATCAATAGAAGTTAACGTATATTTTACAGGAAAAATAAAATGAACTCGCTGACTAATATACTTTTTTCCATAACAACAATAATCCGACAAAAACAAAGTTACGTTTGCGGTTTGCCAACAAAAGTACCTACATGTAAATTATACTCGTAAATTCATGGACAAAAGTGATTCTTTCAATGTTTTACTTCTTTTATGGTATGGAACCCTCGGTGCGCGAGTCCGACTCGCACTTGGCCGGTTTTTTTAGTTTAGAAAAAATAAATAATCAATAAAAACAGCATAGACTGATGACTAGAGATACTAAACAAATCCGTTAACCAATCCGTCCGAACGCCGACCAGTCAATTGTGGGGCGAAAAATAACAAATCAGGGTACGGATTTAATGTTAGTCCTGGGCACAAGTGGCACATTCTGTTACGGTGTGAACCCTATCAATTACGGAACAGCCCGATAAATCGTGGCGCTGTGTGGAAACAAACCACTGCCTCCATCGTTAGTTGGTCAGCCGTGATCTATAGCTGAGGTGACCACGCCGGTTGGACAATCTGTGGATAAGGACTATTCGTTAGGATGTTTTGGTACTCAAGAGTGTGAGTTTTGAAATTGCTGTTGTCCTTCTCTGTCTTACACGACATAACTAACAAAAGGTGTGGCAGATGTTTAGGGTTCGGGTTTAGTGCTAAGGGATGGTCCGCTTTTACCTCCCACTTGCGGATCATTGTCCAACATTGTCCAACTTCTGACCAGCCATTTCTAACGCGATGTAGACTTGTCAATATGTGGAGTTAGTACAGTACACAAACAGTAGTACCACCGAATATATAATATTACTAGCATAGGTACAGTAGCCTTTCAGTTTTGTTAAGCATTCTAAATTATTTATTTGTTTGATTTTATTATCTTGGCGTGTGTGTTCTGCATGAAAATCTATTTGGTAATGAAGGAACATCTGGTGTGAGTACGTGAAACAGTCACAGAAAAAGAGAGAGATGGTGAATTCACTGTTTTTAAAGCCTTATTTTTCTGAAGAATTTTTTTATGAAATAGTAATTGGCCAGTTTTATATTTTTAATGTTAATGTTACAAAGGAATGATGAGGTAGTTACAGCGCGCTTGCTTAATAAATCCCACATAATACTAGTCAATATGGTACTATGTTTTCGGTATTTTGAAATCTACGAAAAGTTTTAAGAGACTGTTGACTGATCAATTCAGGCTGAAAACAATTATCATCCTTACTGTCTTGTATTATGCGAAAGGCTGGACACCTTACGCGCTGATATCTCGTAGTATTGTCCATCTGTCTGGGCGCTCGTTATCGGTATCGGGTTTGGCTTGCTTCGGGTTTCGGCTCATTCGATATTATTATGTTCCGCATAATTCATCGCTTATTTTGTTTGCGCGTAGGTATTTATAGCTATGAACATGCTACAATGAAAAACATCTTCATATTTACGTTAGAATACAAAGCAGTTAAAACTATTTATTATTAAAAGCCAGGAAATTGTACTTATGTTATGTTATGTTGTATCTTTTGGTTATTATTAAACGAGATCAAACCAAATCAAAGAGTTTTTTAATCTTACAAATGCTACAGACTTCTGCCATGTCAGACTTTAGCATCACGATCAAAAAGCTATTTTGCACCGAGAAGAGTAGACAAAGAACTCGGCGCTTCTTCATTTTAACAATTGAAATTGAAACACACATGTGCTGGGTGAACAGTTTATTCCGAGGAACAATTGGAAAATAATACATAATGTACTGATTTAACGATGGAATTATTTTAAGAATACCTGAGACTCTCCATAGTTCTCTTAATGAAGCCGGCCTCATACTTGACTATTATGGCAATGATGGCATTATGGCATTATCTTCAATATCTGCAGCAGATTTTGCTTTATTATTTATATTCTATTTCTACGATACCAATTGGTATGAAATTAGAAAAAAATATATGTTGTCATTGACAAGTCAGTGGTTGATTTAGCGACTGGATATGTCACTCCCATACATTTTCATTAGAATTTTGTTCCTAGAAATAGAATGTGTGTTGTTGCCCATTAATGAACCGGTGAAGATAGGTTAATGTTTAATGATTACGATTCAGAATTAGATATCAAACAAATCGTACGATATCAGAACTCGGACGTGACTATCATAATGATAATAACGAGTAATCTCTCACAACTGCCTGAAAATCAGGAATTGTTAGCGACCATGGTAGTTCTATAATACGTAGGTATAATATATTATCGCATTCCATTCCATCTGCCATTCGTGGTTAATGAAAAATACTTACGCTGAGTTATTTCACCTCCACCATCTTGGATTCCAGGAAACATTAGCGTGGGAGTTGTCATTTTCAATCGACTTCAGAATATCAAAATAATCTTCCTTCTTATTTTGATTTTCGTAAGGGTCATTGTACTTGATAATGAATCACAGTTAAATTTAACTAAAATATAATTTATACTTTAACTTTACATTATTACATACGACAATAAACAAGTTTAAGATAAAAGTACTTGATATTACAGACGACTCGCTTTTACAACTGCATTCAATCATTTTGAGTCCAATTTCGTTTGAAAAGATACCCAAGTTGTAAGATGTAGCGTTTTATAAAAATCATGTTTTAATTTCTATAAGAATTAAATAGTAATAGTTATTTTCCAGTTGTGTCTCTAATTTGTGGTCTCCAATTTGAGCTTCAGGAGTGCGTCTTTATCTTTTCGGTGTTGCATATTTGCGTTTTTAGCCTCTTTAATGTTCACAAAATCGTCTATAGCCTGTATTTCTACTTTTGGCCGTAACTATATATTATGTGTTGAGTGTAGGTATATGTCTTAGAATTAGAAGGCGCTTAGTTATTCATAACTAAAGATCACGTGATTCGGGCTTTCATTGTCAGTTTTAATTATATTCTAATAGGTAGTGACTAGTGACTACTAGTAGGAACCTACTAATAGGAACTGAGTATTTTTGTCAATAAACTTTAAGTGCCAATTACAATGGATTACTTTATGATTTTTTGTTATTTTAAGGTGTTAAAATATTTATATACGTACTTATATTGTGAAGGATAAGGTTACCAAATCCCTACTTAATATATAAATGTGAAAGTGAGTTTGTTGGTTTGTTGGTTTGTTTGTCCGTCAATCACGCCGCAGCCACGCAACGGATCGACCTGATTTTTTGCACAGATACAGTTCAAGACTCGGAGAGTGACATAGGCTACCTTTTATTCCGGAAAAATAAACCTATTCCTGTGGGATTGCATTAGAAGTGTAAATTCTCACTGTTTCACAACATACGTATACGTAACTTTACTCACAATATATGTTGAACCCTAGACTCCATACACTCGAAACCGTCAATAGGTCATAAATACTTTAGACTCAGTAGTGAATACATACCAGTGAAACCCGTAATAGTAGGTCATAAATACTCTAGACTCCATATCGACACTGAAAACTGTAATCCACACTGAAAACTGTAAATAGGTCATAAAAATAAGTTCTCATCAATATTCAGCTTGACTGAATGTTTTTTGGACCATTTCGACAGAATTTACTCAGTACTTACAGTGGCACAGTAAACGGCAAGTCTTCTGTAAAATAACACTCCTTTAGAATATGCGCTCAGTTTGCTTGCCACATAATTTTTTTTTTTTGCCACATAATATTAAATTATGTTACAAATTGCCAGAATCTAACACAATTCTAACATCTGTCGCCAAAGACTTCTATGTCGGATACATAGAAGTCATTGTCTGTCGCTTTTAATCCAGAGTAGTTTAATTCTTGAATATTTAACTTTATTCTTAAATGACGCGGGCGTAGCCGCGGGTAAATGCTAGTTTAGTAATAAAGTTATGAATTTTATTATATTCGTTCGAGTAAGTTTAATTTCTTTATTTTGATTTTGCAACTTCAATAATGTATATTATTTTATGTATATATTTACGTAATTAAACTTATTAGTAGTACAAATTAGCAATGGTAATATATTTTACCAAACAACGTTGGTTAAACTCAACTCATTCCTTGGACAAGCATATTTTTCCGCAAATATACAAACCAGCTGTGCTCTTGATTTGGAGCACACAAGAAGCCAGCGTTCTCTCCTCCCCAAGGAGCGCTATCACAGGCTACCGGGCAGGCTTAATCTAACGAATGTTACACTAACACAGCCCCGGAAATAGGATTCGATTCCCGATTTAACTAAGTGCTTTTATAGAAAATGATTTTCGATCTCGACGGCGGGATGAGCTATTAGGTCGCATCTCAGGGCATTACAATAGTAGATGTTCGTTCAGACTTCGGAGACAGTTTTAAGATAGTGTAAATGGGTATTAAAAGAACTTTAGCAAGTGAGAAATCTTCGGCTTACTTCTTATTTATTTTCCATTAATACTTTTACTGCTTTCTATTTAACTACCTCTTTCTTTCTTAATATATAAAATTCTTGTGTCTTGTTTTTTACTAAACTCCGAAACGGCTCTACCGATGGCTATGTAATTTCCTGGTAGATCTGAGGAATAGGTTGTAAGCTATATTTTTTATATTCGTAATGGCAAAACAATGTTTGCCGGGCCAGCTAGTAACCATATAGCTTTTTGTTCTACGTAACATTAATCGTTGCCTGATTCTTTATCCGCGTGAATTTCATTTTTTCCAGGTAAGTGGCCAGACTGCGAAGTCTGCCAGACTGGTTTGCGAAGTCTGCCAGGATGGTTACCACTGTAGTGGCGAATATAATGACGTTAAGCAATTATTGTAGAGCATTACTGCGCGTCGGTTTGAAGGGCCTTAAGAGGCCTGTGAACTACGATGTCTCCGTTAATGCAAAATACCAAATCATTTGTAATTCGTGAATATTTCGATCATGTTGTGGTGTTATTCGGGTTTGTATAGTAATAATCTATGCTCCTGGCCATATTTGGTTCGGAAATATTTCTTTAAAATAAAATAATAATCAATTTTAATCTAAATTTTTATAACTTTGGTCGAGTTCCGTAATACCAAAAATTATGAATGAAAACTTGTAACTTTCTTTATTAACTGGTGTTTTTCTTTAGCTTGTCAACAAAAACTGTGCTCCTGAACTAATGCGACGTGAGATAGTGTTGTTTTTATTATAAAACAAATAAGCAGAAAACATGTCCTCTTTGACATAAAAATAAGCAAAACTAAATTCGTTTACAATTTCGTTTTACAACATTATTTCGGAACCAGATATGGCCAGGAGCATAGATTATTACTATACGAACCCGAATAACACCACAACATGATCGAAATATACACGCATTACAAATGATTTTGGTATTACGTTTGTATGGGAGACATGGTAGTTCACAGGCCTCTTAAGAACTTTTGTCTCAGGATGATAAGCGCACTGTAACCGTCACAATTTGTATTGTCATGCAAATTCCTAGGGTGGGCTGCATCAGAGAATCATAAGACGTGTATCATTTAGTATAAGGTAACGCTTTTTCTCAATGAAATGTTGAATAAAGCAAAAGTTTTTAAAATTCCATTGAATCACACACTCTGTGTTGCCAGGATCAAAATTCCAATAATTAGGTTCATGAGTTGCATTTTATGTAGCAAACTTGTCAAAATGTTTCATTTTCCTTAATGATGTAGGGTAACGTTCAAACTACAAAAATTTTCAAAATTAGTTAAATTCAGATTCTTATCATTCTGCCATCAATATTGACCTAAAGTTGTATTAACGTGGAAGGGGTAAGTAACTCCTAATGGTTGCTAGCCTCGGCCGAACGCTCCCACAACACCAAACCTGAGTCAATTTAGAAAATTTTAGTTCCAAGGTGGTGCGTGGCAGAAATCAAATCTGCCACCTCCCACTCAACTCTGGACGCGTGCCGCTGTGCTAGAGAGGTCGTCAGTTTGGGATCTCAAGTGATCACTGATTGCTTAGAACAGTACCCATCTATTTTCAAATCAGACCTAGAACAGATTTCGCTTGAACCCTTGTCATGTTAGAGTTGGAGATAGTGTCATAATACGACGTTATCAATGAATTGCGGAGCCGTGGAGACTAGCGCCGGGTACATCTTCCATTTTACATATGCAATACTATATAAAATAAATAATTATTATATCAGGCCATTACTTAGACCCATCGCAATCTAGCCCAAAAATAAGCGTTAGCTTTTGGTACGGGTACCTACTGGATAAGTAATATTTAATGTACATAAATACAATGAATGGGAACAATTAATATGAGATAACTTTGGATTCTTGAACAAAATTTCTATTAATAACATATTATGGCTGTGATACTGGTATTTGCCCATTTATTGCTATACGGCTTGAAGGTGTACTTGGAGTATTTTTTACGCAAAACTTAATAAAATCTGAATTTGGCGGGTTCTTGAGCTGAATCACCTTAACTAAATTCACGGGAATTGAAACGTTAAGGGTGATTTTATTCAACTTCGAACCAAACTTAATTAATAGGGTATTTGACTCCAATTTTTTTATAACTTTATTATAAAGTAGAATTAAAATAATGACGTGCACTGAAAGAACTAATTAAATCGATCAAATAACAAAAAAGTTATAAGCATTTAAAGATTTGTGATTAGACAGAGATAGCAACATGAAATTGTGACGTCACAAAGTACCAATGCCATAGTAGCTTCGTGCGGCTTCATACAAATTTTCGTTTTGCGAGAAAGGGATAGAAGATCCCCCCACTCCAAAGTTTAAACGCCTGTAACTTTGTAAATCTTCGTTGGATTTTAATATTTCTTTCACTGCACGTTATTATTTTTATCCTAGTTTATAATAAAGTAATATTTTTTATCAAATTCAAAAGTAGTGTAAGACCCCATTGAAACGTTAAGGGTGATTTTATTCAACTTCGAACCAAACTTAATTAATTCCGCGATCCATATTCCCGTACCCGGCAGCCAATCAAAGGTTTGTAGAGAAAAATGGAAAACGTCCAAGTCTTATAATTAGCTGTGGGAGAAAAACAAAAAAACCAGTCAGACCCGAACCGTATCTGCGCACCGAGAGTTCTGTACTACCATGTACTACAGAACAATGCCAGCAAACGAGACTTTATTCTTAGCCTTTTTGTTTTTCATATATTTTATTATAGCTGATGATGATTAATTATAATTAAACAAAGATAGTTTCTATTGAAGTTTAATATAATTAAATTAGAATTTAAGATATTATCACACCGTGCAAACTACTTTATGGATATAAATTTTCAATTTATTTTAAGAACCATTTAAATGTATAATTTTTTTTAATAAATTTACTAAGCATCTTCCGAACTACGAACTCGCCAAGAAGTGTACGATGTATCGAATAATACCCGTACTCAAGAGTACTTCATGATGCATTTTAGTACGGAACCCTAAAAAAACTGAAAGACCTAGTATGAATATTGAATATTCAGGGTTGTTATTTGTCGAAGGCACGGGCTCTGAATTATTGATGTAAGAATGAGCCCAATACTGTTGAGCGATTCTTTGTGGCCACCGACGATATTGATCTTCAATGATTTTGTAGGTTTAGTACAATATGACCTCTTCTACTGAGTTTTGTAGACTTGTATATTAAGAACTTCTAACACACTATAGTATAAAACATAGATCCATATAGTTAAAAACAAACTTTGTCAAAAAACTTTTTCACTACGTTGTTTGTTAAACATACGTGGAGAAAAAGTTTTCATACGGATTTGGATGGTGTGTAATGTAGAGTGTCATACTTCTCGTTTTATTTTTAAGCTATTGCATAGCTTCTATCGCGGGCCTTAAGCGTGGAGACCGAATCCAGAAATTCTGTAACGAAAATAACCTAACACCCCCCCCACTCTGTGGTTTTGGTGGAAATTGATAAAAAATGTACCACACGTCTTTTTTTATATTGTAGATAGGCTTACGCTTGACGACAATCATGCATGAGCGCGCTTGCCTATAAAATGCCTATTCACTCTTCTCTTGAAGGCACCCAGATTATACTTGGCTAGAAACACGGAAGCTGGAAGGGCGTTAGGGCTTCCATACCTTAGCGGTTCCTATCAGAAACGTGGAAGAAAAAAGTTTCGTGCGAGTTTGTTGGGTGTCAACCACATAAAGATGCCAGCGCTCTCGGCGTCTTGCAGTCTTATGGTAGAAAGGTATGGTAATTTCAAATCGTTTAAGACTACGTTGTATTTGCTTCACGCTCGCACTATTTAGCAATGACAGTGTGCGATAGAGAAGCAAATACAATGTTAATCCCAAACTAGTTATTATAAAACGAGTGCAGCTTATTTATCCGATAATGTTAACATCGTACATTGCAGATATACATCGTAGATTACATCGTACATATACAACTATAACCGAGAAGTAGCTACTAATAATTTAAAAGTAAACAATAACACTATGTTAATCAATTATGACGTTCTTGGATGTTCTATTTCTACCCTAGTAGTAGTATACTGTGCTTATGCCGAAGTGTAAGTTAGTAGAACGTTAAGTTTGGATACTTAGCGTAACTAAGAGCTTGTAAGATGTGTCTAGAACTCCAGAAGCTTGCCAACTCACTAACTGAGCGCGTGCTGCTAATTGCTTCTACAACAACCCTAGATATATTATGTTATTGCGTAAGGACTAGCGCGTTGAACTAGCAATAAGTTCATATTGTATAATAACAAAAAAGTTGCTTATCACATAATATCTAAATTGAACGAAATTATATATATTCGATCGAAAAATTGATCTAGTGACTATCGAAGACAACTGTCATTGTGGAATGAACGTTTGACTGGTTTCTTGGCCATATAACTAAGAGACGCAGGTATATTATTGCAGATGCATATCAGAAGATTCGTGCTCAAATAAACCGCTGAACTGTTTGCAATTCGATGTTTATTAGTCGAGCAAAAATGCCAAGTGGTAAAATTTTACATAGAGGTTGTTATCATAAAGTAAACAAGAATAAAGTAGGATGCAAAAGAATATTACCAAGATATCGTATATCGTATCGGGTAGCGAAACAGGTCAGCTAGTATGCTACAAAAGCACAATGACTCAATCAGCGATATAAAGAGACAATATCCCTTTTAATATTAGCAAGATGAACGCCCGAGTACATGGGCCGTGAACCGGCGGACGATGAGTAATTTTTTTTTTTTTTTTTTTTTATTCTAATTTATTAAAGGGCTTCTCTGCCATAAAACAGAATGTCAGCCCCGTTGATGACAACATTTTCCTCAGCACAACTTAAAAATAGAAAAACAGAAATTAAAAAAAAAAAAAAATACAATCACTTCTTAACCTCTATCGTAATTCTAGCCTATCTTAATTTGAATTTAAATAATATCTTGGCTGCCTGTGAAGACGGGCAGGCCAAAATACTTTGATATATTCCCACATCCAAAAAATTTAATTGAAAATTATCTTTGATTTGTTGTCTTAGGTGATGGTTTCGGACACATTCTCCTAGAAAGTGAATTATATCCTCTTCCACATTACACATTTCACAATTAGGAGAGGATACTTTCCTCATCATATAGGCAAATTTGTTCAAAGGAACGTGTCCTGACCGTAATCTCAAAGCCATAACTAGTAGTTGACGCGGCAATCTTACATCGCTGAACCACGGGATACGAGGAGGCTCACATTGCAAACTTTTGTACCATATTCCTTTTGTTTTTGAACGTTCATCAAAGTAAAGTTTCCAGTTTTTCCAACATTCCTGTCTGTATTTGCCTAATACTTCATAATAACTGGGGTTTACTTCAACTTCAATTCCTTCTGAGATAGCTCTTTTAGCCAAATTGTCAGCCTTATCGACGATGAGTAATATACCACGCTCCACGGCGCGCCGATTACACTCTATAAATTATTATGAAGCAATCAGTGTATGGCAAAAGTTTGGAGACCTTTCGGTCGTCTGTAACGAATGCGACACGATTTTTGGGGTCAACAATCTGTCTCAAAAATGCTTTGCTCGAGTCCTATGAAAATGACACCAAATTCTTTGTTTAAATCATTATGTTAAATTTTAGCTTTGTAGGGCATAAGTTATCTCTATTCCGAATTGCTGTAAACCCGATTCAGAAATTGTGATATGAAAGGGTACCTATTATTATCTTTGTAACATTAGTTTTACACGTTATTAGCCGAATTAATGGTAATGAACTCTTTTTCATTGTTAGTCAAGTAGGAAGAAGAATAGCGGAAGAATTTTAAAGGATTGTATAAGATTTGATGTATTGCAGGTATTTATGGGTCGGAGCACAGGTTATAACTAAGTCACGGCAACATTCACAACCTGTGCAATTGGATGTCAGAAATATTGGCACTTCAAATTGCAAATATAAGTATTTGTTAAACATAATAAAATTACACCTTGTACAAGCTACCAAATAAATTAATTTAATTGTAGGTTACAACAAGATGACATAAAATACAATTATCCCTCACTATCTACTGTTACCAACAGTTTGCAAATATTTTAAAATCAAGTCATGTCGTTACTTATAAAATGAAAGCAGTTGAAGTAAATTCATGGTATCTGATAAAATAAGATAAAATAAAGTCACGTATAAAGCATTGTCATAAAGTATAGAATGGCCATAAATATGTCGTAACATATAAAAGGCACCCGCCCCGCATGAGTTTCCGTAGATTTATTGGTAATATAATTTTGATTGATCGACGCGATCCGAAGGTGTCGCGAGCAGGTACAAGTTTAAAACGAGGCTTAGCGTCACTGAGTCTTAGATTATTTGGGATACTAAAGCTTAAGAGCTCTAAAACTTAAGAGTAGAGTTGATAGAAAAATCACAAAATGTTCAAACCAAAACCAAACCGAATGTTAAATAGATAACCGTAATTTAAAACAAATTCAAATGTTGTAATTCATACGTTTCATTCGTTCCTTAGTTATATTTTAAGTAGGTACCTTTGTTTAAAAGTTAGTTATATATCCTTAAAAATCTTTAACGTTAAACGTTATAGTGTTTTAGTGTAGAAAATAGAAGTTAGGTAGTTGTGGTGCTTTTGGAAATATGGGAAGGAGATAGATTAATTATTGTGTCCTGAATACTATAGACACATCCATGATTCTTGCAGGATTGGTAAGTTCTAAAACCGGATTTCACGCGGGCGGAGCCGCGGGCAGTCTATACTTAATTATTTTAGAGTACAGGGGATATTCCCCAAAAAGGAAAACAAAGATCCCTTCAGCGAATGTAATCACGGTTTTATGTACGTTAGGTACTTACGGAGTGCAATAAATTAATGAATTTTCGTAAACTTTACTGCCCGAAGCGTAGACATGATCTATAAAGGTGTATCGCAATCAAAGTAAGTGCCGGCAATCGGGCGATCGTTAAAATTTGCAGTTAAGTAATTAAGTAAATGCACTGCTTCAATGAGTCCGTGGACAATTAATTTCGGTTCGGTTTTTCAATTTATTTTGTTAAAGTTTCGCTTTATGGCGCATGCGGTGGACGCGCGAATTTCGGCTTTTTCTTTCTCCTTTTTAATTCCGAAAATTAAGTGATGCATTTTGTATAATTAATAAAACCTGAGGCAATTTTTTCGTTTGGAATAAGAAGACTCAGAGTTATTCAGCGGTCGATGGGGAGCTATATTTAGAAAAATCTACGCTTTCAGTAAAAACGACTTTAATC
Source organism: Coenonympha glycerion (assembly GCA_963855885.1). Lineage (NCBI taxonomy): Eukaryota > Metazoa > Arthropoda > Insecta > Lepidoptera > Nymphalidae > Coenonympha > Coenonympha glycerion. Next base: position 1,246,826 of record OY979635.1, read on the forward strand.
AGAAAAGTAGGTCGGCTGATATAGTTATTGAGGGCACAAAACAGTGGTACATATCGATCATTAGAAAAGACCTATATCCAGTGAGCATGATATGGTTGAGACGGCGAAGATCACGAGACGATGATTTGGATCAGTGGTGATCACCTTTACCTACCTACTACCATCACTACAGTACTACGAAACTGTATTAGAGAAACGTGGTGGTGTCTCTCAGATCCCACTTCATCTGAGCCTTTTAGTGAGGGCCTAGTCAGGTTCAGCCTAGTGGTTCTCGTTGGATGTATTTCGTAGAGTGAAATGTTAAAAAGCATCGCAGCATTCGCGTCTTCACGTAAACTACACGTGAACCCACCTCTCCTGTCTTCTACGACGCTTACGTGTACTAAGTCACGCCTAAGTGAAATCTGTGGGGAAGTGAAGTGAGTTATCGTACTAAATATGTCCAAATATTACGCGAATCGCTAGGCTGGCTGCCTCATGTCTCTAGATCTCTAGCTTATAATATATGAGGTCGAGGACGAAGCTAGAATTTTACGATATAAGAGGAGGTTAAATTTCCATTTACACGTGTTCATACCCTTACACGTGTAAAGGGCACTGCGAGTTGGCGCGAGTAAATATCGAGCAAATATTCGGTTATTTATCGAGTGCGACTGACAGAACTTGCTTTTTTTGCCAACCATTGCTTTAAAGTCAAACGCCGAATTTTGAATGAATTGAAAAATCGTTTTTCTTTTACAATCTACATTCAATACCAATAAATAAAGTTGGAGTGTATGTCTGTGAATTCTAAAAAATGCTAAAGTTAAGGAGTTGACGACTGTTTATTTACACGATAACTTATCAATTTATTTTTTTGCTATAGTGCTTCACACACTAGGTACAATTATAAATTATAAGTGTTTCAAAATTATCGGTGCCAACGGGATTCGAACCCGTAACCACTACCTATCGCTAGTGGCCGCTCTACCGATTGAGCTATGGAAGCTATCTCTCGTTCAAAGTTCGCTCCATTCGAAATTGGGCCTTTGAGTAGGTGAAACCGTAGTTTCCCAATAGATGGCTCTGCAGTCTGCCTATGACTGTAAAACATGTGTAAATTATCGTCTCAGCGGTATTCTCTTCCATAGCTCAATGGGTAGAGCGGCCACTCGTGATAGGTGGTGGCTACGGGTTAGAATCCCGTTGGCAGCGATAATTTTGATACACTTATAATTTACGATAACTTATCGTTAGTTACTATTTTTGTAAAATTCAACACGTGTCTATATGTATACATCTGAAAGAAATGATCAACCCGTCGATATATCCCTTCTAGAATCTAGAACTGTCCTCTTATTTTAATCAACGTCTCTTTATATTACTACTTTTTTATTTGAAGCTCTGCCGACCACCATAACCGAAACTTTTCAGCAAAATCTTTTTCCCAGAATAAAAATGTAAGCAGTTGTTAGTCTTTTTTGCGCACTCCGTGCTACAGGCTTTTTCTCGCCCGCAGCTTAACTTTAACTCTTTTCAGTACTGATATTAATAAAACCCCGAGACACTCCAAAATATAAAAGCTGAGTCCTTAGAAAATAAATTTTAAATAAGGTTTAAGTCCGTATTTGTGTCTTGTATGTTGTTTAACTATAGGAGATAGTTAAGGTTTCAACATCATCAAAGATTTTGTTCGTTTGACTTTTGATTTTACCATAAATTGTTCTTTATGTATGGGAACCGTATTTTTTTCGTCGTTTTGCCCTTAAATCAAAAACTATCAGGCATAAGAATAAATAAAAACTGATTCTGTAAACAAGTGTCAAACCTATTCATATCATATTCCAATCGATATGAAAGCTCCCTTTGAAATTTTGATTTTGATTTCGGTTTTCCAGTTTTCCCTCCTTTATAAATAAAAATAATTTACAATTTGAACTCTTATTCCGTTCCGCTATTCTTAATTTAATAACAAAAGTTTTAATAGATACCGAAAAAACGAGGAGAAGGACTGACGAACGGAGTAAGTTTCACAATTACCATTTTGGTATGGAACCCACTATAATATAGTGTAGAAAACACCTAGTTCACATGGTAAATTTTTACCAATTAAATTTATAGAGGGGATATTTATGTCTCTTCATAGCCACGTCTTTGGTTTACTAGATCAGCGTCTTTCTCCCGAAGTGTTTCACCCCTCCCTCCATTACAATGTAAAATTCTAATTCCGTCGTTAAGTCCCTGCCCTGTTGCCGACTGAATATCAAATGATGCATTTGTACGACGGACAATGGTTTTAGCTTGATGTGATATGTCTGCTCATAAGTCGCCAATCAAAATGAGCCAAATTACTAAGTACTAGATGAAGTAGATAGATAGATAGATAGAAAATGCTTTATTGTACACCATTATAATGTACAATGGCGGCCTTATCGCTACATAGCGATCTCTTCCAGGTAACCACCGGGGTAAGAAGCGGTTATTGGAAATTATGAGGCAGGTGGTACAATAAAAAAAATTTAAAAGAAAACTTAGCATAAATATAAAATAAATTATGAACATAATAACTAAAGTAATTAATAATAAAAATGAATATCACACGGACGTAAATAAGGTTCTCATGAATGGTTCAGAAATCAGGTTAACAACCAAGAAGTACTTTCAAGTAAGTCGATTAGACATAGGATGGTCAGTTTCTATATATAAAGGACTATAAATAATTGGTGTAGAACAAATTTTTGGTGGTAGTTAAAACGTCACAACCCGATCGAGTTACGACATATTTGATCCGTCTTGTCGAGTCTATGTAGCACCAGTGTTAAGTGGTAAGAAGAATCTACGGATAAAATGCATAACAGCGTAATTTTTTTAAAATGATAACTTGTTTCATTAATATGGGATAACCTGTATTGTATTGCACTAACTCCCTACATAATACACCGCGTAGCACGATGTCCGCTACGCACGTAGCGCGTAGCTCGCTATGCACGTACTCGTAGCTCGTAGTAGGTTGTTATTTCGCAATGTACGGCGGCCGTGTGTCGACTCGTATCGCGCTGTCACTCGTGTTAATTAAACGTTTTCAACGAATACATACGTGCACTGGATGTGATTTTTTAAATTCTTTTTTTAATTAAGATAATTATGATTATTAAAAATGAAGTATCTTAATTTTACACATACCTAACTTACAGGCAAAAAGGAAAAAAGTATTGGCGTAAATGTATGATGATAACTATAAGTCGACTTAAATCTAAGTTTACGTCCAACGCGTCCTACACTGAGAAGAACCCGAGTTTTCTATGTTTGAGAAACCGAGCTCGACTGGGTGACATAATAGGATTACGTGTAAAGTATTACAAGCAAAAATAGCTTTCGGTCACTTTTTGGACGCTAACAAAAATTTTGTTACTAAGTGATTATTATGTGACTACTGAATCCATTTCTCAACAAAAAAAAACTACTTTCAAGTAAAGTTTTAGTTTGTGTGTGTGTTTAATGTATAAAATATTTTAGCATATGCGTTTTTAGATAATTTTCAATGATTTGTAATTTTCAATGTTTTGATTTGTTTTGCATTTGAACCTACGTTTGTTATACATCAGCTGATTTTTATCTCGGAAAATCCAAAGTCTTGCGGGAATAGTGAAAAACGAACGCATGGGCATAGTTGCGGGCCAAAGATACAAAGTGGAGCTAAAAGGTATCTCAAGAGTGGTGTGGTGCAGCCACATCCAGCGGCCGTACATCAGTGTGTCGAACACATGTATAGCGCGGGACAGTGCGTGCTATGTGTGTTTATGTTCAGTTTTTCCCATAATTGGTTTTCGATTTAAAGGCGGCAGCACAAATGAGAACACTTCTGCTGCACTTATCGCACTTATTGGAATTCTATATTATTTTACGTAGTATATTAATTAATGAAAATTTTAATGTTCTTACTTTCTTCTTATCACCGCATCTTCATGTTCTGATTGTAGATACTAATATTATTAAGCTGAAGAGTTTTTCTGTTCGTTCGTACGTTCGATCGATCATTTGTTCATCCGTCCGTCCATCAGTTCGATTGTTGTGTCCGAAATAAAAAAATATTTTTGCGTTGGACATTCCATTTATCGAACAAGGCTATAGGGTATATAGCACCACGGTTTGACCAATAGGAGGGGAACATTAATGAAAAATGTCACAAAAATGGGGAAAATAGTTACATTTGGATAGCTTCCGTTGCGTGTGCTGAGTAAACGGTTAAAGTAACGCAGAAATCATCTACGACCACTGATTACTAACCTCAAGATATGGGCATCCGAACGATTTACACCTTTTTCATACAAGCAAACAGTAGCGCCAACTGTCAAAATACTATAGGTGGCCGAAAGCGAACTATCGTTTGGCCTTATACTGTTGGTACTAATGACACCGATAAACTGGCGACATTTTTTCGCGCGGTTCGCCCTGTCTAGAGTCAATCAAATTGTACGATAGAATTGTTCTCCTTTTAAAAGGTAAATAAATCCACATGTCTATATAATGAAAGGAAACTGGCGTTATTTTATGGAACTCCATCATTAGCAGGACAGATAAGTTTGTTTTACTATAATTCCGCTTCTTGAAAATAATCTGATAATCCAATATGCAAGAATACCACCCACGTGAAATATACATACATACACTTCAATCATTTTCTTCGTTGCACGTTTCGTCCCGACACCGGGACGTCCTGAGGAGATGTTGACTTCACAATGCGAGATCGTAGAGGTCTTTAAAATCTTTTTATGTATTTTTGGTTGCTCTGAAAATTGAACGTAAACAATTTTTCATTCTCCTAAGTGAGAAATAAAGTATGTGACTAAAACAACGTTTGCCGGGTTAGCTACAAAATATTTTCTTTCTCACCTGTTTCACGACTAACGGGTCTATTCTCATTTAAAGAAGGTTTTCGCAATCCACATAAAAGAGCAATTTTTTTAAATACTTTAGTTTCTCCCTTCACTCCTAAGTGGTATTACCGTCTTTACACAAATTCCATTTAGTAACACCGAACTAATTCAATTTCCCCGTCAAAACTTAGACGTAACTAAGAGCTCGCGGCGAAGTTACTATTTCTTTATAAATCAAAAAACTAAAAGCTCCGACGTACCTAAAATTTGTTTCCATTCCCGGCAACGCGGAGTCAAATGCCATTAAAAGTTTTAATGACTGAAGCATTCTTTCGGGGTAGTGTTCGAAGTGGTATTAATTAAAAAGAGAGCTTGGGATCAAGCGCTCGCAGACTTGAGCTGAAACCGGCTGGTTTCGAGTCACACTTGCGACTAGTGCGGCTGATTTATCTGTGTATTTTGCTCAACCTTTGGAACACTCTTTCTTCAATAAAAGACGTGAGTTGTGTCGTTGATAAAACAGCATTGTAACACCTAAATCCTATACCTTTAAACGAGCAATTCTTGTATATATATTTCTATATAATCTGGATCTCGGCAACGGCTCCAACGATTTCCATGAAATTTAGTATACAGGGGGTTTTGGGGGCGATAAATCGATCTAGCTAGGATTCATTTTTATAAAATGTCGAATTTACCAAAAAAATAATAAAATATGATTTCTGCTGCCATCTATTAGCCAGTAGTTAAACTACCGAGCGAAGCACTCCTGCAGCTGCCATCTATTAGCCAGTAGTTAAGGGCGATGGGTACCATCTGGGCGCGAAAATTCAAATTTTATTTAGTTTTTCGCTCATAGTGGGCTAATTATACATTCAAGGCTAATGGCAATGTGTTTTGCGGGCACAACGTTTATGCATCTACATGTTTTTAACAAAAACTCTGCTCAACAATACTCATTTACTTCATATTGGTTCCCGATAGCTCGAAATCTTTGAAACTGCAAAAAATTATCTTTCGGGAACCAATATGAGATGAGTGGGAACTTTCGAGCAATCTATTAAAAACATGTAGATGCATTAAAAGTAGGCCCGCAAAATGCATAGTCATAAATCTTCAATATGTAGTTTGTCTAAGATTTGCGAAAAACTAAATAAAATTTGAATTTCGCGGGCTGCAACACCTTAAACTACCGAGCGAAGCTCGGTCACCCAGATATTAAACCGATTTAAGTGTGATATTCGTAGATTAGAAAGATCGACGGACAGAAAAAGCCAGACAAATTCGGAAAATATTAATGTACAGTTTCAATTTATATGTAGGTCAATCCAAGTTCAATCAACGAACCACTCCTTTACAATCGCTTACATTTTATGTCATTCGTAAGGAGTAAGAAAGAAGTGGAGCACGTCATCGTTGATTGAAATACTTATAAATTGATTCATTTAGACACTAATTAATAGTCCATTTTGGTTAGTAACAAGAAACGTACCTAGTTAGTACACTATGTAAGTACTTACCTAGTTTAGTATCAATAAACCTAAATGATACTAGCGCAATATTGAAAATTAAAGTAAGTTAAGCAAAGTAAATGAATAGAAACGAACAATACCATAATAAGTAACGAGTAAGTTACAACTCTACAACAAAGCCTCCTTAGGAGATACTAAAGCGGAATGGGATATTTACTTTGATTCAATCCAATATAGCAAGCCGCACGGTCGAATGAAACCAATAATATTATTTCAAATACAATACATTTGTAGTCGAAGCAATATTGGTAGTTTTCGTAAGGGACGTGCGCAAACATTTGCTGGCTTCGTCGCGCACGAGTGAGCAGCGCGAGTGCGCTAGACGAGCTACGTGACCGTGTGTAGCCTAAGATTTTCCTTTTTTTTCTACTTTGTATAATGAATATTATTTTATGCCTACAGCTGAAAAGGGAAGGCGTTGGGAAATTTCATTACAGGAGTAACGCTAAAACAAACGGGCGTTTTTAATTTGATGACCTCCTTGGACTGTGCTATCTTTAAAATGAGGTGTGATATTCTTTCATTCTTTTTTGGACTGGACGGTTCAGGTACGGGTTCCTGAATCTAGATTGTTTTAAATTCAAGAATAACTTCTAACTTCTAACTTAGCTCAGCCCCACTAGCCATAACGATTCTTTTTCTTACAATCATCTACAAATTTAGTAATCACGTCATATTTTATTTAACTTATTTATATTCTATTGTTCTGCCAATCTGATTATTAAAATTTTAGTAGAGTTAATTAATATTTTATCTGTAATCAGTATCAGTTTACCCATTAGTATCGAGATATTTTTTTAATTAATTATCATTAAATTAAAAGTAAACTTGAAATATAAAAATTATAATTATTATAAAAATATTTTTTGGCAAAAATAGAACGAGAGTAAAATTGATATGAGAGTTGATTAAAATTGAGTTTTTATTTTACAAATTAATAACCACCCCGTTTAATCGGAACTGAACCAACCTGTAAAAATTGCGTACCTATAACAGGATATAAGAAAGTTGTTCTAATTGTTGTTGTTTTTTGGATAATTTATATATTTCAATTTAGTTTGCGAGATTTGTTGGTGTAAACATTTCATAAAAATTGCAAGTTTTATAAAAGTTTGCAGAAAAAACGACCTGTAAAATAACATGTTTATAATATTTCAGCCCAATTCAATAAATATATCGACACAAGTAAATTTATCTCATGTAAAGATCTCGCGAGATGCAAGTCACTCAGCCTCCATTCATCTCGGCGGCGGAGCGGCAATGAATAGCAGCAGACAAACTCAATTACTGGTCGGAGCTGCTTTTTATTTGTACACCGGCTGCTTGCTCTTGAGCTGATGTGCTTTATTGTGTTGCGTTAACAATTGCTGCTTTGCTGCTTTTGCTGGGGAAGAGTGTGAAGGGCATAATAATAAGCATATTAATTTAGATATTAAATATCGCGGACGGACAGACAGATACGAGTAATACCAAAGATTTTAATTGCAAGATGAGCCCTAAGCCTATATTGCGCACATCGAAAACGTCCACAGACATGCTGAGTGAGTGCTCTCAGCATGTTGTAGTGTACGATTGTGGGACAGAGAACGCGTGTGCAAATTTCGTTTAAGAGTGAATGAGACCTCGCTATATCATCATTTCTTATGTCGCTGTGTGTGTAAGATGACAACGTGTCAAACACAAGACAAAAACGTGGATGTTTTAGGAGGTCTAGGGCTGATCTAGCGATTTAAAGCTTTGCATAATACCTATTCTCAGAGGTGCGCGCAGCCAATCAAAATTAGGTCAACGTGGTGAGCTATGACCAAACTTTCTTATTCTTAGAGAAAACCCGTGCCCGACTTTAGGACAAAATTTTATGCTGATGGCTTCGCTCATGTGACACAATTTTATCTTTCACCAGAATTCAAAGTATTTTCAAAAATCCAACTCTAAGCATTTTCACAAATCCTTTACAGCAAATGCTTTAGGCTGATCCGTCCATTGCTTTGCGTCGTGCGTTGATAAATCAGTCAGTCAGTCAACCTTTTGCCAAATTTAATTTTTCGGTAATACTGAGTGAACCATGTATTTTTCTAAACCAAAAACTAATCTTTGTGTTAGTAATCCAGGGTATAATCTATGTCCATTCAAAATTTTAACCTAATCGATTTAGTAGTTGCGGCGTGAAATAGTTACAAATACACAATTTCACCCATCTACACACACACAAACATAAACCTTCGGCTTTATAATATTAGTGTGAATGACTATCGGTCAGAATGAGATGAGTCGGTGAAATGAGAATATAATAATTAATTTTATCAAAATCTGTACCTGAATAAGAAGAAGCTATTTTAATGTAGTAGTCTGAAGTGAAGAAGCTATGAATAAAACACATGAAATGAATGGTCTCTAAAAAATTCAGTCAGATTCAAATATTACATCGCTGAAATAAAATTCTATTCCTATTTCCAGTTAGCCTATTGTTTCCATATCGATCCATAAATCTGGGCTTGAGGTAGCCAAGTATCTAGGTCTAGTGGGAAGGTAATAGTGGGAAGGTATTTTATTTTAAGGTCAGCAAACTCGGTACGGTTAGCCTATAAAATCCAACTTGTATATTCTTACTAGGTATATTTGAATGAATGTAAGCACGAATGACTTAAAATATAGAAAAGCATCCACTGTGTGTTTGTTACCTGTTCCCATTGCCCTTATAGTTTTAGTTATTACGAGTAGATCACATTTACGCCTCTAAAAATATTTGTCGTTGTTTCCACGAATTCGGTTGTTTGTTTATTCGCAAAAGGTTGTTTCTTGTACTTATTAAGATAATATTGTTCACAGATATGTTCTCCAAACTGGCATCGGCCGCGGATACTTACCATCCCACTGGCAATACGCCCTGCCAAGCAATTTAGCGTTCCGGTACGATGTTGTGTAGCAATCCTTAGGGCTTAATTCCAAGCCTCTTTCAAGTTACTGTAATAAATAACATCTTGGGCTCCATCGTCAATCATGTGAGATCGCAGTCAAGAACTAGTGTTAAAATAAAAAAAAATACATATAATTTTATCATTTAGGGTCACGATAACATTTTCTACGGAACACCAAACTGCATCCAGCGATTTTATTATCATCAGCTGTATGAATTGCCTTGCTATTTAGGAGCACATTTAAAATTATTATTATGTTCTAAGTACTATAAAGTAATTAAGTAATATATCTACTATTAAGTTATCCTACCTGAAAAACTTTTACATTTCTATAGTCATTCAAATGCATGTTTTGGTTGGAGAGTGAAAAAAGCCTGAAAAAATGTGAAGGAGAATCCGCGGTGCATGTTAAACCCAGTACAGCGCGCACTGATTAAACTTTCAGTTGTCCACGCCATGACGGGTGAATTCTATAAATACGGATATATGTATCCGGATATACATAAATAATTGTTCTATTTAGAAACATCGGTTTTATCTGTATGTATAATGATTTGTATAGAGCTACATTTTTTGGGTTAAATTTTTCATAGGATGTTTAAGCACTTTGCATGCTATAATATCTATGGCAGATTGTGGAAAGACTCTTTTATGTAATTGTATCATCTTATAAAATATTCCATGTCATTTTATCACGGTTCATGAGATGATGAAAGACAGACAGACAGATAGACGGTCAGGGGATTATTGCAATAATTGATGACAGAAAAATGACAGAGAAAGGATAAAACAGAGTGTAAGTATTCTACCTTTATACCACGATTATTTGTTATGCAGTTAGACTTCAGCATGAAATAATACACACACAGTTATAATAATTAGTTATTATACTAGACTTGTAGTTATCACCATACTTGTGCCACAAATATCATATTGACGTTTTACAAGAGCGTATACGTTAGGTCTATGTGAAATAAAGATATTTTGTACTTTGACTTTGAATATTTGATTGTAAACCACCAAATGCATGAGAAAACCTAACATAAAATAGAATTATTCCTATAAATTTAAACACGCATCAAAATTTCACTCGCGTTGGGACTCAAACCCACGTCCCCCAGCTATCGCGGCTGGGTGCTCAACCAACTGAGCTACGCGAGACTGTCTCACCACGACGAAATTCGGATGCATATTGTTTTTCGTTCTTGGGCAGAACTAACGCCATCTATTGTGAAAACTTTACAGTTTTTCAAACCAATATGTCTCGCGTAGCTCAGTTGGTTGAGCACCCAGCCTCGATAGCTGGGGGACGTGGGTTCGAGTCCCACCGCGAGTGAAATTTTGATGCATGTTTAAATTTATAGGAATAATTTCCTAAGTGTGTAAAAACACTATAATATAAAATATAATTAGTAATAAAATAGAATGTTGAACAGTCTAGTAGTCGTTTCATGCAGTATCACTATTGAAGTGGTACAAACTCGCTCAATTTCCATCACATCCATCGCAATTCCTGTGCGGGAGACGTAATAGACTTAAAACTGTAGACAGCGCTCAACACAAAGGGGCGAGTCATTTAAATGCAAACTCGGCAAAGGTAATTTCGCTAACAACGACGTATTCCGTTCCCTCGTAAAGCGTCAAGACTTATAAACTTTGCCTCGCCCTGACAACCTCCGGCCGAAGTTGCCCGAGCGCTTTGTTACTACAACTGTATTGCGTATTTAAACTGCATTTTTGAATTTTCATTGGCTTAAATACTACAAAAATCCTGTTTGCGTGGTGCTTTTGGCATAAAATGTGCTTTTCCAAAAGGAAAGATACGAATAATGGCTAATTGCTTGATGAACTCGGGGTTTTACACGACTGCCCAAAAAAACGAGTGTAATGTTTTTAGGGTTCATGTATGTATGTATGTGATGTTTCTTTATTCCACCATAACTTCTAAACGGCTGAACAGATTTGGACATATGGGGTATCGTTAGAATCCTTGGATCCTCCCGAGTAACATAGGCTATATACACCTTAGAAGGTGTTCCTCAGAACAGCCCCCCGACTGCCATATGAATTTATCTGTTCAACTAAAATAACTTGTTTCTTACTTTTTAGTTCGTTTTATAACAGGGCAGTCGTGTTTTTTAATTTTTTAATTACTTATTTTTATTTCTTATGCTTAGCAATAAGAAATATCAAATTAATTGTAAGGAAACCCGGATGTTTATTTGGTCGACGACATTTATTTAACAATCGAAGTCATCAAAATTTATTTTTCAAAGAATGTTAAAATTATTAACATAACGTAAATATTTGAATAAAAAATAAAAACGCTTAGAAAAATAAAATTCTGCACTCCCAAAAGCAGATTTTTCGCAAAACCCGCGCATAAAAAGCAAGCGGTCCCTATTTGCATATTTAGAGATTTAATTAAAATAAATACAGGGACACTGGCTTTTATGAATGACATTATCAAGAATTAAAACATTTTCCTTGAATTTTAACTTTGCTTTATAAAGTGGGGCGCCTTAAATGACTTTGTTGTTGCCTCAAAGGTTTTATGTTTGGATTAGTACTTGGAACTTTAGTGCTTAAAATTAAGAGAGCGGAAATAATGAACGTCTTTTATTTGTTATGTCCGTAAATATTTTACTTATCTACACCAATTCAGGCCTAGGTTTCCATATTTATCAAAGAATAAGGAACCCTAAAAATCGTATGAAACTTTCAGCGTCGTGTCGGTTTGTCTTTTTTTTTTTTTTTTTTTTCCTTATTATAAAGTACCATTGCCAAATGGATACTGTACAATATTATACTACAATCTAGCTTATGAGCTAATTAGTAATATTATTCTAACTTAAATTTCCTAGTATTGATTATTTTCTTAAATCTAAGTTGCAGTCCAATAACTGTCCTTAGTTTTTTCTATTTTACTTAGAGTCCACTATTTCTATTGTGACCTAGAAAGTATGTAACTACACACAACACTATTTTGCACTACACTGCATTTTTGAGGTTCACGTTGCTCTTGTGACCTACTTAAGTTGCACACGCACTGTAGAACTGACACACACTGCAAGGCACTATCACACTAATTCGAACGGTTTCGTTCGTTTAAGTCTTCTTTTGATGGCCGTGTAATCGAGAAGCTTAACAGCCTCCCGATTTACATGGTGACGAAGTCGAAGATGGTGAGCCTCTGCGTATTTTTGAATTATTTTATTTACGAGCTCCATATTCAGGTCCCTGTGGAGGTCGTCGTTTCTAACATACCAGGGTGCATTAACTATTTCCCTGAGTACTTTGTTCTGGAATCTCTGAATGACTTGCATATTGCTCGGTTTGGTACACCCCCAGAGCTGTATACCGTAGGTCCACACGGGCATCAGAACTTGCTTATATAGCAATAGTTTATTATGTATTGACAGTTTGTCGGTTTGTCGATAAAAATATTGTTTTAATATTTTTTATAGAAAACAAGCTGACAAGGGGTCTGATTGAGTAAGAAAAACGTATTCATAGTTATCGTAATAGTTAGCAGATTCTGCCACCCGATTGGCTGACGTAAATCAGAGAACCAATCAGCGGGCAGAATATGTAAGCGATTACGATAGCGATGAATACGTTTGCCTTACACAATCCAGATGCAGATAAACGAGTTTAGCCATTTAGGGGTATGTAAAATAGATAACGATCTATTCTCAGAGCTATCGAACGTAAAAAAATTCATGAAATATAATAATAGAGCAAACGAGTTGGTGATTCATTGGGTGTTACGTGACCATCACCGCTAAGGACATTTTCAGCACCAAGAGGACTATCAATGCGTTGCGCGCTCTAAGGTTTCTGCTTATCTACCCGTTTAATTATCCCATACCTATTAAATATGGCTAAATATCACTTATTGCGTAAGTGAGGGGAAGCATCCTGAGGAAAACTGTATGCTTTTGAGTTCGCCACAATGTAATAATAAGGACACCTTGAAGCCCATCAATCTGTACTTGGACAACGTGGTGGGATATGGGCAAAACCATTTCGACAAAAAACTCGTGCCAAAACTCGTGGCAAATTTTTTTTTGAATAAACGTTGTTACCTAAGTCTGGCTAGTTTTAAAGTATACATATGCATAAAAGACCCATGCCTAAGTAATAAGGAAACTCTGCTGGGGATAGTTGGTTCCAAAGTTTGCATACTTACTAGTATTGAGCACAAAAGACCCTTGTCTAACTTATGAAGAAACACTTCTAAGGATAATCGACAGTTGCAAAAAATGTACCTACATAGGTTGAAGATTCGGGCTTAGCAGATGATTGTGGAATGCCAGCCATCCAGGAAATATATCATGTATAGCTTTTAGAAAGAGAAAGAGTGCTAAAAAAAGTTCGCAAGTGCGAATCTTCAGCGTCATCGCCCGATTACGAGAGAATGATCTTTATCCCAGAACGGTGCTCCGAGGATCCAACGAGCCGGCTTTAGTGGAGCGCCGTAAAATGCAGTTTTTATGTCTCCGCTGACAACGACTCTGGATGGATGCTGCTTTTTTTATTTTTCAACTTCACGGCCGTCAAAGTGCTTTTTTTCACGAGTCACGCGATAGTGAGATTTAACGTCGAGACCGGGCCCAACCATTGTGTTTCGACTTTTGGATATTTATTCTTTGGACGAACGCCTAGAATCTTTTTAAGGATCACTGCTTATTTTTCTCTACGAAATTTATAATGATTTATTTATATCTTATGCAACAAATAAAATTTTTTGTAGGTCCATAATTTTAATTTTAAGTCAACAAAATATTTTTATCACTATTGAAGCTTTAAACATCTTTGGAACGGTCTATACTTCCAGTTCGGAGTCATGTACTTTTGAGGTGAGTCAACTTAAAATTATTTGGTAGAGACAGGAAAAAAGAGAAAAAACTACATACTCGTATATTATAGTGTTTTCAATGATATTCTAAAGGGTATGAACGGTTGAGGAAGGTTCCCACTTCATAAGTTTTGAGACACAATAAAATTATAAACTGAAAAACAACAAAATTATAAACTTTTCTGCATTGAGCATTGGATCAGGGATCTTCCGCCATCATTATTCACATTCACGTCACACCACTACGCTTGATTTTTTCAAAAATATGTGTCAATCGCTCAAGTGTGACGAGTGTGTCGCAACTCGTGAGTTTCATTCGACTTACATTCCAGTTTGTATAGTAGTATCTCGGAGAAGGTATTCGGTCTCATATACGAGCTTGCTTTTACGAGCGGCGACAGTGATAAGAATTGTTAATTTTATAGAAGACTCGTCGCGAAGACGTATGCATCAAATTCAATGTCGTCTGCTGCCAAGTTGTGAGGAGACTGCTACGATGCGATACAAAACAGCGTTATATCAATTATTTTTAACGAAATTCAAGGGTCATTTGAAGGTTAGGCAATAGCCTCGTGGTCTAAACGTCTTGTTTGTGTTGTTGAATCAAATTTAAATTATTTGGTAGAGGCAAAAAAAAAAGAAAAACTACATATATTATAAAGTTTTCTATTGAGGAAAGTTCCCACTTGATAAGTTTTGAGCTACAATAAAATTATAAACTGAAAAACGACAAAATTATAAACTTTTCTGCATTGAGCATCGGATCAGGGATCTTCCGCCATCATTATTCACATTCACGTCACACCACTACGCTTGATAGGTATTTTCGAAAGTGTGTGTCAATCGCTCAAACTTATAACAACGAGTGTGTCGCAACTCGTGAGTTTCATTCGACTTACATTCCAGTTTGTATAGTAGTATCTCGGAGATGGTATTCGGTCTCATATACGAGCTTGCTTTTACGAGCGGCGACAGTGATAAGAATTGTTAATTTTATAGAAGCCTCGTCGCGAAGACATGTGCATCAAATTCAATGTCGTCTGCTGCCAAGTCGTCAGGAGACTGCAGAATGAAATAGCTTCCTACGGTGCGATACAAAACAGCGTTATATCACTTATTTTTAACGAAATTCGAGGGTTATTTGAAGGATAGGCATCGTTATAGGTCAAAGTTTTGATTCCTCGAAAGGAAGCTTCGCTCCGGATGATTTGATGCTTGCAGATGCTGGGACAGACAAACAATTTGCAAGATGCACTAAATTTGTAATAGGTTAATGTAAAATCTGTGGGTAAATGGATCACTTAACATCAAGTAACATTCTTGCTTATATACCGTCATTTTTTCATCTACCTAGGAGGTATACAGGTAGGTTTTCTAGTACGGTCTTCTTCCTTACCTCTTTTTTCCAACACGAAAGTTTGAGTGGAAGACACCTTAGTTGTAAGCTCTGAAGACTGTTTCATCTTCTGTTTGTTGTAGCTGCGGAAAAATTAAGGCATGGAGAATGTTAATATTATGCCAGACAAATATGTATATAATACAGTCAAACCTGATTAAGGGAGAGCTCAGTGGACCGAGATCTCTTTTCCCTTTATAGAGATTTCTAACTACATCGAGTTTCAAAGTAAGGAGGGCAAAATGACGGGAACTGGCAAATACTCACATTAATAAATTTTTCTCGCTTACTCAGTTCTCATTTAGGCCCGGTTTCCACTAATGTGGTTACTCAAACACAGCTCCGCTCTGCTCCGCTTTGGTGGAAACCTTACTCAGGTTAAATAAAATATCTCTATGTGTGTCTCTATGAGTTTGTAAGCAGTGATAGCTGAGTGGTTCTGACCTCTGCCTCTCATAAGGAGGTCGCGGGTTTGAATCCTGGGCTGACTTTTCCGAGTTATGTGCGTTTTAGGAAACTAAATATCACTTGCTTAGCGATGAAGGAAAACATCGTGAGGAAACCTGCATGCCTGAGAGTTCACAAAAATGTTCTCGAAGGTGTGTGAAGCCCGCCAACCCGCAGTTGGCCAGCGTGGTGGGCTATGGCTAAACCCCTCTCAGTCTGAGAGGAGACCCATGCCCAGCAGTGGGACGTAAAAAAGGGTTGAGAGAGAGAGAGAGTGCGTTTACTCAGAATTTTGCCTGCTTCAAAACAGCATCACAGAAATATAAAAGCACAATTTCTAACGTTCACAATTCCGATAGAGAATGCCATAAAGTGGAAAAATAAATGTTTAACAGCAAATTGTGGACACGTTTAGAAAAGTTTGGACACCTAGATCGGGAAGTTGGGAGCTGGGAGGTGTCATAACAAGCCTCGGGTCACGCGAGCGAACTTTGGCGACGGCGCGGCTATAATCGACTTTGCTGTGTTCCGTACAGCTCCATTGACGTGATTGAATGGCGATAATGAGGCCTTTCAGATTTGTCCCAGCCCCCTTCCGTCCTCCACGACTGGGCACCGGCATCGTATTGCGAGCCTATCATTTCATCGTTCATTGATTATACGCTTGAATTTGATTAGGTCTCAAAATAAAACAAGATAAATAAAACTAAGGAAGACGACTGCAAAAATATCAAAGTTTAATTAAATTTAACGTGTGATCTATTACTCGTATTTTTTTTGGTTATCTCCTTTTAATTATCTTTATTTTGATACCCCACTCGATTTTTTTATAAAGACATATTATTGGATATTATTCACACGTTTCGTCTTTCTTTGCTTTTTTTCATATTTGTCTTTTTTGATATTGCTGTTATTATGTAACGCATATTTTAGGCGATGTGAATAATTTATTCTGAAAATATTACAAATAAAAATTATCATTAATTAAAAGTATGTTATTGCCGTTTATTTGCAAACCATTATTGGTGTCATAGTGATAATTAATTGTAAACATTAATAAAAACCGCAGCAAAGTGAAACAAACCGCGTCAGTTACAAAAACTAAACCACCGAACAAAAAGGCTGGTCGGTGGAGGCAAAACAATTGACACTCGGAACAAACTATTCCTCTGCACGGCGAGCGGAATTTATGACTTTAGTTCGTCAGATAGTTTCCGCGCCGTATAGATTTATGGTTTAATAATCGATTAGTTTGATTCAGGTAATGCCAAACTTCTTCCACTGCAGTCGATTCGAATGTTACATCTCTATATGTTCTGGGAAAATTGTTGCCTATATGTTAAGTATGAGTATCTAACTATGCTGGTGTAGTATGTGTGAGCACAGAGTAAGATTTATTATAAACGATTCAATAATAATTTTAAGGGGGAGTGCGTATCTAGTATCTGCCTATCTTAAGAGTCCCGTGAACTACGATGTCTCCATCCATTCGAAATACCAAATCATTTGTAATTCGTGCATATTTCGATCATGTTGTGGTATTATTCAGGTTCATATAGTAATAATCTATGCTCCTGGCAATATTTGGTTCACACCAATAAGCAATGGCTCATCATCTATCTAAATATTAGAAAACTGAGCACAGAAGTTCCTTCTGTGGTGTAGACAACGGATAAGGAGGGCTACTTTCGTTCCCAAGGGATCACCTAGATGCAGAATAAATAAATAAATAAATAAATAAATATGTATCAGGACATTATACACATCGCAATCTAGCCCCAAAGTAAGCGATAGCTTGTGTTATGGGTACTAGATAACTGATAAATATACATACATACTAATATACATAAATATAATATATTGAAATACACCCAGACACTGGAGAACATTCATGCTCATCACACAAACATTCTCCAGTAGTGGGAATCGAACCCACGACCTCCGACGTAGAAGCAGGTTCGCTACCGCTACGCCATTAGGTCGTCAATAGGGATGGATATGTTTGTTTAATAGAACTGTTAGTGAGAATTAAATAAATCTGTGTTGAGGGTTTAAAAGTACTCAATTGACTCACACTTGATAGCTCCTACTTTTTTTTAGAATGACTAGATGAGCCAGATGTTTGTCTGATGTTAAGTAACACGGATGCCCATATTGTGCATGCTAGGGCTTTGTATTGCAATGTCATGTGATACACTGCACTGTTCTCGCCATCCCGAGACATCAGTTTTTAAGTCTGATTTTTTAAAGTCTCATTTTGTTGTGCCCTGTAATGACGCCAGCTACAGTGTAAATTTTTTCTTCTCTTTCTTTATAATCTAACTTCTTTACAACTTTTTTTTACAAAATTTCTAACCAAAACATGACACTGTGCACTGGCCCCAAAAATATTTGTTTAGGGCTTTTAGCTCACTATGAAGTATGAATCTAGACATTTTGCTTATATACAAAATGGTTTTACCTAAAATAATCAAAATGCCCCATCTTTTTTTTAAATCATTGTAAAAAGCGCAAAGATTTCCATCAAAGCCGTATAATACGTGTTACACAACAGGAAGCATTTCAATTTACCCTTTAAATCAGCTGGAGACGCGACAAAACGGTCTAATATTCGCCGGCGCGGTGCCGCCAAATAAAAAGTAATTAAAGTCTCCGGCGCGCCCCGGATTTGCTCCCGCCGTCGGAAATGGGAGCGGCTGTGGATTTATTCTGCGATTTTTTTTTATTAAATTTCAACTTTAAATTTCCTGGATTAACACGGAGACTGATTCCTCATTGCTAAATGTACGTGAAATTGCGTCTTCATGAATTGGACGCGCTGTGTAATATTGGTGTTTTGTTAACTTACAAAACTCAAACTCTATGTTCACGCTTGTCTGCGCGGAAGTTATAGATATTTCAATGCACGATAACGCGCCCCACTCTAAAAAATTCTGTACGAATCGAATGAAATATAGACGATTTTGATAGAGTGGGGTGCTTCTTCATGGATTGAATATCTATACAGGATAATTATTTTGTAAATGGTTATAGGTACGCATTCCTATTACAATTTTCGAACTTCATTAGGAAGCGTTGAAATTTTAGTCATTGGAATGGGTCATATGCAAAGATTTAAATCGCTAGATGAGCCCTAAACCTCCAAAAACGTCCACGTTTTTGTCTTGAGTGACACGTTGTCACTCTCTTTGACACAAGTGAAACTATAGCATGTTGAGAGCACTCACTCGACATGTTTGTGGACGTTTTTGATGTGCGCAATGTAGGCTTAGGGCCCATCTAGCGATTTAAATCTTTGGTCATATGTATATAGCTGCCTTTTCGTAAAAAAGACTGACAATTTGACAATAAAATCAAGAGTTAGAATACAGTTAAATATAGACGTAATGTACGCTACTCGTTACACCCTCCCGATAATATCTCAGACCCACAAGGATTAGAAATTGCGAAATTACATAGTATTATGATCGTACATAAACTTAAGTTCCGGGAACATAAGCAAACATTACAAACAAAATTACATAAGATATGAGCCCGGCTTAGTCCGGGTTGGTCCGGGCGAGATTAGTTAATTCAGTTCGCAGTTTGTTTGGACTGCTTGGGACACAATGTAATGTTCTGACTCAGTTTGAGTGTTAACTTTTCTCCTTATAAGGGCGAATTGTACGATGGTTTAAAATTAAGGACTTTAAAGTCTCTGTCTGTAAGCCATGCTTAGAGTATATTGAAAAAATAAGAAGATCAGTTGAAGGACATCAAGTAAGGATACCTCACTATGTTTTCTTACAGACGACGTATAAAGAATGAACCACAAAATTATGTCGCTACATCGAGCTTTGTCGAGTCAACATTTCTGATGATACTCCGGTGATGACAGACGGAGTGATGCGATGCATGTTTAGAAATGGTTTTTGGAAGATACTAAGCAGTATTCCAAATTTCACGACTTGGCTCTAACAATCCATAATTATTATAAACAAAGAAAAATACTGTAGAAAAATTGACATTCTGTCTGCCCATTACTTCATTTCGATACCTTACATTACCTTGGATGGGAATCCGAATAAATACAGACAAACTCGCGAGCAAACGCTAGTCCTCATGTATCCACACAAAATAGAATAAATTCACAAACGATTCAAATCCATCACGGTACAAATACACGTAGGTAGAAGGAAAAGCTTATATCCAATATTAAACCATTTCAGCGAGGATTCCAAAATGTATCCCAAATAATAATATTCCGTAGGCGAAAGGATGATTTTCAAATTCAACCGCTGGATCTAAACCACGTAATAAAATATATTGGAGTATGAAATCGCGATATCTATCTCTGGCGATATGTAGTTATGCCTAGAGCTAAGCTTAGGCGAAAAAACTTATTTTGATATAAAAACAAGTTCGTATTTTGAGTAAAGATATTTGTGTATTATTTAGAACTCCTTTGAGTGGATTACGAGTATTTCTGCTGGCTTAATTGAGTGACTCAAACAAGTGTTTAAATGTATCGAGTAAGTAATAATATATAAGTGTAAAATTGAGAGTACAACTATGCGAATCTCTAGTGCTCTCGAGACTTAATTATGCTGATACGGTGTACGGACCTAGACTTTTGAGTAGGACAAAAAAGATCATACAGCGTGTACAAAATGCTTGCGCCAGATACTGCTTCAACATTCCACCACGCACACATATCACACCGTATATTAACAAGGCGGGCCTTTTGAAAATGGAGGCACGTAGAAGACTGCACCTTGCCACGCTGCTCTTCGGAGTGCTGAAATCCGGAATCCCAGAATATCTGCGACTAAAGTTGATGTGGCGTAGTGACAGGTCAGAACGCAAATCTAGATCCGCAAACTTGTCAATGCCAGTTCATAAAACATCAGCATTTACAGGAAGCTTCAAGTTTGCGGCTACTAAGTGCTGGAATGACTTACCGCCACCGCTTAAAATGTTGGGACTTTCTGTTGGGACCTTTAAATACAAACTTAAAAGCTATCTCTTAGCCCAACAAAAGCTGATAACATAGATCAGTCCAGCACTTATGTACGTATTTGGTACTGTACTGTAAATTTGTGTCTCATTGCGCCGTTAATAATATTATCGTTTTTTTTATTTTGTTTTTTTTTTTATTTTTATTTAATCTTTTTTTTTTTAACTTTAATAATTTAAATGTTGTTCAGATTGTTATGCATGCCTTTTTTTTTTTGAGTATTTAATTGTTACTATGTTTTTGTTTTAACATTTAATATTTTGCGGGGAGTCGTGGATTGCGGGTCTCGTCCGTGACCGCACCCATCTTAGGCTCCACTGAAAATCAGCGCTGCAGCTTGCTGCAGCTTAATGCTGAGTGGAGACCTATGTTTGGTCACGCCCTTGTGTTAATTAGTTATTTAAGTCTTTTCTTATAGTCATAAGTATTATTTTGTGACCATTAAGTTGTGACCAAATAAAAAGTATTTCTTTCTTTCTTCTTTCTTTAATGGTTATTGTCTCTATGGGCATCATAAGAAGGCTCACAGTTACTTAGCGGGCGATGGAGAGTGCTCTAAGTATTTTTACGTGATCAAATCAGAAATGAGGAGATGCTTAGATGAACCAAAGTCACCTATATAGCTCAACGTATCGCGAAGCTAAAGTAACAGTGGAAGGACACAGCTTGTAGAACCGTCGGGAATCGAGAGCCCAAAGTGTACTTTCCTGCATGGGTTGACCAGATGGACTGACGATAATTTATAAAAGCGGCACAGGATCGCTTTGGTTGTAAATAATTTCAAGAAGCTTTCATCCAGCATTGGATGCTCGTTGGCTGAAATGTCAATTCAGTCATTGACGTTTATAATATAGGAATTAGAAAGATTGAATACAAGAAAACACTGCAATTACATTTGACATTACGGTCGTGCTGATTGGTTTATGTAGGTAATAAAGTCACTTGCCTCAAATATATAAAGCTCTGGAATGTCATTATCAAGATATCCTACAGAACCCTAATAAAGCGTGAAATAGTTCGCATATGTAAATGGAGTAGGTACGGATGGAGCCTAACCATTTCACTTTCGTGTATTAAAATCACTCGCTCGCAAAGATGAGCCGCGGTTGCATGCCAAAGGAAAACGCAATTTAAATTATGTGGCCAAAGTTTTGCGCCATTTTACTTCTCGATTTATTCTTTTTTTTTAAATAAAAGTTAACTACTTTTCACTTTTATTCTATACATTGTTTTGGATAAAGGATAGTTGGTTCCTGCATAATATATAAATTTCATTGTTAAACTTATCTCAAAATTTTCGCACAATATTAAGCTTTCGGCACTGAGTAAGTTGAATTATCCTTTTGGTTGCATAGATAATGTAGGTGAGTTTTGTATAAGGACTATAAATGAAGTTATTTAAACAATTTCCCTCACTCTCATGGTCAATTGGTAGCCGCGACAGCTGAGTAGACGCGGTTTCAAATTAAAGTTCAATGTAAAAAAGTGATTCTTTCTAAGTTTCAACTTTTTTGTAGATTGGACCTCTCTGAGCACATGTTTGGCTCACACTTGGCCGGTTTATAATTTTTTTTTACGCTATACAAGTTAGTACTTGACTGCGATCTCACCTGATGGTAAGTGATGATGAAGTCGAAGATGTTAGCGTACTAACTTGGAAGTTGTAAGTGAACTCACTCCAACTGTTTCTACACAGCATCGCACCGGAACGCTAAATCGCTTGGCGGTACGTCTTTGCTGGTAGGGTGGTAACTAGCCACGGCCAAAGCCTCCCACCAGACCAGACCCTGAGCCATTTTAGAAATTATAAAATTCCAAAGTGGCCCCTGGCGGGAATCGAACCCGCGACCTCCCACTCGAATCCGAGCGTGCGTCCCCTGCGCCACGGAGGTCGTCAAAATGTTTAATGAAATTAGTGTCCACAGATCATATTATAATGTACAGTAGACCGCGTGCCAGCTATGCACATCTGTTGGCCAAGCAACTCCACCCCCATGCCAAGCGCGATACGTCCTCTAATAGCGAGATTACATATCGTGCTCAAAGCTGGCACAGCTCCGGATTTAATAAAACGTTTCGTCGCTTACCCCTCTGCTGCCACGAATGCAGAAGGATTTCTATTTTAGCAGCCAATAGCAGCTGTGTTTCTTCTAGCGATTTTGGTTTGGACAGTACTTGACCAATCCAATCATAGTTTTCCCAAAAACATTTTCTCTAGAAAACATTATGATAAAATTATAATGAGTAATTAATAACTGAAGATAAACACAAGTTATTTCGAGAAGAACTAAAGTGAGTTAATTATGATCGTAATTTCCAGTATCCTATCATCCCATTTTACATCATGAATGAATAACTATAAAAGGCTTTGTCCTGAGTGACTGATTGACAGGCAAGCTGCAACCCAAACGGCTGAACTAAGGAACTTCAGGGAAGATTTTTTGTGATCCCTAACCGTGTAATAAGAAAAGGATTTTTGAAAATTCTACACATAAGGGGGTTTAGGTTTGAATAAAAGCCCCACATTTTTTTAAGTTACATTCATGAAATCTGGTATATAGACTTCCGGATCAAAAAGGGTGTTCAGGTTTTTCTCGCGATGAATGGAAAATCTAATTTAACGCAAGCGGAGCTGCGGGTAAAGGCTGTTTAGTGTTAAAACAATCTTTCCCAAAGTGGGCGATAACGCCCCCTTGTGGGCGCTGCAGGTCTCAAGGGGGGCGGTAAGAGACCCAGAAAGAAAATGGGGGCGTTGTGTCGAGGCGGGGGGGTGATTTGTAATTTTATTTAGCTAGTAGGCCTCTTAAACAACCTCTTAACTGCAAGAGCTCTCGACTCTCAACAACAACTTGTGAACATCAACTAATATGAATTAAAAGATTGCTCAAACTCGATTCTATATTTCTCTCCGCGTAGTTCATATATCTGTCATATTTTATTGAATATAGAAAAAATGAATCATCATGTCAATCGGTCGCTCCGTTTCGTAATGAAAGTAGACACAAATAAAAAGGCAACAGACACACTTTCGCATTTTAATAGTTATTAGTACTCGTAGATACCTATCATGTTTTAACAAGTTTTTGTTAAATAACCCGAATTGTGCATTCCTGTAGCAGTCGGATGATTCATTGAATACTTGTTCGGACTTGTTGAGTACGATTGAGCGTCGAATGAGATTAACGAGTTTATGCATGTTTGTTTTATTCCTGTCGGTGCGTGCTGCTTAAGCATTTCTATATAAACAATGTAATATTTATTTTATTTTCATTTGTGGTCTCGCGCGTAATAGATGAGCACTACTTACACCTCCTCTACACTACTCGCGAAGTTGAACGTATTTCTCATTGCAAAACAATGTCGGAAGTAAAAAAGAAGAGACGGCAATACTGTGCGGAATATATTAAATTCGGATTTATTGAAAATCCCACAAACCCATCGTCGCCTTTGTGTCTTCTATGTCTAAAAACATTTTCGAATGAAGCAATGAAGCCTTCAAGGCTGCAAGATCATTTGAATAAAATGCATCCAGATAAGAAAGACAAGAATGTAGCATATTTTCAAGACCTAGAGAAGAAGCATAATACACAGCCAAGTGTAGCAAAACTATTTTCGGCGGCTGCTAAGCAAGATGACGACGGACTTCGAGCTTCGTACAATATCTCTTTGTTAATTGCTCAAAAAGGCAAACCACATAACATCGGAGAAGAGTTAATATTGCCAGCAATAAATGAAGTAATAACTACTGTGCTTCATAAACCGGCCGCAGATATTATCCGAAAAATTCCTTTGAGTAATAATTCTGTGCAAAGACGAATTGATGAAATGGCTGAAAACATTGAAGAATCATTGTGCGATCACCTGAGGACAAGTCAATTCTCAATTCAGCTCGATGAGTCCACTTTACCAACTAATGAAGCATTGTTGTTGTCTTACGTGAGGTTTATTAAAGATGAGAAAATATGTGAAGAACTATTATTTGCTAGAAATTTAGAGACCGATACAAAAAGTGAAACCATATTCAATACATTGGAAAAGTTTTGCGATGAGAAAGAGATTCCTTTGAAAAATATTATTTCAGTTGCTACGGATGGCGCTCCGGCTATGACAGGGTGCCATAAAGGCTTCATAGCGTACTTAAAAAATAAAATTCCAGATGTCCTTGGTGTACATTGCGTTATTCATAGACAACATTTAGTTGCTAGAAACTTAAGTGAAAAACTATTTCAATCACTGCAATATGTCATCAAAGCAGTCAATAAAATCCGCAACAGCTCTTTGAATGATAGATTATTTCATCAGCTTTGTGTTACTAATGACGAGGATTTCAACCGTTTGTTGTATCATACTGAAGTTCGTTGGCTATCAAGAGGCAATTGTCTGACTCGATTTTACAACCTGTTTGACTCTGTTATAGAGTTCTTGGAAACTAAAGATACAGAATTGCACGACAAGCTCATAACATCAAAAAATGATATAGCTTACATGACAGACCTGTATAAATTATTCAACGACATGAATCTCCAAATGCAAGGCGATAAACTAAATTTAATTAAAACAAAAAACGTCGTTGCTGCTTTCGCAGCCAAACTGCTTCTACACAAAAAGAATCTGGGCAGACGTGAGTTTCACAATTTTCCAAATTTATCAGTATCATGCAGTAACGACGAATTGTTTGCCTACTGCCAACATTTGGAAAACCTCCACATTGACTTCACCGAACGATACCAGGACATTTTGAACTTGGAAATACCAGACTGGGTGTTGGATCCGTTTTCAAATGTCAACACAGCAATGTCACCTCAGCTGGAAGAAGAACTTATAGAATTGACAACAAACGAGGAAATAAAAATCAAGTTCAAAAATGGTTACCAAGAATTTTGGCTACAAAAACCGATCCCGCAATTGTACCCTGGATTGTGGTCAATCGTTCAACGATTCTTGATAGCATTCCCATCGTCATATTTGTGTGAACGTGGATTTAGTGCTGTGACAACATTGCTTACTAAAAAGCGAAATCGTTTGCTTGTTACCGAACGTGGCGACTTGCGACTGTTCTTGAGTAAATTGGAACCTGATATCAACAAACTTATTAAACAGCATCAGATTCATCCTTCACATTAGTTTTTATATAAGGATTGATTATTTTAGTTATATTTTTAATAAAAGATACTCTGTTTTAATACTATAAAGTTGCGTTTCAATAATCATTCTTATTGGCAGGTGGAGCCCGTAAGAGTTAACTTGAGACCTTAAGCGCCGTTGTATGTTACCTACTGCGCTCAGGTTTCAAGTTGCGGGTTATAGTAAAAGTTTCGTTTAGAATTCTCCGTTAATATACATATATAGGTCACAATAATTAATTAATTCAATTTGAAGTTATAGTGGTTTTTAAATAGGTGAAAAAATGGGGGCGCTAAAAAAATATTTATTCTCAAAGTGGGCAGTAGACAAAATAAGTTTGGGAACCACTGTGTTAAAAGAAGGTTTGTATGTTTGACAGTTTGTTGCTTCTTCACGCCTCAACTAGTCAAGTACTAAACCAATTTCGCTTCAATTGGAATGGAGACAACTAATCATTAGATTTAAATAAAGTTACCAGAATTTTCATCCCCAAAAAGCTTTAAAGGGACTTGTAAAAACTAAAACTTAAAACACTTTATTCTTCCTATTCTGCATCTTGTTTATTTGTACGTATGTTATTGGTATTTCAAGATGGCGCCCCTATAAAGTTACGAATGGGCATCGTTATGTTTTATTCATGGGCTGCAAGTTGGTCGCTCAATAAGTTTGCGGTCAGACGAGATGCCGATAGCCGCCATTTGCATTTTAATTCCTCCGCCGTCACCTCGCCGGTATTAACACTAATCTTGTAACTACACTTTGAGGTGTACATTTCAGGTAATTCTAGTTGCTTCTATTCGATGTATTTTTTTGTTACAATAACCAAGATGTTTTCGAATCGAAATAAATCGGTCAGTATATGTCTTAAAAGTCTGGAATTTGATCCCGAAGTTGCAAATAGAATGTAGAACTTCAGAATTCTTAAGTACGCTGGGCTAATAAATTGTTTTCTATACTAACTTCTTGTCCTAAATAAAGTTTAGGGTAAATAATAAGTTTGTAACCCATTTTCTGCGTTGTGGTGTTTTTGCGGTCCCCGTTTCGATTATTTTCAAATTGGAACTGTCTATTATGGTGATATCTTTTGACCACGATTGGTAATTTATTTTTATCGCTTTATTTACCTCTAACGATTTAAGAGATTCGGTTTTGCTGTATAGCACCCAATATGTGTAGTATCCCTTTAAAAGAACTACATCTTTGCTCACCATCGAGTGAGTTTGTAGTCAATAATAATAAAATTACGTTTCTAGAATAATTAAATTGCAAATTGCGCCTATCGACTTCCATCGCGCCAACCGCAAACTTTGAGCGAGCTTTCAGCCTATGAATAAAACATCGCTGTCATCTGTAATTTTAAAGAGACGACGCCTTGAGGTTTCAATATTACATCGCTTAAGTTTTTAATATACGGAACTAGATGGCATACTACACAATGCTTTGTTTCATTAAACCGTCACCTGAATTAGACCTAGTCAACAATTAAAGAAAGCATTTGAATCGCGCGCAAAACAATTTACGTAGCCAGCTTAGATACTAAGTACTTTATTAAACTCGTACATGAGCACTATGTTTTGGAATCGAGATTTCAATGTGGTAACAAATATTCATTTTAAATAATAGGAAAATGGTTGACTCAGGCTAGGTTTGTTGAAATAAGAACCGTTATCATAAATATAGAGGTTTATACTATAAGGGATTCAGTTATTCGAATTAAATCAAATAGCTCATCTTGGACCTAACAATTTTCATTTCCTTGTAATGTATGTTTGTGATAATTTTCAGAAATGTGCAAACAATACTTCAACAAGAACAAATTAGAAATTTCTCACATTATTATAATGTTATAGTGGAGGAAATGGTAAAATGTTAAACGCACGATAATGGAGTAGTTACGCTAGAATGTAACCGTGCTTGGCTCACTTCCAGACCGCGAGCATTTGACCACGTGCGTGTATCACGGGCCCCGGATTCATTATTCCGACATATCGTAGAAGAAAAGTATCGTTATGGTTTTTCTTCGGGAAATAGACGTTTTTGCTTTTGATATAAAAAATCAGCAGGACAGATCAATTTGTTTTGCTATTATCCGCTACTTGAAAGGATTCTGTATGGTGCAATATGCAGGAACACTACCCACATGAAACACCACACTTAGAGTCGCATTGTGAAGTTAACTCGCGACTTCACAATCTCTACGATTCGCATTTCTCTACGATTTCGCATTGTGAAGTCAACGTCTCCTGAGGATGTCCCGGTATCGGGACGAAACGTGCGTCGAAGTAGAAAATTGTGTGTGGTGTTTCATGTGGGTAGTGTTCCTGCATATTGCACCATACAGAATCCTTTCAAGTAGCGGATAATAGCAAAACAAATTGATCTGTCCTGCTAATTATGGATTTCCGCAAAATAACGCCTGCTTCCATTCAATATATAAAAAATCATTTAAATCAAGCGGTGAAACAGTTTATTTTTAGTTAGTTTTTAGAGAGATAATAATTATGTGGAGATTAAAATATTATATTTTAGGTCGAAAACTGACGGATTATCTGCACAGAATTCGTGTTCATCTGAAATTGAGTTTGCAAGTTTCATGAAAATTAGTATTGTTGTTTATTAAAATAAATTAAAAGAGACAGTAATAGACATTCGATAAGTACAGGTAGAGTAGTTTTTTAGTCAAGGAAGCTTTTAATTCCGCTCTTCCATGAAATCACTTCGCTTGAAATCGAGTCTGCAAGTTTCATCATAATTAATTAGTAGATACGTAATAATTGTTGAGTAAGATTAAAGAGAGACAATTGGTATTAGATAGTTGACAGGCATAGACTACAGTAGCCTTTTACTTAGGCACGTAAAAGAAGCATTCTAAACTAGTGTGTAGTGGTACTCTATTCCGCCCTTGTTCCTAGCGGTAATCGTGTTCGCTTGAAATCGAGTCTGCAAGTTTCGTCATAATTTGTATACGCATTGTTATTAGGGAGTTAGAATAAATAGAGGCACTTAGTATTAGTTGACATGCAAAGACTACAGTAGTTTTTCACTTAGGTACGTAAAAAAAGCATTTTAAACTAGTGTACTGCAGATAGTTTTCTATTCCGCCCTTGGTCCTAGCGGTAATCATGTTGGCTTGAAATCAAATTTTATAATAATTAGTATACGCATTGTTATGTGGGAGTAAGAATAAATAGAGGCAGTTAGTATTAGTTGACAGGCATAGATTACAGCAAGGCGATCGGCTAAAAATGTAACAATCTTTAAATAACTGTATCAATTTCAAAACATGGGTGTTGACCAATCATAAAGCTTGATAAACACGTTTTGACATTGATACAGTTCTTTAATGACTGATACATTTTTAGCCGATCGGCCTGCAGTAGTCTTAGTTTACTTAGGCACGTAAAAGATGCATTCTAAACTAGTGTACTGCAGGTATTCTATTCCGCCCTTGTTCCTAGCGGTAATCATGTTGGCTTGAAATCGAATTTATAATAATTAGAATACGCATTGTTATGTGGGAGTAAGAATAAATAGAGGCAGTTAGTATTAGTTGACAGGCATAGATTACAGCAAGGCGATCGGCTAAAAATGTATCAATCTTTAAATAACTGTATCAATTTCAAAACATGGGTCTTGACCAATCATAACGCTTGATAAACACGTTTTGACATTGATACAGTTCTTCAATGATTGATACATTTTTAGCCGATCGCCCTGCAGTAGTCTTAGTTTACTTAGGCACGTAAAAGGAGCATTCTAAACTAGTGTACTGCAGGTAGTTCTCTATTCCGCCCTTGTTCCTAGCGGTAATCGTGTTCGCTTGAAATCGAGTCTGCAAGTTTCGGCGTGACGCGTTATCGGATTTGTTCGGAACGCGCCCGGAATGCGCCGCCGACGGAATTGCAGCCGACGTTGATGTTGATTTTAAAAGCGTCGGAAGATAAACAGTTGTTTGAAAAATACAAAAATACCACAGTCAAGTGTCAACCACCCTGTCTGTGATGAAAGTCGAATAGTTCCGTCATGTTAAGGACGGGTAGGAAACACAACACAAGAGAAACTTTGAACTCATAACCCAATTTCAAATTTAATATGAAATATGATGAAAAGTATTTGTCGTTTTAATACTGAGTTTATGAGGTAGAAACTGTATTGGGAAGATTCTGACTGAGGTATAATAATAATATAGGGGAATATATGAAAATTTTAGTTCGAACCGGTTCTGTAACAAATAAATAAACACACACACACACGCACACACATATAATCATACTGCAAACTTTGGCCTCAATAATAAATAATTGGTGTGATGATTTGATGTATAAAAGTTCTTTGTAGGTGGTATATGTAAATATAGTTACAAAACTAGAACTTACTACTTTATTTTTTCAATTTTCGAATACCATCTTTTAGGATTTATCACCAGACTGCTAGCTATATCTAGGGTTCATGGATCATTGACCGCCACCGAATTGCAGAATTGAAGCTTTCTTTGAGATGGATTTGGAAAGTGCTATGTGATGTGCCACTTGACGTTTTACTTGGAATTTTTAAATTGAATTTCAATTTTCAAGCAGTAGGTACGAAAGTTTCTTTCGGATGGTAATTCTGTTCAATTCTTTAAAGACGCTGCGGGTCGTGGAATCTTTACCGTTGGTACAGTGAGATCACTTTTTGTTAAATCTTTTTTCTAGTTCTTAAGAATGAGAATACTTATGCTCGTTTTCACCAACATTTTAAGAGTCACCTAAGCCCTAAGGTGACAGTTGTTGTAGGTGAAAACTGTCACCTATCGGCTTAAACATTCGATATAGGCGTTTCCTAGGTTATATAGGTTCCCTGGTATACGCTTTCTTCAGATATAACTATCATCTTAATTAAATTGAACTGAACTTGACAGAGGTAGATAGAAACTAGAAACAGGACAAGGACTTTATTTTAAAGCTTGTAAATGAACAAAACTTAAAAACTACGGAGTCTGGGTGTGTCTGTAGATAGAGCAAAAAGTGGATTAACCGCGGGAGACTCCAGCGGCGTCGTGTCAAAATCTACTGGAAAATGTACAAAAAAAAGCAAAAATAAAAAGTTTACTTGCTGCATTTTGTTACTACATCCACATTGTAACGAGCATTTACTACACGACTGCCCGAAAATGAGTGTTATGTTTTCAAGGTTCATGTATGTATGTATGCTTCTTTATTACACGATAAGTTCTGCACGGCTGAACAGATTGGGACATAATATTATGGGGTATTGTTAGAATCCTTATATCGTTCTGTGTAACATAGGCTATATTTTATTGGAGAAAATCTACTTTACAATTTACACCTATATTATTATCCTGTCCTGATAAAAATGAAACTTGGCCATAGTAATTTCAACTAACCTATCATTTAGGGGTACTAGGAGCAGAACTAAATCTAACCGTCATATAAATCTCTGGCACGTATTTTATGATGTAGGTGGAGATATATTTCACGCGGCCGCCGCAGTAAATACTCCCAGAACGTATTCTGAATGAAGATCGAAGATACAGGTAGAGACTGGTATGCTAATTTTAAGCAATACTGGAATCTGCACCTGAAACATGAAGTAATACCTGAATGATTCAAAAAGTATCGTAGAGCGTTAAAGTACTTCGCATACAAACAAAAAACGAAATGACAGTGGATGTCAAACTGCTTGCAGTTGGCCGGTTTTAATTGTTTTGTCTAAAAACGGTAATTTTAGACTTATGTTAATTAATTACAATTGTTATTAATTACAATATAACAGAAGCTTGGATTTAGGGAATCTTAATTACTTTTTATACCAAATGCATAAGTATTCCTAAGATACCTACCTTAATTGACAATCCACAATGTCGAATGCAAGTACGGTGCGAGTCGGACTCGTGCACTGAGGTTTCTATATCATCAAGACCAATAATTTTCAATAGTATTAAATTAGTATTAAAAATATTTAAAAAAAATCTAAACTGCACCTCCGCTTCCCAAGAAAAAAATCACGTTTTAAATATTTAGCTCCCTTAAATCTTTATTTCATTCTGTTTTTAGTAGCGGCATCAGAAATACATGAGTCTATGAAGATTTCAACAGTCTAACTGTCACGTGGTGACAGACGGACAGGCAGATAGACAGATGAACTGAGACCGCAGTCTTAGTAATTGAGTCCCGTTTTACCTTTTGAGTACGGAACTCTAAAAAGTGATCCTCTAATAAATAATTATTTATTTTTATTTTTATGTTGAGGTACAGAATCACAAAAAAATGCAATCACAGATGCAATAAAGCACCACAAGTTGGAAACGCCTTAATAGTTGGCACGGTTTGCTATTGCGATCGGGATGCGAATCTGGGAGGCTGTGGTAATCTGCGACACACTGTCCTCTAATTGTGGTCCTAATTGCTCCCTCCTTTGCTACCCCCCCCCCTCTTCCTCCCCCCTGCTTTATCCCCTAGTTGTTATTGCGACATTTGGCGGCAACAACAAGCCTAGAAGAAATGTATTGCGTGAGGGTACACTGTGTTAATTAGATTTTTTTCGTTCAATGCCTGTAGTTTTCTTTTCTAGCTTTTATTTGCTAATTGGAGTAGTACGTGAAAAGAAAGCTTTATACCTCCATTTTCCAAATCGTACGGTAAATAATGATTCTGAATATGTTTTCAAAATTATCCTACACACCTGACAGCTCGACAAACTTTACGGGGAATATGTCCACATATGGTTCTCTGCCTTCTTCATCAATATACTCGTATCAATATGCGACTTCCTACAGTTTAAATATTTTAAAAGTTTGTATAGAGAAGGTGTGCAAAATTAGAAAAAATCAGCCTATGGCACGGCCTATATATCATAGTACTAAGGTACTATGAGTGGATTTTTTAAGTCGTCTTAGTTTTTAAGTCGTGAAATAAATATCACTAAAAATATTTTACTTACTATTCTAATGGCCGGCTAGATAGGCCTATAGGAAATATATTATTTTAGTCTGTGAACCTAGTATTATCTAAAAGTGTCACGGTGTATTTGTTTGGTTGAGATCAGTTAGGATTTCCTGTCACGAATTTTTTAGTATCAGCCTAGAGTTAGGAAATCGGCAACATTTCGGAGTCTTAATTTCTTTCGTACATTTCTAGTCGACAGACGTATACCGAAAACGGTTAAACGTTTCGGTACTTAATTCCTGTGGTTTGTATGTTTCTATCATCATTACTTACTATCAGGTGAGATTCTAGTATAGAACTAGTTGTAACAATTAGAAAATTATATTAAACTTGAGTTTGAAATCACTAGAGAGAACAAATGTAAGGTCTGAGATGGACGAAGGGCTACAGAAATCACCCTCGGGCAAATACAACAAACATTGTAAACACAAGTCATTGAGCGCAAACCTTAGCACAATGACCAAATCCACCGACACCTAGACCAAGAGCAAGCGGGAAGGATAAAAAAGCCATTAATCTGTATTTATCCTCAACCCCTCCAATTATAGTGGGTGGCCCCGGATTCTCTCACATGACATCCTAAAGGTTGTTTGTCCAATAGCCAAGAGGCACCGAGTTAAGGCCGTATGTAGACCGCGCTCCCGTTTTTTTTATATTGATCGCAGCCCCATAATTTCAGTATTGGTGACTTCCCGGTTCTGGCCGTGATGTATAAACAGCTTTACGGGTTGAATTTTAAAAAAAATCCTCATTAGCGGATGTTTCGTGGATAAAATTTTCTGCCCAGTGGTTTGAACTGTGCGAGAAAGTAGGTATATTAAGATGTTCAGAACTTGAAGTGTACGATACTCAACTCGTAGGTTCTTAAAATTTGAAATGGGTATTTACAATAAAAATTATAGCCGATGCCACCAACTCTGTATATCGGAAAAACTGAAGGCTTATATTTCCTCGAAAATAATAAGTCGAAGACGTAATAGCTATGTGCATGCCATGATGACGCAATTCGATGCCATCCAAAATATTACTGCATAAATATAATATATCACATCACACATACCAGTAATAGAAACTATTTGCTAGCATTTACTCCCTAAACTTTTAGCATACTTAAAAAAGCATTAGCTCTAGGTCTATAATAAGCAGGTGTGAAGGCTAACGTAAATAAGCAATCCCCACAATTTGTAGCACAATTGTTCGGCAAACATCGCTTTACTCAAAGGTATTTTTAGACTAAGATTGATGCCCGTTTTATGCTCGAATAATTCGAGTTACTTAGCTGTTTCAGGACAAAATTCAATGACATCGCCATAAGAAGGAGAGTTTATACTTTTAAGTTTTAAAGCTGCACTAAAATACACTGCGATTAAACAATTTTTCGCATGTACAATTTACATGCATATTATAATATTATATACTACCCGTTCGCAGAAGCTTTGCCGATGACTTCTACCACTTCATACTACCTCGTCTATATACGCCCTCGTCTATTTTATCAAGTGAGATTGGGTCACGGTAATAGGAAGTCATCGCCAAAGATTCTGCGAACGGGTTATACAATATACATTATATAAACGGGTTCCAGTTCAAATTTTCTTAGTAGCAAAAAATCTGCATAATTAACATAACAATGTGAAAAGTATTACACACACTTTCTTTCACAAAATATTCGCCTATCGGTTTTAATCTTGTTTTAATCTTACTAACCAATAAATAAACGGAAATGTTAAAAGCATAAAGCAACATATTCTCCAACACAAAAAATTGCAATTTTTTCATAGAGGCCAGTCAAAATGTTTAACTGAAGTTGTTATTAGGAAAAAAAGCAGCATAAATGCACTGTTAAAAGGATGAAACAACGAATTTTCTATTACTACAAAATATTCGTTGGAAAGTATGAAATACTGGAAAAATTCACCTCTACACCGCACTGTTGTGTTGTAGCGAGAAAACGAATCCGGGCGCAAGTGATATGTGCCGGAACAGCGGCGGTTTGGATTAAAGCCAAACAATGTTACGATGCCGAGTATTAGATTATTACTCGTGCATTTTGCATTTTTACATTTCCTCCCCTGTTTACGAGGATGACTGATAACGTGGCTAGTGGAGAAATATGGCTCTTTGTTTTACTAATTTACTTTCATTATGATTTTCAATCCACTCTTCTACTAATCCCTCAATATTAGAAAAAAGTGACTGTGACATACGGACGGACAGACAGACAGACATGACGAATCTATAAGGGTTCCGTTTTTTGCCATTTGGCTACGGAACCCTGAAAAAGACGGGAGTGCTATGCAGGAACAAAGTTTGGAATAACAACTGTACATAAAGCAAAATTCCATTTTATATTGTAATGTGTGATTTCACCGATCGATCCACAGATGCCGCTGTCTATCTTCATTTAGCTTGCGCTAACGAGTTCATCTTACAACATCGATTGATGCATGTGTATCCATTCTGTTGACTAGTGAGAGAACTTTTATTCTATTGCATCGATTTTCGTCGCACGAAATATCCATTGTTTTACACTTGACTTCGATCTCACCTGATGGTAAGTGATGATGCAGCCGAAGATGTTAACGTACTAACTTGGAAGAGGTAAGTAAAGTCACCCCTACGGTTTCCACACAGCGTCGCACCGTTTGCTGTGGGGTGGTAACTAGCCACGGCCGAAGCCTCCCGTCAGACCAGATTTAAGCCAATTTAGAAATTATAAAATTCCAAAGTGGGCCGTGGCGGGAATCGAACCCACGACCTCCCACTCGAATCCGAGTGCGCGTCCCCTGCGCCAGGGAGGTCATCATTTTCTTTCGCCTAGCTTCTTTTGCTATATCTACGAGCATCCTTTTCGTTTCAAAAATTATAATTCCCTGATAATATCACTTTATTAGGCGATGTAAGGAGAACCCGAAACCTATTGACCCGCCTATACGAGTATTACAACAGTGCGTCCTCCTAACTGAAGCCTCAGGCGACCCCTCTCGGAATTTTAATAGGCTGTAACTTGCTCCAGTTTTATATTCACACCCTCTTACTTAGTAGTGGAAGGTGGCACAGTGGCATTCACAGGACCCTTGTGGGTTCGATTCCGACCATGGGTCTCTTTAGAATTTTTTAAATTGGTCTGGTTGGTCTGGTAAAGTAGTCTAGTGTGCTAGGAGGCTTTTGCGGCCTTAGAGCAAAGTTAAGAGAAAAAAAAATTAAAAACATTCATTTCGTTCATGTTAAATTTAAAATATTTATTTATTGATATAATAACAACCAATTTAAGTTCAAAGCAAAGTTAAACATTTAAAAAAGTCTTTCCAGCGAGTAGATATTATGCATGTAAACTGCATCCGCCTTTGAGCGGTTTACAAAAGAACTGAATCTAGACTTACATAACCGCTCCTTTGCATGTAAATGGCAGACCGCGAGGCTGCCGTGGAAAGAGAATGAAATTATTTATTTTGTAAATCCTTCTGGCCTGGTTCCAATGACTAATACCGATTTAATATTAACTGAACACATAAAGTGAACTATTGATCACATAAAGTGATACCAATTTAATATTAACTGTTCACTTGATGTGACCATTGGACTAAACACATATTTAGCAGGACAGATTAATTTGTGTTGCTATAATCCGCTACTTGAAAATAAAATCGAATTTGTACGATTTCGCATTGTGAAGTCAACATCTTCTGAGGATGTCCCGGTGAAGGGACGAAACGTGCGTTGAAGAAAGTGTTGGAAGAATTGTGTGTGGCGTTTCATGTGGATTGGGTTCCTGCATATTGGACCATACAGATTATTTTCAAGCAAAGGATTATAGCAAAACAAATCTGCCTTGATAGTTATAGATTTCCGCAAAATAACGTCCACTTCCATTCAGTATTTAAACAATGGGTATTTGTTTATATTGTATAAAAAATGACCAATAAAATGCTACCATTCATAACGTCCTAGGTATTTTATCATCGGGATAATAATCAACTTTTGAATCTCATAATTCAACTACCTCTTTGGGGCAGTCGGCAGTCCGGGGTTCGATTTTCGGCAGGGGCCAGTGTGGGATTTTATAATTTCTATATTGGTTCAGGTCTGTTGGGAGACTTCAACCACACATGGTTACCACCCAAGCGATTCAGTGTTCCTGTGCGATGCTGTGTAACAACCGTTAGGGGCTATACCTCTAAATTCGCACGATAAAATTTTCGCCTTCATCGTCACTTAACATCAGATGAGACTCAAGCACTCAAGTATTGACATAGATTCAAAGATGATAACATCATTAACTTGGGGACACATTACAGTAGGTCAACTTTGCGTATGGGTATATTGAACTAGTCGATCGATTAAGCAATCCAACTAGATCAGTCAACATAATTAAATCGTATCAGTAGTCAATACCTACTCGACCCGTGATGACCGTACGTAATATCGGCATCTATGAGGTTTCCTGGGCGATGAGCGTTGCATAATAAAACGACTATATACCATGGAATCTTTACTTGGGCCATAATCAAATTGTTGGAATATTCTCGTTTACCAGATTACAGGATTTTTCTGTTCGGATGAGTACCACCGCAGTGTCAGACTGGGCACAGTAGTCGGCAAAATTACAGAGCATAATACATTTAATGGTAAACGCAGGGCAGTGCATCGGATAATACTGCAATGCAAGATCAAGAAGGCACTGCATTTGACATAGGCATTAGGCGACTCTATCACGTTTTGCTCCTCTCGTCATTTGTTTCTATAAAAATGTACTTATGGGTCAACTACGCAAAAATTTGCATCCTAGATAATAATATACCTATTGTAGGCATACATTTGGTCTTTTTAAGCCATTTTATGGCTCATTCTTGATACAGAGTTGGTGTTCTATCAGAAGAATGGTTTGGCCATAGAAGTTGGTCCATAATGGGCCGGTACACGTCATACAACTTTGCAAAAATTATGTAGAAACCTACACGTCTGACGTGAAAGTTTTTAATCGGTAAGCAAGTGATATATTGTTGCTACAAACATCTATATCAAGAGCAAAAGACGAAGAAGAAATAGGTATTTTAGAACGTTTTATACTAGACTATCACTCCGGTATACCTTCAGATATAATCCAAAGAATTTTGCTCTTTTAGAGCGTGCGTGAACCTTATAAATGTCCCAAGTGTAGCCTTATACTAACTTGTTAAAAGTTCAAATAATATCTTGCTCAGAATATTTCGAGACAAGAAGGAGCGATCGCGAGACAGTGTGTGCATCATAAATAATAAATGGCCTGTAGTTCCCCCGAGCAATTAGGGTTACCAAATCAAAATTACGTATAATAATATCTTTCACAATCCTTTTAAACTTTTAAATTTTTTTCAAGGCATTGGCATTTCATTTTGTAAGGACTGAATATGGCCATGGGTTGCTTTCACCTTCATTAAGCAATTAGAAAATTTACCTTTCCTCATGATGTATCGTTAGCATGTGACATTCATTGATGGCTACAAATGTTTTAAATATGAGTAACTCCGTGAGTGTACGTATTAGGCTCTGGCATCGGCTTAAAAACAGACTTCTCAATCTATTACTGCTTACGAATATCGAAATGTTTTTTTTTAATTCTCGTTTTTAAAGCAGAGTATAACTTAAATAGCTGCTGACTAAGTAGTCTAACTTAAACAACGTTTATGTTCTACATTATACCTTACCATAATATAATTATCAAAATAAGTAAATTTGGTGTCCTTAGACGTTGGGTTCACACACACACGTGCGGCCAACCACAATAATCGAAGTGGTTTTCCATATTCTTGTAGGAGTCATGTTTGTACCTTGCACTGCGGCAACCCTACTCGCAATCGAAACTCGCAATTAATTTGAAGATGAAAAGCTTCCGAACAGAACAACGAGCGGGTTGCACGAATTTTAAATGGCGCTGTACACTGTACTAGAGCTGCCGGAGATCGTCTATTCAACGCTGCTGTTGAAGCGTTTCAAACAATATTTTCTATCTACAGGTATACATATTTTCATAACGAACACCTATACTTTTTCTAAATAGACATAATAATATATAGGTACTAGTAGGGTGCGTGGGTGCGCGGGCCACATGTGGCCCGCGGGCTGTCTTCCCACCTATAAAGGCATCGCAACCCTCAGTCATCTTTTCCCATACATTTTCTATGGAAAAATAAATTCCACCATTTTGATTTTTTTTTCTATCCATCAAATAGACCTTCAAGTCCTGATCAGCTCTTGTCAAGAAACCATTCTTCCATCTTTTATACTTTCCGAGATATTGGCGAAATTCGAATGGCGGCCATTTTGAATCCGCCATTTTGAAAAAATTTTCAGCTCATTGCCAATCCATTGGATGACGTTTCAAATGACATTTGGTCGAGCATCCCCCACCTATCTCCGATACCCTTGGCTGTGCTCTTCATCCGTCTCCGAAATCCTCAATCATCAGCTCTCTCCGTATTTCTCCTCCGAATGAATTTTTCTCTTCTATACGAAATGGTAAATGAAAAAAAAATTTTTCATACAAAATTGTTCAGGAGAGGTAATCAATCAGTCACTCAGTCAGTGAATCAGCACAAGCAGCTATATATATATTAACTAGTAGGTTGCGTGAGTGCGCGGGCCACTTGTGGCCCGCGGGCTGTCTTCCCGCCTATAGAGGTATCGCACCTCAGTCATCTTTTCCCATACATTTTCTATGGTAAAAAAAATTCCGCCATATTGGATTTTTTTTTCTATCCATCGAATAGACCTTTGAGTCCTGATCAACTCTTGTCAAGAAATCGTTCTTCCATCTTTTATACTTTCCGAGATATCGACGAAATTCGAATGGCGGCCATTTTGAATCCGCCATTTTGAATTTTTTTTCAGCTAACTGCCAATTGGATGTCATTTCAAATGACATTTGGTCGAGCACCCCCCACCTATCTTCAATATCCTCCTCGTGCTCTTCACCCGTCTCCGAAATCCTCAATCATCAGCTCTCTCCATATTTTTGTTCTTAATGATTTTTTCCTTTCTATACGACATGATCCTTGAAAAAAAAATTTTTCATACAAAATTGTTCAGGAGAGGTGATCAATCAGTCAGTGGCCAATCAGCACAAGCAGCTATATATATATTAACTAGTTTTTCGCGTGGGGGCGCGGCCCGCTAAAGCGGACCGCGTAACTGCTTGGAGCAATTTCCGTTGTCGCTCATACTCGGATTTTTCAAAAAGTCTGTATTTTGATTTTTCCCGAAAAATGGGGTAAATTTTTTTCATCAATTTACACCCTATACGCACGATCACCCCATAAACGTCCAAATGTTCTGATAATGCCAACTGTGACAAATTTCAATTAAACCGTCCCGGTGTGGGGTAGATAGATGAAAATTTTGAAAACACTACAGCTCAGCCGCCATCTTGTTTTTCCAATTTTTGCCATTTTTTTCTATAATCAATTTACTCATTTCCTCATTTCCGCAAGTTTGAACAAAATCGGTTGGAAAACAAAAGAGTTACGAAAGTCACGTCGGCCGCCATCTTGTTTTTACGAAATGTCATAATTTTTCTTTACTACACTTCCGCACCCAAATACATCTCCCATACACCATTCTATCTTATTCTATCTGTTTCCAAGAGAACAATGACAATTTTCCCATAGCTCCTAATCGCCATACAATTTAGTATGAAAAAAAAATATTCCGCCATTTTGAATTTTTTTTTCTTCCAATAGATATACCTTCTCTTCCTGATCTTCTCTTGCAAAGAAACCACTTTTCTATCTTTCATACTTTCTGAGATAGACACCGACGAAATTTGTATAGCGGCCATCTTTTTTTCGCCATTTTGAAAATTTTTTCAGCTCATTGGCAATTGCACGAGGTTTCGAATGACATTTGGTCGAGCACCCCTCACCTATCTTCAATACTCTGGCTGTGCTCTTCACCCGTCTCCGAAATCCTCAATCATCAGCGCTCTCCATGTTTTTCCCCGAGTCATTTCTTGACTTCTATACGAAGCCATAGGTGAAAAAAAAATGTTCATACAAAATTTTGCAGGAGAACATTTTGGGGAAAATCTCGAAAATTAACCCAAATGTGGCAACACTGCTTATATATTTCGATACTGCCCGTCGAGTTACACAATCGGTTCATACATGTCGACTTTCCGAAATGTTGCCAAGTGCCTCAAAAACAGGATCAAAATTTTCAAAAACAGAAAAAAATACAAAATGGCGGCCACCTCAGTTCACAGAAATATTTTACATCGTTTCGTATTTTTCCCAGTAACTACAGGATATACCGCTCCCGATGACGTTTCAAATTTTTATCTCGCTCGCACCCAGGCGCCACGATAGCCCTTGAAATGTGACCATGTGGAAAATCACTTTTACTTTGATAGATTTCAGTGTTGCCAGTGCCGGGCGACAAAACTACCCAAATATCATTTGTACGAGTAAAACACGTAATCAATCATACTCGAATTTCGCAAAAAGTCCGTATTTCGATTTTTTAATTTTTGGGGAAAATCTCGAAATTTCCCGAGAAATGGGGTAATTTTTTTTTGTCCCACTCAATACTTCGAGTCTATATACACAATTTCTCCATAGAAGTCGATACGCTCCGATGCTGCCAACTGTGAGAAATTTGAATTTCAAAATCGCGTTTTTTCGTACCATAGACTGATTGGCCACCAGAACAGCCGCCATCTTGAATTTTAAAAAATTACTCACATTTTGTCAAAATTCAGGATAATTGTGGGCGAATCAAGCAAAAATTGACATCTTCAACCACCCCGTTTATGATCTGTGGCGCCGCGGTTAGGGGTCGAAAAATGAAAAATTTTAAAACGCCACATCTCGGCCGCCATTTTGTTTTTCCAAATTTTTCCAATTTTTCTAGAAACCATTTACTCATAAACTCGAGTGCTGCAACTTTGAACGAAATCGGTTAGAAAACAAAATAGTTACGAAAGTCACGTCGGCCGCCATCTTGTTTTTCTGAAATGTCATGATTTTTCCCTACTCGACTCCCGCACTCAAACACATCTCCCCTACATCATTGTGTCGTTTTCTGTTTGTTTCTAGGAGAACAATGACAAATTTCTTACAATTCCTAATTGCCATACAATTTAGTATGGAAAAAAAAAATTCCGCCATTTTGAAATTTTTTTCTTTTCAATAAATAGACCTCCTCATCCTGATCTTCTATTGCTATGAAACCACTTTTCTATCTATCATACTTTCTGAGATAGACACCGACGAAATTTGTATGGCGGCCATCTTTCTTTCGCCATTTTGAAATTTTTTTCAGCGCATTGGAAATTGCACAAGATTTCGAATGACATTTGGTCGAGCACCCCCCACCTATCTTCAATACCCTGGCTGTGCTCTTCACCTGTCTCCGAAATCCTCAATCATCAGCTCTCTCCATATTTTTCGTCGAGTCATTTCTTGACTTCTATACGAAGCCACAAGTGAAAAAAATATTGTTCATACAAAATTTTACAGGAGAACCCTATGGGGAAAATCTCGAAAACTACCCCAAATGTGGCAACACTGCCTATATATCTCGATACTGCCAGTCGAGTTACACAATCGGTTCATACATGTCGACTCTCCGTAATGTTGCCAAGTGCCTCAAAATCACGATCAAAATTTTCAAAAACAGAAAAAAATACAAAATGGCCGCCAACTCAGTTCACAGAAACATTTTACACAGTTTCGTATTTTTCCCAGTAACTACAGGATATACCACTCCTGATGACGTTTCAATTTTTTATCTCGCTCGCACCCAGGCGACATGATAGCCCCTGAAAAGTGACCATGTCGAAAATCACTTTTACTCTGATAGATTCCAGTGTTGCCAGCGCCAGGCGACAAAACTACCTAAATGTCATTTGTACGAGTACGACGCGTAGTCGCTTATACTCGGATTTTGCAAAAAGTCCGTATTTCGATTTTTTACTTTTTGGGGAAAATCTCGAAATTTCCCGAGAAATGGGGTAAATTTTTCCCCCCCACTTAATACTTCGAGTCTATTCACACAATCGCTCCATAGAAGTCGAAACGCTCCGATGTTGCCAAGTGGGCGAAATTTGAATTTTAAAATTGCGTTTTTTCGTACCTCAGACTGATTGGCCGCCAGAGCAGCCGCCATCTTGGATTTTTAAAAATCTATCACATTTTGTCAAAATTGAGGATAATTGTGGGCGAATCAAGTAAAAATTGACATCTTCAATCACCCCGTTTAGGATCTGTGGCGCCGCGGTTTAGGGTCGAAAAATGAAAAATTTTAAAATACCACAGCTCGGCCGCCATCTTGTTTTTCTAATTTTTTCCAATTTTTCTAAAAACCATTTACACATTTCCTCGAGTATTGCAAGTTTGAACGAAATCGGTTGGAAAACAAAAGAGTTACGAAAGTCACGTCGGCCGCCATCTTGTTTTTCTGAAATGTCATAATTTTTCCCTACTCGACTCCCGCACCCGAACATATCGTCCATACATCATTATATCGTTTTCTGTCTCCTTCTGGGAGAACAATTATGTCAATCAG
Organism: Coenonympha glycerion; assembly: GCA_963855885.1. NCBI lineage: Eukaryota > Metazoa > Arthropoda > Insecta > Lepidoptera > Nymphalidae > Coenonympha > Coenonympha glycerion. The sequence goes on from OY979635.1 coordinate 1,290,445, forward strand.
TGAGTCAGTCAGTGGTAATTGAGCTATATATAGTATAACTAGTTTTTCGCGTGGGGGCGCGGCCCGCTAAAGCGGACCGCGTAACTGCTTGGAGCAATTTCCGTGATCGCTTATACTCGGATTTTGCAAAAAGTCCGTATTTTGATTTTCCCGAAAAATGGGGTAATTTTTTTTCATCAATTTACACCCCGAGTCTATCAGCACGATCACCCCATAAACGTCCAAATGTTCTGATGTTGCCAAATGTGACAAATTTCGATTAACCCGTCCCGGTTTGAAGTAGAACAATGAAAAATTTGAAAACACCACTGCTCGGCCGCCATCTTGTTTTTCTAAATTTTTCTCCTTTTTCTAAAAACCATTTACTCATTTCCCCGAGTACCGCAAGTTTGAACGAAATCGGTTGGAAAACAAAAGAGTTACGAAAGTCGCGTCGGCCGCCATCTTGTTTTTCTGAAATGTCATAATTTTTTCCTACTCTACTTCCGCACTTAAATACGTCTCCCATACATCATTTTATCGTTTTATGTCTGTTTCAAGGAGAACAATGTGAATTTTCTTATAGCTCCCAATCGCCATACAATTTAGTATGAAAAAATTTTTTCCGCCATTTTGAATTTTTTTTCTTCCAATAAATAAACCTTCTCGTCCTGATCTGCTGTTGCTTAGAAATCACTTTTCTATCATTCATACTTTCTGAGATAGACACCGACGAAATTTGTATGGCGGCCATCTTTTTTCCGCCATTTTGAAAATTTTTTAAGCGCATTGGCAATTGCACGAGGTTTCGAATGACATTGGTCGAGCACCCCCCACCTATCTTCAATACCCTGGCTGAGCCCTTTACCCGTCTCCGAAATCCTCAATCATCAGCTCTCTCCATATTTTTCACCGAGTCATTTTTTGACTTCTATACGAAGCCACAAGTGAAAAAAAATATGTTCATACAAAATTTTACAGGAGGACATTTTGGGGAAAATCTCTAAAACTACCCCAAATCTGGCAACACTGCTTATAAATCTCAATACTGCCAGTCGAGTTACACAATCGGTTCATACAGGTCGACTTTCCGAAATGTCGCCAACTACCTCAGAAACATGATCAAAATTTTTGAAAAACAGTAAAAAATATAAAATGGCTGCCACACCATTCCACATAAATATTTAACATAGTTTCGTATTCTTCCCAGCAACTACAGGATAAACCGCTCCTGATGATGTTTCAATTTTTCATCTCGCTCGCACCCAGGCGACATGATGGCGCCTGAAAAGTGACCATGTCGAAAATCACTTTTTCTTTCATAGATTCCAGTGTTGCCAGACCTTGGCGCCAAAAATACCCAAATGTCATTTGGACCAGTAGGAAGCGTGGTTGCTCATACTTGGATTTCGCAAAAAGTCCGTATTTAGATTTTTTACTTTTTGGGGAAACTCTAGAAATTTCCCGAGAAATGGGGTAATTTTTTTCCCCCCCACTCAATACTTCGAGTCTGTACACACAATCGCCCCATGAAAGTCGAAACGCTCCGATGTTGCCAACTGTGAGAAATTCGAATTTTAAAATCGCGTTTTTTCGTACTTCACACTGATTGGCCGCCAGAACAGCCGCCATCTTGGAATTTCAAAAATTACTCCCGTTTTGTTAAAATTCAGGATGATTGTGAGCAAAACAAGAAAAAACTATCACCCTCGAGTACCCCGTTTAGGAGCTGTGGCGCCGCGGTTTGGGGCGAAAAATGAAAAATTTTAAAACACCACAGCTCGGCCGCCATCTTGTTTTTCCAAAATTTTCCAATTTTTCTAGAAATCATTTACTCATTTCCTCGAGTGCTGCGACTTTGACCGAAATCGGTTGGAAAACAAAAGAGTTACGAAAATCACGTCGGCCGCCATCTTAATTTTCTGAAATGTCATAATTTTTCCCAAGTCATCTCCCGCACCCAAACACATCTCCCATACATCATCATATCATTTTCCGTCTCCTTCTGGGAGAACAATTATGTCAATGAGTCAGTCAGTCAGTGAGTCAGTCAGTGGTAATCGAGCTATGTATATTACAATAATAGCTAGTTTTTTGCGTGGGGGTGCGTAACTGCTTAGAACAATTAACGTGATCGCTCATATTTGGATTTTGCAAAAAGTCCGTATTTCGATTTTTCCCGAAAAATGGGGTAATTTCTTTTTCACCAATTTTCACTCCAAGGCTATACGTACGATCACCCCATAAACGTCCAAATGTTTTGATGTAGCCAACTGTGACAAAGAACTAAACCGTCTCGGTTTGAGGTAGAACAATGAAAATTTTGAAAACACTACAGCTCAGCCGCTATCTTGTTTTTCCAAATATTTCTACGTTTTCTAAAAACCATTAACTCATATCCTCAAGTACTGCGAGTTTGAACGCAATCGGTTGGAAAACAAAAAAGTTTTGAAAGTCATGTAGGCCGCCATCTTGTTTTTCTGAAATGTCATAATTTTTCCTTAATCCCATCCCGCACTCAAACACATCTCCCATACATCATTGTATCGTTTTATTGTCTGTTTTTAGGAGAACAATGCCAATTTTCTTATAGCTCCAAATCGCCATACAATTTAGTATGAAAAAAAACCTAAAAGTCACCATGTCGAAAATCACTTTTACTTTGATAGATTCCAGTGTTGCCAGTGCTCGATCACAAAAATACACAAATGTCATTTGTACGAGTAAGACACGTGATCGCTCATACTCGGATTTCGCAAAAAGTCCGTATTTCGATTTTTACTTTCTGGGGAAAATCTCGAAATTTCCCGAGAAATGGGGTAATTTTTTTCCCCCACTTTATACTTCGAATCTATTCACACAATCGTCCCATAGAAGTCGAAACGCTCCGAGGTTGCCAAGGGGGTGAAATTTGAATTTTAAAATTGCGTTTTTTCATACCTCAGACTGATTGGCCGCCAGAAGAGCCGCCATCTTGGATTTTCAAAAATTACTACCATTTCTTCAAAATTCAGGATAATTGTAAGCAAACCAAGAAAAAACTATTATCATCGAGTACTCCGTTTAGGATCTGTGGCGCCGCGGTTTGGGGTCGAAAAATGAAAAATTTTAAAACCACAGCTCGGCCGCCATCTTGATTTTCCAAATTTTTCCAATTTTTCTAGAAATCATTTACTCATTTCCTCGAGTGCTGTGACTTTGAACGAAATCGGTTGGAAAACAAAAGAGTTACGAAAGTCACGTCGGCCGCCATCTTGTTTTTACGAAATGTCATAATTTTTCTTTACGACATTTCCGCACCCAAATACATCTCCCATACATCATTGTATCTTATTCTATCTGTTTCCAGGAGAACAATGACAATTTTCCCATAGCTCCTAATCGCCATACAATTGAGTATGAAAAAAAAAATATTCCGCCATTTTGATTTTTTTTTCTTCCAATAGATATACCTTCTCTTCCTGATATTCTCTTGCTAAGAAACCACTTTTCTATCTTTCATACTTTCTGAGACAGACACCGCCGAAATTTGTATGGCGGCCATCTTTTTTTCGCCATTTTGAAAATTTTTTCAGCTCATTGGCAATTGCACGAGGTTTCGAATGACATTTGGTCGAGCACCCCTCACCTATCTTCAATACCCTGGCTGTGCTCTTCACCCGTCTCCGAAATCCTCAATCATCAGCGCTCTCCATGTTTTTCACCGAGTCATTTCTTGACTTCTATACGAAGCCATAGGTGAAAAAAAAAATGTTCATACAAAATTTTACAGGAGGACATTTTGGGGAAAATCTCGAAAATTAACCCAAATGTGGCAACACTGCTTATATATTTCGATACTACCCGTTGAGTTACACAGTCGGTTGATACATGTCGACTTTCCGAAATGTGGCCAAGTGCCTCAAAAACACGATCAAAATTTTCAAAAACAGAAAAAAATACAAAATGGCCGCCACCTCAATTCACAGAAATATTTTACAAGGTTTCGTATTTTTCCCAGTAACTACAGGATATAGCGCACCTGATGACGTTTTAATTTTTCATCTCGCTCGCACCCAAGCGACACGATAGCCCCTGAAAAGTGACCATGTCAAAAATCACTTTTACTCTGATAGATTCCAGTGTTGCCAGTCCTCGGCGACAAAAATACTCAAATGTCATCTGTATGAGTAAGACACGTGATCGCTCATACTCGGATTTCGCAAAAAGTCCGTATTTCGATTTTTTACTTTTTGGGGAAAATCTCGAAATTTCCCGAGAAATGGGGTAATTTTTTCTTCCCCAATCAATACTTCGAGTCTTTATACACAATCGCCCCATAGAAGTCGAAACGCTCCGATGGTGCCAACTGTGAGAAATTTGAATTTCAAAATCGCGTTTTTTCGTACGTCAGACTAATTGGCCGCCAGAACAGCCGCCATCGTGGATTTTAAAAAATTACTACCGTTTCGTCAATATTCATGACAATTGTAAGCGAACCAAGAAAAAACTATCATCATCGAGAACCCCGTTTAGGATCTGTGGCGCCGCGTTTTGGGGTCGAAAAATGAAAAATTTTAAAACACCACTGCTCAGCCGCCATCTTGTTTTTCCAAATTTTTCTTCTTTTTCTTAAAACCATTTACTTATTTCCTTGAGTACTGCGAGTTTGAACGAAATCGGTTGGAAAACAAAAGAGTTACGAAAGTCACGTCGGCCGCCATCTTGTTTTTCTGAAATGTCATAATTTTTTCCTATTCTACTCCCGCACTTAAACACGTCTGCCATACATCATATTATCATTTTATGTCTGTTTCTAGGAGAACAATGCCAATTTTCTTGTAGCTCCAAATCGCCATACAATTCAGTATGAAAAAAAAATTTCCGCTATTTTGAATTTTTTTTCTTCCATTAGATATACCTTCTCGTCCTGATCATCTTTTGCTAAGAAACCACTTTTCTATCTTTCATACTTTCTGAGATAGACACCGACGAAATTTGTATGGCGGCCATCTTTTTTCCGCCATTTTGAAAATTTTTTCAGCGCATTGGCAATTGCTCGCGGTTTCGAATGACATTTGGTCGAGCACCCCCCACCTACCTTCAATACCCTGGCTGAACCCTTCACCCGTCTCCGAAATCCTCAATCATCAGCTCTCTCCATATTTTTCACCGAGTCATTTCTTGACTTCTATACGAAACCACAAGTGAAAAAAAAATTGTTCATACAAAATTTTACAGGAGGACATTTTGGGGAAAATCTCGAAAACTACCCCAAATGTGGCAACACTGCTTATACATCTCGATACTGCCGGTCGAGTTACACAATCGGTTCATACATGTCGACTTTCCGAAATGTTGCCAAGTGCCTCAAAATCGCGATCAAAATTTTCAAAAACAGAAAAAAATACAAAATGGCCGCCAACTCAGTTCACAGAAATATTTTACACAGTTTCGTATTTTTCCCAGTAACTACAGGATATACCGCTCCCGATGACGTTTCAATTTTTCATCTCGCTCGCACCCAGGCGACACGATAGCCCCTGAAAAGTGACCATGTCGAAAATTACTTTTACTTTGATAGATTCCAGTGTTGCCAGTCCTCGGCGACAAAAATACCAAAATGTCATTTCTACGAGTAAGACACGTGATCGCTCATACTCGGAATTCGCGAAAAGTCCGTATTTCGATTTTTTACTTTTTGGGGAAAATCTCGAAATTTCCCGAGAAATGGGGTAATTTTTTCTGCCCCACTCAACACTTCGAGTCCATACGTACAATCGTCCCATAGAAGTCGAAGCGCTTCGATGTTGCCAAGTGTGAGAAATTTGAATTTCAAAATCGCGTTTTTTCGTACCTTAGACTGATTGGCCGCCAGAACAGCCGCCATCTTGGATTTTTAAAAATTACTCACATTTTGTCAAAATTCAGGATAATTGTGGGCGAATCAAGCAAAAATTGACATCTTCAACCACCCCGTTTATGATCTGTGGCGCCGCGGTTTAGGGTCGAAAAATGAAAAATTTTAAAACGCCACAGTTCGGCCGCCATCTTGTTTTTCTAAATTTTTCCAATTTTTCTAAAAACCATTTGCTTATTTCCTTGAATACTCCAAGTTTGAACGAAATCGGTTGGAAAACAAAAGAGTTACGAAAGCCGCGTCGGCCGCCATCTTGTTTTTCTGAAATGTCATAATTTTTCCCTAGTCGACTCCCGCACCCGAACACATCTCCCGTACATCATCATATCGTTTTCTGTCTCTTTCTGGGAGAACAATTATGTCAATCAGTCAGTCAGTGGTAATTGAGCTATATATAGTATAATATTTGTTGGTTTTTGGGGTTCCGTAGTTAAGCACCCAGAACTTAAAATTTCGCCATGACTGCCCGTCTGTACATCCGTGTATGGTATGTGCAGCGGAGACGCCGGCGGCCGCGGTGCCGTGTGGGCGCACCAACTTGCTCAAAAAGACGTCGGTGACGCGTGCCCGCTTCACCCTTAACCTCGTAGCCGAAAACATTGATATTTTCTGTTGCTCTGTGAGTGAACTCACTCGTATAGTTGTAAAGATTTTCACGGCTCTGATCAATAAAGTGTCTAATTAAATTTTCAGTTTGCGAATTAAGTGTTTTTTTTTTCGTAAAATAATATAAGGTAAATAAAACTTCATCGTAACCCCTTGAAATTTACAAAACTAAAGCTGTAAAACAACAATGATTGTTAGTTCTCTTTACGTGACCATAAAAATCTCGTCAAATACGAGCTGTGATAAGCCAACAGCAACTGAATAACCTTCGTCTAAATGAAGCCGGCACCGAGCATCGAACCCGCTCGTAAATCTGGCAAACTACGACTATCTGCGATACACTAGTTGTCTGGAGAGCACTCGGCACTGTCCTCGACTTTAGCCAGTGGTACAAACATAAGCGAAATTTTCTTTTCGAGTGTTATCGCGCAGGCAGCAGGGAGCTATGAGAAACAAAAGGGATTTTTAGTCATGAAAACCCCTTTACGAAGAAAATCTTGATTGAAAGTTTTTCATACTTGCCAACAGAATTAACACACGTGCAATAATGTCTATAGGTTTGGTATGTCGAACTCACGAGCTAACTGGAGACAGCGCCATCTATCGTGCGATGGGTGAAATGATACATGAAAATATAAAATGGTTTTGTTTTTGTTATTCCTAAGTTTTTTTTTTCCGAGTATTCCATGAAACTTTCGTCTTTTTTACTCTTAATTTTATGTGCTGCGATGATGATTGAGATGCCGCATTTATTGATCAAACAATGCCTCTAAAATTCGGGAATTCTATATGTGTGAATAGTGCGCATTCTGAAATAAAGTAGTTTTATGCGAGAAACAAAACATTTAGAAGGTACACATAACTACTATGAATCTGTATACATACGAGTATAAGAGGAAAATATGACTGACTGGCCATCTGACTTACTGATATATTTTGATTTAGGTATTACGACGCGCGATCTACGTATTTGCTAAAAAACGATTGCAAAGCAAATCGTGGATAACTATACGTCATTGGTTTCAAGTTTTATTTCCTGTATTCCGCTGTTCTTCTGTAACTTGACGGCCATGTTAACAATCGGCCGTACGGGTTTATGCGCTTTTTAGCGGCTGGCGAAGAGAAAACGTCTCAGAAGCAGCTGTGGCGCAAGAGTCCTCAGGCGAGACTACGTGAATTATATTTGTTGTTATATCGTGGGGAACTGCTAGTCCCAAATGTGTGGAACACAACGTTGATATACGTTGTTGAAAAACTAAGATACACAGTACACGAATCTTAACTTAATCTCAAACTCTTTTTACGGTCCACGTCTAGAAACGGTATCATTTCAGAACGAGTAGGAGGATGGTTAAATATAACAACGCTTTATGGTAAGGAAAATATCGTAAGGAGGAAAATATGCACGTTCAAAATTCTCAATCTGTATGCGGTTTGTGAATATTTTGTGAATATTGTCCGACCACTTGGCAGTTTGATAGGCTATGATGAAACCATTCAAATAATACTCGTATGTAAAAAGTGAAGTAATATGTAAAAATGAAGTGTATTCAAATAAAATGTAAAAAAAAATTACTCTTACCCCAAATTGTTCCAAACAAATTTAAAAATTTAAGTGATACTACAGACTAAGAAAAATGGAAGTCCTTGGAGGAGGTTTCTAGCCGAAGGAGGTCCGACCATACAGTTCAATTAATTTAAGTATTCTTTTAAGATATATTTATGCATGTAACTTTTCTTATCTCTGTATGGAAGTAAATAAAGCTTATCTTATCTTATCTTACCACTTCAATATTTGAAGTTCCTTCGAACAACATAGGGTTAGTAATTACGAGTAGTATGGTTAATTTATTAAAAAATATTAGTTTTCTGTTAATTTTTGAAGTTAAGAAATATTTTTATTCAGGTGAGTATTTACTATTTAGGGTTTCCTATATCTATAAGACTCGTATAACCATTTAGAAACGCCAATGGTCATCCTTTCTAATATTCTTTTTAATGTGCCCAGATGGAGATATCGACTTTTATGCACTTTTAAACCGTACCTACCCAAGTTTCCAGACTCTGAAATTCTTTTACAGACACTGCAGTTTGTATCAAGCCATTAACTGATTGCACTAAACAGACTAACTTATTTAGTGAAAGTTCTTAACGTCTCTTAAATAATAATAATAAAAACAAACAGTATCCTGGAATTTATTTTAAGAAGATTTTTTTAAGATCAGCAATATTTTTGAGTTCATTTTTTCACATCCACTCTGACCTGGCGTCAGGTGCCCTTAGTGCCCCCAAAATAGTATTGTAGAATAGAAAAGGTAAAACTATGTCGATCTAACAAAAAATGGTCAAGTGCGAGTAATCTAACTGAAGGTTCCGAGCTGATATTATGATTTTTCAATATCAACCAATATAATTTCACATAATTTAATATCAACTTAATGAAAAAGTAAGTATATTGAGATATCAATCGTCAAAGTCGCTATTTACAAAAAAGTGAAAGCATAGCAACTATTGCATTAGGCACTCTAAGTACCTATTTTCTTGCCATAAAAACAAACAACGGGGGTACCATACCTATATTTTCCTAAAAGCTAATTTTCACACGTCCAGCTAATTTTCCCACTCAATAAAAAATACCCTCCAAGTTTTCACAGAGCCATAGAGCGAAAGTGCGAAAAGCAAACCACTTCATAACCCAAAAGACCGGTATAAAAGGCTTGAAAGCGCTCGAGCCATTGCTAGAATATTCACAACCGCGGCCATATAAGCTATTAGAACGTGAGAGGTTGCCGCCGGTCATTTGGTACACGAATGAAGACGGCAATAAGTCTGGCGTAGGGTGACCTTAAAACGTAAATTGTCCAAGACTTTCCCAAAAAAATGACAGAAATGTTTGGAAAAGGAAAATAAAGATAAATAAATTGAGGAATGCAGGTAGCAACAGAAATCAAACCTACCTACAACATCCATCCACTCAAGATACGAGTATTCATAGCTAAAAGTCAAAGAACATATTCCGTATACGTATTTCCTTATGACGCATAGAAATATTTAGGACACTGCCGTCTGCCACATTTTCTTTTAGTTGAATTTTATCGGATATTATAAAGTGGGTGGAGCAACTATATTGAAGAGACCAACAAAGATAGGCGAACAGTAACTGAAATCAATTGATAGATTTATTAAACTGTATTTAATGACTGATTAATTTACACATACTTTTAATGAAATTTTAAAGTTAAATAATCAGTTTCTAATACAAAATTTAACTTCAATTTGTGATAGACACATTTAACAATAAAATACTATATATGTACCGTGTATTGCCTCGTGGTAAAAAGAACGACTTGTACAAAGCTGAGTACTGAGAGCAACAATCTCAAATTAAACGGAAATGCTATATTCTTAGACAAAAACTGATATAATTTGGTAATGGTGTTGCTTAAAAGCTTTTTCGATGGAACCAGAATGTTCCGCGGTCCGCCTTTTTGATTTAAAAAAATGGGAAATGCTTTCCAAAAAACAAACTTCAAATGCCACTACAAAGAGTGAAATAATTTTTATTTAAATTTTAGGTACCTACACCAATTCGTAGTCGGGCAATGTTTCATACAATCCCTAATAGTCCTTCTTACTTACTTGATGTGCGAAGAAATGACGAAGTCATAGACAATCGCCCGACTTCGAATTGGTGTAGGTACCTAAAATTTAAATAAAAATTATTTCACTCTTTGTAGTGGCATTTGAAGTTGGTTTTTTGGAAAGCATTTCCCATTTTTATTTTATACTTTTTTGTGGAAAACAATAAAATGCACAAGGCGTTGTAAAAATATCCAAATTGCTTGAGGTGTGTTCATAAAATCTGAAGAGATACCTCAAACTCACCAAGATCCCATCATCAGACCCTGACTTGATGACTTTAGTCATCGAATCAGTATCTGCTAGCAAATGCACCAGTAACTATAAAAAATACCCAACTCGCTTCAAGTATACTAGCAAAATTTGAAGAGTTCCCTCGATTTCACCAAGATCCCATCATCAGACCCTGACTTGATGACTTTAGTCATCAAATCCGTATCTGCTAGCAAATGCACCAGTAACTATAAAAAATACCCAACTCGCTTTAAGTATACTAGCAAAATTTGAAGAGTTCCCTCGATTTCACCAAGATCCCATGATCAGATCCTGACCTGATGACCATAGAACAACTTGGAAAATCTAATAATACTCAAATAGTTTCATAATACTCAAATAGTCTCTTTCTAATAATACTCAAATAGTTTCATGTGTCCATATAAAATTTGAAGAGTTCCCTCGATTTCTCCAGGATCCCATCATCAGATCCTGACCTGATTAAAATGGGACCATCTGGAAACAAAACCCTCTTAAAAAAATTTTTCAAATCGGTCCACGCGTCTTCGAGTAATCGGTGAACATACATAGATAAAAAAAAAAGATTCCGACGAATTGAGAACCTCCTCCTTTTTTTGAAGTCGTTTCAAAAGCGCATCCAACAAAAACAGTGTGGTTAAAAAACTAATTTTGTGCAAAGTTCTGAATAGTAAAAATTATGGTTAGCATAATCTTGTGTGACTAGTTCATACTTTTAACTCACATTTGATTAGACTGGAGTGAGCTTATTTATCACAAATAAAGTTTTACCCTTTATGGTGAGAGCATACCAAGTGCATTTTTATAACGCTTGTTTAGAGTTCCGCAAAATAACAAAGCGTAAGACTTATACAGTTATAGGTATATTTTCATGTGTTCTTTCAGCCATCGATTAATAGATGGCGCTGTCATCAGTTAGCTCACGCTACCTAGTTTAATATCAAATCTCTATTTGTGATTGCATACTTGCCCATTCTGTTAAGAAGTAAGAGAAACTTTCATTTTTAGATTTACGAAGATTTTCATAGATCACGTGATCTATGTTACGCAAAAACATCCGTTTTCTTTTGCCTAGCCACCTGCGCCACCATCCGAAAAGAAACTGTTTCAAAAATATTTAAAAATATTTTTTTTATAAAAATCCCTGGTTGTTGATTCTTTGATACAGTCGTTTAATGAACTATGAGTTCATTCTACATAAATCAATGAATCGTGATATTTATACTTTTTTATGTTGTTTTAAGTTCATTATGCATGTAGACGAAAACCCGAGTAAAACAACGTTTGGTGTATCACCCCCCTTTCATCAATTTCATTATTCATGATTGAATTTTATTTCTATTTAATCGGTTTATAATAACCGTTGGTAACAGTTATATACCTATAGCATAAAAATCTTATACACTGTAGCCCACGGTGGTGCTTTTAACTACAGCCAATAAAACTCTTTCCAGCGTTTATAAATACTGTAATTATTTTTAAATACGTTGTGGGCGGTCATTATTGCCGTTTGGGTAATAGTAGTTATTTGTATTGAATTATTAAAAAACCCTATATAAGGCAAAAATATAAATGTAATATAACCGAAAAACTCGTCGTAAAACCGAAATACTCGTTAAGGGCAAATATAATATTTTAGCGAACCTTTTTCATAAGAAAAAAAAATAAGTTTTAATACTTTATTTTACCAAGCATTTTTCAATCATTTTTATATTAGATAAGTATATCAAAATGTTTTAGCAGCGAACTATAATAAATTTGCTTAAATAAGATTAATCTAATGCTTGCTCTACTAGGAATTCGACTTATACATATATTTATTAACATCACTGAGCGGGCAATACGAGTATCAAAAGTCCTTGCATTTCCACCCCGACCACTTTTCTCCGCTACTTAATTCCAAACCGAAATCCTGCTCCATAATTCAGATACGGCACCGCAAAGGAAATTGTATCCGCAAACTCTCTCCTTATCGCACAAAAGTAAATAAAACTCTCTCGGAAAAGAAAAAAAAGGCGTTGAAGTACTAAGCTTTCCTTAATGTGGCGGTGCATTATTCTTATTTTGGTTGTGTCTTATTTTTACGCAATTAAAAGTTTGTGCTCGACTGCGATCTCACTTTAAAAGGATTCTCCGTAGTGCAGTCGGTTAGTGGTATTTAGCTAGTACATCTTGAATTCGATTCCTAGTTTCTAAATTGGTTCAGGTCTGCTGTGTTATTCTGCGAAAATACTTAAAGCAGCGACGAGCGTACATCTATGCATCTATGAATTCGTCAGTTGTAATAGAGTACAATTTTGCATGCCATCTTCGGCTTGGCAGCTGTCTGGCAGCTGTTTCCGAGATAGACATTTTGTAGAATAGCACTGCTGCTGTGCTATTCTGCGAAAATACTTAAAGCAGCGACGAGCGTACATCTATGCATCTATGAATTCGTCAGTTGTAATAGCGTACAATTTTGCATGCCATCTTCGGCTTGGCAGATGTCTGGCAGCTGTTTCAGAGATAGAAATTTTGTAGAATAGCACTGCTTATCTGGTTACAGTTGCACTGCACTGCACTCTTGAGACAACTGTTTTTAGTTCAGATATTGCTCTAGATCATTTTGTCATTTTTTCATGTAAAATAGGTTTTTTTATGGGGAAGTTTTAATAAAGACACCTGAGTAAGATAAACAGCCGCAAAAATAAATCTTACATGCAAAACTGCAGCGGCACGGATGGCCTAAACATTATGCGGAAATTTTTCCATGTGCAAGACCTTTGACCATGAGACTCTTCAGTCTATCAGTCTACTGCAACTTTACGACTTCTATATACAAATTGTTTATTTATTTATATCAATCACGCAATCAATCAATCAGGACAATAGATTTATTGAGGCTTTTAGGAATCAAGAGTGACATGCTTTACTTTCCGTGAAAAGAGACCTCGGGGTTTTTTAAAACGTATTAGCGTGGAAAAATAGTGTGGTGTTAAGCCCGGTTTATTGTTTCCACGCTAAGAGTTAAGAGTTAGAGCTGAAATTATGAGTTATGACTACGGTTATAATATAACTGCATCGCTGTCTCGCTCTGTCATTGTCATTATTTGTCATCAAGTATTGTGTGACGGGAAAGAAGCGACGGTCGCACGGTGTAAAGCCAGCCAGCGAAGTTTTATTGTTTCCACGCTAAGAGTTAAGAGATTAGCGCGGAAGCCTATAACTGTGGCTATAAAAAACCGCTTCAGCGCTCATATATATTTTTTCGCCGTGGCTTTTTTCGGTATGCTTTTCCATTTGAAAAGATACGTTTATTCATTTATTCGGGTACCGCGGCGGAATGGCAAAGCGGAACATCAGCCAGGCAGGTTTATGTGTTCCGTCGTGCGCTTTTGTTAGCGAATGTTTGTCGAGAATTACGATTCGCGTGTCGGTTAGGTATACTACGAATACGTACGTGCGAATAGTTTTCTGTTCTTTTTAGTTTGCCGCTTCTATTTGAGGGTTTTTGTTGACTTCGTTACGTGGATACGCTGAATTTTTATGCTGTCTACTCTATGTAACTTTTATAGAGATTATTAACGAACGTGGTACTAGCAGTACAGAGCGTTGTTGGTTTGATAAGGGTTCTATAATAAGTACGTGTACCTTATACATATAAATTTGAAATTACATATTATTAATAACATACCCTAACTAAGTTATGTTGAACAGTTCATCCGTACCTTCCCGTATTTTCTATACTTACCTATGCTTTTAGACGTTGTTGCTTTAAAACATATTTATTGATTCTCGGAAAGTGCACTGCAGCTTTTGGGAACTGCTAAATTTTATGACATAAAATATGACCCTAAATATGGCACACCTCAAGCCTGGGTCCATCTTTTAGTGTTAAAGTACGGAACCCTAAAAACTTAAAACAGCTTATAATTTCCGCATGCCGTCAGCTGATAAGTTTTAATTAGCTTTCGCCAACGCTGCATCGCGTATTCAACTCTGCAACACTATCACAAGTATATCGCCACTCGTCTGCGATGTCGGTGAATTTGAACTACAGGGAAACTTGTTGGCATCATCATAAACATCATGTGCCGCCGCGTTCATTATAACTTAAAGATTATTAAGCTTGCAAAAAAGTTAGCTTTCAAAGTCAAATTTTAACTGTGGAACCCTAATTTTAATATTAACCTTTAAGTACATCTGTGTAACATAAAGTTTTTTTTTACTAAAGTTTAGCTACGATATAGCCTTTAAGCTAATTAGTAACTTAATTTTAACTTAAACTGATATTAATTAAGAGTATCATAAAGTAATTAAGTTTATTTTCTCTACATTCATTTTTTAAGTCCCGATGTTGGGCATGGGTTTCTTCACAGAATAAAAAGGGTTTAAGTGTCGATATACTACGCTGCTGGCCAAGTGTGGATAGGCAGGCTTCGCATAACTATGCATAAATATGCAGGAAACTATGGCGAATTCGTAGGCATACAGGTTTCCTCACAATTTTCCTTCACCATTAAGTAAGTGATATTTATTTTTCTTAAATGCAAAATGCAAAAACGCATATTATTACTTCGATTTTGTCCGGGATTCAAACCCACGACTTTTCGACGATTTCAATAAAATTACGTAGAGAAAATATTAATAAAGTTATTGTCTCTAGTTTCCTTTTAAGTCTGTACCTTATACCGTTTAGGCACTACAAAAACTGCGACGCTACGAATCGAAAAAGTGTCGCCAGTTTAGCGGTGCCAAAGATGTTTGTTATGGCACTGACAGCTTTAGTAAAAAGCCGATAGCAATATTGTCTATAGAACGCGGTCCCCGCTACAGATCACTTTGTCTACACGCACATTTCCATGGAGACGGTTTCCACCATATTGTGGCATGTTAGTGGGAAATTTTGAAAGACTATTTTCTTGTATGAAGAAGGTTTTCGTAAAATGTTCTCATGAGCATATCCTTAGGACTCTTATCGGCGTGTCATACTTAAATATTATATTCGAAAGCCAGATAAGACGGAAAAACAACGTCGCCTAGCTCAAAATATCATGTATCTTATATTGCAGAACACCGTTGGGCATTTCGTTTTGAGATTTTTCCTTGTTTTGTCATATTATTTTGCTTTGCTTATTCGTTAACAAAATCTTAATATATCTTATATAATAATATATATATGAATCTCGTGTCACAATGTTTGTCCGCGATGGACTCCTAAACTACTGAACCGATTTAGTTCAAACTTCGTGAATATCTGTCATTTGGTCCAACTTAAAAGATAGAATAGTTTTTATCCCACGTGGACGAAGTCGCGGGCATCAGCTAGTAGTTATATAAAAATTACACGTCACGTTGTTTGTCCGCTATTCACTCCTAAACTACTTAACCGATTTTAATCAAATTTGCACATAGCGTGCAGTTTGATCTAACTTAAAAGATAGAATAGCTTAAATCTCAGTTTATCTATTTTTTAATATCCCTAAGGGAAAAACAACCTTTGCCAGGTCAGCTAATATATTTTATACTAACTGTATGAAAAACCCCCACGCGGTGTAGGAGATTCGACACGGTTACCGTTTATTAATTAAACATTTGTTTTATGTTAATTGTAAACACACAATTATTGTTGTGACAAGTAATTGCGAAAAAGTGTCGCGGTCGGTTTAATGTGTTTGACACAAATGTGCGTTAATTGGCAAATAATTGTTACAAATCTGCACATTATTTTAATTGTGTTACTATTTATTGTGTTTCAACCGTGAAATTGTATACGTGAATTTTATGTGGAATATTTTGATGAAACAAAAACACTGATGGGTCATTGGTTCCGGCGTCTGCCTCTTCTATCAGGGTATAATGTATAATATCTGGGTGACCGAGCTTCGCTCGGTGGCCAATAGATGGCAGCAGGAGTAATATTTTTATTTTTTTTTGGTAAATTCGACATTTTCTAAAAATGAATCCTAGCTAGATCGATTTATCGCCCCCAAAACCCCCTGAATACTAAATTTCATGAAAATCGTTCGAGCCGTTTCCGAGATCCAGATTATATAGAAATATATATACAAGATTTGCTCATTTAAAGGTATAGGATATCTGTTTCAAATTTCAGTCGAATAGGTTCAATAGTTAAGGCGTAAAGGTAACAAATAGTCACACACAAACGTTTCTTTTATAATATTTGTGTGATATAGGTGTTGCAGTACAGATCACTAAAGTTTGGTATATGTCTATGTAGTAAATATCTTAATCCTTTAGCATTATGAGTTTGAAACATAAATCTGTATATACCGGTTTTTTTCTGAATTTACTTTGACTGTAGGACCAATTGTAAAGACATATCCTATACCTTTAAACGAGCAATTCTTGTATTTATATTTCTACTAGCTGATGCCCGCGACTTCGTCTACGTGGGATAAAAACTATTCTATCTTTTAAGTTGGACCAAATGACAGATATTCACGAAGTTTGAACTAAATCGGTTCAGTAGTTTAGGAGTCCATCGCGGACAAACATTGTGACACGAGATTTATATATATTAAGAATATAATCTGGATCTCGGAAACGGCTCAAACGATTTTCATGAAATTTAGTATGCAGGGGGTTTTGGGGGCGATAAATCGATCTAGCTAGGATTGATTTTTAGAAAATGTCGAATTTACCTAAAAAATAAAAATATGACTCCTGCTGCCATCTATGGGCCAGTAATTAAACTACTGAGCGAAGCTCGGTCACCCAGATATTTCACGTTAAAACACCAAAAATTTATCCCGAGTGTCCAAAACAGTAAAAGCCCAGCGATGTTTACTCCGGGAGCTTTCCCCCGAATATCCTAAATTGCTGACTGTAACCTACTGTCCGACGGCCATCGGAAAAACCCGCGAAAAGTAATTGAATGCGTGCGCTTTACGAGACATTCGTTTTGGGCCCGTCGGCCAGTGTGATCATTTATTTTGTGGGGGGATTACCTTTAATACGCCAACACGCGACCGAACTCCGTTTCAACATCATCCATTACTCGATATCTACGACGAACGAACCCGTACTAGTGAAGGAACCACGCGATGGAAGTAAAACATAGTGATGAGAGGGTAGTCGGAGTGTTGTTAGAGAGATACGCAATTAGAGCGCGGGGCGTGTAAAAATCTGAAATGGACCGGCAACGTTCGCAAATTGCGAATGTCCCCGGACGCAGTTACCGTTGACCTGCAGTTAGAATCGGTGCGTCGGTAAATCTTGACCGGTTTTGATGGTACACGGAGACTCACAAACAGCGTTATGGATGAGTGTCAATAGATTAAGTACTTGGTTGGTTTTGCAACAATAAAAAAAGATTTTTGACCGAAAAAGACTCAGAAATGAAAAATAACTCAAATGACCATATTTTTCTGTTTTCATAGTCTGTTATACCTCGTTGCGTAGCCTGGTTGTAATTTGGGATATAAGTTATAAATAAATAACATACAATAATTAAAAAATCATTTTATAAATTAAAAAAAAAAATAAGTCCATCTCAAACCTTTCTGATTTCACTCTACGTCTTGAACCGTTGCTCTATTAAAGCCTGAATACAGGTTTTATTGTAATATCTAGAATTTCATATCAAACTAAACTGAATCTCGACTGACGAACGCACTGGACTTACAACTTTTACATCCCCATTTGCATACTTGATAACTCACTATAATTTATCGGGGGCCGCCAAATTGCCGTGTCCTTTCAAATTATAACACATTTTGTGTACCGGCGTTGAAATGCGAATAAATTTTAGGTGTTGCATGTAATTAAACTGTACGAATAAAATATTACTGCTTTACGTATTTTGTAAAGCCTTAGTTGCGAAACGAGGGCTATAATATGCGCTCGTAGCCTTTTTGATGTGAAAAGTTCTTTAGGCGCATTGGGATTTGGGCTATGGTCATATTTGAGATGGGGTAACCCATTGAACTCGCGACACCGTTATAACCCGGTTACAATATACGTGGACCTCGCTAGAATGCGTACCCCCATCCCGTACTCCTTTCACCTCCCCGCGCTTGCCCCGGCGCTTTTGTTTTGTGCACCATATCAGAGCGCTGACACGACGTGACGTCCACAGATATTGTAACCGGGTTATAGGTACCGTAACCGACAAGTGACAACTCACGTACTCGTAATTGTTCAAATTTTCACTTCTGTCAGCACTCCCAGAACCACATTATTTTCCTTATCCCGGTACTTTGCGTTGCAATGTCAATCGAAGCATTGCACTGCGATTGTCATTGCTCGGCATTGTCAAGTCTTACTATGCCCTTTAATCCCGCTACAGACTACAGTGCTCTTCAAACTGAATACACACGGCTTGCTTCACGGCAGAATATCAGCTGACCAATAGTATCAATCAGAGGAATCGCATAAAAGTCACATCACTTGGTGAATTCCTTAAAACGGATCTCGAACAGCGACATCTACACCAACAGCTAAATAATGACACCACGCAACATAGAGGAAGCTTCATGAATCCTGTGTGTTATAATTCCAAACGCCAAGGCAATTAAGCAACCCTCGATAAATTATGCCGCGCCGCCCTGTATGCAAATGGGACATAAAAATGGTAATAGCCATGAATATGTCTTGCTGAGTCAAAAATTAAGTTGCTCCTTTAATAATAACCGGACCCAATCCTTTGTGTAACTTATTCTGGGGTTTGATGCTTCGTAATATTTATAAGTTAACCAGCTAGATATTAGGCAATTGTCTAAGAATAAAATAGCCAACATTATCGTTATCAAGTTTTGACCCCGATAAAAAAAATTAAGTAAATCAAGGATGCGGTCAATGAAAAGCGGTCTTATAGCGAAACGCTTTGACCAATACTTCGAGCAGCTTTTGCACGGCTGTCGGATCAAAGGAAGCATGTAGCCTTCTGCAGAGTCCTGAAGTTGTGATAACTATTGTGATGAGGCCCCTCACTCTGGAGCCCTGATCACCAGTGGTTATGGCCCTTAAAAAGCTTTTTCTATTTTTTATCTATTTTACTTGCAAATTGCAATGTATGTTTTGATTAGATATCAAAGCTATTGCATCGTTGTTTTCAATAAAACGTGTTTTTTCGGATAATGTTAATAGAAATAGTAAATGGCAATGAAAATAAGTTAAAATTAGGATTATTATGAGTTTGAACTCTTCATAAAGTACATCAGGTGACGCCCAAGAACTAATTGAGCGGACGTGATACATTTCACCTTAACCGCATCGCACCTAGCTGGCTGCCACGTAACGTCTCGCTAATTATTTCACTTTATATCACTTAATATTCCAATTAAGGTCGTCCAATATTACATTAAACTGGGCACTAATGGAGTCTATTAGGCACTTTGGAAGTTAGTATGAATCGTGATGCTTAACACTAATATAGAGGGTAGTTGTGTGTGTGTGTTTGTTAGTGCTTCATGCCAGCGCTTATCAATGTATTTGTCTGAAATTTTTGATATTCGAATGAAGACAAAATAAACCTGCACATAATTACACATATACGTTTTTACATTTACTCAAACAAACACCCATGTTTCCAATGGCATTGGTTAAACTGAATGCGAGATATCTACAGTTAAGTTAAATATTATATACAACCTGAGAGTTCTTCATTATGATCTCCAAAGTGTATGAAGGATGCCCTTTCGCACTTCGACTACATGTGGTCATACCTTCTCATTTTCAAAGGATACCCTCTACACAAGTGGATAGAGGGACAACAAAAGGGTTTGTATAGTTGAAGGGTTTGTTTTTTGAGATACGAACCTCAAAAAGCGTTGTCAACATGTGATGAGTATTCATTATCAAAGAAAATAATGTCGCTTTATTTCGCATTTTCAATTATAACAAAGTTGGTTAAAAATATAAAGCTTCAATCGATCCGGATGGAGCCATCATTAAAGCTATTATCTCGTAACTAGGTCAAATTAATGTTATTATCATCGTAGGTATTACCTGCTGCGGACATTCATACGAATATGAATAGAATTTTCCTAAAATTCATTGCAAAACTCCAATTCCCAATGTTTACCGTCAGATGCGGTATCGAAAAGCGGCAATAGCAAACAGAAATACTCTTCGGAAACAAAACAGAATAATTCTATAGACCCGCACGGGTTTCGATGCGTTTTAAGACTTCACTCCGAGATAGTAAGGTTGAAAATCCCTTGCGGTTCAGTAGATCAGCTTAGCAACATCGACAATAGCACTTCGGCCATCGCCAAAATGTTTAGAACAAATATTCATTGAATGCAAATCCGGCCAATCGGGATTAGAAGCGTTATTGGTTTAAATTCTATAAAATTACGGTACCTAATGTGTCAAGGAAATAAACACGTTATAGGTAAGTGAGAATTTGTCTCATACTGTTCTTACGTCTCACAGCTGGGTAGGGGTTTCCTCCCAGAATGTGGGGGTTTCGGCCATTCCTTATCACGTAGACTCAGCGCTGTTTGGGGGCTTCACACATCCAATAGAACCTGATAGTAAAGCATCAAAAATGCAGGTTTCCACTCGATGTTGATTCACCATAAATAATCTAGATAAGTATGCATAATAATCACAAAACATAATATACCTAAGCTGGTATTCGTCGCCTATTTACGTAGTAAACGTACGTACTTACGTCTACATACATACATATTGTATTGATTGTATACCTAGATTAATACTTTATGGGGATTATTTATTGTTTTTCGCTTACTAACAACCCACAATAATAAAGAGTTGTTACATCGATGATGGAAACTAAATCGAACAGATTCAGGTATTTCTTGAAAAACGCTTTAAAAAGTACAAGACCGGTCAATTCTCCTCAATTGTTCCAAGGAAAGGAATAGATTCCTAAAACAAAAGGGCTATTTGGAGAATGAGGGTCGTAACTCAGTTCATCTGATGGAAAGGGCCGTAAGGGTCGAAGTAAAATGAGGATGGTTGGATTACATTTTTTTGCTGTTTTGCAAGATAGGTATGAAGAAAAGACATTCGTTTTTTATGAACATTGTCCCGTGTAGGAAATCTTGTCGTCTGTATAATTTTTTCATTAGTGAAGGTAATCAATGTCACTGTGATAGGACGGCCTACGGGTTAGCAAACCGAAGTGGCAGTTGGCATACCTGTCTCAGAATCGACGGATGTCGCAACAAATATAAGTTTCTGGGTCGAGAGTAGAGACTCCGAGTGTAGAGTCCCTGCCGCCAGAACAATCAGTTGGGGAAATAATCGTAAGAAATGTTGGATAAAGAAGAACACTGGATTATTTTTGGAAACTAAATAGAAAAAATTGTGAAAATATAGGAGAAAGAGGAGAAGAGAAGACAAAAGAATCGAAGATTTTGAGACCATCATGTTTCCGCGTTTAGGCTTAGCAGTAGGCATAAGTTGGAGGGGTTTTAGAAGGTAGGAGTCTGGCACTACCGACAAGGTGTCCATGAGGATTTCCCCTCCGAAGGAAAAAAAAGAAAGATGAGGAAGTTGACATGTATGTATATTAATTTATCTATAGGCTGAATGTATAAGTCTTAGTAATATTAGAAACGCGAAGGTATATTGCGTGTATCAGTCATATAAATAGAAAGCTCCTCCTAAAATACCAACCATGCTATTTTTATTTCAGTCATCGATTGCTTGCGATGTTTCGCTTAAATGCATCGGTAAGAAAGATTTACTGAGCTTAAAATACCCTGATGTTGATTTAATTCAATTAAATTTTAATTTTGCATAGCTGGTAACATTTTTGTTTAGGAACTTCAAAATCTTGTTTCTACTTCAGCTTGCATCTACAGAACTTCAAGACGTCATGAGACTCATGAGGAATGGTTATCCTTAAATCTAAGCAAGGTGTTTGTTGAGCGATACGTCTCCCAATGTCAGATGCGTGCGAATTTTTATTGCAATAACTCAAGAGTTCTCCAATGCACTGGTTATTCTAGACAGTACCTATTCATAAGCCCACTCTCTCCAGGAGACTCTCTCTGGACTCTTTCCAGGCGGATTTTATAAAAAAAATCCTGCCACAAGGTGGTTGGCATCCAACCTACAAGCTGTAATAGTTTTTCATCGAAGTTTCTTATTAGCAAGTTAACAATTAAGGTGTCCTCAAGAAATAACATATATTTTCTAGGCAACCGCGCTACAACCTAGACCTCATCATTGCTTTCCATCAGGCGTGATTGTCATCAAGTGCATTAAAAAAGCCGTGCTTTCTAAGTTCAAAAGCTCCTGCTATATTTCTTGCAGAGCAAAAAGGCGACAATATTTGACAAGAATAGAGTGGAAGCAATTTGCATAAAACACGGCGCATAAATTATGTTTCTATAATCTAGATTCCAGGTTTATGCTTTCTACGGTAATAACATGCTTGGGCAAAAAACAAGTCGCCATTTATTTACTGCAGCATAACAGCATTTGTATGGGAATAGGTACAAAATGAAAAGCTTAGGTTTTCTATGCTAATAAAGAAAATATGGTTTTATTCAACTTTACTAGAGCTTAGACTCGAGCTAGCTGGATATTTTTAAATGTTCTGATTTAAAATAATACATCCAAGATTATTTTGTCATAGCGCCTTGGCTATGCAGCTGTAGAATTAAAACGGAAGGATACTCCAAAAATATTTGACAGTCGATTAAGGATCACGCTATACATGTTATAACCGGTCCAGTATTGCAAGTTTTTCAGTTTTCTTAGAGACAGTATGTTTGTTATCAATACCCGAGTTACTTGCCAGTTATTCTCGGTGAAATCCTGCTCTTCGAACTAGGCGATTGTGTTTTGACTTTTCATAAGAGCCTGTAAGTGCCCAACTTACAGGCTCTATGTGAAAAATAAAGGTTTTTATTTTCATGTGATGATATATTATGTTCTGTTGGTACTATCATTGTATATGTTTCAAAGACCCGTTTCAAAATAGTATTCATATTTAATATAATAAACTCCGTTGATAAACTAATGAATGCCAACTTCTTTAAAATAACCATATTATAGGATTACTTAGATTTTTAGGTTAACCGCTCCAAAGGTCTAAGACTTGGGTCGGCCGAGTTCTTCCTGAATGGACTTGTTGGTCCAGAATTATTTACAGGATACCCTCAACATTCTTCTTTAGCACCACATCTCGAGAACTTCTATTTTCTTCTTCTCAGTATTATTATTATTAGTTATAACTTAAATTGTAACGTAAGTTCTGAAATTCTTGACACAATATAGTATTTCCAATTTTCAAGACATGTGGGACAGTAATTATAGGCTTTATGCATAATATAGTCATAATGACTGTATTAGAATAATTATGACAAACAAAATAAACCAGCAATCCAAGTTAATCAATACACACGACTTGGAAATCAGACCACTTTCAACTCTAACTCGAATGCAATAAGGGTGATGATTTCATGAACATTCTGACATGTTAATCAGAACGTACGGTGGCTGGTTGTTTGCCGTGATCCCAAAGTGAGATAAATTGAAAACAAACATCGCTGATACGTTGTTTAGAAGATAGGGGTCTGGAAACTGAATTTTGGGAATTAAATTTCACATTTTGGCGTGCTTTGCATGTTCACAGATGAACTACATGCACTTTGAAGTACTATCATCAACAACAACTTTTTATGCTGCCACAGCTGGGCAGTGGGTAATAGGTCAAAAGTCAAAATGTGTAAGTCACATCGATATACATATGCGATCTCTTTTGATTAAATTTTCATCTTTTACATTTGATGAGATACATCAATATCTGCTGCAGACGGAAAGCTTTCTTATTTTATAAAGACCCCGTTGGAACTCTTTATCTACGAAACCCTAAAAACGCCAACCATAAAACAACATAAACACATACAACAAGACACATAAAATCACTAACTAACTACACTACATAACAGAAATAAAACAAGACAAATAAAATCACTGCATCCAACATAAAATAAAGTAATAAGTGTTAAAAGTGTTTAAAAAGTTTTTCCAGTCCGCAACACATGTAGAAAACCACCCCCTACCAAACGAAGGCTATAAAAAAGTCGCGAACATATGCCACGGCGCGAAGTGCACTGACCGCATACATTCCCGCTTCTAATAACAACACTTGATAGCTCGCTCGGCGAAAATGAGAACTGAAGGGTTAGTACAGGTTTTGACGAATTTCGAGTCGACTCACATCACACAAACGAATCGAATTCCTCCATACATTTACAGCTAGCGCCATCTATTGCCGCATGTCAGTGACTGTCCATAGATGGCGTTAGCTGTAAATGTATGGAGGAATTCGATTTGTTTGTGCGATGTGATTGGACTCAATATTCGTATAAAAACCTGTACTACGAGTAACTCTACCGTATTTTGACATAATTGAATGCTCTTATGTCGAGATCTCTTTTTACCCGACTGCAAGAAGGGTTATGTTTTTCGCGCGTATCTTGTATGTATGCATGTAAATTTCTTTATGACCACGTATCTTCCAAACGGCTGGATGGATTTTGACGTTAATGGTATCGTTAGATTCGTCTCATTAACCCAAGTGTTCTTAGATAGGTTTTTGAAAATAAAAAGCAAAATGGCGGATTTTGGGCCTAAAATTGTCAGTCATTTACAAAATATTTATAACCAAACCTATCGAGTGGGGTATCAAAATGAAGGGAATTACAAGGAGATTACAAAAATATATATAAGTCATATGTTTCGAATTAATTTGGAATTATAAACAGTCGATCAATGCGTTCAAAATGGTAATATTTGTAGTTTTTGATAGCGTTAATCTTGTATTGACCAAATGTGTGTCGTACTTTATATTGTGCATTTTTACTGCTATTTTATTAGCTCAATTAATTTTTAAGAGATTACCTATGTAAAATGGTGAAAACAAATAAAAGAAAACCCGGCTGAGTTTGTTGTGGGCTTCTTCTCAGTGCAGGGCGCGTTGGAACCGAGGGTAAACTTAGTTTTAAGTCGAATAATAGTTATCACCATATCGTTTTATATTACATAATATAAATGACCTTTCATAAGTCTGTAAGTTAGGCCTATGTGAAATAAAGATTTTTTCTATTTCTATTTGTAATCTCAGTTTTTCCCGAACGATCCGCTTTAAGCGACGTGAGTTAGATACGCCTGAGCCCTAAACGTACACAAACTACACCTATGAAATGTTACTGGTCAGCTTATATATTTCCGGGATAAAATCCAGGTTTGCGTTTGACGACACTGTTTACAACTTTTACTTCTTCCAGTGACTGACTGACTTGAACCGACATAATATAATATATAACCAAATATACCCACTTTACGTCTTTGACATTGTGTAGATAAAAGTGCTTAGGTTTCGCTCGTAAAGTGTGGCAACTAAAAAGCCTGAAATAAAATAAATAATTAAAAAAATCAAAAAACCCGACTGCAAAAATGTCAACTAAAATGCAATAACTTAAAAGACTGAAACAAGGCGGACAACGAAAACAAAATTATAATAAACTTAAAAAGATGCAATTTTTACTTCATTTTAACAAACAACATTATGAGCTGAAAGCTTTAGTTAAATTTTCGCATTCAATTTAAAAATAAAGCAGGCGGGACCTATTAATTTTCTCTATGTTAATTTATAATTTGCGAAAATAGGTCCCGCCTTCTATATTTTTAAATTGAATGCGAAAATTTAACTAAAGCTCTCAGCTCATAATGTTGTTTGTTAAAATGAAATAAAAATTGCATCTTTTTAAGTTTATTATAATTTTGTTTTCGTTGTCCGCCTTGTTTCAGTCTTTTAAGTTATTGCATTTTAGTTGACATTTTTGCAGTCGGGTTTTTTGATTTTTTTAATTATTTATTTTATGTTATTTTAGATGCGGCGACGTAGCAGTAACGTTGTGTTTGGGTTGTAAATGAGCGGTATCGTTTGAGCAATTTAAACTAGCGCTGCATAAATCACTTGCATCTTTGCTTGTTTGACTTCGTGAACAAACTAACGACGATTTTTTTACAATACGAACTTTTTCAACGTACTAAAACTACTACTTACTGGTAAATTTAATATACTCGTATGTATACTTAAAAGTAAATCACAAATGATTCATCAGCAAAGCAAGTATCATCAACGAATTTAGAACAAAATACAAGTGAACCGAAGGAAAACGAGTGTGTACTTTAATTTTCCAAATTCAAATAGAGCATACTCGTAGTTGAAATCATGTGTCAGAATATTAATTACTAAACTGAATTGAGTAAGGTACCTGAATTATTTACAGGTGAAAATACTTTGCCAATTAGAAACGTAAAGCTCAAAACCGCAAGGGTTCCTAACTTCTAACGCTTTTATCACTAACACATTGTTTGCTACAAAATATCTTCTTATTCAAAAAGTACAACCTCTGTAGTCTAATATGGGTATCATGGGCTCTAAATATTAGATTTCCAAAATTACTCGTATATGCTCGGCCAGGGATAAATGGTGCATTTTCTCACAAGGTAGCCAACATAAGTTCTCCAGAGCCTGAATAAGAGAGAGTTTACCGACAATTCGAGAAGCGATTGCATGCCTTCAATGTTAGGATGCAGGTCGACAGTAGGGGCAATAAATAATTCGCCGAGCGACATCTGGGGGCGGCCCCTTCTGTGTCCCGTGCGAAGCAATGCGAGATAAAATGGTCACACCCACACCCCTCGGCCCTAGCTATTGTTGTACCATTCACTGCCGCACTTGAACGAGACTAATAAGTTGGTGAAAATCCAACAAAGGTAAATATTTGGGATAGCCGTTTGAATTCTAAAGGACATGGCCGAAACTTGTATGGAGCTGTGCCGTGGAAAAAAAATATTCATGGCTATCGACAAACAGTACGTCATATTAAAGCTTATAATTATGTCTTTACAATCATTTAGTTTTTATGCTCAGAAAACTAGCGAGAGACATAATATCAACATAACAACTTGCAACAAAATGCGCATATATATTTTTAATAGCAATGATTTTTTATTAAAAAATGATGCGTATTGGTTATGAACTTATTAATTTTTCATATTACAAAGCTTAGAAAATGCGAGTAAAAATTTTGAAAAACAATTTTTTAATTAAAAATCATTGCTATTAAAAATATATAGGCGCATTTTGTTGCAAGTTGTTATGCTGATATTATGTCTCTCGCTAGTTTTCTGATCATAAAAACTAAACTATTGTAAAGACATAATTATAAGCTTTAATATGACGTACTGTTTGTCAATGGCCATGAATATTTTTTTTTTGAGGGCAGAATCTGGCCATGTCATTTGCAACTACACCGGTAACTCAGTTTAACGAGATATAAGCAAAAGACGCGCATTTTAACTAAGAAACCGTACAATTTTGGTATTGAATAAATCATTTGAAATAAGATGTTTTATCAATAATTTGTGTAATATGTTTTTGGTGCAAATAACCGGGCATAACGCTCTCGTACTCAGTGATGAAACCTGGTTGAGTGAACAAAATAATAAAGCTACCAGTTTGCATTAGATTTTTAGGGAACGAATGAATCCGTTAAAAACCTTTATTTTCAGATGAGCCTAACTAACAGGATCCTATGAAATGTTAAAACTCTATCATCAAGCTCATGTATATGGATTAAAGTAGGTTTCACCGGGAGGAACTGGCGAGAAACTCGGCATTAGATCAATCTCCCGCTCGTATTGTGACGTGGGCAGAATTTTAACTTCATTTAGCATACTTGTATTTTAGCGACAAGTTTTAGAAACAAAAAAAATTGTAATACATTTTTTTAATTGTATAAACCGTTAAAGTATAAAGATTTCACTCAAATATAACCAGACAAATCCGCAGTTTCAAAATGTCATTCAGATTTCGGCAGAAATTCTAGGAGCGAAACATGAAGCGACGAAGGAATAAATGTTGCCTATTTGCGGCTGAAACGACTGTGACGAACCCGAATTTGGCTAATTTTCTTTAAAGCAATTCGCTCCAGGTACCTATGTGTATTTCTCCCGAAAAATTGTGCTAAAATCTGTGGCTTTATATTTCAAAATCCTGAGCCATCCGTGCTGCGCCTGGGTCATTCCGTGGGAGAAATAAAATTCCTCCTTTATCCCTTGTCTACTTTATCAAGAGTACTTCTGTGCTTTTATGTCACTGGTTTTTTCTGGGCGATGATAGCTCGAACTTTTTCGATAAGCAGCCCGACGGCCCTTGTCCTGCCATCTTAGCCATTCGAAAATTCATCAAAATCAGTAAAGTCTAACAATACTAACGTACAGCGGTGTGGGTTCCGTACTTCAATAGCGCAAACGGAACTCTTATAATATGATCGATTTCTTCTCCGTCACTGTAACTTCAGGTACCGTGACATAGAAATTTGATGTACAGTAAGGGAACGAAAAAGTTCGTCAATTTTCAAACAGATTCGTCTGCACTCGTCGATTGTTTTGGTATGTTGACATTATAGAATCTTACAGTACTAGTGCAAGCGAAAATCGACACTAAGGTGACGAACCTTTTCATTCCGCGACTATAAACGTGGTGGGACTCTTCTTGCAGAGTCCCTCGATAGATACCACCACAGTCCGCAGTGTCAGTTATTCTAACGAGAAGTAATGTGTATTTCTGTATTTATTTTTGAAAGGCACTACAAACCGACGATTACTAGGCAAAATTAGACTTAACAATGAGGGCAGTGCAGTGAGTCATAATATTATGATTGCAACACACAAAGCATGGAAAGCACTGTATCTGACATGGGCACCATTATTTAACATCATGGTATCTTTTTGTCCGTCTCATCATTCTTTGGCACACAAAATTACAGATAAAGAATTTCATGTATTCGGTTATATTTTTTTAGGTCACTCTTTATCTGTAGATACATTTTATTTATTAAAACACGGAGCCTATCTCTCGTCCCGTAGCTATCAGCCCATCAGCGTTAGGGTCTTCTGGCAATGAAACCCTTAAAGGGTAGAAAGGGTCAAGGATTTCCCCAGACGGTTACCGAGATTACGATCAAGTACATTCAGTTACTGTATATCGGGGGATATTTTGTAAGCTCTCAGGGTGTTCGCTCAAATTGGGGCAATATTTTATATCCCACATTTACTTGTGAATGTTGCGCGATATTTTACTTTAAGGAAATTTGAAAAATATATAAATGATTTTTTTTTGTACCTAAAGTAGTAGTTTTTTGTAGTAAGAGTTCTCTACCCAAAGGATGCCAGCGATATTTTAATACTAAAGCTCGGCTGTGCATTCTTTTTCATTCTATCAGCAGCATTACTCCTATAAAGATAAATTATGAAAATGATATGAAATTCTAAATTAAATGGAATTCAGATTTTTTTTCAACATGTATTTCAATGTTTTAATCACCTCAAACTATAAATGTTTACAATTTTTTTAAACTAAAAGCCTTTATGAATCACTGCAAAGATTTTCAATAGCGTGCACCAGTTTGTTGGACGTTTGCGCATGACGTTATCTCAGCGATCCTAAAGGGCGAACAGGATTTTAAATGGATGCATAGAAATTTCTTTATACCAAACACTTTGTGTGGCTCGGAGTTTATTTTTTAGTGCACCGTTAACCTGGATTCGGTTTGCGATAGTGCGGTAGATATTGTGTTTGTAGCATACTACATAAGATATTTTACTGCAAGTAATAGATATTTCAATCCACAATGACCCGCCCCTTTTATCAAACTCCATACGATTCAAATGAAACTAGAATGAAACATAAGCGATTTTGACAGAGTGGGGTGCATATTTGTGGATTGACATATCTATACAACCATAAAACATTACTTTCGCGGCTAGTTACCATCCTACAAAGCAAAGACAAACCCCCAAACGATTTAGCGTTCAAACGCGATGTGTTAAAACTGTTAGGGGTTACTTATCCCTTCAAAGTTAGTACACGAACTTCCTTGGCAGCATCTTCACTTACCATCAGATGAGATCGCTGTCAAGTACTTACTAGAAAAAAATAAAAAAAAAATAGTTTAATGTCCCCTGATGCATCAGTATTCATCGGAATAAGTAAGTATAAATGAAAAAGACGATGTATTCTAGTAATTAAGGGTTATAATGTAGCGCTTCGCTTCGCGGTACTTCTTTGCCGGTAGAGTGGCAACAAAGTGGCAACCAGCCACGGCCAAAGCCTTTTGAGTCTCAAAATCATAAACGAGAAATGTTATTAAATTACTAGTAGTTCTTGATTGTAATGAATCAAAGAAAAATGTAAAAAAAACCTCGTATAAAATTATTATTATGTACATGCCAATTATCAGCATTTTTAAAAAGCGTTAGATAAATTTGAGGAAAAAGTGCATTCTAAAAACCCCTTGATGTTAGTCGTTGAAAAAACATATAAACTTATTAGAAATAGTATTCTATACAATAACAATTATGTAACCGAGAATTAATAACCGTCTCCATTACTTATTATTTGAATTTATGCAAAATGTTACAATAAATATTATTATTAGCTTATTCTAATTACTATACAAATCTTGCCCGCGTGGAATGGTGCCAAGAATACTGGCTGCATTTCCGCGTTGAACAGCTAGGCTGATACGTTGCGCAAAAAATTAGCCAGCGCTTCTGTCATCAGTTGAGGCTATTAACCGCGGGGAAAGCTCTCGAAGGAATTTTTTGGCACTATGACTCCATGGCCCCAGGGTCTCCATGGCAAACGGGACAAATATGTAACTCTCTAATAGAGAGGCATATTTGCGACGCTTACCGGAATATTATATGCATGAAATCAATTTAAAAAAAAAAGATTTCTAGAGCAGAATAGAATTACCTGTTTTGTCATGACTCTTGAACCATATCAATAAATCTGTCGGACCCCTGGAGCCTAATGTTACCAATACATTTGGCAAGTATTCTGCAATGCCTGTATTTCTGCGTCGTCCATCTAGTTTCCGAGAAGTTCCTTCGAAGGGATGCCATTAATTTATCTTTATTACCAGGCATTTGATCACGATGAATTCACACAAAAGTTTATGTGAACCGGCGATGAGAGTGCGATAACGGAGCCAAAATACTTACTGAATATTCATGGACACAAACACTTGGAAAGTGATCTCTTATTTAGTATAAAATTATTATTACTCTTTTTATTTTAAATATTGATACTAGGTTTACTAACAATGCAACTGATGAAAAGTCTCATTAAATCGGTGAATTAAAAGAAAAGTTGAAAGCATTGAAATGTTTTTGATTGGATTCAGATAGCTATATTGAATTGTGATGTCATACTTCAGTAATGCCATATTGCTCAATACAAATTTTCGTACCTCTACATCAAACGTTTAAATTTCCGTGCCTTTATTTCTTTGATTGATTTTAATTTTATTTTTTATGTGAGCCATTATTGGAAAAGAAAATTTTCATCACCAAGATCTGAAAAAACTGGTAAGAAACTCGGTACTGTTTCTTTTAAAAAATGACACTATACACAACTTTTCTTACTAAGTATGAAGTTTATTATATGATTTTTATGATATCTCGCGAGGAGACGGAAGCAAATTTCTATCATTCTAAGAACCCTTGTCATAATAAGAATTTCTTCGATTGTATAGTAACTAATTATCAAAAGGTATTTAAATAAATGTGTCTACTGCCCAATTATGAATATCTCGTATTAAAATATTTTTTTTTTACATACTACACGGTAGTAAAATTCGACTACAATGGTACTTTAATGCTGACGATGTATCCCATTTTATCATACAAACTTGAAAGGGAATATACCTTGCTGAGGCCGAAGCCCTTACCGAAATACCGCATCGTACGTTGCGGGTGTTTCTATAGTTTAGATGGCACAATATAATAGTGAAACCCTTTTCTATCCGCAGCCGTTATAATAGGTCTCAGCGGGCACGTAATGCGAGAGCCGTGTTCTGAGGAATCCTCACTTTTATGGCCTAACTGCTGTGCTATTCTACAAAATGAAATAGCTGCCAGACAGCTGCCAACCCGAATATGTCATGCAAAATTGTACTCTATTACAACTGACAAATTCATAGATGCAGAGATGTACGCTCGTCGCTGTTTTGCAGAATAGCACGGCTGTTTTATACACATCGCACGTGTTTTATGTATCGTATTGTAATAAACACTTGTGTGTATTATCAGATCGTATTTTATATATATTTTTGGTTAGGAAGATGCTTTATTCCATATCTCAAAACAGAAAATCGTTATAGGATTCACTCTTATAGAATTTTTTTGCTCGTCTGTCCGCCACTTATGGCACTTTTCCGCAATAACTTCTGTCTAGTTAAAATTCATACTAATACTGAGGTCCACGGTCCCTTGAAATTATAAGAACAGAAGCCTTTATGGCGCGCTTGGACCAAACTGTTAGTTAAATATTTATGTTTTAAACCAGAGTTAACGTCTAACATTGGACATTTTTGACAATTTCAACCTAAAGTAGCGTGTTGACTGTTGGGGTTACTAGATTTATTCCTTTATTTGTTTTAACTCTTTATTTGTACACCATACATGAAACAGAATACAAAGGTTATAAAAGTAAGCATTTGTACAAAAGGCAACCTTATCGTTAAGTAGCACAGACACAGTAACATACACTAAGTACTAATAAGTTTAAAGATTTACTCAATCGCCATTATATCGGCTAGTGATTTTATTATAACCTTCTCGGGATAAGCAATTTAAAAAAACAAAATTGATTTTCTTAGTAATAAACAACAGCAGTGTAAGACAGGTTATTAATAAATACTTTGCAGCATTGAATAAAAATGTCCGATCATTCAATAAAGCCTATTTCGTTTTGTACGAGCCGCTATAATAGGGAATTTGTTCCCCTTTCTTGCGATAGGCACCCCTAGTACAAGTTTAATTTACACGCAAATGTAGTGTCTATTTCGTGTATCGAAACATCATATTATTATAATAAACTAAAAATAAAAATAATATAACATTGTGTTTTGAAGAGGCTGAAGTATTGTTTAATAGTTATTATAGAGATATGGCAGATAATAATCAGCTTGGTTTTATGGTGTAGTTAGATAGTACACCAGCTGTAAATATCTGGTTACCTATATATGAAACTTTTGTGTCTGCCAGTCATTGATGCTATACTCGGGCTCGGGGTATTCATTATTTATGTATGTTTTAAGTCAATTATAATATTGTTATTGTAATGCTCAAGTGTCGTTGGCTGAACCAATAAATAAATAAATAAAATTCCTATTTTTTTTATTTTTTTATTAAAATGTTACAATAAATCTTATTATTAGCTTATTCTAATTACTATACAAATCTTGCGCGCGTGGAATGGTGCCAAGAATACAGGCTGCATTTCCGCGTTGAACAGCTAGGCTAATACGTTGCGCAAAAAATGAGCCAGCCCTTCTGTCACCAGTTGAGGCTATTAACCGCGGGGAAAGCTCTCGAAGGAATTGTAAATATTAATATTAAATTCCTAATTGTAAATATCTTTTTACATATTCTATTATTTGTCTTTGGAAAACGGCACTTCGTTTTTATGCATACAATCTGGCACTAAGGGAAAGCAAGGACCGTGGTCCGTGATCGAATCGAGGCGTTCATTCGAATATTTCATTTGTACCGCAATTTCTTTGTCGCCACCTCGTGTAAGATGTTATGAGAGATTGTGCAGAAGTTGAAATACTTCACATAATGGGTTTTTGGAAATCTTTGTAATTTATCAGTCCTTTTTATTTTTTCCTTAGAGAAAAAAATATTCTGTTTTCGGGTAGGAAGTTACCAGAAAACAAAATAAATTATAAATTTATCATCATAATTAATTTTTGAATCAATTAATACAAGAGGAATAACGCTAAGTCCCTGAGCGTTACAATTTATTATTAGAACGCTATAGCCTAATAAGCCTACGAAGCCTCCGCTATCCGTCTGTTATTGGTCCGCTTGTCTCAATTTTAAGATCACCAGCTCTTTTCCAGTTTTAAAAAAATATTATAAAATAGTATTTTCACTTCAATCGTGAAGTGAATTCATCACAGGGAATATGCAGGATACCTAACACCATAGCAAAAGAAGCAGAGGTATTTGTGACGCTCAATGGCCTCAAATAGCTTATACAAGGTAGACATAATGATCACCACGATATAATATAACAGGTATGTTATACCCTGCCTATTGTGATGGTCTGATTTTAATCATATTTGATTTTATCGCTGGTGACTTTTAAAATACGATATTATAAAAGATACAACCACCTATCGTCTTGCTATGAAATCTGTCACGCTGTCTCGCTAAACTCATTTCCACGTGAGCGGCACGACAGTCAACACGCGACAGTGTGTCGACGCTAAACGTCATCAATCACGATAAAAGCCTATGTTTATATCGCGGAGTGTGTCTGCTGTCACGGCGCTCGGTTATCGGATCCCCGTTGTATTTAAAAGTGAAGCGAGGATATAGATAATATATAAGTACTGGCACTTGGAAAGGGATGGAGTACTTAAATCTTGTAATTTTTTTAATAAACACCTTTGTCAAATAGTATCACAGTAAGTGATAGAATTTACTCAACTGAAAACGCTATATACATCACAATCACAAAAACAGCAATACATCAGTTTAATCAACAAAAGTACAAAATTACCTTATTTCAATTAAGCCAAACTAATTATTCGATTTAAAAAATTATAATCATCAATAAGGATGAGTGTGATATTATGATAAAAATAATTAAAAATAAAATTAAAATAAATAAAAGCACATAAGCTCCCTACAATTTACGATTCTTATTAGAGAAGAGTTACAGAATTCAATGACTAGACTTACTGTAACATTTAACCGGTAAGAAGTCTTTATAGATTCTCTTGTTTCAGTAAAAGTTGTGAGAAGGGTTACTTGGACTTGCGCTATTGATTTTCTCTACATACTCGTAATTCCGCACTGCTCTCGGGTTGTCATACCGGGTTTAGCAAATAAGCAGCTGCAAATAAGCTAATATTCCTTTCTGAAACGACTTACAATGGCAGTAATAGGCTTCTTATCACATTTTACCGCCATTAGAAGTCTCTATAAAACTCTTGTTTCACCAAAAGTTGTGAGAAGGGCTACTTGGACTCGCGCTATTAATTTCCTCTACATATTACATAGTACATACTCGTAATACCACACTGCTCTCGAGTTGTCATACCGGGTTTATTAGCATATTAGCTACAAACACCATAAGATTCTTATTTGCAACGACTATTGGATTAAAACAATGGCAGTCTTATTATCACATTTTACCGCCAAGAAGTCGCTATAGAAGCTCTTGTTTCACCAAAAGTTGTGAGAAGGGCACCTCGGACTCGCGCTTTTAATTTCCTCTACATAATGCCGCGCTGCTCCCGGGATGTCACACCGGGTTTAGCATATTAGCTACAAACAACTTAAGATTCTTATTTGTAACGACGAACGGATTAAAAAAATGGCAGTAATAGGCTTGTTATTACATTTTACCGCCAAGAAGTCTCTATAGAAGCTCTTGTTTCACCAAAAGTTGTGAGAAGGGCGACTCGGACTCGCGCTATTGATTTCCTCTACATAATGCCGCGCTGCTCCCGGGATGTCACACCGGGTTTAGCATATTAGCTGCAAACAACTTACGATTCCTATTTGAAACGACTTATAGAGTTATAAAATAGAAAATCCGAATACTTTTGTTAAAATAAAGTTGCATTTCCTAAGTATGTGTTGAATGTTTATAGTTCTTAGACCTTGTTTTGACGTATGTACAGATTTAGATTATTTTGTTTGGTAGTTTGATTGTGACGTTCGTTGTTATGATAACAGTTGGGAGCTAAGGCGGTTATAATATAATTTTGACTAGGAAGCATGTGGTTTTGGGGGTTCGATTCTAGGGTCTGTTAGTAGGGTAATACCATAAATTAACTATGCTGAGAATCTGGAGCGGAGCGGACAGGAAAAGTAAAAACATATTACACTTAAAGCTCAAAGCAATAAAATAAAAATACAAAAAATAAAGGAGATTACTGAAGATTATTATTATTATTATCCAAGTAACAAAACAGCCGCACTCGTAGTAACAAGGGCCCGAAAGACGCAAAAATTCATTTTTACGTCCGTGGAAATTTGGAATTATGACGTAATGAGTTTGTGAGTGTGCATAAAATATGACGAACCCACTTTGCTCTTTCTTTGGCTGAAACGGCCCTCGTGTTCGGTGTCAAGACGTTATTTCCACGGAATAATAAATTATGTTTATCTCCCTCACTCGCCTTACAATTAGAGGTGGATGAAAGAGGCTTAAGAATATTATTACAGTTTTATTATTTACATTATAATATTTAATAAAAAAACAACTCAAAAGAGGATCATAAGAATGTAAATTTATAAATAAATTTATTAATTTTGCTGTACTTCCGTCTGTTAATATGTTACTTTCCACTGTTAATATGTTACTTTAAAAAGTTATGATTAATAATGGGTATAATTTGATCTTGCCTAATAAACAATTTTTTACTTTATTTTTCAAGGATAACGTTGTAATTGCCAACGCAACGGTCGGGCTTTTTAAAAGTTCGTAACATTGGTATTTCTACTCAATAAATTATTATTTTTAGAGAAATTGAGCATAAATTTTAGAAGGCAACAAAAAATATAAAACAATAAATGCCCCTCACTACGCGTACTCAAGATTATTTCGCAAGAGGACCGTTTTTAACAATTTGTGACGAATAACAGAAGTAATGAGACACTCTAGGGTCTCGTGTTTTACATTTTTTCGAGAAAACAAAGGCCTATAAAGATTAAAGATTAAGGGTTATGGTTGAAAAAAAATGGCGCATTTATGTGCAAGAAGGGTGCTTTAATAATATCTACTTAAAATTATAATTCATCATTACTGGGTCCGGTATAAGCACGCAATTTTTGACTTTGCGGATTTTTTACTTTTTTTTATTACTGTTTGTGGCAATCGCTCTTGAATGAAATTTTTAGCGGCAAAAGCAACTAATAATTTTGAAATAAATAGAAACCCTGTGGAAAAAACAGAGACTTCACTGTTGTTCTTTATAGTACATTTGGCATATTAATAACTAAGTGACGGGAAAAACTTATCGTGTAAAATGTAATAACATTTTCTACCCCATTCATCCAAAGCACGCCATTCATTGCTCGATTTTAATATTTTAAATAAGGAGCCTTCAAAAAAACAAGCAATGTCTTGAATTGCCCACTATTGTAGGGTAACCCTAAATGTCACCCTTATGACGCCCCCGTTCGTTTGAAGGTCGTTCAACCAAGGGATGTGTGGGGTACTGTGATAAGGAAGGGATGTTTTGACAGATTTTCTGATACTTTTCGCCCGACTACAAAAGGAAGGGTATTAATATATTCGATATTTTTATGTGAGCGTGTTATTTTCTTTATTTATTTTGGTCTAAAAAACAAAATACTTGGTCCACCATTGTTTGTCTCGACTGATCCCTATTAGGGATCAGTCGCCAAACCTTTTGTGTAAAAATTTTAGCTTTGTAATTTAAAGATCCTCTACAAAATTTGTGTGTTAATATGATATTAGGAGAACGTATAATCATACCGAAGTTTGTGAGAGGTGGTTTAACTTATTCAATATTGTATATACTCCCAGTCTGCTCAAATTAGCACCGACTCAGTGCCCCGGTAATATTTAATGATTCGAATTAGTGCGTTCAAGTGAACACGTTTTGTTGCTTAACCTTACTTACACCCACGCCAGTTACATTGATATACGAATTTTGAGATATTCGAGTATGAATTAAAATTTTTGAAATACAGAAAAAAATTAGCCCATGTAATAACCCATTTAATCTATGAGCCATCTACGAGTACATTTCAAATTGGTTCAGGATGAGCCGTGAAGAATTAACAAATATCGGACACATAAAAACTTTCGTCTTTATGATATAGTAGAATGATTTGGTTCACTATCCAGAAAGTGATTTTCTTTGGCGCACACTATCGAAGTTATTACTTGACTGCGATCTCACTAGATACTTAGTAAGTGGTGAAGCAACTGAAGATGATGTGTGACGGTTTCTACACAGCATCGCACCGAGCGGAGGTGCGCCTTTTGCCTGTAGCCAAACCACTGGTTTGGCTGTGGGCAATTTAAAAATTACAATATTATCTCAAAGTAAAAATTCCCTGGACCCGTGAGGTTTAAAAGACCTGACTGCATTCGAGTTGGATTCGCACACCGTTCTTTTTAAGCCGAGCGATGTCCACTGCTGGACATCGCTCGGCTTAAAAAGGTCTTAAGTAAGGTTTTCTTACTTGCATCGGTTTTGCGTTACTTGGATCCTGCGAATCTCTTAATGTCGAGTTAAAATTTGCAACAGCGAAAATACACTTCATCTTTTTGAATGGAAGCAGGCATTTTGCGTAGTATTAGAGTCTATGATTTTGCATTGTGAAGTCAACGCCTCCAGAAGATGACCCGGTGTCGGAAAGAAACGAGCGTCGAACGTTTTTTTTACGCTATACAAGTTAGTACTTGACTGCGATCTCACTTGATGGTAAGTGATGATGCAGTCGAAGATGTTAGCGTACTAACTTGGAAGGGGTAAGTTATGTCACTCCAACGGTTTCTACACAGCATCGTACCGGAACGCTAAATCGCTTGGCGGTACGTCTTTGTAGGATGGTAACTAGCCACGGCCAAAGCCTCCCACCAGACCAGACCTGAGCCAATTTAGAAATTATAAAATTCCAAAGTGGGTGGGACCCGTGGCGGGAATCGAACCCGCGAATTCCCACTCGAATCCGAGCGTGCGTCCCCTGCGCCACGGAGGTCGTCAAACCTCCGTGGCGCAGGTGGAACGTGTTGGAAGAATTGTGTGTGGTGTTTCATGTTGGTGGTATTCCTGCATATTGGACCATACAGATCCTTTTCAAGTAGCGGATAATAAAAAAAATTCTGTCCTGGCAATTCAACTTGTCAAGATTATCTTTATTAGTTATATCAATGTTCCCCGTTAGAGGCCTTAGTCCCCACGATATGTGGAGAATGTTCACAGTGCCTTCGGATAATTGGTCCGTAGCGTCGCCTTTGGTCTCTGCGTTTTAGACTTGCAAATAGGAGCCGTGTCTTACGGCGCAGTGACGTCTGAGGATGCAGAAACTAAACGCGCCTGGGGAACTCTTAGCTAAGTACCTTAGTTTATACTGAGCTATGTCTCTTGTCTCAGTAAGACTTTTTTTATCAAAATTTTATTAACATAATTTATTTATTTTATGCTTCTTGAAGTAAGTATTTTTAGGAGCTGCGTTACGGTGCAGTGGTGTTTGCTTGAGGATGCAGAAACAAAACGCGTCGGGGGAACTCCTAAGTGTAAATTAATTTTGTATGAAGACGTTTTTATTCTTCTTCTTTGCATTAATTACGTACTATACCTCTAAAGGTAAGTATATTAAGAAGAAGAAAAAAAAAATAAATGCTCACTATGTTATTTAGTTTATACCACGCTATATTATCACTTCCTTCACCATGTGACTTCATTATGTGTGAAGACTTTTACTATCGCATTATTAAAACAAAGTGTATTTTCAGACAGTATAGGAGGGCTAAACGAAACAAAAAGGATTTTTTGAAAAAATCTTCAAAAGTCTTCATAAACCTAAAATGAATGTTTCTCATACTGGTCAACTGAATGGGCATGCATGTATTCATGAATACAGATTTGGTACTGAACTCGTTAACGCGAGCTAACTGAAGACAGCAGCATCTGATGTACCTCCATGACATATCCGTCAATGGCGACCAACGAGTGATGGGTGAAATCATGCAACACAAATATAGAATGGAGTTTTGTTCTAGGTGTTATTCCAAAGTTTGTTTCTACTGAGTGTCCCACGACCCTCACGTTTTTTATTTTTAATATTATTTTATCATAATTTCAAATCGGTGTCAGGTTTCATCATCTAATATTATATGATACGATAAGTCCTTTTCCATATATCTGACCTTTATTATTATTATTCGTAACTAGTTAGTATAGAACCGCAGCCATCGCTTTGCGCGAATATTATACAAAAAAAAAACTGACTAATGTGGTGACCCCGACGTGATTGAAACAACCTTATGATACAGTGACAAACTGAAATACAGTATTTTGCAATAACTCCGGATGGGTACCACTGCATAGGAAGAATATCTGAGCTGTTTGAGGTTAAATACCTCAAGGCAAGGATGTCAAACTGCGCTGCAGACAGATCGCCGGAGGTCACTAATAACTGTTGAAGTAAAATGAAACAGGCGTCGTCCAACTTTTAGTCAGTGAATAGTTAAACTTCGAAAGGTAACTTCCCGTTCTGAGTTCCCAGATATCTTTATTGAAACCGTTTAACATTGGACTCGGTTGATTTAAAAACTTTTTGCCGTCTGCGAGTGAACCAGTATTTGTAGGCCGTAGTTGTAAGTTTGCTTGCCTTAGTTTCTAAAAATCGGTTCAGGATTTAAGGGACGAGTATTTTTTATGCAATACAAGTTAGAGTCTGACTGCGATCTCATCTGCCGGTAAGTGAAGATGCTGTCTATGATGTCGTACTAACTTGAAAGGGGATAAGAGACCCTAAACAGTTTATAACGGCCCTTTAGGGTCGCGCACAAATCCTGAGAAAATCAGCAATTGGTGGGGGCAGAAGGCTTGACACACAAATACTATGATGGTTTTTATATCTCTACAAACCCCTGTACGGTACCCTAAAAATTTCGTCTGAATATTATATTCAAAACATTCAACGGGAATGAACGGCGACACGTTCAGAACGCGTATTAAAGATCGCGCCGGCGAGTGTTGACGACTTGCCCCGATTTTTCGACAATTATGTTAATAACAACACATGTTTCCGTATGGCAAATAATGGGGCAATTACATTAAGTACTCAGCCACCGAGAAAGAAAACGAGATAACATTATAAATGCAAAAATTCGTAGGTATCTACCCATATAGATGTCACCACCGCTGGACACAGGCGTTTTCAATTACTCGTATAACTCAGCACTAGAAATAAATTAAAAAAAAACTGCCACTGATGCTATTACGCCACCAATACTCCTGAGAATATTTTAGGAAATAATGACAAGATCTTCTAGTAATACGCATGCGCTATTACACGTGTCTCTTGCAATGTAGGTACTCGTTATTTCCGAGACATCTATGTAAAATCTATTATGTAAAACAGAAACGCAGAATCTACAGCTGACCCGTTTTACCAGTTCTTCTTTGTACACAATGACTTTAAGAACGTCGTGATTTTAACCGACTTACAGCATGATATCGTGACACGTGACCTTCCCACCTAAATTACCCATTTGAGAACACAAATACCAAATAAGAGCACCTCAGTAGTCATCTATTTTGGCTTAGGTGTACGTTTCTCTTTCCCACTCTTGTTGGTCAGAGTACTCAATGGGGCAATTACGAGTGGCCCCGTGCAGGTCTAGTGTGTCAACCCTTCGTGACGGGGAACAATAAAAAAAGGCTAATTACAAATGTCCAGTTGCAATCGCGTCGCCTATCGCGCGGTCGAATTTATCCCGGGATATTTATCGCCGGGTTTCCTGGTGCCCGAGGACCGGTGACAGGGTTTTATCAGATCGATTTTTTTTCAAACCAAAGGGCGACGCGATGAACAAGATGTTCACCAGATGTTGAATGATACACTTGCCCATGTTAGATGCAGCACGTCCCACTATATCACGCACTGCAATGCGCTGATCATCCTGAGATATAAGATAAAGTTTTGCCGACCATGGAGGCAACCTTATTCCCTGCGCGAAATTTTTTTCACACAAAACTTGGGAATCAATAGATTCATAGATTAATAAAAGGTCGTCGCACGCGCTCCGGCTAGATAGAGCCCTTCCTACAACTTTTTTTGTAGCGTGAAAGTGTCAATTTTGAATTTGTGGTGTGCGTGAAAAATTGTGTAGCGACGTCTCAACTTAGGCTAAGTATTTATCGCTGCACTTTTAAAGTCGAGGTTGGCAACTTCGACCTCTATGCATAGATTGATCTGAGATTAAAGTAACCTCTATGTGTTATTTCGGGATATAATATTAAATCGAGATATAATCTCAAATTAAGTTCAGTACTTGCGGCGTCAATAAAAAAAAACACAAATACACGCATACATTATACATATACACATATACAAGATTCAAGATTCAAATCATTTATTTCATATAGGCCACTACTTGTTAGCATGTCTATTTATATGAATGTAATTAATTACAACACAAAAGAAAGTAACTTTTGACTTCACATACCCTTCGGACAAACAGTAAACCCGTGTACCTGACATACATAGCTTTGTCTTTATACTAACAAATACGTATCCCAAACGCAAGTCCGGGCGAAGTTGCCGTCCGTCTGTTACGGGGCAAAGTTTACTCGTGTCCCGGGAACTCTTAGCTAAGCACCTTAGT
This sequence comes from Coenonympha glycerion, assembly GCA_963855885.1. Taxonomy (NCBI): domain Eukaryota; kingdom Metazoa; phylum Arthropoda; class Insecta; order Lepidoptera; family Nymphalidae; genus Coenonympha; species Coenonympha glycerion. The sequence continues at coordinate 1,333,227 of OY979635.1, forward strand.
TAAATTATACCTCCCACCGGCACCAGCGTGACTGCCGGTTGTACTCGTACCTCGCAAACGTGAGGGTCAATATGCTAATGACGGCGAGAAGTTTGGAATCCGTATTATTTTGGATGTTTATTTACATTTGAACAGATATATATGAGTGGGTAAAAACAATCCTATAGCCGCTTATCTATCGAAGCCGTCACCAAGAAAAACTGACGGCGATAAGTACCTATAGTGATGGAATACAGTAAAAGACAGACAAACCGACAGCCAAGTCTTACTAAATGGTCCCCGTTTTACCCTTTGGGTACGGAATATATGAACCTATAGCTATATATTAATACAGCTTTTTATTTACTTGTGTGAGATGAAAAGTTACTCGGTGCGTGAAGAATACATATCTACTTGAGAAATATAATAACAGTTATTGTACACTTTGATATCAATGCGTGATTTTATTTTAATTTAAAGTAAAGTTGCACTTCTAAACAATTACAAGACTCTTTAAGTCATCAGATGAGTACACGACCCAAAAAGCAAACCAAAAACCGCCCGCCCTACCACAGACTGTTCTATTTGTTGGTTACATAGTATCCTTTTGGGTAAAGTCAGCCACGGGGAAACACAAAGGAAAGATTTGTACTACTGACGCGGACGTTGATATAATACGAGTACGTAGTACACTGGACGCTTGAACGGTAAAAGGGAGCGTTTTGTATTAACAATTTTGAATTTTAATCGTACAAGTCAAAGTTCACTTCAGGTTGGAAATTTTGTTCACTACTTTGCCAGTTTCACTTTCGCAGTGTTGATTATTTAATTAATGAATGAATTTTGGTGAGTTTTTATGAGTTTCGCAAATACATCGCTCCATCACAATAGATAAATATAGAATTTGATTTCTAATAACTCTTACTAGAATTACATAAATTGGAAGACCTTTCTTTCTAATTTCTAACTTGTGTGGCAATAAAAAACAGTACAGTTTTGTTCTTCGACAAAAAAACAGTTTTGAAACAGTGAAACTGAATTAGTTGATGTATATACTCGTTCGAAACTGCTTAAATAATATGTGTACCAAATATAAAATTTCAAGAGTATATAGCAATGTACATTTATACTCATAGCGAGCAGTTAGGGGCTTAAGTTTTTTGAATTATAAATAAAAAACCGGCCAAGTGCGAGTCCGACTCACGAACCGAGGGTTCCATACTATCAAAGAAGTAAAACATAAAAAGAATCACTTTTGTTCACGAATTTACGAGTATAATTTACATATAGGCACTTTTGTTGGCGAACCGCAAACGTAACTTAGTTTTTGGCGAATTATTGTTATTATCAAAAAAAGTATATTACTAAGAGAGTTGATTTTATTTTTCCTGTAAAATATACGTTTAATTCTATTGGTCATAAGATTTTTCGATTGGTAAACTTCGGAGATAAGGGGGGAGAAGGGTATTTTTTTTGACAGTTTTTCCAATAATCAAAAAATATCAGGCATAAAAATAAATAAAAATTGGTTTTAGAATATACAAGTAACGCCCTTTCATATGATACCCCACTCAATATTGCTATCTCATTTTGGAATGTTGACAAGCTGGTTTACCCCCCTTTTTAAATAAAAATAAAAATGATTTTCAATTTTTTATGATTGCAATGACGGCGCGCCGCAATTACCTACAACTATTCAAAATTTCAGGTCGATAGCTTTAATAGTTACTGAAATAATCGAGTGTGACAGACGGACGGACGGACGGAGAAAGTCTAACCATAAGGGTTCCATTTTTACCATTTTGGTATGGAACCCTAATAGGGTCTTTATAAGGCTTTATTTGTACAGGGTTATATACAAATTTAATGTTACAATTTTAACTAATACTTACTAAATAAAATTATTACCCTAAAATCTACAATATGTCCCTTCAGAAGTAAACGTTACCTACTTTTAATTTTCTCAAAAAAGTATATCAGCTTCCAGTCTATAAACGTAAAACTGAGGTAAAATTTATGAAAAAACTGAAATACATGCGAATAAAGTTGCGGGCCGTCGGTAGTTAAGCTGTAAAATAAACGCACATAATACTCGGATACAAAGGCGTCAGAAATAGGGACAAATTTTAATATCTCTCTCGTATAACCCTACCCTTCGAGGCCTTTATATTATAAGCACATTCTGCGGGCCCACTTCTCGCAATCATACAATTTCTATAGCAAGGCGCAATTTCAGATCCATATTTAGGACTTTCGAAACAATTTTTGCACATTTTTATTTATATGTAGTAGGCCTCCTCTTGTGGAGTCCATCGAGATAGGTACCACGGCAGTTATTCTACCATGAAACAGTAATATTTTAATGCATTATTGTTTTTCGGTTTGAGGGGCATTTTAAGCTGACGTGATTAGTGGAAAAATGAGACTTAAAAACTAATGTCTTTGAATGGTAGACGAAGTGCAGTATGCAGTTTGATATTGCATTTCAAAGTTCTAGGCTGTCGTAAAATTAGGTGAGCGTATTGCGAGACATCATTTTTCGTTAAAGATTTTATTTTCAGTAGATAATACAATGGATGATACGAGATTTTATTGGTATTGAAAAGAATAAATATTTTTTTACAGAATTCGTAATATCCATTAATTGAAAGAAGTGAACTTATTTTTTACTAGCGAACGCACGCGGCGTTTAACATGTATTTTTTATAATAAAAAGAAACCTATATATCAATCTATGACACAATCTATCTCCTTCCCAAAATTCAACTAAATCGGTCCAGTAGTTGCGGCGTGAAGGAGTATTGTGATTCGTACACCGTCGTTCAACACTGAAACAACGAAGCAGTTTGACGCAATAACACTAAGTAATAAGTTTCACTGTTCTAAAAAGGTCTCCGGCATAATAGAGCAACGAAAACTCTCGAAACAAAGAATCCCGAGTGAAAATTCCCGCCAAAATTCACCAACGTCAGCCGTCCCCGAAGCAATTTCTAATTCATTTTTTCTAAACAGCCATTAAGGGCGCGAATCATCCAAACTGAGGCTGGCAGGTTCGGAGGTCGCTAGGGGGAGGGTGGTAGCCCCTTCTATTTTCGGAGCTTGAATTATAGTCCGACCAAACATTGAAGACCTTTTTACCGAAATTCCCGTTCCGTTTTACGACTGCCTCCTAAGCATCGGCGGATAAATAATTCAGTGGAAGTTTTTTCTTCCAATGCTGATGCCGGTTCCTCGGGTTTAATTTAATGTTAAATGCTGCCCGTACGTAAATATTGTTCACGTACTTTATGTACTGTAATAAAACTTATATTATAAAGGCAAAAGTGTATGCTTATGTTTTGGGCTAGTATTTGTGCAGGAAAATACCATTATACGTCAATCTCGTAGTTTCAAAGTAAGCGAAAACTCGTGCTGTAGGTACCAGAGAACTGGTGATTAATTATACGTAAATAATTGAAATGTTTTATTTATGCTAGTTTACTGGAAAGCTCCTCACCAGAGCCCACGACCAGAGTAGAGGGCAGAATCACTATCTACAATCTGCGCCATTTGGTTGTCGAATGTACCTTATCCTGCTGGTATCTGCAGGATTGGTAAAAAACTGGATTTCAGGGTGGACGGAACAAAAAATTGAAAAGTTCCACATTTTTTTTGGAAAGAGATGGAAGCTAAGTTCTAAGTAGGTACGAGTATCTCTATCTCACAAAGGCCTAACTACTACAACTTATGAAAGCTCAATAAGCTAAAGCTCTATATAAGATTACCTGTGAGAGACAGGATAATCATCATTTCGCATATCACTCTCATACTTCTATAAGTCAATAAGTCGCATTAAAAGTTTGGTAATGATACGATATGATACGATATTAACTCTGTCAATATATAAATGAAGCACATATTCTTAGTTTCCAGTATAGAGATACAAGTATTAACGAATTTAGTTTACTTATACATAAGCATGCAGCCAATAAATATGTAATAAATAATATAAATATATACTAAATAATAGAAGCCAATAAAATAATATGCGTGATTTTTAAAAGCAAAGTGAATTTTTAGAAAAATTCTGGAAAACTGGCATGATTGACTATAATATACTACTTTTACATCAGAAAAAATTCATTCATCATCATAAAATCAGATTTTATCATTTAAAACTCACAAGAACTTGGTTTTGCGAAATTCTCTATATCATTACAAAATTCAACATTTATTCATCAATATGATATTAACTTTTAAAATGTTTTATAGTTATTTTTACGAAGGTTAGTACTGCAAATCTCTGTCAAAGCTGACTCAATCATCAAAAGTTCAATATTATATCTAACAGCTTTTACTAAACCCTTTTACTAAACCCGGAAAAAAGAAAAAAAAAACCAGGCTGTTCAGGCCAGAAATGCAGTAATTTTATTTATGACTAAATTTTACCTTTTCTTTAACTTTCATCTGATTGCACAGATTTTAATATAGATAGGTAGTGATAATATTTGTTGGAACATCTGCAACGACAACATACAAGTTATTTATGTGGGTGTTTCCCTACATACATAATTTGCACCAAATGTAGTGAATTCATGCCATCAAATGCGAAGCGCTTGTGTTTCAAAGACGCACACAGCAGATATGTGCCTCGTCTTCACCTCGAGCACGTTAAGAATACAATCCCTCGCAAGGCATCGCGCCGAACAAGAGATTCGTAATAATCAACCGCGTCACATCAACTGAGTTCACTTGCCTCTAAATATCTGCGAGGGTGAGAGAAAGGGAGGCCTGTATCAAGATTCGAGGCTCCCCCATAGCGTACGCTATGAAAGGTCCGGGAGGGAATTTTAGGTTAGTGGACATGTAGACATATAGACGGGAACACGGCAAATTTGTTGCCTAATTTAGTTCGTGTCTTGTTGTTGTTTATTTCGTGCGTCGAGTCATCGTTCGTCGTTGTGATGTGCTTAGTTTTTAAGGGCTGTAAAAATAGGCTTTAGGTTTAGTGACGTAAAACGATTGTGCAATAAAACTGTGTGACAGAATACTGATCTCGAATGTTTGTTTATAAATAAACGTGAAAAAAAAACTCGTGGTTTTGGATAAAGTGAGTGCAATAAAAAAAAGTATAGTGTGCGGTTTGAATACTGTTTTGTTTGTAAACAGTACGGCGTGCGTCCGCCAGTGTAAACAGCATACGTTAGCCGTGTTAAACTTTTCACGCAAAAACATAATACCTCTTTAATGTATTGAATGTAGGTTTAGGAACGTTAGAATAGGGAATAATACGCTCAAATATTACTCAGTACCTAAAACGTGCCAATATATTGTTTAAGTGTAAATAATAAAGTGTATAGAGGACAAAATTTAGAAGATTTAAGCGTAAAAGAGTACAAAAAGAGAGAAAAAGGAGCCGTGAATAAAAATATAAGTTGTTTATAGGGTAGCACGTGTGGAACATTGAGTGGGTGGAATTCACGAGGTCTCTGAGCCTCTACTATAAGGATCGATAACATTACGCATTACGTGAACGAGACAAACACACACATACGCAGGCAAGACACGCACACTCACGCACCGCACCCTCCGCCCTCCGAAAGTAAACAGCCCGCGAAAGCTTTAAAAGAAAAACCGAATTTATATTATAGATTTAGACTATCGATAAGAAACTCACAAAACTAAAAACCAACCGATAGTACAAAACACTGTGATTAACAAAACTATTGCAACTAACTGTGACTATTATTATTGAACGTAAAAAAATGTTGGTGGGAGCTAATATTTGCAATCCTGGAATTATGTTTCCGACTTTCGTGCAAAACGTCGAAATGAAGAGCGTTGCTCCAAGCAGGCAGGAGTCGAACGCCAGTACCATGCCGTCTACGCCAGTCCACTCTGCGTCTGATCCCAGGCGGTCTTCACCATTGACCCCGGCTGAAAGGACCGGAGCACCGCCCGGCGCTGGCAAGGATGCTGTGAAACTTTTCATCGGACAAATACCGAGGCATTTAGAGGAGAAAGACCTGCGTCCGATGTTCGAGGAGTTCGGGAAGATATACGAGTTAACGGTTCTAAAGGACAAACACACCGGGATGCATAAAGGTAAATTGGTATTGTTTTTTCAGTATATCAGAAAAGATTAAAATTATTTATTACGAAAAATCATAGCATGGCTTACCTGCCCGACCAAGCAAGAACGCCAAGTCCCGAAGCAAGCAATACCACCCACCCACGTAAGGAAAAACTTTCAAAACTTTTACACCATACAGGACCGTTTTGCCTCGACACCGGAGCATCTTCTGAAGATGTTAACTTCAGAAGATGGAGAACCCAAAGGAGCAAGTACCTAAAGGAAAATAATTTTTTAAGCCAAAATAACAATAATTTAAAAAATTATGCTCTTTTGTGTATCAACTCAGCTTTAAGATTCTATTTACTGTTCAAAAGCTTTTTTCTCTCTTGCAGCTTTTTTGTTTAAAAGATCAGCATAAAATGGAAAATTAAGTTGTGATATATTCAAATATTTGTTGCATCATAAAATTTCCAAAACAACCCTTTAATATACGCCATACGTATTTCTTTAGGCATTATAACTCATCGTCGTTATTTAAAGAACTTCAATATGAATTCTAAGCTATTTAACTATTTTATATAAAATAAATATACACTTGAAATATGCTTATGGAAATCTTTAAATAAAACATAACATGAAAAAATAAATCCTACAAACTAAGGTTTAGTACATGCATAATAATAATTGAAAATTAAACACTGCCGCTCTGTCACTCTGATATTATATTTTTTTACTGACTTTGATATGTTTTTCTAACTTCTTAATTATGACAGCTGTATTAATAAAAATATTTATTTTTGTAATTAACTACACAAAGTTATAATTAGGAATATTCTATTTTGTACGAATGGAAACTATCTAAATGTCAATGATAATCCAAATTACACAGTTAACAATGTAAATAAATATTTTGCTTCAGCGGGCGCAACGTTATCCAACACTTTATTTAATCAATACAACAATAGCGCTAAAAAACTCTTGAATTGAAACCGACATTGCCGAAATAGTAGGAATAATAAAATCACTAAAAACTGAATCTGCCCCAGGTATTGACAAAATTTCTAATAAAATTCTTAAATACAATTTACAAGTGCTTAGTGGCCCTATTCTACATATTTGTAACCTTGCTATCAGGACAGGCGCTTTTCCCAAAGTTCTCAAGCAGTCAGTTATAACACCCATTTACAAGCAAGGTCCCAAAAATGATGTCACAAATTACAGGCCAATATCAATTCTACCATCGATATCAAAAATTCTAGAAAAGATTATAAACAGAAGGTTAATGAATTTCCTAGAATCCAATAAACTTTTATCTAACAACCAATTCGGATTTCGTAAAGCTAAATCTACTGGTGATGCTGTGGCAGTTCTTACTGATGAGATAGTTAAAAGCTTAGACAATGGTGAGAAATGTCTCAGCATCTTCCTTGACTTAGCTAAGGCATTTGATACTGTTTCTACCTCTCGTCTGTTAAGTAAACTAGAAAATATCGGAATACGTGGCATACAGCACCAACTCTTTGAGGATTATCTCAGTGAAAGATACCAATATGTTAAAATCGGTGATCATCTAAGTGGCCCATTACAGGTCAAACATGGAGTTCCGCAAGGAAGTGTTCTTGGACCAACTCTCTTCCTAATTTACATTAATGACATTTGTAATACAAAACTAAGAAATGGTCATGTTTTTTCATTTGCTGATGATACAGCACTTGTTTTTAAGGGAGAGAGTTGGGATGAAACCTTCTACTATGCTCAACAAGGTCTAAACATAGTTTCTAATCTATTAGGTGAAAATCTTCTTAGTCTAAACACAAGTAAAACTAAATACTTAACATTTTCTATACTTAAAAATTCACAACCTTCAAACGAAACGTATAACTTAACTTCACATAAATATCAATGCCTTCTTTCTAATCAGACTAATCAATGTTCCTGTCCTACCCTTGAAAGATCATCAGAACTTAAATATCTCGGAGTCCTGTTGGATAATACTAACTTACTGACGTTAGAAAGGGCTCAACGCGCTGTGTTGAAGGTGATGTACAGCTCGCCGAAGCGCTTCCCTACATCAGATCTGTATGCCAAAGCCCAAGTGCTTACAGTTCGGCAGCTATACATCCTTCGTCTGATCCTTAAGCAACATAGCTCATTGGATGGACTTATCCATGATCGTCAAAATAAACGACGCAATTTTAGAATATTTAACACGCCATGTTTTCGAACACTATATGCCCAGAAATTTAATTGCTATTTAGGAAAAACTATATATAATAAATTAAATAAAAAGCTTTCCATGCACGACATGAACTCATTTAATTGCAAAAAAGCTGTTACAAACTACTCACAAAACTTAAGCTATATCGAAACAGAAAACCTAATAAAACAGTTAAATTGAGTAGTAAGCTCATTCGTTAACTCTCATCCTCTTTACATAACACACACTTACACACAACACACACAACACTCAAAATTAGATACACACTCGTGTATCTAATTTTTGCTTTTAGTGGCTAAATCTGGAATCCTTGATTTTATGTTGTAATTTTAAGTCCATTTCTGTAAAGGAGGGAAGGTCGCTGATGCCTATAGCACAGGGTCACCTAAAGTAGGCAGCAGAGACCATCCGTACATATTAAGTTGTCTGTAAGTTACTTTATGTAATCTGGTTGCCACAATAAACATTTTTATTATTATTATTTTATTATCTACGCGCGGTGGTAGTACGTAGATTTGGTTACGAGTTCGTAGCAACTTGCTACGGTGCACTTTCGTAGCATGATTATATGAATGCTTATTTTAAAGCTGGACTTTTTTATGGATTACGTTAGTTAGTTTTTTTGGATTATGTTAGTTAGTTAGATGATGTATTTGCTTACTGTAAACTGTATTGTATTAATTAATATAAATATATCGTCAAATGGAAATTAAGCTTCACTTGATATTTTATGAAATATTAATATGAAAATTATTTCAGACATTAATAGGCGCAGCGTATTAGGCATAACAACAGGGGTGGTCACGGAATGGTTAGATTATTCGATTGGTTCCGCAAACTCTATTAAAAAGTATACCTAATTTAGTAGCGTGACCAGTTTGAGTACATTGTTCATTATAAATACAAAATACTTAATTCAAATAGTTGGATTGTGTCTTTTGTGTCCTTACACATCACACTTTATTTAATTATGGTTAAATGCGATGAGTTCTGTGTGCACGTGTTTGAAAGATTTTTGTGTTTCTCAAACATTGTTCGGATCCGCTAAGTTTATAGGTTACTAGTTCCGAGTTGCTCGAAACACATACAAAAATTTAAGTGGTACTCAATTTAATAAAATCCAATGTATGGAATCTTACAATTAAATTAGTTTTCGGACGACGATATTTATAAGTTAAGTACTCGTACTAATAATTAGTTTTTGTAATTATTCCAAACAACTCTGGGTATATCAAGTCAATACAAAAACTAACAGAAAAAGATTTGATAATATTATATCTCAAAATGACAGATCTGATTGCTTTTAAAGTGGTACAAGTAAAGTTTAATCATACGTCTAAAAGTTCAAAGTGTATTCAAAATTAAATTAATAAAAGGATTTTAACTGACAGACAGACCATCGTCAAAGTGTTCTTTTAAGGGTTCCTTCTTCATTTTTAGGGGCGAACCCTAGCAATGGTAATAAAAAATTACCCAATACATGATGGTATACGTGGATCGCAATATTAAGAATATCCTTTTAATGTGTAAGATTTATAACTCTTTTGACCGGTACATTAATTTCAAAGTAATCTAGAACGAGACCTACGAGTACAAAAGCAATACTTCGGGCTACATTTTCCAAATAATTCAAACCTCATGCCCGCTCTGGAATTTGTAAATCACATGTGAATTCTTTTGATAAGGAGTATAATGTGGTATAATAGCACTTAATCGGTGGTATTTATTGTATTTGATGGTAATAACTAGAAATGTGCATTTTTTGTAATTTTACATGAAAATTGAACAATATTCGAAACTAAAATAAGTAACATTGTAAACTACTAAGCATTTATATACGTACGTTCTACGAAAGTATACTTAATTAGTTGTTTCCAAAGTAACTTATTAAGTATAACTTGCCTAATGTATACCTACTTAATATTTAAAGTTAAGTTTGCTTAAAGGGTTGAGATGAAAATAAGAGAAGGAAGAACAATAAACGGTCAAGTGCGAATCGGCTCGTAAACGAAGTAGGTTCCGTATATATTCAGCTATTATTAAAGTTTTTAAGGTAAGGTATACTTTCTTCTCATTTTCAATTTTGTTTTATGCTACAGTGAAAAGTTACAAGTGTTTATCTAAAGTCTATTAATAGACATATGGAAGGACGGACGGACATTGGACAGCGGAGGCATAGAATCGATTTTCGATGGTAATCTTTGGGTACGAAATTCTAACACTGAGTTATGTTTCATGAATATGAGTCTACTCCAAGGTAATATTCATATGTTATGATCATCTCACAACGTAATTTGATATAATTATACTTAATTGAACTAAAATAAGTTATCATCTTTTTTATTATAAACTAAATTAGCCATTTTAATCAGCCTATGGACGTCCACTGCTGGACAGAGCACACCATCACACACGGTCCTACGCCTTCCTCATCCACCCGCTACCAGCGACCTTTTTAGGTCGGTCCAGTAATAATTATCCATCATCTCAACCCCTTTTTACGTCCCACTGCTGGGCACGGGTCTCCTCTCAGCCTGAGAGGGGTTTGGCCATAGCCCACCACGCTGGCCAAGTGCGGGTTGGCGGGCTTCACACACCATCGAGAACATTTTTGTGAACTCTCAGGCATGCAGGTTTCCTCACGATGTTTTCCTTCACCGCTAAGCAAGTGATATTTAGTTTCCTAAACCGCACATAACTCGGAAAAGTCAGAGGTGCGTGCCCAGGATTCGAACCCGCGACCTCTTTATGAGAGGCAGAGGTCAGAACCACTGAGCTATCACTGCTATAATATATAATTATCCATACGACGTATAAAATACAAATGTAGAAAAAAAAACTAGCATACACTTCATCGTGAAGGTAAAATTTTAAAATACTAAAAAACAAAATGGCGCATAAATTTAGACAAAAAATTACATAATTCAAAAGCGACCTTTATTTCCACGCAACCGCGACGCCTCATGGTTGGGAGTGAAAAAATAATATTGTCGAGTTTATTTATGTTAGCACGCATATTACTCGGACTGTGCATTTGCATGCTTTTGATGTTGCTACAAAATATATTGCGTTTTGTTGTATTTCTAGGGTAAAATAATACTGTCAAGCGGACACTAGTACCCGAAATGTTTGTTTATTAGTAAAGGTAGAGCAAAAAATTACTAGCATAGACAATATCTTATCCCAATCAAAAATAAATATAGTATTCTGATGGAATAGTTATATTTTTGTAAATCATCAATAATTTGACATTGAAAGAACAGCAGAACAGATTTTTTTTTGCCATAATCCACTCCTTGAAAAGATTCTGTACGGTATAATATTATATGCACAACCCACATGAAACACCACACACAATTTTATAACACTTTCGTCGACGCACGTTCGTCCCGACACCGGGACATCCTCAGGAGATGTTGAATTCTCGATGCGAAATCGTAGAGACTTCGCATTGTGAAGTCTTACGTTACGTTTCATTTCTTAGTCTCATTTTGTCCAGTTGTCTTGTCGGCGTAACCGGCAAACAGGAACTTATATACATACTGCGTCACCATAGAATTACTAAAACTGGGGTAGTACCTCCCCTGACGCACTCCATCAAAAGAAACCTACCTGAGACATCAGTCCTACTTGCTAACCTAACTGTAGTTTAAAAGACTGATTGTGATATCTCACAAACTATAATATTTTTGGTATCAATTAAACACAAGAATTGTTAACTTTCCAACGCAAGAGAATTCCAAAAGTTTAAAGCTTATTTAAATATATATTACGCTAATTTTTTTTAAATATTTTGTTACCAAGCTATACAAAAATATTATATAGACTTTTTCACGTTGGTTAAAAATATAAGAGCACAAGCTTGCCCAGACAAAATAAAAACGTCTGCGTCTTGGTCAAAGGTAATCAAGCCTTTGATTAAAGCGGGCTTCAGAGCGACTCACTCTGTAATCAGTCTCGGAATTTATGTATAAGGCTATACATATAGTTATTGTTGAAGGGAGGTTTCATGTCGTTACATTGTATGTGCTACAGACGCAATTCGTTGTGATATTATCGTGGGGTCTAGGGTTCAAGCAGATTTGCAGGCTTCACAAAACTTTGAGGACTCTGAATTATGCCGATATTTTTATCTTTATTCAACATCTATGTAGAGTGAAAAATCTTATGATATTTTATTTTGACGACCTTCCTGGCGATCGATTCCCAGTACATATAGTTACCTATTGTTGAAGGGAGGTTTCATTTCGTTACATTGTATGTGCTACAGACGCAATTCGTTGTGATATTGTGGGGTCTAGGGTTCAAGCAGATTAGCAAGCTTCACAAAATTTTGAGGATTCTGAATAATGCCGATATTTTTATCTTTATTCGACATATCTATGTAGAGCGAAAATTCTTATGATATATTATTTTTACGACCTTCCTGGCGATCGATTCCCAGTACATATAGTTATTGTTGAAGAGAGGTTTCATTTCGTTACATTGTATGCGCTACAGACGCATTTCGTTGTGATATTGTGGGGTCTAGGGTTCAAGCAGATTAGCAAGCTTCACAAAATTTTGAGGACTCTGAATTATGCCGATATTTTTATCTTTATTCAACATCTATGTAGAGTGAAAATTCTTATGATATTTTATTTTGACGACCTTCCTGGCGTTCGATTCCCAGTACATATAGTTATTGTTGAAGAGAGGTTTCATTTCGTTACATTGTATGCGCTACAGACGCAATTCGTTGTGATATTGTGGGGTCTAGGGTTCAAGCAGATTTGCAGGCTTCACAAAACTTTGAGGACTCTGAATTATGCCGATATTTTTATCTTTATTCAACATAGTTAGGAATTTCCTAATTTTCATGTAATTCCTAAGGTAAGTTTGGAGGATCAAGTCACGGCTAGTTAGCATTCTAGCAGCATAGGCATAAGCTAGGCTCGCTAAGTGATATAGCGTTCCGGTCCGATGCTGTGCGTATAGCGCATGCCTAAATCAAAAAGACTAATCCATTTTAGTAAGATACCATCTTCGGGTTCATCATCACTTACCATCAGGTGAGATTGCAGTGAAGCACTCACCCGTATAAGTGCAAAAAAATGGAACGTTTTCGACACTAAGTTTATGTCAGTGAATCTCAGACGTATGCAGTAGACTTGCCTCGGAACATCCAAATAGAATTATTTTTCCGGACAGAAATTTTAGCAAAAGGTTACATCTATGCTTAGTATACAGAAAAGTAAATTTCATTGTCTCCAGACTTATCTCAGCGGTCACGTGAGATGGCCCACTTTGCCAATTTTTGCGTAGCTCCTTTATTTTATTTGGCGCACGCAATAAAGATACCGAATGCTCTATCCGACTAGGTACGAGTATATAGAACAGGTCTCGTGAAGGCCGCCTTTCTTTTACGTAATATATATATAAACTAGCTGACCCGGCAAACGTTGTTTTGCCATTACTTAGGGATATAAAAATAGATAAATTGAGATTTAAACTATCCTATCTCTCAAGTTGGATCGAACTGCACATGGTGTGCGAATTTTATAATAATCGGTTAAGTGGTTTAGGAGTCCATTGAGGACAAACATTGTGACACGAGATTTATATATATTAAGAAAATAAATATCCCAGCAAAAACATTTTCATGTAAAATGTTGCCAAGACGAGAATATGTGGCTCACACTATCAAAAAGTTATCAGATCTCATGTAGAGCAAGACTTCTAACTCTACACGCCCTAACTCTATAAATCCTAACTTTATAAACTCTACACTTTAGTCAAAATATATTATGTCTTGGCTGTTTCGGTACCGTCACATGGGCGTAAAGTGAAGAATTTATTCACTGTTCAGTACTTTTCTAATAGAGTTTTGCAAGTGGCATAATGGACCATGCAAAATTCAAGAAATTTCACATTAAAATTAAATGGTATCACCATTGTTATGGGAAAAAACTTCCATTTATTATAAATATCCTCTAAAGCAAAGGAACACACTTTTGCAAAGTGTGATGAAGTATTTGAAACCAATGCAGTTAGTAAAACCTTAGTGCAGTTTCTGAGGAGACTCAATACCTATCTAATAAATAATCGTTACTACAGAAACTAGGTATTGTATATCAGAAAAGTACAAAGTCAGTGAATAATATTTTTACTTTACACCCATGTGACAGTAACGAAACAGCCAAGACATAATATATTTTGACTAAAGTGTAGAGTTTATAAAGTTAGGATTTATAGAGTTAGGGCGTGTAGAGTTAGAAGTCTTGCTCTACATGAGATCTGATAACTTTTTGATAGTGTGAGCCACATATTCTCGTCTTGGCAACATTTTACATGAAAATGTTTTTGCTGGGATTTCACTTCTTTTTGTAAGTTGTTTACGACTATATTTTTTATTTGGTTAATTTCCTTTTCTTTGGTGTATTTCTTGAATATCATTGCAAGGGTTATACAATTGTAGGTCATCCCAGTTATCTACAACATGTCGCACAATAGCAGTCCTGACTTGCAACGCCACCTCAAAGTCAATTTTTTCAAATATTAAATATGTCAAGGAATGGAAGAGGCAGGAACCATCTCGCGGCATATGAACCACGCGATGATGGCGGGGTCCCAGTTCTACTTCTAGTGAAACTATTTCACAAGCCATTTTCAAACTAAGGAAATATAATACCTATTACCTACCTAATATTATTTACCTAACTATACCTAATTTTACTTATTCAGAAAACCTACCTAATAACGTAGATACTATATTACTTACTAAATTTATTTAAAAAACCAACCATAAAACTTAATTTTATTTACCTATTTAAAAAACTACCTTATAACAATCTTATTAAATCAAAATAAAAACGTGTCTTGCGGCCTTCACTAAAACTACCCTATACCTACTATTTACTAAACTAAGAAATAACATTCAATAAAATCATAATACAACTAGACAAGACAATACAAGACTTAGACAAGACATTAGACAAGCACAAGACAAAACTATCAATCGATTTACATGTGACGTAAACCACATCCGCGTAAAGGACTTTAAGTTCATCGTATATAGTACATTCTGTAAAATGAGAACTTACAGCGCAAGTTAACTCCGTACAGCGCCATCTGTCGAACGGTAGAGGAATGCGCACGGGCTCAAGCAAACAAAATTAAAGCATAAATTAATTAAAGCATAAATTATTAGCATAAATTAATGAAGTCTAAAAGGAAAACTATCACGGTTAAGTAAGGAGTTAACGAGTATTGGCCTTAACTTATAAAATATACTTGAAAATAGTAAGAATTTCGTTATAATTCCATGGAAAATATTTATCAAATACAAGATGCATACCTACAGTGTCTATTATTTATACTTTATAATGTATGACTGCGCGTGGCCCTTTTTTTAGAGTTCTACTCGTATATTAAAATGTTAAAAATGCAAACTTTATGTTGAGACTTCCTCCGTCCGTCCGCCCGTCCGTCTATCACAAACAATAGAATATTTCAGCAACTACCTACCTACTTACGCTATCTACATGGAAATAGATGTCGGCGTTAATGGCCCAAGGTCATTGCAAAATCACCCGGAGCAATATTTCAAGAACAAAATTCCCAGCTCTGAACTTGCAAGTCTTTCTATACGGGCATGGGCATTGGGCATAATTAATATCATTTTTGAAAATACATACTCGCTTGCGCTAAGTCACTGGACGATTTTTTTTAATAATCCACACGTGCGTTTCCACAGGGTCGTCACTAGACGATACTTTTAAGTTTTGTTCGAGTGCAGTCTGCCATTTAAATGAGAGAACTTAGTACCTGCCTACTTGGTTCTTGTAGTTCTACGTAGGTAGGTATGTAACGAAATTTTTGAACGTGATTTTAACCCACTTTTAAGCATCGGATTAAATTAAATGCGTGCGTTTGGGCACTAAGCAGGTATTTGAGCGCTATATAACGCTATTCAAAATCAGATTTGACGCTTGGCACGTTCGACAGCTCACGCTGGGCACTGCGCACTCGGCTCAATGTGGGTTTTTGTCACTGAGCACTGGATCATGGTCACTCGACGTGCAGTGAAACTCGGCTCGTTAAACATGAAATGCTTGGAAATTGGGCTTGAAACGTGTAATATTACTGGGCACGTGGCACTGGGCACTTGGACGCTTAGCCGCTTGGGCACTGGAATCAGTGGAAAAATTTACGTGTTTTCCATATGTTTACTAGCATTACTAGCAGATATCTAACATGAAATTAAGTTTTTATTATACCCATATACTTATGGGAAACCCCATACGAACTTCCAACCCCCTAATTTTATGGATGTGGGGTGATTAAATAAAAATCCTGAAACACGTATTTAATTGTTTATTACAAAGAGTCCCTATATCAATTTTGAGACCTCTAGCATCAATATTTGCGGTAATTTCATACAAACTTCCATCCCCTATTTTAAGGGGTTGGGGGGTTAAATTTCCAACTTTTGGAATTTTTTTGTTGGTTGTGTGCTAATACTAGCTTATATACCAAATTTCAGAAATTAAGTTTTTATTATACCTATATACTTATGGGTAACCCCATACAAACTTCCAACCCCCTAATTTTATGGATGTGGGGTGATTAACTAAAAATCCTGAAACACGTATTTAATTGTTTATTACAAAGAGTCCCAATATCAATTTTGAGACCTCTAGCATCAATATTTGCGGTAATTCCATACAAACTTCCATCCCCTATTTTAAGGGGTTGGGGGGTTAAATATCCAACTTTTGGAATTTTTTTGTTGGTTGTGTGCTAATACTAGCTTATATACCAAATTTCAGAAATTAAGTTTTTATAATACCTATATACTTATGGGTAACCCCAAACGAACTTCCAACCCCCTAATTTTATGGATGTGGGGTGATTAACTAAAAATCCTGAAACACGTATTTAATTGTTTATTACAAAGAGTCCCTGTATCAATTTTGAGACCTATAGCATCAATATTTGCGGTAATTCCATACAAACTTCCATCCCCTATTTTAAGGGGTTGGGGGGTTAAATTTCCAACTTTTGGAATTTTTTTGTTGGTTGTGTGCTAATACTAGCTTATATACCAAATTTCAGAAATTAAGTTTTTATTATACCTATATACTTATGGGTAACCCCAAACGAACTTCCAACCCCCTAATTTTATGGATGTCGGGTGATTAACTAAAAATCCTGAAACACGTATTTAATTGTTTATTACAAAGAGTCCCTATATCAATTTTGAGACCTCTAGCATCAATATTTGCGGTAATTCCATACAAACTTCCATCCCCTATTTTAAGGGGTTGGGGGGTTAAATTTCCAACTTTTGGAATTTTTTTGTTGGTTGTGTGCTAATACTAGCTTATATACCAAATTTCAGCTTTCTAGGTCTTCAGGAAGTACCTAGGAATTTTGATGATCATCAGTGAGTCAGTCAGTCAGTCAGTGACGAAATTTGGGTTTTTTAGACGTCAATAAAATCTAAAGTATAAGACTTATAAAATTGAAACTTTATAGGTTTAATAAGTTCACTGGCGACATCATTTTCTGAGAATTTTGATTATCTGAAGTAATTCAGGCCTAAGTTATAAGGGTTTAAAAATACGGCGAAACACTTCGAGAAAAGATAGGTAGTGCCCTCGCGCTTCGCTTGGCTCGTCTTGGCGGGGACACTACCGTGTCCCCAGATATTAGATGATTTGGAAAATAAAGCTTATCTCTCTCACGTAAAAGATATAATTACAGCTTTTAGTTAACTTGCAATGTTTGTATGTATGTTCGGCTCAAAAGAGATGTTTCGGGCTAGGTCTTGTACGTTATCTTAAAAAATTAAGAAAAATCTGTTGTCCTCGGGAGAAATAAAATTATTTAGTTACAACGAATACTTTCGGTGTACAAAAATATCTTTTTTTCATTATTGAATTTGTAGGTATCCGAAACCGACAGTAGTTTGAATGGCAATGTATTGATTAGCTATATGACATCATTATACAATGCAATATACAAAAACAATATGGCGGATGGGTGAACTTTTGTACACTCATACGATATAGGTATCAATGAGAGGGTGTGCCGTGAAGAATACAAATGAGTTAAAAATGTTTTTGAAAATGGTTTTACCGGTTAATTTATTGTTCTATAACAAAAATTATTTTATCAAATAACCCACAATTATGAAGGCTTATGCCAAGTCCAGTTCTTCTCAGTACAAAACTGTTTACCGAACTTAACAGTAGAGTCTAAAAATTACATATTAAGTTACTAGCAGAAACCCGCGGCTTCGCACGCGTAAATTTTAGTTTTAACTTAAAAAAAAATTAGTTTAAACTTAAAAAATTTTAGTTCTCTACGGGAACCATACATTTTCCGGAATAAAAAGTACCCTTTGTGTTAATTTTTTTAATTTGTAGAAATAAACGTTATTATTATTAATTTACATGAAATCTATCTTCATTTCAACTTTAAACCAAAAATTTTCAGTAATTGCGGTGTGAACAAAAAATTTTCTCCCGCATGAATAACTCTTTTTCCCTATTATCACGAAAACAATGGATTTTCCCGAGAAAAAAGTAGTTGATTCTAGGATATAATCTATCTCCATTCCAAATTTCAGCCCAATCGATTCAGTAGTTGCGGCGTGAATAATTTTTTGCGCGTGAATTTCGGTTTTTAACTAATCCCACGGGAACCTTGAATTTTTTCGGGATAAAATGTAGCTTATGTGTTAATCCAGGATATAATTTATCTCCATTTCAAATTTGAGCTAAATCAGTTCAGTAGTTGCGGCGTGAACGAATATTTTTCCCGCGTGGATTCCTGTTTTTCACTATGATCATACTCGTAGAAGTCATGAAATTTTCCGAGATGAAAAGTAGCCTACGTATTAATTCAGAATAAAATCTTTTTTCCGAATTTCAGTCATATCAGTAATCACAGCGTGAAGTAGTATTTTTACCGCGTGAATATCAGTGTTTCAGTTTTCCCGCGGACACCATAGATTTTTCCGGGATGAAAAGTAGCTTTTGTATTAATCCAGGATATTATAATCTATCTCGATTCCAAATTACAGCCAAATCAGTTCAGTAATTACGGCATGAAGGAATATTTTTCACGCGTGGATTTCTGTTTTTCACTATTATCATAGAAACCACGGAATTTTCCTGGATGAAAAGTAGGCTTTGTAATAATCCGGGATAAAATCTATTTCATTTAAGATTTTCAGTCATTTCAATTCTGTAATTACAGTGTTAAGTAGTATTTCTCGCGTGTGAACATCAATGTTTCAGGTTTCCCGCGGAAACCATGGATTTTTCCGGGAAGAAAAGTAGCCTTTATATTAATCCAGGATACAATCTATCTTTATTCCGAATTTCAGCCATATCAGTTCAGTAATTACGGCGTGAAGTAGTATTTTTCGCGTATGAATATCTGTTTTTCTTTTTCCTACAAAAACCATGGATTTTCCCGGGATAAAAAGTAGCCTATTTATTAATCCAAGATATAATCTATCTCCGTTCCAAATTGCAGCCAAATCGGTTGTGCACTTGCGGCATTAAGACTTTTTCCGCGTTAATTTTGGTTTTTTACTAATCCCACGGGAACCATGAATTTTTCCGCGATGAAAAGTAGCCTTCGTATTAATCCAATATATAATCTATCTTTATTCATAATTTCAGCCATATCAGTTCAGTTATTACGGCGGGAAGTAGTATTTTTCCCGCGTGAATATCTGTTTTTCCTTTCTCCTGCAAAATCCGTGGATTTTTCCGAGATAAAAAGTACCCTATTTATTAACCCAGGATATAACCTATCTCCATTGCAAATTTCATCCAAATCGGTTGTGTATTTGCGGCGTGAGATTTTTTTTCCGCGAGAATTTCGGTTTTTAATGTATCCCACGGGAACAATGAATTTTTTCGGGATGAAAAGTAGCCTATGTGGTAATGCAAGATATAATATACCTCCATTTCAAATTTTAGCCAAATCGAAACAGTAGTTGCGGCGTGAAGACGTATTTTAACTTGATAAAATCCAAACTTCGGACCCCCGTTTCACCCCCTTAGAGGGTGAATTTTGAAAAATCCTTTCTTAGTGCACCCCTAGGCCTCACAAGGAACATGTGTGCCAAATTTGGAGTCTCTAGACCCAGCGGTTTGGGCTGTGCGTTGATATGTCAGTCAGTCAGTCAGTCAGTCAGTTTCTTCTTTTATATATTTAGATGTTAAAAAATAATTTCGAATTTGATATTTTATCTGAATTTTAGTTACGGCACTTTACAATGAACTTCCGAATTTGTGAATCTTCATAATTTACGTTCACGAATGAATGGGCCGTTTCAAAGAGTAACATGCCCGTTTTAGCTTTGGGCTGAAAAAGGCCTGAAAAAAACAAAGTCAGTTTTCTGCTCGATTGAACGAAAATAATGCCCGTGTGGCCTTATTACATGATGTAGATCGTGTGAGAGCGCTTAGCATGGAAATTATGAAAAAGAGAAAAGAAATATCATTTTGTGGTATCAGGTGGGAGTGAAAGCTGGTTTTAGTTCACAAATTAATATTTTAAGTTCAAAGTTCCATAGTATTTATTGATTTATTTTAATGAACAAATTTTACCTGTGGAAACAAGCTAATGAAAAAAGGGCTTCAAGATTGCCGCCAATCATTTTAATTTTTTTGTAGGTAATACTTACTACATATTAATTAAGTTAGTTCCAAAATTTAGAAAGGTACGTGAACACTGATCAAAACAACAGACATTCAATAAGGGTTCCATACTGTCCAGACTAATTCTCAATACTATTGAAGTAACAGTTCATGAGATACAGCCTAGTGAAAGATGGACAGACACACAGACAAACGGACGGACGGCGGTGTATACGTAATAGGTTCCCGTTTTACCCTTTGTATGTAATGTTATGTAACAGTATGCTTGCAAACCGATTTCTATGTTAAAACTGAATTGAGAAATCACTCTTTTACCAATGTTTTTCCACTAATTCCCACTTTTCTACACTTATATAACCGTGCAGTAAAAGCGAATAGGTTGCATTATTCAATTGTCGATTTGGTCTTGTTGGGAGTTCGAAGGATATAAATGATTATTACACTTTGGTCGCAGAACACCTGAGCGTCTAAAAGCTTTTTTACAACTAAACCGATTACGATGGAAATTTCCACTCTTTCAGCTCCTACTTTTTAGAGCATTAACGCCTAACGGCGCCTCTTTAGAGTGTCTTTATCGAGGTAATTTAGTTCATTAGACTGACGCGATCTGTAAATACAAAGACCTAGGTTTTTGGATAATTTATTTTGGCTTTTAAGTTTTCTTGTGTTTACAATGTTTTTCTTCATCGATTGTAAGCAAGGGATATTTAGATGCCTCTAACGCGAATAGAAAGGAAAAAATCAGTGACGATTACGGCGTGCCTAGAGCTCGACCTTCGAGGATAAAGCCAAAGACTTTCCATATAAGCTCCAGTAGTACTACTCTGATTTTACTCGTAAAATTATTTATTTGTTTATTTCTAGGACAGCAATAACATACAATACTTACTGCCGACCATTATATTTTTTTATTTATTTTTATGTTATTAAAAAAAATCATATAGGTACAGGATTCAAACACTATAACCTACATTAGAGAGCACTCGCGGCTTTATTAATTTACAAAATTCCTTGTATTAGTTGATGCTTACATCGTTTTATTTATTAAAAATATCTCTAAGAGTAGTGAGATGTGACTTATGACTTTTCACACGAGTATAATAATCAGCAATTAGTCTGAATATCAGCAATTAAGGCGGCACCTACTACGTAGATACTCGATAGACTCTCGGTTCAATTAAGGCATTCTAGTGATCTGGTGCTAATGAGGAAGGCCCTCGACTTAACTGTGTGCCGCTTAATTGTCAACCACACTTGTGTTCGACCGCAATCAGAAGTGGAATCGATGGGAATAGGCATCGCGTTTACATTATTAGGTAGGTACGTTACCAAAATAATATCTGATTTGGTACAGTATTACAATTACATTAAATAACACGTTGAAATGTAAGACAGTAAATTTAAATCAACCAGATTTTATTAGAAATTTGGAAGCTGATATCTATTTAACAATGGATCCACGTTGAACGTATTTTCTGACTGACGGCAAATAATAACAATCAAAAAATCTTTCAAATTCATACGTCATGAGGTCATGACTGACGTATAAATAAGAAGTCAGTCATGTGTTCCGTTGTTAATGCGATGTGAAACAATAAATGAACACTAGTATGTTATGTACACTGTTATGTCGTAAAATATTAAATAATGATTGAAATAAAAATTCTCTGTACTAAAAACGTATATTTGTTGTTTTATGAAGTGTTCTTGTTTGTTTTTTTTTTACTTGAATTATCAAAGTCTTGCTTATGAGTCTTTGCAACCATTTTTCTTGTAAACGTTTCGAGTCATGACTTTGAAATTGCGTGACTGACGTTCTCCATCACTTGTATGCATTAAAATATGAAAGTGTATATTATTATGTTTGTCAGTTTATAATAACCAGATTAATTTATCTTCAATTTAAAATTAGCATTGACAAAATGTATGCTGTATAGGTAGACGACATGAAAAAAAATGGAATCCACACGAATAAAGCCAACCATTGCTGACAACGGTTTGTTATAGGCACCTATACGAGTATATGTTGTCAACCACAAGCGCAGTAGAGCACAATAGAGGGCGCTCGTGTTAGTTAAGAGCCACTTCATTAGCACCTCGAACACTTCATTGTGACTGTCAACAACGACAAGTACCCACTATCAATTGCTCTCGACATTCTAAATTGCAAGATACTCGTTCTCATATTACAATCTTTTCGACGATCCCTTCACATGACGGGAATTGAAAATACCGTGAAGTCAAATTCATAAACTATAAACATTATGAAGACCATGATTCATTAATCATTTGCTGAAAAATACAAAATGACACGTCATGTCATTCACTTTTCATGCTTGTACAATACACCTACTTATTAATCAGGGGTGTTGTTTTTTAAGTAACTTAAGTTCATTAGTATTACAAAATCCTATTCTAACTTTATTTTCTTTAAGTTACATAGACATATTAATTAAAAGGTTAAAGGGCTCTACGTCTTCACAACCTACGTAGTTGTTGCACAGACCGTCCGCGTTTAGATCAGATTAAACTTAGTTTTAATGGAATTCAGATAAAGTGCCGTTGCCGGCTCGGAAACGCAAACAAGCTAATATTTCACGTGTTTTATCTAACTGAACTTTTGGGAGAGTCGCAAGTTGCTAGTTGCTGGTTATGGCGACTGCTACGAAATTAATGTAGGTGGCCACTCAACAACAATGTCGTGTGTGTTTAAGTAAACTAATAAAGCAACTTTAAACTGAGTATTATGGGCAAGTTTTGTGTTATGGGCGAGATGGGCACGTGTGCGGCGCAGTCGCGCTTGTGTGGGTGTGCACGCATGCGTGCGGCGCTTGTGACGTCACGATCCGTCGCCGCGTCGCGTCAGTCGTGCCTCGGCCGCGCTCGAGCCCGCACGCCCCTACGCCGAGTCGCGTAAACAATAATACAAACACGCCACAATGTGCCCGAGCCACTTATGATACACCGGCCGCGTGGTTACGACATTTTGGTGTATTTAGTTCGCATTTTGATGTATTAATTTTAATCGTGGATAGTGTTAGTGTCACACCGATTAAAAATAAAAAATTAATAAACGTGTCTTTTTAGTGCCATTTTTTCTATAACATACCTAGTATTAGATACGATATCTTGCCAGTACAAAGTTTAATATTCCATTGCCTTCTCGCCTCTAAATAGTTGATAGGGAAGCTTCGTGTACAGTCGTAGGCGCGCTAGTTACGATTCTTAGGACATAAGTAATACTCATAATATTCTAAACGGTTTTATATTAAAAATATCACCGATGTCTCTGATTTGTGGAGGTGAGTGCACCCGTAAACTTTCACCTTGCCGTGAGAAATGCGCCCGACTCCGTATGCCGAAAGAATTACCCGCAATTCAGTAAACCAACATGTTGTTTCTAAACTCAGACCAAATGTCGTTGACCCTTGAAATTAAAATTTTTGGTAGAGTCCTAGAGTTTATTAAGCTATTGCACAGCTTCTATCGCGGGCCTTGAGCGTGGAGACCGAATCCAGAAATTCCGTAACGAAAATAACCTAACACCCACGGAGTGTGTGAAGTTGTTAAAAAATGCTATGCAATAGCTTTACCGCGGCAGTCTACGAGTGCCACACGTCTTTTTTAATCGTTAAGAACATCTCTACATAATCATGTAGCGTTAAATGGAAATGCTAAATCATATTTCACGTTGACACCTTCATTTGTACTGGGGACTACTAATTCCACCGAATTATAATATTAATATACTCGTCACATAAATATTAAATGCAAATCTAAATTGAGCTTCAATAACTTCAAAATCTAAGCAACCTTTAAAACAGGTAGTTTGCTAGTTATGGATTAGACTGAAACCTGTAAGGTTATAGGTTTTTCACCTGTTTAGATGCTGTCGAATATCTACTACTCAAATATTTACGGTTAATTAAAAAGGGAAAATAGAATGGATTCCAAAATTAAACAAGCAAATGACAAAGTTTGGGTAGAGACTCGATATATTATATAGAGCAAAGGTAATCAAAAAATCTGAAACGTTAGCAATAACAACATTTTAATCATGAAGCACTTCATAAAACTAGCGTTATTTTAAACACGTGCAACGATCAGTTATAATTATAGAAACAAGAAAAACATTGCTTGAAATAACCTTAGAAATGTCAAAGGAATGCATCAGAGTTGAGTGTTAGTAACATGAGAACTGAGAAGGCGTATAATGACGCAACATAACATACTTTGATTGAAATTTTGTTTTTGCGATTGAAATATTCTAAACAAATCTAAAAAAATCTTGAATATACAACTGATTGAAAAGCTTACAGTCTGCTCATGATAATGTACTGTAATGAGCTTCATGTAATTTAAAATGGATATTAATTAAGAAAGGTAGACCCAATATTTGCATTTGGAATACCATAGAAGAGGTGATGGATTACGTGAACGAAGACATTGGTGTTAAAAGAGTAGATAGAGGGTAACTCATGAATTGATTAGGGTTAAATGCAACAAGGGATTTAAATTCTAAGTTACATTCGAGTAATTAATATAGTATCATAATTATATAGCACACCTTCACAGAGAACGGCTTAATATTATCATAAAAATTTTACTAGGATTATTATATTATGAACTGTATTATAGGTACTCAAAATATTACTGAAAATATGAACGGAGAAGTAAGATTGATAACATAGTGATTAGCATGTATTATTATTTTTTCAAACCATACGTAGACGAAAATTTGTATCTTTTGCGAAGCTTTATATCAAGATAATTGATATAGAAATATTTACACAAGAAAAGTAGAGAAAATAATTACAGCTTCTAAAAAACAATATGGAAAATAATAGAAGAAAATTTGCGTATATATAATTTACTTGAAATAAAAAAAACACGTTTAATGCAATACTAGAACAAAATAAAAGAGATCTTATTATCTCAAAAAAAGCAACAAATTAGAAAAACTTTAACTTATTTTATAATAAAATTGTACCCTAAAAATTTAATCAGCGTATATTTAATGAAGTAACTTTTTCAATGGTAATTAATTTAAATTTTAAATGGGTGCATATAAAAGTTTCTATAAATTGGTTCGTTCTGTTGAACTTGTGTTTCAAAAAGATCGTTTTCAATTACTAACGGTGCCAAATAAAGCTTTTTATATTCTGTATGGCGTCTTGGAAGTTCACTGGCATCTGCAACTTTAGTGTTTAGGTACAAGTAGAAAAATTTCGTTCGGTGACTGGCAGCTTTGGACAAGAAAGCTAATTTAATTTAAAGGGCAAAGTGTTCTTTGTAACAAAATAGCTTATTGCCTGTATTGTACTTGCTGTACAACTTTTCTTTTATATTTTGATGCGGATTTACAAATTATTTTTAAAATGAACATAATGGAATTAAAATAACGTGTTGCTATCGCTGAGCTTTTTTAATCTGGTATTTTTTATTTAAAATCACTGATGAGTTATTCGATTTTATGATATTTTGAATTTTCATTAATATATTCATATTTAATTCATAGAAATTGCTATTTAAATATTTTTATAGAATACTCTCAATCGAGAGAGTTTGCAGAAACGAGAAGAATTACCTACTTAAATTTAATAACAAAAAAATATTTACAATGTACAAACAGTAAACGAGATAAAAGAAATTTATAAAGAAATATTAACATGTAGGATGGAGATGGTAGTAGATAAGTTTCATAAAGTGAGAAAACGTGAAAAATATATAGGTGACGTGATTGAACCTTTTCTCATTGGTTATAAACGCATTTGATGACGAGAATTGTGAATACATAAAACCGCAATTTTAACTGTTACGAGCACTTTCTTATAATCTAGAGCTAAGTAATAAAAATACCTAATAGCCGAATATAAAAGCAAATAACCGTGTCTAGATGAGAATTTCGCCGTATATTTTAAGTGATTGTACATGTCATATTTCGATCCTTTAGCTATAGAGTAGTGTGATTGAATATTTATAGAAGATAGATATTGTTCTGCTGCTGATTACATCATCTAAATTTTAATTGTAATAGATTAATTCGCAGACAAATCGACTCTACGTAAGGTCACTTGTCAATTTTAATGTTGAAGTATATTTATGATATTTTTTTTAAATTTTAATGCAAGAGTGATGTAAAGTATACTGATGAACGAAGTTAACCTAGCATGAAGCGCACAGAATATGTCGTTAAAATTTTAGGACGTAGCGGGAAGTACATCGTTACGTTAATGTCATTGAATTAATTTAGCGTAGCCTACTACATGATACGGAGCGTTGGTAACTTTGTGATGTTTTGATTTAAACTGCGTCATCGCCGTCTCATTCGGTGGACGCCCGCTTTTGGACAAAAGTCCCATAACAATACATGTACACACTTGTTATTATTATGTACATACTTACTACATTACTAATGTTAATAATAACTTGCTCCATACTAAATCGCATGAAACCCGAGAAAGAAAACTGCTGCCAAGTTGGGAAACTCACAAATAAATCGTTTTACGTTTAACGTTTAGACGTTTTGTGACCTACATATCAAACTTCTTTATTATTGCCACATTAGTGTCTAAGACCCCCTCTCAGATATTAATATTTTATTCAATATTTTTGTTCCGTGATAACTGCCTTTGGCCCTTCTTTTTACATTTAATTGGTCAATTTGAAATAGCTGTGTTCAAAAAGTTCTGAGAAATAAATGTACCGACACAAAAACAAAGAATTATAAAGCTACCTCTTAGAAAAAAATTACGCATATTTTGCTTTTATTCAGTAACTAACGGACGGAACTCTTTTGAAATACATTAATGGCAAGTATATTCTTTAAAACATATATGTATTATTTACTATAAAACCTATACTAGCCATAATGATGGTGTTTGTAGTAACATATTTGTACTCCGAGAGTCTTCAAGATCTAAGAATGAAAATAATTCGTTTCCTGGAAAATATTGAAATGTCATTCCTCTGCGTCACACCATATTATATTTAAACTGCGACCGTACAGTTAGTCGCCAAGGTGACCTTGTTACTATTAATGATTCCTTTGAAGAAATCAACAATGCCGTCTTAACTATAATATAATTAATGAAACTTTAGTGGTTTGCATGTTGGCCTACCTCTTAGAAGGACGTGAATGACTATTGACTACCCACGTAAAAAATGTTACATAAAATATACGTTATATACGTAAAAACGTGCGTGTCAGCAAATTGATGTTAAATAAGTGGCACAAAGTGAGAAAATAGTGACAAACTTGCATGAACATTATCGATGAGCTTTATCGTTTTTCTACAAAAACGTTCAAAACAATTTTAGAACAAAACATTACACTCTTTTTTGGGCAGTCATGTGATTAAAGTGTCTATCAACACTAACCTGAGCACTAATTAATGTTTTTTTCTAATCCACGCCTATGATATGAAACTAGAGATTTTATGAAATCGGGAGATTCTATGAAAGTTCGTCATTTCTTGAAAATCCTAATCCTAATAATATTATAAAGGCGAAAGTTTGTGTGTGTGTATGTTTGTTACTCCTTCACGGCTCAACTACTGAACCGATTAAGCTGAAATTTGGAACATAGGTAGCTTATAACCCGGATTAAAACATAGGCTACTTTTTATCCAGGAAAAATCCGTAGTTCCCGTGGGATACTCAAAATACCAAATTTTCTAGAGCAATCTATAGTTACATCTATAGATAGATTGTTCAAGCGAACTTGCTTGAAAGCATGTTTAAAGGTTGGAATAGGGAACGATAACGGGAAAATTACGTTTCCCTTAGGATTCATGAAAAAGCGAATTTGACGCGGGCGGGGCCGCGGGCAAAAACTGAATCTATTATCACTATAAATGTGAAAATGGCCACTATGTAGGTTCTGAACATAGCACTGTACGCATTTCAAATCAAATCAAATCATTTATTTCATATTGGCCACTACTTGTTAGCACTTATGAAGGTCAAGTAGGTACATATACTTATTAATAGTGACAACTATTTAACGACTTAAAAACTAAGTTTACGAGGGTTCCAACGCGCCCTGAACTGAGAAGAAGCCCACAAGTTTAACAAGTGTGTTTTAGTTTAATAATGGGATATGGGATAATAATGCTATAATGCTATAAATAATGCATAATGCTATAAATGTGAAAATGGGTACCTGTATTATAGGTTCCGACATTACAACTGTTTCGCTATTAGCATTTTGTGTTTTAGTAATTGAGCAATGAGATACAGGTTAATAATATTATAGCTATGAAAACGGGTACCTATATAGTATTGGTTTTGAACTAACATCTGTTTCGTTACTGACAATGTATTTTTTAGTTGAGCTATGTGATATTATGGTATAGTAATTAGTAATGCTATAAATGTGGAAATGGGTACCTACCCATAAAGGTTCTGAAAGTACAATTGTTTCGCTATTTATAATGTGTGTTTTAGTTAAGCAATGGGATACAGGTTAATAATGCTGAAAAGATGTTCCTGTATAGTTTCTGATATTAGAACTGTTTCGCTATTAAAAATATGTGTTTTAGTTGAGTAATAGAATATGTGATAGTAATTTTATGCTATAAATGCGAAAATGGATACCTGTAAAGTAAATGTTCTGAAATTATTTGACTCTTAAGCGGATACGTTGATTTTATTTTCATCCTTCTCACTCTTATGAATACGTTGATGGGTTAGGTTAGGTTAGGTTAGTATGCAGCGTTGCGGAAGAATATAACAGAAAAACGTTGTTTTACCTAATTACTTAAAAACTAAGCCAGTTATTTAAATGTCGTTCTGAGCGTTTTTGGGAATTATTTTTACCGATACATTAAAACAAAAATTACAATTATGTCCATCGTAGTTTTCGATGGAAATTAGAAAAATGGAGATTTGGGAGCAATTAGCAAAGTTAGGTTAACACATATGCTGTTTTTTTTCCAGAAAATCCAGGACTCCCACGGGATTTCTAAAACCCCGAAATTCACGCGGGCGAAGCCGCGGGCAAAAGCTAGTTAATCTATAAAACCTTATTGGTGATTGGGGTTTTACGTTGAAATTTTCAAAAATACTTATATCAGTAACTGCAGCCAAAAATAAGTATGCAAATGCTGTTAAAATTTGCAATTTTATTAGTAGTAGGTACGAATATGTAGTAGGAAACTACAAGATTACCGGGACTGGTATAGTACCAAGATTATTTTATTTATTTGAGCCTGGTGTATTAGTTAAAAAAATTATAAACATGATAATTTTTTTATAAAGCAAATGCTAAGTTTTTTGCTCCATCTTCCTAGTGCGAAACAGCTATTCAACATGGCGATAGAGTCTGTTATTACATAAGTTGCTTAAACATTTTCATTTGATTGGATATATTATATCAAAAGCACGTCACAATATGTCATGTGGCAGAAGTTTCAGCATTCATATGTGAGACATACAAAAAAAACATAAAACTCCGACACTTTAAAGCAATTCCATAACAAAAAGAATAAAGGTACCAAAAGCTTTGAAAAAGAATACTCTCACAAAGCGCATTTTTCAGAACATTCACAATTGAGTTAAGAAAGACATGAAATTGCTCCGAAAGTAGAATGTAACTCTTTTGTGAGTTGGCAGCCTCACCAGATGTACTTCCTGCTATTAGTGCAGTTATCTGCAAGTATAAATGTCGTCGGCCGAGCCAAGAATTTCGGATGACACGGGTGGGCTAATGTTGGGTTATAAGCTTTTGTCACATTTTTATTTTATTACAATACCAAGGGAAGTAAAAATAAAAGGCAAACTGTTGGTGTTAATTATTGATATTTTTTTTTTATTGTAACTTGGGTTTATTAGTACAAAAAAGTTATTTTTTCTACGTCAATACAAAACTTCGTAGACCGTAGCGGCCTGCACAGCACCTACTACGCGGGTCGTAGCGTCAGCGTAGCATCGCTCGTAGACGCTTAGCTGATGTAAGAAACAATCGAGCGTTGGTAGGCATTCGAATTTGATTTTGAGTGACTGATTTTTTATAATAATTTCAATAAGATACAAAAATAAATCAAGTTAATTTTTATTTGTCATTAAATATAGGTTTCTAGACCATCGGATTTTATCATTTTAATCAACTCAACGGTCACACATCCAACAAATATTTTCAAGGGCAACGACAAGCAATCTAATGTTAGATTTGGGAACATTAAAGAAAAAAGATATTAATTATTGAATTATGAAAACAAAATTACGGATCTCGAAATAAAAAGTAAACAACAATTATTGTGAAATTTGTTCAATATGTTCGAAATTAACATTACATTTTTAATTGTTTATACATCATTAATTAAGAGGTAAACTGAATTCGGTTTTTACCTGTTACTTGTCACTAAGTCTCTTCTTAAGTTGTCTTTCATCACTAAGTGATATAGAAAAGTCAAGGATCAACATAGCTACACGTGTAAACGTGCAGTTACCGTAGGTACGAAAGTTTTAAGCTGGGAAATTCAAAAGTAGGTCGTAATAATTAATAACACTTTGCTCTTTTTTACAGCAAGTGAATGGAACCATGTTAAAACGGCGCCCGCGTTTCTCACGGCAAGGATTTCAGAATCTGAAGAATGCACGGAACTGTAGTTCATTTACAGTATGAGAACTACTTACAAGATACTTGTACATGTATAAAAAGGCCTTTTTTGTGCATAAATTTTGAAGTCAGAGTCAAAAATTTTACTTGATAACTCAGACATAATAATTAATATAATCAATGTATCTTATATTTAACCCAAAAAAGTACATGTTTTAGTGATTTAGTTTAAGTTGGTATACAATAAAGATTATACAAATTACAATATCAATTTCTATAAAATAACGTTTATAATATTTATAACTTTTATAATACTCTTGTCTTTTAATATCTTGTAAATAGTTCTTATAATGTTTATAGAACTATAAAAGATTTCTTAGGCACGTTAGTCTATTGGATAATATAATATTGCACATCATTTTCCACTACTATGTTCATATATATTTTTACTATATGCAATAACATTATTATGATTTAACATAACTTCCGTCTCTGTATCAGTGTACAGAATTACTCCCAAAACCAGTGAGTTTCCCCTGAGATGTTTTCCTTCGTCTCAAATTATCTGTAATGGAAATAATTACTGTAATGTCAGAACTTACACGTTACTAGAGTAATGTTTGTCATGTAATATGAATCATTTGATGGTTATAACTAAACTTAATACCATAGGGCGTTGTTACAATTGATCTAATGTGTAATAAAGTTTAATTGTGCTTCTATGTATATAGTTGAATCGAAAAAATTTCCAACACACAAACGTGAAAATAATAAATGTGCATTCTTGGGATATGAATCCATTGTAATTAACTACTTCTTTTTGGATAAATATTAATCCGTTTGTGTTTTAAAACTGCCCTTAAGCTAGGAAATAAGATAACGTGCTAAAGAAAATTTCGCATTCTTTAGATTAGCTCTATAATGTTTTAAAAGTACTTAATGTTTTCTAAATTAGTAATGTTTATATTTCAGAGCCGGGCGGCCCCCTAATGTCAGAGCCGCTCTTGAGTTTATATAAGTCACCCTTATCAGGTATTGTATCCATGAATTGTGTATTGTCTTAAGATAAGTTTTAAGATATGAAAATTATAATCGTTATGATTTATATAAACTTCTTTATTTGTGCATTTGCTCATAAGAAATGTTGGTCAAAATACAAAAGACATAAAAATAGTATGTAGGGGTAAAGTATTGTAAAATGTGGTTCACACCTTGCCTACGAGCAATATAAGGGTAAATATAACGAATATAAAAAAATATATACTAATGCCAATTCGAATTAAATGTAGTTAATTTTGCTCAAAAATATAGTCAGTTTTGGTCTTTGGTGGTTAAAAACTAAAATAATTGATATGTTATTAAATAATGTATTATTATTTATGAGAATATAATGTTAAGTTTGCTGACCCTGGCATATGTCGGGATGAAGGCTAAGAAGAAGAAGAAAATATAATAGTTCATACTGACTTAATGAGACAAATAGCAATTTTTGGTTTACAGATCTCTAGTTAAAATTGCAGTTTTTAAAATTAGTTATTTTTATAATGTGCTCCATGGATAAGTTTAGTAGGTATTGTAGCAATTTACAGATTTTGTGAAACCGAATCATAATGGTAAATAATTAAAAAATAAAAACAATTAAAAATAACCATTACATGAACGAATGCCAGATATTTTTTTGTCCATGAAAAAAACATTACACTCAAACTGCCAACTTCCTTCGCGCGACGTTTCACATTTTAAAAATGCATCGCTTCACTTTTAATTTATAATTTTAAAACCGTTCTTTATAAATCGACATAAAATTGGCGAGCGAGAATGAAAAGCGCCGAGAGCACCATTGAAAACACTCCGCGAGTTGTCATCACAATAATTACTTCAACTGCGTAGAAAAAGAGAGATTCACGGAAAGAGATAGGCGCCATACATTAATATGAGCTAAAACATCAAAAGGGAGATTTAAAAATAATAATCTTGGCGGGTTTATCCATATAATTAAAAGTCGAATGAATGGCGCGACATATTCTCCTAGAGACACTTATACCGGACGATTTGTAATATTACAGATGCACGTTTAATTAATAATCACATCACAGTGTCAAGATATTTCCATGCAATAATTTATTTACTTTATTTGTCTTTTGTCTTTACCCTGTCATCTTAAAGCCGGCTACTAAGCACTGATCATTTCTCACAATGAGAATGACTAGGCCAATTGCGAGTAAGGCTACACTCCAAACATTTGTTTGCACTATCTCTGGCTTAGCTCAATCATTATTTTTCACCAAAAATTGACAAAATATGCCAAGTCTTACGAAAAGAAACATTTAAAAATAAATAAGACGAAATATTGTATTTTGCCGAGGCTCATCTTTGTACGTTATTTGCAGCGAAAGATATATAGAGAACGATGTAATTTACAGGTTTACATCGCACCTATCGTAATTTTTATACAATAAAAAAGTCATCAAAACATCGATACGATCTTAAATACATTAAAAACTTAACTATACAAGTATAAGTTTTAATAAATATTATTTTTACGTGGTCGTTAAGTTTCAAAACGCATATTGCACTCGATAAAGAATTTTATTTAAATCGTCTTTGTTATAACAAAATAACGATACAAACGCAGTAACTAACGTAGGATTTGCGTTGATAGCTAAACAAAGTCCGTTTGCCGTCTCGTTAATCGTGAGCTTTACTTATCGAACACATATCGTATCGCTCCATGTAAAGTAATCTACGGCGCCGGTATGTAATATATGCATGTAATATACACGTATAATATGTTCGTAACTCATTTCCTTAACGACACGAGAGGCGAGAAATTCGGGAGGAAATTTTATGTAACGTTTTACGGCGCAGGTCGAATGGTTTTTGGTTCGGCGCGTTTATGGGATGTGATACGTTGATTATTTGAAGCTTCTATAAAAAGGAGGTTATCAATTCATTCCCGTTTCTATAGAATACTAGCTGGCCGGACAAACGAAGTTTTTTATTTAGGGATATGAACAATAGTTAACGATCTATTTTAACACCTACCAAATTTTTTTTTTTCCTTATTATAAAGTACCATTGCCAAATGGATACTGTACAATATTATACTACAATCTAGCTTATGAGCTAATTAGTAATATTATTCTAACTTAAATTTAATAGTATTGATTATTTTCTTAAATCTAAGTTGCAGTCCAATAACTGTCCTTAGTTTTTTCTATTTTACTTAGAGTCCACTATTTCTATTGTGACCTAGAAAGTATGTAACTATACACAACACTATTTTGCACTACACTGCATTTTTGAGGTTCACGTTGCTCTTGTGACCTACTTAAGTTGCACACGCACTGTAAAACTGACACACACTGCAAGGCACTATCACACTAATTCGAACGGTTTCGTTCGTTTAAGTCTTCTTTTGATGGCCGTGTAATCGAGAAGCTTAACAGCCTCCCGATTTACATGGTGACGAAGTCGAAGATGGTGAGCCTCTGCGTATTTTTGAATTATTTTATTTACGAGCTCCATATTCAGGTCCCTGTGGAGGTCGTCGTTTCTAACATACCAGTTGCAGGGTGCAACCTACCAAATGCGGACATAAAATTTAATGAAAATCGGTCAAGCCTTTAAATATCTGTAAGCTGTAATATATTACAGATTACTTGAGCTCTACAAACTAATCGAGTATAATTTTATGTTACAAATATTTTTTCTTTTGAACGATGCCCAATAGTTTGTTTGTATTCGTTAAGTAGTTCGTTTTCAGAAAGTAAAAGTCGATATGCAATAATTATTTCATATTGTATTAAAAGAGTCTTTTAATTGACAAAACCGGTTTAAGTTTCATGAAAGTCGGTTTCGTAACATTCAAGGTGTAGACTCTTAAGTATAATTGGTTTTATTTTAGTACTTTTGTTTATTACTAATGGTCGTTATGAGCTTTTATTTCGAATGAGACATGCTATGCTAGTGTACTTTACTTGAATTATGGGTCCATTGGGTGTGTGACTAATTTTAATTGATGAACATGCGTGTTATCGTAACGTTACATGCAACATTTTTTTTAGTTACACTTATTTCAAGTAGTCTAATCTTGATAGTGTAAGTTATTAGTGGTAAATACTTTTGGGTAAACACTAAATACATGAAATTACAAACGTTATTAAAGTAAGGACTTATCGTTACCTATCTTGTATCAAACAATGATGTCAAAATGTGTAGTTACACATTTATAACTTGACTAGCAAACCCGGCGAACTCCGTTTCGCCACCAGATGGCTTCGTTTTATGGAACATTTTTTATTTATTTTTTTATTTTTCCTGAATTTTCTTTGCTATAAACCTCACGGAGCCCGAGACCTTTCCAACGAATGCAAAACCGTGGAAATCGGTTCGTGCGTTCTGGAGTTATAGCGTCAGGAAGGAAAACCCGACTTATTTTTATATAGTAGATCAAGAAGATCAACATGAATCTACAGATTTAAATTAATTATAAACTTATTGTTATTATGGAAAATTACCATAAATTTTCTAAAACACCATTGTGATAAAATTTTATTGTTATATTTTGTTTGATAGCGTACTAAGTTTTTTATTCATTTTTATGTAAGTAAATCTGATTTTTATGTAAGTAAATCATTCATCTTAAAAAGAGAATGGATTGCAATCTAAGGAACTGTCACTATAGTCTGTGATGATAAAGAGCGATGAGGGATTCCGAGCTTACGCCTACTCAACGTTAGATAAGTAGTCTGCTAACTGGAGAAAAACTTGGGTCTCTTTCAAAATTGATAAACCCAGCAATCCTACTCTTCGTACTAAACTGTTTCCAACGCGTATCGTGCAGGTGAACAAAAACCTAGCGACGGCGTTACTTTTTAGTGTTGGATTCCTCTCCTGCTTGATAGTACTAAACGCTATTCTGGCATCGTGAGGAAAATACCGTAACAGCGTGGGATGAAGGTATTTGATATACAGATCCTGTGTAATAAATTGTCACTCTTTTTCAACTCCTGAGCTTTGTGAAAGTGGTTTGAGCCCAGATCTTAGTTTTAAAATTCTAGCTTTTAACATAAGAAGTCTGGACAAAAACTTTGATAGCTTTCTTGCTAGCCTCACACGTTTTAAAACTAAAATTGATGTTATAGTTTTAAGTGAGTGCTGGCTAAATGAGTACTCAATCATACCACAGATTACTGGCTATACCTCTTACAATACCAGCTCGACGAGAAATCAAAATAGCGGAATTGTTATATACATAGATAATTCATATAGTGCGTCTGTGCAGGAACCGCGCACGGCTAACTATGACTGCTTGCAGGTCAAAATAGGAAATATTATTACAATTCTTGGGATATATCGTTCCCCTTGTGTAAGACAATCTGATGAATTTCTAGAATCTTTGGATGACCTTTTACATAAGGTAAAAGACCAATCAAACTTAGTTTTGTGTGGTGACATTAACATAAATATTTTATTGCCTAACTCTGGTTTAAATACAGATTATTTATGCTTGAACGCTGAACATGGTCTCTTACCCGCTATCACACTTCCGACGAGGGGTAGCGCTTGTTTAGATCACATTATGGTTAAAACTAGTGGGCGAGTTACCGGCATAGTTTGTGAATCTGACATCACTGATCACGACATCGTTCTCTGTGGGCTTTCTCTAAAAACTACCCAATCTAAAAATCGCTTACCACGTAGAAGATATAAAAGAAATATAAATGCAATCAAAAGCGAACTTCTAAATGCGGACTGGTCGGATATTTCAAACTGCAGTGACGTTAATGTAGCAGTTACACTATTTCTAAAATTGCTGATGGGCGTGATAAATAAACACACTACCTTAGTTAATTTAAGCCGATCTAAATATAATTTAAAGCCGTGGATAACACCTGGACTTATTCGATGTATGAGGCATCGTGATAAACTGCATAAACAGCACAAAGTAGATCCAAATAACACTATACTTAAACTTACATACACTCGATACCGCAACTTCTGTAACACACTTTTACGTAACCTAAAAGCCAATTATGAAGAACACGAGCTGGAACAAAACAGCAGGTCTACTAAAAAACTCTGGAAGTCCCTTAAAAATATCTGTCACATCACAAAAACCAGATCTGAGCCGGTAGAGTTATTAAACATAGAAAACTCCGAAAATTGCTCACACTCACTGACTAGGTGCGGTGAATATTATGCTACATTAGGTCATAAACTAGCAGAGGATATTTTAAAAAATGGTAATGAAAATGAAAACTCCTTAGCTGCTAATCTACACTTTACTAGGACACCAAGAGATTCGTTCTACATGCAGCCAACAGATGAAGCCGAAATTGAAGCATTAATCTTGCAACTTGATAACAAAAAAGCTGCGGGAATAGATAATATTAGTAATGAATTAGTTAAACAAATTAGAACTGAAATCTTGAAACCTCTAACTTACATATTTAACTTAAGCATCTCTACTGGGACTTTTCCCGAAGTTTGGAAAACCGCTCTCATATGTCCAATACACAAATCAGGAGCGAGAGACAAACCTGAAAACTATCGTCCTATTTCACTACTTGGCGTTCTTCCAAAACTTCTGGAAAAGGTTGTTAATAAGAGATTAGTTGATTACCTTGAATCAAAGGAAATAATCTCTAAACATCAATTTGGATTCAGAAGAAATAAACCAGCCGAAGACGCAACGCTACTACTTACTTCCTCTATAGCTAATCTTCTGGATAATAATAAGCATTGCATAGGAGTGTTTCTAGACCTTGCCAGAGCGTTTGATACCGTATCTATTAAGATCCTTATAAAAAAACTAGAACAATCTGGAATCAGGGGCATACCTCTTCAATGGTTTACGTCATATCTTAAGGATAGGAAACAATGCTTAAAAATTAACAATTACTCTAGTCAGCCACAAACTACGAATTTTGGAGTTCCTCAAGGAAGCATTCTAGGTCCCGCACTTTTCATACTATATATTAATGACATCCATCAACTGTTACTGGAAAATGCCACCATAATCTGTTACGCAGACGACACTTCGCTAGTATTCCATGGTTCAACTTGGGAAGAAACTTTCAATATTACGCAAATAGGCATCTCGAAAGTTAAGGAATGGCTGCAAAACAATCTCTTGACCCTGAATATATTAAAAACTAAATACCTATGTTTTCATAAAACAGCGTCCTCTGCCCCAATCACCTTTCCTGGCATAAAAATTCACTCTTGTAAAAACTTAAGCCAAGTGTGCAGCTGTGAAGAGATTGAAAAAGTAAGTGTAATTAAATACCTAGGAATTAATATTGACAGTAATCTCTCTTTTAAATCTCACATCCAGGCTCTAGCAAGCAGGACACGTAAAATTATTGGCATAATGAAAAAATTACGAAACATAGCGAACCAAAAAACTTTAGTATTAGTTTATAAGTCACTATGTCAATCTTTACTTACCTACTGCGTAATTTCGTGGGGAGGAGCGGCAAAAACATTTATGATTGAACTTGAGAGAGCTCAGAGATCAGTGCTAAAGGTCATGATGAAGAAACCATATAGATACCCCACAGCAACTCTCTATCAGGAAGTCAAAGTTTTAAATGTTCGCCAACTTTTTATTTTAAAAGCTACCTTACTAAAACACAAAGAAATGTTAAATGCCTCTAACTATAGAGAAGTTGCCAAAAGAAGAGTGTATAAAGCTAATTTACCCAGAATAAAGACTTCTTTCGCCAAGCGTTTCTTCCCATTTATTGATGCGCATGTTTACAATAATACGCTAAGACAAGTGGATATTAAAAATCTAACTTTAAAGAAAGCAAAAGAACAGTTAACATCTTGGCTCAAAACGCTTAGTTACGATGACACTGAGAACCTGCTAAAATTTGTCCAATAAAACATTACACATTTATTTGAGTACTTATTTATTACTATATTATTACAGTACATATTATATTATATTAATTTCTACACATCACACATTTATATATTTATTGATAATACGTAAATGAATTAATCTAATTCACCATTTTTCACTGGCCGAGCAATCAACTATGTGTAATCGCTTAAACTGGACCCCACGATACAGGTTTCCTAGTGTGGGGTCCACAGAATATATCATTAAAGAGGCAAATATCGATATTTCTATACTAAGATCGCTGTAAGAAACACATTTGTTAATCAAATATTATAGGTAAAATTGTGCTTTATCTTCAGTGTGTTGTTATCCTTATCTTTATTTCTGTATCGATGTTTTGTGTAACTTTTTGAATAAATAAATTTATTATTATTATTATTATTATTATAGGCTGTAATATCTCAGCGTGTATATTAATAGCTGAAGTTAACCTTTAGACCAGTCTTTCCCAAAGTGGGCGATAACGCCCCCTTGTGGGCGCTGCAGGTCTCAAGGGGGGCGGTAAGAGACCCAGAAAGAAAATGGGGGCGTTGTGTCGAGGCGGGGGGGTGATTTGTAATTTTATTTAGCTAGTAGGCCTCTTAAACAACCTCTTAACTGTAAGAGCTCTCGACTCTCAACAACAACTTGTGAACATCAACTAATATGAATTAAAAGATTGCTCAAACTCGATTCTATATTTCTCTCCGCGTAGTTCATATATCTGTCATATTTTATTGAATATAGAAAAAATGAATCATCATGTCAATCGGTCGCTCCGTTTCGTAATGAAAGTAGACACAAATAAAAAGGCAACAGACACACTTTCGCATTTTAATAGTTATTAGTACTCGTAGATATCTATCATGTTTTAACAAGTTTTTGTTAAATAACCCGAATTGTGCATTCCTGTAGCAGTCGGATGATTCATTGAATACTTGTTCGGACTTGTTGAGTACGATTGAGCGTCGAATGAGATTAACGAGTTTATGCATGTTTGTTTTATTCCTGTCGGTGCGTGCTGCTTAAGCATTTCTATATAAACAATGTAATATTTATTTTATTTTCATTTGTGGTCTCGCGCGTAATAGATGAGCACTACTTACACCTCCTCTACACTACTCGCGAAGTTGAACGTATTTCTCATTGCAAAACAATGTCGGAAGTAAAAAAGAAGAGACGGCAATACTGTGCGGAATATATTAAATTCGGATTTATTGAAAATCCCACAAACCCATCGTCGCCTTTGTGTCTTCTATGTCTAAAAACATTTTCGAATGAAGCAATGAAGCCTTCAAGGCTGCAAGATCATTTGAATAAAATGCATCCAGATAAGAAAGACAAGAATGTAGCATATTTTCAAGACCTAGAGAAGAAGCATAATACACAGCCAAGTGTAGCAAAACTATTTTCGGCGGCTGCTAAGCAAGATGACGACGGACTTCGAGCTTCGTACAATATCTCTTTGTTAATTGCTCAAAAAGGCAAACCACATAACATCGGAGAAGAGTTAATATTGCCAGCAATAAATGAAGTAATAACTACTGTGCTTCATAAACCGGCCGCAGATATTATCCGAAAAATTCCTTTGAGTAATAATTCTGTGCAAAGACGAATTGATGAAATGGCTGAAAACATTGAAGAATCATTGTGCGATCACCTGAGGACAAGTCAATTCTCAATTCAGCTCGATGAGTCCACTTTACCAACTAATGAAGCATTGTTGTTGTCTTACGTGAGGTTTATTAAAGATGAGAAAATATGTGAAGAACTATTATTTGCTAGAAATTTAGAGACCGATACAAAAGGTGAAACCATATTCAATACATTGGAAAAGTTTTGCGATGAGAAAGAGATTCCTTTGAAAAATATTATTTCAGTTGCTACGGATGGCGCTCCGGCTATGACAGGGTGCCATAAAGGCTTCATAGCGTACTTAAAAAATAAAATTCCAGATGTCCTTGGTGTACATTGCGTTATTCATAGACAACATTTAGTTGCTAGAAACTTAAGTGAAAAACTATTTCAATCACTGCAATATGTCATCAAAGCAGTCAATAAAATCCGCAACAGCTCTTTGAATGATAGATTATTTCATCAGCTTTGTGTTACTAATGACGAGGATTTCAACCGTTTGTTGTATCATACTGAAGTTCGTTGGCTATCAAGAGGCAATTGTCTGACTCGATTTTACAACCTGTTTGACTCTGTTATAGAGTTCTTGGAAACTAAAGATACAGAATTGCACGACAAGCTCATAACATCAAAAAATGATATAGCTTACTTGACAGACCTGTATAAATTATTCAACGACATGAATCTCCAAATGCAAGGCGATAAACTAAATTTAATTAAAACAAAAAACGTCGTTGCTGCTTTCGCAGCCAAACTGCTTCTACACAAAAAGAATCTGGGCAGACGTGAGTTTCACAATTTTCCAAATTTATCAGTATCATGCAGTAACGACGAATTGTTTGCCTACTGCCAACATTTGGAAAACCTCCACATTGACTTCACCGAACGATACCAGGACATTTTGAACTTGGAAATACCAGACTGGGTGTTGGATCCGTTTTCAAATGTCAACACAGCAATGTCACCTCAGCTGGAAGAAGAACTTATAGAATTGACAACAAACGAGGAAATAAAAATCAAGTTCAAAAATGGTTACCAAGAATTTTGGCTACAAAAACCGATCCCGCAATTGTACCCTGGATTGTGGTCAATCGTTCAACGATTCTTGATAGCATTCCCATCGTCATATTTGTGTGAACGTGGATTTAGTGCTGTGACAACATTGCTTACTAAAAAGCGAAATCGTTTGCTTGTTACCGAACGTGGCGACTTGCGACTGTTCTT
The DNA here is from genome assembly GCA_963855885.1 of Coenonympha glycerion. Taxonomy (NCBI): domain Eukaryota; kingdom Metazoa; phylum Arthropoda; class Insecta; order Lepidoptera; family Nymphalidae; genus Coenonympha; species Coenonympha glycerion. The sequence goes on from OY979635.1 coordinate 1,375,458, forward strand.
GAGTAAATTGGAACCTGATATCAACAAACTTATTAAACAGCATCAGATTCATCATTCACATTAGTTTTTATATAAGGATTGATTATTTTAGTTATATTTTTAATAAAAGATACTCTGTTTTAATACTATAAAGTTGCGTTTCAATAATCATTCTTATTGGCAGGTGGAGCCCGTAAGAGTTAACTTGAGACCTTAAGCGCCGTTGTATGTTACCTACTGCGCTCAGGTTTCAAGTTGCGGGTTATAGTAAAAGTTTCGTTTAGAATTCTCCGTTAATATACATATATAGGTCACAATAATTAATTAATTCAATTTGAAGTTATAGTGGTTTTTAAATAGGTGAAAAAATGGGGGCGCTAAAAAAATATTTATTCTCAAAGTGGGCAGTAGACAAAATAAGTTTGGGAACCACTGCAAGTTTAGACCGACTTGTCTGTTACATACCTACTCGTATGCCTACCTATAAATATCTGCCAGTGTTTTTGACCTTGACTTTAAGTTAAGGTTAAGTTAAGGCTAGGTTTCGAATTCTAAGATATAGAAGTTTTTATATCAAGTGCGACTTTTTTTTGTTTAGGGTTAAAGTTTGTTATGGCATTGGGCGAAAAGAGTAGAAAAAATGGTCGTACTACTGGCTGTCTATAGCCGATTAAAATTCAAGGAGCCAATAAGGAGCATATGAATAACAATTTCATTGAGTGCAAAAAATCGTGGTTTTTTCCATGCTGTAACAGAATTTTCTTGCCTCTCGCACATACCTCAAAATAACTATCTATATACAATATTTAACCTAATTTAATAGGTGTCATTATATTATCATCAACTGAAATATAGATTATTCTCAGTACCTACACCATTTAAATAAAGTAATAATTTGTAAAAGAATAAAAGAATTTATTAAGAATTTAATCTAGCAATTGCGAAATAATCATCGATATTGCCAATAACAATCAAGCCAACCACTCACTTGACTATTTAGATCTTCTTGCTTACCATGGTTTGTTCCCGGGGCATGTAATGCCAACTCATGGCTCCACATGTCTTGACCATGCAAACTTAAAGACTGTAGTATCACCGAAAATATTGGTTTTAGAATCCACGCTTACTGATCACTATGCAGTGCTGGTATCTATGTCTAAGATAAAGTATTGTCAACAAAATAAAATCTTTACCACTAAAACCGATGAAGCTCAGCTCACTAATGACTTCTTAACATAAATTTTGATTCTGTTTACTCAACCCTTGACCCCAACACTGCAACCAAAAATTTAATTGACCCTATTTTACATGCCTTATCAGTAAACACCATTGAAATCCCCCTATCTCGTAGACGTAGGCCTGTCAAACCCTGGATAACACCAGGACTACTGAAATGCATACGCCATAGAGATAAGTTACATCTAAAGCTCAAAAAGATCCTTTATATGAAGTTCTTCAGGTTTCGTACAAAAGGTATCGTAATTACTGCTCAAACTTACTACGTAAAGTTAAAAGAGATTTTGAGAAAAAAGAATTTATTAAGGCTGGTAAAAATCCTAAATTATTGTGGAATGTTGTTCAGTCCGTAACGAATATATCAAAAACTCAGTCCTCTGCGCGAGATCTTTTGCTCACAAATAGTGATAAACAAGTCTTCATAAACGAAGTCAATTCCTACTTTGCCAACATAGGAAGACAACTTGCCGATAAAATAAGTATAACTCTAACTCCTCCATTACTCATGTCTCACAGGGAATCTTTTGTTTTGCTGGAGACTGATGACTCAGAAGTTGAGCGCTTGATCGATTCTCTTAAATATAACTGTGCAGCCGGTTGGGATGGTATTTCGTCTAGATTTTAAAAAAAGTATAAAAGTGTGATTGTTCCTCCACTCACATATATTTGCAATCTCAGTATTAAAAAAGGTATTTTTCCTGACCTGTTCAAAAAAGCGCTTTTGCATCCCATTTATAAGTCTGGTGAGAGAGACCGTGTCGAAAATTATAGACCCATCTCGATCTTGCCAGCGATGTCTAAGATTCTAGAGAAAATCATTAATTTGAGGCTTGTTTCCTATCTGGAGTCATGTAACCTATTATCAATTAACCAATTTGGTTTTCGTAAGAAACGGTCTACTGCGGATGCTGTCCATAGCCTCGTTGACCACATAGTGCGCAATCTTGATAAAGGACAAAAGTGTGTAGGTTTATTTCTAGACCTGGCCAAGGCATTCGACACCGTCTCCGTACCTTTTTCCGGATTCCAAGAGACTGAAGCTTAGAAATTAAAATAATTTCTAAGCTTCAGTCTCTTGGAATCCGAGGTAACCAGCTTGCACTCTTTCAGAGCTACCTGACAGATAGAACCCAATTAGTAAAGATAGATTCGTACATAAGCTCAGAATTACCAATTACTCATGGGGTGCCTCAAGGCAGTATTCTTGGCCCGAGTTTATTTCTGGTCTATGTGAATGAGTTATGTAACATGCATCTTGATCAAGGTAAAATATTTTCCTATGCTGACAATACAGTTTTGGTCTTTTGTTCTAACACCTGGTCTGATACGTATCAACATGCCCAAAAAGGCTTTGACACTGTAAGGGCATGGCTTAACAACAATCTATTAACATTAAATATCTAAATGTATAAACTTTTCCATCCGTAATTCTTCACTTCCATCTAGTAACTCTTTACCTAAGCTGGTTGCCTCGCAAACTCAGTATAGCCACACATCTGACAGTAATCTAGTATATACTGGAAATGTCTCTTTTATAAAATATCTTGGCATAGTGATTGACTGTAATTTAACTTTTAAAAAGTACATTGAACATCTTTCAAACAGAGTACGGAAACTTATCTATATATTCAAACAACTTCGTCATTCAGCTGAACCTGAAATTTTGAAAATGGTCTACCTAGCACTATGCCAATCTATCATTAGCTATTGTATAACCGCGTGGGGAGGTGCAGCGAAGACCCATCTTATTCAAATCGAACGCGCACAAAGATCTGTTCTGAAGGTGTGCTGTTTTAAACCCCGATTGTATCCTACAAATATGCTTTACGAGTATTGTCAGGTCCTAACTGTACGGCAATTATAATAAATAATTGCCGTACAGTTGACTACTGCTCTTAAACAACACTCTCTGACGAATTTCACTCATCAATGCACCCGTCGTAGACCTCAGCTTGCTGCTATAGTAAACTAAATACAGCCTTTAGTCGTAGGTTTTTTGTCTTCCTTGGACCTTATCTCTATATTAAGTTACATAGAATTCTTTCTCTCCACTCTTTAAATCACCATAAATGTAAAGTTACCCTTAGGAATTGGCTTCTTAAACAAACTTACTTGGCTACTGAAGGACTTTTGGAGATTCTAGTCTAATCCTGCTTACTTACATTACACACACACACACACACACACACACACACACACACACACACTACACACACACACACACACATACAAACACACACACACACACACGCACACACACGCACACTCACACATTTTCTTGCTAAATTTAGCCTACACACACGCGCCTTTTCTTGTATTGCTTGTCTCCGAATTGGAAACCCTGTTTTCCGAGACACAGTTTTAACTAGTTCGGAAAACAGGTGCACAATAATATTTTGTTGTAATTCCATTAAGTTCATTAGTTATATTTAGACGTTAAGGCTTCAAAATGTTATTTAAGTTACCCACATTGTTTCATTACCAATAAATTAATCTTTAAATTTATCTTTATCTTTAAAAAAACTATGATTTTAAACGTGAACTTAATTGGAAATTCAAAAACCACACCGAAAATTTTAAAATACATTATTTTCTTTTGACACATCGATTGTATTTATACGCCGCTAAGGATAATATACGCTGAGCCGTGCGAAATTATGCAAATCAAGCGATATTTTATTATAAAAAATAATATATTGAACATTCCGTGAACGGTATTCATTGCGGAATAATAAGCAATCGGCGCGTGAAATATACGCTGGAATCGGTTCAGTAGTTTTTAAGTTTATTCCAAAAATTACAGCCGAAACAGCTCCCGCCTGTGCGTTCAGATATAATAAGCTGTTCGAGCGTGAAATTCTCATTGAAATCGGTTCAGCGATTCACCAGTTTATTAACGTATGGCCGTCGCTTTATCAAATAAAGACATTTCCCAATCGGGTCGGCGGTCTGGTGAATAAAATTTTAAAATATAACAACATGCTTAACTTTTCACTTTTCGATGTATGGCTTGGGAGTTTATGTGTTATCGGAACATCTATTAATTCCTTAGTGTTGAATAATTGTTTGATTTTTGCAAGCCCGTTGTTTGCCCACATATTTTTTTTAACTCTACAAGTGAATAAGTACTACATTGCAATCTATACGGTAGGCAAATGACGTAGCATACAAAGATGTTAACGAACTAGCTTGGAAGAGGTAAGTATTAAGTAACCCCTAATGGTTTCTACACAGAATCGCGACGGAACGCTAAATCACTTGACAGTGCGTCTTTGCTGGTAGAGTAGTCAATTTAGAAATTACAAAATTATAAAATTGCCAGTAGCGGAATCTATGACCAAACCAAGCATTTCAAAACCCCCTGAAGGAAATAGTATGTTGATACTTACTTAAAGTACATTATGTTTTATTCATATATATATTGTATATATATGAAATAATATGGTATATATATGTATAATCATATATATATGGATAGATAAAAATGGCTACATTCTTCCTTTTTACAATGTATGGACTATCTTGATTTGATCTAATTGATTCAGTACAGTTGAAAAGTGAATAAATATACTAGTTTCCAAATATTCCATAATACTCATACAACTCATTTAAGATTTTAAAAATTTAATAATTTACGCTTTTAATGTTGAAAAGCAATTTTTATATCTCATGACACTGAGGTTCGTACCTACGTATGTAACAAAATAGATGGTTAGGTATATTTGTACACATTTATGCAATAATTCACGTTAACAGACTTCGCTCCGAATCCACCTTGTTATTTAAAGATAGTTAATTAAATCTAGACAAATTAATTTATACGTACGAACACCTCCTGATTTTAATTAAGCAGGTTTAATTTAACTATTGCACCCGTTCGCTTAAATTATATTAATTTAATGCTCATATTTTTCTTTCATGTGGTATATTATAAAACAAAAAATTGTAATGAGGATAGCTGATACACGTACTACTTGGATTAATACATGGGGTTTTTATCACACAAAAATCTATGGTTCCTGCGGATTTTCGGAAATTCCGTTGGGCGAAGCCGCTGGAATTATACATATACGTATAAAAAATTTCCTACTCATCCCACGGGATTTGAACACACATCTCTTTAGCTACTTCGGCCGAATCGACTACATTTCTTGTCATGAACATATAGTTATCCTTCTGTAAAATTATGATCCATCGTTTCAGATGGAATATAAACTACAAAGGCTCTTTCAGATTTCAGTGCACCTTTTAATCCTTGAATTTCATTAGACTTCAGGTGCAGGCAAGGGTTCTTAGCTCGAATAAATCACTACGACACAGCAAAACTAATTAAATAATACCCGTCGGCAAACTTTGTTATACGAGTATGTAAGGTAGAGAGTTATGAGATAAACAGATATAACTAACAACTTTTTAGTGATTACATACTCGTTTAGAATATTATAAAATTTAATTATACATATATTATAGTTGTATGTACCGTATTTATTTTTCCTATCCCGCATAATACGCTTTTTAATATTTATGACTAATTATTAAGATAATAGTAGTTTATGAAACGGATGCATAATGGGGGGTATTAAAACATGAGTGTGAGTTTAAAAAACGAGCCGCAGGCGAGTTTTTTAATAGTATCACACGAGTGTTTTAATACCTAATTATGTAGAGTTTCATACACTACTTTATCTACGCTCAAATTATCATAAATCCAAACCATAAAATCTTGCTGACGTTTGTCGTAAATCCTTCACTTTGTTGGTAAAAGATTGTGGGTCATTTTTGTTGCAATTACTAAAATGTCAGGTGGAGTTAAATTTTCTTTAGTACGTTTCACTGCTAGACATTTTTCCGCGCTAAGTTTTGACTAAGTAACAAAAATAACACATTGAAATGTTAAAAGTTAGGTATGGCGCCAAAATTCAGTTGCAAACTGCGTATAGTCTGTTAAAAAAGTCATGAAACAAAAAAGAGTAGAAAATATTTATACAAGTCAGATAAACTATATTTTTAGTGGATAATTAAATAATCAAAAATTATACATAATTCTTTTCAATATTATGTATGAACACACTTTTTAATCAGTCATATAAGGCAGGGAAAAATTATTGTTTCCGTGAATTAATTGTTGTCTATGGTCGATCATGACTACCAACTAAATGTTGTCCGTGGACTCCTTATATAAAAAAAACAAAATTGAGGATTGGCTCTACACTCTCTTTTGGCTATGACGACCACAGAGAAAAGAAAGTTATTCCCTGGTCTGGGATGACGACACACAAAAATACAGGAACCCAGAGCCGCGTATCGTAATAGAAATTATTCAACAATCTAGAGATATTTCCATAGTACAGCTATGTTATAATGAATAACTTTTTAATAATTATAGAAGTCTGTGAATAAAGTAGGTCAATATGTGACACATTTTGATTTCATAATTCGAACTTTAAGCAATGAGCGTAGATAAACATTATTATAATTTACAGTTCCGTAAACACAATTACACTATCCGATTCAGTCCTGCATTACCACCTAATTGGTACCTCTTGGTTCTAAATAGAGCACTCAAATCTGAAGGACCAACGACATAGCGTACGTGGATGCACTTAAAAATAATATGGCTCTTATTTCAGACGTCTTAAGACCTACCTCTATTGTATGAGACTTTTGAATGAAAATCGCGTTTATTTCAATGGCTCTAAGGTACATAGTGGAGCGCCGGTTAAGACAAGTGGTTCGAATAGAGCTTGTAAATAGGGTTGCCAGCCGATTTATATTATTTAAGTTAAAATATGCCGAAATTAATAAAAATGCCATGGTAGCTTTTGTTATGAATGCAGAAATAGACTACAGTATTATTTCTAGAAATAATAATGTAATAATAATAAATAGTGTGGCTAGAGAATGTGCTTTTATAGAGGAGTCAGGCAGTTACTATTGCCTCTATTAACGTACTTATTGTATCGTATAACACAATCTTACTTTAAGAGTGATCAGATATTCCGCTGTAAAGCAGTAAGTAATTGCAAAGCATCGACAATATTTTGGTTAAAAGTTCAGAGCAGCGTATAACGTTGCAATCCAAATGTCTTGGGATTCTGTGCATCTGACGTAGGCAGACGTATTACTTAGAATCAGGTCAATGAGCAATACTTTTCATAAAATGATCTAAAATAAGAAGCGATAGCCCCATCGCCTCACATAAGAGGATCGGATATTTGATTGAATCCCGGGCATCCACTTATATGCGTTTGTGAAAAATAAATATCTCTTGTTTAGCAGGAAAAAAAACTGCGCGGGGAAATTCGTATACCTGCAGAGAGTATTGTATAACGTTTTCAAATTTGTACCATTGGGGTTTCACTAGAACCGTAGATTAAAAGCTACTTACAAGTATATATCAACGACCGCCCAGCGGCTTTTAAGTACCTCTGTAGCAAACCGGAAAGAGATAAAGTATCGTGACAGAAAGAGAACACTACGATTAGGTTAATTACGTCGTAGGTATAACGCACTGTTGCAAGCTGAATTTCACTTTATTGTGTAACGCTAAAGCAGCTTTTATTGAAATTATTTTGTGGAGTGAATTTTCTGTACCGTATGGTACTATTACGGTTTTCTGTGTACGAAGCCCGCCAACCCTTTCTCATTCTAGGAGGAGATGCCTCTGCTCAAATATGGGTCATGAAAAGGGTTTGAGACTGAATTTAAAATAATGTCGGCAACCCTATTCGTAAGGCACAATTAGGAGGAGGATGGTACTTGATCCTTGCAGGGACATTGAGGTTCGCCATCGAAATGCGAGGTTCGAATTAATTAGAGTGAATTGTGAATACCCCATGCCTCTTTAATGACGAGGTCACTGTTCGTCTCAGGCTTTCAAGCACATCTTGAGTTTCAGGACATTAAGTATTAGGTAACTTAGATGTAATCGGATCCTGTTTCAGTATAATTCAGGATTTTTGAGTTAAATTTAATTAGAGGAGAGATTTGGAGGAGACTGAGATATTTCATTATTTTTAGATACAGTTTCTCATTAAAGCTATATTGGTACTTGCACAAAATAACAGCCTTTTGGCCGAATAATATAATATGTACGTAATTATAAAGCTAAATTTGCGGTTATTTTATTCGGTGATAATTATTATAGGTAAATTAATTAAAGTGCCATCAAACAAAATATTTGTGAATAGGGTTAATAGTGCGGTAGAGGCTTGCGAGCGATTGACCGAAATTACCCTCCATGTAATTATATTTTACATTTTAATCATCTCAAACAAATATAATTATTGATCAACTAGTTTTTAGTCCGCGGCTTCAACTGCGAGAGGTTATATATCGGAGGTTTGTATATAGAAACAGAAAAGCACATATACAAACCACCGATACATGTCGGAGCATAACACTGACGTCATCTTAAATTAAAAATGGAGACAATTAATAAAAAAAACCGCGAGAGGTTTACCGCGAAAACTAGCTACACGGCATTGCATCGGAACTCTTGGCGGTACCTATTTTCATGGACGGTAACAATCAGTTTAGGAATGAATCCGGGACTTCAAAGAGACACACAAATAATCATTGATTTTCCCGCAAAGTGACATAGACTATTTTATAAATATCACTTTGCGGTCTATTAACTGTGTGTGTGTTCAAAAAATCACGCTGAGCTATTGTTGTATTGTGGCGCGATTGAAATACATACTAGTAAGTATGTATTTATTATTATTATTTATTTATTATTTTATTTTTCATGTACCAGATAATTGTGTTACATAGTATGATAAATTCGAGTATACATAGGAAATACTTATCTCTATGAGAGATTTCTTCCAGCATCCCTGACTGTGAATAAGGCGTATTAATAAGTGGAATAGGTCTCACGGTACAAGAACTATAAAATGTGTACCAAAAGAAGTATATACAACAATATATTTAAAATGAACTACATAAATATCATACAATAAATAGGTAGATAAAATATATATAATAGTAATATAATAAATAAAAATATACATAATATAAGTACATAAAATATGAAAGAATATAATAAAGAAAATACTCTATATTAAGGACAGATAATACTGCTTCACTCTGTATTTAAATGAGTGTACCGAATGGCAGTTTTCTCTGATATTTTCAGGAAGTGTGTTCCAAAGATGGGTAGCTAGTACGGTGAAAGATTTGTCGTAGAAAACTGTGTTGCAATCGGGAGTGACAAGAGGATTTTTTGAGACACAGGATCGCACAGGCCTAGTGGGAGGGAGGGATTGTTTAAATCGCTCTCGTAGATAACCAGGGGAAGAGGTATTCAGAACATTGTAAAGAACAGTCAATATATGCAAATTCCGGCGAAAACGAATTGGGAGCATGTATTTCAGTCTGCTTGAGCAGTTGATTACCTTCTCATTATACTATAAGTTTTGATTTAAATCACAACTTATTCAACATCATACCAGCTAGTCAATACATGGCGGGCAGCGGCGCACCGCGCTGACTGAGCGGTATCACCCGATATTTATATTTTGCGAGAAAGCCTTCAGCGTTCATTCAACTTCATCCGATGCTGAATTTATCGAACATTATCATGTTCCGCCTAATAGATGGGCACGGTTACCGCTTTCTACCAATCTGTCCGTTCACTAAAAGGCTGTTGACTGAACCTCTAAAATATAGACTTAGATGTTGATTAGACTTATTGTCCTTGTTGTAGACTCGGTACATAATATTTTCAGTGATCACTAGATTTTAGGTAGTTTGGTTATGGATTTTGTTGTGATATAAAGAGATGCAAGATTAACAAAACTTTAGGTAATACGCACTTTCACGCCCTGAAATGCAATTTTTCACTTTACTTAGATTGTATCGTAGCTAGAGTCTCTTTTATAAAATGTTATTTAATACACAAATGCTTTCGAACAATAAATTTTCTGTACCCGAAAAGCTATTTGGGTGTTTTATAATTGAAACAATCTTAAATGAGGCTCAAAAGAGAAGAATTATATTCAGATACTAAAATAGTATTCTCCAAAGAAATATTGCACTCAAAACTGTAGTCCGGAAGATCCCAAGCACCAGCTGTGCCATTTTCCTACATCAATTTTCCACGAGCGCTCTCGTAATATAATTAATCTTTGTAGATTTTTCATCGTCAAAATTCGTGTGACACGGCCACTTAGCATTCTTTGTGGAGGAATTTCAATGAAAAATCCGTAGCCGGCGGTAATAGGCCGTTACTTGAACTGCACAATTTTTAAGCGCTCCGGGGAAGGCCGATTTATATTAAAAGTGCATGTTTGTTGGCGAGTTACAAAGAATTTAATTGTAAAAGAGCTGTTGAACGAATTCAATTGAGCACTTTTTTAACGGATTATTTTAACAACTAACATGAAATTTTAAGAACAATGTTTCGAGTTTCAGCCGTTTACCTGTCGAAACGTAGCTGTTTTTCATACAAATTTCTCTTTCTCTCCAAAATAACATTATGTACAACTCTCAGACTTACGCGTTTCTTCACGATGTTTCCCGGATTATTTATGAACTATCTCCTCTATATAGAGCCTTTTATAAACCACATTTTTAATTTTTGCAAGTAAGCCAAAACCAAAAACTCCGCCACCGGCATATTAAGTAGTATCTTTCAAACATTGTCTATGTATTCGTCGCACATGGTGACTTCTTGTGGCCCGCACCAGCCACCAAACGCCACTCACGCGATTCTCGCATTTAAGCCTTTTTTGTAAGAGTCCATTATGTTATAGGCCGCTTCTAGCTCCTCGTGACAGCGTTTGTGGCTGTGGCATGTTATAGCCCGTGTGTGGGGACTCTAAGAAAAGCAGAAAACAATTTTTTTCTATTAGTGTGTTTTTGTTGTTAAAATTTTTTTCAAACCCTAATAATGTTTTTTTTTTTGTTTTTTTTTAGGACATTATATACATCGCAATCTAGCTCCAAAGTAAGCAATAGCTTGTGTTATGGGTACTAGACAACTGATAAATATACATACATATTAATATACAAAAATATAATATATTGAAAAACACCCAGAAACTGGAAAACATTCACGCTCATCACACAAACATTTACCAGCAGTGGGAATCGAACCCACTACCTCCGACGCAGAAGCAGGTTCGCTACCTCTACGCCATTCGGTCGTCAATGTTAAATTGTTTTTTTTATTTCAATCAAGGAAAGTGTGTGCCAGCTTTAATCACTACAAAGTTGTGATGCTATCTCATAATTGGGTGTGCTCCGAGTATCCTGACAACCCTTTACTGAAGTGGCTTGCCGTACATCGCGACAGCAACCGAAAATAGAACAAACCCCGTTGGGGGGATATTTCTAGTTAATTATTATAGCGTAATTACGTAATTAAGTAATTTACGTTATTATTATTTTATTACATTTAGCATACCTATGTATTGTAGGTTAATTTTATTTAATTTTTCATTTTTGTATTTTGATGGGTTTTTATCACCTGAAATAAATAAATATTATTATTATATATTTTTATTACAATTAAATAATATTTTTAACAATGTTCCTAAAAAAATTAAAAAACATGTTTAAAAATATTAAAAAATTGAGTCCACCACTGGTCGCGGAGCCTTAACGACCCAAGCTACCAGTGGTCAGGGTTCAAGAGTGAGGAACCTCCTCACTATTATTATTATTATTATAATTCACTTACAACGTATTTATTTAAATACCTTGTTTCTTATTTCATTAATATTAGACGTCAGCAAAATTAGAACAAACTGTTCTTGGACAAGAAGTCCAATTAATATGAAAAGTGCATGTTTATAAGCGACTTACAAAGTAGCTAGGTAGGTAATTATCGTGAAAAGAGCCATGTAGGCGTGTAATTAATCACAAAGGCCAGCGTAAGCGGATCGGAACCCGGCCAATATTTACCTAACTTTAAAAATGGAAGTTCACATTGTCAACTTTGAACGCTCGTTTATTTGTGTGCCGTTGGTTTTTTGCCAAGTTGGAATCGTTTTCAGCGGAGTTAATACACTTTAAAAGCATTGAACGGTGCATTCATTGTTTTTGCAGAGCCTCTCTCTTGTAAATTAGCTAGTAGCCTACACAAGGAGACTTTACAGAATGACTGATTTATAAATCAAAGGAAATCAAACGGCAGCAACGAGCAAGCTTTGTTAATAAATTGTGAACGTTCGCGGTACACAGGCATAGTTATCAAAGAGGTGCGATGGTGCCTGATACCACAGTATAAAATTATACTATGTGTTTAAGTATATGACATGTGTTTAAGTATGACATTAAAGAATTCTTAGAATAATAGAATATAAAATTTATCTGAAATATGTAAATTGATTAATTTAGTTTATAGTGTTGTGATTTTCTAATTACTTACTTTTTTATTGCATTTGCACGCCTATATGGCAAGACATGTTGAAACTCTGACTTCTATGTAATCTTTATACCTAACACATGTATGCATATAAATTGTTTGATTTGATTTGATTTGATTTGATATCTGTGGTAACTGTGCTACCACCTGTTAGTAAGCAAACAAATGTAAGTGTGTAACACAATAGACTCATTCCACCAACATAATTATAAAGTTGTCGCCGGCGAAAACTAGATGGCGCTACTGGTACCTTACATCGCGCGTGAGTTTCATCTTGTCAGCAACATAAGACGACCGCGGCGGCTATTCATGATCATCATCTCACAAGCTTACTACGGTGCTTCAGCGTGTGCTTTCCACTAGGAGACACTCGCCGGACTCCGCAGTCAAGCCTTATAAAGTTTAGCTTTCGAGTTGAGCTTCCAACTGTCGCTTCCACTGCGTGGGACGTCAGTGCGGGACTCACTCTCTTAATAATAAATTCATAAATAAAAGTTCCTTCCGTAACCTCCGGTGTTTTAACTCGACCCGACTTTCGACGTACTCTTCACCGTTACAATCTGGCATCCCAACGTGTGACGTCACCTTCAACCTGGCGAATAACACCGGCAAATTGAACACCACAGGCCCAAAGTTTTACGTCACCAAATCGGGTCGAACATCGACGTTACGACAAAGGAAGAAACCAAGTATGGCGCTGACGGCAGAACAATTTCAAAAGCTGTTAGACCAAAATCATCAGCAGCAGCAGGCCCTCATCGCCGCTTTATCTACTCAGAAGAGAGGGAACATGACGAAATGCAAGTGTTTCTGCAACGGCGAAAAAGAAACGGAGAAGGTGGAGTCCTTTCTGTCTGCCATAGAACTCTTCAGAAAACTAGAAAGAATCTCTGATGACGACTTCATCCAAGGTCTGCCATTGGTGCTACATAAAGAAGCCGGTACCTGGTGGCAAGGAGTTAAAGAAGAGATAAGAACTGTAAAGGACTTCGAATCGCGATTAAGGGAGAAGTTCTCACCACTAAAACTTCCTCACCTTCTTTACCAAGAGTTGATGACCGTTGCTCAAGGCGCATCTGAAAGCACAGAGAACTTCATCACTAACAAGAGGATGCTGTTTTCTTTGTTACCGGAGCCGAAGCACCCGGAGCCCCAACAGTTAGACATGATATACCACCTTATACGACTGGACATAAGAGACAAAACCCCTCGAGCATCTTTTACAACTTTTAACCAACTTCTAGAGTCTGCGAAAGACATTGAACAAATTAACAAAGAAAGGAAAACTAGCAACCCCTCTTCAGTAGCTTCTTCGGTCCCTCGGACTATAAAGATGCGGTGTTCTTTCTGCAAGAATCCCGGACACACAGTAACCGAGTGCCGCAAGAAACAAAAAATGGAATCTCGAGCCGTGGATACTCACACCTCCAAAATTAATCAGGCTCAAACACAAGCCCCGTCGCCTTCCCAGCCAAAGTTTGCCTGTTACGGCTGCGGTGCCCCAAACGTCGTGCGCACGAATTGCCCCACTTGCTCTCAGAAGACAAAGACCATCAAAGAGGAAATTGGATTCTGCTCTTTAAGCATTCGCCACGACACAAAACCACGTCCTGTAATCCCAGCTACCATTGGAGGCATAAAAGGTTACCCATACATTGATACGTGCGCGAAAACAAATGTGGCTTCATACTCCCTGTATTGCCGCCTTCAAGAACAGGGCTACGGCTTCAAAGAAGAGAAGGTGGACCTCACCCTTGCTGACGGAGTTACTAAGAGTTGCACAGTCCTGACAGTTCGGGTAGATGTCGAGATCCATGGGAGAGTGTTCCCTACAAATTTTATGATATTACCCGAATCTAGAAAGAATAAAACGTTACTGGGGATAGGGTTTCTCACAAAAGCCATGATGGTACTGAATATTCCACAATTCACCTGGCACTTTATAGATGAACCTAATAGTACATACGAGCTATTCACAGAGGACTTCGTAAAGTTTAAAGAAACTTCTACAGCAGTCGCCCGAATGAATGCGAAACGCCAAACATCTATGCCACATAAAACAAGCACTCCTGTTCATGCTTTGACTGTCAGTTCCACTCCCAGTATAATATCTTCCGGCGCTGAAAGTTTAGTTTCCATTCCTGAATTGAAGGACGACGCGAGCCTTCCAGATGATAGTGCGCAGACGAAAAGGAAATATGAGCTCAAAGAGATATCTTTTGGTACTCCTAAACGTGTCAAGACACTCTTCGATGGCTATTCGCCCAGATTAAATTATATGTACCGAGATGCGCAAATAAGCCTCCAAAGGCAGGAAGTGGAGTTATCACCACATTCTTTGGCGCTATTTCCAGACGCTTCAGATATTGGTATCAACACGGTGGACATTGAACTGTCTCACAGTGATGAATTGACCCCAGATCGTCAGAAGCAATTGAAAGATCTGCTTTCGAGTTTTGAGGACGTGTTTACACCAAAGAATGAACCAGCAAAACACGTGCAACATTTCATTAATACGGAAGACAAGGGACCTATTTCGGTTCCACCTTATCGCTTGTCCCCACCACGTCGTGAAATCCTTCGTAAAGAGGTCGGCAAAATGATACAAGATGGAATTATTGAGCCTCGTATTACCCCTTGGGCTGCACCGGTAGTTCTCGTTCCAAAGAAGGACGGAGAAATACGAGTCTGTATAGACTATCGCCGCCTTAACTCGATAACCGTGCCCGACTCTTATCCAATCCCGAGGATTGATGATTTACTTCATGAAGCGAAGCCCACATCCTTCATGTCTAGTCTTGACTTGAAAGCAGGATATTGGCAAATTGAGGTCAACAAAGAAGATATAGACAAAACAGGATTCATCACTCCATTCGGAATTTACGTTTTCAAACGCATGCCATTTGGGTTGCGAAACGCACCCGCTACGTTTCAACGATTGATTGACAGATTTCGGGTATCTCTTAATGATGTCAAACTTCTGGCATATCTAGACGACCTTATTGTATTTTCTACATCTTTTGACGCTCACCTCGTCGATCTGGCCAAGATCCTTGCCCAAATGCGAGAATTTAACCTCACTGCTAACCTTAAGAAATGCAGATTTTGTTGCTCAACAATAAAATATTTGGGTCACTACATCACACCTTCTGGACTGAAAGTAGATCCGGAAAAAACAGCAGCTATAGCAAACCTTCCTACTCCCAGCAACCTGCGACACTTAGTTACTTTTCTACAGACTTGCTCGTGGTACCGCAGATTTATTGAAAATTTCTCGGCTATAGCTGAACCACTAACCAAGCTCACTAAGAAGGGTGCCAAGTGGACTTGGACAGCAGAACAGCAAAAGGCTTATGATGAGTTGAAACGGCGCTTAACTACTGCACCTATCCTGAGACAAGCTGACGAAACCAAGCCCTTCATAATTAAATCAGATGCTAGCAGCTACGCTTTGGGAGCAGTTTTGGTCCAGGGGGAGGGAGAAAATGAACACCCCGTGGAATTTGCGAGTCGTCTCCTGACTCCATCGGAAAGAAACTACTCAACCACTGAGCGTGAGGCGCTTTCGGTAGTATGGGCTGTTACAAAATTCAGAGGGTACATAGAAGGAGTACCAGTAACCGTGGTAACTGATCATCAAGCCCTGAAGTGGCTTATGTCCTTAAAGTCACCTACCGGCAAATTAGCCAGATGGGCCCTGCAACTTCAAGCGTACAACATTAACGTACAATACAAGCCCGGCCGCACTAACGTTGTTGCAGACACATTGTCACGCCCTCCATGCACTGAAGAAAGTAAAGGGGAGTATGGTATTTGTGCTGTCACTGTGGACATGCCAATACGCAGTCAAAGCGAGATACGTGCTGAGCAATTGAAGGATACCTTTATATCCCGTATTATAGAAGCTCTAGAGAAAGATGCAGAAGAGAATGCTACGTACTGGAGTAACAAGGGTTACTTCACAAATAACGGATTGCTTTATCGTCTAGCACCTGACTCCGATGATGACGATGCACAGTTAGTTGCACCCGAACATGAATGGGCAAACATACTTGCTGCTTATCATGACGATCCATTGGCTGGACACTATGGTGCAGAGAAGACGTACGCTCGCATTTCGAAAAGATATTATTGGAAGGGCATGCGAAAGTACATTGAGGCATACGTACAGAATTGCCTGCTCTGTCAACGCTATAAACCTTCAAATCTTAAACCAGCAGGTTTGCTGCAAACCACTGCCATGAACAAGAGATTTGAAAGCTTATCACTTGACCTGTTCGGTCCACTACCTGCTTCTCCAGATGGAAAGGTTTGGATTTTGATAGTGCAAGATAACGCTACGCGCTGGGTTGAACTGTTTGCTCTACAGAATGCAACTGCTGAGACTTGTGCTGAGACCTTACTCAAAGAGGTAATTCTAAGATTCGGCCTGCCTAGACGTCTGACAAGTGACAATGGAAGCCAATTTGTCAGCGCAGTCATGCAGAAGTTATGTTTCTGTCTTGGAATCAAACATACCTTTACACCAATATATCATCCGCAAGCAAATCCTGTGGAAAGACGTAATCGAGATCTTAAAACACAGCTTGGGATCCTAGTTGAAGGAAATCATGGCAACTGGCCCGATAAACTACCAAGTATTCGATTTGCCATGAATACGGCTGTATGTTCTTCAACTGGAAACACACCTGCCTACCTGACTTTTGGGAGGGAGTTACGGACAACAGACGATATTCAGCATGATTTCCGTCAAATTGTTGAATCTGAAAACTTCATTGCTGAAATCACACCAAAGCTCATGGGCATGGCTAATACAATGAAGAAAGCCAGAGAAGTACAGGAAATGAAGGAAGAAGCTCGCAAGGAATACTTCGACCAACAAAGACGGGAGAGCCCTCGATACAAGGTTAATGATTTAGTTTTAGCCAACGTTCATCCCATAAGCAGGGCCTCTAAAGGCTATAGTTCAAAATTAACACCCAGACGAGATGGGCCATACATGATAGTAGCACAGGCCGGTCCTGCTTCGTATAAACTTGCCAACATTGGAGATCCTGATACAATAATTGGTACTTATCATGCTTCAACACTAAAACCTTATGTTGGACCTGCAGGAGAACTTCCAGCCCCAGTTCAACCTTTGCGAAAGAGGGGACGCCCCCATAAGAACAAATAAAAATGTGACAACATGAGTCAACATAACATCCAGTTTCCTCGTCGGGACGCCTTCGAAAACTGAGGGGGAGACTGTAACACAATAGACTCATTCCACCAACATAATTATAAAGTTGTCGCCGGCGAAAACTAGATGGCGCTACTGGTACCTTACATCGCGCGTGAGTTTCATCTTGTCAGCAACATAAGACGACCGCGGCGGCTATTCATGATCATCATCTCACAAGCTTACTACGGTGCTTCAGCGTGTGCTTTCCACTAGGAGACACTCGCCGGACTCCGCAGTCAAGCCTTATAAAGTTTAGCTTTCGAGTTGAGCTTCCAACTGTCGCTTCCACTGCGTGGGACGTCAGTGCGGGACTCACTCTCTTAATAATAAATTCATAAATAAAAGTTCCTTCCGTAACCTCCGGTGTTTTAACTCGACCCGACTTTCGACGTACTCTTCACCGTTACAAGTGTAGTTTTTGTCACTTTACAATGACGTGAGCCCTATCGTGAGCACGTCTCACAATTAGCCGCTTTGTTTTTATCGTTGTCACGTTTTTTTAATCAATTTAAAATCAATTTTGTATTACAAAAAGTGCGAAAAAGGAAGAGTAATATATTATGGTCTGATACGCCCTTTTAGAAATAATATTAAATAGCTGTTGCCCGCGACACCGCCTGCGTGAACTTCGTTTCTCACA
The DNA here is from genome assembly GCA_963855885.1 of Coenonympha glycerion. NCBI lineage: Eukaryota > Metazoa > Arthropoda > Insecta > Lepidoptera > Nymphalidae > Coenonympha > Coenonympha glycerion. The sequence continues at coordinate 1,393,911 of OY979635.1, forward strand.
AAATCCGTCAGAATTATTGATTTTCCCGGAATAAAAAAAAGCACTTGCCGTGCTTTCAATTATGCCTGTGAAAAATCACGTAGATCTGTTGCTCCGTTGAGGTGTTTCTGAAGGACAAACAAACAAAACAAACTTACTTTACTTTAAACAACTTTTTTTGACGACCTCCGTGGCGCAGGGGACGCACGCTCGAATTCGAGTGGGAGGTCGCGGGTTCGATTTCCGCCACGGGCCACTTTGGAATTTTATAATTTCTAAATTGGCTCAGGTCTGGTCTGGTGGGAGGCTTTGGCCGTGGCAAGTTACCACCCTACCAGCAAAGACGTACCGCCAAGCGATTTAGCGTTCCGGTATGATGCTGTGTAGAAACCGTTGGGGTGACTTAACTTACCCCTTCCAAGTCAGTACGCTAACATCTTCGACTGCATCATCACTTACCATCAGGTGAGATCGCAGTCAAGTACTAACTTGTATAGCATAAAAAAAAACTTTTCAGTTACGTTCTTCCTATTGATCGTTCAAAATTGCATCCGTAATTTAAGTTAATAGGCTGATTAAGAAGGTAAACTATGCTTTCTTTATGATCTCTCTGTAAATAAAATAAGAATCACAATAAATCCCCCACACAAATGCGCGGTGACAGATCAACATACAAGCCCCCGCAAATGGCTCTCAGTAGGAAAATAAATAAGATAGTGCACGCCGTCTGCCAGTATCCATTGAGTTATGACGTCATTCGCACTGCAGGTAATATCGATACACGTCTCTAGCGTTAAGAACTCACAGAAAAGAAGAAAAGGTTTATTTACAGAGAGATCAAATAGGTTATTAGGTATACAGAACACAAACCAGCAAAGACGCAATGCCAAGCGATTTACCGTTACTGTGCAATGCTGTGTAGAAACCGGGGGATGCTTAAGCTTATCCCTTCCAAGTTAGTACGATAACAATTTTGGCCTCATTTTAATTTATCTGATACTAATCAAAGATGTTGTTTTAACAAAGTACGTTTGTAAAAATATGCAATTAAACGAAACTTGAAATTTCGCTAAGTACTAGCAACAACAGTTTCCAATCGTTATTTTCCATACACATTCTGTCGCAATTCTTTTTATTTCTACATTCATACAGACTCGTATGAAAAAATAAAACACTGTAACTCAAAATCAAAACTGCAATCCGATCAAAGGTACACGTAACACGGGTTAAATCCCGTCCTACCAATTAGTGTACCTGTACTCTGTACTCGTTTTTGTCCGAGTCTTTTTGTATGTCCACGTAAACGGTCATTTCGCTACTCGCGTTGCAGTCGCACGGTTTTTGTATAAACCTTTACTGAATATCTGTTATATTCTGTTTTAATATTGTGTAGCGCAAAAAAGTATAATTAGAGTTGCCATACTTTTTACACGACTGCCCAAAAAAGAGTTTTTTTTTGTTTTTTTTTTACGCTATACAAGTTAGTACTTGACTGCGATCTCACATGATGGTAAGTGATGATGCAGTCGAAGATGTTAGCGTACTAACTTGGAAGGGGTAAGTTAAGTCACCCCAACGGTTTCTACACAGCATCATACCGGAACGCTAAATCACTTGGCGGTACGTCTTTGCTGGTAGGGTGGTAACTAGCCACGGCCAAAGCCTCCCACCAGACCAGACCTGAGCCAATTTAGAAATTATAAAATTCCAAATTGGCCCGTGGCGGGAATCGAACCCGCGACCTCCCACTCGAATCCGAGCGTGCGTCCCTTGCGCCACGGAGGTCGTTAAATAATGTTTTTAGGGTTCATGTACATGTGTGTGTTCATGTATATGTGAGTTTTTTATCCCACCATAAGTTCTAGACGACTGAAGAGTTTTAGATATATGGTGTATCGTACGTCATTCCGAGTAACATAGGCTATATTTTTTGGAAAAAGTCGTTTCACCACACGGCAGTCGTGTTTTTTTAAATTTTTAGTTATTTACTTGTTATTGTTTTGCAGCCACGAGTGTAAGCTAAATTCTATTTGCTTCATCCTATGCTTCATCGGTCTTGTGGTTTTAATTTTGCTGGCTTGAACGACCAATTATTATTTTTATCTTGAGACATCTTACGCCAGTAACGTTGCCGGCAGTAGGTATAGTAATTACCGATAGTCTAGTAAAAATACCTCATGCTAAGAAAAAAAGGAAAAATAACTTTCGGTAATGTATCAAGGGGTTCCTTTTATACGTACAATATTACTGAATATCGATGTTTTATTCATAAACGGGCAATATTAATCTCAAAGCTGGCGTAACTTTGTGAAGCGTCCAGGGGATTAAGAAAAATTTCAATTGTATATCCCCATCCCCCCGTCCCTCCCCGCCTCAGCGTCGGTGTAGTGAGGTTATGATTGCACTCCCACCTGAATTAAAACTCAAATAAAAGCTTTTTTTAATTTTGTACCTATATTTTGTTATATCATATATACATATATATATATATATACCTTTAAACGAGAAATTCTTGTATATATATATATATGTATATTTCTATATAATCTGGATCTCGGAAACGGCTCGAACGATTTTCATGAAATTTAGTATACAGGGGATTTGGGGGCGATCTAGCTAGGATTCATTTTTAGAAAATGTCAAATTTACCAAAAAAAATATGACTCCTGCTGCCATCTATAGGCCAGTAGTTATAATACCGAGCGAAGCTCGGTCACCCAGGTATTACTCTGTTAAGAGGATTAAGAAAAATCTATAGATATAAATTTTATTCATTAATTCATTCACATTTAATTTCATTATCTCCGAAATCCTTAACCCTCGAATTAATCTGGCACAAATATTTTGTTACCTATTAAATAGGGATATTTTGTTATTAAATAAGGATATTTTTTAAATTCGTATGGGAACATACAAGCTTAGCAGAAACGCAGAAATACCAAGTTTTAAGTTTATCGCATATAAGGGAAAGTGTTATTGGTATTCTTCATAGATTTTTCGAGATTACTTAACATCTTGAAACTTATGTCGCAGGATGATAAGCTGACTATAATGCGACGTATTGCAATAAAAATCCTAGGACATTGGACAGGCATGACATCAGATTGATCAGATACACTTCTCGTCTAATAAATCTAGAGAATTAATCACCTAAGTAAAACTTAACCAAGAAGAATAAGAAGAAGGAAATAGAAATCTGGAAATTTTTGTAACAGTAAACTTTTGAATGAACTCTTATTTTTCAACAAAGTGATTGTAATACGTATATCGATCCCGGTATCTCGATTCGTGTCAGCGTAATCGATTTTATGCCATCCGAGTTAATTAAGCTAAGGTTTAAACTTTCCTCGGCTTCACTGCTGCTATTCTTATCTTAATCGATGTTCGTCCGCACAATTTCCAGTGTGTTGTATAAATACTGTTCGGAATAAGTGCTCTAGAAGTCAATTATTACTTAATTAAAACTTGCCTGGGTAAGTTCAAAAGGCTGAAGAGTGTAGACTGACACGAATTAATTTAATAAATACATAAAGTATAATTAAAGTTATCGCTTAACTTAAACTTAACATATTACACGTTATAAGTTATGTCAAAAGAGAATGACGCCAGAATATTGCCTGCATTATAAGAGGTCACTAAACAGCAAGGCTGATCCTTTGCGTAAAAATATATACAGCTCTTATTTTTCTCTTTTAAGGCGAACTCAACAGGTCTGCCCGCGAAATTCAAAATTTTCGTGGTTTTTTACAATTTGTACGCTAATTACACATAATGGGCTTATGGCAGTCATTTTTGCAAGAATGGCAGTTACTTCTTTACATGTTTATATCATAATTTCTGCATAAAAATGTCTATCCTAGGAAATTAGTCCGAGTAAAGAGTTTTAAGTGAGCAACTCGCAAATCTCGGATTAATTTCTTTAACTCGACACTTTCAAGCAGAGATTTTTATATAAATACGTGAAGATGATCTTGAGATTATCGCAATTTGACCGCCAAAAGCCTATTACGTCTTATCAGCTTAAAAATCGCGAAAAACCACAAAAAAATTGAATTTCGCGGGCACACCTGTGGTGTGCTCCTTAACTAAAATCAATTTGTCGATCGAATATGTAATTCCCATTCAATTGTTGAACTTCGTACCACAAGCGTTTACTAACCAATCGTCAGAAATAGGATAGGAAATATTGTGAAGACTGCCGGTTTTCTAAAACATGTATTGTTATTTGGTTGAAACTACACACCGTATTTATTTACGGAACGAGTAGACAGGTACGATGTACATAGTGCGCTCGAATTCGCGATATTGTTCTAGAGACACGGCGTTTGTTGAGTATGTTTGTTGTGACGTGGAACGTTCGCTGTTTACTCGCAAACGTCTTGGGAAATAAACGTGCGCGAAACAATACGCGTACTTTTATATTTTGTCCGCAAGTTTTTATTTTTTACTAGCTGACCTGGCAAACGTTGTTTTGCCCTTAAGGATATAAAAAATAGATAAATTGAGATTTAAGCTATCCTATCTTTTAAGTTAGAGCAAACTGCACCCTGTGTGCGAATTTTATTAAAATCGGTTAAGTGGTTTAGGAGTCCATTGAGGACAAACATTGTGACACGAGATTTATATATATTAAGATTTTAATGAAAACTTTTATCACCGTTTTGATGTACTTCACGTACTTGAAAGTGACTTCTGTATTTTTTAATCTGAGTCTTTGACACCAAGTTTCGTCATCAAATCTAAAGTACAAGTGTGAAGTTTAGTAACATAAACGAGTCGTGACAACGTTGCAGATGAGCAAAAATAATTACGCCACAAACGTTATGTAAAAAATAAACTCTGTGGTGTGACTTTTAGAGCTGAAAGTATAAATCAGGAATTTACTAATAAATTTCTGCTGTCCATCCGTCCGTCCGTCTGTCTGTCGGTCTGTCATCAGGGTGTTATCTGATGAACCGTGAAAGTTCACAGAGGTTGTATTTCTGCTGCCGCTATAGCAACAAATCCTAAGAATCAGTTTTAAGGGGGCTCCTAGAAAACAAGGGTGAATTTTCTCGTTTTTGAATATGTTAAGTAATGTATTTTTTGAATATGTTAAGTAAATCACCATAAGTTCGTTACCACCAAGTCACCAAAATCGTTAGTTATTCGGTTTTGCTGAATTTTTTTTCTGTGTTGATACACAGAAAAAAAATTGTGTTATTATACAACTGCAATAATGAAAGTATACCTAGATACCTCTGTACTTTTGTGGTAATAAATTATAACTTTCAGCAATCAATTCAGGTTGAGTAGGTATGTTATTTATGAAAAGGCGAAATACTTTGCAACAAATCATCATCAATCATCAATATATTCAATTCAATACATATAATAAATCTGTAGAGGTCGAATTTCTGTACAAATAAAAAAAATGCTAAAAACGGAGTCAGGGGGATGTAAGAAGTGAAATAGAACTAATTTAAATTTTTTTCAAATTTTTTGTTTCTCTGTTTGTCTGTTTGTCTGTTTGTCTGTTTGTCTGTCTGTTTGTACGGGCTAATCTTTGGAACGGCTAGGTTAGCAGGCGTCTTTCAAGTAACGGACTTAAATGAAATTTTATGATCCTACTTTATATATATGCCCGGTCAACATTTAAGATACTTTTCATCCTGAAAAATTTGAGAGCACCCGTGGGATGTTTAAAAAAACCTATAGCTACATATCTACGTAGCACAATCAAAACGGGGTTGAAATATCGACAGTTTAAATCGTCCTTATGATCGTGCAACTAGGTATAACTATACAAGATAACCCGTACCTACGTAGCAGGAACGGGTTGCTACGTACACAGCAGCGCATCAGAATGCTTAATTACAATATCTGGGCGTTGGTATCATCTCAGAATAAGATAAGTTTGGTTAATAGATATTACAATCCACGATGACACGCCCCACTCTGTCTTACTCCATGCGAATTGAGTAACATAAGCGATTTCGACAGAGTGTTATAAGTAGAGGAAGACCAAAGAAGATATAGGTAAATTGTGTGAAAGAAGATAGCACGTTGACAGGAGAGATTGGAAGAAGACTCCGTTACGGGTCCATCGAACCCAGGGACCACTCATTTATCTTGGGAAAAATTAAGAAATTCCTCGGGAAACATTTTTGTAAAAAAAACGAACTGCACGCGGGCGGAGCCGCGGGCAACAGCTAGTATGTAAATAAAAACCGCCCGAAAAGTTTTGTAAAGGAAAAAGCAGTAAGGTTCTTTTAATACTCAAGCTAACTCGTCTGTTTTAGTTCGCAGTTTCTCAAGGGCGGCGTCTTTTTTGCCGTTTTAGGACGTCACGTTTGACCTTTGCGAAAAATTACATTTTTTACCCTTTTTTACCTACTCAGATAACCACTTTGTTTGTTGGGATCTCGTTCAAGGATCTGTGAATAACAAGAAATTAAATCAAACGAACCATTTTTGCTTAGTGAAATTCTGATTTCTACTTTCTGGTTCCATACATTTTTATTTATTTCATTGTAGAACCTTGCTGGGCTAAATCACATGAGATCTGATATCTCAGGATGACATGTTTGTCATGCAGTGCTATGCAAGATATGACATGTCTTGGGATGAACTGCATTTGATATGGGCTTTCGTAAATAGGGTAAATGAACAAGCAAGGCTGCTTGTTTCATCATTAAATATTCCATAAAATGGAATAGCAGTTTTTGTCCCCATATTTTAAACAATATCTGTATGGTTCACGAAAAAATATTCGAGCTTTCTGAGTTAGAGGCGAAGGTCTGTATGCAATGAGCATGATTTAGGAGACGGGGAACAGTACAGTGCATCGAGGAGGTGATAGCGCACTCAGTTTCTACGTTCATAGGACTTAAAATGTTTTGCGCGTGTAATAGGTACCTACTAACTGCATTTATCGATGAGTCTCGCACATCTCCACTGCGTGTATCGGCTTCTTTGATAATGATACCTCGGCCATTCGTTAAGAAAAAATTAAGGGTCATGTTTACAAAGACTTTACATAACATGATGAAACATCACAACTACAATGTACAACTGTACATCTATCCTACAGTGATACGCAAAGGGAAAACACGTCGTATTTAGGCGTAATTATGTGCATTGTGACGCGGTCCGTCCGTCCGTCCGTCATTTAATTTTCCGGCGGCTTCCGACGGCGCTGGCAGGTGCGTGAGCACATTTGCAAATTCGCCATTATCATCGCGTGCCCTATGTGTTGATGCTCGCCTAGTACAACATAATTATACATGTATTACTAACATACTACGTAATATTTATTTATTGGACCACTTATGTTAATTTGTACCAAAAACCGGTTAAGTGTGAGTCGGACTCACGCATCCAAGGTTTTGTATAAGAAAAACTATAGTAAAGCATTTTTTTTAATTTTTATATTTATTTCAACTACCTAGATAACCTTTTCCGAGATGAAAGGTAGCCTATGTGTTATGTTCTCCAACTGTTTAGCAGTTATGGAATAGAGACGTACCAAACAAATACATATGTTACAAATATAAGTTCGCCTTTATAATATAAGTGTGTTATGCAATAACTCGAAAGATAATAAAAATCACCTTCCTTGTTCCTAAATTAAACAATGTGACCAGACTCTCGAATCCCTGCTACACTTACCTTGTTTCCATTCCAAAGATACCGTTTGATCTCGGTACAGATTTCTCAAGGCAGGCACGGCCGCCCGATCGGACGCGGGGGCATCTGTTGCATGTTTCATGAGCTTAAACATTTAATGAAACAAATCCGAGAACAAATACTATCTCATTTCCGTGCTGTGGGGACGCTCTCAAATCTTTTCGATACTAGGGGTGACGTAGACTAAGCATGAACTCTACATGATCAACTATAAAGCCTTTTTTTTCTGAGTTTGGTAACCACAGACCAAGAAATTGCAGTGTTGCCAGACCCCCGACACGTGGACTGATGACATAAAGAGAATCGTGGAGAGTCACTAGATCCTAGCGGTCGCGATGCGGTAGAATCTTTTCTAATGTCGTTTCTATTTCTACAAACTAATTTATCTAAATTTTAAAAATGTATGGCAATAACAGCTCGACTAAATCGGCCGAACCAAAAACGAGGAAAAATCACATTTTTTACAGTGTTCCCTTGTTTTTTTTTATCTTTTTTACTTTTATTATTTTTGTTTATCTAGTGCTAGTAGAAAATACTTTACAATAAATACAATAACTTAACTGCCGACTAATTAAACTCACAGTCTGACGAACGGACAGGGAGTTTCAGGATCCAGTTACGGAGTTTAGGGTCTTTTGGGTAAGGAACCCTAAAAACAGCCCAATATTATTACTTAGTTTAATTTCACTTCCATCAAAAAAATGTCGTGCCCACAATTTTCCCTATTACGTCACAATTCCCTAAACAGTACACTCCAAACAAAACGAACCCTAAAATATAATTACTATTTGTGTCGCGCCCAAATAACAATAATTTCGTTATAAAAAAGACATTGGGACGCATTAGTTCACATCAACCGTAATAGTGTCATGCATTAGGGTTCGCTCGGGGGAACAATAAGGGGTAATCTCCCCGCGGGTGGGGGAATGGAGAGGGGATGGGGTAAAAGATGAGCGGAAGCGGGTGATGTAGGTTATCTTATGTGAGCCGATATACAGTTTAACTAGTAGGGCGCGTGTGTGCGCGGGCCACACGTGGCCCGCGTGCAGTCTTCCCGCCCATAAAGGTATCGCCGTCATCTCCATCGCCTATATTGGAATCCGATTGGCAGTGAGCTGAAAAAATTACCAAGGAGCACTGTCATGGTTTTAAAGATAGTTAAGGGCAGTTCGAGCAAAAAATACGCTAAACCTCATCGGATGAGGTTCAGCGTATTTTTTGCTCGAACAGCCCTTAACTATCTTTAAAACCATGACAGTGCTCCTCAATCATCATCCAAATCCTAGATCATTGTCTCTTCTCATAGTATGTACATTTTCCATGAAAAGATAAATTCCGCCACAGTGAATTATTTTCCATGCATTCCGTAGAACTTGAGATCCTGATCACCTCTTGCTAAGAAACCACTCTCTTATCTTTTATACTTTCCGAGATAGAACAACACGAAATTTGTATGGCGGCCATCTTGAATCCGCCATTTTGATTTTTTTTCAGCTAACTGCCAATTGAATGCCGTTTCGAGTTACATTTGGTCGAGCACCCCCCACCTATCTTCGATACCCTGGCTGTGCTCTTCACCCGTCTCCGAAATCCTCAATCATCAGCTCTCTCCATATTTTTCTCTAAAACCAGTAATTAATCTAAACCTATTTTTCTGAAAAACCGCATCACAACCTTGCATAATTACCAACTGTTAGTCTCTTCAACATTCCCCATACATTTTCTATGGAAAAATAAATTCCGCCATTTTGAATTTTTTTTTCTATCCATCAAATAGACCTTCGGGTCCTGATCACTTCTTGTCAAGAAACCATTCTTCCATCTTTTATACTTTCCGAGATATCGGCGAAATTCGAATGGCGGCCATTTTGAATCCGCCATTTTGAATTTTTTTTCAGCTTACTGACAGTTGGATGACATTTCAAATGACATTTGGTCGAACACCCCCCACCTATCTGCAATACCCTGGGCTGTGCTCTTCACCCGTCTTCGAAATCCTCAATCATCAGCTCTCGCTATATTTTTCTTCCTCATGAATTTTTCCTTTCTATACAAAACGATCAGTGAAAAAAAAATTTTCCATACAAAATTGTTCAGGAGAGGTGATCAATCAGTCAATCAGCACAAGCAGCTATATATATATTAACTAGTAGGGCGCGTGGAAGCGCGGGCCACATGTGGCCCGCGGGCTGTCTTCTCACCTATTAAAGCCAATTGGAATCCGATTGGCAATAGACTAAAAGAATTACCTCGGAGCACGGTCATGGATATAAAGATAGTTAAGGGCTGTTTGAATAAAAAATACACTGAACCTCATCGTGAGGTTCAGTGTATTTTTTATTCAAACAGCCCTTAACTATCTTTAAATCCATGACCGTGCTCCTCAATCATCATCCTAATCGTAGACCATCATCTCTTCTCATACTTTTCATAGTTTTTCATAGGCCTTGTTTATTGTCGCATTCACATTTTCCATGGAAAAATAAATTCAACCACTTTGATTTTTTTTCATTCGTCCCGAAGACCTTGAGATTCTAATTACGTCTTGCAAAGAAATCACTCTCTTATCTTTTATACTTTCCGAGATAGAACAACACGAAATTTGTATAGCGGCCATCTTGAATCCGCCATTTTGATTTTTTTTCAGCTAACTGCCAATTGGATGACGTTTCGAGTTACATTTGGTCGAGCACCCCCCATCTATCTTCGATACCATGGCTGTGCTCTTCACCCGTCTCCGAAATCCTCAATCATCAGCTTTCTCGATATTTTTCTCTAGTAACTTTCCGAAAAACCGCATCACAACCTTGCATAATTACCAACTGTTAGTCTCTTCAACATTCCCCATACATTTTCTATGGAAAAATAATTTCCGCCATTTTGAATTTTTTTTCTATCCATCAAATAGACCTTCGGATCCTGATCACTTCTTGTCAAGAAACCATTCTTCCATCTTTTATACTTTCCGAGATATTGTCGAAATTCGTATGGCGGCCATTTTGAATCCGCCATTTTGAATTTTTTTTCAGCTCACTGGCAGTTGGATGACATTTCAAATGACATTTGGTCGAACACCCCCCACCTATCTGCAATACCCTTGGCTGTGCTCTTCACCCGTCTTCGAAATCCTCAATCATCAGCTCTCGCTATATTTTTCTTCCTCATGAATTTTTCCTTTCTATACAAAACGATCAGTGAAAAAAAAAATTTCCATACAAAATTGTTCAGGAGAGGTGATCAATCAGTCAATCAGCACAAGCAGCTATATATATATTAACTAGTAGGGCGCGTGTGTGCGCGGGCCACATGTGGCCCGCGTGCAGTCTTCCCGCCCATAAAAGTATCGCCGTCATCTCCATCGCCCATTGAAATCCGATTGGCAGGGAGCTGAAAAAATTACCAAGGAGCACTGTCATGGTTTTAAAGATAGTTAAGGTCAGTTCGAACAAAAAAATACGCTGAACCTCATCGTATGAGGTTCAGCGTATTTATTGTACGAACAGCCCTTAACTATCTTTAAAACCATAACCGTGCTCCTAAATCATCATCCAAATCCTAGATCATTGTCTCTTTTTATAGTATATACATTTTCCATGGAAAAATAAATTCAACCACTTTGATTTTTTTTCATTCATCCCGTAGACCTTGAGACTCTAATTACGTCTTGCAAAAAAATCACTCTCTTGTCTTTTATACTTTCCGAGATAGAACAACACGAAATTTGTATGGCGGCCATCTTGAATCCGCCATTTTGATTTTTTTTTCAGCTAACTGCCAATTGGATGACGTTTCGAGTTACATTTGGTCGAGCACCCCCACCTATCTTCGATACCCTGGCTGTGCTCTTCACCCGTCTCCAAAATCCTCAATCATCAGCTCTCTCCATATTTTTCTCTAGTAACTCTCCGGAAAACCGCATCACAACTTTGCATAATTACCAACTGTTAGTCACTTCAACATTCCCCATACATTTTCTATGGAAAAATAAATTCCGCCATTTTGAATTTTTTTTCTATCCATCAAATAGACCTTCGGGTCCTGATCACTTCTTGTCAAGAAACCATTCTTCCATCTTTTATACTTTCCGAGATATCGGCGAAATTCGAATGGCGGCCATTTTGAATCCGCCATTTTGAATTTTTTTTCAGATCACTGGCAGTTGGATGACATTTCAAATGACATTTGGTCGAACACCCCCCACCTATCTGCAATACCCTTGGCTGTGCTCTTCATCCGTCTCCGAAATCCTCAATCATCAGCTCTCTCCGTATTTTTCCTCCGAATGAATTTTTCTCTTCTATACGAAATGGTAATTGAAAAAAAAATTTTTCATACAAAATTGTTCAGGAGAGGTGATCAATCAGTCAGTGAATCAGCACAAGCAGCTATATATATATTAATGAGTAACACAATGCAAGGATTGATGAAACGGTGGGAAGCAGTTCTGAACACTTTGAAAACTTTATTTTTCCCTAGCCTGAATTTTTATGATCACATGCAAACGCTTTCTTTTCTAAGTCTATGGATAAAATTATGGATGTTTGGATTTGGTGCTCCAATTTATCCATGTACAATCTAGTGTCAATTTTTTCTAATACTGGATAGAATCAATCATGTCAATTTTTTCTAATACGTAATATACGAGTATATGTTTCAGGATAAAAAGAGTTCGTCGTATGACATTGCAATGTAAATTTTTCACACGCTCTGTATCTAACTGGATCTACTTATATCTGGATTACTACTTATGATCAGGTCAATATTTGCTGTAAAACACAAATAACTATGTTTTTACACATTTGCAAAAAAAAGACATTTGCATATTTTGTGTTTTGCGTGGGAAAAGTTATTCTTTTCCACACTAGTGTGGTTTGTTTTCCTCATTCATATAACATACGAATTCATGAAGAAGGTTTTTAATCAAAAAGCGTTCTGTACTTTATAATAATACTATTTTCAGAATAAATATGAATTAATATTACTATTAAAAGATTTATGAAAATGAATGAATATTTTTAAGAATACTTTCTATACTTGTATTAAATGTACTCGTAGTATATCCGTGATCTGATTTGACTAGCTCCGTTCCCAGCGAGTTATGTTAATACCTTTATCTGGCGGAATGCGTAATTTTTGCTCTCCCTAGACACTTTTGTTCGTTTGACACACTTGTCCGCATACAGTTTAAAGAGTGACTTGAGCGACTTATATTAGTACTACCACCAAATATTATAATATTTCTTGGGACTACTTAAATCTAAGCCTGTAACGTAGTGTGATGGATTTAGATAGATGCTCTTTAGGTACTAACCTCGCTCAGTGATTAAAGTATGCACCCTAAGTAGTAAAAATCAGTAGTTATACTGTGATAATATATTTTTTGTTAATATTTTAAATATTGCAATTTTATTATTTATTATTATTTTATAGTTATAAGCACAAACGCGGATTATAAGGAATAGAGATAGTGGAATTGTAAAGTCCCATAAGAATAAAATTGAATTTTTCACTCGATATCCTTAGGCACTAATTTTCTTTTTAGTAGGTAGGTATACTTATGTTGAAAATAAGTTTACACATTACAGTCCGACTAGGCACTCTTGACACTTGAATGACATTGACAGGAGGGCGTTGTTATAGAGAAAAGGCAGCCAGAAAATAAAATCTCCTCAGTTTTACTTCAATTTTCGTTTTATTTTAGTTTATATTAAGCAAAATCACACATAAAATAGCGATATACCGACAGAGCGAACTATCAAACAGTATCACAAGATATCGGCGTTAGTTCCGATTTTGGCCACGTCAGCCAACATTGACAACTAAAAATAAGATACATCTTATGATGAATTAGACAGAATTGGGAAATTCTATTAACTAATGTACCCTCGTTATTTGACGACGACACCCCAACTAATATTTACTAATCCACAAACGTCTCTGCAAATACCTGCCAGCTAATTTGCTGAAGCTCAGTTATTATATTTACTAAGTCAATTCTGTTACTTACTTGAACATTTTGAATAAATGACTAGCAAAGCCATTTTTACAAAACTTTTACTTATAAAGTGTTAAACTTTTTCTTACCGATTTAAGGCTCTCTTTTTGTAAAAAATAGTTATTTCTTTTACCTTTATATATGATTTTATTTGACATCAAATTTGTTTTATTCATAATTGCAATAAAGTACAAATATATATTTTGTCTACACTATTTAGGTCATTGTCGAAAAAATTCTGACAAAGCCGATCAGCTGATTTTTTGGTTATATTAACTCTTATTTAAACATATCCTTGGTCCATACAACAACCTTAATTATACACACACCAAATATACACCTAAATTATAGTGAGTAATTATAATATTATTATTTAAACCCACATTCTTCTATACACGCAACCCTTTCTAGTTTTACCTAGGTACTTGGTAAAGTAAATCTAACGCTAACATAGCAGGTTTTTAATTCAAGAACATCCAATTTGCCTGTAAAGTAGGCACGTAAGATCTTGTAAAGTTCTCACCTCTAAATTACCCTTCGCGGGAAATGTTTAAAAGTAACGCGATAAGCCTGCGAGTTAATCATGGCAGACTTATTTACATAAACCATCATCCGGCTTGCTTAGACTTTAGAGGATCAAAAGTTTTTCCCCCTCTGTGCGTTAAAAAGCGTTGTTTTTTTTATTAACAAACTTTGTACTTACTAATTGTACCGTACTTTGTACCGTAAACTTGACTTTACTGCCTTGTTGGGCTCAGCAGATTTTGGTGTACAGTTTTTTCAAATATACATATTTTTATGAACAAACATTATTACGATACTACTGGTAAAACCCCCTAAGTTTTTCTTACTTGTAAATATAATATAAAATTTCTTCTGTTTTTACATAATGTATCAAGACTTTAAAAGTACATTTTGATTATGAAGGACACAAGAAAATTTTATTTTCGATATTCGTAGATTTCTTATTCTTCACGGATATTTTGTTCCTCCGTTGCACTGTCCGAAAACAAACTTTGTTCCAAAAATATATTTAGTATCGGATAACGTTATATCAGTTTCGGTTATCAATTATAACACGATCAATACCGTAGTCACGTCAGCTCAGTTTAATTCTATTCCATATCATTGGTATAAACTGAGCCTATAACAGCTCCAGTATAATCTATTCAAAATGAATGCACGCCAGTGTAAATAGTCGCACATAGATATACATACAGTCGTAGATAGTGATATATTGTGGCCGGCTGGGATCGCGGATGTGCATTTAATATCTGTCAGGGACACGGAGCCGCGCGAGAAACAGGTGGACGCCTGTTTCTGTCACTGAATTTGTTGCTAAGGGTATTTCTCTTGCCAACGGGTGCCAATGGCTGCCAACGATGCCCTTTCTGAGCCATCGCTATCCATCTATAAACTGTATCTTAGGCATGAACCGAAATAAACTTTATACTGTAATTTTCACAGAGAATTCTACCCTTATTTTGCGGCTCTCTTCTGAGTATCAGAGTGAGAAAGTTTGGCTAAGTGAGGGTTGTCATATTTTTTATTTCTTTGAAAATATTACGGATACCTCTCACGATATTTTCCTTTCTGTTTCGCGAATTTTCAAATATGCCTATTTTCAAGGTTGTTTTTATTTTTCTTAATCATATTTTTATTCAATAACGAGGACTTTGCCTGGCCAGATATACGACTATTAACTGCACATAACTTTGTGCGTAGTTTATCTAAAGGTGGAGGACGGTAGAAAATGGGACACAGTTGTTTATGTAGTACTTAAAAATATTCTGACCTCCTTATCATTGGCGGCGAATGCCACATCCGCACCGCGTGTATCATTTGTCTTATGAAACATTTTATTTCTCGTGCTCATTCCCTTTGTGCGACAGTTCTTACTTACATGAAGATACTGAATGAAGTTTGTGTTTATTTTTTCCTATGTTGTTCCATATTATAATATCACAAAGTTGAGGTTATAACTCTTGCTTCCTTGCTCAAAGTTTTTTTGTAAAGCACTATTATTTTGACCGTTTTCTCAGTTGTGACGAATGCCGTGTCCGTACCGCGAGTTCCACTCATACTATGTTATGTTATGAGACATCTCATTTCACGTGTTCATTCCCATTGTGCAGTCCTTGTTTACGCGAGGATTCTAGGTGACATTTATTTATATATATTTTATATTTAATAACATGGAACAACATGTGCTCCACATCATATCACGTCGCTGTCATGTTATTTTCTGCAATCAGTAAATAGTACGATAACATCTTCGGCTGCACTGTCACTTACCATCAGATGTGATTGTATTCCAGTATTGACTTTTAGTGCGTTAAGTTAGAAGTTGGGAGAGCAATTATTTTTTTTATTCTATACTTCAATCATTATTCCATGTAAGATTCCACCATTATAGTCAATAGAAGCTATAAAAAGCTAGTTATAAAAAAATACAAAAAATAAAAGCTCGCAATTTACAAGTCTAGCTTTATAAAAGTAATAAAAATATAATATTCCGCTATCGGCCCGTACAACACTCGACCCCTTTGTGCATCGAGTGGCGATTACACTTATCTTATCCAATTTATCTTGTAGCCGTATTGATTTCCACGTGATAGAGGCTAACATGAAAATTAATATTGTACCAACGTAGCACTTACGTAGCGGTTATGTCGGAGTGCTACGAACAAATCACCTATTTGATACGTAGGCTGTAGCTACGAGTTTGTTGCTGATTCGTAGCCATATCGTAGCAAAGGCATTTTGATCGTTCTCTATATCCCTGTATGTACAATTGTATTTTTTTGAAGAATGTAATATTCCTTGAATCGGAAAAATGAGTTAAAACTCACTTAGCAACACTTCACCATGTTGTTTCCCAAAAAATGTTGTCTTGACTAAATAATTAACAAAAAATAAAATTAGAAAACTGCCCTAATAAAGATGACTTTAACTTGTCAATTAGGAAGATAGAAGGAATCAAACGATACTGACTGTGTGATTCAAAGTACACGCATTTGGATGTTATAGTGAAATAAATAAATTCACATATAAAATCCTAAAATAATTGCACTTACTCGAAAGTGGAAAATATGTGCTCGCCCAGATTTTACGATTTAAGAATAGTATATCAATCAAACAATATTAGTATCGTGCAACAGTTTTTTACGATTTAATTTTTTTAGAAAAAGTTACAATATCATTACTTTTGTAAAGCGGAAAACTAAACTTTGTAATAACATAAGTACTTATTTCTTACTGGTTTACTACCAAACCAAAAAAATAAATACGTAGGCGTATCCCACTCGCATTTCAGTCCCAGAAACTAAGTTAGTAACTCAATTACAGTGACATTACGGCGCAAAGCACTCCGCAAGTAAATGAAGCAGTAACGAAATCAAGAAACAACGATAACATTCACCGGCCTCTGTTACCAGCAGTGTGAAATAGAGCAGAAACTTTCCAAGTCCCATCACTCGGATTTATGTGCTGCCTCAAGAGCAGACCTTCTTAGGCGCTGCGCACACTTCAGACGGAGCTGCTTAGTGCTTAACATACTTCCGAATGTCAGTAGAGCGCTCGAAGTAATAAGCGTCGATTGTGTTGAATAGAAGCAGGCGCTATTTTGCAGAAATCCGAAATTAGTAGGATGGATTAATTTGTTTTGCTATAATCTGCTACTTGAAAAGATTCCCGATCTGAGGATGTCCCGGTGTGGTGAAGAAACGTGCGTCGAAGAAAGTATTGGAAAATTGTGTGTGGTATTTCATGTGGGCAGTGTTCCTGCATATTGACCAATTACCATACTGAATCTTTTCAAGTTGCGGATTAAAGCAAAACAAATTAATTTTTCCTACTAGCGTCGATTGTGATTTACAAATCGTTAACTTCAAACCATAATAAGAAATCTAAACCAAGTACTTCTTCTTTAAATCATTAATAAATTACTGAATGTATTTCATGAGAAGAGTTCAATTTTAAATCTAACTAATGTATTATATAAATAAAGCAAGATTAAAAAAGTATTTAAAGACTTTATTGCTACACAATGGGACCTATCTACGAATGAATACTTGACTACCAAAACTTTACTAAAAATGTTAATTATATTCTTTTGGAATTGTGAAAACGTTTCAACGCTTAGTAATGCTGAAGATTATTTAATAAAGTAATTTTATTGTCACTGTCTCAAACAACTCTCAACGCCCACAAGTGTGGAAGGGTCTTCTCGCAGATTGAGAAGGGTTTTGTTCATATCACTAAACGCTAGATCAAACGAAGATTGGCAGACTTCACACGTTACGAAAAACTCTCAGGCAGGCAGGTTTTTTCACAGCGTTTACTTTAACAAGTTTAGCAAAAATGTAGACAATCTCTGAGAAATAACTTTTACTGAACAAGCGATCTAATATTACTTACATATTGCCCGAATTATATGTCCGTGCTTTAACTTCTAACATTTAATTAATTATTTATTAATGTCCACAAAACCATCTTGCGGTTGCAAGTGTAAGCACAATCCCAGCCTCCCGCCGCCAGACACTAAACATCAACTTGTACCCTATACTAGTCTAGATTTAATAGTCCACTTCGTATTCTAGTTACAGTGACTGCTTGCCTCAATATTGGGCTCTAAAGCAGCATTATATGCAAATTAGTTGCACGTGTACTGTTACTACATTTGTATTCGGGAGAACTCAATACTCGTTATACTTAGTTACGTATGATGTTATCTTAGTGTTGCATTTACTGAATATTAATCATCATCAGAATCTGTAGTAGGTAATTACTAATTATGGGTCTCTTTCATATGAGATCGTTATTACATGGTATCATGTCATATCATATCATAACCCACCACGCTAGCCAATGGTGCAATAGCAGACTTTTTATGATAAATATGTGTAATTCTAGTTTGTTTGTCTGTCATAGCCGTCAACGCAACGTCACCAATACGGAGCCCTATAAACGAGCAGACGGCATTAAAGGAGCCGTCAAATATTTTACTATACCTCGTATGTGCCTTGCCGTGTGTAGAGCGCGCGCCTGTCACTTAATATTGATCTCAGCATAGAGGTCTAAGAGGGCGCCATCGATTTCAAAAGCTGGACAAAAAATACTTTGTCTAATCTGACATACCCGAGCCGTCGATACACGATTTTTCACGCACACTATCATCCGCGCACCATACAAATTTCAAATTGACACACTCACCCTACAAAAAAAGTTGCCGCACTCACGGAGCTGTCTTTGTTAGATAGGGCTTTATCTAGTGAGAGCGCAAGCGACGACTTATTATAAATCTATGGACTTCAGCTACAATCAAAAGCTGGACAAAAAATACTTGTCTAACCTGACATACCCGAGCCGTCGAAACACGATTTTTCACGCACACTATCATCCGCGCATCATACATATTTCAAATTGACACACTCACACTACAAGAAAAAGTTGCCGCACTCACGGAGCTGTCATTGTTAGGTAGGGCTCTATCTAGTGAGAGTGCAAGCGACGACTTATTTTAAATCTATGGATTTCAGCTAGAATCAAAAGCTGGACAAAAAATACTTTGTCTAACCTGACATACCCGAGCCGTCAATACACGATTTTTCACGCACACTATCATCCGCGCACCATACAAATTGCACATTGACACACTCACCCTACAAAAAAAGTTGCCGCACTCACGGAGCTGTCGTTGTTAGGTAGGACTCTATCTAGTGAGAGCGCGAGCGACGACTTATTATAAATCTATGGATTTCAGCTAGAAATAATCACATTTTTGTTGACGTCTCGGTTATGGCTGTAGTGGACAAAAAACTTACCTATTCCCTATGGTATAAGATATAAGACCTATGCAGTAGTTAGTAGACTAATCACCTTTGTAGCAAGTTGAAACAAAACTGTTGGACTGTGGAGTAGGTACCTAGTTGGTATTGGTACTGGTAGTTGGGACTTGGTGGTTGGTACTCGGTAGGATTACTTATAGCAATGTAAACTAAGTGATATTAAATTAAATTCAAATGTATAGTTAGTGTCGTGTTTTTTATCCGTTCTTCTCGTTCCAAAACAGCTTTCCTTACGTGATGACAGAGTCTGATATTTCAGAAGTACATATGAGTTAAGTCTATGTGAAAAAATAAACTTATAATAAAATATATTTTATTGATTTTCTGAAAATGATTAAGCATTTTAAAAAACTTCTAGAGTCTATTGACAATATCTGAACCATTTTTGACCAGATCAAGAAATCGAACCCACGACTTTGGGGATACGTTCCAGACTCAAATATGCTACAACAAACAAATAGGTATATCAGCGAGATTGTCACTGTCACAAATGAAAATGCGAAAACAAAATTAATTTATCACTTTTCGAGTTTAACGCGAAATTGTTTTTAAAAGCGAAACCGTGTTAGTAATAATAAGCTGTAGTTATACAAGTACGTATAGTACAGTAAATGTGAAGCGTCCAATATTTTTGGCTTTATTGGAAATTCTTTGGCTGGCTCGCATTCACCGCGTACCTTTGAGGACCGAATGAATTTATTGTTACATTTAAAAGGCAATTGTGGTTATAATGAAAACTTTTGGCGCGCTTTGTATCCCACGTATAGAATTCCCTACAAAACCGATACAATTTTATTTAATAAGGAATGCATTAACAGTGTATTACGTATGTATTCAGTATTCAAGCATTCTTTTCTATTAACTACTAGCTGGTTCCACGTACATTGTATCGTTATTTCCGATAGATGGTTTCAACTAATTCAGTTATATCGTTATGAGCCTACGGACCCACTAAAGAACCCAAACAAAGTAACTTACAAAAAAAATTGCAGTTTTCTTTTACGTAAGATAATTTAACATTTTGTTTGCTTTTCCATCAGTTACTATTAATTTACCGATTATATTATGATGTAATGAAATTGTAATTTGCATTTTTTGAATAATATTTTATTTATTTATTAATATTTTAGTCAGAGATTCAAATTGTAGTTTTCCACATTGCTAAACCACATCTAAACCGCAAACATAAACATTTCAGTTTAAAATCGTGTGTGCACCAAAATGTTTGAGATTTCTAAAATAAAATTTATAAAATGCTCGCATCCGTTTTATTAGAATTCTTTGCGTTATATAGACCTAAGTTACCTACCGCAAAATGTAGAGGCACCGGTGAATTATAGTGTATAATATATTTAAAACTTTCTCAATTTAAACACGTAATTACTCTTGTTTTGAATATATTGCCAGTTAAAACTTTATTTCGGAGAGAAAATTTTGCATACACGACCTACGTACGAAGGTAGGTTATAAGACTTCTGTAGGATACTACATAGAAGTCTTTGTCTTCTTTGCATAAACAAGAAAGAGAAACTAGATGCTGGGTACTGTTAATATTAGTAGACGGAAATTAGATTTTTTAGAATAGATTAGATTTATTTATGATAGATTTCGAGACCTGAAAATATATCTATTATGCTCATGTCAATATATATATATATATATATATATATATATATAATCACTCATTAACCACCTCTGTTTTCGTAACACACCAACAAAAACTAAGTATTTTATTTAACTTCCGAAAAAATCAGAAAATTATATACAGAAACCTCCAACAATTACAAACCGCATAAACATAGATTTGTAATAGGTCGTCGCTCGCGCTTCGACTAGATAGAGCCCTTCGTAACAACGACAGCTCCGTGAGTGCGGCAACTTTTTCTTGTGGTGTGAGTGTGTCAATTTGAAATGTGCATGGTGCGCGTGAAAAATTGGGTCTTACACTACTTTTGAATTTGATAAAAAATATTACTTTATTATAAACTAGGATAAAAATAATAACGTGCAGTGAAAGAAATATTAAAATCCAACGAAGATTTACAAAGTTACAGGCGTTGAAACTTTGGAGTGGGGGGATCTTCTATCCCTTTCTCGCAAAACGAAAATTTGTATGAAGCCACACGAAGCTACTATGGCATTGGTAAGGTGTGACGTCACAATTTCATGTTGCTATCTCTGTCTAATCACAAATCTTTAAATGCTTATAACTTTTTTGTTATTTGATCGATTTAATTAGTTCTTTCAGTGCACGTCATTATTTTAATTCTACTTTATAATAAAGTATTAAAAAAATTGGAGTCAAATACCCTATTGTGTACTTAGCTAATTTATCTAGCTTTTTTTCTATTCATGTAATAAAACTTTGAAGTTTTAACAGCGATTTCATTGTAACAAATGCGATAGGTACTTTTGTTTTCTGTTCTCTGAGACAAAGTAAGACGCACGTTTACTTGAACTACCTAACTTAGCGGGTACCTATCTCATGTTCATGCACTATAAAATTTTATAGCCTCCCGAAGTTAGTTACGACTGTCCCAGGGTTAAATGGCCCCTGGGTTAGGTCGGATGTCATAATGTGTGGGCTATAAAGCCTTAAGGTGTTTGTGTTCCAAATCGAGGCACATTTTTTGTCATTGTTTACGGTTGAAAAAAAATGGGAAATGCTTTCCAAAAAACCAACTTCAAATGCCACTACAAAGAGTGAAATAATTTTTATTTAAATTTTAGGTACCTACACCAATTCGAAGTCGGGCAATGTTTCATACAATCCCTAATAGTCCTTCTTACTTACTTGATGTGCGAAGAAATGACGAAGTCATAGACAATCGCCCGACTTCAAATTGGTGTAGGTACCTAAAATTTAAATAAAAATTATTTCACTCTTTGTAGTGGCATTTGAAGTTGGTTTTTTGGAAAGCATTTCCCATTTTTATTTTATAATTTTTAGTGGAAAACAATAAAATGCACAAGGCGTTGTAAAATACCCAAATTGCTTGAGATGTGTTCATAAAATCTGAAGAGATACCTCAAATTCACCAAGATCCCATCATCAGACCCTGACTTGATGACTTTAGTCATCAAATCAGTATCTGCTAGCAAATGCACCAGTAACTATAAAAAATACCCAACTCGCTTCAAGTATACTAGCAAAATTTGAAGAGTTCCCTCGATTTCACCAAGATCCCATCATCAGACCCTGACTTGATGACTTTAGTCATCAAATCAGTATCTGGTAGCATATGCACCAGTAACTATAAAAAATACCCAACTCGCTTTAAGTATACTAGCAAAATTTGAAGAGTTCCATCGATTTCACCAAGATCCCATGATCAGATCCTGACCTGATGACCATAGGACAACTTGGAAAATATTACTCTTTCTAATAATTTTCAAATAGTTTCATGTGTCCATACAAAATTTGAAGAGTTCCCTCGATTTCTCCAGGATCCCATCATCAGATCCTGACCTGATTAAAATGGGACCATCTGGAAACAAAACCCTCTTAAACAAAAAAAGAATTTTTCAAATCGGTCCACGTGTCTTCGAGTAATCGGTGAACATACATAGATAAAAAAAAAAATAAAAAAAATAAAAAGATTCCGACGAATTGAGAACCTCCTCCTTTTTTTGAAGTCGGTTAAAAAAGAAACTATTTGAAGCTGTTTTTCGAAATAAATAAGAAAAAGGTATATCTAAGTCGTAAAAACCTGTTTTTAGGGTTCCATACCAATTTGGGAAAAATGGAACCCTTATGGTGAGAATTTCTCCGTCCGTCCGTCCGTCCGTCCGTCCGTCCGTCTGTCACACTCGATTATTTCAGTAACTATCAAAGCTATCGACCTGAAATTTGGAATAGTTGTAGGTAATTGCGGCGCGCCGCCATTGCAATTATAAAAAAATTAAAATCTTTTTTATTTCTATTTAAAAGGGGGTGTAAACCGGGTTGTCAAAATTTCAAAATGAGGTAACATTATTGAGTTGGGTATCATATGAAAGGGCGTTACTTGTGTATTCTAAAACCGATTTTTATTTATTTTTATGCCTGATAGTTTTTGATTTATTCGTCAAACTGTCGAAAAAAATACCGTTCCCCCCCTTATCTCCGAAGTTTACCAATCGAAAATTCTGAAATAATTATGATCAATAGAAGTTAACGTCTATTTTACAGGAAAAATAAAATCAACTCTCTAACTATTATACTTTTTTTGATAATAACAATAATCCGCCGAAAACAAAGTTAGGTTTGCGGTTTGCAAACAAAAGTACCTATATGTAAATTATACTCGTAAAATCATGAACAAAGGTGATTCTTTTAATTTTTTACTTCTTTTATAGTATGGAGCCCTCGGTGCGCGAGTCAGACTCGCACTTGGCCGGTTTTTAGGGTTCCATACCAATTTGGTATGGTGAGACTTTCTCCGTCCGTCCGTCCGTCCGTCCGTCCGTCCGTCTGTCACACTCCATTATTTCAGTAACTATCAAAGCTATCGACTTGAAATTTAGAATAGTTTTAGGTATTAGTGACCCAACGCCATTGCAATCATAAAACATTGAAAATTGTTTTAATTTTTATTTAAAAAGGGGGGAAAACCGGGGCTTCGAATTTTCAAGATGAGATAACAATATTGAGTGGGGTATCATATGAAAGGGCGTTACTTGTGTATTCTAAAACCGATTTTTATTTATTTTTATATCTGATAGTTTTTGATTTATTGAGCAAACTGTCGAAAAAAATACCGTTCCCCCCCTTATCTCCGAAGTTAATCAATCGAAAAATCTGAAATAATTATGATCAATAGATATTAATGTATATTTTACAGGAAAAATAAAATAAACTCCCTTACTATTATACTTTTTTTGATAATAATAATAAACCACCAAAAACAAAGTTACGTTTGCGGTTCGCCAACAAAAGTACCTACATGTAAATTATACTCATAAATTCATGAACAAAAGTGATTCTTTTATAATGTTTTACTTCTTTTATAGTATGGAACCCTCGGTGCGCGAGTTCGACTCGCTCTTGGCCGGTTTATTTATTTATTTACATAAATATTAACATGCAGATTGTGCGTATTGACATAAGATGGTTTATTTTAGACAGCATATTTAAGGACCGATATATTAAAAATATAAAGGTAGAACGTTGAAATTATTATATAGATATCATATATTCGTAGATATTTTTATGATACAGTTTGGCGTTTTACAAGGTAAAATAAGTAGCAAGTTGTTATATTGATCCATTACGCGGCAAAGTTGTTAAGAATCACATTTCATCAATCCATTTTCCGAGGCCGAATGAATTGAGCACCCCAATAAGTAACTAAAACCCATCAGGAACCGCAATTAAAATTTTCCAAAAGACCTCCGGCCGATCTTTATTAGGGCGACCTTTTTACCTCGGTAATTTTATGACCCTGTTTTAGTGGACGCCCGCGGCTTTACTCACTTGATCCCCTATTTTCCGGAGGTGGAATTTTTTAAAATTCTGTCTTAGCAGAGGTTACAACATAAAACTGTTTCAGTGCAATTTTGTGCCCGATTCTTCGAATTTTTTGAGTCAGGTTTCTTATGAGGATAAAATAGTGCATTTTGATACAAGTGTGAAAGCTATGCCATTTTTGCACTACTCTCAGTTTTTTAAGCTAAGCCGAAGGTACAACAAATTACATTTTTTCCCGTACATTGAGCAACAATTTTAATGCAAAAAAAATTATAATGAAAAAAATAAAATAACGACAGGACAGGTAAAGCCGAAGGTACTTAAAATTACAAATTTTTCCGCGCATTGAGCAACAATTTTAATGCATTTGCGAAAAAAATAAAATAAGGACAGGACAGGGACAACTTTGAAAATAAATTTATTTCTAATTTAATTCATGTATCCGGAAGTGCGGAAGATAATAACTTCCCGCACGCTACATACATATACGTATAAGAAATATTACAAGCTAGTGAAATGACTTTACAAAATGTTAGTTTGACAGTTACACAGTTACAGTTCTTGGTCTCCCGAAATTCATCCTCAAAAAAAAAAAAAGTCTCAATACCGCTTTTTGTGTGGAGAAACCGCTTAATTTCCTGCCTCCTTTATCGTCCGCTCCAAACATTTCCTTTCCAGCACTATTAACTCTAACACACGTAAAAATACTGGCCTTCATTTCCCGTCCATTGTTTCATTTTTAAAGGCAGCCTCTTTCGCGTCGGTTGACTCGAATGGCCCGAGCATTGCTGATTTTGCATAATTAAAACCATCTACAGTTCTTTTAAATAGCTACTTTGAAGATTCTCACATCTTAACCGAGGCTATTTTGATATCAGTTTTTGTTGTAACATTTTCTCTCTGACTGTAGTATTCTTGGCAAAATAGTGGAAATGTAATTCAAAAGCATTCTCTTAAGTTAATTATTATTTTTACCCTACTTTGCCAGTCGGATACTTGGCAATGCAATTTCAGATATTCAGACACTTGAAGACATTCACGATCATCACATAAACGTTTTCCAAGTGTGGGAATCGAACCCACGACCACGACACAGAAGGAAGAATCGCTACCGACACGCCATTCGGTGGTCAAAGAACAGTGGCAGAAATGTACACAAATGAAGTTTAGCGTCTAGATGTAACATTTATTACAAGACGATTCTAGTAAATAACTGATTTTTTTCAAGGTATCACCAGTTATTGTAAAGGACGGGTCAAAAAATAAAATATTTAAAGAAATTCAATTGATTACTGATAGGTTCCGTTTCCACATTCCTGACAGCTAGTGTTGCCGGATGCCAAACTTTTCCACTTTTATACTCCATCTTTTTGACGATCGGTCCACTTTTGTACGAGAACAACATGTAACAGCTACTAAAGAAAATCCTATTTTCAGGTACTAATGTAGAATACACTACAATAACTGTATCAATTTCCATTGTTCCTTTTTTTGCAATTAATTTACTCGAATTATATAAAAAGATTAA
This sequence comes from Coenonympha glycerion, assembly GCA_963855885.1. NCBI lineage: Eukaryota > Metazoa > Arthropoda > Insecta > Lepidoptera > Nymphalidae > Coenonympha > Coenonympha glycerion. The sequence goes on from OY979635.1 coordinate 1,420,379, forward strand.
ATTACTTTAGGGTTTTCCACTGCGTTGGAGTAAAACTGAATATTATTTTTCCGTGTGAGCCAGTCTCACTTAAATAAACTGTTTGCAGATTTATGATTATTTGACAGAACAGTACACCTATTAATTATTATTATTACTGAAATCTATTACAACCGATTATTTTGAGCATAGAGCATTTTGTCTTGGTAGTTTAGCGTTTCCGAAATACCCTTGTAATTGAATATTGATTTATTAACTCTATTAGATTTTTCTTTCAGTCGATTGAAGTTTTTCAATTCCGGCATCTCGCAACACTATCCGACAGCTACATGGCTACAACTGTCAACAGTGACAAATTCTCGAACAAGTGACAAGTATTTATCAAAGAGGATATAGTGTATTGTCTATACTCTCTGATGGTTCATGGCGGAGGTCGCTGTTGTTATAATACTCAATTACAATATTTTGAAAATAAATATTAATTTTTCTCCACTTTTTTGTGAGAAAAATCTTTTAGCATTGAGTTCAGGCTTGCGGGCCCAATCAAAAAAATATTTTTTCATTTATAGTTGCATTCATGTTGCATTAGCGAAACCAATGTATGGGCCCGCACCATTGTTCTTTTCATTCTATCTTCATAGATAATGAATTTCTCATTGTTTTAACATTTTCGTGTGTAAAGTTTCAACTAATCATAACACGCCTCATATTTTATAAGGCGTATACATCTAACGGGGCAAACTTTGATATATCTCTAAAGTTCTGATCCACGGACATCAAATATGCAGTCTATCAAAGCATAAGCTCGAACTATCCATCACTCAAACTTCGTTATGCACGATTAAAAAGTTGTGAAACATGCTTTAACTGAGTTCAACACATCTTAGCGCACGACTCTATGTAGTGGGAAGTACAGTACACATATTACTCTGATAATTCCAACGCACGAAACGTTTTGGTTGGCGTCGACTGCCACGTCAAAAATAAAATTGAAAAACTGCATGGCTTATTAGGTGTTTTTGTGTGTGCGTGTTATCAAAATCTCAATAACGTGTATCAATAATTTCCTTTTATTTTATCTTTCAAAATTAACTAATTTTCCCACTATCGCCTATCCTTAAATCCTGTATCTTCTTCTTTTCTGCCTTTCTTTCATGGACTTAATTTTGCCCAATCCACTCCTATCCAATACTAACTAGAAAATGTAGAAATTTTTCAGTCAGTCGTCATTAACTATGTTAACACACGCGTAATCTTGAAATGCAAAGAAGATAATTATTATCAAGCGGTTAATCGTGTATTGTGTCCCACAATCTTTCCATGCAGTCTTTTTACCGTCATTCTACTTACAACATACACACATACAAGTAGGTATACAATTTTAAACTTACTTGTATGTGTGTATGTATCTATGTGTATGTACGTACTCGTAATATATACTCGTACATATAAAACACTTATAAAAATAAATTAACGACCTCTGTATAGTATAGCGTGGCTACAACGTGCACGCACACATAGCTCAGTGAGCCAAGATGAGTTGCACTCACTACAAGCCTTTCTTCGTAGTCCAAACAAAGCGGGCCGTATTATAAATTTTAAAATTCCTCCGCTCAATTAATCATCTCCAGCCGGCGTTGAAGTCCGGCCCTGGACACAAACAGCCTGATATATCGTTTCTTTGAAGGCAGAGGGAAATTGCTCTCGGGGGTATTCGGTAGAAATTTTCTTTAGGCAAAAAAATGTTTGGAAATGACATTACCTTGTAAGCTAATTTATTTTGTGTTTTGGTATACTGGAAGATTCGTTGAATTTAAAATTGTTCTTGGGGTATTAAGTATAAATTTTCGTTATGCAAAAAAAATATTTAGAAATGACATTATGTACCTTGTAAGCTAATTTATTTTGTGTTTTGGTAGACTGGGAAATTTGGGGAATTTGAAATTGTTCTTGGGGTATATGGGGGCTACAAATTTTCTTCTGGCAAAAAATGTTTTGGAAATGACATAAGCCTGTTCGTTCGTTTCAGCCGACGGACGTCCACTGCTGGACAAAGGTCTCCTGCAATGATTTCCAGCCCGCACGGTCCTGCGCTAACTGTATCCAGCGCCTTCCCGCGACCCTTTTAATGTCGTCAGTCCATCTGGTGGGAGGCATGACAACACTGCGCGTACCCGTACGGGGTCGCCATTCCAGTACTTTGGGTCCCCAACGTCCGTCGGTCCTACGAGCTATGTGTCCCACCCATTGCCACTTCAGCTTCGCGATACGTTGAGCTATGTCGGTGACTTTGGTTCGTCTACGGATCTCCTCATTTCTGATTTGATCCCGCAGAGAAACTCCGAGCATAGCTCTCTCCATCGCCCGCTGAGTGACTCTGAGCCTTCTTATTAGGCCCATAGTAAACGACCATGTCTCGGATCCGTATGTCATCACTGGCAACACGCACTGTTCGAAAACCTTAGTCTTCAGGCACTGAGGAATATTGGACGAGAAGACATCACGAAGCTTCCCGAACGCTGCCCAACCGAGCTGGATTCGGCGGTTCACCTCTTTCTCGAAATTGGACCTTCCTAGCTGGACCGTATGTCCTAGGTATATGTACTCGTCTACAATTTCGAGTGCAGAGGTCTCAACTACTACTGGGTGGAGCAGAACATGAGAATTTGACATGATTTTCGTCTTGCTCATGTTCATTTTAAGGCCCACCTGTTGGGAAACTCTGCTGAGGTCGTTGAGCATCGTGTTGAGGTCTTCCAGAGTTTGTGCCATGACTAATATATCGTCGGCAAACCGAAGGTGAGTGATGTACTCGCCGTTGACATTAATGCCATATCCATTCCAATCCAGAAGCTTAAAGACGTCCTCCAACGCAGCGGTAAATAGCTGGAGTGCATAAGCCTGTAAGCTAATCTATTTAAGACTGGAAGACTTATTCTTTCTACCGAATACGGTAGAAATTATCTTCAGACAAAAAATATTTGGTGACATGACATTATCTTTCAACCTACTTTATTTTGTGTTTTGATAGACTAGAAGATTTGGGGATCGATTCCCAGCACATAATATGGTATGTTTTGATACTTATTGTATTATTTAAAAAAGTCTTCTAAATAGATGTATCCCTTATTTAAGGGAAAGAATAGGTTTTGCCAATTACATCGAGAATGACCTCTAAATAACCTGAAGATATCATATCCCCGAGTAACGCTCTATATCTTTTTATTTTATTAGTCATAGCCAATAAAGGCTTTCAGTGTTTTCCTTTCGCAGGCATAACAGTTTGACACTTTTATTACCAGTGCCGCGATTAAAAGCATTATATCCCACGGACATCCAAGGGAATATAGACTGTGTATCTTAGCTAGTAAAGGTGATATTTGCTTGTGCAACGTTGATTGAAAGGAGAATTGTAATGAGACGGTCAGCAGTTATTGATTCACGTGGTTCCATTAGGCTGAATTTAGGGATGGGTAATGGGTATGGCTTAAAATATCCTACAAAAGTATCGATAGTTTTAGTTACAGACTAAAAAGGTATCTGATTACAGATAAATTGAAACTTATTAATAAGGATTTAATGAGCAAATAGTTTTAAGACACTTATTATGTAAATAGGTACATAATTAAATACATAATTGTGGGTGCATAAAGTCATGTTACAATAAAAATTGATTCAACAGAATATCGACTTTAAGTGATAGGTTACAACAACTGCTGAATTTTACAGTAAACGTAACAACTGCACAATTCTTTTTTCTTTTATTCACCCTTTTTCAATTAAAAGGAAAGAAGCCAAATCAATTGTAGTTAAATAGCATCAACTAGAGCACATAGGTACTTTTCCATATCTTGATAAGCGAAAAAAATATACTTTACCCTCATTGAATTATGAGATATTTAACACTAAATTACAGCAAACCTCTTAACATAATAAATCTCGCGGCGGAAAAATGAGACATTTTAATGCATAAATATAGCCATTAATCTTTTTCCCTGCCACTTTTACTTCGCGGCTTTATAAATACTGAACTCGAAATAATACTCCACATATTTCCCGCGGTATCTCAGAAGTTATTGTAAATTAGATTCCGGAACATCATACCTAGCTACCATTTCTCGGAGCTCCGCGAAGTTTCCTCTGAACCGGGGGGCAGCTTTTGACGTTCATAAATTTTAAATGCGGCATCCTTTTCGTAAGAGATCTTATTACTGAAATAAAGTTTCTGCCTCAACCCTATTTTACGGCCTACTACTGGGTAAAAGTTTTCTAGGAATGAGAGGGGTTTGGTCAAAGCCCGCCGGGCTGGCCAAGGCTGGCGGCATTCAAATACATTAAGGAAAATGTTGGATAACTTTAACGCATTCGGATTTCCGATTTTGTTTTCCTCCGCAAGTGAGAAAATTATTTAATTACTATAAACGCAAATATATGATAATCAAGAAATGTCGTTAGTACTAGAAGCTTATAAACATGCTCACAATATATACTACCCGGTAATAAGTTTTTTACCAATTTAATTTGTGTGACATCGTAAATTAATCACATACGTATAATCGACTTAAAAATAAAATGTAACAGTATTTTTATATTATGAACGCTCGCGAAACGTCCGCAAGCGAAAAAATATCGATGTGTCAGTTACGTCCCTAGTGGATACAAGTGCGAATTCAGCTGGTTATCTTGTCGTGTGTATACGTCCCCCCGGGCCTTTTGCGACGCGACGATACGACATGACGTAGGTACGTTTTATTTAAAACGGCACATGGTTTAGTCTACTGAGGATTGCGTTATCAAATTGTCGTATATTCGCGTTCGTTGCCCGTATTGGGAGTGCCATTTTATTTACATCCTAGTTTTTCTATTACAATTTTAAAGTATAATGACTAGTGTCAGGATATTTGATACTACATCATTTATTTGATCTTCATGTTATTAATTTATTATACTATACGTGTTATACTAACATAACTGACGTTATATTTGAACTATTTTATTTCAAAGAATATCCCAAAAGAGGCAGAACACAAAGGGGGGGGGGGTCAGTGTACACACCCATTATTTGAGAACTTAAGGTAATGTAATAGTGGCTCCGCACCTGAAAACGTTAGCAAACACCACAACCAGCTATATATGTGAGAAGTATATTGAGCCAATAGGTTCACGTGGCGCGAAATTTGATGGTGATGATGATTTGTCAGATGACAGCTGTTGTCTGATAGCCAAAAAAAATTAAATCTCTAACTTGTCGCCACAGTCGACGTCGTATCGTTATCCTGCCGTTGGGTTTAAAAAACACCAATTTTCGTCAGCAATCATGTAAGACGCACTATCTTGATCCCGACTCATTATATTACCTTTCCCTCTTTTATTTTTATTACTTTTACCGCTTACGTTTCCCAATTCGCTTCGAGGAATCTAAACCCCCCGGTCAAAGTAAAGCTGGGTATATTTCCGAATTTGTTTGATTCCAAAGGGTAACCGCACACTACAGATCGACTTTATACTTTGTCTTTGTGTATTTAAAATTAGACGGAAACACACAGGTACTATTTCAAAAAATGGACTGTAAAGAAACTTGTTAAGTAAAATTTTATAGGTTTTAGAAAATTAAACCTTTGTTAAGCTTGTAAAGCCGACTGGCTATGAACTAGTGGAATCTTTAAGACTATTATTAAATACATTCACCCAATGGCCATGAGAGTCCCATCTGAGTGAGAAGAGTTTTGTAGGAACCATGCTAACCAGTTTGAGCATGGTAAGCTTCAAACACATTTAAAAATATTATTGGGAACTCTCACGCATTTAAATTTTCACCCTGCTAAGTAACGTAACGTATCGAAGCGCGTAATATTTAGAATCAATACGAATATTACGTCTAAAAGTTATGGTTCTTGCCTGGGATTCAAATTCCCTACTCCCGCTGGGAGGCTTCCAAAAAGAGGGTAGCTCTGCTTACACAAATACATTACACCTTCGTAAATTACGCAAAAAATAAATCAATTTCGTTTATAAGTTATAACAGTGATAGTAAAACCACAGTGCGTCGAAGCATCAAACGTATAAGTACGTTTGCAACGCACTGAAATATGACGTGCACTGAAAGAACTGATTAAATCGATCAAATAACAAAAAAGTTATAAGCATTTAAAGATTTGTGATTAGACAGAGATAGCAACATGAAATTGTGACGTCACACCTTACCAATGCCATAGTAGCTTCGTGCGGCTTCATACAAATTTTCGTTTTGCGAGAAAGGGATAGAAGATCCCCCCACTCCAAAGTTTAAACCCCTGTAACTTTGTAAATCTTCGTTGGATTTTAATATTTCTTTCACTGCACGTTATTATTTTTATCCTAGTTTATAATAAAGTAATATGTTTTATAAAATTCAAAAGTAGTGTAAGACCCAATTTGTGTCAGCCGATTACTTTTCTAGATTTTTCTATTTTTCACTTACATCTTGAACAACTTCATAAGAAGCTTTTTAACACCTTTATACTTGCATCTTCAATGGTCATAATATTTGCACCCATTTCCGCTCTCTTTCCTAACATATTTCAGTCCATAGAATTGCTCTAGATTGCAAAGAAATTTTTTTTTTCCTCAAATTCCTTTGGGAACTCTGGATTTTACTGGGATTAAAATAGTCTATAAGTTAATTGGGGATATTAATTACCCTCTCTAAATTCACAGCCAAATAGATTCAGTAATTGTGGCGTGGTAGAGTAACAAACATCCAAAGATATCAATTTAAAATTTTCATATTTTTAATAAGAAATTGCATTTTATCCAAAGGGATTATTTTAGACAAATTATCGAAATAATTAAATTTTAATATTGTTCATGCATTTATAATATTATGAGTCAGTTTAATAATAAGAATATCAATTATTGCATTAAAATAAGGCTGGCTTAAAACGATAATGCCTACATAATATAACCTAGTATGAAATTGAATTCTTGGTTGATAATATTTCCCTTACTATTTTATGCTTTTGATACTGATTGTCTAAGAAAATCCGATCTAAGAAAATAAGCAAATCTTATTAACGGAATCGTATCAAGCAAAAAATTCTGCCCACGGCGTTGGCTGAAAGCGATGTTTACATTTTTTTAGCCAATCAGGAGGAAGATTTTTGATTTTTGCGATTAACAATGTTAGCAGTAGTAGTTACCGCATGTGCATTATAGAGTAAAATATGCCACAATTTTTGTTTACGCAGAACCTAGTTCTCTACTACAGCCGCCAACTAAAATAAAAGGAATAAATACACCGAGTTTTGAAGCTTAGGTTACTTTTTAGGGTTCCGTAGCCAAATGGCAAAAAACGGAACCCTTATAGATTCGTCATGTATGTCTGTCTGTCTGGCTGTCTGTCTGTCTGTCTGTCTGCCCGTCCGTATGTCACAGCTACATTTTTCCGAAACTATAAGGACTATACTGTTGAAACTTGGTAAGAAGTTGTATTCTGTGAACCGCATTAAGATTTTCACAAAAAACTAGAAATAAAACAATAAATATTTGGGGTTCCCTATACTTAGAACTGAAACTCAAATTTTTTTTTTCATCAAACCTATAAGTATGGGGTATCTATGGATAGGTCTTCAAAAATGATATTGAGGTTTCTAATAACATTTTTTTTCTAATCTGAATAGTTTGCGCGAGAGACATTTCCAAAGTGGTAAAATGTGTGACCCCCCCCCTCTAATTTCTAAAATAAGAGAATGATAAAACTGAAAAAAATACATGATGTACATTACCATGCAAACTTCCACCGAAAATTGGTTTGAACGATATCTAGTAAATAGTTTTTTCTTTAGATCATTTAAGCTATTTTCCCGTACAAAAGTGTTTTTGTTTTCATTGTTCCAGCTATTCCGGAAAAACTAAAAGTCGAAGAAATCTTAAATTTGGTACCTAGATCATTATAAGGTCATGAAGGTGCACTAAGAACGGGATTTCCGAAATTCACATTTTAAAGGGTAAAAATCATACGTTTAAGGGATTTTCCAATACAAAATTAAAATTTTCTTCGTTGTTCCAGCTACTCCGGAAAAACTAAAAGTCGTAGAGATCTGAAATTTGGTACCAAGGTTGATATTAAGTCATGAAGGTGCACTAAGAACGGGATTTCCGAAATTAACATTTTAAAGGGTAACAATCATACATTTAAGGGTTTTTCCCACTTACTACAAGAACTTTTATATTATTATGTTACTTGCTGCTACGGAACCCTTCATGGGAGAGTCTGACTCGCACTTGGCTGCTTTTATTTGTTTTGTCGCAAATCAGATCATATTGTGTGATCAGCCTAACATAATTGACTTTATAGCAGCCGATTATTTTACCGTCCTGTTTTGATCTCTTTAAACGAATTATTTGTGGCAAATTGTAAATTTGTATGTAATTACTAGCATATACCCGCGGCTTCGCACGCGTAAATTTTAATTTTAACTATTCTTCGGGCACCGTCCATTTTCCGGAATAAAAAGTACCCTTTGTGTTAATTTCCATGAAATCTATCTTCATTTCAACTTTAAACCAAAAATTTTCAGTAGTTGTGCGTGAAGGAATAAATTTTCTCCCGCATGAATATCTGTTTTTCCCTATTATCACGAAAACAATGGATTTTCCCGAGAAAAAAGTAGTTGATTCTAGGATATAATCTATCTGCATTCCAAATTTTAGCCCAATCGGTTCAGAAGTGACGGCACGATGGAGTATTTCTCCCGCATGAATATCTGCTATTTAACTATTTTCTTAGAAACCATGGATTTTCCCGGGATAAAAATTTCCCTATGTATTAGTCCAGGATAAAACCTATCCCCTTTTTTAATTTCAGTCATTTCCGTTTAGTAATTACAGCGTGAAGTAGTTTTTTTCCCGCGTGCATATCTGTTTTTAAGTTTTCCCGCGGAAACCATGGATTTTTTGGGACAAAAAGTAGCCTTTGTATTAATCCAGGATAAAATCTAACTTTATTCTGCATTTCGGCCACGTCAGTTCAGTAAGTAAGGCGTGAAGGAATATTTTTCCCGCGTAGATATCTGTTTTTCACTTCTATCATAGAAACCATGAATTTTTCCAGGATAAAAGTAGCCTGGGCATTAATTCAGGATATAAACTATCTCCATTCCAAATTTCAGCCAAATTGATTCAGTTGTTGCGGCGTGAATAATTTTTGCGCGTGAATTTCGGTTTTTAACTTATCCCACGGGAACCTTGAATTTTTTGGGGATAAAATGTAGCTTATGTAGCTAAATTTGAGCTAAATCGGTTCAGTAGTTGCGGCGTGAACGAATATTATTTATTTTCCCGCATGGATTTCTGTTTTTCACTATGATCATACTCGTCGAAGTCATGAATTTTTCCGAGATGAAAAGAAGTCTACGTATTAATCCAGGATAAAATCTAACTTTTTCCGAATTTCAGTCATATCAGTTCAGTAAGTACAGCGTGTAGTGGTATTTTTACCGCGTGAATATCAGTTTTTCAGTTTTCCCGCGGACACCATAGATTTTCCGGGATGAAAAGTAGCTTTTGTATTAATCCAGGATATAATCTATCTCGATTCCAAATTTCAGCCAAATCAGTTCAGTAATTACGGCATGAAGGAATATTTTTCACGCGTGGATTTCTATTTTTCACTATTATCATAGAAACCATGGAATTTTCCGGGATGAAAAGTAGGCTTTGTAACAATCCGGGATAAAATATAACTCCTTTCCGAATTTCAGTCATATCAGTTCAGTAATTACAGCGTAAGGTAGTATTTTTCGCGTCTGAACATCAATGTTTCAGGTTTCCCGCGGAAAATATGGATTTTTCCGGGATGAAAAGTAGCCTATATATTGATCCAGGATATAATCTATCTTTATTTCGAATTTCAGCTATATCGTTTTAGTAATAACGCCGTGAAGTAGTATTTTTCGCGTATGAATATCTGTTTTTCTTTTTTCCTGCAAAAACAATTGATTTTTCCGGGATAAAAAGTAACCTATTTATTAACCCAGAATATAATCTATCTCCATTCCAAATTCCAGCCAAATCGGTTGTGCACTTGCGGCATGAAGATTTTTTTTCCGCGTGAATTTCGGTTTTTTACTAATCCCACGGGAACCATGAATTTTTTCGGGACGAAAAGTAGCCTTCGTATTAATCCAGGATATAGTCTGTCTTTATTCCAAATTTCAGCCATATCAGTTCAGTAATTACGGCGTGAAGAAGTATTTTTCTCGCGAGAATATCGGTTTTTCACTTTTTCTGCAAAAACTATGGATTTTTCCGGGATAAAAAGTACCCTATTTATTAACCCAGGATATAATCTATCTCCGTTCCAAATTCCAGCCAAATCGGTTGTGCACTTGCGGCATGAAGATTTTTTTCCGCGTTAATTTCGGTTTTTCACTAATCCCACGGGAACGATGAATTTTTTTCGCGATGAAAAGTAGCCTTCGTATTAATCGAATATATAATCTATCTTTATTCATAATTTCAGCCATATCAGTTCAGTAATTACGACGGGAAGTAGTATTTTTCCCGCGTGAATATCTGGTTTTCCCTTTCCTGCAAAACCCATGAATTTTTCCGGGATAAAAAGTACCCTATTTATTAACCCAGGACATAATCTATCTCCATTCCAAATTTCATCCAAATCGGTTGTGTACTTGCGGCGTGAGATTTTTTTCCGCGTGAATTTCGGTTTTTAACTTATCCCACGGGAACCATGAATTTTTTCGGGATGAAAAGTAGCCTATGAGGTAATGCAAGATATAATATACCTCCATTCCAAATTATAGCTAAATCGGTACAGTAGTTGCGGCGTGAAGACGTATTTTAACTTGATAAAATCCAAACTTCGGACCTCCGTTTCACCCCCTTAGAGGGTGAATTTTGAAAAATCCTTTCTTAGTGCACCCCTAGACCTCACAAGGAACATGTGTGCCAAATTTGGAGTCCTAGACCCAGCGGTTTGGGCTGTGCGTTGATATGTCAGTCAGTCAGTCAGTCAGTCAGTCAGTTTCTTCTTTTATATATTTAGATGTGATGAATTAAAAACTTATTACTTCCATTTTGTATTGTAATGTAGAAAGATTTAATAAATCAATAAAATTATTATGATATTTAATTAATTAACAAAACAGTAGGTACCTATTTAAAGTTAAATAAACCCATATAAGCTCAGTAACAATATTTTGATTGGCTATCAAACAATGTATTCACGCTCATACATTGAAACAGAAATGTAATGGGAGGGTGTTCATTTTTAAATTTAATGAACCTTTTTTAGGAAAAAAATTACAAAAAGAGACAGCGGAAATCTACGAGTATCATCGTCACCCTTATAAAAAAAGTTTTAGAATCAATTATTGTCTTTGCGCTTATTAAGCATTAACTAAAGCTTTCTGTACTCCTTTTCATTTTCAATATTACAGAATAAGGGTGTAAAAAAAATATTTTCAGTTTACGACCATCAGATAATATCATTCCCGATTTCCTTTTACTGGGCTATTAGTATTACAAAAGTATAGAAAGATACTTAATATAGAAAGGTTAATTAACTTTATTGGAAAATGGATACCCGAAACCAATTATGATCAATTTACACGGATTCTAACCCTGGACCTGGAGGTCAATAAAGGGCAATGACCTGTTAATTAGATCCTCCATAAACCGTATTATTATTGGGAGCAGAGAAAACATTGGTATATCGCGTAATCCGAGTAGACTTGTACTCGACCGGGCAATTAAGGATAATAATATGATCTGCCGAGCTTAATCCGAGTGCACATTATACCTATTTAACCGGATTCCGGGACACGGTTATGAGTCCCGGACAGGGTTGTCAGAATTTGAAAGATCAGATTTATAAATTTATTTATTTATATTGGTGAAACAGAAACAAGACGGACATTTAGACTAGTGTAACAAAATCGTCACCGCTTGTTTATTAATTGGTTTAGTCGACGATTGTACGTAACCTATAATTTATGTGAATACCTACTCGTATGTCTTCAAATGAGCTTCCATATTGGAAGGAAATTCAGGAAATTGATGACCTTACTAATTTGGAGATAAAGTTTAGTGTTGCAAATATCTGTTATTTTCACCGACATGAACCTAACATGACACCTATGACATTTTACGTAATCCTTCTTCAGAAAAGAAAAAATAGGCCCCTTTTTTTTCTTAAGAGAATTTCCCAGCCTGGCATGTCTCGGTTTTGTTCAAAAATATTGTACATGGTATATAAGAGTAGGTATATGACGTGTTCGCTGGTTAAAATTTAGGACGGAATCTAGGTCACTGTTTGCATTTTATTCATAAGCCTCGTGCACTTTTTGGCGCCGGGACAATCTCAAAAATGTAGCATCCTACCAACCTTAGTCGTCCCGCCAAACGTAATCCCGGTATAACTGTTGTCCGAGAAGTGCCTGAAAGTTCGTAATTACGCCCGGGACGCGAGATTGCATCTCCGATTCGGTTTATGAAGGTTTAGAAAATCCGATTAGTGGATAATCGAAAAATTTTCCCCCGTAATAGCCTTTAGGTGTTTGATGGTTCCCGGAAAATCGGGTCGGTGTAATCTGCATTTTATGTTCAGCGTGATGTACTATTTTAGATTGCTTTGCAAATGGATTTTGTTTTTTTTTTAAGGATTTTAATGGGACGCTTAATCACATTGGTACTTGAAGAAGTACCTTTTGTTGAAATGGGAGAATGAGTTCGGAAAGCATGTTGGTTGCTACTATACCAACACCGTTTTAAATTTTAAATGAAACTCAAATAATTTATTTATTTCACTAGCTGTTGCCCGCGGCTCCGCCCGCGTGCAGTTCGTTTTTTTTACAAAAATGTTTCCCGTGGAATTTCTTAATTTTTCCCAAGATAAATGAGTGGTGGTGGTGGTGGTTTGATGGATCCGTAAAGGAGTCTTCTTCCAATCTCTCCTGTCAACGTGCTATCTTCTTTCACATAATTTACCTATATCTTCTCTGGTCTTCCTCTACTTATACACTCTGTCTAAATCGCTTATGTTACTCAATTCGCATGGAGTAAGACAGAGTGGGGCGTGTCATCGTGGATTGTAATATCTATACTAACCAAACTTATCTTATTCTGAGATGATACCAACGCCCAGATATTGTGATTAAGCATTCTGATGCGCTGCTGTGTACGTAGCAACCCGTTCCTGCTACGTACGGGTTATCTTGTATAGTTATACCCAGTTGCACGATCAAAAGGACGATTTAAACTGTCGATATTTCGACCCCGTTTTGATTGTGCTACGTAGATAAGTAGCTATAGGTTTTTTTAAACATCCCACGGGTGCTCTCAAATTTTTCAGTATGAAAAGTATCTTAAATGTTGACCGGGCATATATATAAAGTAGGATCATAAAATTTCATTTAAATCCGTTACTTGAAAGACGCCTGCTAACTGTTTTTGTAATGTTTTCTTTCCCGCGGGAACTCGATTGGATTAATAAGTTTTACTATATATATATTTTGTTAAAGAGGCAACATAAGGTATCAGCATAACAAATTTTACTAAATTAAGTTCATTAGTTGTTATTTACAAAGCTGTTTAATTAATTGCAGTTTTTTAACTATCCCACGGGAACTCTTTATTTTACCGGGATGAAAATTATCCTAGATATGTTGACCAGGGACATAAGCTACCACCACACAAAATTTCATTGAAATCGGTCCAGCCGTTCTAAAGATTAGCCCGTACAAACAGACAGACAAACAGACAAACAGACAAACAGACAAACAGATAAACAGACAAACAGAGAAACAAAAAATTTGAAAAAAAATTAAATTAGTTCTATTTCACTTCTTACATCCCCCTGACTCCGTTTTTAGCATTTTTTTTTATTTGTACAGAAATTCGACCTCTACAGATTTATTATATGTATTGATTATCCCATATCCCCTTGTTCAACTAAAACACACTTGTTAAATGCGTACAGTGCTATGTTCAGAACTTACATAGTGGCCATTTTCACATTTATAGTGATAATATCATCTGTTTTTGCCCGCGGCCCCGCCCGCGTGAAATTCGCTTTTTCATGAATTTTAAGGGAAACGTCATTTTCCCGTTATCGTTCCCTATTCCAACCTTTAAACATGCTTTCAAGCAAGTTCGCTTGAACAATCTATGTATAGATGTAGCTATAGATTGCTCTAGAAAATTTGGTATTTTGAGTATCCCACGGGAACTACGGATTTTTCGGGATAAAAAGTAGCCTATGTTTTAATCCGGGTTATAAGCTACCTATGTTCCAAATTTCAGCTAAATCGGTTCAGTAGTTGAGCCGTGAAGGAGTAACAAACATACACACACACAAACTTTCGCCTTTATAATATTATTAGGATATAGGCCTTACTTACTGCCTCTTATGAATAGTCAGTAAAATATAATGATGCTTCTTATTACTATTATTAGTGATAACTATTTTACGACTTAAAAACTAAGTTTACGAGGGATTCATGTGTTTTCTATTCCTAGTACATTCTATCAAATAAATTTTGTCTCACACTGACTTTATTAGTTGTTTTTGTGTTCGGCAGGCTATCATACAATGTATTATTAGGTAGATGAAAAAAATTAGGTTGTATTAAAAGTTTTAGTATAAAGCAGTGCTTTCGCCAATTTCGTCAAAATGTGAACATACTTTTATTAAACACACTAACTAGGCAGGCTTTGAGAAGTAATTTAAATTTGTATGAGTTTTGGACAGTTTTTATTCGTTCCGTAGAAGTTGAGCCTCGTTAAAGGGTATGTCAACTTCCATGATTTGATATGCTTATTACGGCTGCGTTATTTTATAATGGTCTTGGTCGTAAAAAGTTGAAATTTCTTTTTAAAATGTCATTACAAAATATAAAAATTTAATACCTTTCAACTCGGCTCTTTAGTAGTTTAATGCCGCTACTGAAAATTTTAAAAGCGTTTTTATAAGTGAGAAGTACTCATTTTTAGGGCAATATTTTTACAGCTTTGTAAGCTTTTTTATTATTGACTTACCACACTACTGCAATGCAGATTGTTGGGTTACATTAATTAATGAATATTATTAATTATACGTAGCTCACTCTATATTTTTTTACTGCAGTTGTTTTAATTGTGGTGCCTATGTAAATTTGTGGGAGATATTTTGGCTGAGTGATTCCGAATTCTTGTCACAGACAAGCTTAAAACAAAGACACTTTGACTCGGAGATTTGTGTTCTGGCAATTAAATATTACATGAAGTCAATTATAGAGATAAATTTTGCAGAAATATGCATGTCCGGTGATATGAAAGGTACATATAATATCTAAAAACGTTGAGAAACAGATTTTTGATAACTGGCTTAGTTTTTGAGTCATTATTAACGTATCCGTGAGAGTGACAAAGATAAAAATAAATTCAATAAATCCCCTTAAATAAAAGCTACGTTTCTTATTAAATGAACATTAAAAAATACATTTTTAGTGAGAACTTTTAGTCAATGTTCTAGGAACATTCTAGAAAAGTTCAATTTGTCGCAAATATTTTCAGCATGCTATTGGAGCTTGATGACGTCATAAAAAATCGTAGTCATAAATAGAGTCAAAATTGTATGTCCCTATTTTATAATAATAAATTTTCAAATTTTCGGCCTAGTGTGGAAGCTTTAAAGACGCATTCACGTAAAAAGTATGATGCCCATAAATGTTACACGCTTTATCGCTTTGCTCAGCGCTCGGTTGAGTGACAGCGAGTGTCATAATGAATGGGAGGTAATGACTAGTCTCACGCCGTCATAATTAGAGCTTAGTTCCAGCGAGACGGTGTTCTTGTCGCGGCGCTTTTACTAATTATGTCACGCTAATTGTCTCTCCTTTTAATTTGCGTGTATAATGAACCTTAATGCGGGGATGTAAATTTTGCATAAGCGATTGTTATCTTCTTTAGGGATTAATGCAAGATCTTAGAGCCAAAGGATCATAATAATATTATGCATCTGGTGCCTAAATGTTCAATGACTAAATATGACAATGAGATTTAATAACTAACCAATAACAACCAAGGTGCGGAACGCCCTTCCAGCTTCTGTGTTCCCAGCCAAGTACAACCTGGGTGCCTTCAAGAGAAGAGTGAATAGCTAGGCAAGGGCGCTCCATCCTAGACTTCATCATTTCTGTTCATCAGATATGATTGTAGTCAAGCGCAAGCCTATTTATAGTAAAAAAATAAATAAAAAAAGTGTCAAATCATTGAATGTCACACGTATTATCATGTCATTCAGTGTTCTGTTGAGTGACTGCGAGTGTCATAATGAATATGAGGTAATGGCTCGCCTTATGCTGTCATAATTAGCGCTTAGTTCCAGCGAGCCGGCGTTCTTCTCGCGGCGCTTTCACAAATTATGTCATGCTAATTGTGTCCCCCTTTTAATTTGCGTGTATAATGAACTTTGATGTACATTTTACACGCTCGATTATCCTTTTAGCTATTGTTTAAAGATTCTGTACTGCTGCTGCTAAAACATAAAAACTAAAAACTTGCCTGTAGAATAAACCATAAAGCTAATAGAAGATAAAGATTTAAGGCGTATCATCCAAAAGGTCAGAGACATCACTACAAACTATTGATCATTACAAAGAAAGTTTACTTGCTTGCAAGGAAACAAAGTAATAATACAGTAATAACCATATCAATCCAATATCAATTAGGTTGTCCGTTTTAACGAGAAAAAAAGTCCATGAAATAAATGTTAATTTGTTCGAAACTCAACCCATTTTCGAAACGAGTTCTTAACTTTGAGAACTTTGGGAACTAGATTTAATAGGCGTAAATAACTTTAAATATAAGGTGCTTATTAAATAAACTACAACGCTGTGCCTATATTAACTTAAAAAAAATTGAAGGTGCTTATTTAATGATGTAAAAATGTTTTTTTTCCCACAAACAAACATAATCAGCTTAGAAATGAGTCGTCAACATTAAAATGGCGGCCGTAATCGCCGGGCCTTCGCTGGAACACTTGAGTTTTCATTTTTAAACAAGCACTTAGCAACACAAATAGCAGGAATAAGTAGTGCTTTACGAAATCAGTACAGTAGCAGAACGCGTCGGCAACGGAAAAAGGCTGAAAAAAGGCTAAAAAGGCTAACAAATCAGCCGACAAAAGGAAACGTAAAACACCGCCCAACAATGTGCAAATTGCTATTCTAGAAAGAATTCCGAGGAAAAATCGCATAACGTAAAAACCAAGAGCCCACGGTCAGTTATAGTACGTAATTACAACAATCTTAATTATAACGTTCTTTCAACGCCAGACCTAAATGGACAGAGCTACTTTAAAAGCTAAGAATTCTGGGGAAAATGTAAAAATACTATAAGAGTCAGTATATGGCAAGATCTTGAAGTGTTGATAATTATTAATCGTAGTAAGACGAAACCGATAGTCATTGAAGTTTATGATCTTCTCTTTCAATGGTAATATTTTTATTTAAATTACAGTAAGACAAATTAATTACGTATATTATCACGTACTGTATCATTTTAAAATGTTGTCAATATTAAAAAAATCATCGCCTAAATGCGAACGTAAAAACAGTACTAAATGATACTGTAAGTATTTGATTGCAATTCATCTACCATTTTTAACACCTGTTTGTAAACTAAATGACGAAATACGCTACGTTAAGAGGACGGGAAAGATGTGACGTATGTTGAAGATAAGAATTTCTCAAATATGGAGTCACGCGTCGTACATTTTGGTGCCGCTGACAGCACATAGCGCTGTCGGTCGCCTTCATTAGCGCCATTTTACAGTTTACAAACTAAAAATTCGGCTTCAGGGCGGAGCCTAAAAATACATGCTTGACGTCACTTAGTGCTGATCCTTTATATGTTTAATCCATGGTGTAAACCAAAACAGCTTCGTTAATACAGTTATAAATTGTTATGACCGCCGTCTCTCAGTTTATAACAGTCTTGCAAGTGGTCACTGTGTTGCAGTGTAGTAAAGTATTTAATATACGGCTGTCTGATCATACCGCAGTTTGTGGATGATATTATGACGCCATTTTATTTTACTAGAAAGAATAAACTACACAGGAATATAGAAATCTCTTGAGGTATGTGCAGCTTGGTTTGGATATTTTGTTTCATTTCCTCTGACGGTTTGCTTCAGTACATCATATTAGGTCAGAACCTCTTAGAGATTACATTTTTTTCACTTTCACTTGATTAAGATTATATATAGCATTAACAATTGTCAAATGCGAGTTGGGCTCACTCATTGAGGTTTAAAATTCTTGCCATTATCATTATAAGAGTATCTGTTTGCAAGTTTTGCTCTTAACAAACTTTATGTTATTTTTGTTCTTAAAGATTGTTTCGTCAGGGAAGATCGAGTATATAGTAAAGTTACGATAATATGTGATAGTTAACTTTGTATAAAGAATTTTGATGGCGGTGACTTGAAGGAAATCTTTTAACTGTAAATATTTTAAAAACATTATCCAAAAATATATGTCGAACTTAAAATGACTTTCCAATAATATTTATTTGAATTTGGAATTGCGCATCAATCCACTGATAATTAGATTCGAGAAATCATAGAAATTGTTGCATATCAGATATAAATAAATAAATTAACAAAATGAAAGAGCTAGTTTTAAAAATGTTCAATAGATGAGACCTATTATTATGAAATCACAGTCAAAAAATATATTTTTTTAATGTTTGTTAGGATACTTTAATTTTTGTATTTATTTGTCACAACAAAATAAATAATTGAAGCAAATATGCCGCTCAACATTTAAACTGTTTGGTTTGGTTAGGTTAGGTTAGGTTAGGTTAGGTTAGTTACTGTGGTCTATTTATTTGTTTTTCGAATTCTGCTGAAAACTGAACGTTTTAACAACACCTATCAATTAGCTGTGCGTCAACATGAGATCGACCAAGTTTGTGTTATTTTAATACTATTAAAATGTGTTTTCAAGAATAATTTAGGAACAAAGTATAAATTATTGAAATTCAAAAAATTTTCGTTGAAAAATTTCGTAATTTGCCTACACTTTTGAACCTTCTATTCTTAAAATATTTCAATAGTCAAATTAAGTGAAAGTGAAAGTAAAAATATCTTTATTTTACTTAGGCACGTACAGACTCTTGTAAAACGTCAATATGATAGTTGTCGCGTATAGTGATACCCACAAGTCGACTTAAAACTAAGTTTACGAGGGTTCCAACGTGCCTTGCACTGAGAAGAAGTCCACAACAAACTCAAACTCAGTGATAGTCGTGATATTCGTGGATTAAAAACAAAGGTTATGACGTCTATTCTTCTTGAACCACGGCACGGTAAGCAATATGTAGAGAGGACGTTTAGAATAAATCGCAGAAATGCCGTGTGAGCAGCCCTAACTTATAAGGGACTCTACTTTCTTTACTTTCCTTTCCCAGCGGTAAGACATAAACAAGTTTGGCTCGAGAAAATAACAACAATGTGTGCTGCAAATAAATAAATACAACGGAAACTTTGTAAAAGCAGTTGAAATTTAATTAGCAAGTGGGTGATATTGTCCATATTTAGAGTCAACGGAACTTAGTTGAGTTCTCGGCAACTAAATACTACAAGAATTAAGGCTACCTGCATACATGACAGACAGAGAGTTTATAATAGAGGATAGACATCTCAATTAGAGGGATTTAGTGTGATGCTTCTTACTATTTTTTCCTTGTGGAGCGAATTTTGGAATGAAATATTATCAGGTTTACTTAATTGATAAAAAAAACATACTTATAAGGATCACTAAGGTAGAGAACTTCTTAATGCCATTAAAGATTTGAACTGTGAAGCCATAAGTACAGGAAAGCCTACCTATTGGCCTACTGATCCACAGAAAATACCTGACCTGATTGATTTTTTTATATGTAGAAACATTTCATCTAAGTACTTACACATTAGCGAAATGTATGATATGAACTCCGATCATTCTCCTATTATGTTAACTATAAATGAAAGCATTGTGTATAAAGAACCTAATCCAGTTCTGGTAAATAAAGAAACAGACTGGGAAAGCTTTAAGATAGATTTACATAATAGTATTAATTTAAATGTGCCACTTACTTACGAAGAAGTGAGACGCTTTATATTAATCATCCAGCAAGCTGCTTGGAAAAATACACCAGAACTCAGAAAAAAGCCCAAGGGATGTATTGCTTACCCTAGAGATATCCTTGATATGATAGCTAAAAAGAGAAAGCAGAGAAAAAAATGGCATCAGTCTAGATCCCCACTTGACAAAAGATTATTAAATAATCTCACAAAAGCTTTAACAAGAAAAATCAGAAGCTACAACAACTTGTCACTCAATAAGTACCTCCAGAACCTCACGAGTGATCGAAGTACCGATTACTCACTATGGAAAGCCACCAAGAAAATGAAAAGACCACTGTTACATACTCCCCCGATTAAGGAAGAAAATGGAAAGTGGGCTATTAATAATGAACAAAAAGCAAAAAGGTTTGCAGAATATCTCGAAAAGATTTTCCAGCCCAGTGAAGGTGATGACAATAATTTTACAAATTTTGAAATGAATCAGGAAAATACTTCAATTACGCTCGTAACGCCGAAAGAAGTACTAAACGAAATAAATAAATTAAGCATGAAAAAATCACCTGGATTTGATCTTATTACCACAGAAATATTGCGTCATTTTCCAAGAAAAGCCATTGTAAAATTAACTACTCTGATTAACGCATCATTCAGACTGAAGCACGTTCCTGATTTATGGAAAGTTGCAGAAGTAATTATGATCGCTAAAACAGGAAAACCACCAAATGATGTTACATCATATAGACCAATTTCATTGTTACCAATAATTTCGAAACTCTTTGAAAAACTATTACTACGCAGACTAAAACCCATCATAGAAAATAATAACTTAATTCCAGATTATCAGTTTGGATTCAGGGAGAAACATTCTACGATAGATCAAGTACACAGAATAACAAATATCATTGAAAGAACCTTAGAGAAGAAAAAGGTCTGTTCAACTGTGTTTCTCGATGTAGCACAAGCCTTTGACAAAGTCTGGCATGAAGGTCTTGTATATAAACTAAAAGTTCTATTACCACCGCCTTACGCGAGTATATTAAAATCATATCTATCAAATAGAGCATTCAGGGTACGACATGAAAATGCTTACTCTGAACTTAAGGAGATCAAAGCTGGAGTGCCACAAGGAAGTGTCCTGGGACCTATCTTATACCTCCTGTATACCTGTGATCTTCCAGAACTTGAACATAACACTATCGCTACCTTTGCCGATGACACTGCCATCATCGCTGTGGGGAATACCCATCAAGAGGCAGTGGGAAAGGTACAAATAGCTATGAATAAACTCCACAAATGGACGAAAAAATGGAGAATAAAACTAAATGAGACTAAGTCTATACATATAGATTTTACTAATAAGAAGGTAGAATATCATCCTATTTATATTGACAAACAAAAGGTACCCTATGCCAACACGGCAAAATATCTTGGAATGACGCTTGACACAAAGCTACGCTGGAAAGCTCATGTCAAGAAGAAAAGAGCAGAATTAGAGCTGAGGTACAAAAACATGTACTGGCTTATTGGAAAAACATCGTCGTTGTCAACGGAAAACAAGTTGCTACTGTATAAACAAGTCCTAATGCCAGTGTGGACTTATGGTATTCAGCTTTGGGGTTGTACCAAAAAAAGCAACATCCAGATAATTCAACGATTCCAAAACAAAGTACTCAGGGGCATCGTTAATGCACCCTGGTATGTAAGAAACGAAGACATTCACCGAGATCTTCGAATGGACTTCGTAGATATCATCATCCAAAGATACGCTGCAGCACATGAACATCGGCTGCATCATCACGTGAACGTGGAGGCAATCCAGCTCCTCGACACTACGGACCTTATAAGAAGACTCAAAAGGACTAAGCCTTTTGAGTTAGTGTAAGTGTGCGTGAAAGTGAAGTGCTGTGCTTAGTGCTAGTGCTAGTGCATCATCAAGGTCACAAGAACAAAGTGCCTTCAATACTGCAATAGAGACTAAGATAAGTCAATGGACAGATTCTTAGATATAGGTTTTAATATAAGTTTAAGTTAAAATTAAGTTACTACACTAGCGGCACGCTATGATGGCCGGTTTGACACATTACAATAGTGATGATTTTGAGTCCTAAACCTAAAACTACATTCGATAAAATTTATGAATCTCTGCACATCACTATCGTCAATAAAGTAATACAATTATTTCCTTCAAAGTCGTTATCAATTAATACGGAACTTCATGAGCGGACAAACGTCAACCGGCCATCATAGCGTGCCGCTAGTTTAATTAGCTTTTAGGCTAGATCGTAGCAAAACTAAAGTACCATTAAGGGACTTTCGTGAAAAAAAAAAAAAAATAAGATCACTCTCCATGGACACAAATATAATATTTATTTTATAGAATGTCACGTTAACCCGATGCTGCGAGTTATTAACTTAAACCAAGAAACCAATAAACTTTCCAATAAACATACTGAAACCTTATTATAAAGAAGGAGAAACTTAATCAAACACATACATAATGATTTAACAATGTTCACAAGCTTACATGTCTATATTTACTCGTAAATATTAACATAATTGTAAAAAAATTATAAATCTTTATTAAGAGTTATGTTGTTGACTCTTTTTTTAAATTGAGCAAAACAGACTTTTTAATTTGTTAGTAATCATTAATGATACTATGCACGATGCTCAATCCAGCACATACTGGGAGTTCTGTGCTGTAACGCAGAAGAACAGGATTGGGAACCTGCGTTAGTTTATGAATACAGAAAATGAAATATAAATATTTTTCCCTATTACAGTTGAAAATAGAAAAACTAAACAAACATTATATTTGTTTAAATGTGATTGATATGGCTAATAGCATGATCAAGATTGGCTAAGCACTGTCATCTTTGCATTGTTTTTAAGCTGTTATGGGTCAGAAATCAGAATTTATCTTAGTGCAGTAAATTCGTACATCATTTCTGAGTTATTCTTTTCATTCTTATTCCATGTCACAACTAAAATAACCATTACATTGTATTCGAAATTGCAGCTACGGAGCAAGCCGCTCTCGTGTCAACGCCCTAACAGTGGAATATGAAACTGCATTTGGCATGCGCTCCTGTTTTCTCATTTCGCCAGATCTTATCTCGAGTTGTTTCACAAGAAACATAATAATCATTGTCTCAACGGACGGGGTTGTAATTGTACGCACGGGACTATGTACATTGTGTAGTACGTAATGATAACTGGAGTAATATTGTGATTTACGTTGCTTACAAAATTTGCCCATTAACTTTGCTTCTCAACCGTTTTTAGGGTTCCTTACCGAAATGGTAAAAATGGAACCATCCATGGGTGTCTTTCCATCAGACATGTGCTATGAAACTATGCTGCGAATATCGATGGTACATACTCTGTTCTGAACATAGCTACACCACTTGCGACGGCCCATAGCAGGCATTCATGGCACGCATCCTTCCACATAAAAAAAAAACATATCTTAGTTGAATCCGTTTCCACCAGTGCTAAGCTATGTGCGCCAATGAATATGATTGGTGGATAAATCAAACGCATCCATAGCTTCGTAGCATAGCACATCTCTGGTGGAAAAGCAGCCTTATGGTGAGACTTTCTCCGTCCATCCGTCTGTCGACCTGAAAGGAATAGCTGCAGGTAATAGTGGTCCAATGTCTTTGCAATTATAATAAAAATAAAAATTATTTTTATTTTTGTTTAAAGAGGAAACCCGAGGTGTTGAAATTCTAAAATGAGACAATTATTTTGTGTAAGCTGATATCAAGTGAAATGAAGCGCGTTAATACTATATTCTAAAACAGTTTGTTTATTTGTTTTTATGCCTGATATTTTTTGAGTAATTAGGCAAATTGTAGAAAATACCGTTTATTTTATCAAGGATTATGTGGAGTAAGTAGACTGCTTGTGCGCGTACAATTTTTTATTATTTTAATCCACTGCCGATCACATTCCGTATATTAGTCTGGTAAACATGTTGGTAACACTATATACAACGAAGCCATTTATGTTTCGGAGGAATGGGTCTAATAATACAATCACACCACAAACAGTAATGGTTTAACCGTAAAGGTCTATCGTATGCAAACTAATTGTCTCAGCAAATAGGCTATTGTGTCGTAGTTTAATTAAATCTATTGAATCACTAATTGATGGACGATCAGCCGATATACATCTGTGATTAGGTATGTATGATTTGGACAGAAATTCGTTATACCAAATACCGTATACCGTAGTATACGGAAGGTATGTAATACTCGAACGCTCTTACCATGATTATTAACTAGAGGAACTGAACCTTTATCAACATTTTTTTAAAAGATGTGTGAGGTCTGTTAATTGTGTACTTGACTCAATTTTTTATGACTTTTTTATGGACTAGGATAAAAATTACGACGACACAAATAAAATTGAATAAACAAAGAAATACAAAGTGGTTATAGCTTTTTAACTTTTTGAGTAGGGATCTTTGTTCTTTCCTCGCAAAAAGAAAATTTGTATAGAACTGCTTAAATATATCGGATGAACACTTTGACGTCATAGTCTCATTCAACAGTCTCTGCGTAATCAGAAATATTAAAATGCTTATAATTTTTTTATTACATTTTTGCTGCAAAAATCCATAGCACTGAGTATTAAAAAAAAAGATACTCTAAGGAAAAAATCATTCGCTAGGGAAAAAAGAAACAAAAGTAGGTCTCAATAAAAGACCATTCGAAACCTTTGATAGGATTATTTTGTGTAACAAAAGAACGCAACTCTAGAATTTTCATGGAACAACGGCAAACATTTTAACAACTACGAGTACATCCATATAATGAGCCCCGTTACATTTAATTAGGAAAAATTCGCGAAATGTCCTCCGCGGCAAAACGAAGTTTCCAGCCTCGTTCAAAAGAAGCAGTCTCCCTAAAACAATCTACTTTATCAATCTGGTGCTATTTTAAAATCAATCCTTGAAGTCTTATGAGTAAGTTAGGTTTTTCATATATAAAATTGAAATATTTACCATTTGAGCGATATCTCAGATTACATACATGAAGCTTTGAAATATCCGTGATAACACATACAGTAGGTACATTATGTTAAACGTAGAATGTTCTTTTAAGCGCAAGTAACCTTCTCGTAGGTTAGCAAAGTCTACGGTCCAGTTATTGCCAACCATTGGTATCGTTATACCATAACCATAGTTATTATTTCATACATTTTATTCTTCATATAATAAACACAATCAGGTATACTTTCATTGTACTGGCAATTTCGCACTTTTATTTATTTTGTTTTTTAAAACTGACCACCCTGATGGACACGCGGTCCCAGCCTACCTCCGCGCCAAGCTTCATTCTTTTATTGTGCGCGGCAATGAGCACTCGACTACAAAAACACGTCTCGTTTTTGTTAATTTAGGTTCAAAGTAAAAAAAATTAAGTGTTCAGTGTTAAAACTTGCTTAATTTTCTATACTGATAATGCTTAGACGCTAGTAAAATTTATTATTATAACAAAAATAAAATCAAACCAAATCATTTAATTGTGCATTCATCTTCGTCAGACTCCGAGGAAAGAGGGTAAGTGAAAATTAACCTTTTTTCCCAGATATCACATCAACTCAAATATCAATGCTGACGAAAGTGTGTCCAAAAATTGAAATCCTAAGGCATCTCTAAGCTAACTTGGAGGGTATCACATTGAGGTTATCACGAAAGTATAGCATGATGCGCGAAATAGTCCAGGCATCTCTAAGCTAGCTTGGAGGGTATCACGTTGAGGGTACCACGAAAGCATAGCATGATGCGTCAATGCTCCTGGAGGTTGACTGCGGGTCAACACGAAGGATTTTAAAAAACCTCAAAGGACTTTGCGGATACCAACGGGGGACGATGTCGGTGTGGCGCTGTCATCGGCTTCACTACAAGTGGCTCCGCATGACCTCCCGGACTTTGATCCCGAATTGCTATCGGCGCTCAGTCACAAGAACTATATTAATGGTTAGTCCCGACAGTTGTAAAATTCTAGCCGACCTTCATTGCAAAGAATCAAATAGTTTATTTGATATACTTGCCTGGCTTATGAATAGCCAGTTAAATGTGTGCCTTTTATCAGTGATAACTATTTCACGACTTAAAAACTAATTCCACGAGGGTAACAACGCGTCGAACTTTTCTAACTATGTACCTACAACAATAATGTTTAGATTTTGTGGTGGAAAATAATTTTACTTACTTTCGAAAATTAATGTTCAGATTGTGTAATGAGATGATAATTTAACTGTTAGCTCAAAACTCAATAAGTTAACAATATTATGTATAATGTACCATTAGTCTGAAAGTTTCATTGAAGTGAATTGTTAAATTCTTTCTGAAACTAATAAAAATCTTAAACCACAACGCGTCCTGAACTGAGAAGAAGCTTAAGTATTGACAAATGACATTTTGTTTCGACAAATGACAAGTAATTAAAGTTCACGAACGGGACCAGATGTTTTTTCGGAGAAATAGTTTCGGGCATTATACTAGTTTCAATGGTTACTGATCGTCAGGTGTTGTAAATAAAGAAACCAGCAGGGCGCGGCGGGCGACTTTGCTATCGACACCCACCGCTGGGACAGCGCAATCTCGTTTCTCGAGAAACTAGCTGGCCCCCTCTCGTTACGGCTCGGCCAGCAGGGGGGGCGTGACACACTTGAGTATTGGCGATCAGCCGCGAGGAAGATGCGACGTGACAGCGAGTTTCCAGCATCAGCCACAACATGGACCAGGTTCATCGACGACGCTAGACATTAAGGTACCTATATGCCAGTTATCTTCAACATTTTGAAGTTTATTGGTTACATATCACTGACAAGGAATCCGTCACGATCTATAACATGATCTAGAATTTCGGGAGTTATAATAAGTGAAGACTATTTTTTGACTTTCACTAGGTGTACAAATGTACGTACATTCAATAAAATATTTGAATGAATTGAACAAATTAAGGAACTAGCTCCAAAAAATTATTATTACATAATACCATTTTAAAAATCGTACACTAACACAGTGTACCGCCTTACACGTTCACAACAAAGAAAAAGCGACAAATGTCTTTGACAATCGACATTTCTTTTTTGGGTGAGATAATGTGGGAGTGAGTCACTGCATGTTCGATTATAGTTAAGATGTGTCTAACCTCAAAATCTTACGTGGTAAAAGATACATTCTAAATTTAAAGGCGTTGAATGAATTTGTAGTTCAAAATCCTTTGAAATTGATAGTTCATAGAACAGCTTACAAGCGAATACCTAAAAAGGGTTTTATGCCTATGAACTGAAGAATCTTATTTTAAAGTACCGATTCATCCTTGGTAAAATACATAAAGAAGTTGTGACTCATCTCAGATACTTACCGCGGTTTTTTTCATGAAGATTTGTTAGGTGTTAGAGTGTTAAAGTTATTTACTACCCTCAAAACATGCTCAGTTTCCTGGTTTTATTTTAATTTCTGACGATATGGCAGTATCGTTACCCAACCGCAAACTATGACGTGAATTATGTAACAATTCAAATTCTGTAAAGAATTTTATACTCTTAACTCGTTGTATCATATAAGAGTTAAGCTTAATTCCGATTAAAAGTCCTAAAGTCCACTTCTCCAGCTATTAGGTATGGATGGGGTTACACAGAACGTCTGTAGAAACAAAAAATGTAGTAAGAAAAATTTGACTTTAGACGCAGCTGTTCGTCCATCATCGGTTATCCTATCAGATGGCCAGTGGTTACAAAACATTTTTTAAGTCATCTAACTCCCTTAAACCTAAAAGGTTGAACTAGTGATTCACACGATTTCCCGGTCTAGATGAAGACTAATTCTTTTCATTAGAGGGATTTTTGTTTTTGTAATAATTAACGTTAAGATGAATCGAAATACCTCTTTACAGAGTTGATGGCCATATTTTTCGATACATCTATTTTGATACACATGATTTACATCAGTTGCATAGAGGATATCAAATATCCTCATTTAAACGATTGGGTTAATTGTTTCTTATATGGAAATTAAAGATAATCAAAAGCTGACCAAGAGTTACATCCAGTTAATGGGATTAAGCTATCGCTGTAAAATTATATAATTCAAAGTTATTCAAAGAGTTCAATCCAGTTATTGAATTTATCGCTTCTTACAATAATGCGAAATGTAATCAATACGAACCCAGACGTCTTAGAAACAGACGCATTCTGAACATTTTGGAACACCAAGTTTACCTTTGCTCTTCTATACATTCTTCTAGAGGTAGAATGCTTAAAAATACTATTATAGACAATGCTTTAGACATACATCGTCTAAGGACCTTTACAACTTTGGATTTTCTTCTTTTACATAAGGTGTCAAAAGACTTACTTCTTATAGTACATTTATTGATGATAAATAAATAAATATGGTCTTTCACTAGAGAACCACAATTCATAGGAATTACTGGAGGAAGTTCCCTGAAGGCATTTAAAAAATTGGAATGGAATTTTTAATAATTTATATGTTTCAAAAATTTTGTGTTATTTACAAAGTTTTGTGGCAATACTGCTTTAATAACGACTGAGATCCGTACAATACGTACATTATAAGTCAACCTCGTAATTTCCAACAGAACAACTTGTTAACGACGTAGCATATAGTACGATTACTTGTTATCATTCGGCATTGAGTTTAATTTCTGCTGATGATTTTGGGTCACATAAAAAAAAAATATATATATATTATATTGCGAAAATGAATAGATAAATTAACATCAAACACCACATAGTAGCACACAATATAGTATGCTAACACATTGCTCAATGGGCCTTAATAAGAGTTTATTCATTCCGTAACTTTGCTTTGCTGATCTTGTAACTTTTTTAGCTTTAGGCAGTAGACAGAGCACAGAATGAAAACATTAGCATTAGTTAAAGTTAGTATTATTGTTTTTATATAATTCAAGGGAATTATTGAGTTTATACAACGCCAGCTACTACTCAGGGCGAACCAGTTTTAATTATACCATAATTAAAACTGAAGAGAAAGTATAAAAATTTGCCACAGCTTTGAAAAACAAATCGATATGTCGTTTACAAAATCTTAGACCAAGATATATAATAGACAACCTCCTGATAATGTTGAAGCGACCTCATAAGGTCGCCTGCAGGCAGACCACCGTGAGAACGTGTCTGCCGAGGAATATAATCTCTCACGAGAGAGGTCTGCGTTTCAGTGCACTCAGCACCAAGTACGCAACACTTCCTCGGCGAGCACGTAGTTTGTTGCTTGACCTCATCAGAAAAGCAGTCTGCTGGTAACAACCATTACGGACGTTACCTAAGTTTTATAACCTCTTATTGAGCGATGATGCTTCTGTCGCAATAGCTCTTTTGCTCTCTAATCATTAATCATTATAATCTATCTAAATATAAATTAAACCTATTTATAATGTGACTGGTTTATTGATCCAGGAATTGAACGAAAAGATTGTGTTAATTAATACTTCTGTGGTATAAAGAGGACCTATTTCCTATTATAATAGGAAACAATTTACTATCTGTTAATGTCCATAATTTAACAAAAATTTTCATCTCTAAACATCTACCTGATTGTGTTTATTATATGAAGAATAAAATGTATGAAATAATAATTGATGATTAAACGAACTTACCTGTAAGTGAAGTTCTATCACAATTATGTGAATACATTTTATTCGAATATAATAATATAAGGTCCCTCCCATACCCAAAACCCATGAGTATAATACGAAAATTTTGTTAAATATTCTCTAAAGAATGAAGCTTGGCGCGGAGGTAGGCTGGGACCGCGTGTCCATCAGGGTGGTCAGTTTTAAAAAACAAAATAAATAAAAGTGCGAAATTGCCAGTACAATGAAAGTATACCTGATTGTGTTTATTATATTCGAATAAAATGTATTCACATAATTGTGATAGAACTTCACTTACAGGTAAGTTCGTTTAATCATCAAGTATAAGTCAAAATCATTTCTTTTGATATAAAATTTCCTTACAGCGTGTTTTTTTTTAACAAGGAATGACGATACGAGCTAGATCGCAAAATATATGCGAGGAAATAATCAACCATTAGTATCATTTAATTTTCCTAGCCTCAGCTATCTACTCGTAGTACGCACCGTTAAGAAAGAGTAGGTACGAGTAAAGTAGACGAAAGTGTATAGGTGCAGACGGTTAACAGTATATTTTTGTAGTTAGGCAAGAGTTGAAAAATGTTTCCTTTTTCTGCACCTTTCAGAAACCTTTGAGAAAGTAGCTTGCCACATGTGCTTTAAGTGCGCCTTAATTAGTGTGACCTTTTAAAAATCCGCACCGAAAATTGCAACATGTTTTTAAATCATCATCACTATATTAATCACATTTTCAAATCATCATCATATTTTAATGAAGTATACACCCTTTCCGTACCTTAAATACATACTACCTTCGGAGTCAGTAATTCTGTAATCTGTTTTAAGACATCGTTTCCTAATTAATATTAATGTCATAATGAAACATTACAATAAGTGATGTTTCAGAATTGCGGGAATGTGTAATAGATTGCATGACATTGCAATGCACAGCCCTGGGATGCACTGCATCTGACGTGGATGAACTACGAACAATGAACTATTCCCGGCTTATCTCTCAACTCAATTAGTTTCATATCCTACAACTGGGCACGGGTTTTTTCTCAGAATTGAAGGGGTTGCATTACTATTTCTGTGGGTTTGGTTATATATTATGGCCCACTACGTTGGCCTTTGAGAACATTATGGTTAATTCTAAGGCATGGACGTTTCCTCACGATGTTTTCATTTATCTTTAACGGACTAAAACGGTAATAATCTTATGAGATTTTTGGTGATATTCTTATGCAATGTTGCCCTTCGCACCTACCAATGTATTTGCAAGAGTGAAGAGTAAATAATATCCATCCACGGCATTAGTCAAAGGATTTAATTTCCAGAAACGCATGACTCTGAAAATTCATAGGTTTTCTATTACACACTAAGAGTAAGATATCGTCTTAAAGTAGAAGAATAGGCGTATCCGGAATTCGAGCAGAGACGGAGGCTAATACGAACATATATTATACTCGGAACTAGCCAGACCGCGAGAAAAAAATTCGCCAGTTTACTGGTGTCAAAAAAGTTTGTTTTGACACCAATGGTGTCAGTAGTAAGCCGACCGCAGTATCGTTTATGGACCGCAATCCACGCCACAGATTACTTCACTATGTTATGAGTCCGCCAGCGCGTTTCCACAGGGACCGTTTCTTCCATATTGTAGCGTATTAACGGGAATTTTGTCAGATAGCGCTACTTTTTCTTGTATGAAGAAGGTTTGCAGTAAAATGTTCAGAAGGGCACATCATTAGGTTCATATCGATGATACCAGCTAAACGTGAGCACGAAAATATGACTCTCAGAGGCTGTAGTAACATAAATTAGCGTTGTCTCTTCCCCTTTTTTCTGCATGTTCCCTCATTACGCTGGCTACAAAGGGTAACAATATTCTGCCCAGGGCGCGACACGACGGGGCTCTTTGACGAGCATCGAACCGCCGGCGGC
Organism: Coenonympha glycerion; assembly: GCA_963855885.1. Classification (NCBI taxonomy): domain Eukaryota; kingdom Metazoa; phylum Arthropoda; class Insecta; order Lepidoptera; family Nymphalidae; genus Coenonympha; species Coenonympha glycerion. The sequence goes on from OY979635.1 coordinate 1,452,047, forward strand.
TCCTTGATTATACGCGGATCTCATTATATGCTGAAAGGGTGCATTCAAGATAAGCAGCATTTATTTTTCGATATTATGAGGGACAGGGGAAAGTCTTTCAGTAAAAATATACAGGCGCTCATATGCCTATACGTCAACGTTTCTTTTAGTATTCGTCATTTTACATGTATCTACGTTTAAAACTACGTCGTAATTGTTTTAGTGAATACATACATTTTTAAAAGTTTCAGTGTTTGAAAGGTCACGTATCTACGTTTAAAAATCGTAAGTATTGTTTTAGTAAATACATACATTTTCTAATCTATAAAAGTTTCATAATGTTTGAAAACTCCTTAGAAAAGGCTTGACCGATTTTTGAACGATGTTTTACCAAGCGACGACCTATATAAATCTTTGGTTTTGCGGTATAAAATTTTCATTTATTAGAGGCAGGAAATATCTACTGAAGGACCTACTGAATATACAAAAAATCACACGAAAATCTTTCAAATCATTTCTGAGAAGTTTGCACAGATATAATGAAATAAACTCTATTCTCAAAATTGAGAACAAAAAGCTTCAGTGAAGAGTATATTTTAATTAAGATAAAGCTTTAAATATTTATATCGTAGTTCAACGTAATTAGGTTCACAGTTCATAAAAGGTTGTTCTCCGATATCCGAGTTAGTTCTCGGGTTGAATTGTTCCGTTTTTGTCCTGCTTTTTGCACAAGCTACCTCATTACTAGAGTACAAAGAGCAACATATTTTAGCGTGAACAAGTAGATTTACGGTAGGTTTAGCCGAGTTTTGGAATAATACTTATCAACTAGCTATTTCCTGCATTTTTTTTACCACACCTAGTAGGTACCTACAAGTTAAGTGAATGTAAATGAAATCTCACTTAATGTTTAGTGACGATGCAGCCTAAGTTCTTGGATTTGGAAGAGGTTAGTAACCTCTAAAGGTTGCTAGCATCACACCGGAACACTAAATCATTTACGGCCGTTCCCAATATCCTATCTATCCATGGTTTCCCTTACTAGAGATAGAAATTTGACATAACTTGTATGGGGATTATGTCAAATTGCTATCTTTAGTAGGGCAAATAGAAGATAGATAGGTTATTAATCTCGGCCGTTAGAAGTGTGTACTTGCGGATAAGGCAACTAGCTACGACCGAATTCGGAAAGATAATATGGATTTTTAAAAATCCAAACTGGCTTGCGCCGTGTGTAGAAGCTTTCACAAGAGGTCGTCGTAATGTATGTATGAATTACATGTTTAAAGAAAGAAAGAAAGAAAGAAAGAAAGAAAGAAAGAAAGAAAGAAAAAACATTTATTTCCAAATTAACACACATTAACATTTTCTATACAATATACATAATACTAGACTTCCTTTGTTTTCAAAGATACATATATGTATAAAAGTAGGGAGTGATGAATTAAAGATAAATTTTATTTATTAAAAGTTTTAAAACTAACACGATTTCAACACACAAACCACGCCATTCTTTTTTAAATAACTGAACCTATTTTGAAATCAATGCATTCAGTTAAATTATTATTTGATTTAATTTTTAAAATCCGTATCCTTTATGATAATAACGTGGGCAAATGAATGCAAAAGTACAATTCATATCGCGTTTTTCTAAACTGCAATACGTTAACATATTTGTACTCAAAACAATGAGGCTTACATGAAATATGAACACTAAACGTCCACTCACAAATAATTACGTACAACTATGTATAATGATGATCGCATTATGTGTTGAAAGGGTACGCTTAAGATAAGTAACGCTTATTTTGCGCTGTTACAAAAGGTGGTGGAAAAACTTTTAATGGAATCGCTTTGTTGGAAAAGCTACGTTTATTATCGTTTCCTTTTAAAGACGGTTAGATGTTAAGTGAACTTTTTCCCATTTCTAGGTTTTCTCAGGTCTGAGAGTAGATTAAAATAGCGGTAGGTACATCTTAATGTTTTTAGTACATTAGTAAAGAGTCATAATAAAAAGAACGAGCTTAATAATTAATAATTAGCTGGTGCCCGCGGCTCGATACGCGTCAATTTCAGTTTTTCTCAAATCCCATTGGCTGCTTTGAGATCAAAAGTAGTCTATCTGTTAATTCAAAGTATAATATATCTCCATTCAAAATTTTAGCCAAAGCAGTTCAGTAGTCTTTTTGACATTATACCTAACATTAGCTGTTGCCCGGAGCTCTGGCCGGATGAATTCACAAATTCCGTGGAAACTACTTTTCGGCATAAAGATTAGCCTATGAACTAATTCAATTAAGGTATGACCCTGTTTCATTTTTTTTTCCAAATTTCGTTCAAATCGTTTCAATGGCTGTAAGTAATTCGTTGATATCTGCTCCAATGCTGTATAGTTTAATGAACCCAAAAGAAAACATTGCATAGTATTTAATAAAATCATTTTATCAATGTGATTAACTCAAGCAAATCGTACAATTCATTCAAAACCAATATCGTTATAGACTCAGTTCAATAAAACCCATTGAACACTCAGTAACATGAAATTTGGAATCGAATGAAATGGAAAAACTTATTTCTCTTATGCGACCATAATACCTATTACGTTTCCCTTTAATATATTTTAAACTTCTTACGCCTTGTGCCAAAGGCATAAATCGGAACTTTTTACCGATTTACTGGCCACTTGACAAAACATCTAATGTTGGGTTCTATAAACTCCCGTTTTCCGAGAGTAAGCCGGCAGAAGTTAGTTTTGTTTAGTGGAGTAGTACTCAACTAGTCGGAACTACTAGCCTTAAAACTAAATAAGATTAAAGAGTTCTTTCCTCGGCTTGTATAAATTCTTACGGTTGCTGTCTTGTGATTAATTAAACTAACAATTATTTACTTTTTGGAGCTAATTCGCTGCCTAGCTTCTTTTTGTTGGTTTAAAACGAAAATTACTTCACGTTTCATAGGTATGTTGTTTTCTAAACCCACTACAAACCGGTATAAAATTTCGAATATATCAAAAAATAGAATACCTGAGTTTGATATGGGATCTTTTCAACTCCAAATTCCTGTAATTCACAACAAAATAAACTGATAAGTCAAAGATACACATCCTTAGTTTTTTCTCAGTATATGCTTATTAAGTAATCCTTCACGGCAAAACTTCTCCAATCCAAAAGTTAGACAATTTTGAGTAATGTAAAGTTTGGTTATTTGTAATGAAGATAGATTAACGGCGCATTTCAATATCCTATCTATCCATGGTTTCCCTTACTAGAGATAGAAATTTGACAAAAGCTCCATACAAGTTATGTCAAATTTCTATCTCTAGTAAGGAAAACCATGCATAGATAGGATATTGAAAACCGCCGTTATCCATTGTGTTAATCGCCGGATTAACAGCTGTAACACGAAGGTGACTTATATTTCTGGAAAATTATATAGTTACCACAGAATTGTCTTTTCCATCACTTACAACTTAGGCGCCTTCAAATCAAGAGTAAATAGACATCTTCTAGGCAAGCGCGCTCCATTATAAACTGTATCATCACTTTCCAATAGGTGTAATCACAGTCAAGCGCTAGCCTATATAATTAAAATAAAAATCACTTAGAGCCGCGTGCAACAGCTGGTCTAATTTAAGGGCTCCTTAACTTTTTCAAGTTAGTACGATAATATCTTAGGCTGCATCGTCACTTAAGGGCGATGGGTATCATCCGGGCGCGAAAATTCAAATTTTATTTAGTTTTTCGCTCATAGTGGGCTAATTATACATCGAAAACTAATGGCAATGAGTTTTGCGGGCACAACATTTATGCATCTACATGTTTTTAATAAAAACTCTGCTCAACAATACTCATTTAGTTCATATTGGTTCCCGATAGCTCGAAATCTGGGAAACTGCAAAAAATTATCTTTCGGGAACCAATATGAGATGAGTGGGAACTTTCGAGCAAAGTTTCTATTAAAAACATGTAGATGCATAAAAAGTAGGCCCGCAAAATGCATTGCCGTAAATCTACAATGTTTAGTTAGTCTAATATTTGCGAAAAACTAAATAAAATTTGAATTTCGCGGGCTGGTAGGGCCGCAACACCTTAAGTTATCGTCGTGGAAAAAACATACACAAAATGACACTTAATATCAGGTTGCAGGTACAAATTACCAAGGATTCATGTTTATCAAGAGGTTATTGGAAGTAATCCATCTCTACCAACCTTAAAAGCTTTCGTGTATGGCGCGGCTATTTATAACTTGCTTTAACGTAACTTAAAATTTTTGTCAAGTTAAACTAAACAGTTTAAGAAAATTTATCACAATTTTTACATGCAATTTGCAGTCATTATCAGTAATTTATTACGTTAATTTATTGTTGTACACCCTGCCATTATTTATTTAAACGTTCACACGCGCAGCGATCGCGGCGCGGTTCGTGCAGCGGCGCGGGGGCGTGCCGGGTGCTGATCAGCAGAGCTTAGATAACGGCGAGGAAATAAAACCCGCCGGCTAATTAGTGGTCGCCGGCCGACGCGGCGATGCAAATTCGACCGCGCGCCGTAAACTACTGCACTGTTGCGCCGAAATAAATATAGAAGCATGCGATTGTATCTGGGTGCTTGTTTATTACAAATTAGTCGAGGTTGAGACTAAACTAGAAGGATTTTTTTGAATTTTTAATTATCAAGAATAAATTATCTGTTTCTTCTTTGTTTTCAAAAAAAAAACGTTTTTTTTCTGGATAGAATAGCTAAGTTCACTTCTTATGTTTTTATATTCCTTTAAATTATAATTATTATTTATTGCTTAACAAAATTATCGCACTCGAGGGGAGTTTAACCCGAGCCCCCCAGCTAAAGCATAGCTGGGGGGGTACGGGCAGCTACGGGAGCAACTGCAGTTGAGAAAATAATTTCGGTACGCATTCTATTCAGTCCTTAGACAGACTAGGACTTCTATTATTGACGTGTGTAATATCCTGATATATTTATTTAATTATTTATTTTATAAAAAAAAAAAACGTTTATATAACTCTCAAAGTGCCCGGAATTCAAACCCACTACTTCCTGATGAGATGCAGACTTTCTTACCAATGGGCTCAGCTATTATTATAACTTACCTATTTCCCATTGAGTTTACCTACATACAGACAACAGAAATACTAATTCTAATCTATTGAAATTCCTATACGATACCAATTAGTGCAGTTTGGAAAACCAAAGCCTAACCTAGCTTAAAAGTTTATCCTTTGCCTGGAACCAATTAAATATTTCGAAAAAATGCCTTTTACACGTCATAAAAATTTAAAAGTCTGAACTCAGTCAAATAAAATCGAGCTTTTCCCTTATCATTTAATTTAAATGGAACTAAGCCTATATGAAATAAAACACCGAACATGAAGGGTGTTTAAGATTTATTGTTTGTCTTCAGTGTATAATGTTTCAATAATAATAACAAATTACAAAAGAAACCACTAATAGTAATAGTAATAGTAATGTAGCCACTTTCAATCCACAGTACATTTTAAAACCTTATGAACATTTGAAAACAACAGACACTATAAAAAAATATGAGTGCGAATCAAACGGCACGGAAATGCATAGGCACAGGAAATGAACACGTTTTCAATACAAGATGGCTACGATTTACGTTGCAACTGGACGCCGACCGATGAAAAATTTAGTAGGGAAATTGTTTGAAAATGCATTTGCTACTTGGGGGAAAACCGGGAATATCCTTTTGGGGATTTTATTTTGCGAGTAATCCCCGAATACTGAACGGTTTTTTAATAGTTAAGACGTTTGCGCGTTTCGTTTGGTAAGCTTTGAGTATTCCGCAATTTAAAAGAGGAAACAAAGCTCAAAGATAACTTTGATTGTCCGTTTGTTTGTCAGACTATACTTTGCGTTTTACAATCTATGCCCAACCAATGGGTAAAGGTTCCAAATAAAAAAATATTATGACCAAATAAGTAACTTAAGAGCTATCACCTATAGAGACTCAAATTTTAACACCCCCCAAGGCTCTCTGTATGGGTCTGTTGAGAGTAGATTCATTTTTATGCCTCTATCAATAAAATCTGGGAAAATAATCTCTATCTATAAATCTGAGAAAATAAACATAAGTGGACAAAAAGATCCTATGAGGAAGGAAGGTTTTTCATTTGAGGTAAGAAAACCAAAACAGTTTTAGGAATTATAGTAACAAGCAAGCTGAAATGTCCCACCAATTTCCTGAGCCAATTCGAAAATTGTATAAAATCTCTGCAATCCAATTAAAATTAAGTCATTAATTTCACCATTCCAACTGCGTTAGAGATCTCAGCAGATCTCTGAACGATCATCGAGTTTTTATATTGTTTATTGTAGGCTTAATATGATAAAATTGGAAAATTTACTTTTTAGTAACTACATCCCAGGCGTGATTTGTTTATATTAATCCGCCTTCTGATACGCAGCGCTTATTCTAAAATCTAAATGGATGCTTTTTGTCCACAGGGTGCGCGTTCCTGACCTATTTTAATCCAGAAAGTGCATCAAGCGCACAATCCGCCCTCCATGAAAAACGGACATTGCCCGGGGTAAGTTTAACAAATAATTATAATATTTTTGACGTTCACCAGGTATAAGTGCCGATGTTAACTGCAATGAGTCCCTCACTGGTGCTACTAGACAAGACTACTTTGCAAAATACCTTGTCGGCTCTCTTAAGGAGTTTGTTTAACCGCCTATTAAATAAGCCTACCTTAAAGCATTGAGCATTGGTGCTCGTAGTTGGTTCCATTATTTGCGCGGAAAGAAGGATCTCGCAAACCAGGTGGTCGTTGATTGCCAGCGTTTTATGTAGTACGGATGGGGAACATGTTTCTGCGTCGGAGTGTACGCAGAGAAGAGTTCCTAACAATGCCAATATCCAACCGAAACAGATTCGTCCCAACCCTTTTTAAATCCCACAGTTGAATATAGATCCCTCTTGAAAGAAACAGTAATTCTTTGCAATAACTGATTTTTTGTAAAAAATTGAGAGTAGAATATTGAATAATTTAATTTGTTTTATCTATTAAGTGCCAAATTATATTTTAAATTTGCCTTTATCTATTAAGTGCCAAATTATATTTTAAATTTGAGAATTAAAAAAAATCTTCAATTTGTACGCATAATATTTTAACTTTCATTTGTAAAAATGAAATTGTTCATGTCTAAAAATAAAACAAAGGGAACCGACACTGTCAAATAAATATTTTTAACGCACCTGCTATTAAAAATTGTCGTATAGATACGATTTATTTTGCCGGCATCGGCGAACGTATCAGCCGACTATGTGATTTATTATTGTTAAGTAAGCGATTTTATTTTATATCATGTTTCAGTTTCATTTTGAATATAATGTCTTGCCTCAGAATAGAGACCACTCCGGATATCTTTGGAAAAAATCTTTCCTGATTTTTTTTTTTAAAGCGAGAGGTCCTGATTTTGATTCCCAGGTCCAGGAATAAGTTTATACTGCTTTCTTCGCTATTTTTATTTAAAATCAGCTTTTCATTAAAACATAAAAATAGTATACACTTTAAATATCTCTTTCAAGCAAACTTTGTTTTCCACTGGCATCGAAAAAACTGTAAACATTTTTGTACGTTCAAATTTAGAGATATTCCATAAGTATTTTCGACGCTATTGAAAAACTGTGTACCTCTGTATGCGAAAAAAATTACTTTTACAGTTTGGAATATTCACATAATATTTTTTAACCAATTCACATTCAACTAGCGTTTTAACCCTTAAAATAAAAATACATTTTTTACAACAAAATCGCGCGATAAAGGTACAAAGTGCCGCGTATGAAGTAATTTCGCCTTACAGAGTTTAATGTGGACGCAAAATTACCACTACTTTGTATTCCGCGTAGCGCACAGCTCTGTAACGGGGAATGTACCTACCTGTGTGTATGAACTATAAATTATATTTCATACATTTTATTCTTCATATAATAAACACAATTAGGTATACTTTCATTTTACTGGCAATTTCGCACTTTTATTTATTTTGTTTTTTAAAACTGACCACCCTGATGGACACGCGGTCCCCAGCCTACCTCCGCGTCAAGCTTCATTCTTTTATTGTGCGCGGCAATGAGCACTCGACTACAAAAACACGTCTCGTTTTTGTTAATTTAGGTTCAAAGTAAAAAAAAATTAAGTGTTCAGTGTTAAAACTTGCTTAATTTTCTATACTGATAATGCTTAGACGCTAGTAAAATTTATTATTATAACAAAAATAAAATCAAATCAAATCATATAATTGTGCATTCATCTTCGTCAGACTCCGAGGAAAGAGGGTAAGTGAAAATTAACCTTTTTTCCCAGATATCACATCAACTCAAATATCAATGCTGACGAAAGTGTGTCCAAAAATTGAAATCCTAAGGCATCTCTAAGCTAACTTGGAGGGTATCACATTGAGGTTATCACGAAAGTATAGCATGATGCGCGAAATAGTCCAGGCATCTCTAAGCTAGCTTGGAGGGTATCACGTTGAGGATACCACGAAAGCATAGCATGATGCGTCAATGCTCCTGGAGGTTGACTGCGGGTCAACACGAAGGATTTTAAAAAAAAACCTCAAAGGACTTTGCGGATACCAACGGGGGACGATGTCGGTGTGGCGCTGTTCTCGGCTTCACTACAAGTGGCTCCGCATGACCTCCCGGACTTTGATCCCGAATTGCTATCGGCGCTCAGTCACAAGAACTATATTAATGGTTAGTCCCGACAGTTATAAAATTCTAGCCGACCTTCATTGCAAAGAATCAAATAGTTTATTTGATATACTTGCCTGGCTTATGAATAGCCAGTTAAATGTTATAGCCTTTTATCAGTGATAACTATTTCACGACTTAAAAACTAATCCCACGAGGGTACCAACGCGTCGAACTTTTCTAACTATGTACCTACAACAATAATGTTTAGATTTTGTGGTGGAAAATAATTTTACTTACTTTCGAAAATTAATGTTCAGATTGTGTAATGGGATGATAATTTAACTGTTAGCTCAACAATATTATGTATAATGTACCATTAGTCTGAAAGTTTCATTGAAGTGAATTGTTAAATTCTTTCTGAAACTAATAAAAATCTTAAACCACAACGCGTCCTGAACTGAGAAGAAGCTTAAGTATTGACAAATGACATTTTGTTTCGACAAATGACAAGTAATTAAAGTTCACGAACGGGACCAGATGTTTTTTCGGAGAAATAGTTTCGGGCATTATACTAGTTTCAATGGTTACTGATCGTCAGGTGTTGTAAATAAAGAAACCAGCAGGGCGCGGCGGGCGACTTTGCTATCGACACCCACCGCTGGGACAGCGCAATCTCGTTTCTCGAGAAACTAGCTGGCCCCCTCTCGTTACGGCTCGGCCAGCGGGGGGGCGTGACACACTTGAGTATTGGCGATCAGCCGCGAGGAAGATGCGACGTGACAACAAGTTTCCAGCATCAGCCACAACAAGGACCAGGTTCATCGACGACGCTAGACATTAAGGTACCTATATGCCAGTTGTCTTCAACATTTTGAAGTTTATTGGTTACATATCACTGACAAGGAATCCGTCACGATCTATAACATGATCTAGAATTTCGGGAGTTATAATAAGTGAAGACTATTTTTTGACTTTCACTAGGTGTACAAATGTACGTACATTCAATAAAATATTTTAATGAATTGAACAAATTAAGGAACTAGCTCCAAAAAATTATTATTACATAATACCATTTTTAAAATCGTACACTAACACAGTGTACCGCCTTACACGTTCACAACAAAGAAAAAGCGACAAATGTCTTTGACAATCGACATTTCTTTTTTGGGTGAGATAATGTGGGAGTGAGTCACTGCATGTTCGATTATAGTTAAGATGTGTCTAACCTCAAAATCTTACGTGGTAAAAGATACATTCTAAATTTAAAGGCGTTGAATGAATTTGTAGTTCAAAATCTTTTGAAATTGATAGTTCATAGAACAGCTTACAAGCGAATACCTAAAAAGGGTTTTATGCCTATGAACTGAAGAATCTTATTTTAAAGTACCGATTCATCCTTGGTAAAATACATAAAGAAGTTGTGACTCATCTCAGATACTTACCGCGGTTTTTTTCATGAAGATTTGTTAGGTGTTAGAGTGTTAAAGTTATTTACTACCCTCAAAACATGCTCAGTTTCCTGGTTTTATTTTAATTTCTGACGATATGGCAGTATCGTTACCCAACCGCAAACTATGACGTGAATTATGTAACAATTCAAATTCTGTAAAGAATTTTATACGCTTAAATCGTTGTATCATCTAAGAGTTAAGCTTAATTCCGATTAAAAGTCCTAAAGTCCACTTCTCCAGCTATTAGGTATGGATGGGGTTACACAGAACGTCTGTAGAAACAAAAAATGTAGTCCGTAAGAAAAATTAGACTTTAGACGCAGCTGTTCGTCCATCATCGGTTATCCTATCAGATGGCCAGTGGTTACAAAACATTTTTTAAGTCATCTAACTCCCTTAAACCTAAAAGGTTGAACTAGTGATTCACACGATTTCCCGGTCTAGATGAAGACTAATTCTTTTCATTAGAGGGATTTTTTGTTTTTGTAATAATTAACGTCAAGATGAATCGAAATACCTCTTTACAGAGTTGATGGCCATATTTTTCGATACATCTATTTTGATACACATGATTTACATCAGTTGCATAGAGGATATCAAATATCCTCATTTAAACGATTGGGTTAATTGTTTCTTATATGGAAATTAAAGATAATCAAAAGCTGACCAAGAGTTACATCCAGTTAATGGGATTAAGCTATCGCGGTAAAATTATATACTTCAAAGTTATTCAAAGAGTTCAATCCAGTTATTGAATTTATCGCTTCTTGCAATAATGCGAAATGTAATCAATACGAACCCAGACGTCTTAGAAACAGACGCATTCTGAACATTTTGGAACACCAAGTTTACCTTTGCTCTTCTTATTATTATTATAGACAATGCTTTAGACATACATCGTCTAAGGACCTTTACAACTTTGGATTTTCTTCTTTTACATAAGGTGTCAAAAGACTTACTTCTTATAGTACATTTATTGATGATAAATAAATAAATATGGTCTTTCCCTAGAGAACCACAATCCATAGGAATTACTGGGGGAAGTTCTCTGAAGGCATTAAAAAAAAAAAAAAAAAAAAAAAAGGACATTTTGTTGGAATTTTTAATAATTTATATGTTTCAAAAATTTTGTGTTATTTACAAAGTTTTGTGGCAATACTGCTTTAATAACGACTACGATTACTTGTTATCATTCGGCATTGAGTTTAATTTCTGCTGATGATTTTGGGTCAAATAAAAAAAAAAAAAAAAAAAAAAAAAAAAAAAAAAAAAAATATATATATATATATATATATATATATATATATATATTATATTGCGAAAATGAATAGATAAATTAACATCAAACACCACATAGTAGCACACAATATAGTATGCTAACACATTGCTCAATGGGCCTTAATAAGAGTTTATTCATTCCGTAACTTTGCTTTGCTGATCTTGTAACTTTTTTAGCTCTAGACAGTAGACACAGCACAGAATGAGAACATTAGCATTAGTTAAAGTTAGTATTATTGTTTTTATATAATTCAAGGGAATTATTGAGTTTATACAACGCCAGCTACTACTCAGGGCGAACCAGTTTTAATTATACCATAATTAAAACTGAAGAGAAAGTATAAAAATTTGCCACAGCTTTGAAAAACAAATCGATATGTCGTTTACAAAATCTAAGACCAAGATATATAATAGACAACCTCCTGATAATGTTGAAGCGACCTCATAAGGTCGCCTGCAGGCAGACCACCGTGAGAACGTGTCTGCCGAGGAATATAATCTCTCACGAGAGAGGTCTGCGTTTCAGTGCACTCAGCAACACTTCCTCGGCGAGCACGTAGTTTGTTGCTTGACCTCATCAGAAAAGCAGTCTGCTGGTAACAACCATTACGGACGTTACCTAAGTTTTATAACCTCTTATTGAGCGATGATGCTTCTGTCGCAATAGCTCTTTTGCTCTGCTCATCATTATAATCATTATAATCTATCTAAATATAAATTAAACCTATTTATAATGTGACTGGGTTATTGATCCAGGAATTGAACGAAAAGATTGTGTTAATTAAATACTTCTGTGGTATAAAGAGGACCTATTTCCTATCATAATAGGAAACAATTTACTATCTGTTAATGTCCATAATTTAACAAAAATTTTTCATCTCTAAACATCTACCTAATTGTGTTTATTATATGAAGAATAAAATGTATGAAATATAATTGATGATTAAACGAACTTACCTGTAAGTGAAGTTCTATCACAATTATGTGAATACATTTTATTCGAATATAATAATATAAGGTCCCGCCCATACCCAAAACCCATGAGTATAATACGAAAATTTTGTTAAATATTCTCTAAAGAATGAAGCTTGACGCGGAGGTAGGCTGGGGACCGCGTGTCCATCAGGGTGGTCAGTTTTAAAAAACAAAATAAATAAAAGTGCGAAATTGCCAGTAAAATGAAAGTATACCTAATTGTGTTTATTATATTCGAATAAAATGTATTCACATAATTGTGATAGAACTTCACTTACAGGTAAGTTCGTTTAATCATCAATTGTGAAGGTTGATGTAATATGGGGTAGGGTTGTTATACGAGTTGGCACAAAAGGCCCTACTATTGTTCCACTTTTATATTATGCTACTTACTAGCTTCTATTTAAAATGTATAGTTACTTTTATACGAGTATTCATAATAAACTGAAATTTTCTGCTACACTCATTTTAAGAATACAGGTTTGAAAAATGGACAATAATTTTCAAATAATGGTTCAAATCCTTCTTTTATAATAATATGCAAATGATTTATTAATCCTCACCATAAAAGTGAAAAAAAAACAAAGTTTTAAGTCATTATGGTATCATAATAATATTATTATGGGTGTGAAGATATTATAGCCCATGCAAGGGTTATTTTTATGTTTCAAGAAAACTCGAATCACACATCGAGCTGAAACGTATATCTTTATATTAAATGTTTGTATATTTTATAATTTTTACGGTACATAAAAAGTAGCGCACGTGAAAATTAACCACTACTTTATATTCGCGGCGTCGCTCTCGGCTCCTGTTACAACGAAAGTAATTTTATTTAAGGGCATAAAACGATTCCCGCATAATGACTGTATTTGGTATCATCGTGCCTGAATCACCTAGGCCCGAGACTGCCGTTTTAACGGAATAAAACCTAGGAAATACTAAAGGGTTTACTGGTGTTAAGTATGTTACAATATTCGTTTGTACAAAATTAGTCGAACCTTAGCTTAACCTGATTGTGTTGAGTTAGTTCCTCAACCCTTGTTTACCCTTGCTTGGGTTTGATTCCATATTTTAGGATTAATTATGAAGTTTCTTGTGAGGTATGGGTACCTTTATTATTTATATTATCAATATGAACACTTTATACATTTAAAATAATTAACATAGAGGGTCCGTAAGACCTAAAAGTCAAATTCACCCAGTTCTTTGGAATTGGACATTGAGTTATTCGATTAAAAATGTAAATTGAAGATATAAATATAATCCTTACGTACTTTAATTCTTGATCTCACTCTAATCTTTTATATAAAGTCATATTCGCGATTCTGGGCCCACGCACCGAATATAAATTGTGTCATTTCGCAAAACCCTAATGGAAAAGCAGATTAAATAATTCAGGCGTAAGAAATTTTGAGCCCATAACGGCATTCATAATAAACGAGGTTAGCACATAGGGCGTGCGATCTCTGCCGTTACTTTGGGCTTATTATTTTCTTTTCAATACATAATAGGCTCGTACAGTGGGGTATTAGTATGAGCATTTTGGTAATTTTCAAAGCACACTTTTTCGAGTGAATATCTGTGGGTACCTACCATCTATTGGTGTGGGGTGCTCTTCTTACGGAGTCCGTTCGGTTATCCTACCTGAAATAATAATGTATGTGTAGTGTCACGTAATACCTAATAGTACCTGACGGTACAGAACGCTCACTCGGAAAGTTGATTTTAAAAAATAGCGACTCTACCGCTGACCCAAAAAGTGCAATTCAGTTCGCAATAGTGCCTGGCCACGCCTCGGAAAATATAAATATATATATATATATATATAGAGGACAGCATCACATACATTGCTCCGATCCCATAGTAAGTAGCTTATGCACTTGTGTTATGGAAATCAGAAACAACGAAGGTACCACAACACCCAGACCCGAGACAATGTAGAAAAGTTATTTTTCTATATTGCCCCGACCGGGGATCGAACCCGGAACCTCAGAGATGGCGGCGCCTAAAGAAAGAATTCCTCTTTCTATCGCGTAACTTTATCGCAATCGACGTACTAGAGCTACCTCGTCATCGAGCGCACGCAGCGCGTGAATTAGACCGTACCCGGACTAACGTAGGCAAAGTATCCGCCGTCTGAAATTAGTACGTCGAGACGCCTACCTGTAATTTCTCGATCACGTGATAAGTGGACCTGGCCTGGTAGTGTTTAGTTCCTGTAGCAGACAACGAGATAATGTAAAGCTACAGAAACGAAAGGAAGCTACAACGAATCGTGCGTCGTACGATATTTAAATAGAAAGCCGTGGAACGCACATAATTTGACATTGACATTGGACAGACGTATCAGTTAAGATAAGTTAAATGTCCTGCTCGTCATCATCATACTTTCGTACTTTGTATTTCACAAAGCTTTAACCATTAAGTAGCTAGATCTGTATCAAATCTCGAATCCTATCTTCGAATTCGCACAAACATATGGCTACGTTTAAACAGGACGAATTGAATTTACTTAAACAAACGCTTGGTGTGGATTAATTGTGAATATCCAACGTTTACACTGGCAAGTGTATTTAGAGAGACAGATGTGTTTGATTTGCCGCCCTGCCTCTGGATCATCAGCTATTTGAATGCCGGCCTCATTTCAGCTTAGCTTATCAATTACTAAATTGATAACTACAGGCTATCTACGGTTTTGTAAGCTTTTATTTGGGATTTACGACACTGGCGCAGGAACTGCGACACTGCTTTATTATCTTAAAAAATAAAAGAAAAAAGATGTGTTTTTGTCGGTTCAGCGGCTAATCACAAAAAACGCCAGTAAAAGTTGGCTAAACCACCGCCATGCGGTGCAATTCTGTGTAGCAACCCTTAGAGGGTTACTAACCCCTTTCAATTTAATACGATACCATCTTTGGCTGGTAAAAGTTACGGGTGTGTGATGAAGAATAAGTTAATAAATAAGTCAAAAGTAACTTTTTACTGATATAGAGACGTTTTTATCTTCATGGATATTGAATTTCTTTCATTTGTAACTTGCTGTCGCTACATGTCCTATAAGCAATTAGGCTGAAGTTTAATACTTCAGAGCTTATACCCCGAATTAACACATAAATTATTTTTTCCTCGGAAAATGCCCAGTTCTCGTGGGATTTGTTATAACAGAAACCTAAATAGATGTCTCATTTCGTAGATTCGAATGACAGGAAAACATGAAAAAGTAACAGAAATATCATATATATTTTGTCAGAAGGAAACGTACACTGAGTTTTTCGCGTGTTCTCCCCAGAGAATGAAGCCATACGTGGGTTTTTGTGATAGTACTGTACGTGATCATAGTGAAATCGTAATAAATATGGACAAACATATATACGTGCTTAGGTTTCATGAATTGTGGGGGTTGAAAAATTTTATTATTGATGGACAAGTTACCTACAGCATCTACCGCTTGTAATAAAACTCTTACTTCCATCCCCTATTTTAATTAAATCAAGGGACTTATTTTTACATTTTTTTCCTTTTCAGGTATTGTTCTAGATGTGTCATATTTAGCTGGCTGTTATCTTTTCGTCCTTTATAAGTATTCTTATAAATAAATTACTCCATTCAAGTAGCAATTCTACGGCTATATTTTGTTTAAAGATTTTTAACAACTTAGTAAATTTGTTAAGCGTTTTAGATTACAGATGGTCAAAATAAAGAAGGTCAGTCTGTAGGATATTGTGAATGAGTGTATTTTGAACAGAATTTTGGGACGGGACTTTGTCATGTCTTCGTGATTGTACAAGGTGTGATCAATGATCATACCTAGTAATTGGAAATTTCAAGTAAGATCTTGTAGAAATTCTAAAGACTATAATAAGTTAGCATGTAATGTTTGAACCGAGACAAGAAAACAAAATATTGATGTGCGGAACTCTTTATCTTGAGACATCAGTTCCTAAATCTCATTGGTCCAGTAATTTTGCTGGCTACAGAGACTTTACTCTAGATCTCTGCAAAGTACTATTTCCTAGTACAATTTCAAGAATAAAGCAACAAAATGCTAGTTTTACAGCCATTTCAGCACTCGTAACTTAACCCTTTCTGCTTCTAATTTCACCTGCACTTTAAACTCGGGAATTACGAACGGCAGTCGTCACGGCGCGTGCTCGGAATACTTTACACGCGGGCACGTATAAATCGTAAAGTGTTATTTTTAAACGTTATTACTTTATGCGGAACCCGGTCTTTGACGCGGAGTCCAAGACCTTCTACAGTTACAAGACATTGTATGGAAAGCTAAAACATAACTGTGTGCTATAATTATTACCAGAAATTGTAGCCATTTGACTAATCTGTTCCATTCCTTTGATTTATTTTGGTATGGCTTATGAAACGAAATTAAAAAAAAATGTATGGCAATGACATATCCGATCGCAAGATAGATCACATTACTTTCGCGCAGTAAATAAATATTTATCAATCTAAAGACGTTACATTACACACATCCCAATTTAGCCTTAAAGTAAGCGATAGCTTATGTTATGGGATAACTGATAAATACATACAAAATATTTAATATACATAAATAAGTACAATATTTTGAAAAACACCCCCCAGTCATTCATGGTCATCACACGAACATTTTCCAGTTGTGGGAATCGAACCCACGCCACGCCATTCGGTCGGCTCGGGGTTTATCAAAGCGTACCAAAAGCAATAATACTTATCTGTGTTGAAGATTCAGATAAGATCAACAAGAATGATAATTCACTTAACTCATCAGTCGACTATGTTAATTTTAGCAAAATGTCGTTAGTTACCACTCTAAGAAAGTCGTATTACAAGATTATGAAAATAAAATAGCGTAAGCTTTAGAGTGGTGTAGCTTCTTTCATTATTACAATACTCCCATTTGGCAACTCGCGCTTATTAAAGTAACGTGTACGTGGAATGTAGATGCAAACAAAATTCACCACGCAAGTAACACATTAGCAACAATAACGGAACTTGGCATGGAGGCGGTGAATTGAAAAATGTAAATGATAACTAAAACGGTTTTATTTGAGTATAATTCACTTAAGCACTGGAAAGGATCCAGTGCAGTTCACTTTGCAACAGGTCGTGCGTGCCCCATTGGTTACGGCATGTGTGGAGCCGACTTAGAGCTCTTAAAATAAAATGTGTTTACTCATCATCTGAAGACGAGAAAACATAATTTAAATACATGACGTCATAAATTTTAATTTATATCTAACCCAGCAAATGAGGATGTATTACGTCATACTAATCTGTATGCTATTTTTAGCTTTTTTTTTCGGGCATTTGCCCGATCCGTCTGTGGTTTTAGCATTCATATATTAGTCAGACACCTTTTCCTCTTATATTAGCTTCGAGTATAATATGTTTAATTCTAATTCTAAGCTTTTGATTACTCTTGTGCTTGTGTAGGTGCGTGCACAAGAATAATAATTTACTGAAAGTATTATGGTATCAATTTACCATCAAAGTTGAGACCACAGCAATTGTCAATTTAGACTTTCTTGGATATGGCCTCAAATAAATAGCCATTTGAAGCTAAAACTTCCGTATTTAATGGTTTCTGAGCGGGATTTTTAAATTAATATGATTTATGTTGTATTTTTTAATTAATATTTATAATTTACTAGCTGATGCCCGCGACTTCGTCCACGTGGGATAAAAACTATTCTATCTTTTTAGTTGGACCAAATGACAGATATTCACGAAGTTTGAACTAAATCGGTTCAGTAGTTTAGGAGTCCATCGCGGACAAACATTGTGACACGAGATTTATATATATTAAGAAGATAATATGTAATTTGTGTAGTTTTCACTTCTGAGTTCTGTTGGAAATAAAACCAGGCAATCATGTTCAGGGAGTACAAAACAAGCATTAAAACTATCAAGGAAAAAGTTGAGATTGAAAGTCTCTTGATCCTCTTTTTTTGCTTGTAATTT
The DNA here is from genome assembly GCA_963855885.1 of Coenonympha glycerion. NCBI lineage: Eukaryota > Metazoa > Arthropoda > Insecta > Lepidoptera > Nymphalidae > Coenonympha > Coenonympha glycerion. The sequence continues at coordinate 1,470,379 of OY979635.1, forward strand.
TTTTCTTTGATTTCATGGTCGGGTCTACAGCTAACGCTGTTCCGGATGCGTGTGCTACAGACCACAGTCTAGTATCGCGCTATAAATTGTTGCGTTGCGGCGTGCGGTCTGGCTCACGGGCGACGTTTTATCCGATGCATCTTGTCCGTGATTGGTGTTGGTGGTAACCGTTGTACAGGACTGGTACCGGTCGCTATAGTAGGTATTCCGCTTTACGTAGAGCAACAAAACATACAGTGAGTGAATGTGTTATTTTACGCCTTCACTTTTTGCGACTTCGAGTGGCAAACACTTCAGATTAATTGGTACGGAGTTCGATCCCCAGGCATGCATTTCCGAATTTAACAAAATTATATACGTTCTACGTACGCGCCACCTAAAGAAAATGTGTCAGAAATGTGTCAAAACTCATAAAATACACTTCTCCTTAATGTTTTAGACAGTGTCTGAAGAAGTGATTAGTTCACAATGCACTAGTCGAACGTTGTAAGTTGAAAAGCATTTTTATTGTAGAAGTCCGTGAAATTGAGATATTCGATGAACGCTCCTGCAGGAATATTTCAATGAATGTTATCCAAGTCTGTAATCCATCTATTTTTTCAGTTACAAGTTGGATTTAGCTTGAAAAGCACCGAAATATTTAATAATGTGTTTGCTTCGCGGGAAATATTGTTACCTACCTAGGTACTACTTAATTTTTTTGAGTCGCAAGTTATTTTAGTTTTCAGTTTTTGCGGCTCATGTATTTCTGTTTTCATATAGGTATAAGGCAGGTGTAAAGGAGTCACAAACATATACACACATATAAAATATTTTCATACACATACATAAACTTTCTACTTTATCGTAGGTATTATTTAGTGTGATCGTTACGTATGCATAGCATCACATTAGAAAATTATAGCTTAGATGTACGTTTGTGTTTTTTAACACATTCACTTATAACAGGCTCCAAAAAACAAAAAAAAAAGGCCAAGTGCGAGTCGGACTCGCGCACCGAGGGTTTAATGTTTTACTTCTTTTATCTATAGACTATTAAAAGAAGTAAAGAATTAAAAGAATCACTTTTGTTCATGAATTTACGAGTATAACTTACATTTAGGTACTTTTGTTGGCGAACCGCAAACCTAACTTTGTTTTTGGTGGTTTATTGTTATCAAAAAAAGTATAAAAGTTAGGGAGTTGATTTTATTTTTCCTGTAAAATGTACATTAATGTCTATTGATTGTAATTATATAAGATTTTTCGATCGGTAAACTTCGGAGATAAGGGGGGGGCGGTATTTTTTCGACAGTTTGCTCAATAAAATAAAAACTATCGGGCATAAAATAAATAAAAATCGGTTTTAGAATACACAAGTAACGCCCTTTTATATGATACCCCACTCAATATTGTTATCTCATTTTGAAAATTCGAAGTCCCGGTTTTCCCCATTTTTAACCGACTTCAAAAAAAGGAGGAGGTTCTCAATTCGTCGGAATCTTTTTTTTTTTTTTTTTTTTTTATCTATGTATGTTCACCGATTACTCGAAGACGCGTGGACCGATTTGAAAAATTCTTTTTTTGTTTAAGAGGGTTTTGTTTCCAGGTGGTCCCATTTTAATCAGGTCAGAATCTGATGATGGGATCCTGGAGAAATCGAGGGAACTCTTCAAATTTTATATGGAAACATGAAACTATTTGAGTATTATTAGAAAGAGTAATATTTTCCAAGTTGTCCTATGGTCATCAGGTCAGGATCTGATCATGGGATCATGGTGAAATCGAGGGAACTCTTCAAATTTTGCTAGTATACTTAAAGCGAGTTGGGTATTTTTTATAGTTACTGGTGCATATGCTAGTAGATACTGATTTGATGACTAAAGTCATCAAGTAAGGTCTGATGATGGGATCTTGGTGAAATCGAGGGAACTCTTCAAATTTTGTTAGTATACTTGAATCGAGTTGGGTATTTTTTATAGTTACTGGTGCATTTGCTAGCAGATACTGATTTGATGACTAAAGTCATCAAGTCATGGTCTGATGATGGGATCTTGGTGAATTCGAGGGAACTCTTCACATTTTGCTAGTATACTTGAAGCGAGTTGGGTATTTTTTATAGTTACTGGTGCATTTGCTAGCAGATACTGATTTGATGACTAAAGTCATCAAGTCAGGGTCTGATGAAGGGATCTTGGTGAATTTTAGGTATCTCTTCAGAATTTATGAACACACCTCAAGCGATTTGGGTATTTTTACAACGCCTTCTGCATTTTATTGTTTTCCACTAAAAAGTATAAAATAAAAATGGGAAATGCTTTCCAAAAAACCAACTTCAAATGCCACTACAAAGAGTGAAATAATTTTTATTTAAATTTTAGGTACCTACACCAATTCGAAGTCGGGCGATTGCCGATGACTTCGTCATTTCTTCGCACATCAAGTAAGTTAGGGATTGTATGAAACATTGCCCGACTTCGAATTGGTGTAGGTACCTAAAATTTAAATAAAAATTATTTCACTCTTTGTAGTGGCATTTGAAGTTGGTTTTTTGGAAAGCATTTTTTAAATAAAAATTAAATTTTCAATATTTTATGATTGCAATGGCGTTGGTTCACTATTACCTAAAATTATTCGAAATTTCAAGTCGATAGCTTTGATAGTCACTGAAATAATCGAGTGTGACAGACGGACGGACGGACGAAGAAAGTCTCACCATAAGGGTTCCATTTTTACCAAATTGGTATGGAACCCTAAAAATGGAGATGGTTTTCAATTCAGCACTTATGTTTTTTCTTGGTCACTTACGAGGACACATTCGGGACTGACTTGTGTACTTACCTCGACAGAATTGTTGTCAATATTCCTAGATATATATTTTCCGTTCAGTATTTTTCAGGAGCTGGAAACATTTTCCAATTGGTGCTGTTATTGGAATAAAAGATTTACTTTCGGATTGAATAGTGCTTGTACTGCGGGCTGTATTGTTATCTTTGTTGTCTCTAATGTCCTTACGAGATTGTTCTCGGAGGAGAACGTTATTTTGACGTTGTTATTCTGTTAGATACGTGTTGACAAAATTTGAAGTATACGCTCCTGTCTATTGTTTTAGCTATTAATCTAACAAACCGTACTATTTTAGTGTGACATATAAATTAGAATTTCAAACTTTTATATAACTTGTCTTGTAAGAGACGAACTCCAATAACATCTTGGGTTTTTCATCACTTACCAAAATGTGAGATCACAGTCAAGTACTTAAAGTTGTAAAGTGTAAGTAAAGTATGTAAATAGGAACCTAAGAGAAAGAAACATTACATACTTATTTTGGCAAGGATCAAATCTTGTTTCTAATTTTGAAACAGTATAATACCCAATCGTTTCACATGGAATGACATAATTGAAACCTACCTACCTACTTATTTGGGGTTCATTTTTTACCCTTTAGGTACGGAAACCTAAAAACTAACCTTTTGTTTTCCGTGTAAAAAGTGATAACTCTACATCTAAGGACTAGTTTAACCCTTTACACAGAATACCATCATTATCATAGTTAAATGAAGTAGGTACTTATAGAGGTTCTAAATTTGGACTCTTTAAAATCGAATTACTACCAATATTTTTATGATAAATCCGTATGATTATGCCATTTTCTGTAAAAAAATCTAGGTAAAGCTAGCTTGGCAGTGACTACTCTAACACAAATCCCGGGATTTTGTACACTTCTCTATTAACAATGCAGCCGGTATCTATTCGATACGATTAACCTAAGAACTAGGTGAACAGTGAAGTTAAAGTCCTTTTAAATATATGTAGGTACAATTTTCCTTCAAGTGTCATCGCAATAAAATAATTATTTTCAAATGTTTGCCCATATTTGGCTGGAAATAACCAAGACTTAATAAATATGCTCCAAACAATAAATAATAATCATTAATGCAACCGACCTTTTAGTTTCAAATCGGAATGTCAAAATGGTACCTATTAATAGTGCATAAATTAAATCGCAATTATTATTAATAACACTATGAATAATATAGTACCTAATTGTTATTGCTATATGAGTGTGTATAATACTGCCCTCGTAATTGAAAACACAGTATGTCGAGTTACTGTGTTTTAGCTTTGGATAGCTTTTTAGAATCGCGCGATTGCGCTCTGTCTGGGAAACTTTTCGATTTTTCTGTAGCGTGTATAATTACTGAGATACGAAAAGTAAAAACACAGTAACTCGAAAAAAAAAACAACTTTTTTAATAATAAACACAGTAACTTAGAATTTTTAGGTTTGAACACAGTAATTTCTTGTTTACTGTGTTTAAATGTATGTCTATCGATTTTTTATAAATAAATTTTCCTTGGCTACAACACGGCATCTTCAAATACTGTGTTTATTTGTAAAAATTTCGTGGAATCTTTTAATGCTTTACATAAATTAAACACAGTATCTGAATTACTGTGATTTAAGTGTCTGCAGTTTTAATATTAACTTCAGTAAATACTTAGCTTGAACCCAGTAACTATCGACTTACTGTGTTTTAAACTCACTTTTTTCGTAGAGCGAGGTTAGAGGGGAAGGTACTTCTAAATAGTGCGCGCTTGAAAGTTTTTGGCGGCTTTTACGGAAATATTTCTGTTAAAACCATATCAATGACTGAAATATAATTACCTAGCAGAAACCCGCGACATCACCCAAGTAAATTTTAGTTTTTCCTACAAACTGGAACCATCGAATTTTCGGAATAAAAAGTAGCCTTTGTGTTTTTTAGGATGGAATCTGTTTCCAGTCCAATATCCAGCCAAAAATTTTCATGAATTACGGCGTGAAGGAGTATATCTCCCGCATAAATATCTGATATACTCTATTGCCGCAGAAATCATGGATTTCCAGGATATCTAGTAATTCAGGATATAATTATCTCCGTTCCAAATTTCAGCCAAATCGGTTCCATAGCTGCAGTTGCGGTGTGAAGAATTTTCCGTGTGAATGGGGATAAAAAGTAGCATATGTATTAAGCCAGAGCCAGCCTTCATTCCAAATTTTAGCCGATTTAGTTGCGTAAAGGAGTATTTAAACTTGGTAAAATACAAACTTCGGATCCCTGTTTTAACCCCTTAGAGGGTGGATTTCGAAAAATCCTTACTTAGTGCACCCCTAGACCTCACAATGAATCTGTGTACCAAATTCGGTGTCTCTAGACCTAGCGGTTTGTGCTGTGCGTTGATATGTCAGTCAGTCAGTTCCTTCTTTTATATATTTAAAAGATGGAACTAAAGTTTCTTTTTAAAACTATTAATTACTTATATAATGTTAGCTAAATTGCACTTTTCAAGCATTCATTAAGCTATGCAATTTATTAATTCAAACAGAAAATAATTTTACATATGAATAATAATAAACTACGAAATAATAGTTTACCTACAACATCAGCTTCAGACATCAGCATCTTTTGTTACACTCTTTTACTTGAAATTCTTGTGATAACCCTTTACAAAGAAGTAGCCTCGATTAGAATGTCTAACTAGACTGTATAAGTCTTAATTATTTATTATTTAGCAGTTCTCAAACTCGAAATATCTTTATTTCACATAAGCCTAACGTACGGGTTCTTGTAAAACGTCAATATGATATTTGTCACATTATAATATATGGTGATAACTACAAGTCGACTTAAAGTTAAGTTTAGTCGAGGGTTCGACACGCCCTTCCCTGAGAAGAAGACCTCTACAAACACAGCTGGGTTTTGTTTCCTGTTATCATCACATCAGCTCACAATGACACTTAAAAACAAATTGAGCTAGCATAATTACGTAAGCTGATTTTGGTAATTTTTCGACTTTACCCTCTGAAAAGATTTAATGATAATTTCATAAACCCAACTCTCAGACTCTCACTTATCCAATAATTTAAGTTAGTTAATCTAACGGAATAATCAGGACTTAAGACGAAATTATAAGCATTCATTGAAAAATCACAGACATAACTCATTTTTTCTATTTGTATGGATTTGTATGGAGGAACGAATAAAAATTCGGAATCAGATACGAATATAACTATAAGTACAGCAGCACAAATACATTCATTATCAGCTGGGATATCTGAAAAATCTGAGGAGAAGCAAAATTCTACACACAGGGTGTTTTTACACATATGAAAAAAAGGTTAACTTAAAACACAGTTTCTTTAGATGCTATAACGGCAACTAAGAGTTAACATATTGTAAAATTAATCTTAAACACAGTATCTTACTTACTAGAAATCCATCTAGTAAATAAATGTTAGGTATTGTTACCTTACAACACAGTATATGTATAGTTAATGTGTTGTGAAATCACAAGTGTTTGTATCTTTACATGGTTAAAACACAGTATTAATTAAAAGTACGTTAGAACACAGTAACTATCAAGTTACTGGGTTTAAGCGTAAAATAAATTTACTTTAAAAAATTATATTACTATGTTAAAACACATTATCTAATTTAATTTATTAAAGAACAATAATAAAAGAGCTTCATGTACATATAATGAAAGCTTTATTTATTCTTCGTAGTTTAAAAAAACCCCTATCACGCTAACGTATATAGTTGGCTCATAACATATCAATTTATCTATTAAACTTTAAACGCGTTTTTCTCGAAACGCAATTTTTGGAGATACTGTGTTTTCAATTACGAGGGCAGAATATATCTCTCCAATTTGCATATCAATCAACGCATTTAGATAATTCACCCGACAAACGTTTCCAGCACCTACCGTGTCCATTTCGTAAATTAGCTTCATTTTATGCGCTCATTGAATAATAATTATTGATAGATAGTTCATAATTAATATGTTTATCTCATCAACATTATTGTTCTTAATGAATGAAAGTATTCATTCCGCCCGATATAAATATAAAAATTATTACATCATTACTATGTTGCAGTCTTTGCAAATCATTACTGTGTTTCGGTTTGAAGAGTACTCTTCAGTAACTGGCGAAATTACAGGGCATTAAAAGACTTAAGAACTGATGCCTAAAGGAAGATTAAACTACTCAGTGTCAGGGCATCATGCTGAAAAACCAACGGACTATCCTAATCGGGTCTCTTATCTGAGCACTGTGCTCTAAGGCGACTGGGTAGCAATTTTCTTTTGTCAAACTTTCACATAAATTATTAAAATATAGCAAATAGAATAAAATATACCCAATTGAGTTAAAATCTAGAATCATATTTACGTAAGACCAATCTTTGTTTATTTACATCTCATTTTTATACCGTTGCTAAAACATTATAAAGATATTATAAAATATGCTTGCCTTTATAAAGCCTCTTCAAACTCGAGATACTGGCTTCTCTAGAGAAAATTAAATCACGCTTCTATTTTTTAAGTTTCACTTAATATTTTTAGAGGTTGCAAAATTTTTTAAAATTATACCTAAGAATAAAGAATAAAGACTAAAATCCGCACTGAAATCTTTTGTTCTAAGAGATGGACATTTATTTTTACACAGTCGCTCTCTTGGCCTTCTTAATTTGATTGCATAATATGAAGTAGTTTTTCTTCCTTTATTTATTTTAAGTGACTTAAAAAAATAAGGGAAAATGAAGTTATCAATTGTACGACAGGGTTACACCGTGCGTAATCTTTTCAATTCTTGACAAATTTCTATGATTATTTATTACTTTCAGAAGGTTTGCATCAACTTGTTTAAACTTGGTGAGAACTTAATAAATAGTGAAATCTGTACAAATTACAAATAAGAGAAGTTACAGTGAAACTTATAAAACAAACTAACATAAAATGTTTGAAGTAACTGGACGTGCGTACGTACGCTATAACTCGCTTCCTCTAACAGCATTCAAATATATCTATGGAGTTGCTAATTATGTAAAAAATATGGGTGTTTTTTGTATCTCCTTTGTTGCTTGAACCTCCTTTTTGAACGTTCTACTAGCAGTGTTTATTTTAATTAGTAAATGCATGTATAGATTAAATTAATTTTAGTATAAAATGCACCTATATCAGTTGTTAGAATTAAAGTCTTTAAATAAAAGGTATTGTTATAACAGAACATCAATTACATTAGCATTCTTTAAGTTTGATTAATGGTGCACACTATGCTGGCCATACCTATGTGGATTAGCAAACTTCACGCACCTTTGAGGTAATTGTAATCAAGTATCCTGACGACGATTTTCTTCACCGCTAAGCAATTCATATTTAAGTTTTCAAAATCATATATAATATTCTCGAAGAATCAAATATGCATGTCTGGCTGGCACAAGCCTTTATCCAGGGACTTAAATCCTAATGAAAAGGTAGCCCAGACAATAATTCCTTCAAAACCTATCGAAAAAAATCACAAATCTAAAACCATACCTAGTAGTTGACGATACAAGATGATTCACTTTCCATTAGCGTCTGTAACGCATCAAAACACGAGGTATCAACAACTCTATGTACACTCTCGACGCACCAAAGATTTGTGTTTAAAATTTGGTCTTATTTTAGCTTTACAGGCGGTAGAGTACGTCAGCCGTTGCTCCAATGCGTCTTAGATCGACGCTATCGTACAGGGAAAGTCGATCTGTGATTTAACAATTGTCGAATTATTCCGTCCCGCGATTCCCGGAGTATTATCCCGGATCCTAGAACCCGAGGCGTGATTTCGGATCCTGTGTGTGTGTGATTTGAGTGAGCCATGGATTACGATTCCCTGATTTACTCGCATATCGCGAACTACTACGATGACTTGGTGAGTTTCCGAAACCATTGTTACGCAGTTACGGAAAATTCTACTAGAAATTTCCGTAATTCGTTGTTTGTACCGAGTTTATAACTAAAAAAGTTCCTTAGTAAGTAATAATCCAGATACTCAATAAAACATGTTTTACTTACACTTACTAGAAGTCCACTCTATCATTCTAGTTGCGAATGAAGAAAGGGCAACCAGCGAATTTAAATTGACTTTTGATTCCTTGATTTTATATAGTTACAATATTTTTAAACTAATTATGACTAGTCATAATTATGTTACGAATGTTATTGACGTGTTCTTTGTAACATTTGTATGCAGTGCATGGTCTTTACCAAGAGATTCTTTTAATTTTAAATCATGAAAGGATTATGCATCCCAAATTCGCTTATATAGGAAAAAATGTCACATCCGTAAGTACATTTTTGTTTACTGCAGCTGATTCACAAATATTAAAATATAATACAAGTTCTAATGAACTCGAGTTATATTTAGTTTCATTGAATAAGAAATTGTCTTCCTTTCTCTGACCTAACCAAAAAAGTGATCACAATTCTAAGAAAATAAAAAGAACCACCAAAAAATCTGTATCGAAAATTGTGAAAAACGAAAGTGAATCATGTAATGTAAATTGGGTCTGTTTCAGACATGGGGCGGGTACCCGGTTTGGATCCGGTACCCGGCGGATCCGGCACTTTTTTTAGGATCCGGCCGGGTACCGGGTAATGGTGCCGGGTATCCGGCTCTGCCGGGTAATTTGATAGACCAAAAATAATGAAACATATTACACTTTTTAAATTATTTATTATGCTGAACACAAACGGTAATCATTATAATTATGTTTTGCTTACTAATTTATCAGGAAGAACTAAAAAAACTAAATATATATTTTATTTTAATATTGGTAATTTAAGATGGGTAAGTTGTGATGTAAAAACGCCAATTTTTCTGCGCGGTTAGGATTTAGGCGACTGCATTTCTTGTCATAAATTAGCCCTGCTTCTGAGAACAGGCGTTCGCTGTTGGATGCTGGTTGTGCCTGGTCCAAAAATCTTGTCGTATTCTGCCTTATGCTTAAACTGCAAATGTTTTTTCATAGACGATGTTCCACCTTTTCTTCCTTCGCCGCCACGAGATATTTTTGTTTCACACAAATTACACTTTGTTTTGTTTTGGTCAGCGTCCACAAAATATGTCCAAACACCTGATTTTCTCGCACTATGAGACGAGTCAGACATGTCTTTTTGTATTTTATTATTATGGTATTCAGTAGAATTCACAACAAATTGAAAATTGCAAAAGAAAGTAATTAATTTTTGTATTTCGTCACGCTCAATCAACGCTGGAATGAACACAAACAATCACCCGCACCCCGCGGGCGCTATCAAAGACGCCAGTGCCACCTCTATTTCACTTCAGTTGCGCCTGAGCGGGCAAGGGAGACACGCGTCACGACGCGTTACCGCTGCCGGGTACCCGCCGGGTACCCACGAGTACCCGGCGCAGAATGTGTCGGGTACCCGTTCAGCGAGTACCCGGTAAAACCACTACCCGCCCCATGTCTAGTCTGTTTACATTTTCCATTTAGAGTATCTCCAATCGATTTTTAGTTTTATTCTGTATAGAAATAAAGTTGAAAATGACTTAACATTTAGGTTTACAAGGCGTTGGAAAATAATTAGAGGAGTTTACATGTCGATGTATAATTTATTTCAGGGCCGCGTGTCTTAAGAATTACACATTGGAGCTCGTGGTCCGGCTTACGTTACGTTTTAGTTCTTAGTTAATTGTCGGTTTGGATGAGTTTACATTCAATATTTGCAAAGACACTGACCGAGCTTACATCTCAAGCAAAGTTTTCTTAAAAATGATTTGTTCGAACTTTCAAGATGCACGATGGTTGAATCAACGGAGGGGTTTCAAAATCAGTGTAAAGAAAAATTTGCAACTTCTGAACTGATTTGGCTGGTGATAGATATTTTTTTAAACTTTAGTTAAACGGAGCTCGTATCACGGCGCCAAGGATATCGTTGTATCTACGCCTGTCATTGTCCTTTGAATAGCCTTGATAAATAGATGGAAGCTGCCCACACTGTGGTCGGTTCAAAATCTGGGTTCGCTCCCGATCGTTTGCCATCAGAACGGCCGTTCAAAGGCGCGAAGGCTCCTCTAATTAGAGCGAGCAATTAGAGCGCCTGATCAGCCTCCACAGAATTAGTGCCTCAGACAATGAGTTGTAGGTGCTAAGTGACTTGCAATCATTGCATTGTTTGAATGCGAGGTATACGTAGGCTGTGGGTCGTGGTCTATGTATAGTATGATAGCTGTATATTACATTTACCTGTCTGAACGATTGTCAGTTACATAACGGTGACCCAAATCGGTTAATGGACGGGTTTAGATTGATATTCAACTAGGTGACCAAACTTAGATTTTTTTTTACCTTTTTATGAATATTTTACAGATAAGGCATTGATAATTATGTAAAAACAGACATAGTGACAAGTGTGAGCATGGTTACAGAAGAAAAAGTGCAGAAAGTTTGTATATAACGGCTCATTATTATCAACAGAGAGTGTTAACATGTGTGAAGGAAAAATATTGCACATTTTTATTCCATGCAAAAAATGTGAGATTTGACATGGGTAAAGTAAACTTACGTTGAGAAGTAGTGCAGAAACTTATAGTACTAGTACTAGTCTATAAGGACAGATAAAAGATTAAAATAATCTGATAAGTGGTCGTATCTCTAAGAAGCAATCCTGAAATCTGTTACCATATAATAGAAGTTGTATATTTTGCCACAGAATATAACAAGAAATCAGAACGCAAAAACATTAGGTTCGTTTTTAAAATTTTACGATTCGTAGCAGTATGTAGTGTTAGAGGCGCTTGGAATAGATTTTTAGATTCATTCTGAATAGAAAGAGAAATAAAATAACGCATGAATATACTAGTAACGACGCCGGCCCGACCATTCAATACGGCAAGTGGTTTTAACTCTTAAATCCACTTTGCCAGGGAAATCTTTTTAAAACTTTCAATGCACCTAATTTGATTTATTATTCGTGAAAATTCATTTTCGAATACCTTTCTGAAAATTGAAATCGTAGCGCGGTATGATTCTGGGTTTGATGATTTCGTATGAGCCAATTTAGTATTAAGTGAAAAATAAAATAGTATTAAGAGTTTATAGCACACTTGACGATCCATATTATTTTGTAAATTACTGAATTTATATCGATGAAATAAAATTTTGTAAAAAAATATTTACATCAGCATCATCATTATCATCATATCAGACTGCGGACGTCCACTGTTGGACATAGGTCTTCCCAAGTGCGCCCCACCACTCCCTGTCCTCAGCCTTCCTGATCCAACCGCTTCCAGCTTTATATCGGTGGTTTTATTTACATACAACTTAAATACTAGATAGGTACTTTTAACTTAAATCATTTTTTGTTATATAGCTTAAGGTTTTGATAAACATGTGGAAACGAGAAACATGCAATACACGTTTGTATTTTTTTGTTATGAAATTCTCAGGGAAAGGCCAAATATCCAATATTCAACTAGGTCAAATATAGCGCGTCAAAGTCCAAGTCCACTTGGACTTTGACGCGCTTCCTATTTCACAAAATACGGAAATTATATTGACTGATTTTTGTTAAATTTTGCCAAAATTCGTAGCTTGCTAAAGTTTGTTTGTATTGAATTAGGCCAAAATTCATCTGTAACCTATACACTCAAGGCCCATGAGAAATCAAAGTTAGTCAACCCTAACTTTCAATCAATAAACGAGCAGTCCCGGTCTCACTGACACATGAACCACTTTTTTATCAAAGTTGGCCTTTTGTACCCGTTGTCGATATAGGGTTGTTCTCCAATTATTTTTCCCTGTATCACAATAATGTATCAACTTTTGCACATTGGGAGAAGAATATTTCGAATTGATTCCATTGTTTCTATTGCAGCTGGTCTTAGATGAATTTGGGCAAAATTAGTCAGAAATGTTATCTACTTGCAAATTCCAGGTGAAATCCTAGTCAGTCAACCCTAACGCGCAATCAATAAACGGGCTCCGGTCTCAGAGACACGTGAACAACGTTGTTTCTATCGAAGTCGACCTTTTTTCGCCAACTTTTTTTCCGATGCCTTTCTGTGTCACCTCCCTAGCTTGTGCAGATCACTCAAACAGAAAGTATCACCTATTTCATATAGCATTTTTTTAATCGATTTCATTCTTTTAGGGGAAGTAAATGCATTATCACTAAATAAAATAATGGTCGTTTGAAACGCCTAAGCCGATAGGTGACAGTAATTGTTGTAAGTGAACACAACTACTGTCACCTAAAGGCTTAGGTGTCTCTTAAAATGTTGGTGGAAACGAGCATAACTACTTCAAAATATAAGAAGGATAATTTTGGTCTGTACTGCGAACTTTAAGCCCTTTTTATTGTTTTTACTTTGGGAGAGATGTTATCGAGTGGGTAATTGGGGCTGGTCAGGCCATATACCCACTAAACCCAACGTTACCAGGCTAACATGAAACGCCACAGGATCGCTATTCGCATGCTACTGTTGCGTCCTGGCGTCCGTTTCACTCAAGAGTCGCATAGTGTCTCTTTCTGACTCTGTTCCGGCGCGAGGCTGTGTAGAAATCTTTAAGGTCACTTATTCCTTCCATGTTGGTGCGACATCTCCGCCTGCACCGTCACTTACCATCAAGAGCGATTGCAGTCAAGTACTAAATTGTTGTTTATAAAAAGAGATTGCGTTGGATAGAAGGGCGGGATATGTACGTAATGAGTTTAATTCTGTGGTTTTTTTTAATAGCTAAGAAGTGACTATAGTAGTTTTAAATATTATCAGCTGACCGGATTCGTGTTGCCATTTATGGGTATGAATAAGAGCTTATAAACTATCTATTCTCAGACCTACCGAACTTAGACAAAAGAAAAAACAGATAAATCGGTCACGCCGAGATAAATATGTTAAAAACAGACGACATAAAATGAAATAGCTATTTCAATGGAGACAGACTACAGCTTGTTAAAAAGTGGCCTAAATAGACTACTAGAAGTCGTCGAGTTCAAGTCTGATCCACAAAGCAATAGAGTAACAAGAAAATATAAATCTGCTTCAATCTTGTTTGCGGTCGGTGGCTTTTGTATCAATAATGTTTCTTTTGATCGGCTTATATAGTACAAAACTTAAAGCAAATATAGATCTTCATAAGTAAAATATGTAATAATATGTGGATTGTGGAGCATATTTTGTTCAAAACCATTTTATTTTCTTTAAAAAAACGTGTGAAGAAAATTTCAATTTGAGTTGTTTCAAAATTGCTTCAGTAAAACTCTCTAAATCTAATTTTAAATCAATCTATTTATCCGTTGAGACATGGAATCTCTAAAGTAAACCACGAATATGCAATATACCGTCTCTGTCGAATCGATCACATTTCGTACAGGAATCATAACCGACGTCGAGTGGCAATAAATCTATAAAAAGATTAATTACTGGACTCGTGTGCGCCTGAATCGAACTCAAATGCGATTACACGTAAGGGCTCGATCACACTAAACTACTCGTACGTTCGTGCTTCTACACGGGAGTTGTCATATCAGTCCTAAGACACCATAGCAGGGCCTGGCTCATTTTTTGCGCAATGAATAAACTAACTGTTCTTCATGGAAATGCAGCCAGTATTTTTGGCACCACTCTATGCGGGCAATATTTGTTAACATAGAGGTCCAAGAGACCGCCTGCGACTACGATAGCGCGGCAAAAATACTCTGTCGAAATTGGCAAACCCGAGCTGTCGCCATACAAATTTTCACGCACACTGGCATCCGCGCTCCATATAAATTTCAAATTGACACACTCACACTACAAAAAAAGTTGCCTTCCTCACGAAGCTGTTGTTGTTAGGTAGGACTCTATCTAGTCGGAGCGCGAGCGACGACCTATTTATAGATCTATGTTTGTATACTTTGTACTATGTTAAAGACTTTCGTCTATCCTTAATACTTATTCTTATTGCCATTATTGTAGCTAATATTAAAGTGTAGTATCGCGATAAATATTTAATTAATATTAAAAAACATCAAAAATGGATGTTATTATTGAGGGATTACCGATCGGGAAATAAAATTAAACACGTAGGCATTAATTAAAAACAAACATCGATATGGTCGGCCAATTATCGCGGAATACTGAATTATCTTCAACACAAATCTGATTACCTCTCCATAATGCCGCCGATAATAATTAAATGCGCCTCCTCAGTGAATGAGCCCTCATTATGCATGGATCATTATAATTCCTTGCAATTTATAATTAAGTATAATTCGCACTTTTATTATCGTCATTGTATTACACTGTAAGGGACATTATGAGATAGCACAGAGATAACTAACAATCTGTGCTAATTATGTTTTACCTGCCTGGCTTCATCAAATTAGAATAATTAATATAATAAAAAAGTAAAATATTTTGTAGGTAATACGAAATCTCATATTTTACAATATCCGACAAATCGTAACATTTAATTTATAATAATACTAATTTATAATAATAATTTTTGTATCTGCATACAGAAGAGTCA
The DNA here is from genome assembly GCA_963855885.1 of Coenonympha glycerion. Taxonomy (NCBI): domain Eukaryota; kingdom Metazoa; phylum Arthropoda; class Insecta; order Lepidoptera; family Nymphalidae; genus Coenonympha; species Coenonympha glycerion. The sequence continues at coordinate 1,485,707 of OY979635.1, forward strand.
ATCCGACATTGTACACAATATACTGCAATAATTCTGGTCTGGTTTACCTTCAGTAAAGTTAACCTGTAACTTTGTGGTGTGGCCGCTCTTTCTATTGCGTAACTCTATTTTTTATCTAACATTCGTTAGTATAACCCATTCGCAGAAGCTTTGCCAGTGACTTCCCCTCCTAATTCAGATGACGACAACGCGCGCTCATCTGATCAGCCGTACTTATCAGACGAGCGCAAGTCGCGATCATATGAAGCGGGATATGATCATATCGGCAAAACTTCTGCAAACGGATTATAAAACAAGAGCGCTCCTACCCTACGGTAGCCATACGATCAAATGCTACTATTTATACCGCACAGCGTTTGAAGAGGTCCTTCCAAGTTCAAACAAACGCGACGTGTGCTCGTCTGGTCAGTCGTACTTATCAGACGAGCGCAGGTCGCGATCGGGGAAATCACCGACAAAGTTTTTGCCGAACGGGTTATAAAACAAGAGCGCTCCTAACCCTACCGCGCATCAGAATCGATGTAAACCATACGATAATGCTACTATTTATACCTCGCAACGTATGCACGCGTTCGATTCTCCGGCAAATGGATTATTTACGACCCCACTCGGCGTACGGGTGATGGAAATAGCACAAGCCAACGCATTATTACGGTTATGTCAAAACTTTGTTTGGAATTTATGCGCTGCAACCGCTGATGTCGGAGCCGAATATTATGCGCTTGATATTAACCGGATCTAACCGACAATTAATTTGGATATAGCTTGCTTCAGCGTGCTGCTTTGCTCGCGTGTACTAAGGTTTTGACAAATCCTGCAGGATTTTTTTTGGGATAGAGAGTAGCCTAGTAAAATACTCTGGGCAAAAATTTGATCTTTTACTTTCATTCATATTGTCAGTCGTTGTAGCGTAATAGTAGTTTATGAAACGGATGCATAATGGGGGGTATTAAAACATGAGTGTGAGTTTAAAAAACGAGCCGCAGGCGAGTTTTTTAATAGTATCACACGAGTGTTTTAATACCTAATTATGTAGAGTTTCATACACTACTTTATCTACGCTCAAATTATCATAAATCCAAACCATAAAATCTTGCTAACGTTTGTCGTAAATCCTTCACTTTGTTGGTAAAAGATTGTGGGTCATTTTTGTTGCAATTACTAAAATGTCAGGTGGAGTTAAATTTTCTTTAGTACGTTTCACTGCTAGACATTTTTCCGCGCTAAGTTTTGACTAAGTAACAAAAATAACACATTGAAATGTTAAAAGTTAGGTATGGCGCCAAAATTCAGTTGCAAACTGCGTATAGTCTGTTAAAAAAGTCATGAAACAAAAAAGAGTAGAAAATATTTATACAAGTCAGATAAACTATATTTTTAGTGGATAATTAAATAATCAAAACTTATACATAATTCTTTTCAATATTATGTATGAACACACTTTTTAATCAGTCATATAAGGCAGGGAAAAATTATTGTTTCCGTGAATTAATTGTTGTCTATGGTCGATCATGACTACCAACTAAATGTTGTCTGTGGACTCCTTATATAAAAAAAAAAAAACAAAATTGAGGATTGGCTCTACACTCTCTTTTGGCTATGACGACCACAGAGAAAAGAAAGTTATTCCCTGGTCTGGGATGACGACACACAAAAATACAGGAACCCAGAGCCGCGTATCGTAATAGAAATTATTCAACAATCTAGAGATATTTCCATAGTACAGCTATGTTATAATGAATAACTTTTTAATAATTATAGAAGTCTGTGAATAAAGTAGGTCAATATGTGACACATTTTGATTTCATAATTCGAACTTTAAGCAATGAGCGTAGATAAATTTTATTTTCTAACACACACCCACGAACATACAAACTTTCACTGCGGTTTCTTTTTAATTTTTAAACTGCTCTATTAGGTGTGTACCTACCTGGTTTTCCTAGAGTGTTTCCTGAGTTAATTAAGTTTTTATTTAATAAGTCTATGTGCAGAAAAAAAATCATTTTCATTTAACAACAATCTCAAAGGGGTAAGCAACTTTTAGGTTGTTACAGAACCATCACCGATATTCTAAATAACTTGGCAGCGTCAGGAATATCATAATATTACCTTATGGCATCGTTTCTCTGTCGATAAGGTGACAACCAGCAGTGGCTGAATGTTCCCGTCAGACCAGACCTGAGCCATCAAAATAAATTAAAAGGGAAAAGAAGCCGTCTTTTGTGGTCTCTGTCACACTTACCACTTTGCAGGCTCTGCTGGACCACAACCGACGTCCTGTGTCCCGATTATATTGCCCCCCCCCGCCCCCTCTCCCGGGCAGTGACGGTTTGCTACAGGTACAATAAAATATTAAATACAAGTTATTTTAGTGGAACAGATAAATTCATATGGCAGTCAGGGGACCTCTTAAAATAGAAGTTCTTCCTCATAACAGCCCCCAAACAAACAAATTTTTTTTCACTTTTGAAAATGGCGTCACATCAGCCATATTGATTTTTTCAAAAAATGAAATATAGCCTATATTAATCGGAAGGATCTAAGGATTCTAACGATACCCCATATGTCCAAATCTGTTCAGCCGTTCAGAAGTTATGGTGGAATAAAGAAACATCACATACATATATACATACATACATACATGAACCCTAAAAACATTACACTCCTTTTTTAGCAGTCGTGTAAAAAGTAGGTGAAGTACCTATCGATTTTCCACTCTCACTGTCAGTTGTAAGGGCGGAGTCAGTAGGGCGAAGGCAATGATAAATGTCCGGGGAACACCGGCGCTGTACCCCGGTTGTATTGTTATCGTTCGTATAAATTACAATCCTATTGTCTGTTGTGAGCATAATTTTATGAGTACAAAATGCTAAGCAGGTATTTTTTGAGTTAGACAAAGGATTATTTACAGTGAATCGCGGTACACTGGGGACCGGATGTCGGAGATTTCTTTTTTGAAGAAATGTTCCGTCTAAATAAAATACATATCTAGAATGTAGGGAATAATAAAAATCATTGATTGCGAATATTCATTAAACAATCGAGCTGTGAAGTAATCGTTAGATAGTTTGCATCTGGGACCTCAGTATTATGACTTATGTACGTTTTTCATAGAAAACCTGTCGAAACTCGAATCCGAGCGCGCGTCCCTTGCGCCAGGGAGGTCGTCAAGGGTAACCATATAGACGGGCTTTGTATTATGGTAGAGTCCTGACGCTGTACGAGTTCTGACAACAATATCCTGTCTCAAAAGCAGTCACTTTCTACCGGCTATACATCATCTTTGCTATCGTTCGTTCGTTCGTTTCAGCCGACGGACGTCCACTGCTGGACAAAGGCCTCCTGCAATGATTTCCAGCCCGCATGGTCCTGCGCTAACTGTATCCAGCGCCTTCCTGCGACTCTTTTAATGTCGTCAGTCCATCTGGTCAGAGGCCTGCCAACACTGCGCTTACCCGTGCGGGGTCGCCATTCCAGCACTTTGGGTCCCTAACGTCCGTTGGTCCTACGAACTATCTATAACATCTTTAACTATAACATCTTTGCTATAGGAACAACAAAATAATACAAATGTTTGCTGTACAACAGCAATAGATAAAATCAGCACAAAGTTGATCCACATTAATTACTTATAGGGTATAGTTTGTCGAGACAGAATCGTCCCGGCGTCGCGCGGCGTCGCATCGTAAATTCTAAACACGTGTTTGTATCCCCAAATGAAGCCGCAAGTTGCTCCATCGGACTTAATTAAAAGAAAACAAGCGCATACGTGCCGATGCGAGCCGGCCGAGCTCTAGATTGCGAACAGGCAAACCGAATTTTGGAACAAATTCTTAAGCTAGCCAAAAGTTAGATCAAATAGGCATTTCTCGATTAAGTTCTTTTTTCGGCTGACTTAACTTTATTACTTAGTTATTTGGTAGTTAAAAACCTGAAATAAGGATTACTGTTTAACTGACTTCAAAAGAAGAGGTTATTAATTCTTATTTTTAATGTATGCTATATATTATTGTTACTGCAATACAAACCTCAATTCACAAAGTTATAGGTTTGCGGTTCGCCAAAAAAAAGTACCTATTTGTAAATTATACTCGTAATGAACACGATTGTGATCGACTGTGATTCTTTTAACATTTTACTTTTTTTATAGTGCCTCGGTGCGCGAGTCCGACTCGCACTTGGCCGATTTTTTATTTTTTATATATCAATCATACTACAGTAGTTTTCAAAATAATGAAGTTGTTTTAAAACTTTTCAGCTTTCAGATTTTATCATTTGTAATCCTTAAACCTTTCTTCATAACTTTTACTCTCAATACTCAGTGATAATATTTTTTATACTGTTAGTATTTAACAACTGCAGTAATAAGTGATATTGCAGCTACAGATTTTATCAACGAAACGTCTATTTAAAATTAAAGTAGGTTAAATTAAAAAAAAAAAAATTTTTTTTTGAGATGTAGGGTTAGCAGTATGAAAAAAAAATGAACGTAAGCAGTTTGCAGGTTTATTCATTAGTTTTCTTTCATTTGCTATTTTACAAGCACTTTACAGTTTTCTGTTTACAGCTCCCCAGGTTTACAATGGCATCGTTAATTAATATGCCGCTGTAAAGCGTTAACTGTATACATAAGCAATGATACTTAAAAAAATGTTTTATTATTATGGGTGTAGTAAAAGAAACTCACTATGTAGTAGAAGAGCTTTTATTCGTCGGAAGACTACAAAAAGTACAGGGAGGACCGCTGGGCGAGGGTGTTCGGCCGTAGGCTAATGCACCGTCACCGCAGAGCGGATATTGCGATTCGATGGTGTTCGGCCGTAAGCCAATGCACCAATTCGAAGTCGGGAACTGGATGTCGATATAAAAATACAGGGCAAGTCTTATATAAGTTGACACTGGTAAACGTTAGCGCGAGTTAAAGTAGTGCAGCGCCATCTATCGGCAGCCATGGTTATTACATCCTCCCCCTCTGTCCTCGAAGACGTCCCGGCGAGTGGGACAGGATTATGACTTTCGTTTTGGTCGGCCTCGTCCTCTGGAAACTCGCGGAGTAGTTGGCTGCTCTTTGCGCGGCCGTCCTCTTCTTCGCAATGGCATAACTGGTTGAGGTGTCTCTGCACTATCATCCGGTCCATGGAAAGGTGTGAGAGATGAATTATGGTACACTCCCATTGACTTATCTGGTTCGTCGATTGTCGCTATGTCATAGGTATTTTGACCATGTTGCCTTAAAATTTTATAAGGTCCATCTCTACGTGGAGCGAATTTTGCTGAAAAGCCTTTTGCAGCATTACTAATTGGATGAGTATTCACTAACACCAAATCACCAGTATTATAGTCTGGACTAGGTCTTCTAGCTTTATCTGCATAAATTTTTCGAGTTTCTTCCTTCATTTCTTGCACTTCTTTAGCTCTGAGTATCGTTTGAGTCATTAATTTAAGCTTTGGCGTTATTTCTGGTATAAAATTCTCTGTGATTAGAATTTGTCTGAAATCCTCTAAATTGTCGTGAGGAGTTCTCAACTCTCTACCAAATGTTAAATAGGCTGGGGTGTAGCCAGTTGTGGTGCATTTGGCTGTGTTCAAAGCAAAACGAATGCTTGGTAATTGTTCGCACCAGTCACGTTGATCTCCTTCTACGAGAATTGCTAATTGTGTTTTCAGATCTCTATTCTTTCTCTCGACTGGATTGGCTTGCGGGTGGTACAGAGCAGTAAATGATTGCTTTATATTAAAACAATATGCTACTTGTTGCATTACTGCACTGACGAACTGGGTACCATTGTCACTTAAAATGCGCCTTGGTACATTAAATCTTAAAAAAATTTCGTTGATAAGTGTTGTTGCACAGCTTTCTGCTGTTGCTTTTTCCAATGCAAATAGCTCAACCCAGCGAGAAGCTATATCTTCCACTATCAATATCCATGTCTTATTCGACTTGGAAGGTGTTAAAGGGCCAAATAAATCAAATGCGATGACTTCAAATCTTTGATTCATCGCTGAAGTTTGTAAAAGACCAGCTGGTTTCCAGTTTGCTGGTTTATAGCGTTGGCATGCTACACAATTTCTAACTTTGCCTTCAATGTACTTCCTCATGCCAGACCAAAAATATCTCTTTGCTATTCTTTCATAAGTTTTATCACTACCACCATGACCTGCGAGTGGGTCGTCGTGATATATGGAAACAATATTCGCCCAATCATGTTGAGGGGCAACCAACTGTGCGTCATCTGATTCTACATGTGGGTTGTTTCGATAAAGTAATCCATTGTTCATTATATATCCTTTTTCACTCCAGTATCTGGCATTTTCAAAATTTGTTTCGTCTTCCAATGAATCTATTATTCTTTTTATATTTTCATCTTTCAGCTGATCGTTCCTTATCTCTGCTGGATCTTTTGTCGGCATGTCTACCGAAACAACGCATATGCCACAGTCATCTTTATTTTCTTTGGTACAGCATGGACGAGAGAGTGTATCTGCCACTACGTTTGTTTTTCCTGGGCTATATTTTATGGTTAGATCGTAAGATTGTAATTGTAAAGCCCATCTTGCTAAGCGCCCTGTTGGCGACTTTAAGTTCATTAACCAACGTAAAGCTTGGTGGTCAGTTATCACTGTTACTGGAAGACTCTCTATATATCCTCGAAATTTTGAAACTGCCCAAACTACGCTTAGAGCCTCTCTTTCGGTAGTATTATAATTTTTTTCTGCAGGTGAAAGGAGTCGACTGGCATATTCGACTGGGCGTTCATCTTCACCCTCCCCTTGCAGTAAAACTGCTCCGATGGCGTAGCTACTAGCGTCGGTTTTTATGGTGTAGGGCTTTGTTTCATCTGCCTGGCGAAGAATGGGTGCGGTGGTCAACAATCTTTTTAATTCATCATATGCTGCCTGCTGCTCTGCTCCCCACACCCATAGAGCTGTCTTTTTTGTGAGCCGTGTTAATGGCTCTGCTATTTTTGCAAACCCTGATATAAATCTTCTGTACCATGAACACGTTTGTAGAAATGACGTTAAGTGTTTAAGACTATTGGGGATTGGCATGTTTGATATCGCTGTGATCTTCGAGGGATCCATCTTCAACCCATCTTTGGTTATTAAGTGACCCAAATATTTTACAGTTGGGCAACAAAATCGACACTTCTTGATATTAACTGTTAAGTTGTATTTTCTTAATTGTTCGAAGACCTTGGCTAAGTCTGTTAGATGCGACTCAAATGTTGGTGACATTATTATTAAGTCGTCCAGGTAAGCTAGCATCTTGATGTCATGTAAGGTTGCTTTGAAACCGTCTATTAATCTCTGAAACGTTGCTGGCGCGTTTCTTAGCCCAAATGGCATTCTTTTGAATCTGAAGATACCAAAGGGCGTTATGAATGCTGTCTTATCTTTGTCTTCCTCGCGAACTTTAATTTGCCAAAAACCGGCTTTCAGATCCAGTGTTGTCATGTACTGGGACGGTTTAGCTTCATGGAGTAAGTCATCCATGCGAGGCATTGGGTAATTGTCTGGTACAGTTATTGCGTTCAACCGGCGATAATCTACGCACAATCTTATTTCGCCGTTTTGTTTGGGAACCATTATGACTGGAGCTGCCCAGGGTGAATTACTCTCTTCTATAATATCGTCTCTCAGCATTTCGTCGATTTTCTGACGAAGTATCTCTCGTCGGGGTGGTGAAAGACGGTAAGGTGGAACGGAAATTGGACTGCAATTGCCAGTGTTGATGCAGTGTTCCGTCACTGTTGTGGGATGTCCATTTGAGGCAAAAACGTCGCTGTATGTAATTAATAGCTGTTCAAGCTCTTCTTTTTGATTATTCTCTAGTCCCGTATCTGTGAAATCTACTTCTAGCATCGCTATGTCGATATTACTGTCTGGGAACAAAGATGAAGACTCAGGTGAAAGTTCCAATTCCTCGTACATGCGATTTACATTTATTTTTGCGTCATTCATCATTGTGTCCATGAGACGTGGTGAGTATCCATCAAACACCTTGAGTTTCTTTGTAGGCGATTCCAGCCGTCGTAGTTTATATGGGACTACGGGACTCTCTGTTGGGTCCTTCGCATATTCAGTGTCGAATTTTCTAGTGTTTAAGTTCATCGGAGAGTTACCGTGTTTGAACATAAAAAAATCTTCTTTGAATAACTCATGCTCGTTTAACTGATCATCCAGAAATTGGTAAGTGAATTGTGCCATATTGAGTATCATTTTTGCGTCTTGTATAAAACCAATGCCGAGCAATGTTTTGTTGTCCGTTGCATTAGGTAACACCAGAAATGTCGTTAGTATGACTCGACCGTTCAGCATTACCGGGGCTTTGACAGTGAGGACTTCTTGTCTTGTTCTATTTCCATCTGCTAGTGTGATCCACACATTGGCTCTATCGAACCGATAACCTTTGTCTTTAAGGTAGGCATAGAGTTCAGAAGATGCAATGCTGCTCTTAGCACATGTATCTATGTAAGCTGTTCCTTTTTTTCCTTCAACCTCGATAATTACTACAGGGCGGGAACGCGCATCGGTTTGGATGTTTATAGCGTTAAATCCAAGTTCTTCGTTTATTGACTTTGATTGGGGTTTTGCGCATGTTGTGCAGTTGCTGCGTACAACACCTGGGGTTCCGCATCCATAACATGAAAATTTGGGTGTGGTTGGAGAAGGTGCTTGAGAAGCAGTAGTTGCCACGTTGGTCATGATTTTCTTCTTTTCTTCAGATAAAACTTTAGCTTTCTTCCTGCAGTCTTCTGTTTTGTGGCCTACATAGTAACAGAAGTTGCAGCGTTCTTTTTTCGTACTACCTTTTTCGCGCTTGGCGTCTTTATCTGTACGCGCAAAGTCTTTGTCTTTAGTCACTTCCTCTATTGCCCTTGCTTTATCTATCAGCTCATCAAATGTTTTAACGGACGATCTTGGGACTTTCTCTTTTATTTTCATGTTTAGTTGACCGAAAACCATGTCAAGTTGTTGTTGTTCGGTATGTTCCGGCTTTGGTAACTGTGCTAGCAGCATACGTTTTTCAGCTATGAATTTCTCTGTAGGTTCATTGTATTGTTGTTTGGTTAGTATCAGCTCCTGATAAATTATGTAGGCTGGTTTCTTGGGTGCGAAGGCATGGCGGAGCTTCTTTTTGAAATCTTCCCAAGTTGTAACTTCGTTTTTAATGCCTTGCCACCATGTTGCAGCGTCTTTTTTTAATACTAGTGGTAGGCCAGTTAATGCGTCAATATCTGAAATTTTCTCCACTTCTTTAAAAACTGATATTGCGGCGAGGAAAGCTTCTACGGTGTTGCTGTCTCTTTCGCCCTCGTAGCTAGTTGTGCAAGTCGCAAATGAACTTTTCTTGTTCCCTGCGACGACTTCTAGTAATGTTTTAAATTGTTCGTCCGACAAAGGCATTTTCGTAGGTTTTGCTCGAGTCGTCCGACAGGCTCTCTTCACTAAGAATTTCGGCTGCGGGGTAGAGCTTCGTCTTCGATCGTTCGGATCCAGCGTTGGTCGTTTAGCCGTTGGGCGCCACGTGTAGTAAAAGAAACTCACTATGTAGTAGAAGAGCTTTTATTCGTCGGAAGACTACAAAAAGTACAGGGAGGACCGCTGGGCGAGGGTGTTCGGCCGTAGGCTAATGCACCGTCACCGCAGAGCGGATATTGCGATTCGATGGTGTTCGGCCGTAAGCCAATGCACCAATTCGAAGTCGGGAACTGGATGTCGATATAAAAATACAGGGCAAGTCTTATATAAGTTGACACTGGTAAACGTTAGCGCGAGTTAAAGTAGTGCAGCGCCATCTATCGGCAGCCATGGTTATTACATGGGTTTTTTAATTTGTCAACATCATTTTATAATGATGCGTTTTTTGGAGACTTGTTATTTTTTAATTACAACTTTGCAATCTAACTTCTTATTTAATTCATTACTATTATGCTCATTTTCACCAACATTTTAAGAGTCACCTAAGCCCTTAGGTGACAGTTTTCACTTACAACAACTGTCACCTAAGGGCTAAACGAGCATTACACATTTACTTACCTGCCTTTAATTCGAAATAAATTTGATCCCGATGCCTGTATTCGTTCCTGAGAAAAAGCGCCATAACGACAGACGTACAGACAAACAACAATTGGTAGCTACGGTTAAAACATACAATTTGAAACAAATCAATTGATACGGTTATGAATCGGAGTCGGAAAAAGGAGTGAATAGATAACTTTAAGGTAAGCGCGCTCTATCTTCGACCACATCGTCAATTTCCATCAGGTGAGATTGTAGTCAAGCGTAAGTCTATATTGAATAAAAAATCGGCCAAGTGCGAGTCGGTCTCGTACACGAAGGGTTCCGTCTCATTATCTATAATATAACCGAGGTGATGATGCAGAAGCCAGAAGGCCCTACTACTACCTTGTATAGTAATACAAGGAGAGTAATTATAGGTCGTTTGTATGGGATTTTTTAGTAGTATTTGTTATAGCAACGCAAATTTTCATGAATACATCATTCGTGAAAATTTCAAGTGTGTAACTGTCACGGTTCAAGAGTTACAGCCTGGTGACAGACAGATGGACGGAAGTCTTAGTAATAGGGTCCCGTTTTTACCCTTTGGGTACGGAACCCTAAAAAGGAAACCAAAAAATCGTTATCCATGCGCGAACAAAACCGGGTATATAAATATAAATATCAGAAATAATTGAAAGTGTAAATTGGAAAATTCCAGAGCGATTCAGCTTCGTACGTTCAGATGGAGGCCGCGAATTCCAGCCTTTGTTGGCAGCAAGGAGGCGTAATTCCCAAGTGACATCAGCGATCCGACAATGCCAAGGGAGTTATTAATATTACGCCTTGATATGGCGTGACGGAGGCATCTGCCCCCATTCCTTGCTTTTATAAACGCTAAGATACGAGTAAGTACTTACTACACTAATATTATAAGGGCGAAAGTATGTATTTGTTATTTCATCACGTTACAATGACTGAACCTAAGATTTAATATACTGAACTGAAGATTTTGCTTAGATAAACTATTTTTTATTTGGCATACATTTTGTAGAATTTTCTCAAGAAACCATAACCTAAGACAACTTCCAACTACCGTATCCATTTATGGATACAGTGCACAAGACCTCACCACTTCAAATAAAAAAATTCAGTTATCCTATACCTTCCTTTGAAAAGTCTCACTGATTGCGTATCCACAAAGTGCGTTTGCACACACTTTAGATAGATGGAGAAATGGATAAGATATATGGGGTTGCTATTTTCTGTTTGAATACGGAACTCTAAAAACACATGATTCATGATGCCCAGTTCTTATTAAATAAAATCATCATGTCGGCAAATAGCGGGCGAATGGGTATTGATTAGTGTTGTGAGCAATAGGCATCGGTTAGGGTACAATTTATAAACATTTAGCAGTTTCATAACGCTTAAAATAACACCTTACCGCTTAAAAAGAAAAATCCAATAGCATCTTTCATCACAACAAATCAGCTTATGACTTAAATTGAGTTACTTGTGTTAAATTAGAACAATCAAATACATAATATTATTTATGTAGTTGCTTCTCTCAAACTTCGATTGCTATTCTAATTAAGATATAGTTGGTAATCCAGTTTATATCTTACTCAAATTGGTAATCTTACTCATTTTATAGTTGACACTATGCCCATGCGCTTGCATTCTTTAATCAGCGTAATTTTATAGTGGTAATTGACCAATGAGACATTTGATATTAAATGAACAAAACAAGATTGATTATATTATGGTTCACCTAGCCAAGTTCTCTGCTGTAATGAATTTTTACATATGTTCTCAAAAACTATTACTTGTTTTTCATCATAACACTCTACTGTTGACGCTTTTTCTGTAAATTTGACCACAAATAAGGTAGGTGCAGCTTATATCGCTTAAGGCGTCGGCTTGTTTGGCTGATTGAAATGTGTTGCTGAAGAATTAGTCGTTCGATCAGTTATTCACCATTTCGTGTTGCAACACGCTGTTTCGTGTGTCTTGGACCACACGCAAGCTAGGTGCGGCTCTCCCCTGCAGCGTGTATCGCTTGAGGCGTCGGCCTTTGTAATTGATTGATACGTCCCGCTCCACGCTGGGTTGTTGAAAAATAACCACCACTTAAGCCGCTCTCGGCAAGGACATTACAATATACCTAGTTACTTAAAAGGTACGTGTTTGTATTTACAAACATATACAATGAAAAAAGATTTTCTGGAGCATCTGATGGCAAGATTATTTTTGCGAAGTCCACGGTGTTTATTGTGAAGCAGTAATGTTTTGCTGTGTTTTGGTTTGAAGGGCACTGACAACTTTATTTAGTTGTTCGCGAATAGTGGGCTAAGAATATATAATTATCATAATAATACTCAAATAGCAATGAGCGTTGCAAGCATAAGAATATATTGTGTGATCTACATGTTTTTCATAAAAACATTTCTCAAAAATACTCATTTTTTTCATTTGGGTTCCTAATAACTCCAAGTCTGGGAATATATTTTGCGAGCATATAGATAGTTGATGTTATGTATAAAGATATATTTGTGACGCGCCGCGCTCGCGAAAACCAATTAAATAACGGCCTCTACAAATCAATTACTTTTGCCATTTTTCAGACACGATGCCAATATTTTTTTCCTTCATGTTTCATCATTTTTTCACCCACTTAGTTTATCCAATTCACATTAAAAAAAATTGACAGCAAAAGCTTAACTTACTACACTTTGTCTGACTTGTTTCGTACAGCAATTGTATCTAAGAAAAGTTATCGTTGTTAATACATTTTAATTTATTATAGGTTTGCATGAAAATTCCATATCATTATTCATGAATCATTTTACACTACGTTTCTCACAAAAAAATAAGAGAATAATAAATATAAAGTACGAGCAAGTTCACAATACCTACTGTCATGTCATTGAAATGTCCACGAGTAAATACACCGCAAAAACCGAACAAATAAACATCTGAGTATGCGAAAAATCCATTTGCATATCGACTCATATATTGGTACATACGAGTTTATGTGGAGCCCGAAATGTTCTCCGCAATAAAAATAAAATCATGCAAATTGGACCCCAAGTATGTTCGCGATAGAAAACAAAATAGCTTGTCCGTATTTGTCAGACGAGCTGATAACTTCACTGGATATACGTTGATATATGCTTAAATCTAAGATACATAGATTTTTAACAATGATTATGAACTATTAAAAAATCACATCATCATTATTTTTTTCATAAAAATGAACAAGTTTTCTAAGGCAATCTAAACACTCGATTAATAAAATTTAAAAAAAATAATGTTCCGTCATAGGATGCCTAGAAAATCGCAAGAAACGCCGATATCTTTAAGTAATATTTCATCAAAAATTTTTTTAGACGCCACAGACATTACACGAAACCCCCCATATCTCTCTGTTGGTGTCGAGTGTTCCAACACATTAATATCTCTATATGTATCGTTGACTTATTGTATATCAGTGTAGTTCCACCCAAAATCTGAAGCGGAATAAAAGGGTTACCCCCATTATGCGGAGCTACAATGGTGGCCACTGAAAAGTGCCCCGGATAGCATCTGCAACATAATAATAAAAGGTAACTGCGAATAGGTTTCCCGGATAAAATTTTATTGTGTAGCATCGACAAAGGACCTGATCCGGACAAAAGTCGGGTCCGTCGTGAGGGAATCATTTGCCCGGGGAAGAGCTAAGTACACGCCGTCTTGATAATATAGATTTTGTGTATAAAAGTGAATAGTCCCGATGAGGAAGTTTTGAGTGAGCTGAGGAAGGGTTACAAAATTTTGGGTAATAACCATCGTAAATCATGAATAAAACATATTTATTATATTCTGTAAATTCATGTAAAAGGAAAATATGACTAATTGATTGGCTGACAATTTACAGAAAAGTATCGATGTATAGCTAATCTTATCTATTTTACTTATTTTGACAATGCCTTGTCCAATGGGATCTTACTATGGGGCAAAGCTGCTGATACAAATATAAAATCAGTGTATACTCTTAAACAGAGGTATTGTTAGAATACAATTAGGAATGGAAAGTATGCAACTTTGAAACATTACACATGTTTCAAAGTTGCATACTTTACATTCCTAATTGCTATAGAGAAAAGGTTATAGAGAAATATTATTAAACAGTATAAACATGCGATCATAAGAAATTTAAAAATCTTCTCATAAAGTATTCGAATAAATACAGAAATTGCTTAGCTCTTCGCTCCTACTAACAACTATAGGCGAAAAAGTGTTCTGCTGTCAATATGTTTCACGCAATAGTGCTTCCTGTTGCTTAGCGCTAAACGTCAAAATCCTGTGAAACAATTTGCCAGAGTTTTAATCTATTGCACCATCTTTATTGGCCCTTGATATACGATAGTGAAGATATACACACAGCACAGAAACATGCAATACACGTTTGTATTTTTTTGTTATGAAATTCTCAGGGAAAGGCCAAATATCCAATATTCAACTAGGTCAAATATAGCGCGTCAAAGTCCAAGTCCACTTGGACTTTGACGCGCTTCCTATTTCACAAAATACGGAAATTATATTGACTGATTTTTGTTAAATTTTGCCAAAATTCGTAGCTTGCTAAAGTTTGTTTGTATTGAATTAGGCCAAAATTCATCTGTAACCTATACACTCAAGGCCCATGAGAAATCAAAGTTAGTCAACCCTAACTTTCAATCAATAAACGAGCAGTCCCGGTCTCACTGACACATGAACCACTTTTTTATCAAAGTTGGCCTTTTGTACCCGTTGTCGATATAGGGTTGTTCTCCAATTATTTTTCCCTGTATCACAATAATGTATCAACTTTTGCACATTGGGAGAAGAATATTTCGAATTGATTCCATTGTTTCTATTGCAGCTGGTCTTAGATGAATTTGGGCAAAATTAGTCAGAAATGTTATCTACTTGCAAATTCCAGGTGAAATCCTAGTCAGTCAACCCTAACGCGCAATCAATAAACGGGCTCCGGTCTCAGAGACACGTGAACAACGTTGTTTCTATCGAAGTCGACCTTTTTTCGCCAACTTTTTTTCCGATGCCTTTCTGTGTCACCTCCCTAGCTTGTGCAGATCACTCAAACAGAAAGTATCACCTATTTCATATAGCATTTTTTTAATCGATTTCATTCTTTTAGGGGAAGTAAATGCATTATCACTAAATAAAATAATGGTCGTTTGAAACGCCTAAGCCGATAGGTGACAGTAATTGTTGTAAGTGAACACAACTACTGTCACCTAAAGGCTTAGGTGTCTCTTAAAATGTTGGTGGAAACGAGCATAACTACTTCAAAATATAAGAAGGATAATTTTGGTCTGTACTGCGAACTTTAAGCCCTTTTTATTGTTTTTACTTTGGGAGAGATGTTATCGAGTGGGTAATTGGGGCTGGTCAGGCCATATACCCACTAAACCCAACGTTACCAGGCTAACATGAAACGCCACAGGATCGCTATTCGCATGCTACTGTTGCGTCCTGGCGTCCGTTTCACTCAAGAGTCGCATAGTGTCTCTTTCTGACTCTGTTCCGGCGCGAGGCTGTGTAGAAATCTTTAAGGTCACTTATTCCTTCCATGTTGGTGCGACATCTCCGCCTGCACCGTCACTTACCATCAAGAGCGATTGCAGTCAAGTACTAAATTGTTGTTTATAAAAAGAGATTGCGTTGGATAGAAGGGCGGGATATGTACGTAATGAGTTTAATTCTGTGGTTTTTTTTAATAGCTAAGAAGTGACTATAGTAGTTTTAAATATTATCAGCTGACCGGATTCGTGTTGCCATTTATGGGTATGAATAAGAGCTTATAAACTATCTATTCTCAGACCTACCGAACTTAGACAAAAGAAAAAACAGATAAATCGGTCACGCCGAGATAAATATGTTAAAAACAGACGACATAAAATGAAATAGCTATTTCAATGGAGACAGACTACAGCTTGTTAAAAAGTGGCCTAAATAGACTACTAGAAGTCGTCGAGTTCAAGTCTGATCCACAAAGCAATAGAGTAACAAGAAAATATAAATCTGCTTCAATCTTGTTTGCGGTCGGTGGCTTTTGTATCAATAATGTTTCTTTTGATCGGCTTATATAGTACAAAACTTAAAGCAAATATAGATCTTCATAAGTAAAATATGTAATAATATGTGGATTGTGGAGCATATTTTGTTCAAAACCATTTTATTTTCTTTAAAAAAACGTGTGAAGAAAATTTCAATTTGAGTTGTTTCAAAATTGCTTCAGTAAAACTCTCTAAATCTAATTTTAAATCAATCTATTTATCCGTTGAGACATGGAATCTCTAAAGTAAACCACGAATATGCAATATACCGTCTCTGTCGAATCGATCACATTTCGTACAGGAATCATAACCGACGTCGAGTGGCAATAAATCTATAAAAAGATTAATTACTGGACTCGTGTGCGCCTGAATCGAACTCAAATGCGATTACACGTAAGGGCTCGATCACACTAAACTACTCGTACGTTCGTGCTTCTACACGGGAGTTGTCATATCAGTCCTAAGACACCATAGCAGGGCCTGGCTCATTTTTTGCGCAATGAATAAACTAACTGTTCTTCATGGAAATGCAGCCAGTATTTTTGGCACCACTCTATGCGGGCAATATTTGTTAACATAGAGGTCCAAGAGACCGCCTGCGACTACGATAGCGCGGCAAAAATACTCTGTCGAAATTGGCAAACCCGAGCTGTCGCCATACAAATTTTCACGCACACTGGCATCCGCGCTCCATATAAATTTCAAATTGACACACTCACACTACAAAAAAAGTTGCCTTCCTCACGAAGCTGTTGTTGTTAGGTAGGACTCTATCTAGTCGGAGCGCGAGCGACGACCTATTTATAGATCTATGTTTGTATACTTTGTACTATGTTAAAGACTTTCGTCTATCCTTAATACTTATTCTTATTGCCATTATTGTAGCTAATATTAAAGTGTAGTATCGCGATAAATATTTAATTAATATTAAAAAACATCAAAAATGGATGTTATTATTGAGGGATTACCGATCGGGAAATAAAATTAAACACGTAGGCATTAATTAAAAACAAACATCGATATGGTCGGCCAATTATCGCGGAATACTGAATTATCTTCAACACAAATCTGATTACCTCTCCATAATGCCGCCGATAATAATTAAATGCGCCTCCTCAGTGAATGAGCCCTCATTATGCATGGATCATTATAATTCCTTGCAATTTATAATTAAGTATAATTCGCACTTTTATTATCGTCATTGTATTACACTGTAAGGGACATTATGAGATAGCACAGAGATAACTAACAATCTGTGCTAATTATGTTTTACCTGCCTGGCTTCATCAAATTAGAATAATTAATATAATAAAAAAGTAAAATATTTTGTAGGTAATACGAAATCTCATATTTTACAATATCCGACAAATCGTAACATTTAATTTATAATAATACTAATTTATAATAATAATTTTTGTATCTGCATACAGAAGAGTCAATCCGACATTGTACACAATATACTGCAATAATTCTGGTCTGGTTTACCTTCAGTAAAGTTAACCTGTAACTTTGTGGTGTGGCCGCTCTTTCTATTGCGTAACTCTATTTTTTATCTAACATTCGTTAGTATAACCCATTCGCAGAAGCTGTGCCAGTGACTTCCCCTCCTAATTCAGATGACGACAACGCGCGCTCATCTGATCAGACGTACTTATCAGACGAGCGCAAGTCGCGATCATATGAAGCGGGATATGATCATATCGGCAAAACTTCTGCAAACGGATTATAAAACAAGAGCGCTCCTACCCTACGGTAGGGTTAGGAGCCATACGATAATCAAATGCTACTATTTATACGGCACAGCGTTTGAAGAGGTCCTTCCAAGTTCAAACGAACGCGACGTGTACTCGTCTGGTCAGACGTACTTATCAGACGAGCGCGGGTCTCGATCTTACTAACCGGGAGAGGGAAATCACCGACAAAGCTTTTGCAAACGGATTATAATACAAGAGCGCTCCTAACCCTACCGCGCATCAGAATCGATGTAAACCATACGATAATCTCATATAATATTTATATCGCACAGCGTATGAGTACGTCCTTCCAACTTCAAACGACCGCGACGTGCGCTCGTCTGGTCAGACGTACTTATCAGACGAGCGCGAGTCGCGATCTTATGATGCGGGCGGGGGAAATCACTGGCGAAGCTTTTGCGAATGGATTATAATACAAGAGCGCTCCTAACCCTACCGCGCATCAGAATCGATGTAAACCATACGATAATGCTACTATTTATACCTCGCAACGTATGCACGCGTTCGATTCTCCGGCAAATGGATTATTTACGACCCCACTCGGCGTACGGGTGATGGAAATAGCACAAGCCAACGCATTATTACGGTTATGTCAAAACTTTGTTTGGAATTTATGTGCTGCAACCGCTGATATCGGGACCGAATATTATGCGCTTGATATTAACCGGATCTAACCGACAATTAATTTGGATATAGCTTGCTTCTGCGTGCTTCTTTGCTCGCGTGTACTTCGGTTTTGACAAATCCTGCAGGATTTTTTTTTTGGGATATAGAGTAGCCTAGTAAAATACTCTGGGCAAAAATTTGATCTTTTACTTTCATTCATATTGTCAGTCGTTGTAGCGTAAAGTTTATTTTCTAACGTACACCCACGAACATACAAACTTTCACTGCGATTTTTTTTTTTTAAACTCCTCTTTTAGGTGTGTACCTGGTTTTCCTAGTGTTTCCTAAGTTTATTATTTATTTAATAAGTCTATGTGCAAAATAAATAAAAAAAAAAACATTTTTATTTAAATCACTAAAAAAACAATCTCAAAGAGGTAAGTAACTTTTACGTTGTTACAGCACCATCACCGATATTCTAAATCGCTTGGTAGCGTCACGGAATACCGTAATAGGAGCTTATGCCATCGTTTCTTTGCCTATAACGTGGCAACCAGCAGTGGCTGAATGCTCCTGTCAGACCAGACCTGAGCCATCAAAGTAAATTAAAAAGGGAAAGAAGCCGCCTTTTGTGGTCTCTTTCACACTTACCACTTTTCAGGCTCTGCTGGACCACAACCGACGTCCTGTGTCCCGATTATATTGCCCCCCCCCCCTTCGTTTTCCACTATTGAAAATGGGGCCGTACATCAGCCATATTGATTTTTTCAAAAAAAAAAAATATATAGCCTATATTTATATTACTCGGAAGGATCTAAGGATTCTAACGCTACCCTATGTCCAAATCTGTGCAGCCGTTCAGAAGTTATGGTGGAATAAAGAAACATCACACACACACATACATACATACATACATACATACATACATACATACATACATACATACATACATACATACATACATACATACATACATAATATATGAACCCTAAAAACATTACACTCCTTTTTTGGGTAGTCGTGTAAAAAGTAGGTGAAGTACCTATCGATTTTCCACTCTCACTGTCAGTTGTAAGGGCGGAGTCAGTAGGGCGAAGGCAATGATAAATGTCCGGGGAACACCGGCGCTGTACCCCGGTTGTATTGTTATCGTTCGTATTAAATTACAATCCTATTGTCTGTTGTGAGCATAATTTTATGAGTACAAAATGCTAAGCAGGTATTTTTTGAGTTAGACAAAGGATTATTTACAGTGAATCGCGGTACACTGGGGATCGGATGTCGGAGATTTCTTTTTTGAAGAAATGAAACAAAAAATACATATCTAATATCTAGAATGTAGGGAATAATCAAAATCATTGATTGCGAATATTCATTAAACAATCGAGCTGTGAAGTAATCGTTAGATGGTGTGCATCTGGGACCTCAGTATTATGACTTATGTACGTTTTTCATAGAAACCTGTCGAAACTCAAATCCGAGCGCGCGTCTCTTGCGCCAGGGAGGTCGTCAAGGGTAACCATATAGACGGGCTTTATATTATGGTAGAGACTGGACGCTGTACGAGTTCTAACAACAATATCCTTTCTCAAAGCAGTCACTTTCTACCGGCCATACATCATCTTTGCTATAGGTACGACAAAATAAACGACTTTTCGAAAATAATCACAGACTTGTATACTAAAGACAGGGCGAACAGCGCGAAAAAATGTCGCCAGTTTAAGGGAGCAAGAATGACTATTTTGCACCCCCCCGGCAGTAGTCAGTATAGGTAGATAGGTGAAGATCTATTTCTTTTTTTTTTGAATTAATAATAATATTGCAGGCAAGGTGACCACAGACACATAGATAAAAAAATATAAAAAAATAAACATGTATTTCGCAGGAGTTTCGACAGATGGCGCTACATTTTCTTCTATGAAGAACGTTTACGTAAAATGTTCGGATGAGCCCTATCTTGACTATTTTTATCTTTGAAAATAATACAAATGTTTGCTGTACAACAGCAATAGATAAAATCAGCACAAAGTTGATCCATATTAATTACTTATAGGGTATAGTTTGTCGAAACAGAATCGTCCCGGCGTCGTCGCGGCGTCGCATCTTAAATTCTAAACACGTGTTTGTATCCCCAAATGAAGCCGCAAGTTGCTCCATCGGACTTAATTAAAAGAAAACAAGCGCATACGTGCCGATGCGAGCCGGCCGAGCTCTAGATTGCGAACAGGCAAACCGAATTTTGGAACAAACTCTAAAGCTAACGAAAAGTTAGATCAAATAGGCACTTCTCGATTAAGTTCTTTTTTCGGCTGACTTCACTTTATTACTTAGTTATTTGGTAGTTTTAAACTTGAAATAAGGATTACTGTTTAACTGACTTCAAAAGAAGAGGTTATTAATTCGTATTCTTAATGTATGCTATATATTATTGTTACTGCAACACAAACCTCAACTCACAAAGTTAGTGTGATGTTCCCACACTGCACACTGTACACTAACGTAGAAACACCTTTACTATTACCTCGCACTATATGGTTATACTATCAATATAACAGCTCAGCTCTCACCGATGACTCGTATAGCAATGCCCGACCGTCTATCGAACCACCATATATATAGACAATAACAATCACTGTTAAGTGTCACTTGAGAACTGTCAAATGACAACACAGACAATCTGCAACATCAAAGACCAATACACTACAGTTAGGTTTGCGGTTCGCCAAAAAAAAGAACCTATTTGTAAATTATACTCGTAATGAACACGATTGTGATCGACTGTGATTCTTTTAACATTTTACTTTTTTTATAGTATGGAACCCTCGGTGCGCGAGTCCGACTCGCACTTGGCCGGTTTTTTATTATTTATACATCAATCATACTACAGTAGTTTTCAAAATAATGAAGTTGTTTTAAAACTTTTCAGCTTTCAGATTTTATCAGTAATCCTTAAACCTTTTTTCATAACTTTTACTTTCAATACCCAATGATAATATTTTTTATACTGCTAGTATTTAACAACTGCAGTAATTAGTGATATTGCAGCTACAGATTTTATCAACGAAACGTCTATTCAAAATTAAAGTAAATTAAATAAAAAAATATATATTTTTAAGATGTAGGGTTAGCAGTATGAAAAAAAAATGTACGTAAGCAGTTTGCAGGTTTATTCATTAGTTTTCTTTCATTTGCTATTTTTTACAAGCACTTTACAGTTTTCTGTTTACAGCTCCCCAGGTTTACAATGGCATCGTTAATTAATATGCCGCTGTAAAGCGTAAACTGTATACATAAGCAATGATACTTAAAAAAATGTTATATTATTATGGGTTTTTTAATTTACCAACATCATTTTATAATGATGCGTTTTTTGGAGACTAGTTATTTTTTAATTACAAGTTTGAAGTCTCACTTCTTATTTAATTCATTACTATTATGCTCATTTTCATCAACATTTCAAGAGTCACCTAAGCCCTTAGGTGACAGTTTTCACTTACAACAACTGTCACCTAAGGGCTAAACGAGCATTAGTGTTTTTTCACTTTTAGTTACCTGCCTTTAATTCGAAATAAATTTGATCCCGATGCCTGTATTCGTTCCTGAGAAAAAGCGTTATAACGACAGACGTACACACAAACAACAATTGGTACGGTTAAAACAAACAATTTGAAACAAATCAATTGATACGGATATGAATCGGAGTCGGAAAAAGTGGAGTGAAACTTTAAGGTAAGCGCGCTCCATCTTCGACCACATCGTCAATTTCCATCAGGTGAGATTGTGTCAAGCGTAAGTCTATATTGAATAAAAAAACGGCCAAGTGCGAGTCGGTCTCGTACACCAATGGTTCCGTATAATATCTATATAACCGAGGTGATGATGCAGAAGCCAGAAGGCCCAATTACCTAATACTACCTTGTATAGTAATATACAAGGAGAGATATAATATACAATAATATACAATAATGTATACAATAATATACAATAATATAATAATAATATACATATAATAATAATATACAATAATATAATAATAATATAATATACAATAATGGATCTACTGGGTCAACGACAAAAAATGAGCAAAAATCACGTTTGTATGAGAGCCCCTTTGAATCTACATTTTATTCTATTTTTTAGTACTAACTGTCATAGCAACGGAAATTTTCATGAAAATTTCAAGTGTGTAAGTAACTGTCACGGTTCAAGAGTTACAGCCTAGTGACAGACAGATGGACGGAAGTTTTAGTAATGGGGTCCCGTTTTTACCCTTTTGGTAAGGAACCCTAAAGAGGAAACCAAAAAATCGTTATCCATGCGCGGACAAAACCGGGTATATAAATATAAATATCAGAAATAATTGAAAGTGTAAATTGGAAAATTCCAGAGCGATTCAGCTTCGTACGTTCAGACGGAGGCCGCGAATTCCAGCCTTTGTCGGCAGCAAGGAGGCGTAATTCCCAAGTGACATCAGCGATCCGACAATGCCAAGGGAGTTATTAATATTACGCCTTGATATGGCGTGACGGAGGCATCTGCCCCCATTCCTTGCTTTTATAAACGCTAAGATACGAGTAAGTACTTACTACACTAATATTATAAGGGCGAAAGTATGTATTTGTTATTTCATCACGTTACAATGCCTGAACCTAAGATTTAATATACTGAACTAAAGATTTTGCTTAGATAAACTATTTTTTATTTGGCATACATTTTGTAGAATTTTCTCAAGAAACCATAACCTAAGATAACGTCCAACTGATCATTTATGGATACGGAGCTCAAACCTCACCACTTCAAATAAAAAAAATTAAGTTATCCTCTACCTTCCTTTGAAAAGTCTCACTGATCACGTATCCACAAAGTGCACACACTTTAGATACATGGAGAGATGGATACGATATATGGGTTTCTTATTTTCTCTTTTAATAAGGAACCCTAAAAACACATAATTCATAATGCCCAGTTCTTATTAAATAAAATCATCATGTCGGCAAATAGCGGGCGAATGGGTATTGATTAGTGCTGTGAGCAATAGGCATCGGTTAGGGTACAATTTATAAACATTTAGCAGTTTTATAACGCTTAAAATAACACCTTACCGCTTAAAAAGAAAAATCCAATACCATCTTTCATCACAACAAATCAGCTTATGACTTAAATTGAGTTACTTGTGTTAAATAAGAACAACCAAATACATAATATTGGTAATCTCAACGATTATTTATGTAGTTACCTCTCTCAAACTTCAGTTGATATTCCAATTAAGATATAGTAGGTAATCCAGTTTATATCTTATTCAAATTGGTAATCTTACTCATTTTATAGTTGACACTATGCGCCTGCATTCTTTAATTAGCGTTATTTTATAGTGGTAATTGACCAATGAGATATTTGATATTAAATTACTCAAATTAGATTTTGGTACAATTAAAAACTTAACATTGATTATTATGGTTCACAGACTAGTCAGGCGCGACTATTCTCTGCTGTAATTGCTTTTTACATTTCTCAAAAACTATTACTTGTTTTTGATCATAAATTCTACTGTTGACGCTTTTTCTGTAAATTTGACCACAAATAAGGTAGATGCAGCTTATATCGCTTTAGGCATCGACTTGTTTGACTGATTGAAATGTGTTGCTGAAGAATCCCTGTCGTTCGAGCAGTTATTTACCATTTCATGTTGCAACACGCTGTTTCGTGTGTCTTGGACCACACGCAAGCTAGGTGCGGCTCTCCCCTGCAGCGTGTATCGCTTGAGGCGTCGGCCTTTGTAATTGATTGATACGTCCCGCTCCACGCTGGGTTGTTGAAAAATAACCACCACTTAAGCCGCTCTCGGCAAGGACATTACAATATAGTTACTTAAAAGGTACGTGTTTGTATTTACAAACATATACAATGAAAAAAGATTTTCTGGAGCATCTGATGGCAAGATTATTTTTGGAAAGTCCACGGTGTTTATTGTGAAGCAGTAATGTTTTGCTGTGTTTTGGTTTGAAGGGCACTGACAAACTTTATTTAGTTGTTCGCGAATAGTGGGCTAAGAATATATAATTATCGTATACAATATAGCAATGAGCGTTGCAAGCATAAGAATATATTGTGTGATCTACATGTTTTTCATAAAAACATTTCTCAAAAATACTCATTTTTTCATTTGGGTTCCTAATAACTCCAAGTCTGGGAATATATTTTGCGAGCATATATATAGTTGATGTCATGTATAAAGATATATTTGTGACGCGCCGCGCTCGCGAAAACCAATTAAATAACGGCCTCTACAAATCAATTACTTTTGCCATTTTTCAGACACGATGCCAATATTTTTTTCCTTCATGTTTCATCATTTTTTCACGCACTTAGTTTATTCAATTCACATTAAAAAAAATTGTCAGCAAAAGCTTAACTTACTACACTTTGTCTGACTTGTTTCGTACAGCAATTGTATCTAAGAAAAGTTATCGTTGTTAATACATTTTAATTTATTATTATAGGTTTGCATGAAAAATCCATTTCATTATTGATGAATCATTTACATTACGTTTCTCACAAAAAAAAATTGTTTAAGAGAATAATAAATATAAAGTACGAGCAAGTACACAATACTGTCATGTCATTGAAATGTCCACGAGTAAATACACCGCAAAAACCGAACAAATAAACATCTGAGTATGCGAAAAATCCATTTGCATATCGACTCATATATTGGTACATACGAGTTTATGTGGAGCCCGAAATGTTCTCCGCAATAAAAATAAAATCATGCAAATTCTACCCCAAGTATGTTCGCGATAGAAAACAAAATAGCTTGTCCGTATTTGTCAGACGAGCTGATAACTTCACTGGATGTACGTTGATACATACCTAAATCTAAGATACACAGATTTTTAACAATGATTATGATTATGAAGTATTAAAAACATCACTTCATCATTAACTTACGAGTACGTAGAAAAGAGCTGTAGAAAAAAAATGTTTTTCATAAAAATGAACAGATTTTCTAAGGCAATATAAACACTCGATTAATATAAATTAAAAAAAAAAAGGTTCCGTCATAGGATGCCTAGAAAATCGCAAGAAACGTCGATATTTTTAATGTTTCATCAAAATTATTTTTAGGCACCACAGACATTACACAAAACCCCCCATATCCCTCCGTTGGTGTCGAGTGTTCCAACACATTAATATCTCTATATGTATCGTTGACTTATTGTATATCAGTGTAGTTCCACCCAAAATCTGAAGCGGAATAAAAAGGTTACCCCCATTATGCGGAGCTACAATGGTGGCCACTGAAAAGTGCCCCGGATAGCATCTGCAACATAATAATAAAAGGTAACTGCGAATAGGTTTCCCGGATAAAATTTTATTGTGTAGCATCGACAAAGGACCTGATCCGGACAAAAGTCGGGTCCGTCGTGAGGGAATCATTTGCCCGGGGAAGAGCTAAGTACACGCCGTCTTGATAATATAGATTTTGTGTATAAAAGTGAATAGTCCCGATGAGGACGTTTTCAGTGAGCTGAGGAAGGGTTGCGAAATTTTGGGTAATAACCATCGTAAATCATGAATAAAACATATTTATTATATTCTGTAAATTCATGTAAAAGGAAAATATGACTAATAATTGATAGGCTGACAATTCACAGAAAAGTATCGATGTATAGCTAATCTTATCTATTTTACTTATTTTGACAATGCCTTGTCCAATGGGATCTTACTATGGGGCAAAGCTGCTGATACAAATATAAAATCAGTGTATACTCTTAAACAGAGGTATTGTTAGAATACAATTAGGAATGGAAAGTATGCAACTTTGAAACATTACACATGTTTCAAAGTTGCATACTTTACATTCCTAATTGTTATGAATAAAGGTTATAGAGAAATATTATTAAACAGTATTAACATGCAATCATAAGAAATTCAAAAATCTTCTCATAAAGTATTCGAATAAATACAGAAATTGCTTAGCTCTTCGCTCCTACTAACAAACTATAGGCGAAACAGTGTTCTGCTGTCAATATGTTTCACGCAATAGTGCTTCCTGTTGCTTAGCGCTAAACGTCAAAATCCTGTGAAACAATTTGCCACAGTTGTAATCTATTGCACCATCTTTATTGGTCCTTGATATACGATAGTGAAGATATACAAGAACTTCTTCCGTGTGCGGCGGGATTCTAGGAAGAATTGTTTGTTCTCACGGAATATACGTTTTCAACGACAATGTCGGGGTTCTGTAGCGTTTTGTAAATTATTGAATAAATTCTTTGTCTACAATTAAACGTCTACAATTTATGAACTTTCGAAAAAAGATTTTATTTCGCCACTGTCTAAAAAATTTTACAAAAATATGTTCATTGTTAACAGAACCTGAGGTAATGAAAAGCATTTGTTACTGAAAAAAATTAAACATAAAAATTTTTGGTAATCGATAATATGAGATCTTACAATTACATATTCAACTACCTCATCATCAAACAGTAAATGAGTTTGAAATACAAGATGACAATAAAATATTTGCTATCTATTTATCTGACCAAGGACTTCTGTGACCTTTTGGTTTAAGTTTGCTCTATAAATGAACGAGCAATGACTTATTTTCGCATAAATAAAATGTTAACAATAATGTCTAAGATAGGTGCTGTATCAATGGTGTTACTGTCATAAATTATCTCTGTCTACGCGGTATACCTGCTTCTATTTCCTAGTTGGAACAAAGTGTTCTACTCGACCCGCGTTTCAAAAACAGTTATACTTTAAAATTTACTTGGTTTTTGCCTGTTCCAATATTAAACGTGATGCAGCCATAAATTATGTAGATATTGTTTGAAACATTATATAACAGCAATAACTTCTAAAATCTACTTAGAAGTCATTGTATAGCAGCTTTATTTTAGGCGTACTCGTAAATTGAGCTTCTAATCAGAAGTTTTTTACTCATCTGGTTAGGCAACGTATTGATTTTATAAATAAACAAAAAACTAGTAATAAATTAAAAAAAACTTGACTTGACTGCAACTTATAACCTGAAATAAAGATGCATCCTGCAGTCGAAGGTATCATCGTGCTATCTTGGAAGGGATAAATACCTAAAGATTTATTCAAAGGTAAATGAATGTTGAATACTTAGGCCCGGTAGCTTGACTTAACTTTAACCGAAACCTTATCGGTAAAATCTGGTGGCTTGAAACTAATGTCTTTCAAAATAAGGGTCAGACCACCATATTTAATTATAACGTTTCGGTTAAAGTTAAGTCAAGTAACCGGGCC
Organism: Coenonympha glycerion; assembly: GCA_963855885.1. NCBI lineage: Eukaryota > Metazoa > Arthropoda > Insecta > Lepidoptera > Nymphalidae > Coenonympha > Coenonympha glycerion. The sequence continues at coordinate 1,513,452 of OY979635.1, forward strand.
TTAGTGGTACGTTTATTTCTTTCTTTCTTATATTTTTATTCTGTGGTGTGCAATAAAGAGTTTATCTATCTATCTACGGTTTTAACTTAAAGCGTCCGAAACTCTCACCCGACAAAAGATGAAGAAAACCTAACGATATACCAGAGTTAATACTCTGGTTAAGTATATGTAAGTTATGAAAGATTTTTAGAACAATCTGCCAAAAATAAAATAAAAATAAGTTAATTATAATATGTATTCAGTGCTAAGGGAGTATTTTTTATAAGACTAGGTGCATTGTAAGTGGCCAAAATTTAGGCGGACGCATCCAGTTAACCCTAAAGTTGCCTGATAGAGTTCTCTATCAAGGGAAGGCCGCCTTTGGGGTCTTCTGCTTTAAATAAATAAATACCATTAAGCTATTTTAAATCATAACGTATATCCACTATCTAGGTTTGTTCATATTGCTCGAATCTGAAAAATTATCCTAACTAAGTCAACATAAAGTCTAAACAAAAAAAAAAACCGTGTTACATTAGTAGCTATAGATATAGATTTCCTTTCATCACTGTTGAAAAGGCCAACAGGGTAAACACTCCTAGCAATACATTCTGGAAAAATACGGGTACGAGCGCGTATCGGTTACGGGCACTGGTTTTACATGAAAACGTCTTTAAGGGCCGACGAAAATAAATCAGTAGTCTTAACCGAACACATTTATTATCCCTTATTTATTAAGGTACACGGAAAAGGAGGTCCTAAGGAGAGCCGCGTAAAAACGCCCTTGGGTCTTTTCTCACTTCAAATTACAACTTGCCTGAATTTCGTCCAATTCACTCTGCTAGTTTTGGTTAGGACAACTAAACTTTTCTTGAAATAATAATAAAATATAACATTATTACGACAAAATTTTTGAAAAACACAGCTATTCTAGGTAAATAAAAAAGGATATTTAAAAGTTTTGGGGAGATCCTCTCCATCCATTTCGGAGAAAACCAATTAAAAAAGGTATGTTCAGCCATTTACAAAAGCTATTTTGTCATAGATTAATTTGAAGCCAACTGATTTTGTTGTTTATAAGAATCAAAACACTATAGGATCAGTTAAGGCATAATTCGTAGAAAAGGTTCAAGCGATATTAGCGAAATTGCACTTAATTCTTGTAAGCAATAGGTTATTTTATGAGTAGGCACTAGAGACGTTATAGATATACCTACATCATAATCAATGTACATGGTAATGTACATGGTACGAGTACAATAAATAGTTAAAACGCAGACCATGGAATCGTTCATACTCATCACAAACATTTTTCTAGTTGTTGAAACCTAGCTCACTATCTCCGACGCAGAAAGCAAGACTATTGCTGTGCCAATCGATCGTATATTTCACTTTATAGAGAAGACTGAGTAAATGTGCAAATAATAAATAGTAAATGAAAATGAGGGGATAAACTTTAAATGACAGACCAAATATAGAATGGGCAAGGCCAAAGTTTGAGACAATCTTTCTCATCAGAGAGGCGTGTTTGGAGCACAAAACTCGCAACATTGTCTCATTGTGAGCCACTGGTTGAATACTTATCTTAAAACTCCTTCACAGACAATGTTACGAAGGTTTTCTCGCGGCTTTCTTCAAATGAATGCTTTAATATTCATTGTCTCATGTCATTTTTGTTTTAATATGCAAGCAAGGCGCTTGCATATTAAAACAAAAATGGGATTTTTCGCGTATAGAAAATATGTGACAAAAGATGTGGGATGTTAATTATTTTTTAACCGACTTCAAAAAAAGGAGGAGGTTCTCAATTCGTCGGAATCTTTTTTTTTGGCGTACAGTTTAAAAAAAAACGCATGTTGTGGCTAATATGATATACGTGGTGTAATTTTTTTAAATCCCTTGGAAATATCATAAAACGATAAATACATGACAAATACTAGTACAACCATTTTTCCATAAAGTGGTTGAAAACATCGTGCAATGATTAATTTAAACATCTAGCCACGACATTTACACTGTACACTGTAACTCGTAAATTAAAAAAAAACACACACATCAATTAATAAACGTAGTTAACTATAAACCTCTGCGATAGGTCGAGCAAGCCAAGAACATCGCTGCTATTGGGCGCACCTCAGCGTTTTTGCCGATTGCTATCGGCCCGCTTATTTCGGGATAGTGTTTTACGACCGTATTAAGTTCCCGATCCAAATTGGGCCCGCCTTTATTACCGTACGTATAAAGATGATGGAAAATACCGCTTGAATTTATTCGGATTAGGCACGTTTCCGCTAAATTGGAAAATATCCAAAATTACTCGCATCTTGCCGGTATTAAAATGTTTATGCCTGTTTTCCGCTTACGATACTTTTGTTGTTTTATCGAGAAGAACGAGAGGAATTGGTCAAAATGTAAATGTTGGGTAAAGTTAGCTAGTTTTATTGGTAGCCTAGACAGTAGTGAAAATCTTGTGAAAAAAACTGTGCTTTTTCTAAGAATATCTTGATTTAAGAATAAGAATTTTGTAACTTTTTTGCCCGATCCCCGACTCGAATCTAAGGCCTTGTGATCTGTGTAACGATGCCTGTTAACCGTGAAGTCTAGAAGGCTAGAATTTACGCTCCGATCAAAATCAGAGGCAGTGTAATAAATTATGGTGGCTGAACGAATTCTCCTTGACAGCAAATTCTGACGGAAGAAAATTGAAATTTCACATGATTTCAGGGAAAATCCTTGGCGCAGGTCTCGATTTGCATCCGGTTACAGTGATGTACTATATATTCATAGACAAAGCGTTGAGACTAAGGTAGAGCAAGCAATAAATAATAAGTAAAAATATTTGTAAAAGGTTATACGGTAAATTATTCGTTTTCTTTTCATTAGTTTTTTTTGTTTTGATACCCATTTTCAGGAGTACATTCAAAACCTTGTTCGCCATTTTGTGTGCTCTACTTCCACCATATTGAATTTAGAATGATATAACAGAGCATGTGTATTGTCATCCAAACTAAAAGTGTATACACAATTGACTTGCGAAATTACTTCCAAACAAACATTATATCTACACTACATTACAAATTACATAAAAACTTTTAACAATAATTTGTTAATGCAGAATTTGAAAATAATACACGTCATCTAAATAATTACACATTAACACCATATAAGTAACAGGTAAGAGATAATTAAAGTAACAGGTAAGAGATACTAATCGTCTAAACCCCTTTTTACGTCCCACTTCTGGGTACGGGTATCCTCTCAGCACAAGAGTGGTTCGGCTATATGCCACTACGTTGGTAAGTGCAGTATAGTTCAGTGCACCTTTGAGAACATTTTGGTGGACTCTTATTTCTTCACGATATTTTGCTGAGAAAGTTTAAAATTCCGAAAATTCGATTGCGATAAGATTTGATCGGGATCACGATGATTTGAAATCCCACATAACCAGAAGCAGAGGTCAGAACTAAGAACCTAGTATTATTGCTATATTAAGGCTGTTCACGCGTTAGAATTGTGGTTTAGTCAAAATTTACGATTTCCGACGGCACATAAAACAGTAATGTGTTCAATTACTGATTTGATGATTGACATAACATTATTTGGAATTTCATAATCTAGTTTTTGTCTAGAAAATATTTGAAAATATGTGTATAATTTTCTCATTAGAACAGTTCTGGTACAGGCTGTTTGCTAAAATAGCGGTCGACGCTCTACGCAGACTCAAGATATTAGCCAAGTTTCATATCCCAAACTTATCAAATAGTCATATTTAGAAAATTCATAACATTTATGAAAAAGTGTCTAGAAAAAAAAATACGATTTACTCAAATTTTCATTCAAAAACAGTATAACCAAAAGTGACATTTTTAGTATTTTTTCGAGATATTAAACGGGTTATTTCAGGATGTAATCCGAGATTTTTGTTACTTCTTAGGTCTAATCATTTAACTTAATTAATATTCAAAGTCACTGTACATTTACTTTTTTAATAAGTTCTGTATTTATTTTACTATAAAATATTTAATAATACTATAAATCGGCGCAAAATTGCGTCAGCGCTACAGAATACGTTAATAGTATGGGCCGAAACGCGATGCGCGCGAATTTGCGGTAACCCTCTTAAGACACACGAATATATTATTTATTTATTCAAAGTATAATTTTTGACCTAAAATATAATAATCTACCGTTAATAAATCGTCGATTTATTGCAAAATCTCTACGCCAAGCAAGCATGCAGTGACGGAATCCCTATGCAAGTCATTCCATTCTACATGGATTGTATACGCGAGATTAAGCAGAGGTGCGACAGTGAGTGGACAGAGTACTTCGACGAGAGGTCTAGATCCAAAGGCATTTGGTACAAGACGATGCAACCACAACCCTGCAAGGTGTCGTGGATAGACAAATCTTTATTGGGTCGCCAGGACATAGTGACCGCATTAAGACTTCGCTCCGGACACATTCCATTGAACAGATTTGCATTTATGCTGGGGAAGGCGCCATCCCCCAACTGTCCGGATTGTGGCATACAGGAAGATGTCTACCATGTTTTGATGGAATGTGTCCGTAGCAAAGTGCCGAGTGAAATATTATGTTGTTGGGCAAACGTGTGCCTGGCGAACCCAATACCTAAGGAGGCCAAATTTATTTATAATATGATAAAGAAAAACCTAGAACGTAGACGTAGTTTAAGTTAGATTAGTTAGTTATAGTATCTGCAGCCTCACCAGAGCAACATAGTCACATAAGTGACTCAGCTCTTAAAATGAGAATAAAAAAAAAAAAAAATCTCTTATATATTTCAAACTATTTCAGTCCACGCAAACTGTATTAATCAGCGATGACTATTGACACTCATTAGACATCCGTTCAATCAATTTCGGCGCTAATGCTGTTGGAGCTAAGTGCATTTTAGTGTAATTGTTTTACCATAATGAAACTATACTGATACACACCGTCCATTTTAGGCTCCCGTTTTGAATACTAACTGCTTCTGTTATTTGCAATTCTATGCTAATATTTGTACCTAATACCTATCCAATATACCAAATGAAACACAATATGACTCATCTAGATTGAAGTGACTAAAATTATGTTTTTGTAATGGTAATTATTAAAATAAAATCCGCGTTTTACATCACCAGTTGGTAGAATCAGCTGATAATATTCTGTCGTGAAATTCGTAAGTACCATTTCTTTGGAAAGTCACTGTAGCCAGAGAAATTACTGGGAATGTAGAGACCTAACAACTGATGGTTTAAGATTAAAATGCAACGTCTTGGGAATCACTGCATTTGACATGGGCTAGCGTGTCACTAAAATTAGGCGAAAATCTTGCTCTTCTTGTCATTCTTTCCTATAATCACCTTATCCCGGCAAAAATTTTATACTACGTGTAATATTGATGAGTTTGTCTGTAATTTCGAAATAATTAATGTCGGGCTTTAGTTTTTTACATCCATAAAGGGTCTGTCTGTTTGTGGTTGATGTCGCTATTCTTTGAAACTGCTGCAGCGATTTTGAAGAAATATTTACAGTAAGATTTGATTGTATTTAGAAAACTTTTTGTTCCGAAACAAAATAGATTTATGATTAATGCAATGAGATTATGATATTAATTTATGTACGTATCATGATATTCGATTAGGTACACGTATAATTATGAGATTGTTATTTTATCAGTCATACAAATTTCATAATGTAAACAAGAATTGAAGAAAAATTTGAACAGGAAGTATTGAATGGTAGCAGGCGTTATTTTGCGGAACCCCCATAATTAGCAGGACAGATCTATTTGTTTTGCTATTATCCGCTACTTGAAAGGATTCTGTATGGTGCAATATGCAGGAACACCACCCACATGAAACACCACACACAATTTCCTATCACTTTCTTCGACGCACGTTTCGTCCCGACACCGGGACATCCTCAGGAGATGTTGACTTCACAATGCGAAATCGTAGAGAATCTCATAGAAAGTGATAGAAAATTGTGTGTGGTGTTTCATGTGGGTGGTGTTCCTCCATATTGCACCATACATAATCCTTTCAAGTAGCGGATACTAGCAAAACAAATTGATCTGTCCTGGAACAGGAAGTAGACAAACATAAGCTTTAGGCGTAGAAAAAAGAAAAGAACGACACACTGAAAAGAATTTCAAATAAAATCTCATAAAAAGTGAACATTTCTCAAAGAGAATGAGGGGCTCATCCCATTCTTTGTGCTCAGCTCGGAAACCAATTTAGAGTTGCAATATCAATAATCAATTGGTGCATCCTTGGCGCTTGTTCAAGTCTATTACGATACGATATAAGTACATTCAGACGCAGAATGGATCCGCAGATTTATGTGTTCCTTATGCTAAACGTAATGGGTGGGGGCATTAAGATAATATTATTGTCTCCTATTTTTACGACAAAGTTGCATTTTAAGACGTCTTTAAATATGTATGCGGACGCTTGTGGCTTTACTCACATTACCCCCTATTTCCCCTTAGCAGTCCCTCCATAGGTTTATTTGTAGGTATTCGAAACTTGTAGCACAATCCATCCCATAGTTTGAACTGTGCTTTGATAGTTAAAACGGTCATTATCGAGTCCGCTTTTGCTTTTTGCAGAAAATTGATACCTACATATCGTTTATGGTTAACTCATCGCTCTCATCTCAACCCCTTTTTATGTCCCACTGCTGGGCACGGATCTCCTCTCAGACTGAGAGGGGTTTGGCCATTGCACACCACGCTGGCCAGGTATAACTTACCTATATTGAAGATAGTCCTATGTCAGTCTTCCGTAATTTAGACAAACGTTTACCATTGTTGTTAATAGATAGATATTATTAGACCCTAACTTGTACTATAAGTATACTATAAGTATGGTATTTGTTTTGAGGTGGAACGACCTAATAATCATTTTACAAACTTATTTAACCTGCGATGTCTGTAAATTATGGAGCCAAAACTTGCAACACTATCTTAACATTTATCTCCAACTGAAATAAAAAGAAAATATTTTATTTTATATTTATTAGGACAATTGCACACTTATTGAGAAACCAATAACCAATTGAGAAAGGAATGGTGGGGCTACGTGACATCTAAATCCAATATGGCGGACGGGCCAAAGTTGCAGATAGTTATAATTGCGGAACAATATGGTATCCAATGAAAGGGCTTGCTGAAAAGAATGTGTAAAAGATTGTTATAAGAAAAATCTATTAAATACGAGATAGTATTTTATTGTATCAACATTAGAATACAATACACATAAACTACAAATGTACCTAATAAAAACATTTGACGACCCAACGGCGCAGCGGTAGTAATCCTGCCCTCTGCGTCCGAGGTCGTGGGTTCGATTGCCACAACTGGGACATGTCTGTGTTGTGAGCAAAAATGTTAACATTTATGTACATAAGCTATTTTAGTAACCACAACACATGCTTTCGCTTACTTTGGGGCAATATTGCCATATTGTTTAATGTCCTGAAATATTTATTTATTCTTCCAACTTGTTACATATAGTCTGATTCAATAAACGGCATAACCAACGAACGAAAACGACAACAACAGCTATGATACATATTTGGCAATGCCGTATCAGACGCTGGCGAAGTAAATAACCTTCGCAGGTAATTTGTGAATTGATTCCCGCCGCCGGCTTGGCACCGGATCAGCCGCAATCCTCCATTGTGTCCGGCGCTTCGGGCATTTGCATCAGCGTCGATGAGGACGCTCTTAGGCTTAGTGCACGTGTGAGGCGGAACGGTAGGGTTAATTTTATATTCTGTTTTGGACTCACGTGTGGCGAAAGGACATGTCGCTTTATCTACTGACAGAACTGTCGAAATTTTTAATATCTTAGTGCTATTATTTAGCCCTGCGTCTTCCAAAATATGGACCAACAATGTGACACGTAACCCAATTGCAAAAATCTGGTGATTCGTTCATATTTTGTGTCATCAGTGATGTCAGCCGTGTCTGGTCAATTCACGCAGTGTGGCAGCCTCCAGGTTAACCAACTAACAGAATCGCAGTAAAAGCGTTTTTTTTAAAACAAAGAGTTACTACTTGAGTGTTATCTCTTCTGATGTTAGCAGCTGAAACTCGAAAAACAGACCAAGCCAAATAAAAACAATAATATTCTATTTATTGGACCGATCCACGGCTTGAACCCAGGACCTCGTGATCTGCAGTCGAACATGCTCAGCACTACGAGACTTTTTATTTTATCAACGAGACTTTAGTACCAAGAATGCAAGCAATACGAGGCAGGTCGACAGACAGTGCAGTCCTTGGATAACCAGGCAGTCGTTTAATTTCGATAAAATCTGACTAAAATCATTGACTCTGTGATACTGTGTGGTATAGATTCAGATACAGTGCGGTGAAATTTATGCCAAAAAGACACTCATAATGCCACGTCTTAGATATGTCGAAGTAATTTTGGCTGCGATCTTGTCCTTATCTCCGGAGTTAAACAAAGGGGACGCACTAACTGATGGCGAGGTCTAGACTTTAACCGAGTCAATTATTGTCTTTTGGAAGGTGAATTTGGGGAAGTTTATTATGAATTTGTGGTAAGTTAGTCCACAGGCTTAACTTATTTTCCTCTTTGGAACTGTGAGATGGGATGTGATTGGATTATACAAATAATAAGTCTCAAGCTCTCCTTTTTACCTTTTATTCGTGCCTTAATTCATTTCACCCCAGAAGTAAAAACTCAGATAAGAGGTAAAGGAGGAAAACATAACAAAACGGGTACGATCTAGTGACTAAGCAATTCGTAAAAAATCTGTAGGCCACCCTTGCTGTCGAATATTAATCCTCCACTAAAACAATAATAAAATAAACCAAAGTGTATAATATACACTATGGTTTTTCGACCTATCTATCGTAATAGATAGTCATTGTATTACGATAAGAAAAGCGTAGAATAGCAAAAACACTTACACTAAAATCATAAAACAACCCAAAGACATAAACAAATTTTTTCATCATATTTTTCCTTACTATTTTCTCTATACGTACAAGTATACGAATTCGCAGTATCGCAGAATCTACTTTATGCGCGAAGTTTCTCGGAATATCTCCACAAAACTAATTCATATGCTAAATAAAAATATTCCCCGTGTCTCTGTGAGCCAGGCCTGCGTTCATGAAACGATAAATAAACGTCGTACTGAATAGACTGACTTTTAACAGACGTACCAACCCGGTTGGTTGCTTAGCTTTGCAAAGGTGGAGGTTATTATGAACGTGTAAGTCTCAGAATATAAATAATTTTGATAATAAACTACGCCAGAAAATATGCGTTCAAAAATGGTAAAAAACTCTTAGACTCGAAGTTTTTTCACCATGTTTTTCTTTACTTTCAAAACAAGTGCAAATCAATTGCTTCAAAACAGATACTAGGGAGTTCATCCGAGTAGGGTTAGGTGCTACCGCAGTGTCATGTAATTTTACCATGAAGGCACTGTAAACCGGCTTTATTTCTAAACAAAATAAGACAACAACTGATGTGTCAATGTTATGTGCGAAGTGCAGTGTGTGTTTTGGTATTGCAATGCAATATCCTGGAGAGCATTGCATTTATATTTCCCATCAGACAAAAAAAGCCTTGCTCGTCTTCTGAATCATACGTTGGTATAAAAAAATATATAAATATAAAATGTGGCGCCTAGAGTTTTTGAACAATTGAAATGAACAACTGCATTTAATAAAAGCACGCAGTAAAACTAAAAATAAGATAAAGCAATAAAGACGTAAAGTTCGAGATTTTTGTAATGTTTTGCTGGCTCTAGATTAGTAATTATAATAATTCTATTGTCTTGGCTTGTCGTACCCTTTCACTTTGGTTGCCATTCCTTAAACAATATCGGATGAAAACAAGTTGGTATATCTGATATAGGTAAGTTATATAATACTCGTATAACTGACATAAACACGGTGCTATCTATATTCCTCAAGTCTAATAGCTATGCAGGCTTAAGAAACTTTGCCGGTAGTGATACTCTGAAACTATGAAGAATATCTTTACGCTTTGCACATATCGATTTTATTGGTGTCAATGCTGTTCATACCCTCATATTCTGTGCACAGTATTTCCTAAATTGAAAACCCTTTTACATATGATTTATGTAACAGGGTTTAAGTTAACTTGACCAACATTTATCACACTAGTTATTAAGAATTCTTTAAATGTAGCAGTTTAGTAAAATATATCTTAAAACAAACATTTCGAAAGTAATTACTTAGGATAGGAAAATAAAGCTAGGTCAAGTCCAAAACCATTAAAGAAAAAATCCTTCCAGACAAAACCTTAAAGGCCATTGACAAGAATAAAGGTGGAAACAAATTGTCGCTTAAGCGGTTTTGTATTGCACACGTTTTCTTTTATGAGTAGCGAAGAATGTCGTCGGGTTTCCGACTCTAAATTGCTTTAGCGGTAGGCACTATGTGAATCTGACTCTTCACTTAAATGCCCACGTCTTTCTAGTTTTAAACTAGAATGAACAACCGTCAATTTTCTTGTGGAATCATCTCAGTGTGAAGCATGTTAGAATCATCACCGAAACCTCAGTTTATAAAATATTTGCAGTTATTAAGTAATAAAGTATCGTTTTTTCAAAAACTCGAAGAAATTTTGCCTCGTTTATAAAAGCTAAATAAAGTTTTTAAATATTTTGAATTGCCCCCTTTTTTGATTTTTAAAGCAAAATTACAGTACTCTTTGAAGTATTTGAAAAGTAAAAAAACCTATTGATTTCATCATTCCCTAACAATCGCATGCAAATCCACTCCGGCGTTATATTCAAAAGTTTCGTGAACACGCTCCGAAAATTCCACCAACCGGGCAAGTATTGTTCTCCGGAGACTTCGGTATGGCATCGGAGTTTTCCAAACGACTTGCGAGTTCCCGAATACAGCGACACTTTCGTTCTGAAAAGAAACTGGCGGTTATTTTACATTTCGCCTCACCTGAGGATGGGTTCTTTTGTCGTGTGCGATCGTGCGGAATTGCACAGCGCACACCGCTTTGTGTGAGCTCCGTGAATTTACATCGCGATAAACAGAATACGGTTTTCGACAACATTTCGATTGTCGTATGAAATCTAAATTGGCTCGCACTCTGTTTGTTGTCGCTCCGCGCGAACATTTTGAAACCAAGCAAATAACGACGGCTCTGGCTTAGATTTTATGCAAAAAGTCTGCCGAGAGTTTTGCATAAAAATAATGCTCGAGTGTTTTATTTTTTGGTGACAGGACGGTTCTGCGCTGCTGAAATGGAATGGTAATAACAATATCCGGACGCCCGCCGGACTACGCTGCGTTGTGACTGACAGGATCTCTGGTCATTTTTATATAAATATAGATAGAAGAATTATTGCATTTTAAAACACTTATAAATTTTGATTATATTTCATACATTTTATTCTTCATATAATAAACACAATCAGGTATACTTTCATTGTACTGGCAATTTCGCACTTTTATTTATTTTGTTTTTTAAAACTGACCACCCTGATGGACACGCGGTCCCCAGCCTACCTCCGCGCCATGCTTCATTCTTTTATTGTGCGCGGCAATGAGCACTCGACTACAAAAACACGTCTCGTTTTTGTTAATTTAGGTTCAAAGTAAAAAAAAATAAGTGTTCAGTGTTAAAACTTGCTTAATTTTCTATACTGATAATGCTTAGACGCTAGTAAAATTTATTATTATAACAAAAATAAAATCAAATCAAATCATATAATTGTGCATTCATCTTCGTCAGACTCCGAGGAAAGAGGGTAAGTGAAAATTAACCTTTTTCCCAGATATCACATCAACTCAAATATCAATGCTGACGAAAGTGTGTCCAAAAATTGAAATCCTAAGGCATCTCTAAGCTAACTTGGAGGGTATCACATTGAGGTTATCACGAAAGTATAGCATGATGCGCGAAATAGTCCAGGCATCTCTAAGCTAGCTTGGAGGGTATCACGTTGAGGGTACCACGAAAGCATAGCATGATGCGCCAATGCTCCTGGAGGTTGACTGCGGGTCAACACGAAGGATTTAAAAAAAAAACCTCAAGGGACTTTGCGGATACCAACGGGGGACGATGTCGGTGTGGCGCTGTTCTCGGCTTCACTACAAGTGGCTCCGCATGACCTCCCGGACTTTGATCCCGAATTGCTATCGGCGCTCAGTCACAAGAACTATATTAATGGTAAGTCCCGACAGTTATAAAATTCTAGCCGACCTTCATTGCAAAGAATCAAATAGTTTATTTGATATACTTGCCTGGCTTATGAATAGCCAGTTAAATGTTATAGCCTTTTATCAGTGATAACTATTTCACGACTTAAAAACTAATTCCACGAGGGTACCAACGCGTCGAACTTTTCTAACTATGTACCTACAACAATAATGTTTAGATTTTGTGGTGGAAAATAATTTTACTTACTTTCGAAAATTAATGTTCAGATTGTGTAATGGGATGATAATTTAACTGTTAGCTCAACAATATTATGTATAATGTACCATTAGTCTGAAAGTTTCATTGAAGTGATTGTTAAATTCTTTCTGAAACTAATAAAAATCTTAAACCACAACGCGTCCTGAACTGAGAAGAAGCTTAAGTATTGACAAATGACATTTTGTTTCGACAAATGACAAGTAATTAAAGTTCACGAACGGGACCAGATGTTTTTTCGGAGAAATAGTTTCGGGCATTATACTAGTTTCAATGGTTACTGATCGTCAGGTGTTGTAAATAAAGAAACCAGCAGGGCGCGGCGGGCGACTTTGCTATCGACACCCACCGCTGGGACAGCGCAATCTCGTTTCTCGAGAAACTAGCTGGCCCCCTCTCGTTACGGCTCGGCCAGCAGGGGGGCGTGACACACTTGAGTATTGGCGATCAGCCGCGAGGAAGATGCGACGTGACAGCAAGTTTCCAGCATCAGCCACAACAAGGACCAGGTTCATCGACGACGCTAGACATTAAGGTACCTATATGCCAGTTGTCTTCAACATTTTGAAGTTTATTGGTTACATATCACTGACAAGGAATCCGTCACGATCTATAACATGATCTAGAATTTCGGGAGTTATAATAAGTGAAGACTATTTTTTGACTTTCACTAGGTGTACAAATGTACGTACATTCAATAAAATATTTTAATGAATTGAACAAATTAAGGAACTAGCTCCAAAAAATTATTATTACATAATACCATTTTAAAAATCGTACACTAACACAGTGTACCGCCTTACACGTTCACAACAAAGAAAAAGCGACAAATGTCTTTGACAATCGACATTTCTTTTTTGGGTGAGATAATGTGGGAGTGAGTCACTGCATGTTCGATTATAGTTAAGATGTGTCTAACCTCAAAATCTTACGTGGTAAAAGATACATTCTAAATTTAAAGGCGTTGAATGAATTTGTAGTTCAAAATCTTTTGAAATTGATAGTTCATAGAACAGCTTACAAGCGAATACCTAAAAAGGGTTTTATGCCTATGAACTGAAGAATCTTATTTTAAAGTACCGATTCATCCTTGGTAAAATACATAAAGAAGTTGTGACTCATCTCAGATACTTACCGCGGTTTTTTCATGAAGATTTGTTAGGTGTTAGAGTGTTAAAGTTATTTACTACCCTCAAAACATGCTCAGTTTCCTGGTTTTATTTTAATTTCTGACGATATGGCAGTATCGTTACCCAACCGCAAACTATGACGTGAATTATGTAACAATTCAAATTCTGTAAAGAATTTTATACGCTTAACTCGTTGTATCATCTAAGAGTTAAGCTTAATTCCGATTAAAAGTCCTAAAGTCCACTTCTCCAGCTATTAGGTATGGATGGGGTTACACAGAACGTCTGTAGAAACAAAAAATGTAGTCCGTAAGAAAAATTAGTGTTATTCACAATTTCAAAAATTTTGTGTTATTTACAAAGTTTTGTGGCAATACTGCTTTAATAACGACTGAGATCCGTACAATCCGTACCTACATTATAAGTCAACCTCGTAATTTCCAACAGAACAACTTGTTAACGACGTAGCATATGGTACGATTACTTGTTATCATTCGGCATTGAGTTTAATTTCTGCTGATGATTTTGGGTCAAATAAAAAAATATATATATATATATATATTATATTGCGAAAATGAATAGATAAATTAACACCAAACACCACATAGTAGCACACAATATAGTATGCTAACACATTGCTCAATGGGCCTTAATAAGAGTTTATTCATTCCGTAACTTTGCTTTGCTGATCTTGTAACTTTTTTAGCTCTAGGCAGTAGACACAGCACAGAATGAGAACATTAGCATTAGTTAAAGTTAGTATTATTGTTTTTATATAATTCAAGGGAATTATTGAGTTTATACAACGCCAGCTACTACTCAGGGCGAACCAGTTTTAATTATACCATAATTAAAACTGAAGAGAAAGTATTAAAATTTGCCACAGCTTTGAAAAACAAATCGATATGTCGTTTACAAAATCTTAGACCAAGATATATAATAGACAACCTCCTGATAATGTTGAAGCGACCTCATAAGGTCGCCTGCAGGCAGACCACCGTGAGAACGTGTCTGCCGAGGAATATAATCTCTCACGAGAGAGGTCTGCGTTTCAGTGCACTCAGCAACACTTCCTCGGCGAGCACGTAGTTTGTTGCTTGACCTCATCAGAAAAGCAGTCTGCTGGTAACAACCATTACGGACGTTACCTAAGTTTTATAACCTCTTATTGAGCGATGATGCTTCTGTCGCAATAGCTCTTTTGCTCTCTAATCATTAATCATTATAATCTATCTAAATATAAATTAAACCTGTTTATAATGTGACTGGGTTATTGATCCAGGAATTGAACGAAAAGATTGTGTTAATTAAATACTTCTGTGGTATAAAGAGGACCTATTTCCTATTATAATAGGAAACAATTTACTATCTGTTAATGTCCATAATTTAACAAAAATTTTCATCTCTAAACATCTACCTGATTGTGTTTATTATATGAAGAATAAAATGTATGAAATATAATTGATGATTAAACGAACTTACCTGTAAGTGAAGTTCTATCACAATTATGTGAATACATTTTATTCGAATATAATAATATAAGGTCCCTCCCATACCCAAAACCCATGAGTATAATACGAAAATTTTGTTAAATATTCTCTAAAGAATGAAGCATGGCGCGGAGGTAGGCTGGGGACCGCGTGTCCATCAGGGTGGTCAGTTTTAAAAAACAAAATAAATAAAAGTGCGAAATTGCCAGTACAATGAAAGTATACCTGATTGTGTTTATTATATTCGAATAAAATGTATTCACATAATTGTGATAGAACTTCACTTACAGGTAAGTTCGTTTAATCATCAATTATCTCACTAAAGGGATCGCTATGCTCAGGATTCTATTATTTGAGCCCCTCGCTGCGCTCAAGGTTCAAACCTAGACTCCTTCGCCGCTCAGCATTCAAATTTGACACTCGGCCCAAAAATCCACTTTGCGCCCTTGCATAACAAATAACTATTTTATTACTTGCAAACTATTTCTTGGTTAAGCTTAAAATAGTTGACTTTTAGGATGCTGCATTTGAGGCGAAATAAGTGATAGAATCAGTCTATCGAGATAGAAACAGGGTAAGCAAGAAAAACGTGATCAATTTAATGCTACGATGTTAATAAATTACAAATACACTAAACAAGGAAATCTACTCGAAAATAACACAGGCGTTTTTGCTCATCCATAAAATTCAGGGCAAACTCCCGATACTTGGTAGTTGTTAAGGAGTTTTTGGCTCGGTCAAGAGGGAGTTTTGCAAGACGTGAGAATTCATATAAAGACAAAAGTTTTAAGTCGGCTGGTGGTAGAAATCGATAGGTAAGCGCCCGATTTTTTTTTGTAAGAATTTACTACGAGGCGGTGTTAAAAGCTTGGGGATTTTTTCAAGTTTACAAGTGGAATTCATTTTTTGCAAGATGTGAGATTTCAAACATAGAACTTGAAAGAAGAAAATTCGAGTTTGAAATAACCAAGTAAGGAGTTTACTTTTAGTACAAGCCGGCGTTAAAACGCGCACAATTTTAATTTGGTAAAATTTCCAAAAAAAAAGGTTTAGTGCAAAGCGGTTTGTATTTTTGTACACTGAAGACGTTGGTTGTTTAAAATCTATATAAGTACTTATAATAAAACTGTAAAGGGTCGAATTCTGTACATTGAAGATATTTTGAAAATTTTTGTTGGAGGGCACTATTCAGTCGATACTGAAGCCAAATTGTAATTTGTTTCATTTTTGGTACTTGTTGTTTTGATAGTTTTTGATAGTCCAGATTATAGACTCGTAGGTAGCAATACGACCAATGCTCAAGACCTTTCGTTTTATCTAATTAGTAAATTAATACAAGCAAAAAAATAGTTAAACACTAAATTTTAACTCGCACAACGGAGCGCTTTTCAGACGATTGTTCTCTTAAACTTCACACTCTTTGCGCAGACAAAAGATAGCGTGACGTCTGAGGGTTCTGCAATGTAACACCACTCCTACGGAACACCTACTCGTAGTTCACCGGCGAGTATTTCTTTGAGTAGCGAAATAGCTCGGGGGAAAAATGTTTTTAGCCGAACGATCCCCGGCGATACGGGGCTCCCTAGACGCTTAATTAATTAGAACTCAGCAGAATGGACGTAATATTTATGACTGCCTCGCCCGTGCCTCGCCGCGTGCCTCTAAAGAGTTTTTATTTTATCATTCCTCCAGAGAATAGACGTCGTCGTTATGATAGTGGTCGATTTTAAAATAATTCGGCTAAAAGCTTTCGTTTTCGGTGAGCCTATAGTGTGTAAAAACCTTGTCCAATTTCTTTCAGGGGTATTGTTTGTTGCAGTGAAAAAAATTAACAAGGACAAAAGTAATCATAGTTATTATAGCAAATTATAATTATGATAATATCAAGACAGTACTTTTATTCCTCTTTCTTTTACCCATTACAAATATACCTCACTGCAATCAGCCTTGTTAGCAAGGAGATTTAGAGGCATAAGACTAGAGATTAAATAGTTTTTGAGGGAATAACGAACATCCAATTATAATAATACAGAACAAAAAAATTAGCGTTGTAGATTACCCCATGTCCCATTCTTGTTCCCGCTCCCTTTCCTACTTTACATACTTCCACGTGTTTCTAGGTTTTGAACTACAAACCTCCCAATTATCGATCGCAGTATTAACCACTACAGACTATCACTATACTACGAGCTGCCTAACTAGCCAAAAACCTTTTTAAGTGTATCGGAAGCCATCGCGTGCAGCGTCACCCGCCCACAAAATGCATTTAACTCCGTACCACACCTCGTTTTTGTCCGCTCAAGCCACGGCCGCGGCGCGCCTTCGAATCACGGATCAGGAATTAGCAACTTAGCGAAATTGGGGCATTTGTTCCAGCGTTCAGGTCGCCGGAAACGATAGTTGAGGTTTTTGTTCGGCTGTGATTTAGCGTGGGAAATTAGGTAATTTTCTTCCTTTTATGCGGTTGTTTGTGTTTGTTTGGTTTTAAGTGGGGTTAGCTTTGGATCGGATACAGATTGGGTTTGTGTTTATTTTTACAGAGTTTAGTGGCATTTCGTCCGAAATAGATTATTGTATCAGTTAAATGGGTTCCATTCATAGTTAGCCTAACGCCAATTATTACTATAAGTTTTTGAAGAATTTCTTAGAAGTAAGGTAATTGCCCTGAGTATAAACTAAATCTGATTTTTAGTCGGTAATTTTATAGTCGATTTTTCTATAGGTAATAACTATGAGTGTGACTGAATATTACTGAATATTTGCAATACGTAAGTTGCAATATTTCGATTGACACGCGTTTGAATTCGAGTGGGAGGTGGCGGGTTCGAGTCCCGCCCCGGGCTTCTTAAGAACTTTTTAATATCTATTTTAGGTCAGGGAGTGCTAGTTAGCTACTACCCTATCAACAAAGATGCTCCGTCATGCGATTTAGCGTTCCGGCGCGATTCTGTGTAGAAACCATTATTGGTTGCTTACTCTTACCAATATGATAACATTTTCAGCTGCATTATCACTTACTATCAGGTGAGATTACAGCCAATTTCTAACTTTTTGTGGGTAGGAAAAAATGTTATTTGCCATTTTTGTACACATCTTTGTAGAAAAGTGAATATATGCATACTAATTTTCCTCTACCATTAATCCTTTTATATCCATTAAAACCGAGGAGAGATATCGGTATTCGGGTGCATTGGTAGAATATTAAATCCTTAATAATAAAACTAGTCTTCGGGTATCCACACGAGCTGTGAGACATCGGAATAGTTCCTCAAGTTCCTAAGCTCATGCGAAGTTCTATTAGTAACTTGGGCTGCCTCCGACAAATACACTCACCCAATATTTACTTGGATTAAGAATGTATTTGCAGATGGAAACGGGAATTAGAGGAAATTATTGGGAAATACTAATTTTAGCCAAATTAAGGTTTGTTTTCAGCCACCTGTTCGGTAAACTCAATTAAAATTTTTAAGTGAACTATTTTTAAGGTCTTTATTAACTCGTATATTAAACCGTACCTATATAGGCATGCGGTAATCTGTAAAAATAAATAATTTCACCATCATGGAAAACATCTTAAAAATGTGTATACCTACTTGAGAGTTTTTAATATCACTGTCATTCCAAACTTGGTGGGGTTCAGCAGGCTTCACACACCTTTGAGGACTTAATGAAAGCTGCTGGACTTGCAAATACTCGTCACGATATTTTTATAATCACGTTGAATCAAGTGTTGGCTGTGACAAAAGCACAAAGCCCCGGAAATCCTGAAAATTACATCTTAGATTTGAACCTTTGAACCTGTGAATAGGATGCCGAACCCACCTAGTTAGTTCCTAACCACTTGGTTACTGCTGCTTTATATAGTTTTAATTCACTAATTGCGTTTCATGCGGTTAGCGCTTTGCTTCGTTAACAAAAGTGGCCTGAAAATTACGTACGCGCTTACGAAAATTCGTCATAAGGAAAATTGGCCGCTAGAGCTCCAACGCGAAATTTGCCAAAAAATATTTAATGTATAAAGCTCGTCAAAATTTGGCATAACTAATTTGAATTTTAGTTTCAAGCACGTCTAGAACGGCGGCGGTTTTTGGGAATAATTGTAATTGTTGGATAATGGTTTTATTAAAGACGTGCCCTTATTCTCAGAAATCTCAGGTTACATTTTTCTGAACCACTGCTTGCTACTCGTATTACCCTTAGATTGTGTAGCAAATAGAACTTGCTAATATTTGAAAAATCTCTTAAGATATATTTATTAACTTCACCTGATTTAAGAAGCCTTCGTCATTATTTTATTTTGGTTTTTTGGTCACGATGAGTTAGTACAACGCGTTTCAAATAAGAATAGGATTTACTACTTATATTTTATATTATAGTGTTTTTACACACTTAGGAAATTATTCCTATAAATTTAAATATGCATCAAAATTTCACTCGCGGTGGGTAAATAAAATATAAGTAGTAAGTAACGGCAAGGCGTCATTACTCGTTCGAAGTTAGCTCCATTGGTATTAATGGGACTTCGGCATATTTGAAAAACTGTAAAGTTTTCAAATAGATGGCGTTAGTTCTGCCTAAGAACGAAAAACAAATATGCATCCGAATTTCGTCGTGGTGAAACAGTCTCGCGTAGCTCACTTGGATGAGCTCCCAGCCGCGATAGCTGGGGGACGTGGGTCCCACCGCCTGTGAAATTTTGATGCATATTTAAATTTATAACAATAGGATTGTCACTCATTACAGAGGCTGATAGTGTGTAAGAGAGATACAAACACAATGATATTCCTATTTTCATTTGAAACCCATATTTTTTTCCTGCCAGCCGTAATTGATCGTCTACTGCGCAACCAATTAGATTAAATCACGCATGTGTTGTATAGTTTTTATTTATATACTTATTTTGTTTTAATTTGTTTCAGGTAAGTTCACCAGAGATTTCGATTTTACCAATGAGGAAGAGGTATTTTTTTTTTGAGTAAAAACCTCATTAAGTGTGTTAGACATTTTTTGACATGGGAAAACCCATGGGCTTATAAATCTATGGATGATGGGTGTAATACAAAATTCACGAAAAAAGTGTCCCGAGAAAACCTATATAAACGAAGATACATGAGTATTTTTATAAACAAACTAAAACATTGTGATTTATGTCTTAAACCATTACTATACAGCCTAATTTTCAAACACAAGACTGAAGTGCGATTGATATGTCATTCGGTTCGGACACTTTTTAGCGCTGACCCTAAATCCTTAGTTTATAAATCAATGGGAAAACCTATTGAATTCGCGACATCGTTACCGCAACCAACACCTCACGTGATTAGACAAGTTTTCACTTCTGAGCCGCCGGTTATTTTTTTCGTAGTATACTAGAATTTTCATTTTCTCATTTAGAAAATTTTTCAATGATGCTAAAAAATATGTATAAAATAAAGCTGGAGAAAGCACAGCGTGTTTCGCATAATTTTTCATTCTTACATCCCGTAAGTGTATTTTAGTGGGAACCATTTGCGAGGCGTTTTGTACGGTACACGGCTAAGTAAAGATCGTTAAAACTCAAGAGAAGCTTAGTCCATTAGCCCGAAAGTCAGGCTGTCGACAAGATATTTATGCAATATGCACACTTTTAAAAGAGGTGGTCGCATTAATCCGAGTTGCTGAGTATTGGATGTTTTTCTTTGCCAATAAGTAAATAGATCCATAGATATATATCCTAGATTGCATGCCTCGTTTCTTTACTTTTAGACAAAAAAAAAGAAGTTATTTATAAGAAGTTATTTATGCCAAGACAAAAAGAAGATTTCAACTCTCCTGAAACCAAATAAGTGTTTGAATTAGATGATGAAACAAAAAGATGTTTTTGATTGGAAAATGTTCATTGTGGTCTAATATAATAATTATTAACAATTATTTATTTTTTAATCAACCCCCTAATAATCCGACGAAGAAACCGTACACGGACATAAAAAGCGTTTGAGTCGATTTTGAATGAAAAACATGCGTAACTACCTATTTACCTGTATACACTCGACTCTTGATAATCCCTGATACCCCGCTAACTAAAGCGCACGTCAGCAGCATTAGGCATTTCAGCTTTGCGACTATAAATCTGTTTGTCTTTCCGTTTGTGCCCAAAGTTCCGCTCTCCCATTGTGCTCGTTTGAACTTTCGGAAAGGGTTACGCTTAAAGTAGTTAAGCTTTACGGCCGGTGACTTTCTGTGTTGTTGGTACGCTGACTTTTATCTTTACTGTGTTTTGGGGAGGTGTTTTTGTCTGTTCACAAATTATGGACGGTGAGACTACCTATGTAATGTGGGATACTTTTTGAGTATCCTCCTTGTTATTTATTTTATTTTATTTTTTTATTTATTTGGGTTAACCAGCAGGTTTACATGATGCATAAAATAAATACATCCACAATTATTAGCAATACGGTCTTATGTAAACCCATTTTAAGGTAACCACTACTTGCTAAAGTGACATAGACCTGATAAATACATTTTATAAAAATTAAGTTTATACATAATCATATTACTCAATCTACTACAACTTACAAGTAGCTATTAAATACCTACTAACAAACATAACAAAATACTATCTAGTTCTTACACGACAATTTCTCAGGGCGATTGATCAATGATGTTTTTGATGATAATTTTACGAAAGGTGTAAAGAGAGTTAATGTTGATATCAATGAACTGACTGAACTTATTATACAATTTACACAGACGAGGTATAGTCGAGTTGGCACCGAAGACTGTCCTGGCTCGAGGGGGTACAACAGGCGTGATTGGGTTGCGCGGATATCTATACGGTACTCTAAATTGAAATTCACTTAGCAACTTTGAACAATCTAAATTATTTCTCAATAATTTATATAAAAACATTAAATCCAGCAAATCTCTCCTTTGATCAAGAGACATCATTCTAAAGTATTTCAATCTTTTTTTATAGGACAACACTGTTTTGTCAATTTTCGCTAAGTATGATAGATGCCACATGAATCTTTTCTGTACACGTTCCAGTCTTAGGTGATGGGTAGAATAATGTGGACGCCAAACAACACTACAGTACTCTAAGTGACTGCGCACAAGGCTGTTGTAGAGGCAGATTTTTGTTTTAGCTTGCCTAAATGTTCGACCTTGTCTCATTATAAATCCCAATAACTTAGATGATTTGTTAATTACATTTTCTATGTGGTTCAGGTAAGTCAATTTTCTATCTAATTTAACGCCTAAATCTTTTATTAGATCAACCTCCCTGAGGGCATTGCCATTCAAATTATATCTTGTGGGGATAATATTATTTTTTCGAGTAAACTTAATGTGTACACATTTATTACAGTTGAGTTGCATTCCATTATAATTGCACCAATTTATTAATCTATCTAGGTCGCTCTGTAACAGAATTGAATCAATATGTGAAGCAATTGTTTTCGTTATTTTCAAATCATCAGCATATAAATATGGCGTGGAATTTTCGAAACAAAACACAATATCATTTACAAATATATTAAACAGGATTGGGCCAAGATGTGAGCCCTGAGGTATACCAGTCGTAATAAAATGATTTGACGAACTAAAGCCATTTACAACTACGTAAAAAGAACGGTCAATCAAGTATGATGAAAGCCATTTCAACACCGGCCCTGAAAACCCATAATACGCTAATTTTTCAATGAGGATTCCGTGAGGTACTTTGTCAAATGCCTTTTGAAAGTCAGTATAAATGGTGTCTACCTGCTTCTGCGAATCAATAGCTTCAGTTAAAGAAGAAGTGTAACTGACTAGGTTAGTGGTAGTAGACCTTCCCGGCAAAAAACCATGTTGATGCTCAGACACGAACCGTTTGAAATACATTTGAACTGTAGGACAGACTAAAGATTCAAAAATCTTTGAGAAAACCGAGATAATCGATATGGGCCTATAGTTGCGTATGTCTTTAGCGTCGTCGTTTTTGTATATTGGAATAACTTTAGCCTGTTTCCATAGGGTTGGAAAAGATCCCGAGCACAGCGACGCTTTAAAGATCAGGTATAGAGGCAAAGTTAGACCGCTAGCACAGTTCTTTATAAAAACTGGTGGTATATTGTCCGGCCCCATGCCTTTTGTGATATCTAAACCTTTGATTTTTTTTTAAATATCAGTGGCACTTATTTCTATGCTTGAAAGATTATTGCTAAAGCCTAAGTATTTAATTTGTCGTAAATAATATGAAGGATCTAAATTACTAGAACTATTAGTATCATCGTACACCGAGGCAAAATGGCTAGAAAACATATTGCAAATTTCAACTCCACTAGTGGAGGTTTTGACTGCATTACTCATGGCGGCTGGATATGAGTTGGTATTATTCCTTTTACTCTTTAAAAACGTCCAAAATGCTTTAGGATTGTTCTGAATTTGCTTTTCGAGGTTCTCTTTATAATTGTTGTAAGCATCCCGCGTAATTCTATTACAACGGTCACTAAGTACTCTTAACTCTATCTCATCCATTGGATTATTATATTTTTTGAAACGTTTGAGCATCTTGTGTTTTTCTTTAATTCTTCTTAAAACTCTCGTATTTAGCCATTGAGGATACCTAATACTTTTAACTTTTTTCAAGGGAACATTCTCGTTGATGGCATTTTGAATTATCTCGTAAAATACCTTAACCATTTGATTAACATCGCCTACGTCCAATAACTTATTCCAATTAATTCCTTTAAAGTACTCGTTTATAGTATCGTAATCTGCTTTATAAAAATTGTATCGCTTGTGAGACGTATTTGTTGCAAGCCTGTTTTGTTGCACATTAGGTATGTTGATATCAAGCGGGGGATGCAATGGGTCAATTTTACTAATCGGATTATAAGAGTAACTGACAGAACACTCGGGTAGATCTACGAGCACTAGATCGAGAATCTTTTGCCTGCTATTAGGAACCAAATTACATTGACGGAGTCCATTCTCTGCTATAAAATCAAGTAAATTTTGCGCTACTGGGGAAAGGTTACAATGAGGGTTCAATGATATGTTCCATGATATACAGCTAAGATTAAAATCACCAATGATGCATGTTAACTTATCATCATTATGCTCCGAAACTCTGTTACAATTCTTTAAAAATGTATCCATAACATTCTTATTTACAGGAGGTGAAATATATACTGCACATATCGCTATATAGCCAATACCGTTAAAATTTGGGATATCTACAACGACCCACAAATCTTCGCAATCACTTTCCCAATCACTAAACCTACTAGACATTATGCTTTTCTTAACGGCAATTAGTACCCCTCCACCGTCAATTTTAGTGCTTAGTTTTGCAGTTTCTCTGTCTCTACGATACACGTTATACCTAGTATCAAATATTTCACAATTTGAGATGGAACTATTCAACCAAGTTTCGGTCATAATAACAATGTCATAATCGTTTACAACTACGTTACGGTAAACATCCTGGGTTTTGGTTCTAAGTCCACGAACATTCTGATACAACATATTAATCGACGCACCTTTTAGGCTTTTTGACACTAATACATGACCTCCGGGTGCCTAATTCTAACTTAATTTACTTAAAACTTCCTTATTATTAATTACTTTGTAATCCGAATTATCGTCTTTTCGCATCATTATACGACCATTTCGGACCCAAACATATCTGTATCCGAGTTCTTTAGCTTTAAGTCTTGACGCGGCGTGCAGAGCTTTATTTTCCGGTGACAGATGTTCCATGACATAAATGGGTTGTTTCTCTTCTCCAGTCATAACTCCGACGTGTGAAGTGTTCAATTTATCTCTGGGGTTACTTTTGTTATGCTTTATCACCGCTGCTAAAACACTGTCCCTGGTTAATGGTGAGTTAAACTGTACTATAATCGAATGTAATCGATGTTATTGTATGAATTGTAGTAGTCTTCAATGAATTGTACTGCGACATGTGAAAGCATCTTTCGGGAAATGGAAAACATGACAACCTCTTTTTTGTATCAGTTTTCATTTTTTTTGAATGCATCAAAGAAAATTATTTTAAGGTTTGGTGACAGAAGGGTTGGCTCATTTTTTTTTGCGCGGCGAATCAATCTATCTGCATGGCATTTGTAACAAGACTCCTTCGAGACGGCTTGACCGATTTTTATGTAATTGAATGCTTATATTCGGTAGCTCTGAAACTCGACGCGAACTTTTTTCATATCAAGTAGTAAAAAATAATTTATTTGACAAAATAACGTTCTCTGGGTCAGATAGTAGCACTAAAAAAGGTAGTTGTTGTTAGTTGGTTGGTAATGTAACGTCAGAGTTAATTATGTTGTAAGCGTAGTCGCAAATCTGTGAAAAAATATTGCCAGGGATGAAAACGATGAAATTTTGCTAAAACTCCAATTATAGTTGGATAATCCCTTAAGTTTTAGGTACCATGCGAGCACGATCGGTAGAAATAATATTTTGCTTTCGTAATCCATTACGGGACAAACGAGCGCAGTACAAATAGAACAATGGGATCCAATGAGTAATCGATGCCGCGTCTGTGCAATGTTTCTACTAATACCGAAAGATTTGTTACAGATTTAATGCTACTGGAGCACTAGGTAATGACCCTGGAGACTTTAAGGCCATGTGATGCCAAAAAATTCAATGTAGATAATATTTCCCTTTTAAGCGGTTAGCCTTATCCAATGTGAGGGCTGGCTTCTTTTTTGCACAACAAATCGCCCTAGCTGTAAAACCTGGAAATTGAGCCAGTATTCTTGGCACCATTACACACAAGCGATGACTATGTACTTACTGTAATCAGGGGGCACGGCAGTGCCCCCGCCAAAGTCAAAGCGCGAAGCAAAACTGCCGTACCATCTTGACAGGAACCATTTCGCCGCATTTTCGGGCTCCTATTTGAGAACCTCTGGATAAGACCAGAACGCTGAAATTTTCGCTATCCAGTAAGCTATAATCACATACTTAAAACCCAAAATTTCAAGTCTGTAGGTCATATAGTTCCGAAGTTATGCGAAAGCAAAGTTTCGCATTTTCGACACTGACTGATGATCATCAAAATAGAACTAGTACTTCCCATAAACTCAGAGAGCTGAAATTTGGTACAGAGTTAGGGTTTAATGGCCACATAAAGGGAAAACTATAAAAACTAGGATAATCGAAGATCTGGAGTACCTGGTGATCACTGCATTAATAACTTTGTAATTCCATATAAATTATATGAGATTACAAAGTTATTTATGCAGTTAATGTATCTAGAAAAACGGACAGAAATATTTTGTAATATTTTGAAGTTTCTACAAAAAGAAGTGAAATCCCACCAAAAACATTCTGTAAAAAACTAGCCAAAGTCAAAATGGAGCTGCTTGTTTATCTCTAAAAAGTACTGAAATCTAGACAAAGCCGTGCCAAGTCTAAGGTTCCTTACTGCGATTTCTTTATTATTATAGTTAATGTTGTGTGACTTGGCCGTTGAAGACCAAGAACCGCTATACTCATTGACGATGAATTCTGGCGACAGATTGGTGCAATGGTGTCATGGAGCACCTGGTTTGAACCCTTGTGTACCCTTCAACGGCCAAGTCACGCAACATTAACTATAATAATAAAGAAATCGCAGTAAGGAACCTTAGACTTGGCACGACTTTGTCTAGATTTCAGTACTTTTTAGAGATAAACAAGCAGCTCCATTTTGACTTATGGCTAGTTTTTTACAGAATGTTTTTGGTGGGATTAGAATTAACTTTCGAAAACTTGAATACTAATATTAGTTTGTTTGGGCAGTATGTGTGCTGTCGAGTTGAAGTGGGATGACTCAACTTTGATTTTCCGGCACTACATAGTTTGATTTCTTTGTCTTCAGATATTCACCCCCACCACAAACACTACCGTCCTAATGGTACGAAAATATCCCCATGCAACTTAACCTTATGCTGTGTATAATTTTATCCTTATAAATGTGATGTTAAGCAATGGACATTTACAGCATCAGGGAATTGCAAATGCGTTGCTGCTTCTTGAGAACTTTGTTTATCCGCACCATGTTATAGCATTGAGGAATAGACCTCCAAATAGACGTCCGGGGTAGGTATAGGACGTGGCGGACCGTGAGAAATAGTTTCGCTAGTTTACCGGTGCCAAAAAATTATGTTTTGACACCGACAGCGTCAGAAGCAAATATAATAATAAAATTTTGATAGACGATACTCTTTTGTATGAAAAATGAAAGAGAAAATGTTCTGATGGCCATATCTTTAGGTTCCTTATCGGTGCATTGAGGGAACAACGCAGCTGGTAGCATGGTTGAACGTGCGTCGAAAGAAGGATCTGGCAAACCAGGTGGTCGTGGATTGCCAGCCATCTAGGTGTAAACCTTAGAGAAAACAGGACTGATTAATTTGTTTTGCTACTATCCGCTACTTGAAAGGATTCTGTATGGTGCAATATGCAGAAACACCATCCACATGAAACACCACACACAATTTTCTATCACTTTCTTCGACGCACGTTTCGTCCCGACACCGGGACATCCTCAGGATATGTTGACTTCACAATGCGAAATCGTAGAGTAGTAAGATCTACGATTTCGCATTGTGAAGTCAACATCTCCTGAGGATGTCCCGGTGTCGGGACGAAACGTGCGTCGAAGAAAGTGATAGAAAATTGTGTGTGGTGTTTCATGTGGATGGTGTTCCTGCATATTGCACCATACAGAATCCTTTCAAGTAGCAAAACAAATTAATCAGTCCTGCTAATTATGGATTTTCGCAAAATAACGCCTGCTTCCATTCAATATCCTTAGAGAAAACAATATTTTTTACCACATATTGTCATCATCTTGTCCTGAAGTGCGATCGTAGTCAAGTACGACTTATAAAAAATGAAAATGAAAAAACTTTTTTTCACTTATTACTTGAGACACTGAGATGATTGTTCAACATCTTGAGTACAGGCTCCCTCACCGAAGCCGGAAAACTGCTTACAGCTTAAGGCGGTGATACCTTTCAATCGACTTCGATGCAACTTACGAGTACATACATTTTTCTTTTTCCTTACAATATTTAATTAATGGTAATATATCACAATCAAACGTGTAATATATTGCGCTTTGCCCTTTACCATTAATGAATTATTATTTAACAAAAAAGTGATTTTTTTTGTGTCTGACGTACATATTTTTTAAACCCCGATGCATAAGGGGTATTATAAGTTTAACGTGTCTGTGCATCTGTGTATCTGTCTGTGGTATCGTAGCTCCCAAACGGGTGGACTGATTTTTTCATATCGTTAAGAGTAACCAAGAAAATAAGTCAAGTATACTTCCAATTACCTAAATAAAGAAAATGTAGGAATAATATTTTTTGCTTTATCAAGGTTGTTGTCCGCGCCTTAAATATAAATTCTTAACGAACCCGATGCCTACCTTAAGCACTCCTATTCATTCTTCGACCGATGTACTTAAAGGCTCAATGCGGAGCTCCGGGCTGGTATTACTTTTAAATTTTACGTTTTACAGGAAAGTGAATGAATGGTAAGAGTATTTGCTGGTAAGATTTTTATTTTTATTTTTATTTAATGGTCATCGAACCAACAAAAACTCTTTGGTTTTTTCTTAATGTTGATCGTTGATTATAGGAAATCCCTTCACCTCCAATTACGCAGTTAAATAAGTCAACAAATTCAGGCTCAACAGCAAAAAGCGTTCAATACTTGCTCTTTGTGAGTGTTTGTCATCTACGTGCATTGCAAGTATTTACGTTAAAAGCTATCAGTTTCAGTAAATTTCGCTTTTTTCTCTAAGGAGGATAAAAATTCTCAAGGACGCTGTATCAAACTCCTTGTAATTAGGCCTACCATGACCGCCGTTTCTCATCTCTACGTATCTCCTGTCTTCTCGTATTTTATCCAGTTATTGTTACTGACCTAGATGTGGTTAAAATAGACACATTATGAAAAAACATTATTAATAAGTCAAATATCAATTTAAGCGATAAAAACCCTGCTCAATTTTCTGATCCTGGATATTGTCTTCAGGATGCATAAGGGAGTTTCAATTAAAAACTTGCTGACTGCAAGTGACTTTTTTTCTATTTTCGAATCTCTTTAAAATTTGAATACAGGTACACTGGCTCCTTAGAAACATAGAGGTAGGGAGAGATGGCTACATTGTAACCTAACTAAATTAACAGTGGCTGGTTAGCTCGTCCCGCGTACAACATCTGCCAACTGTAGCCAACACACTTATAGCATCGTCGTGGTTACATCTTGGGCACTGATTGGTTAATGCTTGCATCAGTCGAGCCGCGTTGGCACTGATTGGTTAATGCACTTATGCACCCAAGACACCGATTGGCTGTTGACAGTTGCTATGGTTACCAGCAATTGGTGTTGTACAATTTTATTTACGAGAATCAACTCGCAGGTAATGATCCTACAATTTACCTGAGAGATAAGGAACAAATTCTTTAATTTCCACATGAGGCAAAAATAAAATCCCTGTCCGTAACACCTAAACTGTTCAAACATATTGTGTAAATAAGTCCTCACACTCTTAAAAATCAATGGTTGGTACGAAACGGTAGATACGAGTACGTGCTAAATGTGTTATGCCCAGGTCAAGGGTATATATACAGACTGAATCCGCCTATTTTCATATTGACAGACGGTTATTTTCATTCTCTTGTTCCACTTTCTGGTACAGGTATCAATGAAAATAAAATTGCCAATCTTGTATGAAATATTAATTTATTAGTCGTTTGTATTCCAATAAAGAATTCAGGGTCAGTTTTTAGTCTCTATTTAATACTAGCTACTTATTACTTACTTTGAAGTCATTGTTTGTTTTGAAAATGCTTAAGGACTAAAGTATATAATTATTTTCTACTACGATGAAACACACATTAAACACGTATAATATAAGCACTGTCCGAGTGGATTTGGTGTGGAGTGGAAAATGTATTAAATC
Organism: Coenonympha glycerion; assembly: GCA_963855885.1. NCBI lineage: Eukaryota > Metazoa > Arthropoda > Insecta > Lepidoptera > Nymphalidae > Coenonympha > Coenonympha glycerion. Next base: position 1,543,456 of record OY979635.1, read on the forward strand.
CAAGCAATATGCAATATGAAGAAAACTAACAAGCACTTTCACTAAAACTAGAAAAAAAGGTGCTGCTAGAAACTTCTAGGTATATTCGTCTTGAAGCGAATCTCTTTCTATAGAATAAAGCCATTCTTTATAATTCGGAGTGCAAAAAGTGACCTTAGCAAACTAACATCGTATAAATATTAATATTAATAAAGGTGAAAATTTGGATGCGTCTATTTGTTTATTTAAGACTGAAATGATATGACTGAAACTTTTAATGAAAGTAGTTAATACCCTGGCCAAAATCATTATATTCCTTGGATTGGTAACACCTGAACTCCATACGCGTCGAGCCACATGCAAGAGCTAATTTATAAAAGATCCTGTAAAAATAACAATGTTACAATGATCCAAAGGTATATGATAGAAAAACAATAATGATATATAGCCATAGCCCCTATTGCCATTATATTTCAGAATCAGAAACACTTCCAACCTCGGAATACTATCCCACGAATACAAGTTAAACAATTTCCCGCGGTCTCTTCAAACAATTTTTTTTATTTGAAACCCGTCTCTCACAAAAGGAGCAAAAATGGCCCGCGAACACTCCGAATTATTAATGTTATTGTAGAGAAGACTCTTGGAAAGCGTTCTCTGTATTATTTTCATTATTATCCAACTTAAATGAAGACCGTGGCAATAATTCGGTCTTGGAAAGGAATACAACTTTTGCGTTATTATTTTTAAGGGTCTCGGGGATTTTTCGTTTGAAATTCACGAAATTTTTTGATCAAACAAAAGGCGAACGTTTTTTCATACTCGTTAGTGTAAAAACTTTTATAATAGAAACTCGTTTTTGGGTTGTAAAATGTAAAAGACATATTTTTATAATTACTTAATTGGTACAAATTCTGTAACTGCGATCAGAAGAGTTAATTAATACAAGTTTTATAACTACGACTTGTGATTCGATTTTGTCATACAATTATGTTATGTAAGGAATAACCGAAAACGTAAAATAATATAGAATTCTTATTCATTCATCATTGTATCTTGAACTAGTTTCTCAGACCGTTACTATAATAAGTGTACTGATAAAATATTTAATAAATAAATGTAATTAATCTTCAGAAAATATGAAATAAATAAATGATATACGCATCAACGCTACCAGCTAATAATTTAGAAGGTTCTTACTGAAATATAAAAATAAACACTTCAAGTATTGTAACTGCCATTTACCATAATCGAACTTATTTTACACTTTATAAACCTCCCTTAGTATAAAACCTTATTTTGTTGACTTTGTTCAAGGTCAGTGAAAGTCTGGCCTGCTGGCTATGAAAGTACAACTACCAATTTTCGCGCTACAATGGAACTAAATAACAACATGATTATTATAGTCACAGATAGGTCAAGAGACACTTTATTAGATTTTCTTGCAGGTTTTTGTTTTGTATGGTTATTTTTATGTTTGGTGATTTTTGTGCAAGTTGTAATATCCACGATTGGTTATAGTAGATACTCTAGTTTTTATAACGACCCCATTAGATTGTGGATTTGTTACATGTATTGTCATTAAATAAGTTGGCGAATATTTTGTTTTGCTGCTTAAGCTGTCAAAAGTTAGGGCAACAGTAGCTTACCTACTGTTTTTCAAAAATGCAGCTACAACTACTATATAACTAGGTTTCATGATATGACATGAGATTGTGATGACCGAATGGCATAGCGGCAGCGATCCTGCAGTGTGCGCTGGAGGTTGTGGGTTCGATTCCCACAAATGGAAAATGTTTGTGTGATGAGCATGAATGTTTTCAGATGTCTGGGTTTTTTTATTCAATATATTATATCTACGTATATTAAATGTTATATTTTAATATATATAAATCTCGTGTCACAATGTTTGTCCTCAATGGACTCCTAAACTACTGAACCGATTTAGTTCAAACTTCGTGAATATCTGTCATTTGGTCCAACTTAAAAGATAGAATAGTTTTTATCCCACGTGGACGAAGTCGCGGGCATCAGCTAGTTATTTATATATTTATCAGTTATTTAGTACCCATAACACAAGCTCTCGCTGACTTTGGGGTTGGATCAACGTTTTCAATGTTTATTTTTAACATATGAATAGTAAACTTGGGGAAATCAATTTTTGTGTCACAAAACAAACTTTGTATATATCCTGCATCAGTCTCTCAGACTATATAAAGTTGGTAGCTCCAACTTGCTAGTGCTTAGCGCCGCCTACGGAGCTATGAATAATTTAGCCTTAGAAATAGGGCATTGCCTTGTTTGTGACGGAGAGTTGTAAACAAACTACGTAGACTGTTACTGAGAGGACTGGCTCATAGTACCGATAAAGGATCGTTCTATTTTTACAAGCTTTGAGTAACCTCCTTTTTGCAGTTCTAAAAGGATTCATTTGTATTGAGTCATGACCCAAAGTATACGGGTATTGAAGACGACTGGTTCTACAAAAATACTCATAATATTTCTGCCAGATTGTGTAGCATTTGTTTTGTTTTTCTTCGTCTAGTATTAACTTTTCACATGTATGGATAAAATATTCTTATTATTATCACTGTGGTACATACATACATTGATACATATTATATTCGTAATTTATACATAGGCTGAGTTAAAATGTATCCCATTTTTATTGGCCCCTCGCAAAACCAATAGTCGGCTCAGAATCTGCCCAATCACATTATTCATTGTAAAAATTTGAAAAAGGAATGAAAATTTTTTTGAGTAGGATTATTAGTCCTTTTCCTGTTAATGTAAAGAGCGTATTGTAAAGTCATAACATAAACATGGTATATTTTGCATCTAATAAACAACATTTTAAATATTAAAAAAGCATTTATACCTAACCATTTACCATACTAAATCATAGTTAAGTACAAATTCTTTAATCTGAAGTTTAGTACTACGCTGAAGTAGCGTAGTGGGTAAGGTACCTAAGCGTTCAATATTTCTTGGAAACAAACTTGCCTAGCCATTTGCCACAATCAAGTCTATTGTGTAAGGTCGCCATTTTGTGCCGCTTAGTTGTTTAAGTGGCGATGTATGGGGTAGTGCATGTAACAAAGGTTAGTTTGTAATTACGGCCTTTGTTGGCGTGAGTGTGTGATCTTTTGTACGTTTACTTCCACAAACCTGAACAAAGTTGTTATTTAGTTTGTAAGTTTTAAAATACAGCTAATACTAAGACATCACTGCTTCTCATAAAAGAGTCGGGCGTTTTAAACTTTTAATTTGGGGCACGCACCTCTACAGCCGTAGCATTTGTGACATATTTAAAATTCGTTTCGATTCGCAGACTGGAAGAAAAATTGAAAAAATGTATGAGATTGATATATACGATCGCATAATTGATCACGTGGCTTCCGCGCACAGAGCTGTCATTTTCATACTTTTTTTAATTTTGTTCTTTTTCGTTTCATCCAGTTCATTGGATCTAATCGAAATATTATGTCTTATGGGGACGATAACTGACTTAATTGCGTTCTATGTAGCAGTGAAAAAAACAACATGGTGAGGAAGCTTGCACGATTGAGAGTTCGCCACAATATCCTAAAAGGTGTGTGAAGACCGTCAACCCGTTCTTTCCCCGCGTGGTGGGATATGGCCATTCCTCTTGTATATTGTGGGAGAAGTCCTGTGTCCAACAGTTGGACATTAAACTTGGTTATGGCGGACCCCAGATTGAACTGAAATCACGTCATATTTTATGAATACTTCCAATTGGATAGTACTTGACTTCAGTCTTACTTGATGTTAAGAGACAACGCAGCAAAAGAAATTATCGTACCAATTTGGAAGGGATGAGTTACTAACGGTTGCTACACATTATCAATGACGAAATGTTACATCCATTTGTTTTAGGTATTTATTTTATGTATTTGCACCAACCTACCTCTAGTATCTGCAACAAAAATCCTTTACAGCATTGGGTGCCTGGAAGAGATCGCTAGGTAGCGATAAGTTGACTTTGTGGTGTGCAATAAAAGTATATTCATTCATTCATTCATTCATCCATGCACATTATAGCACCGGAACGCTAAATCGCTTGGCGGTGCCTCTATGCTGACAGTTTGCTTTTTTATTTACTTGTATGAAAATATGGATTTTAAATAGAAATCGTATTACACAGCTGTCCCTTCGTTCACAGAAAGTCCTTTTCTGAAATAATCGTACCAGAGCACACGGACCGCGTGGTTGGACAATATATTTATTTTTTCACACATGGCATATCGTTTCCGAGCAGAAATAGCGTTTCAGCTTTAATTCGGCGCAGATTGTGTGCCATTGAAATTTTACGGCCATTAAATTGCATATTGTATGTTCGGATGTAATTTTAAATGTTGCATTATAACACGGACCGGTCCCTTATCATGTTATGAATTTAATATTAATTTGCGTGTGGAACTGTCGGATTTAATTTTTGAAATTCTTATTAAATGCCAAATGTGCAATTTAAATAATAAATGTTGTTGACGATCCTGCCTGCTTGATTTTAAATGGCCTACTTAATATAAGTACAATTGAAATGTGTATGTTTGTCACTCCTTCACGCCGCACATACTTAAACGATCAAGCTAGGGAAAACATGATTTACACCGTAAATTTAGCTCAATGGCTATTTATTATCCCAGATAAATCTATGGTTCCCGTGGAATTAGTGCAAAACCCAAGATTCACATGCAAACGCAGTAGGTGGGGCTGCGAAAAAATGCTAGATCTAACTTGGATGGAAACAGGCTATAAATAATATCCAGTTCACACTTTATCGATTCGGATTCGGCGGAGATAGAATATCAAAATGTTATCTTCTACTCGAAACGCTCTTGTATTCTCGAACATGATTTTCATAGGGAACAAGTGAATTGAATGCACATTGCACGCCACTTCGATTCGCAGCTTCCAAAACTGCGTAGACGTAATCCTACTGATCGAGCACACGTTCTTTTGCTAGACAGTTCCTAGATTTAAACGGACCAGTTAGTTAGTTGAGACATCAAGTTAGGCCTTCAGATTTTTAATGCTGCGCGCCGAAAATGTCTCAACAATATCTTATTATTTAAGCCTCCAATCCATCAGTGTGTCAGTGGGCTACCTTAAAAAAAATACAAGATCCTATTTTTTGGCAATATTGTTTGAAATTTTTAATTTATAGGCTAGCTGTCCACACATCTGATGGTGGTTTTATCTCTCATACAATACGGCGATACGGAACTTTTCGCATTTGAGTCCGACTCACACTTTTTCAGTTTTGAATGATTAAACAATGATTAAACCTTTATGTGTATTTTCACTTATTTCTCGGGAAGCTCCTCTTAAGTAATTACAGCTCTCAGGGGAACACAGTACAAAAATACACCGGCCGTTTATTTTCCGGCGTGCGTCCGACGAATCCATAACAATTAAAAAACATTCAATAAACATTCACCGTAGCTTTTTATTCAATCACAACAATACACTACCTTCATATTTTTGCGCAAATATTTGTAAAAGTATTAATTACAATAACCACTGCTGTAGGAGAAACAAGAGAGGTACTCGATATGTATTAATTCTTATGTTTTTAACAGTTTTATATTTATTGGCCACCATTCGTTTACCCAATGGACTCAACGTTCAACTTTTCATACATCTCATTCAAATATACATATTTCTTCTGGAAACAGCGGGCTAAAAATACAGAGCGAGATAACAGAAAAACTCCAGTTGAAATCTTAATACATCGTTGCATTCTCCTGGGCTTTCTAAAGAATCATCACTTACTTTCGACAACGCGAGCTAAGTGAATTGCAGTGGTGGCCCGGGCAGTAAAATATTTTTTATATCAATGAAATCATTGTAATTTTAATACCCCGTCCACACTGCTCGCGAAGTTCCTCGGTGAAGTACTTGGAAAAGATTACCGAAGTCAAAGCAAGTCACCACACTACTCGGTGAACTTCGCGAGAACGCTTTGACGTCCTTTGACTCGGGCGCAAAACCGACAAAAAATGGAAGTTGCCCGAAGAGAGTCCGAAGTGAGTCGAAGTTGGCGAAGTTAGACGAAGTGCACCTCCACACTGCTAGCTTCGTTCAACTTCGGTCCCATTTCGGTCAACTTCGCGAGCAGTGTAGAGGCCGGTATACACTTTATTATTAAATCAATCACTTAACGTCGCTTGATCGCATTACATTCCAATTTGGCACACCACGCGACTTCGTGTGATAAGGTTTTAAGCATATATTTAGAGAATAGTTACGAATATCTTTCAAAACGATAATCCACTCTAAATTTTACTTTCTAGAATCTAGATCAGTTTAATCAATTGGCAACCCTGACTGGATACGCAACTAGGTACTAAGTACAATACTTAGAACTTAGTACTACAATTACTTAATACTTAGTAGGTACGTACAATTAGTCTGAACTCGAAGCCAGGAACTAAATGACCACTGGCATATGAAAATGATACATAAAATAAAACTAGAGGCATAAAATCTGTGAATAACATAATCATGGAGGAGGTAAATTAAATATTGAAAAACATTATAAACAGTACGCGTTCTGAATGCAACATTATAAGAAACCCTGAAATTGCCGCCGGCTTGAGAACGAAATTCTAAGCGGCTCTCAACCTAATTACGATATTACCACTTAATATTTGAGCTATAAATGTTTATACAGTAACCCAACTCTCTTGCAAACGGCTTAAAAATACATGCGCAAAGTGAATGAAACGTTGAATTAGGCCGACTGTACACTTTTTGCATAAACTCGGTAGTAGTTCCATAGTGTGAAAGGGACTTAAGTAGATCCCCGCGATATTATGTCTAGGCATTTGTTTGCATTAACCAAAGACTAAACAAACCTTAAAGATAGATAATACTGGAATTTTAAAGACATTTAAAGTGTCACATCAAATCTATCGAGTGAATATTAGAAGTAATGCTCAATAGAGACAGGTCTATCTGAGAGAAATAATTATAGGTATTTACAAGGATAATATCTACTACATTAATATTGATACCCTTTAATGTTTTTATTGACATTTATGAACGTAGGAATATTTTATCTCCGTTCTTCATTACACCTACTCTACAAATTCTTGTCTTGTGGACCAAAACCGGTTATGTGGATGACTGTGGTCTAGTATCTATGAGTTGTTAAAGTTTGTTGTTTTTTCAATACATTGGTTATTATTTAATGTGGTCTATCTCATAATAGCCACATATTTCCACAATTGACAACTACAGTTCAAAATTAGCCAATAGTGAACCGACAATAAATTAAGGTCTAAGCTGACATGGATATGACAATATGATGATAACTGTTGGTTGGACATTAATGTGGTCTGCCTTATAGTGGAAAATGAAGCATCGCATAATTTGTGTCAAATTGGCACAGCAATTATACACACCGCGGTGAAGTTATGGTTATGATACACAATATGAACGCTTCATAATACATGGGGAAGGATCGCCAGAATGGGGAACGAATTGCCAGAGCTCGGATAGTGTACTGCGTGAAAAATATCTGATTAATGGCCAATTAAATTCTGAGATACTTAAACAATTAACACTACGATAAAAAATAACAGTTTCTTTCATTCTCTCACTACTATAAATTTCACACATTTCTGATATTTATCGCTAAGGTGTGGAACAGCCTTCAGATTCTGTGTTTCCAGCCAAGTACAACCTGGGTGCTTTCAAGAGAAGAGGGAATGGGCATTTTCTACGTAAGCACGCTCCATTCCTCATAATTTCTGTCCATCAGACATGATTGTAGTCAAGCGCAAGCCTATTTATAGTAAAAAACAGGTATCCTTTAGCATGTAGATAAGAGATAAAAAAAGATTTATCTAATAAGTAATTGCCAAGACCTATTTGAGATCTGTAAATGGAGGATCTGTAAAAATCTGTAGATGTAAGCTTTTATACTTTTAAAGAGTTGTCGGAAGCCTGGTTAATATCGAGCCGTTGTGTATGTTAATTCTATTAATACCTGCTCAAGGCGATGGTTGCTAGGAAATGGGATCATGACCGCATTCGGCGAATTTTATGGTTTCTATGATATTATGATTAAATGGAACTGCCAATTTCCTTCCAATTTGATGGTTGTGAGATATGGCTCTGTTAGCTTTACTGTGAAGTTATGATCGCTATAACTATAACTGACACAATTTACGAAAAATATTACTATTATGTTTATAGTTTATATCCTACGTAAGCATTTCTGCTTGTCTTACCAAAAACGTTACCATTTTACAATAAATATTGAAGATTATTGTGTTTATCTTTTCCACTGCAATAGCGCAAAAATATTAAAATAAAATAGGACAAGTAGGTACCTACAAGTCAGATTATCACACTGAGGGTTCCGTACTATCCTAATAAAACGTAAAACCAACTCATGGTTGTCCCGCTTTGAACTCTAAAATTAAATTAAACGTTTTGAACTCTTAAGGTGCACAAAAAATTACGTTACTTTTTATTACCTTGTTTAAAAACCAGAAAGCAAAAATTTTGCATCTGCTTGCTTTGCATTTGAAAGGATTTACCAAATTGCAGGAGTAAGTGCCGAGTTTCTTACCCTATCTTCTCTGTTCAAAACAGCTATCCGAAAGTAGTGGTAGAGTTTGACAAGTGCCTTTAAATTAGGCCTATGTGAAAGAATAATCAATGAGATTTTGATTTTATCGCGTGAGTAAGGTAGGGGTGCGTTGATTACAAATTAATAATTGCCTATTGAAACAAAACTATAAATATTTTAGTGTATTTAGTAAAGTGACCCCAATTACACTGGTCAGACGTGACCAAACCAAAACAAGTTTACCCATTACCGCTTATGTTTACTTATTTCTGGAATGAAAACAAGACCGTTTAGTGAAATGTTCATTTTATGAAATAACATTGTTTGCATTATAATTAAAATTTCAGTGAAATGGTAGTAATTATTGTTGGAACTAGTTCGTTAGCATTTGTTAAAATAAATAATGAACGTGTTAGAGCTAGTACCTAATACCTATATGATATTATTATGTTACTCAAATCACACACATACCTACTACTTGGTAGATAGGTATGTGTTTGGGCATAAAGGAGTAATAAGCAAACTATATTATATTCTTAATATATATAAATCTCGTGTCACAATGTTTGTCCTCAATGGACTCCTAAACTACTGAACCGATTTAGTTCAAACTTCGTGAATATCTGTCATTTGGTCCAACTTAAAAGATAGAATAGTTTTTATCCCACGACGAAGTCGCGGGCATCAGCTAGTATTATATAAATATAAACATACTCCTTTATATTGCGATAGTGTGAATTATAATTTACTCAAAGATGTAATCAACGCTGGAAAGCAAAACGAAGTTACCCCACCAAAACTGAAATTAGTTTCGCAATACTCACCCGTAAAGCAACAAAGAGCCGCCAACTAACCCAATATTTCCGACAGCACCCACTGAAAATAGCCCAACGCTTCCAGATGCTCGCCGATCCGCGATAACTCTATCGTATATCAAATCCGTTGCAGCTAGTAAATCACAATTACACGAAAACCGAAAATTTTAGCCATAACTGAACATTATTCGGTTGGTAGTCGGCTAATGTGGTTCCCGTTGATGTAAATTGCCTAGATGTAACTCGATAAGTTAGATTATTTCGCGGAATTATAGCTTCCACGCCCACATTAACAATACAAGCTGGCATTCCATTCCAGTTAGTGATTGCTTGCTGCTTGTGCGATGTGAACGCGGATTTATAAATCTAATACAAATACGGACTATTGGATAAACATATTGTATTATTTTATACTGTTCTGAGCAATCACTGGCCGTAGGACTTATATTGCATATACGAACATATTCTGGGCAGGTACCATCACAGTTGTCCCTGTAATTGTGTGTTGTGTGTGATTCTACCTTATCTGAGGGTGATATGCGGTAGTTCGGTGTATTGCGTCGTGTTATATTGCAATGGGAACTGAGCAGAAGTATGACTTAACTTCGTCTTTTGAAAAAAATATCGGGCTTTTAATGATTTATGAAAACTGAGTCTTACGGATGAAACGCCATAAATAAGTTCTATACAGATGCCGTTATTGTTACGCGTACAGAAAAAATTCCGTGTAAAGGTAAAGGTAAAGTTCTAGAAACTGACACACAAAATTAACAAGAAAATGATGTTTATTTAAATGAAAAGATTGAAAGGACTTATCAGACTGGAGTGGTGTAAACGAGGCATAAATCTATCACCTAACCATGTGCAAACTGCAAGCCTACTATTAGTTATACGTAGTTGTTGTAGGTTTGGAGGTATTTCGTAATCTGTGGCCACACTTGAAACGTCTCGAGTGAAGTGTGCTCCGTCAGCTAGCAAGGGTACCGTTTGTGTTGAGTGCAAGTCAAGTTGGAAGATTGTGACATAAGTTCTTGCTGAGGCTCTCCCTGAATCTATGTGATTAAAATACGTTGAATTATTTTGGGTACGTGAGGAAATCTACTTTTATTTAACTGTCTACAGTAAATTAACCTTTATACAAAACTAGCAAACCCGGCGAACTCCGTTTCGCCACCAGATAGCTTCGTTTTATGTAACATTTTTTAATGTTTTTTTTTTTAATTTTTCCTGAATTTTCTTTGCTATAAACCTCATGGAGCCCGAGACCTTTCCAACGAATGCAAAACCGTGGAAATCGGTTCGTGCGTTCTGGAGTTATGGAAGGAAAACCTGACTTATTTTTATATAGTAGACTAGTCACTTGATATCTATTTATAAATACCAAACCTTATATCGCTTCTATACACTGCCTACGCTTTGATGGATAAGTCAGCCAGTCACATTATCCTTTTTTATATTACTTGCAACAGGCTTGTTGTCGAGTAAACCAAATCGATACCTTCTGCGATAGTAGCTGTCCCGGTGGACCCTACAAAGAACTCCGATCAAAATAATGCGTACAAGATTATTAAAAAACATCTCATTTACATTCTGTGAGTCATATCTAGTGTATTTGTATCCACAACGTTGATACTCATCTTCATTGCCGGTGCATTAGCTAATGCGATTTCGTTACCTCAAAACATAATTCCTCCAATCAACGCCCGCCTACCGCGAATCTTTATGGACGCCAACTGAATTGTTCCGTACTGCAATTATACTTTGCGGTTAAGGATTTATACAGACGAGTATCGTTAACAGCTGCTCTTTGTACCTTATGTTCCTTTAACGAAGGACTGGACTGTAACTTATGTTTCCTTGTATACAAGGAAAAAGTTACTGGCTGACAGACTGAATGATCAATATTATGATCACTGAAAGAATTGTGCTAAAAATCACACAAATATTTATTGACGTAAGCATTCACTAACTTAGTAATACGTAACACTAAAAAAAGATTTTCGAAAAGTAAATTCCTGCGAAGGTAAATTAGGACCACAGATATTAGGACGTCCTAAGTCATGTGAGTGAACTTTGGGCAAAAAATCTGGTCAAGTGCGAGTCAGACTCGCGCACCGAGGTCCTGGGTTCAATTTCCGAGTCGGGCCACTGAAATTTAGTATTGGGTTTTTCTATCAAGAATTTCTTAGTACTAGCGCGGAGTTTGTTCTACCCCCGTGCCTTGGAGAGCACGGCAAGCCATCAGTCCTGCGGCCGATGTTTTTCCGGTCGTGTCGAAGATATCGTCCAATCGAATTATGAGAGCGAGAAAATAGAGAGGGCATCTGTGTTTCCGCATACACCTGTGCGCTACAATAATTATATGTTCCCCGCCTGTGAAAAATGTTAGAAGGTACTTACGGATTTTTGTTCAAATTCTAGTTCCATGTCAGCTGTTGTTCATAGATGGCGCTGCCTGTAAATATATGGAGGAATTCTGTTCGTTAGAGTTAGCGAGTTGACTCGAAATTTGTACAAAAAATCGTGCTAACCTTACTAGAGGACATTATTTTGAGAAAACTTGTTTATTTGAAAAATAGGGACTAGTGAGAGACATTAGAGACGGATGATGATGATGTTAACAAGCGCACCCCGCAATTTCCAACGCCGCTACCAAAGTAAGCGGTTAAGTAAAGCCGACAAAAGAAATAAGTGCGCCCTCGTTTAAGCAACGCTTGACGTGCGCCGGCTGCAGCGGCTGACTGTAATAGGCTTTGCTTTGTCTGTTTATTCGGCTTACCGCGAACATTGGTTTTTGAAACTTGGGGCTTTCACTTGGAAGACTTACGTTGTCATAATAAGGTTTTACAACATCAATAGTTCAATTAAGTAAGAGTTAGTTCAAGAATCCGTTTGTAATACCATCGAAAGGAAATGACAAACATGTCATACAACACTTTGACCACAAGAAGACAAACAGGTATGTCATGTTGTGGTGGGTTTTGTTCGCGGCTGGTTACAACCCTACCAGGAAAGACGTAGGAGCCACCGGGTTAACCCATACTGTGGACTGATTCTGTTTCGTTCATTATGTAAGTTAGCAATTATTAACTAACAAAACAGAGGCAAAAATCTTATTTTTGTATTATTTTTGCACAACTTTTTCATTCATTTGGTTTGGTTTGGTTTCATTATAACATGCTAATTAGTGACTGACTTCAAAAAATTAATTTTTGCTTCGGTTTTGTTAGTTAAGAACCCATTTACGGTTGCTACTTAACTAACAAACTGAACCATGCAGAATCAATCAGCCCACAGGTGCGATGTGTGACCTGTAGTCCCAAGTTAATATGTTTACATTTCCATAGTAGTGCCTATACGTATTCATTTTGCACTTGAATTAAAAAAATGCATCATCTACATTGCCTAGCCTAATATAATATAATTCAATATCTTTAGTGAAATATTTGGATGTTCGTATCATAATGACGTCACCATTTTTCCGCGACGCGATGTCTCATTCATCATCCTTTTACATATTTCGCGCAGCGCTTTAAAAGCCTTGCTTAAAAGCGGATCAGTGACGTAATACATTCTGATTTTGCGAAATAGCTGTGCAAAAATGTTGGACGTGCCATCAAAAATAGGATAGTGAAAATTTTATACACCTTTCTTTCATAATTGCTTTAGAGAATTTAACAATTTTTATTTCATTAGGGATTAAACTTATTATGAAAGAAATTTGCTGAAAGCTAAAGGTAGGCCTATGTCACAAAATGTCACAGGTAAGTTTTAAAATGCATAGAAGATAATCTCATATTAGTTTATAATATACGGTAGGGGTTGTAAATTATAATCTACAATGTTCCGTATGTTAATCTGACAGCGGCTGCAATATTAATTTCCATCAAAACAAACATAATGGTCATAATATATATCAATTGACACAAATTGATCAATCCTTTTAAAAGTTTTGATCTACGCTCGGGGAAATTTATCTTCACATAATCGTAGATCAAAGTCCTTAATGGATCCCATTGGGGACGGGATGAAACAAATGTATCATCATAATAAAATGGCGCCCTGCCAATGACAGTGGCATAGATCTCATGCACTCATTGGTGAACCTAAACTTTATTGTTTTTTTCTTCTGTGAATGTAAAAGTAGAGTCGATTTCAAAGTAATTATAATTGAACCCGAAAAAAAAAAAAATTACTGCAGCTGCACATGCCCCTGAAATAATGGTTTCTCTTGTATAAGAAAACCCTATACGCTTGTCATTTAATTATTATACTAGCACGCGTGAAGCACTATCGAGTAATCATACGCCAAAAACGCCTTAAATCATTTTGGAAAAGGGTTGATAAAATCTTTCACTGCTGGACGCACACACACAGACAGACATCAATGTCAATCCTTTAAAATCTCTCTTTTTTACCGAGGGTTCAAAAAGTAGCTTCCAACCAAATTGGTTTAGAGGTTACGGCACACACACAAACACTCGTAATATTAATATTAATGTGATTGTAAGATAGTGACCTCATGTCTAATAAAAATTATATGAAATACTGTATGTATATCTTTAGTAATATAATTTTTCTTTTTTTCCAGGTAAGTTGCGGAATATGTGTAATTTTCGAAACTAATTGTAAGTCCTTTTAAACTAAGATCTAATTTGAAGATGTCACTGTCGGTATCCTGCTGCAATTCTGTTAGTATCATGAGCCCTCTTTAACTGAGAACTCCACTAGCCTAGTTCCCCGTCATTACTTGCAATAAAATTCAATGGCAAGCACACAAAAACGCAATCATGCAAATGCGAGTGCACCGCAGAGCCGTCGCGACGAGCGGCGCCTCCTCGTAAATAGATTATGCCTTGTCAGCGCCCTTGTTGGAGGAAATCTATTAACTGTGTGTGTTATTACTTGATGTGTTTTATCAATAATTAATAGTTATAACTATACTATTGTTAAACAGTCGCTGCTGTTGGGGCAATAAAATGGAGGAATAGCACCTGTTGCGATCTCTGTCGCAGTTACGGGCTTTACGACAGACCTGTCGGGACCTAAGCGTCGCGCATTCTGCTCCCCCAAAAATTATTGCCTCGCGGGCAGCGACTGTTTGCTACAGGAATATTAAGATATAGAGCCTTTAGAGACTTTGGCGAATTAAATCAAATCATAACGTTTATTCTTTCACACAGAATTTCTATGAAAAATTTCAGACTCTACCACCACTTTCGCAAAGTGGTTTTGTACGGAGAGGAACGGGCAAGAATAAGGCAACCATTGTGTTATTTTTAAACTTGAGATATATGTGTTAGAAGTCAGTCTATGTACTTATTTGGAGTTTACACACATACTTGGTTTCTCTTTTAAGTAAAACCAATCTAGAGAGCAGACAAAACAGTCGCAATGTGTGTCACTATAAACTGGTTGGCCGTTGTCAGCGCTGTGAGCCGACGCGAATCTATTAAGCGCGTTATTTCCGTTCTAGACTCACGGCTACACGTCTATTGGAAGAGGCTGGTGATTGAACATCATAAAATTTGAATAGATATAGATTTGGCTAACTTTGCAATGCAAGTTTAAGCATTACATGAAAATTTACAAAAAAAGTGTCATTTAAAAATAAAATAGAAAATAAATTCCTAATTCATCAAACAAATATAATTGTTGATGTGAATTGGTAAATATCTCAAACATCATTATTCAATTAATTATTATTATTGAACATTATTATTCTTCACTTTTTTATACAGGGTTATAAAAAAAATATCGGAAACCTCTCGTCACCTAAATGATATCATTAAAAGTAACAACTTTTGTTCTACAACTTTTGTTTTAACTCGATATTTTGAGAAATATCACTTATTCAATATTTTGCATACATTCTTTCTTTGTAACTACTCTGTAGTCTACTACGTAATATCGGCAACGTCGCAGCGGTTTGGCAACAGATATAGTCATAATCGCTGATTACCTGTATTTCGTTTCACAGTGTAATATCACTTTACAGAAATAACATAATTTATTAAATTTTTGTATGACACAAATTAATACGAAATTTTGGAAAGTTATAGAACAAAAGTTTTTAGTTATAATGATATCATTTAGGTGCCGAGAGGTTTCCGATATTTTTTCTATAACCCTGTATATTTAGTTAATAGGCTAGCACTTGATTGTTATCACACCGATGGTATGTGGATGGTGGTAAGGCCTATTCACTTCTGATTATAATTTGGACTATGTGGAGGTCTGGGCTGAGAAAGTATTCTGAAACTTTAAAGGACATACCACTAATTGAAGCACTCTACTCTGTTTGTTTGTATTTGAGAAGTTCTATCAAGTGTCCACGATCTTCATTTTGAAAATTATAACAATAATATTATGAAGTATTTCATACAAAAATAATTTTGTGATATCAAGAAACAATCTGACGATTTTTGTATTGTTACGAGTACAATGTGCTTGTAATTCCAATTTATCTTGTTGGAAAAAATATACAAAATCGGCAATTCAATTTGTTATTGTTATCCAAAACATCTAAATTGAATATAAATCTATACCAATATAAACGAAACCACATAAATAACTCAACCGAATAAAAAAAAAAACTGACGCGAGAAATATAGACGCATCCAGAAAAATTCAATTTCCGGGTAGTTCTCGCCTACAATTCGAGCGTGGGGCTTCAAAAGCAATCGATTTCCGGCCTATTCGACTTTAAACGGGGAATCAAACCCGATATCCGAGCGGATTTAGTTGTGGACTCGATAGTTGGTAATGAATAGAGTGGGGCTCTGCGTTTCACTTAGGTTTATCCGTTTAGTTTATTAATTTTAGCTTAGGAGACGGTGGACACGAGTATAGTACAGAGGTCATGATTAATTTTAATAATGAAATATCGTATTTTGCAGATATATTATTTTTCTTATTTTTAATTGCTTGATGAAGAGAGATGGAACAAATAAATATTTAATGAAATATTCGTTTATAAATATTTATCTTTCTACTAACATACATTAAAACATCTTGATTCTACGCCGTTTTTTGTCAACTTTTAGGAACCATTTTCAAATTAAGAAGCAATAGGTCATAGCGCTCCAGGCTGACCAAGTGCAGGTTAGCAGACTTCAGATCCAATTTGAAGATGTTGAAATGCGGGTAATTTTAATAATCACGACGATTGCCTTGGAAAATTATATATTACCAATGTAATTAACTCCAACAGAATATTTCGGACCTATAAATCGAACCACAGTATTTGGAGACAATATTTAGTACTAGGACACTATACACAGGACTCGGTGAACCGCACGAAAAGTCCTATTCTGTGCTCTTTATAAGCGGTGAAATTGTTGAGGAATTTATTCCCAAGGGCTCTTGAACTATTTAATGTTGGAGCTTCTCTGTGCGAATGACTTAGTAATGCTAAGAGGCTGCCTAATGGAATTCTAGTAGCTTAACGATACAAAGTAAAGCCTGCAAGGAAAGAAATGGGAAACTGGGTTCATTATTAACTTAGCACAATACTTTTAGCATTTGAAGATAACGTTACGTACTAGTAGTTAACCTTGGCTCTTTATAACCTGTCTAGTAATTAATGTTCACAATACCGACACATAATGCCATCAAAAATTTGTGACCTATGTCTAGAAAACTATCCCATGTGATGTTGTATGTGCCTTACATTTGGCACAAAAGGTCAAAGTTCGTCTTATCACACCCACATTTTCGTGATATTATTGGTGAGAAAACTCTTATCGCTTTTTAGATAATTTTAAACGTTTTAGCAATACTTCTGTTTGGAATAGCTAGATTTCATCATTTGAAGTGAGAAAGTTGCACGCAATGTTAGGAGTTTTGGATACAACTTATATATTTTGTATTCCAATGAATACATAAGTATAATACAAATACCAATTACTACAAACGAATACGAATTAATTTAAATGTAAGTCTTTTTTTCTTACTTAAAAATATCTAAATGCTTTATTTCAAGGATCACACTTACAGGTACTTCTGAAGAGTCATTTAATTATTTATAGTAACCATTATCTCAACCCCTTTTTATGGCCCACAGCTGGGCACGGGTCTTAGACTGATTTGGCCATAGCCCACCACGCCGGCCAAGTGGGGTTTACACACCTTCAATAACATTTTTTGAACTCTCTAAGGCATGCAGGTTTCCTAGTTATGTTTTACTTCACCGTTGAGCAAGTGATATTTAGTTTCCTAAAAACGCACATAGCTCGGAAAAGTCCATCCCTCCTTATGAGAGGCAGAAGTCAGAACCACTGAGCTTAAAGATGATAATTATTTTCATCGGTTAATACCTGCTTTGAAATAAGAAGAAGCCCAAAATAAACTCAGCAAGTTTTTTCAGTCATAAGAATAAAACCGTTTTGTAAAGTTATTGTTATCGTCATCTTGAAACCTTAGTTTTTTCCTCAGGTCTTCCTATGAACATCCACCATTTACGTCAATAATTCAAGTATTGACAATCAAGCCTGTCAGCAAATGCCTTCAGGTACCTAAAGATGGATCCACGCATAGACGGATTTCAATAACCACCTCAATGAATTACGTACATGTCGCAAGGAAATCTGAGGTCGCCGGCCGTCCTGCCGCTGCAAGATTCCGGGCGGGCGGGGATTTATGGTCGTCTGCCGCGCCGCCTGCGGCCGTGCGACGCGTCTTCGTTACGTGTACGAGACACGGATTTATGGGACAAATTACTACAAGACGTACAGTATACTTGGTGGGAAGATTGGTTGCCTACTTGCTTGTCACCGCGCCTTCACTCGCGGTCCTCGGGAAGCGTATGTTGAAACTTGAAAGGTCAAAAGTGGATATCTGGAATAATTTGCTTTTGTAAGGTTGTTTCAAATTAAAGTCATTGTTTCATAGATATCGTTCAACTGAATAACAATAAATACTCTTCAGCAGCATTATGACTTGCCTTTGTTCGCATAAAAACCATCTATACTCATTCTGTCACTATATTGTAACGAAATTTTGAACTTCGTTCAATATAGTTATATCTCTACATTTAAGGCTAAGCGCCATAATTAAACTGAAAAAAAATATATCAGGAGTTACATACATACATACATACATACATAGTTATAAATTGATAGTGGATAGATAAGTTCGACGCAGCTTTATCCCGAATCTGAACTTTGTAGCGCTTGAAAACTCAATTGGCAATTATAATTAAGTTTGCATCATCAAACTCAAGAGTACTCACATCTCCCTAATTAGACATTATTCATACCACTTCAGCGTGAATTAGGAACTTAGCGTCATTCAGGAACCTGTATATATTTATATGTTTGTAGGTCTCAGTGTAATAAATCTAATTCCTAGTGCATATAACTGAGGCGTGTCAGTCTAGTGCGCTAGACGGCCGTAAATCTGGGCCTGGACGAGAATGCTGCGTGACATAGCTCACATACTATAGCACTGGTGGCTGCAATTCGACTGCGCTATTCAGGTCAGCTTGGATTGTTTCTGTGTGCACTATGCCTGCTGCGGCTTGGTTAACGTTATTTTGCCATTTAGGGGTATGAAAAATAGTTTACACCTATCCTCAGACCTATAGAATATAAACTATGTTGAATGATATTTTTCATTTGAGTGTTTTTACTCCAAATCATTTGTATTTACGCTCAAAGTTGCCATATATTTAGTGTAAAAATGTGAATCTTTCGAGGCTCGTAACTTAAAAACAATATATTTTTAAATTTTTAAATGTTTTTCGACTTAGATGATGATGGAATAAATCGATATTATACATTTTATTGAACCTACCACGTCAAATAATGTAGTAATCACACTTCTATGTTTGTATGAAAAAAGTGTCGGTTTGAGCGCTGAAAAGTAGTACTACTACTACATACTATGGATGTAGTTTTGCACCTTTATAAAGATTTACTTATCTATTTGAATTGGCTGGCACCGACTTCAAAATAGATGAGTGGGTAGTAGCGGTTATAATAATTATATTAATTTATTTTTCGCTTTTGACTGCCTATTTGTGGTTTTGAAGTCGGTTCAATTTTTAAAAAAAAAAATTTATTTTACCCTTTTTAGTGCAAAAAAGTTTTTAAAGACAAGCTTTTATGATCTAGTTGCCACGTTTTAACCAAATTTAAAACGGACTATCACAATAAAATGCATGTACAATAATCACGGAAAATCCTAAATACCGATATAGGGATTAAACAGAGAACCTCTTTTTTTGACGTCGGTCAATTAAAACATATATTTCAGTCAACTTGAGAATCTCCTTCTCTTTTGAAGTCCGATAAAATCTACACTGTACACTATTATACCGATCGCAAGCGATTTACTATTTTCCGTTGAGGAGTTCCGCTCTCCATCTCCGAAGATATTCATTAAATCTCGACGAAATTAAAACGAGTCTACCTGTGATGTATGGCCTATCTAACAAAAAAAGAATCATCTAAATCCGTTTAGCCGAACTCGAGATAATCGCGAACAAACTTAAATACAAATATGTCGATCAAACTAAGAACCTCTTATTTTTTTAAGTCGGTTAATATACTAAAACCTTCTCCAGAATGTAACAAATACTTTCCTGAAAACCGCATCAAAATCGGTTCAGCCAAACGTGAAATAATCGCGGACAAACATACATACATACATACACACCCACATACATACATACATACATACATACATACGGGTCGAATACAGAACCTCTTTCTTTTTTTGAAGTCGGTTAAAAATAAACAATTGTAGAATTTTCATAGATCTAATTAATTTTAAAAATATTTTATGAATTAGCTACAATTTAAACTCGCAGATAACGTACAGCATCTGTTGCGATGCAGCGAGCATTGTCATGACTTCCGTAATTGTACAATATGGTAATAAATACTCTGTCAGCGCAATGTGGATGGTATGCAAACAAGAATCGTATAAAATAAGACGAGTCTTTGTGTTTTTACGCCTTATTGGACTTTATTGTTTTATGTAGATAACATGTAGAATTTTTCGAAGCTTTTATACGGCCCACTAACTGATACGTGTCTGCTTTAGAAAAGTTTTGCCAAACCCACCAAGCGTCACACACTTTTAGTAACAGAAATCCCACCAAAAACATTCTGTAAAAAACTAGCCAAAGTCAAAATGGAGCTGCTTGTTTATCTCTAAAAAGTACTGAAATCTAGACAAAGTCGTGCCAAGTCTAAGGTTCCTTACTGCGATTTCTTTATTATTATAGTTAATGTTGCGTGACTTGGCCGTTGAAGGGTACACAAGGGTTCAAACCAGGTGCTCCATGACACCATTGCACCAATCTGTCGCCAGAATTCATCTTCTTACAATGAGTAGCGGTTCTTGGTCTTCAACGGCCAAGTCACACAACATTAACTATAATAATAAAGAAATCGCAGTAAGGAACCTTAGACTTGGCACGACTTTGTCTAGATTTCAGTACTTTTTAGAGATAAACAAGCAGCTCCATTTTGACTTTGGCTAGTTTTTTACAGAATGTTTTTGGTGGGATTTCACTTATTTTTGTAGAAACTTCAAAATATTACAAAATATTTCTGTCCGTTTTTCTAGATACATTAACTGCATAAATAACTTTGTAATCTCATATAATTTATATGGAATTACAAAGTTATTAATGCAGTGATCACCAGGTACTCCAGATCTTCAATTATCCTAGTTTTTATAGTTTTCCCTTTATGTGGCCATTAAACCCTAACTCTGTACCAAATTTCAGCTCTCTGAGTTTATGGGAAGTACTAGTTCTATTTTGATGATCATGAGTCAGTCAGTCAGTCAGTGTCGAAAATGCGAAACTTTGCTTTCGCATAACTTCGGAACTATATGACCTACAGACTTGAAATTTTGGGTTTTAAGTATGTGATTATAGCTTACTGGATAGCGAAAATTTCAGCGTTCTGGTCTTATACAGAGGTTCTCAAATAGGAGCCCGAAAATGCGGCGAAATGGTTCCTGTAAAGATGGTACGGCAGTTTTGCTTCGCGCTTTGACTTTGGCGGGGGCACTGCCGTGCCCCCTGATCAGACATACAGCTTATCTCACGATGTGTTCATTCACCGTCGATCATGATACAAGGTGATGGAAATAATATATCTATTAATATCGTCTCTATTCCATCTACCTTGTACTCATATTTGTTAGATTAACGATTGAATTTCAATGTTTTTTTTTACACCATACAAGTTAGTACTTGACTGCGATCTCACATGATGGTAAGTGATGATGCAGCCGAAGATGTTAACGTTCTAACTTGGAAGGGGTAAGTAAAGTCACCCCAACGGTTTCTACACAGCATACCGGAACGCTAAATCGCTTGGCGGCACGTCTTTGCTGGTAGGGTGGTAACTAGCCACGGCCGAAGCCTCCCACCAGACCAGACCTGAGCCAATTTAGAAATTATAAAGTTCCAAAGTGGCCCGTGGCGGGAATCGAACCCGCGTCCCCTGCGCCAGGGAGGGCCTGCTTCAAAGTAAGTCGGTAAAGTCGTTGGACTCACTGCATTTGCCACGGGCAGTTGTATCGTATCACTTAACATCAGGTGAAAAACTTGCGCGTTTTTTCGTTAAAGAAAGTGAACTGATTTGGATTCCGAAATTCCGGGCAGGTAGAGATAATCTCTTGATGGAGACAACCCACTAAAGGACCTTTTAATTCACTAGCCATGCGTCTGAGCGGAAGCTAAGTGCACGGGAGCGATAATAGAATTTACTAGGTAATCTCTGCAGGCACCTGTAGCACTGTTTAATTCGATACGCCTGAAACCTGCCCGCTCTCATTGAATTAGGAGCCGGCAAAATCGTTCCCTGTTTGAATATTAATCGTTGTAAATTATTATTTTCCTCTGAGGAATTAGGTATTGCGATTTTTTTCTCATGGCTAAGCTTAGCATAGAATAAGCTTAATCTACTGAAATGTATGCTTGCAAAAGCCCTGCATGCTTTCATTTTCAGACAAATTATTAAGCTACAGAAAAATTATAACGCAATTATTTGCATATTTACACATATTTTAGGATTGATTTTTTCTGTTTCCATTACTTAAAAATATATTTGCATTTACCTATCTATACATTGAACTGTTTCTATTTGAAACGCTATTTGATTTCCATACTGTCTCAATGAAGGCAGTGCAGTTTTACAGACTTTACTCAACTTAGTAAACATGGTGATAGTTGGAGTTCGATACTCTTCTAGAGCTGTAGTCGGTCCCGCGAGACGGGCATCGCCGCAAGGCCTGAAAACTGAAGCTAGAATAAAACCGTTTTCTGTAGTCGGAAAAGCGATCTAAATATAACAGTGGATTTTCCTTTTATATGATTAGTTGAATTTTTTCAGATTTTTTAAACTTTATTTAAAGCAGTAATAGCCCATTGATTTAAGCCTCTGCTTCTCATTAGGAGGTCAGGAGTTCGGATCCCGGGCACGCACTGCTGATCTTTGGGAGCTAAAATACTGCATTTGTGCCGGTTGCGTTGCAAGGTCGCAGTGCAGGATAAACCACTAAAAATCTATTAGTGGTAGCGATATAATGTAGTACCTAGTATCTGTGACAGACGGATGAATTGACAGATGGAGATCGTCGCACCAAAGTAAGTTTGTCCACTGCAACCTCTGTTATTGTTTCTGTAGTTCAAGATTGTAGTTCAAGTTCAAGTTCAAGAGAAACGACCGCCACGACCATAGTTAATGTATCTACCACTTCTTCGGTGCCGCCGACAGCTATATCTTGGTGACCACTAGGTGATAACTGATGATATTAGACAAACGGCCCAAGGGTTCCTTTTTCACCATTTTGAAACAGAACTCTGAAATACCCGTCCAGAAATTCTTCCAACGAAAACATACAAAATCGTGTTTTGTTTCACTCAGAACACCGTGGTTAGTATACAAAGTAGGAGTTACCGTGGAACAAAATTGCATGTATAAAAATCCGCTGACTACACGAGCTGATAGCATCGCGCAAAGATCCGCGTCGGTCGCCAACTCCGCCAATATTTTTCTTCACTCACGGACCGATAAAGTACATAGATAGCCGCGGAAGATAGATTTGGATCGTAGAATACTGGGTCAACATGCTTTTAAATTATCTTTGTTTTTGCTTCGAGGAGTCCGTAACTTTTAATTAAGAGCTTTATCCTTACCTCATATCTTTTTTAATTTTAGTCACTTATAAAATTACTAGCTGATGCCCGTGACTTCGTCCACGGGGGATAAAAACTATTCTATCTTTTAAGTTGGACCAAATGACAGATATTCACGAAGTTTGAACTAAATCGGTTCAGTAGTTTAGGAGTCCATTG
Organism: Coenonympha glycerion; assembly: GCA_963855885.1. Classification (NCBI taxonomy): domain Eukaryota; kingdom Metazoa; phylum Arthropoda; class Insecta; order Lepidoptera; family Nymphalidae; genus Coenonympha; species Coenonympha glycerion. The sequence continues at coordinate 1,567,178 of OY979635.1, forward strand.
AGGACAAACATTGTGACACGAGATTTATATATATTAAGATTTATGTTGCTACTAAGTTAGGCCGCAGCTCGCGTGGAGTTCGGAGTCTTGATTTTCTGGAGATAAAAATGGACACGTTCCCGCTCCTTTTCCCAACTTTTATACCTACTTACTACCTACTATATAGCACATTACTGCAGCGGCCAGCAATAGGAGGTATTGATGGACGAATGTGTACATGTGGATCGAGGCAACGCCAAGGCACTCATACGTGACTCCATTGATTTATATGCCTTAGAAATTAGGTAAAATATGTAAATAGCAACATCATTTTTCTGTAAAATTCTCTCGCAATGTTGTCTGTTGTCAATCTTGTCTCTGTCGCACCCACCAACATATTCGTAAGAGTGAGAAAAATAAATATAAAATCCGTCTATGCTCTAAATCACACGATCAGCTTTAGACCGTAGCTCTTCTTTGAACGTTAACCTAAGCTCATCTTTAGCTATCGTGGAAAGTTCAACTCTAAAAGTTTTGCCCACGCCCTACTACTAAACTCTGAGCTTGTAGCATCAAAATGAGTCTTTTGCATAAACAACGTTTACAGGACCCGCATATAATAAAACTTAGCTGACTAAAAGCCTTTCAGGGCGATGAGTGGTGACTCACTTTAAGATCTATGTACACTGTACACTTTAGTCATGCATTTATTAAAATTTGCTACCTAGAGCGGTTAATGCATGGAGCCAAGCGGCGGTTAAGTTCGCTAATAAAATATTAACACATCTTTTTAAAAGTTCCAGACGTAAAACACAATTCGTAATCATATCAAGCTGGGGGCGTCTTCGTGCCAAAAGGGTTTGGATTTTTACAAATCTGGAATATAGCTTTAAGGGCACACACTTTTTATGGTTCCGTAACCAAAGGGTAAAAAACGGAACCCTATTACTGAGACTTCGCCTTCCGTCCATCCGTCTGACACCAGGCTAAATAGAGTGACCCTTAAAAATAAAATAGAATGAAGCTTAAAGGGGGTTTTTGTGCCATACACGACATAAAAAGTATTTGAGACTACCAAGTGTATGAAGTTCAACAGTATATAGGGTCTACTCTAGCATTTCAAAATGTCAATGATATAAGTATAGAAAAATAAAATGGCTTGTTTATACCTGTTAGTTAAGCTAATAAAAAATGAAATTAGATTTATGGCTTTTACCAATCCCAGGGAAGTAGGTTTCAGCCACATGCATTCTATTAAAATGTTATGCATTCCTTACTTTTCATTTTATTTAGACGTACTTACTGTGCACTCAAATACAAAAAAAAAACTAGCAGGACAGATCAATTTTGATGCGCGTTTCGGCCCGACACCGGGACATCCTCAGGAGATGTTGACTTCACAATGCGAAATCGTGCGAATGCGAATTGTGAAGTCAACATCTCCTGAGGATGCCCCAGTGTCGGGACGAAACGTGTGTCGAAGAAAGTGATAGAAAATTGTGTGTGGTGTTTCATGTGGGTAGTGTGCTTGCATATTGCACCATACAGAATCATTTTAAGTAGCGGATAATAGCAAAACAAATTGATCTGTCCTGCTAATTATGGATTTCCGCAAAATAACGCCTGCTTCCATTCAATACAAAAAAAACTAGCTAATAACATAAAGTTTAAACGCTTTAAAATTCTAAAACAGTATCAGTGTGAGTCAGCCCCGAGCGCGCAAGCCCATCAGCAGCTCTCATCAGCAGCTCTCATCAGCTCCTCGATGGGCCTTGTTAATTTTCAATCAAACGCATGAGTGCAGGCGTAATTGCCGCACTGTCACTCGCAGTAGGTACGGCGCATGCAGCCGGGCCGCGGCGTGTTTATGTATGCTAATAGCTTGCTTTGAATATAGATTGAGGCTGCATGAATTAAAAATGCACCGACAGGCGATAACTATATCTTGCTCTAACATGACTTTTCATGATGTTCTGTTAAGTCTCAGGTTGGCCGGTAGCAGATAAACACCATCTTGCAACTTGATTATATTATGTTGGACTAAATCACACTTGGATCTTTCTCCACTCCAGATCCCTAGATGTGGTTTAATGGAGCCGAAGGCAGTATTCCGAGGTTAGAATTCGGAAAAAAGTTTCGGTATATATAGCAAAAAAACTGACGATTATTTGCTGATGGAAATTGGTGTCACTAGACAGCAAAAATTGAAACAGAGGCGGACAATCCAAGATAGGGCTGTAACAGTTTGTTCCTCAAAGGTAACCTAATGCAAGTTTTTGGCACACCTTTACCGAATGTCTTCAAAGCCGTAGGCGTAACGTAAGTTACAAATCGTTGGATGATTAAACCAAAAAAAAAGTAGTAGAAATAAGTGCACTATGTAGGCCGACAGTAGGTATTATGTGGAAAATAGAACCATGCGTGCTCAAATTGGTTGGCCAAATCCAATAGCGCGCTTCTCCAGTTTTTTGTTACATATTATTGTCCCTTTTACAAAATCTAGGTCCAAATTTGGGGAAAATGGTCACTTTTAGCACCTACATTTTTTATTTAGTGTACCACGTTTTTGGAAATACGTTATTAGTAATATCAGTAGAATTAGTGGTCAGCCACAGAGCGCATTCGTCAGCCCCAAGCTCCCGTCAGCGCTCGTCCACTATCGATTTCACATTAAGCGTTCCCTTTGCGGGGCTTTTTGTTTCCGGCCCTCAACTCGTTCTGCGCCTCAGACGTGCGGGTTTTTGTTTAACCCGTGCAATGACGTCTCAAATGAATCGTTCCTTGAGTACGGTTTTTGCTGAGTCTTACTTTATTCTTTTTTTAGGGCTCCGTACTTCATGTGAGAAAAACTGAACCACCATTCGTTCTATTTCTCCATTTTTCGGCCATCTATTGCCTTTTTTGAGAAAAATATCAAGTTGAAATTAATATCTAACAAGTGCAACATGAAAATTTCAGTCGTCAATGTCAACCTAATTAAAAGTTAGGGCAGTTTTTGTAGGTAATTTTGGGCCTCGCAAACTCTTATCCTAATTTATGAGGTCCTTTGTCCTAAAATATTGCAAAAGATTATGCCACATATAAAGAGATAAATCTGTTAGTTATCAGTACGTAATTAAAGCTGCTTTTATCATTATTATTGGGCAAATTGGTGGTACGAAACTGTCGGTATTCGGTAGGGTGTGCACCCACACCTTTACACACCTTTTTACTATGGATCTGCAAGACATCTTAAAGGCTGACATCTCTACATTGATAATGTACCAAATACATGTACGAAGTGGTTTGATTCCTCGTTCCTAATACGAACTTCAAAGATTAATAGCCTCTCAGGCTCCTTGATACTTTTTCTCTTTTCCTTCCAACTGCTTACAACTTGGGCACTTTCAAATCAAGAGTGTTTTCCATCAGATGTGACCACAGTCAAGCCCTTACATGAACAAACGCACATACATACACTCAAACTTATGCCTATAATATTATTTTGATAATCATGAATTTTAAGTATGAAGTGAAGATGTAATAAAACTCCAGTCCCGTCGGATAGCGGCTGCAATCAACGCTGCCGTGACAAATGATATGAGCGCTGAGTGTGACGCGCGAGACAACAGCGTGACGAATGCGTTACTGCTGTGTGATACTCCATAATATATTCAAACTAAAAATCACTGTTAAATCTCTATGCGTTTGAACTGGTGTCAATGCTTTTACTGGTTAGCACTGGAATCGTTCCAATAAATTTTGTTAACTATCGACATTATGTTGTGAACTTTCAGAAGATTAATTATCTACTCGAGTTAGAATTTGGGTTTTATACTTGTTCAGGAATAATGGTTAGTATTATCTAAATATATAAAAGAAGAAACTGACTGACTGACTGACTGACTGACATATCAACGCACAGCCCAAACCGCTGGGTCTAGAGACTCCAAATTTGGCACACATGTTCCTTGTGAGGCCTAGGGGTGCACTAAGAAAGGATTTTTCAAAATTCACCCTCTAAGGGGGTGAAACGGGGGTCCGAAGTTTGGATTTTATCGAGTTAAAATACGTCTTCACGCCGCAACTACTGTACCGATTTAGCTAAAATTTGGAATGGAGGTATATTATATCCTGCATTACCACATAGGCTACTTTTCATCCCGAAAAAATTCATGGTTCCCGTGGGATAAGTTAAAAACCGAAATTCACGCGGAAAAAAATCTCACGCCGCAAGTACACAACCGATTTGGATGAAATTTGGAACGGAGATAGATTATATCCTGGGTTAATAAATAGGGTACTTTTTATCCCGTAAAAATCCATGGGTTTTGCAGGAGAAGGGAAAAACAGATATTCACGCGGGAAAAATACTACTTCCCGCCGTAATTACTGAACTGATATGGCTGAAATTCGGAATAAAGATAGATTGTATCCTGGATTCATATAAAGGCTACTTTTCATCCCGGAAAAATCCATGGTTTCCGCGGGAAACCTGAAACATGGATGTTCATACGCGAGAAATACTACTTTACGCTGTAATTACTGAATTGATATGACTGAAAATTGGAAAGGAGATAGATTTTATCGCGGATTTTTACAAAGCCTACTTTTCATCCAGGAAAATTCCGTGGTTTCTATGATAATAGTGAAAAACAGAAATCCACGCGTGAAAAATATTCCTTTATGCCATAATTACTGAACTGATTTGGCTAAAATTTGGAATCGAGATAGATTATATCCTGGATTAATACAAAAGCTACTTTTCATCCCGGAAAAATCTATGATGTTCGCGGGAAAACTGAAAAACTGATATTCACGCGGTAAAAATACTACTTCACGCTGTAATTACTGAACTGATATGATTGAAATTCGGAGAGGAGACAGATTTTATCTTGGATTAATACGTAGGCTCCTTTCCTTTCCCGGAAAATTTCATGACTTTTACGAGTATGATCATAGTGAAAAACAGAAATCCACGCGGGAAAAATATTCGTTCACGCCGCAACTACTGAACCGATTTAGCTCAAATTTGGAATGGAGATAAATTATACCCTGGACTAACACATAAGCTAAATTTTTTCCCAAAAAAATTCAAGGTTCCCGTGGGATTACTTAAAAACCGAAATTCACGCGCAAAAAATTATTCACGCCGTAACTACTGAATCGATTTGGCTGAAATTTGGAATCGAGATATTTTATATCCTGAGTGAATACCTAGGCTACTTTTTATCCTGGAAAAATTCATGGTTTCTATGATAGAAGTGAAAAATAGATATCTACGTGGGATATTATTCCTTCACGCCTTACTTACTGAACTGATGTGGCTGAAATGCGGAATAAAGTTAGATTTTATCCCGGATTAATACAAAGGCTACTTTTTATCCCAAAAAATCCATGGTTTCCGCGGGAAAACTTTAAAAACAGATATGCACGCGGGAAAAATACTACTTCACGCTGTAATTACTGAACGGATATGACTGAAATTCAAAAAGGGGATAGGTTTTATTCTGGATTAATACATAGGCAAATGTTTATCCCAGGAAAATCCATGGTTTCTAAAAAAATAGTTAAACAGCAGACATTCATGCGGGAGAAATACTCAATCGTTCGGACACTTCTGAACCTATTGGGCTGAAATTTGGAATGGAGATAGATTATATCCTAGAATCAACTACTTTTTTCTCGGAAAAATCCATTGTTTTCGTGATAATAGGGATAAACTTCATGCGGGAGAAAATTTATTCCTTCACGCACAACTACTGAAAATTATTGGTTTAAAGTTGAAATGAAGATAGATTTCATGTAAATTAACACAAAGGGTACTTTTTATTCCGGAAAATGGATGGTTCCCGTAGAATAGTTAAAACTAAAATTTACGCGTGCGAAGCCGCGGGTATCTGCTAGTATTGACATAAAGACATATCAGATTACAAAGCAATCAGGTGATTCACTTCCATTTAATTAAATTTCCTTCTCTATTTGTTGGTAATCTTATTGGTTCCAAAGTAGCTTAGGAGTATTTAATTACTTAGATATTAAATGAGGGTATAAAGTACTAGTACTAGTAGAGCGCACATTTTGCTAAATTCCAAAATGAAAAGATACAATCAGTCCTAAATTACTTAATGTATCTTATTGTATATCAAGACTTTTTTTAATAGAGATTTGTGGAGTACATAATTATTGTCTTCTGTATTAAGCTTACTATTGACTTAATGTTTCATATAAGGCTGTAAATATAGGTAAAAATAAGGTACGAGTAAGACAAAGAATTTTAAAGAATTTTTAAATTCAAGAAGAGAAAGCCGTGAGTAAGTGCGGTTGCCGCTTTGGGTGCATCCGTCACGCTATTATCTGTCTCAAGTACCGTAGAACATTTGTCACGGCAGTATTGATTTTAGCTGGCACTAAGCTGCTTACGAAGGAAAAAGAGCGAAAGGGCGCTCACCAACCAGATGGTCGGACTAACTAAAGGATACCAAATGCAAGTTTTACACTATTGCACGGCTAGCCTCCAACAGAACCCGATGGAAAACTTTAATCCGCGCGAGGTTGCAACCCCAGGACCACGATCTTCAGGAATGAAGAAGCGACTGGAGAGAGAGAAGCTTCTTACGTGTAGAATGGAATAAAAAGCGCTGTGAAAAGTTCATTGTTAGATATAAGTTCTTAAGGTGTAATTAAGGAAATTGGTTTTTATTGCGGATTGACGGATTAACAAATCTGTCACCCGAACATATCTGAGGTGAAAAAAATCAGCAGTGCAGCTTATAAGTGCAGTGTTGTGTATTTCGTTTTAATCTTTTATAACATAGTTTTACACTATGTTATAAAAGATTAAAATAAAAAAATACGCCTAACTGTGTTTTCCATGCCATCTTCTGTTTAAAATACCAATTTCTTTACTTAAGGATTTTAATTTCACTCAAGCCATGTAATAGAATGTTTAAATTAATTTCTCCGCAGTGTACAAGACACGTCAGGTTGCAGCCAGCAGCGGCGCCGGTGTATAGTGTTTAATTTGCGGTTTGGCATCCATCACGCGCTTGTCTGGTGTCACAACCGCTACTTAATGTCATTTGTCACGCTGCAATTGATTATAGTCACTCGCGCGCGGCTTACAGAAATTCGTGTATTTTTTAGATTCTCGATTGGTCCAGTAAGTACCACTGGATGGATATCACTGGATTGCTAGCGGGCTTGAAGAGAAACCACAGTTATTTAAAAAACAAAAATTGGCCAAACACAAGTCAGACGGCAGTACTATACCTATAGAAACGGCAAAAAATCATGTTGTTGTATGGGAGCCCCACAATTTTTTATTGTAATTTAACTATTTTTTAAGTGAATAAAAAACTAAACATTCAGTGAGTATTTTAAATTTCTATCGGTTGCCGATATAAATATAAAAAAACCGGCCAAGTGCGAGTCGGACTCGCGCACCGAGGGTTCCATACCATAAAAGAAGTAAAACATTAAAAGAATCACTTTTGTTCATGAATTTACGAGTAAAATTTACATGTAGGTACTTTTGTTGGCGAACCGCAAACGTAACTTTGTTTTTGGTGGTTTATTGTTATTATCAAAAAAAGTATAATAGTTACGGAGTTGATTTTATTTTTCCTGTAAAATATACATTAATGTCTATTGATCATAATTATTTCAGATTTTTCGATTTATAAACTTCGGAGATAAGGGGGGGAACGGTATTTTTTTCGACAGTTTGCTCAATAAATCCAAAACTATCAGGCATAAAAATAAATAAAAATCAGTTTTAGAATACACAAGTAACGCCCTTTCATATGATACCCCACTCAATATTGTTATCTCATTTTGAAATTTCGAAGCCCCGGTTTTCCCCCCTTTTTAAATAAAAATAAAAACAATTTTCAATTTTTTATGATTGCAATGGCGTTAGGTCACTATTACCTAAAACTATTCTAAATTTTAAGTCGATAGCTTCGATAGTTACTGAAATAATCGAGTGTGACAGAAGGACGGACGGACGGACGGACGGACGGACGGACGGACGGAGAAAGTCTTACCATAAGGGTTCCATTTTTACCAAATTGGTATGGAACCCTAAAAAACAGGCTTTTTGTATGGGAGCCTCCTTAAATATTTATTAGATGCTATTTTTTAGATTTTTTGTTAGTGGCAACAGAAATACGTCATGTATGAAAAGTGTCTGTCTCGCGGTTCAGGAGATATAGCCTGGTGACAGACAGACGGACGGACAGTGACGCCGTAGTAGAGTCTTGTTTTTTCCCTTTGGGTACGGAACCCTAAGAAACCCAGAGTCTTGTGCTTCATTATCCAATGTCGGAACAAGACGAAAGTATATAAACATCACTTAATTTTTTACACAAATTTTACACTGCGCATTGTACATTTAACAGCAGGCGCAGTATAAGCAACATACAACGTTGTAATGCATCATTCTTGCGGCGTATCAGTTGGTATTAGTCCCAGAATAGCTAAGCAACGACGTCAGTTCAGTGAGCCCATTGTTTGCGTACGTTCCACTCAACTAGGCTGCAAGGCTGCAAGAGAATATTATCTGGAGGTCCGGAACTGTGTTGTGTTACAAATTGGGAATTTCATATTGATATGAGCACAAAGCAACACATTTTGTAGTTTTAAAAACTAGATATTTAGGAAGCTTGCGTCCCGTTTATTTATCAAATTCAAGCAACAACTTCAGATTACTATCAAGTTATAAATCTGTGACGGAGTATAGTATTTAAGGAGCACACCACGGGTGTGTCCGCGAAATTAAAATTTTTCGTGGTTTTTCGCGATTTTTAAGCTAATAAGACATAATAGGCTTATGGCCGTCAAATTGCGATAATCCCAATAACTGCTTCACGTGTTTATATAAAAATCTCTGCTCGAAAGTGTCGAGTTAAAGAAATTAGTCCGAGATTTGCGAGTTACTCACATAAAACACGATACTCGGACTAATTTCCTAGGATACACATTTTTATGCAAAGATTTTGATATAATCATGTAAAGATGATACTGCCATTTTTGCAAATTGATTGCCATAAGCCTATCATGTCTAATTAGCGTACAAATTGCAAAAAACCACGAAAATTTTGAATTTCGCGGGCAGACCCGTTGATTTCACGTTAATACGTCGGTTTGCATTCGTCAATCATCACGCCCTTGTCTGACGTCATAACCGTTAGTGTCATTTGTCACGCTGCAATTGATTTCTTAACATATATTAAATTAAATAATTGAATAATTGAATGAGCAATCTCGTACATTGAAATTCGACCTCTACAGATTTATTATATGTATTGATAAGCTAAATTCTTTGCACACAAAATAGTTTCGTATAGCAAGCGCAATACGAAACTATTTTGTTATAGCAACTGCGTTGTAAACTTGTAATACATCTCAAACCGCATCGTAAACCATCAAACGAAATCTCAGCAAAGCGTAACTCGACTTTGACTAAAAAGCAAAGTCAAGAGCGAACAGGTATTTTGTTAACCTTTAAACACTCGCTACCGCATCGAATCGATTGAGGGAAGTAAACAAAAGTACGAAACAATTTTTCGCACATGGAATTCTCCAGTTTGCTCATGTTTTCTTTTAATAGCTTTCATCTGCATTTGACTAGTTACCACGTCGATTTTGCTTGATTTTGATTCACGAAGTTATCGGTTTAATTCCCGAGAAAATTATTGAGATCGAGTTTTTAGACAAACATATTTTTCGGTTAAGATATAAAGTTGTATCTTTATTTCAAATAGGCCTTACTTACAGAGGGGTTAGTACAGGTATTTGTACGAATTTCGAGTCGACTCGTATCATAAAACCGAATCGAATGCCTCTATACATTTACAGCCAGCGCCATCTATTGACAGTTGCAGTTTTTAACTTCTAACACAACCAATGGAAATTGTTTTACAATAATGTTTTTTGTCTTTGGAAATACATAATTGTGTGTATGTTTGCATGTTTCTGTATACGTGTGTGCATTGGTAAGATGTGTACATGAATGAGCCTGTAAACGTTACTTTGGGTGCAATTGGAGCGGTAACTCAAAACGGTGCGAGCACAAAGTTGGCTAACATAACAGCACAACAAGGGTGTAACCCGGAAAGTGTCGTCAGTGTTCCACGCGTGAACGTTCGGAACGCAGAATTATTGTGGACACTCACCATGAGAGCGACGGAGTTTATGGTTTTGTATTTACTGTTTGTTGTGTCGAGGCCTTGTCTGTTAAAAACGCGTACTTATATTCATGTATACGCGCTTTTCCGTCAGAGATGCTCATCTCACAACACCAATAGAAATGGCTTATTTTTTGTTTGATTTCATATTATATGAAAATCAATCCAATTTATTGGTGCCGTTTGCACAAATGTAGCATAGCAGCGTAGGACAATCTAAGCAAGTATCCTTAAAATACAGTTAACATTCAATGACGACATCATAGATTTTTCAAGCACACTAGCATTCGCGCACCATAAAATTTTCAATTGATGCACTCACACTAGAATAAAAAGTTGCCGCACCCGCGGAGCCGTCGTTGTGAGGTTGGGCTCTACCTAGTCGGAACGCGAGCGACGATGTATTACAAATCTATGGACGACATAAAGTTTGAGTGCAAGCTTAAGGCCTTACATTGAAAAAAACTCATTTCAGTTTTTATGAGTACTTCAGAAAAAGGGGGCGTGGCTTCAATATAGCACGCCGTTTGGCAATATGCGGCGAATTTCGGTACTTTTACGTACGAACACTAGCACAACGGCAGAAAGCGGTATTAATACGTAAAAAAAACTATCACTAATGCCTATAGATGGCGCGGAAAGAATACAATACTTTAAAAGTAGGTACGTGAGCTGATTGTGCAAATAATAATAAATTTGGTAGGTATATAGATATAATTTCACTCCACGAAGACGAATCGAATAAACATAAGCGATTTTGACAGACCGGGGCGCGTCGTAGGTACCTACTGATTTCCTTATTTTTAGGGTTCCATACCAAAATGGTAAAAATGGAACCCTTATGGTGAGACTTTCTCCATCCGTCCGTCCGTCCGTCCGTCCGTCCGTCCGTCTGTCACACTCGATTATTTCAGTAACTATCAAAGCTATCGACTTGAAATTTGGAATAGTTATAGGTAATAGTGACGCGACGTCATAACAATCGTAAAAATTTGAAAATTATTTTTATTTTTATTTAAAAAGGGGGGAAAACCGGGGCTTCGATTTTTCAAAATGAGATAACAATATTGAGTGGGGTATCATATGAAAGGGCGTTACTTGTGTAGTCTAAAACCGATTTTTATTTATTTTTATGTCCGATAGTTTTTGATTTATTGAGCAAACTGTCGAAAAAAATACCGTTCCCCCCTTATCTCCGAAGTTTACCAATCGAAAAATCTGAAATAATTATGATCAATAGAAATTAATGTATATTTTACAGGAAAAATAAAATCAACTCACTGACTAATATACTTTTTTGATAATAACAATAATCCGCCAAAAACAAAGTTACGTTTGCGGTTTGCCAACAAAAGTACCTACATGTAAATTTTACTCGTAAATTCATGAATAAAAGTGATTCTTTCAATGTTTTACTTCTTTTATGGTATGGAACCCTCGGTGCGCGAGTCCGACTCGCACTTGGCCGGTTTTTTTTTACGCTATACAAGTTAGTACTTGACTGCGATCTCACCTGATGGTAAGTGATGATGCAGTCGAAGATGTTAGCGTACTAACTAGGAAGGGGTAAGTAAAGTCACCCCAACAGTTTCTACACAGCATCGTACAGGACCGCTAAATCGCTTGGCGGTACGTCTTTGCTGGTAGAGTGGTAACTAGCCACGGCCGAAGCCTCCCACCAGACCAAACCTGAGCCAATTTAGAAAAACCGGCCAAGTGCGAGTCGGACTCGCGCACCGAGGGTTCCATACCATAGAAGAAGTAAAACATTGAAAGAATCACTTTTGTTCATGATTTTACGAGTATATAATTTACATGAAGGTACTTTTGTTGGCAAACCGCAAACGTAACTTTGTTTTTGGCGGTTTATTGTTATTATCAAAAAAAGTATAATAGTTACGGAGTTGATTTTATTTTTCCTGTAAAATATACGTTTATTTTTATTGATCATAATTATTTCAGATTTTTCGATTGGTAATCTTCGGGGATAAGGGGGGGGGAACGGTATTTTTTTCGCCAGTTTGCCCAATAAATCAAAAACTATCAGGCATAAAAATAAATAAAAATCAGTTTTAGATACACAAGTAACGCCCTTTCATACGATACCCCACTCAATATTGTTATCTCATTTTGAAATTTTGCCGACCCGGTTTTCCCCCCTTTTTAAATAAAAATAAAAACAATTTTCAAATTTTTACGATTGTTATGACGTCGGGTCACTATTTCCTATAACTATTCTAAATTTCAAGTCGATAGCTTGAATAGTTACTGAAATAATCGAGTGTGACAGACGGACGGACGGACGGACGGACGGACGGACGGAGAAAGTCTCACCATAAGGGTTCCATTTTTACCATTTTGTATGGAACCCTAAAAATATAAAATTCCAAAGTGGCCCGTGGCGGGATCGAACCCGCGACCTCCCACTCGAATCCGAGCATGCGTCCCCTGCGCCACGGAGGTCGTCGCATTGTCTTTATAATTTCGCATTGTCACTCGATTTACCGATTTATCGGTAGCCATGAAGTGGATTTTTGATTAGTTACAACAATTTGGCAAACAAACAAACATCGGGACATGTGAAACTAAATAAAAGCTTGTAATAATAATAATAAATTATCGTCTTCAACCTGCAGGGCAACAGGCGACGTCCTGTTTCCCCTTTTTATTGCATCGCGAGCAGCGAGGTATTTACTCATAGATCTTCGACCAACTAAATTTCTTAATTTTTATAATAATTAAAAATAATATTTCTTAATTTTCTCATTTTTTTATAAAATAATAAACCGAAGTTTTAATAAAATAGGTAAATACAACATATAAAATTAAAATATTATCAAAGTACATATCAAAACCACGTGGGTTTCCTGCGCACATAATCGTTCAGCGACATACTAACAGATGGCGTGTTTGACAGTATATAATATAACCATTCAGCCGCTTAATAGAGGGCGTTATTTCAGCGGTTATTGCCACAGACCAAGGAATAACTTTCTATATTACGATCAGAAATCTACGGCTGCGAAATATACATTCACGCGCACGTCCGACTCTCGCATTAGCGCAGCACAGACTGACGCCTATGAGGCGTATCTGAAAGACAATGATGTCAATATACATGCATCAAGTGTCCGAAAGAGTTAACCATATGCTTATCACTTACGTAATTTGGGGGCGGAATAATGAGTTTTCACTTGAATAGGTTTTAATTGTATTGTGAATAATGTATAGTCCTGATTTCAAAAAAACTTCACGTCGATTTGAGTACTCATCAATAAGGACCCAAAAAAAAAAAAAAAACAGAAAACTGTTGAATCGTTTCCGATAAATCTGAATAAATATGAGAAGATTGGAGCAACTTTTGGGAAAACTTTCTATCGAGGAAAGTTTTTCCAATCGTGTTTCTGCGTCTTAACGTTTTGAGGTTAAAGATCCAAAATACATGACGTTCAAATTTGAAACTAATTGTCTCTATAGTTTTCAACTGAGAGGCCGGTCAAAATCGCATAAATAGGCCTTCTATGCCGTTAAATTATTACTATTAAGTAATATTTTAATTATTTTAAAAGCACTTTTACGTACTCGTATTATTTTAATTCTTTCATCTACTTATTTAATATTTTTGTCAGTTAAGTTTACTAAGCTTTCCGATTAAACATAAAATTAGATCGTTTGTAAAAGTTTTACGCATGATTTTATTCCAGGACTGTCAGCGGTGGATAGGTAAATAAAAATCTCACTAAAAGCGGTATTTACTTAGAAAGGTGAAGCTGAAAGCGGTAAGCGGCCATTCAAATATAAAATTCAATCGATAGTCTCCTGTCGGGATAATGAGACGCCGAGACATCTTGATCCTTTATTGCACTGGGATCTTTATCGCTTCACTCCTATAAAATATAAGAGCCACCTGCCTTAAAAAGAACTTTAAATATAGATATTATGAAAGGTTTCAAAGTAAAGCATTAAGTCCTCCACTTCCTACACGTATAAAGATTTCTTTCTATTGGATATATCTTTACAGAGAAGAATATTAAACGTATTAAATATTTTTTCTTCTTCAAACAAGAATAAAAATAAGATTCCCCAAAATTTATTTCGCAAAGTTATCGTGTGAAGATAGGCTATTTATATTTTCAGTTTTTTCTCAAGCCTACATTATTGGTTCAGAAAATCAATTTCTGTAGATGCAATCAAAACTCAAAAAATAATACTTGTAGTACATTAGGGAAATCTCTATTTCACATAGGCCTAATTGTACAGGCTCTTTTAACAGGTCTATTTGATAATAACTTTGTGTTGTATATAATGATAACTACAAGTCGACTTAAATCTAAGTTTATGGGGGTTCAAACGCGACCTTCAAAGATATCTGTTTAAGCAACAGGAAGCAAAATACAATTATATCATTCTACCCATTGATTTATAAACTAAATTCTACCCATGCATTTAAGCAAATATTAATATCATTATGTATAGCAAAATGTTTTAATGAAACCAAAATATATTTGACTTACAAGATTTTTAGTAAAGATCAGCTATATGAAAAGAAGAAGCAATATTTATTAGACCTCCACCGCTTATAGGGGAGCTATTTGTTAAAACATTATATTATGTAACTTGCCTACGAGTATATAGAATTCACATAAAGTTTATGTACATAAAGCCCGCTAGCCCGTACTTGGTACAGCGTAGTAGGCTATGGCAGAACCCCTCTCATCGGGTCTCGGAAACCATTGCCCAGTAGAAAACAAAAAGGGATAGAGTCGAAAAAAATAGCAAGAGGGGGGTAACCTAATTCGTTTGTGTGTAAAACTGAAGATAACTGACGGATGAAGGGCGGGAAACAATGTGCTTTCAGAATTCAGGCCTTCTCCATTGTTCTGTTGTGTTAGAATTTCATCAACACAATGTAAACAAATGGCTGGGTAGGTATCTACAATGGGACACATGAATAAACTTGATATTATTGCAAATGGAATAACAGTTCCCGCTTAATATGGGAATTAAAACCGCCCAAATAACTACTGTTCGGTCTAATGATGTGTAAATTGAACAGATATTAAATGTGTGCGCGCGTTTAATTCATTTACTGCAAACGCATTGAGTTTTTTTCTGTCTAGTTGTTTTAATATGGATCTAATTTATTAATTACTGGAGGACGCTTGGGACTTGGCTGGGTATTTTATCCTTGTATGGCTTAAAGTTTAAAAATTTCATATAATATATATTTTGTGCCAAATACATTGATTTATAAACCAAGGATTGTGGGTCAGCGCTAAGAACTGTCCGAACTGAATGACATACAAAATGCGAAAAGACATACAATCGCACTTCAGTCTCGCGTTTGAAAATTAGGCTGTATAGTAATGCTATAAGACATAAATTACAATGTTTTAGTTTGTTTATAAAAATACTCATGTCTATAAAGGTTTTCTCGGGACACTTTTATCTTGAATTTTGTATTACACCCGTCGTACATAGATTAATAAACCTATAGCCAAATAGCCCGATATATCCAGGGAGTTTGTGTGTTAATAGATCTGTAGATAAATGAAAAAGTGATAGGCTCAATGCCTATCCCCTTTTTATTTATCTACAGATTATATTATAGAGCGACAGTGGTTTCGCTCTATCTTCCTATTAACATACGTACGTTACGGTACGTTAGGCCTCTATTTTACACTCTTGGGAGTGAAATTATTTTCGAAAATCCTTTTTTGTGGATATAATAATAGCTTTTTTCAGCCATGCAGTGATTTGGACTGTACTTTGATTAATAAGTCAGTGATCTTTTCTGCAGAGATTACGAGAACTAGAAGAATAAAGTTGAAGCGTTATTTCTTTACAGAGTAAAAATAATACACTCACCTCTAAGTTTGTTCTGAGTTTGTTGTAGGCTTCTTCTCAGTACAGGGCGCGTTGGAACCCTCGTAAACTTAGTTTTTAAGTCGTTAAATAGTTATCACTATTAATAAGTATATGTAGGTACTTACTTGACATTCATAAGTGATAACAAGTAGTGGCCTATATGAAATAAATGATTTGAGTTTGAGTTTGTAGAACTAATCCAAGCTGAAGGAAATATTCGCAATAGATTTTAATTATTTAACAAAAGTTGTTACGCAAAAGTAGCTACTACTGGTCTAGAGAACTTTTTCGTCGCTTACTTAGCTTTGAGAGCTTTTAATTACTTAGTAATTAGTGCCGCCTTAATGCTGTTCACTTGTTGAGTACTAATCTGACAGTAGTAGGAAAACTAAGCTCGGTTTGCTGCCAAACAGTGGCAGACACTTTTGTAAATCTGTCTGTTACAGGGTATTGCAACAGTGACCGATTCCCTTTATATTATCGTAGTAGACATTTAAAAAAGTACTCTGTTATACTCCGTCCTGGAAGGAGAAGTACTTAATAATCTTCGCATTAGCGGGCTTAGTGTTTTGTGAATTCATTTGCGAGAATTGTCCTCGTATAATTAATTATTGTTATGAAGTTTGTCTTATTCATTTGCACAAATGATACTAAAACTCTATTACTCGATATTTATATAGGTATGTGTATTGTGTATATATACATATACATATACCTATATAGTAGGGGATCCCAAGTAAGGTCGACCTTCACCGAGCTGCTTATTGGATGAAAACTATTTTATATCCAATTAAATATGTCAATAAATATATCGCAAGTGGGTTGCCTAAAAAATTTCAGTTCAGGGTATGATTAATTAAGAATTTCAAAAAAATCCATCATAACATGAACTCCGCTTTGTTAGAGTTCCGTTGACATCTTAGTTCAAATTAGATTGGATGAGCGATTCAGGTCGCAAATTGCAATTGTGCTTATTTACCTACGATTTTATTATCCGTTAACTTTCTTTTGCCAAAAAATATAGAGCAGAAATACTTTCCTCAGCCAGGAAATTATTTTTGGCAAAAAGCACTATTTATAACATCCAATCTAATTTGAACTACGATGTCAACTAAACTGTAACAAATAGGAGTCCATGTTACAATGGTTTTTTTTTAAATTCTTAATTAATCATACCCTGGACTGAAATTTTTTAGGCAACCCACTTGCGATATATTTATTGACATATTTAATTGGATATAAAATAGTTTTCATCCAATAAGCAGCTCGGTGAAGGTCGTTGTATGGCGGGATCTTAGACCAATAGTATATGTTAGCTAACACCATCCTAGCTACTATAAGAGTCGCGACACACCTGCGCGTAGCCGAAAACTCGGCTCAATAAGCTCCGAAAGTTTTTAACATCAGCTAAAACAGTTACGTACGACGTAGCGCCGAACCATCCATCAAAATATTATGATATCCAATACTAGAGGGCGCCCAAGACTTCGCACGCATGACCTCCATTTTACCCCCTTAGGGGTTGTCTATGCAAAAATATGTCTTTTCGGATACGTCATACCATACCAATCTGAATTCTATATTTAATCTCGTTTTCTCGTTCCATGCAGTGGTTTGTTGTACGTTACAAAAAAAGTCAGTAAGTCAGATAGACTGTCAGTCAGTGCATGTTGCATAGCGAAGAACGCTCTATGCGATGCGTACGTCACCGAAAATTCTGCAGCTGAAGTGTCAGCTGCACTCTCATGCTCTCGTCTTTTACACAATATTTCCTAACGCCGTTTAGGATTTGTATAGATTTCATAGAATATGTATACATTTCCTAGGAAATGTGTTTATTACTTGATTTTAAAATTCTCCTTTCACACATTTCCTAAACAAGGCAGGAATTGTATACTTTTTTTGGTTTTCACACATTTCCGGTAACAAGTATACATTCCGGTTACATTCGTTAAAATCGTTGTCTGTATTATACACAGGCCCAGATGTTTCAAAAATCACGTATGACGCTTCTGTTAAACAGGGCGGTATCTATAACATATTGTAATAGTTGTAATAGTTTTAATAGTATCATGCCGCCATGTTTAAAGGTTAACTGTCGGTCGAAACTTTTGATATAACTGGCCTTAAGTATCGAAATATAAACGTTCTTCACTTATCACTTATCAGCATCACTTAACGTTCTTTCGAATTGTTTGTACAGTTTTTTAATAGGAAACGTCTATATAAGAAAAGTATGATAAATTTTAAACCTCAGGCAGAGAAAGGTACGTAAGAAGGCCTCATAATCCGTAACGGTCTGTATTACGCTCTGAGGGTAGTTTCGTTTAACGATAACCGCCGCTATCACGGGAACTCTATAGAACGAGAAACGATTATAACTCCTTAGTTTTCTAAAGCTTGCGGCAAATTAAAAGTAGACTGCTTTTTCTTAAGTAGGTAGGTAGTTTGTAGCAGGCACTTTTTACTAATCCGTAACTTTGTGTCAAATATGTCCATGTATTTATTTGTCATAGCTATTTTGATTTAAAAATATTTAAAAATAACTAGCAGTGCCCGTGGACTCCGTTCCGCGTTAGAAATATTTTTGTCCCGGCCCGTTTGTCCCGTGTTACCCACAGTCCCTTCCTCCACAGCGCCTGAACGCGACGCAATTAAAATATTGGTTTGTAGTACATGCTATGTATCAGAGATGGCGCTGTATGTGAAGAAAAAAGAAAAGAAATTGAAAAAGAATTTTCTTTGCTATAAACCTCACGGGGCCCGAGACCTTTCCAACGAATGCAAATCCGTGGAAATCGGTTTGTGCGTTCTGGAGTTATAGCGTCAGGAAGGAAAACCCGACTTATATTTTTATATAGTAGAGAAGAAGAAGATTAATATTATGAATGATGAGTGTAAAGTATATTTGTATAAATTAATGATGAAATGAGTAAGATGTGCATCTGATGTTGAGTGATACGCGTGCCCAACCCTTGTTAGATACAGCGCGTCCTACGGCTTTGCGTTGCAATATCACACTACCCACTGCACTGTCCGAACTCTGCAAGACTTGCACCTTCATTGTACGTCAGCAGCGAAGTAGTGAAAAAAAGATTAACTTTATGTCATTGACTTATTATATACTCTAGACTAACTTTATATCATTGACTTATACTCTAGACGGGGCGGACCGCGCGTAAAAATGTCGCCAGTTTAAGGGAGCAAAACCCCCTCCGGCGTCAGTAGTAAGCTGTAAGCCTACGCAGTATTTCGCAGGAGTTTCGACACATGGGTCTACATTTTCTTGTAGGAAGAAGGTTTACGTAAAATGTTCGGATGGGCCTATCTTGACTATTATTATCAATGCTTTATATTCTATTTCAGAAATAATACGACAACATAAAACACAAAACAATACCTCATTAAATATTTTTAAAGTTAAAAATTACTGACAATTTTTATTAAATATGTATTGAATTAATTAATTATTATTGTATAATTATAACGATATTCTGTCGAAACCAATTTATACATTAATTTCCACCTAAAGTATTCATTACAATTCACTAACAATTTGATTTACACTGTTGACGGTCGGCTTTTGCGCCGCGGCCGATGCTATCGCATATTTTAAGTCATAACTGATTTAATATTATAATGAGGAATATCATTATAATTTTGTGTTAAAATTCCTAGAATTATGCTGTAATATCATAATATGAAATGAAGGCGGTATCTGCCAAAACACCATTTAATTTAAGCAAGCCACGCTAAATGAAAAACAAAGTCTAAAGATAATATTAATAAAATCGACATCTAGACATGGGCTGATCCTAGTCTTATTAAAAATACCAGTTTATTAAGTTTTATTGTACCTACACCAGCTTTACACGAAAATTATTATCACATGGGGTTATTCAAGGGTCGGATAAACAAATATCTTAAGAGCCGGTATTGAAGTTCCTCTGGTGCTGCAAATTTCCCGCTCGTTTGCTCATGTTGACTATAAAAAAACTTGAAAAATTCTTATTTGTACAAAGACAACATTACACTGGTGGTTGAGGTGTCGGTTACAGTAACAGTGTAAGGTGTCGATTACGGTAAAAAGTTTAATGGTTTTTCCCCATCTCAGATATACCCCACGCCCTTAAAGAAGTTTTCACTTCAAAAAGAAGCCCTGGGTTGTCACTTCTTACTTGCGTAATTTTGCTTACTCGCTACTTAATCAAAATCCCGGCCAAATAAAACTTTGTGAAGCTAGGGCATAAGGCAATCCCGAATTTCAGTGATTTCCCGCGGGAGATATTAATGGAAGAACCGCAGGCGGCGGGAGTCCGACTTAAATATAAAAAGCAAAGTAATAGCCTTCCGCCTCCCGGAACGAGAAGAACTGTTTTTCTATTGAGTCAACTAGAGTGAGTCACTTAGAAAATCTACTCTTTTAAGGATTTTTTTTAAATTATAACGCAAAGAAACTGTTGACAGTAATATTATTGAAAGATTCTCGTTGCTTTTTTGTTTTGCTCTTCTTTTGTACAATTTTTATCTTCGGATTCATTTTTGTTTTATGGTTGTTACAGCTTTCCATTTAAAAATATAATATCCGGGTGACCGAGCTTCGCTCGGTAATTTAACTACTGGCTAATAGATGGCAGCAGAAGTGCTTCGCTCGGTAGTTTATTTACTGGCTAATAGATGGCAGCAGAAGTCATATTTTTATTATTTTTTTGGTAAATTCGACATTTTCTAAAAATGAATCCTAGCTAGATCGATTTATCGCCCCCAAACCCCCTGCATACTAAATTTCATGAAAATCGTTGGGCCCGTTGCCGAGATCCAGATTATATAGAAATATATATATATATATATATATATATATATATACAAGAATTGCTCGTTTAAAGGTATAGGATAAGCTAATAAGAATCATTAAAACGGAGTTCACCAAATATTTTAGTTGAACATTGTAATGTATCCTTTTTTGGCTTCGTTCTATTAAGATTAATTCCAATCAAAACACCTGTACCCAACAAATTCAAAAAGAGCAAAAAGTCACGTTTGTTGTATAAGAGCCCCACTGAAATATTTTACAATTACGATATTAATTTATCTATTTATTTTTAAAGAATATATAACGAAATATTCTGTGAATATTTAAGCCCCTTTAAATATTTATTTTAAAAATTTTCTATCAGTTTTTTTGCTGTAGCCGCAACAGAAATAATAGCATCTGTGAAAATTTTCGTGTCTAGCTATCTAGGTTCCAGAGAATAGATAGACGGACGGACGGATGACAGCGAAAACTTAGTAATAGGGTTCCTTTGCGTTTGGAACCCTAAAAAGGAGCTTACCCATGTTTAATTGCTTGAGGAACTCGCGACGTAATATGATATTATTTTGAGTAATAAACTCTAGCATATACATACTCGTACTTCACAGTGATATTCTTATCACATCTGATCATTCCTTCGATTGAACTATGCAGATCTATAAAGTTTTACGAATGCGATTGGACACTTTTATTACCCGAGGCACGTTCGCACTTAGCGTCTGTTTCCATTGCCTTGGAACGATATTTCAATGAGACCGACACAAAGTACTGTTCACTGTCATCCCCATATTGTGTAGATTTATAATAGTTTATCGATGCGACTGGACATTTTTATTGCCGTTATGTAGTAAATTCTACGTGTGAGTTCATGACAATAATTTATCTTTAAAATAAAACTGTTTCCTTTGTGTATATCAAAGCAGTGAAATGAAGTAGTAAACATAGCAAAAGTTTTTATATTAAAATTTTTTTATCCCACTTTATGATTATCTGGACATATAAGCTAGTTGTATAAAAAAATATCTTAATTATTCTTATTTTCTATTGTTAGGAACTTTTTTGACCATTTTTATGCATATGGCAAATGTAACTATTACATAGTTCAATTATTCTTATTACTGAATCAGGCTTGAATAGCTTGGCTGATTTAGTTTCAGTAATAGATGCAAAGATTTTTTAATGTGTCTTTCATTTTAAGTTTTCATCAACTCATTAACATAATAAATTTCAGTCCCCATAAAATGCACAAAATTAGATCAGTAAATTCTTGAAAAGTGTAAATTACTAATGAAAATACACTAAAGAATTCAGCAACATTTTATTTTAAAAAAATCTATCTAAACAGATCTGAATGCTAGGGCGTGAAATGGCGTTAATGTTTAATCACCAGAACGGCCGTTTTTTATCGCGCCCAGCTGTTATGTAAACAAACTCTTATCTGTACAGAGCATTCACGGATCAGCCTGAAATTACACGGCGAATGTTAGGTTGCCGTCACATAGTAGCACGGGTAGATCCGGAGCTTATCGCAATAAAACCGGGCCCAGCCGAATTAGTTTTACGTTCCATACACTGAAATCCATTCAATCAAATAAATAAAATTAAAGGATTGTCTGGTCTATTTATGAGTCTAATTCTAATTACTCTCTCATTTATTTATTCATCATTATCATCATCATATCAGCTTGCGGATGTCCTCAGCCTTCTTCATCCCGCCACTTCCCGCCACGTCGTAGGTCCAAAGAGCTGGAAGATGCCCGACGCTATACGATTACTTGTTCACGGTCCATACAGATTATTTTCAAGTAGCGGATTATAGCAAAACAAATCAATCTGTCCTGGTAATTATGGTAACACAAAATAACGCCAGCTTCCATTCAATATTAAAATTTCTAAACCAATACACTCGTACCTTCACAAGAAGTTTAATTTAAATTGGCATTTCGATATCATCCATTTTTTATGGCCAGACACTTACTCCATTTTGAATTAAATTCGTCACATAATTCTAATGCCATCAGAATCCAGTTTAATTCTCCAACAAATGCCACATAAATCCATACAGCCGAGCACATAATCGAGACGCGCCGCGCCGGCTGGATGCAGCTTAGGAGTCCATAAATCCGTGTCCGTTGAAATCCCGCGGCATAACCAGCATGTGTTGCACGCCCTCCCTCCGTTGTCCCCCGAATGATAGATAATTTAGACGGCAAGGCTATTTTGTATAGACTTTTATATATACAAAATTCTAAAGTAAAAAAAATCAAAGGATTTAGTTCAACCGATCGGTAACTAGGCGTTATAATATACCTAAATACTTACCTCTTCCAAATTAATAAGATAATATCTTCGGCTGCAACATCACTTACTATCAGGTGAGATCGCAGTCAAGCACTTATTCGTAAGGTGTAAAAAAAGAATGATGAGCCAAGCAAGACGTTCACCTGATGCTAAGTGATAACACTTGCGCCCAAGTCAGATTCCACAACTTTGCATTGAAATAACTTACGACTCTACTGCGCTAATCATCTCGAGACTAGTGCTCAAGTTTCATTTTGCCTAGTAATTTCGTCAGCATACAGTGCTCTTCAAACCAAAACACAGTAGCACCAACCTACCTACCTAAAGTTGCCTTACTGGAACGTTAAATAATGTCCTAACATCTAGACATTTCCTCGGTTAATAGCTTCATCTGAAAGAAGGGCGACTCAAAAATTACGCAACGAATCAGCTGGAATTTTACAGTAATTGGATTAAAACAGCTATAAGTTTTACCGTAACATTTTCAGTGAAAACATCAACAACAACAAGAAAACTAAGATATTTAGGTGTTCTAGGCACTAACCTAAGTATATAAACTAAAACAAGGCAGTTGGTTACATAGGCAAATTGCCTGTGTGATATTACCCTTAGGTTGTAATTTCAAGTTGCCCTGGCGCCTGCAATGCAATTCTTTGAAATATCAAGGCATAGCATATAGAGGCACAACCTTAATAAATCGTCGTCTCAAGTAGATAGGTAACTATTTCACATAGATGAGACAATCTTTAGGACATAGGTGTATATTAGAATCCACCGTCTATATATTAATGTATTAATGGAGTAGAATTATTAAGGTAAAATAAGTAAATATTTAAGTACTGTGTAAAGAACAGATCATCCAATCCTTGGGCGCAATAAAATAGCCTATTGTGAAATGGTGATGACAAAAGACAAAACCCGACTGAGTTTGTACTTTGTTGTGGTCATCTTCTGAGTGCAGGGCGCGTTTGAACCCTCGTTTACTTAATTTTAAGTCGACTTGTAGTTATCACCATATACATAAGTCCCAAAAATATCATATTGACAGGACAGACCTTTACGTTAGGCTTTTGTAAAATAAAATATTTTGAATTTTGGATATCATCAAATGTGCATAATATTAATTAATTATGTGTACCTACTTATAATATGGGATACGTACAGGCATATAGGGCACAATCTGTAGGCTGACTAATTACAATTTAAGATGACATAATGAGAATGTACTGCCATTGAATTGTATTCAATTTGGCATAATATGACCTACTACGATTATAGATTCCAAAGTATATAATAATTATTATGATCGCCGCTTAGTAAGAATAAAAAAATAATATTATGTTAAAGGAAAAGATGGGAAGACGATCTTAAAGCTACAGCAGGTGTCTTGTGGAGAAGGAAAACCTATGACAGGGAAAAATTGAAGGAATTGGGAGAGGACTATAAAAAGCAAGACAATTACTGATGTCATGATAGCATACTTAAATTAATTAGGTATAAGCTCTTATAACCTTAAAATATTGTATTCATTAATTAGTAACCTTGTTATAAGAAAAATATTGAGGTCAATAAAGGCCATAAAAAAATGATCGTTTTTATCCACCGTTAAAATATAGCCAGAGCTACATCCAAGAATATCTTACAAGTTATATACGAGCTAGATACATAGATTTTTTTTATAAATTGCACAAAAGAGAGAAATAAATTAACAAAATAAAGTTAAAGAAAAAAATACAAACGGGCGGCCGATTTAGCGATTGCAGCAATCTCCTTCAGGTAACCCAAAGGAATGCAATTTATGACACGGAAGAGTGCATCCAGCCAACAGTAACATAATAAATATTAGACTAGGTACATAAACTTACATTAAATAAAAATAATAAAGCATTATTAATTATAAATAATAATAGGCACATAATTTTGGGCACAATACAAGCAAGCCCAAAAGTTGCTTAACGCATTAAGTCGAACTATAAATTTCAAACTACCATAACTGGATCGGAGACACAAATACACCTACTGAGTTCATTGCATTTCGCCAATTTAAAAACAAACTTTCCGTAACCCCATTTTCGGTAATACGTTCGTATATAATACAGAGGGATACTTAAACTGCAACTTAGAAATGAGTTAATGCATTTTAAACTCTATCGTTAGCGCATTAAGGATTATTGTCTTATGGAATTTGGATGTGATTGGGACACTGTACCTAATAGCTTAGCTGGCAGTGAACCAGGTTTGAATCGTGCAAGAAAAATGGTGGGAAATCTGGCACGCCTTCGCACGTGGTATACGAGAACGACTGATATAGGAAGTAAAGATACTCCGTATCTGATAGGTACGCGAAAAAGGCTAGGGTAAAAAATAAGCACAATAAAAGAGCGTGTATGAAAAGATTGATGGATGATAAGAGAAGCAAGAGAGCTGTGCCAGGAGTCAAGACCATTGCAAAGTAACGATCCATCGTCTCTGCCTACGTCTGTGGGGATTAACGCGAGAGCATTATTTATGAACCTATTTATGTTCTTACAACTAATTGGAAAACATTGTTTTTCCCGTTTCTCGTTCAATTTGAGTGTTATATTTTGATAATTCATCCATAGCAAAACACCACCAGTATGTAAATAATGTTTTTTAAACTAGGATAAATCCCCGTGTGATATTTCTAAGGTAATGTATATCAATGTTAATCTGGCACGCCTTCGCACGTGGTCTACGGTACGGACGCAAAAACCGCGTGTACTTTTGTTTCAAAGGATAAGTTGGCTTGAGTACAGAATGATAGGCGCCGCTGTACGGAATATTAAAGCGGTCGGGAAACGGTGTTTTATTTATTGGATCTTATCGGCTTTCCGCGAGGGAAATAGTGGGTTTCAAATTTTCAATAGAAAACACGAAATGTGGTGAGTTTTTGAAATAACATCTGCCATGTAAACCACAGACGGTGTGAAATAGCGCGCTGATTCTTTGCAACACAATATCGGAATTCGGAATTCCTTGTATTGTTGTGGTTAATCCTCATAGTTTTCATTATAATAAAACATTTTTGACAAAAAAAAAAACACATGTCTACAAGACGAGTGGTTGATATGCAAGCGTACTCGAACGAAATCTTTTTTCTTCTTAGTTTCTGATTCGAACTGCTAAAGTGTGAAACACCCTTTCAGCTTCGATATTCCCAGCCAAAAAAGCCAAATCTGGGTGCATTCATGCAGTATTAAGAGTGAAATAGGCATTGAATGGAAGCAGGCGTTATTTTGCGGAAATCCATAATTAGCAGGACTGATTAATTTGTTTTGCTATTATCCGCTACTTGAAAGGATTCTGTATGGTGCAATATGCAGGAACACCATCCACATGAAACACCACACACAATTTTCTATCACTTTCGTCGACGCACGTTTCGTCCCGACACCGGGACATCCTCAGGAGATGTTGACTTCACAATGCGAATCGTACTCTACGATTTGTGTGTGGTGTTTCATGTGGATGGTGTTCCTGCATATTGCACCATACAGAATCCTTTCAAGTAGCGGATAATAGCAAAACAAATTAATCAGTCCTGCTAGTGAAATAGGCATTTTCTAAGCTAGCGCGCTCCACCCTAGACCTCATCAGTGCTTTCTAAAGTGAAGTCTATCAAAAAAAAAACCGGCCAAGTGCGAGTCGGACTCGCGCACCGAGGGTTCCATACCATAAAAGAAGTAAAACATTCAAAGAATCACTTTTGTTCATAAATTTACGAGTATATAATTTACATGAAGGTACTTTTGTTGGCAAACCGCAAACGTAACTTTGTTTTTGGCGGTTTATTGTTATTTTCAAAAAAAGTATAATAGTTAGAGAGTTGATTTTATTTTTCTTGTAAAATATACGTTTATTTCTATTAATCATAATTATTTCAGATTTTTTGATTGGTAAACTTCGGAGATAAGGGGGGAACGGTATTTTTTTCGCCAGTTTGCTCAATAACTCAAAAACTATTAGAAATAAAAATAAATAAAAATTGGTTTTAGAATACACAAGTAACGCCCTTTCATATGATACTCCACTCAATATTATTATCTCATTTTGAAATTTTGACGACCCGGTTTTCCCCCTTTTTTAAATAAAAATAAAATAGATTTTCAATTTTTTATGATTGCAATGGCGGCGCGCCGCAATTACCTACAACTATTCCAAATTTCAGTTCGATAGCTTCAATAGTTACTGAAATAATCGAGTGTGACAGACGGACGGACGGACGGACGGACGGACGGAGAAAGTCTCACCATAAGGGTTCCGTTTTTACCATTTTGGTATGGAACCCTAAAAACACAAATTGGAACTTATATTTATTTTTCATTATTATTAAAATAAAACCGAAACCTTGACCCATTTTAAGGCATCCCTTCACCAGCCACAAACAAACCACACTGGGCAAATGCGGGTTGGAAGGTTTCATGCAACTTTCAAAACGTAAAAGAAAACTCTCAGGCAAGCAGATTTCTCCACGATTCTTTTCTTTTTAACAAGCAATCAAGTCATATCTAGATACCACACACTAATTTAAGGGCGACACATGGTCTTTTAAAACTACAGCAACACTATATCACTCGCTAAAATAATGAGATAATATTATGGAAGATTCTTTAACTTTCTTTAAGAAGTTGAGACTAAATTTTTGAGTTGATAGAAAAATACAGAAAGAGACAATTTCGAAACCCGCGCTGGCACGTTACAAAAATCTCTTTACAGAATAGCATTACAGTACTGAATTTCATTTTGTTAATTCACGAGACGTGGTCAAACGAGTTTCATTTTCTTTGCAGAGATAATGCCTCGCGAAGGAGGTCCACCGTCGGAATGCTTTTTATCTCGAGGTATCTTTGCAAAGAGTTCCACAACTCTATCCTTGTACAAAGTAAACTATCTACACATTTACATATAGAAATAAACCGGACCGTTTGGTCAAAATTTATATTTAAAAAAAATTTAAAAGACAAGTTTTATTTTCAAAAATTATTCCTTAAAGTTAAAGTTGTGTTCACCCACCAGTAAGTCTAAAACACTCGTGATAGCGTAAATTATAAGATAAAAGAACTCGAGTAGCAGATAAAAAGAAAGCCCTTACTTGTGTGAAGTATCATCTTTGTCAAACCTTCGCATGTGTAGCATGAAGTAGTATAACGCAACGTTGGACAATATTTTATTTCTGTTTTAATTATAAACCAATCGAATTTCACTTATATTAACTATTAATTATGCGCAATATTATCACTTATGCTCCAACATATTAAACTTTATTTACTTTTCATAAAATGTCATAAAAGTTTGCCTGTATAAGAGTCCTTGTAGCAATCAAGTTACCTTTGCTTTATGCTTTCGTCACTTACTTACTCTCATATTAGCATGTATTTCCATTGGTTTCTATCTATTAATAGTTTTTTACTTCTTACATCGGACCTACTAAGATAAAACAGGTTACATTGGCATAAGGGTTTTTCGACAAGTAAAGAGATTAAATGACCGTTTAAATTAAAGTTTGTCATAAGCTCATCGAATAAAAATGTTGATTTACTCAATCATTGTCACATTTATGGGATGTAAAAAAATATCTTCTCTCAGTCGTGATACTCTTAACCAACCTCAATGATTACGAAATGTAACACGAAGCGGAACAAAGAAAAGTAATGTCAAAAGATTTTAAGAATATCACGAGTACTGCAGAGATTAAAGTTTCTTTGTATTTAGCTTGTACCGTTACATAAAATATTTTGAAGGAAATTCTCGAGGAACAAATATGCCTTCATTCATTTAACGGCATAGAAGGCCTATTTATGCGATTTTGACCGGCCTCTCAGTTGAAAACTATAGAGACAATTAGTTTCAAATTTGAACGTCATGTATTTTGGATCTTTAACCTCAAAACGTTAAGACGCAGAAACACGATTGGAAAAACTTTCCTCGATAGAAAGTTTTCCCAAAAGTTGCTCCAATCTTCTCATATTTATTCAGATTTATCGGAAACGATTCAACAGTTTTCTGTTTTTTTTTTTTTGGGTCCTTATTGATGAGTACTCAAATCGACGTGAAGTTTTTTTGAAATCAGGACTATACATTATTCACAATACAATTAAAACCTATTCAAGTGAAAACTCATTATTCCGCCCCCAAATTACGTAAGTGATAAGCATATGGTTAACTCTTTCGGACACTTGATGCATGTATATTGACATCATTGTCTTTCAGATACGCCTCATAGGCGTCAGTCTGTCCTGCGCTAATGCGAGAGTCGGACGTGCGCGTGAATGTATATTTCGCAGCCGTAGATTTCTGATCGTAATATAGAAAGTTATTCCTTGGTCTGTGGCAATAACCGCTGAAATAACGCCCTCTATTAAGCGGCTGAATGGTTATATTATATACTGTCAAACACGCCATCTGTTAGTATGTCGCTGAACGATTATGTGCGCAGGTAACCCACGTGGTTTTGATATGTACTTTGATAATATTTTAATTTTATATGTTGTATTTACCTATTTTATTAAAACTTCGGTTTATTATTTTATAAAAAAATGAGAAAATTAAGAAATATTATTTTTAATTATTATAAAAATTAAGAAATGTAGTTGGTCGAAGATCTATGAGTAAATACCTCGCTGCTCGCGATGCAATAAAAAGGGGAAACAGGACGTCGCCTGGTGAGACTTTCTCCGTCCGTACGTCCGTCCGTCCGTCCGTCCGTCTGTCACACTCGATTATTTCAGTAACTATTCAAGCTATCGACTTGAAATTTAGAATAGTTATAGGAAATAGTGACCCGACGTCATAACAATCGTAAATATTTGAAAATTGTTTTTATTTTTATTTAAAAAGGGGGGAAAACCGGGTCGGCAAAATTTCAAAATGAGATAACAATATTGAGTGGGGTATCGTATGAAAGGGCGTTACTTGTGTATCTAAAACTGATTTTTATTTATTTTTATGCCTAATAGTTTTTGATTTATTGGGCAAACTGGCGAAAAAAATACCGTTCCCCCCCTTATCTCCGAAGATTACCAATCGAAAAATCTGAAATAATTATGATCAATAAAAATAAACGTATATTTTACAGGAAAAATAAAATCAACTCCGTAACTATTATATTTTTTTTTGATAATAACAATAAACCGCCAAAAACAAAGTTACGTTTGCGGTTTGCCAACAAAAGTACCTACATGTAAATTATACTCGTAAAATCATGAACAAAAGTGATTCTTTCAATGTTTTACTTCTTCTATAGTATGGAACCCTCGGTGCGCGAGTCCGACTCGCACTTGGCCGGTTTTTCTAAATTGGCTCAGGTTTGGTCTGGTGGGAGGCTTCGGCCGTGGCTAGTTACCACCCTACCAGCAAAGACGTACCGCCAAGCGATTTAGCGGTCCTGTACGATGCTGTGTAGAAACTGTTGGGGTGACTTTACTTACCCCTTCCTAGTTAGTACGCTAACATCTTCGACTGCATCATCACTTACCATCAGGTGAGATCGCAGTCAAGTACTAACTTGTATAGCGTAAAAAAAAACCGGCCAAGTGCGAGTCGGACTCGCGCACCGAGGGTTCCATACCATAAAAGAAGTAAAACATTGAAAGAATCACTTTTATTCATGAATTTACGAGTAAAATTTACATGTAGGTACTTTTGTTGGCAAACCGCAAACGTAACTTTGTTTTTGGCGGATTATTGTTATTATCAAAAAAGTATATTAGTCAGTGAGTTGATTTTATTTTTCCTGTAAAATATACATTAATTTCTATTGATCATAATTATTTCAGATTTTTCGATTGGTAAACTTCGGAGATAAGGGGGGGGGGAACGGTATTTTTTTCGACAGTTTGCTCAATAAATCAAAAACTATCGGACATAAAAATAAATAAAAATCGGTTTTAGACTACACAAGTAACGCCCTTTCATATGATACCCCACTCAATATTGTTATCTCATTTTGAAAAATCGAAGCCCCGGTTTTCCCCCCTTTTTAAATAAAAATAAAAATAATTTTCAAATTTTTACGATTGTTATGACGTCGCGTCACTATTACCTATAACTATTCCAAATTTCAAGTCGATAGCTTTGATAGTTACTGAAATAATCGAGTGTGACAGACGGACGGACGGACGGATGGAGAAAGTCTCACCATAAGGGTTCCATTTTTACCATTTTGGTATGGAACCCTAAAAATAAGGAAATCAGTAGGTACCTACGACGCGCCCCGGTCTGTCAAAATCGCTTATGTTTATTCGATTCGTCTTCGTGGAGTGAAATTATATCTATATACCTACCAAATTTATTATTATTTGCACAATCAGCTCACGTACCTACTTTTAAAGTATTGTATTCTTTCCGCGCCATCTATAGGCATTAGTGATAGTTTTTTTTACGTATTAATACCGCTTTCTGCCGTTGTGCTAGTGTTCGTACGTAAAAGTACCGAAATTCGCCGCATATTGCCAAACGGCGTGCTATATTGAAGCCACGCCCCCTTTTTCTGAAGTACTCATAAAAACTGAAATGAGTTTTTTTCAATGTAAGGCCTTAAGGTACCTACTATGATAAAATGTTTTTTTATTCTCGTAGCTGACTTATTATTTAATGGCCGTTATAGTATCAACTTGGAAGGAAAATAAATGATTTATTACTTTTGTCAATGCAATCACACTGGAATATAAAATCCAGTATGAATCTTGCCGGTATAGTGGTAACCAGTCGTAGCTGAAGTTACCAGACTAGATCTGAGCCAAATTAGGGATAAGAAAAAGCCTAAGCACTGCCTTGAATTAGTTACATTTTTTGATATCATGTCAACCCTTTTTGATGTCTTACTGTTGGGCATGCATCTTTCTGAGAGGGATTTAGCGATTACCCTCCATTAGCAAAGTACGGGTTGACCGACTTAGCACGATTTTGAAAAACATGCATTGCCGGGGATTCAACCCCCCGACCCTCTGGTAATCTGAACGCCATTCGTTTCATCACTGCTTTCTTTTACTACTCACTATTCAATTATTTATTTCACCGTATAAAATCGTCGTATAAAATACATATACAACGTACTCTACTTTAAAAAAATACGAGAGAAACAAATCCCCTACATATTGATACTCAGATTATGCTAGTGTTGATGCTATCGTAAAATTACTTGCACGAATCGATAGCCGGGACACCTGGCAGACTTTATAAAGAATTCATGCGATTGTTTCGCGTTGTAAAGGATCCGCCTCGCTGGCGCACCTGACACCTTATTGGATGGCATTGCTTGTATTTATTGCTACTATTTATTTTACAAATTTTGTTCTCCTTCAAGTTTAGGAACGGAATTTTAAAGTGCCAAAGAATTTTTTGTATGGAAATGTATGAATAAGAATGACGAGACGAGCAAATTATTATTTACCTGAAGGTTTAGTAAAAGTTTTTGTACGAATTTCGAGTCAACTCGCATCGCACAAACGAATCGAATTTCTCCATACATTTACAGCCAGCGCCATCTATTGGCAGCCACATGTCAGCGACTGTCAATACATGGCGCTGGCTGTAAATGATCGTTTGTGCGATGCGAGTCGACTCGAAATTCGTAAAAAAAAACTGTACTAACCCTAGTGGTATAAGATGAAACGCCTACTCATTTCAGAAGCAGTCCTTCCCAGTGAACTGAAAATGCGCACCACGAGAAAGTTTTGTCAAATCGACAATCGCAAAATTGGTCCGTGACCCTCGCACATTCTTGTACATTTTTTTTTTTTTTTTTTTTTTCAAAAGCTATGCCATAGACATGGATGGCTAGAGCCATTCATGCATGCATAGAGCATTGTACTGATGGGATATGACAAGAGATGTGAATCTTATTATGCTTAATAATGTCACTTGCTATTATACTACAGTGCCCCTCAAATCAAAACACAGTAATGCTTCGCTTGTAAAATTGCTGATTTAATGTAAAAAAAAAACACTCTACCGCCATAATTCTTGATTCAATTAAATATTTTGTCAATAATAAAAAATAATTAATCATCTGTAATAGATATATGCATAAATATGCAAAACAAGGTTTCTGTTTTTATCATTTTAGTAAAGAGCTCTAAAAAGAAATAACGGTATACATCCGCAGCGCCCTTCGGATTCCCTTTATGAAACTGGCGAGCTGAAACTTTGCCAAGATATCGTTCGAATAGGACGAGTTTAAAAGCCCAAAAACACGCGCTGAATCTCCAAATGCCATTTTCCTTGAATATAATACTTCCCTTTTTGTTGTGTTCTTTTTTTGTATGACACGTATACTAGCCGTTATGTTATCAGGAAACCATTTATGTTTTCCTTTTTGTTGAGAAAATGAGAAAATTGACGTTTATTTCCTTTTTTTTTGTGGAAATTTTACCATTGAATGCCTATACGTTCAACTTAAACAATATTTTTATCATCTAAGATTATTTTGATTTAATATCTTTAGTCGAATTGTAGTTTTGCTAAGTACCAAGTTGTACAATGAAACTAATAGAAAATCACAATTTATTCCATATGATAGTCGATTCTCCGATTGTCACTTTGTTTGAGACGCGTTGAGCAATGATTTTTCTGAGGATCTCCCTAATTCTCATTTAGGGCGGATTCAACCAAACGCGAGTAAATTTTTATACTCAGATTAGTAGCAAGTTAACGGAGAGTAAATCTAATTTACGTTTTACCATAGACTATTCTACGAGTAGTGCGCCTATTCTAGAGTAAATTGTTACACCGCCATTTTGCGTGGAGTAAAGGAACTTATTCTGTGGTGTGTGAAAAAACTAAAATACAACAAGAAAACAGCAAAATTGTCCAATGTTTGAAAGGCGTGGGAGTCAGGCGACAGATGACAGTCCCTAATCCCTTTATATTCCTACAATAAAAACCGCCAAAAATGAGAGCCGGAATATAAGCCTTCATGCCATACACTTTTGGAGCAACATTTTTTTTCCGGGTTATACGTCTTTCACTCATTCGTTCTGATAATCGGGTTTAGATAATCGAAGTATAGTTAAACCATAGATTGCATGGCAAAACGACTTTGACGTAACTCCAGATTAAAAATGTGGAATAAATTTATTCCTCGTTTAGTTATTCGAGCATAAATGCTAGTTTGGTCGAATCCGCCCTTAATCATTTAAAGATATTCCGAGTAGAGGCCTCCTTATCCTTTGTTGAGTAATTCTGGATTCTCTTTTTCTGTTTTTAACTTAACTCCGCACTTAATCTATAATTCAATACGCGTAATTTTGCATTTTAGGTGGACAATCCGCTGTCCATCCAATATACAAAATTTTCTTTAAGAGATAGTTTTGGCATACCTAGTTGATTAAAACAACTTTGCTAATTGGATGATCACTTTTGTTCGGGGGAAACCCAGGCCCTTTGAGGAAGCGTTTTTATAATTGTCAATGTTATTTACTATTTAAGGCCTATTACTACTTGAATCATGATACTTAACTCCTAATAAATAACCTAACCTAACGCAATAAGAGAATCATGATCCAATTTTGACTATTTAATTTCCAGTCATAAAATAGCCGGCTTAATAAGGAACAATGTATAATTCATAGAAGTATGTGACTGATGGCACAGTTCGGTATGTTCTCAACGATTCCATACAAAACACACTATCATTGGGCCGCTTCACCGCAGTGTTGTATTCAAATAAATAATACGCACTCGTCGAACGTACGCGGATAATCCTCGCGCTGCATCGCGTCGCGTCGCTCCGCTATTGTAATAAAACAATCGGTGTTTAAATTAAACAAGCTTTCGCCAGCAAATGCGTTTCAACGAATTTTTGTTCGGTTAATATTGTTTTGTTAGTTTTCGGTTGTTTCGCGTGATATTTTGCCAACACTCGAAACCACAAACAAAACAGCTCATTCCTTTTTTATATTAAAACTTTATGGCTATCTTCTACGGGTAAATTATAAAATTCCTTAAACTAGCAGCAATTAAGATTTAGTGATAAAAGATTAAAAATGTTTTGTAAACTCTATAATTTTAAAATTTATTCTCTTACATTGTTCTATTTTGGGAAAGCTTCCCTCTGTTATTACAATGTAGAATATAGCAATATAGAAAAACATGGATACGTAACAAAGATCTTAATTCGAGTTAATCCGGCAAGGAAGCAAGTTTCGCAAGGTGGACGTAGACGAGGGTAGGACGTGCTTTGACTGAAAACTTGCATCAGGCCATTGGTGCGGCGTTTTACGAAACATACGCTCGTTTTCACCAACATTTTAAGAGACGCCTAAACCCTTAGGTGACAGTTGTTGTAGGTATGTATGTGAAAACTGTCACCTATCGGCTAAGGCGTTTCTTAAAGCGTTGGTAAAAATGAGCAACAATCACATTGTCTTGATACTAGCTAAACATTGCATGTACAGGTGGTAAGACTCTTCTTGCAGATTACGTCCGGATGGGTACCACCACAATGTGTAAAATTCTGATTTATGTCAATAAGTCGCTTAAATACTAAGTGCGTAAAGAAGTTATTTGTATTTACAAAGGAAAAAGTAAGTATTCTTGTCCCATAAGCAACAAACCCATGAAGTTTAAATAATATTTTTTAATAGTTATTAGCAACATATATGTTGCGGTTTTAGAGGAACTTAAGCCTGACTTATAATGAGATTTAAGATCTGGTATCTTTAATTGATAAACGCAGTGCAGACATGTGTATCCCACGAAATTGCCATTGAATGTACACGATATAAGGAAATACCGCATTCTAACTCGCCATAAATATACAGCTTTGCGATAGAATCGCTCGTTTCGATGCTCAACCGTGGGCAAGGCTTAATTTGGTCTAGTCTAGTCACCTATGTACTTAACGCGTGTTTGGTAACTAGATTATGTACCTGCTGCCTTGTTTCACGGCGTATGTTTGTCGGTGACATTATTGAGTTTTGCTCGATGCACCCTCGTTAGTTACTTGCTATGTGTATAAGTACTAATAGTACCAATTTCCACAGAAATATTTTCTGTATGAATATTGCTGCACTATGAACATATGTGCTTCCCTAGCGAGACCTTCGTTTTATTCCCTTGAGTTTTCAAAAATTCTTTTTTTATAAAGAATTCAACGCCAGGTAACGCAATTATAACTCATGACAACTATTGGGATGCCTTTTTGGTCGTCTTGTTTAGAGGTTTGAACTGGGCTTTGGTAGATCATTCAGTCATAATCATAATCATAATCATTTATTTTGCAGTCAGCCATCTTTTCCTTCTAAAATAAATATACTTCCCTGCAAGTTATGATTTAAATCAACGTAAAATCTATTTAACATTCTTTGAAACGTATTTCCGTTAATATGTGTTATTATGTGATAACATGTTCATTAAAGACTGGTTGTTTTAGTAGATATCAAACCAAACGCATATTTTTAAGCTATTGCATAGCTTCTATCGCGGGCTTTGACGGTGCAGACCGAATCAAGAAATTTCGTAACGAAAATAACCTGGCACTCCTAAAGTAGAGCTTTTGGTACTAGGCTAGCATGAAAGCAAGGAGCGCAACTCCACAACCAAAAGTTCTGCTTTTCGATTGATGGCAAAACTAAAAATAACTTTAAATTCTATGCAATAGCTTTACCGCGGCAGTCTCCGAGTGCCACACGCCTTTTTTTCATTCAAAAATTTCAAAAACCATCCAATACATGAAACAGTTATAAAACGCTTTTCTAAACTCCCATCGGCAATCGGCATTAAATTATTGTTTATGAGCTTAACGCTTCGCGGACGAACGGGCTCGGATTAGGTACGCTGGACTAACCAGTGACCATTCTTTTATTGCACAATGACCTCTATTCTGTATGCAGTAAAAGCTACAAGTTTTCCCAACACACCTACACTGGTATTTTATCTACGACGTGAATTCAACCATTATTTTAATGTTTCGATACAAAATACATTGAGCAGAAGTTCATAATGAATAAGGGGTAGAAAAATCGATTCTTACTAATGAATAAACTCACGTTAATTGCATTTCGGAAACAACGGAACGGTTCATTAGAATGAATTTGGCAGGAATACATTATGACGTTCGCGAAATTGTTTGTTGATGCTAATCATTGACAAATATTTGGGCGATATTAGATGAGCAAAATTTTGATATGATAATTCTATGAAATGTATCAGAAAAAAAGCTTGTTATAGCTATGTCTTGGCTCACATCCGTATGTTAAAGTCCGTGATTGAAATAAACCACTACATAAGAATTATATTGAGTTAGGTTAAATAATAAACTGATTAAGTATACCTATTCAATATCTTACAACTTTACAAATGAATAAACTAAAAAACAAACGAATTCGAATAAAATTTTCGTGCGAAAGTAAAAACTGGAATGCTTAATTAATCGTTTTAAGTATATTTTAATTCGACTTAGAAAAGTTGGATGGCACGACAAAAAAAAGCAATTTTATTTAACTCAGAGTAAAGGAAAAGAGAAATATTTTCAACTTGCGATACAAAGAGACAGCCTAAGAGAGCTGACGCTAAGTGAATAACTGAATAGTTAAACTCTCATAATATTTACATAAACCGAACATTAACGTTTTGGTCCAAGTTTTGAAACTTTAGCGGATTGCGTGGATCATTAACCGCATTTATATACCCGCACACAATTAGCATTTACATAATATATAAACAGTCTCTACCATTTGCCTTGATTTTCCTATACCGTGTACAAAAATCACCGCTATTGCTGCTCCATTCGATCGTCGAATGTAACAAAATAATAAGTATTAAGTAAGTATTATTAATCTTATAGATAACTCTGTTATTTCTTCAACTGTATTCACTTACCCGCAGGCCATATCATGAACTCTAATGCAATATTTCATATCAATACCAGGAGGATTATTTTGATGCTCGATGCGAACGTGAAATATGACAATGAATGGATTAAAAAATACGTAACTGGGGGTAACTTTTTGTACCATAGATTTATAATAGGTTGTCGCTCGACCTCTACGATCTTGTACCTTGTCCCAAACAGCAATACGAGCCGAACAGAACGTATGGCCCGTGGTAAATGAACCAAAAAAATGCACATTGATCGAATACCTACTCCTTTTAATGTAATATTCCCCGCCATTCCGCCACCGCATGACTCTCCGAATACGTAATGGGGTATTATGTGCTAAACGCCATGTAATCGTGGTTTTGTGAGAATGGTTTCTGGGTTTTATCAGTTGCGTGCGCCTTTTATGTTTAATGTTATTTTAAAAATCTGTGTGATTCCTGTTCTTGCTCTTTTGTAAGGTAGAGAGCAAGAAAGAGCAAACTTGAAAAAAAATATATTTTAGATGAAATTTCATGTATCTGTATTGAGTCTATTTCTATTCATCGAACTAGTTGATCTTTGTAAATGGATTAGTTATTTTATGAATTTTAAGGCAACTTACAATAATGTGGTCTACGTTTGCTAATGATATTATGTTGTGTTTGTGTTGATTTTCAGTAAATTTTCTGTACGTAACATAAGTAAAAAATTGTTTTTAACCCTCGTGTGCAAAACCATGTTAAGTTAGGTTAATTTGAACTGCCTTTTATAACACTACTAAAATACGCACCTTTTGCGAAAGATTGTGAAACCGATTTAACATTGATTCTAATTATTTAAATCATCTTTATAAGTCTGTATCTAAAGCAATATGAAGTTGTTTTCTTTTAACTTTGTTGTAATAGATCTCTAGATCAGTGGCGCGCGCTCTTATTCAAGGTGATAGTCGCGGGTTCGATTCCCGCTAAGGGCGACTTTAAGATTTTTTTATTGGGAACATTATTTGGTTCAAGTCTTGTCTTGGGAGAGGTTTCGGTCATGGTTAGTTACCACCCTACCAAAAGACGCACCGCCAAGCGATTTAGCGTTTCGACGCGATGCTGTGTAGAAACCATTAGGGGCGAGTTAAAATTAGTAAGTTAACATCTTCGGCTGCATCATCACTTAGGTACCATCACGTGAGATTGCAGTCAATTAGTTACTTGTAGATTGCAAAAATAGTATGTTTCATTACAAGTGCGGAAAGGCTGTTATTGCAAAGAGTTCCGACAAATGTCTACCCGAGCCGAGGCGCAGCCGAAAGCGAGGGTTGACAGTCGGAACAAGTTGCAATGACGGTTCCGCACGTGTACTGAACGATTATTTTTAATACAGTTGCGAAAAAATGAAGCAATTTAATAAAATAATAAAAACACAATAAACTCAACTAACTTAACATTTTCTGAAAAACTATTTGCTTTTTTCTCTTCTCTCCACGCAATAAATTCGTCGTATGTAGATATGTAGCGACTTTTTGACTTTTCCGGTAAAATGTTCTCCGAAGCATTTTGTGCAACAAACAACTAAACTCGCAAAGAAAATTTCTGAAAAATGGCGCCAACCGTAGAATATAAGCAGTTTTTTTTTTCTTCACCCATTCTGGTGATTTAAAAAAAAATAAAAAAAAATTTGGTCATAGACGAAATAATATTCTGGTACGCAAAGGGAACTATGCCCATACAGCAAAGTCTTCAGTTTTTTTTTATTGATATGAAATGAAAATGAAATTTAATGAGATGAAATGAAACCTAACCAAACTCATTCAATCAAATCTGGCCCCAAGTCTGCTATGACAATTTTATATCGATCGTCCAATAATTACACAATTATTACCGATTTTTGCGATTTTGGTAGTCTGCTAGGTCGATCGTTTACTAATTGTGTAAAAATTACACGACTCACCTACAATATACATCTCAATGAACTTTTGCTAGTCTGTTAACACAATCACATCTCAATTGTCGAATATATCCTAGTCTGCTAATTTTTTGACAGTTCGAAATGGCAATCGACCTGCAATTTTAGATAATTAAGCAGTAATAGCTAAATCAGTGAATTTCTATCATTGCATGTGGATTATTAGTGTTTTTTTTCTAATCTATTGATGATTAGAGCAAGGTGGAACATTCTCCAGCTAGCTAACGGGGTTAATATTGAACGGAACAAGCATTTGGATAAATTCTGTGCGTTTGGAGAATAGAAACCGCCGTCGCCGCCGTTAAGGATATTTCCGAGGCTGAATTTGTTAAAACATTTCGCCTCGGGAAGGAAACTATTAGGGGTCTAGTTGAGGAGCTCTGTTAATTCCCAGACTGTGTCGGAGTGACGGAATATCAGCGGAGATGAAGGTAAACTCTTGTCTAAGTATTAGGTACCTACTAAAGTATTAATAATTCATGATGATGGTTTGATGTGCCTAATGCCATCATTTCTGTTGCAGATTCTGATAGCGTTATCATTCTACTTATCAGGATCTTACCAAACTACAATTAGGTACACTGAGGACTGTGTCAAGAGCTGCGAGGCATGCGGTGGAGAACATGGGTTTTTATTAGGTAAGTATTGCAATTATTATTTAATGAAAGCAATTTAACACTTAATGTCCATACACTGCCATGGGTTCAATTCAGTATATGGATTTTCAGAAGACAGTGGCTATCTTCTTTGGAGAACGATGACCTCAATTGTTAACACCACAACGGAGACGCTGCAGCTCGTGTTTTATTTGAAGCACACAACTGAACTGAATACAGTTGAACATTGTATAGGAGTTTTCAGGCAAAGTAAACAAAATCCTGTTAATCTGATCTAATACGTATAGGTACCTATAGTAGTTTTAGTGGCAATAGTCAATCCTACAATCCTGTCACTGCAAACAATATTTTTGATGGATGTTGTCTTTTGTATTTTAACAAAGCATTTATTTTTTATTTATTTATTTAAAGCATATAAGAAAGCCAGCCAAGTACAAGTAAAACTTACAAAGTTTCATACCATTACCTAAAAAAACTGCAAAAAATCACATCTGTTGCATGGGAGCTCCCAATATTTTTTATTTTCTATTATTCGTTTTGTTAGTAGAGTATTGTTATTGCAGCAACATTATATTATATCTGTGTAAATTACAACTGTCTATCATAGTTCATGAGATACAGCCTATTCAGCGACAAACAGGTACACAGCGACATAGAAAGCCTTTTGTTTATTAATTCTTTTAGAAAATGCATGTATAGATGGGTCATATTTAAATAGAATGCAACATTTGGATACATTGATTTATTTAATTTTTAAAAGTTATACATAAATTTTGTTTTGTTTGCAAATTCAGGATGTGAAGAACACACTTCGTGGGCAGAGTTGGAAAATGCTCTGGAATTACATTATTACAAAGTCTTCAAGTGAAACAAA
The DNA here is from genome assembly GCA_963855885.1 of Coenonympha glycerion. Lineage (NCBI taxonomy): Eukaryota > Metazoa > Arthropoda > Insecta > Lepidoptera > Nymphalidae > Coenonympha > Coenonympha glycerion. Next base: position 1,608,576 of record OY979635.1, read on the forward strand.
GTCTGCTTCAAAATAGAACACTGCAGGAGTCTCTACTCCATAGGCTCTGGAAAAATGCATGAAAATGAATGAATAGTATATTAGTACCCAACTTCATATATAATTGTTACTCTTTTAATATACTAATTTCATTAGAAAAGTTTTGTATTATACAGCTTTGGTTGCATGAAATGTCATACATTCATCTTAATGTAAATAATATAGTATAGCCTCTCCCCCTCAGTCCAGTTGGTCACTGCAAGGGGGTCATGACCAAAACCTTTCAGTTTTCAGTTATTAACCTCATTTAAAAGTATTTAAATCTGAAATGACAAGCAACTGAAAGAGGCCTGTACTCCATAAGGCGGACTGAACACCAATCTTTTTTGTAATTAATAGTAGGTATTGTTTTGTAACATTAAACAACTAGGTAACTATGGTATCTTGCATAAAAAATCCTGTAAAAAAAAATCATGGTTTATACCTATGCATAATCAATTCTCCTGTTATTTTGGTATTATCAGTTGTAGTAAGTAGTTGAAATAAGCTATATTCTATTGTATGTTAGTGAGTATTGAAAGTCTTTCAATTGAATTTATGAAAATAAATATATGAAACTATCTGTAAAATTAAAATAATTTTTAGTGTAATAGGCATTCTATTAGCAAAGAAAAACTTCATACTTAAAATTTTAGCCATAAATTTGTAAACATGGTAGTATATAGAACTGAAAAGAGGACTTATTTGGCTATTTCCATGTAAAAAATCAATATTACTGTAAATTAATCAATTAACAATGTTTCTGGAACTCACTAAGCTATCATTGTACTTCTTACATAGGACCTACTTATAGCAAAGAATTATAAATTTCAATAGGTAAGGTATAGGGTGAAACTATAACTTGAATGGATATGGAATAGATTTATTAAAGTTAATGCAAACATTGGTAAAATACCTAAAACATACCTATTTTGTAGATCTTGATAAAAAATTATATTAAAAAATATTACATACAAACTTATCAAATAAAATTATAAAATAGATACAGTACCTACTATATTTATCTGTATTTTTGTAGTTTTTATAGCAATAAGTAATAATATAAGTTAAAATTTAAAAGGTGTTTCAGTAGTAAAGGGCTTATTTATTTATTTTATTTATTTTGACTTCATAAAATATACAGTCTACCTCAAATCTAGTATAATTTTTCCTAATTATGTATTAATAACAATATTAGACTATATTAACAACTACTATTTTTGTATTTTGTATAAAATATTGATAAATGGTTATCTGAAATCTAATTTTGATTGATTAATTTATAGAGTAACTACGTTTTTAGACTGATTTTAATTATATTTCATTAGGATTTAACAATATTAATGATACTAATAAAAAAAGCTTGATTTAACATACATTTTTTTTGCCATACCTATTATTCTCTGAACCCCTTTTTATGTCCCACTGGTAGGCACGAGTCTCCTCTCAGGCTGAGAGGGGTTTGGCCATAGCCCACCACACTGGCCAAGTGTGGGTTTGCAGGCTTCACACACATTCAAGAACATTTATGTTAACTCTCAGGCATGCAGGTTTCCTCACAATGTTTTCCTTCACCGTTAAGCATTTAGTTTTAGAAAAGTCAGAGGTGCGTGCCCATGCTTCGAACCCAGGACCTCCTTATGAGAGGCAGAGGTCAGAACCACTGAGCTATCACTTCTTACCTGCCTTAATTACCTACCAACCTAAGGTAATAATGGCTGGCACAAAATCCTTAATAATATAAGGTGTCTTGCCTTTTCCTCTAAATGTCCGGGCAAACTGGATGGTCTGTCCAGGTGTTATCAAACCATTATGTTGACAGACAGGCTGTGATCTGGGTTGGTATTATTGAGTTGTTAGAATATATCTAATAGATGGATACAGAGGACACACAAGTACACCTGTGCAACCTATATGCAGTAAATAATTAAAACAAAGTTTCACTTTTATCCTGCCCTTTATTTTTCTTACAAGTTGTTGTAGCAACCAATTACATACAACCTATCAATAAAGTGCGATTTTAATTTAATCATCTGTATCACTCCCCTTCACTATTCACCTTGGGATTCGTCCAAAGATGGAGCAGTATCCAATCTCATCTTCCGCAATATTAATAATCTCGGAAGAAAGCTTCTGTTAGGACTAAGGAGGTCTGCCTCCTTGTGTTTTAATAATATTCTAAACTCCTTAAGTATTAAATAATATTCTTAACTCTTGAGTGTTAGAATTCCCTGATGAGATGTTCTTTATACTTATATTTTTAGACCTCTTTTAGGTTTGCTGACTTTTGTACAGCCAAATTAACATTGTACTTAAATTATGTCTGCGGTTTGCTAGGTTCTTCATAATACAATTGTTTTAGATGTCAGGCTTCTTTTTTGCTTCTGTTAGCGACATGTAGGTACTTGATGCTTCAGATGTGGATGTGATGTTTGTGACTGTTGCAACCCTTTGCTTTTATTGCGTACCGAGCTAATTAAATCCTTCTCCATACACTGGCTTTGTTTACAAATCTCTTTTATCCAGTGTTATTTGATTTTACACTCAGATCACTCTAGCCAGCCCAGCTTCCTCAAGAATACAGAACACATAGCTCTCTAACGAGAAGCCCATCGTAACTAAAAATTGTTTGGAAGGTCTCTTCTTTAATTCCATCCACAAAATAGAATTATTCGCCAGCACAAACTTTCTGTTGCAGTTTGTTTATTTCTGTGCTTTATTTTATAATTTATATGTAGAAATGTCAAAATTCAAAAGACAAAGTAAAATGTTACAGATGAAATATAGTTTATTTGACGCTTATTTGACGTTAGTTGTGCCAACTTGTCATAAGTTGGACGTAAAATTTTATTTCGGGAAACGCATTTTATGGTAATGGCAATACCGATTACAATCCAAGTATTGTTCAATTAAGTTATCAATTAATTAAATTGAGATCCAATTTAAAAGTTTGCAGACTAGGTCATTTCGGAACTATTACAATTGCATGATAGTTTTATCGTAGATTATGTTAAATTAGCAGACTTGGGGCCCTGATATTGAAACAAATTAGTAGCTTCTTTTTAGAAATTACTTATTTGCATGAATCATAAAGACTTCTATGATTTTTTTTAGTAAAAACTTCATGGTTGGTTTTTCTTTTTAATAGACATTATTTTGACAGTTGGGAACGCACGAGTTCGGGAAAGGTAAAAAAAAAAGCACGAGTATGTAATAGCCCACAACCCGAACGCTATACTAACAAACGAACGAACTATATATCCCTGCAATACGCCACTTTTTGAGCAACTGTATTAAAAATATTTATATCGGATACCTAGTCGAAAAAAAAATCAAACTCAAAAAAATTTCAAATATCTATAAATTATATTTGAAGCCTCAGTCTAAAAACATAAGCCTCATAACAGATTCCGGATATTACTTAATCTTCTAGAAACCTTATCCGAAACACGATATCGTAAAAGAGAATAAATAATAGGGTACCGTAAGCGTTTCAATTAATTTCAAAGATGGCCTGATAGCCCCGCGGGAAATTGTCTAACTTCGCCAGTCATTATGAAGAGGTACACGTTAAATTTTAATGCCTTGATGCTCGTGTTCTTTAGCTTGAACAGGGGAATGGTTATGAATAATACCAGTGGAGATTATTATTATAAATATCTTATAATTTCTTTAAATTCTAATATTGTATAGTTTATTAAGATTTTACAATATTTTTTTACGAATATAAATCTTTAAGAATACATTTTTTCCCTGGTCGAAGAACTTTCTTCCTTACTCCGGATGGGGAGGTATCATCGCAGCTGAGACCAGACCAGTATCGTATCGTATAACGCGTAGTTAATAAAATGTTTGATATGAAGACGGAACCGTTGGTGAATTCGTCCGACAGGCACTTTGTGTTATTATGGGAGCCAAACTGAATGGAAAATCTTGAATTTCATGAGACAAAAAACACTCGCAAAATTAAGCACTTATCACAGACTTGTATACTAAAGACAGGGCGAACAGCGCGAAAAAATGTCGCCAGTTTATGGGTGTCCTTACTACCAACAGTATAAGGCCACGCGGTAGTTCGGTCAGCGGCGGCGGCGGGTATTTTCACAGATGACGCTACTGTTTGCTTTATGAAGAAGGTTTACGTAAAATGTTCGTATCGGCCTATCATTACTTTGTTTATCTATTGTACCTGCTTTTACATATTTTAGTCGACGACCGAATGGTGCAGAGGTAATAGTCTTGCTCTCTGCGTGAGAGGTCGTGGGTTCGATTCCCATAATTCCAGATCTACATAGGCTAGACAACTCCTTTTTCTGGAAAAAGGGACTAAGATGCAAATAACATCGCATAGCAGAATTAGAAGCAAAGGCTAAATACTTACACATTTAAATTCAAGCCGTTCGGAAAAGGCGATATTATTATCTTACTCTAATATGCACATGAAAAACTTCGTAAATAAATAACGTGCGAACAACTTTGCAGTTATGGAAAATGGAAATGACACGACGGCGGGCTTTGTATAATGTCATGTACTGGACTTAATGCTCCACATATTTCACTTTTCTCGTCTTTTACTTTTTGACGTACTTTCAGGACTGAGTTTTTTAAAACATAATGCTAAAAATATGGCATATAGTACCTCCAAAACTAAATACTTTCAACCATCTTTCTCTACCTCTACTTTTATCTAACTTTACGATGACTTAATAATTTTAGGTATATTATTATACTAGCTGTTGCCCGCGGCTCCGCCCGCGTGAATTACGATTTTTTTACATAATATACCTCCTACTGGAATTCCTTGATTTTTCGCGGGATTCTGGTGTGATGTTGTACAGAAACCTGTTCTTACTTCGCACGGGTTATCTTGTGGTTATTTCGAAAACTCCTTTTTCTTAATAAAAATATAAAGTTTCATTAATACGTAGTTGAAAGATCAAAAGGACGATTTTAACTATCGATATTTCGAACCAGTGGCACAGGTCGTGGTCACTACGTGACCACGACTTGTACCAATGTATCGAAATATCGACAGTTAAAATCGTCCTTTTCATTGTGATTTTTATTCTGAAACCACGAAATATGTCAAAAATTATTAAACCATGTGGAAAGTTGTACTGGTTGTAGAACTCTTCTTTCAGAGTTCGGTCGGGTAGGTACCACTGGGATAAATTACTCTACTAACAATATTCCCCAGGCCAACATAATATAAGAGTCTTTTAAAAATCTTTGCTTCATCTCAATACAATCCAAAACATCAGAATGGACAATGGCTATATATTTCCTTACGTATAAAAAGACCTTAGATGACAGTCAGTCGGTTAGGATCGATAAGACCTAAGAGTTAAAAATATTTGTGAACCATTATCTTACCCTTTCCATATTGCGGATGATAAAGTTTAACACCCATATTCTTAGTCGTTTCCTCCAACTCACCTCACCTCCACTCAACCTGTCTTGAGCAATATTTGTATTCTTAAATGTTAAAAAACCTCCTCCACTTGAGTATTCACTCATTCGAGTCGAGAGAGAATTGAGAAATGAACTGTCAAATGTAAGGTACGTCGCCATCAACCTTACAGCTGCCAAAACCCGTATTAATAGATTTTTTAAAGAATAAAATGGATTTCGAGCAGTTTATTAATTATGTATATGATGATTAATTATGTATGTGATACACTAGAGGAATTCCTGTGCCGCCAATGATGCAATTATTTGTAGCCCTCAAGTTGTACGCTTCAGGGATGTTCCAGGTAAAATTCTGTTACTTACTTGCCTATCTATGTACGTAGATAAATATAACCCGTTGGCAGAAGCTTTGCAGATGACTTCCCCTCACATTTCATACCACCGTCACCCGCAATCGTCTCATAACGGACGCGGGTGGCGGTCGTATGTGTTGAAATAGGTTGAATTAGATCAATACCTCAGATATTACTTAGTACATGTCAATATAGAAAAAGAATAATGTTGTGACATGATTGTCAAATTGTAAACAAACAATTTGTTATATTCGTTTTAATATGGCGTAGATAATACAATATATTATTATCCAGTCATCGTCTGAGTATTCTTCATTTAGTAACTCTGCATTCCCCATTACTTTTATCAGGTTATGGGCTGGCTCGCCCGCTCGCCCAAATGGAGAATAAATGTAATAGTATTACGAATATACAGAAGTTAGTAGGTGAATCGAATTATGGTTCATGGGCCTTTGCTGTAGAGTTGCTGCTCGTAGATCTTGATCTATGGGACTGCGTGAGTAGCACTTATGATACTACTATAAATGAAAACAAGAAACGGGATAATAAAGCTCGTGCAAAAATTTGTTTATCGATATCGGAGCATATTTATCCGATAGTGCAAACGACCAAGACAGCTTGGGAGGCATGGTCCGCATTAAAGAAGGCTTACGCGGATTCAGGTCTAATTAGAAGGCTTAGTTTGCTCAGGAAATTATTTTCTATGAAGCTAGAAAATTTTTCAGACATGGAATCATATGTAACTGAAATAAAATCAACGCAACAAGCACTTCAAAACATACAAGCTGGTCTGGATGATGAATTCGTCGGCATCATAATGTTAGCTGGGTTGACAGAAGCTTATAATCCTTTAGTTATGGCTATGGAACACTCTGGGAAGCGAATATCTTCCGAGGATGTCACCTCCGCTCTACTACGAGAAGGACAAAAACAGAAAGCAGGCAACAGCAGCAGTATTGTAAACGACGATTCGGTGTTGGTTTCACGCACTTGTAGTATTAATCGTAGTAAAAACGTTATTTGTTATTTGTGTAAGAAAAAAGGTCACTATAAATGGCAATGTAAAAAGGTAAAAGACGATGATAAGAAGACTGCTAACATGCTAGTAACTGACTTTGTAACATTAGTTGCTAGAGGGAGTAGTGGTAGTGTGATAATTGATAGTGGAGCGACGTCACACATGACTAACAATAAACATATTATATTGGCACCCGTTAAACCTTGTGAAAAAGTTGTAACTTGTGCTAATAATGATAAAATAGTGTCAACTTCAGAAGGTAATATTGAGTTGAAGGTTAGTCAAGAGGGGCGTACTCAAGGGTTAACTATGAATAATGTTTTAGTTATTCCTGAACTAGTTACCAACTTAATGTCGGTTGGCAAATTTGCTGATGATGATAAGGTAGTAGTTTTTGATAAGTATAGCTGTAAGATATTTGATAAAAATATAACTATAATGGGAAGTCCTTTGATTACAGCACCGCGAGTCGGTGGTCTGTATGTTTTGGGTTCTTCTGAAAATAAGGCGACGGTTCTCATAAGTCAAGGTCAGGATAATTTCGAGTTATGGCATCGGCGATTGGGACATCTATCTCAACCGGAGATGTTGAAATTGAGAGATATCGTCAAGGGCCTGTGTTTTAACCCAAAAGATTACAAGAATCTATGCATTCCTTGTAGTCAAGGAAAACTTAGTTCTAAGAAGTTTCCGAAAAGAAAGTTTAAGAGGGCTTCACATGTATTAGAGCTAGTACACAGCGACATTGCTGGTCCCATGGAAGTGGAGACATGGGGTGGTACGAGATATATGTTGATCTTTGTAGATGATTACAGCAGGAAAGTATTTGGATACTTTTTAAAGTGCAAGTCCGAAACGTTTGAATGTTTCAGAGAATTTCGAGCACTTGTAGAGAAACAAACGGGACATAAAATAAAAAAGCTTAGGTCTGATAACGGTGGTGAGTACACTAGTATAGAATTTAAAAAATATTTGAAAAAACACGGGATTATTCATCAAACTAGTGTACCACATACTCCGCAACAAAACGGGATTGCAGAGAGAACAATAAGGACGCTTAGTGAGAAGACCAGGTGCATGCTTTCAGAAAGTAAGCTGAATAAAAGGTTTTGGGGTGAGGCAATGCGTACAGCCATTTATTTAAAAAACCGTTCTCCCACCATGGCTCTTCAGGGTAAAGTACCAGAGCAGATTTGGACTGGAGAAGACGTAGACGTCTCTCATTTGAAAATATTTGGTTCAAAGGCTCAAGTCCTTATCAAAGATAGTAGTCGTAAGAAACTAGATCCGAAGACACGTGAACTAACTTTTATTGGATATAGTGAGGTTCAGAAGGGATATAGATTTTGCGATATAGTGAAGAATCCTAAGCATTGTATTATTGCACGGGATGCAGTTTTTGATGAGAACTATACCTCTAAGACTAGTGATGTTCTTATGATCCCTTGCAATAAGCCCGAGGAAAATGTTTCTAGAATCGAACTTTCAACTCAGAATACTGTTGAGTTTGAAGTACCTGAAGAAAATATAGAATTGCCGAGTCAAAGCATCGAAGAAGCAGTAGAAGTTGAGTCTGCTACACCAGAAAATATTGGTGAAATAGAAGACGAATTTCATGATTCAGTTGATTCTGATAATGTTGAATTGGAAGGTTCTCAACTTCAGAGAGAAAACGAAGCTGTTGAGCGTGGATATCCTTTGAGGAATAGAGTTCCTAATAGACAAGAAGATTTTGACTATAGTTTTATGATATCAAACGATCCAGTATCAGTTAAGGATGCCATGGAACGTAGTGATAAAATTTGGCTTGATGCGATGCAACAAGAGTATGACTCTCTTATTGGTAATCGAACTTGGGAACTTGTAGATCGCCCGAGGGGGGCAAATGTTGTGAAATACATATAGCATTGATTTATACAGTGATAGTCAAAGTGCTAGTAAATTGGTTTATACTGCGGCAGTAGGCAGGAGATCGAAACACATTAACATTAGGTACCATTATGTTAGAGAATTAGCTGAAGCAAAAGAGATTATTGTTAAATATTGTGAGACGAGTGTAATGCCAGCTGATTTTTTAACGAAGAGTTTATGTAAACCTAAATTTGATTTTTGTGTTCAATATATCGGTATTGCTGATTCAGTGGGGGTGTTGAAATAGGTTGATGATTACGCACCGCGCCTGTGCCAATGAATCAGCGGGCAACTGCCGGGCCCATCAGAGCAGGCCAGCGGATTCCCACAGGCGGCGGCGGGGGGGGGTCGAAAAGGGCCCACCAAAAAAGGAAATGGCGATTTGCACTGGGTTTTATCCCGCGGCACAGAACGACTTACTACTAGGTACTTACCGGCGCAGGAGACAGCACGCACGTGGAATCCGGGGAGTGTGTTCGTGTATGATGGAATGTGGTGTGTGGTGCCTGCTGTGTTAAATGCAAAGGAACACACTCGCCCTCCTTTGAGGGGTCTTTCGCGGCGGCGGCACTAGATCACGAGTAGCGAGTCCGCGGCGGCGTGGTATCCAAATGGCGCGGGAGCACAAGGAACAGTGTTCCGGATAGTCAAATGGGCCCGCGGCGTTCGAAGGACGCGGCGAGCCAAGGAGCGCAAAATTAGGGCTCGTAGAACTAAAAACGACACGGCGTGGCCGGCAAACTTCACGCGGGCAACGCGGGCCTTGGGTATTGACCGTTTCAGTGGGCTTCTAGAACCGGACTGTTAGGCGACCGCGGACGGCAAGTGACGGCGTGGCCGGCAAACAGCACGCGGGCTACCGGCACAAATGGTACGCGATAAATAGCTCCTCATAAATAATAAGACGGCACGATGGCGGCGTGGCAGGCGACTTCACGCGGGCGACGCGGCAACTAACAATCGACCGACTCCGTCGAGGTTTTACCAAGGACCGCCGCGAGCGACCGCGCCGGGACGAGCGCGGGCGACGGTCGCAAACGGCTCGTGGGAGAGGGCCCTGCAGGCCGTCTCGCGCGACTAGTAGCCTTACGCTAATATACTTAAAGACGATTTTCGCCGGCCGACGGTACGGCAGCACGAACCCGTCGACGAATGTACTACTTGAACCGCGTACACGGGGCTACCGCTCCCCCCGGAGCCGCGCGCCCCATTTCCCTCTCCAGCCGCAGGCGGGAGCGAGAACGCGGCGTTTGGCCAATTTTAGCCAAAACAATCCCCCCGCCCGTGGGCCCAAGGATTTGGGGTCCACTAACCAATGGGCAAGCGGGATAAGGAAGAGACGGCTCGCTGCAAAACCGAATCTCCGACCATTACCTCGGCAACTCTGGGAACCCCATCGGATCCATATATCAATTTAAGAATGCGTCCACGACGCCAGCACAAAGGCAACAAATTAGACTCCTTAACTAGGACAAGATCACCAACCTTAGGTGGGTCGGTCTTGTCTGACCACTTAACGCGCTGCTGCAAGAGATGCAAATATTCTAAATACCAACGATGCCAGAAATTTTGGGTCATCTGCTGTAGCAATTCGAAACGAGACAACCGTGAGACCTTCACGTCCCTGAAGGGGTACTCCGGCAGGGCGTTAAGGGGTTCACCAATTAGGAAATGACCGGGGTTAAAACTTCCAGGTCATTGGGATCGGACGATAAGGGGCAGAGTGGCCGAGAATTGAGGACAGCCTCAATCTTACAAAAAACGGTAGCGAGCTCTTCAAAAGTCAAAATGGTTTCACCTATCACGCGTCGGAGATGCGTCTTTGAGACCTTAACGACGGCTTCAAAGATCCCGCCCCAGTGGGGACAAGCTGGCGGGTCAAAGGTCCAAGTTATCCCCATCTTGGACATTGCCGTGCCGATGCCTATCTTATTTTCATTCAAAAATTGGGCGACTTCCTTCAAATACCTATCGGCACCCTTATAGTTGGTCCCACAATCCGATCGGATCAGGTGCGGATAACCTCGGCGTGAAACGAAGCGGCCTAGCGTGGCTACAAAGGCTTCGGTGCTGAGGGCACTCACCAGTTCTAAGTGTACGGCCTTGGTAGCCAGGCAAACAAAACGCAAAGGTAGGCCTTGAGGGAACGAGCATTGCGGAGGCTGGAGCTCTTGACGAAGAACGGCCCCGCAAAATCCGTCCCGACCGCCGAAAAAGGGCGCGAGGCCACGACACGGTCGGTGGGGAGGTCCCCCATAATGGGCTGCATGGTGCTGGCCTTCAGGCGGTAGCACGGAATGCACTTAAAAATGACGCTTCGGATGGAGCGTCGTCCCGATAAAATCCAAAATTCGCGCTGCAATATGGCCGAAAGGGCGTTGCAGCCAGCGTGGGCATTTTTGACGTGGTAATGCGTCACCAACAATTTTACAAAAGCGCTATTGTTCGGAAGCAACAAGGGATGACGTGCTCCATAGGGTAAATCAGAATTCCGGAGGCGTCCACCAACGCGTATCAATCCGGTGTCATCCAGGAAGAGGTTTAAGCGGGCGAGCGAGCCTTTCAAGGGTAAACCTCGCTTCAGTGTCTCAATAGCGGACTCAAAATGCTCCAGTTGAACCAAACGTATCCAAAAGGTCCGGGCCTCCTGTCTCTCCAGGGGCGACAAGACCGGGTTCGACATTTTGTCGCGTGGGTTCCGAGCGTTGTGGGTGAAGCGCTGAATCCAAGCCGTCACCCCAATCAATTTATCAAGGGAACTGTAGCGTTCCTGAAGATAGCTCAGCGAATTGGCTGGCTTATCCTCAACAACTCCGACTCGCAAGCCAGGTAACACATCGGGCTCGGAGAACCTACTCTGAGGCCAGGCGGACTCATTCCGAGTCAGCCAGTCAGGGCCCCACCAAAGAGAGTGGTTGACAAGGTCGGAAGCTTCACATCCGCGGGAAGCACAATCTGCAGGGTTCAGGTCCCCTGGCACATGTCTCCAGGTCAACGGGGTTTCCGAATTCTGGATTTGGGAAACCCGGTTGGCAACAAAGACTTCCAAGTTGTGGGGAGCGGCTCGCAACCAACAAAGGACAATTTCGCTGTCCGACCAGGCGTACACGTCCGTCAGGTCAACGATCGATAGGAGGGACGTACGCACATGGTTGAGAAGGCGCACCAAAAGAGCGGCTCCAGACAACTCCAATTTGGGTATCGTCAAGCGTGACCGAATTGGGGCCACTTTACTTTTCGCCAAGACAAGGTGGGTTGCGACCTCGCCGGTGTCACTGACAGTTCGCAAATAGACCACGGCTGCGTACCCCTTTTCGGACGCATCACAAAAGCCGTGGAGACTGGCGTGGCACCTTCCGGGCGATAGGAAGCAACGAGGCATCGAAATCCGATTAACATTCGGAAGTGAGGCCACAAGGGAGAGCCACTCCTGTAGCTTGAGACCCTAACCTCCCTGAGGCAGTCGACAAAAGTATGGTCTGGCATACTGACTGCTGTAGATCCAAAGTCTCAGGGGAGGTGGCTAGGTGGCAGCTAGGGTGGCGGACACCTAGCGCGACGTGCCTTCACCAGCGGGAGCCCACTGACGGGGGTACTCCGGCTGGGGCGCTGCTAGAGAGGGGGAGGGTACCCAACGTGGGGACCATCCGGCATAACCAACCCGGGGTCGCACCATGCGGCTAGCATCCGGGGCGTGGTAGGGAGCGCCTCGACCTAGCACGGGTGGATGGCGCTCCAGTTGCGTCCACACATGGAGGGGAGGCAAAAACCTAGACGGTTCGACGCTCATTTGAGCGGCCGTCAGACCCCCGTCATAAAAATGCGAGGGGGGTGTGACCCTCCCCGGGGGGGTGTGACCCCCCCTGGGGGGGTGAAGCCCCACCGCCCCTAGGGCGCTGGTAATCAGCAGGGGACCGTTCACCCATTTGGGGCCGCACCATGCGGCTAACGTCCGGCACCCGGTAGGGATCGCCTCGACCTATGGTGGGTGGATGGCGCTCCAGTCGCGGCCACTCGTGTAGTGGCGGCGAGAACCGACGCGGGACGACGCCCAATGGGGCGGACGCGATATCCCTGTCGTGATGACGCGAGGGGTATGTGACCATGCCGCGGGGGGTGAAGCCCTCCTCCGGGGGGTGGAACCCCTACCTCCACTAGGAGGTTGGTGTTCCACCGAAGAACGCCTAACGGGACTGGTCGGGTGGCCAGGACTAGCGCCCCCGCCCATGGGGGGGGTGCGCGATCGAGCGCCCCCGCCCATGGGGGGGGTGCGCGACCCAACGTCCTGGCGACCGGAACCACTCCGGCTAGCGCACAAAAGGGCCGAATGGGCACCGCCGCAATGTGGGCAGGGCCGCTGGCGCGGGCAGTCTCGTACGAGATGCTGGCCCAGGCAAGAGAAGCACCACTGGCGTGTCGACACGTATTCTCTCCGGGCCGCAACCGGTTTGGCCAGGAAGTGCGGACACGAGGAGACCTGGTGGCCGGGGTGCCGACAATAGGCACAGGGGGGGAGCTTCGTTGCCACGGCCCCGCTGTACTGTGACACCCGGCGACCTTCTCTGGCGTCGGCTCCACGGCCTCGCCGGTTGGGGCCGGTCCCCGTCGAAGGGCCAGTCCTTGCCCCACCCCCTCGGACATGCTCGGACCTCCCAGGGGCCACTCGAGGGCCGGTAACTCCGGAGTTATCGGCCTGGAGGCACTCCTGCTCCAAAAACTTCAGGAGGTCGGAGAAAGGGGGCAGATAGGTTGCACCGTCCCCTCCGAAGCGCTGCTCGAAGCGGAGCTTAAGCTCCGACGGCAGGCGGGAGAGCACTATGTGCAATAACAAGAAAGACCACTGGTCGACGGGGAGATCCAAGCGACGGAGAGCGTTGGTGGCCACAATGCAAGGGTTTAGCAAGGCCTCTCTGAGGCCGGCCACCCCGGTGACGGCGGGCAAGGCGAGTAGCTGGGCTACATGTGCGTCGGCCAACCGGCGCACATTTTCGTAGCGCCTGGCCAGCAATTCCCGGGCCGTGGTGTAGCTCTCCTCCGAGAGGTCGAGGTGCCGCACCACGTCCAGGGCCTCGCCCTGTAGCGAGGACAGTAAGTATGTCAGCTTCTGGCTGGGGGACAGGTCCTTCCTGGCGTGGACCAGACTGTCGAACAACGCCAGGAAGCCCATCCACTCTTGAAGCTGCCCACCGAATTTGGGCAGCTCGATCGTGGGCAGTTTCCCTAGTAATGCCGACTGTGTGGGCGGTCGGCTGGGGGAGTCTCTAAAAGCGCCACTTCGACGCCTTTCATCAGCGGCGGTCCGGATCCCATGGGCGGCCTCCACCACCGAGTCCATCAGTTCGAAGAACTGGTCGTTATCGGCCTGAGCCGTCCTCAGTACCTCCTGTTCGGGACCGAGGGTGAGCAGGTCTTGGAAGGCCTGCTCCACAGAGGCCTGCCGAGTCCGCACCTGGTCCGCTCGGTGTAATAGGGCGGCGGATCTATCTTCGCGGCCTATCAAACCCGCGGCGGACGTCGCCCACCGAAGCTCAGACTGTATCTGTACAGCTAGCTTTTTGATGTTCGCGGACATTCTAACAAATTAAATATAAACAAAATGCAAAAATAAAGTAATAATAAATTGAAAAGGCGGCCGGCAAGTCGGCGGGCGGCGCGAGTGCAAGCAATAATAAATTGAAAAGGCGGCCGGCAAGTCGGCGGGCGGCGCGAGTGCAAGCAATAATAAAATTAAAGCAATAGTAAACAAGTCGTATCGCGGTCGCGGTCGTAACGTAGTCGCAATGAACAAAGCGGCGCGACCGTAGTAGATACGCGTGTTAAATTACGAGGCGAGCGGGCGGTACCGGCGCGCAAGCAAAACTTAAAATAAAAATTAAACTTATAATTATAATAATCGGAACGCGGCCGAAACGCGGCGTTGACGCAGCGGAACTGGCGGCGATTGCGGAATTTCCGCTAACAGCGCGGCGAACGACACGGCGCGTGGCGGAAAGCGGGATTTATGCCAGCGGCGCAGAAAATGAACGGCGCGGCGGGCAAAACCAGCGCAAAACGCAAAGTGAGGTGTAGACAAACCGCGCTCACTGCTACCAAATGATTACGCACCGCGCCTGTGCCAATGAATCAGCGGGCAACTGCCGGGCCCATCAGAGCAGGCCAGCGGATTCCCACAGGCGGCGGCGGGGGGGTCGAAAAGGGCCCACCAAAAAAGGAAATGGCGATTTGCACTGGGTTTTATCCCGCGGCACAGAACGACTTACTACTAGGTACTTACCGGCGCAGGAGACAGCACGCACGTGGAATCCGGGGAGTGTGTTCGTGTATGATGGAATGTGGTGTGTGGTGCCTGCTGTGTTAAATGCAAAGGAACACACTCGCCCTCCTTTGAGGGGTCTTTCGCGGCGGCGGCACTAGATCACGAGTAGCGAGTCCGCGGCGGCGTGGTATCCAAATGGCGCGGGAGCACAAGGAACAGTGTTCCGGATAGTCAAATGGGCCCGCGGCGTTCGAAGGACGCGGCGAGCCAAGGAGCGCAAAATTAGGGCTCGTAGAACTAAAAACGACACGGCGTGGCCGGCAAACTTCACGCGGGCAACGCGGGCCTTGGGTATTGACCGTTTCAGTGGGCTTCTAGAACCGGACTGTTAGGCGACCGCGGACGGCAAGTGACGGCGTGGCCGGCAAACAGCACGCGGGCTACCGGCACAAATGGTACGCGATAAATAGCTCCTCATAAATAATAAGACGGCACGATGGCGGCGTGGCAGGCGACTTCACGCGGGCGACGCGGCAACTAACAATCGACCGACTCCGTCGAGGTTTTACCAAGGACCGCCGCGAGCGACCGCGCCGGGACGAGCGCGGGCGACGGTCGCAAACGGCTCGTGGGAGAGGGCCCTGCAGGCCGTCTCGCGCGACTAGTAGCCTTACGCTAATATACTTAAAGACGATTTTCGCCGGCCGACGGTACGGCAGCACGAACCCGTCGACGAATGTACTACTTGAACCGCGTACACGGGGCTACCGCTCCCCCCGGAGCCGCGCGCCCCATTTCCCTCTCCAGCCGCAGGCGGGAGCGAGAACGCGGCGTTTGGCCAATTTTAGCCAAAACAGTTGAATTAGATCAATACCTCAGATATTACTTAGTACATGTCAATATAGAAAAAGAATAATGTTGTGACATGATTGTCAAATTGTAAACAAACAATTTGTTATATTCGTTTTAATATGGCGTAGATAATACAATATATTATTATCCAGTCATCGTCTGAGTATTCTTCATTTCGTAACTCTGCGTTCCCCATTACTTTTATCAGTATGATGACCACTTCATCATACGACCGCCACCCGTGAAAGTCATCGGCAAATCTTTTGTGAGCGGGTAGTATGTAGGTACCTATCATTATGTGATGATTTCTATAAATCTATAGCATACTCAACTGATATTTCTTAAGTATTCTTTCACAACGATTCTTCTGTCTTTGGTAATAAATAAACTATTTTTGTTCATAGATTGACTATGGAGACCTCCACAAACTGAGCCAGGGCACGGTTTCTTAAAAACTGGCAAAGTTATCCAAACTATGATAACGCCACAATATATACTTTCCTTCGAGTGCAGAGATGAATGCAATTAAGATGGAGTTCTACCAGATTGCTGCGTTCTCTTGTGTTGTGGGATTTATAGACTGCACACAAGTGCCCATCAAAAATCCAGCTAGGGAACGTGGACTCACAACACTCAGGCTGAGAACATGCGGACTGTGGAAAGAAACTCACACAGGCCACACCAAAATACTACATGAAATAAAAAAGCCCTTACATAGATTGGATCTGTGATAAAATAAGGAAGGAACACGTAATGGATAACCCATATAAAATTGTATCTGCCCCCTGTGCAAAACCTGCATGAAGGAAGACGAAACACCGGCACACGTACTACTACGATGCACTGGAGTATCGGATTAACACGAGACCTTCAGCAACACCTCAAGATATCCTGTTCGGTTTCTGGAGTGAGCTCGGCTGGCTGTAGTGACCTTGCGAGGACCCGCATCGGCGACTTCACGCGCAACAGACGAAGAGATCAAATCTTGACTTGAGCGGGTGTAATCTGGTGGTTATTCTAGTACTTACTGCTAATTTTGCTATCTATTTTGTATCAATCTAGTAAAAATAATAATAGTATAAACTAAGCTCAGCGTAATAAAAACATTTTTGAATGACAAAATCATTTATTTTTTAAATTCTCTAAAATTAATTAAGCAGCTTCCCTTTCTAGGCAAGCTTTCTTCAGCTTCACTCCCTCTTGGCTACTTTTAATTTACGTAATTCTTCTTGGCGTTCTTGAGCTCTTTTATAAGACTCCTCCCTTAGCGAGAACTTCTCTTGAATTATTTGGGCTCTAATATTTCCTAATAAATGCGTAATATTAGAAACAATGAGATAAAAGGACGCGTAGAATTTATGTAAACAACAAATTTTGGCAGTTAATGTGACATTAATTTGCAGTGGCCAACATTATAACAATAAAATTACCTCGAAACAATGACGTCACGTGTGACGGCACACCTCCACTCGACTTGACTTGACAGAGTTTACCTCACTCGAGTGGAGGACAAAACAGATTTGAAGGCCAACTAAGAATACCGATTTCGAGGTTGACACTGAGGGAGTTTTGAAGCTTCCTCGATTGAGTTTGAGTGAAGGGATGTTGAAGGAAACGTCTAAGAATATGGGTGTTAATCTGTTCATGTCTGTCTTAACAGTGCCATCTTAATATAAAGTCAGGAAACAGTAAATAACATGACAGTTAATTTTTATTTAAAAAATTCGGTTTACATTCAAGTTCAACATAAATTGTAGAGATGGCGCTATACGGTATAACGTAGCGATAACGCCAGTTATACATGATTTTCGTTCACCCTAAAAGTGAAAAATTTTAAACCATACAAAATCTCCTGCTAAGCCTATTTATTTACGGCTGTAAGGGTACTCCAGTCTTACTTGAGCCCTACGTCCTAGCCCTAGGTTCTTTGTGCATTCCGAGTTTCAAGTGACCTACCTACTTGAACTTAAAGGTTCTGATGTCTGTAATTTCTGAACTACAAAAGTGATGATGATAAGATTCGTATGGAATAATCTTTAAAAAACCTCCTTTCTAACAAAAAAAAGAATTAATGGAATCGGACAACGCGTTAATGAATTATAACTAAAAAACGTTTGGGCTTTGATGCCGTCTTCCAGGGAAACCATGATGAATTTCGGGACAAAAAATATCCTATGTCCTACCTCGGGGTATGAGCTATAATCATGTCAAGTTTCATTTAAATCCATCTAGCGGATTAGCCGTGATGCGCGGTCGTGAAACAGACAGACAGACAGACAAAAATTAAACAAATTACAGTTTTGGCTTCAGTATCGACTAAATAGTGTCCTCCAACAAAAATTTTCAAAATATCTTCAATGTACAGAATTCGACCCTTTACAGTTTTATTATAAGTATAGAAGATATCAGGCAATACCTATACTGATTTCTTTTAAAGTCCATCCGCATGGGTACCACCCCAGCTCTACCATAAAGCAGTTATTGCGAAGCAATAGGTATCAGCATTTCGACTTGAGCACTGTAGCCAACGAAAAAAGTGCAGTGCATTGCAACCATTGCAATGCTTTGTCTTCGGATGCACTGCATGTGACGTAGGCTGCCATATTATTTAATAACAGATTTTACTATCTACTCATTTGTAGCAGAATATACACCAATAAATGGAACTGGTCATGTTATGAGAAGAAAAGACAACAGATGGACCACAGAAATAACCACTTGGTGCCCGAACTACAATATCAGAAAGAGAGGAAGACCAGTCTACAGGTGGAGAGACGACATTGTAGAGTTCGCAGGCCCTTTGTGGCACAGAAATACCAACAACATCAAAACCTGGGCCCCAAGTCTGCTATGACAATTTTATATCGATCGTCCAATAATTACACAATTATTACCGATTTTTGCGATTTTGGTAGTCTGCTAGGTCGATCGTTTACTAATTGTGTAAAAATTACACGACTCACCTACAATATACATCTCAATGAACTTTTGCTAGTCTGTTAACACAATCACATCTCAATTGTCGAATATATCCTAGTCTGCTAATTTTTTGACAGTTCGAAATGGCAATCGACCTGCAATTTTAGATAATTAAGCAGTAATAGCTAAATCAGTGAATTTCTATCATTGCATGTGGATTATTAGTGTTTTTTTTCTAATCTATTGATGATTAGAGCAAGGTGGAACATTCTCCAGCTAGCTAACGGGGTTAATATTGAACGGAACAAGCATTTGGATAAATTCTGTGCGTTTGGAGAATAGAAACCGCCGTCGCCGCCGTTAAGGATATTTCCGAGGCTGAATTTGTTAAAACATTTCGCCTCGGGAAGGAAACTATTAGGGGTCTAGTTGAGGAGCTCTGTTAATTCCCAGACTGTGTCGGAGTGACGGAATATCAGCGGAGATGAAGGTAAACTCTTGTCTAAGTATTAGGTACCTACTAAAGTATTAATAATTCATGATGATGGTTTGATGTGCCTAATGCCATCATTTCTGTTGCAGATTCTGATAGCGTTATCATTCTACTTATCAGGATCTTACCAAACTACAATTAGGTACACTGAGGACTGTGTCAAGAGCTGCGAGGCATGCGGTGGAGAACATGGGTTTTTATTAGGTAAGTATTGCAATTATTATTTAATGAAAGCAATTTAACACTTAATGTCCATACACTGCCATGGGTTCAATTCAGTATATGGATTTTCAGAAGACAGTGGCTATCTTCTTTGGAGAACGATGACCTCAATTGTTAACACCACAACGGAGACGCTGCAGCTCGTGTTTTATTTGAAGCACACAACTGAACTGAATACAGTTGAACATTGTATAGGAGTTTTCAGGCAAAGTAAACAAAATCCTGTTAATCTGATCTAATACGTATAGGTACCTATAGTAGTTTTAGTGGCAATAGTCAATCCTACAATCCTGTCACTGCAAACAATATTTTTGATGGATGTTGTCTTTTGTATTTTAACAAAGCATTTATTTTTTATTTATTTATTTAAAGCATATAAGAAAGCCAGCCAAGTACAAGTAAAACTTACAAAGTTTCATACCATTACCTAAAAAAACTGCAAAAAATCACATCTGTTGCATGGGAGCTCCCAATATTTTTTATTTTCTATTATTCGTTTTGTTAGTAGAGTATTGTTATTGCAGCAACATTATATTATATCTGTGTAAATTACAACTGTCTATCATAGTTCATGAGATACAGCCTATTCAGCGACAAACAGGTACACAGCGACATAGAAAGCCTTTTGTTTATTAATTCTTTTAGAAAATGCATGTATAGATGGGTCATATTTAAATAGAATGCAACATTTGGATACATTGATTTATTTAATTTTTAAAAGTTATACATAAATTTTGTTTTGTTTGCAAATTCAGGATGTGAAGAACACACTTCGTGGGCAGAGTTGGAAAATGCTCTGGAATTACATTATTACAAAGTCTTCAAGTGAAACAAAGTCTGCTTCAAAATAGAACACTGCAGGAGTCTCTACTCCATAGGCTCTGGAAAAATGCATGAAAATGAATGAATAGTATATTAGTACCCAACTTCATATATAATTGTTACTCTTTTAATATACTAATTTCATTAGAAAAGTTTTGTATTATACAGCTTTGGTTGCATGAAATGTCATACATTCATCTTAATGTAAATAATATAGTATAGCCTCTCCCCCCTCAGTCCAGTTGGTCACTGCAAGGGGGTCATGACCAAAACCTTTCAGTTTTCAGTTATTAACCTCATTTAAAAGTATTTAAATCTGAAATGACAAGCAACTGAAAGAGGCCTGTACTCCATAAGGCGGACTGAACACCAATCTTTTTTGTAATTAATAGTAGGTATTGTTTTGTAACATTAAACAACTAGGTAACTATGGTATCTTGCATAAAAAATCCTGTAAAAAAAAATCATGGTTTATACCTATGCATAATCAATTCTCCTGTTATTTTGGTATTATCAGTTGTAGTAAGTAGTTGAAATAAGCTATATTCTATTGTATGTTAGTGAGTATTGAAAGTCTTTCAATTGAATTTATGAAAATAAATATATGAAACTATCTGTAAAATTAAAATAATTTTTAGTGTAATAGGCATTCTATTAGCAAAGAAAAACTTCATACTTAAAATTTTAGCCATAAATTTGTAAACATGGTAGTATATAGAACTGAAAAGAGGACTTATTTGGCTATTTCCATGTAAAAAATCAATATTACTGTAAATTAATCAATTAACAATGTTTCTGGAACTCACTAAGCTATCATTGTACTTCTTACATAGGACCTACTTATAGCAAAGAATTATAAATTTCAATAGGTAAGGTATAGGGTGAAACTATAACTTGAATGGATATGGAATAGATTTATTAAAGTTAATGCAAACATTGGTAAAATACCTAAAACATACCTATTTTGTAGATCTTGATAAAAAATTATATTAAAAAATATTACATACAAACTTATCAAATAAAATTATAAAATAGATACAGTACCTACTATATTTATCTGTATTTTTGTAGTTTTTATAGCAATAAGTAATAATATAAGTTAAAATTTAAAAGGTGTTTCAGTAGTAAAGGGCTTATTTATTTATTTTATTTATTTTGACTTCATAAAATATACAGTCTACCTCAAATCTAGTATAATTTTTCCTAATTATGTATTAATAACAATATTAGACTATATTAACAACTACTATTTTTGTATTTTGTATAAAATATTGATAAATGGTTATCTGAAATCTAATTTTGATTGATTAATTTATAGAGTAACTACGTTTTTAGACTGATTTTAATTATATTTCATTAGGATTTAACAATATTAATGATACTAATAAAAAAAGCTTGATTTAACATACATTTTTTTTGCCATACCTATTATTCTCTGAACCCCTTTTTATGTCCCACTGGTAGGCACGAGTCTCCTCTCAGGCTGAGAGGGGTTTGGCCATAGCCCACCACACTGGCCAAGTGTGGGTTTGCAGGCTTCACACACATTCAAGAACATTTATGTTAACTCTCAGGCATGCAGGTTTCCTCACAATGTTTTCCTTCACCGTTAAGCATTTAGTTTTAGAAAAGTCAGAGGTGCGTGCCCATGCTTCGAACCCAGGACCTCCTTATGAGAGGCAGAGGTCAGAACCACTGAGCTATCACTTCTTACCTGCCTTAATTACCTACCAACCTAAGGTAATAATGGCTGGCACAAAATCCTTAATAATATAAGGTGTCTTGCCTTTTCCTCTAAATGTCCGGGCAAACTGGATGGTCTGTCCAGGTGTTATCAAACCATTATGTTGACAGACAGGCTGTGATCTGGGTTGGTATTATTGAGTTGTTAGAATATATCTAATAGATGGATACAGAGGACACACAAGTACACCTGTGCAACCTATATGCAGTAAATAATTAAAACAAAGTTTCACTTTTATCCTGCCCTTTATTTTTCTTACAAGTTGTTGTAGCAACCAATTACATACAACCTATCAATAAAGTGCGATTTTAATTTAATCATCTGTATCACTCCCCTTCACTATTCACCTTGGGATTCGTCCAAAGATGGAGCAGTATCCAATCTCATCTTCCGCAATATTAATAATCTCGGAAGAAAGCTTCTGTTAGGACTAAGGAGGTCTGCCTCCTTGTGTTTTAATAATATTCTAAACTCCTTAAGTATTAAATAATATTCTTAACTCTTGAGTGTTAGAATTCCCTGATGAGATGTTCTTTATACTTATATTTTTAGACCTCTTTTAGGTTTGCTGACTTTTGTACAGCCAAATTAACATTGTACTTAAATTATGTCTGCGGTTTGCTAGGTTCTTCATAATACAATTGTTTTAGATGTCAGGCTTCTTTTTTGCTTCTGTTAGCGACATGTAGGTACTTGATGCTTCAGATGTGGATGTGATGTTTGTGACTGTTGCAACCCTTTGCTTTTATTGCGTACCGAGCTAATTAAATCCTTCTCCATACACTGGCTTTGTTTACAAATCTCTTTTATCCAGTGTTATTTGATTTTACACTCAGATCACTCTAGCCAGCCCAGCTTCCTCAAGAATACAGAACACATAGCTCTCTAACGAGAAGCCCATCGTAACTAAAAATTGTTTGGAAGGTCTCTTCTTTAATTCCATCCACAAAATAGAATTATTCGCCAGCACAAACTTTCTGTTGCAGTTTGTTTATTTCTGTGGTTTATTTTATAATTTATATGTAGAAATGTCAAAATTCAAAAGACAAAGTAAAATGTTACAGATGAAATATAGTTTATTTGACGCTTATTTGACGTTAGTTGTGCCAACTTGTCATAAGTTGGACGTAAAATTTTATTTCGGGAAACGCATTTTATGGTAATGGCAATACCGATTACAATCCAAGTATTGTTCAATTAAGTTATCAATTAATTAAATTGAGATCCAATTTAAAAGTTTGCAGACTAGGTCATTTCGGAACTATTACAATTGCATGATAGTTTTATCGTAGATTATGTTAAATTAGCAGACTTGGGGCCCTGGAAGAGACTAGGGGAGGCCTTTGCCTGAAAATGGGACGAGTTGTAGTTATGCCATACTACAACTGGGCTAATAATAATACACCTGTTTATCCGCCTGAAAAGACTGAAAACGTCTTGATCGACTCTGTAACATAATGATTAAAAATACTACAATTTTGCCTTTCTAACTTACTCATAAAATGTCATATCTCCGCGCCAGAGACACAAAAGATGTGAAACTCGCAAGAACCGAACAGCTGATTGGGATTAAAGTTTGAATACGAGACTCAGCTTGGTTTCAATCTGTCGGATATTTGCCTGCCTAGACTTTTTCCAAGTTCGTCCTCGTATTAAATTGGGACCACCTGAACCTTATTTGGCGAAAATTTGGAACTTTCCAGTTTGGATTCATTGTTTGTTTATCGACGAGGAGGGATTTTAGTTTTGGTTTAGTCCGCGATTTATCTAGATTTGGAATTGGAAATAAAATTATTAATGTAAAGTACAAAATCAGATAAAATGCCTATCCTGAAATCCTGAAATCGTCCTAAAATCGAAATTCGTTTTTGATTTGGCTGATTATAGTAACCAAAAATAAACCATTAAAATAAGGATTACCATTTCTTGTTAACCCATCTACAGTGAAGTTTAAAAGAGGGGTTGGGTGTTATGTTCATTGTCCGTAACAACTTAACAGCTTTATTTATTTAAGTAAATGATACTTACGTAATTAGATTTGATTTGGTAACGCGAGTGTCAATAAATACTTAAAAAATTTAATGCTAAAATTTTTGCAACAATGATTCAGTAAAAGGTCTTGTTCTTTGCCTGTGGAAAAAGAACTAACATTTTAAAAGGTAAAGCGTGTGCTGCGTCCATAGCTTGATGAAATTTGCATTCATTATGGGAGTGCCTGCGCGCCGCCCGCGTGAGGGCAATGTCAACGGGTTTTTCTTTAAGAGCCATCGTAATAATGAACGAGGGGCCTTTACAGTTACGGTATTACGAAACTTGTAAAATACACAATAGCGTGAGAGTTATTCTATGCGAACTCTACGGTTAGTACGGGTTTTCGTAGAACATTTGAGTCGAGTCTCGCACCAACGAACCAAATTCATCCATATATATTTACAGCCAGCGCCATCTATAGACAGTCGAATGTCAGCGTCTTTAACATCAATAGGGTTAATACAGTTTGTAAAACTTTCGAATCGATTCACTTCGAATAAACGGATCGCATTCCTGCAATTCCTTGCCCGCTTGAGGCGCTGGCTGTAGATGCATGGAGGCATCCGAATCCGTTTATTTGAAGCGAGTCGACTCGAAAGTACAATTATAGTACATGTTATTGTACTTTAGAGTCGACTAACCCTACATACTACTTATGAAGTCTATGAATTTTTAAGTGTGACATTTTTTTGTAATAGGTATGGGAATGAAAATAAACTGATGCCTAGCATTTATTTCCATTACATTATTTGTATGAATTTTGGAAGTAATATCATGGATGAAAATGTAATATCGATATGTAAATGGATCTAGATCCATGCAAGATAAATCCATTAGTTATCCTACATATTTTAAAAGCTCTCGTACTACAAAAGGTTTCGTTAATACGAAAGTTGGTGTAAAATCCACCAGGGAAAAGGCGTCGTCGCTTTACATATTCATTTCCTAATTCGGCTAAAAGCGTTGAGTGTTGGATGTCATAGTTAATTAATAGAGCTCCAGACCTTATGAACTCGAATGTGGAAAAATTGATATTTAATTTATTCGAGTAGCTTTACATTCAGACTAATTTAACGTGTTATAGTGTTATAATTATTATGAGAGGTTTTAATATTCATAACGTAGGTTAAATTGGTTGACGACCGAATGGTGTAGCGGTAGCGAACCGACCGTCAGCGCCGGAGATCGTTGGTTCGATTCCCACTATTGGAAAATATTTGTGCGATGAGCATGAACGTTTTCTAGTGTCTGGATGTATATTGATATGTATGTATATTTATCTATTGTAAGCTATCGCTTACTTTGGGCCTAGATTACGATGTGTTTAATGTCACTCACAATAAAACTCGGATGAAACGAAGATCACTTATTGCTCGATAGACGGCGCTGTCTCGAGTTACCTCATACCAAATCACACAGGTGATTACATGCTTTCAAAATCTTAAATAGGGTTTTCGTGGATATTTTCATACCCTTTGTGACGGAAAAAATGATTTTCTTTCGCCTAGGTTTCGTGCCGTATGTAAAGAAACTTCGTTGAAATACTAAGACTAACACTAACAATAACGACTGAGATTCTAAACCAAGATGCATTTGCTTTCTACTACCTACTACTATGACATTAACTCAAACAGTACGACTCATCCCCAGACCCTGACCTCCCCCACCCCTTATAATCAAGTTAGCAACTTTGTCGTCCAAGATGTCGCCACGGGTTCAGAATTCTGAGGCATTGTCCCCTCTGAATATATTGCCGACCTGCTTGGTTAAATTAACATACAATTTATGGCGACATATATTAATTATATATTACGTAGCCTGATTTCGGAGGTTATTTGATTTTATTATTAATTTATTAATAGGATTAATTTCATTTCGTAGGTCAGTAAAATTGCAGGATTTTTATAATAATCCAAATCTCTGAAATATTTTCTCCGCAAACGCATCGCTCTGCCACTAAAGCATCATCAAGAGACATTGGCATATAAATCTATCAAGAGATGTTGATTGGAGATTATTTTTTATGAAGACTTGTATATATTTCGGACTATACAGGTATTCGATTATTGTTTTATAACTAAAGTGCAATAAATAACTTTATCAATGAAAACTTCTTAAAAATTAAAATACCTATTCATTCTTGTACGTTATCGAGATTTATTAAAATAGAGAAATAATTTTTAACATCTATTTCATGCCGTACCGAATATAACAAAGACTCTCCAGATAGCGTAGGAAATTGCTGCATTCATATTTTATCGAGAAAAATTTCGCTTTACATCGCTCGCTTTTCAATGGGGGGCATCGTTTTCAACAAGTACAAAAAGGGGGATGCACAGCCATTCGTTTCGATCGAGTGTTTCTGAAGAGATTCACTTAAAATTTAGACCGGCTTTATGGAATATCTTTACGATATTTTGTGGTCGTCTGATATTATAATAAAGAAGCCCCTTTAGACATATTTTTCAATAAACTCACAAGCACTCGACATCGTCTTCGTTTCAGTGACTATTTCTGCTGAGAAGTCGATTTGGAACACCATATTCGATCATACATATTCTTTCCAAGTAGCGGATTATAGCAAATTAATCCGTACTGCAAACTACCATTATTTTACGCTGAATGAAGCATACTTCTTTTTGAACTGTATTGTTTGTCCAATGTCTCAATTGATTTACATTTTACAAAACCTTGAGTTTTCTATTTATATCAATGTTTGTATTAAGATCCTCTTCTTTTGTTTAAATGGCAACCAAATGGCCTTAAATGGAGGTAAAAGTAGCCAAACTTTTGATTTAACTCAATACATATATTACTCTATGCCAAAATTATTTATCGAGTAGGCACTTATTTCATTTGCTGGAACTGCCGTCGCAGAAGTGAAAGGCTTTTGTGTCGCATCAGAAGAAATAAAGTTAATGGATAGGACAATAAAGTACGCAGTACACTTCAATCGAATAACGCTTCGGTCGATCATTCATATATCATTTCCATACTTAAAGTCATGCATAAAAAACCTAAACTTTTCCCCACTAATGAGTTATACAGTATGACAAAAACTCTGACAGTTAGACAGACTTTTATCTTAAAAATTGTACTCAAATATCATAAAAATTTGAACTCCTACAAACTCAATGACATCCGGAACCAAAGACGTCAAGACAGAGTTATATCTTTAGAAAGATTTTCCACATCACATGCACATAGACAGCAATGTTATCTAGGACCATTATTGTTTAACAAAATTAGTAAATTTATTCCCCTTGTTACTTACAATACCTTTAAATGTAAAAAAGAGATAACTAATTTTTTGTTAAGTAAGAATTATTATGAAACCGAGGATTTAATAAATATACAAAAATAGTGAGTGAGTAGTTTTAATATGTATATTTTAATTATATATTTATTAAACACATACACGTTATACACACATACACACACACACGCACACACACACACACACACACACACATACACACACACACACACACACACACACACACACACACACATTGTCATTATTGGTGTATCTAGAGTAAAATAATTAATTTAAGTTTCGGAGGTGGGCATGACGACTGGAACGCAGTTTCAACTTTTCCAGTCGTCATCGATCCTATTAAGTAAGAATGATTGTAAACCTGAACAAATAAATAAATAAATAAATAAAATAAATAAATAAATTCAACACGAAAGAGTTTTGAAGAGATGTGAGATATTTTACATAAGAAATTTCTTTATAGTTGTTTTCTTTAAAATTCACATATTTCTATTTTGGATACGTATAAAGTTGTCGTACTCAGTGGGATTTGAACTCGCGCTCAACAGAGCTATCGAGGCTGTAAGAATATACGAGTGAATTGTGGGGCTTAGCATCAATTTGTACCAAAAGTTCTTCGCCACAGAGTGACGAAAATTTCATACAGCACCTAAAGCGCCCTACGTGTTCAATATACAATGCCTTTAGGATGGTTTTGGGGCTATTGTTGTACTATAGCCAGCACCACAACAGCCCAAACACTGCCAGCTGTCTAAATGGACTGCCCCATACTTAACGTATTTAACCAGTGCGTCCTGCCGGTCCTCACCTATGGCGCTGAAACGTGGACACTAACAAGCGGCCTGATCCACAAATTCAAGGTCACTCAGCGTGCTATGGAAAGGGCTATGTTAGGGATTTCCCTGCGTGATAGAATCAGAAATGAGGAGATCCGCAGGAGAACCAAGGTCACCGACATAGCCAAAACCATTAGCAAGCTGAAGTGGCAGTGGGCTGGTCACGCTTGCCGTAGGGGCGATGGCCGTTGGAGCCGGAAAGTCCTGGAGTGGAGACCGCGTACAAGTAAGCGTAGTGTGGGGCGCCCTCCAGCTCGCTGGACCGACGATATCAAGCGGGTGGCGGGAAGCGGCTGGATGAGGAAGGCTGAGGACAGGGTGTGGTGGCGTGCGCTTGGGAAGGCCTATGTCCAGCAGTGGACGTCCGCAGGCTGAAATGATGATGATGATGATGATACTTAACGTAACACGTTACGTTCAATAATAATTGAAAAAATCCACAAGTAAATCAATAAAAATTATAATATCTACCAAAAATTCACTCATGCGTAAAAAACATATTATTTAAATACACCCATCAAACGCATTCCGTGTTTTTTGTCAAATATATTTTGCTGTGTTGTTTTATTTCTGAAAATTTATGGGGTCACTGCGAAAATGAATTTCAGCTTTCATTATGTGAATAATTGATGAATGAATGCTGCCGCTGAAAATGTCTGAACTAGAAACTGTTAATAATAAAAATATGTTTCTCATACCTATTCTGTAAAGCATTTTTAATTTAAATAAACGTAACTTGGATATTGGATCTCAGTTCCATAACTCATACGAGTATTATCTCTTTGCAATTGCAATGTCTATTACTTTAGGTTTCCTCAAATCTTATTTCAATCAAATACTTGCAATAACTACGCCGAGTTATAATTTGATTAATAATTGTGTTTTAAAGGTTTTAAATTCAATTTAAAAAAAAATCTTCGTTGATACATATTAGGCTAACAGATACATATGAAAAAAAAAGCAAATAAAACTACTCGTAATATGTGTAGTATATGAGAAGAGTGTTACAACGTCTGCAAGGCCAGGTAGTGAACAAATAAATAATTGTCGTTAGTAAAACTAAAATAAATCTTGTTTAAAAGTTGAGGCTTGTCACGCAAATGAAACTGCGGTACACTATTCCGTAGAGGCACTGATGCAGAGCTATTTTGTAAAAGTATTTTTGTTACTCGAGAGTGAAATGAAGTGAACTAGAGTTTAGAATTCGTCTGTTCTCAACTCTGTTTATTGTTTCGTTTGCCAATTTTTTCACCAAAGTCTGTTTGGAACACTCCATATTCTATGGATATTCTTAAAGCTAAGGAACGGCGTTATGGTTTGGAAAAAAGCCACAGAAGGAAGGAAGAGAGAAGATACTCGTAACATTATAATATGTGAAAATATTGAATAAGAATTGAGAAGAATGTGAAGAATTGTGTACGATTCTTCACATTCTTCTCAATTCAATAAAAAATACGGTAGGAATGCCACGAAAAGTAGAATTATTATAGCTCTATATTGCATCAATATAGTAAAAGATGCTATATAAAACAATTCTGCGAGTCCTCTTCTAATTATTTTCCTCATCAGCATTTTTGCCCTTATAGACGTTTCCCCACAAAGAAGACAATTTTTAGCGGGACACCAATTCGCGGGGTTTATTTCCCCACGAATTATGGGCGTTTTCGCTATCTCATAACTCCCTGATCTGCACTCACTATGATAAGTTATTTTTTAATTCTAGCTACAGCAGCGCTAAGCTGTCAACTCTATGCTTCACCGAAATTTCGATATCGAGTTGGCTTTAAGCGAATAGCCCTCGGGCGTCAGACGGGCGACACGTTGGCGTCATTAATTGAAACAAAGTACGTAACTCAATTACTTCCTAACGCGGGACTTTCAGGAGCCGCCTGAATTCAGCTCATTTGATGACAATTGTGTTACCTATCTCGCTTGTAGTATTACAAGCATACTGAATAGGGAAAAACCTTCGTTCGTTCGTTTCAGTCGACGGACGTCCACTGCTGGACAAAAGCCTCCTGCAATGATTTCCACACGGTCCTGCGCTACTTGTATACAGCGCCATCCCGTGACTCTTTTAATGTCGTCAGTCCATCTAGTCGGAGGCCTGCCAACCTTGCGCTTTCCCGTGTGGGGTCGCCATTCCAGCACTTTGGGTCCCTAACCTCAATGGGTGGGGCACATAGCTTGTAGGGAAAAACATTCTCTAAAAATATTATACGTTCTCTTATATAGTTCTCGTAGTACAAGTAAAATTGGCACCATCTAAATGAGTGTTCATAGTTGGCGCAATATCTCGTTGCCTACGCTGCAATAACCTGTTAACCATTATACGGGTTTTACGGCGGGCCTTTTGCCCATCAATTTGTGTTTTAACGTTTCATCATTTTATTGCGCTGTGGACAGCGAGATATTGCGCCAACTTACATTTATTTTGACGATGCCATTTCTTGTACTAACTTGATCAATTTTATCGATCTTCAAGGATTGCAATTTTATACACGCAATTTTGATAGTTACTTTTGCAAGTTATTTACCTATTTCTTCAATTTAAAGCAATAAAACAGGTAAGATTATGTGTTCATGTGAATCAGTCCTAAACATTGTGATTTGAAATTCAAAATATTAGTATTTTAACTACATGCTTAAATTGCAATTTTTTACAAAAACTATGATGGCTTATATCATAAAAATAGTTTATGAAAGACGACGTTTTACGGGAAGAAGATCGAGTTTAAAATATGGGCTGATTAAAATACCAAATGTGCTTGATTGGGCATTATATATAACAAATAGCTAACACTCTGCTTATAAGCTTCCTATCCCAAAAACCCCTTCTATCTCAAAAAACTCGTGTATCAAACGTTATTTATCAACATATCGGTTATCTGGGTGTCACCGCGTTAAAACCAGGTGTTGAAATAGCTTAGCACTATCCACATGGCCCCAATGACCTCGCGGTTAAATCAAACAACCCCCGAAGACAAACAGAGCGGTAATTAATAGATTACAATCAGTCGGGCGGCAATGCTACTCAACCATCAACTAAACGCAAACAAAACAAAGGTCTACAGAATGCTAATGTTGAAACTTCGCTGTTTGTGCGACATTTGATCTTGTCTATAAGGCACCCGCGACTATGCTCGCGTGACCTCTATTTTATCTCCTTGAAAGATAAATGCCAAAAATTTGTTACGCCATGATTAAATTTTAGACTGATCCAGTCAGTGGCTTAAGCTGTGCATTGATAGCTCAATCAGCTTCTCCCTATCTTTAGTATTCTCTTATCTTCACATACATAAAATCTTACTTCACTTCGTATATATTCATATCTTCTAATATTATATAACCTAACCAAACTCCTCCAAAACGGCTTAATCGATTTTAATATTTTTTTATGTACATTCGTTAGCTCTAAGAATTGGTCAATTGGAATATTGTAAGTAAATTATAACATGATATGTAAAGTAATTCATACCTCTAAGTGTTAGGCCCCAAATGTACTGGCGACCCTGCGTTTTTCGCCTTTTTCTAATCTTTTTATGTCGTGAATATTTTTTACCTAAATGTTTATATGATTAGCCACACTGACTATCTTAAAATGCCCCTTATTCATAAAACACTACTTATTGTATGCATCATCCACGTGAATTTAGGTTTTTTGAAACCCCCCAGGTACATTTTCCAGGGATAACATGTATTCCCGTTCTTGGAATATTTATTGTTATAGTAATTTAAATATATCTGCAGCTGTAGATTGCCGTATCTTTACAAAACTATGAAACCGTAAATTCTATCATATATACACATTTCATCCAAATCTTTTCAGTAGTTCTAGCGTGATTAAGTTACAAGAATCCAGACATACAAACTATCACAATTCACTGAAATTTCTTAATCGTACGACTAGGGCTTTAGACCAACAACAACAACATCAGGTTGTCAACACAATATCAGGTTCAGAGGCCGGGCGGAGTCAGTTTCCAGCAAGATTTATAGTATTTCTCTTTCAGTTATTTGCAACAGACAGACGTAATGTCTCGGGATCTTACTTTAAATATCGTTTATTGCACGTGGTCCCCCCGGGGTAACACGGTATATTAATAATCTGTAATGTAGCGAGAAGGTCGTTGATTTCGAAACTCATATTATTTTATGTCAGAGAAATGTTTAGAAATGTGATATTCTTTGTTTGATTTTAATATTGATACGAGTATTTGAGTGCTCTATTAGTTATTTTTTTTGTCAACTCTAGATTTGTGAAAATTTTTAAGAATTTTTAAAAATAAATTGTTGAAATTGTAAAATATACTATCGTATAAAATACGAGAATAAAACAACACTTTCTCGCTTTTTCCCTAAATTAATTAATGTCTGAGACTTCTATTTAGCTGTCGTTACTACAAGAATCCCGCTCCACCTTAGGCCCTTCGCACACGACTCGTAAGTGTAAGCGTATTGTTATGACGCTACGCATAACAATATGACAATTACGCCTCCTACGGTTCGCTGCAACACTGCTTCGTCTGCGGATATGTTTGAAAATTTTCGTGCTCGTACTGATCTCGTCGTACGCCAGGATCACGCTACATCATCACTTTGAAGCAGACGATGACGATCAAACGTTAGCCCATACAATAAAAAAAGGATGCTGTTTCATTGTTTCTAGCCAGCGAAGTTCTACCACATCTGTGACATTACTGACTCATACGAGTATTATTCAGTCATAGAAGGTGAATCATTGGAATGCAGTATGTAGAGTCTTACGAAATGGTTCCGTAGCACGTACGTCTACGACTCTACGAAGCTACGAAGCCTTCGTAGCTTAATGTGATATTACCACGACAGTTTAAAAACACGTAGCAAACTGTTTCTCGGTTAGTTTTTATCTCAGAAAAATCAATGATTTACTAAGGACAACCAAATTTTATGCAGGCGAAACCGTGGACTAAAAGTTCGTAGTAGATTGAACGACCAAATACTACCTTACTATTTTTATTACGGTATGTAACTTACAATAGAACCAAAACAGGTAAATGAAAAAAGTCAGACTGCTAAAACAAAACCCTTCCGCGCAAAAATAGCAAAAACTTAAAAAGTCTTGCACAAACAAAGCTTTAATTTGCGAATAAAGGAATAGGCTGTTACAAAAACGAAGCCGAGATTGCCGGGCCTTTGAGATGCAAACTTTCAGCTACCAAGTACGGTATCCAATTAAAAATTAGACTTCTTCAAACAATAGGCCTTTGGGAGAGGAGAGCGCTCATTTGGGACGCGTTTAAGCCAGCTCCCGGCACTGTGAGACAATTAACCTCTTCTCTCGCCTGTGCAATCGCTTGTGGGTTGACATTATAATCTACTGCCTAGCTTTGACATCATATTGTGACTGGGGCAAAATATGCAATACTCTAATTTGACTGTGGTTCCATCCACCTGAATTTGAGTTTTTCACTAATCTCCAGGAATCACCTGTACCTATTACCGCTCCTTTTCCCAACCTATCTACTTTCAAGGATGAGCTCTATAGCTTCAGACATAGAGTGCTATGCCAGAACTAAACTCGGGTAAAAATGTATAAATTTCTCGAGATTTTGGAAGTCCCAAAAATATTTTTCGTACTGTTGGCAAGAATAAACCATTATCAGTCTAGCAGCGTAGTGTCTGCGTGAAATTAAAGACAATAATTAAAAGTAAACCGAGTTATAACTTTAATTTTACAATGAAAGTACCAGTCTCCGCAGAGACAGCGGCAGAACATTATGAGCGTTTGATAAATGCATTCTGTCTCACCTCTCTACAGGCAGCAGTTCCGACTTGCAGGAACTTGTTACACCCGGGAATGGTATTCGCTTATTTCATTTTCAGCAGGATGGATGTTTCTAGAAATTTTATTGTGTTTCTCTTTTATATTCCCACTTAGAATAGAGTTAATAATATACATCTATGGTGTGCTATATTGATATATATGTCGAGCGTGTAATCGTCCTGGAGGGTTATTGTTTCTAATTTTTCTAACGACGAGCACTTTAAAAAAGCTTGCTCTTTAAGATGGCCTTGTAGATATTGATACCGTGTCAGCTGCGGCAGTGGTTCACTCAATTTCCTAATTAGATATAATTATGATAAAAACTAATGTACTTCGTAAATCGGAATAGATAGTGGACGGAGAAACTGCTAGGAATATCCTATAAATAATAATCCCACCAAAAACATTTTCATGTAAAATGTTGCCAAGACGAGAACATGTGGCTCACACTATCAAAAAGTTATCAGATCTCATGTAGTGCAAGACTTCTAACTCTACACGCCCTAACTCTATAAATCCTAACTTTATAAACTCTACACTTTAGTCAAAATATATTATGTCTTGGCTGTTTCGGTACCGTCACATGAGCGTAAAGTGAAGAATTTATTCACTGTTCAGTACTTTTCTAATAGAGTTTTGCAAGTGGCATAATGGACCATGCAAAATTCAAGAAATTTCACATTAAAATTAAATGGTATCACCATTGTTATGGGAAAAAACTTCCATGTATTAAAAATATCCTCTAAAGCAAAGGAACACACTTTTGCAAAGTGTGATGGAGTATTTGAAACCAATGCAGTTAGTAAAACCTAAGTGCAGTTTCTGAGGAGACTCAATACCTATCTAATAAATAATCGTTACTACAGAAACTAGGTATTGTATATCAGAAAAGTACAAAGTCAGTGAATAATATTTTTACTTTACACCCATGTGTGATGTGACAGTAACGAAACAGCCAAGACATAATATATTTTGACTAAAGTGTAGAGTTTATAAAGTTAGGATTTATAGAGTTAGGGCGTGTAGAGTTAGAAGTCTTGCACTACATGAGATCTGATAACTTTTTGATAGTGTGAGCCACATGTTCTCGTCTTGGCAACATTTTACATGAAAATGTTTTTGCTGGGATTTCACTTCTTTTTGTAAGTTATATTTTTTATTTGGTTAATTTCCTTTTCTTTGGTGTTTTTCTTGAATATCATTGCAAGGTGGATATTTGTCCGAATCAAGTATCCCCCCCCCTTTATCATTTAAATGAGGGAACCCTCCTTGGTTCACCTAGTTTATTTTTTTCCTTATTTGTAGTTTATTACAAAGAGTCCCTATGTCAATTTTGAGACTCTAGCATCAATATTTGCGGTAATTTCATACAAACTTCCATCCCCTATTTTAAGGGGTTGGGGGGTTAAATTTCCAACTTTTGGAATTTTTTTGTTGGTTGTGTGCTAATACTAGCTTATATACCAAATTTCAGAAATTAAGTTTTTATTATACCTATATACTTATGGGAAACCCCATACGAACTTCCAACCCCCTAATTTTATGGAGGTGGGGTGATTAACTAAAAATCCTGAAACACGTATTTGATTGTTTATTACAAAGAGTCCCTATATGAATTTTGAGACCTCTAGCATCAATATTTGCGGTAATTTCATACAAACTTCCATCCCCTATTTTAAGGGGTTGGGGGGTTAAATTTCCAACTTTTGGATTTTTTTTGTTGGTTGTGTGCTAATACTAGCTTATATACCAAATTTCAGCTTTCTAGGTCTTCAGGAAGTACCTAGGAATTTTGATGATCATCAGTGAGTCAGTCAGTCAGTCAGTCAGTCAGTCAGTCAGTCAGTCAGTGACGAAATTTGGGTTTTTAGACGTCAATAAAATCTAAAGTATAAGACCTATAAAATTGAAACTTTATAGGTTTAATAAGTTCACTGGCGACATCATTTTCCGAGAATTTGGATTATCTGAAATAATTCAGGCCTAAGTTATAAGGGTTCAAAAATACGGCGAAACACTTCGAGAGAAGATAGGTAGTGCCCTCGCGCTTCGCTTGGCTCGTCTTGGCGGGGACACTACCGTGTCCCCAGATATTTTAACTATAAAAGACGTGATTGCACGCATCGCTCGATAGCTTTGAGTTAACGCTGTCTTCAGTTAACTCGCGCTACCGGTTGCAATACCGAATCTCTTTTCGTGATTGCATGCACGTTGACTAGTAAAAGAAACTTTCATTATAGATTTGCGAATATCCTGCATATTCTTCGTGATGAAATTTTTGTCATCCATCAATTTTCTTTCTTTAGACCCGGCTTGCGCTGCTGTTTAAAAAAACCTAACAGCACATAACACGCAAAACCAGGTTATGATAGCAAGAACGGGACCGGTATTACAAACTATTCCTAACAAACATTCGTCTTGTTACAAGAGTAACAAGCAAGAACATTACCGAGCTAACGAGCTCCGCCAAGTTGGAAATTAGTTGGGAAGGTGAGACGAAATGCATTTAGGTGCTGAACATCAGCCCTCAGAATGACGTCACTAGAGTCGCCATTACGTTTTCTTTAAGCTTTGACTTTTAAAGTTTCAAGGAGAAATCTTTGCTTATCTTGCTGAAACGAGCTGACATGGCAAACCTTGTTTTGCCATATGGGGGTATGAATAATAGCTTAATCATATTTTAATCGGTCGATCAGTTCCAGTGGATTTTGACTACAAACATTGTGACAAGAAAATTGTATATAACTTATATATGAATTATATTGAAAATCGCTCGAAATCACGTGGTTTATCTTTTTGATCTTTAGGGAAATCCTAATCCTTTGGGAAATAGGACGGTTTCACCTACGTTACTTTCACGGGAAACTTCTGTTTTTGCTTGGCGATTTACATTAATTACAGTCTACACTGCATACAAATTATAAATTGATACCATAATGATAATTTAAGATTTGTTCTCAGCCAAACATCCTTCACTTATAGCTGTATTGGTGATACAGCTCACTGTAATTTTGTTGTACTAGTTATATGTATTTTTATGTCTTTATTCGGTGTGCAAATGAAGAGTTAAAGAAGAATAATGTTTTGTTTTGAAAACCCTAAAAACATCTACTTAAGACTTCCAGTTTCCACACTTACATAAATTCTAATATTTCACAAGGTAACATGTTTTTATTAAACCCTACGTACACACTCTTAATCAGTCTTACGCTAAGCCGTAGAATCACGAAGGAAATTGCAATAAACACATTATAATAAATCGCTTGTAATTGTTTCGCATTTCGAAAATGTAAAACAGTAACTCAAAATATAAACACTGAACTTCTAACGTGCGATTTTGAACCTTATGTGTGAAGCAATAATTACATGCGTCGACCCACTTGACCACAAAGTGTAAGCAACAAACACACTTAAACTCTATAACACTAAGCTTTTATTGCAATGCAACTAAATTCCATTTGCGGAACATATATGTTGCATTCGATATAAGCAACTTTGAGTTCTAAATTGATGGATTAAAGTTCAACTTCACTTATCGGCTATGCGTTACAATATTTTTAGCACGGTTGCATAAAGCAAGTCTGACGTCACACAGCGCGATAACAACCGCCCTGTTTTCAATTACACGTAATTGCGGTTAGGGCTGTAATAACAGAACGTAGCAATTTCGCCCGGAACATAAATAATGTTTTTATTTTTATTTCCTAACGATCGCTGCCGACAGCTTTTGTAATTGCTGCTATCTGTAATTTGTGTGAATGCAAGACACTATGAGTGGATAAGCTTCAATAAAACTTTTCAGGTTAAATTTATGAATTTGTAGCGGTCTTCGAAAGCGGTCTTCGATAGCTAACGACAGATGGCGTAACCCACGCAATAGCACACGCTGACGGAGCATTCGACGAGCGTGCTATAAATACAACTTCTGACGTCACACGCTCGGATCACAAGCGGTCCCCAGGCACAACACCTGCCTGGAGGGAAATTTCCCTATTGCCCTCAGCACCGCTAAAATGGTGACCCCGACGTGATTCGACCATTCACCACCAGAGGGCGTACATCAACTGAAGAACACGCAACAAAAACAACGAAACCGCAACTGCAACAACCGCAACAACCGCAACCGCAAGAACCACATCAACCGCTACAACATCGAAGAAGCAACCGCAAACCTCATTCCTCGCATCAGACTCCCAGTCTTCGCCGACCGACTCACTGGTCACCGCGACACGTCATTCACCGCCGATCGACTCACTGATCGCGCCGCCGCATCATCAACGGACTCCCGGTTCGAAGGTCACTCACACCTCGCCGGCACGCAGTCCACCCAAGTCAACCCGGTATCGCTGACGCACTTCCACGATGCTGCACGCTGTTGACACGCACCAGATGCACCATGACGACACACGACTTAACAGCTTTTCCATCGAAACGAGCTTTTTAAGGTGAGCGGAATGAACGTATCTAGGTATCTAGTAATCATTTTTCGTCAAGTAGGGCATAAAGACGCGAATGAATCTGAATGCCAGCCGACTTACGTACGCAACATTTACGATTTTTGCAATTGACGCAACATGTGGATTTACAACCAAGAGCGACGGTTTCTAAGCCTTTGAAGCTTGTGCCGTGTAAATGCCTTTGTCGTCTCATCTTGAAAAGTTTGTCTATTAATATTTCATGTTATTGGAACTTTAATATTTCAATGTCGTTTGCTTACCTAGTACCTACACTGTTTTGTTTTGGTTGACGTTCTTTCCCTGTGTGTTAGAGTTTTGACTCTCTGTAACACAGTTAGTACTGTAGGTTAAATTGTTTTGGGACGACATAGGTTAATTGGTACGAAATAATGGTGTCGTTATAATATTATTAGTTTTAGGTATTCTCGAGCGGTACACGTGGAAGGCCAGTGTACGGATAAACCGTAAGGTTTTTGTGACACTGTGCGAAATTTGTAAAATTGTAATTTATATATGTATAATTATTTTTAAATAAATAAATAAAATAATTATATATGTAATGAAATGAGTGACATTTCATTCATTTGAATTTGCCGCGCTTCGCGTATCAGCTGTCTGTACCTATGATTAGTGATCTGTGTCGAGGATT
This sequence comes from Coenonympha glycerion, assembly GCA_963855885.1. Classification (NCBI taxonomy): domain Eukaryota; kingdom Metazoa; phylum Arthropoda; class Insecta; order Lepidoptera; family Nymphalidae; genus Coenonympha; species Coenonympha glycerion. Next base: position 1,647,649 of record OY979635.1, read on the forward strand.
TAAAATGGCGAGGGACGCTGAAATTGTTTTGTGCATTGTTATCGTAATAAAAACTCATAGAAAGAATGTGATTGAGGACTCGAGATATAGTGAACTTTAAATGTCGTTTTATAAGACATTGAGGATCTCCAAAATTAAACCACAAATTGTTTCTCTGAAATAACAAAGTTTTGTTTTATTACAAGTTTTGTTTTATTTTACAATTATCTAGTTATTATCAAGTTACGACAATTACACTTCTATCTCACCTGAAATAACAAAGAAACGACATTTAAAGTTCACTATATCTCGAGTCCTCAATCACATTCTTTCTATGAGTTTTTATTACGATAACAATGCACAAAACAATTTCAGCGTCCCTCGCCATTTTAAATCCTCGACACAGATCACTAATCATAGGTACAGACAGCTGATACGCGAAGCGCGGCAAATTCAAATGAATGAAATGTCACTCATTTCATTACATATATAATTATTAATCAAAAAACAAAGCAAAATAAAATGTATATATTTATTCAATTAGAGAGTTTATAAACGACTAAAAGTAATTTAATTTATTTTAGATACTTTGATTTCAATGAATTTAATACGTGATTTCTTTATTTACAGGTAAGTAAAGTTACGTTACGTCACTGAACTCACCAGTATAGAATTAATAGACGGCTACGAAAATAACTACATACCTACTCAGAAGCAAAGTAAGTTAAATATTTTCTGTCATCCTTATAATATCGACTCATGGGCCAATTTTGCTATAGCAGGTACACGCTGGCCAAGTGCGGAATGGCAAGCTTCATACACCGAGCATATTATAAGTAGTTTAAAATTCACCGACGAACCGTTTTATCGCTTCAAACGCGTAATACATAGTAGAGGAGCCCACGATGCAATATCGATAGTTATTCGAGCGCGTCGTGATAACTTATTGTATTGTAAAGATTAGGTGCTAAAATGTATGAGAATAATATGATGTTTGCTATTTCAGTGGTGGGAGAAGCTTGTAGAATTTTTAAAAAATTAGAGAAATGGATTTTCATTAATATTAAAAAAAAAAACTCCTCAACGAATAGATAAAAAAAGTAAAGATAGGCCGATCCGAACATTTTACGTAAACCTTCTTCATACAAGCAAACAGTAGCATCATCTGTCAAAATACCCGCCGCCGCCGCTGCCCGAACTACCGCGTGGCCTTATACTGTTGGTACTAATGACTCCCATAAACTGGCGACATTTTTCGCGCTGTTCGCCCTGCCTTTAGTATACAAGTCTGTGTCTCAACGTGATTGTCAGATTATGCCACAAGCGCACATCAAGATGAAGCGTCTGTATAAAAATTAGACGCGCTTTTCTCTTCCCCCACCATTGAAATAGTCTTATATTAGCGTCTTTTAAGTACAATTCAATAGGTCCCCACGATGCTCGAGTACCTAAGAAGTCCTCTCTTGGGCCCCCTGTTATACTCTGAAAAGTCATAAGTGCGAACCTGGCATTCGAAAACCGGACCTATTAAAAGCCTACCTATGGTCTTACCACTGAATAAGTATAGTCAGTCTAATCACTTCATACTCACAGTAATGGTACTCTTAATTTAATTCATTTACTTATTTGAGAACCTGTCTGTGGAATTTGTGAACGCAAATATTATCAGTAGAACACACTGTACTAGGGCACAGACGTTGGACAAATGTTTGCCTGAGTGGCGCATTTGTTGGTAAATCGGACCCTTCAGAACATTTGCGACCGTCCCTTTTGTTATTTATGTATTCATATAAGACTTTGACAATTGTAACATTTAAGTGAAGGTCTACGTAGACCTTAAATATATCTGAAATTAAATTAAATTGGGTAAGAAACTAAGAACTATGACTGTACAGATTAACTTTATAAACTTTTTACATGTGATAAAACTGTAAAGCTACATTTTTATGTTGTTTTTTTCTATCTTGTGCTTTGAGACTTTGTTTCTAACAAATTTCATTACTGATCTTATGTTTAAATTGTTATAAATAAACTAGCGGACCCCGCAAACGTTTTGCAATTTAAATTATTTCTCACATTTTTTCGTCCTAATCTCAAACCTACCAATATACTTACACAAAAAATCTTAAAACTGGTCAAGCCATTACGGAGAAGTTTGGCTACAAACATCGTGCCACGAGAACTTTTCATATTAGAAAAAAATAATGATCATGTACCTAATATTCCGGTTTTTGATTTATTTTAATAACATTGTAATAATACCTGTACGTCCAAATAAAACTGTAAAATCCAGTTCCGAACAAAAAACGTGCATTCAGTCACTATTCATGAATTATCCTATTTTAAAACAACTCTCATTTGTAACATGTCGATGCCATACAATATGACAATATAAACACAAACTTGTAATTCAGTAGCGCTTACAACTACAAATTAAGCCCGTAATTACAATAATTTGACGACAACGTTAAATAACGTCAACGACTGTCGGAATAAAACAACATTTAAATAGTCACAGTCGTATTGCACGATACTACCATCAAGCGTTGCGGTTTAGCGTATAATTATCGTCCTACAGTGTCCATCTGATTTATAATATCCATCGCTTTCATTCGATGTTGTTTGAAAAGGTATTAATCGAGCTGTGAGAGGCGGAGATTTGTGGTTTTATGTATTGTATTTATTTTTAAAATAGTTTATTGGTTCAGTGCTTTGCTCTCGTGTCATACATACACCTTTCGTTTATGTGCATTTGTGGAAACCAAACACAACATGTTCAGCGGTTGTGTGGAAATGCATCTAAACATTCGAACCTGTAAGTTTCCAAAATGTTTTCAAGAGAACACATAAAGCCTAACCACCATTAATGTATTTATATTAAGAAGCTTGACTGAGACTCCAATATTACACAACATATTGTAAATTTGGTGAAAATAAGTGGGTATGAGTGACAGAGACGAAAATAAAACCATGCATGGATTTTCGGCTGGTCTATTTGTAATATCTGTTCTACTGTAAATCTTAATATTGCGTTACGGCCCGTAACAACTAGCGACAGTATAAATAAGAACAGGTAAGCCCGCACGAGCCTCATTATCGGTAACAAGCGTATCCACCACAGTTCACTACGCGATGCATTAGAACCTTCCGCCATTAGCGTTCTGAACCATTTCGTACCGCGTATTACGCTCACTGGTAAACGTTGTGCTGCTCCATCTATTATTTGATTAATCGAACTTTATTATAACTTATTTAGATCAACTATGGGTCTCAGAATGATGGACTCCATTTTTAGTCAGCTCGTAAATTATGGATTTAAGATTCCTAGGACAAAATTCTTAGTACTCTTTCGATATTAGAAAAATAGTGGTTTTGTTTCCCTTACCTTCAAAACGTGCAATTAAAGTCGTATTTTTTTGAGCCCAAAATTACTTGAGTCGTTTTGGAATACTTCTCGTTGTACTATCACAATGCTTATAAATTAGTCTTAGTGGTAAAAATTTGTCCATATTGGCTGCAATATCCTGGAAACAGGCTGTTTCTCCATTTTTTCGCTCCACAGGCGAGATATACTAGTAACCATTATTTTAGCATAGGTATGCTATTAAATACCTATTGCATATATGCTGAGTTACAGCCCATAAGAACTAACGACAGTATAAATAAGAACAGGTAAGCCCGCGCGAGCCTCATTATCGGTAACGAGCGTATCCACCACAGTTCACTACGCGATGCATTAGAACCGTCCGCCATTAGCGTTCTGAACCATTTCGTACCGCGTATTACGCTCATCGGGAAGCGGTGTGCTGCTCCATTTATTTCACTAGTGGTTTACCTTCACCAGATGCCCATTATTTTGTAGCGTCAATCGACAATTTATATCGCCTGTCTTAAAAATATGTTGATTTAACGAACTGAATTCTACGTTATTGTTGCTTACATTGCTCGTAAACTAATAGAGTTGTTGGTATAGGGCCTCCAATTTAGGGTCAAAGTTAAGATTAAATAACCTTGAATCGCAAAAATGTTGTCAAAACCCATGTCTCCTACAGAAAAGAATGACTGTTCTCGAATCCTGATCAAACTGAAGATTCTTATGTAACAAAAACTTTGTCCTTTGCTATCTATTTCTAAGTCAACGGTATTCAAAAGACCAGAATCTTCTTCCGAAAGGAGACACACGCAACCACGGAGGTCGTCATAATATTAATATAGTACTTACCATAAAGTTAAATAAAAATAATTCAGCTAGTTTTCGTGCAGCAAATTCTCGAGCGCCCTAAAAAGAGTCTGCGTTCTCAGTGCAGGGCGCGTTGGAACCCTCGTAAACTTAGTTTTAAGTCGACTTGGATTTATCGCCATACAAATGTGATAAATATCATACTGACCTAGTACAAGAGCCCGTATTTTAGGCCTATGTGAAATAAACATATTTTGAGTTTGAGTTTTGAGTTAGATATTATTTGAGTCTTTGGTACCAGAGTTGGTACGAGTAGTTAACATCACAAAATGTTAAAACAGCACTTATTTTTGTAAAGCCATAATTTCATTGATTTGAAGACCAAAGATACAGATAATAAATGTTAAAATCATATCGTCAAATACCGACACTCAAACGCGTTCGAATCGTCTCCCTTTCTAGATAAAATGATTTAACCTAATCAAACCGTTATAGTCCCAAAATTTTCCCTTTAAAATTTGCATAACGACGGCCAGGTTACAGTTCAATCTGGCGCGGGTAGGTATTATTGCCACTTAGACCATAAAATGCCTTATCAAATTTGTTCTACCGTACCCCTTTACACAGTAAATACATAAATACCAGGCGTTTACAAGTCTGCTGTTATATTTCAGAGGGTCAGACCCCTGTTTGGTGAAGGATGTGTGCTTAGAAATTGCGTATCTACCTGACCTGTACCTAAGTAGTTAATGCTTAAACAATCTGGTAGTTTTGTTATAACTACTATTTCATTAAAACTAAGAACAAAACTTTTATGAATTGTATTATTTAGATAGCAGTTCAAAGGCTGGCAAATAGAGAAGTTATGTGACTGATCCTTGAAGAAGGAACTCCAAGGTAGTCGGCTGATGTTCTTGTTACGCAGATTCTTCTGCGGTCTTATGGACAATGTTTCATCCTTCGTTCGATATACCAAAGTAAAAGTACCAAAGTATCTTGATTTCACTCGGGCTGTAGCTGTAGCCACTTCTCGCAATTCTTTTGATGTCATCCGTCCACCTGTTGAGGGTCTGCCAACACAATGTTTAAATGGTCGTCATTCCAGAACTTTGACTCTCTAACGTCCGTCAATTCTTCATCCTAGATACATCAAGTAATATCATTTCAGCTTCCGCGTCCCTATAATATTTTTTCAGTGGATCTTCTCACTTCTAATTTGATCACGCAGAGATTCTACAAACCACCTCTCTCCATCGTTTTCTGTGGCCTTTGAGACTCTGCAATGGAGCCTATATAGCTAAGAATCAATATAATGTTACCAATCAAAAAGCAAATCCACTTAATATTTTACTCAGTCTAAAATAGGCCTAAAATATAACTTCTCTTATAAAAGACATTCAATTACGTTACACCATCCCAATTCTCGGTGCATACATTTTTAATTCTTGCTCGTAAAACTTGAGGCGCACTGAAGTACGGTGCGAACTTACTTTTTCGGAAAACTTTCGTTCCGCCGAGTGTATTTACCCGAAGTGGTCCACAAAATTATTTAAACTCGAAACCGTAGGCAAGTTAGCGCTAATAACGCTGGACAAAACTTCGGTTTACTTTGTCAAAGTTTAAGGGGAAACATTCAATTTGCATACTAACTTGTGTTTTGGTCGTTATAGCTATGCTAACTTTATAGTGATGTGGAGTTGGAAAATATCATGCAAAGTTTAATGGGTACTCAATTTTAGTAGTCAGATAAACTTTATGCATTCAAATCGTCAATGGTCAGTTAAATTAACAAATAGTTTGCATTAAGTACTTATAACATGGAGATTCAATTAATATATTGCTTTACAATTAATATTTTTGCTAGGATCCATTTCATTTTTTGTTGTCAAAATTGGAATTATATTAAAAATTCAAAACCTCTTATTTCACATTCTAAAGGCCAGTAAGTCATTACTGAAAGTGAAGAGTCAGTAAATTATATTATTATTAGACATATCAATAGAAAATCAGAATAAACTGAAATATTCATGAATATCCGTCCAGTATTAAATATTAAGTAGATAAGGAAATCACAAACTATAATACCTGAAATTTTACTAATGTTTAAATTGACGAATACATTTCACAATACTTATCTTACTTTTCAGGTTAATAAATGGTACAGATGTACAGACAATTTGTTGATAACATTTTTGGCTATCACCGTGGCATCTCTTGCTCATCACTCACTATCAGGTGTAATCGACCGAGTACCAACAGCAAAAAAAATTAAAAAATAAGATGTGCGTTAGTAATTTTTATATGCAGTTAAATATTCCCTGTAAATTTCCCTCCATGCAAGCCAATTACCGACATCAATACACGTAGGTACGTACTTTCGTGCACAATGACGTTGCAGATCCAGATAATGGATAAAACAGTTATCCCGATCCGCTTATAGAATACATAAATATTCCGCCGTGACGCGGGAACATCGATCACAATAAAACTCGGGACTCGAAACATTTTCGCGCCAATATAGCAAAGCACTCATATTTTGATCTAGATTGATTCGCATCTGTACAATTTGACGTATTGTTCGCTCGTGAGCGGTATTAATAACTTTTAGTTACAGCCGTTTGCGTTGTTCGAACGTCAATACGTTATTGTACGAACGGATAGGTACTCGTTTATTGGTCGCATTACATAAGAGCACAGAGAAAACTGTTTTGACGAGGCATTTTATACAAATGTGATGAAACTAGCGTGATGTTCACCTGTTGGTAAAACATCACACTAGTTCCATCACTTTTGTATAAAATGATTCGTCGCTAGATGCATAGAAAAATCATACGACGCATTGCAATGCGCACCCTCAGATATCGGCCCATTTTAACCAGTATTCTCGTTAGTTAAAGTGCCCAGAAACGCCATTGCCGCTACACGGTAGAAAAACCAACGCTGATATTATCTAGTACCCACCTACCCAGACAGACTTCGTAAGATGAGTCCAACTGCAAGTAAAAAAGTGTCTGTGACATACGGACGGACCGACAGACATGACGAATCTATAAGGGTTCCGTTCATTTGGTACTGAACCCTAAAAAGTACCTACCACGCTGATAATGTACTTACGTTATTCTGCTTCATATATTTTGAGAGCTAGCAATAGGAATAGAATAATGTGTCCGATTCTGGGAAACCATAATTTTGGTGCGCAGCATGAATTTAAACACACATAAACGTTTCAGGCATACAAGCTTTCTCACGAAGTCTTCATCATGGACAAAAAGTTGCATAAACATTAAACACCCTTTCAGTAAGTAATACTATTGTGACATACGAGTACCAACTAATATTAAGAAATCAAAGTTTTAATGTTAATTTGAGTGTTTACCAAAATCTATCGATAATCTTCTCTTGATTTTAAAATATTGGTTTAATGTGATCGAGCTTCCTGGTTCGTAATTAACAAGAGCATCAACGAGTATGTAAATGTAAGCGCCATATGTTAGCGCAAGTGAATTTTAAGGCGAAGCCGGCGTGCATCTAAAATCAATTAGGTATCCATTGGTAGTACAATTTGTCGCTAATCCCCGGATCGATATCGCCTTAATGATCTCGTCAGGTAGCGATAAGCGCTTAAGCTGCCTAACGAGTGGCGATATATTGTACAAGTATTAACAGCTGCTAAGATGGATGGTGTTGCGAAACTTTATAGCGTATTTTTTCGAGCTTTACTCTTTTCTCACTTAAATGTATGTGTCACTAAGGTTGCCTTCATGAAGTACTATTCAATTGTTGATAAGTCACACTCTAACTCAAATAATTTATTTCTTATAGGCCTAACGTACAGCTCTTGTAAATAGCTCGTATATGGTTATACTTATTATAATTTAATTACAGTTTAGTTTTATCGTGTATTGTGTCAGGAAGTTCGTCAAAATAGTGTGGATAAAATATTTTAATTGATTTAATAATGTAGTAGAATCTATAATAATTATAGCCAAGTCGTTAGCGATTGGACCTACAATCTTTTTGATATAATCTTTATCAAGTCTTTTTAAAATCCGGCATGAGATTATATAGCTCGAAGGCGTTCAGGTAAATCTTTGGTCCACGCCTAAGGGAGTGCCCTTCTATTGACATTGTAGTGACGCATTGCAGTGTCTTCTGCGCGAATTTGCTTAGCCTCACCTGGAGCTTTATACCTAAATTCATATTTCGGAGATTGTCACGATATATTTTGATGACGTCGTAACTTTTTACAACCTCATTCATCCGCCGCTTGCGAGAAATACGTCTTGGTAATTTTTTCTCCATACTATTTTTACAGCGTATATAACAGTATTACAATATTTCTTACGGTTGCTATGGTGAATTAAATGACACCCGTTTTAGCTATACTATAAAAATTCACCTGTTTATAGGCAAAACTGAAATGACTGTGTATATTATTAATGAATATATGTATAACATTACTAACGTAATATTATCTTGTCTCATCATTCATCTTCGTCGATGTTTTTGCAGATAGAATATGTCTAGCACATAGGTTTTCTGAAATAATCACAAAACATTAAGAAAATCGTGCTATTTGGCGATTATTATGGATAGATATTATTGTATTAATCGATTCTTGATAAATGTAACTTACTTTCAATATGGGATAATCATAATATGATGATTATGCCATATTGAAAGTAAGTTTCATTGTTTCATTGAGTCGTCATATTATTATTACACCACAGCATCCCACAATCCTCTCATCCATTAATGAACTGCAAAATTGTTTTGCCGTTCTAAGTAGAGCCGGAAGAATTTGTATATTATAACCTCATACTCATGTTTCGCCATGTCACTGCAGCATCATCAAAAGATGTTGACTCAGCAAAGTGTATTTGTAAAATTATTCATTTTACAGTAGCTTGGTAGGCGCAATGTAACAGAACAAACCTTAAACAAAACTTTTCAAATAGTAAACCTCACACGTATGTTCCATCAGAGTCATATTTAAACACTAGGAAAATTTTAAAAGATTCAACATCGGTCGAGTCGGCGTCGTATCAAAGTGAAAGAATTTACAGATGGCAGTTTTACATAGAACAGTTTGTAAGTTTGTATAGCACAAAGAGCCGGCGCCGAACAAAACGTTTCACAAAAATCTGACTTCACGGACGTGCGATGTAGATATTGAGGCTTTTATTACATGTGAGAAAGGATAAAGCGAAATAAAGCATATAGTGGCTTATTTGGCTTGTGTTTTTGATAAAATAGTTCGGGCAGAAGGCTGAAGTTTAGCCGTGGATACATTTTACACACATTTTAACATTTTTTTAAGAGCAATCCACGTCTTTATAGATATTAAAAATACGGCTATGTCTATGCTTCAGCCACACTCTGATTTTAGTTTTTAACCGACTTCAAAAAAAGGAGGAGGTTCTCAATTCGTCGGAATCTTTTTTTTTTCTTTTTTTTTATCTATGTATGTTCACCGATTACTCGAAGGCGCGTGGACCGATTTCACGAATTCTTTTTTTGTTTAAAAGGGTTTTGTTTCCAGATGGTCCCATTTTAATCAGGTCAGGATCTGATGATGGGATCCTGGAGAAATCGAGGGAACTCTTCAAATTTTATATGGACACATGGAACTATTTGGGTATTATTTGAAAGAGTAATATTTTCCAAGTTGTCCTATGGTCATCAGGTCAGGATCTGATCATGGGATCTTGGTGAAATCTAGGGAACTCTTCAAATTTTGCTAGTATACTTGAAGCGAGTTGGGTATTTTTTATAGTTACTGGTGCATTTGCTAGCAGATACTGATTTGATGACTCAAGTCATCAAGTCAGGGTCTGATGATGGGACCTTGGTGAAATTGAGGGAGCTCTTCAGATTTTATGAACACACCTCAAGCGATTTGGGTATTTTTACAACGCCTTGTGCATTTTATTGTTTTCCACTAAAAAGTAAAAAATAAAAATGGGAAATGCTTTCCAAAAAACCAACTTCAAATGCCACTACAAAGAGTGAAATAATTTTTATTTAATTTTTAGGTACCTACACCAATTCGAAGTCGGGCGATTGTCTATGACTTCGTCATTTCTTTGCACATCAAGTAAGTAAGAAGGACTATTAGGGATTGTATAAAACATTGCCCGACTTCGAATTGGTGTAGGTACCTAAAAATTAAATAAAAATTATTATTTTACTTACATTAATTTTAAAATCTTGTATGCTAAAGATTCGCACTCTTTTGAATTATTGTCATATAATATCTAATAACATTTAATTGGATGATTACAAAAATACCAGTCATAAGATCCAAGTCTATGGACACCGTGGTTATTTTCAGGATTTAAAGTACTATGTGGGGAATTTAGGATAACAATAAACTTTATCAAATACAGCTAAAAGGGTTCCTTAATTGCATCTCAATAAAGGAGTAACAGGCATTTAAAACAAATATTCGAACCCTTTTATTTTTCATCAATAAAGTGAAAATATGGAACACCGGTTGTGATGACAAGAGTGAAAATTTGAAAAAAAAAATGTAATATAAAAAACATATTTATATTCACTAACGTAAAGTGTGTAAAGGTAACTATAGCAGTGTCATAAGTTTAACGGATTTAATCCATCTCAAAATTGCCCATCGCACCTAAATACTAGCTTTTACCTAAAAATTCAGGGAGTTTTAACATTGTCCGCTCTACATAATATCTGGATAAGCCGCGATAGCTTGGAGCGATACAAAAAGCGATACGGTGTAACAAAAGTCATGAAGCTCTCTCTGGATCCTTTTTATTCATTCGGAAATAGGGAAAAAGTGCTCCTAAAGCCTTACGCCTCGGTGTTCGCCGTTCCTGATATAGTCTCACTCCATACTTCGTGCAAACGAGCGGTTGATAGGGGCCTGGGCGTAGAGGAAATAGATGTGGCATTACCAGTCTTTGCTGGATTGAGAGACTGGGAAATAAATGTGCTGTGGCTAGACGTGTGGTGTCTGAGGTTCCTTATACCTTATTACTTACTTAGAAATGTGAGATTTGGATATTTTTTATTCCTTTACTCCTCATGTACTGATATTATATGCATTAATCCAGGGATTAACACACACTTTAATTTTATCTCGTTAATATCAACGGTTCCCAGATTATTTGAAAAGCCGGCATCGAATATTATAGCCGAGTTTCTTGCCCGTTCTTCTCGGTGCAATGCTGCTTTTCGAACGTGGCGGTAGAGTCTGACATTTCGCAAGTTCCTGTAAGTTTGGTCTATGTGAAAGAATTAACAATTTGATTTCATTTTACTCGTATTTGATTTGATGTAGGTATTTATTGCATGAATAGCTTTTGCCCGCGGCACCACTCGCCTGAAACTCGGTTATTCAGATATCCCGCGAGAAATATGAATTTCTCCACGATAAAAAGTACCTACTAAGTCTACGTATTACTCCAGGGTAAAATCTATTTCCTTTCCAAATTTCAAAGAAATTGTATCTCAAGATTTTACCACCAAACACCGATCATCTTTGCCTCAGGATTGGTGAAAACCAAATCGTAAAATATTTACTTACAAAAGAAAAATATTTATTTTGGGCTCTGCCTCTTCTATATTTTCTCTAACAGGGAGTCCTACATATCGGCCTATCCTTAGGGCGGGATTACACGGCCAGGGATTATTATATCCTTTTTGATAAAACGTTGATATCGCTCGCCGAACTCCCAATATTATGGATCTTTGGGATAAATTAATCTTTCTCCCCATTATTTCTTGTTTATCCCTCCTTTGTTACGGTCGGAGGATTTTTTTTCGTTCATCCCCTTGATGAGGATAATATGGTATTATTATCATCGATAACAATAATATAAATACGAATACCTACTAAGCGCTTTTTATATTTTACTATAAAGTATACATCTATCGGGTTCAATTAATAATTAAATATCATGGGTGGACTAAGCTTTTTTTGGTGTTTTTTTGGTAAATGTATTTTCTAAAAATGTATCCTAGGTAGATCGATTGGTCGCTCCCAAAATGCTATGACGCTATCACGTAAAACTATCGTCCGTAAACCGCCTTTACAAAAAACCAATAATTATTTGTATTTGCGTAAATAACTTTTATCTTTATATCAATCAAAGAAGGTAGAACATGGGATAGATTAAATTATGCAAACAGATTATAATATGCAAAGTTACTGGTTTAAATATGTAACATACTTCATAGAGATTTTTTATTTCCTCTTCTTTTGTTTCTAAGCCGTTTGATGGCCTCTTATAGGACGCATGCTGTTGAGAAATCGCGGGTGAAATCTCCCATGAAATTGAAGCTGTGACTCCATCCTACGCTCATTCCGTCTGATTCACTGAATTGAAAAGTTTAAATTAACCATAAATAGCAGTCGTTTAAATAGAAGTTTTATTTTGAACTGTTCCTCTTTTGCGCATATTTTTATTTGCAGATACTCATTACTCACATTATTATACTATCGGCTAAATAATTCCATATATTATTATGACTGAAAAATTCTTCTTTTGCTAGGAAAAAAGAAAACAATTGAATCATAAGCAAAGATTTAAAAAGGGGCTGATGAGATTATCAAAAATTTTTAAATAGGTAAAACTATTTCATTCAAGAAAAAGTAGCGCCAACTGTCAAAATTACTAAGTTAAAAACTACTAAGTTGACTTACAGCCGTTTTCACTAAACCTAGGAAACGCCTAAATCGAATGCTTAGCCCTAAGGTGACAGTTGTTGTAGGTGAAAACTGTCACTTATCGGCTAAGCATTCGGTTTAGGAGTTTCCTAGGTTTAGTGAAAACGGCTGTTAGGTCCTAATAAAAGAAATAACATTTTAAGGGGCCAGTTGTCCAAGAAACTAAATGCAATTTTCCAGTACTATCACATTTGTCCCCAAGCCACAATGCATTAACAAACTTCGCATCACGAAAAACAAACTATCACGACCATAAATACCTAATACACTTCTTGTTTCATAAATATTGACAATACCCAAGAAGTGTATTAGGTATTTATGGTCGTGATAGTATGTTTTTCGTGATGCGAAGTTTGTTAATGCATTGTGGCTTGGGGACAAATGTGATAGTACTGGAAAATTGCATTTAATCTCTTGGACAACCATGAAACTACGCACAAATTAATAAAACAAGTAAAATATTGTTCACAATAATGCAAGTAAATATTAAAAGGAATATAATTAAAACCAATTTAACTCTTTATGATTTAATATTTGGGGGGCTGGCCAAGCAACCTCCACGTGTGCCCGAGTGCTACGGTGCCCCATCTGTAGCGCACGGGCCGGTGCTTCCTGGTAACGTCGGTTAATAACCGACGGCTAATAGCTTGGCACGGTGGACAGGTGGCGTTTCTTCGCGTGTCCCTCTGAGTCCCAGCAGAGGGCACAGTGTCGAAACGCCTACACCTGCACCGGAGGAGGAAGAAAACCTCATAAAAAAATTACAGGCGGGGGCGGAAACGCCCACAAGTCCCTTCGGGGCACTACGAGGAAGACAACCTCGTAAAAAAATCACCGAAGTGGGCGGGAACGCCCGTCGAGAGGGAAAATTACGGAGGCACATCCCTCTCGCAGGAGTCGCACCGGTTGCTGAAGTGCGAACACCTTCTTCCGGCAACCGGTGCCGGCCTGCGGGTGACGGATGTAAGGGGTTCTGGCGTCCGTCACCCAAATTCCACAAACAGGCCGAGGAGGTGGCGCGACCTGTCCGGGACGCGCCTCCCAGGAGGGTCGGCAGCGGCCAGGCTGCCGGCAGCAGCGACGGGACCTGCCGCTCTGGTGGCGGGTCGAGGCCTGGCGGGAGCGCGGTGAATACGCAAGTGAATCCCGTACTCCCGCCAACGTGGTCCGTCGTGGCAAAGCACAGGTTTTAGTGGGTGCAAGCCCCACATATGCGTCAGGCATTTCCTGTGGACAAAAAAAAAAAAAAAATGATTTAATATTTATTAATTATCGTTCAGGGACATGATGCGTGTACCGTCGGACCAATAAAAGTTGATCGACCCAGTAGCACTATCCACTAGATATTATAATAATTAATAGTCAAACGCTAGCCTATGTATTGAAAAGTAAATTATATAATAAAACCTGCTCCAGAATGTAAGAAATACTTTCCTGAAAACCGTATCAAAATCGGTACAGCCAAACTCTTTTTTTTTCTCCTCCTTTTTTGAAATTGGTTAAAAAGGATGCAAAAAATGCACTCAAATGTACTAAGCTATTTTGCATGCAGAGCCGTGCGAAATAAGAAAGTGAAAAAAGAAACAAAACTCCACAAGCGCTGCGCTCCGCGGGCCAATCGTGAGCTTGTACAGATGTATATTCAACTGTCGAGGAATTGGCGGAAGCCCGAAAATTGTGGGAAACAATGCATTCCGTGGAATTGGTACACATTTTTATTCTGAGAACGTGTGACGATTCGTATCGTGTTTGAGTAATGCGTTTTATGGATCATTGGCTCCTGCGCTTTGCGGTGGTGCAATGGATGAGTGGAAAGCAAAATAATCTGTTACGTTTTGTTAAGCATTTTGAATTATGTTAACGTACAGATACGAGTAAAGTTAAAATATTAGTGCCGATAAAAATAAGTGGTGACTACGTGGTGAAAATGTGCTTAACTGCTTATTAAGATGGTTAAGATCCCGTAATTTTTCTTCTAAGAAACAAAGGAAGGTTTATTATTGCTTAAGGTTTATCAATTTCGGTAGCGGCCCCAGGGATTTGCAACTGTGCGGCACACAGGTCTTCGACTCATCATTAGGACAAAATATGGACACCAAAATTCAGTTAAAAACTTTTTTATCTCAAAATATAGACACAACTTACAAAGGCGATATCACGTCCCCTGTAGCTTATGCGATACAATGTAGGGATTTGTAACAGTGGGGCTCAATATTCGACTTATCATTAGGACAAAGATGGACACCAATATTCAGTCAAAAACTATTTTATCTCGCATCAAATCAAAATCAAATCACAGTATATTCACATAATTTTAAAAGACGATATCACGTCCTTTGTACCTTACGCGATACGCTGTACTACCCCCCTAGACGAATCGTATTACCGTAACGATTTTGATGGCGACCAATTACTACTATCATATTTCGGTAGCGGCCCTAGGGACTCGCATCTGTGCGGCATAATCTTGGACTTGTCATTAGGACAAAAGATGGACACCAATATGCAGTTAAAAACTTTTCTTCCTCAAATCATATCACAGTATTGGCATAATTTTAAAAGACGATATCACGTCCCTTGTACCTTACGCGATACACTGTACCCCCCGCAAACGAATTGTCTGACGGCAGCGATCTCGTTGCGGGCAAATTACTACTATCAATTTCGGTAGCGGCCCTAGGGATTTGCAACTGTGCGGCACAATCTTCGACTTGTCATTGTCACAAACGATGGACACCAGAATGGAGTGCGGTCTGCTAGTGATTGGTGATTCCCGGTGATTTATCTTCTGATTTGCATTGTTTTCGCCCTGATCGAAAACCCGAGATATTGCTTCCTTTGTTTCCCAAATGTTTTATTGCTTGGGATTTGTTAGAGAAGGTTTTGCGGTTATTGTTTGAATTTCCTTGTAGAATTCCAGTTTCTTATCTCGATTGTAATAAGGTTTGAATTGTTAGAAATTCGTATCTACTTATGTAGTTTCAAAAACATACTGATATTGTATATTTAACCGATTTTAGTATAATAAATGTATCAATATTTCACTTTGCTATGAGTTCATAGAATAAGATAAATCTGTATGGTACCTTATCGTTAAACTACATTTTTTTACACATACTTTAAATATAATTTTAGGCCACCGTTTATTTATTGTACGTTTACATAATATGCTACAGTAACGTAGGACTACATTAACCAGCTCAGGATATTATGACGACTCAAGTTGAGTTAAGTTTAATACAAAATAAACAATTCACATTATTGCACTAAGTATGTCCTATACGTCTTGATACAAAGCTCGTGTGAGTTTCGGTGTTAGAAGAATCCCTCTTTATTACCTCGCTATTATTTTCAGTGAGAGCTATTCTAATCCAAGCCTTCTCCCCGTTGGGTATTGCAGTGAAAATATTGCAACACGAATATTATAAATCCGCTAAAACTATAAAATCCGCACCACACGTGGTACCAGTAAATCAAAACATTACAGCGCTCACAAAGCGCCCTTAACTTTCACGCCGTGTAAAGCCCGTAAATATCTAAAGCTCTAACATCGCTTACAATTCCTATAACGACAATTTTTCAGCTGTCATCGTGCGGCCATAAATTCCTTCAGCGCTCGAGAATGCAAGACCTGCGACTGTAACTCGTGCGGCACAGCTTTTTGATCGCCGCAACATACTGATATACCAATGTAAAGATATTAAACGACAAAATTAGTCGAGTAGAGGCCGTAGCACTGATCTCTATTCTGTGGATTATACAATTTATACAATGGACAGTTCATTTTTTGCGCCGATTTGAAGCGCCCTGATTGTAGGTCCACGGTACTAAATTGACATTTGTTGATAGTGACCGTCGTTTTGAATGACATTTTATTTTAGTTTCATGGATGCTCACGCCAGATTACGCAACAATCAGCGCCAAAATGGGAAAAATCAAGTGTCTTCATGTTTACGTTGACAGTCTGCTATTCATAGGATAGAGTTCAGTGGGTCGTAGCCTTTCCATTGTCAAAGTATAATATATAATGTAATCTTAATATATATAAATCTCGTGTCACAATGTTTGTCCTCAATGGACTCCTAAACCACTTAACCGATTTTAATAAAATTCGCACACAGGGTGCAGTTTGCTCTAACTTAAAAGATAGGATAGCTTTAATCTCAATTTATCTATTTTTTTATATCCTTAAGGGCAAAACAACGTTTGCCAGGTCAGCTAGTAAGTATATAATATAATAAGTTAGTACTATCCTATAGTAATTAACTAGTTTATAATACATTATGATTAAAATTTTATATCAGGCTTCTCCCATCAAATAACATTATTGCATAAAACATAATATCGTAATATACCTAGGTCTATAATGTAATGTTTTCTTATTTTAAAGTCTTTATTTGACCTTAAAATTATTTACTTACGTACCTAGGTAACGGTTAGCAGCTGATCTTGCTGCAGCGACAATTAGGGTTCCATACCAATTTGGTAATTTTTTACTATTTTTGCTTGTTTTTCAATGCGCTTAGACGTCAAATAAAAAACAAATTAAATTAATTCCTCAAGTGCAGTATTACCTTACTTCACACCTTTATTTCCGCTTATGAGTTTACAAAACATAAAAAAAATCTTTCAATAATTCCTGACTACATATCTAGCAAATTCCATATCTGTGTAAGTATCTTTATCAATACGATAAGAATAAAAATTTCAGCCGCGTCCTAATAAATTTCTAAATCGACATCCAGTCGTTTCGTATTCAGCCTTGGGAGGATTTCGAACACAATACTATCATGTTCCGGAGCATGGAAGCTTTGCATATCGGAGATCTGTTCTTAGTTGTGGTCGCTTGCAATGGAGACTGCAGTTTTTCCCTACCCTTAACTTATTTGGTACTGTCCGTATTATAGTGGTTCTGTACTACATATAATGGCAGATCTCTCTATAATGGTAGAGGTAATTTTGTCTACTTTTATCAATCACTTTTCTCTTTCTAACCCAAATAGACGGAGAAGACAGATAGATAAAGGTAGACAAAATATCTCTACGCGCATATTATCCTAACCCCGCTGCTTGACTGACGACATTAAGATAGTCGAGGGGAGCAACTGGATCAAAGCGGTCAAAGACTGTTCAAGATGGAAATCATCGCACGAGGTTTTTTCCAGAAGTAGATGTCCATCTGGCCATCGCCTCGAACAAACGAACGAACGAACAAACGTACCATATGGTACGAGCGCGTCCCATAATTTTTCGTTGAATATAATACAATAGGGCACTGCGCTCATCATTCTACAACATGAGTTCTTAAAAATATCATTTTGCTCAGTTATCACATCGAGAATCCTTCAGACCGACACAGTTTTAGACACCGTTTTTTTTATTATTATAGATAGGCTTGCGCTTGACTACAATCACATCTGATGGACAGAAAAGATGAGGTCTAGGATGGAGCGCGCTTGCCTAGAAAATACCTATTCACTCTTCTCTTGAAGGCACCCAGGAAACCCAGATAACTCTTATCTTGAAAGTACCCAGGACAGTAAATAGAAACGCAATATTTATTAGATTATTATTAAAAAATAATCTCTATAAGTCGGACCCAACCTAAAATATACCGGGTAAACGCTCTCAGCGCGACACTGTACGCCAAAGTTGTTACATAAAAGCTCTTTCGCCTCTCCACCTTTACTTTGGCATTCCACAGACGGTACTTTTTCTGGTGGCGTAACTTTTATCCGCCAATATTTCACGAATTTTCAAAATTTATTCAGTAGGCACCCTTACATGCATAAATTTTTTTTTTTAATTTTTAACATGATTGCCCTAAAATGTGTTTAAATGTTAAATGCGTGTAAATAGTTCTTAGTATTCATGCCTATGGGCTATGTGTGGATCAAAAAATCATCTTACCTTTTAAATCTGTATTGCACCATCACATTTTAAAATGCTTTTACAGATATGGTACCCTTAAAATCCAAAAACATCATCAGCTCGAGCAGCACTGCCCGAAAAAGAATGGTTTAAACGAAGTTTACCCACCGCTCGATAAGAGTTTACATATGGGATTTTCGTGGATTTCATCTTGTCAGGATTTTTGTGTCGGAAAACAGCTATATTATTGATAGTACACAGAACAGTGAAAGTACCTATAGCTTGACCACTATAAATTTGGTCCTCCCATGGTCTGCGGGACGCGGGGCGGGTGTGCAATCGGCTATACACGATACGATGTAATGACTCGCATCTTGAGAATTCGCCTATGGTATTTTCTTAAGTATGTATCATTATCCACGTCGCAAGATTAATATCATCGTATGTAGCGTAATTCACGTCAGTCTCTGACAGCTGATTAGTAGAGTGCACTGATCCCTATTCTATGGATCCACAGTGAACCTAGCCTGAATTGTATAGAATGTTTAATCCATAGAATAGAGATCAGTGGTTGAGTAGCTCCCGCCCCGCGTCCCGCAGACCATGGGAGGGCCAAGTTTATAGCGGTCTAGCTATAGCTACTTTCACTGTTCTGTGTACTATCAATATGAAACTAAGTTCCAAAGATTTCAAAGTCTTGAAATCTCATTAATTTTAAGTTACTTCTACTTGTATGGGGGACCGATTGACTTATTAAAAGCTGTTATAAACAGACATAAAGTAAGGTTTACCTGTGTGAAATAGATTAATTAGTTTACGTAACTAATACCAGGCATCGCAGTGTAGAGTAACCCACAGGCCACAGGGCAAATGGAGCAATTAACGGACTAGTCACGTCAAATGTTATCACGCGAGATAGTCTGCATCTAACACTAATTATGTGTAATTGATGACCTGTTTACCGCGCCAGGTCTAGATTGTCGCATTCGAATTAATTATTAATACTATTAATAGTATTCGCTACATCAAACCTGGAGCATGTAATCCTGGTAGTTGATGGATTGTTATCACCTGATTACGGCAGACAGATGTAGGTATATGTAATAGTGATTGTACTGTAAATGGGGACATAGGTAAGCCTTTCAGCCCCTAAGTGTAACAGAGAGCGCAGCAGCAGCTTGCTTCTCTATTTTATAGCACAGCGGGCAGCGAGATAAAGGCTGACTATAGTCAACAAATAGAATGTCATTCATTGTAAGTCGACTAATTTCATACTTTATTATGTATTTTGATTTTTAATTATGGATGGAACCAAGTTAAGTTTTATTAAGGACTATTTTAGCGACACAAACCCTTGGAATTGACTGATAAGTGGTAGATTCCTCTGTTGTCGTTGCTAGCCTATTTTTAGTATACTTATTTTGTTAAATGGTGATAACATAAAAAAAATACCCGGCTGAGTTTGTTGTGGGCTTCTTCTCAGCGGCAGGGCGCGTTTGGAACCCTCGTAAACTTAGTTTTAAGTCGACTTGTAGTTATCACCATTCTTATACAAGAAATGTCATACCGACGTTCGCAAGAGCCTGTATGTTAGGCCTATGTGAAATAAAGATATTTTGATTTGATTTGATTTGATTTGTTAACATGTTATTTGAGTAACGCTAAGTTCTTTTTCGCGATTATTGAAAAGTAGATTTCTTTTCAAAAGGGAGCTACGCAAAAGAAAATATATTTTTTCGTCACGAAAATTCCAACATGATGGAAATCATGTTAGTTTATTGCATCTTTGCTAAAAACATGCAGTAAACTTAAACGAAAAAGAAGTTAAGAAGACCTTATGCATAATGTGAGTACTAACATAGAAAATCAATACATACAGCAAAAAATACAAAAGCCAATGAAAACGGTAGTCGCAGTTGAGGGCTCGGGAGTAAACAATTGTGAACCGGCCGTGCTTTTGTCACTCCTGTGTTCCTTTTACCAAATAACAGAAGTAAAACGAATTTTGTCTGGACTTTAAAGAGAATCGAGTTTAGTTAACAATTCGAT
This sequence comes from Coenonympha glycerion, assembly GCA_963855885.1. Lineage (NCBI taxonomy): Eukaryota > Metazoa > Arthropoda > Insecta > Lepidoptera > Nymphalidae > Coenonympha > Coenonympha glycerion. The sequence continues at coordinate 1,668,429 of OY979635.1, forward strand.
TTTGTTTAAGAATATGTAACACTAGGGATTTCTTTCTATTGAGTGTTTAGATGTACATTATAATATATTTAAGTAGGTATAATATACCTACCAGCATATTTTTACATAACTTTTTTTAATTAGACTGTGGCATAAGAATCAAATCCAAACTTTATTTTTTATATACTGCCTCTACATTAACTACAATTTTTTTTATATGTGGATTCTAAGATAATACTGTGCAAATAAACAAGTTGTACTTCTCAATATAGATCGTCTAATCTAAAAGTGAACGCCCCTCACGCTTACACGTTGAAATAATAACGTAGTGGAGGGACGTCCATTTTTAATGTTAATGACATGAACTGAGCAAATTTGCGTTGGTTGCTGTATCCAACATCACTTACCGTCAGATGAGGCAATCAACTAGCTATTTAAAATTACAAACAAGTAATATTTACTCAAAAATTTTAAGGGGACTTTTCTACACTCAACCTGAGTCAAATTGTATACAAAAAATGTTAATATTTTAAGCAATTAAATAACACTAATTTAATCATAATAACGGATATTATCACTTGTAATTGCAGAATGTAACACTTATTACGATTAATTAATGGCCTGTTCACCGACCCGCGTGGATTGTCGCATTGTAATTAATTATTAATACAATTAATAACATTCCCTTAACTCGGCGTAATGATATCAAGTCTGCGATGACTCAACTGCGTATGACAATGTACGCTTAGGTTAATTTATGACTTCTAAATAGCGGAATAATAATTATTATAATTAATTACAAAATGTTAATTTTACTTATATGGATTACACCGTTTTTGAGAAGGGTTTTGCCGGGGGCTTTATTGAATTTATTTTTGTCTTTGTCACTCTCACGAATACGTTGATGGGTGCGACATGCAGCGTCGCGGAAGAATATAACAGAAAAACGACCTTTTACCTAATTTCTCTAAAACTAAGCTAGCTATTAAAAATCTGTTTCCAACGTTTTTAGATATTATTATTAACGACACATTAAAACAAAAATTACAATTACATCCATTGTAGTTTCGGAAAAAAAGAAGAAAAACTGAGATTTTGGAGCAACTTTTGGGAGAACTTTCTATCGAGAAAATTTTATCTAATCGTGTTTCTGCTTCTCAACGATTTTAGATTAAAGACCCAAAATACATGACGTATAAATTTAAAAGTAATTGTCTTTATAGTTTTTAAACTAAACTTCACTAAAAATCGCTTAAATACGGCTTCTACGCCGTTAAGATAGTGTGTTAGCAGAATCCACACACTTTTATAGTCAGCATTGTGTGAACTATTTCAACTATTATACGTTAAGAAAAATACAATATGCGAGTAGTATTATTTATACCTTCTATATAATAAACTATTACATAATATAGTAATAATTTTACAAGACCAATTTAAAACACAGGCACGTAAAAATATCACCTGAAATCAATTGTTTTTGAATGAAAAAATATAAAACCACTCTTGTGGTGGTTTTATATTTTTTGGCATCGCTTAAAAATAACGAAATGCCATAATGGTCCGCCCCCGGAATCGATCTTGCGACCTCCGAAGGAAAGAAGGTAACATAAATCATAGCGTAAATCATCTCATATTCAAACCAGGCTTCACTTCACACTTTTTTTCTTATATAACAAGAAAATACAAGGGTTGTAACAAACCCCGGACGCTCCGCCCGAATTTATAGCATCCGATTCGGTTACAGCCTAAAAACTTGAGCACTAAATCAAACTGGGGGCATATTTCACCAAAACTGACGCGGCTTTCCGGGGCATCAACTGAAATAATATTCCGTCACTACACGAGAATGTCCAAAAAAGTTCGTCGCAAGGGCACTGACACACTATACGGTGGAAACGCTGCGTTAATAAAACTAAAGAGTGAAGTGATTAAGTGTTATTTTCACTATCCACATTTTATGTTGCTCCATTATTTACAGAACTGTAATGAAGCTTTGCATTGATATTTTTTTGCAAAAGTAAACTCTAAACAGATAATTAATATCTTAATCAGTGAAGATTTTTTTATTATACCCTGAAATATTGTTTAGACCTGTAAAGAAAAGATCATTATTATTGTAAGGTTGATTATTTTTGTAAGGCCTATTAGCACGAGCCACCACGCTCGTGGAAGTGGCAGACTTTCCTACTTTTATGAGAACCGTTACTCAATTACCCAGTTGCCACAATTACTTGTTTTTAATTATTTTTGCACGTTTTTATGTTACCACCTTTGGAAACTTCTTACTGAAGTCTTTTGTATAATCTTTGATTTTTTTCTGTCTCTTTTTCGCACAATTGCTTAAAACGGAGTATAATTTAAGCAAAATTTTATAGTTATAAAAGGTAGTCCCTACCCTGATTAGTAAATACGATACCAGCTTAGTACCTGCACTGCTGAAGTTTTGCACAAAATGTTCGTGAGCAAATGTGCTGCACACTATTTAGGTGGAATCCTACCTTTAGGCAGCGTAGAAATCAAATCCTGCACAGAACATTTTCGGATGTCATATGAAGTGCGGTCAATTTTTGCGTACTAATCATACTTGCTAGAATTTCTTTTTTCTACCGTTACATAATTAAAAATTATTAGATTCCTTAGTTTACTTGCATACGTCTTGCAGTTTACTGCATTTGGCGTATCAAAATTTCAGTTTGTATAAGACGTCACAGCTGTAGTTCAATATCAAACGCAGCGTGTTTTTCGACATGATTGTGTGATTGTGTCCACACCCTAACACCCGTATGCAAAGTCAACTTTATCGCATAGGTTTTTCACGGGCGTCCGCCGCAGCCGAATTCCAGCATGCCTGCCTGGCATAAATCCGCGTCCGAATGGCTCTAGACTCTAGGCATTACGTGTGTCGCAGCCAGATTAGATTTTTTTTGGCTCAACCCTTTTATTGTAATAGAACATGAGAATAAGCTATTTATCGTAGGTATATAATTTTATGACGGGACTATTTTAGTGAAAGTCCAAAAATGTTTTTATTACATTTAGTCGTTCACGGCAATTTCGCTTGATTGTAAGTGACGAATGACGATATACCCGAAGATGTTTTTGCTTTGTTGAACAGGGTAAGTTAGAATAGTACAGGTACTTTACAGAATCCCATAGTTTGCTTAAAAGACAATGATCTCGTACAAGTAGCTACAAAGTTAATGAAGTCTGAGCCACAGAATACATAAAATAGCACCTAACGTTAAAGAAGGCTTACTCCGCAAGATAATTTAAAGAAATAGCAACTCTCTAGCGCTGATAAAAAAAAGTGTTATTGAGTTCGCAATAGCATTTCTCCGCCTCCGCAAACAACACGCAACAAACGCAAAGTTGTGGTCTTTTTCTATCGCGTAACTTTATTTCATTCGACGTACTAAGGTTGTCTCGCACGCAGCGCGTGAAATAGACCGTACAAGAACTAACGCGAGCAAAGTAACCGGCGCGCGGCGGCCGTCTGAAATTAGTACGTCGAGACGGCTACCTGTAGTTTCTTCGATCACGTGATAAGTGAACCTGGCCTGTCTGAGCATAGGTAATACCACAGTTTAAAAATATTCTATTCTTTTAACACTGTGGTGATACGGTAAGATAGAAAATGACTGTGAAATACGGACGGACAGACAGACAGATAGACAGACAGACAGACAGACATGACGAATCTATAAGGGTTCCGTTTTTTTGCCATTTGGCTACGGCACCCTAAAAAGGAGGAGTTCCAAAAATGCAACGGCCTGACTGGGCGGGCCGCGATCACTTTTTAAATTTTGATATCTTTTATATCTTTGCTCAGCACTCTGTTTATTACCAAACAGGGTTGTACTAACCATAATATTATTATAGCAACATAAATAGATATAAATCTACATCCTCTCTTCGTGGGTTAGTACGTAAACACGGCACGTGCGAACGGCAAAACTGTATGTAGGTAATTTGATCGCGTGGACTGTCGCCTAGACTTATCTGACACCGCCCACAACTCTAATGGGGGACACTATACATTTATCCGGTGTCCTACGGCTGTTCCAATAATGTGATTGAAGTGAAAACTCCGTTAGACGCGTTGAGCATTTTCCAGATGGGAAAAATCCATTGTTACTGTTACCGAAAGCAATACCTCTGTTTAAGATTGGAAAAAACTACTGAGCTCGTGACACATTTACCGTAACTTACACTTCTGTTTGAGTATTCACTTCTTTCTACATTACCGCAGTGGAACGTCTTTTTTTAGTGATCAGTAAGTTTATAATATACAAACCCTTTAATTAAAGCTTCATTGATAGTAGTGGCTCACTGGTTCAGACATTTTCCTCATAATAATTATTATCAGAGGTACCTATCTCGTTAACTTATCGCGCATACCTACCTTGCTTGTTCAGTATAAGTTTGCGTGTACAAACACATTGGAACATGCCAAAATCAGCATGGCTTGAGAATACTTCTTATGTTCTCAAAAGCATGTTAAGTCTGTCAACCACCACTTGTCCAATATATTAAATTATGGCCAAACCTAGCCTCCAAAGCTGATCCGTGCCCCTAAATACTAAATAGGTATGTCTTAAATCTGTACCTCCCTGTATTATAATATTATGCCAACATTCCTTCTGGGCCTAAGCCTTCTGAAAGGATCTCCAACCTGCACAGTTGTACCTTCAAATATATAATTTTTGCAGATTAATATTGTGGAGAATCATTTCTTCTAATTTTTAGGTGTATGGCTAAAAAATATCAGCGATTTGAAGCGTAAAAGTGTGGAGCCTACCCAATTCTAACTCACTATACGATTTCACGTGACAGCCACCACCCGCACGACGCGCTCGGTACCGTACACCCTCGCTAAACTCAGTTGCTAATTTAAAAAACCGGCCAAGTGCGAGTCGGACTCGCGCACCGAGGGTTCCATACCATAAAAGAAGTAAAACATTGAAAGAATCACTTTTGTTCATGAATTTACGAGTATAATTTACATGCAGGTACTTTTGTTGGCGAACCGCAAACGTAACTTTGTTTTTGGTGGTTTATTGTTATTATCAAAAAAAACCGGCCAAGTGCGAGTCGGACTCGCGCACCGAGGGTTCCATACCATAAAAGAAGTAAAACATTGAAAGAATCACTTTTGTTCATGAATTTACGAGTATAATTTACATGTAGGTACTTTTGTTGGCGAACCGCAAACGTAACTTTGTTTTTGGTGGTTTATTGTTATTATCAAAAAAAACCGGCCAAGTGCGAGTCGGACTCGCGCACCGAGGGTTCCATACCATAAAAGAAGTAAAACATTGAAAGAATCACTTTTGTTCATGAATTTACGAGTATAATTTACATGTAGGTACTTTTGTTGGCGAACCGCAAACGTAACTTTGTTTTTGGTGGTTTATTGTTATTTAAAAAAAAAGTAAGTATAATAGTTAGGGAGTTGATTTTATTTTTCCTGTAAAATATAGATTGATGTCTATTAATCATAATTATTTGAGATTTTTCGATTGATAAACTTCGGAGATAAGGGGGAGGGGGGAACGGTATTTTTTTCGACAGTTTGCTAAATAAATCCAAAATTATCAGGCATAAAAATAAATAAAAATCGGTTTAAGAATACACAAGTAACGCTCTTTCATATGATACCCCACTCAATATTGTTATCTCATTTTGAAAATTCGAAGTCCCGGTTTTCCCCCCTTTTTAAATATAAATAAAAACTATTTTCAATATTTCATTAGTGCAATGGCGTTGGGTCACTATTACCTAAAACTATTCCAAATTTCAAGTCGATAGCTTTGATAATAACTGAAATAATCGAGTGTGACAGACGGACGGACGGACGGAGAAAGTCTCACCATAAGGGTTCCATTTTTACCAAATTGGTATGGAACCCTAAAAAAATCGGCTAAGAGCGGGTCGGACTCCTCACGAAGGGTTCTGTACCATCACGTATCTATATTAACGACCTCCGTGGCGCAGGGGACGCACGCTCGGATTCGAGTGGGAGGTCGCGGGTTCGATTCCCGCCACGGGCCACTTTGGAATTTTATCATTTCTAAATTGGCTCAGGTCTGGTCTGGTGGGAGGCTTTGGCCGTGGCTAGTTACCACCCTACCAGCAAAGACGTACCGCCAAGCGATTTAGCGTTCCGGTACGATGCTGTGTAGAAACCGTTGGGGTGACTTAACTTACCACTTCCAAGTTAGTACGCTAACATCTTCGACTGCATCATCACTTACCATCAGGTGAGATCGCAGTCAAGTACTAACTTGTATAGCATAAAAAAAAAAAAAAATTAACGTAGCCAGATGATGATCAAGCGCCGATACTACTTTACTACTATACAAGTAGGGTGATAATATTGGGGCTACATTAAGCAAGCCCAAGGTAGGGTGACATTGACCAAAAAGGAGCAATTATATAATTGTTGTATAGGAGCCCCCTATTATATTTATATTTTATTCTATTTTTTGTAAGTATTTATTGTTATAGCGGCAACAGAAATACATCATCTATGAAAATTACAAAATATGTAACTCACGCTTCAAGTGATTAGAGAGAATACTTTCAGAATCATATTAATATATTATTAAATATGAACCATATTAATATTATTATTAAATATGAAAATGGAGATAGGCAATTAATTTTTCAGTATCCTGTAAACGTTAACCTGTTGCTTCACTGAAACTTTTCAACTTCAAACTTGTAGCGCCATCTATGCGTTACAGTAGTATTCACTACGTGCCCCGCTAGCGAACCCTAGCACCAGTCGGGGCGACATCTGATTATTTTCCTGTAACTACGTCACAGGCTTCATGCCAGCCACCCCAGCCCGCTTTAGCTTGTTTCGGAAACTGCGAATAGATGGCGTTGATATTATGATAAATTTTATTTAATTGTATTTTACCCTACATCCCCTAATAATATGTGGAATAGTTAAAATCTGTTTTTTCTGTACGTGAAAGTTGATATTTGATGAGAAAAGAAAACAGAGTTTAACCACCTACTCAATCATAATCGTTAATTTATTTTTACAGTCGTTTTATTCTCCTATGGGTGTTTGTCAACCATGAGCTTTGGGCATAAGAGCAATGTGCTGCGTTGCTATAATACATATTATTACCCAAGTGTTTTGTTTGATTTTCATATTTTGATTCTATTTTGTGTGTTTGACACGAAAACGTTTCATAGTTTCATGAAAAACAAATTGGGTTTTTCAATACAGTTGTATGGTATAGCGCACTTTCAGAGGCTGTCATTGGTATTCGAAAGTTAAATCTTACGCACAGGCATCTTTCTTTTTCGTGGTCGTAACTTACATTTACAAGGTCGATCATAATTTTATATACTATATAAAAAGTTTGATAGCAAGGAGTTTTTAGTTTACGTTTTCTTTTATCTTTTTGTTTTATCTTTCATATCTTTTTTTTTATCTTTTTTATCTTTTTCAATTTTTTTATCTTTTTCAGTTTTTTTCATATCTTTGTATCTTTTTTATTTTATCTTTCATATCTTTTTTATCTTTTTCAATTTTTTTAATCTTTTGAATCTTTTTTATCTTTATCAGTTTTTTATCTTTTTTATTTTATCTTTTATATCTTTTTTAATTTATTTATCTTTTTCAGTTTTTTATCTTTTTCAGTTTTTTTTAATCTTTTTTATCTTTCTCGAATTCGATTTCGACCTCAACTTCGATTTCGACTTCGACTTCGATAGCGACAGTGATATTGATATCTAAGGAAATAACTGCACAAGATGGAATATGGCCCCCAAAATCATGAGAAAACATATTATTCTTTGATCTGTTTTTTACTAATTCTCACAACTGTATTGAAAAACGTCGTGTGATACACGGGTGTGTAGGTTATTGCAAACTCGTGACATTAAAAACCCTCGCCTTCGGCTCGGGCTTGTTAATGAAAGCTCGTTTGCAAAAACCTACTTTCCACCCTTGTATCACAATGTACTCTCTATGTTTATTTCTTTATCTCTTATTTTCCGGACAAACAAAAAAGCGTGGCATTTGACTAAAAGTCATTATAAGGTCTGCTATTCATCGATAGATGGCAATATTAAAAAGTTTGGGAAGGTCTCCTGCATTCATACCCTGGTACCAAAAGCTCTATTTTAGGGGTGTTAGGTTATTTTCGTTGCGGAATTTCTGGATTCGGTCTCCACGTTCAAAGCCCACGATAGAAGCTAGGTATGCAATAGCTTAAAAACACGCCTGTCCTGTGGTAAAACAACTTTTACCAAAGCAATCAGCCGTTCAGAAGTAACGGTGGAATAAAGAAACTCACGTACATACCATACCTGAAACCTAAAAACATTACAATAGTATTTTGGACAGCTGTGGTTGTACTATACTAGCCAGAAATCGAACTTGGGACCTCCCGCTCAAAACCGAAAGCGCCACTGTGAATTTTGCATTGCGAAATCGTCACGCTATCCATTTAAATAGTTTTCAACTAAAATTTATCATATAAAATATAAAGTAACTAAGTATGTAGGTAGATATTATTGTACTCTGGCAGATTTAAAAAATATATATATATTTTTTCTTACTCATCTAAGTTAATTTATAATGGCGTTGATAATAATAATTATATTATGGTGCGCGAATAAGATGCAATAAATACTGTCCAATAAACGAAGCTCTCTCGTTGTTTACTCGTTGTTCAACTCATAATACGTACCTAAGTACTCTCGCAGCTGTTGGGCCAAGTTATAAGGCGCCAGCGACTTTAAATATATCAGAGAATGTATAAGTAGATATTTTAATCCACTATGTCCCTCATAATATAACTAATCTGTCGAACAGACTTAGTTCTGCTGCATACGCGGTAAAAAAGATACGGCAGCTGACCGATATTCAGACTGCTAGACTGGTGTATTTTAGTTATTTTCACAGCATTATGTCATATGGTTTATTGTTATGGGGTAATGCTGCTGACATTGATACGATATTTGTGCTGCAGAAGAGGGCTGTTCGTGCTATTTATAGAATGGGTCCAAGAGAATCCCTCAGAGATAAATTTAAAGAATTTAATATTATGACGATACATGGTCAATATATTTATGAAAATATAATTTATGTACATAAGAATATTAATAAGTTTACTAAGAAATGTGACCTGAATACCATTAATCTCAGAAACAAGCATAAGCTTGTGTTAAACAGCACAAGATTATCTAAAATTAGCAAATCATTTGCATGCAACTGTATAAGATTTTATAATAAGTTACCACATCATGTATCTGAAATGTCACTTAATAAATTCAAAGGGTTTGTCAAGCCTAAACTCATTCAAAAGGCATATTACAATATTAAGGACTATATTAGCGACACAAACCCTTGGAATTGACTGATAAGTGGTAAATTGCTCTGTTGTCGTTGCAAGCCTATTTTTAGTATTTATACTTATTTTGTTAAATGGTGATAACATAAAAAAAATACCCGGCTGAGTTTGTTGTGGGCTTCTTCTCAGCGGCAGGGCGCGTTTGGAACCCTCGTAAACTTAGTTTTAAGTCGACTTGTAGTTATCACCATTATTATGCAATAAATGTCATGCCGACGTTCGCAAGAGCCTGTATGTTAGGCCTATGTGAAATAAAGACTTTGACTTTGACTTTGACTTTATGACGCGCCCCACTCTATCAAACTCCATACGAATCAAATGAAACCTCTTCGTGGGTTAAAATGTATATAATTTATTATTGCAAGCTATCACACTTGATAGACGACATTCGTCACTATTAACGTAAAAACTTACAAGTAAAGTAAGATTTGTTTTTAACTGACTTCACATCATAACTACTAAGTAAGTAACAAGTCACACTATTATCTTGAATACTCCTGAACTAATTTTAATAAAACTTGCATTGTGGCCAAAGTCACCTAAATGTTGGTTAATAGCTTCTCCGTATTCATAAAAGTCAAGGTAAAACTGACTGACTCTGTCAATTAATATAAACCACTTTACGAATTGAGTTATTTGGCGTTAGGTTAGGTGGATGGCCTGGGGTTAGTACAAACTATTGGCTAAAATATTTCGATTCGAATTATTTAAGACATATTTTGATTCAACTGTTGTGGAATGCAATGGATTAAAATTTAAGAAATGTTTGACAGTGACAGTTGCCTGTGTGAAGTCCATTATCAATTTAGCTACATTTTTAAATTCCCTTCCATTTCATACCCCAATGTGATTTAAAATTCAGTGCCTCTTCGGGGATAAAATAAAGGCACGTGAGCAAGCGCCCTCTAGTTTTATACAGGTAGGATTTTTTTGGAAGCTCAAATAAATTAAATTCGTCCTTTATATCCTTAGTAGGTACTTAACTTATACCATACTTCAGCGAAGCTCGACGGATGCCGAGGCAATTGAAGTCACCTATAGCAACCCCCCCCGTATCTATGGTTACCTCCACTCCAGATCTTTATGAGATCTACCGCCATATTTTATATAATGAATACAAATTGAATACCTCGAAGAAACTATGTTGTAAATTTGCAATCGCAGCCCACTTGTTCGTAGGTTGGGAGCTGGCAATAATATGAACTGCCATTATTTACTGCCTGTTATATTGACTAACGACGACTTATTATAAATCTACGCTGACTGATATGATATGACATATACAAATTTAGGTAGGCATACATACCTGCTTACCAAAGCAGGTATGTATGCCTACCGAAAATTTGTTATTATTTTAATAAAAGTAACAATATTTAGTCAGTATTATCCTATCCTATACCTTTAAACGAGCAATTCTTGTATATATGTATATTTCTATATAATCTGGATCTCGGAAACGGCTCGAACGAATTTCATGAAATTTAGTATACAGGGGGTTTTGGAGGCGATAAATCGATCTAACTAGGATTCATTTTTATAAAATGTCGAATTTACCAAAAAAAAATATGACTCCTGCTGCCATCTATTAGCCAGTAGCTAAACTACCGAGCGAAGCTCGGTCACCCAGATATTACTGTTAAAGCTAGACCACCTCGTGTTTTATAAGAATTTCGATCCAAGAACATTTTTTAAGTAAGTTTGTATAATAATACAATTGAAATGTTGAATACAATCTCACCTGAGGATAACTGTACGAAATCATATAGTCCGCACTGCTTGGGTTGAAAGAGTAGTAACAAACTATGGCCAGACATAGTTTAGGTCTGCCAGGAAGGACGTAGGGTTGTAGGGTTAGTACCTATAGGTTTTTCTACCTTCGAGTCACTTCGAATAAACGGATCGGATTTCTCTGTACGTCTACTGACAGTGTCCCATTGTATACTAAACTACTACGTGGACAGTGAACACATTGTAAACTACGCTTTCTGCGGCTGTCCGCTTGGAGCAGATGATGATGGCTGTAGATATACGGACTACGGAGGAACCCGATCCGTTTATTTGTAGTACGTCGTCTCGAAATTTGTATAAAAACCTGTACTCTTTGGCGACCTCCCAGCGCATTGGTGCGTCCTCAGATTCGAGTCGAAGGTCGAGTCCGGTCTGGTGAGAGGCTCCGGCCGTTGTACATACTACATAACCACCACCAAAGACGCACTGCCAAGCGGTTTAGCGTTTTGCTGCGATGCCGTGTAAAAACCGTAAGTACCTACTAACCGTACCGTAACCGTAGGGGCTACATATTCTTTCTAAGTTAGTACTTACGATATAACATCATCTGTTGTTTCGTCACTTACCAATTACCATCAGGTGAGATCGCTCTTACGCACTCAAGTGCCTAATTACTTATGTTGTGTAAAAAATAAACAATCAAGTAACCATTGAAACCGATTTAATAAAGTTAGGGTCGCACTAATTGGAAAGTTTGTTTCAAAGGATTATGAACCACGTTAGTTTGTTACTGATTCAAACTATGGTATCGGTCTGGAGGCCTTTTCATCTGTTTGAGATGCGGTTTGGAGAGCCATTCACGGGGTCCTCGAGTTAGTATTTGTTTTAGAGTTTTATTAAAGGTTAAATTGATATTAAGTTCATTGTTAATGGAAATGGGTTTGGTACTTGCTTTGTGTTATTTATCTACTAACTATTTTAAACTGTTAAATATTAATCGTAGATGGTCAAGACGATTTTATTTGTATTATAACAATAATATAGTAATATAATAATAAACCATTGAACTCGCGAGTCATGACAGCGTTACTGTAACCGACACCTGCCATGATTGTTTAAGTTTCCACTTCTGTTGCCAATCCCGGAGTGCCACTTCATTTTGTTAATTTCTTTTTAGTATTTCGAAAATAGAAGTCCTGGCTGAGTGACTCATCATCACAAAATCTGGAAAGCTAGAATAACTTAGTGCTTTCCATTTGTGACACAATAATTCATTTTAATCAATTCTAACATTTATTAACAACAGGAACTCAAATGTCGATTCCGAACGTCAAACCAAAAATGTAGTGAATAATAATTTTACTGAATATTACTGGACGAATAATGGCAAAGAATGCTTTTGTGCGCCCCGACTGCCTCTCAGATGACATATTGGTTTACATATGCCCCCCAACTATAGTTATAGATATCTGTGCGGGCACTACCACCGTCACTCGATAGTACTTATCTAACTCGCTCGTGACTCTCGAACTCGATACATTCTTCAGCTTCTCTTGAAACCTTTGCTATGATTTTTAAACCACTCGCTTCGCTCTTAGAATTGTTTGAATCTTTATATTGAAACCTAAGCTGAGTTTCAATATAAAGATTCGCTCCACATAACTACATTCCGTCCCGCCCTCTATAAAAAACCAAAAACAAACATAACTAGGTATAGCAGATTTATTAATTTAGTACTTACTTATCAAATATAAATTGAAAATTTCTCGTGTAAGGACATTTCAATAATACAAAATCAGTAATCGTCATTCATTTGCTTTAAATTCGTATTTACAAAATATTAACAATTCTGAAATAGTTTGTTTTCAGTGTTTTTTCTATTTATAGGCATGTATATATTATCTGTTTTTGTTTAGTTATGTAGATTCTATATTTTAAATAGAATAAATACAGTTAATCTTTTTTTTTATGCTATACAAGTTAGTACTTGACTGCGATCTCACCTGATGGTAAGTGATGATGCAGTCGAAGATGTTAGCGTACTAACTTAGAAGGGGTAAGTTAAGTCACCCCAACGGTTTCTACACAGCATCATACCGGAACGCTAAATCGCTTGGCCTCGCCGCTCGACCTCCCACTCGAATCCGAGCGTGCGTCCCCTGCGCCACGGAGGTCTCAAATTACTACGAAAAATCCCTCACGATTAGTCCATTAAAATACCATCTCAGACATAAAAAATACGTGATGCCTTTCCGAGCGAGCGTTAAAAATGGTTCAAATGTAAAAGACGTTATGTTCCCAGTTGTTCCCGCCATGAAACTTGTCCATTGTTCCGGTTACGGGTAACGGCCACTCTCGGAAATTACGTGCAGCGTGTTGAAATGATTTATTGCGACTTAATGACGTCATTTGCTAGCATCTAGACGAGGGTTGTACACTTTTTATAAGCTTTCAGTGAAAATTAGATAAAATCATTCGTATTATCCGTGTATTAAATGCAAAACAGTATTCGTCCTTACCTACATGAAGTATTTTTTAAGTCTGCTTACTAAATATTTACATTTCACTTTAAAGCGATAAAACATTTTTTGATTGCAAATGTTCTGACTAGGGCTTTTTGTGTGTCAAAGTTGTTATTGTGCCTTAATAAATAAATAATAAAAAAAAATCCGCATCTATAGCTCCACTCATATACTTTTATAGCCCATGTACCTGTATAGCGAAGGTCAAAACCAAACTATTTTAAAACGCTTAGAATTCTTGACCATTGAAATTTCATGAAACATTCATGAAACCAACGTTTAAATAATAAAAAAGGGAATTCTTTGTGTCTCTTGGGCCTAATTAAATAGTATCACAAATGTTAACTCCCAAAATCATTTTTTTTTTCAGATTTTGTAAATGCAATTTGCTAACCTGGTTTTTGTAGAAGTAATGAATATACTTAAGTAACTTCATTACTTACAACATACAAGCTAAGTAATTTAAGTGCAACTAAAAGCTAGCATAACATTAACAGCAAAAGTGTCATGCCGTGGCAAAATAATTTTTTTACATATTGCACTTCGTACATTATAAACTCTACTAAATTTACCACACTGCATTATACTTACTCGTTTATACAAATTGTACTTCGTGGTTTTCAGCTTGCTTATGATTTTAGTTTGTCAGTTTTTTTACTATGTCTTATTATTAGTGTTGCCCAAATGCAAGAACAAGACGAGACTCAGCCAGTCTTGGTCTTGGTCTTGCGCCAGTACATCTGGTCTTGGTCTTGGTCTTGTTCTTGCACTCCCAGTCTTGGTCTTGGTCTTGGTCTTGCAGCAAGAGTCTCGCAAGTCTCGCAATTACCTATTATATTACTATTAGCCCATTGCTAATTATTAAACGGTACTTTAGATGTGAGAACAATGTAACATTTTGAGTTTGAATTAACATAGCTTTTTTTTATTCACTACAAGTTAGTACTTGACTGCGATCTCAACTGATGGTAAGTGACGATGCAGCCGAAGATGTTATCGTACTAACTTGGACGGGGTAAGCAAACCCTAACGGATTCTACACAGCATCGCGCCGGAACGCTTAATCGCTTGGTGGGGCGTCTTTGCTGGTAGGGTGGTAACGAGCCTCGGCCGAAGCCTCCCACCAGAGTCACAACGACCTCCTAGCGCAGTGGCGCGCGCTCGGATTGAAATAGGTCGCGGGTTCGATTCCCGCCACGGGCCACTTTGGAATTTTATAATTTCTTATTTGGCTCAGGTCTGGTCTGGTTCTGGATCTGGGAGGCTTAGGCCGTGGCTAGTCACCACCCTACTAGCAAAGACGCACCACCAAGCGATTTAGCGTTCCGGTGTGATGCTGTGTAGAAACCGTTAGGGGTTGCTTACCTCTTCCAAGGTAGTACGATAACATCTTCGGCTGCATCGTCACTTACTATCAGGTGAGATCACAGTCAAGTACTAACTTGTAGTGTGTAAAAAAACGGAGGTCGGCCCGCAAGATTCCAATTTTGACGTTAACTGCAAGACGCAAGAGTCTCGCAGGCTTAGTCTTGTTCTTGCTCTAATCTTGCACTGCCAGTCTTGTTCTTGGTCTTGCTAAAATTAGGCATTCTTGGTCTTGGTCTTGGTCTTGCAAAAATGCAAGAACAAGACCAAAACTGCAAGACCAAGACTGACTTTGGGCAACACTACTTATTATAGAAGTTCCTTTTTGAAAACTCCACATAATATAGCCTTTTTGTAGTTAACCAAGCGACAACTGCTTGTTAAAAACATATAAATAATCCTGGTTAATACCAGGATTATTAATTTTTTTTTTTAATTGAAGTGTGTGTCAACCGTAATCGGTTGACACACACTTCAATTTTAGCATCACATTATCTAACAGGTCGTCTAATAAGCGTTAATTGTGCGTTAAAAGTTTCATTCATTATCATGAATGAAATATCACTCTTATCGGTCATTCAATCGAGTTGCAATAGTACCTCTGCGTTGGGAATATTCAAATTCCTCGCCATATCCGATAATACCGCTCTCATGCAAAATGCATACAATATCATTCTTTACTTCATACGCGAATGCTCTCCGGACGTAATTCATGTAAAACTGGCTTTATTTGAATTTTATGCTCTCAAATTTTTGGTTGATCTTCCCCGAATACCTAAGTAAAGCAGTGATGCGGAATAGATGGTAGGTAGCTGGTGGTTGGGAGCCCCCGCGTAGTTCCCTGCATGCTGTTATTACAGTCTGCAACTTTGTCACTGTTTTATTGTTTGAGCTTTGATTATTTTCTTTGCAATTACTTGGTACCACGATAAGTACATCATTTTGACTCGTTAAGCTATTTTCTGATTGCGTACTTAAAGTAAAAACGACCAATGGAGATTTTAATACGTTTTCTGAATGATGATAACTTCGATCAGAACATGTAAGATATGGATTGAAAGAGATAGTTGATGTCATAGATAAGATACATCTAAGTTCTATAATTTTATCATAATTTTAAAAAGTTTATTCTTGTATTTGTCACAAGGTGACGAGACGAACATTTTTGGAAAATCTATGAGAAAAGACGAGGCAATTATTTTTTACATAGTACAAGTTAGTACTTGACTGTGATCTCAATTGATGACAAGTGATGATGCAGCCGAAGATGTTAACTTACTAACTTGGAAGGAGTAAGTAAAGTAACCCAACGGGTTCTACGCAGCATCGCACCGGAACGCTGAATCACTTGGCGGTACGTCTTTGCTGGTAAGGTGGTAACTAGCCACGGCCGAATCCTCACACCAGACTACACCTGAATCAATTAAGAAATCATAAAATTCCAAAGTAGCCCGTGGTGGGAATCGAACCCGCTACCTCTCACTGGAATCCGAGCGCGCATCCCCTGCGCCAGGGAGGCCGTCAATTCTCAATTCAGGGAATTCGCATGTAAGAGCTAGTTAAAAATAATATAAAATGACAATAAATCCGATCAAGCGTGAAATGCGATTGATAATGGACGCGGGTCGCGGCGTATTTTGAAACATGCTAACCGGAATCTTAATTTATCTTGGATACTTAAAAGTTGGTCGGAGCCGCTCCGGACTGAGTGTTCGTCAATATTTGAGGGACCGATGAAGGAGATATTGCTCGAGAGATGGTGGGGATTTATGATCAAGTATCTACTTTATAATATTAAGTACATTTTTTTCTCTTGGCTTTACACTACAAGTTAGTACTTTACTGCTACCTCATAGTAAGTGATGATGCAGCCAATTATGCTGAATAATGGTTATTATATAATAAAACAATGTAAACTTTAGTATTTCAAACATGTACTAATTAAAAGTATGATCTCATGAAGTGACAGGAGAAGAAGGCCTCTCCAGGCCAGTTCTGGTCTGTGCAGCTGCTTCTACTTCATGAGAAGCAATGACATCGGAATAACCTCATGAATCTGGAATATATAGTTAACATCTTAATCACCATGAATGAAATAAAATTGCCACTTAATTGGCTGGATTCTCTAATCAGAAATAAGCAGAAATTGTTGTTGATTACGATGCCCGCAATTTTTTTACAAACAATCCATTGGCATGACTGCTTTTGTCTAACACTGTCTTAATTTTTTTTCCTTAGCTCTCGGTCAATGTTTGAAGGACTGATGAGGGAGACATTTTGAATGTTCTAGAGTGAACGTAAATTTTAATGGAGTTGATTGGAACTTTCGTCTGGGAAAAAATACTATGGTAACGAATTCTTGAATAGACTTTTATTAAAATAGCAAAAAATAGAGAAAAACTTAATTAAGATCTAATCTTATGCCTCACACTTCAACTTCGTCTTTTTAAAATTAAGTTACAAAAATTGAATCAAAAAGCAGATTCGTCAATAATTATTGAAGTTCAAATATGAAATGGATCAGTGACTTTTTATATTCAGTAGGTACTAAACTAAATTATCGTAATGGATTCATTGATTCTTTGACCATCCTCCATTACATTTGAATATCATGAAAGATACATAGCTGCGACACCAAACCGTACTCCTAAAATTAATTTAGAAATCATCAGTTTTCTGAAATGCCGCTATAGAAGATTTAAGCCGTATTCACGCCAAAAAATTTGACATGTAGCACGTCTATACTTTTCTAGCCAAAGATTTAAATCTTTGTTTCTAGCACTCTTGCAGTAGTTGAAAATCGACAGGGCTAAGCCTTTAGTGCAAGCAGAGGGAGCCTTAAGTGAGAAACTGGATATATTTGGATAGCTACAATAATTGCTTCTAAAGTGTCTTTACCAAAATAAATTTAGTGTCAGCTAGAACAACGACACAAATGCGAATATAATTCAGAATAAATATGAAGTCTTAAATATACATCTCGAGAAAAAAAACTTTTTTGCACTTGGCTTGACTTTGATATCAGCTTAATCCGCGAGACGGAAAACCTAAAAATTCTAACTCCATTAAAATCTAGACGAAACAACTCGCAGCGGGTTCAGGAAGCCTTTTTCAAAGGAGAGGAAATTGCCTATCGTGGCCCCGAAGCGGCGTGGCCATGGACACCATACCTGCTAGACGTGATGATTACTTGAGAATGTAAATATAAGAACGATATTCATATTTAGTTTGCCAGAAATAGAAGAAATTATTAAAGAAAATAATACAACATCTTTAGAATCTCGTTCATATTTTTATTTATTTAAAGACTCTGACTTTACATTATTCTTATCTATTACACTGTTCTTATCAACAGCTATTCTTATAAAAGAATATTTCAAAAGAGTATAAGCTATAATAACCACAGAGGAATTACCTAGTTGTCACTATATTGTTTAGTTATTCCCTTAAAAGTTTGTTGTCGCGCGGCCGGATGTCACTTCAGTATTTTAAACGGACTTCAATCGACGTCGAACGTGCGCATGTATTTATAACGACAAATTCTAAGCGAATAGACTTTACACAAGGTAATTATTTCATTTATTTTGTACATATCAACATAATATCTAAATATTATGTGTTTCGTAAAAAAACGTGCTCCAATACTTTTTCTCCTCAAATATTTCAATATCATGTACGGCTTCCAGACGTCTTGTCTACTGAAAATATGGTCGAAGCAGTGTAGCAATCACACGGTGCGTACCAATCTAACTTTGCTTCGGACGGTACTTTCTGTTTAATGAGATATCTCTCGAATTGCAAGATCGCGACTTCTAAACAAAGAAGATATTACTTAGTCGATATTTATGTTTGAGTAATCGCTTAAATCCTTTTCACTGATAACTGGCTTGATTTTTTAGTAATTGGTTAATACTTAGTTTTTCTGATTTATTCTTCCACAACGCTGCAACACCCACCAACATATTCGTAAGAGTGATCAGGACAAAAACAAAATCAGTATATTATCCTCTTAACATGATAATCCAGCAAATAAGCCTTAATAACATTTTCTATCTGCATTTTCAAGAGATCCACCGAACGAAGTCGCGGGAATTGTATCGTATAGTACTCAGCTGATCTCCATTATCATTTTTCTATTGTGTTCAGGCAACGTTAAGGTTATTAATTTACCTCTGTATGATGTATCATATTTCATAAATGTCAAGAGCTACAAGCCTTTAAAGGGTGGACAGGCAGGTTTTCTGTCATTGTGCCTTTGAAAGGGTTCTAGAGCGGGGTTCCATTGTACTGTGCTGTCAGTTTTGTCAAACCGTCTCTTCAATGTCAGAGTCTTTTAACCCCTTTTAATAGCACATCTCTGGGCATGGATCTCCTCTCAGAGTGAAATATGTTTGAGCTAGCTTTGTGAAATTTGGCATGAGAACATCACGGAGAACATAAAGGCATTTAGGTTTATTCACAATTGTTTTTTTTTTCACCTCTAGTAATTGAAATGTAGCCACAAACGAACGTAAACTTCTAAAACATAGGGTGCTTAAGCTAAACCAGGACCATGAAATATCAAGCCCAAATCTTAACTACAAGGCCAAATTTGTAACTATTAAGTATATTAATTTGTGACTTGGTTGTGACTGCAATCTAGTATATTGTTCTGGCACGATGCTGTGTAGTAATCGACACTCCTGGAAAGTTTATAAGAATATCTTATAAACCAGCTTTTGTTTTCTTTGTTAATTATCTTCAGATGAGACTGCACTCAAGTAATAACTAGTAATCTACGAGAGTATAGAACTATATGTTACATGTACCTAATAACAGTCCATTGTCATGCCTAAATTTTTCGAAAATAGCTATATTTTTTATATCTTCGAAATTTTCCTGTAATGGCTTTAATTGAAAATTGGTAGGGCTGCACAGCGTCACTGAGTTAGTTGATTAGATAAAAGTCCCTCAAAAAGACGGATCAGTAGGTATAATGGAAACTTGCTCCAATCTGATGTGGTATGTAAAAACAGTGTCGGCGAACTCGGTGGGTCCCACCTTCAGACAAGGACTGAACGCGATCATTTGTTACGCGAAGATGACACTCTATTACCCCCACCGTACCTCTTACCTGATACCTCTTACCCCTTCTCTGATATATTTACCTCATGGGATTTTCGGACAAAGATACTTTTGTTACATTTTTATGCCAGTATATCTAACGCTTCCGTCGGCAGCAACCCTGTTGTGTACTTGAAGTTACTTGACGAAGATCTCAGCTCCTATCGCGTCACCTATTGCGTCGGAACGCTAGATCGCTTGTCTTTGCTGGTAAGATGGGGCCTACCAGGCAAGCTGAGCCAAGTGATAAATAGCGTTGCGTCACAACGTATAGAAATGTAACAAAATTAAAAAAAAATATGTGAAGTAACGCTAACGGGACCTAAGGCCTATAACCATCAATAATTATACAAAAGTATGGAGGTGACCCATTCTTTCATTCTAGCCACATTCTAGCCTAGCCTTGCGTGACATGCGACGTCATTATTAGCGCCAAGATTTGTTGTCAAAAATTCATGTATTACGCTATGCTGTTATTACGCTAGGTGACGCCATCTTAAACGTCATTTGACAGATTAAAAATATTCACGCTAACTTTGTAGACGGGGCCAGTCCGTATTTTTTCCTAGGTCACTGGGGCCGATGTGACATTGAACTTATTTTGAGATTAGCTATCGCTAAGGATAACCATGGACAATATACGTTTCTTGTTTCTTTCTACACAAGCTATATAATAAGCGGCAGACCTAACTAATTCAGAAATCATAACATTCTAAAGAGGCCTTTAACTCGAATCGTCGCAAAGTCGCTTCGTATACTGATTTTAGATGTCTTCAAATTCTTCGCATAAAAATGTTTGATTTAACTTGTGGAATAATCATTTGGATTATAATTGTAAGCCTATAGCCTAGTCTACGGCTTGCTTACAATATGAGCCCAAAGACAAAATTACTTTGCACACTCAACACGTAAACTATAATATTTACAACATTTTATTTATTTTATATCAAACATCGAAGATTATTAAGTGTTAATAAGTGAGTGAACATAATAATTACACTTGAATTCAGTTTGGGAACTTATTTTTGCGTCGGGCACGTATTATTTGGTAAGCACCTGAACATTTTGTTCAAATATACTTAGATAACTTTGTTTGGCGTACTTTATTGCTTTCGTGTCGCAAATATTTAATGTCTTATGTTAGTTCTCAGACATTTTTATCTGGAAATTGTTTTATTTATTTGAATCTATATTTATTGAACCAAGTAATTCGACAAAGTATAACGTAACAATTTTTTTTACGTTTAAAGCTCTATATTGCAGCGGTTACGAATTAAAGGGTATGTTAGGTTAGGTTAGGTTAGAAAGTTAAGGTTAGGTAGAGTGCCTACGCTGAAAATTCGTAGGTTCAATTCCCGTACTAGTATGAAGTTTTTATGCGTTAAAAACTTCATGGAAGGGATATTGTAAGCTACGTTCGCTAACGAGTAATTTAGTGGATAGTTTTTAATAAATTAAATGATATCTTGAAAGTATGGATTGCTCACGAGACATCGTGAAAATTTGTGATTTTGTAAGAAATAATTGTAAATCTTAACATTTTGACAGCAAGTACCGAGTATGCTGCTAGCACAGCTGCTAGTTCTTCTCGGTACAACTTGGTGACAAAGTTTTGAATTTTCTAAAAGCATGAATAAAGATTTTCGTTTTCATTGTATGATAGCGAACCCTTGAGTCGACAAGGAATAATTTAATTTAATGATGGATACCTACTTGGAAGGCCAGTTTGCGGCAATCTTATTTATATCCCTATGATATTATTAGGGTTCCATACCAATTTGGTAAAAATGGAACCCTAGTGGTGAGACTTTCTCCGTCCGTCCGTCCGTCTGTCACACTCGATTATTTCAGTAACTATCAAAGCTATCGACTTGAAATTTGGAATAGTTATAGGTAATATTGACCCAACGCCATTGCAATCATAAAACATTGAAAATTGTTTTTATTTTTATTTAATAAGGGGGGAAAACCGGGGCTTCGAATTTTCAAAATGAGATAACAATATTGAGTGGGGTATCATATGAAAGGGCGTTACTTGGTCTAAAGCCGATTTTAATTTATTTTTATGCCCGATAGTTTTTGATATATTGAGCAAACTGTCGAAAAAAATATGGTTCTCCGAAGTTTGTCGATCGAAAAATCTGAAATAATTATGATCAATAGGCATTAATATATTATATTTTACAGGAAAAATAAAATCAACTCCCTAACTTTTATATTTTTTCTGATAATAACAATAATCCGCCAAAAACAAAGTTACGTTTGCGGTTTGGTTACAAAAGTACCTACATGTAAATTATACTCGTAAATTCATGTACAAAAGTGATTCTTTCAATGTTTTACTTCTTTTATGGTATGCCGGTATGCCCTCGGTGCGCGAGTCCGACTCGCACTTGGCCGGTTTTTTTTAATATTATGTAGGTAGAGGTATCTATGTTTGTATTAACTGAAATAAATAAAGGTAAAAACAACCTCTCTGTAAGTACATCAATTTCGGATACAGTTACAGTAAAATTCGTTTTAAATTTTAATTAACATCGGAGTCGTATGTATGAACAAAAGACAGTCGGACTTCCTGCTCCGAACCGCACACCCTACGAAGGTATTTAGACTGCGTGGATCCGATACGATTGTATCGGTACACGATTTTTGTAAAAGAAAGTATAAAGTGTATTGAACTCAATGCGAGCAAGACGTTCATAAATTATAAGTATATATTATACATATTTACAACTTTATATAATAAAAAGAAATGAATAAAAAACTAAAACTATAAAATATTAATAATTACAAAATAAATACACCGTCCAACTGATCATTTATGGGCATAGTGCCCAAGACGCTGGCGCTATTACCTCTTTGTATGGCTAAACTTAGACGTTCATGCTGATATCAGTGACATGCTTGCCAGTATCAGATGCATTACGTCCCACAATTTTGCATGCAATATCATACAACACATTCCATTGCGGTCATCATCAAGTCTCATTTTGCGGAATGATCACATCGGCATACATTGTTTTTCAAACTAAAACACGAAAGTACATTACTGCTTCAGGGTATAATAGAAACTACGTCCGTGCCTACACGGATGAACACCGCATCAAGAATTAATATAACAAGGGAAATTACATTATTTATCGATTGTGTTACTTACTTTTACCGTATAAGCAGATTGAATCTGCCTAGCTTGAGTGACACCGTAACACAATATATATTCTTCTACTACAAATAACTTGTAACTTCGCGTATTAAGAGGTATTATAAGTTTACTTTGCGGATGTGGCATCGTCATTCGTAATGGATGAACTGATTTTAATTTCGTTTTTTTATTGTTTGTTACATAACTTGATCGCGCGCTTCTATTCAGTTCAAACATTTCCTGAAACTATTGCTTAGCCATAATTTCATAACACCAAAAAAAAAATTATTGAAGAGATTATGAAAGAGTGGGAGAAACTTTTACAGGTCAATGCTCTAATCAACTCGAGAAAAACATGAAAAATTTAAACTGAAGATTTCGAATCTGAAATCGTTTTAAATGGTTGTATAAAACGTTTAAATACAAGAGGAGGAAAGAAGGATTTTCTTTAAATACAAGAGGTAGCAGTTTTTAAATTGCAATATTCCATCTAAACTTTATTCTTTTATAATCTCTAAATTGCCTCGGGTCTGGTCTGGTGGGAGGCTTTGGCCGTGGATAGTTACCACCCTACCAGTACAGACGTACCGCCAAGCGATTTAGCGTTCCGGTACGATGCTGTGTAGAAACCGTTGGGGTGACATAACTTACCCCTTCCAAGTTAGTACGCTAACATCTTCGACTGCATCATCACTTACCATCAGGTGAAATCGCAGTCAAGTACTAACTTGTATAGCGTAAAAAAAAAACTCATCCAATATAAATATTTTAATGAAAAAAGTATATCGTCAGTTGTAAAGTGGCCTCGGTAAAATTATTCGGTCTTTCTCCAACTGAGGCGTCAATGCTACTGACAAAGGTCATTCATATTGTAGTTCACGCTCCGCCGCCCGCACTAATTCGGATTATGCCTATTGTCCGCGCGTAGGCACACTGCAGTGTGGACCTACCCTCAGTTCTACACGGTTTGAAAAGGGCCCGGGCGCTATTCAGTAATCAGACAATTGTTTGAGGTATTTCATCAAACATCAATTCAGAATTTCGTATTTTGGCCGCGTGTTTTAACAGGAATTCGCGTAAATACTGATGTGTGCAAGCGGGTACATACTTCGAGTACATACATTTTACGTGTATTTGTTGGGTTCCAAATTATGAAAATATGCGAAATGAATCGAAAACGATAATATTTCGAGCCGATAAATTCCATTAATATTGTTTGTGCACGAAATTATTCAATTTTGAATTACATACCTATAGGCTGATTCTGTACTCGCACTGGGTTATTAACTTAGAAATCGGAGACAAAAATCCTATTTTTGTATTATTTTTGCACAACTTAGCAAATAATTTGGCTTGTAATTTGTGCAAATATATACAGCAGTGCATTCGCTTGATTATAGGGCTTAGACTTACCAACGTAAGAAGCGATAGTTTTCACCGAGATGCCAGGATGTTCGCATGCGCGGACAGTGGACCGTGTGTGCCTTTACAAAATAGCACCCCGCTTTACCGACCACCGAAAGAGCATAGGCAAGAGCGGCAGTTACCTCGAAGAAAACAACCAAAACACAGGTTGGACTCAAACCACGACGTTTTTAGATTTTCAAGGTTTCATTATAAAAACGGAAAAACATGGAACCGTTGAGACTTTCTCCGTCCGTCCGTCAGTCACACTCGATTATTTTAGTAACTATAAAAGTTATTGCCCTGTATTTATTGTTGTGTTGTTGGACTTTCTTGAATTATTTCACCAGGAAGCGCTCCAACCATGGCAATAGTGTGTTTTCACACTGAAAACTTATCTTTGATGTTATTCTGTATCGATTACAGGCTTAAATAAGGGTGCACTCGCATTCATTAGTGCCGGATTGGCTGAACGCGCCCCTTGGGGATAATTAATGAGGCCCAGATATGATTAAACCGCCACAATGCGTGTCATCAACGCACACATACATAATGTAGGACGTCGTACTATAATGCGATTACAACCACAATTTGGCACTAATTCCGAGATGATTTATTACGTTTGTGAGATGAAGGGTATCACATATGCAACTTTGATATGATTTTGATAACTCATTTCCATAATAGGTTTATGGAAGTTGCGTGAGTGCTAAGATTTACATAAAGTACCTATTTTTGAAGTAAGTATATTCGTATGTGGATTAAAAAGTCTCTTGTACGAATTCCGGTTGGAAACAAAAGTAGTTGGGTAGGCTATTGAGTTATGCAGCCAAGTAATTTCTCAGTAGGTCATCTGGATGCCTTCAAGATAAGAGTGAATAGAAAATATCTAAGCAAGCGCGCTCCATCCTAGACCTCATCATATCTGCCAATCAGACAAGACTGTAATCAAACACAAGCCTATCAATTACAAAAAAATTATTTTTTAAAAAAATTGAACCGACTTCAAAACCACAAATAGGCACTCAAAAGCGAAAAATAAATTAATATAATTATTATAACTGCTACTACCCACTCATCTATTTTGAAGTCGGTGCCAGTCAATTCAAATAGATAAGTAAATCTTTATAATAGTGCAAAACTACATCCATAGTATGTAGTAGTAGTAAGCTTCGCTGGCACCGACTTCAAAATAGATTAGTGGGTAGTAGCGGTTATAATAATTATATTAATTTATTTTTCGCTTTTGAGTGCCTATTTGTGGTTTTGAAGTCGGTTCAATTTTTAAAAAAAATATTTTATTTTACCCTTTTTAGTGCAAAAAGTTTTTAAAGACAAGCTTTTACGTATGATCTAGTTGCCACGTTTTAACCAAATTTAAAACGGACTATCACAATAAAATGCATGTACAATAATCACGGAAAATCCTAAATACCGATATAGGGATTAAACAGAGAACCTCTTTTTTTGACGTCGGTCAATTAAAACATATATTTCAGTCAACTTGAGAATCTCCTTCTCTTTTGAAGTCCGATAAAATCTACACTGTACACTATTATACTGATCGCAAGCGATTTACTATTTTCCGTTGAGGAGTTCCGCTCTCCATCTCCGAAGATATTCATTAAATCTCGACGAAATTAAAACGAGTCTACCTGTGATGTATGGCCTATCTAACAAAAAAAGAATCATCTAAATCCGTTTTGCCGAACTCGAGATAATCGCGAACAAACTTAAATACAAATATGTCGATCAAACTAAGAACCTCTTATTTTTTAAGTCGGTTAATATACTAAAACCTTCTCCAGAATGTAACAAATACTTTCCTGAAAACCGCATCAAAATCTGTTCAGCCAAACGTGAAATAATCGCGGACAAACATACATACATACATACACACACACATACATACATATATACGGGTCGAATACAGAACCACTTTCTTTTTTTGAAGTCGGTTAAAAAACTACGAGTTATTTAGCTTGAGGCATGATTTTACGTTTAATTGTACAATGGTCGATACTGTATTAAATGATTTGTATTCCCCATAAGGTCCATTGGTACCAATCTAAGGGTTGAAATGAGACCTAAAAACTGATGTCTCAGGATGTTGAGCGCAGTGCACCGTTTATTGCTCGTGGTACCTGGAGCTTTTAGAGGTACCACGGGTAAAAAAAAACCGGCCAAGTGCGAGTCGGACTCGCGCACCGAGGGTTCCATACCATTCAAGAAGTTAAACATTAGAAGAATCACTTTGGTTCATGAATTTTTTTTTTTTTTTTGTTTTCCCTGGTATCTGCGATCAGTCTTACGACTTTTATCAGATCTGTTGCGTTTCCTATGGCGATTACAGACGGGGGAGCCATCGCTCGACCGTCCGTCAAGTATCGAGCACGTGAGCTCGTTTCAGACGTTTAATTTGTGGGGCTTGTAGTAACGAGCTAGCAAGGTGGTTGGGATGATTTGCAAGACGATCTTTGTGTTTTTTGCAATATTTGCTAATTTCCTCACTGATAGTTGGCAGTTCGAGGTATTTATGAATTTCGTCGTTGCGTGTATACCAGGGCGCGTTGGTAATTGTCCTCAGTATGTTGTTTTGGACCCTTTGGATGCGCAGCATGTTCGATTTACTGCAAGTACCCCACAGCTCGATACCATACAGCCATATGAGTTTCAGCATAGCGCAGTAAATGAGCACTTTGTTGT
This sequence comes from Coenonympha glycerion, assembly GCA_963855885.1. Classification (NCBI taxonomy): domain Eukaryota; kingdom Metazoa; phylum Arthropoda; class Insecta; order Lepidoptera; family Nymphalidae; genus Coenonympha; species Coenonympha glycerion. Next base: position 1,695,758 of record OY979635.1, read on the forward strand.
TGAGCCTCAGAGTTGATTGCCGGCCAAGCAACCAGAGTAGGTTCCGGAATCGGGCATTCAATTCGTCTTTTTTATGGTCAATATGATACTTCCAGGTCAGGCGTCGGTCCAGATGGAATCCGAGGTACTTCACACAATTAGTTGATGGCAGAGTATCGTTTCCCAACTTAACCGGAGGACAATCTCCTGGCCTTAGTGCAAACGTGATGTGCTGAGATTTAGATGCGCTCGCTTTGATTCTCCATTTAGAAAGCCACAAGTGGATTGCATCAAGTTGTTTTTGGAGACTGGCACTTGCGTGATTGGCATTTTGGTTGCAAGATAGGAAAGCGGCGTCGTCAGCAAATGTTGCTATGGTGACATCAGCAGATTGAGGTACATCACATGTGAAGATATTATAAAGGACTGGACCAAGAACTGAGCCCTGAGGCACTCCTGCTAGGCAAGTGTAAAAGCTGGATCTGGCATCTCCCTGCTTCACTTGAAATATTCTATTTTCCAAATATGAGAATTGAAATGAATTTAAGAGTATAATTTACATGTAGGTAGTTTTGTTGGCAAACCGCAAACATAACTTTGTTTTTGCCGGTTTATTGTTATTATCTAAAAAAGTATAATAGTTAGAGAGTTGATTTTATTTTTTCTATAAAACATACGTTAATGCCTATTGATCGTAATTATTTCAGATTTTTCGATTGGTAAACTTCGGAGATAAGGGGGGGGAACGGTATTTTTTTCGACAGTTTGCCCAATAAATCAAAAACTATCAGGCATAAAAATAAATAAAAATTAGTTTTAGTATACACAAGTAACGCTCTTTCATATGATACCCCACTCAATATATTTATGTCATTTTGAAAATTTTTCGACCCGGTTTTCCCCCCTTTTTAAATAAAAATAAAAACAATTTTCAAATTTTTACGATTGTTATGACGTCGCGTCACTATTACGTATAACTATTCTAAATTTCAAGTCGATAGCTTGAATAGTTACTGAAATAATCGAGTGTGACAGACGGACGGACGGACGGACGGACGGACGGACGGACGGACGGACGGACGGACGGACGGACGGACGGACGGAGAAAGTCTCACCATAAGGGTTCCATTTTTACCAAATTGGTATGGAACCCTAATTACCCGTGCAGGTAACTGTATCGTTGGTATGAAATGAAAGCAAAATTAAGGGACGCACACAGATAGTCTGAGGGGATGCACTGTATCTGACACGGACACGGGTCTCACTCAGACTACCTACACTGTGGGGTCTCACTTAACGTCAGGTGAACGTCTTGCTCGTCTCATTATTCTTTATTATAAATAAAGGGAATTATTAAAAATAAACTTCAATGTCGTGAAGTTTTTTAAAACACATAGAATATTAAATTAAAGATGGAGTAAAACTCGATGTAGCGGAAGAAATATTTGATGTTCATAACAGACAGTTAGCGTGGTACGAGGAGCGGGGAGGGAAGGGGTAGATAATAAAATTGTTCACGGCAAAGTCGCGATGTGCAGGCTTCGTAACAAAAACTGCAACCCCATAGCTTTCCTCAACAAATTGCTTGCATGTGATCTCTTGCTAGCGGTACAAGGTAGAAGATTTTAGCGGTTAGTGTAAAATACGAATAACGAGAACAAAATATAACATTAGGTATGTTTATTAATACTACAGATATGTTAATAACCGTATGTACCCTGTACATTACGGACAGCGCGAAATAATTTCGCCAGCAAAAATGCTTGTTTTGTCGCTATTAGCTTGACCGCTATAAACTTGGCCCTCCCATGGTCTGCGGGACGCGGGGCGGGTGTGCGACCGGCTATACACGATACGATGTAATGACTCGCATCTTGAGAATTCGCCTATGGTATTTTCTTAAGTATGTATCCACGTCGCAAGATTAATATCATCGTGTGTAGCGTAATTCACGTCAATCTCTGACAGCTGATTAGTAGAGTGCACTGATCCCTATTCTATGGATCCACAGTGAACCTAGCCTGAATTGTATAGAATGTTTAATCCATAGAATAATAGAGATCAGTGGTTGAGTAGCTCTCGCCCCGAGTCCTGCAGACCATGGGAGGGTCAAGTTTATAGCGGTCTAGCTATAACAGCCACACGCTCAGCAGCCATCTCTAGAATTTTTACAGATGGCGCTACTGTTTGCTTGTACGAAAAAGGTTTACATAAATCTTTCGGATGCATATATCCTGAGGTTTCTTATCGGTGTTTCAGACCTAAAAAAGCAGGTTTAGGTTTTGCATCATGATTGACTTGTAATCCAAATATTTATGCCTTGCAGGGAAAAGTTTAGATCGCTATTGCTCGTATCTTGGACTCAGAGCAAGTGCTCATGTAAAAGAATGTCACCGGATCGCTTCTTATCTAGGCACGGAGCCAAACCGCGGCCATTATGTATATTGTCTGTGGAGATTCCTTATGATGATGTTTTTGCTCTTTGCGGCTGCTTTTTAACTTGTATTTTATGGTTCAAAAAGAATTTAGAGTGTGCTTGCAAAAGTTTATGTCTAGTCATTTGAATATTGATTTTAACTGGAAATAATTTCTGTTTCGTTGTTTTAAATGCTTTTTAAGGACACTGTGCGAAGGTCTCTTCTCATCATATTAAGCGAATACTCCTTACGCTGGCCAAGTGCCGGTTGGCAGGCATCACACACTTAAAAAAAACATGGAGAATTCTCAGTTATAATATAATAATAATATGCAGACACTGTCTTGATGTTTTAATTTCAACGCTAAGCTACTCGAAGTTATATTTCGCTCTCTGAATCAGAAGCGCATGTCTAGAATTTGAACCCCCGACCTCCGATAAAGTGATAAACGTCTGAACGGTTATAACTACTGATTAGTGAGAGGTTTATGTCATGGAAGTGTTTACATTTTCTAATTTCCTTTTATTAGTAGGTATATCTTGACTAGAAAAATTATCGTTATTATTCCAATCTACTCTCAAAAAGGGAGAGTAAGTAGAAGTTAAGAGAATATTATCATATAGAAAGGTTAGACTCAATATTGTCTTCGAGGTATGAAAGTTACTAAAAACCTAATGCAAACCTACGTATATGTATACCTACACTGTATACATAGGTATAGGTACGTTTGCATTAGGTTTTAGTAATACAGTTATGACTTGACTCTACTTAGCTTAAACACAATTGATTATTATTTATTGATTGAAAAAACAAGGAAATTTGCCTAATACTAAGATAAGAAGCCTAATTAGTTTATCACACTCATAGTCGCTCAAAAATTTTTTGTATTATTGTATGAGACCACCCGTTACCTAAATATAACAAAGGTACAAAACATTTTAATATAATAACGTAATATCATAAGGTATACTGTAATAGTATTCAGTAGTAATTCCCAGCTAGGTAGTGAGCTTTGTAACTCCTAACAGAAAACAACGAGATTTTTAGCACTAAAATTTTCATTTGAAATATTCTAGATTTTGATAGGTCTTAGAGTGTCCAATAAGAAATTTTATGGTAGGCTGAGCTGTAGGAACATGCCTACTGGCAGACGCCTTGAGCCAACTGCTTCGGCCGTTACTAAACGGTCTTGAATACAGAAAATTTTCAGCGATATCAACAAGTGCTAGGCGTAAAACCAGGCCAGTCGCCGTCGCATCCGACTTGGCACTCTGCCACGCCACGCCTAGGCCGACCATTGGTTAACTTTATTAACCAATTGACACACGGCAGTGTGCTATTGGCTGAAATTATTACATAACGTCAGGTGACCCGACCTCGAATGTGGGTCAGTGGGTGTTAAATAGTAAACAGAGAGCCGGGAGATAAAGCACGTACGGAGCTCGCGCCGCATCAAATGGGATTGCTATTGATTCAACATGCACACTGTTCTACGAAGACCTTTATCAGACGGCTTTTTTCAAGGTTTTATTGACTAGATTAAGCCCGCAAATATTGGCTACACAACAAAATATACGCAGGTATAACTATTAAAAAAATATTGTTTCTAAAATAATATTAAAAGTCACTGAAACACAAACAAGCATTTAAATTAAAAGCGACAGCAGCTTACTACTACAATATTCTCACAGTTACTTATGTGTATGTTAGGAAACTAAAACACATCACTTACTTAGCGATGAATTAAATCTTCGTTAGTATCTGACAGTTCACAATATTGTTCTCAAAGGCATACCTACATTGTACAAGGACAGCGTGACAGGATATAGGTGCCTGTCATTGTAAGAACAGACCCATGCCCAGAGAACGGACATACAAATGGGTTGAGACGACAAAAAATTATGCGTACCTAAGAAAATAAAGAGACTTAAACTTGCCAAAGTTTGTCATATTTTTTGCAATAAATCATTTGTCCTTTCCATCTTGTTTGTTATTCGTTGGTTAAGGTTAAGATAAGCTATATCTCCGCAAAAACTGTGTACCATGTACCATGTAAAGATGTAATGTTACCTAAAAATATTCAATATACTTTGATAAACAACCACGATAAATATTTGAAATTTTCCAAATTGATGACTTGATGAAACCACAAATTAATAATACATTAACGGTCAGATTCCTTTCTAGAAACTATCTCATTGAATAATAATTGTTTATTAATTGCATTTCTTTGATATAAATATTGAACTATAACAGACTCCAATTCAGAGTGTTTCTACAAGTCTTCAAGTGCATTACCAAATAGGTTAAATAGCTAATAAGTACTTTGTTAAACCTCTCCTCTGTTTCAAATAAAGCTAAGTAAGTAAATATTTGTGTTTACTTCATAATCGGCTGCGACCCATTACATTTTTGGCGCAGTCGGGACGGATCGTTGAAAGAAGCAATAAGCTTAACGAGTCCAGAACCACGGTGAAGACGCTGTTTGGACTACCTACCTGCTCCGGAGGTATACGAGGAGTTCACCAGCAGCCCCACATCGTGCTCTCATCAAGTTCAAGGTCAAGCAGCCGCAAGTAAGCACATAAGTTACTTTTATGTATAACTTAGCTTCATTATTTGACGAGAAAATGGCTCCGACAATTAGTCTAGAAATGGCAGAGCGTATGCTCATAAAGTTTGATGGAAACAAAAATAAGTTGTTTGAATTTCTCGACAATTGCGACAAAGCAATGAGCTTGGTTGATCCGCAATATAAAGAAATCCTTTTCAAACTCATCGAGACTAAGATTACCGACAATGCCAGAGCCGTCGTCAGAAACAGAGAATTCCCTACATGGGACGCTTTAAAAGCACATCTTTTGGATGCGTATTCAGAAAAAAGGACCATTGGGCAGTGGCAACTAGAATTAAACGCGTGCAAACAAGACATTAAGGAATCAGTAATGAGTTTTGCAAACAGAGTTGAAAGTTGTTACATTAAGGTTATTAACTCATTAGACAGTAATTTAGATAAAACAAGTAGGGAGGCATGTGTAAACTTAATTAAAAATGAAGCACTTAGCGTTTTTCTGAATGGGTTAAACAGAGATTTAACGATTCTTGTCAAGTCCCAAAGGCCTGACACCTTAGAAAGCGCAGTTGCTGTTGCACTAAATGAAGAGCAACAATTAAAAAGTAAATTTGAGATGCAACGTTTTCATAATAATCATAAACCAAATTACAATCAAAATAAAATATTTCAAACCGTGTCAAATCAATTTTGTAAATATTGCAAGAAAACAAACCATACTATCGATAAATGTTTTAAATTAAAAAATCGAAATTCCAATAATAACATCCCAAATAATAATTATAACACTAATCGTTATAACCGAACTAATTACCAAAACAATCAACAGCAAAATAATCAAAACAAATACTATAATTCTCGTCAAAATAATAGTCATTTTAGAGGTAATTCCTCACAGCAGGCTGGACCATCGCCTTTAAACAGGCAGGGTCCTCCGCAGCCGGCTGTGCAGAGGGAAACCCGACCGATTCAAGCCGGATCTATGCAGTAAATTGTAGTGCTATTACATCATATGTAGTCATTCAATTCAATCAAACTTGTGAACCAGTTAGACTATTATTAGATACTGGTGCTACAATTTCCCTAATTAAAGTCGATAAATTAAAATATGAAACTATTTGTTACACAGATTACCCAATTTATTTAAAAGGTATTGACAAAGTTGATACAAAAAATTTAAATAAGACACTCGCTTATACCTACCTTGATTTTTATCTTAATAACTATAAATATGAAAGCCTTTTTCACGTTATTGCAAAGGATTTCCCAATAGATTTTGATGGTATTTTAGGGAACGATATCTTAAAAAATTTAAACGCTTCTCTCGATTTCGAAAGAAATATTTTAAAACTAGATGAAAATGAAATTGAAATAAAGTTAATAGAAACTCTTAATGCCCCTCCCGAAAATAGTAAAACCCTATGGTCCCGTGCTGACGAATTACATGATCCTTATAAAGTAAACATACCATTTGATTCTTGTAATGATAAGAATTTAATTCAAAAAGAATATTCCAATATTCCCATAGAAGATTCTTATATTCCCATTGAGCATTCTAAAGGAGTGAATTTCACGGTGCTGAAACCTCCATTTGAAAATAATATTCCCGTTGAGGATTCTAATAATCCCACTGAGGATTCTAATATTTGTCTAAAACAATTATTTGATTATATTCCCTTCGTGGATTCTAATGAAAAACTTTCAGATGACATACAGACCTCCAAGATTTGTCATTCAAAGAATTTAAATAAATCTATTCCAGGAATTATAAAAAACAAAACTATTTTAAAACCGCGTTGTGAGCAAATCGTTGAATTTGATGTCTTAAATTTTAATTCCGAACTAGGAATAATAAATAAAAAAGAAATTGAAAATGGTGTTTTTATCGCGGACAGTCTTGTAAAAGTTACAAATGGAAAAGTTATTACTTCTATTTTGAATACAAACGATAAAGTTATGGAAATTAATAATCTGAATATAGAAATTGAATATGTCTCAGAAGATTTCAGAAAATGTTTAGAAAATGATGAAAATTCTAATAATATTGTTCAAGTCAGAAACTTTTCTCAAAAATCTGAATCAATATCTCCAGAAAGATTAGAAAGGATTAAATCCCATCTTCGCACTTCACATCTAAATAAGGAAGAAAAAGAATCTTTAGAAAAAATTTGCATGGATTATCATCATATATTTCATTTAGAAGGTGATAAATTATCAAGTACTGATGTTCTAAAACATACTATCCCAATCAAATCAAATACCCCTCCAATTAATGTTAAAACTTATAGGTATCCTCAAATTCATAAAGAAGAAGTCGATAAACAAATAAAAAAGATGTTGGAACAAGGTATTATTGAACCATCAACATCTCCTTGGAATTCACCCGTATGGGTCGTTCCGAAAAAACTCGACGCTTCCGGTGAAAGAAAATGGCGTTTGGTTATTGATTATAGAAAATTGAATGAGGTAACAATTGGAGATAGTTACCCTTTGCCTAATATAACAGACATTTTGGATCAATTAGGTCATTCCAAATACTTTACAACTCTTGATTTAACTTCAGGTTTCCATCAAATTAAAATGGCACCTGAAGATGCTGAAAAAACTGCATTCTCTGTCCCTTCAGGACATTATCAGTACAATAGAATGCCTTTCGGATTAAAAAATGCACCAGCTACGTTCCAAAGATTAATGAACACCGTACTTGCTGGAATTCAAAATTATAGATGTTTCGTCTATTTAGATGATATTGTGATTCACGCAGATTCTCTTCAAGAACATAATAAACGTCTGATTGAAGTTTTTCAACGCTTAGATAAATATAATTTGAAAATTCAACCCGATAAATGTGAATTTATGCATAAACAAGTCATGTATTTAGGCCATCTCATTACTAATGAAGGTATCAAGCCCGATCCAAAGAAAATTGAAGCTATAATTAACTATCCTATCCCTAAGTGTCAAAAGGACATTAAAGCATTTCTTGGCTTTGCTGGATATTATAGAAGATTTATAAAAGATTTTGCTAAATTATCACGTCCTTTGACCATGTTATTAAAAAAGGATACTGATTTTGTTTGGACAAGTAGCCAACAAGAATCATTCGAAAAATTAAAAAATGCATTAAGTAGCGAACCAATTTTACAATATCCCAATTTTGAAAAAGATTTTATACTAACTACTGACGCTAGTGCTTACGCAATAGGATCTGTACTTTCGCAAGGATCACCACCTAATGATCTTCCTATCGCTTTTGCGAGTAGAACCTTAAATCATGCTGAATCTAATTATTCAACCACGGAAAGAGAACTATTGGCTATAGTTTGGAGCATAAAACACTTTAGACCCTATCTTTATGGAAGAAAATTTAAAATTTATACAGATCATAAACCTCTAACTTGGTTATTTAATGCAAAAGATCCAAGTTCTCGTTTAGTCAGATGGAGACTTTTACTAGAAGATTATGATTACGAAATTATTTATAAAGAAGGTAGATTAAATAATAATGCCGATGCGTTAAGTCGAATACAAACAATTAATCGTTCACAATATCAACAATTTTTGAACGATTTCCAACACAAATTGATTATTTATAATAATATCGAAGAAATTAATGGAAATATATGTGATAAGTGAGACAGTAACATTTGTATTCCAATCTCATGTGATCTTGAATGTACTAAAGATTTTCACAAAGAAATTAAAAACAAATTTGATCATTTTAAAGATATCAAACCACAAGATGTTGATGTTGGTAATATTGTCATTAAAAAGCATAATGATCATTTCATTTATTACCTTTGTACCAAACAATATTATTGGAATAGAGCAGAGTATCGGGATTTCTTTGACACAATGACGAAAGTGCGGGAGCACTTACTCAAAACTAATGGGGGAGAGTGTACTTTAAAAATTCCCAAGCTAGGAGATCAATATGATAAACTCAGTTGGTCTAAATTACGAACTATGTTGAGATATATTTTCAAAGATACTAAAATAAAAATCATTATTTTCCTAAATGAAAAAATTATACCAAAAGAAGATGAAATTAAACAAATCTTAGAAGAATGTCATGTAAATCCAACAGCTGGACACTCCGGTTTCCATAAAACGTACAAAAGAGTCAAAGCTAAATATAAGTGGAATAATATGAAACTTGATATTAAAAAATTTATTAAAACTTGTGAATCGTGTCAAAAAAATAAATTAGTACGAAAGAAACATAAACTTCCAATGGAACTTACTACAACATCTTCAACACCTTTTGAACGTATTGCATTAGACATTGTGGGACCTTTACCCTTGTCAGAAAACGGCAATAAATTTATTCTTACACTCCAAGATGATTTAACTAAATTTTCACAAGCTTATGCTATTCCAAATCATGAAGCTTCAACAATTGCAAACATTTTCGTTACACAATTCATATGTAAATTTGGTATACCTAAGTCAATACTTACCGATCAAGGTGCCGATTTTACATCATCACTATTAAAAAATGTCTCAAAATTATTTAAAATAAAACAAATTAATTGTACAGCTTATCACCCACAGACTAACGGTGCTCTTGAGAGATCTCATCATACGTTAGCTGAGTATTTGAAACATTACGTTAATGACAAACAGACAGACTGGGACAAATGGATAGATTTTGCAATGTTTGCCTATAACACATCTATCCATACTTCTACTCAATTCATGCCATTTGAATTAGTTTTTGGTGTTAAACCAAACATCCCATCTAGCCTCACTGCTGCACCTGAATTTAAATACACTTACGATGATTATGTTAGTGAACTAAAAATGAAATTACAAAAAAGTAACGAAATAGCTAGAAACAATATACAGAAATCAAAAGAAATTAATAAAAAATATTATGATCAGAAAAATAATTGTATATCGTTTAAAGTAGGAGATAAAGTATTTTTGTTGAATGAAAACACTTCTAAAGGCAAATGTAAAAAACTTAGAAGTAATTATGAAGGTCCTTACGAAATAGTCGAAATTAATTCTAATTGTAACTCTACTATTAAAATTAAAAACAAAAAGAAGTTAGTTCATAATAATAGATTAAAATTAGCATACTAAAATAAATCCTATTATAATTTGCTTGCAGAATGTCCTGGACAATCGTCTGGATCCTGCTTTTGCAAATCCTCAGAATAAATGGTGACTTTAATAGCAACTTGATTCAAGTATATCCTTTAAAAATAAATACTGGACTATATTACGATCAAATAGGAAAAATTGAATTCTTTGAAAGTACTTGGAAACTAATAACAAACATCGATATAACAGAACTAGAGAATAAAATAGACCTTATTGACGTTACATACAGCGACACAAAAATTTTATGCAATGACAAAACGTTTTCAAATTTCTCTGTATGTAACACTACCTTAAACATAATCAGTAAACTTATTCCTGTTTTAAAATCAAAAGATGAATCATTGAAAGATTTGATTGGTCATACACCAAATAAAAAGGATTCCTCATATAATTATTATACCGTAGATGATCATCACAGAACAAAACGAGGTTGGTTCGACGGCTTCGGTTACTTATTTAAAACAGTTTTTGGTACCTTAGACGCTGAAGATGGCGAACATTTCGAAAAAGCATTCGATAGAATTAATAAAGACAAAAATGAATTTGTTAAAATTTTAAAACAACAAACTCAAGTTGTTCAAAGTACAATAATGAATTTCAATTCTTCGATTACAAATTATGAACGCAACTTAAATACATTTAACATAAATTTGAGAAGATTAGAAAATTTTACAAAAGCAACTGTCGATACTGTTACTTCTTTGCAAAGACAACAATGTATGGAAGAGCATTTAGAATTACTTAATTTAATTATTTCTGAAGTAGATAAAGAATATTCTATAATTATTAATGCTATTTTGTTTGCTAAAACAGAAACATTACATCCAAGTATAATTTCACCCTCAAAGTTAATAAGTGAACTTCAAAAGGTTATTACTTACTTACCGACTAATACCAAATTTCCAATCGACCTTACAAGAAATGAAATCTATAAATTAGAATCGGTATTGAAACTAAATGTATTCTTATATAATAATAGACTTATATTCGTTATCTCAGTTCCATTAATATTCAATGAAACATTCGATGCATATAAACTTATAAGTTTACCCATTCATAAAAACGATGATCTTTATTCTTTTATATTACCTGATGAAAATAGTCAATACTTGTCAGTTTCAGAAAACAGAATGTATTATGTAACACTTAAAGATTTGTCACAATGTAAATTATTATCTGATGACTTAAGAATTTGTTATAATAAAATACCAATATATTCAACTCACTCTAGACCTAGTTGCGAAACTGAAATTTTGTTAAATAATGTTAAGAATCCTAATAACTGTAACATAAGAATTACAAAACTTACTCATGAATTGTTTTATAAATTAGATAAATTAAATCAATGGTTATATGTCGCACCAAAGCCGATTGTCGCTACCGTTAAATGTGAAATGATGCAACCTAGAGATATTATGTTAGAAGAAAAAGGAATTCTGAATTCTAACAAAAATTGTAAGATTTTCACTACTAATTCTGTATTAACTACTTTTAGTACTCATAATGAAAATTCAGTAGATATAAGAATTTTTCCCACTTTTGATATTAATGATTGTATAAAGACAAATAAGTTTAATTTTACAAAACTAGATTTAATACCGTTGCAGTCTTATAAATTAGATCATGATTCAATTAAATTAACGAGTCATAAATTAGATGAAATTGAAAAACTTACTCAAGAATATGAAAATCATAACTCGATACTTAATCAAATGACAGGAAATAGTTTTCTTCCTCATGTTTTTACAATTATAAAAGTGTTAACTTTGTATGCTCTTTATAGATTTTTCAGATATTTATGGCTATTATACAAATATGGAAAAGAAGCACATCGTCATATAAATACTGATTGTTGTAACAGTATAACTAATTGTATTACCTTTAATGTCAGAAATAGAAATAGAGAAAGAGACTCACCAATTTCTCACATTATGTATTCAAATGCTCCTACAGCACCAATTGAAAATCTTGAAATGCAAACTTTAATGGAAAAAACACCGATAGCTAATAATTGTAATAATGAAACACCACTGCGAAGAAGTGCTAGATTATCTAAATTAAAAACTTAATTATTGTTAAAAATAAGTATATTTTAAAATTGTAAATCATTTTATTTTAATTATAATTTTAGTTGTATAATCTTATAATCTTACTGTAAATAAGTCGAAATGATTTTCAATCATTTCTTTTTCTTAGGGGGAAGGTGTAATGTTACCTAAAAATATTCAATATACTTTGATAAACAACCACGATAAATATTTGAAATTTTCCAAATTGATGACTTGATGAAACCACAAATTAATAATACATTAACGGTCAGATTCCTTTCTAGAAACTATCTCATTGAATAATAATTGTTTATTAATTGCATTTCTTTGATATAAATATTGAACTATAACAGACTCCAATTCAGAGTGTTTCTACAAGTCTTCAAGTGCATTACCAAATAGGTTAAATAGCTAATAAGTACTTTGTTAAACCTCTCCTCTGTTTCAAATAAAGCTAAGTAAGTAAATATTTGTGTTTACTTCATAAACGGCTGCGACCCATTACAAAGATTTCGTCTTTCTCATAAGAATATTGCTATGCATTTTGGATTATAAGCTCCCTTGAAGACTCTTTCCTGTGCGATATTTTGAGATCGGATTTCACGCAATACATTTCTTCATTTAAATATACCATAATATATACTCACAAGTGAATTGAAATTTTATATCCCTTGCAAATTGTTTTTTACTAGAGGCGTAAATCATACAGTTTATTAATTTGAAATAGAAAAATAGAAAAACATAGAAAGTAATTTTAATCAATCTCAATCGAACAATAATAATACTGCGGATATCAATAACTAAGAATGTAGAACGAAACAGGCGTGAAGCTAGTTAGCGAGACTGCTCGTGCGTGAATCCGAGTAGATAAAGCACTACGCACACATTGCAACTTTCACATTTTTAATGAAAGTTAATTCTACATTATTTTATAAAATAAAATGATCATTTAGAAAGGGTTTAAATCCCTAAAAAATCCTATAGGTCTTTTAGGTTATACGCTATCGTTACAAAGACGCGACCGCTTGAAATTTAAAAATGTTGTGAATTATTTGTACACAAGAAAAATAAATAAATTTTAAGTTGTTAAATTCATAACATCTAACCTTAATTAAAATGAAATATTTTGAAGCAGAACAGAACAACGATTATTATTGAAAACTGTTGAAAATAAATATTTGAATAGTTAAATATGCCAGATCCTTTAGTCGATATTCGATAGGTCTATCGAGAAACGCCATCTTATAAGTCGAAGTAATCGCTGCGAAGGCAAATGCTCTCAATCGAATAAACTTAACAAGATGTTAGACGAGAGATGCTCCAATAATAATCGGAACACGACGCTGCCAATATCAACTTATTAAGCGCTCATGTTTAGCGTACTGAATTCAATTTTATTATTGCTTTTTCCATATCTTAAACGTACCTATGTATTCCATTATTAAAATTATAAATGTGAAAGTTTTTCTATTTATTGTTTATTTATTAATTGCAACTTTGCACTTTTAAACTTGATCAAAGGTGATGGGATGGATACAATCTTGCCATTATTTATTCTCTTATTTTTTTAATTATATATATTTTTTCTCTCTCTCTCTCTCTCTCAAGCATTTCATAGCAAGCATAAGATATCTGCAAGATGTCTTTTTTTGCAAGATGTCTCTTCACTGTCAATTCCCCAATTAACAAGGTCGAGGAATTGAACCAAGTTACCTCGCGACTGCAAGCAAAAATACTAACCACTTGACGATGCTGCTACAATGCTGGCTATAAATAACTTATAGCTACAAGTACACAAATAATAATCCGTGTAAAGGAAAAATTGGCGAAATAGAAATGACAGAAGTTTTGCCTTGGAAGTTTCCGCTGCCCGGCCTGAGACCAGTGGAGTGGAAACATCGGCACACGTGTTGATTCCCATCAGAGAAGGACGTGCCGATATTTTGTAGCAAGTAGCATTCGACTAAAGTTGATGACCTCCCTGACATAGTTCGCTTGGATTCCAACCGAAAGCCCCGCGGTTTGATACCAGGCCTGGGTTAGTTTAGGATTTTATAATTTCTAAATATTGACTTAGGTCTAGATTGATGAGGTCTTAGATTTCACCCAATGACGTGACACTACCAATGACGCAAAGACGCATCGCCGAGCGATTTAACATTCCAGTGCGATACTGAGTAGCGACCGCTACAGGGAACGAACTCCTTTTAAGGGGGATGGGTACCATGCGGGCGCGAAAATTCAAATTTTATTTAGTTTTTTGCTTCTAGTGGGATAATATTATAATTATGCATCGTAGGCTTATGACAATGCGTTTTGCGGGCACAAAATTTATGTATCTATATGTTTTTGATAAAAAACTCTGGTCAACAATACGCATTTACTTCATGTCGAATCCCGATAGTTCGAAATCTAGGAAACTACAAAAATAGTTATTTGTTATGCAAGGGCGCAAAGTGGATTTTTGGGCCGAGTGTCAAATTTGAATGCTGAGCGGCGAAGGATTCTAGGGTTGAACCCTGAGCGCAGCGAGGGGTTCAAAGAATAGAATCCTGAGCATAGCGAGGCATTCAAAGACACGAGACCCAAAAAAATTTGCGCCCGTCCATAACACAAAATTTTTCATCTCACCACAGCGAGGAAAATCACCAGAACAACACTTTAGATCGGCATTGCGATTTATGTTAAATGTTGTTTTTGGTAACTCTGAATAATTTCACTTACTGAAACCACCTTCAATCATCACTCACCTTATTTCAAAGTTAAAACAAAAAATAATGAATAAAGTAATAAAAATATTAGGTATTTTCATTTAATCACGATTGGAAACATAGACAACTAACACTAGACCAGAAAAAAAAATGAGAAACTTTTTTTTTACTTTTTTTTTTAAAGCGTTCTGAAATAGGAATTTCTAAGAACCAAAGATAATTTTAAAATTTTATAAATATTTTAACAATAATTACATAAACAACGAGGAAAAATCATGGATTTAATTAGATTTCTTTTGTAATTAATAAAACTAAATAGGAGTTATTATATTTATTGATATTCTAAGAAAAAGTAAAAATAAAAAAACTAATGTACCTATACAAACTCTAAGGTCGAACTTTTTTACTGAACGTATGTGTTATTAGAAAAAAAAAGAAGTCTTCAGCTTTGACATTGTCATGACACGTAATTCGAGTTTGACGTTGGAAATGCTTTTCGGCCCAAGGGCCGGAAGGGATTTTCATACTACTTTGTCTCCCTTGGGAAAAATGAAAATGCTTTGGCGGCCTTGGGAATATAATAGCATTTCCCGCCCGCATTTCGGGCATTAAAAAACGCTTTTCCGAGCGGGTGAGATGAAAAATATCTTTCGGGAACCAATAAGCGGAAAGTGGGAATTTTCGAGTAACGTTTCTATTAAAAACATGTAGATGCATAAATATAATATTATGCTGGCAAAATTCATTGCCATAAACTTACAATGTGTAGTTAGTCTAATATTTGAAAAACTGAATAACATTTTATTTCGCAGGGCCGAAACACATTTTCGACTGACGAGATCGTCGTCAAGTAGATTACTACTTACCTACTTGTAGAGTAATTTTTTTTAAGATGAATGAAATAAAAAAAACTATATTTTTATTAGGTAGGTAGTTATAGTACTACAGTTTTTGCTTAACTTTATAGCTAGAAGTATCTATTGTCACACAACGGTGGTGTGAAATGTGACATTTTTGCTGCATCAGCCAACAAAGCTGTACGTGTACAAAATATCGCCGCTATTAGCCGAGGTGCAGTCCCATTATTCAATTTCGTATAAAAACTTTTGGCTCGGTTCCTTGCCGGATGCAGATAAGACGAGCGAATAATGCTACTTTTAGTGAGAAAAATGCCAGCAGAAGTGTTCTTTTAGGGAAATCCAGATCTTGCAGTATTAATATCTTATGTTTTAAACACGGAAGGATTAAAGTTTTTTTTTAATTAATCGTACTAATAAGCTTACATTATTATTATTATCTTTTCTACTATATAAAAATAAGTCGGATTTTCCTTCCTGACGCTATAACTCCAGAACGCACGAACCGATTTCCCGCGTATTCGTTGGAAAGGTCTCGGGCTCCGTGAGGTTTATAGCAAAGAAAAAACAGGAAAAAAAAATTTAAAAATGTTACATAAAAGGAAGCCATCTGGTGGCGAAACGGAGTTCGCCGGGTTTGCTAGTCTCTAATATATAAAATTCTCTGTTGATCTCGTTAAATGTTTATATAAGTAGATTCATCCGTGACGGCTTGACCGATTCTTATGTAATTCGTTGTCTCCATTCCGTAGGTCTGAATCTTAATCTTTTTTTTTTACCCCTAAATTTATTTTTATTTGGGTTGGTCCTAATTTTGGGCCTGTCAGTGTCTCTGTGCGAGTGAATTTGGGCGCCTTATGTTTATGTATTTCTGTATCTACGTGTGTGTATGTGTTTAGCTGTGTGTGTGTGTGTGCCGGTATGTGTATGGCTATATATGTGTCTGTGTTTTTCTATGTCTGTGTGCGTGATTTTTCACATCCGGCCAAGCAAACCGGGCCAAATGCGACCAACTCATTTTATTGCCCCACGGGTAACATATGTTTGCTACAGGTATAGAATACGTTTACCCAAAAGGCAGCAAGGGCAGCTAAAGGTCAAATTGTAAGTCCTTGTAATTATTAGAGTATAGCCACCCTGTTATAATATAGCAAAGGCCTATTGATTTGCTGTCATCCACATAAGTTTGTTATAACTGTAAGATCATCGACGGACGGTATTATTCCTTACATATACATTATACACACATACTGATAACAGTAGCGCAATGGAGGTTATTTTGTAAATTCCATATAATATTATGTATGTACATAAAACAGTCAATCAGGAACTCCATCGTTTGTATTTGTATTCAAAATTAGCCGACGTTGTCCTACCTGCTAAACCATAAGGAACTCATTAAAAACACATCAAAATTGGTCGAGCATTACAGGGTGGTAGTTTAAAAATAAATTAATACGTATAGAAATCATCGTGCAGGATTTGAACACCGCACTAAATCGTTAGAATCATGGAAGTATTGCTTCATTAGATAATTGCTTTCAAACTGATGAATAGGAAAAGTATGGTAAGATAGGGTAATAAAGAGTTTTTAATTTTTCGGATACCCATATCACAGAGTTTTGAGCTATATTCGCTATAAAAGCAAATATTAAAGTAAATTTTTAATCATGAATATTCCATCAAACACCTTTCTGAGATATTGAAAGCAAAACTCACCCATAAGAAAGTAACGGAAATCCTTCTTACAAAAGAAAATTAATTCCGCACCGTGGATATTCAAGATCATTCAGATTTCGCTTTACAACCCAACTAGAGCAATAAAATGTCCCGCAATTCCGACTGTTGCCGAGTAAAACGCCTTAAATTCATTTAATCACCATTATCTCGGCCAAAAACTAAGGGCCGCACGAATCCTGTTCGTTCCATATAATCCCCGTTACAGCCACAAGCCTTAATTCCGCTTTTGTCCTGCTTGCCTGTTTCTTTCTTATCTTACAGCCAAATTTGTCTAGGTGATGCCATAAAATAGTCTAGGTCTGACCTCCTATTACACCGTAGTGCAACATGCATGAAGGCTTAGGCCAATTTCGCACTTCTGGGCACCAGTCTTCCTTCAGAATGAGATAGACTTGGCCATAGCCCACCACGTTGGCCAACTTAAAGTGAGTTGGATTTCTTTTTCTTGTGAGCTTCGAACACCTTTAAAAATGTTATTCTTGGTGTATTTGTATCGCAATTTGCAACCGAGTGATTTCTAGTTCGATAAGAGGAAATTCATGAACACAAAGTCATGTGTACCTATTACCACATTTTTAACTGCCTTTAAAATAAATAGTTTATAAATTTGCATTTACAGTTTAGCAATTAATCAAAATCAATAGTTCTAAGATATAACTTAACTCTACAGTTAAAAATATAAAAAAAATCTTAACTAACTAATCTAATATTTTTCTTTCTAATAAATCTTAAGTAATCTTAATAATTAAATGTATTTGCACCACCTACCTCTGTCCTCTAGTATCTGCAACAAAAATCCTATCCTAAAAATCTAATACAGCATTGGTTGCCTGGAAGAGATCGCTAGGTAGCGATAAGGCCGCCAAATTGTACCTATTCTTTGTAATTTTTGTGTTTTCCTTTGTTTGACTTTGTGGTGTGCAATAAAAGTATATTCATTAATTAAATCTAATACATTGCCAAAAAAGTATAGATAACTAGCTGACCTGGCAAACGTTGTTTTGCCCTTAGGGGTAATAAAAAATAGATAAATTGAGATTTAAACTATCCTATCTCTCAAGTTGGATCGAACTGCACATGGTGTGCGAATTTTATTATAATCGGTTAAGTGGTTTAGGAGTCCATTGAGGACAAACATTGTGACACGAGATTTATATATATTAAGATAATGAAAAAGCACAAGCATGTATAACAATGATAATAATGAATAATTTATGGGCTTTTAAGCACTTATGTTTTTTTTTTAATTTAAAGTTGAACTGGATTACGGCTTGATGTAACGGGCAACCACTTGAAATATAGTTTCACACGACACGACAACGGTTTATTTAAGCTTGCACTTTATTGTCGCTTCACATTTGCAAAAATAAACAATACCCGAGTGTTTCGCACTAATTAAATTGGAAGTTTTATGAAAAATTGATATATTTTTTGAGCCGTTCGTTGTTTCGATACGGGTATTAAATTTGTTCGAGTGCTTTCGTGTTTCTATCATTTCATTCTCTAGTGGCTGTTATTTGTTCATCCGTATGCAGCGTATGCCCATTATGAAAGCATTGAGTCGTTTACAAAAGCTTTACTTTACTTACTTTACCTTTGGTAACTATTTTCAAATTATTTTTCTCTTTATTCAAAATACTCTTTATACGAGTACTTACCAGAGGCTTAGAAAAAGTATAATATTTAAATTTGGTGTTATTATATTCCAGCACGTAACAAAACAGTTTCTTATAAGTAATTTGAATACTTTGCTCACGAGAGTGTAGGAGCCGTTGACCCATCCGATTTTGTGAGTGTATAGAGAGTATAGAGAGTGGTAGTGAGTATAGTGGGTATAGAGAGTGCACTTGTGTTTTTGCATATTATATTGGTGAACTAGGCTCGTTAAGGGCGATGGGTACCATCCGGGCGCGAAAATTCAAATTTTATTTAGTTTTGCGCTCATAGTGGGTTAATTATACATCGAAGGCTAATGGCAATGAGTTTTGCGGGCACAACATTTATGCATCTACATGTTTTTAATATAAACTCTGCTCAGCAATACTCATTTACTTCATATTGGTTCCCGATAGCTCGAAATCTGGGAAACTGCAAAAAATTATCTTTCGGGAACCAATATGAGATGAGTGGGAACTTTCGAACAAAGTTTCTATTACTATATATATAGCTACTTGTGCTGATTCACTGACTGACTGACTCATTGATCACCTCTCCTGAACAATTTTGTATGGAAAAAAATTTTTTCAAGGATGATGTCGTATAGAGGGAAAAAAATCATTAAGAACAAAAATATGGAGAGAGCTGATGATTGAGGATTACGGAGACGGGTAAAGAGCACAGGGAGGGTATCGTAGATAGGTGGGGGGTGCTCGACCAAATGTCATTCGAAACGTCATCCAATTGGCAGTGAGCTGAAAAAAAATTCAAAATGGCGGATTCAAGATGGCCGCCATACAAACTTCATCGGTGTCCATCTCGAAGAGTATAAAAGATGGAAGAGTGGTTTCTTGACAAGAAGTAATCAGGACCCCATGGTCTATTCCATGGATAGAAAAAAAAATCAAAATGGCGGAATTTATTTTTCCATAGAAAATGTATGAGGAATATTGAAGAGACTACGAGTTGTAAATCATGAAGTGCTTTGATGCGGTTTTTGGAAGACTACCAGAGAAAAATATGGAATGAGGTGATGATGGAGGATTTTAAAGACAGTCAAGGAGCGTGGGCTAGGTATTATAGTTAGGTGGTGACTGCTGAAACAAAAAATACTCGGAACTTCACGCAATTTGCAGTGAGCTGAAAAAAAACCAAAATGGCGGATTCAAGATGGCCGCCATACAAATTTCGTGATGTTCTATCTTGGAAAGTATAAAAGATAAGAGAGTGGTTTCTTAGCAAGAAGTGATCAAGATCTCAAGTTCTACGGGAAGCACGGAAAATAATTCCCTGTGGCGGAATTTATCTTTCCATGGAAAATGTACATACTATGAGAAGAGACAATGATCTAGGATTTGGATGATGATCGAAGAGCACTGTCATGGTTTTAAAGATAGTTAAGGGCTTTTTGAACAAAAAATACTCTGAACCTCATATTATGAGGTTCAGCGTATTTTTTTGTTCGAACTGCCCTTAACTATCTTTAAAACCATGACAGTGCTCCTTGGTGATTTTTTCAGCTCACTGCCAATCGGATTCCAATGGGCGATGGAGATGACGGCGATACCTTTATGGGCGGGAAGACTGCACGCGGGCCACATGTGGCCCGCGCATCCACGCGCCCTACTAGTTAAAAATATGTAGATGCATAAAGTGTAGGCCCGCAAAATGCATTGCCATTAATCTACAATGTGTAGTTAGTCTCATATTTGCGAAAAACTAAATAAAATTGAATTTCGCGGGCTGATAGGGCCGCAACACCTTAATCGTTATATTTCCCGCGTTAATGAACAGTCTAAAAGTCCTGCAGTAGGTAGACACTTAACTCAAACTTTTAATATAATAACAACATATTTTCCTTTCTTTATATAGAACAATTTTATAATTATACTAGCTGTTGCCCGCGGCTCCGCCCGCGTGAATTACGATTTTTTTTACATATACCGTAGAATTCCTTGATTTTCGCGGGATTCTGGTGTGATGTTTTACAGAAACCTGTTCTTACTTCGCACGGGTTATCTTGTGGTGATTTTGAAAACTCCTTTTTTTAATAAAAAATATAAAGTTTCATTAATACGTAGTTGAAAAATGAAAATGACGATTTTAACTGTCGATATTTCGACCCAATGGCACAGGTCGTGGTCACTACGTGACCACGACTTGTGCCGACATATCGAAATATCGACAGTTAAAATCGTCCTTTTCATTGTGATTTTTATTCTGAAACCACGAAATATGTCAAAAATGTTATTAAATCATGTGAAAAGTTGTACTGGTGGTAGAAATCTTCTTTCAGAGTTTGGCCGGGTAGGTACCACTGGGATAAAATACTCTACAAACAATATTTCCAGCCCAACATAAGAGTCTGTTAAAAATCTTTGCTTCATCTCAATACAATCCCAAGTATCAGAATGGGCAATGGCTATATATTTCTTTACGTATAAAAAGACCTATGACGGTCAATCGGTTAGGACCAGTTAAGACCTGAGAGTTAAAAATATTTGTGAACCATTATTTTACTCTTTCCATGTTGCGGATGATAAAAAAAGACGTGGCACTCTGGGAATGTCCACAAAAGTGAAAACTTTAATCTGTTCATTTCTCAACAGTGCCATCTTAATATAAAGTCAAGGAACAGTACATTACATGACAATTAATTATTATTAACAAAAATTCAATTCGGTAGTACCTATCTCCAAGTTTTACATTCAAGTTCCACATAATTTGTAGAGATGGCGCGATACGGTATAACGTGGTGATAAATTCATGATTTTTGTTCACCCTAAAAGTGAAAAATCTTAAACCATACAAAATCATCTGCTAAGCATATTTATTTACGGCTGTAAGGGTACTCCAGTCTGACTTGAGCCCTTACGTCCTAGCCCTAGGTGCTTGTCAATTCCGAGTTTCAAGTCACCTACTTGAACTCATCGATAAAGGTTCTGATGTCTATAATTTCTGAACTACAAAAGTGATGATGATAAAATTTATACGGAATAATCTTTAAAGAACCGCCTTTCTAACAAAAAAAGAATGAATGAAATCGGACAACGGGTTAATGAATTATAACTAAATACACATTTTGACTTTGATGCCGTCTTCCAGGGAAACCATGATGAATTCCGGGACAAAAAGTATCCTATGTCCTACCTCGGAGTATGAACTATAATCATGTAATGTTTCATTTAAATCCATCCAGCGGATTAGCTGTGATGCGCGGTCGTGAAACAGACAGACAGACAGACAGACAGACAGACAGACAGACAGACAAAAATGAAACAAATTACAGTTTTGGCTTCAGTATCGACTAAATAGTGTCCTCCAACAAAAATTTTCAAAATATCTTCAATGTACAGAATTCGACCCTTTACAGTTTTATTATAAGTATAGATATAATATATATAATTATTCTATTATATATAATTATTATATCATAAATATAAATGAGAAAAATACCAATATAATTTAGGTATCAAACCTTTTCCGTAACGATTAATATTTCAAACGGCAAAAGTGCCGAATTGAATTTCATATGAATTTAAACGGTCCCCAAGCAGACTGAATAAAATATCCCAGCCTTCCCTTCCCCATGATCCGAGGCAGTGCCTTTCTTTTAATGAGCACATAATGATGAAAAATATGGCATTACAGTCGCCCTGCGATATTAATCGGTGCAATTTTTCGACTCGCATTTATTGCGTGGAACGAGAGATAGTGGTGCTTAGTGCTTTCCACTGTTACAGTGTCTGAGAGTCGTTTGCGATGACTTATTACTTGATTTGTTACATCTCTTTTGGATTTTGGATAATAACTACTACTATTGTCCTGTATTTTGTATGTTTTCTTTGTAAACAACCCTGAAAATGACGTTCGATTCCTAATTCACGTCTGCCCTGCCTTCCTATTTTTCCGCTTATGTTAACGAAAACCTTTTGCTTATTTTATTAATATGTTATGCTCCACTATTTATTAATAATAACCTATATCACATAACTATAATGAGAATGTATTATTACTACCCATTTCGGAACATTACAAATGTGACCCAAATTATCTTTGCTAATTTATGCCCATTACTTGCGAGGTTAATTGCTGGTACAATATTATTGTTGAACTTGGAGCTAACACAACTGGATAATGTGAAACTTCAGCGGGAATATTAATTAGCTAACAATGAGCGTATGAGGTCTCTGATGACACTCTCATTATGATAACAACGGAAAAGTGTTTTATGATACTCTTATTATGATCACATCGGGAAATTATTTCGTGAAACTCTTATTATATGATCACAACGGGAAAGTATTTCATGATGCTCCTATTATGATCGCAACGGAAAAGTATTTCGTGATACTCTTAGTATGATCACAACGGAAAAGTATTTCGCGATACTCTTATTATGATTACAACGGGAAAGTATTTCGTGATACTCTTATTATGATCACAACGGGAAAGTATTTCGCGATACTCTTATTATGATTACAACGGGAAAGTAGTTCGTTATACTCTTATTATGACTACAACGGGAAAGTATTTCGTGATGCTCTTATTATGATCACAACGGGAAAGTATTTCGTGATACTCTTATTATGATCACAACGGGAAAGTATTTCGTGATGCTCTTATTATGATCACAACAGGAAAATATTTCGTGATACTCTTATTATGATCACAACGGGAAAGTATTTCGTGATACTCTTATTATGATCTTAATGGGAAAGTATTTTGTAATGTTCTTATTACAAACATAACGAGAAAGTGTTATGACAGATTTTTACTCACGGCAAAAGATAGGATACGTGAGGATATTATCAGCATGCTGAGAATCCCACCCACCATACATTGTTTCATTATCACTCAGAGGCAACGTGTTCTATGAAAGTGGTTTCCAGGCTTGACTTTTCCGACATCTGCAACAATTATCATCCAACAATTTACATAAAAATCTTTAAAAACCTGTATTTCTTTGACATGTTTATTTTTAGTTTCACAAAGTGAGCAATTTGCCGCCATAGGCAATACGCCAGAAATTTATCAGCGGAAAAGGTAGGTAGGTGAGGTGGTAAATATTAATATAAATTGAGGAGACCAACCGGCTTCGGAGTACATTTATCAGCGGAGCCCAGACGCCCGTGGATACTGAGCGACACCTTTTTAGTCGCCCAACATTTATTACCGGGAGTCGTGGATGTAAGCGAACTTAAGAGTACTGAATGTGACATTGCGTTTTTTTATATTTTTCTAAAACGATAATATTTCATGGCAATTTATAATATTTCTATTATTCTTAGCAAATCTTTCGATTTAATTTGATACCCATATTTTAGTACATTAGAAGTACTTAGTCCGCCATCTTATGTGTTCCGCCATATTGGATTTAGAATGATGTCACATTGCTAAACATGTATTGCCATTATAAAAAAAGTGTATTTAAACAGCGCAATCGGTAGGACATATCTGCTTCAAAATTGAGTTGCAAAATTCTACTCCATTAAATAAAAGCTTGTAATTCGATCATCGCGTAAAAATTTTTTGATCGTTAAAGAACTGCATCATTGCCAAAACGTGATTTTCAAGTGATGTGGTTGGTCAAAACATGTTATGTTTGACCAATATGTTTTAACCACATCTAATGATTGATAAATTTGACGGGATCGCCTTGCAGGCTAAAGATAATTTGTAAAGCTTTATGTCAAGCAGTGGACATTTTGGTCCTAGCGACAAGAGCAGAAAGTCAGCCAGCTAAAAGCTTATCCAGCTCAGCTTTAAATCTATGCCGAGCGTCCTCAGACTCGAATAATTTATCTTGGGAGCAATCAAGACGGTAATTTTCGTGAAGAGTGCGCTGAAACTATTTGAGCTGGGCCCTAAGTTTCATTGTTTCGTAGGAATATATTTTTTATATTCTTTATTTCCCATTGTTTCTTTGTTACGGAGAAGTCACGTAACTTTTCGCTTGTTAAAAATTGCTGTGCTCAAGTTAAGAATTCGGTGCTTGTTTTGTGGTTATAAAGGCTTTTTTATTTGCAGGATCTAGGATCACTGACAGCTTTTAATGCCCACAGCCTTTTCAATTGCGCGCCACCACACTAACTTTTTTTTAAACATGTCACTACTTGACTGCGATCTCACCTGATGGCAAGTGATGATGCAGCAGAAGATGTTAACACTCTAACTTGGAAGTGGTAAGTAAAGTCACCCCCAACGGTTTCTACACATCATCGCACCGTAACGCTAAATTGCTTAGCGGTACATCTTTACTTACGCATAGAGTAATTAAAAATTCTAAACTGAGCGTCTGGGAATCGAACCCCTGTGAACTGCACCAGGGAGATCGGTTGTATAGTTTATGTTGCAAACTGTTGCAACACTGATACATTGTACGCAGTACGGTATCGTAGACGGTCCACCGTCCAAAACTGGAGCAAATTGTAATGCAAATAACATGCATGTATAGTGGGATTCCGCCTCGGAGCCTGCAAATTGCTTTGCTTGATCTAAATATTGACTCCTCGCTCCCGAGAGGTGAAAGGGGTCCGCATCTCATCATAAACGCAATTTCTCTGTTTAACTAACTAGTAGAGGTAGTATGTTCCAGATAATATAACGTGCCTATTCTGGCGACCTCCCTGCCACAGTTGTGCGCGCTCAGATTTTGATGGAGGGTTAGAAAAAAAATCTCAATTGGCTCAGGTCAGACTTGGAGTGAGGCTTTTGCTGGTCAGACTTGGAGTGAGGCTTTTGCTGTTAAATCACATCCAAACGATCGATTGATGCATCATCAAAATAAAAATGAAAATCCTTATTTTTCACATAGTCCCAATGGCTAGGCTCTTATGAACAGCTTAGTTGGGTTCGAATCCTCGTCTTATTAGAAAAAAAATCTAATTTATTCTGTCGGAAAAGGATCCCAATAAAACACTTATGAATAATTTCATACTCTATTTTATTCAAATAATAAACTAGGAACAACAAAATAAATTCAATAACAAATTTAAACCTACGACAAGATACAAATAAAAAATTGTATTTTATAATTTCCAGATTTTAAATATATTTTTTCAACTTTCAAATTTTCAAACAAATAATATATGTGAAAATATGTTCAAACCTTTCAAATTTATTTTAAAAACAACTATGTTGACCACAAAATCCCTTACACTTCATTTTGAAACATTCTAAACATTAAATGAGTATTACAATAGTATAAAATATGAGATCAATTATTTAGTAGCGTTTCATTACCGTGCCGTCTTAAAAATACCTATTGTGAGGAATTTTAATTCAATTGCGGCGCTCAAGCAATCCATCTTTACGCCGGAGTTACATTTAAATATCGCAGCCAGCGCCTTTGAAGAAAAGTTTACAAATGAAGTGCGTTTTAATAAATATTCACTGGCGTTTCTTTTAGACTTGTATTTTAGACTTAAAACTGTTATTGCGTTTTTAATTGGAATAACAGCGCAATCATTAAAACTTACGTTACGCTAATTTTTATCACCTTCTTGTGGAATTAATACAAATCTCTATTCGATTTTACCGTACAATCTATATCAAAGAACCGTAGAACATTATTAAATCGCTTAGAAGGTAAACTAGTGGAATGGTTGAAATAAGAAGTATTGAGTTTGCAGCAATAATTTTAATTATAATTATAAAACCTAAGCGACGTAACATTTTCATTTGGATAAAAATAACACTTTCCAAACGTGTTTAATAAATTAATTATCACAGGCACGGTTTGTAACATTTTTATCAATCTAATAACACTGTTGTATGCTGCTCTGGTACTCAACCCATAACAAAATATCAATAAAGCATTTTTTAATCTATTAATTAAGATGTCACAAAATATCAAAATTTTAAATATCCTACTATAGCCAAAAGTTATTTAATTTAGTTATAACTTAATATTTTCGTGTGGAGTGAAGCAAAATAATGCTATAATTCGTTGAAAATAATCATTGTCTTCTACTAAGCGAGTGCTTCAATTCCTTTAAAGCTACACAGATTTCAACTCATCTTGACGCACGCAGCTTGATTAACGAGTATAATATATTAACATACACACACGTTTTGTATGGAACTCATTGCCGCGTCTTTTGGTTAAACGGTTTAGTTAATTAATACTTTTTTTGTTTTATTTGAGAATCTCAGATGTCTTCTCCTAAAAGGAATAGCATCATTAAAAAAAAACCGGCCAAGTGCGAGTCGGACTCGCGCACCGAGGGTTCCATACCATAAAAGAAGTAAAACATTGAAAGAATCACTTTTGTTCATGAATATATAATTTACATGTAGGTACTCTTGTTCGCGAACCGCAAACGTAACTTTGTTTTTGGTGGTTTATTATTATTATCAAAAAAAGTATAATAGTTAGGGAGTTGATTTTATTTTTCCTGTAAAATATACATTAATGTCTATTAATCATAATTATTTCAGATTTTTTGATTGATAAACTTCGGAGATAAGGGGGGGGGGAACGGTATTTTTTTCGACAGTTTGCTCAATAAATCCAAAACTATCAGGCATAAAAATAAATAAAAATCGGTTTTAGAATACACAAGTTATGCCCTTTCATATGATACCCCACTCAGAATTGTTATCTCATTTTGAAAATTCTAAGTCCCGGTTTTCCCTCCTTTTTAAATATAAATAAAAACAATTTTCAATATTTTATGAGTGCAATGGCGTTGGGTCACTATTACCTTAAACTATTTCAAATTTCAAGTCGATAGCTTTGATAGTTACTGAAATAATCGAGTGTGACAGACGGACGGACGGACGGACGGACGGACGGACGGAGAAAGTCTCACCATAAGGGTTCCATTTTTACCAAATTGGTATGGAACCCTAATAAACGGGGATTAAATGTTTGGTGAACTCGGTCCTCATAATGTTATGCATCTCGCAACAGGCTTGCGACAGACACAAATCTTTCGATTGTTGCTGGCAAACGTCACTTTGGTAAAATTATTTCTAGTAAAAAGTCACGTTTGACGGCAACAATCGCGATATTTACGGATGTTGCAAACCTGTCGCGGGATACGTAGGGGGGCTGGTAAGCGATTCATATAATACGTCGGCTCCATTTCGTGAAGTGAAATGTTTAAAAAGGTCATGGCATTTACGTACCTATATAAACAGACGATATTGAAATCATTAAAAATGAAAAATTAATTTAACAAGTACTGACATAGAGCGTAAAATTTAATGTAGTTTAAAACACAACATGGTCGAGAATCGTGAAATAAAATTTACTTTGCGTGATAAGTATGAAGGATTTTATTTACATTCAATTTTACACTCTAAACTAAGGCTTAACGAGGTAATTTTTTATTTTATTTCTTGATTCAAAATCTAAATCAAAAGCTGTATCGATTAGTTAACGCACCGCGCGCAAAGATGAGTTGAGCATGGAGTGGATACAATCTAATTCAGCACACAAGACTCGTAGGTGGGTATCATGTACTTGATGTTGATGAACGCGTCTGGCCCACCGTACCGCTCGAGGATTTGCAACGTGTCCTCGATCAAGTCGGCGACATTCTCACCGCGGGTGGTCGTGTTGTCTATACCGGAGCCCAAATTTCCTAGAAAATTGGATCAAATTAAATCATCTTGCCTACAATCAGGTCTCTTGTTTGCGAATTGAGGAACAAATACACGTGTATATTGAAAGGAAATTCGTGGTGAATAAAGAAGAGTAAATAAGTCTTAACCTCAATAAATCAGGTCGCATGAACAAATATTAATGAATACATATCTGTTTAATGCTAGGTCAAAGGAAAGGACATGAATTGTCTAATAATACCTAACCGTTGATTCAAAACAGCCGGACTTATGACGGAAATCCATTAAATTTTAACCTTCGTTTAGCTAAACATAATGATATAGTGCTGTCCATTTTTGGCAAATGACATAATATTATGCAATTTTAAATAAGAGAGACGCAAAAATGTTTAACCTTAGACATGCCAAACTGCTTGACGGACTCTGTTCCAATTATTACAAAATTTAACCGACTTGATCTCTGGTGAAAATTGCAAACGGGATCCAAAAGAAAATTAACGAAATATCACTCATATAAAGTTAGTATATTATAACACAACGACTATTTTTACGTATATTAAAAGATTTTTTTTAACATGAAAGTAATAATTAACTGAGCATAGAATATTCAAAAAAGTTTTTAATAAAAACAAGACTAATTATCTTACACGGAGAGTGGCTCACTTTGTCCCTATCCTGTGTTGCTAAAATTAGTAGACTGAGATGCTGTTCTTACTAACAGAGGTAAGTACTTAGTACAGCCAGCAAAACTATATCCGTCTTACTGAAGACTAACTTTTTTCAAAAAATGGTGGCACATTTCAATGAGAGTTTCATACACCCTACCCTAATATTTACCTAATACAATATTATGGGAAATTTTAAAAGTGTCAAATTATTATAGCATACACACGACTATACTTCACACATAAGCACTAAATAACCTTAAACCATTATTGCAAAACATTGTAGTGGAAAAGCCGTTGCTATTTCGAGTTGTGATCATGAAGAAACTAAGAACACAAATGTTACTTTAGTGATATATAGAACAGTGAGAAATATAGCAGAGTGGTCCTTCGTGACCAAAAAAAAAAAGAAGAATACAAATTATTATTTTTGCGAGATGTAGAACATAAGAATACACAAGAGATTTAGTAAAAGTCCCCAGAGCTCTACCCAATAGGTAGATAATAATATTTGCCGATACACAGTTGCCGTATTCGACCAAATATCTCCAGCGTGTCACTGAAGTGATAAAGCTCCAAAAATAACCAATTAAATTTTAACGACACAGAGAAGCAACACCCGAGCTCGGGCGTCGCAAGCCGACAATGTAAAGGTAACACCCTGTTTGGAGCGCGCAGAATTCTCGTAACAATGCGGTCGGGTGTCGGGCCCGCGGTGACGGCGTGACGCGACCGAATTTCGCAACGTTGTCCTGACGACGCGAGTAATTAATCTACTCGAACACGCCGACGACGAGTCCATTAGACTGGAAACAGTATCGGACGATAATTCGACGCTTGTACATATTTAATGCGGGTTTTATGACGTAAGTTATGACTCCGAAAGGTCATATTGACATCGATTCTGTCTAAAGATAGTAGCGCGTCTAAAGATCGTAGCATTCCTTTCCAACGCTACCTATGGAATACTAATAGGATGAAACTAAACAGACTAAAACCTAACCCATATATTTTTAGGGTATCGTTCCGTTCCACAAGCGCACCAAAAGCAACAATAGGAATATAATATTTCATAAAGAACATGGGCAGAAATGTACACAAATAAAGTTTAGCGTCTAGGTGTAATGTTTATTACAAGACGATTCTAATAAATAACAGAATTTTTTCAAGGTATCACCGGTTATTGTAAAGGACGGGTCAAAAAATAAAATATTTAAAGAAATTCAATTGATACTGATAGGTTCCGTTTCCACATTCCTGACTGCTAGTGTTGCCGGATGCCAAACTTTTCCACTTTTATGCTCCATCTTTTTGACGATCGGTCCACTTTTATACGAGAACAACATGTAACAGACTATACTAAAGAAAAACCTATTTTCAAGTAGGTAGCTACTACGTTAATTCTTAGATCAGACTGTAGAATACAAGACAATAATAACTGTGTCAATGTCGACGTGATGTCGACAGTTGAGACCATGTAGCCATCATGTAGCTGTCGGACAATGTTGCGAGATGCCGGAATTAAAATTAAATTGTTAATTTACTGTGTCACAATTCAAATTCAAAATTCAAAAATTGTATTCTTTCACATAGGCCTAACTTACAGGCTCTTGCGAAACGTTAAGACTCTACCGCCTCGTTCGGAAAGTAGCACTGCACCGAGAAGAACGGGCAAGAAACTCGGCACTTGCTTTTTTTTTAAATAATAAATATAAATGTCGTTTTCAATCGTTCTTTTTTGCATTTTATTTTATTCGAATATATTTACATAAAAAGATTAAATTAGTTTAGGGGTTTCCATTGCGTTGGAGTAAAACTGAATATTATTTTTCCGTGTGAGCCAGTCTCACTTAAATAAACTGTTTGAATATTTGTGATTCTGTAATTCAATATTAATTTATTAACTCAATTAGATTTTTCTTTCAGTTAATTGGAGTTTTTTAATTCCGGCATCTCGCAACATTGTCCGACAGCTACATGATGGCTACATGGTCTCAACTGTCGACATCACGTCGACATTGACAAATTCTGGGACAAGTGACAAGTATTTATCAAAAAGTATATAGTGTATTGTCTATGCTCTCAGATGCTTCATGGCGGAGGTCGCAGTTGTTATAATACTCAGATACAATATTTTGAAAATAAATATTAATTTTTCTCCACTTTTTTGTAAGAAAAATCTTTTAGCATTGAGTTCAGGCTTGCAGGTCCAACCAAAAAAATATTTTTTCATTTATAGTTGCAATAGCGTAACGTGACCGAAAGCGATGTATGGGCCCGCACCATTGTTCTTTGCAAGTGTTTATAAAGTTTTCATCTTCGACTATGTGCGGGGAACCAAAAGCGTATAATAAAACAACTCTATCGAACTCTTAGCATTGGTGGATCTTGTACTAGGCCTCTAGAAGTCGTAAACATTAGGCTGTGAACATGTTACTCACGGTTTCTGCCTTTGAACAGGTTTAGCATAGGCAGTATCTGTCGATAGTACGGCACCAGAGCCTCGCCGACTTTGTCGCTGCCCGTCACAATCATCTGTATACATTTGAGAGCGTGGCACAGCACTGCTGGGCGCTTCGTTGCGAATGCATCTGTAAAAAATATTATGTTGAAAATCATTTAAAAATACATAAGACGTGGGAGTGCAAACAGAAGCGAGAACTGAAACAGAGGTGTCGATTACGGAAATAACACTATTTCCGTAATACCTCATTATTTCCTCAAACACATGAGGTGTCGGTAATGTTGTTGCAAGTTATACTTTTTTTTTAACATGATTGCTTGCGCCGTTTAAAACCATTGCCATTAGAAATAAGTTTTTCGTATTTGGAATTTTATTTTGTAGACAAAAGAGACTTTTCTCTCAATGCACATTTCCTATCATACACAATATTTTTATTTAGAGGTACAATTTGTTTATTTGTTTATAACTTTGGAATTCAGGTGTTAATACTTTGGAATTAGCCTAATACGGGATTCCATACGTCCATGGTCATTATCTTTTATAACCAAAATGCTAAATAAATCACAACCTTAAAAGCATGTCTGTTTAATAAAAGCAAAATGCAATTCGAGTATAATGAAAAACGAAACCTTTCAGGCTAGATATCACTTTACTCGTTCAGTACAGGGATTCTCAGGAATTCTACTATTTTTCGATTCTTGTTTGACGTTATTTCACCTGAATGGAGGGTATCGTATTGCATGATAGCATTGTTTATCTCATAAAATTGCTCGCATATAAACTCAAGAGGTTCAAAAGTCTCGATGATGGCACACAGCAGAACACTTTGTAGTAAAAACGCTTATCTTTTGTTCTTCAGTCAGAGATAACAGTGCTAAGTAATTTTCAATCCATAATAATCGAATTCAAGTACATTTGTAACTACTGTATACAAAACACAAACAATTGATGAAAATAGTAGTATTTCGTCAATAAATATAGGACTTAAAATTAAAAATAAAACTTATACATATTAAATTATAATGTATAGGAAAAAAACATAAAACTTACTTTTGATAGGTATAATGAGTTGCGGTACAACTGGTAAAATTTTATAAGACCCCTTGGTAACGAGATCATGGATCCCTCGCTCCACTATGAAGCTGAACGGGTAGGTCCCTTCTGCGAGGCCGTCAAAGAACATAGGTAGATAGTGGTGAAAATCCAACTTCTCTATGGGCACCTGGAAATAGCTAGAGTTGCGTAGCTGAAGAATTATTTACCAGGCAAATAAATGAGCGGCATTTAAAACTATATCGCTTGGAAACGCAATAATCACATACAAATACAATGTGTTTTTGAATTCCGAAATAATACTTCCTCTACGTTTGACCTCATTTACTGCCCCTGGAACTCATCTGTAAAACGGAGTCCCTAATAATTTTTAGTTAACTACTACTATAGTTTTTATCGAGAAAAATCTGACACAGCCCTAAAACTGGTAGCGTGGGTCGCACGTGATATTTTGATTGAGAAGCGCAGGCACTTCTTTTGTCTCGGTTATCAATATGGTTGTCCAAGGTATACGTATAAAATCTTTTCAATTCGTTTGTAGACAAAAATAAAATTAGCAGGACAGATTAATTTGTTTTGCTACTATCCGCTACTTGAAAGGATTCTGTATGGTGCAATATGCAGGAACACTACCCCCATGAAACACCACACACAATTTTCTATCACTTTCTTCGACGCACGTTTTGTCCCGACACCGGGACATCCTCAGGAGATGTTGACTTCACAATGCGAAATCGTAGAGACTCTACGATGTGGTGTGTACTGGTACTGTGTGGTGTTTCATGGGGGTAGTGTTCCTGCATATTGCACCATACAGAATCCTTTCAAGTAGCGGATAATAGCAAAACAAATTAATCTGTCCTGCTAATTATGGATTTCCGCAAAATAACGCCTGTTCCATTCAATATTTAAAAATAAAATTAATTATTTTTATTTCAAATATATTAACAGGATGATTCCTTATCAATTCTTCTTATATTACCTTCAATATTATTTCAAAATTTCTTGTGGTATTGTATATAAGAAAAAGGTTACTGCTAGAAAATTATAGATCAATCACATTGCACTGTGCTCGTCAGCTAACGTCTCATTTTGAAAATAAGTGCTAAGGTATTCCAACAGATGTATTACCTTCCAGGAGAGTTGTTTCCCGCTGCTAGTGAATTCGATGGTGACAGGGAACTCGCCCCGTTGGTAACATCTTCTAAACATCGTAGGCTTCGGAGGTAATGGATCGTATACGCCGCACTTTGGTGGCGGTATTACCTTGGTGTTCTTTTGCATCGCCTGCAGATAAAACCAAAATATAATACACGGAAAACCCAGAGAAGTATGATTAGGACTCGTGCATTAAGTACCATTAAAATTTATTTGACCTTTTCCCACTTTATCTGGGATATGCATAACACGACTTCTTCTTCCATTTACTCGTTTTTATCGAATAACAGGGAGTATGTAAAAACTTTAAACTTTCTTTTTGCACTATCAAGTTAGTACTTGACTGCGATCTCACCTGATGGTAAGTGATGATGCAGCCGAAGATGTTATCGTACTCGGAAGGGCTAAGTAAACTCTCAATGGTTTCTACAAAGCATCGCACCGGAACGCTAAATCACTTGGCGGCGCGTCTTTGCTGGTAGGGTGGTAACTAGCCACGGCAGAAGCCTCCCACCAGACCAGACCTGAGCCAATTTAGATATCATAAAATTTTAAAGTGGCCCGTGGCGGACAATAAGGACATAATTGGCCTCTACTGGAGGTTTATGTTTTTACAGAATGAACCAACGTTAGATTTTTATAAATACTAGCAATAAAATCCTATACCATCAAAAATGTCTTACCTGAATAGTAAAGGCTGGGACTGCTCGCAACTTTTTCGTTTTACTCCCATAAGGATAGTTTGGACTAGGTTTTTTCAATGAATTACGAAAATCCTTTCCGCATATGTCCGGAGCACAGGGTGGCAACAGCACCATGCTTGTGATTGATGGCTCTGATGGTATAAGCAATAGACAAGAAACAATCTGGAATATTATTATTAATTTCTTGAGTAGGTATGATTGAGGCATTATCATCTAGTCTTTTGAAGTAGCGACAGCCAAGTTATCCTGGCGGATTATTAAAAGTCAGGAGTTTGAATCACAGGCCATCACCTTAATTTCAGGCTTTTATCAAAAGAAAATACCGTGGGGAAGCCTGCGTATTTAATATACTCAATGGTGGATGAAGCATGACAACCCGAGCCACATCCCAATTTTTTATTTTGCTGGGTGAACAGTCAACTTCAAGTCACGGTGTAGAACGCTGTTCCAGCCTCTGTGCTACCAGTCAAGTAGGTAAAACCTTCAAAAGAAGAGTGGATAGGCGTTTTCTAGGCAAGCGCGCTCCAATCTAGATATTATCATCATTGCTTTCCATCAGGCATGATTGTTGCCAAGTGCAAGCCTATCTACAATTGAAAAAAAATTTTGGGGGTCGCTGGTCGCTGGAATTGTCTCCCAGGATGCCTATTAGCTGAGACTGTCAATTAGTGTTGATATTCAGACGTAAACACCAAAAGCAAAATCCAAGAGGCACTATAATCACCAAAGGACCTTAGATTATCACTTAAACAAACTCACTTGATTAAACTGTAATTTAGTTTATAATCTTGAAATATAAAGTAGGCACTGCAATGTTTAACTGTACTCCTGCAGACTTTCTCGATAGTTCGTCGAAACAATAATGTTCTGACCGTTCAAAAAAACATTGTAACAAACAGTAACACGAGTAAACGTAATAAATAATCGGATAATCGTACAATATCGATCTAAAATGTTGACACGAGTAATAAAATAAGAAAGTAAATTTGCTCGGCCGATCCCCGGTTTTGATTGTTTGATTGTTTATTTTGCAACACGATCGTTGCTAGGCGACCAGGCCCTATCGATTGAGCGATGCCAGCGACGCGCGCCATGAGACTTCACAGGGTAAGGACGGGGACAGACTAGAGTTTATAGAACATAGACTAATCTATGACACAAGTTCGCCAAGCAAAAACATCAAGTAAGTGTCTCTCTTTTTGAAAATATAATAACATCTGCCCACTGATCTCTATCTCTGGATTGTTGACTATCAACTTAAAAATGAAGAGACTTGATTTTCGCCATTTTGGCGCTGATTGTTGCGTAACCTAGTGTGAGCGTCTACGGAACTAAAATAATATGGCATTCAAAACACAGCCACTACCAACAAATGTCAATTTAGTACCGTGGACATTCGGGAGTGGCGCTTCAAATCGGCACAAAAAAGGAACTGTCAGATGTATAGAATGATTAATGCAGAGACAGATCAATGTGAGATAGAGATCAGTGCATCTGCCATAAAGGGATGACACCAAAGAATACCGTTCATTTGGTTAATCTTGACAAGGATTGACTCTTGACTAAACAAGGACTAAACGAGGGTTAACCGAGTTTCTCGCCAGTTCTTCTCGACGCTAACCTACCTTCCGAATTTGGCGGTAGAGTTTTGATTTCTCATAAGAGCCTATTATTTATTTAAGCCTATGTGAAAAATAAAGATTTCAAAATTATAATTCTGATTTCAATAAAGAAATTAATTTGTTCTAGGCTCTTTTATTACATAATTTGTCATTCCTCATAGCCGTGACATATTTATTTTTGGTTATAATAATTTCATTAGATCCACTTTAATGTCTGGTTTCTTTACCTTTTTAGAAATCTTAAATTTTATTCGGTACTTAATGCTGACAAGGTACTGTTCACTATTTTGACTGCTGCTCCGATTGTGTTAAAAAACCTGTATGAGTCTGAAGGACTATATTTGATGCAGTAGAAGTGGACGGTCTGTGGCGTATCAGATACAACCACGAACTGTAGGATATCTTTGGTGAGCCAAACATTGTCCAGCACATAAATATCGCAAGATTGCAGTGGGCTGGGCATGTACAGCGCATGAGTGACGAGAGGCCACCAAAAAAAACTATTGACCTCACACCCAGATGGCCGTAGAAATGTTGGTCGGCTAAAGCTCCGTTGGCTGGATGGAGTGAAGCAGGATGCAAAAGTGGTTGGAATTAAAAATTGGGAAGCAAAAGCAATGGACAGAGACCGATGGAGGAATCTTTTGGAGCAGGCCCGGGCCCACAAAGGGCTGTAGCGCCGTTGATGATGATGATGATGAGTCTTAAGAATGCACTGACCTACGTTTTCTCCATACATTCAAAATATCAAATCATTTGTAATGCGTGCATATTTCGATCATGTTGTGGAGTTATTCGGATTCATATAGGAATAATCTATAATGCTCTTGGCCATATTTGGTCCGGAAATACTTCTTTAAACCGAAATAATAATCAGTTTTGATCAAAGTTTTTATAACTTTGGCCGAGTTCCGTAATACCAAAAATTATGAATGATAACTTGTAACTTTCTTTATCAACTGGTGTTTTTCTTTATCTGGACAATAAAAACTGTGCTCCTGAACTTATGCGACGTGAGATAGTGTTGTTTTTATTACAAAGCAAATAAGCATAAAATATGTCCTCTTTGACATAAAAATAAGCAAAACGAAATTCGTTTCCAATTTCGTTTAAGAAAAGTATTTCGGAACCGGATATGGCCAGGAGCATAGATTATTACTATATGAACCCGAATAACACCACAACATGATCGAAATTTGCACGAATTACAAATGATTTGGTATTTTGAATGAATGGAAACATCATAGTTCACAGGACTCTTAAAGCACCTACGACATTCTTCACTTTTAATAACACTACACTAAACAAACGCCTCGGGAGTTCAAATTCACCATCCAATAGTTGAATACCATGAGCGTATAAAGCAAATTTATGCGCTATAAAATCATAAAAATGTCACGTGAATTCGCAACCTTATGTTCGGACGCCGCGAAATAAAATTATATCAGGGATGGGGAATTTTATTACATTTTAATATAAGGTATCTCACAATATCGCCGGTGGATGAGAAAACTGCCACGAATTTTGATGGCTTCAACTCCAAAAGAAAAATTTCTTTGATAAGTTCCCGAAGAGATAGAAAAATTTATGGACTCCGTATAAATTGAAGATAGAATTTTTATTACTTATCGAACTTTTAATGTCATTACAAAATGTTATTGGACTTGTTTTAATTGAGGTTTTTTGTTGGGAAAGGAATGGTAAGATGAGCAAGATATTAAGTAATAATAAATAAACAAATAAAAACTCCCCACTCTTGTCTGATGTACCAAATTATACCAGTAGATTTCAATGCAAAGCAATAGGTTGTGCTGCACTGATCAGTATGAGGTAAGTACTATTCCAGTAATAGCTGTAATGTTCTGCAAAATTCAAACATCAACTTAAAGCTGTTAAACAGATTTACGGTAGTAAAAGTACTACAACTTGATAAGGAATGTTTTAGATGTTTAAAATTGACCTTTTCTAAAATAAGTAATTAAGATAATGAAAATATGTATATAAAGTTAATACCTATTACTTTCATAATATTATCAACAACAATCATATACAAATGTTCAAAACTAGTCCTTCAGAATTACTTGCTACGTTGATATATTTTATGCACCGCCCTAGCCATCAAAATATGCAATTCACCACATGAGGATTCGATATTTAAAATTTAATAACAGTATCAGCTGCGTTCACTATTATGAAGATTTTATAGCGTAATCGCGTTCAAGTTTCACATAGAGAAACGGTTTATATCGTTCGTTACGATACTTTTACTTGTACGGTATTTGCCAATAAAAGTATGACTCGATATTGATATTAAGAATGATACAATCTTAATATATTTTTGTAAGCTACTATCAAATTGAATTTTTATGAGTGTTATAGAGGCTTCTATCATTTCCAAGGGGTATTCTTATGAAGAATGATTGTTCGATTTAATTCCATAATATTATAATATGTTACTGTGAATAAATAATTTCATTTCTACCAGTTACGTAACGACAGCCACATCTGTCACACAGCCACATCTCTAGCACTACAAGTCAAATAGGTATAAATTGGATTTAGTGAATGTATTTATTGTTATAGCGGCAACCTGTGGCGGCAACAGTAATTCATCATCAGTGTAATTATATCTTGTGTATAGAAATTCATCAATACTTCTACTGTCTTACTATTACGGATCAAAAGATACAGCCTGGTGACAAACGGACAGACAGACGATAGTCTTAGTAACAGGGTTCCGTTTTTTACCCTCTAGGTACGGAACCCTAGCCTTATGGCATTATATTCTGAAAAGTTACTTTTGAAAGCTTTCGTTGCGTCCGCTGCGAAATCGGTTGAAGTTACGCAAAAGTCATATTGTTTCCATTTTAAAAAAGTCTGCAAGTGCATTATAATAGAATTTATATCGCAAATCAAACCTTCATACCTAAAAAATTTACAGAAAAGTATTACCATTACGAAACTTAAGTTTCCTTCGACTTTTACAACAGAACGATTCCGAACAAGAGGAAAGAAAAGAAGCTCTTTAAAAATACAGGTATAGAGTTCCGCGAAGGCAATTGAAAACAAGAATGGAGGCGTAACAGGAAAATATGGAAGTCGCTAAACATCGCTGCCACGAGACATTGTACAGGTTTCTTGTTGGTTCATATTTTATTGAGTAAGTAGTCTTAGGTATGTTTTTATAAAAAAGTGTTCTTATAGCAGTTTGCTTATAAGTAATTTCAGTATG
Source organism: Coenonympha glycerion (assembly GCA_963855885.1). Classification (NCBI taxonomy): domain Eukaryota; kingdom Metazoa; phylum Arthropoda; class Insecta; order Lepidoptera; family Nymphalidae; genus Coenonympha; species Coenonympha glycerion. Next base: position 1,735,318 of record OY979635.1, read on the forward strand.
CATCGAATTCATATTTACCCGTAGTACGATTCTTGAATCTTGATGCTGTATAACTACTTTGCCCAAATATTAATATCAGCTGTATATTGTGATAAGTCCTCTAGCGTAATTATCAAGTTTCTTATGAATCAAAACCAAATATTCTGGAAAAATAAAATAGCATTTTTAAGAATCATAGAAACTAAGATTTTTTTCATACTATTTAATTTTGAATACAAAAAGTTATTTGCTTTCAATGAAATGAAATGAAATTCTTTATTTCACAAAGGCTTAGATATAAGCTCTCATGAAATGTCAAGACTCTACCGCCACGACGACTCTACGCACATTCCCCATCATACAGATTGTTGAGAAGTACAACTTGTTTGATTGCCTATTTAAATTTTGGAATCCGGATCTTAACTAAACAAATAATAAGTGAAGGAGTTAACGGCGTAGAAGCCGTATCTAAGCGATCTTCAGCGAAGTTTAGTTTAAAAACTATAAAGACAATTACTTTTAAATTTATACGTCATGTATTTTGGGTCTTTAATCTAAAATCGTTGAGAAGCAGAAACACGATTAGATAAAAAAAATTCGATAGAAAGTTCTCCCAAAAGTTGCTCCAAAATCTTAGTTTTTCTTCTTTTTTTCCGAAACTACAATGGATGTAATTGTAATTTTTATTTTAATGTGTAGGTAATAATAATATCTAAAAACGTTCCGAAACAGATTTTTAATAACTAGCTTAGTTTTAGAGAAATTTCTCTAAAAGGTAAGGTTAGGTAAAAGGTCGTTTTTCTGTTATATTCTTCCGCGACGCTGCATGTCGCACCCATCAACGTATTCGTGAGAGTGACAAAGACAAAAATAAATTCAATAGATCCCCTTAATGTAAAAGTTTGGATTTTAAACAGTACGGGATTCCATAAATCCGTGGTCATTATCCTTTGCATGTGGTCATTATCTTTTCAGATGGGTGGCTTCGGCCTTGGCTGATCACCAGCCCGCCGTTAAAGACACACCGCTAAATCTCGTGTCACTACTGATCAGGATTTATACTGAAAATGAGAAGAGGCCTCGTCCCAGTATGTGAAGAGTTAGGTCAACTTCTATGACACTGTCTCGTAGATGAAACGAGAATAAAATGCATGTTTCGTTACCTTGAAGCAACTAACTTATAGCTCATTAAATCGAAACTCAAATCATATAAGGGGTTTGGGAGTCCACTCAGAGTTAGATTTGTGCCTTGGCAGCAACTTTATTCTTATGAAACACAAAAAAATACATTTAAAATAATATTAATAAACTGAAACGAAAAACGAAAAGAATTCATGAATTTTATAAGATACAAGTAAATCCAAATAGTGTATAAAATTATTGTACCTTCTCGTCCCAATATTAATTTATATCAGGCTATTTACGAGTATTACTCTTCCAATGATAAATTATTGACAGAAACGTATGGGTTCCAGGAAGAGATTTCGAGGTACATTCAATTTGTTGTAAAGTCGTTTTGATGAAATATAAGCGACCGACTGAACGATTACGTTGAATTTATGTCCACGAAATATTTATATTGCGTTGGTAGTTTGTAATTTGTATGTTGTACTCTATCAATTTAACTTTTTAGCACGTATCTGATCGTTCTCTCATCGTACTGTATGATATCTCCTGAAAATAATATAAAAAGAAAAGGTGATTGAATGACTCTTTGACTGATCTATCAAGGCATAGTTGAAGCTTCTGGGACGGATCGAATTCCTATTTTCCATACAAAAGTCATTAACGCAGACATAAGCTGAGATTTTTTGATAATTCTAACCCTAACTTGCGCGTAAAAGTGGGCTAAGCAATGTCCACTGTTGGACATGGACCTCCTAAATCAACCGCTAAATATGCTTGTGCCGCCTAAAGCCAACGACTCCCCGCGACTCTTTATATGTCGCATTAGTCCGGTACACTAGTGCATCTTTGTAGCACATGTGCAGGTGTTTCATCCTCCTCAATGCAGGCTCTGCACAGAGGACTGGCTGTGATTCCTAGAGACATCAGAGGTCCTTCCACCGCAGTCGTTACGTCATCAAGAATGAAATAATTTCTATATGAGGTCAAGACGACTGGCGGGAACGCGGTGGACAGGAAACAATGAATCTTGCCCAATTATGGGCCATAATATAATAACTATGTGCGTGTTACCATAGTCTGCATGAGCTTCTCATAGTCTGCTTAAGCCTTACTCCTCAGGTAGACAATAACGTGAGAAAACCTGATGATATTTTCCTTGAAGAAACTTGTTTATTTTCCTCAGACCCCATGTTGTGAGACCCCGATGCCAATAAAAGAGCATTGAATATCGAGAAAATTATAATATCGTATGGACGTTAGTATCATTTAACATAGTTTAGTAATCAATACAGTGGGGAATCATTAACAAAACTTGAACTTTATTTTGCACGCTTATGTAAAATTCTATTCTGGTATGCTACTGGATTACGAACAGCTAGTTAGCTAGTTTGCTCGCGTGACATATTATATAGACTTGTTTTTTGCGGAATTACTTTTTATACCCTATAAATACAGGTCTCTATATTAATCCAGTAATTATGTCCATTCAGTAATTATGTCGGGATAGAGTAATTAACATCTCAAATATTTTTGTATTCTCCATTTCATATTTATAATTTTATTAGAATTTAGGTGACAATAAATATACGTAAAAAGTAATTAAAAATGACTTTTCATAATAAGTGGATATTACAAATACTCTTGGTTATAATAAGTTTGACGCGTTAGTGCGAAAGTGCCCGTTTATCGCTTTAGCCGACTGTATGTTAGTCAATCTGTGATTCTACGGTATGAAAAGCAATCGTTACGACATAATGTACGTTATTGATAGTTCAATTTGAGATACACAAATTAGAGATGATTGAACCTTTTTCATTCATTCACATTTTGTTCTCATACATTAAACAAGTACCTTAATCAAGATAAACCCAGGAAATCTTTAACTGTATTTTTGATCAGTTTTAATATTAAAAGTTATCTACGATCTCATCTGAACTAAACTACAATGCAGCCTAAAATTTAATCGTACTGCAGGCCAGTATGATATAAGGCCAGTATGTTTTTATACTACTTATGTATACTTAATTTATGTATACTTTTCGTAGAACCTCCTATCGGTTGCACCTCTCGGTAGACATCATAGTGTAGTAGTCTAGAACTGGAATTCTTTAACATTTAAAACCAAGCAACACGTTACGGTACTTAACCTTAGCTTAATAGTAACCCACCGCAACTAAAGACTTTCACATAACCAGACAATGAGTGTTTTCTGAAATAAAGTTCAATAGGTAGAGGCCCTGAGACGACAGGTCCTTTCTAGTGAAACCTTTGACAAATTTTTAGGCACTTTGATCTGTCAAAAGTATCAAATTTCCTGAAAGAACCCGTGCGTTGTGATCGTTTGAGACTGTATTTACTGATCAATTAATTTATTTGTTTTGGTTAAGGTCACATACGCTGAGTTATCAAAATTGGCTTTATAAAATCTTAGTATCTACTAGATAACCTTAGAATGAACAGTATACATAACTATATCGGTATAACACACACATAAAATATGTGCGTCGCAGCATGAAGATTTACGGTCGGCTAAGTACCACTGGGCTCACGTTCCCACCATAAAACCAGGCTTGAACTGTGGATAAAAGGCGATATAGCGCCACGGAGAATATATAAGTGTTAGTAGCTTTTAGTATCGGAGGTGACCAAGAGATCATATAATAATAAATATCTGGGTGACCGAGCTTCGCTTGGTGGCCAATAGATGGCAGCAGTAGTCATATTTTTATTTTTTTGGTAAATTCGACATTTTCTAAAACTGAATCCTAGCTAGATCGATTTATCGCCCCGAAAACCTCCTGTATACTAAATTTCATGAAAATCGTTCGAGCCGTTTCTGAGATCCAGATTATATAGAAAAATATATACAAGAATTGCTTGTACTGCTGTAACATGTGATGTCTGCCTGTGGTATATATACTAGTAGTCTCTTCTAGCGGATGTTGGATATAGAAGCAGGGTTTTCATTACGGAAATCCAAAATTAGCTAGAAAGACTATAGTTGTGTTATTGTGTCGCTGCAGAGTCGGTCGTATCATTCTATTGTTTCCTATGGCACGGCTTCTGTGAATTAGTGCAATCGATGAGTGATATCGATAGTTATTTTTTTTTGTATCTTTATAAATGAGTGATAAAATAAAAACACGTTTATTTTTTAAGGATTTCAATTAGAAGGTTCAATTTTTACCATTTTGGTATGGAACCCTCAAAAAAAAAAATCTAGTGAAACCTTTGACAAATTTTAACAGTATAGAGTAACAAGCATTCAAACTTTCCCTATTATTACTTACCCACCCGTGTTTTGCCCGGGTGATCGCATAGGAATAAAAGACCTTCCTTATCCCTTGTCTACTTTATCATGGTATCTAGATTTGTACAGTCTCCCAATCAGTATAGGTAATATTATAAATTCCAGAAAATATAGAAAACCGTGACCAAAATCACGAAAATAATATTCACGAAATTCAAACTCGAAAATTACACAGTCCCTGCTATGTAACAGTGATTCGAGTCGGGGTGGAATGGAAAAAAAAACCGGCACCTATCGCATGAAAGCCGACAACTTCCAAATTTTTCCCGCTTTTCCCCGGATTGCTTTTTTTTCTTTTTTACCGGTTTGCCTAGCTACCGTCGAACGTTGGATGTTGCTAGGTGTTTAAAACGCGGTGCCTGTTTTAAACTTTTCTGGTCGCTCTATTTTAGTGACTGTTTCGTATTGGTATGCTTACAATGTGTCTAATAATAATTTGATTATTAAATGTTATTAATTAAAGTTAAAAATGACGTCAAACTGAACTAAAAACGAAAAGATGCATTAAAACTAAAAATCGATTTAACATAAAGGATCAGCACTTAGTAACGTCACGCACATATTTTAGGCTCCGCCCTAAATCCCGCTTTTTAATTCGTCAAAACTGTGAAATGGCGCTAATGTGAGCAACAATATTAGGCTGAGGCTGTCAGCGACATACAAACATACTGTTGTGGGCGGTAACGACGCCATATTTGAGAATTTTTTGGCTTCAACATACGTCACATATTTCTAGTCCTCTTAGCATAACGTACTTCGTCATTGATTTAAACATTATTAATTGTGGCTGAAGTTTTGAATGGATAGGTTCAAACACAATTGTTTATTTTCCAAAATCTTCATCTAATGATGATACCGAATTTACGTCTCTTAAACAAAGTTCTCTTTTCTCATTACTTTAAATTACCGGTTTTCCATTAAAAAAAAAAAACAGTCAGTTCGTTTCGTTAAAGACAAGTTTATTTTAAATCTTGTCTGCAACAATAATAATACTAGCATCAATTTTATTTGTTTTAACTCGAGGCAAATCCGAACAGCATTTGATTGTAACTAGATCCTTTTGCTAATTGGCTCCTGCTAACGAAAGCTACAGTAGATTAAATTTATAATTAACCTGATCTTTATTTACCTTTTTCTCCTTTATAGATATCAATCCCTGTTTTTTTTTAGTTAAGTTTTTTCACTTTTCATACTCTAAAGGTGATGTTTCTGCCAAATGTGTGCAAAACTGCATTTTCAACGCTAGCTACTAAAAGTGTATTATAGTTGCAAACACATTACTAATAACATAACTAATTTACCTTCGAATTTCTTTCAATCTACCGATGCTGTAAACAATTGTGTTTGAGTAGGGGTAGGTAGTGCAAATATAAATAAAACATATTGTTTTTAGGGTTCCATACCAATTTGGTAAAAATGGAACCCTTATGGTGAGACTTTCTCCGTCCGTCCGTCCGTCTGTCACACTCGATTATTTCAGTAACTTGATATTACCTAAAACTATTCTAAATTTCAAGTCCTATCGACTTGATAGTCGATAGGACTTGAAATTTAGAATAGTTTTAGGTAATAGTGACCCAACGCCATTGCAATCATAAAACATTGAAAATTGTAAAGGGGGGAAAACCGGGGCTTCGAATTTTCAAAATGAGATAATAATATTGAGTGGGGTATCATATGAAAGGGCGTTACTTGTGTAGTCTAAAACCGATTTTTATTTATTTTTATGCCCGATAGTTTTTGATTTATTGAGCAAACTAACGAAAAAAATACCGTTCCCCCCCCCCTTATCTCCGAAGTTTATCGATCGAAAAATCTGAAATAATTATGATAAATAGAAGTAAACGTATATTTTAGAAGATAAATAAAATCAACTCTCTAACTATTATACTTTTTTTGTTAATAACAATAAACCGGCAAAAACAAAGTTATGTTTGCGGTTTGCCAACAAAAGTACCTACATGTAAATTATATACTCGTAAATTCATGAACCAAAGTGATTCTTTTAATGTTTAACTTCTTTTATGGTATGGAACCCTCGGTGCGCGAGTCCAACTCGCACTTGGCCGGTTCTTTTTATTTTATACAATGTTTTGAGATGCACTGAATGGGCATGGACATAGGCAGCGTATTGTCACTGAATTCACAAAAATAATAATATGGCATCAAACAAGGCATTTACGTGGTGTAGGTTAGGTTAGGTTTAGGTTGTAAGTAATATTTGCTAGAAAGAAAACTCTCAAAACTCTCGTGGAAATGTTCTGTTTATTCCTTCATCGTATAATTCGTTCGCTTCAGCCGACGGACGCCACAGCTTGACAAAGGCCTCCTGCAATGATTTCCAGCCCGCACGGTTCTGCGCCACATGTATCCAGCGCATTCCCGCGACTCTTTTAATGTCGTCAGCAATTATTTTGTGTCACCGACATAACTCAACGTATCGCGAATCGAAGTGGCAATGGGCAGGGCACATAGCTCGTAAGATCGATGGATGTTGAGGGCCCAAAATGCTGGAATGGCAACCCCGCACGGGAAAGCGCAGTGTTGGCAGACCTCTGAACACCTTATACGCACAACCCACAGAAATATGAACTGGCTTTTTAGAAATACTGCTTTGGTTGTTTTGTATCTTGTAGTAATTGGTTTCAAAATAACTGAAATCATGTGGTATTACATAACAAAGTAAACCTCGCGTGAGACGGTAATGACATTACGAAGTAAGCCGAGATGTTCTGAGACACACCTAATGAATATAATTTCGAAGTGATTTATTTTAATTATTACGATTCTGTTTCCAGCTTCGTGTTTGTTGTGAGGATAAACATACACAAGAAAGGTCTTATTTAACTTTGAAAATTGTTTGTAAAATGAGGTAAGAGTAATTCTCGCGGGTTTTGTGTATACGCATAGATTTACTGCTGGTAGCATTCTTCTTGCGAAGTCCGTCCGTACAGGGTACGACCGCTTAGTATAGTTTTAATTTTCTGCTGGAAAATTAGACATATAGCGCCATGGACAGGGCGGAAGGCGCGAAAAAATGTAGCCAATTTGTCGGTGCCAAAATGCTTCTTTTGTCACCAGCAGTAAGGCCAAGCTGTAGGAGCTTTGACCTCGTTGTTGTTATTAAAAGCACTACGTATTACTCACGAGAAATATGTCTGATTCTCATCTAGTTTGTATTACGAGTTACGACCCTCGGCTTCGCCATTGCTATCGAGCCTTAAATAAAACTTTCATTGATTTTAATTAATTGGTTTTAAATTTTACCCATCAGTGAACAATGTAGTATATTGATGTTGTATTATCAAAATACTTAAATCCTTTTTTTTATTGTTTCAGGTAAGTCAAACACACCATCCACAAAAGATGGAAAGCTGAAAAGTTGAGAGAAAATCAGAAAATTTTCATGACCAAAAGCCCAATTAGCGATATTACGTTTTTGGAATGATCCAGGCAACAAAGCCAGGGTTTTTGTAACCGCAATCAACAGCTATGCTAACGACTAGATCAACACGACAGTATTCTATAATTATACCTGGGAAACCTTACAAACATTATAGGTACAAGCAGGGTGAATTTTACCAGCAATTTCTCCTTTGTTTCAAACTCGCGTTTCAAAAGTATAGCTCCGTCGCCTTGAAAGATGTCAGAGTTAAATTCAAAAGAAGTCGAGCTAGAAAGAAAGTCGTGCAAATAAAAAGGGAAGTCGCGGGGTTGCGCCAAGTTGTTCCGAGCCAAGTGTCATTACCGCTGGGCCCTAATGCTTGCACTTCCAGGTGAGATTGTAAAAGCATCGGCCAAGTTTCCTCGTGGCCAATAAATTACCGAGTCACTTTTACAGCTCATGAGAACATACGACGAAAACTTTTTCCATTGGTGGCCCAAGTGTATGTTACTAGAATAGTAATATCCTCGCGACTAATTTGGCTACAGCGGTCAATCTCTGCAGAAATTTTTCATCTTCGCTGGAGATATTATAGTGTTAAATATTGCTCACAAACATAGGTGTATTCCCTATTCCGATATGACGATAGCTCCTATACGATCGGAGGAAAATGATGACTTAAAATGTTCTTCGAGACCCGAAGTGAAAAACCTACAATTTCCGAACTGTTAATTTGTATATTTTGCTCACAGCTGCTATAAGCTCTGCATGCCCAAGTACTGCAATAATTTTAACTAAGCTAAGTGTGATGCGGCACGTGTTGCAAAACTAAAGCGGCAATTAGCGGGGCACATAGCTCGTAGGACGAACATTAGGGACCAAAGGTGCTGGAATGACGGCCACGCACCGACAAGCGCAGCGTCGGCAGACCTCCCACCAGGTAGACGGAGAACGTATAGTCGCGAGAAGTCTGGCGCCAAGTCTATGTCCTGTGGTGGACGCTGGACGTCCGTTGGCTACAACGACGATGACGAAGTGAGATGCATATTAAAACATGGACATAATCCTCAAGTAGAAATCTTTACCCTGCACAATCTTGCATCGCTTGGTTCTAGTAGCTCCCCATGTTTCTCTTTAAATCATGTGAACACACATTGCATTTTATAAAAAGAACCGTCAAACTTTGTCGCTTATACCTTAGAACCGTGTAACATCAACTGCATTAAGTAGATAATCCCGGAGTCCATACTTTCATCTCCTTAATGGATGCAGCGAAAACCATTTATTGGTTATCGGTTGCTTTTACGCGCACTCTGTTCGAGTGACTTTATTGAGTGCCCGTGACGCTTGTAGACTTTTATTATGGTAGTATTTATTGAATAATTTGTAAAATTGAAAAGTAGTTACGTGTAATTTTACTTATAAACTTATATTGATGAATTCGTTTGCATTGTTTTGAAATGCAGAAGTTTGCTGGGACTTGGCTGGCTGAAATCGCAAACGAATAAGCTCAATCGAAAAATTCTTAACAATTTCAACCGTAAATCAAAATGTAAAGCTTAATGCGCTTGCACTCATTTATGACGTCACAAATATTAATCCGTTACCATTATCAATAAATTAATGTTTTTCGAACTTTTTAAGTGTGTGTTCATGAAAATGATTATTCTTGGATTTTTTGAGCTATATTTCACTTGAACTTTAGAGCTGCTTCTTTTATGTAAAAGTACTATTTATTGATAGCTCCTCATGTATAATGATACCTTAGGATAGTACTATCTATTCGAAGATCGAAAGCTCGTTACGATCTGCAGCCGACAACGGACAGTACGGTTGAATTCACATGTACCAATACAAGTACCTAGCAAGTGTCATCTATCTTGCTTTATACATAATAGGTATGTCTACTTGTCACTCGGTTGCATCCTTTCTCGTGCAAGTATTGTGAAATATGAAATATTTCGTAAATCTTCATAGAATATGTAAAAGCCGGGGTGACCAATCAGAGTCATGTTAATTGGCTGAGAGATTTAAAATACTTATCTATATATCTGGTTTCAATCCCGTGGAAACCTCGTTTTTTTGGAAAATACTTTAGTCTATGTGGTGATCCAAAGTATAATGTATCTCTACATACTATTGGAATGTACACATATACGAGTACGTACAAAATTTCGCCTTCATAATATTAGTGTGATAGATCGCACGTTCAATTTGACTACAATTCCGTAAAGGTTCAAATTGACTACAATTTTAATATTTTTGTTCCTTTAAGAATTCGCGGGTTGATAACAATAATCGATAATAATTAATCTGTCCTGCTAACAATAATCGCTGAAAATAAGGTCTACAGTGAAGCACACTTATCTGGGAAATTCCTATTTATTTTGGTCTCTAAAGGCATCTGATACGTGTAAAAGAATCAATTCGTGAAATTTTGTTGGTTTTCAATTGTCAAAAATAATATTAAAAGTAGTGACATGTATGTATTATTATAGTTTAAACTGTTTACATCACCACTACCTTAAACATGCTGTATCAGCTAAGCTATATTTGTCTCTTTATAAACACAAAGAGACAAATCCAAATCAACTTTACAAGTCTCTACAAGAAGACTGAAGACTTTTACGAAACTTCTTCCTCTAAGGCTCTCGGCATTTCTAAAGGCGTGTACTTCTGAATTCATTTATACCTTATATTGCTACCCTAAAAGCCCTATATCAATGGCAGAAACCACTGAATGTTTTGTGTTTCAAACTATTGCAAAACCGAACGGAGATCCAATCCGATCCGGTTTGAGATATTATATTAATGTTGAATGTTACAAAAATGTAAATAAAATTCGATACAAAAATGTAAATATATTTGAATTTGAATTAATTCAGTATTGATAAATCTTTTGCCTTTTTTTCAACGACCAACCACAAAATTGCTTTGCGATCGTCCTCAATCTATTCAACGTTCAAATTTGAAAGTTTTTAAAGTTAATCTTTCTAGTTTTAAAACTGCAGGTCAATAAAGTTGCTTGAATTCGCCATCTACGCCGTTAAGCCTCATTATGCACTGTAATTTCGCGGCTATAGTGTCCTTTAAAGCCTTCAAATAGTATTGCTTTACTAACTGCTTCATGGAAGAATATCTGACATTGCGGTGGTAGCCGAGCGATCTTCGCAAAAAAAGTAAGTAATTCATTGCTAACTTGGTAAAATTGAATGCAGTATCTATTACTGTATACGTTTACTATTGGAATACTGTGAAAGGTTTGGTATTTTTGACTAACTCATAACTCTTTTATGTTTGTAACTTAGCGAGACAGTGTACTGAGTTGTAAAACGGTACGGTTAAATTAGTTAAGCTTACGGAAGGCTTTATAGCTGAACTTATGTTGAGGTCGCGAGCACAAAGGCGTTAAAACTTCATAAAGTCGAAACTGCAACGTTAAGCGTTTAGCGAAATAGCGATCCGCCTCGCGGCAATATTTCATGATACTGACATGAACTTACCTAAATATTAATCCTTTAATGATGTAAAAAAATAAAAATTAAATTCCCTACTTCGCTTTTTATCGTAAATTGTGTCCGTTCATATTAGCTCGCTAGAACCAAAGGCTAAATGATGTAGAGTCAGTGGTCGAAATTATTGTAAGCCAGGTTTTATTGTCAATAATAACTATAGATTAAGGCTTAATAAAAAAAATCATCAAAATTGATTCACCCAGTCAAAAGTTATGAGGTAACAAACATAAAAAAAAACATACAGTCGAATTGAGAACCTCCTCCTTTTTTTGAAGTCGCTTAAAAACTCACTCAGTACGAATTGTCTTCTTACTTAAGCAACATAAAATTCAAAACAATTATTTTGCTTTAAAAATGGTTTTCAAGATATTTTGATGAGAAAACTTCTTAAGACGCGTTGGGATTTTTTGAGATGGGAAAAACCATTGAACTCGGGACACCATTACCGTAACCGACACTTATTTCAAGTAATATATTGAAAGCAGTATGATAAAATCTGTAATATACAAGTTTTCACTTCTATTGTTGACATTGAACGCACAGTAGTCTGACAAAGGTGAGTCCCACCGCGATCGAGATTTGCTCTTCTCAGTTGAATAAGTTGCAGATACTAAGATGTAAGATTATTATTAGGATTCAATCCATGATCGTGAAATGGCTATGGAATTTCATAAATACCTAATCAAAATTCTTAACAAACTTCCCAGATGCTCTCTAATGAACTTCTGTTACCGGTTTGCAAAGTTTCTAAATTCCTCCTTGTGAGATGTCAATAAGCAATAACGCCCGAGGAGCGAGCAGACATCCCGACTGCACGATACAGCTCCGAACTATAAAAAGTTTTAACTTTAACTCCTTTGAGCTGCGCACGACTCAACACAAGTTAAGCTGTAAAGTATAAAGTAATGAGCTTAACTCATTTAAGTGCACCGATGTGAAACGTTCGTTCTAAATCCCTTAATGAACACTAAAGCGCTTGATGTTAACAAACTTTTTGATTGAAATCCAAGGAATTTTTATTAAGATTAGACAGTTACCTTTATATAAATCCGTCTCAGCTTGAGCTTGAAACCCAAATGTTTTTTTCACACCCACCTATTTAACAATATACTTTTTGAATATAATTAAAATTATAACCTATATATTATTTTTCTATGATATCCTCATTTCGCTTACACACATTAACATTTATTATCAAATTATAAACTTACTTAAAAATTTTGATGTTGCATGCATACCGGCGATAAATGATACCGTTTAATATGATAATATCGTACAATCAATCTCAAAAACTCGAAAATGGCGACTAATTACATTCTGTTCTGTATACAATACCTATATGTATTTTGAGTCAATTCCGAACTTTCAGAGACCGTGTTGACGTCCGTCGGTTGAACTAGAGTAATATATTAGAAATGAACATCAAAACTATAACTTTCACTCGATCAACTCATATACGTTTTAATTGCAAAACTTTCTGAGATAAATCATTAAAACTATAAGTAGCTGCCTATCGCTGCTTTTCCCGCTTGAGTTCTAGTTTCATTTGAATAAATCTCATGACAAATTTTTGTTTTATCATCATTATCGTCATTGCAGTCCATGGTTGACATTTTTGATTTTATGCATTTTTCTTCTTAACTCCATCACTATTTTCTTAGGAATCTGGGATTTATTGATCTGCATCTGGGAAGTTTGTTTGAATTTTAATAGTAATTTCATTAAAGTCACATAGACTTTATTCATAAGTTTTCGAAAGACAAACAAATGAATAATTTTAAAATCGTAATTAATCAAAGTAACTGGCGACTGGAATGAAAAGGGATCAAGAATTTATGCTGTAAACGTTTACATAATTATATTAGTAGCTACCAAACAGAGAGAAGACAAAGTAGTGGGTTCGGTTCTTCCGTATCAAGTAATTGAACTGACCACTTGGTCCGCAAAAAAAAACACTTTTATCGTGGAAGTGCAAGTACGTCTATTCAAAATTATTAAATAAAATGATATTAAAATATATTATCTAAATATATAAAAGAAGACACTGACTCACTGACATATCAACGCACAGCCCAAACCGCTGGGTCTAGAGATTCCAAATTTGGCACACATGTTCCTTGTGTGTACATTCCAATAGTGCACTAAGAAAGGATTTTTCAAAATTCACCCTCTAAGGGGGTGAAACGGTCCGAAGTTTGGATTTTATCAAGTTAAAATACGTCTTCACGCCGCAACTACTGTACCGATTTGGCTAAAATTTGGAATGGAGGTATATTATATCTTGCATTACGACATAGGCTACTTTTCATTCCGAAAAAAATCATGGTTCCCGTGGGATAAGTTAAAAACCGAAATTCACGGGAAAAATAAATCTCACGCCGCAAATACACAACCGATTTGGATGAAATTTGGAATGGAGATAGATTATATCCTGGGTTAATAAATAGGGTACTTTTTATCCCGGAAAAATCCATGGTTTCCGCGGGAAACCTGAAAAATTGACGTTCACACGCGAAAAATACTACTTTACGCTGTAATTACTGAACTGATATGACTGAAATTCGGAAAGGAGATAGATTTTATCCCGGATTAATACGAAGGCTACTTTTCATCCCGGAAAATTCCATGGTTTCTATGATAATAGTGAAAAACAGAAATCCACGCGTGAAAAATATTCCTTCACACCGTAATTACTGCACTTATTTGGCTGAAATTTGGAATCGAGATAGATTATATCCTGGATTAATACAAAAGCTACTTTTCATTCCGAAAAAATCTATGGTGTCCGCGGGAAAACTGAAAAACTGATATTCACGCGGTAAAAATACTACTTCACGCTGTAATTACTCAACTGATATGACTGAAATTCGGAAAAAAGATAGATTTTATCCTGGATTAATACGAAGGCTACTTTTCATCTCGGAAAATTTCATGACTTCTACGAGTATGATCATAGTGAAAAACAGAAATCCACGCTGGAAAAATCACGCCGCAACTACTGAACCGATTTAGCTGAAATTTGGAACGGAGATAGTTTATATCCTTAATTTATGCCTAGGCTACTTTTTATCATGGAAAAATTTATGGTTTCTATGATAGAAGTGAAAAACAGAAATCAACGCGGGAAAAATATTCCTTCACGCCTTACTTACTGAACTGATTTGGCTGAAATGCGAAATGAAGTTAGATTTTATCCTGGATTAATACAAAGGCTACTTTTTATCCCAAAAAAATCCATGGTTTCCGCGGGAAAACTTAAAAACAGATATGCACGCGGGAAAAATACTACTTCACGCTGTAATTACTGAACGGATATGACTGAAATTCAAAAAGGGATAGGTTTTATCCTGGGTTAATACATAGACAAATTTTTATCCCGGGAAAATCCATAGTTTCTAAGAAAATAGTTAAATAGCAGATATTCATGCGGGAGAAATACTCTATCGTGCCGTCACTTCTGAACCGATTGGGCTGGAATTTGGAATGGAGATAGATTATATCCTAGAATCAACTACTTTTTTTCTCGGGAAAATCCATTGTTTTTCGTGATAATAGGGTAAAAACAGGTATTCATGCGGGAGAAAATTTATTCCTTCACGCAAAACTACTGAAAATTTTTGGTTTAAAATTGAAATGAAGATAGATTTGTAAATTAACACAAAGGGTACTTTTTATTCCAGAAAATGGATGGTTCCCGTAGAATAGTTAAAACTAAAATTTACGCGTGCGAAGCCGCGGGCTTCTGCTAGTAATAATATAATACTTTAATTAATATGTTAAAGTGACAATGCACCGGGTCGACTTTTCTTCATGAGTTTCATATTTTTTACAGGATTATACTGAAACAATATTACGAAAAATACTCATTTCGCTGAAACACTTTTAATCTATAATCTATAAACCGGACAATTTGTTAAATGCACCATTCAATTTATTACTGCAGGATTATTGCTACGCTTATTTGTGTATTGTTTATCTTTGGTTCAAACAAATCTGAGTTTTATGGCCTCCATTGCACTGTTGTCAGGATGTGGTATGTAAGTGAGAACACCCAGGTTCAATTCCTGACACGAGCTACTTTAATTTTTTTATAATCTTTTAACTGATTCAGGTTGCCTTCGGGGAAATACGGTCGTGGAGGACAAAGACAATTCATAAAGTCATTGATAATTGAGTATTATGTCTTTGCCCTCTTTATGTATTGGTTCCAAGCGATTTATAGTTGCAACATAATAATACATCAATTGGTACGAGTAAATCTTAAAACCACTTAAAACAACCACGTATTAATTAAGTTTTTAACCTATTTTTATCATTTTTGTGGTAGAGTTAGTGTATTTTATACATTGTAATGACTGTTATTATTACGAGTATAAAATTCTATCGTAACATTAGATTTACCTAAAACAGTATGGTAGGTTTGCATTACATAAATTTATTTATAGCGCTTTCACTTATTTCTATTTTAATAAATTGCAGTAAAAAAAACAATTAAAACGCTTCAAACATACATCAAAAACCATCTCACAAATGCCTCTGCGGCCAAAACAATGGAACATAAAAATACGAAACGGCACCCAAACACAATCATCGAATACAGCATCCACCGTCAATCACGGCGAAACTTTCTTCCCGGTAATCACAAACATTCAGAGGAGGCGTCGTCATGGCAACCGGCACTCCATCGCGCAGCCGCGCCCTCCCTAGACTCCGCCCTTTCGGCAGCCTGTTGCTACCGTATTTGCCGCACGCCAGTCATCTTTCGAACCCCAGGGGCCCACAACCAATACAATAAATACCAATTAATATCGATAAATACCGATAATATACCAACCAACGCTGGACAGTCCTAAACACCTGTATAGACAATGCTCACACGGTTTTGATGTGCTAGTTGGTTTTGATAGACTCACAAACTGTACAGTGTAAACACACCAGTACCAGGACAGGATAAGCACGTGAGAGTTAATGAAGACCTGCGAAATCAGGTACCCGCTTGATATGATATCCTTAAAATTATTATGGCAACCTTTCTAGCATCCATGTGACATGAAGATTTTGGTTTCTTCAACAAATTAAAGAATAGGAAATTTATAGATAAGCGTACTTTAACATGGTTCTCATCATTCCTTGTTATAACAAACGTGTATAATGTCCTTGAACAAGTCTATTTTGATTGAGGAACTATTTTTCATTTCTTTTTGTGCCACACAGTAGGTACAAAACAATGTACAGACGTACTTTAGATGCCTGAAGCTAAAACCACCTAGGGCAAAAAAGCCCAATTATTGCCCAGATGGCGAAAGCTGAGTGTATGTATCATCGTCATCGAGATGTTGCAGATACAATGAAGAACTATGCTCGTATGTTTTAAAAATATTGCTTGCTATGTTAAAAGTTATAAGTGACCAAGCTCTGAACTTGCAACTATGTCTATACGAGCATAGATTCCATTTTTGAGAACACCTATTCTTTTCACGCTTCGTCACAAGACGATAGTCTTAATATAAAAAAATGCTAGTTATAGAGTTTATTTTGTATACTTTTTTGTTTTATATGTATATATATTTTACGAGAATTTATTCACACGGATTATAATAATTATGTACACAAAATTTTATTTGACACGAGGGTTGAAAAGTAAGTCTTGATCTTATCCCGTGGGAACGATGGATTTTCGTGAATAAAAAGTACCCTATGTGTTAATCCGGGTAAGGCTATTTATGTTCCAAATTTCATTCAAATCGGTTGAGTAGTTGCGACGTGAAAGAGTAACAAAGATCCATCCACACATACTTACAAACTTTTGCGTTTATATATTTGTAGGATAGGATAGGATCAGTTAGATGTAGGATAGATAGAATGCACACGTAAAGCCCTTTTTACCCGACTGCAAGAAGGGTTATCTTTTTCAAAGCAGGCGGGACCTATTAATTTTCTCTATGTTAATTTATAATTTGCGAAAATAGGTCCCGCCTTCTATATTTTTAAATTGAATGCGAAAATTTAACTAAAGCTTTCAGCTCATAATGTTGTTTGTTAAAATGAAGTAAAAATTGCATCGTTTCAAGTTTATTATAACTTTGTTTTCGTTGTCCGCCTTGTTTCAGTCTTTTAAGTTATTGCATTTTAGTTGACATTTTTGCAGTCGGGTTTTTTGATTTTTTTAATTATTTATAAAGTTATTCGATTGTTTTCAAACAAAACTATTCCGACGCCTTATTTCAAAGAGCTGACCGACTGACCTATTTCTAGTATGTGGGTCATAGGTGGTCAACTGACCGACATTTAATATTTCAGATCACTACCAGCTTTGCATCGAAGGAAGTAACAGAGCTTTAAATTATAACGAGCTTCTATAAATTGAAACACTTGTCGCTAGATGGCGTTACGGGTATAGAAGTATCAACTATGAAAATACCTATTTATTTGTACTAATTTTCTACAAAAATTTTCTACTAATGTATTTGTATAGTGTTCATCGTTTTTAATTGACTGCGTAAGAAGAAGTAATGTTTCACCAACGTATATTTGTATGCTTGTTTGTCAAACTGACTGACTGACTGAAAAGGATACAATTAGACAACCACTGACAGCTAATGACGTATCGTGGGTGAATTAAAGATTATGCGATTAAAGCGTCCTCCATAGTATTAGCTATAAATTCATAACCAAATCAAGAGAAGGATGTGTAATATCAACGAATTTATAATATTACTAACGGTAATATCAACCGCAACAATATTTCACGTGCCAACATTATACGAGTTCACGCAACACAGGTTATTTCGGAATTATATTCAAAAGTAGTATAGGAATGTACGTCGTCGGCATATTGTAAAAGCAACGGCCGGAATGTATTTCACACCTCCATTTGCGTTCCGTACTTCAGTTCGGGAGTGGAAATAAACAAGCTAACTTTTGCCATTCCGCGCTTTATGCGGATCGCATTCGAATTAAAGTTGCCGGATTAAATGTAATACTCGCTCTCAATAATAATTGCGCTGCGCTGACTTGCCAGCGGTGAGTCGTGTTTTGTGCCGTTTGCACGGTTGGCTAAAAAGTAGCAGGTAAAAGCCAAGTGACAGAACTACAGATCTGCTTTTTCAAAGCCGCAAATAAATTTGCCAAATGTAATAGGTTTATTTACAGAATACTTGCATAGTTGAATTGACACTAAAAAACCGGTCAAGTGCGAAATATAGGCCTTTGAATATGGATTGTGAAACCGTAATTTCCCCATAGAAGGCTCCGCAGTCTGCCTCTCAATGTCTGACAATGTGTATCACAATTATCGTGTCAGTGGTACTTGCTCCCATAGATTAATTGGCAGAGAACCCAGCCGCGATAGCTTGGGGATGCGGGTTCAAGTCCCTTTGGCAGCGATAATTTTGATACACTAATACCTCGTGCGTGAAAAACTGTAACAAAAAAAGGCGTGTGGCACTCGGAGACTGCCGCGGTAAAGCTATTGCATATAATTTAAAGTTATTTTTAGTTTTGCCATCAATCGAAGAGTAGAACTTTTGGTACCAGGTGCAATTTCACAAACTTTTTAGTTTTTAGTTTGCCATCTATCAAAAAATAGCAGAATTGACACTAAAAAACCGTAAAAAAAGTCAAAAAGTAATTAAAAAAAGAAAAAAGTTGTGGAGTTGAGCTCCTTGCTTTCAAGCTAGCCTAGTACCAAAAGCTCTACTTTAGGAGTGGCAGATTATTTTCGTTACGGTTTTTCTGGATTCGGTCCACCCGTCAAGACCCGCGATAGAAGCTATGCAATAGCTTAAAAATTGTAAATTGTAAAACGGCTAAGGTATATCTCTCGTTCAAAGCTAGCTCCATACGTAATATGGGCCTATGAAATTGGATTGAGAGACTGTAGTTTCCCAATAGATGGCTCCGTAGTATGACTACCTATGACTTAAAACAATGTGTATAAAAAATTATCGTGTTAGTGGTACTTGCTCCCATAGCTCAATTGGCAATATTCCATAGCCGCAATAGCTGGAAGATGCGGGTTGAAGTCCCGTTGGCAGCGATAATTTTAAAACACTAACAATAATAATACTTCGTTTGTGAAACATTGTAACAAAAATAAACATCATTTCAATAATGTTGGATTACTAACATAATATATTTCTTAACCAAACATGACGATAGTAATAGTTACTGAAATGTTACTTTAGTCTTACTGTAAGAGTTTTATTTTCACTATTTTGGTGTGGAACCCTAAAAATAAAAGAAACTGCAATAAGCCGGTAACAAATAGTAAAACCACATTGAAGCTAAGGCGGCCAGACATTGATGATTGAGTTCAAGAAATTGACATGGCTATGGTGTTGAAAGTAATTTAATAGTGTTTTCTTAACTATCAACAATAGTTAAAACTATAAGATCGCTCCAAAATGCACACTAAATCGTAGTAATGACAGGAGTTGCCAGCGAATTCCTATTAGGATCCCCATTGACCGCCCGGCACCCGAAACTTCCCCGGTTTAGGGGATTCGAGGACGCTCCAGGGACGAACCGGTTAATCCCCTACCAAAGTCGGCGCTTATGACGTCCTGTGGATTATGAAAAGTTTTGTGATGAATTTTCGACTTTTATATATTTTTACTTCGATTTTAGTCATGGTTATTGTTTTGTTGCAAAGTATTAAGTTATGTTGTAGAAACAATATTTTTTCAAATAGTTATACTGTGGATGAGAGTGGATGAGTGAGACATTTTCAGAGAAAGGTGTTTGAGTGTTTCATTTAATAATAAACAATTCCATTGTAAGATAATATTTTTTATTATTTGTAAGATGTTATTTAAAAATGTACTAATGCCTAATCTACAATTATAATTATCCAAATGACTTAAAACTAAACAAGAGGAAATTTTAAAATAATTCAAAACAAAATAAGAATTAATGCGAATAGCAAGTACATAAGTAAACATTATTTAAAAATTTTGAATTACTTATTGTCTACCGTGGCTATCTTGTTTCAATACAATATTACCTTCAATTTGTAATTTATCCATTGCATTCAGGGTTATTTCATTCAAATAAGCTTAATATCACTAAAGGTCCTTTGCCAAATATCCGTCAATAGACACAAAGTCCGGTTTAATATAATTCTAGAGGTAGACACAGACCAGATGTCTCTAGGCATTAGTGCTCGGCGAACTTTTAATCCTAATATCCTTTCCTAGGAAATGAAGTTTAAGCTCGGAACGTCCGGGGCAGGACTGAATTGGACTTAAGTCCTGTAAGGAATCCTTTGGCAACCGGGTAGTCCATCGGTAGTGCTTTCAGCAAACTTGTGTTTTGCGATGGAAACAACGACAAAGAATTTATTGACGCTAAATTTAATTTTGAACAACAATTCTCTAATAAAGTAAAGGAAATATCGAACAGTGGAATCAAAACGTCAGCAAAGGAAAGTAGCGCTGACAAATTGGAGTTTCTGCTACTTAACAAACGCAAAATTATAAAGCAATATAAAATAGAACTTCGACATAAAATAAGCTATTACGATGGCAATAAGACGGTTTTTGTAAATAAAATAAAAATGATAAAGAAGTCAATTATCGGCGTGAAAAATAAAAACGGAACAATTTGTACACCGTCGCCTTGGCACAATACAGAAATCAAATCAACGAAACGGAATGAAATCAAAATCTCGGACAGGTAACCGATTACGCGACAACAAAAGCCGAAATTAATTTCCTCCGTCGAGAGATAAATTCGAGTTTTATTTTAAAACAAAACTCACGAACAATTTTGGAAATTGACGCCGCGATTAAGATTCATAATACTTGTAAAGTTTTATCTCCTGCCGGA
The DNA here is from genome assembly GCA_963855885.1 of Coenonympha glycerion. Lineage (NCBI taxonomy): Eukaryota > Metazoa > Arthropoda > Insecta > Lepidoptera > Nymphalidae > Coenonympha > Coenonympha glycerion. The sequence continues at coordinate 1,756,463 of OY979635.1, forward strand.
GCCGGCAAGTTCGCGAGAGCAATAAAGCATTTTGGCAGATTTTGAAGTGGTACGGATATTAAACGTACATTACGCGTGCTGCCGCAGATGTAGCAAATTTTCGGTGCGCTCGTCTGACTCCTTCATTATGTAACTTTCTTATTGTATCTATTACTTTCCGTTGGGTGATTTTTGGTATGCATCTTTTTCATATCTAGTACCTTTGATTTGTTTTTCAAAATTTTAAAAATTTCCCTCAACTCAATTCACAGTTATATTCCTAAATTTTGATCACGTATTTTACGTTGTAGCTTACACTAAACATCAACATATTACTTTCTCAATTTTCAGACTTTTATAAAGCAGTTATGTGTTTTCCTTATTTAAAAGTATGCGCTTATCCTATTTCACTTCTACCTACTCTAATCTAATGTAATAAAACCTGGCTGCAAGTTTATAACTATGTTTGACGTCGATTGTCCGTAGCAAAGTTTTAATTTCATCACGGCTGCATTTCATCGCACACACTGGGCCTATTTCATCTAAACGAAATAACTCAGTTACCCGTTTACTTAGTAACTTCATTACCGTAACTGCATTCCTCTTCGCTCTCGGATACCATCTAATATTTAGAACTTTCAGAGTTAATACTGAAATTGTGTAAATCTATACCGTACTAAGTATGATAAATAAAATTGAACTTTATATTTGCGTAAATTATGGGCTTATATTATGTGACTCTATTCTATTCTATCTTTGCCCGCGTGATATTTAGCTTTTGAGAATCTTGAGAATTAATTTGTTTTCCCAACATTTTATTTGTCACCATCCCCTATAAAAACGAAGTTTAGCCGTCAATTAAATATTATTTCGAAATCCAATGTTATAATGATGTGTTTGTGTGTTTTAATTATTATGGTTACAAAGAATGTCTGCGTGCATGGACGAAAGCAAATAAAATTAAACAGCTTGTAAATCCAACATAATCTTCATCACGAGTTTGATTCAACAAACAAACACACCGACCAGAAACCATTATTATAATTACGCCACGAGTATTCATTACAAACTCCCGCAATGTGTCGAAGGCTGCAACTGAAAAACTGTCAGCTGCCACTCCCAATTGCGATCCAGACAGATTTATACATAATTAAACACAGCGAACAATAGCGCTTGCTTTAATTAAAAGTATTTTATATCACAGTTTTACTTGTCGGTGTTGATTTCAACTCGTTAACAAATAGCTTGTTGATTTTGATGCCGAGTGTTGTTTGAGTCTCTACTTCTCTAGATCTACTGTTGTGTTGCGCTTTGAAACAACAAAACAACAACAGTTTTAATGTGTTTTTGTTTTATATTATCTTTACAATCGTAACAGGCTTCGTTAGCTCCCTTTGGGTACAGAACCACAGAAAAACTTTACAGGTACATAAGATTATTGTGTTCTATCTATACGTCATAAGTTTATTTGAAATCGCAACACCACTAATTATTACCTTAATTTATTTTAACTTACAAATTGCCGCTCTTTTTATCGCGTAACTCTGTCTCTTCTGACACACTGCCGACTACAATATTTAGGTAACCCGTTAGCCTATCGCACCACGCACCTATTTATGCGCTGATTGTAGCCCTATACCTAAACAACAGGGGACTGCGCTTGGTCTGACAGAACCCAAAAGGGATAAATAAAAACAGCAGACAACCTAATTTGTATACGAGCAACATGATAATATTATATCTTATACCTTTAAACGAGCAATTCTTGTATATATATATATTTCTATATAATCTGGATCTCGGAAACGGCTGGAATAATTTTCATGAAATTTAGTATACAGGGGGTTTTGGGGGCGATAAATCGATCTAGCTAGGATTCATTTTTATTAAATGTCGAATTTACCAAAAAAATAAAATTATGACTACTGCTGCCATCTATTGGCCACCGAGCGAAGCTCGGTCACCCAGATATTTCATTAATAATAGTGAATTTCCAAAAACTATCCTCGTACAATTAACTATTCTGATCCACTGTACTTGTCCAGTGTGAATGGGAACTGCATACCAAAGGGGTAACTTATCATCGAATAAAAAAAACGAAATATTTCCCGTACCAAATGACAAACGCACGGCACACGAACCCTTTCTCATTTACACGGCACACAACACAACAACGAAATAGAAAACTAAACCAAATAGAGTTACTCGAATACCCTCGAGTCCACGTCAGGTTTTAGACAAATAAGGAAGGAAGCGTTTGCCGCTCCGAGCGAACTCTCGCTGCAACGGGGAAATGCTGCAAACGGGAAACGCTCTAAATGCTTTTGGTTCCGTATATCGTTATTAAATACAAAAACTCAGGTACTGTATATTTCTTTTCACTACATTGAAAAAGTACTAGATGGATTGATTAAAAATTTAAGATAACAAAATTGTAGGAAACAGGAAATTTACAGTTATAGGCACTGCAAAGCGTGGGCTAGTTAGTAGTAAACTAAAAGTGGTATTTTTACCAAATAAAGGAAAATATAAATTTTATAAAGTACAGGCTCTTTGATTTTGTCACTAGATCACTATTTTTATATAGATCACTATACTATATTTAAGTTAGTCTAACACTGTTGAGATTGAGCATGCTCGGCATGTAAAGGTTTACTGTGTTCGATTTTTAACCGGAAAAAGAAACTTTCTGGATTACATTTTAATAATTTCTATTGCTATTAAAATGATGTAATATTCTAAACTTAACAAGATCGGAGGAACTCCAGTTGTCAAAGAAAATTTTCATTAAATATACGCGTAAATTATTTGAGAAGCTCCTCTTAAGTTTTAAAATTGTATAATAAAGAATATGCCTTTAATTTAATTTTACTTCTTGAGAAAAAAGTTTTAAAATCGCTCAGAATAGAAGGACTTGAGTTGATACAAATTGCAAAGCATTCCGAAGAAAAGGACTTCAACAAAATATTTCATTTCGAAAACATAAAAATGATAGTGGATCTCCAAAATAGACGTAACAGCGAACCGAAGAGGTTTTATTATTAAGTTAGACCGGTCAAGACGCTACTCCAGACGGCATATAGTGCATCGCAGCCCCACTTAGGGCAGGTAAGTCGTAACCTGTAATAGAGCGAGCGTTGTACCGCGCTCAAAGCGACAAACCCCAGTTTCTTCGCTAGGAGTAATAATGTTAGTGCCGTAGCTGAAATTTCGTACGGCGCAGTGGAAAAATTGCAAAAGAACTCCTTTTGTTGGGCGCTCGGGTTTTCTTTTCTCAAAAGGGGCTGATTTATTATATAACCTTATACTGCCGTCTTTGAGGAAGTGGAGACGGTATTCTAATTTATTTTTTTCGTTTTCGAAGCGTTTAGTTTGCTGACAGGTACAGTTTTCGTAAATTAAAATCTTGATTTAGCACTAAGATCTAATTAATCATTACAAGTAATATTTTGTGCTACAAAAGGGTTAAGTTTACAGAGAAGTTCCTTTTATGATTTATGCTCGTAATATAAGAAAAGGGTTTTGAAATCATCCCAGGAAAACCATCAATCTGTATCATTTTATCATTTGACTCCTTTAGTTATTAATATTGTAACGATGTCAAACAATATACCTAGTAATAATTATGCCTATGAAATTGCTGGAATCAGAATACACATTCAAAAGACTAAGTTTTGCGTGAAGGTAAATAATGGAACTTTGAAGGCAACTTTGTAGATTATTATCAAATTCCTCCCTTCCCCCCTACCTTACGCTCCGTGAAACCTTCAGTTACTCTTTGGCAAGTTGCGCTGAGCCAGGAAACTTATACGATGGTATTATTTTACATTATACCTAACACCGCCTCTGGGTATTGTTTCCGAAAACAAAAAAAAAATGCTATCAGATAAAACCGTTCAAGTACGTTTTCACATCTCTTAACAACGTCACTAGCGACAAAATGAATTACTTCACCGCAATAAGTTATTTCGAAAAAAGCCTATAAATCATGGATCAATTTTGTAAATAAAAAAGGGTTTTATTATTCATAAAGTAAATTTTCTTCTGTCAGAAAAGGTGTTTCGATCGTACCTATATCATCACGCTGACTAACTGTGGATGGAATTCTTCACACACTTAACAAAACACAAAGAAAAGTGGAGCTAAACACGAGAAAAAGAGTTAAACACTGGTTTGTCTTTCTCTATCATCAATAATATGACATTCGAAGAAAATAATCATAATCCCTACTAATATTATGAATGCGAAAGTAACTCTGTCTGTCTGTATGTTTATCTGTTACACTTTCACGCCTAAACCATTGAACCAATGCGATTGCGATCATAAAAAACAACTACATACTTAAAAAAAAAATCATAAAAATATAACGCTCCATTTCTCAGGCACAACTGATTTCAGTCAGTAGTACTCAAGTTGTCAAAGAAATTGCGAGGCGAACGTTTCAGAGACGGGATTTTGCTGCGTCAAAAGAAACATAAAGTGAAATATGCAGGTACAATAACTGGGTAATGTTAGACAGCAATCGTCTGAGATCTTTTCCCGTTTCTTTTTTTTAGACACTACAATTTAGCACTTGACTGTAATTTTATCTGATAGTAGGATATTGCAGCTGAAGATGTTATCGAACTCTCTGGAAGGAGTGAGTAACGGGTTATACCTAAGATATGCTACACAGAATAGCGCCGAAACGCTAAATCGAGTGGCGGTGCGACTTTGCGGGTTGAAATTATAAAATTTCTCAGTGGCTTGTGTCGAGAACTGAACCCTAGACTTTCCGCTCAAACCCGAGTGCGCCACAAATTCTGTATGTTTGAATGTTTGCTACGCTTGCTACACGGAGAAAAATAAAGTTACCCAGTCCCTACAATTCAAAGTTTATATTTAAAATTAATAGTTTTGCCAAAACCCAAAATACTTGCGGGTGAAGCTGTAGGCAAAATCTGATAAGAGTTTTTTTTATTATTCCGCTAAAATATTTTCCAAACAAGAAAGGAATTAGTACAGTACAAATAACAAGTTTGGTAATATTAAATTTGTTCGTCATTACCCATTAGACAAAGTGAGGAGTCGGAGCGATGTTACTCATCACAAAGGCACCTGCTACATTCCTAACCAATTACAGTAACACTGCTTAGTTAGAGCGCGGCACACGGCTTAAACGAATGGCAAGCAATCTTTGAAACTTCTTTAGGCGCGTTAGGCATCTATTGATATGGGAAAACCCATTGAACTTGCGACACTATTATCGTAACCGACACCACACGTAATTGTCTAAGTTTTCACTTCTGCCAGAACTCCTGAAGGGTATTCAGGATATCATCATCCTCCATATTAATTTCGTCTACATTACTAAGAGCTCTGTTTTGCTAAATTGCATATAATTCTCTCCTAATTTGTGTTTGTTCATCAAGTGTAGGTATTTGTGTGTGTATGAATGTGAGTTTCTTACTCCTTTACGCACAGATTACTCGTTACTGTATTAATCGTACAAAATAATCAATTCGGCTGGTAATGAGGATAGACTGTAGTACTTACTACATAACTACTTTTATCTCGGAAAATCTATAGTTTCTACAGGATATGTTAACAATCAAAATTCACGAGGGCAAAAGATAGTATGAGGCACAGAACACTGTCCTTTGGTATGAGGTATATTACACTGCTCGTTCTACGTAAAGTCCGTGTGTATCGCATAAAATCTGGCGCGCCACGCGCGTATAAATCATCACAACTTAAAACAAATAACAACTTGGATCCAGCACGCTTCAGCTCCGCCGAGATAAGCGGAGCCGCAGTAATTTGCATACATTATCATCCCAGGTACCTACTTCTGCTTGGTATTTAACGTTTACGTTGAGATAACCTGTCAGTATATATGACTTCTAGGGATTTTTCTAGTAGATTTACCTGTAAAATGTACGGATTAGTTACTAGTTTGCTCTTGCAATCAAATGAAAATTTCAAGATCTTCTGTCTACCCTTTTTTCACCCTAAAAGGAACTTTGTAAAAATTCAGCAATTTATGTCAAAGAAGCAGGTATTTTAAAGAACAAAAAGTCAACGTTAACTTTTGAACACCAACTCATTTGGAGCGACCCAAAACAGCATGGATCTCTAAATTTAAAAATAAAAGCCTTAAAATATGTATTACTCGTACTGCTGGTTTTAACAGTAATTTTGGTGGTTCTAGTATTGCAAACCATGCTCATTTGGGTATGCCATAAAAAAATTAAGAATAAAAATCAACAATGGATGAAATCTCTTTCCGACCATAAGCTTCATACAAAGGCGTTATTCCAACCATCCATTAACTCCTTAATTATAAATCCATCTCAACGCCACCTTGCATCGCAACCGCAAGGGTAGTTTGCGCGACCGCCTGCCAGCGTTCTGCCATATCCAATACAACCGCATCCAATTGACGCGTACGCCGTGAACTGCTTTAACGTGAATGGCCTCTCAATTAGGCACGCGGTCGTTTTGTAATATCCGCACATAACCTCACCATCCTCCAGGAAGCAGATAATACCCGGCTGAACGTGCTTCAGCTAACATGCCTTTCCTCACTGCCTGAAGATTAAAAACTGCGAATAATGCATGTCGCCAGTGATAGTCATATGGATCCTAAATATGGTCATTGGATCCTAAATATATTGGATCCTAAATATCGGCCTCACAAGAAGCCTCACGGTCACTCTGTGCGCGATAGAAAAGCAGTGGTTTATCAACGTGATCAAATCAAATGATGAGCTCCGTAGATGTTGCAGAGTTACTAACATAGCTCACTGTATAGCGAAGCTGAAGTGGCAAAAACAGGGCACAGAATCGATAGACGTTAGAGACCAAAATGCTAGAATGGCAACCCTGCACTGAAAAGTGCCTGTGTTGTTATACCTACAAACAGATGAACTAACGACATTAAAGAGACTCGCAGGAAGTTGCTGGATACAAGCGGCCCAGAACCATGTACGCAGAAAATGATTGCAGAAGGCCTTTTTTAACCGACTTCAAAAAAAGGAGGAGGTTCTCAATTCGTCGGAATCTTTTTTTTTTTTTTTTTATTTTTTTTTTATCTATGTATGTTCACCGATTACTCGGAGACGCGTGGACCGATTTGAAAAATTATTTTTTTGTTTAAGAGGGTTTTGTTTCCAGATGGTCCCATTTTAATCAGGTCAGGATCTGATGATGGGATCCTGGAGAAATCGAGGGAACTCTTTAAATTTTATATAGACACATGAAACTATTTGAGTATTATTAGAAAGAGTAATATTTTCCAAGTTGTTCTATCGTCATCAGGTCAGGATCTGATCATGAGATCTTGGTGAAATCGAGAGAACTCTTCAAATTTTGCTAGTATACTTAAAGCGAGTTGGGTATTTTTTATAGTTACTGGTGCATATGCTAGCAGATACGGATTTGATGACTAAAGTCATCAAGTCAGGGTCTGATGATGGGATCTTGGTGAAATCGAGGGAACTCTTCAAATTTTGCTAGTATACTTGAAGCGAGTTGGGTATTTTTTATAGTTACTGGTGCATTTGCTAGCAGATACTGATTTGATGACTAAAGTCATCAAGTCAGGGTCTGATGATGGGATCTTGGTGAATTTGAGGTATCTCTTCAGATTTTATGAACACACCTCAAGCAATTTGGATATTTTACAACGCCTTGTGCATTTTATTGTTTCCACTAAAAAGTATAAAATAAAAATGGGAAATGCTTTCCAAAAAACCAACTTCAAATGCCACTACAAAGAGTGAAATAATTTTTATTTAAATTTTAGGTACCTACACCAATTCGAAGTCGGGCGATTGTCTATGACTTTGTCATTTCTTCGCACATCAATTAAGTAAGAAGGACTATTAGGGATTGTATGAAACATTGCCCGACTTCGAATTGGTGTAGGTACCTAAAATTTAAATAAAAATTATTTCACTCTTTGTAGTGGCATTTGAAGTTGGTTTTTTGGAAAGCATTTCCCATTTTTCAGCAGTGGACGTTCGTCGACTGAAACGAATAAACTAACACATTGTCTTCCAACTCTTTTTCGCTGTAGTTTTCAGTTGATAAATAATATCACCATGCTATTTTAGTACCAGTTTATTTACAATATAATTTCTGGTACGGGAGTAAGGTAAAATAAATATTTATTTTTACCCGACTCCAGCAAGGATGAAAGGAGTGTAAATGGTTTTAGCCGGTTTACAGCTTGTTGCGTTACAGTAAAATCGGATTTTATTAGAAGTCTGTAAACTCACCGACCGATCCAGCATCCCATCAATATAAGAGACACCTAGTGCAGCTTCATATTTCGTGCTTTACACTGCGGGCTAAAGTTACAAGCTTAAGCGTGCAAAAAAAAAATACATTTATGTAGGTAGGTTTTCTTGATTTAATTAATTTCTACTCTTGGTACTATTATAATAACGAAAATAAAATCTTAATTTCTGGCATCATTTTTACGCTAATTCAAAGTTAGTACCTACCTACTACATAAATTGATTCATCGAAATATTCAAAGTCGATCCTATACTCGCAACTAATAAGTTAGGTAATTAGGTACATAAAATAAATATTTTGTAATTTTTTTTGATGTTTATTTTTTATGCAATAATAATTTAAGGATAAATACATAGTTCAGTACTCATCACGTGATCACTAACAAGTCATTTACTCTTATGTTTAGTAAATATTAGTGAGGAGGGATAGGACTATAAATATAATATCTCCTTCAAACATACAATAAACATGAAACAATAAATAAATATTAAACATTATTATTTTTAAGTGGTTCACTCTTGGAGGTATAACTAATAAGTCATGTTTCAGGTTTTTAATAACGTTCTTGGAAAAAAAAACTCCAATCGTCTGTAACTTAACACCCGGTACACAGGGCACGTCCTGACGCGATACATCAGTGTACTATTGGCACGGTCTCACTACCCCATTTGCATGTAAATTGAATAACGTCGGAGAGCTTTAGACGTTACCAAAAACGTTTGTCCACCAAGAACCCATACTTCTTAACTAGGTTTCAGTGATTAAGTAGGTACGTTACAATCTCACAACATTAGTGCATGTTATGAAAACAAAGAAAAGTTAGTAAATATCCACAATTAGCGGAATCACATGGCTGTCCTAACATTGCTACCTAAGGGGCTGAATTTTCAAAACTCCACTCGCAGCTGATAATAACGTCATGAAACCTACAATGCGTAGAAGAATTACCCTAATTAGCCGAAAACCTAAAGTAGGAAACGATGTATAGAGGCATGAAAAAATATCCAAAGAAGTGTAGCTCATATCCTGAGGGAACTCACTATGAGTTCAAAAATGTACTATAAATTTTAAGTGACATCCATAAAAACAGCTGGTTCAATATCAATGAACTGGGAATAATGAAAATGATATGAGGTTTGTCGATATCACAATAAGGGTTGCTAAACTATTTTTTTAAATGAAATATTTTTTTTGGATTGAATATAAAATAAAATAATTGGGATTTCATATCACGTTAATGAGTTTCTAGGATCTAGTTAAAAGGTTAGCTGCGGGAACACTATACGAATTAACCCACACCTTGTATATGTAAAATAGCCTAATCTAAACAATAAACCACAAGATAAAACTCAGATAGTCACCCTTCCCTTTTACATAGTTTTAGGGTTTAGATCATCATTTCTAACTTTCATCAGACATTCTGAAAGGGTAACGACAACAGTACCAATATATCAGTAACCATAATGCATACTTAAAAGTAAACAAAAATATTGAGAGTATATTCTAAAATTCATAATACGAGTAAATCTTCTAAACTCTTAAGTGTCTGATATCAATTCTATGGGTAATTTCACACTACACAACGAGGTGTTGCGCTGAGGTGTTTTATTCATCAAGTATTGACGGGAAAATCTTAACAAAGGGTAACCGGATAATGCTTACTCGTTAACTAGGGAAGGTTTATTAATATAGGTATACGGATTTTCAAAGTATGAACCATCGACTTTGATGTAAGGTAGGTACTTGCATAATATAAAATCTATGTTTATTCTTATTATAAGAATAAACATAGGTAGATTTTATATTATACAACTAAGTAAGTAAGTAAGTAAGTATATATATGGCCCTAATTTATAGACAGTAAATCTGTTTTAATCGGAGAAGACTGGGCTATAGGTAAATTCGGCAATTGCTCTTCTTAACCCTCAACGAAAAAAGAGGGGTGTTATAAGTTTGACGTCGATTTCTGTCTATCTGTATGTATGTCTATCTGTGGCATGGCATCATAGCTCTCAAATGATATAAGGGCCGGGATTTAATTGTTATTGCTAAATATACATGGACCCGTTTCTTAATTATTTCAAGTTAAGATTTGGATCAATTATAGATCGCCTATGAACGTCCCTCTACGTGTGTACGTGTTTGTGGAGAGTCGTTCATTTCTAAATTAGACTATCCTCTAATCTCATCCTATGTTCCCATGTAGAGTTACACATCTTACTCTTTCTCTGATCAGCACTATCCAGGAATATCGCAAATAGTTTTCCTACAATAAAACCTAGCCTATTTAGTATTTTATTATCTACTAGCTGTTGCCCGCGGCTCCGCCCGCGTGAATTACGGTTTTTTTTATGTTCTGGTACGTACGGATTCTGGTGTGATGTTGTACAGAAACCTGTTCTTACTTTACACGGGTTATCTTGTAGTGATTTGAAAACTCCTTTTTCTTACTAATAATATAAACTTTCATTAATACGTAGTTGAAAAATCAAAAGGACGATTTTAACTGTCGATATTCCGACCCAGTGGAACAGGTCGTGGTCACTACGTGACCACGACTTGTACCAATGTATCGAAATATCGACAGTTAAAATCGTCCTTTTCCAATTCATTGTGATTTTTATTCTGAAACCACGAAATATGTCAAAAATCATTAAACCATGTGGAAAGTTGTACTGGTGGTAGAACTCTTCTTTCAGAGTTCGGCCGGGTAGGTACCACTGGGATAAAATACTCTACTAACAATATTCCCCAGCCCAACATAATATAAGAGTCTTTTAAAAATCTTTGCTTCATCTCAATACAATCCAAAACATCAGAATGGGCAATGCCTATATATTTCTTTACGTATAAGAAGACCTTAGATGACAGTCAGTCGGTTAGGATCGATAAGACCTAAGAGTTAAAAATATTTGTGAACCATTATCTTATACCCTTTCCATATTGCGGATGATAAAGACGCGGCACTCCGGGAAAGTCGACAGAAGTGAAAACTTGTCTTAACAGTGCCATCTTAATATAAAGTCAGGAAACAGTAAATAACATGACAGTTAATTTTTATTTAAAAAATTCGGTAGTACCTATCTCAGAGTTTTACATTCAAGTTCCACATAAATTGTAGAGATAGCGCTATACGGTATAACGTAGCGATGACGCCAGTTACATGATTTTTGTTCACCCTAAAAGTGAAAAATACAAAATCTCCTGCTAAGCCTATGTTTTTACGGCTGTAAGGGTACTCCAGTCTTGAGCCCTACGTCCTAGCCCTAGGTTCTTTGTGCATTCCGAGTTTCAAGTCACCTACCTACTTGAACTTAGCGCTAAAGGTTCTGATGTCTGTAATTTCTGAACTACAAAAGTGATGATGATAAGATTTGTATGGAATAATCTTTAAAGAACCTCCTTTCTAACAAAAAAAGAATGAATGGAATCGGACAACGCGTTAATGAATTATAACTAAAAAACGTTTGGACTTTGATGCCGTCTTCCAGGGAAACCATGATGTATTTCGGGACAAAAAGTATCCTATGTCCTACCTCGGGGTATGAACTATAATCATGTCAAGTTTCATTTAAATCCATCCAGCGGATTAGCCGTGATGCCCGGTCGTGAAACAGACAGACAGACAGACAGACAGACAGACAGACAGACAGACAGACAAAAATTAAACAAATTACAGTTTTGGCTTCAGTATCGACTAAATAGTGTCCTCCAACAAAAATTTTCAAAATATCTTCAATGTACAGAATTCGACCCTTTACAGTTTTATTATAAGTATAGATACTACCTGTTGTTAAATGGTGATAACATAAAAAAATAATACCCGGCTGAGTTTGTTGTGGGCTTCTTCTCAGCGGCAGGGCGCGTTTGTGAACCCTCGTAAACTTAGTTTTAAGTCGTGAATAGTTATCACCATTAAAGTTTCCATGTAAAACAAAACGACGTATCATAAGAGCCTTTGTATGCTAGGCATATATGAAATAAAGAATTTTTCTATTTCTATTTCTAAAGAAAAAATATATAAAAATTTAATAACAAGTTCCTAGTTAACTTCTTAATTCTAATGCGACTCGACTTTAATGTACTTCATGTATCCAAAAAGTGTTCATCAGTACAGAACAGCAATTTATCCGAAGACGGGCAGAAGTTCCCGGACCGTGTTCCTGCCTCATTCTAACTTGTAATTTGTTGTGAAACGCAATTATACACGCCGCGCGCCGCCCGGGGCGCCGGCTAATAGTGCGGCGGCATTTTCTCTCGATGAGACATGGCCCCGCTTTAAGGCGTAGTGGAGTGTGGAGCGCTCGGAAACGCTTCATATTAATTGTGTTCGCAATTATTTCACTTAAGTTTATTTAAATTTTTGCATTTTAAATATTCAAATAAGATAAGATAATGCTATGCACTGATATGAACCTAAAGTTGAGCCCATCTGACCGGTAAACTGGTGTCATTTTTTACGCGATTCGCCGAGTGTTTTGTGGGTATATATGTCTATTGCAACAACGGATATTTTTTACCCAAGTACACAACGGAAGGGTGCAAGGGGTGCTTCAATTTATGTTACACACAATAGATAGTAAAGTGAAAATGGATTTTTAATCCCGCAAGTATTGTGGATTTATCCATGATGAAAAGTAGAGTGTAGGTACAATGTTCAGTTACATTGGTTCGGTAGTTGTGACATGATTGAACAGCAAATGAACACTAACTATAAAACTTTCAAATTCAGTGTTAGCAGTATATCAGGTTCGATACACTGGAAATTTGTCTGAGTACTGGTTGCTTGTTGAACTAACTTTAACAGAAGCATATCTAGATAAGGTAGAGAAGAAAAACGTAGACATATTTTTTAGTGTTATTACTTCAACTGTACTTAAAGTAAATTTTGTAGGATACAGGATAGTTGTCACCTTGAGTATAACAGTCTATTTTGTATCACGATAATGCATTGGTTCCATTTACTACAATTATTATGATACGTATCTAAGTTTTGAGCACACGGGAAATTCATACATGTCGCGTGCGGCATTACATTATAATAAAGGTGCACCATATTGTAACAGCAATGCACTCAGACCATATTAAATAGACCATACCATTACCATAGCACTTCGTTTACTTCCGATCTTTGCTACTTAAGGCTTTGAGGGCTACCTTTGACATCACTGAGTAAAAGTAGTTAAATCCAATGTAAATATATCATTTACTTATGACAATATCTTCTATTTAATTGTAATTCTTAACCTCCAGTATCAGTGGCATTATCTGATTGGCTTAGTTTTCGTGAATTTATTGATAGTAGGACTCCACTTGCTGAGTCTGTCGTCTGTTAATATATCGCGAAGCAGTGTTTTTTTACTGTGTTTAGACCATTAAAACTTTACTTAAAAAGTATTTTTGAGGTTTTATTGAATCCTGGGCAAAATGGGGCCTCAGAACTGGTGTTTCTGGGTGATGAGTGCAGTGAAGTTCGTCGTAAATATTATTGCAACGCAAAAAAATTATGCACTGCGCCCGATGACTGCAAGGAAGAAATTACCAAAATTAGTGTTCATTTTTAACATTGCCAATAAGTCATGTTGCTTTCTTTCTAGAAACCTTTTAGTTTTAAAAACTATAAACTAGTGATATTTTTTTAGGCTTTTATTCTTTCAGGTCCTAACTTTTCGAATCACATAGTAACTTAGGTACCTATCTACCTACTTAGAGCTTGCTCTCTGTCTACTTGGAGCAGTATTTAAATTACGAATAAAAAGAAATTAACTATTTTTAGAGTTATCTATAGGCATTGTGAATAAGTAACAATGGAGCAGTGGACATTAATATTATATTATATTTGATATTCATTTAACGACATTCATTTTAAATAAGAACCAAAGCAAACATTCCCAAATAATAATTTTGCCACATTCTATGTGAACGCTGTTTTGTTTGTAAGGCTTATGACATCTGAAAGCTCTAAGCACATTACGTAGAACTTCATATTATTAATATTAAAGACATGCCTATTCTCACCATTGAAGCAGACCTCAGTACGGGACTTAAAAAGTATTTTTGAGTTACGAATACGAACCTATAGAAAACGTAAGCTGATTATGTCCATTCAAAGGAAGGTGTGAAAGGTGAATTCTGAAACTGGATACCTACTTATTTATTTCATGAAGATTAGATAGATAGGTAGCTACGTTCTTTGTTCGGAATTTATGCTATGTTTTTCCAAGTGTGGTGATTTTTGTTTTTCTTTTTAGGGTTCAATACCAAACAGACAAGACAGGGTTCGTCTGTCACACTCGATAATTTCAGTAACTATTCAAGCTATCGACTTGAAATTTAGAATAGTTATAGGAAATAGTGACCCGACGTCATAACAATCGTAAAAATTTGAAAATTGTTTTTAGTTTTATTTAAAAAGGGGGGAAAACCGGGTCGACAAAATTTCAAAATGAGATAACAATATAAAAGGGCGTTACTTGTGTATTCTAAACTGATTTTTATTTATTTTTATGCCTGATAGTTTGTGATTTATTGGGCAAACTGTCGAAAAAATACCGTTCCCACCCCCCCCCCTTATCTCCGAAGTTTACCAATCGAAAAATCTGAAATAATTACGATCAATAGAAGTAAACGTATATTTTACAGGAAAAATAAAATCAACTCTGTATATATTATACTTTTTGGATAATAACAATAAACCGCCAAAAACAAAGTTACGTTTGCGGTTTGCCAACAAAAGTACCTACATGTAAATTATACTCGTAAATTCATGAACAAAAGTGATTCTTTCAATGTTTTACTTCTTCTATGGTATGGAACCCTCGGTGCGCGAGTCCGACTCGCACTTGGCTGGTTTTTTTTTATTATATTTACTTGTAGTACTTGCCACCCATTGGTCAAATTTCAACCCTATTTCCTTTATTTTGTACTTGTTCTTGATACAAAACAATATACGTCAAATATTCCAAACCTCACCCTCTAAAGCTGTATAATATGCCAGTAAACTTTTGAGGTATGGATATAGGAGAATATCTATTAACTCCAGGACTAGGTCGTACATTATAAATAAGTCTCTTTAAACAAAGGCAGGCAACAAATCCGTACAACCTTAACGACTGTAAACCGTACCCTTTAATTTAATGAGCTCTTAAACTCAGGCGCATTGAAACAAAAGGAGAGGAGTGTCGCTCGTTTACAATTCGACGTGACGATGTCATAAACGTATTGTTGTTTATTATTCTTATGGGTAAAGGAGTATTTATTGATAGAGTTCGTTTCATTTCGTTTATATTTCTCAGTCTCTGACGGGGGTGATGCCAATTTGGTACAGTTCAACGCCACTAAGACGTAGGCGTGTCTAATATTTACTATGTCTACTGACAGCATAAAGGAATCCCTTCACCTTTGACGCCCACTTTCCGATATATATTCGTACCTGTTACCGACCACATTGATCTTCCTCGACATCTCGGCTAACATTAACTTTGGTAGATCCATTGAAGCTAGAGCCGAGACTGACGTCAAAAAACTTGGTATTCTTAATAAAGTCAACCGGTTTTTCACTCCACAACAACTTACCTCTTTGATGATTCTGCCAAATACCAGCTGGCGACTTTAGATCGTCGGGCTAGGAGACTATTGGCGAAGACTCGCCGCTTGTGGGGGAGCTTCATAATCTAGAGCATCGCCGCAAGATGGCGAGCCTGATTAGCATTGCAACGTAGCACATCTTTAGTAGACAAGCAATTTTAGGCTTTGCAATAAGCGTTTTCAATAGGCATTTTCTAGGCAAGTGCGCTCCATTCTAGACCTCATCATTTCTGCCCATCGGACATGATTGTGGTCAAGCGCAAGCCTATCAATCGTAAAAAAAAGCGTCCGCCATTTTTTTCTGCTCACTTTCTCACTTGGTCACGTGGCTAGACTTGACAATGTTTCCATCGAACGTCTAGTCGTCTGAGGAAACGTAGAGGGAACCAGATATCGCGGCGGATTGCCTATGAGATGGACGGATCATGTAAAGGTAGCAGTGGATGTATGCTCAAGAAAAACAGCTGTCCGGGAAGAGTGGAAACGGATTGTTAAGCGTGTGACTGAAAAAAAGGTAAACACGACCGCTCTGACAAGAGCGCAACGAAAGAGATGATCATGATTTTTTCCTCCGCCGACCGTTAAAAAGTACGATTTTTGGAAATTTTACTCTAATGGATGTTTAGATTTCTAAACAATACGGCCAATGTCGCTGGCAACATCTAGTAATTAATACCCAAAGGACTCAATCATCATAGAGACTAAGCACAATAACGGGAAAGGCATTCCAGAAAAATGGGTTTTAAATCAAAATGTCCATTAGCTTAAAACGAATTGGCGCGCGAGCATTAGCGCTAGCCACACCTTTAATTTATCGCATTCACACACGGCCACACGGACGGACACTTCAATGAAATTAACTATGATGAATGGAAAAATTGTCTCCGCGGCTCATCAATCATACAAGTTGAAACTATGAGACTCGTTTCCGCTTCACGATACGCCGGCGATGCGATTTGCTAATGGCTCCACGGAACTCGGGCTTAAACTTTTTTTTATACACTCTACGTTCTACAAGTTGGTTCTTTGCGATCTCACCCGTTGGTAAGTTACTATGCAGCTGAAGAGGTTATAACTTGGAAGGATTAAGTAACCCGGTTTCTAGTTCTACGTATCGAACTAAGATTTTGCCAATATGAACTGAAAACTGCTAAGTTAGGTATAGTATTTGCATCGGTACTAATTTATTATTCTCGTATTGCTAAATAAGTCCAAGATTATGTTTTAAAATTTACAAGTTTTAATTGCTTAGGTTGAATTTTATGTGACTTTTTATCAAAGGTTTTATGGAATAGGTTTTATGGTATAGGTTATGTTATTTATGATACGTTAGAATTAAGATTATTCATTTAGATTTTTTTTATACACATTTTAAGTTCTGTCGATTTATACTTAATAGTCATGAATTTTAAATCGATAACGATTATTTAAAAAATACTCGTACATAGGGTATTTCTCATGGACTGACTACAATCGTGTGTTCTAAAATGGTTATTTAAATACAGCGACAGTGTTTCTATAAGCACCCGTCATTGCGTTGATAGAACAGTAAATTGGCCTGGTTTATCTACACCGAGGTGCGGCCAATGCCCATGTATTTAATTTGATAATGGTGTTCCCTTCTGAGGCAATTACCCAGAATTATTTATTTTGGGACCGGAGCAGAATGATTAATGGCAATAAAGAACTTTCTATATTGATATTATAGAAAAACTAGCATAACCGGTGAAGGCTATTTTGCCATACAGGGGTTTGAAAAAGCTAATACGACTGATTCTGAGACCAACCGAATGTAGACATAAAATTCATAAAAATCGGTAAAACCGTTTCGTAGTAGGTTATGACTCAATAAATTAATAATAAAACTAAGAATCTTTCATTCGTGTTCAAAATTGATTTATTATTTTCTTTTTTTTTACACTGTACAAGTTAGTACTTGACTGCGATCTCACCTGATGGTAAGTGATGATGCAGCCGAAGATGTTAACTTGGAAGGGGTAAGTAAAGTCACCCCAACGGTTTCGACACAGCATCGCACCGGAACGCTAAATCGCTTTGTAGTTGATACGTTTTTGCTGGTAAGGTGGTAACTAGCCACGGCCGAAGCCTCCCACCAGACCAGACCTGAGCCAATTTAGAAATTATAAAATTCCGGTACCGCGACCTCCCACTCGAATCCGAGCGCGCGTAAAAAAATAAGCACACTTGCCTTACATTTAAACTTGCAACGAGGCAATGTGACGCAAAAAAGTAAACAAAGTGTCTTAACCTAGTCGTAGGTACGAGCACTTAACGAACATCGCTAACTATGCTCAAGTCGGTAAACTCGGCAGGTTCGGTGCGAAACCAACGACTGAAAGTTTATTCGCAAATTGACTCCACGTATTCGCTTAAGGTGCAGTTTCTTTCAGCGGCTCGGCTTTAAATATACGGTCCGATTCATCAGCGGCAGCGGTCTTTTTACTCGTGACTTTTCAGTGCGTAATTTGGATTTCAACATGCACTCATACATTGACAGTTACCCGCACTCGGTTCGCAAGCTATGACGCTACGCATGACAATTACGCCTCCTACGATTCGCTGCAACACCGCTTTGTCTACGGATTTGTTTGAACATGTTCGTGCTCGTACTGCTCTTGTAGTACGCGCGGATTACAATACGATTACAATAACGAGCCGTGTGCGAAGGGTCTTATTGTTTGTATTTTTGATCATTATATTTCCTTTATTGTAATTAAGTATCACCGTTAAAGAATATTTTCCCAAAAAAAGCGAATAATAATTGGTAAACTAAATACCGCAAAAATGTTTACACATCCATCAAAATCTCAAGAAATTCCTAGTTGTTACTAGTTAGAAATCTCCTTTCAGAATTATACATTCGAGGCTATTAGAGGCTCTCCGATGCATGCCAATTTTCTCATTATTTTTCCTCCATCACCTAGCTCTTTTTGTTACAAGTTCAAACTAAGATAATATTATCGCTGCTCGCTTAAAAGCGCCGATCAATTTTGAACTCGTCCGCATTCGCTTATAAATTGCATCAGTATTTTCTTGTATTAAGAAATGTGAAAACTAAGCACAATGGCATTTTAAAGACCTCTGATTCGAAACTTTGTTTTGCATGAGTTTGTTAACGGTTTGGCAATTTTAAATTTCTCTCTCTGATAAGATTAGCCACTTATTTTGTTTCTTTGGGCTCTGTACTTCAACCCGAAAGAAACCCTTATAATAAATATTACTTTGTCTGTCTGTCTGTTCGCCACCCTCTGTTCCTTTATCGGGTATGGATAATTATTAACCGATCATGGCAATAGTAAGTTGGCATAGAGATATTTTATCAATAGTTAACCATAAAATAAAATAAAGTTATAAATGACAGACCTACTACAATGGGTACGTGCGAGTTGGCAGGTTTCACAAACCTTTGAGAACTCTATGCTGAACTCAAACTGTAACTCAGTCACGACCTTCACCGCTAAGCAAGTGGTATTTAGTTCCCACAAATGCACATAACTACCAAAGGATAGGCGCCTGGGATTCAAACTCCCGACCCTCTGATGAGAGACATGTTTGGACCAATTCCAAGACTGTCTCTGCGTTTACTTAGTTAAACGTACCTATTTGTATCTGTGGTTTTATCAGGGTCACGAGAAATGTTCTTTAATCGTCGACATTTCAACCCCAGGATAGCGCCGATAAGAGCACGGATGCCGGAGCAAATCCACTGGCAAATTGTTTTCTCGCACCCATTTTAATGGTACCTACTGTTTGTTTGGTTGACTAGCTCACTATCAGTTATTTTTTATAACTAATAGTATCGATCGGTGATCGATCGTTATCGAATTCTCGCAAGTACCTATGTGTCTGCATTATTCTAAGTACTATTTAATATTATTCTAAGTACTTATTTTATATTATTTCTTATAAAATCTTGAATATTGTTCAAAATGTGGGTCTTAATAAGAATGAGTAAGAAACCCAAATTCACAATTCAAACAGAAAAGTTAGATATATAAATATCTGTTTAATATGTCTATGACGTTGCCGGTTGCACTTCCCAAATTCATTTTAAAATAATTCTTGATAGCTTACCTCTGAAAATTACAAATTCTAAACCCGGTTTTCACGAAAGCGGAGACCAGAGGAGGATAGAAGAGATGAAAGCGAAGTTGTCTGGTTATTTCCACTAATGCACAGGACAGGAGATGTGAGCTGTGCGTAGCGGAGATGTGCGCTGGGCGTAGTGTCAGTCGATGAAGTTTTCGGGTGTGTGATGCACGCAGCACGGGAAGAAGGCAGAGAACGAGTTGCGCGAGGTCGAATTGCGTCGCCCGACCGTCGCGCATTCGGCTAAAGATATCTCCGCTCTATCGCGCCGCTGGCTCCCTTGCGGCACAAGATTCTACAGAAAAATGAGATCTCCTCTCATATCCATTTTTTTTTACATTTTTCACCTAAGCTAGGCGTAGAGTAGATGTGAAAATATCGAAATCTGATTGGTTATTAAAAACACATCCCCTCTTGTTTTCTTCGGTTGAAACGGGGCCTTGAGATTCATTGTAATTAAGGCAGTATTTTTTCTTCAAGCTTCAATGCCCTTTACATCGAAACACATTACTGCTTAACTGCATTTGACCCATCAAAATGGGGTTTGTAAAAAAGTACAACCACCTGGTAGATTTCGAGAGTCTTATATATTTTGATAAACAATTCCGCGACAACTCTCCTTGACACAGGGTTGCAACCCTTGCCCCGCTGAGTTTGTGTAACGAAGATGGATGAATCACCGTTTTCCAAAGTAAAGTAGGTAGTACCCGTAATATTGTGTCGCCCCGTATATTCTTGTTTATTTCTGTTGAGACATTTTTAGGGTTCCGTTGCTCTACAGCTTTATAAAATGGTTTTTCTAAATAAAATACATTCAATTAATTACAAAATACAAGTAACAACGATCCCATCTCAATACTTACTGGATTGAAATTAGGAATAACTAGTAAGTTGGTATATTTGTTAGTCCTTCAAGTCACACCTTTTGAGCTAATATCGCTTCTATTAGTAATTTTGATAGATAGAATGCATTAACAAAGTGGCCTGAAATTCAAGTTGCTGAGGAAATTTAAGGTGGTGCCTACCACTTTTTTACAATATATGTGAAATATCAAGTTTGCATTTGTTAAGACAAACACACACCACAAAAACTTAATTGTTTTATTTATCACAATATTATAGTGGCACAATAACCTACTTCTTCTTTAGGTCGCCGGGCAGGGCCGTTAGCCCTGTGCAGTTGAAGAAAGAACGATCATTTAAAAATTAAAACTACGGAACAATGTGCGTTGAAGTTATAGACACGCTTGACGATCCAGAGCGTTTCAGGGCTGAAAAGGGTTTTTCTAAATTCAGAGTGCTGTTTTATCATATTATTTATTAATGTTGTTGCCCTGACCTGTTACGGTTTGTTGGTATACTCGTATCTAAATGACATTGGGAAATTCTATACCCAGGAGATAACATAGTAGATTGTTTACTGAAAAATCATGCCAACGTAACTTGCCTTGAGAAACATTTTATAAAGTTGGCATAAGTTTCCCCCACGAAAGAGGATTTTGTTATAGCCAATGACGCTGGCCAAATGCGGTTTGATAGGCTTCATATTACATTTTTGAGAGCATTGGGAACAATTTTCAGGCAGATTAGATGCCTGATAATTGAATCTTGGACATTTCATTTTAAGCAATATTTCTTGGCCCGTATCAGGTACATGAGAGGTTCTATCATGGACCCTCGAATATATTATGTATAGCCCAAAGTGATAACACTGTTAAGTGTAACAGTCATACGAAATTTATGCTTTTCTCACTAGGGATTAAAGTATTAAAACTGCTGAAGTTTTTCTGCAGTTTTTATTTAAGGCTGGTACAGTTGCACGCCTTTTAGGTGCAAATCTGTTTAAACTACGCTCCAATTATTTGTGGTTGCGAATTGTTCCCAAATGTAATGTTGAGCACAATTTTTGAGATTTTTATAGAATCTCTTTCCTGCGACTAAACGTAAAAATTGTTGATGCAATAATATGAATTAGATAACGGCCATAAGAAATAAGTTTAACATTATAAAGAAAGTAGCAACGTATAGGAAAAGCCTGTCAGTGTAAGTCTGACTTGCGCTCTAAAAATGTACTACAAGGATTCCAATGTTGTATACGAGAAGAGCTGACAACAAACTTAGCCGTTTAATTTGATAAGCCAAACAAAGTTACCTTATATTCCTGGAGCTCCTCCAACTAAAACCACTTTAATTAAACAGACATACAGGATGATGCTAAGTTTATTTGCGCTGACATGTCTCGGGACGCAAATAACCTGTTTTCTATGTGCGGCTAAATATTTACCCTTGTTTGCCGCTACGCAAGCAGACTCGCTTTGACTCCGGCACACGACTCGCGATCGCATTACTCTGTCGCATTACCAATGCTGTTATACAGGGTGAGTGGTGTTTTCTACTGAAACCTAACTGGCAATAGGGAGATAAAGACAGGCTCGTCTTTTGACATGACCACGTCTTAATCTGCCTTCATGCAAAGTGGAAAAATATGATGAAAACAAAATTGGGAATTTCATTTTCTCAAACATGCTTGGAAGTTTGAGCATTATTTATCACAACCTTCTTTGGGATAGATCGGATATGCTGTATTAGCCAAGCAGCAGTCGGTAAAAGTTGTGTGAAGATCCATTTCTTTCATGGTACCCACCAGACCAGACCTGAACCAAATTACGAATTCTAAAATTCTATAGTGGCGGGAATCAACCCCGCGATCTTCTGCTCGTATCCAAGCGTTCGCCACTGCGTCAAAAGCGCCCGGTCGTCAAAAGGGAAGTCTGAAAGACTCACAGAGATATCAAAACTATGGAGATGCCCTATTCATTCTTTATTAGCCTAGACTTGCGTGACATGCGGCGCCATGATTTGTTGTCAAATGTTCATGTTCTGAGTTAATACCCTAGAGGACGCCATCTTATGCGCCACTTGACTGATTAAAAATAATCACGCTAATTTTGTATACTGTCTAGTGTCTATACTAGTTTCCTAAGTCTGTGGAAAGAAAAGGCATATTTTGTTTAAGTAGGCGGTTACGTCAAAATTACGATTTTACCAAATCCAGCCTGATCCATCTAGTGGTTTCAGCTGTATGTTAATAAAGAATTGAGATTTTTTGAAGTCGGTTAATAAATTGGTCAATCTTTTAATTTTATACATACATAGATATAATCACGTCTTACGCACTGAATATTACAAAATGCATGTCAGAAACAATGATTTCATGGCTCACGCCACTCCTGTTGGGGTTGAATGTATTTTACTGGCAACGCCAGTTTGTTGTGATCCCTCTTGTCCTCTGCCATCTATTGAATCAGGTGAAGCGTATCAAGTTTTGAAGGCTCTACTCTATTTTGCTGGATTTTTGACGCTTCTCCCTCGAGTCAAATATGTTTTACGGAGTGACGGCGAACGCAGCGTAACTCTATTGTATTAGAGTCCCAAAAATCATTTTTGCGCATTGAGATAGCAATAATTATCTAGGTTCTATAATCCGAGGGAATATAGAAACGCCACCAAAGTTACTCGGCTGCACTAATTATAACCCCATAATATTTTACATTAAGTGCCAGGACTTTGGTCAATTTGGGATTTAATAATATGGCTCAATGGACCACTACTCTCATATAATATACGTTTCACCACAGCCTATACGTTACTGTATACTAAAGAGAGAAGTAAATGTATATTTTTTGGAATTCGCATTTCAATGCCGTGAGGTTGAACAATGAACAGCACTGCACTCGTCATCCTATGACATCAGTTCTTAAGTTAGAACTAGTTATATGTGCCCAACATTTTAAGATCAACATCTTTTTCGTTTGTACTAGAGTTTCTCTTAACTGTAGGTATAGGTACTCTTACGTTACTTAGACCCAAGTTTCAATATGTTTACATGAAACTACGAATATAAATGCCTATGTCGGATTCAGTGCGTCCCATACAATATCATACGAGACATGGCGTTTACCACCATGAGAACATATCAAATCAATCAGTTTATCAGTAATCAGTAATCAGTTAGGGGTCAATTTTCCCAGTTATCTCATCGGCTACATTGCCTTTCAAACAAAAACACAGTAATACATTACTGCTTTACGGTAGAATAAAACGGTAGTATCTATCCGGACGGACTCCGCGAAAAGAGCCCTACTTACCAGGAAAAGTAATATAAAGCTTGTATAACAACAATAAACTTGAAAAAGTTACATCATTTATATAAATACGGGGTCAAAAGCGAAACGTAAATACTCGAAATATTGAAGCAACATAATGAATGCGAAAGGAAAAGATGTTTTATTTTTACTTGTGTCGGTTTCCTTCGAGTTGAATTTAGATAAGTTTATCTGTTCCCTCCAGAATATGGCGCAGATGGAAGTGAATACCCGTTGATAAGGACAGCTGGATCTGGTATACCTACCTCTAAAGCAGTCGACTCCACCGCTTTGTGCTCACATTATAAATGCAAAAGTCTTTAGGAAACGAATTTGTTACCATCTTTTTTATTAAGCTTAATTTTTGTCAATGGACCAGAAAGTGATTTTGCTGTGTTCTGCAATATCCGATAAACTTGTATGAAACATCACCACATTTTTACAGAAACTGTTTTCTCAATGTTCCAACACACTACTTTTTCGTTCCCACATAGAAGTTCGTCAGGATATGTTGACGCGACAGCGCGTATTTACAAACCAGTACTTTGTTAAATAAGTACTTAGGTATTTCAATATTTCTATATTGGAGAAATTATTATATTATTAGTATTAAAATTGGTATTTTACTGGTGGTAGAACTCTTGCGGAGATTGTATGGGTAGGTACCACCGCAGTGTTAGTTATTTTACTGTGAAGCAGCATCGCTAGATGGGCCCTAAGCCTACATTGCTGTAGTTTCACTTGTGACAGACATAGTAACAACGTGTCGCACACAAGACAAAAAAGTGGACGTTTTTAGAAGATTAGGGCTCATCTAGCGATTTAAATCTTTGGAAGCAGCAGTGTATTAATGTGTTTCTGGTTGAAGGTAACTGTTATAGGAATGTCAGTTTTCCCAGCGACTAAATAACTACGTAATGTTCATCGTCAAAATGTTCCAAAAACAGTGCATAAAATTGCCATTCCAATAAACTTTCATTCAAATCTCAATCGTAAAGTTTCGCACATTTTCATTGCCAGCCGTGAAAGAGCCGTCGCGATCGGACCGCCATTAGGAAGCATTATCTGGCACTGTAAAAGCATAATCTAGCTCCTTCAATGCGTAAAGAACTATATAAACGTCAGATATCATCTAATTGAAGTTGGAGTAACGGCCGGGGGGCGGCGGCACATTAAAACGCCTAAGGTAACGATCGAAAAGGCTCTTCCAAGTGTAAAATATTTAAATTTTGCTCCTCGCAACAATTGGGGGGAAACGGCAAAGGTGTTCGCATACTGAAATTTTTCGCCGCGCATGCAATTGATTGTATCTGTTTCAATTTTTACATTGTTATGTGATGATATTACAATTTATTGCTATCCCTTCGTGTATTGATTGTACCTTAATTATCAGGTTAACAGACGAGTAACTACCAAGAGAAAAACTAATGTATACAAATTGTAGGTAACTAGATTTTCGTACAGTTGCCAGTCATTAAGATTGATTTATAAAAAATACTTAACTTACTTCATTTTTACATTACCTAAAATAATAATTCTTTGACGGACTGACAAGCAAATGGTTAGATTTTCTGTTTTCACACAAAATATGGAAATCCTTATTTAGTAAATAAGTTTTTCAGTTATCTTATACCTTTAAACGAGCAATTCTTGTATATATATTTCTATATAATCTGGATCTCGGAAACGGCTCGAAAGATTTTCACGAAATTTAGTATATGTACAGGGGGTTTTGGGGGCGATAAATCGATCTAGTTGGGATTAATTTTTAGAAAATGTCAAATTTACCAAAAAAATAAAAATATGACTACTGCTGCCATCTATTGGCCACCGAGCGAAGCTCGGTCACCCAGATATTGTTATATTATGAAAGAAGTGCTAAGGCAACAGTTAGATACACTTCACGTGCCTTACATGTGCTGATTGTACGTAATGTGTGACTCCTGATATAAATGCGCATTCAGCTTTAAGTTGAGATATAAATAGCAGGAGTTTAATTAAAGTGAACCGGAGGTACGCGATGGTCATCGTACAAATCTACATTCTTCACAATTTTGCTGAAAATCTGAATGACAATACTGTTGGTAAAACCGTAGGTATAATTTTTATGAGTTTATTTATTAGGCTACAATGAAGATAATTACTATTTATAGTACATAACGTATGTGCTTACTTACATTGAAATGAAGTTTGTAAATGACATGGCCGGATTCTGCCCTCGGAAAAAAATATTCATGGCAATTAACAAACAGTACGTCATATTAAAGCTTATCATTATGTCTTTACAATCGTTTAATTTTTATAATCATAAAAGTTGCGTGAGACATAATATTAGCATAACAACTTGCAACAAAATGCGCCTTAATATTTTAATAGCAGTGATTTTTTTTATTCAAAAATTGCATTAAAAATGTTTAGTCGCATTTTCTAAGCTTTGTTACATGAAAAAATAATTAGTTCATAAACAATACGCATGATATTTTTTAACCGACTTCAAAAAAAGGAGGAGGTTCTCAATTCGTCGGAATTTTTTTTGTTTTCTTTTTTTTTTTTTTTTTTTTTTTTTTTTTATCTATGTATGTTCACCGATTACTCGAAGACGCGTGGACTGATTTGAAAAATTCTTTTTTTGTTTAAAAGGGTTTTGTTTCCAGATGGTCCCATTTTAATCAGGTCAGGATCTGATGATGGGATCCTGGAGAAATCGAGGGAACTCTTCAAATTTTGTATGGACACATGAAACTATTTGAGTATTATTAGAAAGAGTAATATTTTCCAAGTTTTTCTATGGTCATCAGGTCAGGATCTGATCATGAGATCTTGGTGAAATCGAGGGAACTCTTCAAATTTTGGTAGTATACTTAAAGCGAGTTGGGTATTTTTTATAGTTACTGGTGCATATGCTACCAGATACTGATTTGATGACTAAAGTCATCAAGTCAGGGTCTGATGATGGGATCTTGGTGAAATCGAGGGAACTCTTCAAATTTTGCTAGTATACTTGAAGCGAGTTGGGTATTTTTTATAGTTACTGGTGCATTTGCTAGCAGATACTGATTTGATGACTAAATTCATCAAGTCAGGGTCTGATGATGGGATCTTGGTGAATTTGAGGTATCTCTTCAGATTTTATGAACACACCTCAAGCAATTTGGGTATTTTACAACGCCTTGTGCATTTTATTGTTTTCCACTAAAAAGTATAAAATAAAAATGGGAAATGCTTTCCAAAAAACCAACTTCAAATGCCACTACAAAGAGTGAAATAATTTTTATTTAAATTTTAGGTACCTACACCAATTCGAAGTCGGGCGATTGTCTATGACTTCGTCATTTCTTCGCACATCAAGTAAGTAAGAAGGACTATTAGGGATTGTATGAAACATTGCCCGACTTCGAATTGGTGTAGGTACCTAAAATTTAAATAAAAATTATTTCACTCTTTGTAGTGGCATTTGAAGTTGGTTTTTTGGAAAGCATTTCCCATTTTTTAATAAAAAATCATTGCTGTTTAAAATATGTATTTAGGCGCATTTTGTTGCAAGTTGTTATGCTAATATTATGTCTCTCGCAAGTTTTTTGATTATAAAAATTAAACTATTGTAAAGACATAATAATAAGCTTTAATATGACGTACTGTTTGTCAATGGCCATGAATATTTTTTTTCCAGGACACAGCTCCATACAAGTTTCGGCCATGTCCTTTATGTTAATTATCCAAACACCAACAGAGTATATCTTTTCTTCGATGCGTAACACATGGAATCGTGAAAGGGGCAAATGTGCTTACTTTTCCGAACGGAACATAATATTGATGACGTATTTCTCAAAGAGTCCACCAAACATTTTCCGAATGGAATTTGAAATATTTTTAGGCGAGTAGTCGCTCAATGGGTCGCTCTGCCAGCGCTGCTGGAATTCATTACGCTGAAATTTGTTTGCGATATGAAATTCCTGAGACGTCCTCGCGTTTTCCAGCGATTCGGATTATGGCACTGTCCATTTTTTTGTTCTATGGAATTTTAGTTCACTGGCTGTTCGATTGCAAAAGATTCTTGTTTCCAAAAAGGGGAAAGCTGCAGAAATGAAAAGATTTCATAGTGTACGCCTAGCTGACCGGGAAACGTTGTTTCCCATTTAGGGGTATGTTAGAGAGTTTATTTCTAAAGTATCTTAGCTGTCTCAGTTCTGTCTCGTTCAATCGTTTTAGCAGTGGTCGATAAATAAATCGATTGATAGGTTACAAGAGAGTTGTTAAGTACGTAGTGCTACCATCTCACTTTATGGAAAGTGACGACGCAGCATACTACTAAAAAGAATTTAATACAGGAACGGTTTTGCCTACCAAAACCCTGCCCGTGCCGAGAACCGAATTTTGGACTTTTTAAATGAATATTGTTGCACCCCAAAATGTGCTAGTGTGTTCTTCAGAACCATAAAGTAACCCGCCATAAAATTATTAGTCTGCGGAGCTTATTTCGGATATTTTAGGTACATAGACATGTAAAAATATAGTTTATCGTTGAAAATAAAGCAGTGAATATGGAAGCGCGTTTAACTTAATTATGTGTTTATTCAGTCAACCGACACTAATTGGTTATTACAGTTTTGCATCGCAAATTTAACGAAACTTCAGTCCCCTTTACTAAAAGCTTCAAACCGGTGATGGATCACTAAATACATTATACATTCTCTTCATTTTAACAGCATTATTATTTCAATAGACATTAATTTTAATTACAAAATAGATACGAACTACTGAAAGATATTATTAGATGAGTCAAAACACCACTTCTTATTCACCGCCCTTAACCCACATTATGTGGGATCATTATGGGGTCAACCCACATGATATTGTATTCTTCTTGTTGTTTTTCCATTTCAGACTTTACAGCATAGGTACTCGTAGTTGAAAAAGAAAACAGTTCTTATAAAAATAGCATAATCCGCTTTTGTAGGCACTGTGAAACAATTAATATAACCTTAACAGTGCCCGCGAGTTGGTCCCATTCCGAGAGCGTTTAGTGTTTTATATGCCAAAGGGATTTATGTTATTACCATCCATATTTCTGCGGACTGAAGCCGCTGAGAGGTCACGAAATCTTGCTGAAATGTGGCCTCTCCTTCTTGCCCGTAGGCTGGTCTCGCTCGCACCCGCGAGTCGGTTTAAAGCGATGAATATTACTGGACGCATTATTCGAGACACGTTCTGAGGGAGCTCGCGACCGCTCATGAACTCTGATCTCTAACAGGAGGCTGTAATGTTAGGGCCTTGTCATACTGACGACGTTATTTCTTTCTCCTTTTTTGGCCCAGGCAAGTTTTATGATATTCGTAGTTTTTCAAGTAGGCATTTTGGACCACTGACAGGGTATACGTAGGCCTTAGCATGGCCATAGTCCATACACTTCCTAAAAACATAGAGCATGATGCCGCCTATTGGATCAGTTTGACCATGTTTGGGCGGTGATAGGCATGACAGATAGGCATCGTCGTAAGCCGATTGGGGCCTTAGGAAGGATATGTAAGTATGGCCGGCATTGCTAACAATTTTTGTGACACTTATGTAATTTTTCAGGGTGTTTTTAGTGGGCCGTTCTTAGCTACGAGTTCTACAATTATAGATAAGTTTTGAAGTTAAAACTTTAATAAGAGCATTGAGCATTTTTTGAGATGGGGAAAACACAATTGAATACTATTGACCGTTACCGACTCCTCTGTTCTTTGTCTGTAGTGTACAAGTTTTTCTGTAAGTTCTGCTGAAGTCGCACTGTTTTTTCTATTAAGTCCCATAGTCTTGCTACAAGATGTGAATTTATCCTGCACTCGCAACCCAGAATTTCGTATGTATAACTTATGAAAATTTACCAACAGCGCATCTCCAGCATTTTCGATTATGAATATACCTACCAACGAACATCGTATAAGAGATGTACATCTATCGTCACTTTCTTTCACGTCTTTATCTCTTCAAACCGTCTTTTTCGCCTCGTGAAGTAGGTACTGTAACGCTAGTGTGAGTGTACCCTAAACTGGATGTAACGTTAACAATGAAAAAATTTGGCCCCGCAAAGGTGGAAGAGTTGTGACAGCCCAGCGGAAACTTCCTAATCAGTTGTAACAAATTTATGGCGTGGGCGCGCGTGACTGCCTTATCTACCGAATATAAGGGCTATGCGTTGGGCACATTGGCCGAGTCATGTGGCCAAGGAATTGGCCAACATGTTTGATCTATTGTAATCATGATACGAAATTAGTACTTGACTGCAATCTCACCTGGTAGCACATAACGCATCGGCTACATGCATCATGAAGTAAAATGTTTAAAAAGGCGCAAGCATTTACGTTCTATAAAATCAGACGACATTGCAATCAAAACAGTCTTTGTGAACACTGAAAAATTAATTTTATAACTATTGGCTTAGAGCGTAAAATTGAATGTCGTTCAAAACTTCACAAGGTGGACAATCGTGAAATTAAATTTATTATTAGTTTTTTCTCGTATATTTCATCTCTTTAAAGCAGTATGAATTCGGTGCATATTATGTTGGCTAAAATGAAACATTTGGTCACCGTTAAGAAACTGTCAAAGTTCTATAGGTGGCTGCTAAGTGAACTAAATCGTGGCCTTGCTGTTGGTGGCAAAAGTAGCATTTTTGGCACTGAAGAATTGACTATATGATTTTGCGTCGCCCGGTTGTCCATGGAATATGTCTGTTCATTTGGTTAACGTTTTAAATAACATCAACGTGTTAAATGTACTATATAAAAATAGGTCGGGTTTTCCTTCCTGACGCTATAACTCCAGAACGCACGAACTGATTTCCACGGTTTTGCATTCGTTGGAAAGGTCTCGGGCTCCGTGAGGTTTATAGCTAAGAAAATTCAGGAAAAAAAAAAAAGTGTTACATAAAACGAAGCCATCTGGTGGCGAAACGGAGTTCGCCAGGTTTGCTAGTATATTATGAAATTGGCCAAACATGTTGGCGAAGCGTGTACTGTGGCTTTTACATAACGTTTTGTATAACCTCTAATTGATCTTTTGATGCTTCTGACGCTAATTTGCCGAGTGTACGCGCCAGCCCTGAGATCTCTCGTTCTGAATTCACAGAATACTAATTACAGTTAAAATTATTTGTTACGCTTTGGCAAATTTTGCACTCACTAATCAAACTTCGTGTCTGATTCTAATTAGGGTTAATGTTATTAATTTTGTATGAATAGGGTAATTACTCGTAGCAACCAAAGTTTTACTGGTTAGCTAAAATAAATATAAAATTTTCTATGTATGTTTGGTGGGTCTAAGAGAAGATTGTAATCTATGTTGTTTTTTATCCCTAATGGCAAAACAACGTTTGCTGGGTCATCTAGTAATAATTATATGAAAATCACCACTCAATACCAAGCCATACTAAGTGTTTAAATATAAGTACTCTAGCAAAGATTTATGAACGTCGTCGCTCTCGTACTCTAGTATAGCTAAGAGGCATAAAAATTATTTTTTTTGCCTCTTTGCCACAAGATTTGCTCTTATTTGTGTAACTGGGTCAAAAATTGGGATGAAATTACCACTTCCCCATCAAAATCCTAAATATATCACACAAACCAAGTAAAAACTAGATCGTGGTCTACGAGTATAGTATACTTCGTTTGCTTTAACAAACTAGTAGATAAATTGATCATTGTCCTGCGGTTTAGCAATACCCAATCGACCAATCAAACTTCAAACCTAATGTTTCTAAATATAAATACTTAGAATTTTTACTCCACTATGTATATACCTTTATCGTGCAGCTGAATTGATGACTTACTATTTTCTAAGCGCGAAAGAACTATAGGCATGAAAGTATCAATAGGTATGCTTTTTCCCTAACGAGGTTTCTCTAGCTAGCATAAAGGCTTGGAAGTGAGCATTTCGCATCCACAGAAGAGACTGTCCCAAGAAAAAACCCGCCTCTTTCATCAAATCGAATTCAAATAAAATTTCCTTTCACCAACCGCAGAGATCCGTACATCGTAGACACTTTAAACATTCTCTTTTCCATCCATCTACTCGCCGGAAAACCGCTCATAAAAATGCAAAATTAATTTTAAATTCCACAAAGTGCCGGCCATATTTGCAACATTCGTATAATTGAAGAGACTGCATACGGGAAATATGTAAGACTTTATAGTTTTATTTCCATTCGCTTTGCTGCGAACTTATTTGTGCGGAATGTCCACTCTGGGCGTCGCAAACTCCCCGGTCGGCGCTCTGGGGGGAGCGGTGGAGCACCGAAGACATTCGATATTATACTCGTGCACGTATCGTTTCATTTGAAATCAAACTTTGCGGAGTGAATTTCAGTTGTAGAGTTCCATGTGGTGATAGGTGAAAACGATATTATAAATAAAATTAAAAGTTAGTTAATAGGTTCATTACTTATCTGTGATCTCTTGTTATCATTGTAAGTGATCATAGAGTTGAAAATTTACTTATTTGTAATTAAAATAACTCTTAATTGGTTGATATATAACATGGCATCGAACAGATAAAAACGTGCTAAAGCTTTTGACTGTACAAAAAAAACTTGTTTTGATTTTTATTGTTTATTTTTATATATACAGTGTTATTTTTGTGAAAGCAATTGCGATTCGATTCTGCATAATTTAAAAAACAAATCGGGTATCGGATGTTTTTACCGCAGAGGATTTGGATTAGTTTCACAAGTTTCTGCATAATTAACTCGTGTAACGTTAATTTTATTGTTGTCGGCTGACGAGAATAAAAATAAGTATCGATGACAAAAGTCATCGCGGGCATATTCACACCGTTCTTAAAACTTTTGGCGCCCTCTATAGTACCCCGGATGCCATGTTCGGTTGATTTGGACCATTCTATGAGATTCCCCGTCGAAAAACACTGCGAATTGAGTAGTCACACGACTTTTATGAAAAACAGGCATGTGGCGCCCTCTATAGTGCCCCGGGTGCCATGTTCGGGTGATTAGGACCATTCTACAAGAAGATTCCCTGTCGAAAAGCACTGCAAGTTGAGTAGTCACACGACTTTTATGAAAAACAGGCATGTGGCGCCCTCTATAGTGCCCCGGGTGCCATGTTCGGGTGATTAGGACCATTCTACAAGAAGATTCCCTGTCGAAAAGCACTGCAAGTTGAGTAGTCACACGACTTTTGTGAAAAACAGGCATGTGGCGAACTCTATAGTACCCCGGATGCCATGTTCGGGTGATTTGGGCCATTCTACGAGATTCCCCGTCGAAAAACACTGCGAATTGAGTAGTCACACGACTTTTGTGAAAAACAGACATGTGGCGCCCTCTATAGTGCCCCGGATGCCATGTTCAGGTGATTTGGACCTTTCCACGACATTGCCCGTCGAAAAGCACTGCAAATTGAGTATTGACACGATTTTTATGAAAAAAATTTAAAAAAGAGCTAAAATTATGCAAAAACATTGCAAAAAGAACCGGATTTTTTGCCCATATCTCGGTCACTGACCATCCAAATTTCACCAAAAACTATACAGCTCCTCGGGTTAGTACTCCCAATCCATAGAAAAAACCCAAATTCGATAGGTTGTTTGAAAGTTGAGTTATCGCTCCGACTAACTTTCTTGCTTGCTTGCTTGCTCGTCGACAGACTCAGGTTTTTTGAGGTTTTCTCGTGACTGAAAGCACCAATTTTGATGCGGTTTCCACCAATTTTGGTCGCCAGTAGATGTGAAATTCCAAGCATAAACTTCTATCAGCGATACTCATGGGTCTAGCAACTAACCCTGGTCTGCCAGGTCAAAAAAGCTTTTTCGAAAGTCAACCAAAAGCAATATATTCACTCCGGAACGGTGTGAATATGAAAATAGTTTGAGAACACGCTTTGAAGTACAGCATGCAACCTGTGCGTGCAGTGGGTATACATACAGCTACGGGTCAGATACAGTACATTCCAGAACATAATTACAATGGTTACGTTGAACTGCACTGTGC
Source organism: Coenonympha glycerion (assembly GCA_963855885.1). NCBI lineage: Eukaryota > Metazoa > Arthropoda > Insecta > Lepidoptera > Nymphalidae > Coenonympha > Coenonympha glycerion. The sequence continues at coordinate 1,790,552 of OY979635.1, forward strand.
TGATCATCCTTTAACATCAGCAGTGCTATTCTACAAAATGTCCATCTCTGAAACAGCTGCCAGACAGCTGCCAAGCCGAAGATGGCATGCAAAATTGTACTCTATTACAACTGACGAATTTATAGATGCAAAGATGTACGCTCGTCGCTGCTTAAGTATTTTTGCAGAATAGCACGGCAGATCTATATGCTCAATACCACTAGCTGCAGTGACTTATACTCCGACTTTTAATTCCTATTTTACTAAACTCCAATAAATCGCTATATTTCACTTACACGTACTTTAACAGCTTTAAATGTTATAAAATAAGACACGAGGCTTTCTAAACAAAGTTATTTTATTTAAAATTTTTTAACTAAATGACATTTAGAATCGTCATTTTACGAATCTAATTGAAAGTCGGAGTATATAAACCAAATTACAGTTTAATACTTTACGGTAAAAAAAAGTCTGTGACTACGGTGGTACTGTTTACACGTACTCCGTAAAAATGTCCTACTGTAATTTGTACTAGTTGTTGTTTTATCTATTACAAAATGCAGGTAGCCACTAAAATAATCCCCATAACTCCGCAGTGGTTTGCTAATTATGCGGTGCGTTCGCCTCGATAATTTCCCGTAGGAATAGAGAGCTATGCACTGTTTTAATCATATACGCAAGAAGAGATTGCATCTGAACAAATAATCCCAGTTTGAGCCGGTTCACAGTGTAAATTACTGGTGGTCGTCTGCTACTCTTGTTTGCATTCCAGTTTGTTTTTCACAATTTGCTCTCATTTAAACCTGATGTGGGACTCGCTTTGTTTGTTTGATTGGGTTTATTGCTGTTAGCTGATTTCCTTGTATCATATTGCTGGTGTAAAAGAGCAATATATTTTTCTTCTCGGAGATTTTGACGATTTGCTGATATTTCAATAGCCACAGAGATGGAGTAGCTAGATGTTTCTGGGCAATTTTATAACTAACCATCAACTTCTTATACTACATCATCATCATCTATATAATATGTATCTACAATATTACAAAGTGATATTGTACGGGCATATCCGTCTCTTAAGAGGAACACAAAAATCAAATGGTCCGTCTAAATGGAAACAGGCACTGAGTGAGTAAAATAGGGGGTCACGGATACATTTAGACGGACCATCAAAAAGTGAATAGAATCATATCAATTGTACTGCTATTAACATTGTCGTCTCTCAAGGTGGACCAAAAAATAGACGGTCCGTCTAATTGAAAATGGGCCCTGAGTTGGTACAATGTTCACATTCAGACGGCCCGCCGAAATGTAATATCAGTTGTACTGCTACAGGCATATCTACCTCTTAAGATAAACTGAAAAAAACTGATGGTGTGTCTAAATAGATGTGCCCTAAGTCAGTAAAATAAGGGGCCGTGTTACGTGAAGATAGTCACGGGTGCGCGGCGGTTGGAAATAAAATCGCCACACCATCCTTCTCCAGATGTAATCCAATCTAAATCTGTAGGAAATAGGAGTGCCTCCGTCCAGTACGTAGCAAGCCTCCACACGTTCCGTAATACTGCCATGAATATTAATGTACGTCAGTTTATTTGCTTATTTATTAGCTCCAGGGGACAATAATGGCATGTCGCCGTTCCCTGCACTCTTCGATTTTTAGCAAAACAAGCAATGAGATATTGTTTATCCTACCACTGCTACCGCGAATAAACATAAAATGAGGCGAACTGTATGAGCTCCTGCGCCAAATTAAAATTTGATTTGTTTTCCCTTAGTTTTTAAAGACAGACGAAATATACTTGTAGATGGAGATCTCAGCCTTTTTTTTTAATTGATCACTTTTAAAAAAATTTAAAGATTTACTGCCGTAAGCCTAACGCAGCGTACAAATTAAAAATACCAATTTAAAAAAATTGAAATTTGCATTTGATCCATACATTTTGTCTACAACATTTCCAAACCCTAACAAACGTGACAAAGAAGAGATTAAATAATAACTTTATTTGTTCTAAAATTGGGAATCAATTCAATTATATTTCAATTACACTAATTATTAATAGATATTAATTGCATGCCATTAAGGCTGAATTTGGAAACATTAACGTATTAAATAAGACATTGATTGATTGATTGACTGTGGCTATCAAAGAAGACACTAACGCCAATACAGGTTTACCATTTAATGATTTATGGTTTCTGCAATGTCTCGTTTTGTAAAAAAAAATGTTTATTCGATATGTGTATTGTGTAGGTACAGTAACGTAATGAAAGTCGATTTTCAAATTGATTAATTCGTTTAACATATCGCGAGCAGTTATTTCTTTTTGAAACTATGGTACAAATGTTGTACTAGTGCAAGCAAAAACCGACACTAACTAAGATGACGAAACTTTTTATTCCATGACTGTACAAAAGGGCTTGCTGGAGCGGAGTAAACAGAATTTCTCGCTTGATTACATAATTCTGTACAATCAAAACATAAAGTACAACAGGCGTTAACGCGCTCGTTAACATCGAAATATAACCTACGTATGCGCCAGAGATATTTGGGAAACCTCTCTAATTTCAATTACATACGTACTTTGCTATAATAAAAAAACCGGCCAAGTGCGAGTCGGACTTGCGCACCGAGGGTTCCATACTATAAAAGCAGTAAAACATTAAAAGAATCACTTTTGTTCACGAATATACGAGTATAATTTACATGTAGGTATTTTGTTGGCGAACCGCAAACGTAACTTTGTTTTTGGTGACCGTTTTTGTTTTTGAACATCTTGACCTGATGACAATGGGACCATCTGGGAAGTATACCCTTTTAAACCAAAAAAAAATTCCAAATCGGTTTACGCGTCTTCGAGTAATCGGTGAACATACATAAAAAAAATAAAAATAAAAAAAGATTCCGACGAATTGAGAACCTCCTCCTTTTTTTGAAGTCGGTTAAAAATGAACAAAAATCAGTTTTAGAATACATCAGTAACGTCCTTTCATATGATACCCCTCAATATTGTTATTTCAGTTTGAAAATTCGAAGCCCCGGTTTTCCCCCCTTTTTAAATAAAAATAAAAATAATTTTCAATGCTTTATGATTGCAATGGCGTTGGGTCACTATTACCTAAAACTATTCTAAATTTCAAGCCGATAGCTTCCATAGTTACTGAAATAATCGAGTGTGACAGACGGACGGACGGACGGAGAAAGTCTCACCATAAGGGTTCCATTTTTACCAAATTGGTATGGAACCCTAAAAATATAAAATAGTAGTACTTGACTTAAAGAGTAGTAGTATAAAATAGTAGTTCTTAGGTTTGGGGTTCAAGCCTCTCGTTGGTTGATTAATGCTTCAACCGCAATAGATGGGTTTTCAACTTCATCTTTCTTTGAAATATAATTTTAATTCTAATCAAATATTAATTTTGTCCTAACCAGAATTTCCTTTGTAAAGAAAATAGCACCGAACTCCCGGCGGTAAAGTTTTTGACGGGACTCACAATGGGTATGAGCGCTCGCTGCATCGGACGGGTCATTTAGTTTCAACTTCCCGTGTTGATATGAATTTAAATCAGGGCCTCACTCCTAATGGAAGTTAGGAGGTTACCAGTTAAATGCAGCGCATTTGCGGCTAATGCTAATGGCGACAGTCCTAAACTGCAATAAATTAATGTGTACACGACTGCGCGTACAGTTGAAACGTTCGGTGACTTTAAACTACGTTCAATTTATAGTCACAATTTGGAGAAAACAAGAAATATTCTAGATAATGTTCTTTAAAGTTAATGGAAGTTAGGAGGTTACCAGTTAAATGCAGCGCATTTGCGGCTAATGCTAATGGCGACAGTCCTAAACTGCAATAAATTAATGTGTACACGACTGCGCGTACAGTTGAAACGTTCGGTGACTTTAAACTACGTTCAATTTATAGTCACAATTTGGAGAAAACAAGAAATATTCTAGATAATGTTCTTTAAAGTTAATGGAAGTTAGGAGGTTACCAGTTAAATGCAGCGCATTTGCGGCTAATGCTAATGGCGGCAGTCCTAAACTGCAATAAATTAATGTGTACACGACTGCGCGTACAGTTGAAACGTTCGGTGACTTTAAACTACGTTCAATTTATAGTCACAATTTGGAGAAAACAAGAAATATTCTAGATAATGTTCTTTAAAGTTAATGGAAGTTAGGAGGTTACCAGTTAAATGCAGCGCATTTGCGGCTAATGCTAATGGCGACAGTCCTAAACTGCAATAAATTAATGTGTACACGACTGCGCGTACAGTTGAAACGTTCGGTGACTTTAAACTACGTTCAATTTATAGTCACAATTTGGAGAAAACAATAAATTAATGTGTACACGACTGCGCGTACAGTTGAAACGTTCGGTGACTTTAAACTACGTTCAATTTATAGTCACAATTTGGAGAAAACAATAAATTAATGTGTACACGACTGCGCGTACAGTTGAAACGTTCGGTGACTTTAAACTACGTTCAATTTATAGTCACAATTTGGAGAAAACAATAAATTAATGTGTACACGACTGCGCGTACAGTTGAAACGTTCGGTGACTTTAAACTACGTTCAATTTATAGTCACAATTTGGAGAAAACAATAAATTAATGTGTACACGACTGCGCGTACAGTTGAAACGTTCGGTGACTTTAAACTACGTTCAATTTATAGTCACAATTTGGAGAAAACGAGAAACATTCTCCTTGTTTTTTAAAGTGAGTTTTCCAAACAAAACTCAGTCAACGTGAAATTGACACTCTGAGAAGAGACCCGTGCACATTTAGGCCCGATTTTTGGGCCTTAAGGTTGTGAAATAATTCTGAAACCGACCACAAAGAGCAAGGCGACGAAAAAATAATAAAATATTGAATGGAAGCAGGCGTTATTTTGCGGAAATCCATAATTAGCAGGACAGATTAATTACTATTAATAGAGTCTACGATTTCGCATTGTGAAGTCAACATCTCCTGAGGATGTCCCGGTGTCGGGACGAAACGTGCGTCGAAGAAAGTGATAGAAAATTGTGTGTGGTGTTTCATGTGAGGTTCCTGCATATTGCACCATACAGAATCCTTTCAAGTAGCGGATAATAGCAAAACAAATTAATCTGTCCTGCTACATTAAAAAAATATAGCTAAGTAAACTTAAACGCTAAAAATCTAGTAGATAATTTATTTGCCGAGGTTTTGAACCTAGGACCAATTAACAGAAGTATTAATCACTAAGCTATTGCCACTTATTGTGTACAGCTTTAAAAAATTTAAAATTCTCGTATTGTTCATTTTATATTGGAATTTTACCTTTACAAAATACCCCTGCTACAAATTTTCGAATTATTCAGATATTTGTTAGGAATTCCTGCCTAAAAATTCCAACAGCCATTAGAGGCGAGCGAGGGCCCGAATTGAAATTCATAATAACACGAACTCTAGTTAGTTACAATTAATTAACCCTTCCAGTGCAGATACTGCATAGTTTGCTTCCATTGTTAGTAGCTACAAAAACTTCGGCAGTCTCATTTCTACCATGCCCAGTCATTCAGTGAACTCTGGAGAAGTAACATCAGCTGTAAAGGAATGTCATTCTCCTTCCTTGCCTTGCCTTGCTTTGCTTTCAAACATGCAGAAAACTGAAAACATTCGCTATCTTCTTTAGATTTGAGAATTTACTTCATTCGCAGTCTCCTAAAGATGTTATCTGATTCAAGAATTCTACATTCTCTTTTCGCTATTTTTTATGTATATTTGTCGTACAGTATTTCGTTCTTTCCATAGTCCGACCATTCTGCCGTGAAACAGTGATTGCATTAGTAGTTTCGCTTTGAAGTACACAGTAGCCGGTGATATTACAGTGCACATTAGGCACTGTCTGAAGATGACAAGCACAGTGCAGTGCGTCATTTGAAATTGGAATGCAAAGTTCTGAGATGCACAAATTGACATCAGCTACTCTAGACACGGCAAACCGCGCGAAAAAATGTCACCAGTTTATGGGAGTCATTAGTACCAACAGTGTAAGGCTACGCGGTAGTTCGGTCAGCGGCGGCAGCGGTATTTTGACAGTTGGCGCTTGGTGTTTGCTTGTATGAAAAAGATTTACGTAAATCGTTCGGATGCCCATATCTTGAGGTTCGTAATCAGTGGATGCACAGCATCTGCCATGGACGGGAGTATGACAATATCATATAAATGTACTCATTTTGTCATTAAAAACAATATAAATAATAAATTTAGATTTTCGAAGCCACAATCTTGTGTTAAAAGAAACGTTATTATTCAAGCAAGCAACAAGGTGACACAAAATTGAATATAAATCAAAGGTACGAAAAACAGGAGCCGATTTATAATCGTAACCCCCAACTAATCAAGATGCGGGCCGCATGATTTATCTTGTGTCAAAGTTGAAATTAATTCAAAACAAGAGGCGCCTTACCGCGCTGAATCGAAGATTGAAATCTTGTAAAATAAAGGTCGATTTACTAGAATTCATTAGAATAAAACCACGTACAATTATAGAATTCTACACTACTAAAAATTATTTATTTCTGCTGAAGAGGAAACAAATTATAAAATATAGAGTATTTGGGAAGGAATATAGCTTCTACTTATTCCCAAAGGACGATAAAAATATCACACAGCGAAATTATTATTGTGGCTGTCATAATATACGACCGCATTGAATTTGGTCATTTTTCACACAGTGAGTGTTTCAGTCTTGGAGCCTAACAAAATATATAAAAAGAAAACCTTTAATTGACTGAGTGTGTCCACATGTACCTTTTTGTCACTTTCAAGTAAACTGCAGTCACCCATTGGATCTTGGATATATGTATTAGTATTTGAAGAATGAAAATTAATTAAATTGCCATGTTTTTTCCTATTTTAGGAAAGCCAAAATCAAGGTCTAATGCTTTAAAAGAAAAGTGTTTTTAAATTGTGTAGGTGCCCGATATAAGTGCAGAATTAAAAGTTTTTTTTTATAAAACTTTATATTGTCTTCTTATAGCGTATGAATTTCTCAAGCGTGGCTCCGCAACAAAATAAATACATATTTCATGAAGTGCTATTGAATAACAATCGCGTACCGTCGACCGTGCGCGTACATTGACACATATTAAAATGGACCCAACCTTTAAGTGTATTGGATTTTTACGCAGGCTACCCTCTTTTTGGCACATGTTGAATGTATAACGAAAACGAATGGATACGAGCTTTCAAACTGTAAATTGTTTTAAAAATATGATGCATCCTTATCAGAAATATTCATCGGTTACACTAGATTTATATATTTTTTAAAATATATTAAGCTAACATATTACATTTTGTTTCAGGTAAGTAGACTTTAAAAGAGCAAGTAAGGAAAATGGGAGGAGCGAGCTTAATTAGTAACTGTAAGTATTTAATAAGTTTGAAGAAATTAACAAAAATAATATGTAAAATATATCTCATTACTTATGTATCGATAGTGAATACTTATATATTATCATGTCGTTAAAATATATTAAACACAGCAAACAACCTTGACAACGAGATTGATGAACCCAGTTTTAAAGGTATACGAATTCAACTTCAATCAATTCCATTTTTATTTGTTTCAGACATTCCAAATAAAATGAAGTAACTCAATATTAAGGCTAATAATGTAAAATAATACAATAAAGGCCAATTTACCTAACAATGTAATACGTAATAGCAATATTGGAGGAGGCTTAATTCAAATTCCGATCGCATTAGTTATCGACGTACTGTTTAAACCTGAAGAGGGAGGCATTGTGTCGAGACAATGCCGCGAGCGAACCGATGGGAAAGAGATTTATGAAATCAATAGGTATTATCATGTTAGTAAAGTTGCTAGTTACAGTTCTGATTGATAATAATACGTAGTTAGTTAAGCCTTATATTTAATTACTGGTAACAGTTTATGATTCATTGAATCAATTTTGGATGAACTTTTACGTTAATAATATAATTTTGATGTAAATTTAATATTAATTTAGACGGCCTATAGACGGTACCTTGCGGGTATGGTTTTTGGATTTACGTGCGTTTTTGGAAACTAAATATCACTTGCTTATCGGTGAAACAAATCGGTCAAGTGTAAGTTGAACTCGCGCACGAAGGGTTAATTAAGTAACTAAGAAAAATTGTTTGTATGTATATCAAACTATTTAAATCGAGCGGAATAAATATTAACTCGGGCTATTGCATCACACAAACGTAGCGAGATGATGATGCAGAAGCCCCTATATTTCTCTATTACTAGAGTAATATTATAATAGGGTACACTCTATTATTAGGGTAATATTGCGGCTTCTGAATCATCGACTAATAATGAAAAAAAAAAACGTTTGAGAATCACTCTTTTTTAACACACCCTTATCACATTATCTTCAGGCAAAGGCAAGAATAGTGTCATGGCACAAAACCAATTGAGAACCGATCGAATGCGTTGCAGCTCGAACATAAATAAGCATTTGCTCGCGCGCTTTGGTGTGAGTGACGGACGGATAGAGAGCGGTTGATGGCAATTTATTTACTTGAAAGAAATTCAGCTTTCTTTTTAGCAAAACGTAGGTACTTTAAATTCTGGAGAGAATGAAAAAAATACCTAGTCTTAAACTTATGATCGCAGAAACAGAAAATCTATCGAAAAGAGCAAAAGCCAATTTTGGAAATTCAGTCAGAGTTTCTGCAAATAAATATAGAATATGCTGTGAAAATAAGTAAAATGTAAATAACAACGAGAACTGTAAACTTATTGTCCTGATGGTCAGTTTTCTTATTTTATGATAACATCTAATGGCTGAGCTTATATTTTTTTACAAGGCATCGCATAGTTGCACCAGTTTTAACATGTAAAGCAAGGTCATTTTTATATACTATAAAGAACTGCCGTCCTAAGCTAGATCCTTGCATAACAACAGCCATTGTTAATTCATACTTCTTTGTATCTCACTGCACTGATATAATCAGGGATAATTATTAATATAATATATATATATATATATAAATATATAAAATTTCTTATCTATTTATCAGAAACAACATTGAATATCTTCTATTCAATGTTGTTTCTGATAAATAATGATAGAACAATGTCTAATAGCTGAATTAGGTTAGGATGGCTTCTAAATTACTACTTCCATTTGGAAATTCCTGTGATGAACCAAGAAAGTGTGCTGCAGTACCTATCGATATGGTGTAGGTACTAACTAGAAGCACGAAATTGCCAATAAGCCGCCAATTACACAGAAGAGAGCACGCTACAATGAGCACCGAGTTACGTGGCGAGCGCTCCGCAGCCGAGACACCTTTCATCAAGTGCATCCCGTGAAACGACGCGCAATATTATCTCGCTCGACGGTTAATCGATGGTTTATAGTTTACATAGTTACTTGACTTCGATTACGATCCTGAATTTTTGTACATTTGCATTTTCTGCACCTACTCTTGAGTTATAATTTGATTTTAAATAAAATCACTTTATGATATTTACTAGAGTATTATCTATGCTGTATTTATATTGTAATAATGTGCAAACGCACTGACGGTTCCGTGAGCTTGTATAATCTAAAATTTTGTCTAACGTTCACTTTATTGGGTAGGGTTTAAATAGAAACCATTAACTTGTAGGGAACCCAAGTATTTTTTGTGCACCAGTAATTCCGGAAAATTATATCTTATTACTTTTTTTAAGTGAGTTTGAGATGCTTAAAAATCTAATAACATTTACCGAATGATTATATTGTAAGTGATAATATGTGGTTATCTTAACGCACTTAACTCCGAAATATCATCACGTGCTTATTACACAATTCAAATTACATAGGTCTACTGCTAAATATCAGTATTACCTGAACAATGGAACTCAAGCCTGTATATTCCGAGGCTCAAAATTAGCAACCAATTACACCGAAGCGTGCACGCCAGAGTGAACACAAAGTTACGTAGCGCTTGAGACTTTTCGCCGAATACGAAACAATGTGCCAGTCTCTACCTGTCTACTATTAAAAGGATTTTACTGCAATGTTTGCATTTGTTCGCAATCCAATATTTTATTACTAGTTTTTGCACATCACACTTACACTATAAAGACGAAATTTTATGATGTTTGTTACTTTTTCATGCTATTACTACAGAAAATGGCTGAAATTTAGAAGGAAAATAAATTAAATCCTGGATTAACACATACTATATATATTTCATGCATGGAAATTTCCTTGGATTTAAAAACATGGTTGATAAAATTAAATGTTGTGTGGGTGAAGCCGCGGGCATCAGTTATATAATATTTATTTATCAAGTCAGATAAAATTATATTGAAGGCATATAATTTCAAAAGGGTAAACTAAGTAAGAACTTCTAACCCCGAATCTCTTGAAGATCAAAGGTAATCACAAAAACATTACTGCTTTATAAAGAAAAAAAATAAACCCATTGCAGTAGGTATTAGCGAAGAATTGCGGTGTGTAGGGATACATTGTAACATGTGTGTGTACTTGCATGACGTGTGCGTGGCGTGTGCAAGGCGAGGCGCTGCTGCGCAGTTGCTGTCTGTTCGGAATTGAGTGTGAGCGTCTAAACTTTGGGGCATATGTATAATTAAAATATATAATATATCAGCTCGTGGTATTATTTCATATGAGACAGCAACTCCCACTTCACTGTAATTATTATAAAGTAGGTGAGGGAAGCCAACATCCCCCACATTGGTGACCCCGAAAAACATCAGTTAGCCCCGGGAAAATAATTTGTGTAAAGACATTTGGAAAAGTGAAGTGGTCAAAATTGAGGGAAGATGTACGAGCCGCCACACCCGGTAACCGCCGCGACCACGGCAGGTGAGAACGCAGCACAATTGGCTGCCATAACTATATCATCAAGAATTCCTGAATTTTGGAGCGAGATGCCACGTCTATGGTTCGCACAGGTTGAGAGTATCCTGGCACCCCAGAAGCAGAGTGATGAAACAAAATTTAACATCGTCGTAGCGAAGATTGGAAGAGAAGCCTTGCAACAGGTGAGCGATATTTTATTATCACCCCCTGAGACGAACAAATATCAAGTGCTGAAAGAGCGTTTACTCCAAGTCTACGAAGAAAGTGCCGAAAGGCAATTTCAAAAACTTGTGGGAGAAATGGAACTAGGAACTCAGAAACCATCACAATTGCTTAGACGAATGCGAGACCTAGGAAGAAACGCGCAAGCATCAGAACAAACGCTACATAACCTGTGGATGAGTAGAATGCCACCCAACGTAAGAGCAGTATTAACAGTAAGTCAAGACCAGAAGCTCGAGAATCTAGCAAAAATTGCTGACAAGATAGTAGAAAACACGCGATGTGGCGAGATTGCTGAGGTAAGCAGTGGAAATTTACCAGTATCAGAGTTGTTGACCCAGTTACACAAACTCAACTTGGAAGTAACTTCATTAAGAGAAGAGGTACAGACCAACAGACGAAATTCATTCCGCCAAGGGCGAGGTCAAGGTCCAAGGAGCAACTCAAGGGCGAGATCAAGATCGAGGACGCCAAATGACCCGGACTGGCTGTGCCGATTTCATTACCGCTACAGAAACAAAGCGAGAAGATGTGAAAAACCCTGCGCATGGAAGGAAAATCCGTCGTCATCGGGAAACTAAGTGGGGTACAAGCAGTCGCGATGGGACACTTTGTACCCGGACAAAACCATCGACTTAGTATATACGATAAGGACAACGATCTTCTCCTGCTCATCGATACGGGTGCTAATGTCAGCGTGGTTCCAGCTTCTTCGAGGCAGAAGTTATCAGGTGCATGTTCGAACTATAAACTTTACGCGGCAAACAACTCGGAAATCAAAACCTATGGTACGAAAACTCTAAATTTAAATTTAAAATTACGACGTTCTTATCGCTGGACATTTATTATTGCAGATGTTAGTCAAGCTATATTAGGAGCTGATTTTTTAAAACATTACAATTTATTAGTAGACTTAAATGGTAAAAAACTCATAGACAGAACCACTAACTTACAGACATTAGGTAAAATAATTAATTGCAGCGAAGGCAGTATCAGTACAGTAGACAATAACCACCCATTTATTGATATCTTACAGGAGTTCCCACAAATTACAAGACCCGTGTCATTTACTGATATCGATAATGTATCTCATAGCGATGTGTACCACTATATAGAAACCACAGGTAGACCAGTTCACGCGAGAGCCAGACCCCTGCCACCAGACAGATATCGAAAGGTAAAGGAAGAATTTAGATTAATGCAGGAAATGGGCATATGCAGACCCTCGAAAAGCGAGTGGGCCAGCCCGTTACACGTGGTGGCCAAGAAAAATGGAAACATTCGGCCGGTAGGTGACTATAGGCGTCTAAACGCCATCACCAAGCCCGACCGGTATCCGGTTCCGAGACTGCACGACTTCACGTACATATTGGCAGGTAAGAAAATTTTCAGTAAAATAGATATAAATAGAGCGTATCATTATGTAAAAGTCGCACCGGAAGATATTGAAAAAACAGCTATAATTACGCCATTTGGTCTTTTTGAATTCACGCGTATGAACTTTGGACTCAAAAATGCTAGTCAAACATTCCAAAGATTCATGAATAATGACGTTTTAAAAGGTTTAGATTTTTTATTTAGCTTCATAGATGATGTCATCATAGCAAGTGACGACATTGAACAACATAAGTTGCATTTGAGACAGGTATTCGAAAGATTCAAAAAATTTGGGATAACAATTAATTTAGAAAAATGTGTATTTGGGAAAAACACTATTGAATTTTTAGGATATGAAGTTTCGACCAAAGGAATTCGACCCCTGGACCTCAAGGTCAAAGCAATAGTAGAATTTCCTCGACCGCAAAATATAAAGGAATTGCGACGATTTCTAGGCATGATAAATTTTTACAGAGCAAGCATACCTAATGCCACAGTATATCAAACGGAATTAAATAAGTATTTAAAAAATACAAAAAAGAACGATAAGTCATTAATAACGTGGACTGATAAATCTAACGAAGCGTTTGAGCAGTGTAAACTGAGCCTTAAAAATGCTGTAATGTTATCGCACCCGGTACCAGGTGTCCCAATTTGTCTTACGTGTGACGCATCAAATACCTGCGCAGGCAGTTCAATACAGCAATGGGTAGATGGGAAATGGTTGCCTTTAGGTTATTATAGTAAAAAGTTTTCATCAGCTCAACAAAAATATAGTACTTTTGATCGCGAATTAACGTCAGTATACATGGCTGTAAAGCATTTTCGTTTCCTTTTCGAAGGTCGTGAATTAATAATTTACACCGATCACAAACCTCTTACATATATAATGAAAAAGATAGAGAGTAATAGCGAAACACCGAGACGTATGAGGCAATTGTTATTCATCAGCGAATTCACAACGGATATTAGGTACATTAAAGCCGAGAATAACAATGTTGCGGACGCCTTATCGCGCGTGGAAACAATATTCTGTCCTACCATAATTGATTACGAAGAACTCGCTCGCGAACAATGCAAAGATGATCATATTACCGGACTTCGCGGCGACAGCAACGTAGGCAGTCTACAATTAAAACGAATAAACATACCTAACGTGAGCGAAGGTATCTATTGCGACACATCAACGAACAATATTAGACCGTATATACCTAAGAAATTTAGAAGAGTTATTTTTGATTCGATACATAATATAAGTCATCCCGGAGGTAAGGCAACACTTAACTTGATATCACAGCGCTATGTATGGCCAGGTATGAACAAAGACGTCAAATTATGGGCCAGGTCATGCATCCCGTGCCAGAAAATTAAGGTAAGTCGTCATACAAAATCGGAAATAGGGAAATTTGCACCCAGTGAAAAGTTTAGGCATATACATGTCGACGTCACAGGACCTTACCCAATTACGAAAAGAGGAAATAGATTTTGCGTAACCATTATTGATCGTTTCACAAATTGGCCCGAAGCTATCCCGACTCCGGACGTCACTGCTGAAACAGTGGCCAGAGTGATATACGACAACTGGGTAAGTAAGTACGGATGCCCAACTTGTTTATCATCAGATTTGGGAACCAACTTTCAAAGCGAAGTTTTTGGAAAATTATTAGAATTACTAGGTATCCAGAGATGCAGGACGACACCTTATCATCCCCAAAGTAATGGAAAGGTAGAGAGGCTAAACAAATCCTTGAAATACGCCCTAGCATGTAGATTATACAATAATCAGTCATGGGATGAGGAAGTGTCAACCGTACTATTAGGCCTTAGAGCCGCACCACGGTCCGACACCGGCTTCAGTGCTGCTGAACTAGTTTTTGGTCAGAAATTAACACTGCCAGGGGATTTTTATTTAGACAAGAATACTAAACCATTAGATACTTATACGTACGTTGATCAATTACGAAATATAATGCAGAGTATGCAACCTAAGGCACGAGATTTTAATTCGGAAAATTCAAGGAAAATATTTGTCCCCAGTGAGCTAAGTAATTGTAGCCACATTTTTATTAGGAATGACATGATGAAGAAATCGTTAACACCAACGTATAATGGTCCCTATGAGGTACTCAAACGGAACAGTAAATTTTTTACAATACAGTTACCTAACAGAAAGTCTAATATTTCGATAGATAGGCTAAAACCTGCATACTTGCTCGCAAGCGATAAGGACGTTGTTCAAAGTCCGAAAGATAATGAGGTTCGCACATATGTAACACGCAGTGGAAGAATTGTACGCCCACGTGTAAGATTTTGTGACGCGTAATGTATGTAGAAAACATTAAAAATGCAGTAATTAGTAAATAATCATTTTATTTGTAATTATATTATAACTACATTGTATTTACATCAATTATATTTATATGCAGTACGTTATGCATAAATATTTACTTTAAAACCTTAAGAGTATCGAATATACGATAGGTAATGTAGAGACACCTTTATTTTAATCTCAGTTTTGTAATCTTGCAAATAAGTATGACCTACATAAATAATGCCACACATATGGAAAAAATTTAAAGTTAAATAAATAATTTTGTTATTATATTAAGAAATAGCAAGTAATGCATAACCTAGTTAGATGCTGATTGCAATTTGTACCAATTAAAAACTTCTTTTGTAGAAATGTAAAATCTTAATGCATTACATTACCAGATATTTACGAGAGTACAACTTATTTAAATCAAAATGGGAAAAGGTTACAGTAAAGAAGAAGATCAAAAAGTGACAATTGTACAAAATAGTATCGTTGAAGAACAATTGAGCAAACAAAATTTTACTATAATAGTGATTATGATATTAATCAGTGTGATGTTTACTATAGCCACATTAATATATTGTCGGCATAGAATGCAGAATTGGTTAAGAAGAATGTTTGTGAAATATATTCAAAATTCATATAATGAAACTACGCCAGGAATACAAAATTTAACTGTACCACAGCGTTCAGCCGCGCAAGCGCAACCTGCAAGCTATGCGTAATTTGACTCCGTTGACCCGATGCAATGCGTACCTACCGTGAACCAAGTAGAAATGTTGTAATCGTAATATTTAATTATTAACAACTTTATTTTATATTATTGTATAACGGACATGACTCATGTAATTTCTTATTGCATAGTAAATGAAACAATGTAACAATTATAACAAATGTACTACTAATGTATATTTTTGTAAAATTTTACTGTGTAAAATTTTGGGGGGATTTATGTAGGGATACATTGTAACATGTGTGTGTACTTGCATGACGTGTGCGTGGCGTGTGCAAGGCGAGGCGCTGCTGCGCAGTTGCTGTCTGTTCGGAATTGAGTGTGAGCGTCTAAACTTTGGGGCATATGTATAATTAAAATATATAATATATCAGCTCGTGGTATTATTTCATATGAGACAGCAACTCCCACTTCACTGTAATTATTATAAAGTAGGTGAGGGAAGCCAACATCCCCCTACACGGTGTAAAGTCAGCGCCGCCATCCATTAGTCGAAGACACAATTTGCCGAGGACGGCCGGGCGGCGGGCGCGGGCTCGCCTCAGGTGCCACCAATAGCACAATTAAAGGAGAAAGAACTCCAATTCTCTTTAAGTGAATTAAAATTGGTTTTCATTGCGTCCCCGTGTAACTAGGATTTACGTTTTTGCTTCTACAACGGTTTAATTGTTTCCCTCGGATCCGTTTTATGTTTATTTTACTGTGTTTGAGGTAATTTGTTCGGGGCACGACTTCTAATTTGATTTTAAATCTCCTTGTTTTCGTTTGGCAAGGAGGTGTGGGACGTTTTCAGTACAGCGTTACGTTGTTAAAAAGTTGGTCAAAGTACAGTGTGTTGTTTCTGTTCTATTGTTTTTTTTTATTTTGGCGATTGGTCATCTGATTTAATTCCATTTATTTGACCAATGGAAATGGGAACATTATTTTTTTAGTAATCATCAACCAAGATTGTTATGTAGGTATTATGTTACATTATATCTTCACTACACAGTTACTCTGAAAGACTGAAAACGCTCAATTTGTGATGTTGATCACAGTGGCACACGGCGTTTTCGGTCTTTTAGGCCGAGTAACATTTCTTATATTTATGTAACTTATTATTCTTGAAGTTATATTTTTGTCGGAACAATGTTTTTTATTTAAAATATTTAGCATTTAGATATTCATCAATTGTATAGCTTTTAAATGTTATTTTTAGTCCCTCTGTAGATCTCAAGTGAGCACTCTCAGTATTTATAGTCGAACTGAGGTTGTTTTCGCAACATTTTAGCTGTAAAATGTTTATCGTAATAATTACTTTTCTTAAAACTGTCGAGAATTATCACAAAACATAAATTTTTGGCCACTGAAGTCAGTTTTATTCGATTTCGGCGAAGTTTTACCATCGAATATATAATATTACTAGCTGATTCCCGCGACTTCGTCCACGTGGGATAAAAACTATTCTATCTTTTAAGTTGGACCAAATGACAGATATTCACGAAGTTTGAACTAAATCGGTTCAGTAGTTTAGGAGTCCATTGAGGACAAACATTGTGACACGAGATTTATATATATTAAGATTAACGTAGTTTTACCAAGTCAAGTCAAGTCTTTTGCGATACTATTCATAAAGAAAATATGATTTGGTTTTCTCTATTAAAAAAATCGAATTGCCTGGAGTTAGCAGTACAAGGGATCTGCAGCTTTTTAGTTACTGGGTAATTTCCATGTCTATATACTCCTTAGCTATTCGTTAAATCTCTTATAGAAATACAACGTCTGGCAGGTTATATAATATTTATAATATTTTATCTTTTTATAAGATACTCTTTGCGTTTTTAAAGAAAATACACGTAATTTTTTTCTGTCTAAAACCAGAACTGCAGCAATGAGAATAGCTGATACTTCGACGAGAAAGATGATCGAGATACGTATCTAAAATTACCGATGCTACACACACAAGTAGACAAATGCTTCATAACACCTCTCTCTTTGTTGCGAAGGTTAAAACACACAAACGTGATCTCAAGAATTGTCTGAAGATTTCCACTATCCAAACAGCTTAGCAAGAACAATATTATGAAATAGTTTTGCTTGATATTCTGAAGGAGTTGAGGTATTAACTTCAAGTGGATTTTGTTTACTTTGTTAATCCTTTAGTTCCTTGGAGGGTCGGGGCAGCCCTAAGGCTAGATATTATAGGGTCTGGTCCAAGTAATAGAAATAATTCGGGTGTAACGAAAGTACAAAACTGTATCAATTCATTTTTGTCATCAAGAGTACTTATAGTACAAATTATAACTAAACAAACAAACAAATTTGTTTAGTTATGTGTACGAGGTAAGTCATGTTTTCTTATACTTATAATATAGTGGATAACATCCTCCATAAATTAAAATGTTCAGGACGAAAATACACGGGGAAGACAACATACCTAAAAATACATGATTTTTAAAGTTTACCATTTGTTTAAAGCTTGGAAATATGCTCCTGACCCACGTGGTGGGCTATCAAGCTAATATCATATTCATCGTTATCGTAATCGTAAGCCAATTCTGCGCTCTAATTGGCTGATGTAAATCAGGGAACCAATCAGTGGGTACAATGTGTTTGCAATTACGATAACGATGAAAACGTTTCTCTTACACAATCGCCTAGCTGATCATCCCTAGAACTTTACCTACATTGCAATGTCGTAGAATCGTCACCCTGATCTATCTGATTCTATGTCTTATTACCCCCAGTATTATCGCGAGCTACAGTGCCCTTCAAACAAAAACAAAGCAAAGCTTCGCGAATCCTTTTTTACGATAGTTGGTACTAACTTGATACATTATAAATTTATTATATTGTAAAATTTGTAAACGCTCATTCTCTTACACTTGGACCAAAATAGATAACGTTTGTAGCAACGAAGACCCTCTCTTTTACTAGAGAAGCTCATATCGCTCACAAGTTTACCTCAGAGTTTATTATTATTTTCCATTTTAAATATCGTCTGTGGTGCTCGTAGATATTATAATACACTAATTATCTTTAAGTATTGTTTTTTTGGTGCTTACAATAATAATACATTGATAATCGTTTTTACCAAAAATTGATTTTTTTAGACTTTCAAAACTTTTTTTTTCTTCTTCGACAAATTGTTTTTTCTGACTAAAGAAATACGCCTAGCTGTTATTCTTTATTTTTATGAAAAGGGTGTTGTAATTATTTGTTAATTAGAAAGTCAAAAGGTAATATTCCTCTTTCATGTCCAAAGAATATTTAGAAGCATAAAATTCATTTAAGAGTTTTTGAGATTTAAAAAACCCCTTTTTAGATATAGTATGGAGTAATTCAGAAAATTGATGATTACGAAAATGGGGTATAGTGTTGGAGCTATATTCTTCGTATAACTTTTCCGAAATTCACATATTTAGACTTTCATAAAATTTATCCATTTATAAAGCACTTAAAGTTACTTTTGTTTTAATAAAGCCCCCCTACACGAGGGCATATTATGAAACGAGTAAAACGACACTCCGTACTAAGTGGGAACAATGTTTTTCATTGCGCTTTTAATAAAGGCACCCGAGTCTGCAGCCGAGTAATGAATGCGGTGCTCATCCCGCACATCAAAGAGAGCCGCCGCTCTCACGTGTCAATTACTGTCAACTGCAATCAGCAGCGCGTCATCGCACCTCGGCGATTAATACCTGCTGATCATTTTCTAAGTGATTGAATCGTATCAATCGTATCATCGTATTGTTATCGTATATCGTATCATCGTAATCGTTTCAAAGAAAAGTACTGGCAAATAAAGATAGAACTTGAATCGTTATGAAATAATAATACAATCTGTCATTGCATTGAGAATTTTGGCGACCCCCCTGGCGCAGGAAACGCGCGCTCGGATTCGAGTGGGAGGTCGCTGATGCGATTCCCGCCAAGGCCACTTTGAAATTTTATAATTTCTAAAATAGCTCAGGGGTAGGCCACCGTGACCTAAAGTATTATTATTGTAATATTGTTTTAAAATTTCTATACTGACATTGTATGAAAATGTCAAAACAATATTACATAATATTGCTTTAAGTTACGGTGGTAGGCCCCCAGGTCTGGTCTGGTGGGAGGCTTCGGCCGTGGCTAGTTACCACTCTACCAGCAAAGACGTACCGCCAAGCGATTTAGGGTTCTTTTGCGATGCTGTGTAGAAGAAGTTGGGGTGACTTTACTTAAACCTTCCAAGTTAGTACGTTAACATCTTCGGCTGCGTCATCACTTACCGTATGGTGAGATCGCAGTCAAGTACTAACTTGTATAGTGTAAAAAATGAACATCTCCTAAGGATGCCTCGGTGTTGGGGTGAAACGTGCGTCGAAAGCGTTAGAAGAATTTCATAAGGGTGGTTGTGGCATTGCTCGCTTGTGGACTTGCTTATGTGCTTGAGTGGGAGGGTGGATGGTGCTTGGCTCGTTCCTGTATGTTTGATCACACAAGTGGTTTTTAGTTTGCGAATTACAGCAAAAAAAAAAACTTTTTCCTTTGAATAACGTTAACTATTTAACGTTATTCAGACGTTATTCTTCTGAATAACGTTAACTAGTTCATAACGTTAACGTTAACTAGTTAACGTTATTCAGAGTTAACAAAAAATAGTATTATTAACGAGTTAACGATACTATTTTTTGTAGGATAGAAGGTTACTTCAATTACAATTATTTCTCTTAGCGTAACTTGGCCTTTTTTCCTTTTTGGCACATGTCGAAGCAAATTACGACAATACGAAAATTGGATCGAAAAATATAAAAATAATTTTGATATTTAATGATATGAAATGGACTTTTACACATCAATTCGCTACAGTCGCGAGTAAACCACAAAACACAATATTGTTTTGTTATAAAAAGGCAGTACTTCACAACCGGTAGCTGCATCGACGGATGTGCCCGGATTGATATTATTTGAATCCATTATGCAAATTAAACGACTATGACCAAACCGAGTATCAACTCTAATGAATACGTTTGCGGTTTAGTTTTGTGAAGTTGTGGTCGCGGGTTGGGGGTGATTTTTCATTTTGTTGAATTCAATGTTTTCGTTTAAATTTAGTTTATCGGTGTAGAGTTTTATTTGCTAAAGCCAAATTTACAATAACTCTTTATTTGGATTTATTTATTTAAATTTTCAAGACGGATTTGTACTTGCTGATTTGGTAGTTGATTATCTTCTTATGCCATTTTTTGTTTCCAAATAAAACTGTCACCTAAGGACTTAGGTGTCTCCTAAATTATAGTCTGTTTATTTCAATAGAAAAATCGATTTCCGATATTTGTCAGAACTCTAGATAAGTAAATATATCATCAAACATAATTCAATCCACCAAAGTAGAAAGCATCCAGATGGATAGGGAAAATCCCAGCATCGAAAATGTATTATTTTGACTCCTTATTGGAATTTAAACTGGAAGTGTTGAAAAATTGAATTTGCCTGAAGCCTATCCGGCCGCGCGCTGTAATTGGCTTATCCTTTGACGTAATGGACTATCCTGTGACCCGATGTCACAGTCAATCAAAGATTCAAAGTAGTGTCCTAAATCCTAATGCGATGCGGACTGGCTAGCGACTGTTGATGTTCCATCAGTTCCACGTAATATGTTTACTATTCAGTACTTAATTATAAGGCTATTCAGGATTCGTTATATTGACGTTTTAATGATGTTTCGAAATATCATCGTACTGCGAAATTAGAGTTGATTTGTTATTTATCCAATATAGAAATGTTTGGACATTTTGTGATGGTTAGCTTAGTAGAGAGAGTAGAACATTAGTGGATGTAATTTGAAAAAAAAAAATATTTCTAATCATTGAAAAACCTAACAGAATTTTTAATTTGTACTTTGATTTAGCGAATAGAAGACCTATACGCTAAATCAAAGTACATTTTTTTTACAATTATGTAACTTTAATAAACTGGATAAAGACGTTATTATATGTAGCAAAATTTGTTGAATAAAATAGTTACTAACGTTATTGTAGTTTGTAAGAGACTTTTGTGTGAAATAAATGGTTATAAATAAACTTAATTTGTTAAAGTAAAATAAAAAATCAGTGACCCAGAGTTTCGACAGAACTGAAAACTTGAACTTATGTGTATTTTTTTGAATGCTCAGACTACACTACTTTACAGATTCTCTTCAGATTACAGATTCTCTCAGAATTTCTTATATTACGTGACAGTAACGGTAATTATTAAGAGTTCAATAGTTTTTTCCAATCTGTCGAACGCACCTAAAAATTGTTTATTTCAAAAAATCCTTACTGAAGCGGTTAACTGTTAAATATTTTAAACACAGCAATAGTTATTGATATCGGTAGAATTTGTAACAAAGACAACAAAAATATAAATAACTAAACGCAAGGATTTGACTAGAATCGATACAACTTGGAACCGTTTCATTGACCTGTGCAAGATAATATAAAAGTTGAATGATACTATGCCCGTCCTATCGGAAAATAGAAGTGGATCTTTAGTTCCTCGGAGCCCCAGTAACAATGTCGCGGACTGTTGCCGACAGAAGTGTTAGTTTCTTTTGTGTTTGCTCTGCTTCTCTACTTACGTGCAGTTTGAGAATTATTCGTATAATATAAGTAGTTGTGGATACATCAGTATACTTGGAATTTTGTGTTTGGAATTTCAAGTTTGTTCAACTTTTTTTTTGTTTTATTTTACTCACTAATGAAGATGACTTACCTACTAAGGAATATTTGTTTTACGGAATGCAGAACGTAGAACAAAGCTGGCGGAGTTAAATATAAAACTATTTAATTTACGATTTACTGCATTGGATTGAATGAAACATATAAAACAAGCACTACTTGGCATATCTGTGTGCACTTTTTATCTTAATAGCGGATGTCATGTTCGATTCAGGATCACAATTAATTAGTTGTTACAGGCTAATGTGTAATAACATAGGAAAATTTACAAGAATTGCTCGTTTAAAGATATATAAATAAGATATTCCTTCAAAGTTGTAGTTGTCTCCTGCAACGTCTTGCTTGCAATCAATTATAATAACAATACAATTACATTTTGGTTTGTGAAGTATTTACTCGAATAAAAGAGGATTACATTGGTAATAGACTTTTGACGGCACTTGTATCGCTAAGGATCCGCGAAACTTGAACGAAGTAAATCGTAACTCGTCCGAATTCCCACAAGCATTCAATCGACGAAACGGAGGGAATTTTGTGTTGTACCTATATCCGTTACGATAAACGTATCTACCTATATTACGTAATTACACTCATATTATAAAGCAGAAGAGTTTGTTTGTTTATTTGAACGCGCTTATCTCAGGAATTATTAGTCTGAATTGAAAATTATTTTTGTAGTTAAAAGTATATTTATCGAGAAAGGAATTTTAATAAGCTATACAACATCACGATAGGACCAAAAGGAACGAAGTATGAATGAAAAATGTTGCAAAAACGGGTGAAGTTGTCTATTTTAGAGAGCTTTCGCAGTGTGCGCTGCGTAAATAGTTAAAATTACGCAATAAATTATTATGATGGACTTATTTTCCTTTCAAAGTTCTAAAAAAGCGTCAGTTACACCACATGCCTATCTTTTAAGATTGACTCATTATAAGGGGTTATGTAAAATCCGAAATTTATGCGGGCGAAGCCGCTGGCAACAGTATTTTAACATGGTCGGGGGGGGGGGGGGGGTTAACTAGTCGTGACAAATCGCGCACTGACCACGACCAGTGCCGGGAATCGAATCTAGGAATCTAGGATCCTTAAGATGTACGTTTAGAGACAGTTGTTTCGGCAGTTTAACTGCCACATCCCTACTTTAATAATGACATACTTGTTTAATTCACCTTGATGCTTAGAACTATGTTTTAGACGGTGAAGTATTAGGCTGCAATTGCTTCTTAGACCTATCGTATTGGAGGTAATATCGAATAGGTAAAAAGATTTCGTTTTCTCACTCACGTGTAAAGGAATGCGTGTTCCAACGATGCATAACGCGCTTGGATTGCAATAGAGTTCACACAATTCTTGCTTGATTTAGCTCAGAATGATGTATCGTACCTATATGAATATCTAAGGAATGTTTTCGTATCGTCTTCATTATGTATACAATTTGTTGATGGTTAATGTAATATTTTTGTGTATGTTTTTCATTATTCATATATTTAAAACATATGCAAGTAATATTAAAATTTAATACAATGAAATATTTTCTTTCTCAAAATAAATAAAATTTCTCCAGTTGTAAATAAATCTTCACTGCGCCGCTCAGTTGCCGACTGCCGCTCCGTGTAATGCGAGGTGGATTATGTGTTTTATTTGGAATCTCTTACCGATGTCCTCGCGTAATTGTGGATTACGTTCCTTGTCCTCATTTATCTTGAGCAGTGAGGAATTTTTCATGCGATTATTTTTCTTGGCATGCCAACACAAGTGTAGATTTTTTGTATCTACGTTTATTTGATTGTTTAAGTATTTTATTAGGAAATTAAATTCATAATTTAGCTACTGTCTATTATAAATACGAATCTATTATAAATTTTGTACATTCTGTTTTTCAAATTTCTTTAATTGAACACCTAAACTTCTAAAGTGTACTATGCAATAGGTACCTAATTCAATTTCGATAAAAAAAATGTGTTGCTTTGATGTGATTTAGGTATGCTCAGATGATTGTTCTAAATATGTTTGAGAAATAGAAAGCTATGTGATAAATTCACCATAGATAAAAATGTTTATTGAGTCTGCAATTGTAATATATGAATATTTTAAAAGAACTATTCATATTTTACCGCTCCATATTGTGCGGTGAGGATAATATCTCTTATTTTATTTTATGAATCTCTTACAGTCGTCCTCGCGTAATTGTGGATTACGTTCCTTGCCTCATTTGTCCACCTATACTGTGGTAAATTGCTTTTTTTATTATTTTTAAAAATGTTCTTCATACATAATTTACATTAAACAATTTTATCGATGAAATGTTTCATGATTATTGTGTAATCGAAAACCAAAACATAACTTTACGAGTCGAGTAGTAACATGTTTTCTTTTACGAAAGAAATAAAACTGCTCCAGTTTGTAAAAAACCTTTAGGGACTTCATGAATCAGTTTCTCGTCATTCCAAAAACGGAATGATTTTAAATATTTGGGTGTCGATTAACATTTGTAAAAGCCTTGCGAATTAATTATTTAGCACTTCAA
This sequence comes from Coenonympha glycerion, assembly GCA_963855885.1. NCBI lineage: Eukaryota > Metazoa > Arthropoda > Insecta > Lepidoptera > Nymphalidae > Coenonympha > Coenonympha glycerion. The sequence continues at coordinate 1,815,234 of OY979635.1, forward strand.
ATTTAACTCAAACCAGATGTTTTATGTTGCAGGCGCGTTAGTTAATAATTCCCTTTATAACCTGTTAACTTGGTTACTGGCTTAGCGACCTCTTCAGGCAAAGCTTTCTTCGTATTTATAGATATTTAACTTTATTTCTTTGGTATTAGAGTTGAAGATGTGACTTTCGATGTAAGTAGATACGCTCTAAAATATAACATGTCGTTTTGTACGTATGTTACAGTAAAAGCTAGGATGGCGAAACAGACTAGGACAATCGTAAACATTTAACGGTATTTCTAAATTTCAAAATGTTTTCACGTGAAAAAAATAGTACTTGACTTATTAAACACCAAAATAACTAGGAAAGATTCAAAATAAAAACTTTTCGTAAAAATATGTTTCTGCGTACAGTTATTCTTAGTTTGGAAATTCCAACATAATATTAACCAAAACATTAAGCCCACAAGGATTGTAATAGGCGTGCTATTTCTATCCTTTAACTTAAGTTTAAAGTAAACTAATATTTACCGTCAGAATATTTTTCAGACTTAGATGACTATGACCTATTAAGAGTTACCAATTTAAAAGCATAATATTGGGTTTAATTTAATTAGTTTAATTCAGGTTTGATATAAAATAAGAACTGGGATATCCTAGGATGTTTCGATTTCCTTGTGATTACAGTAACATGTATAAAATTCTTCCATATCCAATGGAGTTAGTGAACATCTTGTGAATCGATAATATTGCTTTGCTTTATTGAATTACATTTCAATTTTGTTTAGTATTTACGTTTATGTTCGGAGTCGTTTGTGGAAATTTCATATCAAATGTGATATGAAATTTCCTATGATTGTATCATATATATCACGTATTAATATGTACCAATATTTTATTTACTGTATTAATTGTATACAATATTTTTGCTATGTGCCCTCTGACCTATCCCATTTTTCTCTTCACCTTACTCACACTTAGGGTAGCTGGAAGAAATCTCTTCAGAGATAAGCTATCCCATGCGTTAATTTTTATTTAGTCTATTTTCCTATGTATGTTGGTGCATAAATAATAAAAATAAATAAAATATATAAATTGATGATGCTTTAAATGATAATTTAAAGTAGATCGGTATTCTTAGGCTGCGTACTTCAAATTTAATTTTTAGTTTTTTTTTTCAAATAGTAGGTAAACTAATGATTATCATCATGGTAAGGATTATCACGCAAATAACATCTAGATATTTTTCAAAAAAGCTTTGCTCACAAATACTTACCTTTACATATTGGAAAACTGTATAAAATAATCGTTTGGGTTATAAGATTTTTGAGATTTTTTTTATGAAAATCTTGTCGCTGTGATACTATTTTTTTCGCAGATATCATTGCTATAAGTCGACAATATGCAGTTAGTTTACCTATTGCGAAAATCTAATTAAAATTTGAATTCAGCGGGCTAATTTTGTAGAATCACTGCGAACAATTATTTTTTTCAATAATTTGAATTAAGTACCATTGTGATCTAAAAACTTTTGTGACTTATAATATCTATAATGTGATTGGGTAAATTTTTTATACGAACCATTGTTTGTAGCATCATTGCGAACAATTATTCTTTTCAATAATTTGAATTAAGAACCATTGTAATCTAAAAACTTTTGTAACTTATAATATTATAGGGGGTAGATTTTTGAAACGAACCATTGCAGCCTCAACGCCCGTACTAGCTACGACGCAGGGGGTAGTTAAGACCCATCGCAGGACCTCAGTATAAATCCGATGATGAGTCGTATAGCAGACCGTATGAAAGCAATACTTTCCGTCCGGAAACTCATATGCGCCGATATATTGGAATTGATTAACTCCGGGGACGGGTCTTCCGCATTCCACGCGACATCGGTCAAAGTCTGTTAAGATGGATGCACACAAAGCTCATAATAATTTCATCATACATAATTTAAAACAAATCAGATGATTTTTTTTTAATTATGTACTCATATATAGTTTTCTGATAAAGTAGAATATACCGATATTTGAGGACTATACAGTTGTATATAATAAAAAATTAAAAACTAAAACTATTATTTTTTTACAATTTTCAAATTTAAATTTACTCGATATCATTTATTTATGGGTAAAGTATATAAAGTCCTTGCAGCTTAACTTGCTTTTCCCATTTACTTTTTTCCATCCATAAATGCATGCCAGAATGAATGAATAATAAGCTGTTCCAAATTTTAAACAAATTAATTCAGTAGTTGATTTCCTTGTCCGATTTGTATACAACAAAAAATGTAGAAAATAATTCAAATTCAAATGAAATAAGTATTGGCTCATTCTTATTTTATGAGTTTTTTTTTTAATATTACAACAATTTTCCATTCAAAGTTTGGCATCATGAAATAAGAAGACATCCGCCAATCCCAAAGCAAACGTTTTTCTTTTTTCCCAAATGTAACACAATGTGCAATCGTGACTTGATATAGTTATTTATTTCTATTCACCATGACAAACGTTGACGACAAGTCACCCTTAAATATCACGCATGATCGAAATTAACGATATTGTAGTCCCTTTTGACCCCAGTCAGTCCTAAAACAGACAGACAAGACACGCTTCATGTGCCACCGACCTAATACGGAAACTTTTTGATACCCCAACCCGTAAATGCACTGAGACAGATTATTCTGCCTTTCATTCGAGGTACGTGTGACTGGTCAAAGAGACCCCTTTGATACCCGCGCTTTGTCGTCCGCGTTTAATACTAGACTACACATATGTTATTTCAGTCATTAATTATATCTTGTGCAACTTGCTGTAAATAAAATATCGTCGCATTTTGTCAAAGGCTTGTGAAAATAAATGTTTTCCATTTTGTTTGTCCGGCAACTCGCCCAGTGATGCCTGTTTGAATACCATACTGGCTTTGGTAACGGGAAGAATAATAATTTATCATTAATTAAAATTTTAATTTTATATTTTAATATTTGTACAAATGAATTTATTATAATATTTAGTTCGACAGTCTTCGAAACGGAAACCTCGTACACAGAGTTAGACCGTCAGAAGGGTTCAAAATATTTGTTTTTTTAGTTAGTATTATTTGGAGGTTTACTCGATTAATTAATTAAATCCTTTTGACCAAGTCAAAGATCTTGGTCAAAGCCTTTTGACCAAGATCGCAATGTACTTGCAATGTTTATATTTTAATTATAATTGTTAAATACTGTTCATCATGATAGTCAACTGAAAGTAGATAGGTAAGGCTATCACTTCATTGCAAAAAAGTCACTCGTTACTATTGGCATATGCTACAACAGACCTCTGAGCTCCGACCAGTTGGGGTGACGACATTAAAAGACTGATCGTTATGAAATTTTCAGTGTATGATCACTAGGTCTGAGAGCAGGTTATTATCTATATTTCATTCTCCATAAATGGCAAAACAACGTTTGCGAGTCAGCTAGTAACTTCATAAAAATTGCTTCCACACTATAATAACATCAGCGCAGATCAAAGCGTTATTAAGAAGTTCCTCGCCAACTATACACCCCGGAAATGAGCCCCGCCATTGTTGATCCAGTTAAAACGAGTTCACCTATCACTTGCAGGAATTATACGCCGGTTTTAAAGGCGCCTCCTCCGAACCCTCTTTGTAGTTCGTGTAAATAAAAGTCTGTGAAGCGATGGAGCCTTCATTCAAACTATTTAAAGAGGCCCGATTCGTTTCGGGGATATCCTCCTCTTTACCGTGTTTGGAATGGAGTAACTACCTTATTTTATTTTTGTTCTGTAAATATGAATACTTATCATGTTGAATCTTGGTTACCTGAAAGTTTTTCACAATATGTGAATTGTGAAGCTTTTTAATCGGCATTTAATTTACTACTCTTTAGAATTTCAAAATTTCAAAATTTACTCGGGTCTGGTGGGCAGCTTCGGCCGTGGTCGGTTACTACTCTACCAGCAAAAGACGCACTGCTAAGCTACTTAGAGCTCCGGCGCGATGCAGTGTAGGAACCGTTAACTACCTTCGAAAAGGTAAGTTAGCTCACCCCAAGTTTACAGAGCTCTTCAAATTTAAATAACGGTCTTTGGTTAACTGTTTTATACTTAGTTAACGTGATTATACGTCAGGTGAGATCACACGTCAACTTGTAGACCTGTAGAGTGTAGTGTAAAAAAAATTTGACTAGCGTTACCTGGGACAGACCAGTGCAAAAACTCTTTTAATTCTCAGATAGAAGGAATGATGTTATCCTTTTGTAAAGCGTGTATTAATTGAACTTATCACTATAATATCTAATTGTATTTCTTGAAATATCAAAATAGTTCAAATGTAAACTCATAAACTCAAATTTCAATTGAATAGTTATTTGTCAATCATTATATTATTATAGCACTGTGAGGTACCAAGTGCCAGTTCATTACTCGTTATAAAGTTATGCCGCGAAGTAGGTATCGGAAATACACGGGTATTGTTGATCCTAGGTTGGTAGGTACTTAAATTCACCTATCAAATGCAGGGTTGTTTGTTGTTTTTCAGGAAACCTCACAAGAACAGGTTTCTTTGTGGTTTGTGCAAATAAAAGGGAGTGTAGGCGACGGAAGGTTGAACCTTTGAAAACGCAAGTTCCTAATTTAGATTTCGTGCCTCCATCGTATTTGACGTGGCTTACACTATTTTCGGTTTTGTGACCTTATTACTATTTCTTCTTTTACGTTTAGTAGCTGTAATGACTGCGTTGAATTTTTTGTGGGCTTGTCATCGTTTAAATGATTATAAATGAATGCTTTTGTAATAAGTTTAATATGCGAGTTATTAAGATGCTTATGACACTCTCCACTTTTTTAAGTGAGCAACTAATTGATGTGACTTAATTTTTATAAATTATTTACTCTATTTATTTTAATTTAATCTCGTCAATTCGTTGGTCTGTTGTTTGATTGAATTTTTTTTTCAGAAGAATCAACCTACCCATGTCAAGTGACAACAGCTGCCCACAGACTCGATCGTTAAATTGAATTTATTTATTTTCTTAATGATAAAATTGAAATTACGATTGTTTTTAAGTTTGTTTCTGTTACGTCTTTTTTATCTTTTTCTTTGTAATTGTGTTTGGATGCAACAAACTGCTTCTTCTGCTTCTACTTTTGGTAACTTCTTTCTGCCGTTTGGACGTTTGCATATGCACTGCCTCCCTACTTGTACATTCCTTCATATTTCGTTTTGCTTTGAAGTATGTGTTTCCTTAAAAATATTTGCAGCGCTCTGTAGCCAAAACCAAATAAAGAATGAGACAGAACAGCTTAGTACGTAGTAGAAGGTAGTACGTTGAAAATATAAACTTAATAGCAGTATGAAATCGCGATTCCGGCGGCACGTCCACTTTTATCGTCTAGTAATTGAATTTGCTCTCCCGCAAACAGGAAGCGACGGTTTACGCTGAATATTGCTTCCGCTGATGGAGTTATTATTTCAAATGTTATTTAGACTTGGACTTTTGATTCGTCTTTGCAAATCCGAAGTATTGCACCGTGTTTAAAATGTTGATTATTTAAACAAATCCATTATTTTCAATAATGATGATTATTATTTCAAAACGTATTCTATAAATATACGTACAGCTCTAAAACTTCAGGTTAGTGCGTTTGGTAGATAGATCATTACCACTTACGAATTAACCAAAAGTAGGTACCTAATCTTCCTTATTTTTAGTTATAACTAGACCTAGCTGATCGCCATTTAGGGTTAAGAAAACTAGAAAATGACCTATTCTCAGACCTATTTAGACAAAAATTTTCATAAAAATTGGTCAAGCTGCTTAGGAGGATTTCGGTAACATACACTGTGAAATTTTTACACAAAAATTTGAGATTTTTTTTTATTTAGAAGAATGGAGACAAATAAGTTGAAGCACAAACTGCACAGACTACATTTCATTCCGAAAAAGTACGTCATGTTCCCGTGGTACTTATAAAAACTGGAAACCGCACACGCAAAGCTGCGGCTAAAAACTAGATAATATCAGAGGATGTGCAATAAAAACCGTTTTGTATTGTCTGTATGGACGGTATTTACATAACGGTGGGTGCTAAGACGTGCCGATTGTTTTACCCGTCTCGACCGAAGATGTAACGTTCACTTTATACTTTCAACGATGTTAAATTACTAGAAGTTCTCATGAAGCTATTCAAGTATGGTTATAGTAACTGTAGCTTGGGGTTTAACATTGGGGGTCACCTACTGATTGATTATGTTACCATCGCATCGAAATGTATTCTCCATATTTTAAGGATGGTGGAAATCAGCCACAACTAAAGTCTTTCATGTTCTAGTTGACTACAACTTAGTCGCCAGACTTAAATATATAGACAATAAGTTGTGCTGTTGGGAGTTCCTTATGTTGATATTAACGCAGCTGGAATTCTGCTCCAATAGTAAGAGAAACCCTCTGTAATGAAGTATCTAACTCCATACTAAAGTACATTACACCTGATGGAAAGTGATGATACAGTCTTAAGTGGAGCGCGCTTGTCTAGAAAATGCCTATTCACTCTTGATTTGAGAGCGCCCAAGTTGAAAAGTGAACAGTGGTGGTAGAAAAGACCGTGACTGGGAGAGTATTTCAGAACTTTCCAGTGCGTATTAGAAATAAGTATAAGTAATTTTTGAATCGTAGAATTAACGTTTTTGAATGAGGTATTAACCGATAGCCTAGTTATAGTTCAGATGTCACAGAATGAGGAAATTGGAGGTTTGAATACCGTGGCTCACGCTTGAATTATACAAAGATATCATTGCGAGGGAATATTATGAAAGTTCTCTATATTTTTCAGCAAACTAGCGTTTTACCAGAGGCTCCATAGTCGTACTAAGTATTTTTATTCTGAAAAGCTATCTATGCCCAGAAATGGGCTAACAAAAGTGGTTATGAAAACTGACATTTCACTTGATTAGGTATAACTCATTTTAGTACGAGTAGCTACCGATACTAGATAGTGCACTAGATTCTCTAAGATTTGATTAAATCATTGGGTATCTCCTAACAGTAATGAATTCCTACGTTGCAGCCAGTAAACCGAGGCTTGAGCCGGACAATGCATCATAGAGCATTAATGCTGAAACATAAATCAAATTACGATTATTCATACAGTATTATTAATTGCTCTTGTAGATTTAACTAAGATTATCATCTTCCAGTACACTGCATTTTTAAGTCATTTATTTTTAATTATTTTTAATTAACATAATTAGTTATTGTGCTTTTTTTGTCTTGCAGACATAGATTTCTCAACTTACAGTGAAAATGTCTTCTTGACGTAATAATAATCAACATCTCATCTCAACCCTTTTTACGTCCCACTGCTGGGCATGGGTCTTCTTTCAGACTGAGAGAGGTTTGGCCATATATTTATTAATAATAATATTATTTACTTATTTCGAATTTCTTTGTAACAGATGCATTCGCTTCGATTGTCAAGCGATTAATCGTTCCGTTATGATGCTGCAGTGAGATAGAAATCAAGTACTAGCTTGTAATTTATTAAAAAAAATTGATTTGAAACCGTTTCGAATTAGGAGATTTTTGACACTCAATCTGGGTCAAGAGCGCATAGGTATTATTTAAGGAGCCCCAACATAGGTCTCATCAGTATTTTCGATTGGGCGTGATTGTAGTCAAACGCAAGAAAAAAATACCCAAAGGAACTCGGCAAGATATCTATATTGTCTCATCCAGTGAACACCAAATCCCCTATTTCGCGTTACCTCTCACTCCGTTGGTTTCCTAAGGTTTCAGTGGTTTGGAAAGTGGACCGTTTTCGCAGCAATAATCATTTATCGGGCCCACGTTACGTTGGCACGTGACGAGGTGTGCTGTGACTTGAGTGGAAATCGAGTTTTTTGGACCTTTTTGATACCTCTACAGCTGTGGTGATATTGATAAGTTGTATTGTGCTTGACTTATCATTTTATTTAATGCGGGTCTTTGTTTGCGAGGAGTTTTTTTTTTTAATTTCAACAGTGTTACAAAAAATAAATTACAGTTTAATTTGGTTTCAACGATGAAATGACAGAAGTATAGAAATGTAGAAGGAGCTTCAGTAGTATTGTCGTGCAATAAGAAATCCGTTACCGGGGAAGTTTTTAAGGGACACATTTGCAACTGTCTCAGTTGTGCACGAGATAAAACCCTTCTTTGGAACTGTATCTAAAAAAAATCTGTGCAGCTTGTTCGTTCACATACGGCTGGAGTTTACAATTTATTTTGTTTATTTTTTATCTTTACACACGATCTCCATAAAGAGTATTATAATAATCAATGCTTGTGATTTTTAAAACACAATAAATGTATACAAAGTCATAGGTGTTATTAAAAGATATACAATCACGACAATCAGACGGCTGAAGCTGCTTTTATTTACTTTATTAATGAAACTAGAAATGATCTCAATGAATCAAACTGACCTTGTTACGAAAGAAAGTTAGTATTTTTAAATATATTCAGTACACAACAAAAATACCCTAAAATTCCGTTAAAATAACCGCCTCCCTAACAAACAAACATAGGTACCGATAGCAAATAACCATGTCATTTTGCAAACAAGTCAAGCGTCACACGCGTCGGCGTAAACACACGTAGCAAGTAACGCGATTATCCCCCCCCCCATACACTCCCCCCCTTTCAGACCAAGCATGAAACCGCGCTAATAACGAACTCGCCAGTCGTAATTTCCTACACATGTCTATTGTATCTAACGGCTACTCACAACTATCTTAATGTTATCCCCTGGTTTTCTATCCTGTTTCTGGCAAATCTTCACCCAATTGAGCCTATATCAGCGCAACAAACGAAAAACTTACTATTACCACTTAAATTTTACTTATGGTAGGACTCTTCTTGTAGAATCCACCAGCCGTAACCTAAGGTACTACCTAATGTAATGCATTAGTCAGCTATTCCTACAGTAAAACAGTGTAACTATATACGAATCGAATGAAACATTAGCGATTTTGACAGAAAAGGGCGCGTCTTCTTGAATTGAAATATCTATATAAAGTTTTATTGAATATGCCTATACCTATTGTGTTTTGGTTTGCAGGGCTGTAGCTTAGATTACTGAGCATTAGCTCATCTCGTCAGTCGGTATAAAAAAACTTCTATAGTTCAGCCCATATCCTGGAAGTGATCTTTTAAAGAGGCCTATATATCCAGGCACTTTGACATCCATTGACTGAAATGAATGATCACGTGGTAAGCGTGGTAGAGTCGCTACCCGTGGAGCAATTGAATGAGGAAAAGGACCATCTGTTGCAATCTGCGTCGCACTAACTCATTTTAATGCCCGATGGGTGCGAATATTCGTAATTGGTTGAACAAAATACGTCATGATTTCAAATAAATAATCTTGATAAATAGTTTATAGCTTATACACATTCACTATACACTAGTACTAAAATACCATCAATCCAAATTAATTCGCTTATTAGGCAGGCAGTGAACTAGCTCAGTTATTTTATCAGCTGTAAATTTTCACTCATACATATTCGATAGGTCCGCAGTTGAGGAGCGCGCCACGGGCGGCTTTGTAATATTGAGATTTCATAATTTTGTCTCCTTCCCAACTTTGTGCTTTGTTTAAAAGAAAATTGGCTTGTTGTTGTTTTTTCATCCTTTGTTGCTCTTCATCGAGCTGTTTAAGTATATGTATATTAATAACTAGCAGTGCCCACGGACTCCGTTCCGCGGCAGAAATATTTTTGTCCCGGCCCGTTTGTCCCGCGTAATACCCACACTCCACAGTCCCATCCCCCACAGCGCTGAATGCGACGCAATCATAATATAGATACCCACTGCCTATATACTTACCTACCTATCGCCACGCAACGACCGCACCGGGGCAGCGCGACCCGTTGAGATACTATGTACTAAATGGCGCGAACGCACCTTTTTATTTCGCTAATATCTTTGAAAATATTTGTTTAAACTGTATAGAGTAAAGGGCACAAATATTCTACATTAAATTTCCGTTATAAAAAACATATTTACAAAGATATAAATTAATACCTTAAGGGCTAAATAAGCTTCACAAAAATTATTTATTTTTTAACCACAATTTTAACACAAAAGCAGTTATTATAAGTTACCCGTAGGAGATAGGCATATGCTATCGCGAACTTTTTTACAGATTTTGATACGTTCTTTAACATTGTAAAACATTGTTTTCTTCTATCCTCACGCGATGAAAGCAATTTTTTTACGACTTGGATTACATTATTCAAGTTTAAGTAAAGATGCGTAATTAATTTTGGAAATTATTATAGCCTATGACGCACAACTTAGCTTTCTATTGGTGAAAGAATTTTGAAAATCGGTTCAGTAGATCCAGAGATTACCCCTTACAACGTCACAAACTCATAAACTCACAAACATCGTTACGCTACCTCTTTATAATATTAGTATAGATAATCAACTCGTTGCTAACTCTACCTACAAACGTAGCAACCTTATTTTTTATTTATATGTTTTTTGGTTAAACGTAGTTTAAACAAAATGTACTCATAGTACCAAATTCAACATTTCATCGTGGTACTTCCGTACCTTTCCGTATCTTTTCTACTTCCGTAGTGGGAGATAATGCAACAAATTTGACTAAAGCAAGGCAAAAGTTAATTACACCATTTGATAGCTAAAGAATTAAAGAATTCATTACGCGTCTTTCCAGAATTTTATAATAACTGGGCCCGGATATCATCTACGAATGGCCATACTACAGCGAAAGAATTGTGTGATTTATCGATTACCAAGGTATTCCGCAATGTAACACCTGATTCTATGCAATGTCGATAGATTAAACACAGTCTAACGTTACACAGAGCTAGATAGAAATAAAAAGGCGTCTATCGGTGCGCTACCATAACTCGCGTCATTTCCTTTCACCCCAATAAAACTTGCAGTGAAATTGTACAGGAATGTCGTTGCATGTCGAAACGTCGAGTTCTGCCAGTTTTGAGACGGTTTAGCTGTCAAACTTTATCTGGCGCAACTTACAAGCGGTGAACGAGTGAATCGTTTGTCATTATGTAACAGTATCCGCAGAGGTCCAAGAGGCCGCCCTCGACTTCAAAAGTGCGGCAATAGATACTTTGTCAAACCCGAGCCGTCGCTTAACAATTTAACACGAACACTAGCATCCGCGCACGCTAGTGTGCGTGATAAATCGTAGTCGGAGCTCGAGCGACGACCTATTATAAATCTATGCAGTATAAACTTTTTATGCTAATTTATTGAAACCGCCTACCTGTGAAAAGTAAGAACATTTGTTCTAAACGAGAACAGTGGTAACAAACATTATTGGATAAGAATATCCAACGCAGATTTTTTTTAAATCTAGACGATGGTTCATTGATAGACATTTGTATAGAAAAAAATTATGATTCTTGTTATTGCACTTTTACTTTTATTTCACTAGGTAGAGTTAATTACTCTTAATGTCTTATAGTAGATCTTGGAATTCATTAGCGCGTGTGAATTGCAAAAACTGAAAAAATTAAATCCAAGTATTTCATAAATGAGTGCTAGCCAATACTTTGGAAATATCTGTGTATTTTTTTCTAAACTCAACTCACTTTCTTAAGTCTGCATATTTAACTTCTATTACCTACTTTATAACGATACCATGTTGTATCATTTTACGTTGTCTTTGATGTCGCGTTCACACTTTGCCTCTCAGTATATTGTTGCTAGACACGCTGTCTCTTGTCACTTACGGCGTATATTTTAAAGCAAGCGTTGACGCCACCCCGTCTCCTTTGACTCGTTCACGAAACTATTCACTAAGTACCCTCGGAGAATTGTTCGTCTGTCGCCTATTACCGTTTGAGAGACAATTTTGAGAAGCCACTTATCTCGGCATACGTAAAACAGGTACAAAACTACAATCCAGCTTTGCGTACTCGCAAAATTGCATTTGCGACTACGCTTTTACCAAATCATTGTTCCATAAGATTTTTTATGAAAACTTTAGTTTCATTAGAATTCAAGTTCGGCTGGATGCTCAGAAATTTAATATTCCGTCGTCTTAATCTTGTTGGTAACAATCAAAATATTTCGTAGACCTGAGATATCTTGGAAGATGCCTAATAGTTCATTAATCTTGGTGCACTTTTTCTTTAGATATATAATAATGCCTAATAATTCAAGGTGCGAAAGTTTTTTGATTTCCATCTTCTAATGTATAAAATTCTCGTGCTAATTTTTGTTACAAACTCCTCCGTATAACGGCTCGACAGATTGTTATGATTTTTTTATGTATATTTGGTAGGTCTGAGAGTACGCCGTATTGTTTTTAATATCACTTTTGACAAAGCAACGTTTGCCGGGTCAGCTAGTATTAATTTAAAAAATAATAAATCGAGTTCTTCAGATAGAAAACTGATTTTGTTTTTCGAGCAAGAGATGATAGATAAGTATCTTTTACGACCGAAATTAATAACCTATCTATCTTCCATTTGCCCTACTAGAGATATCAATGTGAAATAAGCTCCATACAAGTTATGTCAAATTTCTATCTCTAGTAAGGAAAACCATGGATAGATAGGATATTGGGAATGGCCGTTAGTCTTCATCAAAGTTCGAGTAAACTCTGAAGATTTACTCGTATTTTTATGAACTGTTATACAAAAGGAGAGTACCCATAATGTGGAAAAACGCCAGTGCCATTTCAGTATATTTTTATTCCGGCGTATAAACAAATGCGGCACTCTCGACACTCAACCAAATGGACTTTGACACTCCACGTTTTCTGTTTTTATTTAAGCATTTGCGGGGCACGTATGGTCGATAAATTTCGTGGTGCTTAGGCGGCCGTCATTTCCACTACCTCGCTACCTCGGCTCTCAAGTGGCTCTCAGCAAAATTGGCCGGACACGGCCGCGCGCGCCAAAACATCTGCTATGTGGTGACCGATTCAATTTTGTGATACACCTTACGTTTTTTTTTTAATTTTCAACGTGTTCTGAACTCACAATGTTGTTAATTCACAAACGAGTATCTTTTTTAACGTACACGACATTGTTTTTAGCTTTCACTGGTAATTTACAAGATATGCAAACGGTGCCGACCGAGCCCATGTACTTATATCGACATATTCTAAGGGAGTAAGACTATAAATATGAATTGGTACTAAAAAATCTACGCTTTAATAACTTCTATTCAGGTAGACATCAACATTCAACAATATCCTTTATCAGTGGGGCAAAGAAAACAAGTTATTTCAATAAACTCAAAATTAAATTTAGTTTAAACGCCTCAGTCTGCCTTCTAAGAGACACTAAAGTCGACGCTCAACAAAAGAATGAAGCAATTCTTTCAAAATTTCAGGTTCTGCCATCGTGAGCGTTTCGTAAACACAAATCTAGTGGATTTTTTGACAAATTGTTTAAAAAAGCCAAAAATTCAATTGATATATGATGTGGAGATGGAGATGAAAGGAAGCCTCCAGAATGGCACACTATAATGCCAATAATAGTAGGCCAATAATTTATATGGTGTGTCATTCTGGAGGCCTTCTGTCAGTTCAATAGTATAACTAAAGGATTCTGATGTACGGAGTACAAAGCTCAATTTTTTGAGATTGCGTACTTATTTGAGTAATATCTTTGTTTTTTTATCCATTTTTGTTGCTAAACATAATCTATTAAATCATTTTCAAAAATAATGATCGGCATTTTGGGCATTTATTTTTATGTCCATTCCTGAGGTAATTAGATTCGTCTATGCCTATCAATATTTTTAACCGATTTCATTAAATAAAGATCCCTTGCCCTATAATGTCAGTTTCACTTATCAAACTTCACCCTACATTTTACCGCCACCTCTGAAAGCGAAGCGAGCGCGAGTTATTTATCTTTGCCGGGCGTGTAATAGAATTTAATTAAGTAATGCGCGACATGCTTTACGCGCTTGGAATGTTGCGAGTTCCACCAACTCGATACATGGATATTTTACGGGGTCCTTAGCTACACAGTATCTGTAATAATAATATGTCTTATCTTCACTAGCGTCGTATCAAGGATTTTTAAAAAAATTGCGTCTACTTTTTTTAGCCCAAAGATTTTTGGGGTCAATTAAAAAAAATTAAACGCTTATACTGACTCGATACATGGATATTTTACGGGGTCCTTATCTACACAGTATCTGTAATAATAATATGTCTTATCTTCACTAGCGTCGTATCAAGGATTTTTAAAAAAATTGCGTCTACATTTTTTTAGCCCAAAGATTTTTGGGGTCAATTAAAAAAAATTAAACGCTTATACTGACTCGATACATGGATATTTCACGGGGTCCTTAGCTACACAGTATCTGTAATAATAATATGTATTATCTTCACTAGCGTCGTATCAAGGATTTTTAAAAAATTGCGTCTACATTTTTTTAGCCCAAAGATTTTTGGGTTCAATTAAAAAAAAATTAAACGCTTATACTGCCTTAAGCAAGCTTTTATTTAACTTGCAATGTAAATTGAGTTGCAAGATTCTTGCAACCCAGTTTACAATCTTGCAACTCAATTTTGAACCAGATATCTTCAACCCGTTTAGTTTGGATGACAATGCATGGTTGCTTTTGTCATCCAAACTACGTTATTCTGAATCCAACATGGCGGAATGCCCAAGGTTTCGCATCCTCCTGTACGATACATAACAACAAAAGTTGACGTGGAAAATGTCTCTTACTCTTACTTAGTGTCTTTAAATGCCGGATTGACCACACGTACTATACGCGGATCGTTGGACAACTTAAGTAATACCAATTATATACTATCTTAATATATATAAATCTCGTGTCACAATGTTTGTCCTCAATGGACTCCTAAACCACTTAACCGATTTTAATAATATTCGCACACAGGGTGCAGTTTGCTCTAACTTAAAAGATAGGATAGCTTAAATCTCAATTTATCTATTTTTTTATATCCTTAAGGGCAAAACAACGTTTGCCAGGTCAGCTAGTAATTATATACGATACTATAAGAATTAACTTTTGACTTTTTAAGCATGAGCCTTTAAAGATATTACTCCGCAAATCTGCTAAAATCACAACCAGTAAGCATATTAAGTATATTTGCACACAAAACACGGAAATGTAACTGGTATCAACAGCTCGGTACATAATAATGTTAGTCGGGAATCGGGATGTGCGACGTGGCGTGGCGTGTCGTTGCGGGGTGTCAGCCACACGTGCTGCCGGTTTCCGCCCTAATGACTCTAGTTCGACAACCGTATTTTTATCCCAACTCTATTTATCGGTACGGAAAACTAAATACTCTCTATAAATATGTTTATTTACTTAATAGTAGAGAATATAAAGATTGGGCTCCTAGATTTTACGTAAATATTGACATTATTTATCCTGGAAGTGAAAAAATGGATTGTTATACATATAAAATCACAATGAAAAACCGATAAAATTACATAGGTATATTTTGAATGTCAAATACTGCAGATAAAATAAAGAAATGTTATAGGTATTAACAGCTCGGTACATAATAAATTATGTGCGATGCGAGACGACGTGGCGTGGCGTGACGTGGCATGGCCTTGCAGAGTTTCAGCCACCCGTGCTGCGTCTTTCCACCCCAATGACTATACTTTGATAACCATATTTTGAGGTAGGATGTAGGTAGTACGTATTGAAACCTAAATATTCTTACAAACTCGTACATCTATCATACAAGTAGGTGTTCAATACGCAAAAACACGCAAACTAAATGTGAAAAATAAATGAAAATAAAAAGTACTTATATTCGAAAATATAAATATAAATATATAGAGGACAACATCACATACATTGCTCCGATCCCATAGTAAGTAGCTTATGCACTTGTGTTATGGAAATCAGAAACAACGAAGGTACCACAACACCCAGACCCGAGACAATGTAGAAAAGTTATTTTTCTACATTGCCCCGACCGGGAATCGAACCCGGAACCTCAGAGATGGCGGCGCCTTGAAAACCGGCACGCTAACCACTCAACCACGGAGGTCGTCAAATATAAATCTTAAACTTATTAATATTAAAGCTCATAGAAGCTGAGACAGCGAGGTATGGTACCCAAGATGCTGGCAGAGTTACCCCTTTGGAAAAATTTTCTCCAAGTTTTACAGAATTTTGCGTCTGATCATTTGTATATAATTTATTATTTGTAGAATTTCGCCTCTGATTATTATTTACTATCGCTATTAATTTTGTGGAAAATGGAAAATCACGAAAATTTACCGCTCCATCAGTTACTAATAATTATTGATGCAGACGTTTTGTAGATAGTCAAAATGAAAGAACCCAATCGAAAGGTTTCTATGACAGCATTTGACCACGGAACACTAAAACGTTATGCCTCGAGATAATAATATTAACTTTAAAAACTTCACCGTAAAATGTAGCACATCCCTAAAAGGATACACCGCATTAATAAAGTTAATACTACGTAACTTAATTATCTCCAGGCAAAACTAAAAATGTTTCCAACGAAATATCCTGTACTTTGATCATGGTCTGATCAAATTTCCTCTTACCAACTTTTCAGCCGAACGCCGAACTTCGGGCTATGTTTACATTACAGAGTCGGAGGAAAAAAACGATTTAAAATTGAGTTTTGCGGAACAAGATGGTCCTTTTTAAAAGGGCGGATATGATTTACAAGAAAAAGGTGTGACATCGTTAATATATCATTCTGTAAAGGTCGTTAAAAAGTTGCTTATTGAAAGCTTATTAAAGTCAGTAGCTTCGGAGTAAAAAATATACATTTATCTGTTTGGTCCTAATTTCCTAAAAAGCCAGTCATGAGTGAGTCGGTTTCGAACCACGAAGAAAGACGGATTCCGTAACACGACGATAATAGCATACTTCATCTTGATTATTTTTAATAATAATTGTTTACAAGGTGACCATAGGGCCAAAGAACTTTTGGCATAGACCGATACAGATTCCGGCAATTAAGAAAGTACGTCAGTCTTTTTTTCAAATCCTCTTTAATTCTTTCTGCCCGGATTCATACAAAATCTCGCACGAGGTGTAAATTTTACGGTGAAGTTAAATTCTGTAACAGCCGTTCGTTTTATACGGACGCTTAAACGGACGAGTATTTACGCTTTTAAATAGTGTTAGGTGAGTTATGAACGCAGTCATGTGGTGCACGCTTAAATGAATTTATCCATAATGCAATGTCCGCCGCCACATTACCTACAAGTATCTACTCGCATTAATAGAACCGGAGTTTTTGTAGTTGCTGTAAATTGGTTTATTGAACCTGTCCTTGCCTTTTTGGGAGTTCTTGACCAGACTGACGGATTTGAGGAGCACTGATGGCTCATTGATTTAGACCTCTTGCAAACTGGTCAGAGGTTCGAATCCCGGGCTTCTGAATTTTCGAACTTGTAAGTATACGTACTTTTTTCGAACTTGTAAGTATAGGGACTCTAAATATCACTTGCTTAGTGATCAAGGAAAAAATCGTAACGTTAACTTGCATTCTTGTGAAGATAAAATGTTAGTAAAGGATGGATTATAATAATTAGAGGCATAGAGCGAATACATTGTTATGAGTCGATGATGATAAATATATCTACTTACAAGTCTTAATTTAGTTTGATTGATCAGACAGTACGAGTAGTTTATTTATTTTTAAAGTTATATTTTCTTCAATGAAATCATTTCATTTTTAAATTCATTTTAAAATTTGATAATGAGGTAGGTAAGCGATTGATATTCTATTGCACGATGATGGATAATGAATATTGCATTAGACAATATTATTTGAATGTAAATTAATTTATTCCGAATTTCTATACCTACCCCGCCTAAAATTTGCATGAAATTATCTCTGGGAGTAATAAAGCAAAATTTTAATATTTCCACTCCTAATGAACTCCAGCTCCAGGTAACAGATTTCACCTGTCTCTTAATTGAAATCTTGCAACATTCTTGAAATATATTTTAGAATATTTATTTATAAAAGTTTTCATCTAAACCAGGACTAGGATAATAGAGTGGAAACTTCAAAATATAGAGTTATTAGGAGAGAATTTCCAACGTAACAGGGTCGATTTAAGTTTATTTAAATTCTAATTTTTTTCTATGCTCTCCTTTTGCTACATGTCAGTCTGTTCCCTTGTCTATAGAACCAATGGTTGCTTTTTTTACTCTAATTTGTAGCAGGGCATTGGGTGGTAGGACATCTGGAGTAGGGTAGAGTAGGATGAAGAGGGCCGGTCTAATCTATAGATCCTTGGTGGTATTAAAAAATTAAGCATTTAAGTTGACATAGATTTAAGTACAGAAATTTATCTCCTAAATTTTGCAGCTAGCAAACTCCAACTCAAGTCCTAAGAAAATTGCTTATTTTAATTTTGATACGTAAAAAGCTTTCGTTTCTATGCGCGCTACATCAACTGGGAGGTATTGCATAAGTGCGTGAGCCTGACTCAAACCTCATAGGTTTTTTCATCGTAAAAGAGTAGAAAATACTAAGGATTCATAAATGAAGCGGGATGCGAAGTTGTTATACTTACTCAAGCGCAACCAAAGTGCTGTCCATTCTGAAAATAAAGTTTTGAAAGTCGCTGTTATCGCAGCAGCATTACCGTCTGAGTCAGTGTTAAATGCTCGCGACGGAAAGAATGGACCGGTGCATGCTATTCCACCTTTTTATTTTTGAGCTTGGACGATAAGAGTTCCGTGAAAAGGCGCACTTTGTGCTGGCTCACAATTGGGGGAGTAATTTAGGAGCTCATTTCGAAAAAAACTGTTTCTTTTCTTACGTAATTTTGTAATTATGCTATAGTTAGCTTAAAAGGTTGAAGTTTTGTTCTTTGTTTGGAGAACACCCTAACTATGTTTTACACTACTTAATATTATAGAAGTGGAAGTATGTTACTCCAAGCAGCAACTGTTGGACTGATTTACAAGACGGCTCCTTACGCATACTCTGGATACACTTAGGCATTAATTAGGCCTGGATTAACATAATTATCCCAAAAAAATGAATGATTTCCGCTGGATTTGTGATAAACCGAAATTGAAACCATCTATACTTACAAACTTTCGCGTTTATAATATTAGGTGAGATTCTAAACAGGTAAAACCATTAAAGGTAGCAACAAAAATATGAAAAAAGTTTTATGAATTTAGAAAATGTAGAATTTCAGTGAACTCAACGGGAATCGAGATTAAATAATATGCTTATATCGTTCGAATATTTGAATTTTCTAGGAGCTTACTTACTTTTCTGGATAAATTCCTTTTAAGATGTCGAATGAAATCGCCCGTGAGCGCAAAGCCCAAGCATACTGACCCGGACATTTTATGCGCATTTTGCTTTACATAATCTATACTTCAGTGTGTATCTGTATATTAAAACATACTCTATTTCTATTGCAGTTGAGTTCAATTTTAAATATAGAGCGTGTTTGAGAGAAATTCATGATCACGGCTGAATTTTTGATCCACGAGTAATCTTTGACAATTTTTCATATGTATTCGATTTTAGGATGCTGTACTTGTCCTATTTATTGTAGATTTTATGAATATGAATAAGTTGTTGCCCGCGACTCCGCACACATGAATTTGTGTTTTTGTTCCATTTCGATATTTTACATATTATACTCAGGTATATTTCTTAGGTAGATCTGAATATTACAACTAATCAGAGTAATAAACAAAAGTATACAATGCTTATTAAAAAAAATCTTATTTAATGTCGATACAACAAACTTTAAACGTGTGCCTGACAAACCAAAATTGTAACTCAATTCGGTCTGCAAACATTTACAATAAAATCTCGAACGTTCGAATACCATAAAATGAAATAATCCCGTTCCAGGGCTCGTAAACATGTGCCAAAAGAGAATAACCCTAAAACGCAATCAAATAAATAAGGCAAACTTAATAACTAATGTCCCAAAGTTGTCGCGAGTCAGTCCAATCGGCTGAAAAAGGTCGACGCAATAAAAGTAAAGCGAGTTTATACGACTATTGTTCTGAGTATGGGCATGTTTCGAGTCATTTGAGACCGTTCTGCACGAGGTCGTCGGACACCTGTCTTTGTCTAAATCGGCGAGCCGAAGATGTATCGACAGATCTTATTACTCCAATACCACTTGGTGAGTGGATATAGCGGGAACTAAAAGGAATTGTTTTAGATTTCAACCTCGCTTTGGAATCTTTGGAAATTTTCTAGATAATATGGTTTGAATAGAAATTCTGGTGGTAGGCCCAGTTGCGTCAAATGCCACATTAAAACCTGTGTTAACATCTATCCTTACTTGAAAGCATTAGGCTGAAATATGCCATACAGATAGTTATCATGACGTTGGCATCTACTAAGAAGGGTGCTAAAAAAACTGCAGCGCCGTCTAGTATTTTACAATAGTTGTTTCTTTAATAGGCTTGCTATTATGGTCCAAATCATACTGAAAATTTAATTACTGATTCTAGAGCTTTTTCTCGTTTCAGTATACGATATTGCAGTCAACTACTAACCCTGTGCATGGGTAGGGGATAAAAATACTACCCCCGATTGTAGCCTTGACATAGGATAAAATTATTTTCTCCACCGACTAAATACGGCTTAAGAGTAAAGAAGTCTTTTTGTTCATTTTATCCACGGTACTTACCGACCGATTTCCAGAGAGTGGATGATTGTGAAAGGGAAAAGCATTTTATTCTAACCCCGTGGACAAAATATAGTCCACGACCCCATGCTAGTAGCTGACAATAAAGGAAAGAAGCCCAAAGACCTTCAGAAGGGGTAAATAACCCATATAGGTTAGACATCATCAAAAAGGAGTGCTTATATGAAAATTTGATATTATCATCGTTCTAAATTACAAACATAAGTTATTTGAAAAGCCAACGCCATTAACATTTAAAATTACATTTCAAACCGAAATCACGTTTAAATTCAAATTCATATAAAGGCAATAGAAATCCCAATTATTCTGTCTTTGATTTCGACCCGTTTGAAAGAAGAGGCAAAAACGAAAATTCTGATAACTTTATTAAAATAAATGTATTTCGCTCCCTTGAGGTTCACAAACACACCGAAGCAATTTCCTACTCGTATTACGGATCTCATTTCATTTAACACCTCAGTAGATATCAGAACTTATAATTAGCAAGTAATTAGGTGATATGTACGGAACTTCTATTAATACTTGTGAAAAGCCAATTTTGAAGAAAGTTTAGACGAGATATGCGAGTATATTATATCTTTAGGCGATAAGAGACTGCTTTTAGAGCCCAAAGTGGATACTGACCTTAGGGTTCTAACAGGATTACTCTAACAACCATACCAAACATATTACAATGGGAAAAAATATGTATGACAAACCATACATACTTTTTCAGCAGCTTTTTTGACAATAGTTTAAAAAAAAATAGTTATAATGAACCTATTGGTACCCATTTGATCCATGTTGATCCCTATATTAATATTTTGTAGACCAAATCTCTACAAAAAATTCTGAGTATTTTTTTGTGATCCTATCAACAGTTTGTGAAATACAACTCTTAGTCTCACAACTGAAAATCTTCCAACCCATTATAATTCAAATTTATTAATGTATTTTCTTATAAAATGCTAAACATAATTTGATCTCCGAAGAAAAATACATTCAGCTTCTATTCGTTTTCATATTTTAGACTTTTGCATACTTTGAAACTGTATGTCTCTCCCTACATACACGTAACATAAGGGTTAAGAGTAAAATTTCAAAAGACTCTCTCACAACGAGGTCCTGCGAAAGATAAGAGTGTGAAATTTTCGTGTCTTTACTGTAAAAATATAAAATTCATACATATCTCTTCCTAAATTCTATTTTGTGTTTGATAATAAATGCCACGTAAAACTTTGCGAAATTATTGTTGTCGCTACAGAGTTTGTAATTATATTTTGACAGTTATATTTTACAATGTACATAATATTATTATGTTTGGAAGTGGTATAAAAATAAATAAATATAACAGCGAATCCACATTGTTGTTGTTCAAAACATTTTATTTGGTAGAAACGCTTTAAAGTATTTATATTACTATATTTTGTTCTGCACCTGTTAAATGCTTCAAAGTCCCTTCAAATTATACCTAACCATTATATTATATCATAACCAATTATGGTAGACCGAACAATTAACACGAAATCTGAAAATGTACTCAAAAAAATAAAGCGCACATTTAAATGCAAAAACAAATCGAAGCTAATAGCAATAAAATAAAATAAAATTTGAAAACTTTCCGTATTCGATGCGTTTTCTAAATTACCCAAATTAGATCCAGTCGATGGCGCAGACATTGCTTTTTGCACGTTTGCAAAAGGCGATTATTGGGTGAAACGTCCTCGACGGATATTCGTGTCAAATCCACGGCGTGGGTCAATTAAAATCATAATTGAGTATTTGAGGGGCGGCGACCGGGGGGTGGAGGAGGGTCTCGTTGTGTAATAAAATGAGACTCGCTTTACCTAAATTAAAACTACCCGGGCAGAAAATGTCTATAGCTACTTTAGAGGCATTTAATTTGAATGTTTTCTGATTACATCATTTTGTTATGTACAAGAGTAACGACACGAGCAAGTCGCTCATCATTATCAACCTTATTGACAACCTCCCTATCGTTGTGACAAACACTGGAATAGATTCGGGACGTCATGAGTCCGATTCCTGCCACGAGCCACTTAAGAATTTTATAACATCTAATTTGGTTCAGGGGTCTGATTGCGTAAGAACTACGTATTCATCGTTCCGTAATCGCTAGCGAATTCTGCACCACGAGTGGCTGATGCAAATCAGGAACCCAATCAGCGGACAGAATTAGTAAACGATTACGATAACGAGGAATACTTTTTCTTAGACAATCTAGGGGCTGGTCTGGTCTAGTGAAAGGCGTAGGTCGTGCTCGAGGCTAATTACCACTCTACCAGAAAAGACGCAACGCACCACCAAGCGATTTAGCGTTCAGGTAGATGCTGTGTAGAAACCGTTAGAGGTTACTTACTCAATACCCCTTCCAAACATCAGGTCACTAATAATCAGGTACTAGCTTGTGATAACTAGTGATATAATATCTCGAAAAATAATCACATAACATCAGGAGAAAACCTTGCTCTTCACGTTATCCTTCTAATTATAAAATACAAATACCTCTAAATAAATACCTATATACCTCTTTCTTAGTATTTTTAGTTAAGGCAGGCACAATCTGTGGGTATAGCCTCCTGATTTTGTAAGAAAAACATTTATTGTTATGGTAACTAGGAATTTATTTTTCTTGATTTGCTAAAAACAGAACAGCTAATTAGCCAATCAGGATGCAGAGTTTGCTGCAGAATACGATTAAGATATTTTTCTAGGGGCCGATTCTTCATCGCCAGACAAACGTGAACTAAGGAATATGTTTCAAATTTATTCCTATAGATAGTTAATCTGGCGACTGAAAAATCAGCCCTAAGACAATCATTATAACACAGCCCACAAGAAGCAAGAGCTACTTACAGAATATTGTGTTTCTAATCAAATTCCGTGAACAGATAAATAACCCAGTAACAAGACATTAATATACAATCAGTGATATGTACAATTGTAGACAGTTCAGTTGTATCGCTGACAGAGGCCGGTTGTTCGATGCCTACTTCCAATTTATGTCGATCAGACGAGCGCAATCTCACCGAGTGAATTACACAAATGAAATTTGCATACACTACTGTACTGTCCCGCGGTACGTTAAATTTGTATGACATGATTATGCCTTCTTAATGGGAAGGTTTTTGAAGACCTTTCTGGCGCACTTGACGTAGATTTTATCAAAATTTTGTATAACGCAACAAATTTTGAATTTTTTTGATACGCGTTACACCCAATAAAATATATTATGTAATTCTATGCTCAACATAAACACAGTTGCTTATTGTTTTTTAGGGTTCAGTGCCCAAAGGGTAAAAACGGGACCCTATTACTAAGTCTTTGCTGTCCATCCATCCGTGCGTCTGTCACCAGGCTGTATCTCTTGAACCCCGATAGCTAGACACTTGAAATTTTCACAGATAACGAATTTCTGTTGCCGATTCAACAAGAAATACTAAAATATAGAATAAGATTGATATTTAAGGGAGCTCCCATACGACAAATGCGATTGTTTTTGCTCGATATTAATAACACTTAAAATATTCACTGAATAATCAGTTACTAAAAAAAATCACTCATTAGTCATCTCATCAGTTCACCTAACTTTAAGTGAACTCATCAGTTCACTTAAAAAAAATCAGTTAAAACTAAAATAAAAATATTTAAAGGGGGCTAACACACAACAAACGTGTACGTGGCCTGGTGACGGACATGCGGACGGATGGACGGACGGACAGTGAAGACTTAGTAATAGGGTCCCGTTTCCACCTTATGGGCATGGAACCTTAAAAAAAGAATGACCTATCTCAATAATTCACGCATTGAAAAATCATCAGTCACCCTAAACATAAGCAGATTCTCTTCATTATGAAAAAAAGGGATTAAAAAAGGGATTTATATTATAACGAAGCCCAAGGGATCCAACTAAATACAGGCAGCTACTTAATAATAATATTTGAAGAAGACAAATCCAACTTCCCACTCAGTAAGCTAAAACAGATACCGAAGCTTATTTAAACAGGTTGTGTTACTAGTTTACTTAACTCCAATGCAAACTAAGAAACTTATCAAATAAAGGTACATACACAGTTAGTTACTGGAATCTAATGTGCTTAGATTAAGGATAGTCATGTGTATTATTATGTTTACCTATACAATTTTGATTAACAAAATTACATTAATATTATACAAGTGATGCTCAGTCTTAAAGAGTGAATAGGCATCTTCTAGGTAAGCGCGCTCCATCTTCGACCACATCGACACTTTCCATCAGGTGAGATTGTGGTCAAGCGTAAACCTATATAGATTAAAAAAAAAAAAAGTTACCGACCGTTGATTTCTGTCCAAAGATGATTTGTCCAATTTTGAATTGTTTTACAAGAATATTATTGTCTTTGAATTTATTTTCAACAAACGTGATTCTTTTGCTTTTTTTGGAATATAAAAAAAACTTGGCGAATTTATAAAAGTATTTATCTACGCTCATTGCTTTAAGTTCGAATTATGAAATCAAAATGTGTCACATATTGACAGCTACTTTATTACCAGACTTCTATAATTATTAAAAATTCTACATAATTAGGTATGAAACTCTACATAATTAGGTATTAAAACAGTCGTGTGATACTATTAAAAAACTCGCCTGCGGCTCGTTTTTTAAACTCACACTCATGTTTTAATACCCCCCATTATGCATCCGTTTCATAAACTACTATTCATGTACGAGTATAAGCTTTTTCATATTATGATTTTGTCTTCCGATTGACTGAACTTGCTGTTGCCACTGTTAGTGATAATAATCTGTAGGGTAAAAACTTTGCTGCTTAACATTACGTTAGTTAAATTATAGGTATGGACTCTATAGAGGCTCATTTGACATGGAGTCAAGAGATGGGTAACAGGAATAGAAATCCTTTATATCGAACCAACAAAGGAAAACTTGTCCCACCAGTCACCACCTGCCAAATCATCATCATAACCATTAAGTGCCACCGTCTTTAAATTGGAGTATGGTGCTCTACATTTGAAAACTTGCTGTTTAGTGCCACTTTCTCCAAAGGTTAATTAGGTCTGGTCCACCCTTTACTTTATCCAATTATTTACATCTCTGAGGCCTTGGAGATCTCTTCCCAGACTTCTAGTAAAAGTCATGGGATAAACTGACTTGTTTCCACTTTGTTGCTAAAGAAAGCTAGTTTGATACGCGGTATAATCACCACCTGACAAAGTGTACACAGTGCTAGAAAAAGTAACGTACAACTAAAAAACCCAGATTGTCCGTCCGTGAACTCGCTGGCAATTCACCTATTTCCAATTTACGTCTATCAATCAAGAGCCACGCCGCTGAGTGGATTAGGCGCGAACGGAATTTGCATAGCTTGCCGCGCACTACCAGGCGACATTTGTTACTGGATGTTATACTTTAATTTGATTCATCATCGTCGTTATATGCCGATATAAGTAGTACGATCGGGGACTGTATATACAGGGTTCTGTATGCATTTGCATTTTTTATATATTTATAAACCACATACATTGCCACTATATTACATAACATGGCAAAATGATCATTCATCTCATCAGGTCAGGGAAAGATAGGTTGAGGATATGAATGCTCAGGATTTACATTTGTTTCCAGCAACGATAACTATTTCTGATCTCACTGATCCAATGTCTAAACGTTAAACAAGTGCAAACTATAAATTATGATTAAACTATAAACTAATAACATTCTCTCTGGCGTAGCTTCCATGCTCGCCCAACCCGTTCGCAACGCTCTTGTGGTTAATACGACCACGCTGTAACATAAAAATCGAAAAAAACATATTAACAACTTTACGAGTGCTGATACTGTACCATAAGTAGGTGCCTTTAGACTATTTTATTTACTGTAGCGGTGGTTTTAAGTACACTAAACAACATAAACAAACCGGCCAAGTGCGAGTCGGACTCGCGCACCGAGGATTCCATACCATAAAAGAAGTAAAACATTAAAAGAATCACTTTTGTTCATGATTTTACGAGTATAATTTACATATAGGTACTTTTGTTGGCAAACCGCAAACCTAACTTTGTTTTCGGCGGATTATTGTTATTAGCAAAAAAAGTATAATAGTTAGAGGGTTGATTTTATTTTTCCTGTAAAATATACGTTAACTTCTATTGATCATATTTATTTTAGATTTTTCGAATGGTAAACTTCGGAGATAAGGGGGGGGGGAACGGTATTTTTTTCGACAGTTTGCCCAATAAATCAAAAACTATCAAGCATAAAAATAAATAAAATTGGTTTTAGAATATACAAGTAACGCCCTTTCATATGATACCCCACTCAATATTGTTATCTCATTTTGAAATTTCGGCGACCCAGTTTTCCCCCCTTTTTAAATAAAAATAAAAACAATTTTCATATTTTTACGATTGCTATGACGTCGCGTCACTATTATCTATAACTATTCTAAATTTCAGGTCGATAGCTTGAATAGTTACTGAAATAATCGAGTGTGACAGACGGACGGACGGACGGACGGACGGACGGACGGACGAACGGACGGACGGACGGACGGAGAAAGTCTCACCATAAGGGTTCCATTTTTACCAAATTGGTATGGAACCCTAAAAACTGTCAGACATGCAATTCGTGCCACTCGCACTAATTCACACTCGGCAGCTTGTACTTATTAAATTTACGAGGCTTTTTATTACTAATTCAAGCCGACACCGGCTCGTGTTCATTAATTGTTTTATGTTGTGAACTCTACAGGAAATTAAAAGTAAAGCTAACATGGTGACAAACGATGTCATATTAAAGGCCTGTAATTATGGTCCATATAAATGTCATACACTTAAGTATCACAGTCATATACAGCAATCCGACATAAAGAATGATGCAAATCTATTTTTTTTTACATTCGAATTAAGGAAAAATCATCTCTTACCTTCAGAATGAATATCATTTTAAATTGCGGAATTATATTCTTATGTCTTGGGTGAGCTGGAAAATATATATTTTTCATCTTTGCTCGGAAAATCCGTGCCCAAAAATGCGGGGAAACAAACAATTTTCCGTTTCCCCTGGCAGAAAGATATTCTCCAGGATTTTCTGTCTAGAAAATAAATTGTGTTTAATTATAGTTAACAAAGCCAAAGAGAAAGAGAAAGTTTGTTATACAAATTCAGCGCTGACAACGCAATATTAAATCCAATGAAGTGGGAACGCTGTAATATCGTAACAGTTTGGGAAATTTACAGAAAATTCGGTGGAATTTAGACAGCCACTCCATCTCGCAGCGATCCAATTACTCGCACGCATATTAGCCCGAGGAGTAAATTTCTTGACCTTACTAGTATGTATCCGAGAGGCGACGGCAAGCAGTGTTGCACAGAACCCGCTTATATCGTTAAAAACGGAGTAAGACACAAACTTAAAACGAAAAGTTAAAAGGCGACAGTTTCTTTGTCTGTCACAAAGGCGACTGTTTTTATGTGCGTTACGTTACCTTTAAGCAAACTACTACACTAATTTGGATTTTTTTATTTAAAATTAGAACAAGAATATTTTTGACGTCAAGTAACAAATAAACTATCTTTCCGTTCCGTGGTTTCGCATGGAATTAGTGTAAAACTGTTAAAGAACCTAGCCTGTATGTGGTTATCCGGGGTATAATAAATTATTATCACAACTATGAAAAGGGTTATAAGCATACATACACATACCACACATATCAACACTCATAAAAAATAATTGCCTTTCAACTTATATTAGTATGATAAAAATATAACCGCAATAGTGCAACCGCTTCATTCTATGCCGTGTACCATCAACACGATAGTGCAGTTTGTTCATCTTTAGCCGTTGCATGGAAGCAATGGGGCCAACGACTTCAGATTTGCGACAGAAATGGCGCACAGCTCGCCGGGTAGCAGTTTTATAGGTTTTTGTCTTTCGTTTGGAACTAACTTAAAATCTGTATCATCAGCTAAATTCACAGAATGAAATACCACTAATAGATCTTGAGTCTTAAAATAATAACTATGCCCAGTAAGTTCACTGGATACTTTAAGGATACTCCTTTAAACAAAGAAGAACGAGAGTCACTCTACGATTTCACATTGTGAAGTCAACTTCTGTGACACCACTTGAAAACCACACACAAGAATTGTGTATGGTTTTCAAGTGGGTGTTCCTGCATATTTGACCATAGAGATTGTTTTCAAGTAGCGCATTATAGCAAAACAATTTCAGCGGTCCTGCTAAAAGAGGACGAGCCTTACAGTATCCGCATTTATGTGCAACATCTATGTTGGCCAACCTTACACAAAATGGCACCGCGCACGCTCATTGGTAAAATCTTGTTAAACATATCCGACCGAGAAAAAAAGATGTTACACATCGAAAACACAGAAACACAATTACTGCTTTAAGGCACAGTATTTGACACTGTGGTGATAAATATCCGCATACACTCTGCAAGAAAAGTCCTACTCAGTGAAATGACCCATCGAAAACTAAAACAAAATGCTAATAAAAAGAATTCGGGCAAATAAACGTTCGTGTATCTATCTGTTAGGGTCGTAGTATCGATTAGCAGTTAATCTTAATTCGTGTTGGAGCAACTAAATTGTTTGGCTCGGCGAAATAAACCTGAGCAAAGACCATCAGTCTGGGCCGACACTGACTGTTGTTCGTGTTTGCTCCCACGTGTTTATTGGAGGCTTTGTGAGCTATTTCCACTATTCCACGACCTCCCTAATGCTAGTGAAGTGAAAACGGGAGGTTATAGGTACGATTCCGGCATTGACTAATTTTGATTTTATAATTTCTGAATTGGCTCAGCAGCCGCAGCCAATTGCCACAGCCATTATGTTCTTTCCATCGAATCTTCTCTCTCTCTCTCTATCATAGCCTTAGGTCTCTTTTCAGTCACAGATGATAATATTCCTACCGACAAAGACGTGTCATCAAGCAATAAGCATTTCGATGCGATGCTTGGTGTTGCATCTACCTACCCATCAGGTGTTACATTTACCCCCTTCCAAGTTAGTATACTTAGCTCCTACAATTGCTCAACATCATCACTAAGCATTCTTAAATAACACTAATGCCGATTCCTAATATTCTATCTAACTTCTATTTTCCCTACTAGAGATAATTACTATCAGTGTGACATAAGCTCCATACAAGTGATGTCATATTTCTATATCTCTTAAGGCAAACCATGGATAAATAGAATACTGAGAACCGCCATAAATCACTCATAAGTGTTATTTTTGCGGGTTGAATAAACCAGACAACAAGCCAGACCAGATTTTAACTAATATATTTTTGTGAATGAAAATTCGTGACCTCCTGTTTTAAATACGACACTCCAATAACTGCGCCAGGGAGTTCATCAAAAATATACGTTTAGTAGAGAAGATTTGAGTCTCTCGAACCAAGCTATACAGTGCAAATGTTTACTGAACTTCAAAAGAATACGCCATATTGATATTTGCGAGCGTTTCCCTGCCCCGGGCTGTGTACGGAGATTTGGACCCGCCGGTTGCTAATGAGTTTCGATGGTCCAAATGAATATACTGTTATTTTATTTTGCAATAATAATATTTACATTACTAGTAATAGCCAGTGACTAGGTATCAGAAAATTTTGGTTGGTAATCATTGATAACTAAGCAACACTTAATTAAAAATTGATGGAATTAACAGTATTTATTTTATATCCATGGAATTTCTTCGAAAACTTTTAAATAAAATATTTTACTGAACATTGTATGAAATTTCGTAAAATTCCGCTGTAAGGTTTATTTTATTATATTTATAAAAATTTACAAAAATAACCCGGAGATATTGGCAAATAAAAGAAAATATAAATTAAAACATTTAAACTAGTTAAAAAATTATCCAATGAAAAAAATATTTTATTTACAAAAAACGATTCAGCTACTTATATATAGATACTAGCACTTACTTTATCTTAAAACATAAGATAAAGTAAGTGCTAGTTATATTATTACGTACATATATAATAATATGTATGTAATAATATTACTAGCAATCCTTTAAGAAATGTATAAAATCATACCTATTCCACTTTAAAAACGGGTGAAATTTAGCAAGAGAGAAAATTCAGAAACAAAATACAAAGTAAGTAACAATATTTTAAAATTGATACGAGAAAAACCTTCACGGTGCGCTCAGAAACTTCCGAGAGAGAGAAAATCTTACAATCCAACCTCGATATGGGATAGGATCAAAAGAATATACCGCATCGGAATTATGTAGGGGGTAAAGCATCGGCTAGCGATATGAAATTGCTAGGCTAAGTCACAATAGTGGCGATGTATTCACGAGCATGATTTCGCTTTTGATTTTGTTTGAAAATATGATACGAATAAAAATCGAATGCATGCGGGAAACGTGATTTTTTTTAGATTGCTGGCTGTTTTTAACCTACTACCCCTGAACGACGGGTTATCGTTTTCGACTATATCTACGAGTATACTCGTAAGTTAGTGTTTGTAAGTCTGGTTTTGATTTGGACAATATATTTTGATAGTAGGAACTTTTTGTTTTTCCAAGCTTAAATATTTCTATCACTCTCCGCAGTAAATGAGGGCGTAATAAGATTTAATAACAGGAGCCGTAGGTACCACCATCTCTTAAAGCAGTAATGCTGCAGTACTGTTTTAATATTTTCATACAAATATATGTAATATCTCAATATCAATAACGAAATACGCTAAGAGGACGGGAAAGATGTGACGTATGTTGAAGCCAAAAATTTCTCAAATATGGCGTCGCGCTTCATACATTAGCGCCATTTTACAGTTTTGACAACTTAATAAACCTAAAAATGTATGCGTGATGTCAGTAAGTGCTGATCATTTAATATTTTTAATCAATGATATCTGTAGATGACGAGTGCAGTGGAATGCGTCGTGTCACATTGCGATTTTCAATACATGATTTGGGATGCACTTTATCTTATAAATGCAGGTATATCATATCAAATCAAGTAAACGTCGGTATTACGCGTCGCTCGATTCTTTGTTACCTTTGTGTAATAAATCATATTATTACACAAAAAAAATCATAAATTACTTATTTATATAAACACAGGATAAGGATAAAATACGCCCGCCATTATAGATCACGCGAAACATGTATAATACAAATATCTGTATCTGCCCTACGTTCTCTCGCCTGCAGCCGATATTAAATGTTTGCTTTCGAACGTTTCGTAGGTAAACGTAAACAATGTGCTCTGCTATGTACACTACACACTCGGCCAAAAACGCTACACGCATAAACAAACTCTAATACAATACACATAAACGCTACATTTCCGCGCGCACGCTTATCACTGTGTAGTGTGTACTCTGCAAGGAGGCACGGATTTGCGCCCAATATTTCCTAATCCCCACGCTATATGTGTTTGTATCATGTATCATATGTGTCATCGATGTCATAAAATATATTTCCACCAGTTGTTTTGTCATAGCAAATAATGTGTTCGCTTGTAATAAAATAAATAATGTGTTCGTACAGGTTTATTGTGGGAAATAATTTTTATTTTAGTTGAAAATATCACTGTATAAGAAAATTGTATTCAACCATAATTACTTGCAAAAACATCCACTACATAAAATAGTTTGACTATACAATTGAAATTCTTTGTTTTGAAGCTAACTCTGCAAGTCTGATAATAAAATCTTTATTAGTTTTTAAGAACAAAAGTAAAAAAAAACTCATCATATTTTCATGCGCTTCCGAAAGCCCAATCTCCCAACATACATAACATTTTTGGTTTACAATATTTTGTTAAAAATAAAGTTTCTGCGGATGACTATGTTGTGAGTAAAATTTCATAGATACAAAAATTTTAAGACTAAACCTAAGACCTACTAAAGTCTTAAGATCACTATATCCACCAGCTATAAGGTAAATAGATCTATTTTCATCTTGAGCGGATACAATTTTAAGCATCACTAAACACGGATAATTGACGGGCCCTCAATAAATATTGACTGTGCAAGGAGCACAGAGCGCGTGGAATTACAAAATGTCCGATAACATTAATGTTGGCGCTAAAGTTTGTATAATTTACCACCCCGTTCTATTAAAACCGAAGCGGCATCTGTAAGGGTAGAAACACATTAATAACACGCGACGGAACTCCAGTTACCATACAAGATTTAACGCATGATAAAATAAATAATGTTTTTTTTCTTTAATCGATGTGTTTTGTATCTATCAACAGACACAATGATTCCGAAAGCAGTAGGATTTTCATTGTATATTTTTTGTATATACCTATTATGTACCGATATAATCCAGTTGTCCGAAGACTGACCGATTCATGTAAGAAGATTTTTAATATATATATTCAAAATATCAGCTAAATAGATAAAACAGTGTTAAGAAACTCCTACTTAAAACAACACACCTATATTCAGGACATTAATGCACATTTCTACCATGGCCACCAATTGATTACGCTAAAATATCACAGGTATATTTATCTATCTTTTAATTTATTTCATGTACACAAACCCTCTTATTCATAAACTTAGAATAGCGGTGGAAAAGTTATACTCTATATGTAAAGGGAAGATACAAAACAGAGTATAACTTTTCCTCTACATTTTTAGGTTTATGGATAAGGGGGTAAAAGTTTTTAAAATCCCAAATCTGAGTAAACGAAGCATTTTACGATTGTGTTTCTAGCTTAACTGAGCCTACATTATAATGTAAGTAAGTTGCTGAGTAAATTGTGTGTGATTTAGACCGCTAACAGTCTACGCAGGCCTCTGGCAACCACATCCTTAAGTCTACCAAAATGTTTACACGTGGAATTGCTTACCATACATTACCTAGTACCTACTTAGATTTAATAAAGACATGGTAATATCCTTGTCAGCTGCTATTTCTCTGTATTAACGTTAAGTGAGAGTGATATTTACTGTTATTTTTGTAATTCTAGCCAACGAAATATACGTAACTCCCGACTTAACATTATAAATGTTAATGTAAGTTTGTTTGTTTGTTACGTTTTTAAAGCTAAACCATGAAATCAATTTTGATGTTTGGCACACAGATAATATGAATCTTGAAAAGAAAACATAAATTATTGCTTACTTTTAGGTATATCGCCGAAGAATCCAAAATACGGGATGTTGAAAAACCTATTTTTTAACATTTTCTAAAATACTGAAAGCTATAGGTAGATTGCTTAGCAAACTTTTTTTAAATTGGATGTAAAGGTTAGAATAGGGCGCGGAAACAGGAACGGGAAATTCACATTTTACTTTTGGGAATTGTGAATAATCGAATTTTACAGGGTCAAACTACACTGTTACCTACTAATTTATTGTAAAATTTTCAATTTAAGTTTACAATAATTGGGTGACCGTTTTTTACAGTACATACGATATTTTCTTACAATGAATTTTGTTGGGGACTCAGATTTATTATTATATAATATACAAGAAGTGCCCGTTTAAAACGAAAATTAATTTAAATAATTTCACAAAAAAAAATTGCGTATTCTTCCAGAGTTCTGCAAACGTTTGCACTGTAGAGAAAGACTCAAATCCTGTTACTTCATGCGAGGTCACGCGCCTGGCGCTACGTATCGCTGAAGTTTTTTTATCTAGTGAAGTACGAAATTATACTTACCCGTGTTGTATGGTAAGTACTTATTGATTGCTATTTTTAAAATATTTGGTTTGCGAGATTCATCCAAATGTTAATGCGTGCAGCCAAGACTTCACCGATGAAAGCCTGATCAAAATATAGCTACGAGGTGTGTATAAATACGAAAGATAACGGTGACAAACACGAATTGGGCTAGGCATGTAGATAGTCTATCATCCTTTAAAATTGAAAATTAAAAACCATTAGGGAGAAAAACGGGGGTCATGGGAGTAAATCCTCGACGTTCTTCTAGGCATAAAAGACGTGGCACAGAAAGAGGAGGTGGAATGGATCATACAGAGGTGTTGGTCACGGTAACATGTAACTACAATGGTTGTCATCTTTACAATGCATAACGCGCTTAAAGGAATTTTTACTTAAACCTTCGCAGGAACTATACTATAGTGTTTTCAGGATAAGTAGGAACCTTGGTGTTTTTGATCTACTTTGTAAATTTCACCCAAAATGCAAAATGCAAAATGGTAGTTTTATCGTAAAGGAGTAACAAACCTGCAAACATGCAAATGAATAGATATATATCAATAGACTACGATTTTTAAAACAAGATTGAAGACAATAGCTACCGAAGCATTAATAGGCTACAAAGTATTTTACTTTGGAAGTTACCAAACAAACGAGCCTCCAACCCTCACGGGAGTTAGGGCCCGACCTCACTAAACTAAGTGCATTACTCACAAAACTCCAGAAAGAATTTCAATTTAATAATTAATCGTGCGAAACTCTGCCATGGGACGACGCCTATCCTGAAATATTGAAAAAAGAGGGGCCCGGTCGCGATTTTTTGCGTGTTTCAATAATCGTACTGAGCTATAACCTAAATCGCATATTAAACAGTACAGGACTTTATGGGCTATTACTGCTTGTAAACCTTCATATTTATAACATCAAAATGATTTAAAATGACCACAGGCAAATCCAACTTTACTCTATCCACGATCAAAGATAAAGTACAAACATCACATCGCTGGATGTGGCCGAGACACGCAAGCAGCACATTATTTATAATGTAATATGCATGAGGAACCGCTGAGCGCCCTTTTACGAAAATATTAAGCAAATAATATAGGTAGGCGGCTGCGAACTGGAAAGTGGAATGTTTTGAGCCAGGAAATAAGCGTTTACCTACTGCGGTGTTCAAGCTAACTCCAACACTACGTCGGGAGTGTGGTGAATATTAAAGTGAATCCCATACTCCAGCTAGTAGGTCCGTAGTAGCAACAGCAGGTGTAAGCCCAACATAACCCCTCCGCTTCGTTTCCTCTGACGAAGAAGTGACGGAGTCCCTGAGTCAGGCATTTTCTGTCTGAAAATATGAGCCTATTATATATTATATCTAAATCGAGTACCTTAAACGGAAAATATGTTTTAATAAATAAATCTCATAAATAACCTTATATTTAATGCAAAATTATAATTGTATACGAGCGTCTGTCTAAAGTTTAATGCTAAATTCTCAGCTATTGTGGAGTGTCTTTGTGTAGAAATTATTATTGTGGCTGTTTCCTATTTTACAAAAAAAAAGTGTCATTTAAACAAGTAGGAACAATAAAAGATTCTTCATCGTGTGAACAGCACCCGAAAATTCAAATACAATGCAATAAGGCACATCTCTGCCAAGTAAATGACGTCATTTCCGTACAATTTGATTTCCCGAGTGCGGTTAGTGGATTTTGTCAAGGCCATTGTGGCATACTCATAAAGTTATTGCCAGTTTATTTTACTACAACATCAGAACTAGCAAATAAAATGAAATAAGAGAGTTAGTGTACCCAAGTATCATTTTTATCCAATCGTGTCAAGGATTAAAATTGGTAACCCGCTAATTTAGGGACCATTCTCAACAAGCAGCTAAAATAAACGTTGTCAGATTGAAATGTTTCTACAAACACTAGGCGCATAATGAGAGTGTTCCGTATAAAGTATATATCTATCATGTTTCTATATTCTTTCACTTCGGTGTAAGTTTTTATGGGCTATTTTCAATGCAAGCTATCATTCGATAGCACGAGTACTATTAGGAATGATTAAAAACGACTCTTTGCTAATTTTTCCAGGTACGAACTTTCAAAATTATCGCATTTAGTAAATGTTTGGGGGGTACAACGTTATAGATACCCGAAGCACTATTTCAAGAACAAAATGTAAGACTAGCTCTGGACTTGCAACTCTCTCTATATGGGTATAGATGAGTATCATTTTTGAAAGCGCCTTTTCCCATCGCGCTTAGTCAGTAGTTGATAATGGTAATTACTAGGCATTTAAGTGTAGACTTACTTGTTTTAACTTCAAAACTTAGAGATATTGTAGTATCTTAGATTTATTGAAAAAGAAACATATTTTCTCATGTATCTAAATTTTTGAATCAATAAAAATACACCTACCTTTGAAAGTATTTGGAAAGCAGGACAGATTATTTTTGT
This sequence comes from Coenonympha glycerion, assembly GCA_963855885.1. Lineage (NCBI taxonomy): Eukaryota > Metazoa > Arthropoda > Insecta > Lepidoptera > Nymphalidae > Coenonympha > Coenonympha glycerion. Next base: position 1,852,028 of record OY979635.1, read on the forward strand.
TTTGCTATAATCCGCTACTTGAAAAGATTCTGTATGGTAAAATATGCAGGAACACTACCCACATGAAACACCACACACAATTTTCAACACTTTCTTCGACGCACGTTTCGCCCCGACACCGGGACATCCTCAGGGGATGTTGACTTCACAATGCGAAATCGTAGAGAATTTGGAAAATAAACTTAATAAAAACGAACCACCAAACCTGTAGGTAAGGCAAAATTTTGCCAAGCCTCTGGTGCCTAGCTTTAAAAATGCAAAATCCATTAACCATATTGAACAAAATTAATTTTCTATGTTAACCACATAATCCGTATTTACACACGTTAAATCCTCACATGTAAAAAAGGGAGGCGGAGGTATCGGTGTGTGAATCGCGTATAAATTATTCCCCGCGGCCCTCCGTGGACGGCGGAATGAATTTTTAATCGAATTACCCGCGCCCGTGAGAAATTTTACAGATAAATCTTAACGATATTAGCGTGATGTAATGGGCGAAGCGACACGCTTGACATGCCGCGTTGAAAGATTACGGTGTGTCATATTACAAATAAGGTTTTATTTATTGAGTTAATAAACTAAGGAGTTGGGGTCAGCGCTAAAAAGTGTCCGAACCGAATGACATACAAAACGCTAAAAGACATACAATCGCACTTCAGTCTCGTGTTTGAAAAGTAGGCCCTATAGTTTAAGGTTTAAGACATAAATTAATATGTTTAAGTTTGTTTATAAAATGCTCATGTACCCTCCTTTATATGGGTTTTCTCGGGACACTTTTTCCGTGAATTTTGTATTACACCCGTCGTCCATAGATTTATAAGCCTATGGTTTTATTTATTTACTAGCTTTTGCCCGCGGCTTCGCCCGCGTGAATTTCGGGGTTTTACAAATCCCGTGGGAGTTCTGGATTTTCTGGGAAAAAAACAGCATATGTATTAACCTAACTTCAGAAACACGACTGGATAAAAATTTCTCGCCAAAAAGTTCTCCCAAAAATTGCTCCAAAATCTCCATTTTTCTAATTTCCATCGAAAACTACGATGGACATAATTGTAATTTTTGTTTTAATAACAGCGTTTTTGGGAATTATTTTTTACCTATCGGTAAAAAATAATTCCCAAATTAATAATTAATAATTAAATTAATAATTAATAAATTCCCAATAATTTAAATAACTGGCTTAGTTTTTGAAGTAATTAGGTAAAACAACGTTTTTCTGTTATATTCTTCCGCAACGCTGCATACTAATCTAACCTAACCTAACCCACCAACGTATTCATAAGAGTGAGAAGGACGAAAATAAAATCAACGTATCCGCTTAAGACTGAAATAATTTCAGAACCTTTTACCTTATAGGTATCCATTTTCGCATTTATAGCATAATTACTATCACATATTCTATTGCTCAACTAAAACACATATTTTTAATAGCGAGACAGTTCTAATATCATAAACTATACAGGAACACCTTTTAAGTATTATTAACCTGTATCCCATTGCTTAACCATAACACACATTATAAATAGCGAAAAAATTGTACTTTCAGAAATTTTATGGGTAGGTACCCATTTCCACATTTATGGCATTACTAATTACTATACCATATCCCATAGCTCAACTAAAACATACATTGTCAGTAACGAAACAGATGTTCGTTCAGAACCTATATCATATAGGTACCCGTTTTCCATAGTTATAATATTATTAACCTGTATCTCATTGCTCAACTAAAACACAAAATGCTAATAGTGAAACAGTTGTAATGTCGGAACCTATAATACAGGTACCCATTTCCACATTTATAGCATTATCAACCCATATCCCCTTGTTCAACTAAAACACACTTGTTAAATGCGTACAGTGCTATGTTCAGAACCTACATAGTGGCCATTTTCACATTTATAGTGATAATAGATTCAGTTTTTGCCCGCGGCCCCGCCCGCATCAAATTCGCTTTTTCATGAATCCTAAGGGAAACGTCATTTTCCCGTTATCGTTCCCTATTCCAACCTTTAAACATGCTTTCAAGCAAGTTCGCGTGAACAATCTATCTATAGATGTAGCTATAGATTGCTCAAGAAAATTTGGTATTTTGAGTATCCCACGGGAACTACGGATTTTTCCGGGATAAAAAGTAGCCTATGTTTTAATCCAGGTTATAAGCTACCTATGTTCCAAATTTCAGCTTAATCGGTTCAGTAGTTGAGCCGTGAAGGAGTAACAAACATACACACACACAAACTTTCGCCTTTATAATATTATTAGGATTAGGATTAGGATTTAGTGCACAGAAAGTTTAAACTACCCACAAATATAGAGAGCACGTAGAATGCACGGTTGTTGTACTTTGTGTGATTATTGCCCACGTATCTTTATGACGCTACTCAAAACAATATGACAATTACGCCTCCAAGATTCGCTGCAACACCACTTCGTCTGCGGATATGTTTGGAAATGTTCGCGAGGATTACGCTACGCTTACGCTTACGCGCCGTATGCGAAGGAGCTAAATCAGATGCCCAGTGGTTATAACGTATGCTTCTTAATCAGACACCGGCGGTTTAAATTTGCATGCACCATATTTTTGAGAGTTATGTGTGTTTGTGATAAATAAATACCCGTTGCTTACCAGTAAAGGAAACAGTAAAAAAACTAACTTGCCTTCTAGCTCTACATAATGTTATCAAGGGCGCGTGAAGCCACGTAGTTTACTAGCGTTTGGGTATAGCCAAATTATGCTCTTGTATGTCTGTTTGTCCATCCTCCTCCTCTCAAACTTTTGAAATAAGGAACAGAATAACTCCAAATCCACCAACGACATTACCTATTTTAAGAGCTTTACTTTAATTTGTGGTGTAAGATTCGACGACGAGGATGTTCGAGGTTTTAGTTCTTATCCTGTGATATAATTATCCTGTGATAATTTCAAAAAAACACTCAAATTATATAGGACCGCCGACTGTATAGCTATAACTACTAAGCAGTATGCAGAACTCACAGGTAGAACTACAATCGCCGCAGAGGTTTTTGTTTTTTCTTGCTTCGTTCCTATATTGCAATTCCCTTAATATGGCTACTGATATACTGCTCTACTGTTTTAACTGTTAGGCTCTTCTTGTGCAGTCATTTCAGGTAGGTACCAGCTCAGTGTCAGTTACTTGGCGTGAAGTTAGCTGTGTTTTGGTATTTATAGATTGTAGACGACGAGATTACTGAGAAAAATGAGACAAGAACTAGACTGGATTCTCAGGATAACGAGACTGTACTTATACAGTGCAATGCGTCCTTAAGTATTGCAATGCAAAGTTTTGGGACGCACTGCATCTGACACAAGCTGGCGTATCATCTAATACCAGATAACCAGAGGTTCATCTGATATTAGAGATTCATCTGAGGAGGATATGAGCAAGAATGCTCATATTATTATCATTCTTTCATTTTCGAAAATAAAATAAACACTATTGGGTATTGAACACAATTGGAAGTGCGCTCACAAACGCTTCCAGCGCTCGAAGCTTTAGCTCTACGATTGAATGATATCGCGGCACGACACCCGCCGCGGCCCAATCATCAAATATTTGCATTCCACTGAAAAAGTAATGCGATTATTAATTTACTCCCGATTCATTCCCGGTTCGATTCCCGTCCAATAAACGTTGCTGCGGTGATTTACGGTATTCTCTGTATGCAAAAATGGTGAATTTAGTTTGTGATTCCGATTGGAAATGGTAAAATGCGGCGCCCACAAACATTTCTAGTTGCGCTTTTGGATCGATGTTGTTTGCACGCGGTTTGCGCAAAATGTTGATATTTAAATATTGCATTGGTTCCAGAATTTTACAGACCCTTTATAATAAGAATATCTTACTTGCTCAAGCCTCTGCAAACTTCAGTTCCTTCCAACATTATAAAGAGAAAACCTAAGCAAAATATCAGCTTTCTAGGACCAAGGGCTTGAACTGGGCGATAATGAGTCAGTGCAAGGGATTCTATATATTTACGTAATTATTTATTGGCCAAGGTGCATTAGTTTTCCTATTCTACGGACACATTTGAAAAATATTATCGTAATGTTGTACTCTCTTCTTAGAGGCTAACTTATAATGCATAATTCAAGTTTCAGTGACAACAAAATTCCTTACAAACGAATGCAAAAAAAACTATGTGATCAAAAAACTTTACATTATCTAGGATTCTGAAAGCATTTTATAATATTACAGCAAAAAATTATGAGTTAGCTACAACATTCTGAAAAATTGAAATAAATCCACGATTGTTATTAAAATAACTGATTATGAAAATTCTTAGAAAAACGCCAACGCGGCAACAATTGTCGGAAAAATTTGGTCCTGATTAAATTAACAGTCGACGCCCGGAGTGATTATGTAAATTACGTTTCATTTCCCGAAAAAAAATTAATTGGATGAGGAGCGAAAGTATCATCGTAGTTAGTAATTTTATGAATACACTATTTTGCGATGCAATTTTCATTTTGCAGTATTAAATACAACAATGAGTACATTGATTAGTAAGAATTGTAACATATTTAGTGTTTGGTTGCTCATTTTATTTTTTATTATTTAAATAGTTTTTATGAGTAGAATAAATGAATTAAAACATTGGTACTTATGCGCTGCCGCTTGCTCATTAAATTTTTAATAATATAAACAAACAAAGATTCTATATCGTTTTAGTTATACCAAATAGTTTTGTTTCTATAAAGTTCTGCCCTATATTTAAAAATAAGAGAAGGAACACTTGCTTTTTCTTTAGAAATTATTGTTTTCTATCAAAAAGTCATAACCATTCATTCTATATTCACACTATTATTTTTTCCAAATACTTCTTGTTTTAAGGTTCACTGCCTGCCTTCATCAGCTAATTTTAAAATTATTGTTTTCCTATTTTGACTGAAGAACCTCTTAAGTGACTCCAATTTAAAACATAATTTACCATTTAAAGCCTTCACCAATTTTATTTTTGTCCTTTTTCACTCTTATTTTATTAAATGCGACAGGTAGTATTGCGTAAAAACATCACAGAAAAATGGGAAATACTTTCCAAAAAACCAACTTCAAATGCCACTACAAAGAGTGAAATAATTTTTATTTAAATTTTAGGTACCTACACCAATTCGAAGTCGGGCAATGTTTCATACAATCCCTAATTATAGTCCTTCTTACTTACTTGATGTGCGAAGAAATGACGAAGTCATAGACAATCGCCCGACTTCGAATTGGTGTAGGTACCTCCATTAAAAATTATTTCACTCTTTGTAGTGGCATTTGAAGTTGGTTTTTTGGAAAGCATTTCCCATTTTTATTTTATACTTTTTAGTGGAAAACAATAAAATGCACAAGGCGTTGTAAAATACCCAAATTGCTTGAGGTGTGTTCATAAAATCTGAAGAGATACCTCAAATTCACCAAGATCCCATCATCAGACCCTAACTTGATGACTTTAGTCATCAAATCAGTATCTGCTAGCAAATGCACCAGTAACTATAAAAAATACCCAACTCGCTTTAAGTATACTAGCAAAATTTGAAGAGTTCCCTCGATTTCACCAAGATCCCATGATCAGATCCTGACCTGATGACCATAGGACAACTTGGAAAATATTACTCTTTCTAATAATACTCAAATAGTTTCATGTGTCCATACAAAATTTGAAGAGTTCCCTCGATTTCTCCAGGATCCCATCATCAGATCCTGACCTGATTAAAATGGGACCATTTGGAAACAAAACCCTTTTAAACAAAAAAAAATTTTTCAAATCGGTCCACGCGTCTTCGAGTAATCGGTGAACATACTTAGATAAAAAAAAAAAAGAAAAAAAAAAAAAGATTCCGACGAATTGAGAACCTCCTCCTTTTTTTGAAGTCGGTTAAAAACGAGAAACGACGTTTCACATCACGGAATACATAATAAGTACTACTTATTATGTATTCCGTGATAATACTAAAAAAAACCCATTTTAGTTTTCGATAGAGATTCGTGATTATACGTTTGTCAATATTTATATTTTTTAACCTGTAAATCACAAAAATTGATTAAATAACCGTTTTAGCATGTTAATTAATACTGTTAAAGTACTGTTGAAACACAATAGTAGCACGCGTGTCTAGTAATACCAGGAGCTATGTAGATAGTGCTGAGCAGAGTTCGAGGTACATCCCTAGCTGTATAGTCTATAGTCCACACAGACAATATCGGTAGACAGCAGAGGCGTAGCGCCGGTCTCTCAGTTTGATTACCGTAAGACCACCGCTCGCTCCGTTGAACTTTCTGAGCATTTGATGCTGTACAGACACCATGGTGACGTGAAATTAATGGACGTTTCCTACACTACCGCCATAGCTCAACTGGGTTGAATTGAAGTCGGAAATTGTTCAATTTTCATACAGCGGTAGATAGGTATTGGAGTGAAGCAAGTATTGATACACGTGCGTCGAAAAACGTAGACTGATTTATTAACATTGTATAAGAATTGTTTGTTTCATAACATGTCTTTGTCTATGTTACGAAACTAACAAAAAAAATGACAATGTGACCTAAAATTAGCTTATTTTAATTGATATTTTGGGCAAGCTGTGTTTACATATTTGTTGCAGTTTACGTTGGTCTTAGAAGTATATTTGCTCGACCCAATTTCTGCTTGCAGTTGCATAAGATATATCATTAAAGTTTCATTTTAAGCGTTTTGATGTTTCTTTTGTAACGCAAACTACGAGCTATAAAAGTGTGACATTTTATTCAAACTGGTCAAAGTAGAGAGTACAATTGAATATCATATAAAATGATCGCTATAATATTGATTGGGTGACCTTCGCGCATGCAATAGCAACAATAATAGCTTTAAAAACTCGTAGATGGTACTTTACATATACCTTCTTTCGTCGTTTAGCATATGAAACGTATTAGCTACAAATGCGCAAAAAGTTAAAGGCCTGTCTGGTGTTTTAAGCTCAGAGTTCTTATAATGAAGCCTAAAAATTAAGCAATGGCCTATCTGCTTAAGCTCTATGTCTCTGAAAACCATGTATGATGGCTACGCTAGTGGAAAGTAAACATTTGCACAAGTTAGTGCAAGTGCACTTCTACTCTCGCGGTCCCAGGGAACACTGGCTGTAGGTACTATTAAGTGTGGGCATCTGAAAATATATTGTCTGCTTTTTTAAGGGCCCAAAACGGACACTGGTTCTTGCTAAGACCCTAAGACTGAGAAGCGTTTGACCTTTTTATCCCCACCACTCTAGTCCATTGCGATCTAGACAGTGAACATTGTGGAGAATTAATCTTTGACATCATTATGGAGAATTAATCATGAAGGATACAGGTTACATCGCGATGTCATCCTTCTACCTGTAGGTATCATATTACTTGAGGACTAGTAACGAGTAATATGATGAATAAGGGTAATACCAAATCGCTCTCGGCCTGTATTTTTTTACATTAAACCAACAACTTTTGTTGTTAGTTTTAACGACATTTACAGAAATAACATTCAGAATTTAAAAAATTCGTACAACAAAAGTTGTTCATGTCAAAGTAAACAGCTATAGGCCGAGAGCAACTTGGTATTTTTACATAACCCTGATATTATGTAAGTAGATGAGAGACATTTATAGTGGTTGACTTCTCAAAAAAAAAAATACTCTCAGTCATGTCATTGTACTATTACTCGAAAATATTATAAACATTGATATAAAACGCAATAGTATACGGATTTTTACCTACAAATAAATCGGAAAAAATATTACTTTAGTAAAAAAGCAAAATATCGGACTGACCAACAAAATTGCAGTTTATCCGTTTATTAAAATATATATTTCACAATCGTTGGCAACGAATATCGGGTTCAATTAAAAACATCATGTACAATTCATCGTTATTTTACTTTGGCGCTAGTCTAAGAACTGGTCAACTATGTATTTATCACACTTTTTAAACAAAGCTTCATATTGTATGTAGGTCTAATGGTTGAAACTTATTATGTTTACCAAAATGATTTACAACTATAATGATATCCAAAATAGGTAATAATTATTATGAGAAGATTTCATTACCTACGTATATTAGTAACAATAGTTGTGCTGAGCGTGTTCTTTTTACTGCTTTTAGATTAAAAATCTATGCGAATACCGTACCTAGTTTATTTTTATTTAATTAGGTTTAATAGAATACGTAGAATATGAAAATGACCTTGTTCTAAGCTTTATTGATCCACAGTTCTAAGAGTTATAAAATTACTCGATTGAAAAAAGTGTTACTTTGCGGAAGTCCAATAAGTAAATCAATATTTAATTTATATTTTTAATTTAAATTTGTTTGAACAAATCGTACACTTTACAGTAAACTTCGTCAGGACATGTTAAAAAATTTCACGTAGTAATAAATAGTAGTAAATTAAGTAGTAAGTAAATTAATTAAGTAAAGTAAATTAAGTAAGTAAATTAAGTAGTAGTAAGCACGTAGTAATAATAAGTAGTAGTAAATTCCACAATTAATGTCGACTGCAAAAAGTGTTTGGAAAAACTGTTTACCACCTCCTCGTTTATTTAGACCCGACAAGCCATTACAGTTTGAGAGCTCCATTCAAAATTATCGACAAGAGAACAAATAACACCGCTTTTCAGTAAATGCGGCCAAAATAACAGCCTCGCGATATTTAATTGACGTTATTTTTAACAGCATATGTTTACGCCGTTAACAACATAATAATATGTTTCTACAATCTGTTCACTTTCTTTAATTATGTTAATCCAAATTTCAGAAAACGCATTGTTTTCAAACTCCACTTTTCATGACATTTAGAAAATCACAGGAGGTCTTTCGATCTTATATATTTCGTTCTTTTATTTTACCTTACTTTAACTTATAGCTTCACACAGCCATAAATTAAAGCTATTCTTCCTTACTTTAAATAAAGCTAATTTAATAAGCACGGGAATTTAATAAGCGCGGGAAACAAGCGATAGACGAAGCACGATCGGCCTTAGCGTTCGACTTGTAACGCAATGTTATCAACCGTAAACCGACTTTTTAACCACCAATTTTTTTAAAATTTATTGCATTTAATGACGGAATAAGCGATCAACACTTCATGACAATGGCTATGGACGCTGCTGATCTGGTTCATAAATGGAAGCTAGAGTTCCTTTTGTAATATATAGATATAGATCCAGAAATATAGTCCATCGACTGCAACGATTGATTCCAGTTTTTGTATAAAGGATCTCCAGAGCAAGTGGCATCTACATTATTGGCGCGTGATTAAGTTTATCATTGGTATCACGAACACAAGTATCCACAGTTGACTACCGCCCATAGGGCCCGGCTCGCTCGAATTCAATTAATATTGTTTTAATTTATATTAAACAAACATACTGCTCTTCAATATTTCATGATGCGTGAGCAAATAATGAATCGAAATTAACACGTCGCTGGCGGAGGTAAAATATTTCATTACATTGTTGAACTGTAAACAATATAACGAAAATTATTATTTCGAGTGGTCTCGAGTGTCATCTATTAGTGTACGAGTAGAATGTTACTTTAATTATTTCTCTTGTGTTTTTCAGTACCATTTTCGGATTAAACTTTTCAAAAATTTGATACACTATTCATTAATCTGGGACTAGGTATGATGTTTAATATAGCTCGGGGTGTTTAACGTTACAAAAAATGGTTGAGGAAGAAATATTATCTTTAGTAGGAAAAGTCCATATTGCAGTAAAAAAATCTGCTTTACAATTTATATAAGTGCATTTTATTGATCTAGAATCATTTTAATAATAAATAAATTTATTTTAAAAACCAAATGTGATTTTGCAATTTCAAGAAAATAGTCTCGTTATACGTTTAACTTAAAATACAAAATACGTAAGAGACGGCAAACGGCTCCAGTAATCCCACAAAAATGTCTCCCAGCACAGCATAGGAAGTAGGAAATAAACCAGTATTGTATCATTTCGTTCGATGCATTTTTATGGCTAAAGCCATAAACGAAACTGTTGAGAGCTGAGACAACCTACAATAGTGCACTTAAGTTTCTCGTAAACGCTATATCACTTCCCTTAACTGAACATTGTTATTTATGTGTACTTATATAACTTGAAAATAATAATGGCTAGGTACATTTCTACCCACAAAACTTAGGTTATGGCACCCAATCTAAGTAGAGGTTAGGTTTACATAATTTATGTGTAAACTGTTATAGATCGCCAGTGAAGTAATTGTTGAAGGAGTGTGCACGACACTAAAAAATTAATCAACGACGAAACTATTTTGCTATAATAAACAACATCAGGTTTTCATTATTTTCCAGAAACATTTGCGATTTTGGCTGTTGCAAAACAGTTTTGTGGTCTATTGTAATTGAACGAGTGTTTTATCAGTTAAATTAGAATAAATTAAACAAGGTACTTAATAATTTTGCTAACAACATCACAAGGATTCGGGCGTACCCTGTGCTAGGAAAAGGCATCAAACAAAAACGCATATGATATTATTATGAACGTAGATTCATTCAGATTTTATGAACGTATAAAGGATTTCAGCTATAGCGGAGCTGTATAATTTACAACACAGCTAAGTATGCTTAATAACGCAATTTTGAAACGATTTCAAAAATAAACCAGAATCCAAAGTAATTACTGTAAAGTAAAATGAAAGTCCCTTTTTAAATATAATCCAGATTAAATTTCGCAAAAGTTAAATATTTCAAAATTGAGACTAATTTGTGTCAAATGACCAATTTAATTTCGTTTGGTGCTAGAGCAATAATTGCGTTAAAAATTGGATATAATTTTCAGATGTAACTTTTTTTTTTATTTTATTAATTTTACATTCCACAGACTCTGAGCCAGTGCCCTTTTTGGCTTTTTAATAATTTGACCTACGTTAATAAGTTAATAAACAGTTAATAACTGATGTGTTAAGTCAACATTTTTGTTTGTGTCATTTAAAAAATCAAGAGTAAAGCTACTGCAGGCGCTCTATAACATTATTTACATTAAAATCGCCTACATTAAATACAATGAAACCAAAAGAAGAATTAAACGTCTTAACTCTATTTGCTACAGGGATTCCTGGAGCTTATACTAACAGTTTGAGAAACTCTGACTTAGATAATACTACTTTGTGGGACATAAATACCAATTCGAGTGTAACGTGCTAAGACACAGATAAACACTGCGCTGTAAACCAAGAATGTAGGTATCACTTTAGTAAACGAAAATCCAGGCGAATAAAAGCTTATGATGAAAATTGTAATTGTACAAAATTTGGTATTATTTTTTTTTAACTTTAAATAAGGAGAAGATTTTTATTTTTATAAAATATATTTACTCGTAGCACAGAACTATCAAGTGCTAAATGTTTATATCACTACTTATTTCCTAATTAAATAATGAAATGAAAGAATATAATAACGTAATTTGACGGCATAGGAGTTCTTGTTTGCAAAATGTAATATAAAGTTTTTGTTATTATGTTGATTACTAAAATTCTGCAATATTAATGCTGCTGAATAGTCATAGTTAATATTACACGTAGTTGTTTTTTGTGAAAAATTCATCAAGTTTAAGGATTCATCGTCCTTTATCATCATCCATATAATGCTACTTACAATAAACGAAAGCAATATTAACTGAAAATAAAATTACACAAATTACCCTTTATTCAACTGGAGTGCTACCTACTATGTAGAGATGTGTAACACGGTGCCACTCTCTGGAAGACATTATGAGATGGAAAAGACGCGACGCCGGTCGCTGCAAGTAAGAAAAGTGAGTTCGGAGCACTCCGCCGCATACAAATAGTCCACAAAACGAACGCCCGGCGAGTTTTTGGAGAGACGACACGATTTACTCAAATAGAGTTAAATTGTAAAAACAGTTTACAAATGACAATAGTTTTAATCATGTACTAGACATCGCAATAGTCAAAAGCGATAAAATCTAATATCTGTATAGCATCCAACCAACTCAAACGAAACCATTCTCTTCCACATTTATGATAAGAACAACTGAAGCATACTGTTAAGTTTCCGTTCTAAAATGACTATAAAAGTAGAAAAAGAAATACTATTGCACCCATACTAAATATAGTAAAATATATAGAAACAGAGAAAATAAATAAAGATAATAAATAAATAAATTAATATGCAAAGATGGCAAAAGCTTCAAATCTAAAAAGTGTAGATTGTCAAGAAGAATACACTTCAACCTTTTACACAAACATTGACATTTGCACAATATATTGTGTTATAATATCCTATACCTTTAAACGAGCAATTCTTGTATATATATTTCTATATAATCTGGATCTCGGAAACGGCTGAAACGATTTTCATTAAATTTAGTATACAGGGTGTTTTTGGGGCGATAAATCGATCTAGCTAGGATTCATTTTTAGAAAATGTCGAATTTAGCAAAAAAAAATGACTTCTGCTGACATCTATTAGCCACCGAGCGAAGCTCGGTCACCCAGATATTTGTGTTTAATCAGGTTCAATTAAAGAATATTATATTATGTTCTTAAAAGAATTCGTTCCAGTAGTAGATAATCCAAATTGATCAAAACTCAAAATTAAGCCTAAATATTCAGTGATAAATCGAATATCTACAAATTTAAACCCAGTCGGACGACACTCCTTCTGAAACAACAATAATTCATCAGGAATCTCATGAATGGGGGTTGAATTACGGCAGTGAATGAGCATCATTACGATTTTAATCCACGCCCCGATAAATCAGCACCGGCCCTGATTGCCTCGATTCCAATTGAATCATTAGAATGGGTGCAGTTTATTAATTTAAGGGATTAATGGAGTTTAAACTCGGACTTCTAAATTCTTTATTTTGACATTTCTGGACAAAAACCTAGTGGTGCGAGTCGCCCATCATAATTTTGTAGATTTAGATTAAAGCATGAAAAAGTGGGATCCAATAATTGAAACAAAAAATTGAAGTGTAGGGAACCCAATCACGTTGGTATAATCGTCATAAAAACCTGTCGATAACTCATTCCATACCTAAATGGGAAAAAATCCAAAATTTGTATGGGAGTAAAATATCCCATCGACAAATTGATCATGTGACTTATCGAAGACAACTGTCGTTCTCGTACTTCTTTTCAATTTCGTATGGAACGAAGTTAAGGAAAGAGCGATTGACAGATGTCTTTGACAATTTTAGTTTCATGAGGCTAATAACGATGATATTCTCTGAATTGTCACTAACTATGGAAGCGGATACGTCTTCACCACTCATTAAAAAATAACTTTCTATTACTTACCACTTTAAAATAACCTTTCACAAAGTAAACAAACGTATCGTTCGATATGAAAACTTTGAAAGGTAGCAACAGTCAAAGCCGAGAAAGTAGCTAGGTATATTGTAATAAAAACGAATTATGAGGCAATTCAGAAATTCTTTGATCATACCCTTCAGTCGGTCCCGCTGTTTACGTTTCCCAAGATTTCTCGAAGTAAACAAAAACGGAACATCTTAATCTAGATAAAAGAACCTTTAGCAACGGGTTAAACACTCGAACGACAAACATCGCTACGAAGACTTCAAAAGCTTAGAAAATTCTTCAAGCTGAAAGAGAAAAGGGGCGTAGTTGGTATAAGAAAAAAATAATTTTAATCTTGTTTAGTGAGTCGTCGAGGCGACGGCGAGACCAGGAGTCAGGTGGCACGTTGGGAAAGAAAACTCATTACTTCTTATTCACCAACGGCGATATAGTGATGTTCAGTGTTCACCGGTTATTATCGAAGTTTTTGTTTTGTCGATAATATCTACGCCTATTTTGTTTGCTATCTATGAATCTTGATAAAAATTCGTTAAAGGAAAGCTTGCATTCAGTTTAATTTTTGATTATGTGTTTAGTTAATTTTCGAATTACTTGAACTCTTGGATTCTAAGCTCTAAATCCTATCGCCATAAGTCTGTCAATTAAAGGTCGCTTCTAACAATAAAACTGTAAATATTTGCATAATTACAACTCTTTGTCTGAGTTTTCTTTGTGTTTCTCTTTATTAAGTGTATTCTAGCTCTCTTTTTCCATGCTTACAAAAATTGCGAATAACACAATATTTATGTACTAAGCCATGCCTTTAAAATGCAGTATTTACTGTTGTAAACCATAATTAATAGCTGAAAGGGCTCGATAAATATTCATTTCAACTTGGAAGACCTATTTAAATAAATTTACAAACGTCACTTATCAGCGAGCCAACTTTGCCATATTGTATCTAATGGGTTTCGAGAGATATATCGATAAACTTGGGCCATTCACGCGTCATCCCTATCCAAGGCTCGGCGATAAATTTTAAAAGAACGCATCAGTATGCCAGTGTCGTTGCGACTCGCGCCGTCTTCACATCGAGCAGGACAAAGCAAGATATATTGTGTCTGTATGAGCAATACTACTATTAGCTATCCCCGATTCGTATCTTTAAACTTTACAGAGTTTGAAAATGTAGTTGTCGCAATAATACTTTTGATGCCAATTTTTTATTCCACGAACGAAATGTAAAACACCGTTGGAAACGATGGTAAATGTATCCAAATGAGATTTGCTCCCAAACCTAATGCCTGCTTCGGTAAGTGTTCAGGTGATTTGGGAGTGCGGGATACAGATTGAATTTTGGCGGTGGCCCTAGAGACGGATATGTCATGGTCAAGGACAATATTTTACTGGATGAGCCACAGTGGTTCTACTCCCTATTGAATTTCTCCCTTTTATATAAATAAATAAATAAATAAAATAAATATGTATAATGACATTTTAAACAAGAGCATGTGTCGTTTTTCTTGTCAATCCTTCTTGGTGCAAACCCGCTTTTTAGAAATTGGCGGTAGAGTTTAGAGTTTAGAGTTTTTCTTTTTTGAAAGCCATGAAATTAGTAATATGTGAATAATGAAGGTTTACATCATCCCACTTCGGCCAAGTGAGGAAATCAACCTAAATGTTATGTTCGTTGCCAAACTGAAACTCCAAAAGAAATGTTAGATGTTTTACCATCTAGTTTACTAACGAATTCCCGCAGATTTACTCATTATTGGGAGAATAGTGCGAGGAGTTGAATTTTCAAAAACACTTTCTTAGTGAATAGTTACGTCTAAAAGTTTAACAAATAGAACGTCAAATAAATATTTACTTATCTGCATACGAGATTATATTGATAAATGTTAAAACTTGGATTATCTTGCACTTGAAAAAAAGCTTATAAGAAACTCGATTTTTAAATCTTTTTGGAATAACATTCCACTTTAGCTACTAAGTATTTTAACACACATATATAAAGAATTAGACTAGCATACAAAATAATATGGTCACGATACCATTTGGATACAAAATAGGACAGAAAAACAAAATTTGTATTTTTATGAATAAAAATAATTCATTTATTCATAAAAATTTACGTAATGTATTTAAAATAATACATTACACATTTTTATATAACATGCAAATAACATAATAAAAATTAAATTATAGTTAACGGCTCTTCCAGATACAATTACGTACTCGTACATTATAAAAAACGATGTAAGCACCCTCCTCTTCCCCATTTATTTACTTCCATAACATCTGTAATGATGACTGAACTTAACATTTTTATTATTCGTAACAAATATATTCTTATTAACTCTTACATAAACCTGTTTTTATATTAAAAGGCACTATAAGTATCTTTTGAAATTCTCTGCGGGATTGTTTTTGAGGAAAAAATTATATTTTTTGGTCTGATGGGATGAATGTACAGATTTCTTAATTTTGTCTACAAAGTCTAGCTAGTATACCGAATTTTAGCTCTTTACGATTTGGGTAGTAATATAAGGCTCTAAAACTTGGTGTATTTTATAAATAAACAGACTCAATCAAAAACTGAGTACCTATATAAACCCTATACCAAAGTACCTACACTCAAACATAAACTCAAAATATCTTTATTTCACATAGGCCTAACATACAGGCACTTGTAAAACGTAAAATATATCTGCGAGATTTGTGCCATTCTTATTTTGATCTGTCTTGACATGAAGTACTTATATAAATCCGATAGTACTTTATGTAGTTCTCAAAATGTTCTACAACCAAGTAACAATAGTTTAGCGATTAATCACTAACAACATATCCTATAAGGGACAATGGACGTGTGCCCTTTCCGCCCGCTGATCGCTCCGTCTAGTATTACTCGCTAATTAATTGGTAATCCGGATACAAAGCAAATCAATTACGGGTCTATAATTACGATGGAGACAGTATTAAAGGCCGTACATTGTAATGACGTTTGTTGCGTTAAGAGTCCCGTGAACTACTATGTCTCCGTATATTCGAAATACCAAATCATTTGCAATTCGCTCAGATCATTTTGTGATGTTATTCGGGTTCATATTATAGTAATAAAGAAAATCTATGCTCTCTTACTATATGAGCCCGAATAACACCACAATATGATATATACACAATATAGTATAGCAAATTTCCTGAAGACTAGAGTAAATTTCATGGATTTATGTAACATCAACCCTATAAAGAAGAATGATCACAGGTATCAAGTTTTCTCATGAACCTAAACCAAAATATTCTAGCAAAGTAAAACAGCTAGATTTTTGAGAATTAGTGGCACAAGGAGTTTGTTTTTCATATCTGAATTTTAATTTTGCATACTTACTTACTTTTTTCAATTTTCTTATTTATTTTCAATGCACATTTCCTGTTATACAGATTTTATTGAGAAGTAAAACTAGTTAAATAGCCTTTGGAATCCGAATGTTAATTAAAAATAATAATAAATAAAGGAGTTAATATGGAGACCGTATTCTATCAAAAACAAAGCTTAGATAAGAATCAGCTTTGTATGGGATTCCATATATCCATGGTCTTTTAAACCCTTCTTTGAGCAGTCGTGTAAAATCCCAACTGTAACTAGCCCAACTTAGATAAAAGATACCACAAGGAGTCAAAACTTATATTATTTGGAAAACATTGGCGAAGAGCGAAAAATACGATGTACTCAAGTGGCTTCGAGATCATGGTTAAATCAAATCGCTCGGATAAACAAACATCCACACAAATGTTAATAGGATTGCTTATTCGTACTACGTGTACGATAATTAATTGCCAATTAAGCTCGACTATTGTGAATCTTCGATTAAATTGTGTATCTCATAATTATTACATAAGAAAGTCACTATTATTCAGTGATAGGATCCATTGAATATTGATACCTACCAGACCTAGGTGATTGTTTAAGAAAACCATCTGATTGCCTGAAAAAGAATGTAACAACACATTCCGCCAATCAGCGGGCAACATTTGTTAAAGATTACGTTAGCCGTTTAGATGACTATTATTATTATTACAAAAATCATCGCAAATGAGGCAGTATCAGCTATTTTAATCACCATAGAAGTTATAATTGTCCCTCTACAGTCTACAATCTCATAAGTCCCTTACACTATATAACTCTTCTCTATGTTATCTTTCTATGTCGTCATTAATATAAAGCGCAACAACTTTGTTGTTCTACAACAACGTTATAATATACTAAGCACACATGATTGCACTCAAGTAGATACAACGGGCAATATCTGAAAATCTCTACGAAAAATCTGAAATTAGCTTCCGAAGCTGTAGAAAACAATATACAATTCAGCATTCCTATTTTCGTTACGTCAGTAAACAAGACATAAATATAAGACAATAGCGTTAATACAGCTAAGTTTAAAACTAAATATTTGATGGTATGTCCTCACAAGTTTAGTCGGAACGAAAATGAACGACGTGACGTGTCGTGGCTTCATACAAAATTCATGCATATCCCGCGAGCGTCCCGGTTGTCCCGCATTCGCCTATATACTTATGCTACAAAATCACAACTATAACATACACACATCTATTATTTTATATTATACATCTAAAATCTAAATGATGAATAATCTTAATTTTTTTCTTAGTTCATAAGCTAGCACTTCAAGATGGTCAAATTTGATGGTAAGTGATGAAATTTAAAGTGGAGCGTTAGGAGATGCTAATTGGCAATTACAACCAGTAATTATCACAACACTAAATCATTTTAAGCATATTAATAATTAATTAAAAAATAATTTAATTACACATACTTTCATGCCGCGAAACCTACACAAAATTACACGGTCATTTATATTCTGTAAGTAATCGGTTCGTCGACAAAATACTGATAATAGCAGATTATTTTGTAATTCATTAAAACCAGATTAAACTTTTGTGAATATATTTTTTACATAAATACTTGAGTAAGCTATTATAAACGTTCCCAATTAATAATACACGAAAAATAACTTTTTTATAATTATTAATAATAATGAATTATAAATAATAATTTAAGATATAAAAATTTAGTTATTTTGGAAACTCAATTATTTTCTAGTAGTGGTTGTCAGGTAATGGATAGAGTTATCAGTTAGGAGTGCACTAAATTGTATTCAAGATGGTCAGCAAAAGAAACATAACAAGTGGAGAAACAAGCGTTTAACGCATTCGTACAAAGCTTTTGACTATTTTAAAAAAGTTTAGAAAAAGTTTGGACTCTCGCAAGTCACGACATTCTTTGGCGGGATTGAAATATTGTATTCGGATTCGCACGTGTCAGCCGAATCCGAAACGAAAACAACGCACAAAAAATTGGACACCGTATAGTAGCCGGGAGGCAACTGTAGAAAATTGGAAACGTCATTTTCGCCCTTTTTTAATGTTTGCCGCGGCGTGCGCCCAAACCTGATAGGATTCGGCGGCACGGCGCGCCGCCGGCTACGGACCAGCTTACCTGTTTGACTCGACTCGTCGGAAAATAACCGACTGGTCCTTTTAGATCGCTCGAACTGCCAGCTGACTAGCGGTATGCAAAATTTAGCAGTAAATGTCACAAATCGGAAAAGAAACTAATGGAGTACCAGCAACATGCGAAATTAAGGAGGTAATGAGACAAATTGAAATTGTCTGAATGCCGAATGGTAGGTAGATTTCCTTGATACCTGTAAGACATTTTTGCGGACTTTAGCCGCATTCGGTATGAGAGTAATGAGACCTTTCAAATTCTACAAAGCAATGATATTTTATAAAAGAAAAATCATAGGCCGTGTTTTTTTTTAAGAAATACCTAACTTCTTTCGAGGAGGTAGGTATTTCGAAGCATAACTGCGCTTTGCTGTAAATGGTACTGGGGCCGTACCACCATCTCTTAAAGCAGTGCTATTGTAATATTGTTTTGACATTTTCATACAGTGCCAGTATAGAAATTTTAAAACAATATTACAATTATATTTCATACATTTTATTCTTCAGATATAATAAACACAATCAGGTATACTTTCATTGTACTGGCAATTTCGCACTTTTATTTATTTTGTTTTTTAAAACTGACCACCCTGATGGACACGCGGTGCCACTCCCAGCCTACGTCCGTGCCAAGCTTCATTCTTTTATTGTGCGCGGCAATGAGCACTCGACTACAAAAACACGTCTCGTTTTTGTTAATTTAGGTTCAAAGTAAAAAAAAAAAAAAAAAAAAAAAAAAATTAAGTGTTCAGTGTTAAAACTTGCTTAATTTTCTATACTGATAATGCTTAGACGCTAGTAAAATTTATTATTATAACAAAAATAAAATCAAATCAAATCATATAATTGTGCATTCATCTTCGTCAGACTCCGAGGAAACAGGGTAAGTGAAAATTAACCTTTTTTCCCAGATATCACATCAACTCAAATATCAATGCTGACAAAAGTGTGTCCAAAAATTGAAATCCTAAGGCATCTCTAAGCTAACTTGGAGGGTATCACATTGAGGTTATCACGAAAGTATAGCATGATGCGCGAAATAGTCCAGGCATCTCTAAGCTAGCTTGGAGGGTATCACGTTGAGGATACCACGAAAGCATAGCATGATGCGTCAATGCTCCTGGAGGTTGACTGCGGGTCAACACGAAGGATTTTAAAAAACCTCAAAGGACTTTGCGGATACCAACGGGGGACGATGTCGGTGTGGCGCTGTTCTCGGCTTCACTACAAGTGGCTCCGCATGACCTCCCGGACTTTGATCCCGAATTGCTATCGGCGCTCAGTCACAAGAACTATATTAATGGTTAGTCCCGACAGTTGTAAAATTCTAGCCGACCTTCATTGCAAAGAATCAAATAGTTTATTTGATATACTTGCCTGGCTTATGAATAGCCAGTTAAATGTTATAGCCTTTTATCAGTGATAACTATTTCACGACTTAAAAACTAATTCCACGAGGGTACCAACGCGTCGAACTTTTCTAACTACCTACAACAATAATGTTTAGATTTTGTGGTGGAAAATAATTTTACTTACTTTCGAAAATTAATGTTCAGATTGTGTAATGGGATGATAATTTAACTGTTAGCTCAAAACTCAATAAGTTAACAATATTATGTATAATGTACCATTAGTCTGAAAGTTTCATTGAAGTGAATTGTTAAATTCTTTCTGAAACTAATAAAAATCTTAAACCACAACGCGTCCTGAACTGAGAAGAAGCTTAAGTTAAGAGACAAATGACATTTTGTTTCGACAAATGACAAGTAATTAAAGTTCACGAACGGGACCAGATGTTTTTTCGGAGAAATAGTTTCGGGCATTATACTAGTTTCAATGGTTACTGATCGTCAGGTGTTGTAAATAAAGAAACCAGCAGGGCGCGGCGAGCGACTTTGCTATCGACACCCACCGCTGGGACAGCGCAATCTCGTTTCTCGAGAAACTAGCTGGCCCCCTCTCGTTACGGCTCGGCCAGCAGGAGGGGGGCGTGACACACTTGAGTATTGGCGATCAGCCGCGAGGAAGATGCGACGTGGCAGCGAGTCTCCAGCATCAGCCACAACAAGGACCAGGTTCATCGACCACGCTAGACATTAAGGTACCTATATGCCAGTTGTCTTCAACATTTTGAAGTTTATTGGTTACATATCACTGACAAGGAATCCGTCACGATCTATAACATGATCTAGAATTTCGGGAGTTATAATAAGTGAAGACTATTTTTTGACTTTCACTAGGTGTACAAATGTACGTACATTCAATAAAATATTTTAATGAATTGAACAAATTAAGGAACTAGCTCCAAAAAATTATTATTACATAATACCATTTTAAAAATCGTACACTAACACAGTGTACCGCCTTACACGTTCACAACAAAGAAAAAGCGACAAATGTCTTTGACAATCGACATTTCTTTTTTGGGTGAGATAATGTGGGAGTGAGTCACTACATGTTCGATTATAGTTAAGATGTGTCTAACCTCAAAATCTTACGTGGTAAAAGATACATTCTAAATTTAAAGGCGTTGAATGAATTTGTAGTTCAAAATCCTTTGAAATTGATAGTTCATAGAACAGCTTACAAGCGAATACCTAAAAAGGGTTTTATGCCTATGAACTGAAGAATCTTATTTTAAAGTACCGATTCATCCTTGGTAAAATACATAAAGAAGTTGTGACTCATCTCAGATACTTACCGCGGTTTTTTCATGAAGATTTGTTAGGTGTTAGAGTGTTAAAGTTATTTACTACCCTCAAAACATGCTCAGTTTCCTGGTTTTATTTTAATTTCTGACGATATGGCAGTATCGTTACCCAACCGCAAACTATGACGTGAATTATGTAACAATTCAAATTCTGTAAAGAATTTTATACGCTTAACTCGTTGTATCATCTAAGAGTTAAGCTTAATTCCGATTAAAAGTCCTAAAGTCCACTTTTCCAGCTATTAGGTATGGATGGGGTTACACAGAACGTCTGTAGAAACAAAAAATGTAGCCCGTAAGAAAAATTAGACTTTAGACGCAGCTGTTCGTCCATCATCGGTTATCCTATCAGATGGCCAGTGGTTACAAAACATTTTTTAAGTCATCTAACTCCCTTAAACCTAAAAGGTTGAACTAGTGATTCACACGATTTCCCGGTCTAGATGAAGACTAATTCTTTTCATTAGAGGGATTTTTGTTTTTGTAATAATTAACGTTAAGATGAATCGAAATACCTCTTTACAGAGTTGATGGCCATATTTTTCGATACATCTATTTTGATACACATGATTTGCATCAGTTGCATAGAGGATATCAAATATCCTCATTTAAACGATTGGGTTAATTGTATCTTATATGGAAATTAAAGATAATCAAAAGCTGACCAAGAGTTACATCCAGTTAATGGGATTAAGCTATCGCTGTAAAATTATATACTTCAAAGTTATTCAAAGAGTTCAATCCAGTTATTGAATTTATCGCTTCTTGCAATAATGCGAAATGTAATCAATACGAACCCAGACGTCTTAGAAACAGACGCATTCTGAACATTTTGGAACACCAAGTTTACCTTTGCTCTTCTATACATTCTTCTAGAGGTAGAATGCTTAAAAATACTATTATAAACAATGCTTTAGACATACATCGTCTAAAGACCTTTACAACTTTGGATTTTCTTCTTTTACATAAGGTGTCAAAAGACTTACTTCTTATAGTACATTTATTGATGATAAATAAATAAATATGGTCTTTCCCTAGAGAACCACAATTCATAGGAATTACTGGAGGAAGTTCTCTGAAGGCATTAAAAAAAAAAAAAAAAAAGGGACATTTTGTTGGAATTTTTAATAATTTATATGTTTCAAAAATTTTGTGTTATTTACAAAGTTTTGTGGCAATACTGCTTTAATAACGACTGAGATCCGTACAATCCGTACATTATAAGTCAACCTCGTAATTTCCAACAGAACAACTTGTTAACGACGTAGCATATGGTACGATTACTTGTTATCATTCGGCATTGAGTTTAATTTCTGCTGATGATTTTGGGTCAAATAAAAAAAAAATATATATATATATATTATATTGCGAAAATGAATAGATAAATTAACATCAAACACCACATAGTAGCACACAATATAGTATGCTAACACATTGCTCAATGGGCCTTAATAAGAGTTTATTCATTCCGTAACTTTGCTTTGCTGATCTTGTAACTTTTTTAGCTTTAGGCAGTAGACACAGCACAGAATGAAAACATTAGCATTAGTTAAAGTTAGTATTATTGTTTTTATATAATTCAAGGGAATTATTGAGTTTACACAACGCCAGCTACTACTCAGGGCGAACCAGTTTTAATTATACCATAATTAAAACTGAAGAGAAAGTATAAAAATTTGCCATAGCTTTGAAAAACAAATCGATATGTCGTTTACAAAATCTTAGACCAAGATATATAATAGACAACCTCCTGATAATGTTGAAGCGACCTCATAAGGTCGCCTGCAGGCAGACCACCGTGAGAACGTTTCTGCCGAGGAATATAATCTCTCACGAGAGAGGTCTGCGTTTCAGTGCACTCAGCAACACACAACACTTCCTCGGCGAGCACGTAGTTTGTTGTTTGACCTCATCAGAAAAGCAGTCTGCTGGTAACAACCATTACGGACGTTACCTAAGTTTTATAACCTCTTATTGAGCGATGATGCTTCTGTCGCAATAGCTCTTTTGCTCTCTAATCATTAATCATTATAATCTATCTAAATATAAATTAAACCTATTTATAATGTGACTGGTTTATTGATCCAGGAATTGAACGAAAAGATTGTGTTAATTAAATACTTCTGTGGTATAAAGAGGACCTATTTCCTATTATAATAGGAAACAATTTACTATCTGTTAATGTCCATAATTTAACAAAAATTTTCATCTCTAAACATCTACCTGATTGTGTTTATTATATCTGAAGAATAAAATGTATGAAATATAATTGATGATTAAACGAACTTACCTGTAAGTGAAGTTCTATCACAATTATGTGAATACATTTTATTCGAAGATATAAGGTCCCTCCCATACCCAAAACCCATGAGTATAATACGAAAATTTTGTTAAATATTCTCTAAAGAATGAAGCTTGGCACGGACGTAGGCTGGGAGTGGGACCGCGTGTCCATCAGGGTGGTCAGTTTTAAAAAACAAAATAAATAAAAGTGCGAAATTGCCAGTACAATGAAAGTATACCTGATTGTGTTTATTATATCTTCGAATAAAATGTATTCACATAATTGTGATAGAACTTCACTTACAGGTAAGTTCGTTTAATCATCAATAATGAATAATAATAATGGCAGAACTAATGTATTAAGATGACGATATTGCATTGAAATGCAACGGACCTACTGCACTGCATCTGATATGGGCAAGTTTGTATCTTACATCAGGCAAATGTCTTGTCAATCTCATTACATTATTTTCATTAAAAAAAGCTTACCAGTTCGTTTAAAGTATTTTGGGCACGCTTGATATTAGCAATATTATATTATATTAATCTGATTTCTTATAATCCATGAATTTACATCTTGGACAACCCAAAGGTCTCCCTGCAATCTTCCTTTCAAAGCCTTGGTAAAAAATATTAATTATTACTTTTTTATGATCAAAAACGTGAGTAATAAATAAACGAGTATCAATGCTATGTAGTGGTGAATGTCCATCACACGCCTGTAATTTAGAAATAAATTATACTTCTCCTTTCAATATTCTTCAAAATATTTGTATAATTGAGCATATCGATTGTACAAAAACCCTCGGCGTGGGAATCGCGCGCGTTGTGTCCACTTTATCTTGTTATACTTACACAAAATATACCAAACATAATATTACGTACTTCACATATTGTGTCCACGTACGCTTATTTAATACAGGGTGATAGGATTATTTATGATCCTTTTGAGTGCGTTTGTGAAAACGGAAACTCTCTGTAGATACTCATGTATTTTCGCTGCTAAGAAGTGTTTTGTTCGTTACTTAGAGTTATTTAAACGTTTGCGATAGAATACACTACATTATTTAAACGGAAAAATTCTATTTATTAAAAACGTTGAAGACAATCATCAGCATTGTGCAGAAATTGTTGTAGATTGGTAAAAATTTGCGTCATCTGAATTAGTTATATTATGAACTAGCTTTTGCCCGCAGACTAATTGTGGATTTTTCGGAATAGAAACTACTCTGTTAAGCCAGAACGACATATTATATAATCTATGTTTATTTCAATTCAAATTCCAACCGAATCCGTTAATATTACGCCGTAAAACATACACTCACACGATCAATATTTCGACTTAGTAAATGTAACTGTGAAGTAAATGTATTGAAACCACGTCCAAAACATTAAACAACTAAGCACATTTAGGTATGAATCGCAAATCTGCTTAGCACGGATTTTCTAGGTAACATAATTAAACTTGGTAGGTACTGGCGTGACGGACATTTTGTAGTGTGCAGGGGCTTTAACAACAATGGTGTACGGGCTCCATTGTTACAGTATTCCGAAAATTGCATTTCCACTGAGCGCCCCTGGATTGGGGCTTTGATAAATTTTAATACAATTTTCAATGGGTGTATGTTTTATGAAAGGTTTCAATATTTTCATTGTACTACACTTTGTGCGTGCGAATTTTAATTTTTAAAATTAATTCGGTAATCTTAAAGCAGACCTCTATTTCTTTAAATACCAACTATAGATGCTTGGTGGATCTGGGGCTCAGAGGATCTAAGTAAGCAATGTCATTTCTGATTTAATCTCATAGTATTTCCATACGATACTTAAATCAGAAATTATTTCGTAAGAAGGAACACAGTATCAAGGTGCATTTTTTTAAGATAAAAGCAGCTGTAGCTTTACCCTTATCTTGAAATACTCGTATTTTCTTTTAAGGGCCGATATTTCAATCGAAAGATAATCGTTA
Organism: Coenonympha glycerion; assembly: GCA_963855885.1. Classification (NCBI taxonomy): domain Eukaryota; kingdom Metazoa; phylum Arthropoda; class Insecta; order Lepidoptera; family Nymphalidae; genus Coenonympha; species Coenonympha glycerion. The sequence goes on from OY979635.1 coordinate 1,877,823, forward strand.
ACTGAGAAATAAATAATAAAATAAATATGACGTTTTGACAGATTTTGTATGGCATATGTTTCAAAATTCTTCAGATAGTTTTTCTGGTGATTGAAAAATCGGCCCTATTTGAAATAAAAATCACCACGGTATTTATGATATCTTTTTATTAACCTCATTTTATGTCATAATCCTGACACGAGGCTATTTTATCTGTGGATAATATTAACGATGGATCAAGTATCTACCATTATGTATTAAGTAGTGAGTAAGAGTATTTTGTTCGAATAATAGTTTAATCCACAAAGGGATTGAGTTCAGCCACCTATAATAATTTAAAGTGAATTTCGAATAATATCGAACACAAAAGAACTCGGCTCCAAGAGAAACTGTGCGCTCAGCCTTTTAACTTTTTGTTACTTTCTGGTCCACAGTAATGTATTAAGTTATTGCTATTAGCAAACTTGCTTTACTCAGTTTGGCAAAAGTTACAATATAGGTGAACGGTACAAACCGACGTCTGTTGTAATATAAACTCTAAACTTTATATGTTAAGGACTTTTATCGTACGTGAGCTTCTCTAAACATAAGCATGGTAGTTGGTTGGATAATCAACCTTAAAGTTCAGGAGTTAGGGTTGCTTGTACACGTGTCAATGTGAGAGTGAACTGCACAAATTGCAACTACCTCCGTTTCCGCCGCCATGCACTTCCTTCGTTTGAGTTTCCGATAGATATATACGAATACGTCTATTTCACACATAGAGTGTCATGTGATTTTATAAAATTAATATGCATTTATGGTTCAAAATAATTTACTCAAAAAGTGTGCCTATTGTATTCGTTTATCTTTATTCCTAATAACAGCAAAATCGGTTTTCTAGCATTAGCTTTAAGGAATTACATAATAACAAATATCGAAATTTAATAACAATGTAGGGTCAAAAAATATATCAATAGGACTTCCATTAAATCAATTTAAAAAATGTCTAGTCCAATTAAGAAGTATTTTAATACTTTCTATAACTATATTTCTCGTGTCGTACCAGCAGTTGATGGGGGGGTTCAGACTGATGCTGCTTACTTCGACTTTAGAAAAGCTTTTGATTTAGTGGATAATGATGTCTTGCTCAGAAAGTTAGCAGCATTCGGGTTCACCCCACATTTGCTGCACTTTTTCGCTAGTTACATGCGGGATAGACAGCAATATGTGGAATACAGGGGGCATAAGTCTAAGCCGTATTTTACGAGGTCTGGTGTAAGTCAGGGCAGTAATTTGGGTCCGATGCAGTTTATTTTAATGATAAATGACTTGCCAAAAATGGTCAAAGAGGCCAAATGTTTACTGTTTGCGGATGACCTTAAACTCTATTTACCAGTACACAATGAGAGTGACTGTGTGAGACTACAGAGGGACATCGACAGAGTGATGAAATGGAGTGAGGATAACAGCTTAGTGTTTAACACATCCAAGTGTGCAGTCATTACTTTCTCTCGTTCGCATGCCCCTATTGTTTATAATTATAACATAGACGGGGTGCAGATACCGAGAGTTACAGAGGTAAGAGACTTGGGGGTTACATTGAACGCTCAGCTAACGTTCCGTAATCACATCATTAAATGCTGTAAAAGAGCATACAGGAATCTGGGTTTTATACTTCGTACAGTTCGTGGTTTTACTAATACAACGGCAATCGTTGCTTTGTACAATGCGTTGGTTAGGAGTCAACTAGAAGGGAATGCGGTCATCTGGGCTCCACATGAAACTAAATATAGTCTTATGTTGGAGCGGGTACAAAACAAGTTTGTTAGATTTTTATATATGAGGTTGTATGGAGTGTATCCATATTATCCATTGATGTATCCAACGTTATTTGTTCTGGGGATGGTTGGATACACTGAACTGAGAGTTAGGAGGGAAATTACCCTCGTCACATATATTTTTAAGGTAATAAGAGGGAAGGTATCAAATCCAGACATATTGGCGCAGGTCAGTCTGTGTGCACCGGAGAGGTATGTGGAGCGGAGACGCCGGCCGCCGTTGCTAGCGGTGCCGTGTGGGCGCACCAACTTGCTTCAGAAGGCGCCGCTGACGCGTGCCCTCCGCACCCTTAACCTTATTGCAGAGAGCGTGGATATTTTTAGTTGCTCTTTGAGTGAATTCACAATAAGAGCAATGTGGATTATTTCTTATACCTAAGTAGGAGTAGTGTAGGTTAAGATTAGGTTTAAATAAATAGACATGTATAAGTAGGTATAAATAAGTAGGTATAACAAGATAGATGTTTAGATAATAACTTCACTATCGCATTGGATATCTGTAATGATAGTGTAAGATGGTGTGAAAATAAATAAATAAATAAAATAAATAAATAAATAAATTTAAAACTTGGTAAGATTTAGTAAGTAATTTGAAAATATTCTTAGCTAACTCGTGCTTTTATAATTTTAATTCTACCATTTTTTTTTGTTTCAGGTAAGTTGGAAGCTTCGACTTTGCATACAAAAGCAGCGAAAACTATATGAGTTTTTAAGTTTGGGTATGTATATTGTAAGCCTAGGTTTACATGAGTTCTAATAACTTTTTGACAGTGTTAACTTATGGTCTCGTCTTGGAATCAATTTTACATGGAAACGTTTTTGCTGAGATAAAATATGTCGAAAAACCGTATTTCCTCTAAACCACGCGCTAACGATGTAATAATAAACTCATCCATACAAGAGTGAATTACTCGACTTTTTCCTATTTGACGGTAATAATATAGCAACATGACGTAAGCTGAATTGGCAACATGTGGCTTCGCACATAGAGAGCCGCGATTGTTTTCTTTGTTGGAATATAATAACAGAGTGACTCGCAATATTTCCTTAGTCGAGAATGAGATGTGTAGGAGACGTGAAATAAAATCTCATTCCGAATAGTGCTTCTTTTGACGTTTAGTGGTGTGCCTATACATTTTTAACGCGTATAAAGATTGTTGCAATCTAGCCGTGCTACTTGGGAAACGGGGGTTCAAATACCGCCGTTTCTAAGTATTCAAAATTTAAAGTATCATAACATCATAAGTATGTAAAGCAAAAGCTAATAAGTTTAGTGATGTTACTTTCTCATAATACTGTCTATATTTTTTGTTAACTAAATATTGCACGTATCCTCGCATATTAAACCTAATAAAAACCTTTCCCAAGATAAAAAGGTTCCTTTGATTCCAGTCTAGAGTCTATGGTGTAAGGGTCTAAAGTACAAGATCAGTTCCAAAGAAAAAATGTACAAATACACATTTTCACGTTCTTTTGTACACCTTTGTAATGAATAAATTCTTTTCTCAAAACATTTAAGTACAAAATTACAAACATAAATTAATTATTTTATGCTAGCATATTTCAACAGAAGCAATTGCTTAGCGCGAGCCAACAAATCAAGCAATCGAACAAAGCAATCCAATTAAAAATCGAAAAGGTAACAGAACCAATAAAATCCTTATATCGCACCCTAACATGAGACGCCATAAATCACTGGGGGACGAATATTTGAAATGTCGACTATGGGTCAGGTACCGATAATCGATATCGAGGTTCGAACGAGGACAGCACTCGAGGAATTGGAAGCGGTATACGAGAGTGATACATTACTGGGGATAAAAATATTTCTCCGCATGGAGACCTGTTGCTTGGAGATATGAAGGAGAGAGCTTAGGCCGTGCTTTCACGTCCAGATGAACTATCTCCCTTCAATATATCATTGTTTGTTCGAGTGGAAAAAGGACGGAAACTGTTTTTGTAGGTGATATTTTATATCTTTCAACTGACGTCTTAAAAAAAGATTCCTTAAAATCACTAAATATATATTTTTAAGTGTACCTATGAATCCTTTAGCCCTGTATCCGGTTTCCGAATTACATAGGTGAAAAACTATCTAACAGTTGTTATAATAATTTCATTGAATCGGAGTTCAAAATTTCATGTAGGTCCAAAAATTGAGTTGTGTGTGTTGTGTGTGTTGAGTTAGTGAGTGAAAAACTTTTCAATTAATAAAATTATTATTTATATAATAAATTGGGATCGTTTATTTTTGGCGGTGTTATTTAATTTTAGTTGAAATATGTTGAAATAATTTTGTTAATTAAGGCGTCAAAGTTTTAGTAATTAAAATCCAGATTAAGCGTCTAGTGAAAATATTCGGTAAAGTTATACAAAAACTAAACTTGTATTTTCTTCTCGCGAGAATTTACTAGTGTTGGTCTAAATCAGAAAAAGGTCGAAAACTTTGGAGTAGAAAAGTTTTTCTTGTCTAGATAAAAGCGTGTGCCTACAGGGAATTGAAAGCAGCGAAAAGAGATATAGACGTATCGAAAATGTATTTTCGCCGCTCTACTATAGAGTGCTTCATTTAATTTAACCTGTATAGGAAAACTTACAACAGAAGAGGTGAACGAAACCAGTGCTGAGTTTTTGTGGGCTCCTCTCAGTATGAAAAAAAAAACATCCAAACTTGGTGGTAGAGTTAAAAAGTGACATTTTAAAAGTGATTTGGGAATACACATTTTCATTTATTTTTGCTACCTTTTAATATTATCCTTTGTGGTTAATATAATATTTTCATGAATACTCATTAATATAAATGTACAGAGCCGAGATAATTTTGGTCTATAACCTTAAAGAAAAAACTTCCCGAATATCGTTTTGGCAAAAATAAACACAACGATCCTATTAAGTATTGTATTGTTTTTAAGCTATTTACTAAAGACAAATTCGAAAAGAAATTACCTCTACATTCACGAATCCAAGCCTAGTTAGCAAAATTTTCACGACTCGTGGCTTTTATTTACATTATGCCTAAAAGTAAATAAAATATTGATATGCTTGTAAGTAAAACTTTGTTGCAGATGTTTTGTGTTCAAGAAAGAATTAAAAAATCTCTTTAATTTTCCTACTTTATATAGATAAACCGAACTACTCTTACCGAACTTACTCTCTAAGAAAAAATATTGACGTCTAATACTTCTATTTTTTCTATATTTGCCGTTAGATTTAATTAAATAAAGGCGGATTTTCTCTGTTAGGTAAAATGAAGCGCTTATTTTGGTTTGCATAATTGACGGAAATCTCACAACTTTTTAGCATTTTTCCTATGATGAGATAGTTCGTGGTTTATTTGTATTAGTATATATTTATGGAATAATGTCTCTCACGATGGGGATGAGTCTAATTAATTTTCAAAACCAGAATATTATGCTATACGGTCTTTTATCTACTCTTTCCTAACGTTCATAACATGTTATGAGAATCATCATGTAAACAGACCTTAATATTTTTATCTACGCTCATTGCTTAAAGTTCGAATTATGAAATCAAAATGTGTCACATATTGACCTACTTTATTCACAGACTTCTACAATTATTAAAAAGTTATTTATTATAACATCGCTGTACTATGGAAATATCTCTAGATAGTTGAATAATTTCCATTACGATACTCGGCTCTGAGTTCCTGTATTTTTATGTGTCGTCATCACAGACTATACAGAGAATAACTTTTAATTGCAACAAAAATGACCTACAATCTTTTACCAACAAAGTGAAGGATTTACGACAAACGTTACGTTAGCAAGATTTTATGGTTTGGATTTATGATAATTTGAGCGTAGATAAAGTAGTGTATGAAACTACATAATTAGGTATTAAAACACTCGTGTGATACTATAAAAAAAACTCACACTCATGTTTTAATACCCCCCATTATGCATCAGTTTTATAAACTACTATTATACGTATTATCTCAAAAGAAGTCTGCGAAGTTCCTACTATCAGTGATTAAGAAAAAATTCAAACAAGTAACGGTACTTAATTAAGTTAGCTGAGAAAGTTGTAACTACAATGACACAAAGTTGAGTCAGCAATAATTATTTCTGTTTGAGGTACAATTTATTGGACACTTGGCAGTTTTAGTTTAATTCTTATTTTTTTCAACTTCCTTGCTTTGATTTTTCAGGGTTTCCAAATTTAAATGAGAAAAACTCGTGTTTCGCGCAAAAATTGTTTCGTGGTTGATACGTGATCTATTTATTCGGTTAAAACTAGTTAAGGCACAATATATATTGATGTACACACACAATACGCTTACAGACACGAAACATGCAGTCAAGCACACTTAAGTAAACAAGTAAATAATTTAAAAAATTAAAAAACACGACTGTCCTTTGGTAAAAACGACTTTTTCCAAAAAAAAAAATATAGTCTATGTTACTCGGGATGATGTAAGGATTCTAACGATACCCCATAATATGTCCAAATCTTTTCAGCCGTTCAGAAGTTATGGCGGAATAAAGAAACTCATATACATACATACATACATACATACATACATACATACATACATACATACATACATACGTACATACATACATACATACATACATACATACATACATACATGAACCCTAAAAACGTTACACTCCTTTTTTCAGTCGTGTAAAAACAGACACACAGTCACACAAACCACCACAGGGTTTTAAAAAATCTTTGAGTCGTATGAAAATCCGAACACTCTTCGGTGTGGGGTAAAAAAACCTGAAAAATCTGTTAACCCAACGTCACGTGTTACACGTCGTACAATAGCCGGATCTACTCGTAAATAGGGACGCGGCCGATCCGAAATCAATTTTGCAGCCAGCCAACCGGTATATTGAGTTTTGGGGGCGCAAGGCGGCGCGGGTTACTCGATGTGTCATATTAAAATTGACGAGAATTATCTGTATAAAAATCGTTCTGTGGTTTCAGAATTTATTTTAGAAGCAGACGGCGCCCGCGTTTATGTACGCGTGACCTTTATTTTTCTTCCCTAGGTGTTGAATTCGCAAAAGTCCTTTCTTTGCGTCAATATAGTTGTGTGCTAAATTTCAGATCGATCATATAAAAAAAATTCAAAATTCAAAATATCTTTATTTCACATAGGCCTAATGTACAGGCCTTGTAAAAGGTCCTTATGATATTTGTCACATTTGTATGGCGATAACTCCAAGTCGACTTAAAACTAAGTTTGCGAGGGTTCCGAGGGAGGGTTTTTTGATTTTTTTTGAATTTTTTTTTATAGTTGTGTGCTAAATTTCAAATCGATCATACAGTGGTAGGAATCGTTCATACAGTCAATTTAAAAGGATACAAAATGTAAAGGGGTGAAAGTACACATTGACTATAAAATTTGGCAAGTAATATCGTCTGATTTTACAATTACAAGGAAAAATCGGATAAGGAAGTACTTCATAATATCGTCTTATACTATGAAAGTAGAGAAAAATCTAAATATTTGTAATTAAATTATAAAAAACTAAATTCGTTTTTGTTGTATGTAATTTTTTTTTATTATATAAAATTTGCACCTACACTAAAAACGAAACCTTCGGTGAGCCTTCTTTCACTTTGCCTGTTTTTGATTGTTCTGTGTTGTACAGTTTTTTAGTTAGACAAAGTATTCTATTTTTATGAAACTTGTTACGTGGGCGGCTAAAAGGTAGTAAAGATTTTTATAACAATATTCGGTATGAAACTCTAAAAGTATTTCGTTGTCTACGTTGCCTACGTTTAAAATTGACAAAGTCACAAAAGTGTACCCTAACAACCTGTCAAACTTGTAATCTTAGTTCGAAAGTAGTAAAAACGTATTATCAAAGTTTGTAAGAGCGTTGCAAACATGTACATTGTACAGCCCGAAGTTTAGCGTGAGACCAAAATCCTGTGAAAATTACCTACAGACTAGCGTTAGACCTAAACGGCTACCTGTGGAAAGTTCAAGTTATGTTGTAGTTTTACCTACCTAAAACTTGCTAAAACTAAGGAGCAGCTAGTAAGGGGTCTACTACTAGTCCACTATTCAGACCACTGGGTGACCCACTATTAATGGGGGATTTTTTGCTTGTAATAAGCGAGACATCTTCAAAACCGTGATATTATAATTTTACTTATGAAATTGTAAACACCCGGAATTTTGTCAATCGTTTCGAGCTATTACAATTCACCGGACTCATTTCAGTGAACTTATAATTTCACGGTGCTGCTGGTGTACCTAGGCTTATAATAAGCCTAGGTACATTACGAGAGTTTTTAGTGAAGAACTGGGTGCATTTCGATTGGTCAACTAGATTTCATCCGCCATTCGCAATACAAATAGAGGTTATTCGAGAAAACCCCGCGGACACCTCTTAGTTTCAAGTAAGAGAAGTAAACTCGATACTGAAAGGAAAGTTAAGTAGTTTTTGGCCCCGAAATTAAGCGAATATTACCAACTGTTACACCCGAGTGCATGGTAAACTGTGCGCCGTGTGTGAAGGGCAACGCTCGGTGTGAAGATGCAATTGTTCCGTTTGACGGCTTCAACCGGGAGCGCCTTCATTATGTTGCACCTATGACCTATGTCTTTACGTACTATACAGAGATGCAACATTCACGTTAATTTTGATGGGTGATAATTTTCCAATCACAGGGTACGTGTCTCCTCTCAGAATGAGACGAGTTTGGCGGTAACCCACAACGCTGTCCAAGTGCGGGTTGGCAGGCTTCAAAAATTTTCAAAACATCGCGCTGAACTACGCTGGAAAACATCGTGAAGAAACCTGCACAGGTTTCTATTTGTCAGTTCGTTCGTTTCAGCCGACGGACGTCCACTGCTGGACATAGGCCTCCTGGCATATTATTATGTCAGTAAATAATCTTTATGATGATTTTTATAATGAACAAGTGGCATGATTCTTGGTGGTAAAGTTTTGACTTCTCATAAGAGCTTGTAAATAACGCCAATTTGAAAAATAAAGATTTTTTATTTTCATTTTCAATGGCGTGACCCCGCGTATAGCTACTTACACACAGACTTATTAAGTCAGACTCGTATTGGAGAATATTGTAAATTCACGGTACAATAAATCAGGTTTCTTCACGATGTTTTCCAGCGTAGTTCCCAAATTTCACCCAATAATACTTATGAGTGTAGAATATTAGACCCGAGATAAGTTCGCCTATAAGGGAAAGCCTTTCTATTTACAGCGCACAATTACATTAGCAAGTGTAAACAACATTTCCAGTCTAAGCTGCACTTAGCCGGTTTAAACTGGACCTGGTATACAATGTAACATCTGGTAGACTAAGGTAGGTAACTTCTTGCTATCTAGTATCCATGCAGCGGTGCGGCGTGCTGTATGTGACAACATGGATTGTGCGTCCTAACATAATTTGCTGGAATTCTTTATTTACAAATTAGGTAACATTTCTAAAGTTAGGTTGGCAGATATTATTCTGGAAACTGTTTTACATTGTGCGCTATAAGTCCAAAAAGTTTCCTATACCTCATCGTGGGTGTGAGCTCTCAGTACTCATCATATTTATAGACATGATATACTTAGATGATTTTCAGCATACCTAATTACCCGCTCCTATAACTAAAAATATCCAATTCTCTTGTAAATGGATACGCATATTCACGAAATATCACAAAACCCTATTATGTCAGTACATAACCTTTATGATGATTTTTATAATGAACAAGTGGCATGATTCTTGGTGGTAAAGTTTTGACTTCTCATAAGAGCTTGTAAATTACGCCAATTTGAAAAAGATATTTTATTTTCATTTTCAATGGCGTGACCCCGGGTATACCTTACCTACTTACACACAGACTTATTACGTCAGACTAGGTTAGGAGAATATTGTAAATTCACGGTACAATAAATTAAAAAATATCGGTGAAACACATCACGGCCTTTTTGGTTTCTGCATGTCGAACGAATCCGGCCGTCATCGCGTCACGTACTGTTGCAAACAATTAAATCTTTCGGCGTCACACCGCGGATCCGGATAAAAGACCATGCATTAACTCAGTTACGAGTGGAAATTGACGTGCCGCATTATAATAAAGAATTAATCTGATTGTTTGTACTGGTTGGACTTTACAATACCTCCTTTGTGATTGTACCGCAGTGGCGCAAACGACTTTTGCATTTTATCGTAAATTCTACTCGTACATTGGCTCAAGTCTAGTCTGGTGGGAGGCTTCGGCCGAGGCTAATTATTGCTATCCTACAAGCAAAGACAATTTAGTGTTCAGTCGTGATGCTGTGTAGAAACCGTTAGGTATTATTTAACTTCTACCGAAATAGTACGATAACATCTTTGAATTCAAAAAACCTTGCACTGTATTTGACATGGTCACTGGTCAGGCGTGTAACATCGGTAGAGCGATCGGTTAAAAATGTATCAATCATTAAAGAACTGCATCAATGTCAAAACGTCATGTTCAAGCCTTGTGATTGGTCAACACCCATGTTTTGACATTGATACAGTCATTTAATGATCGAAACATTTAAGCCTCTCGCCCTGCTGGTGAACAGCTAGTCTGGCTCGTCCAGCTTTGCTCTAAACGATAAACGATGCATAATTTTAAAATTATTGCCATATATTTGACGTAAGTTAACATTAATTATTATTAATGTTTATAAACTAATTGTTTTGTAAAAGAAAGTAACATTGGTGCTAATTTTGTCGCACTTAATCTCTAAACTAATTTGACGCGTCTAAAAATATTATTATCCTTTGCCGTGGGGATGTGCCGTGCTTTTTGAAGAGGATAGCACTATTTTTAGACGCCTCAAATTAATTTATATGCTAGAGATTTTGCAGAACAGAATTTACACCACTTTTGTGGTAGACAAGTACCAAAGATTTTACCGCACAACATTATGCTACTCGGAATTCATACATGTAGCTAAATATCGTGAATAAACACACTATACGAGTAGGTACCTATATGCGGATTGGCGTGCGCCTCTAAATTGAATTTCACTAAACTTTCAATAACCTTAGCGGAATCAATGCACGGTTTATTGACACTGAGCATACTCTGCATGCATGCACAGGTTTGTAGAACGGATATTGGCATATAACGGTATGGCGCTCAAATGAAAAAGCCTGACCGTATTTGTTGTGTGCTAAAATCGCATATAAATTGCGTTGCCCTTTTAACTATTTTTAACCGACTTCAAAAAAAGGAGGAGGTTCTCAATTCGTCGGAATCTTTTTTTTTTTTTTTTTTTTATCTATGTATGTTCACCGATTACTCGAAGACGCATGGACCGATTTGAAAAATTCTTTTTTTGTTTAAGAGGGTTTTGTTTCCAGATGGTCCCATTTTAATCAGGTCAGGATCTGATGATGGGATCCTGGAGAAATCGATGGAACTCTTCAAATTTTGTATAGACACATGAAACTATTTGAGTATTATTAGAAAGAGTAATATTTTCCAAGTTGTCCTATGGTCATCAGGTCAGGATCTGATCATGGGATCTTGGTGAAATCGAGGGAACTCTTCAAATTTTGCTAGTATACTTAAAGCGAGTTGGGTATTTTTTATAGTTACTGGTGCATATGCTACCAGATACTGATTTGATGACTAAAGTCATCAAGTCAGGGTCTGATGATGGGATCTTGGTGAAATCGAGGGAACTCTTCAAATTTTGCTAGTATACTTGAAGCGAGTTGGGTATTTTTTATAGTTACTGGTGCATTTGCTAGCAGATACTGATTTGATGACTAAAGTCATCAAGTCAGGGTCTGATGATGGGATCTTGGTGAATTTGAGGTATCTCTTCAGATTTTATGAACACACCTCAAGCAATTTGGGTATTTTACAACTCTTTGTGCATTTTATTGTTTTCCACTAAAAAGTATAAAATAAAAATGGGAAATGCTTTCCAAAAAACCAACTTCAAATGCCACTACAAAGAGTGAAATAATTTTTATTTAAATTTTAGGTACCTACACCAATTCGAAGTCGGGCGATTGTCTATGACTTCGTCATTTCTTCGCACATCAAGTAAGTAAGAAGGACTATTAGGGATTGTATGAAACATTGCCCGACTTCGAATTGGTGTAGGTACCTAAAATTTAAATAAAAATTATTTCACTCTTTGTAGTGGCATTTGAAGTTGGTTTTTTGGAAAGCATTTCCCATTTTTATCGAACGATACAAACTATAGAGCACACGCCTTATACTCATATCTGAACGGCTCCAACGATTTTCATTAAATTTAGTATAGATATACGGTGGATTCCAATGGCGATAAATCAATCTAGCTAGGACTCATATCTTATTTAGAAAATGACGTATAGCCAAAAAAATACCGTGTGAAGCTATATGGTGGTCACTCAGATGATGTATGTTATATGGGACCAAAGTGTTGCCGTTTTTTAACCGACTTCAAAAAAAGGAGGAGGTTCTCAATTCGTCGGAATCTTTTTTTTTTTTTTTCTATGTATGTTCACCGATTACTCGAAGACGCGTGGACCGATTTGAAAAATTCTTTCTTTGTTTAAGAGGGTTTTGTTTCCAGATGGTCCCATTTTAATCAGGTCAGGATCTGATGATGGGATCCTGGAGAAATCGAGGGAACTCTTCAAATTTTATATGGACACATGAAACTATTTGAGTATTATTAGAAAGAGTAATATTTTCCAAGTTGTCCTATGGTCATCAGGTCAGGATCTGATCATGGGATCTTGGTGAAATCGAGGGAACTCTTCAAATTTTGCTAGTATACTTAAAGCGAGTTGGGTATTTTTTATAGTTACTGGTGCATTTGCTAGCAGATACTGATTTGATGACTAAAGTCATCAAGTCAGGGTCTGATGATGGGATCTTGGTGAATTTGAGGTATCTCTTCAGATTTTATGAACACACCTCAAGCGATTTGGGTATTTTTACAATGCCTTGAGCATTTTATTGTTTACCACTAAAAAGTATAAAATAAAAATGGGAAATGCTTTCCAAAAAACCAACTTCAAATGCCACTACAAAGAGTGAAATAACTTTTATTTAAATTTTAGGTACCTACACCAATTCGAAGTCGGGCGATTGTCTATGACTTCGTCATTTCTTCGCACATCAAGTAAGTAAGAAGGACTATTAGGGATTGTATGAAACATTGCCCGACTTCGAATTGGTGTAGGTACCTAAAATTTAAATAAAAGTTATTTCACTCTTTGTAGTGGCATTTGAAGTTGGTTTTTTGGAAAGCATTTCCCATTTTTTCTCATATATTTCCATTTACCTATGTCGATTACCCAGTATCATGTCGAATACATTGGCCGCAAGCTGGTGTATAACCCCAGGTAAATGTCCAACTTTCCAAAATTTTTGGGAACTACGAGAAACACTCATTGCAAACTATAAGTAATAATCATTGTCACGAAACCTACATGTTTTCAAAAATATGTGAAGCCTGCGTACGCTATATTATGTTCTATTTCGTTTTGTAAAATTCATCGGAAATGTAGAGGTGAGTTGACAAATAAATAAAACAGAAAGGGGTTTCACACCAACGTACAATCACGGCTCTAAAAAAATCATTTAAAAATATGCATGTGAAAATTTTTATGTGTATGTTCCTATGTTTGTTACTCCCTTGCACTAAAACTATTGAACCAATATGCTTGGAAATATAAAATGGCGATTGAATATTAAAAATATACCATAGACGAAATATTAATACATTGGCTATTTAATCTCGGAAATGTGACCGATTCTTACAGGGTTGATATAAACCTTACTTTTAATGAAATACTATGTAAAATACAATTATTCAGATGTTTACCGGTTACTCTAAGCTTTGATACGTGTCTGACTATCTTCGGAGGGCAGTTTTCAAAAAAAAAATGTGTAATAAGTAACATTATTTCACACAGTATTGCCCAAGTCGTGTAATATTTCATAGCCGTGAGTATAAACATATATTATTACTCGGTTTTAATGAAATTTATGAAGCAAAATGTGCCTACGAGCACGATGTACATCTTAATTAATGTTAGCTACAAGAAGTGAAATGAATGGCTTCAATACAACCTTAATTACAAAATTATGATTAAAGTTGGCGCTAAGCCCGCTGGAACTAACTCGTCGTCTGATGATGTGTGATCAACTATGTTATAATTACATCACATACTTGGTAACACTCCTACTATAAATATAGTTGTATAGTTACAATAATATCTGGGTGACCGAGCTTCGCTCGGTGGCCAATAGATGGCAGCAGTAGTCATATTTTTTTTTTTTGGTAAATTCGACATTTTCTAAAAATGAATCCTAGCTAGTTCGATTTATCGCCCCCAAAACACCCCGTATACTAAATTTCATGAAAATCGTTCGAGCCGTTTCCGAGATCCAGATTATATAGAAATATATATACAAGAATTGCTCGTTTAAAGGTATAGGATTCTATCAATTTAGTATAATATGTTTCTTGGCGGTAGAGTTTGACTTGTCATAAAAGTTATGTAAAAACATAACATTTTTTATGTTAATTTTGAATGCTGAGGGGTTCTGTACGAATTTCGAGTCGACCCGCATCGCACAAACGAATTGATGACCGCATGTCATCAACTGTCCATAGATGGCGCTAGCTGTACATGTATGGAGGAAAACGATTCGTTTGTGCGATTCGAGTCGATTCGAAATTCGTAAAAAAACCTGTACTAACCCTACTGGATGTATTGAGTTATTTTATCTCTAACATTTTCGCAAATGCGTTGAATTTTTTCCTTCTTTATTCATGTAAAAAACATAAATTTACATAGGTGAATTCTTGAGCCAGTTATTAAGTCATAAAATACCTATCATTAACGATTAGTATCGGCAAATAAACAGTCCCTCTAGAAATAAAATTTCCTCCTTGAATCTTTATTAAACACGTCTTGCCAAAGGGAAATAATATAGCTACTTGATTACAATCCGAAGCCTATGGAACTACGATCACAAAGTGAACCAGCTTCGAGCGAAACCCGACCTTATTTTTATAAGTAATATAGACCAGGTTTAATTAATCCGTAAATCAGAGTAGAGGGAAACCACAAAACTGCTGTACTGGGATATTGCTCAAAGTTCTGTTGCTGAAGCCTAAAAATTTTCAAGGGAAACTTAACATCGCTTCGGATGCTGCTGATGTTATAATGTACCACAAAGTAATACAAATAGGGTACATTTTATAATAAAACACTAAAAGTTACTTTTACTGATCGTATGTACAACCTATATATTTAAGTTTTTTGGAAAAAACATGAATGCTAACTTTGCTCAATTAGAGAGAAACTTATATCGCTCTGTAGATCTTTAATTTTATTGAATAGGTACTCTTATTTAATTGTAAGTTCTTTTTTCAAAGTTATTTCGAGAACACGATTATAATAATTAATGATTAAAGCATATTAATACACTACCTAACTTGCCATATTAAACTGGTACAAACCGCTGGCTAGTGGCAAAGTTTGGGCCCAAATCGACCATGTTTTAATCTCATTAGAATTATAACGGTCACCAATCTCTCCATAACCTTTGTTTATTACAAAGGTTCATAATACAACGTTTCAAAATTGAACTAAAATTAAAACATTTCTAACGTATCCGTCTGAAATTTTGTCTCGAATAGGCTTTGAAATACAGAAAAGAGAAGACACAACTTATTCGCTGATTTGTGCTTCGAAACCTGTAAACAGAGAAAAATTTGAGTTTAAATGAAAAAGTATGAATGTCGTATGTTACTTACCTATACTTACCTATTTTAACAACACGGTAATACAACGTAACTTTAACTAACACTGAAAAATAAAGTTATCGTAAACTATACAAGAAGCATTGGAAGTAAATGTTGACTCAATAATGCGTTATTTTTTAAAATAAAACATATTCGCAAATTGGAAAGAATGCCTCCAAAGCTTTTTCTCGCAATAAAGCACGGTACACACGTCCTCAAAAACCTTATAATATTAGCCTTCAACATTAGCGCCTGTAATCATAAAACTCTGATATCCCAGTACCAGAGCAACAATGAGTACTCAGACTATAGAAGTGGATCAGACTGGCCTACTCACACGTACGTACACCTGTCAAAAAAGAAACACCCACAAAGCTATAGATTTGGTTTTTAAAGATAGATCAAGTTTTTTTCATTTTAATACAGTATGTATGATCTGATAACAGAAAACTTTTTTAGTAGTCAATCAAGCAAAAAGAGAAATCATTAATTTGTCAACTGGATAGAGCGATTGACTCGTGCTCGGATAAGCGGATCATCCCTCTACGGAAATGTTTCAAATTTTATAATTTCTAAACTGACTTAGACCTGGTCTGGTAGAAAATTTTGACTGAAGCCGGCCTTGGCGCCTATGTCAAAAGATAATATATATTTCACAAGTAATGAGGTAATAACAAGGAATTTGTTTTTCCAAATAAGATTTGGATCAATCAACCATGGTCATGTTCCTTTTTAGGGTTCCGTACCCAAAGGGTAAAAAAAGGCGTGTGGCACTCGGAGACTGCCGCGGTAAAGGTATTGCATAGAATTTAAAGTTATTTTTAGTTTTGCCATCAATCGAAAAGTAGAACTTTTGGTACCAGGTGCAACTTCACAAACTTTTTAGTTTTTAGTTTGCCATCTATCGAAAAATAGCAGAACTTTTTAATGACTTTTTGAAATATCACATGCGTGATATTTTAAAAAGTCATTAAAAAGTTCTGCTATTTTTTTGCTGCGCTCCTTGCTTTCATGCTAGCCTAGTACCAAAAGCTCTACTTTAGGAGTGCCAGGTTATTTTCGTTACGAAATTTCTGGATTCGCTCTACACCGTCAAAGCCCGCGATAGAAGCTATGCATAGCTTAACAGAACCTTTGGGTACGGTATTTTTCTACTCCTGTAGATGCAGCACTCCCTCGAAATGTTTGGTAGGTACCTCCTCTCGGAAGCCCAATTCCTTTATTAGCAAACATCCGGGCTTTACGCTGACGACTTTTTTATTTCCGCTTATCCGGGGGAGTCGGCTGCTATATTTTTTGAAGACGTAAAATATTTTATGCCCCGTCGCGAGCTTGACGCGACAATTAGGATGGGAGCGCGAACTTTGTGTTACGTAGATGCCGGTTTATGTGCTTTGGAAGCTTTGCGAAATACAACGAATATGTTATATTTTTTTCAACTTGAACACATTTTTTAATTTTTTGGAAATCAAAAGATGATGCTACCAACAAGACACTGCTTTCATGTGATAGGTACGCATATCTATATGTCAGTAAGTGCATTTTTTTGAGTACCTATCTCAATTTCTTAGTAAGAATCTTATTCTGAGGATCTACCCAACAGTCCATCAGTAACGCTAATTTTCTCTAGGTAGACTGTTAATCATTTTCAAATGCCTATATTAGCTCGGTGAAGTGGAATTGATTACGATATTAAACCGTATTAAAAGTAAGTAACCTTTGCCAGGTCCTGCAAAATGACAGAATATTAATCAGAGAGATTCAGAGTACTAATCAGAGAGAGATTCACTAATCATAGTGAGAAACCTCTAAGTATAAGAGAAAAAAGATCTCTGTTACTTGAGCTCTCACTTAACCAGGTTTGACTGTAGATGGACAAGAACGGTATTTTTATAGGCTACAAATAATAATATCTCAAGAACGATGCGAAGTATACTGATTGCAAATAAAAACATACCATTCGAAACCTATAAAGAAATTAATAAACCCCATCTGAACCAGGAACGAAGACCAATAACTGTTTTGCCATTTAAACAGCTATAAAGGTGAATGTTCCCACTCCTTGAGCGGGTCTTTTATGAAGCAATCACGCCACCTTTCGGCGAACTTTACGTCCACTTTGAATACACACAATTACGGCGCAATAACTCCTTCAGAATTGTTTTCTGTTGCTGTGGAATACGAATTTATTGCTGTGTGTTGTTCCTTATTGCTTATTGATGTACCTATATTTGACTTCTCAATTTAAATGACATGATGATCCACATATTGACACTACAAAAATTGGCTAAATGCTAGATGGACACACGCTCTTAGATTCTCAATCAGCAAAACCGTAACAGGTTTCCAAAAACTTTTTTTAAGAACAAAATACTGGCAATTAAGTAATTTACCTTTATCCTTACTAAATACTTCATATTTTTTTTTAGGCAGCAGTTATTAAGTGTTATGATGATACTACAACCACTTTATGAGCAACTGTATTGAAAATTAAGATTTATCGTACGTTTGAGATGTATGTGTTTGGGTTGTTTTTTATATTTTTTGGTGTACAATAATTTGTTTTTCATTTGTACATTTTTGTCAGGATTTGCTTGAGTTTCTGGCTCGTTCGAATAAGTCCATCCTTAACTATTCTTGTAATAGAATTAATTCTATTTACAAGAATATTATTACGTTGGAAAATATAAGTACAAAAGTATACGTACTAAGTAGATTTCCACCTTGAAAAATTACTCTTTTAACGGTACAGACGTGCAACAATTTATAGATGCCATCTCACAGTAAAAAGCGTAATAAAAGGTAAACTTCCAACTAAAACAAATAATAAGAGCGTACCGTAATAGCGTCTTTTAGCCAAGACAAATATTTAAGGAGATAAACTCAAACTAAAAGATTAAACTACCAAAATGTCTCCAAAACGTGAGTCTACAGTCTACACGTAAGTCGTAAACTTTACGAATCAAATTCGACTCAGGAACTCCGTGTTTCGACACACCAACTTTAGTCTGCAAACTGCAAAACTATGTTATAAAGTGCAAGTAATTTTGAACTTTAGTGTACGGTAATATAATTGTTATTTCAAGTGATATTATGTATGAAACTTACGATGAGGTTTATCTCGAAATGGATGTTAGGCACAGGTGATGCTTATATTTTAGTGAATAATTAAGTTAAGTTCAAAGTTAAATTGCTTTAGGAATAAGAGTAGACTATCATTATTGTTGGCGAAACACTGTTTGATTACCTACTGTTAATATATGTTTATTATTGTAATAAATAAAGTTCAACTGACAGGAACACGAGTATGCCTGCCTTTGCTAGTGAACAGTATAGAAATTTAACGTTTTGCTAAATAAGGATAACTCTATTATTCCATAGGATCATGATTCGCTGGGAAAAAGACCGTGCGAACGGCACCCTTTATCGTTCTCAGGTAAAACCCATGCAATAATAAAAACTTCGCAGAAGGTTGAACACTGGATCACTGTTACCTCCACTACAATAGTGACTGGATCACTGTTACCCCCAGTATTGCGAAGTGGATGTATAAATAAAGTTGTGGCGCAGAAACATGGTGCGCCATTAGCACGCCACCCGCGGAGGCGTGAGAAATAGACCGAAGTGAGTAAGTAAGACTTCTTCTGTGGTATTTGTCCTCATCATGTCGGAAGTGTGGCGTATATATCTTGCGTGTTCATAATACTATTTTATATGAACCTTTGAACATTCAAAATTGCACTTAGTAAGACACTACTCGTACTTGAATTCACTATAAATAAAAGAAATAACTTAGGTGTCAATCCTTAAAGACATTGGCCTGAAATTCAAACATCTAAAATTAGTTAGTCGTCTGTGATGGCGTCTCTAGATATAGTCAGTGAGTACAGACGTTTACTGGCGATCACTAGTGGGGTTCCCTCGTCTACTCACTGATCGTCTATAATCTTTAATGATTGTGGTCGATTGGGGACTTTGGGCACTTTGGGGCACATATCATAGGAGAAAACCAACCGAGGAAGCAAACATGTTACGATTATGATTATGTTTGCACGACGATGGTGGCGATTACCGACGACAGATTATTGTTATTGTCGCCCCTAGTCAATAGGAGCATCCACCTGCAATCATCTACAGTTACCGCGCTATTCTTACAATTTCGAATGGATTAGTGATGTTGCTGAGAGCTACAAAATATTGAATCGATATGTAAGATAAACAAAGTAAAAGAAACGGTAAGCTTATTTTACAATTGCAAATGAAATCGATAAACTGGGATTAGTAAAAGTTGTTGGAATCTGTATTCAGTTTTGCCATACAATCTATTTGCGCGAAGTGTTACCGAAGACGTAATACTTAACTCTGTCGAATTCTGAGCATTACCAACGAATATAATATAACTAGCTGATGCCCGCGACTTCGTCCACGTGGAATAAAAACTATTCTATCTTTTAAGTTGGACCAAATGACAGATATTCACGAAGTTTGAACTAAATCGGTTCAGTAGTTTAGGAGTCCATTGAGGACAAACATTGTGACACGAGATTTATATATATTAAGATATTACTGCATTACTGATCTAGGTACTAGCCAATCACTGATGTATTTGATCTCGAACATGAACATTTAACAAGTGAATTAACCCGATGAGGGACCACCATTATCAATAAAAAACCAGTGGGCCAATAAAATATGATCGTTCGATTGCTGATTTTTCCCCGTCTCGAACCGGACCGGGCCGCTTATCCCCCGGAACTAATACAATCATGTCGGAAAGTGTTTTTTTCTCTTTGCATCTGAAAAATCGCCGAGTAGCAGTTGTTTATTACGCGGCTTATTAAACTTGACGCTTGAAATGTTATTAAAGTGCAATTTCCGATGAGAATTTTATTTCACACCAGTGGATTCGTTTAACTTCATCCGCTTGGATTTAGAGACTTAAAAAGCTTCAGGGAATCCTTTGTTTTTAACCGACTTCAAAAAAAGGAGGAGATTCTCAATTCGTCGGAATCTTTTTTTTTTTCTTTTTTTTATCTATGTATGTTCACCGATTACTCGAAGACGCGTGGACCGATTTGAACAATTCTTTTTTTGTTTAAAAGGGTTTTGTTTCCAGATGGTCCCATTTTAATCAGGTCAGGATCTGATGATGGGATCCTGGAGAAATCGAGGGAACTCTTCAAATTTTATATGGACACATGGAACTATTTGGGTATTATTTGAAAGAGTAATATTTTCCAAGTTGTCCTATGGTCATCAGGTCAGGATCTGATCATGGGATCTTGGTGAAATCGAGGGAACTCTTCAAATTTTGCTAGTATACTTGAAGCGAGTTGGGTATTTTTATAGTTACTGGTGCATATGCTAGCAGATACTGATTTGATGACTAAAGTCATCAAGTTAGGGTCTTGAAATCGAGGGAACTCTTCAAATTTTGCTAGCATACTTGAAGCGAGTTGGGTATTTTTTATAGTTACTGGTGCATTTGCTAGCAGATACTGATTTGATGACTAAAGTCATCAAGTCAGGATCTCTTCAGATTTTATGAACACACCTCAAGCGATTTGGGTATTTTTACAACGCCTTGTGCATTTTATTGTTTTCCACTAAAAAGTAAAAAATAAAAATGGGAAATGCTTTCCAAAAAACCAACTTCAAATGCCACTACAAAGAGTGAAATAATTTTTATTTAAATTTTAGGTACCTACACCAATTCGAAGTCGGGCGATTGTCTATGACTTCGTCATTTCTTTGCACATCAAGTAAGTAAGAAGGACTATTAGGGATTGTATAAAACATTGCCCGACTTCGAATTGGTAAAGGTACCTAAAATTTAAATAAAAATTATTTCACTCTTTGTAGTGGCATTTGAAGTTGGTTTTTTGGAAAGCATTTCCCATTTTTTCAGATTTAGTAAGTATCGATTGATATTTTCTAGCATTTACTATTCAAAAGATATAATTATTTAGTTAAAATCAATATAATTGTTGAGGTTTGTGAAATTGTCAGAAATACTTAATCGACTAAACAATAACAGAGTATTTTTTGGAATACATGTCTGTCCGTATGTGTAAAATCTTTTCGTATGTCGATGAAAATTTGAAGGAAAAAATTCAGCATATACTCGTAAATACAATAGATTATATTATGTATATTCATTATATGAATAAAAATATTGGCATTTTAGAAAATTAAAAATATGCTGGCAAGAAGTTAAGGGTGACAATACAGGTAGAGCCAAAAAAAAAATTTTATAAAACTATTTTTGATTTCAAAACATGTATTATACCTACAACGGTTTTTATTTTTAAAAAGGGGCTTTTCAATTTATTTCCTTAAAAGGAAACATTTATCCCTCGACAACTGAATGCTCGTTTTAATTTTCAGTTTTTAATGTACGAGTATCTTCCTTACAAAGAGCGCGAATGGATATTTGGTTTTAACCGAAAAAAACCGACTTGAGATGTACAAGAGGCTAGATAAAATTAAGGATTCGGTATTTTCTAGGGTTCCGTACCTAAAGATTAAAACGGGACCTTGTCAAAAAAACTCCGCAGTCCACCTGGTCCAGTTGTCTGTCCTAACGTCTTTCACCAGGATGTAACGCATGAAACAAATGGCAAGATGATGTATTTTAGACATGTGACAGGACAGAGGTCAGAACCAATAGACTCTATTGGTGCTTGCGCTTATCATGTAGTAGAGCGAAAGAAGTTACATAACAACTAGTTACCAACTAGGTACTCCTGAATTATATTCCGTTCAAGAAAACAGTTGAGCACGTACCAAGAATGCAACAAAGGCGTTCCGGGAGGTGACTGTCGAGCAGCTAAATTGATTAGATGCATTTCTTCGTCTGCAGACGCCCTAAGTATGTTTGATACTCAGTAAGAATTTTTGCTACTGGAAATATATTTTAAATGTCTCTCAATTTTGTTTCTGTGCTTTAATAATATATTTGTCGTGAAAGGAATGGAAACGTATTTTTTTTTTCTCATAAAAACTTCAAAGCGAAATATTTCTTTTACTATTTATTTGTTAATTCATCGACATCAAGGGAAGGGCGGATTTACTCGAGACACACTTTGTTTTTGTATATTATTCTGTAGCAGTCTAAAAGAGTGCAAAAGGCTAATAAGTGGTTCGGGCTATATATACCTGTGCGTAGACACGCTCGGGTTCACTTTTCGTTCGACCATCGAAGTGCTAACAAGTGAAGTGATCATTGTGTGTGTGAAAATTGTGCTAATTTTAGATTTAATTAATTGTGTTTAGTTAAGAATTATTTTTAAAAAAATAGTTTCCTTTGTCAACCGTAATATCAGAAGTGGGATAGGTTATTCTTACACGTGATCCTATTTCGCTTAACGGCTGTTTTGATAAAAATTGTTTGCCTTAGAATTTTAGTAAAATGTCTGATCATCGTAAAAGTCGACGTCGTGACCGGGAACGTCGCCGCGGTAGTAAGTACCGAGATCGAACACCGGACGATAGTTTGAAAAATATGTTAAGTGCAGTGTTAACGCGTCTTACGACGTTAGAAAATAAGGTAGGCGCAGAAAACGCGTCGCCGGCGCGGCACGCCGCGGATCTTGTTTCGACATGTCGAAACTCGGGCGAGCGTTCGTTGCCATCGCCGGAGCTGTCCGCGCCATCGCTGCCATGTGCGCGTGATCCTGACACGCCGCCGCCGCCGCCGGACGCGGTACAGGAGGAGCACGTGCTGGGATCTGGTTTGGATTGCGCAGCGAGTGAAGGTACACAGCCGTCTACAATCACGGACCGGATTGTAGATGCCATTCGATCCATCGGTTCGGTAAGATCCACCCAACATTATTACATTTCGAATTTCGATCCAAATCTGCATAACATCGATGATTGGTGTGCGGAGGTAGATCGCGCAAAATCTCTTAACAAATGGAGTGACTTTGAGTGTCTTTCGCGTATTGGAAATTGTTTAAAGGGAGATGCCAAAACATGGTTAAACGAGTGGGTGACGTCAGATCGTAGTTGGAGTAATTTTAAGACTGAGTTTAAATCGTTGTGTCCTAAAACACCTGATATTGCAAACATCTTGTTTGAAGTGATGAATACTAATTCTGACAAATACGCCACCTACGCGGAATACGCTCGTCGTTCACTTCTTCGTTTGCGTATTGTGCGAGGGCTTAGTGACGAATTAACATCAGCAATCGTAGTACGTGGCATCGCCGATCCGCTAGTCAGGGCAACCGCTACGAATGCTAAATTGGCACCTAAAGATCTTGTCGAATTTCTCTCTACTTTTGAGAAACCCAGTACTTCGAAGGGTACTTTAACTCGTGTGACGAAAGAGCCTAATAGTAAAAATTTTACTAATCATTTTGCAGTGCGCAAGCGACATCTTGAGGAAGGAGCCTGTTTCCTCTGCGGTCGCCCGGGACACAAACAGGTCGACTGTACCAGTAAGAGAACTAAAGTGAGTTCGGTGGAGTCTTCTCCCGCAAGTACAAGTACAAACGTGAGTACAAAGCCTGTTTTTGTGCCGGTCAAGACCGAAATTTGTGCTTTTTGTAAAAAACCGGGTCATAAAATAGAAAAATGTTTTGCTAAACAGAAATCTGAATCGCGTAATAGGGATAATGTTAACTTTTGCCGAGAAAATTCTGTTACACGTAACAATGACGTCATAGTTGGGGTTATCCAAGGTGTGCCGGTTGACATATTGATTGACAGCGGATCTACGATTTCACTGCTTTCGTCGGGTTTACTAAAACATTTTAAATGCGCACGTAGACCGGCTTATCGAATATTGAAAGGGCTCGGTAGTCAAGAAATTGAAACTACCTTCTATGTAACGTTGCCGATTGGATTTGACGGTATTACCCTCGAAGTAGATATGTTCGTTGTCGATTCCGAATTTATGAACACTCCGGTCATAGTGGGTACAGACGTACTTAATAGAGAGGGCGTTCGATACATTCGTACACGCGATTCTCAGGTGCTTACGCGAGAAGTCGTAAAATCAAACCGAGTGATGACTGTTCAATCTAATGAATCCATTCCGGTGAAAACTACCCTCGTTGACGATAATTTACAACAACTACTAACAATTTTAAACGAGTTCTCTCAGTTTTTGATATCTGGGACAGCTACGACTACCGTCAATACGGGTAGTATGAGTATTAGATTGAAAAGTGATGCTCCTATTAATTATCGGCCGTACCGCCTTTCTTATGCAGAAACATTACGAGTTCGGGACATTGTTAAAGAATTATTAGACAAAAAGATTGTTCGGGAATCAGAGTCCGACTATGCTAGTCCGATTCTCCTTGTCAAAAAGAAAGACGGTACCGATCGAATGTGCGTTGATTTTCGTAAATTAAACGATGCGACTATCAAGGATCGATTCCCGTTACCGCGAATCGATGATCACATAGATAGATTGGGACGAAATAGATATTTCACGAGCTTAGATATGGCAACGGGTTTTCACCAGATTCCAATGGACGAGGAGTCAGTTCACCTCACCGGTTTTGTGACACCTGAAGGTCATTATGAGTACTTGAAGATGCCGTATGGACTTGCTAATGCCCCAGTAGTTTATCAGCGTATTATAGCAAAAACACTTCGGGAATTCATTGAGTCTGGTGAAGTCCTTGTTTACATCGATGATGTTCTGATTTTGAGCACAACTATAGAACATGGGCTAGTTCTATTGCGAAAGGTGTTAAATAATCTGACAACTGCCGGGTTTTCTATTAATTTAAAGAAGTGCTCATTCCTTTCGCCCTCAATAGAGTATTTAGGTCGAAGTATTACTGAAGGTCAGGTACGACCGAGCGGTGATAAGGTTAGGGCATTGACTGAAGTCGATGAACCGAGGAACGTTAAACAGGTTCGTCAGTTCATGGGGCTGGCTAGTTATTTCAGACGGTATATTCCAAATTTTGCTCAAAAGACTGCCTGTATCGCAGCTTTAACGCGTAAAGGGGTAGAGTTTAAATGGGGACCTGAACAGCAGGCAGCTCGTAAGGAAATAATTGAGTGCTTAACCAACGAGCCTGTGCTTGCGATTTATGATCCTTCTCTAAAAACAGAGGTCCATACCGACGCGAGTTCGATCGGGTACGCTGGAATCCTTATCCAGGTACACGAAGGTGGGCACAAACGAGTGGTAGCTTATTTCAGTAGGTTGACACAGGGGGCTGAGGGTAAATACCACTCGTATGAGCTCGAGACCCTTGCGGTAGTTAAAAGTTTGCAACACTTCAGACACTATCTTGTGGGTATTCACTTCACCGTGATTACTGATTGTAACGCGCTGAAACTTACGCAACGTAAAAAGGAATTGCTTCCCAGGGTAGCTCGGTGGTGGGTTTACCTACAGGATTTTGACTTTGATTTGGATTATCGCAAAGGCTCCCAGATGGCGCATGCCGACTACTTGAGTCGGAACCCAGTCAATGTGTGTACAGTTCAGAAACCACTGAACTGGGCACAGATTGCTCAGGCATCAGATGAGGAGACGCAAGTCCTCATTCAAAAATTAAACGATGGTCAGTTGGACGCGAGTCGATATGTCGTTAGAAACGATACTCTATACGTCAAATATACACCTACTGGTGAACCTTCTCGACTTTTATGCTACATTCCAAAGGGGCACAGATTAAGCTTGCTTCGCGTGTTCCATGATGAGCACGACCATCCAGGGGTTGATAAAACAATTGATTTGGTTATGAAACATTTCTGGTTCCCGGGGTTACGAAGCTTTGTTCGTAAATATGTCACACACTGCATCGTGTGCATTTCTCATAAAAATGTAGCTCGGGCACCGTTGCAACCCATTCACTCCTGGGAAAAACCTGAAGTTCCTTTTGAAACGATTCACATGGACGCGCTAGGACCGCTTCAGGAGGTAGATGGCTACCGTTACGTCCTAATAGTTATTGACGCTTTTTCAAAGTTTTGTCTTTTGTACCCAATGTACCGCCAAGACTCAAATGAGCTAAAACAACATGTCACAAACGTCATATCTTTGTTTGGCGCTCCTAAGTTAATTGTCGCCGACAGGGCTCGAATGTTTCAAAGTACCGAATTTCTTGATTGGGTTAGAAGCATGGGTTGTGATGTGCATCTTATCACACCGGAGATGCATCAGTCTAATGGGCAGGCTGAACGTTATTGTAGAACTGTTTTGAACATGATCCGGATTGAAGCCAATCACCGACAGCAGAGATGGCCAAGGACCATCTGGAAACTACAGCTGGTTCTGAACATCACAAAGCACAGCACAACACAGTATTCTGCTCTTAATTTGTTAGTAGGCATTGATGCGGCTACACCGCTCATTCGGAGCTTGGTACGAGACGTGGCTCTGCAGGGGAACAGTCCCAACAGAGAGGCTTTACGGGAGATGAGTCGACAACGAGCGTCTGAAAGGCTTCGTCGAAATCAGCAAGATCAAGACGCCTACGTGAACCAACAGAGAAAGTCTCCTCGGGGCTTTGATCTTAACTCGCTAGTTTTTGTTAAAAAGCAGGCGCAGTCAACGGGAAAGCTGGATGCGGGCATGCGTGGGCCGTATCGTGTGACCAAGGTTCTGCCACACGGCCGCTACGAGCTGCAGCTTCTGGCTGGTTCCTATGGGAAGACGACGCAGGCAGCGGCGGAGTATATGATCCCATGGCCTGGGGAATGGACCCCCGAGGTGTGCGCTGCTTACTTCGACGGTGAGTGAGACACCGAGGATGCAGCCTACAGTGGTCGCCGTACCTGTGATCTGTCGACCTGAGTCATGTTCAACGTCTTACCACTGACTCGGTGTTGATACGTGTTGCCTGAGTCATGTTCAACGTCTTACCACTGACTCGGTGTTGATACGTGTTGCCTGAGTTATGTTCAACGTCTTACCACTAACTCAGTGCTGTTGTGTGTGGCCTTAGTTATGTTTCAACGTTCTACCTCTAACTTTGTGCCGATGTGGGTTGACTAAGTCATGTTCAACGTCCTACCACTGACTTAGTTCGGGGGGAGATGACAGAGTCATGTTCAACGTTCTACCACTGACTCTGGTCTTAGCTAATTAAGTTATGTGGCACCGTTCGTGTGTAGCTTAATTAGCAAACTTTGTTGCATTCGCATCTTATCAATATGGCGGACGCGTCTATTATGAGATGTGAAGCTTTAGCTTGTATTCACTTTCTGTTTCTTACATGCTGTTGTTTCTAATGTTCAGGTGCAGACAATGAGGACGAGGGGTCCGGTGTTGAGGCTGAACCGAGCCAAGACCCAGACATGCTTGCGGACGAGTGTCTGCTGCAGCCGAGTACGTCTGGGCTACCGAGGCCTGCAGGCGCTTCTGCCCTGCCTGTTGTCGAGGATCAGCAGGACGTTGTCCCGCCTACGTCTGAGCAAGCTCCATCAATGCCGCTAGCTGATTAAAGGGCATATGAAAAGGAGTCCGAGGACGGTCTCCTGTCAGGAGAGGCCGTGTAGCAGTCTAAAAGAGTGCAAAAGGCTAATAAGTGGTTCGGGCTATATATACCTGTGCGTAGACACGCTCGGGTTCACTTTTCGTTCGACCATCGAAGTGCTAACAAGTGAAGTGATCATTGTGTGTGTGAAAATTGTGCTAATTTTAGATTTAATTAATTGTGTTTAGTTAAGAATTATTTTTAAAAAAATAGTTTCCTTTGTCAACCGTAATAATTCAATAACCGGAGATTATTTAATGTACCCAGCATTAGTATATTGAAAAATACATAAATTATTATTAAAGTTACAATATGATAATAATATTTTTATTGCAAAAGACATAATACGAAATAAATTATAATATTGTAATAGTATCTACTTGAAGATATATTTTATATAAGTATATGAAACATTTTTTTATGAATCGTTATTGTTTCTCTCAGTTTCTTTGAGCATCTTTCAAGAATTAAAGCAGAATCGCTTTAACCACTTCTAGAAATAAAAGGCACACGTAAGTCAATTCCTACACGCCTAAAACCTTAAAAGGTTGGGATAAAATTCTTGAAAAGCCTATCCATGGTTTTGAGCTATTCAATTGCTTCATACTTATATCTATTGCCTTGCCTTACCGTGATCACTCCCCAAGGTATGAAACCTCTTTGTTTAATTCTATTCATTTATTTCGAATGAGAACGGTGAGTCTTTTTCTATTGACCGATTTCTTTGAGGTTTCTCGAGTAGCTTGTATTTTTTGATCGGCGAAAGAAGGTTTCAAATGATATATTGCCACGAAAGGTGGCATTCAGGATGGAGAGATGAAACGAAATTCAAAAAAGAAATGATCGCTTAGTAGTTGTTACATATTAAGTTACGTGATATTTCCGCACTTTATTTTACATTTTTTTAATTTCATTCTATCATTCCATCTTCGTCAGTCGGAGACAATAAACTAAAAAGCTAACATTATAGCTAGATTATAAGAAAATTTAAATAAAAAAGTATTTTGAGCAGTAGGTATTTTCAGTTTCAATAAATAATAGAGATTTTTCCCTATTCAGACATCTAGGTATATTTTATTTTTCGCTTACTTACTTACTTACTATAACAGTAACCATAGCACTCAAGCAGAACGCTAAAACATCAGAAAGAACCCCGAAACCAATTCATCCATTCCCGAAGACACTAGAGTGGGTAATTCAATTGCTATCGTCCAGCCATTCGTTGCGTTGAGGGAAACATTTCCCTAAAAGGCTGTCCGTAAGGAGGTTTGGATCCACGCAATCATTATTTATGCATTAACCTGGCTTCCTCGGTAATCGCTCCCTGAGGCTTGGAGGGCTCCTCGCATGATTTTATTTTACCACTTACCCGCATAAACCTCCCTCCCGAAACGAGTTTTGACAATGTATCTGTTACGATATTGTAATTGTTTTACGTGATCTGAATCTGCTTGGAGCTGGAAACAGCGATATACGAGTATGTTTGCTCTGTAGTGAAAAAATACCTTTATTTCATTTTATATCATAATTTATTTATTTATTTATTTTACAGAAAATCAACAGCGTTACAAACATTAATAACGTTTACATTAAAGCTTAAACCTAATATGGTAATAATAGTTTTTGCTTTTCTTCTCTACTGTACCAAAAGTGTACACTACAAGTACTATATTGGATGTAATGTACGCTGCACGCGGGGCAATGAAGAATCAGGAAAATGAGGAATCAGTCCACTGTTAGTTCTCTGTCGCACTTACGGGATTTCCGGCAAACCTGCCGGGAAGAGATGATGTTCTGTTTCCCTGTTTAATGCATAGAAGCGATCTCTATAATTTACAAATTGCCTTAGCTTATCAGTTTACCACCCTACCTGCAAAGAAGCACCACCACGCGATTTATCGGTAGCAACTGGTGGGGTTTATTAATCCTGTTCAAGTTAGTTTAAAAACTATTATAAATGGGAAAGTGAGTTTGTTTGTTTGTTACTCTTTCCCGTCGCATCTACTGAACTGATTTGGCTTAAATTTGGAACATAGGTAGCTTATAACCCGGATTAACACATAGGTTACTTTTTATCCCGGAAAAATCCATAGTTCTCGTGGGATACTCAAAATACCAAATTTTGTTGAGCAATCTATAGCTACATCTATAGATAGATTGTTCAGGCAAACTTGCTTGAAAGCATGTATAAAGGTTGGAATAGGGAACGATAACGGGAAAATGACGTTTCCCTTAGGATTTATGAAAAAGCGAATTTGACGCGGGTGGGGCCGCGGGCAAAAACTAATGATATTATCACAAAAAAAAATGTGAAAATGTGCACTATGTTGGTTTTGAACTTAGCACTGTAAGCATTTAACAAGTGTGTTTTAGTTTAACAATGGGATATGGGATAATAATGCTATAAATGTGAAAATGGGTACCTGTATTATAGGTTCCGACATTACAACTGTTTCGCTAATAGCATTTTGTGTTTTTGTTGAGCAATGAGATACAGGTTAATAATATAATAACTATGAAAACGGGTACCTATATGATATAGGTTCTGAACTAACAACTGTTTCGTTGCTGACAATGTATGTTTTAGTTGAGCTATGGGATATGGGATTAGTAATGCTATAAATGTGGAAATGGGTACCTACCCATGAAGGTTCTGAAAATACAACTACAAATTTTTCGCTATTATGTGTGTTTTGGTCAAGCAATGGGATACAGGTTAATCATACTAAAAATTTGTTCCTTTATAGTTTCTGATATTAGAACTGTTTCGCCATTAAAAATATGTGTTTTAGTTGAGCAATAGGATATGTGATAGTAATTATGCTATAAATGCGAAAATGGATACCTATAAGGTAAAGGTTCTGAATATATTTCGCTCTTAAGCGTATACGTTGATTTTATCTTCGTCCTTCTCACTCTTATAAATACGTTGGTGGGTTAGGTTAGGTTAGGTTAGGTTACGCAGCGTTGCGAAAGAATATAACAGAAAAACGTGGTTTTACCTAATTACTTCAAAAACTAAGCCAGTTATTAAAATTTCGTTCTGAGCGTTTTTGGGAATTATTTTTTACCAATACATTAAAACAAAAATTACAATTATATCCATCGTAGTTTTCGATCGAAATTAGAAAAATGGAGATTTTAG
The DNA here is from genome assembly GCA_963855885.1 of Coenonympha glycerion. Lineage (NCBI taxonomy): Eukaryota > Metazoa > Arthropoda > Insecta > Lepidoptera > Nymphalidae > Coenonympha > Coenonympha glycerion. The sequence continues at coordinate 1,908,967 of OY979635.1, forward strand.
AGCAGTTTTTGGGAGAACTTTTGGGCGAGAAATTTTTATCCAATCGTGTTTCTGAAGTTAGGTTAACACAAAATATGCTGTTTTTTCCCAGAAAATCCATGACTCCCACGGAATTTGTAAAACCCCGAAATCCCAGCAAAAACATTTTCATGTAAAATGTTGCCAAGACGAGAACATGTGGCTCACACTATCAAAAAGTTATCAGATCTCATGTAGAACAAGACTTCTAACTCTACACGCCCTAACTCAATAAATCCTAACTTTATAAACTCTACACTTTAGTCAAAATATATTATGTCTTGGCTGTTTCGGTACCGTCACATGGGCGTAAAGTGAAGAATTTATTCACTGTTCAGTACTTTTCTAATAGAGTTTTGCAAGTGGCATAATGGACCATGCAAAATTCAAGAAATTTCACATTAAAATTAAATGGTATCACCATTGTTATGGGAAAAAACTTCCATTTATTAAAAATATCCTCTAAAGCAAAGGAACACACTTTTGCAAAGTGTGATGAAGTATCTATCTATAAATAATCGTTACTACAGAAACTAGGTATTGTATATCAGAAAAGTACAAAGTCAGTGAATAATATTTTTACTTTACACCCATGTGACAGTAACGAAACAGCCAAGACATAATATATTTTGACTAAAGTGTAGAGTTTATAAAGTTAGGATTTATTGAGTTAGGGCGTGTAGAGTTAGAAGTCTTGTTCTACATGAGATCTGATAACTTTTTGATAGTGTGAGCCACATGTTCTCGTCTTGGCAACATTTTACATGAAAATGTTTTTGCTGGGATTTCACTTCTTTTTGTAAGTTGTTTACGACTATATTTTTTATTTGGTTAATTTCCTTTTCTTTGGTGTATTTCTTGAATATCATTGCAAGGTGGATATTTGTCCGAATCAAGTATCCCCCCCCTCTATCATTTAAATGAGGGAACCCTCCTTGGTTCACCAAGTTTATTTTTTTCCTTATTTGTAGAATATGTATTATATTCAAAATCAGATTTAACTCTTGGCACGTTCGACAGCTCACGCTGGGCACTGGGCACTCGGCTCAAAGTGGGTTTTTGTCACTGAGCACTGGATCATGGTCACTCGACGTGCAGTGAAACTCGGCTCGTTAAACATGAAATGCTTGGAACTTGGGCTTGAAACGTGTATTACTGGGCACGTGGCACTGGGCACTTGGACGCTTGGCCGCTTGGGCACTGGAATCAGTGGAAAAATTTACGTGTTTTCCATATGTTTACTAGCATTACTAGCAGATATCTAACATGAAATTAAGTTTTTATTATACCTATATACTTATGGGAAACCCCATACGAACTTCCAACCCCCTAATTTTATGGATGTGGGGTGATTAACTAAAAATCCTGAAACACGTATTTAATTGTTTATTACAAAGAGTCCCTATATCAATTTTGAGACCTCTAGCATCAATATTTGCGGTAATTTCATACAAACTTCCATCCCCTATTTTAAGGGGTTGGGGGGTTAAATTTCCAACTTTTGGATTTTTTTTGTTGGTTGTGTGCTAATACTAGCTTATATACCAAATTTCAGAAATTAAGTTTTTATTATACCTATATACTTATGGGAAACCCCATACGAACTTCCAACCCCCTAATTTTATGGATGTGGGGTGATTAACTAAAAATCCTGAAACACGTATTTAATTGTTTATTACAAAGAGTCCCTATATTAATTTTGAGACCTCTAGCATCAATATTTGCGGTAATTTCATACAAACTTCCATCCCCTATTTTAAGGGGTTGGGGGGTTAAATTTCCAACTTTTGGAATTTTTTTGTTGGTTGTGTGCTAATACTAGCTTATATACCAAATTTCAGCTTTCTAGGTCTTCAGGAAGTACCTAGGAATTTTGATGATCATCAGTGAGTCAGTCAGTCAGTCAGTGACGAAATTTGGGTTTTTTAGACGTCAATAAAATCTAAAGTATAAGACCTATAAAATTGAAACTTTATAGGTTTAATAAGTTCACTGGCGACATCATTTTCCGAGAATTTTGATTATCTGAAATAATTCAGGCCTAAGTTATAAGGGTTTAAAAATACGGCGAAACACTTCGAGAAAAGATAGGTAGTGCCCTCGCGCTTCGCTTGGCTCGTCTTGGCGGGGACACTACCGTGTCCCCAGATTCACGCGGGCGAAGCCGCGGGCAAAAGCTAGTTTAAAAATAAATTCGTCTGCATCAATTAAGATTTCAGGCAAGTATTTACTAGTATGTAATGGGTTAAAAAAACATCTCAACAATTTAACTTCCATACTTCGAACTGTTAAACATAGCTACATCACAACAAGGTAGCCCGCGTTCACAAATCACGTATTAAGCATAACAATTGGATGCGGAATGACAATCAGTCAATGAAGGCATGCAACCCTAAACAGTTCAAAGGGAGTAATTGGTCTGCGTATTAGCGCTCAATCATGATATTGCTGCCAATAATGCAATTTAAATGCAAAAACGCCCGGGGCGTTTGCAATTTCCGTGATTTTGTGTTGCCGGTTGCTTTACACTTTATACAGTAAAGTGTCAATGTTTGGACGGGAGTGTGGAGGACTAATAAAAGGTGCATCAGTGATGACGCTCGGGACAGGCCTTTGTTAATTCAGGTTGAATTTTTGTTCGGTGGCTTAAATTTTACTTTATCATTCCTATCATACAGTGGTTGCAGTATATCGCTTCACCCAAGGCTATTAATAGTGACAAAATATCGTCTGTTACAAACGCTTTCTGTTACACATATACTAGCTTTACGGTAGGCCTGTTTTCCAATTTCAATTCACCGCAGGCAGCGAGATATTGTAATTAGAATAGCATCAATATTATTAATTAATACCTATATTACCTGTTGTTTTTTTTTTTCACTCAATGTCTTGACTTCATGATCTTTTGGGATGATAAGTGTAGTTGCAAAGGTAAGGTAGGTACTAACTCACTAAAAATCCTTATAATGTAGATGTAAAATAGTCGGTTGATTCAGATCTCTGCCTTACATCAGGGGGTCTAGAGTTCCAATCCCGCACTCGCTCTTCAGACATTTCTTAATAACGTGCTTGAAAATAAAACATTAGTTACTCATCGTTGAAGTTATCTTGAAGAAATCTGTATCCTTGAGAGTATTCGAAGATGCGCACTGTGTGAGGCCCGCGAACTCGCATTTAGCCGATGTGTAAAAAAGCCTCAACGCACTGACTCGTTTACTGACTAATCATCGATTAATTATCGGAAATTTCTTTTGTAACTCTGTATCGGAGATAAAAGACGACCATTGGACTGTCATAGGAGAGGAGGGTCAGCTAATATAAAAAAAAATCCAAATCAGCCTCCACGAGAATCTGAGCGCATTTTAATTGCGCATATTGCTATATCAAAGAAATGCGTTCAAAGCGTTTTGTGAAAAGAAAAATAAACCTTTGAGCTTTGTTTTTGTTTCCGTGAAGGTCGCTAAGGGTATTATTGATCAAAAGCTATTTGTGGTTTTTCTCGCCTCACACGACATGCAAATAGAAAACAAAAAGAGTACACAAGACCTCCCGCGAAGGTAGGCACGTCTGCATCAATCTTCGGTGGGAATGTGACACACCATTATAAATCTCATTGGAGATACGCCGCCATCCATCAGCGAAAGGAAATGAAGTCCCGCACGGGCGTACGGAACGCAACACCCGCTGGATATAAATCCCGCTTCTGAACCGCTGAACTTACGTACGTCGTACGAGCTTTGCCATTTGGCGTTCTGTTTTACGAAATCTCTGCACGAAACTAAACTAACGCGACAGGTCTAGCCATTTCGCAATGTTTCAATTGACAGTCTAAAAAATGGCGTATCTTCAACATTTAACATGTTTACATTTCTGTTTCTCTACGTGTACAAGAAGAGCATTTGAGGATTCTGCTGTTAAAATATAAGAATTCATTACAATTTAGTTGGTTTTTCACGTGGTAGGAAGAGGAGAGTAAAGATGCAGCCGAAAATGTCATCAAACTAACTTGGAAGGTGTAAGTAACATTTGCATGCTGCACAGCATACACAACATTGCACCGGAACTCTGAATTGGTCTTTGTTGAAGAAGCCTTTCACCAGATAAATTTTGAAAACCACTAGATATAATTAAGAAGAAATTAAATTTGAAATGAAATGAAATTTTTATTTATTTGTCTAGATTATCAATGTCTTAATTTATAGGATCGATGACGACTAGAAAAGTTAAAACTGCGTTCCAGCCGTCACGCCCACCTCCAAAACTTAAGTTAAGATGATATGTTTCAAAACACAATGCAATAATGATTTGTTACGTGCAAGTATTTTTGCAACATTATGAATAAAGAAAAATACATTAAGGTGAGATGAATGTAAATGAAAGAAACATTTTTACAGCAGTTTAACTCCTACATGAACAGCAGTTTGATATATGAACAAAAATGATGACTAAATTTTCGGTAATGTAACTCTTATACTGTAATTTTCCATCTGATGGTAGAAAGATATATAAATTCCCGTAAAGATATATTTAGACCGTATTACACCGAAATTGCCGCAATCACAAACAACAATGTAGTCAACTCAAACAGGCATCCACATCACTACTCCGTCCTCAAGATTTGTCTTCGCCCTCGGTGTCACCTCGGTCTCCCGCTACTAATTCAAAACATTAATATTCCTAATGGAGTAAGACACCCTGCTAAGCCGAGCGCCAGTAACCCTACTTGCATCTAGGTGTAACTGTGCGTAAACACAGACTTTAGCTAGCAAATACGTCGTATTTTATTCACCAAAGTATAAAAGTGAATATATGAGTAAGTTGTAAAAGTATAACCCAGAATGTAAACCTGAATGCGCTAGCAAATGAGCAGCCGGGTATGCTAGAGGATTAAATTTTGTTTATTCGCCCCTTGAATAACCTAATGGTTTTAAGGGAACACTGTTGCTGGTAGCTCTGGTTTACCTATGAACTGAAGAGGATACGTATATCTAACAATTTCCAACACTATTTGAAATTAGTCCAAATGATAGAACTTTGGGTCTCATTGGGATAGAGGATGCGCAGCTAGCAATTCCATCGCCCACTAATAATATTGTATGAGGTATACCTTAAAATAACTACTCCCTAAGTTCCATCAGAACAAAAAAAAAGCAGTGATAGCTTAGGTGGTTCTGACACCTCTGCTTCTCATAAGAAGGTCACGAGTTCGAATCCTGGGCACCTCTGACTTTTCCGAGTTCTATGCGTTTTTAGGAAACTAAATATCTCTAGCTTAACGGTGAAGGAAAACATCCTGAGGAAACTTGCATGTCTGAGACTTCAGAAAGACATTCTCGAAGGTGTGTGAAGTCCACCTATCCGCACTTGGCCAGCATGGTGGGCTATGGCCAAACCCCTCTCAGTCTGAGAGGAGACCCGTGCCCAGCAGTGGGACATAAAAAGGGGTTGAGATAAGATAAGAAGATAAGATAAGTTCCATCATAATTTATCTTATAAAAATTCATACCAGAAATGATAGCGGTATGAGTGCAGGAACTATACGCGTTCCGCGCGAGTACCAACAATAACACGTGAGTGAAGCTGAAATTGCTTCATAAAACATTCTTCATTCATATGCAAGTATAAAACTTTTAACTCATCTCATAAACCACAATGCAACAAAGTTGACATTTTGAAACGTTTCTGCGACACGTGGCACATATTAATGAACTAGCTGATGCCCGCGGCTCCGCCCGCGTGAATTACGGTTTTTTTACATAATATACCTTCCTACTTGAATTCCTTGATTTTTCGCGGGATTCAGGGTGTGATGTTGTACAGAAACCTGTTCTTACTTTACACGGGTTATCTTGTGGTGATTTTGAAAACTCCTTTTTCTTACTAATAATATAAAGTTTCATTAATACGTAGTTGAAAGATCTTAAGGACGATTTTAACTGTCGATATATCGACCCATTGGCACAGGTCGTGGTCACTACGTGACCACGACTTGTACCAATGTATCGAAATATCGACAGTTAAAATCGTCCTTTTCCAATTCATTGTGATTTTTATTCTGAAACCACGAAATATGTCAAAAATCATTAAACTATGTGAAAAGTTGTACTGGTGGTAGAACTCTTCTTTCAGAGTTCGGTCGGGTAGGTACCACTGGGATAAAATACTCTACTAACAATATTCCCAACGTTATATGCTATTTTTTTAACTTTGCCGTAGAGTAAAGTTGTGCTTTCTTTTTTCAAAGTTTTCTTTATACTTACAAGTTTTACTATAAGTCAAATATAATTTGGCGATGAACAACATTATTTTAACATAACTAAAATTTGATCTGTTCCAATCCAGTCTTAAAAAAATATATTATATGTGAATTTTCTGTTCCCGTTCCCTCTCCATATACATACTTTAAAGGAAGTTTGCTAAAGCAATCTACCTTACCTACAAACACTTCAATCTAGAAAACCCAATTTTGCACAGATATTTCCTCTTCAATGTAGACAAGGGAAAAGAAAAGGATTTCTGGAAAACTCACTGGTTCATCCAACCGAGGCGGGCGTAAGTCAGCTAGTAAGTTAAAATAAGTTATATCCTTTATCTATACTTCTATACTTATAATAAAACTGTAAAGGGTCGAATTCTGTACATTGAAGATATTTTGAAAATTTTTGTTGGAGGACACTATTTAGTCGATACTGAACCCAAAACCGTAATTTGTTTAATTTTTGTCTGTCTGTCTGTCTGTCTGTCTGTCTGTCTGTCTGTCTGTCTGTTTCACGACCGGGCATCACGGCTAATCCGCTGGATGGATTTAAATGAAACTTGACTTGATTATAGTTCATACCCCGAGGTAGGACATAGGATACTTTTGATCCCGAAATTCATCATGGTTTCCCTGGAAGACGGCATCAAAGTCCAAACGTTTTTTAGTTATAATTCATTAACGCGTTGTCCGATTCCATTCATTCTTTTTTTGTTAGAAAGGAGGTTCTTTAAAGATTATTCCATACATATCTTATCATTATCACTTATGTAGTTCAGAAATTACAGACATCAGAACCTTTAGCGCTAAGTTCAAGTAGGTAGGTGACTTGAAACTCGGAATGCACAAATAACCTAGGGCTAGGACGTAGGGCTCAAGTAAGACTTGAGTACCCTTACAGCCGTAAATATATAGGCTTAGCAGGAGATTTCGTATGGTTTCAAATTTTTCACTTTTAGGGTGAACAAAAATCATGTAACTGGCGTTATCGCTACGTTATACCGTATAGCGCCATCTCTACAATTTATGTGGAACTTGAATGTAAAACTCTGAGATAGGTACTACCGAATTTTTTAAATAAAAATTAACTGTCATGTTATATACTGTTTCCTGACTTTATATTAAGATGGCACTGTTAAGACAAGTTTTCATTCCTGTCGACATTCCCGGAGTGCCGCGTCTTTATCATCCGCAATATGGAAAGGGTAAGATAATGGTTCATAAATATTTTTAACTCTTAGTTCTTATCGATCCTAACCGACTGACTGTCATCTAAGGTCTTCTTATACGTAAAGAAATATATAGCCATTGCCCATTCTGATGTTTTAGATTGTATTAAGATGAAGTAAAGATTTTTAAAAGACTCTTATATTATGTTGGGCTGGGGAATATTGTTAGTAGAGTATTTTATCCCAGTGGTACCACTATTGTTAGTGGTCAGTGGTGTTGTCAGTGGTACCACAATATTGTTAGTAGAGTATTTTATCCCAGTGGTACCACTGGGATAAAATACTCTACTAACAATATTCCCCAGCCCAACATAATATAAGAGTCTTTTAAAAATCTTTACTTCATCTTAATACAATCTAAAACATCAGAATGGGCAATGGCTATATATTTCTTTACGTATAAGAAGACCTTAGATGACAGTCAGTCGGTTAGGATCGATAAGAACTAAGAGTTAAAAATATTTATGAACCATTATCTTACCCTTTCCATATTGCGGATGATAAAGACGCGGCACTCCGGGAATGTCGACAGGAATGAAAACTTGTCTTAACAGTGCCATCTTAATATAAAGTCAGGAAACAGTATATAACATGACAGTTAATTTTTATTTAAAAAATTCGGTAGTACCTATCTCAGAGTTTTACATTCAAGTTCCACATAAATTGTAGAGATGGCGCTATACGGTATAACGTAGCGATAACGCCAGTTACATGATTTTTGTTCACCCTAAAAGTGAAAAATTTGAAACCATACGAAATCTCCTGCTAAGCCTATATATTTACGGCTGTAAGGGTACTCAAGTCTTACTTGAGCCCTACGTCCTAGCCCTAGGTTATTTGTGCATTCCGAGTTTCAAGTCACCTACCTACTTGAACTTAGCGCTAAAGGTTCTGATTTCTGTAATTTCTGAACTACATAAGTGATAATGATAAGATATGTATGGAATAATCTTTAAAGAACCTCCTTTCTAACAAAAAAAGAATGAATGGAATCGGACAACGCGTTAATGAATTATAACTAAAAAACGTTTGGACTTTGATGCCGTCTTCCAGGGAAACCATGATGAATTTCGGGATCAAAAGTATCCTATGTCCTACCTCGGGGTATGAACTATAATCAAGTCAAGTTTCATTTAAATCCATCCAGCGGATTAGCCGTGATGCCCGGTCGTGAAACAGACAGACAGACAGACAGACAGACAGACAGACAGACAGACAAAAATTAAACAAATTACGGTTTTGGGTTCAGTATCGACTAAATAGTGTCCTCCAACAAAAATTTTCAAAATATCTTCAATGTACAGAATTCGACCCTTTACAGTTTTATTATAAGTATAGATAAAGGATATAACTTATTTTAACTTACTAGCTGACTTACGCCCGCCTCGGTTGGATGAACCAGTGAGTTTTCCAGAAATCCTTTTCTTTTCCCTTGTCTACATTGAAGAGGAAATATCTGTGCAAAATTGGGTTTTCTAGATTGAAGTGTTTGTAGGTAAGGTAGATTGCTTTAGCAAACTTCCTTTAAAGTATGTATATGGAGAGGGAACGGGAACAGAAAATTCACATATAATATATTTTTTTAAGACTGGATTGGAACAGATCAAATTTTAGTTATGTTAAAATAATGTTGTTCATCGCCAAATTATATTTGACTTATAGTAAAACTTGTAAGTATAAAGAAAACTTTGAAAAAAGAAAGCACAACTTTACTCTACGGCAAAGTTAAAAAAATAGCATATAACGTTGTTTCACGAAAAGCGCAATAGTTATTATCTTGACAAATGCTAAGAGAGCGAGGCAACAATTTGTATGATGGTGTTTTGCTTTAAAAGCGTATTCTCTGATGCAAATGCCGCGATTCAGGTGTTGAGAGCGCGAGTGTGGATTTAAGTTTGAAGAAAGAAACGGGGGTCTTGAAAAGAATAATAGTATCAAAGGATTTTTCAGAGCGAGACGTGATTCTGTTGAGAGAGCTTTTGGACGTCGGCGTAACAAAGGCGTGAATACGACAAACGGTTCGCTGGGTGGATGAAAGGGGCGTGGGATGCAATGTAATTAAGTTTCGCTTAGTTTTTGTGCTATCAGTACATCTAGCCTAAACATTGTTTCATTTGGGTATATAGAGTTATTCGGTTTATCTGAAAAGACTAAGTGAACTGTAACACATGCACTTGTTATACTTACATGCACTTGTGCAGAACCGACTAATTAGTATATTAAGTGTATTTAATATGTTTTTAATTTCACGCTAAAACTACTAAACTAATATATCAAAATAGCTTTTTAGCACAAAATTTCTACATAACGGTACGCCGCCAGCGCCGGAGTGGAGCGTAACTATAGCCACGGCCAAAGCCACGCACCTAGTCGTAATCAGAAAAATTAATTAATTACAGTTAAATTTCCATCAATGATCAAAATTATCATTAAATCCATTTTATATACCTACAAAGCCTACATTTTATATACGTACTCGTAAAAGCAAACTACACATTCGGGGAAGTGGCAATTCAGAGAATATTTGGAAAACCCGAAATCATTGAATGCCCAATTCGAGGAACGGGATAAAGCATACAGGACTTTCGGGGAACTGGATATTCCAGGACATAAGATACGGTCAACATCAAAAGCCCTTAGAATCGCAGACAAGAAACCTTGTATGCACGCGGCCAGTTACAGTATACATATACCGTACACAAAATTTACAGAATGGCAAAGACTGCAGATTACTCGTTATATCCAACAAACACCAACAAATCTCTTCTCTTCCACATTTTTATACGAAATTCTTATGTAGGCTTCACGGTAGAGAATAACTGACACTACGTTGGTAACTAACTAGGCGAACGGTGCAAATTCAATCCTAACCCCAGTAAATATTAAGTATTTAACGCTGGCGTACATAATCGTAAGCTTAAGCAAAGTTTGTCTGGATATAGATCATCTAATTTAAAAACGAACGTCCCTCCACCTATTCACGCTTACATGTAGAAATAATAATGTGTTGGTTCATTTTTAACCTTCAAGAAAAGAGTGAATACTGAATCCTTTAAATAAGCGCGCTCCATCTTTGACCACATCATCTCTTTCCATTAGGTGATATTGTGGTCAAGCGTAAATATTAAATATAAAGGAGAGTAGGAGTGCAGAAAGCTATAATAGGGTATTTGACTCCAATTTTTTTATTACTTTATTATAAAGTAGAATTAAAGTAATGACGTGCACTGAAAGAACTAATTAAATCGATCAAATAACAAAAAAGTTATAAGCATTTAAAGATTTGTGATTAGACAGAGATAGAAACATGAAATTGTGACGTCACAAAGTACCAATGCCATAGTAGCTTCGTGCGGCTTCATACAAATTTTCGTTTTGCGAGAAAGGGATAGAAGATCCCCCCACTCCAAAGTTTAAACGCCTGTAACTTTGTAAATCTTCGTTGGATTTTAATATTTCTTTCACTGCACGTTATTATTTTTATCCTAGTTTATAATAAAGTAATATTTTTTATCAAATTCAAAAGTAGTGTAAGACCCCATTGTATATCGACCAATTAACATGACCAGTAGTATCTAGTAAAGTACATACTCAATAATAATAGACGCACTAACACTTCAGCGGTCGTCGCGTCAATCGACACACAGTGGCGAGCTTTGTTATTTCCAACTTGTTAGTGATATACGCTAAGATCAAGTGAACAATACTTAAAAATGTATGCAAACATCCTCGTAGCTCCGATTTTTCGGACATGCATAAGCCAAGCAAGCACAAAAGCGATTTATTGAAATACGTAATTTGCTCACTCTTTTGGACGTTCTTTAAATATTCATTTGGAAGTCGTAAATATGTGTCGACTTACAATTGGGTCTTACACTACTTTTGAATTTGATAAAAAATATTACTTTATTATAAACTAGGATAAAAATAATAACGTGCAGTGAAAGAAATATTAAAATCCAACGAAGATTTACAAAAATTACAGGCGTTTAAACTTTGGAGTGGGGGGATCTTGTATCCCTTTCTCGCAAAACGAAAATTTGTATGAAGCCGCACGAAGCTACTATGGCATTGGTAAGGTGTGACGTCACAATTTCATGTTGCTATCTCTGTCTAATAACAAATCTTTAAATGCTTATAACTTTTTTGTTATTTGATCGATTTAATTAGTTCTTTCAGTGCACGTCATTATTTTAATTCTACTTTATAATAAAGTAATAAAAAAATTGGAGTCAAATACCCTATTAAGCTACGAGGATGCCAACCCACCTCACGTTGAGCATATTATGGTCTACAAGGATCTTAGCCGCGTATTCTTATTTCTTTTTAAATGACTGCCCAAAAACGGAGCGTAATGTTTTTACTGTTCATGGATGTATGTATGCACATTAAAGTAATAGAGCAAATATATTATGAATTTAGCAATTCACTATTACTACCAAGAATGTTTTGCATTTTATCATTTGAATTATAAGTAATCAAATCTTATTAATTTAGAGCTTGCATTTAAAAAAGCATTGGTCGTACCTATCTATAATGAGGTACAGAATAAATATTTTCATCTCGAAGTTTGATAGTATAGAACTTGAAGTGCACATGCACAAGTGTAGCAAATTGAGTATTTTATATAAAAAAAGGTTTTCGTTTTTTAGTACCTAGTTGAGTCCAATCGTTGACTGACTCCTAAACTACGTAATACACGCGACCGCACCTTTTTTATTTATACTCGTTATGCTAACGAAAACAATGCGAAATTGACAGCGCCCTCAGGCGGTCGATTTCGATCGTTCGCGACTCATTTGGTATTTTACGTCATTCATGGTATTTCCTCACCATTGTTAATTTATTCTTTTTTTTTGGTAGTAAATTAGGGAATATATTATGAGGGAATAACTTTGTTGTCCATCTATATTTCCACGAATTTTTTTCTTAGTTGAAATTTCGAAGTTGAAATTATATGCTGAGAAGGTATTTTTAATGCCTTGTAGGTAATAGTTTAAGTTTCTAAGCGTAGTCAGAAACTCCATTCTAACTAAAAATGTACCTTTCATTGATACCGTAAAAAAACATGGTATATCATCCTGTCTGAGTGTTGTAACGTAAGTTCTCCAAGTTGTGTGAAGCCTGCCTATTAGGACTAGGCCAGCTATTGTTTACATTGGACATTCAGTATGTTTTTATGACTAAAATTTGTCTTACCATGTCATGTGCTTAATTAATTATAATAATTGTCCGATGATCGCTCGAGCCATAAATAAGACTCATAATTCTCTGAAAATACGGATTCAGCAGCAGTCAGGCTACAGCGACGGAACCTAACTGAATGCAGGGTTCCTAGAGACCTGCTGGGAGCAGGCCATGTTCACTTGTCACGTGATCGACAAAATTACAAGTAGCCATCACGACGGACGAATTTAAGATTTCAAACGGCTGCCGCCCGCCAGCTTGGTTGCACGTTAGTTCCTGTACGGTCTTTTTCACGAGCTGCGTGCGCCCGATTACGAGGCAGCCTTAGTACGTCGAAAGAGATAAAGTTACGCGATAGAAAGAGAGCACAACTTTAGGTGGATAGCGAAGGCGGAGCCAGGCGCTTTTGCAAACTGAATTGCACTTTTTGTGTCAGCGCTAGGGTCGCTATTTCTTTAAATCATCTTGCGGAGTGTACTTTCCGTACCAGTAGATACTAAAATTGTAATCCGTGCCGGGAGCGAGGTAAAAACTAGCAAATCTCATGCTTCAGCCAGCCAGTCCCTTGAAAGACAAAAGGAGATTTTAGTGATATGCGCATTCATTTATCGTTTTTAAAAAAGCCCCGTGGGGTGAGTATCGAACCTTAGACATTTCAGTTCCATTTTCTGTACTTGTTTGCGTATTGGCTTTGACTGCCTCGCTCGATATTTCGGGCTTCACCAGGATTATAACCAGTTGCTAGGCTTAACGCACATCTTCCGAAGGCGCTTGTTTACTCCATGTAGGCGCGGCTTACTTGAAAGTTGGCGGAATCTTTAGTACGTGACGTAATTAAGAATCAGCGCCTCGAGCCATTCTTCGGCTTACTGCGCTTTGCTTTTAGACTAGAGGCTATATTTATTGCTAGACATTTCGAGTGCTTATACCAATTATAGTTTGTACGTTTTACTACTTAAATATCTTGTATCGAGATTCGAGATGGTTATTGTTTCGTTACTATGTTTCATTAGCTATGAATCCATAGCAGGTGATTAGGGAAGCATAAAATTAATACTGGTAGTAGTAGACCGGGCGGTGGAAAGTGCTGAGTTTGCAATATGTGCGGACTGCATTCAGTGCATAACAGCAGGCGCATCATTTAACAACAGGTTAATGTGTTTATGGTCTAATCATTCTTTGCAGCTTTGTCCATAAAAATAAAGTACTATAAAACCAACGTTCTAAGCTACAAGCAATCTCTGATTAAATTAGACAATATATTACTTAACAAGGGTTGAAATTTTGGTCTTAACCAAAATCCGGATAAGGATTTCTTTACGTTATTAAGTGAGACGATTCTTTTAATCCTTAAGAGTCCACTAACCCACGATGTCTCCCATACAAACGTAATACCAAAATCATTTATAATTCGTGCAAATTTCGGTCATGTTGTGGTGTTATTCGGGTTCATATAGTAATAATCTATGCTCCTGGCCATATTTGGTTCGGAAATACTTCTTTAAAACGGAATAATAATCAATTTTGATCAAATTTTTTATAACTTATAGAGTACCTAATATTAAAATTTTTCATTCGAGCTAATTCCAGTTCCTATGAACAAACGGCAAGAGCGTTTTGAAAATAATAATTTCTTCTTGAAAGCGTTGCTTTACTCAAGGTTTTAATATGTTTGTTATTTTATTCCCAGCATAATACCTACGAGTAGATGCAATAGCTCGTATCACTTGGGAACTGTTTCAAAGCGGTATTGCAATCAGACGAGTCAAATGCAGAAATACTACGGCTTCGCATAACTGAGAACGATATTTTTCTTGTTTCATAATATTAACTACTACTTGTCTGCAACTTTGCTTCATTTTTGATAAAATAATATTTAAATACCGACTGAATTACGTTTACAATTGTTAGAAATTGAAAAGCAAGAAACTATTATAATATAATCTATATCGAGACCATTGATTATAACATATTAAAATATCAGCAAAAATCATGGATTTAACATAAAGGATGAGCCCTTAGTGACGTCACGCAAATATTTTTAGGCTCCGCCCTGAAGTCGGATTTTTAAGTTGTCAAATCTGTAAAATGGCGCTAATGTATGCTACCAACAGCGGTATGTGCTGTCAGCGGTACCGACATGTAATATATGTCGCGCGATGCCATATTTGAGAAATTTTTGGTTTCAACATACGTCACATAGTTCCCGTCCTCTTGGCGTAGCGTATTTCGTCCTTGGCAAAAATGCTTGTTTTGCCATCAACAGTAAGGCCACAATGTATATCGGTACGGATTCCAAAAAAAGCGCTCGACCACACTAGCATGCTTTGATTTAATTAAAAAAGTAAATAGTGCCTTCAATAAAAAAAGTTCAGTTGCTGCAATCCTACTGGATATGTCTAAAGCTTTCGACTGTGTTAACCATGAGATTCTTCTCGACAAACTACAAAAATATGGGATACGAGGCACAAGCTATGACTGGCTTAAAAGCTATCTTCATAATCGACAACAATGTATTGAAATTACTACAATATGTAATAAACATAAAATTACTCACAGATCGTCATATAGAGAAGTTACATCCGGAGTTCCCCATGGAAGTATCCTGGGGCCTCTACTATTTCTGCTCTACATCATGACTTGCCGGACGCCGTTAACAATGATACGATTCTCTTTGCTGATGATATTACCCTAATAGTTGAAAGCAAAAAAAAGAATGAATTTGAACATGACATCAATGTTGCATTAAATAAAATTATTAATTGGCTCGATTTAAATAACCTTTGCGTAAATTTAAACAAAACAAAAATAGTCGAATTCCAGACATATAACAGTTCATCTCTTAGTCTCAATATTAATTATAATAATGAAAAAATAAAAGTGGTGCCATCGGCAACCTTTCTGGGGGTTACAATTGATAAATATTGTAACTGGAAAGAACATATACAAATTACTTGTAAAAAACTCAATAGGTTTGTGTATGCACTGTACCGACTCCGAAATACCGTCTCTGAAAAAGCAGCCACAACTGCATACCATGGTTATGTTGCATCCATATTGCGATACGGACTTATATTATGGGGTAACTCTGTCGATGTCATAAAGGCTTTTAGAGTACAAAAAAGTGCATCAGATCACTGTGTGGCGCTGATATAATAGCTCCATGTCAGCCTTTGTTCAAAAAGAAAAAGATATTGCCTTTGCCATGCTTATATATTTTTGAAACATGTCTATTTGTAAAGAAAAACGCTCATTTATTTGACATGAAACCAGATAATCGAAACCAACGACAAAAACTTAAACTAGACATACCACGGCGAAGACTTGAAATATGTTCCCGTAACTCTTATTGTATGGCCGTCACTTTATATAATAAACTTTCTGACAGCACTAAAAGTCTACCAATGTCTAAGTTTAGGAAAAAATTATTCGACTATTTAATTGACCAATGCTTTTATTGTGTACAAGATTTTTTGAATAATTGTAAGATTTGACATATTTCCAGATTTCATAAAAAACTTTGACCACATACTTTAAATAATCAATGTTTCTTTAGTGTAAAGATTTTTTGAATAGATGTAGTAAGATTTGACATTATCCTCTACCTTTAAACGAGCAATTCTTGTATATATATTTCTATATAATCTGGATCTCGGAAACGGCTCGAACGATTTTCATGAAATTTAGTATACAGGGGGTTTTGGGGGCGATAAATCGATAGCTAGGATTCATTTTTAGAAAATGTCGTATTTACCAAAAAAAATAATAATATGACTACTGCTGCCATCTAATGGCCACCGAGCGAAGCTAGGTTACCCAGATATTTGATAATATTCTTGATTTATGACGTTTTATAATTGTAGGTAATTATTTATATTATATAGGTATTGATTTTCTCTAAAGGATTCATTTGTAAATTAATTTATTTATCGTAACAAGCAAACTATTATATTTTGCACGCCATACAATATAATGGCAAAATGTGAAAGAAACTATAAATCTTACCTACTATCCATATTGTTCATTACTCACATTTGGCAAAATAAATAAATCATTTCATTTCATTTCATCATATCTCTCAGCAGCCACCTATAGAATTTTGACAAATGGCGTTTGCTTATACGAAAAAGGTTTTAAACGTTAATCGTTCGGATGCTCATACTATCCTGAATTTTTTTTATCAGTGTTCACAACTCTGTGTGATTCCGCGTCAGGCATCGTCGCTTCAATGAATCCGTAGAAGGTTCCGACGCAGCATCTCGGCCCAGAATCACAAAGTGTTGTTAATATATTTTCGCTTTTGAAATAATATTTATAATTTTTTAACTAATGAGCTTTTGACACACATAAACTGTTTTTAAATATGTTTGAATGTCGGTTCTACTTATGTAACCCAGGCATTTTTTTACACTCTTTATATTTTTTCTGTTAGGAAAGGATTTGTGTATCAAAGCACTTAGGAGGAAATAAATAAATAGTAAATAGGAAGTCGTGTGAGCGAAGTCGCTAAAGTAAAATGGAACTCTTTCGAATCATTTAACATAAACTTAAAACTTAAATAATTATGTAAACATAGCCGTTTCTTTGGAATAAGACAAGTCAAATGCAAAAACATTAATAGAAAGTCGGGGAGCAAGCAAACAAATTGAGGGCCCTAAATGAAATTTTCTTCGAAAGTACAACAAAATGGCGTACAATTAAAACTTAATAAATCACCTCTCCTTATAAATTCTCACGAGGATATTAAGGCAAATTGCACGACTCAGTCGGCAGGATTTTTCACGAATTTCAGAAACCAGTTTCATCCGAAACATCATCTATATCGCGTTGACTTAATAAAGTGTATTTTTGTAATTAAGTCAAGGAGAGAGGGTTGCACTTTCAATATATCTCATCCTATGACTTAAGTAACTAATGCCCACCGGTGGGACCTTTTGATAGGCTAAGAATGATGATGGAACAGGACTCAAACCTATTACGAAAACGTAAACGGAAGCTGCTTATATCGGCCCGTAAGTGGGTATAAAAACTGAAGACACTTTTCCTCACTCGGTTTTTACGAGCTTTCATAGCTTTACGATATTTAAGCTTTTATGATAAATAAAAAGTGTAGTATGTGATGAGAAAAAACACACCAATAGAATATTGCTTATCGTTCAATATATGAAAATTCCGTCGAGATATTTCCTCGCGGTTACTAGCCTCACCTGGTGAAAGAAAGCCTGGCTAAATTTTGCTGTTCAGCACAGTAAAGCGGTCAGTATTCTTGGCATTATTCCACGCGAGAAAGAAACAGTAATTAGAAATAGTTACCAATAATACGCTATGAATTCAAACGATTTTATTGGTTGCGTTTAACATAAAACGTTGCACATCTCTAGTGGACAAACAGTATAAATTGGGTGCGGATAGCAAAGGGGAAGGGTGGTCATAGACATTTTTTAACATTCTTTAACTTTTTAGATAAAATTATTATCTTGAAAATATTCTTGGGTCTTATAAATACTGTCGTATTTCACCCGTGGCCTTTTAAAAGAAGGCTCTAGAAGCGGAGCCTATGAAATTGACGAGTAATCTAGTTATCCACGGGGGCGGAAGCGGAGTAATGCCAAATTGTGACTCTCGGCCGCTCAAAGGGCCTCTGTGTGGACACATAAATCCAATTTACTGTTCCGACTTTCACAAGCCCTAAATGCTTGTAGCAATTAAACGACGCGTACAGCGCGCACCCTTTGCAACCCTTTTTTGAGCGCCGCGCCCCTGCGGTCGGGGTGACTATTCGGAATGGCTTCGATTTGATTAATACATGCTGTAACACGTAAGGATTTCATTTGGGGTAATGGGTCTAGAGGAACCCGGGATCCAGCGATAATATTATGTGTGATGCCTAAAATGCCATTTTTTCTGCATACCTAAATTACATAAAAGACGAAAATGACTACCTGAAATATCAGCGCACAGCCTTAACCGCTGGATCTAGAGACCCCAAATTTGGTACATAAGTTCCTTATGAGGTTTTATCTCCTAAGGGGTTGAAACGGAGGTCCAAAGTTTGTATGGCAAAATACTCCTTTATTCCGAAGTTTGGAATGGAAATAGATTATATTCCAGGCACCTAGAATATAATAATCTTCATTCCAAATTTGGGTATAAAATTAATACACAATAATTTTTAAAAAATAATGGATCCCGCGGCATTTGTGAAAAATTGTAATACACGCGGATCCTTTTTCAATCTAGACTTGGTCACAGTTACCTACCACTTTTCAGCAGGTATGATCATAGCTAGCCTGTATAGCCTAGCCTATATAGTTAAAAATTATAGTACATGATAAGCGATTTAAATAAAATATAGCGACTCTAGCACTAACACAATTGCAAGTGCAATTCAGTTCGCAACTTATTCCCTGATCTGTGACCAAAACTTTGGGCTCTATTTCTGTCGCGTTACTTTATTTCCCTTTTATCTCTTTCCAGTCCTGATAAAACCGCTGAGCGGTCGATGTATTTGAAGCCTTTCTACTAACAGTGCGAGTGAAAGTCCGTAAGAAAGGCGATCATCTGCACGAAGCAAAAAAGAAAATAATGCATTACAAAAAATGACGTTTGACAGCAACGATAGCGATATTCACGCCTGTTCCAATTGTTAAACAAATAAAGGATCAGCACTTAGTGACGTCACGTATGTATTTTTAGGCTCCGCCCTGAAGCATCATTTTGAAAATGTCAAAACTGTAAAATGGCGCTAATGTAGACGATAATATTATGCGCTGTCAGCGGCGCCGTTCTGTTGTGGGCGGTAAAAACGCCCTATTTGAGAAATTTTGGGCTTCAACATACGTCACATATTTTTAGTCCTCTTAGCGTAGCGTACGTCAATTGCCTGTTGCAAACAGTACGTAAGAGGGCGGGTCAGGTTGTTGCACATAATCGCAGAGATGGGATCCCCGCGGAGCTAATCTTACGTCTGTCATTCCAACTGCATGTACGATTATGAAGTATGCTACAGGGTAATTTCCGGGGAGGTTCGTTTCGTCTCCGATGAGCCTTTGACGGCGTTTTGAGAAACTTCATTTGCGACTTGGATATTGGCAGGCAGCGGCTGGTGTGCGAAGTCGGCAGGATATTGCATTGTTCAAAGGCTTGCTGCATTGCTATTTGTGCGCAGGTGGTTTATGCTATTTTATAAAGGCAGATTGTAATGGATTTCTTTTTACCGTCATAATTTATGCTACGTAAAAGCAAAACTTTGATCGTGAAATGACTCTACAGTTAATGTTCCGATAATCGTTACTGTATACGGTCTTTCTCGATCGATTGCTGGATCAAAGGGTACATACAGAAGGTAGTGGTTTTGGACGAGAAGGGTTAGTGCAGGTTTTTGTTCAAATTTCGAGTCGACTCGCTTTGCATGATCGAATCAAATTCTTCTATACATATTTTGCGAGGACTGTGAGAAGGTTCCTCACTCTGGAGCTCTATGTACAATATTTTTAAACGCGTGTTTATTGTTTTAAGAACATTTAAAAAAAAAAGTTTTTCTATTTACTAAATCACAACTCCACGCAAGGGGAAAAAGAAATGAAACGAAAACAAGCAGTAGGGATCCTAATTCAAATCAAAGTTTACCCAAAATCACTAAGGCTGGAGACGCATTAAAATTGACATAGATTCAAACGGATCCCTAGAGGGGCTACGTCATTAGATGAAGGCCTATCGCCCCTCCCGGAGGACGCTCCGGGTTAACCTCTGTTTAGTTTAAATCGTCGATAGCCCTCCCTGGTGGTAATCAATGTGATTTTACAATGAACGCTATATTGATTAAGCTTGGACGGCGTGAAATTAAACCTGCCGTTTATAATAATACTGATAGGGTTTGTTATTGCTTCAAGTTTTAAGTACCTCTGATGGTATCACCAGACTATGGAGGTCAGACAAAACGTTTTTAAATTTTAACTCTTTCGTTGTTCAACGAGATACTTACTAACTGACCCCATAATCGTTAAGGCTTGACCTGACATACCTACACACACCATTTATATCAGAATTTGCCGATAAATTATCAAATTTTGACGAAATTAACATGTGACAAATTAGTTTTATTTACCTAATTGAAGATAGGTAAATGGATAACAATCCATGTTTCAATTAGATCATATCACATTTTAATATGTCTCATCCTAAATAACCCAAAAAGTTCGCAAAAAAAAATCGAAATTGGTCTGCAAAATTCTTAATTAATTTAAATGTTTGATACAAAGATTTTTTCTCTTCGTTATCATTATTTTGGGATTGCACATTGTTCTTTTCACGTTACTCTAAATACCTACTTTTTAACCGACTTCAAAAAAAAGGAGGAGGTTCTCAATTCGTCGGAATCTTTTTTTTTTTTTTTTCTATGTATGTTCCCCGATTACTCGAAGACGCGTGGACCGATTTGAAAAATTCTTTTTTTGTTTAAGAGGGTTTTGTTTCCAGATGGTCCCATTTTAATCAGGTCAGGATCTGATGATGGGATCCTGGAGAAATCGAGGGAACTCTTCAAATTTTATATGGACACATGAAAGTATTTGAGTATTATTAGAAAGAGTAATATTTTCCAAGTTGTTCTATGGTAATCAGGTCAGGATCTGATCATGGAATCTTGGTGAAATCGAGGGAACTCTTCAAATTTTGCTAGTATACTTAAAACGATTTGGGTATTTTTTATAGTTACTGGTGCATATGCTAGCAGATACGGATTTGATGACTGTAGTCATCAAGTCAGGGTCTGATGATGGGATCTTGGTGAAATCGAAGGAACTCTTCAAATTTTGCTAGTATACTTGAAGCGAGTTGGGTATTTTTTATAGTTACTGGTGCATTTGCTAGCAGATACTGATTTGATGTCTAAAGTCATCAAGTCAGGGTCTGATGATGGGATCTTGGTGAATTTGAGGTATCTCTTCAAATTTTATGAACACACCTCAAGCAATTTTGATATTTTTACAACGCCTTGTGAATTTTATTGTTTTCCACTAAAAAGTATAAAATAAAAATGGGAAATGCTTTCCAAAAAACCAACTTCAAATGCCACTACAAAGAGTGAAATAATTTTTATTTAAATTTTAGGTACCTACACCAATTCGAAGTCGGGCGATTGTCTAGGACTTCGTCATTTCTTCGCACATCAAGTAAGTAAGAAGGACTATTAGGGATTGTATGAAACATTGCCCGACTTCGAATTGGTGTAGGTACCTAAAATTTAAATAAAAATTATTTCACTCTTTGTAGTGGCATTTGAAGTTGGTTTTTTGGAAAGCATTTCCCATTTTTTAATTCTTTCATTTCGTTTGTTGACCTGAGTAGTGTTACTCTTACCAATAAACATGTAACCTGGCTCGGGCGGATAATGCGAAAAAATGACGCCAGTTCTTCGGTGCCAAAAAGGCCTCTTTTGCCACCCACAATAAGGCCACGCTGTAGTTCGCTCAGTAGCCACCTATAGTATATTGACAGATACTGTTTGCTTGTACGAAAAAGGTTTAAGTAATTCTTTCGGATGCCCATATCCTACGGTTTCTTATCGGTGCTCGTACCCGATTTTTTTTTATATCAAACACTACAATACAAAAGAAAACAAAACACAAAGTCCCTTACTCGAAACAATCGTTCCGTATCAACTCAATAAAAGTTGCTTAGGTACGACAGTTTAATCGCGAATAATGTCTTAGTTTTGCGCAAAAGTGTTACATAGTGAATGGTTATAATTGGAAAATGTCAAGCGCAGTGTGACGCCCCGCGGAGCCGCTCGGATTAGGGTCCGCTGTCAGAAAGCCGTCCCCGACTCGGGTACCTACTGCACGACTGAAACAAGGGCGGACATACGGTTAAGAGGAAAATAATTAACCTCAAAATTATTAGGTACTTTTTACGTTACTGCCCAAAAATGTAAATAACGTTTTCAGGTTTTATGTATTTAATTGAGTTATTGAGTTTTTTGATAACTTTGTATCGACAGAATTTGAATAACATAAGCTAGTAAGCTGTAAAATATTTACTATTATTGAGGTGGCTAGTGTCTAAAGTACCTTACTTTAAATAAAACAACTATTTTGTGTGCGTAAACATAATATGGTAAAATAGTCACATATTACGTAGATTAAAAGATACGTAACTAAATGTTTAAATTCATTGGAGTATTTAATACTATAATAAAACTTATTTTCTAAAAATAGGTGCCACTAAGGCCCTTGATTGTACACGGCTCGTAAGAGTAAGCGTATCGTAATGACGCTACGCATAACAATGTGATAATTACGCCTCCTACGATTCGATGCAACACCGCTTCGTCTGCGGACATGTTAGAAAATGTTCTTGCTCGTACTGCTCTCGTCGTACGCGAGGATTACGCTACGTTTACGTTTACGAGCCGTGTGTGAAGCCGTGGCTTATTCTCAATTTTCTAACAATATGTATATCAATTTTGATGCAGATTAGCGATAGTAACAGTCGCTTACGCTTATCGCTTGGAGCTCTACGCAAAAAGGAAATTATTAGGCCACACACACCATTTGCAACGTTCAGCTTCGTTAAAGTAGTATAATATTACAAACTTATTTTTAATCATAAATGTCTGATGCATAAAGGCCCAATGTTGGCCCCATAATGACATTGTAAAAAGCAACTGGAGACCGAAACACGAATATCGGTGTTGCATAGCTTTGAAGTGACGTTTTTGTATTTAATTTCCTTTTGTTACTCCAAATAATATGTGCGTTTGATGATTGAAATGGTACTGTCAACGCAAGTGGCAGACATATGGACGACACAGTTACGGAGTAAGAAGGGTTCCGTTTTCTCATTTGAGATACTGAACCCAAAACAAACTTAATAAACTAATCCCTCTATACGTAATAAGTAAGTGAGCAGATTTTCCTTTTCTCTGTTTACAATACTAATTTCGAATACAAAAGAACAGGGAGTGGAGTGTCAACATAAAAAGCGAAAGAACGCGGCACAAGAGTGAGAGGGATTTTTCTTTATTATTTCCTCGGAGCCTCTTTAACGCGCGATAATTGTTTTAGTGCCCGGGAGAGCGCGGCCCGCATTTTAATGATGAAGGCCATTCAGTGTACGATTACTTTATTTACGAGTACATTAGAGATGTTTACAGGGTACGTAAGATTGCTGGTTTATAATTTTTAATTTGCTGGTAGTACGACTCTTCTTACACTATACTTACAGTGGTATCAGTGTTACTTGTAGTTATTCTACCGTAAAACTGTCATATATTACTGTGTTTTAGTTTGAAGGGCACTATACTCCGATCAGCACTTAGTCATTCTCAGATGTTACGAACTAACAATGATTAGCGCAGTACGTGAAAATTCGTGGGAAGTGAACTCTGTACATCAGGTCAATGTCATATTTATCTTCTTATATGGTAGGGTTCCATACCTAAATGGTGAAAATGAAAACCTAAGTGTGAGAATTTCTCCGTCCGTCCGTCTGTCACACTCGATTATTTGAGTAACTAGACTTGTTTTTCATTGCATATTCCATACAAATGCGATGCTATTACTCTCGTTTTAATACTCGTTTATGCCTGACCTAAGCGGCATAAGACGTAAGGCTTTATAGACATTATTTTTTACCCGTCGATCAATTTCAGCGAGCTTCAAATGAAATTTCATCGTAGACGCATGAAGCGGTAAACAGGTCTTTTGCAGCATAGCGGCGCGCAATCGCCCGAACGTAATCCCCTCTAATTACTTGAAGACTCGACGTAAAGTTTCCTAATAAAGTAGATAGTTAAGTGCCGAGGTAGATCTTGCGTTACATAAGTTTTCTTAAGCGGTTCTCCACTCGAAATACCAACTTTTGGACTTGCGAGTTGAGTTACAAAATATCGTTACTACGTTAGTTGGAATGGAATTTATGAAATTACGATTCTAGTGGTTAATTTGTGAGTAAAAAAAAACTTTTTTTACACTTTACAAGCTTGACTGCGATCTCACCTGATGGTAAGTGATGATGCAGCCGATAGTAAGTGATATAGCATTGCGCCGGAACGTTATATCGCTGTGCGGTAGGTCTTTTCTGGAAGGGTAGTGGTAGCCACGGCCAAAGCGACCCAGCGAGACAACCAAGCAAAAAATTACGTTTGTTGTATGGGAGCCCCTTTTAATCTTTATTTTGTTCTGGTTTTTAGTATTTGGTGCTATAGCGGCAACGGATATGCGCATCATCTATGACTATTCCAAGTAACTATCACGGTTCAAAAGATACAGCCTAGTGACAGACGGACGGACAGACAAGCGGACAGCGAAGTCTCAGTAATACGGTCTCATTTTTTTCTCTTTGGGTTTGGTACGGAACCCTAAAAAGTATACCACGTTTCCAAACATTGTATACGTTTGTAGAGGCGGATGTCGCTTCGCGCATTTTGACACAAGCCTTTCGCAAATACGTGATGACATCTCGAGTAGTGGATGGACGGACAAAACTTTGTTTCGAGAAATTTCGGCTTTAACTGCTGTGCAATAGAGTTTAGAATGGCTGAAATATGTTTAAAACTCATGTTAAATATTATACCGGAATATCCGGTGTGCATCGGACTTTATCAATTTGTGTACTAGGCCTAACGGATATTACATAAGATTTTATCTAAAAGCTTTTAAAATTGAGTTAACAAAGTAGGTTTAGGCGTTTGAGTTTTAATGTAATAAATGAATATGACATTTTTTTATATAATAGTCCTCTGGAATTGAAAAGGTTTTGAAAATATTTATTTTTCATAGATTTACAGAAATAATAGTAGTTTCTAGTCTTATTAATACGGCTCAACTCCTTTTTATGTCCCACTTCTGGGACATGGGTTTCCTGAAGCATGGGTTGGCGAGCTTCAAACACATCGAGAATAATAAATTATCATGAGCTTTCAGGCATTCACCCTCGTATAGCCGCCTACGCTAGTGGCTTCGGCCGCAGCTAATCATCACGTCAAAGGTACTGCCTAAAAATTACGAAATCATCAAATGAAGTGATGACGTCATTTAGCAACCGATTACGTCGTTCAGAACAATGTTTCCCAACTGAAATTCCATTTCAAGTGTCTTCAGTGCCCGGTCCTTGTAAAGGTACTTATTCTATAGGTATAATTGAAAACGCTCAATATTTCGATTAAGTTCCCCACTTCAAGTCGTAAGTCAAGCTTCATTGGAATACCTACTTTCGAAATTTACTTCTATTTGTACAATAGAGCTTTAGCCAAGTTAATTAATTTAAAAACGTTGTATCATTAATGGTTTATTGGTAGATTACATGTAATTCAACAAATAATCTCACGTCATTATCACATTAATTCATCAGACAAGATGTAATAGCGAATCCCATACTATCCCATTGTCCGTCCGTTTTCTCTGACAGATATATTATATGCGTTTCTATCTAAAAGATTCAATAAATAAGCCCTAACAACCCTAAGTGTTAAAACTAATGTTACCAAAAAAAAAACGCTGGATTTTTAATGCCAGTAAGCTGAAATTTAGAATGACTAATTATAATAATTCAATGATTATTATTAAATAATCCGCGAAAACTGGGAAATAGCACCGGGTGCAATAATTTTGATAAGTACGTATTTTCTTATCGGTAAATATACAGGCTCCTTTTTATCCCGGAGGAAAAAGGTTACATGAAAAGTTAGTTACATATTACTTGGTTAGTTACATGAAAATAAACTGATCGATAGTCGACGTTGAGTGTTCGATGTCGAGTGTTCCGACCTGTACTAGGGCTCTGTGTGCGTAGGTATTGAATTCGATGGATGTTTCGGCCAACTTTCCCTCTTGAACTGGCGTGCAAGTTTTATTGGGATACTTGTAAAATTTCCGCCTATTTCCCTTCAAGTGTTCGCGCTTGATTAAATAAGATAAATTGACTTAAACTCGGCCGAAATTAACGAAGAATTTAGATTTTTCAATTACAAGCCCCGTCCGTAAACCGTTGAATCGGTTTCTTGTTTTGCCACCGATAAATTAAGTTTTGGACAAGCAATTGAGAAATAATTAAAACGAATCGAGCCCGGCTTTAATCATCGATCTTGTATAAGTTGAATATAATGGCGCGTTTTGAGTTGGTTTTCATTGTGTGATCTGAAGTGTTTTGTAATTTCAAAGTTTTCATTATTTAACATCTTTTTAGTATAATAAGCATTTGAAAAAGATCTTTTCGAACTATTTGAAGGATATGAACCCAGTTTTACCTGCACGGGCCCACGCTCCATCAAAAATATTCTCTGTTTATCGGATAACACCTGTGGCCATAACGCGAGATCATTCATTATATCTTCTCGAAGTATATTCTCCGGGGACGCTTCGGCACTAGGGGGTTCTTCGTCTTCTTCAACTACCGACGACAAAGACAGCAGCGGCGGCGGCGGCGGCGGCGGTGACTTAGAAGTGACGAGTTCTGCTGTAGAATTATCTTGGTTTTCATATGTCTCTATCTCCAGGTGTTCGTCCGAGGATGGACCGGGTCGAACAAAAAACTTTTTAATAGAACTTGTATTCTTTTTCAGAGACACTTCCTTCTCCAGCTTTCTTTTTCGACTCTGTGCACCAGACAGTTTCTTTTTTCCATCGCCATCAGACATTTTTTTTTTATTTTAGTCATAATTTACAATAACATTATTACTTTATTAGACCATATTTTATTAAAAGATAAAAGAGTGATTATCTATTGATTTTAAAATTACCAATAATACAAAAAAAATATTTATGTACTTTATTCTTTGTTTTTATTCATTCATTGAATGTCGCTGCAGATTGGACAGTTTTAGGTTTTAACAGATCGGATGTGGTTTAATTGATTACAAGTTGATTATTACCTTATAACTATAGGTGGTTAAAAAAGAGGAAAACCGTAAATTTGTACACAAGCTTCTCGTGTAAAATAAATAATGCTCTTTTTAAGCTCGTTCAAAGCAGCCAAGCAGTTGCCTCTTGCACCTTTATCCCGACTTTCGGCGGCGGCAGATGTTCGTAGATTTTATTTTAGCTACAAAGAGTCTTGTCAGCGTTTCTCGATTGTTACACGGGCTAAGGAAAATTCTACTGAAAGACGTATCAAAGTTTTTACAGCCGTAGCTGAAATTTTATGTTATCACCGAGGCAAGTTAAACGTTTTTTAGTTGAATAGGCGTCAATACTTTTTTTTCATTTTGATGCTATCTAGTAACAGTAAGCAGTAACTGACCCGTTCCAAATTACTAGGATAAAAATATTATCTTTAGCTGCATTGTTACCTAACATTAGTTGAGATTGCAGTCAGGTATACTCTATCAAAATTGCTTATGTTTCATTCGATTCTTATGGGGTTTGACACAGCGCAAAGGGGGGCGCATCAGCGTGGATTGAAATATTATAATGTTTATTAATTCGTTGTGTTAAGAAAATTCAAACAGAGTGAAGGATCTAAGATGATTATCAGGTCATTAAAAACACGTTGCAATCTAGGTTATCTATGGACACTATTGTTTCGGCTTTAGCAACTGTAAACTATTGTATGTCAAACTTGCTCCATATTTTCGGCGTTTCAATCAAGGCCGTATTATCGTAGTGTCGGCTAGGAAGATTTGCATGGAGTGAAGAGCCTGAGGATAGATAAAGTGGCCGGGCATTTGGACGGATGCTGATATTATGGAGTGCTCTACAGTAGAGCGGGCTATTACTTGAGCTGGCTTCAAAATGGAGAATATAATTTTGTCTATGCTCAGAAATACTTCTTTACTATTTGTGTAATTTGTATGTCTGAGTATTTGTTTGATTATATAGTATTTGAAAAATTTGTAGCTCTTGCTTGTATTTATTTTTCAGTTTATGATAATCATAATCTGAAAATTTATTAAATTGAAGAGTGACTAATAATAAAATTAAAAACACATCTTATTTTTAAGATACACTATAATTAGATAGGAGGGATATGCCCAGCTTATTTGAAAGTGGCGATAAGCGAAATTTTATATATCTGTTGCATGAAAACTAAAAGAACAAGAAAGTAACTTTTTACTAAAAATTTAAAAGAATACGAAAAAAATAATAGTGCTAACTAAAATTATAATTTATAAAAAATGTGCCGTCTAGATGTGAACCTTAATTGTTCAAGTGAGCTACTAATTTTCGTGCAATTAGAAAGACCCGACTAAAGTTAGTTGAGTCTCGAAGCGATTCTTTGAACGCGTCCCGTAAAATATCTTAATCATCTAACTTGAAGTATAAAAAACTGTTCAAGTCAAAGTTTCTGTATCTCTTTTTGTTCTTTCTTTGATGAAAGGTAACAAATTGTATATTTAGAAAAATTAACTTGGCAATTTTTTTGAGTTCGTTAACAGATTTGCATTTAACTCAGTAATTACGAAGGGTTGACTTGAGCTGAACTGGAGTTTTGAAAGCGTTATTATCTTGTGCAAAAATTTCGTTAGCATATAAATTTCAAAACGTCAACTCTGTATGGGTCGCGAAGAAAATCTTAGATATTAATCAGGCAATCTTCTGGAAATTCCTTTCTTATCCCTTGTCTTCATTATAAAAATATACACTTGAAGAAAGTTAGATCTTTCTGAGTCTAAATCTTAGCTGAGCGATTATATGACAGAGAGTGAATCAATTCGCTTGTAATAAAGTTTTAGTAAAAAAAATTATACTTCCACCATAACTTGGATGAAATCCTAGAAAGTTCAAACTTTGAACAGAAGTTATAAAGGAATATAGAAGAATAAATAATTCTAGCCTAAATGAAAAGAGGAATGAAAGAAGGAAGACATAGGGATGCTCTTATGGGTTCATCCAAGCGAGAAGGAACAGTTTGCTAGTATGATATTAAATACAGCTTATAAATTTGTTTTTTTTTTAATGAGAGCAGATGGAAACTGCGGCAAGTTATACTATAAAATTAATTTCTGTGATTTCATCCAACGAAAATAAACGGCGCGGTGTTTGCTAGTGCCAAGTTGCAGACGCTCGCCGACCGGGTGCGATTGTGCGATGTGATGAAATTAATGTCTTAATCAGGGAAATTTATTCATTGCAAGCCGCAGACGGGCTAAACGATGCCGCTGGACTTGCGTACTCACTACTCATTTTGTTTTAAACTCAAACAATTCTATTATTATTATAATCAATGCGGAAGTTTACTTTGATCTGCGTAGCTATATACTTTTAATTTCTATAAAAGTCCTTAAAAGCCTTTTGTCGGGTGGTAATAAGGTGCGCGCCTTCAATAGTTGGGTCATGCTCTTACTCATTTACACCTTTGGCATTCTTAAGTGGACACAAACTGAACTGGATTCCTTGGACCGCAAGGTCCGTAAACTGTTGACGGCATATCGTATGCATCACCCCCGTTCGTCAGTAATGAGATTGTACATCCCACGCAAGTGTGGTGGACGTGGTTTTTTAAATATCAAGAACCTCCATAATCGTGAGGTGTGCAATCTTAGAGATTATTTTCTTAAGATAAGCGGTGGTATGCATAGGGATGTGGTTGCAGTGGATAAAGGTCTTACTCCACTCTCCTTGGGCAAAACGAATTGGCGCAAGCCTATAGTGCTGAGTACCTCGGAACGCATGGCGATATGGAAGAGCAAAGAATTGCATGGCAGATTCTACAGGGCCTTTACTTTGATCTGCGTAGCTATATACTCTTAATTTATTGTTAGCCTTTTTAATTATTTATTACGATGAGTTACTTCTATCTTCCTGGAACCCAGAGTAAGGCTGATGCAGCGGCGGAATCCACTGATAACCTCATAGGGTGCAATGTCTCCCTAGATAGTAGGTACAGGCTACATGTTTGAGTCTTTTGGGGTCGAAGCCATGGGACCATAGGGATCGGGAGCGAATAAAATGTTTAAAGAAATTTATTATTTTGGTCAATCCAACACGTGACCAAAATGCTGGCTAATATTTTGCCTACTTCTGTAGGTTTAGAGGGCTTAGTACGTATAGGTTTTTATACGAATTTCGAGTCAACTCGCTTCGCACAAACGAACAGAATTTTTCCATACATTCACAGCCAGCGCCATATATGGACGGCCGTATGCCAGTGGCTGTCGCACTTAGTAAAATTGACTCGAAATCTGTATAAAAACCTGTAGTAACTCCAATGAACTGGCAAGCTCTTGTAAAGAACCCTGAAAGAGTATTTTTAGAGGGTTCTCAAGACCGTGGCGTCGCGGGTAATATTTGCAGTGTGACAACAGACGGCTGGCGGTGGGCACGGGGCGGTCAGTAAGTAATGAGGTTGCAAACATATAGTGTGACGGGGTGTGGCTAATTGATTGGGGCACACCCGCCGATAAACTGTGCTGTGACTTACGGCGAAACCTGTTTTTTACATGTTTACATTCATTTATAGAGCTAGGCTCAATTGCTTCTGCTTCGTCTATACTCCGGATCAAGGATTAGGGCTGGAAACAATAAACGAATAATTTATGAGGATTTTTCTTTATAGGATATTTATATTGACTTATGCGCATGTCAACTTAGCACACAAAATCCTATCTAATGGGAGCGTGGTAAATTTGAAAGTGAATCCCATACGCCTGCCAATGGATCCATTGAAGAAACTATCATTTTTTAATGGCTGCTAGCACCACATTATCCCTCTGTTTCCTATTAAAGGGTATGCGCTAGGAATTTTCTGTCCATTAATAAAATGCAAAATTTTATTTATGATGTAGATAAGGGATAAGTAAGTTTTTTTTTTAATTCTCACGGACGCACTCGAGCGAAGTACTGGCGGATCAGCTTGTACGCAGTATTTGTACAATAATAACGTTTAAATAATTTCGCTATGTAGACAATCGAAGAGTACCCACGAGTTCGTGCCTGGCGGCTGTGTGTGGGGATTACGAGCGGCCTCCATCAGCGCGCAGCCGACGCTGTGTGTACTGATCTAATGAGAAACTGAATGTTAGTGCATATATATCTTTGCACTACGACATTGAGAAACTCTCATTATAGCTAAAGATTTGAAAAAAATTAACAACCCAGCAAAAACATTTTCATGTAAAATGTTGCCAAGACGAGAACATGTGGCTCACACTATCAAAAAGTTATCAGATCTCATGTAGAGCAAGACTTCTAACTCTACACGCCCTAACTCTATAAATCCTAACTTTATAAACTCTACACTTTAGTCAAAATATATTATGTCTTGGCTGTTTCGGTACCGTCACATGGGCGTAAAGTGAAGAATTTATTCACTGTTCAGTACTTTTCTTTTCTAATAGAGTTTTGCAAGTGGCATAATGGACCATGCAAAATTCAAGAAATTTCACATTAAAATTAAATGGTATCACCATTGTTATAGTGATAATATCCTCTAAAGCAAAGGAACACACTTTTGCAAAGTGTGATGAAGTATTTGAAACCAATGCATTTAGTAAAACCTAAGTGCAGTTTCTGAGGAGACTCAATACCTATCTAATAAATAATCGTTACTACAGAAACTAGGTATTGTATATCAGAAAAGTACAAAGTCAGTGAATAATATTTTTACTTTACACCCATGTGACAGTAACGAAACAGCCAAGACATAATATATTTTGACTAAAGTGTAGAGTTTATAAAGTTAGGATTTATAGAGTTAGGGCGTGTAGAGTTAGAAGTCTTGCTCTACATGAGATCTGATAACTTTTTGATAGTGTGAGCCACATGTTCTCGTCTTGGCAACATTTTACATGAAAATGTTTTTGCTGGGATTTCACTTCTTTTTGTAAGTTGTTTACGACTATATTTTTTATTTGGTTAATTTCCTTTTCTTTGGTGTATTTCTTGAATATCATTGCAAGGTGGATATTTGTCCGAATCAAGTATCCCCCCCCTCTATCATTTAAATGAGGGAACCCTCCTTGGTTCACCTAGTTTATTTTCTTCCTTATTTGTAGTTTATTACAAAGAGTCCCTATATCAATTTTGAGACCTCTAGCATCAATATTTGCGGTAATTTCATACAAACTTCCATCCCCTATTTTAAGGGGTTGGGGGGTTAAATTTCCAACTTTTGGAATTTTTTTGTTGGTTGTGTGCTAATACTAGCTTATATACCAAATTTCAGAAATTAAGTTTTTATTATACCTATATACTTATGGGAAACCCCATACGAACTTCCAACCCCCTAATTTTATGGATGTGGGGTGATTAACTAAAAATCCTGAAACACGTATTTAATTGTTTATTACAAAGAGTCCCTATATCAATTTTGAGACCTCTAGCATCAATATTTGCGGTAATTTCATACAAACTTCCATCCCCTATTTTAAGGGGTTGGGGGGTTAAATTTCCAACTTTTGGAATTTTTTTGTTGGTTGTGTGCTTATACTAGCTTATATACCAAATTTCAGCTTTCTAGGTCTTCAGGAAGTACCTAGGAATTTTGATGATCATCAGTGAGTCAGTCAGTCAGTCAGTCAGTGACGAAATTTGGGTTTTTTAGACGTCAATAAAATCTAAAGTATAAGACCTATAAAATTGAAACTTTATAGGTTTAATAAGTTCACTGGCGACATCATTTTCCGAGAATTTTGACTATCTGAAATAATTCAGGCCTAAGTTATAAGGGTTTAAAAATACGGCGAAACACTTCGAGAAAAGATAGGTAGTGCCCTCGCGCTTCGCTTGGCTCGTCTTGGCGGGGACACTACCGTGTCCCCAGAACAGCCAGCAAAGTTGTACAAAAACTTGTACTAACGTTAGAACTGTAGAGTTAGTACAGATTTTCGTTTTTCAAGATTATGAATCATAGTGTTTCGTAGCTCCTCTACGTAGCTTGTAGTACGTCTACGAGTGCTGCAGTAAGACTCGTAAAGTGCGGTTATAATAAATATGTATTACAATAGTACTTAATTCTTTGTGGTACCA
Organism: Coenonympha glycerion; assembly: GCA_963855885.1. Classification (NCBI taxonomy): domain Eukaryota; kingdom Metazoa; phylum Arthropoda; class Insecta; order Lepidoptera; family Nymphalidae; genus Coenonympha; species Coenonympha glycerion. Next base: position 1,942,563 of record OY979635.1, read on the forward strand.
CGTGATACTTAAATTTGCACGTATTTAATTAAATAATATTCTTATATAAATATTTTTTTATTTTCAAAATTAAAATATAAAACAATGAACATGTCATTCCCAACAAAACGCAGGCAAGTTGCGCTGGTAGTCAGTGGCATTAAATAAAATTAAACATGCTTTTGTACGAAACATTCGAAGCTACATAAAAAGTAAATACACTGTTGTGTTCTCTACAAATGAGTGCAAATTGAAGCAATTTTAACATTGTTCCGCGCCGCAAACAATATGACTGAAAGCGTTCGAAACAATAAAGTCTTTACAGTTTACAGAATAGCGGCGGAGACACAAAATACGCCATTCTATTTCTAATTTAATAGGATTTCGACCAAACCCCACGTGACGAGTGCATTGTTTCGCCGTAACTTCTTTTCGATTGGGCGTTGAACACACTAGCGACATTATGATCGACACAAAAACTTGTTTAAAAAAATAAGAACATTTTGTTGGATTGAATAGTAAAATTGGATGTGGCTCGTTCGTGGCTCAAGTTTGGTCTGGTGGGAGGCTTTGGCCGTGGCTAGTTACCACCCTACCAGCAAAGAAATGCCGCGCGGTGCGATGCTGCGTAGAAACCGTTGGGGTGACTTTACTTACCCCTTCCAAGTTAATACGTTAACATCTTCGGCTGCATCATCACTTACCATCAGATGAGATCGCAGTCAAGTACTAACTTGTATAGTGTAAAAAAAAAACCGACGAATTGATAACCTCCTCCTTTTTTTGAAGTTGGTTAAAAAAGACTACGTTAATTTTGAGCCGTGGACCAATAATTAATTATTAACTCAGGGAGTAAAATTGAGAACTCGCGAGTGAAGCCATGGGTGTCATGCCATAATAAACGTAAATACTCAGTCTAACTTGGCAAACCCGAGCCGACGCTACACAATCTTTCTAAATCCAAATTTCAAATTGACACACTCACACTACAAGAAAAAGTTACCGCACTTACGGAGCTGTCGTTGTTAGGTAGGGTATCTAGTCAGAGCGCGAGCGACAACCTATATTATAAATCTATGCGTATAAGTATTGTACTAACAACTTTTCACACAATGTCGACTTTGTAAAATTCTTCTTTTGCACTTATTTTCGATTAAGATATTGCAGATGTTGGACTAAGAGATGAAATCAATAGGTACGAGTATGGCGATCAAGAACGGACGTTGTCGGGAACTGAGTGAAAAGAAAAAATAACATTGCAAGTTGAGAGAGATTTATTGTTTCTGTTCAATATTTATTTCTGCTCTCACTACTAGTTTTTACCTCCACTACGACCATTACAACTTATTCCGTCCCACTCCTGGGTACAGTTATAAAAAACTAGCTGTCGCCCGAGGCTCCGCCCGCGTGAATTTCGCTTTTTCACTAATCCCGTGGGAACAATGGCTTTTTCCGGGATAAAAAGTAGCTTGTGTTTTAATCCGGATCATGAGCTATCTATGTTCCAAGTTTTAGCCAAAACGGGTTAAAAAAATGATCGTGAAAATGTAACAAAGATCCATCAATAATTATTAACTTTCCCGTTTATAACATTAGTAAAATCTAAGAAGACATTACTTGATTTTGGGCTAAGGCTAATATTGCGGTACTGTTATAGCATGAGGACGGACGAGATAAAGGATAAAACACATACTTGTGTATCACGGCTCTAGATAAATTAATAATGATGTATTGTTACACACTGGAAACCGAAAACAGAAAGAAACAGAAACTTTTGGTTAACTATGTATGTGTCATAGATTACTATTTGACAAGTGACAGCCAATATCACCATGTTATTTTCATTACAGGAAGTAGAGTTCTATTGTCTAAGCTAAGAAAACCAAACGGGATGGACAGCGATGTGTTATTAATAGGGTGCCGTTAGCACCTTGTGGGTACTGTACCCTAAAAAAATATCACACGCTATCGCATGTAACCTGTACCACACCGATAATTGGTTTCATTTTCAAATGAACAGGTCCAGTACGATGTGACATGCCGGACTTTCCTGATATGGTGGCGGTGAAACCTCATTATGGACCTTAAGCTCGAGTTGTAAGGATTAAAAACCTAAAAGTACGGACAGACTCGAAATGTAATGATACTCGTAGTTTTAACAGCAAATGAAGTGACTTGCGAATTTTTTTCGCTATCGGTTGTTTTTCGGATTAAACCATTTTTTGTATGGTTTTTGATTTTCCTTAAATGGGACCATTTATATTTTTTTCTTGTGAATTCTGATGCTATTTTATTATTATTTTTAAGTTTGTTATTGTAGTTAGGTAGGTATTACTCGTATCACCATATTTAATAAATGGATCTAACAAACAAGTTGTACTTCTTAGTAAAATCAGTATGACACGAAATGTGCATCGAAAAGAAAGTAGCTTTTTGTATGCAAAATTAAATTCCGGATATGAAAAACAAATTCTTAGTGCCTATGGTTCTTAAAAAACACTACTTTATTTTCCTAGACTATTTTGGTTTTGGTTCATGAGAAAACTTGATACCACCTTTGGTCATTCTCCTTTGTGGGAAGCACTGCATAGATAAGCATATCATTAAATATCAGGGGAAGGTTTTGCTCGTAATTTGGTGCCCCACACATAAAACACAGCTGATTATTATTATTTATAAAAAAATACAACATATAAATTCCTTATCAATTTGTGCGTAGTATATTCGAGATAACAAGTGCATTATCTTGAAACAGCTAATACGGCAAAGGTCGCCATGGCAACGGATAATCCGAGAATTAATCCGTCAGAGCATGAAGCGAGATTTAATTAGCAGTGTGGTATTCGGTTACGCAGAGATATCTTTCAGCTTCCGGTAACGGTATCAGTGACTTCGATTAATTACAATTGGTTGGAGTTTGAGCTTTATTTTTTAGGCATGAAGGTCTTTAATGAGTTGGGGTGAGAATTTGACAAACTTCCGAGTATTTTTTTGCCTTAGGTACGGAACCCTAAAAACAACCCAACAAACCAAAAAATTCCAGCACGTAGAAACCTTTAGGGGTTACTTACAACAACATCTTCGGCTGCATTGTCTTACCATCAGATGAGATCACAGTCAAGTACATTCTAGATTTGAATGACCTGTAGAGTGTAAACAAGATAAATCATCACGTATGTAAAAAGCGATATGCCTTATTTATTTATTGCCTTTTGCTGTCATTCCAATTGAGGAGCGTCTGATAAAAAACCTTTTTTTTGTATTACTATTATGTATACTATAGGTAGGTAGGTACCTATCTGGTACTTTTAATAATATTATAGGTACTAACGTCTTAAGAAACTAATAAATATAGAACACGTATAATAATTCTTTGAAAAGACTACTTTAATTCCTAGGAAATACCTTTCTCTTGTTTTAGACTTGATTCCAGCAATTTTTCTGACTTACATACTAACTGAGCTCCCGCTTCCCCTTTGAGCTAGAACCAATTTAAAAAACATAATGATTTCTTGTACTCCCCGTGGGGGAGTCCATTCAATTTTGACACTTAAAGCTAGAAGTGTAAAATTTAGAATGGCTGTTGCACATATTCAAAATTTAACGAGACGCCGCAAAAATTCCAGGCAAAAACAGACAGCTGAACATTCGTAAACGTCCCAGTAATAAGTTGCTCGATTCTTCAAAAGCAACTAGACACCGGGTCTCGGCTGCTCTGATGCCATTTTTAAGAGGGGAAAAGGTAAATGTCAAGCAAAAAAGATTTGATTGGTGCATACTGCGTATTATTTCTAGCAGACTGCTTAAAACAAAAGATGCAGAAAACTATCCATTTTACCCACACTTTACCATTGTGTTAAAGGTTATATGCATAGAAGTATATTTGTTTTTTCATACTATTAACGTTTTAACATGTTCTTCCATTATGTTGTCAACTAATATAGATAAATCATTTTTTTATTGAAATGGATCGTCTTAATTTAATTAATGAGAATTTTTGGAGATATAATAAAAAGAATGTTTTTTTTTGTGTTTGTACAAATTAATCTTTTAACTGATATTGATTAGTCGTTTTTCTTTGTTCAAAAGTTCAAAATACTTGTCTTTATTTCACGTAGGTCTAACGTACAGGTGCTTATGTATAATATTAATACAATGTTTATGATATTGGTGATAACTACTGGTCGACTTTTAATTTACAAGGGTTCTATCGCGCCCTGCACTGAGAAGAAGCCCACAACAAACTCAGCCTTCATTCACTGACTTATTCCCATACTCAAATATTTGGTTCTAGAAAGCTGTATTTTTCACATATGTTTCCTTGATGATGTACATAGAGAATCAAAGCAGGTGAGTAGTCATCGATAAAAAGAAACAAAAGAACCATTCTTTTCCAGAAAAAAAAACTATTCAATATGTGCTCATTTCAGAGCCAAAAGGCAATTCACCACCATCGGTATAGAGTACAGAATAAATTTCATATTCACTCTTCATAGAAAGTCAATGTTGCAATATTTTATGAGGCGGCAATTTCGTACCCAGCAATACGAAGTCACGACTTTGTTATTAACCGGAGAATTTGTCCTGGATACCTCATGATGTCGTAAAGTCACTTATACACACACGTAAAGCACACTTGCTACTATTGTTTGATATAATCAGCTGTACTTATAAAAAGAAAAAGTGATCTATCTACGCATAGACCACTGAATTTTGATATATGTATATGTATCAAATGCCACCCGATTAGTTGGAAAAGTATTCAAAAGACTCTGCGTATCAGGGAGGCATTTGTTTACGATTACGATAGCGACGAATACGTTTTTCTTTCGTTACTGCCCCCGACATCAATTGACGCAATTGAGGACAGCAATCTGCACTTTATTGTACTTTTTATTAATTTTGTAGCAAACATCGCTGTAATCAATTATTATTTTAGTTTTCTCAAACATTTGGTTCTTCAACAATTTGGTATTCAAACCTAGGACTCCCTATCACAAGGCATTTTAATTAAACCACCGAGTCACTGCCTTGAAAGTAAGTGGCGGTAAGTACCTCCCCAAAAATTAAAACATTAACAAAACCTTTTAGACATAGCCCCCAAACTCTGTTCCGGTTTCGAATTAATTTCATATAACCTTCTCAGAACTTTGGCTTGTAAATATTAGGGTTCATTTCGTAATATTGTTTTAGAAGGATCAAGCAAATATTTTTCAAAGCAACCCCGAAAATTCGCGAGCTTAATTAACCTATGCGAAAAGTTTCCGAATCGATCGCCCCACTTGTATTAAACAAACTAATTTAAACTTATACGTCACTGCTATAAAGTTTGCTCGATATAATAATTACATTAAGTAGGTACCTTCTTTCTGGTGTTTTTCTTGCCCACTTTTACAGTTATCTTAGTTTCGTCTTTCTCTCCTTTATCTTTGTTGCTATTAATTTAGACTTAAGAGTTACTTTACTCTTCATCTCTTGAATGCAGTGAGTCATCCCAAAGTTCACACAATAATGACTTTTCGACTTGATTTTAGATTTTGTTTCCATAGTGAAAGGCAATTCATAAAACTAGAGAAATGGTAACAATAATCTTAACCAGATTTTTCCTTCAAGAAAAACTTAACTAGCATTATATTAATTACTATCGGATAGCCAAAGAATCAAAGAACACAAAACACACAGCCACACTCCGATTATTTATTTTGTTTTAATTTTAAAACTACTATCTTTGTATTATGTACGTCAATTTCAAATATTAAAGATGTAGTTGTTGTAGACAGTGGATCCTCATTGAATTAACAACAACAATAATTGTTTGATTGGTTGAAGAATTGATTAAGCACCTTTGATCCTTTGTCACTCGAAATCAGAGAACTAACTTAGAATCAATTGAAGTGAAAATACAATTTTGATCATTATCATTATTAGTTTTAACAGGAATAATTCACCTGTAACAAAATAATTCGGGAATAACTTTTAACAGACGTAGAGATATCGCTAAAAGTCGGCAGATATTGGATACCTTACCTTTCAAAATACAAACGAGTACCATCCAATAGAACCGACTCGTTAGCAGTCCCCCGTCGATCATATAGAGCTTGTTAAAACTTGGCCAAATAGAAAAAAGTTATAAGGACCGTATATAGACAGCGCGATCAAAGGACAAATTTAACTTTTCCTTGTGCTGAACTATTTTTATCTAACTAATAATATATTAAGTTTTTCCCGGTGTTAGGTATCTTCCTGCCTATCCGGGTAGAAGTATAGCAGTACCATTCATTCTACTGTGAATTTCTAATTATGTATTACGATGCGATATATTACTGCTTAAATATCGATAAGTTACTGAAAAATAACTGCAATAATATCAACTTAACAACAAAAAAAAAATAGACAGACCGACGCGCGACGGACGGACTACGAAAGTGTTCCATTTTTATATTTTTAGTAGGCAACTCTAAAGATCCAGATAAATTAATTATAATCAAATAAATTAATCCGAATAAAATGATCTAAATTCATCTAGGTAAGTAGCTATACAGTACACGAGTCACGACCCAGTCGTTGGGGACCCAAAATGCTGGAATGACAACCCCGCACGGGAAAACGGACTGTTTTGCCATACCTACCGATCAGATTGACTGATGATATTAAGAGTCGCGGGAAGGCGCTGAATACAAGTGGCGCAGGACCTTGTAGCCTGGAATTGCAGGAGGCCTAAGTTTGCCAGCCGTGGACGTCCGTCGGCTGAAACCAACGAACGAACAGTACACTACTTATACAAATATTGGTCAATTATTTCAATTTGAAAACATTATAAATAGATATAACCATCCGCTGTCCACATTACAGCCAAATCGGTTCAGTGGCCTCAGTATAAATATACTTTTTTATTAATTGAAACAAAACATTGAAGCATTAAAAATATCGCCTATTACTTCGTAAAGAGAGCATGATTACGGTATCGCTATGTAAAGAATGACACTTAATCAAACTGTAAAACCTGGGGGTAAGGAAACCCCTCAAATTAGAGCTCTGAGTTACGCTTCTTTCCTTGCACCTATATTAAAGGGAGCCTTCGCATTAAGCCGGCGTTCACTGAGTAATGCGTATCATTTTTTGCCTGTTTCCTACCTTTTTATAGTCCCCCGCAGCTCGAGCTTTATTAAAATTTATAAGCACATAATATGCTATCAATAAATAAGAGGACGCTTACTTTTTCAAGGATTTTTTTGCTTTCCATACTAGCTTTTAAGTTGAAAGAGTTAGTAAAATTTTTCTTGGACCAGAGAACATAGGGAATAACAAATATTAAAAAAAATCTTACATTTGCTTGTGTCATCAACGGAACCCAGGAATTTTTCCTTGAAAAAGTTCGTCTAGTGAGGGTTCCCTTTAATATCATTTGCTACTAATTGGTAGTACCACCGAATAAATAATAATACTGGTAGTAAGTATTGAAACGAGAAGTTCGATTTAGTAATGGACGTGACCTATCAAATACTTAATTTGTTGCAGCGTATCAAATGTATCAAAGTGCAGTAGTATAATTTCCTTAGACGTACATGACTGAGTTTATTTTTTTGACCTTTAACACTATCCTTTATGTGAACATGGAGATAAAAACTGCAATATAATGAAAGACCCTAAATGTCAAAAAAATCCAAAGTGACAGCTCTTCTGGTGGTTCGGAATCTCATGAAAGCCCTCGTCGCGAAGTATGTGATCTAATAGAGATTATTTTTCTTTTCTACGTGACCTCAACAGATCGTAAGATTGACGGGAGCTTAATGTACCTTTTGTATTGATGACAAACCCACGCATTCAATGTCGCTAGCGTCCATTGGGGTTTATTTTGTCGAGTATCGCAACTAATTACTTTCCACCAGGTGACCCGTCTCCTCGTTTTACCGTCTGACCCAATTAGGCTATAAAAATACTAGACTCGAACCAGGTCACCTGGGTTCCAACGTGCGTCATTGGATAATGGAGACAGCTGCAGACAATGGACGGAAAATTGATGGCCATACAATATCGTAAAACACAAACGCACCTATAATGTTTTTCTTAGAACTGGGGCCTTACCACCATCTCTTAAACCAGTAATGCTGCAGTACTGTTAACATAATATGACAATATAAATCTCTAATGCGGTGTAATTTTTAAATTGTCTCATGTTTAGGAGAGGCTTCGGCCACATCTACTGGCAAGGACGCAGCTCCAAACAATTTAGCTTTCCAGGACAATAAGCAATCATTAATGAGCTACTAACCCCATCTCATCCTTAAATCACTAGTGGGCTACTAACCCCATCTCATTTTTGGCTGCATCGTTGCTGTGACGTAGGAACTAGCTTGTATTCACTAAAAAAATCTGCGTGGATTTTATCCATTTGGCTGCAAAAGCATTACTGAATCAAACGTGTCTTTTACGTTTTTGTTAAAAATTTAGTTTTTTATTTAATCCGTTTCAAATTGTAGCTGCTTGTCAGACGTTATAATTTAGACTAGGGATAGAACACAATAGGTTGCATGATGTGCATTATGTTGCACAATGCCTCGTATCAAACGTAGGGATCATGTACGTCTTAATGTCTGAGCACACATCAAGATTCAGCCGTCGTCACCTGCGCGGCGACGTGTTCCGAATTACAAACAAACACATGTGCATCAGGAAGGACATACGGTATGCACTGGACATATATGTGTATATATAGGTACATACTATGCTAGCATTAGTAATTAAATCTGTGCAATTAATATTACCAGATAATGACTTATGGTCAAAATTCTATTTCGATTATATTTGAAAATTGTTCAATAGGTATGACTACGAATAATTATTTATTAAATAGGTACAGGAAGGTACTCTCTATCTATTGACATGAACAATAAATATTTTTTACTAGCGGACGCCCGCGGCTCCGCCCACGTGAAATTCAGCTCCCGCGGAAACGAAGAAATTTTTCCTGGTATAAAAAGTTAAGATGTTTAAATACACTTATTCTATTTACATTTATTTATTTATTTAATTATTTGCATATCTGACCACATAACATATAAAATATAGTCAAATGCCCTGTCAGGGCGTAGCAAAATGTCCTTAATCTTAACAATTTTATCTATCTTTAACTAAATGACTAATGTCCAGTAAATCCATTCCAAATTTCAGCGACGTGAAGGAGTAACAAACATACACACACACTTACTAACACAAACACACGCGCACGCACGCAAAAATTTTTACTTTTATGATAGTTCGTGTGCTAAACCAACTTAGCTGTGGAATACAATTAACCCTGGATTGCGGCATTGGTTATTTTTATCCCGAAATTTGAAAAATCACAGTACCCAATTCAGCAGATACTTTATTATGATACTAGCTTAACGTTGTTTTATCATGCCAATTTTAAATCAATGAATAAATCATCACTTGACGCACTGAATTACACTAAAAAGTAACTAAACCAGTCTAGCTGTTTTCGAGTTTTCGCTAAACTAACGTCCGTCTATTGATTTTTATAGTATAGAGAAGATCCATGCCAATAATGGTATTTACTAAAAACTTTTTGCGCTCCTTCTAAACCTTAACCACAAGTAAAAATAAAGGAAAAGCAGACGTAAATCCAGCACAATGCAGATAAATAGCTGTAACCTCCTGCGCGCAGTATAGGCGTATCACCTGTCTCCTGCGATCCCAGCTCGTCCTCTTTGGAATGCATCCAATTCCCGCCCTCGCTTCGCTTGAGTGGGGGCTGCTGTTTGCTTGCCAGCGCCTTATCCACTTTAATCGTACTAGTTGTTAGAATGGTATCTTTAGATAACATCTTCTCTTCTTAATATATAAAAGATGAAACTGACTGACTGACATATCAACGCACAGCCCAATCCGCCGGGTCTGGAGACTCCAAATTTAGCTCATAGGTTTTTTATGAGTTACATGTAGGGTTTATTAAGAAAGGATTTTTCAAAATTCATCCCTTAAGGGGGTGAAATGGGGCTCCAAAATTTGTATTATACCAAGCTACTTTACTCCTTCACGCTGCGACTACTGAACCGACTGACTGCTCAAATTTGGAATAGTGATAGATTATAACCTGGAGTAATACATCGACTTTTTATCCCGGAAAAATCTATGGTTCCCGTGGCAATAGTGAAAAACTAAAATTTACAAGGGTATCGCCTAGTCTTATAATAAATAGAATTTTGGATTTATATCGATATTTGAAAATTACATAGATAAGTTATATTTGACGCTTATTTAATTGTGGGTTTTTTGGCTTACTCGTTATTTATGGGCCCATGTCAATTTATTTCCCGGATTAATTATTTAGTTTAGTTGGGGATTTTTATTGAAGGTTACTCTAATAGTGAAAACAGTAATTATACTATGCATTTAAGATTGATTTTAGGCACATGCATTTAAGTGACCGACAGTATAAGGGGCTTTTCCTCTTTTGATAATATTTTAACACATTATGATTTCATTTTCAAGGTTATAGGTTTCTCCCAGTTAGTAGGTTTAAATCATCTCATGTAAAAATGAACGAGACTCCACGCTATGTCATTCACACGTTGAAAGAAAAACGAAAAATGTAGTGGCTCGTTCATTTTTAAATTAGACGATTTTTACCAACATAATTATGCAGTGAATGAAAATTATGTCATTGGTACGTTGCTAAACTCAACCATCATTGACGATCGTGTTACAAAACAGAACTTCTTCTATGTAAGATTTACTTACAACTGGGCCGACGAATGATTCCAAACAGCAGCGTATGCATAAACAAATAGAGCGAAGTTTGCGAAGTCTGCCGAGGGGATTACCAACCCTCTCATGGTCAGCGCTCACAATCCTCCAATACGATTTAACTTCACTTATCGAAGTGCTTCGTTATGGTGTATTGGTTCAAAATGCTTTAGTACATATGCTATATGTACTAAAAAACTATATGCTATAATATGTATATTTCACAACATAACCGATAAGTACCTACCTACTTGACTGTTATTTCACCTGATTATAATATATGACAATGCAGCCGCAGATGTTATCGTACTAAGTATTTGGAAGGAGTAAGTAACGCTTTAATAAATAATTTGTACACAGCATCACGCTGTAACTCTATATCGCCAATTTCAGCCAATCAGCAATTGGAATTGAAACGGATTAGGGGTCTGATTGCCTAAGAAAAACGTATTCATCCTTATCGTAATCGTTTCCTAATTGTGCTCCCCTACTGACTAACGTAAACCACGGAACCAATAAGCGGGCAGAGTTTCTAAACGATTAAGAAAACGATGAATACGTATTTCTTACACAATCAAGGTTCTGGTGATAAAAATCGTATACTAGTCGTATCGTGTAAATCAAGCGAGCTCACCGACATCGAAAGTCGCCTCCGAGGCAATATTTTATTCATTACATGATCAAATGAAAAGCAATGCGATTCGGTTTCAAAATCTAAAGTTGTACTTAATTGATGGCTCTGAATAATTCAGGCGTTCGTGTTCGCTTGATTTATTTGAAGGTCATTTTATTACATTTGTTGCCTGGAATTTCATTTTCGGCGAGTGAATATCCGTTTTGACAGCACGCGTTTCGGTCAGTAGCGAGTGGGTAGGTGCCCGCTGTGTGCTCGGAAAATGTTTCTGACATTGCAGATTCGGGAGTGCGGCTGCGAAATCAGTTATGTGGAACTATATTTTATGTAATACTAGCATTTTTTCCCGACTCTGCCACGTAAAAGTGATGCCGACGCAAACAAGAAAGAGGCAAAGACAAAAATATTTTTGATTCATAATATTCTTTGTATTGTCATTGCATATTGCCTGAAGCTTTCCCCAACCAGGCAATATTTTTTTTTGTAATTCGGATTGCCCAAGTGACGGAAGCACTAGACACCGCTTTTGCACTAATGTGTGGCACAACTAAAAAATGGGCCCCATATCAGCATAGTGCTGTGTGCCCCAAATAAACATGGATGCACACGAGAGAAAATGAGAGAGCTATACTCGTATAAGGTGTATCTCTGAAGGATAAAATCCAAAACGAGGAAATTCACAGGAGGACAAAGATCACTGGCATATCCCAAACCAATTAGTAAGCTGAAATGGCTGGGGGTAGTTCACGTTTCCGCACGGGCGACGGCTGATATAGAGCCCAAATAAGTCCTGGAGTGAAGACCGCGTATAAGCAAGCAAAGCGTGGGGCGCCCTCTAGCTCGTTGGACTAACGACATAAACTGGGCCAAAAAGAGGCTGGTTGCGGGGAAAGCCACAAAGACAGAGTGTGGTTTTCTTTACACTCTACTAATAAGTACTTTACTGCGCTCTCACCTGATGATAATGTGTAGTGTCGAGGTTAGAGATATATGGAGAAAATTCAGTTTATTCGAAGCGAGTTGACTCGAAAGTTGTACAAAAAGCTATACCTACAATGCGGACAAAGACACGTGGTGAAAGCTATCAAATTATTAAATATCTTCCAAAGTAGATTTGGAGATGTCTACTATAAGGGACAAAGCCGGTTTAGAAAATCAGCGCAAAGACCTTTTTGTGTCACTGTCTATCAAAGTGTGGACGTTGAGAAAAAGGGAACATTACGAATTTATCACCCATTTCTTTGTAAAAAGATTTCTTTTGGTTACGAAATAAACTAACATATGTATTTATAATATTATCATGGTCCACAGTAGTAATGCATATTATTAAGATGATAATAAGAAGATTTTGGCTATTTGGTCTAAAGACCCTGCTAATACGGGTTGGTAGCTTACACGACTTTGAGCACTCTAATATTTTCGCAACATGTTTTTTTGGGTTCCGTACCCAAATAGTAAAAACGGGAACCTATTACGTAGACTTCGCCGTCCGTCTGTCCGTCCGTCTGCTTATTGGAGCCGAGTTGTTAACCACTGGACCATCACGATCTTGTAGTAACACGTAATTGGCTCTCTTTTTGTGACAGTTTTGGTCACAGCAGTCAATCTTTGAGCAGTGATAGCTCAGTGGTTCTGACCTCTGCCTCTCATAAGGAGGTCGCAGGTTCGAATCCTGGGCACACACCTCTGACTTTTCCGAGTTATGTGCGTTTTAGGAAACTAAATATCACTTGCTTAACGGTGAAGGAAAACATCGTGAGGAAACCTGCATGCCTGAGAGTTCACAAAAATGTTCTCGAAGGTGTGTGAAGCCCGCCAACCCGCACTTGGCCAGCGTGGTGGGCTATTGCCAAACCCCTCTCAATCTGATAGGAGACCCGTGCCCAGCAGTGGGACGTAAAAAGGGGTTGAGGGATCTTTACAGATCTTTATCACCTGCATAAGAGATAATTGTGATTTTAGTGCATGAGACGTGTACAATGTACATTGTAGGTACATACACAAATACACACGTACTCTTTATTCCTTGTTCTCATTGTCTGTTTAGTCGGCAGCTCCGCAAACGGAAAGCGCAGGTAGCTTAACATATTCTCCGAGGGACGTAGGTAAACCCGGCCAATTCTTGACTCCACGGGCTCCTAGACTTCCACTAAAAAAATCTCGTTAGAATTATCCAATAAAATTTATTTGCCTGTGACCTGGGAATCGAATCCATGGCCTTGCAATCTTCAGCTGAGCATGCAGTAATGAGTCAGTAAAATTTATTTACAATAGTATTTAGTAAAAAATAGGTACAGATGCACGAATCTTTAATAAGGGATCTACTTTACATTTTATTAAAATAAATTGCAGACGAAATTAAAACGACTCTTCTTCAGCGCCATACCTCACTATTATAACTCCTCTTTTACTGCGGAAAGTACCAAGAAACTCATTGTACTCAGTAATTAACGTTAACGAGTAGGCCATTCACTATCTTTATTACGCATCTTTCGAGAAAATAGTAATAGCATAACTTGGCTTACTTTATCCATATTACCAAAAACCAATAAATGGCGCACAATATTTTAGTAAACTGTAATCGGAGGTTGTCAAAATAATGTTTATTTCGACAACCTCCGATTCGAGTATGGGAGGTTATGGTTTTGATTCTCGCCACGGAACCCTTTAGAATAAGGTGTATTATTTCTAAAATGGCTCAGGTATGGATTAGTGTCGATAGATAGAAAATTCTGTATTGGACACCAAAACCAAAAAGAAAATAAAAACATAAAAGCGTAGTGAGAGGCTTCGGCCGTGGTTACCACCCTTTCAGCGTGTGCGTGAACTTAGCAGATCATGTTCCAGCAGATCAAAAATAAATCGGAGTTCTCTTCGCATGCAGCTGAGTTCTAGAGTTCCTGATAGTTTTTAAAGATAGTTCTAGCCATTTTACCCAAAAAAATGCTATTGAAAAAATGATCTGCTAACTTCCCGTAGCAGATCATTTTCCAGAAAAACAGTATTTAAAGAGTGTTCTCAACGCATACAGCTTAGTTCTATAGTTCCTGATACATTTTAAGAATAGTTCTAGTGATTTAGCCTAAAAAAAGCTAGACTGAAAATAATGATCTGCTACGGGAAGTTAGCAGATCATTTCTCAATAAAATTAATAAAAACAAAACCTTAACTACGAAAGGAATAAATTCTTCTGATTATCTTATAACAGTGTTAGAACTATACTTAGAATCTAGATAAAGACCCAGAACTCTCATACAAATACCAGCACAGCATAGCTGAATGTAGAAAAGTATGAATTTCGATCATCATTATTTCCTCGTGAATAATAAAAAAAAATAATATCCCAGGGGGCTGGAACTCTTTTGATTAAATAAGACAAGTACTAAGACTAAAAATCTAGATCTAGACCCAGAACTCGCATAAAAATACCAGCAGAGCATAGCCGAATGTAAAAAAGTATGAATTTCGATCATTATTATTTCCTCCTGAATAATAAAAAAAATAATATCCCAGGGGGCTGGAACTCTTTTGATTTAATAAGAAAAGTACTAAGACTATACTAAAAATCTAGATCTAGACCCAGAACTCTCATAAAAATACCAGCAGAGCATAGCTGAATGAAGAAAAGTATGTATTTCGATCATTATTATTTCCTCCTGAATAATAAAAAAAATAATATCCCAGGGGGCTGGAACTCTTTTGATTTAATAAGACAAGTCCTAAGACTATACTAAAAATCTAGATCTAGACCCAGAACTCGCATAAAAATACCAGCAGAGCATAGCCGAATGTAAAAAAGTATGAATTTCGATCATTATTATTTCCTCCTGAATAATAAAAAAAATAATATCCCAGGGGGCTGGAACTCTTTTAATTTAATAAGAAAAGTACTAAGACTATACTAAAAATCTAGATCTAGACCCAGAACTCTCATGAAAATACCAGCAGAGCAAAGCCGAATGTAAAAAAGTATGAATTTCGATCACTATTATTTCCTCCTGAATAATAAAAAAAATAATATCCCAGGGGGCTGGAACTCTTTTGATTTAATAAGACAAGTACTAAGACTATACTAAAAATCTAGATCTAGACCCAGAACTCTCATAAAAATACCAGCGGAGCATAGCTGAATGTAGGAAAGTATGAATTTCGATCATTATTTATTCCTTCCGATCGATAAAAAAAACTAATGTCCCAGAGGGCTGGAACTCATTTGATTTAATAAGACAAGTACTAACACTATACCCAAAATCTAGATCTAGATCCAGAACTCACATAAAAATACCAGCAGAGCATAGCCGAATGTAGAAAAGTATGAATTTCGATCATTATTTATTCCTTCCGATCGATAAAAAAAACTAATGTCCCAGGGGGCTGGAACTCTTTTGATTTAATAAGACAAGTACTAAGACTATACTAAAAATCTAGATCTAGACCCAGAACTCTCATAAAAATACCAGCAGAGCATAGCCGAATGTAAAAAAGTATGAATTTCGATCATTATTATTTCCTCCTGAATAATAAAAAAAAAATATCCAAGGGGGCTGGAACTCTTTTGATTTAATAAGACAAGTACTAAGACTATACAAAAAATCTAGATTTAGACCCAGAACTCTCATAAAAATACCAGCAGAGCATAGCCGAATGTAGAAAAGTATGAATTTCGATCATTATTTATTCCTTCCGATCGATAAAAAAAACTAATGTCCCAGGGGGCTGGAACTCTTTTGATTTAATAAGACAAGTACTAAGACTATACTAAAAATCTAGATCTAGACCCAGAACTCTCATAAAAATACCAGCAGAGCATAGCCGAATGTAAAAAAGTATGAATTTCGATCATTATTATTTCCTCCTGAATAATAAAAAAAATAATATCCCAGGGCGCTGGAACTCTTTTGATTTAATAAGACAAGTACTAAGACTATACTAAAAATCTAGATTTAGACCCAGAACTCTCATAAAAATACCAGCAGAGCATAGCCGAATGTAGAAAAGTATGAATTTTGATCATTATTTTTTCCTCCTGAATAATAAAAAAATAATATCCCAGGGGGCTGGAACTCTTTTGATTTAATAAGACAAGTACTAAGACTATACAAAAAATCTAGATTTAGACCCAGAACTCTCATAAAAATACCAGCAGAGCATAGCCGAATGTAGAAAAGTATGAATTTCGATCATTATTTATTCCTTCCGATCGATAAAAAAAACTAATGTCCCAGGGGGCTGGAACTCTTTTGATTTGATAAGACAAGTACTAAAACTATACTAAAAATCTAGATCTAGACCCAGAACTCTCATAAAAATACCAGCAGAGCATAGCCGAATGTAAACAAGTATGAATTTCAATCATTATTATTTCCTCCTGAATAATAAAATAAATAATATCCCAGGGGGCTGGAACTCTTTTGATTTAATAAGACAAGTACTAAGACTATACAAAAAATCTAGATTTAGACCCAGAACTCTCATAAAAATACCAGCAGAGCATAGCCGAATGTAGAAAAGTATGAATTTCGATCATTATTTATTCCTTCCGATCGATAAAAAAAACTAATGTCCCAGGGGGCTGGAACTCTTTTGATTTAATAAGACAAGTACTAAGACTATACTAAAAATCTAGATCTAGACCCAGAACTCTCATAAAAATACCAGCAGAGCATAGCCGAATGTAAAAAAGTATGAATTTCGATCATTATTATTTCCTCCTGAATAATAAAAAAAATAATATCCCAGGGGGCTGGAACTCTTTTGATTTAATAAGACAAGTACTAAGACTATACAAAAAATCTAGATTTAGACCCAGAACTCTCATAAAAATACCAGCAGAGCATAGCCGAATGTAGAAAAGTATGAATTGCGATCATTATTTATTCCTTCCGATCGATAAAGAAACTCATGTCCCAGGGGGCTGGAACTCTTTTGATTTGATAAGACAAGTACTAAAACTATACTAAAAATCTAGATCTAGACCCAGAACTCTCATAAAAATACCAGCAGAGCATAGCCGAATGTAAACAAGTATGAATTTCAATCATTATTATTTCCTCCTGAATAATAAAATAAATAATATCCCAGGGGGCTGGAACTCTTTTGATTTGATAAAACAAGTACTAAGACTATACTAAAAATCTAGATCTAGACCCAGAACTCTCATAAAAATACCAGCAGAGCATAGCCGAATGTAGAAAAGTATGAATTTTGATCATTATTTTTTCCTCCTGAATAATAAAAAAATAATATCCCAGGGGGCTGGAACTCTTTTGATTTAATAAGACAAGTACTAAGACTATACTAAAAATCTAGATCTAGACCCAGAACTCTCATAAAAATACCAGCACAGCATAGCTGAATGTAGAAAAGTATGAATTTCGATCATCATTATTTCCTCGTGAATAATAAAAAAAATAATATCCCAGGGGACTGGAACTCTTTTGATTAAATAAGACAAGTACTAAGACTATACTAAAAATCTAGATCTAGACCCAGAACTCTCATAAAAATACCAGCAGAGCATAGCTGAATGAAGAAAAGTATGAATTTCTATCATTATTATTTCCTCCTGAATAATAAAAAAAATAATATCCCAGGGGGCTGGATCTCTTTTGATTTAATAAGACAAGTCCTAAGACTAAACTAAAAATCTAGATCTAGACCCAGAACTCGCATAAAAATACCAGCAGAGCATAGCTGAATGTAGAAAAGTATGAATTTCGATCATTATTTATTCCTTCCGCTCGATAAAAAAAACTAATGTCCCAGGGGGCTGGAACTCTTTTGATTTAATAAGACAAGTACTAAGACTATACTAAAAATCTAGATCTTGACCCAGAACTCTCATAAAAATACCAGCAGAGCATAGCCGAATGTAGAAAAGTATGAATTTCGATCATTATATATTCCTTCCGATCGATAAAAAAAACTAATGTCCCAGGGGGCTGGAACTCTTTTGATTCGATAAGACAAGTAGTAAGACTATACTAAAAATCTAGATCTAGACCCAGAACTCTCATAAAAATACCAGCAGAGCATAGCCGAATGTAAAAAAGTATGAATTTCGATCATTATTATTTCCTCCTGAATAATAAAAAAATAATATCCCAGGGGGCTGGAACTCTTTTGATTTAATAAAAAAAGTACAAAGACTATACTAAAAATCTAGATCTAGACCCAGAACTCTCATAAAAATACCAGCAGAGCATAGCTGAATGAAGAAAAGTATGAATTTCGATCATTATTATTTCCTCGTGAATAATAAAAAAAATAATATCCCAGGGGACTGGAACTCTTTTGATTAAATAAGACAAGTACTAAGACTATACTAAAAATCTAGATCTAGACCCAGAACTCTCATAAAAATACCAGCAGAGCATAGCTGAATGAAGAAAAGTATGAATTTCTATCATTATTATTTCCTCCTGAATAATAAAAAAAATAATATCCCAGGGGGCTGAAACTCTTTTGATTTAATAAGACAAGTCCTAAGACTATACTAAAAATCTAGATCTAGACCCAGAACTCTCATAGAAATACCAGCAGAGCATAGCCGAATGTAAAAAAGTATGAATTTCGATCATTATCATTTCCTCCTGAATAATAAAAAAATAATATCCCAGGGGGCTGAAACTCTTTTGATTTAAAAAGACAAGTACTAAGACTATACTAAAAATCTAGATCTAGACCCAGAACTCTCATAAAAATACCAGCACAGCATAGCTGAATGTAGAAAAGTATGAATTTCGATCATCATTATTTCCTCGTGAATAATAAAAAAAATAATATCCCAGGGGACTGGAACTCTTTTGATTAAATAAGACAAGTACTAAGACTATACTAAAAATCTAGATCTAGACCCAGAACTCGCATAAAAATACCAGCAGAGCATAGCCGAATGTAAAAAAGTATGAATTTCGATCATTATTATTTCCTCCTGAATAATAAAAAAAATAATATCCTAGGGGGCTGAAACTCTTTTGATTTTATAAGACAAGTACTAAGACTATACTAAAAATTTAGATCTAGACCCAGAACTCTCATAAAAATACCAGCAGAGCATAGCCGAATGTAAAAAAGTATGAATTTCGATCATTATTTATTCCTTCCGATCGATAAAAAAAACTAATGTCCCAGGGGGCTGGAACTCTTTTGATTTGATAAGACAAGTACTAAGACTATACTAAAATTCTAAATCTAGACCCAGAACTTTCATAAAAATACCAGCAGAGCATAGCCGAATGTAAAAAAGTATGAATTTCGGTCATTATTATTTCCTCCTGAATAATAAAAAAAATAATATCCCAGGGGGCTGGAACTCTTTTGATTTGATAAAACAAGTACTAAGACTATACTAAAAATCTAGATCTAGACCCAGAACTCTCATAAAAATACCAGCAGAGCATAGCCGAATGTAGAAAAGTATGAATTTTGATCATTATTTTTTCCTCCTGAATAATAAAAAAATAATATCCCAGGGGGCTGGAACTCTTTTGATTTAATAAGACAAGTACTAAGACTATACTAAAAATCTAGATCTAGACCCAGAACTCTCATAAAAATACCAGCACAGCATAGCTGAATGTAGAAAAGTATGAATTTCGATCATCATTATTTCCTCGTGAATAATAAAAAAAATAATATCCCAGGGGACTGGAACTCTTTTGATTAAATAAGACAAGTACTAAGACTATACTAAAAATCTAGATCTAGACCCAGAACTCTCATAAAAATACCAGCAGAGCATAGCTGAATGAAGAAAAGTATGAATTTCTATCATTATTATTTCCTCCTGAATAATAAAAAAAATAATATCCCAGGGGGCTGGATCTCTTTTGATTTAATAAGACAAGTCCTAAGACTAAACTAAAAATCTAGATCTAGACCCAGAACTCGCATAAAAATACCAGCAGAGCATAGCTGAATGTAGAAAAGTATGAATTTCGATCATTATTTATTCCTTCCGATCGATAAAAAAAACTAATGTCCCAGGGGGCTGGAACTCTTTTGATTTAATAAGACAAGTACTAAGACTATACTAAAAATCTAGATCTAGACCCAGAACTCTCATAAAAATACCAGCAGAGCATAGCCGAATGTAAAAAAGTATGAATTTCGATCATTATTATTTCCTCCTGAATAATAAAAAAAATAATATCCCAGGGGGCTGGAACTCTTTTGATTTAATAAGACAAGTACTAAGACTATACTAAAAATCTAGATCTAGACCCAGAACTCTCATAAAAATACCAGCAGAGCATAGCCGAATGAAAAAAGTATGAATTTCGATCATTATTATTTCCTCCTGAATAATAAAAAAAATAATATCCCAGGGGGCTGGAACTCTTTTGATTTAATAAGAAAAGTACTAAGACTATACTAAAAATCTAGATCTAGACCCAGAACTCTCATAAAAATACCAGCAGAGCATAGCTGAATGAAGAAAAGTATGTATTTCGATCATTATTATTTCCTCCTGAATAATAAAAAAAATAATATCCCAGGGGGCTGGAACTCTTTTGATTTAATAAGACAAGTCCTAAGACTATACTAAAAATCTAGATCTAGACCCAGAACTCGCATAAAAATACCAGCAGAGCATAGCCGAATGTAAAAAAGTATGAATTTCGATCATTATTATTTCCTCCTGAATAATAAAAAAAATAATATCCCAGGGGGCTGGAACTCTTTTAATTTAATAAGAAAAGTACTAAGACTATACTAAAAATCTAGATCTAGACCCAGAACTCTCATAAAAATACCAGCAGAGCATAGCCGAATGAAAAAAGTATGAATTTCGATCATTATTATTTCCTCCTGAATAATAAAAAAAATAATATCCCAGGGGGCTGGAACTCTTTTGATTTAATAAGAAAAGTACTAAGACTATACTAAAAATCTAGATCTAGACCCAGAACTCTCATAAAAATACCAGCGGAGCATAGCTGAATGTAGAAAAGTATGAATTTCGATCATTATTATTTCCTCCTGAATAATAAAAAAAATAATATCCCAGAAGGCTAGAACTTTTTTGATTTAATAAGACAAGTACTAAGACTATACTAAAAATCTAGATTTAGACCCAGAACTCTCATAAAAATACCAGCAGAGCATAGCCGAATGTAGAAAAGTATGAATTTCGATCATTATTTATTCCTTCCGATCGATAAAAAAAACTAATGTCCCAGGGGGCTGGAACTCTTTTGATTTGATAAGACAAGTACTAAAACTATACTAAAAATCTAGATCTAGACCCAGAACTCTCATAAAAATACCAGCAGAGCATAGCTGAATGTAGAAAAGTATGAATTTCGATCATTATTATTTCCTCCTGAATAATAAAATAAATAATATCCCAGGGGGCTGGAACTCTTTTGATTTGATAAAACAAGTACTAAGACTATACTAAAAATCTAGATCTAGACCCAGAACTCTCATAAAAATACCAGCAGAGCATAGCCGAATGTAGAAAAGTATGAATTTTGATCATTATTTTTTCCTCCTGAATAATAAAAAAATAATATCCCAGGGGGCTGGAACTCTTTTGATTTAATAAGACAAGTACTAAGACTATACTAAAAATCTAGATCTAGACCCAGAACTCTCATAAAAATACCAGCACAGCATAGCTGAATGTAGAAAAGTATGAATTTCGATCATCATTATTTCCTCGTGAATAATAAAAAAAATAATATCCCAGGGGACTGGAACTCTTTTGATTAAATAAGACAAGTACTAAGACTATACTAAAAATCTAGACCTAGACCCAGAACTCTCATAAAAATACCAGCAGAGCATAGCTGAATGAAGAAAAGTATGTATTTCGATCATTATTATTTCCTCCTGAATAATAAAAAAAATAATATCCCAGGGGGCTGGAACTCTTTTGATTTAATAAAACAAGTACTAAGACTATACTAAAAATCTAGATTTAGACCCAGAACTCTCATAAAAATACCAGCAGAGCATAGCCGAATGTAGAAAAGTATGAATTTCGATCATTATTTATTCCTTCCGATCGATAAAAAAAACTAATGTCCCAGGGGGCTGGAACTCTTTTGATTTGATAAGACAAGTACTAAAACTATACTAAAAATCTAGATCTAGACCCAGAACTCTCATAAAAATACCAGCAGAGCATAGCTGAATGTAGAAAAGTATGAATTTCGATCATTATTATTTCCTCCTGAATAATAAAATAAATAATATCCCAGGGGGCTGGAACTCTTTTGATTTGATAAAACAAGTACTAAGACTATACTAAAAATCTAGATCTAGACCCAGAACTCTCATAAAAATACCAGCAGAGCATAGCCGAATGTAGAAAAGTATGAATTTTGATCATTATTTTTTCCTCCTGAATAATAAAAAAATAATATCCCAGGGGGCTGGAACTCTTTTGATTTAATAAGACAAGTACTAAGACTATACTAAAAATCTAGATCTAGACCCAGAACTCTCATAAAAATACCAGCACAGCATAGCTGAATGTAGAAAAGTATGAATTTCGATCATCATTATTTCCTCGTGAATAATAAAAAAAATAATATCCCAGGGGACTGGAACTCTTTTGATTAAATAAGACAAGTACTAAGACTATACTAAAAATCTAGACCTAGACCCAGAACTCTCATAAAAATACCAGCAGAGCATAGCTGAATGAAGAAAAGTATGTATTTCGATCATTATTATTTCCTCCTGAATAATAAAAAAAATAATATCCCAGGGGGCTGGAACTCTTTTGATTTAATAAAACAAGTACTAAGACTATACTAAAAATCTACATCTAGACCCAGAACTCTCATTAAAATACCAGCAGAGCATAGCTGAATGTAGAAAAGTATTAATTTCGATCATTATTTATTCCTTCCGATCGATAAAAAAAACTAATGTCCCAGGGGGCTGGAACTCTTTTCATTTAATAAAACAAGTACTAAGACTATACTAAAAATCTAGATCTAGACCCAGAACTCTCATAAAAATACCAGCAGAGCATAGCCGAATGAAAAAAGTATGAATTTCGATCATTATTATTTCCTCCTGAATAATAAAAAAAATAATATCCCAGGGGGCTGGAACTCTTTTGATTTAATAAGAAAAGTACTAAGACTATACTAAAAATCTAGACCTAGACCCAGAACTCTCATAAAAATACCAGCAGAGCATAGCTGAATGAAGAAAAGTATGTATTTCGATCATTATTATTTCCTCCTGAATAATAAAAAAAATAATATCCCAGGGGGCTGGAACTCTTTTGATTTAATAAGACAAGTCCTAAGACTATACTAAAAATCTAGATCTATTCAAATTCAAATTCAAATTCAAATTATTTATTTTGCATGAATATGGTAGGTACATTAGGTCTTAAATATAATAAGTTCACATATCCTGCCAAAATGGCGTGCAAAAAGTACAATTAAGTTATATTTGAAGTTACAAATTAATTATTAATTATTTTTCTACAGTACTCATAAAGTGCTATAATTCAATTTCACATTTTTATATATATATAAATTCTGTAAATAATAACAACAACAATAATTACAAATACATTATGTCACAAAATACATTACTTAATTCAAAAGATAAAACCAAATTAAAATCATCCCGAGTCGCCAACACTTATCTATGTAAACATGTTATTATTAAGAAACTCATCTAAGGTATAAAATTGACGGGACATGAGCCACTCGTTAATTTTTCTTTTAAATTGAGGCAGCGGCAGGTCAATTAAACTTTTTGGCAATTTGTTATAAATTTTAATTGCCATGCAATAAACATTTTTCTTGTATAGCGTTAAATTGACTTTAGGCCATACTAATTTGTTACCCCTCCTATTATTTTTTCCCTGAATGTCATCAACAGTTGTAAAGTAGTTATTATGCTTTTTTACAAATAGACACATTTCCTTAATATACATGCATGGAAGAGGCAAAATGTTAAGTTTCTTAAAAATTGGCCTAGCACTATCCAGGAAATATGCCCCCGTAACTGCCCTCACACACTTTTTTTGAGCTTTGAATGCTCTTTCAAATTCCGTTGAGTTGCCCCACAGTATAAGGCCATAATTGAGTACAGATGACACATAACCGTGATAGGCGCTTAGGGAAGTTTGAACAGAAGAAGTCTGTCTTAACCTACGTAAGGCAAAAACGAATTTATTAATTTTTTTGCAAATCATGTCAATTTGATCTTTCCAATTTAATTTAGCATCAATCATTAAACCTAAGAATTTGGTACTATGCACTTTTTCTATAGGGATTTGATTGTAGTTTATATTTAAGGTAGGTAGTTTTGAATTAGTTGTCTCAAATTGAATTAATTTTGTTTTATCAATATTCACATTTAGATTATTTTCATTTAGCCATGTAATTATGTCAAGAATCGAGTCATTAATGTCATTTTCAAAATTAATATTATCATTGCATTGAATTGTAATAGTAGTATCGTCAGCAAATAGTATGCATCCGTGTGAAATTGCTCTTGGCAAGTCATTAATGTACAATAAGAAAAGCAAGGGTCCCAATATGCTCCCTTGGGGAACCCCACTATTGATAAATCTCCATGAAGACCTAAAAGTTTTTCTCTCTAAATTTTGTATTTTTGTAATTTCTGTGCACTGTTTCCTGTTGCACAAATAGCTCGATAACCAATCGTGTACTTTACCTCTTAAACCATATTTTTCTAGCTTTGCTAAAAGTCTATTATGGTGCACAAAGTCGAAGGCTTTGCTCATATCCAAAAAGACAGAAACCACTTGTTTTTTATTATTAAGACATTCTGACACTTCTTTAACTAAATTAAAACAAGCCAATGATGTTGAACTACCCTTCCTAAATCCAAACTGTTCTTTGCATAATATGTCGTGAGCGGTTATAAAGTTCAAGATCCTTGATTGCATTGCCTTTTCAAAGATTTTATCAAGTACGGGTACTAATGCGATTGGTCTATAGTTATTAATTGATGTTTTTTCGCCTTTTTTATACAGAGGCTTAACTATTGACATTTTCAATTTAGTTGGAAAACAACCTTGCTCAAATGATAAATTTATTATATGGCTTAGTATTCCTGATATAAAAGGAGCAATTTCTTTTAATATTTTAGTCGTAATAGAGTCATAACCTGCTGCATTTGTATTATTAAGGGACATGATTAATTTATAAATTTCAGTAGGAGTAGTGGGTGATAGGAACATTGATTTTATATTATTTTCAACCGAATCTACAGAGGTCGATATGTGGTTATTGTTATTCGTACATATGTCTACAAAAAAGTTATTGAATAACTCGCAGATTTGCGTGGGATCTTCATATTCTACATTATTTACTAAAAGTTTATCAAATTCAGAATTATTTATGTTGTCATTAGACGTCACCTCTCTAATTACTTCCCAACCGGCTTTACATTTATTTTTGCTATTCATGATGTACCGATTATTACCAATAGTTCTAGCTTGCAATAAACAAGATTTTAACACTCTTTTATATACTTCATATTGTCTTTTATTTATTTTTTTGTTAGACCTAGATTTAAGGTATTGTAAATATAGTTTTCTTTTCCGAATACATGATTTTTTTAAACCCCTTGTTAGCCATCTTAACTTCTTGGCCTTATTTTTATTTTTAATTTTGATGATCGGAAAACAGAGGTCGTAGAACAAAGTTATCAGTGAGTGAAATTCATTGAATGCCTCTTCAATGTCACTATTTTGGTATGTATCAGAGAAAGAAATAGATGATAAACACGTAACAAACTTGGAGATATTTTCTCTACAGTAATCCCGTTTGTATACGAATGTATGAGGATTGCATTTTTCATTGTTAATATTTATTTTAAGCGTTTGTCCTGTTTCGTGATCTGAAAGCCCTAGGTGATGCACCTCACCCGTAGCATCATGAATATTGCTGACGAAAAGATCTAAACATGATTGTTGCCTTGTAGGTGTATTAATATGTATTTTCATATTATAGTTGCTAAGTGTAGAATATAATTCATCAACTAATTTTGTAGGTTTTAACAGATTAAAATTCCAATCACCACATAGAATGAATTTAAATGTTTTCTTTTTAGTTGTCAGAAAGTTTAGAAGACGATTTAAATATAAGAAAAAATCATTTGCATTATTAATGTTTGGTACTCTATAAATACATACAACTATTAATTTTAGTGTTACTAATTCAATGCCGCAGCACTCAAAACTTTTGGGACAAGCGAACCCTTTTACTTCAACTAACTTATTGAAGGTTACTTATTAATTTCTAGACCCAGAACTCGCATAAAAATACCAGCAGAGCATAGCCGAATGTAAAAAAGTATGAATTTCGATCATTATTATTTCCTCCTGAATAATAAAAAAAATAATATCCCAGGGGGCTGGAACTCTTTTAATTTAATAAGATAAGTACTAAGACTATACTAAAAATCTAGATCTAGACCCAAAACTCTCATGAAAATACCAGCAGAGCAAAGCCGAATGTAAAAAAGTATGAATTTCGATCACTATTATTTCCTCCTGAATAATAAAAAAAATAATATCCCAGGGGGCTGGAACTCTTTTGATTTAATAAGACAAGTACTAAGACTATACTAAAAATCTAGATCTAGACCCAGAACTCTCATAAAAATACCAGCGGAGCATAGCTGAATGTAGGAAAGTATGAATTTCGATCATTATTTATTCCTTCCGATCGATAAAAAAAACTAATGTCCCAGAGGGCTGGAACTCATTTGATTTAATAAGACAAGTACTAACACTATACTCAAAATCTAGATCTAGATCCAGAACTCACATAAAAATACCAGCAGAGCATAGCCGAATGTAGAAAAGTATGAATTTCGATCATTATTTATTCCTTCCGATCGATAAAAAAAACTAATGTCCCAGGGGGCTGGAACTCTTTTGATTTAATAAGACAAGTACTAAGACTGTACTAAAAATCTAGATCTAGACCCAGAACTCTCATAAAAATACCAGCAGAGCATAGCCGAATGTAAAAAAGTATGAATTTCGATCATTATTATTTCCTCCTGAATAATAAAAAAAAAATATCCAAGGGGGCTGGAACTCTTTTGATTTAATAAGACAAGTACTAAGACTATACTAAAAATCTAGATTTAGACCCAGAACTCTCATAAAAATACCAGCAGAGCATAGCCGAATGTAGAAAAGTATGAATTTCGATCATTATTTATTCCTTCCGATCGATAAAAAAAACTAATGTCCCAGGGGGCTGGAACTCTTTTGATTTAATAAGACAAGTATTAAGACTATACTAACAATCTAGATCTAGACCCAGAACTCTCATAAAAATACCAGCAGAGCATAGCCGAATGTAAAAAAGTATGAATTTCGATCATTATTATTTCCTCCTGAATAATAAAAAAAATAATATCCCAGGGGGCTGGAACTCTTTTGATTTCATAAGACAAGTACTAAGACTTTACTAAAAATCTAGATCTAGACCCAGAACTCTTATAAAAATACCAGCAGAGCATAGCCGAATGTAAAAATGTATGAATTTTGATCATTATTATTTCCTCCTGAATAATAAAAAAAATAATATCCCAGGGGGCTGGAACTCTTTTGATTTAATAAGACATGTACTAAGACTATACTAAAAATCTAGATTTAGACCCAGAACTCTCATAAAAATACCAGCAGAGCATAGCTGAATGTAGAAAAGTATGAATTTCGATCATTATTATTTACTCCTGAATAATAAAAAAAATAATATCCCAGGGGGCTGGAACTCTTTTGATTCAATAAGACAAGTACTAAGACTATACTAAAAATCTAGATCTAGACCCAGAACTCTCATAAAAATACCAGCAGAGCATAGCCGAATGTAGAAAAGTATGAATTTCGATCATTATTTATTCCTTCCGATCGATAAAAAAAACTAATGTCCCAGGGGGCTGGAACTCTTTTGATTTGATAAGACAAGTACTAAGACTATACTAAAAATCTAGATCTAGACCCAGAACTCTCATAAAAATACCAGCAGAGCATAGCCGAATGTAAAAAAGTATGAATTTCGATCATTATTATTTCCTCCTGAATAATAAAAATAATATCCCAGGGGGCTGGAACTCTTTTGATTTAATAAGAAAAGTACTAAGACTATACTAAAAATCTAGATCTAGACCCAGAACTCTCATAAAAATACCAGCAGAGCATAGCTGAATGAAGAAAAGTATGAATTTCTATCATTATTATTTCCTCCTGAATAATAAAAAAAATAATATCCCAGGGGGCTGGATCTCTTTTGATTTAATAAGACAAGTCCTAAGACTAAACTAAAAATCTAGATCTAGACCCAGAACTCGCATAAAAATACCAGCAGAGCATAGCTGAATGTAGAAAAGTATGAATTTCGATCATTATTTATTCCTTCCGCTCGATAAAAAAAACTAATGTCCCAGGGGGCTGGAACTCTTTTGATTTAATAAGACAAGTACTAAGACTATACTAAAAATCTAGATCTTGACCCAGAACTCTCATAAAAATACCAGCAGAGCATAGCCGAATGTAGAAAAGTATGAATTTCGATCATTATATATTCCTTCCGATCGATAAAAAAAACTTATGTCCCAGGGGGCTGGAACTCTTTTGATTCGATAAGACAAGTAGTAAGACTATACTAAAAATCTAGATCTAGACCCAGAACTCTCATAAAAATACCAGCAGAGCATAGCCGAATGTAAAAAAGTATGAATTTCGATCATTATTATTTCCTTCTGAATAATAAAAAAATAATATCCCAGGGGGCTGGAACTCTTTTGATTTAATAAAAAAAGTACAAAGACTATACTAAAAATCTAGATCTAGACCCAGAACTCTCATAGAAATAACAGCAGAGCATAGCCGAATGTAAAAAAAGTATGAATTTCGATCTTTATTATTTCCTCCTGAATAATAAAAAAAATAATATCCCAGGGGGCTGAAACTCTTTTGATTTAATAAGAAAAGTACTAAGACTATACTAAAAATCTAGATCTAGACCCAGAACTCTCATAAAAATACCAGCGGAGCATAGCTGAATGTAGAAAAGTATGAATTTCGATCATTATTATTTCCTCCTGAATAATAAAAAAATAATATCCCAGAAGGCTAGAACTTTTTTGATTTAATAAGACAAGTACTAAGACTATACTAAAAATCTAGATCTAGACCCAGAACTCTCATAAAAATACCAGCGGAGCATAGCTGAATGTAGAAAAGTATGAATTTCGATCATTATTATTTCCTCCTGAATAATAAAAAAAATAATATCCCAGAAGGCTAGAACTTTTTTGATTTAATAAGACAAGTACTAAGACTATACTAAAAATCTAGATCTAGACCCAGAACTCTCATAAAAATACCAGCAGAGCATAGCTGAATGTAGAAAAGTATGAATTTCGATCATTATTTATTCCTTCCGATCGATAAAAAAAACTAATGTCCCAGGGGGCTGGAACTCTTTTGATTTAATAAGAAAAGTACTAAGACTATACTAAAAATCTAGATCTTGACCCAGAACTCTCATAAAAATACCAGCAGAGCATAGCCGAATGTAGAAAAGTATGAATTTCGATCATTATATATTCCTTCCGATCGATAAAAAAAACTAATGTCCCAGGGGGCTGGAACTCTTTTGATTCGATAAGACAAGTAGAAAGACTATACTAAAAATCTAGATCTAGACCCAGAACTCTCATAAAAATACCAGCAGAGCATAGCCGAATGTAAAAAAGTATGAATTTCGATCATTATCATTTCCTCCTGAATAATAAAAAAAATAATATTCCAGGGGGCTGGAACTCTTTTGATTTAATAAAAAAAGTACAAAGACTATACTAAAAATCTAGATCTAGACCCAGAACTCTCATAAAAATACCAGCAGAGCATAGCTGAATGAAGAAAAGTATGAATTTCGATCATTATTATTTCCTCCTGAATAATAAAAAAAATAATATCCCAGGGGGCTGGAACTCTTTTGATTTAATAAGACAAGTCCTAAGACTATACTAAAAATCTAGATCTAGACCCAGAACTCGCATAAAAATACCAGCAGAGCATATCCGAATGTAAAAAAGTATGAATTTCGATCTTTATTATTTCCTCCTGAATAATAAAAAAAATAATATCCTAGGGGGCTGAAACTCTTTTGATTTAATAAGAAAAGTACTAAGACTATACTAAAAATCTAGATCTAGACCCAGAACTCTCATAAAAATACCAGCGGAGCATAGCTGAATGTAGAAAAGTATGAATTTCGATCATTATTTATTCCTTCCGATCGATAAAAAAAACTAATGTCCCAGGGGGCTGGTACTCTTTTGATTTAATAAGATAAGTCCTAAGAATATACTAAAAATCTAGATCTAGACCCAGAAAACTCATAAAAATACCAGCAGAGCATAGCTGAATGTAAAAAAGTATGAATTTCGATCATTATTATTTCCTCCTGAATAATAAAAAAAATAATATCCCAGGGGGCTGGAACTCTTTTGATTTAATAAAAAAAGTACAAAGACTATACTAAAAATCTAGATCTAGACCCAGAACTCTCATAAAAATACCAGCAGAGCATAGCTGAATGAAGAAAAGTATGAATTTCGATCATTATTATTTCCTCCTGAATAATAAAAAAAATAATATCCCAGGGGGCTGGAACTCTTTTGATTTAATAAGACAAGTCCTAAGACTATACTAAAAATCTAGATCTAGACCCAGAACTCGCATAAAAATACCAGCAGAGCATAGCCGAATGTAAAAAAGTATGAATTTCGATCTTTATTATTTCCTCCTGAATAATAAAAAAAATAATATCCCAGGGGGCTGGAACTCTTTTGATTTAATAAGACCAGTACTAAGACTATACTAAAAATCTAGATTTAGACCCAGAACTCTCATAAAAATACCAGCAGAGCATAGCCGAATGTAGAAAAGCATGTATTTTGATCATTATTTTTTCCTCCTGAATAAATAAAAAATTATATCCCAGGGGGCTGGAACTCTTTTGATTTAATAATACAAGTACTAAGAATATACTGAAAATCTATATCTAGACCCAGAACTCTCATAAAAATACCAGCAGAGCATAGCCGAATGAAGAAAAGCATGAATTTTGATCATTATTTTTTCCTCCTGAATAATAAAAAAATAATATCCCAGGGGGCTGGAACTCTTTTGATTTAATAAGACAAGTACTAAGACTATACTAAAAATCTAGATCTAGACCCAGAACTCTCATAAAAATACCAGCAGAGCATAGCCGAATGTAAAAAAGTATGAATTTCGATCATTATTTATTCCTTCCGATCGATAAAAAAAACTAATGTCCCAGGGGGCTGGAACTCTTTTGATTTAATAAGACAAGTACTAAGACTATACTAAAAATCTAGATCTAGACCCAGAACTCTCATAAAAATACCAGCAGAGCATAGCCGAATGTAAAAAAGTATGAATTTCAATCATTATTATTTCCTCCTGAATAATAAAAAAAATAATATCCCAGGGGGCTGGAACTCTTTTGATTTAATAAGACAAGTACTAAGTCTATACTAAAAATCTAGATTTAGACCCAGAACTCTCATAAAAATACCAGCAGAGCATAGCCGAATGTAGAAAAGCATGAATTTTGATCATTATTTTTTCCTCCTGAATAATAAAAAAATAATATCCCAGGGGGCTGGAACTCTTTTGATTTAATAAGACAAGTACTAAGACTATACTAAAAATCTATATCTAGACCCAGAACTCTCATAAAAATACCAGCAAAGCATAGCCGAATGAAGAAAAGCATGAATTTTGATCATTATTTTTTCCTCCTGAAAAATAAAAAAATAATATCCCAGGGGGCTGGAAATCTTTTGATTTTATAAGACAAGTACTAAGACTATACTAAAAATCTAGATCTAGACCCAGAACTCTCATAAAAATACCAGCAGAGCATAGCCGAATGTAAAAAAAGTATGAATTTCGATCATTATTTATTCCTTCCGATCGATAAAAAAAACTAATGTCCCAGGGGGCTGGAACTCTTTTGATTTGATAAGACAAGTACTAAGACTATACTAAAATTCTAAATCTAGACCCAGAACTCTCATAAAAATACCAGCAGAGCATAGCCGAATGTAAAAAAGTATGAATTTCGGTCATTATTATTTTGCTGGTATTTTTATGAGAGTTCTGGGTCTAGATCTAGATTTTTAGTATAGTCTTAGTACTTGTCTTATTAAATCAAAAGAGTTCCAGCATCCTGGGATATTATTTTTTTTATTATTCAGGAGGAAATAATAATGATCGAAATTCATTCTTTTCTACATTCAGCTATGCTCTGCTGGTATTTTTATGAGAGTTCTGGGTCTAGATCTAGATTTTTAGTATAGTCTTAGTACTTGTCTTATTAAATCAAAAGAGTTCCAGCCCCCTGGGATATTATTTTTTTATTATTGAGGAGGAAATAATAATGATCGAAATTCATACTTTTTTACATTCGGCTATGCTCTGCTGGTATTTTTATGAGAGTTCTGGGTCTAGATCTAGATTTTCAGTATAGTCTTAGTACTTTTCTTATTGAATCAAAAGAGTTCCAGCCCCCTGGGATATTATTTCTTTTATTATTCAGGAGGAAATAATAATGATCGAAATTCATACTTTTTTACATTCGGCTATGCTCTGCTGGTATTTTTATGAGAGTTCTGGGTCTAGATCTAGATTTTTAGTATAGTCTTAGTACTTTTCTTATTGAATCAAAAGAGTTCCAGCCCCCTGGGATATTATTTTTTTTATTATTCAGGAGAAAAGAATTATGATTGAAATTCATACTTTTTTACATTCGGCTATGCTCTGCTGGTATTTTTATGAGAGTTCTGGGTCTAGATCTAGATTTTTAGCATAGTCTTACTACTTGTCTTATCGAATCAAAAGAGTTCCAGCCCCCTGGGACATTAGTTTTTTTTATCGATCGGAAGGAATATATAATGATCGAAATTCATACTTTTCTACATTCGGCTATGCTCTGCTGGTATTTTTATGAGAGTTCTGGGTCAAGATCTAGATTTTTAGTATAGTCTTAGTACTTGTCTTATCAAATCAAAAGAGTTCCAGCCCCCTGGGACATTAGTTTTTTTTATCGATCGGAAGGAATAAACAATGATCGAAAGTCATACTTTTCTACATTCGGCTATGCTCTGCTGGTATTTTTATTAGAGTTCTGGGTCTAGATCTAGATTTTTTGTATAGTCTTAGTACTTGTCTTATTAAATCAAAAGAGTTCCAGCCCCCTGGGATATTATTTTTTTTATTATTCAGGAGGAAATAATAATGATCGAAATTCATACTTTTTTACATTCGGCTATGCTCTGCTGGTATTTTTATGAGAGTTCTGGGTCTAGATCTAGATTTTTAGTATAGTCTTAGTACTTGTCTTATTGAATCAAAAGAGTTCCAGCATCCTGGGATATTATTTTTTTTATTATTCAGGAGGAAATAATAATGATCGAAATTCATTCTTTTCTACATTCAGCTATGCTCTGCTGGTATTTTTATGAGAGTTCTGGGTCTAGATCTAGATTTTTAGTAAAGTCTTAGTACTTGTCTTATTAAATCAAAAGAGTTCCAGCCCCCTGGGATATTATTTTTTTTATTATTGAGGGGGAAATAATAATGATCGAAATTCATACTTTTTTTACATTCGGCTATGCTCTGCTGGTATTTTTATGAGAGTTCTGGGTCTAGATCTAGATTTTTAGTATAGTCTTAGTACTTGTCTTATTAAATCAAAAGAGTTCCAGCCCCCTGTGATATTATTTTTTTTATTATTCAGGAGGAAAAAATAATGATCAAAATTCATACTTTTCTACATTCAGCTATGCTCTGCTGGTATTTTTATGAGAGTTCTGGGTCTTAATCTAGATTTTTAGTATAGTCTTAGTACTTGTCTTATTAAATCAAAAGAGTTCCAGCCCCCTGGGATATTATTTATATTATTATTATTCAGGAGGAAATAATAATGATCGAAATTCATACTTTTCTACATTCAGCTATGCTGTGCTGGTATTTTTATGAGAGTTCTGGGTCTAGATCTAGATTCTAAGTATAGTTCTAACACTGTTATAAGATAATCAGAAGAATTCATTCCTTTTGTAGTTAAGGTTTTGTTTTTATTAATTTTATTGAGAAATGATCTGCTAACTTCCCGTAGCAGATCATTATTTTCAGTCTAGCTTTTTTTAGGCTAAATCACTAGAACTATTCTTAAAATGTATCAGGAACTATAGAACTAAGCTGTATGCGTTGAGAACACTCTTTAAATACTGTTTTTCTGGAAAATGATCTGCTACGGGAAGTTAGCAGATCATTTTTTCAATAGCATTTCTTTGGGTAAAATGGCTAGAACTATCTTTAAAAACTATCAGGAACTCTAGAACTCAGCTGCATGCGAAGAGAACTCCGTTTTAATTTTGATCTGCTGGAACATGATCTGCTAACTTCACGAACATCCTTTCAGCAAAGTCGCACCACCCCGAGAGATATAGCCTGTAAGGTTCGCGATGTTTTGTAGAAAATAAAAATTGGTCAAGTGCGAGTTGGGCTCGCGCACTGAGGGTTCCGTACTATCAAGAATTTTTTTTTCAATTGTAAAGTAAAGTAAAGTAAACACCAGGGGTGTTTAGGTACTTTACTATCCCACCCACAATGGGAGTAACTTACTTTACTAACCCACCAAAAAACGAGCAAAAAAAATCACGTTTGTTGTATGTGAGCCACCCTTATTTTTTTTTATTTAACTATTTATTTCTATAGTAAATTATATATAACTAAATGCTTATTCGGGGAAAATTTTCAGCGTCTGTCTGTTACTGTTATCAATAACGAGCAAAAGCAAGCAAATAAATCACGTTAGTTGTATGGTAAGTAGTCCCCGAAACTATATTTATTTTATTCTATTAATTAGTATTTGTTGTTATAGCATCTACAGAAATTTATATAAATTGTGAAAATTTCAAGTCTGTAGCATCACGGTTTAAAAGATACAGCCAGGTGACAGACGGACGGATGGACGAACGGATGGATATGGACGAACGGACGGTGAAACTCGTAATAAGTTAAACTGTAAAGGGTGGATTTACTTACCGCTTCCAAGTTAGTGCGTACAACAACATTTTCGGCTGGATCATCACTTACCATCTGATGAGATCGCACTCAAGTATAGGTACATTATAGATTTTAAAATATCTAAGACACATAGGTAGGTACTGGGACTGTACAAGAACTTTCTTTAAGAAAATACGAAGCATAAAAAACTAAAAACGAGCTTTTATAATCGTAGGAAGGTAATCAACTCGCTAAAAAGCGAATAAACTCTGACGGTTTACTAGTAACCATTTAAGGGTTCCATTGTCGAACTAGCTAATGTAACATCAACAGTCAACACACCTTCATCTAAAGAGTTTTGGCGTAGGTATTGAAAATTGAAGGTTTTTGTAAAAACCAAAGGAGATACTGAGATCGGTTTTAAAAAACCCGATTATTGTATGAAATAAGTATCTACCTATCTATACTGCCATACATTTCATAACTTTCAAAACGATAAAACATAAAAACAAAAATGGATTTGACTTCCACGATTTGTTTACGTGCAAAGAACGTACTATATACGTCTTAAAGGTAAGTATCATGTATAAATCTTGTAAAACTGTTAAAAAACTATCACAGTATCTACTTATCATCCAACGCAAAAGAAGCGCTTATCATGAATAAAATGCGTCAACACGCAAAGGCTAACATCCCCACTTGCAGCCCACTGAACTAAAAAAAGACTAAATCTTGATGATTTATTTAAAGTCGGTAGATCCCTTATCTGCCACCTCGTGTTATCTCATTGCGTGTTTCCTAAATAATTAATGCAATATAGGGCATCGATTGTGAGGTGACGGAGAGCGCGGGGCGGGGCCTGAGGCGCGGGGGTGCGCGCGATCACGCACGCGATTGGCTGTCACGGCTGCGTGAGTGCGTACCCCCTCTCCGCGTGCGTGTGCCTTCGCGCGCCTCTCAGTCAAAGTCCGGCCGCCGCGAGAGTAGCACGTACCGCTCCGCCCTGTCTACCGCACGAACGCGTCTACCTCCCGTACATTCGACTTTGCTTTCATTAGTTTTGTTAAAATTAGGACTAATTTATCTGTCCATATGGTTCATCTCGTAGATATTTTGCGGTCGGCGAAAGTTGAATATCCGCCGCCTGTTATTGTAAGTAAAGTTTTTGTATTTACTTAATGGTTTGTAAGTTTTATTATTTAATTGGTTTTATTTTGACTTTACTTTTTATTTATTTTTGTTTTCAGAAAAGTGATGCTTTTGAGGTTGTATTGTTTGGAAGCTGAAACATATGAATTGATCGATGAAGACGTGACGGTCACATGATTATTGTTTATTTTGCGTTGCGACGTGTTTACGTTTTAAGAAGTTTACAAAGTGAAATTCAGATCATTAACCATAAAATTGAGTTTCCAAATTTAGAGTTACAATTGGTTTTTCTTTCAATATTAAGTTTAAAATAAACATTGAAATTATCTTTTTTTATTTTGATTTATTGAACTTTGTTTCCGTTTTACCATGGTTTGTAAATATTTTTTTAAATGGTTGTATTGCATATTTTTTTTCGGGAACATAAAATTCTGTTTTGATTACTGAATTATATATTATTTTTATTTCTTATTATGTTTGTTTTATTTCATTTTCCTTCGGATTTTTGATATTGAGTACAAAAATATGGTGCTACTTTGTTCATCAGTGTGCATTATGTTTACAGAAATTTACTGCGATTGGACCTATTAATTTTTTAAACATAACATATATATATTGTGTTTAAAAATTAATGAGGTCCAATCACGGTGAGGATTATGCATATAGTCATTTGAAAGTGATATTATGCAGGAACAAATATCGTTGGTTGAGTTAGGTATCATCCCGTGCATATCAATTAACTGGGCAAATCGATTTACCCTTTACTCGTCCCTCGTCCCTTCGCACACTTTTACGTTTCTAGGTCAAGGGGCTTTAGTTGTTTGTCAATAGGGCGTCATTGAGTTACTGTTTTAATATGAACTTACAATATCCTAAATTACTGTTTATTTGTTAAAAGTATATTACTATCTATTTCATAAAAATAAAATGAAAACAGAAACATGATAATACCTCTAATAATATTGTGTGTTCTAATTAAACTATCTCTTCGGGAAAATGGATTATGGCAAACGGTTGTGTCTACAGAAATAGATGATTCATCTTAAGTAGGTATGTGAGTGGATCCTAATTTGTAATCATCAATTAGTTAAAAAAATTTTGGAATGAATGTCTCAAAATAATACAGTGATTGGACTTACATCCATTAATTAATAAGAACCATTATTAGTAAGTCAGTAATTGTCCATAACTTAGTAAGTTTATTAATGGGGTAGTTGGTTGAAATCGAAATTTTGTCTTATTTTATTTATTTTTGTAACTAGAACTACGCCTGTTAACTTGGTTCTTCTTAAAAATCTTAAAAGGACAGTTTACACAAAAATTAAACGCTAGTACTTAAATGCATAATTTAAGAATACTAAGAATTACAAATTATCTAATCACACTAATATACGCGAAAGTTATATAGGTATATTTTGGTGTCCACCTCCCGCTACTTCACGCCCCTCCATACTTGACCGATTTAGCTGAATTTTGGGATAAAGATGTATTGTACCCTGGATTAATACCATAGGCTTCTTTTTATTAGGAAAAATCCACGGTTCCCACGAGATTTGTGACAGTCCGAAATTCACTAAAACGTAGCACGCATGGTAATGTCTTAAGTAGTTGAATGTTGGAACGAGAGAACTTCTCTTGGATCACTTAACAGCCAGTTGTGACTTAAAATAATTCTTAAAATGAACTACAAAAAGTACTTACGCAACAATTTCATAACTCGGCATCGTTGAGCCCACACTCGTTCCCAAATAGGCTGTACAAGATATCATAATGCGTTATGGATTCCTAAACTGTCGGGTCACTCGTAAGCACTACATAAAAACTTTTATCATGCTCTAACCAGACCGGGTGGACGGTAGAAAGTTCTGAAAGAATGTCTCTTCCACGCCCCATTACTTTGCAGAGTTGGGGTAACTTCATTTTTTATAAGTTTTCGGGATAGTGTGTGGTGATGATAGACAAACTAACTTTCTCTCCTCGCTTGAGTGAGTTAGGTAGCCCGTAACAGGTTTTCCTAATTTAAGGGTTTCGCCACTCCCAAAGTTTTAAAAATTTGTTTCTTGTTTGGGAATACATTATGGGGAGATGAATTTCCCGTATTACTTTCTTACACAGAATATTGGCCTTGCGAATAATATTATGATCGACATTATCTTTCCAAATTTAAAGTTTTTTCTTGGGGTGAAAACGACAATTGTAAGTAGGATCGGGTGCTTTCATTTATTCTATTAACTTTTACAGTATACTTCTAAAGTGATTTTATTTATGTTTTATCTACATGTTTTATCTTAGAATTCTACTTACAAGATTGTTCTTTATTTTTAATCAATTTCATAAAAACAAGCACTTTCAGATAATAACGGCTTTCTAGAGAATTTACCACATTCAGAGATAGGTACGTACGTATAGTCTTAGCTATTTGTAGAAGCATGTTGTATATTGGCACATTTTATTACTTGTGATTTTTGTGTCTTCTACTTAATTGAATGGAATTGTTAGTGCTTATGTTGGTTTGACATTATACAGAATTAATTCTTGGCCTTTTCAGCATCTATCCTATTCAGGGGCCGACCACCATCTCTTACAGCAGTATTACTGTAATATATTGTTTTGATATTTTCATACAATGTCAGTATGAAAGTCTTAAAATAATATTACAATAATACTGCTATAAGAGATAATGGCTTGGCTCCAGAACGAATCAGGCAACAATTTTATTGATTAAAAAAAAAGTAATATTTTGTAAAAGTAATATTATTTACATAATTTTGATATGATTAGCACGATAGCCAGTTTAGGAAAACGTCATTTTGGATTCCAATATGCTTGACCAAATTACCGTTGTTTTTTCCATCGATAAATTCTTAATCCATTGTAAGTAAACCGTTATAACTGAGTATATTTTCTAAATTCCTTTATATGAAAAGCATAGACAATATTACACTTTATGGATAGAATGTGCCGAATCTGAGGGACAAATTCCTCCGGTATTACATTTTTGCAGTTTCGAAGCTACCCTCTGGCCGCAGCACGATTATTCTGTCAAATTACTTAATAAATTTTGTTTAGGTTCGGGATTGGCCGCGTACTCGTAATTTATGATCGGTTTTACTTTCCAACAAAAGCTAATAATTTGTTTTTGAAATTCCCCGCTGGAACCACAGCGCTTTTGAACTTTATTAATTTAATGTTATGTTCTAATTTAGCATGTTTGACTTTTGGGCATGGCCAAGTTTTACTGAAAATAAATAATTGCACCTTCTAAATTAAAATCATTTTAATATTATTAGCATTGATATAGTAGTTTATGAAACGGATACATAATGGGGGGTATTAAAACATGAGTGTGAGTTTATATTTAATAGTATCACACGAGTGTTTTAATACCTAAGTAATTATGTAGAGTTTCATACACTTCTTTATCTACGCTCATATTATCATAAATCCAAACCATAAAATCTTGCTAACGTTTGTCCTAAATCCTTCACTTTGTTGGTAAAAGATTGTGGGTCATTTTTGTTGCAATTACTAAAATGTCAGGTAGAGTTAAATTTTCTTTAGTAGGTTTCACTGCTAGACATTTTTCGTCGCAAAGTTTTGACTAAGTAAAGAAAAAAACACTTTAAAATATTAAAAGTTAGGTATGGCGCCAAAATTCAGTTATAAACTGCGTATGTGTGCGCAGAACCATAGACAATAGACATTGTTGTTGTTGTCTATGGTCGATCATGGCCTATCCATACTCTCGGTAATGACTACCAACTAAATGTTTTCTGTGGACTCCATATATAAAAAGACAAAATTAAGGAGGTTCTACACTCTCTTTTGGCTATGACGACACATAAAAATACAGGAACCGAGAGCCCAGTATCGTAATGGAAATTATTCAACTATCTTGAGATATTTACATAGTACAGCTACGTTAGTAATATTATATATTCGTTGGTACAGCGATGTTATAATGAATAACTTTTTTTGATTTCATAATTCGAACTTTAAGCAATGAGCTTAGATAAAAATATATTTTTAATAAACTGTGGAATGTCAATCCTTTTCCAATATTAATTTTGAATGATAAAAGGCGAAGTTGTGTTTATTAATAATGAAATTTTCTGAGATGGCGACTCAAACTCTCTCCAAAGTTTGAAGAGTATGATGGATTACTATTTTACTTCAAAATTTAATTCCATGTTCTCACTAAGTCTAATATAAATCTGTAGTTATAAAAGCTACAGGAATATTTTGGCTTTGGTTCATGATATCTATTTATTGTCCAGGTGGGGGGAGCTTCAGGCACCGTTATAGTACATAAGTGTAATTTTTTTTTGTAATGTGTGGTATAATGCGAAATAAATATCTTTATTTTCTTTCTTTCATGAGAAATCTTCATACAACCTTTGCTTCATACAATAAATACTGCTCTGGTGGATATCTACACTTGCCTTAGGCTAACCTGAGTCGTCTTTATGTTATCGTTATTAATACCAGTGCGTACAAGATCAAGCTTTGATTCATTGCGTAAATTTAAATGCAAAACAAGGAGTTAAAATAACCGTCGACCAATGGTAGTTGGGTTCACACTTTGTAACGATGAGAAACCCTTGGTGCGTGAATGTAATCGCACGTGGCTAGATGTTAGTCGGTATGTAATTACTGACTTTTATTCCCATATCTCCATTATAAATGGATTAGATGCTCAAATATTCTATAGAGTTTGATAGCTAAAGTGGTTTCGTGTCGAATTAGGAGCTATGAATAGAGACCGGAAACAAATTGACGGTCAAAACTTTACATAATTCATTTTGACATGTTGGTCGTTCCGTTGCCTAGCAACAATGACATACAATTGTCATTTCTGTGACTTTGCCGCGCACCTTTAGTTTATTCAGTTCGACAGCTTTGCCTTGGGGCAATGCGGGGACATGTTATTTCACACGTATTATTTTGAAGCGATAGTAATGTTCGGATAGTGTTTATTTTGATGACAGGGCGAGTTGATAAATACTTTTTTAATAATAATGCAGCCATAAATGGAGCGTGTATTTTAGTTTATCGTCCGTGACACAGGACAAAAATTGTATTCGAAATTATAGGTACAGATCTGACTATTAATATTTTGGACAGGGTTTGAAATTTTTATTTAGTCCTTATTTTATGAACCCTTATAAGATCACGTTGTAGTTGGGTTGGTCCGTCTGTCTGTCTGTCTGTGTGTCATGACTCTTTATTTCAGTAACTATCAAAGATATCGACATGAAATTTAGGAAAGTTGTAGGTAATAATGGCCCGCCATCAGTGCAATCATACAGAATTAAAATCGTTTTTATAATTATTTAAAGAAGGGGGGGGGGGGGCGGTTCGTCGAAATTTCAAAATAAGATAACAATATTGAAGGGGGTTTCATATGAAAGGGCGTTACTTGTGTAGTCTAAAACCAATTTTTATTTATTTTTGTGCCCGATAGTTTTTTATTTATTGGACAAACTGTTGAAAAAAATGCCGTCCACCCCCCCTTATCTCCGAAGTTTACCAATCGAAAATTCTGAAATAATTATAATTAATAGGAATAATGTACCATTTACAGTGACATTATAATCATTTCTGTATCTATTATACTTTTTTTTGGTATTAACAATTAACCTCAAAATCAAAGTTAAGTTTGCGGTTCGTTAAAAAAAGTGATTCTTATGGTTTTATTTATTCCGACTATTGGTTTTATTTAGCCCGACTCGCACCTGACCAATTATTTTACTAGGGGCAATTTTTCGTTTTCACTCCATGGCAATCATATCTTATGGAAAACAGTAAAAACAATGGGGCGCAATTGCTCAGAAAATACCTATTCCCTTGAAATTTCATACTTGGCTGGAATCACAGGAGCTGAAAAAATGTTGCATACCTTAGCGCAAAGCATAAAAAAACGTAAAATTTGAATGGAAATTAACCGTATGATAATGACCCTGCTCCCGTCGTTTTGCCGTTTTGGCAATGGATATAGGACTGTTACAAAAAAGCAGATTTTATTTACGGAAGACTATTGTTTCGCGAATTTTACCTGCTCCAAATAAAAATAAAAAACTCAAACACTTATTGTATTCTACGGAGGCTTAGGTCTTTTGATCTTCCGTTATTGATTGCTTACGCTCCTGCGTTAGGTATTCCTTTGTAACCGAAAAAATCAATTTGCCGAAGGAGCGATAAGAACGTTTAAGCCTGAAAATAAATAAACTTCAGATGAGTTTTTGCAAAGTTTTTTCAGTTGTGTGTTCTTTCAATTCTAAGGGAATTTTGTCTTTTATCAAACTAAAAAAAAATCCCATTTATAAGTACTTACTACTTTAGTAGTGTTATTTTAGTTGTTTTCAAAATAAATTGTAAAAAGAACATGGGCAGAAATGTACACAAATAAAGTTTAGCGTCTAGATGTAACATTTATTACAAGACGATTCTAGTAAATAACTGAATTTTTTCAAGGTATCACCAGTTATTGTACAGGACGGGTCAAAAAATAAAATATTTAAAAAAAATCAATTGGTTACTGATAGGTTCCGTTTCCACATTCCTGACAGCTAGTGTTGCCGGATGCCATACTTTTCCACTTTTATACTCCATCTTTTTGACGATCGGTCCACTTTTGTACGAGAACAACATGTAACTTAAGGAAAACCTACTTTCAGGTACTACGTTAATTCTCTAAGATCAGAATGTAGAATACAAGACAATAACTGTATTAAATCAATTAGATTTTTCTTTGAGTCCAGAAATTTTATAATTTTCCAGCATCTCGCAACACATTTCCGACAGCTACATGGCTACTATTAAGTGTCAACTGTCAACAGTGACAAATTCTGGGACAAATGACCAGTATTTATCAAAGAGTATATAGTTTATTGTCTTTGCTCTCGGATGCTTCATGGCGGAGGTCGCTGTTTTTATAATACTCAGATACAATATTTTTTTTTTTTTAATTTAATCATGTTTTAATATTACAGAAATTTAAATATATGTACATAAAAAGATTTAAAAGAAAAATAACAGATTAAAAACTAGGTTATAAATTTAAAACCTCATCGATTCCATCGCAACGAGGCATGGTACCCAAGATACTGGCAGCATTGCCTCTTTGGATGGCCAAACTAATACGTTGGCCAAAGTAGCTGCCAGCTCTTGGATCCCCGGTAGACTCGATAACTCTCTTTGAAATTTCTTAAAAAAGAGCTCGAGCCCCCGGGCCCCACGGCCCCAGAGTCTCCACACCAAAAGGCGCAAATATGAAAATCTTGTCAAGAGATTCATATTTGCGTCCCTTGGCCCGTTCGGCACTAGTAGCCGCAGCCCCCGCCATAGAGGAGGTCGCCTCAATGTGGGACGCAGCCAGGGTGTCAGCACAAGTTGCGTCCCAAACAAGCGACCTCCCTAAACGCCAGGGAACAAGCGTCATCCCATCGGGTCTCTTGCCATCACCACGCGCCAGACCAGTTGGTTCTAATACAGCTGGCACGTGGGCGGTAGCAAGAGACCTCCGGATGATGTCGTTAAGGGCACTATGGCGGTGGAAGCGACCGGCACTTTTGGGACAGGAGAGACCATGGTGACCGTAGGAATCAACGCTCTCGTCGCAATGGCATCGATGAGGTTGAATGATGCTTGCGCCTAGCCTTAGACCGATTAAAACTGTTAATGTGGTATGGTCTATTAATGTTCCCAGGTTGGCAGCAGGGAGAGCATGGAGCCAGTAGCCGGACTCTTTCGCAGAGACATAGAGAAGGCGAGCTCTGTCTTTTTTTGAACTCGCTTGTGCTAATAAGGAGTCAAAAGTTTTTCTGCAGAGGATGTCGTCCCACTGTCTCTGCGAAAGAGGAGAAATCGGCAGCAGATTTGGACTTATCACAGACCATTCGTTCCTTGCCTCTGCCAAGCACGATACCTCGATGGATCCCAAGCAGGGAGAAATATTTTTTCCAAAAAGAGAATGTGTGCTGTAGACACAGGAAAGGAAAGAAGGTAGTGAAACACTATAAATTTTTCGGCCTCCATACCTAATTGGAAGAGAAGCCTGATTCCATGCCTGGATACTTAAGGGACAATTTAGAATATTAGTTAGAACATCTTTAACAAGGATGTCTAAATTTTCTAATAATGTGTTAAATTTCCAAAGTGGAGAACATCTCATAAAATAAGTAAATTTAGGTACAAATAAACAGGATCGAATAATGGTTAGAGCCATGTGAGAATTAATTTCGAATAGACGATGGG
Source organism: Coenonympha glycerion (assembly GCA_963855885.1). Lineage (NCBI taxonomy): Eukaryota > Metazoa > Arthropoda > Insecta > Lepidoptera > Nymphalidae > Coenonympha > Coenonympha glycerion. Next base: position 1,987,412 of record OY979635.1, read on the forward strand.
AAGACCTATTGAATTTTGAAATTGTGTCGTCAATAAACCGAGGAATCGAAGCCTCTAATACGGGAGCACCTAGTAGGCGAAGCGACTCATCATTCAGAATTCTAATTCCAGTAGCCCTATTCTGTAACTCGGTGCCTATCAAAGAATGATAGCCACTAACAAATGTTTTTCATCCATTGAAGTTTTGCTAAGGAAATGTTATTTTTTTTTCATAGCAAACTTTCAATGGATAAAAAACATATGCCAGTGGCTATCATTCTTTGATAGGCACCGAGATACAGAATACGGGCGCTGGTGCCAAGTTATTAAATTTATCTATTATGCAAAGTTTATTTTCGATGGAGTACGAATCTGGAATAAATATTTCACATTTTTCGAAATTTAATTCCAAACCTACATTTTTAAATTTTGAGATAATATTTTTTTAATCTTCAAAGACTGTGTTTAACAATATACAATATTTTGAAAATAAATATTAATTTTTCTCCACTTTTTTGTAGCTAAAAACTTTCAGCATTGAGTTCAGACTTGCGGGCCCAATCAAAAAAATATTTTTTCATTTATAGTTGCATTCATGTTGCATTAGCGTAACCGATGTATGGGCCCGCACCATTGTTCTTTACTAAATTATTCAAAAAGATTTCATTATGAAAAAATTTGACGTAACAAGACGTCTAAGCAAGTAAAATTTTGTAAATTTCAATTATTTATTTTAAAATAGTTACAAAAAGATTTCCCATAAACAATTTTTTTTTTTAATTCATGAAATGAAAAATATTAAATACACATTTTGAATATTGATTTCAAGTAAAAGTAACACCAACATACTTGTATTTTTATTTACAAGTACCTACCTTATCAACATCTTATTCAACAACGTAACCCTCTTTATTAAAGATTTTCCATTACATTTGTTTTAAAGGTAGAGACCGAAAACTGTGTTCTTCTATCTAGGTTAACCCATTCAAATATTACATGTCATCGTATTATACAAATATAATAGACCCAAATTAAACAACAATTCCGATAACGCTTTCGAGCTATCTCGCTCCCTAATTGGAAACTTCAGCTCTATTAATTTTGACGTGACGATACAAGTCAATAATAGAATTTATATAGAGCAAAGGTGAATCTTCTATTGTAATTTGTATGTGAAATCTATTTAGTACAAGTAAATTGATAGCTTGGTTTTAACTTTTAGGTACATATTTTACACCAAAAATCATTGGTTAAATCATAATGAACAAAAATTGACACTAAACTTTATCTTTAATACCTAATACTAATGTATTCCGTCCATAAAGATGTTATCCAAGCTTTTACACCGCAATATCTACATTGGTCTGAATACAACAAACTACGTTTACCATTTACACAAGCATACGCACCGATATAGCATTTAATGCTTTGCAAATAGAAGCGATGATCGAATGCATGATTTATTTCATTACACTAGAAGCTTTGTTGCTGGCTGTATTACGGCCATAAAAGTCATAAAGGTGGGTGAATTAGTAGTCATATTTTATTGCATATAGCGTGTGTTATAATTTCTTGTATAAATCAACTAAAGTTGTTAGAGGTCTCACTTTTATAAGCCTTCAATGGATTACTTATTTTTTATAGTATAGTTTTAGTTGCCTTGGTATGCTCATATATTTGCTGGATTCAACAAAAATATCAGGTTTACTTTGGGTTCAACTTGACAATGTTATTTTGTTGCATATTACTGTTTCCCTTGCATAATATTTTTATATAAAAAAGCTGACTGACTGACTTATCAATGAGCTAAGTAAAAGGAAATTTATTACCAAAAATTTTCAGTAAACGCCGTATCCTTCGTTTAAATTATAAATAATATTTCAGCGCGCTAAAATAATATTTCAGCGCGGCGTGTGTTAGGTATTACCCAATGTACTAAATATTTATACTTTATACCTAACTCTGAGCGGCTACAGCTCCGCCCACGGCCGCATTTTATGCCATCTCTTTTTAACACTGCAGAAACAAATGAAACAGGTAATTTATATCTCTAACTAAGAACTGGAGTAGTTGGTAGCGCTTGGAATTCTAAGAAAAACCTACTTTCACTTGTGTAGTAAATTAGATATCGTAATTCGTAGGAAATATAAGTATAGGTAAATTCTGACAATTTTTTTGCGCTATGCATAGATTTTTAATAATAGGTCGTCGCTCGCATTCCGACTAGATAGAGCCCTAACAACGACAGCTCTTCGAGTGCGGCAACTTTTTTTTGTAGTTGGATGAGAGAGATATTTGAAATTTGTATGGTGCGCGAATGCTTTTATAGTGTGCGTGAAAAAATTGTGTAAGACGACGACTCGGGTTAGACAAAGTATTTATTGCAGCACTTTTGAAGTCGAGGGCGGTCTCTTGGACCTCTATGGCTATGTTATTATTGTATGGTGTTAACTGGTTAGTGTGTGTTGGTAACATGTCAAAAAATCTGACTTATTAAAATTAACAAACATGCACCTGTTACTCCTTAAAGCCACAACTACCTATGTATTAAACTGTTTTGTTGAAATTTGTAATTGAAGTAAAATTAACTCGATATGATAATCAGCCCTATTTAGTTAAAAAATATAAAACTAAAAATCTAAAATATCATTTTTCTTTTGCAGATGAACCGAGCAATACAGGTGAAACCAGCGGACAGCGAAAATAGAGGAGGTAAACAATTTTTTTAGTAAACATTTTTAAGAAACTAGTCTATAGGTGCTTATATTAAAAGTTGATAAAAAACTATTTTTACTATAATAAAAATAGACAATCAAAGACATCAAATTCTTTTTGCTCTTAAGTAACTTTGGTTTAATTTTAGAACATCATACTATGTATAGCAATGATTATTAAATTGATGTAATATTATCTTATTTATAAATATATTTACTCAGCAACACGATTCAGCTCATGTATCTACTTATGTATAAAATTTACAAAATATTTATTAACACTAAAGGACCAAACAATTCACATTAACCGTTAAGAGTAACCCATTAATTAAAATTTGTCCCCGTAAGCTGGCCCGAAATATCTTTACGTAAAATTGTTATATTGCCATTTTACTGGATGTTTCCTTCCGTAATAGAACACGTCTACCCTCTCGAAATAAAGGGGCCAGAAACCACTCGACCCGGACGAAAAATCTTTTGTGAGTAAGTAAAAATTTTATAGCAATTTATCGAGGCCTCGAGTACCCGGCGTGACCGTTGGCTGGTTAAATATTGATATTGCCTTCACAAATCAAATTATTTCTATAATTTTCTGCGAGCGATTCTCGGGAACGTCACAAATGACGAGGGACTGAGCACTTCACCATTGATTGTGTTCATTTTGACAATTATTTCTCGCACAAAACCTTTTGTCAAATTGTGTTTTATAGATTAGAAGAGAGTAGCGTCGATTAATAATAAATAATTACTCATAGTGTCAAATTTTGGAAATACAACGAAATAATAATCAATTTTGATCAAATTTGGTCGAGTTTCGTAATACCAAAAATTATGAATGAAAACTTGTAACTTTCTTTACTAACTGGTGATTTTCTTTATCTGGACAATAAAATCTGTGCTCCTGGACTAATGCGACGTGAGATAGTGTTGTTTTTATTACAAATCAAATAAGCAGAAAACATGTCCTCTTTGACATAAAAATAAGCAAAACTAAATTCGTTTACAATTTCATTTAACAAAAGTATTTCGGAACCAAATATGGCCAGGATCATAGAATATTACTATATGAACCCGAATAACACCACAGCATGATCGAAATTTGCACGAATTACAAATGATTTTGGTATTACGTTTGTATGGGAGACATCGTTGGTCAGTAGACTCTTAATACGATTATTCAACCAGCTTTGTCTTAGAGCATGCTATTCAATTCTTTCATTTTTTATGATTCGTTAAAACGAATCATACTTAATTTTTTGTTAAGATCTCACACTTAATGTTACTGATTACATAGCGTCTTTTAATCCATATTATTCTCTTCGCATTTAATTTTACCGTGTTTTTTGGCAAACACACTAAGGATTATTTCCACTTATGCCTAAAGTGACCCTCGCGTCCGAAAGGGTTTGTAATTCGCGGTCGTCCAATATATACCCCAAGGTAACCCCCGAGGAAATTATGGAAACTTAAACATGAAGTAACTTGTTTTAGTGATGGGACACAACTGACTATAACTTTCACTAGTATAGTAACTGAATTACTTTTACTAAATATTAAATATATAATCATTTAGAAATTCCAATAATTAGCAGTCGCAAGTTCAGCGATTTAAGTAGTTGAATACCTAATTCATCAATTCATTCCGTAAGTAATTAGTGATTTCTGAATGTGTACAAACAATAAGACTGCTCGTTCCGCTAAAATCCCCAAGTACCTAGAGTAAAAACTGTTTATATAATAATTCTAATTTACTCGATTTTACTGAACAACAGTCGCTCAAAGAGTAATTAACGTCGAATCCATCAACACAACTGGGCGGGAAATCTGAAAATTGATATTCGATAGCCTCGGTTTTTTAGTTGATATAGGTACTCTTTAGATCATCATCAGTATCCGTGATGTTATTTGTTATTAGAACAACATAGGTCTAATTTTGTAATTCATTACCAAAAATTTACTAAAAGACACTAAGTTCGGTGAATTGGACGGTCTGCTGATAATGCTGGTTGGTTCAGTTTTGCAAATTTAATCAAACTGACTGAAATGCAGAAATACAGGCAGCAAATTGGTGCCACAATTTTACCTAACGTTAGTGGGTGAATTTTTAATATCAATTTTTATTTAGCATCTTCACGTAATATAAAGAGTTATAATGTCTTCGATTGAAATATGCATCCACTGGGTAACATTAATTATACGTACTGGTAGGGTACATACAAATATTTTACGTTTGAGAAATCAAAAGCTTTTCGAGTGAAAATATACACATTCTCTTTTGTAAATTATTTTTATTTACTCCATAATATTTTAAAAAGAAAACAAGAAGCTTTTACAAATTGAATTTCCTACAACCAATATAATGTGAGATGTACGTACGTATGTAGGATCGAATTGAAACTTTTCTCGATAAAATCAAAGCCAGTTACGAGGGAAATGAACGAGTCGACAGCGAATAAAGTTCTATCCAAGAATTCATCAATCATCGTTAATACTTTATTAAGCAACAGGTTTCCTTACGACTCTCGCAGATTCATAAAAGTGAAGTTTTATTTACGTACATTTCCTCGCGTGACTGGTGCGGTTATTTCGACACGTCGTTCTGCCTGGCTTATTATTATTGTCGCATTTTAGGCGTCTGTATAATAAAGCGTTGACACACAAACATCTATTTATCATAAAAAATTAAACGCTCTTCATTGCTTTTACTGTTTTGTGCACAATAAACCGAAAATAGTATAGTACGCTCTAATCATTGGTTATATAGTCATTTTATAGATCGTAAGATTCGTCACGGGTTTTTTTTTATGTCAGTCACGGGTTTTTTTATGGCAATCATGTTCACAATACGTAGACGAAAATTACAGTGCTAAGTAAAATTATTCAATATCTTCAATGTTTAGAAAGCTTTCCTTGAAAATCGGTAAAATTAAGTGGTGCCAACTGTATTTGTAATTTGCATAGTACAGACTGACTGATTAGAATGCGTTACGGTGTTTTTTATTGAATTATCTTATAAAAAGGACACTGATTACAATTTAGGCGTGATTCTTCGGTATTTATTACGGTAATATTGTTTTGTACGTACACACCTAAAATCTTATTTTACTATGTAATCTTTCCAAGAATACAATGCCCTATCAGATATTTCAGTCACCATTTTCATGCCGCAGAAAGAAATCGAGCTGAAACCAAAACGGCTGACACGACAAATCGCACCCTTCAACTTGTAATGGCCTTCCACACGATCCAATCATCTGCTGCTACACGCACGGCCCATCATCCACAAATCTATATTATAATTCACTTGCCGCCGCTGAGCTGCGTGTCTAAAATATAGCGCAGTAAAATAAATCTCCTTAAAATATTATGGTCTTAGAAAAACTATTTTAGGACCTTTTGTGATCATGATTTATATTTATTTTCATCCCGTCTATCGTTTGTACTTACATACTGGTATTTTACTCTGCGATCATAAGACTGAACAGTTAAACTAAAACAAGTTATTGGTCAAGAGCGAGTCGGGCTGGCGCACTGAGGTTTCCGTACCATCAAGACGAATTCCAACCAAAACACCTTTCACTGTGCCCACCAAATAAAAAAAGAGCAAAAGCCTTATATATTAATCCCCCTTATATATTAAATATTATCGAGCCTCTTAAATATTTATCGTATTCTATTTTTTACTATTTTTTGTTATAGCAGCAGCAAAAATACATCCACCGTGAAAATTTTAAGTGTCTAATTATTACGGTTCAAAATATACAGCCTGGTGACTGACAGACGGACGGTGAAGTAGACTTAAAAACAAAAACATGTCACTATCATTACATCGATCACAGACAAAAGTTTATAACCCTTTTAAATAATACCCATTGCATGTGGGCTGGATACTAAATGCGTTTTAATAAATATGGAGTTCAGAAAGCATGAAAAGATCTAAGAGGGGCCAGATTTTACCATATGAATGGAAAAACAATTTTGTCCATAAGAGGACTGGTTCTGATATTAAATTCAGTAATACCTTTTAATAAACACCAATTCCCATATCAACTGGCATCGATAGTTACTAGCGCACGTCACTAAAAGGCTTTTGATGAGTCGAATTTAACTATCGGCCGGCCTTCCGTGGCTTCGGTGATGGAACATTTTGCCTAAAATTTTTGTACGGGTTCGCTTTATTTTTATGAAAAATACAGCCATAAATGCTAGTTTGTGCGAACATTTCGCCCCAGTTTTATTCGTTTTATGTCGTCCTGTCACGATTGATGCTTATTCTTTTATCCCCCAAATATTACGCGCCGGAATCCGTTTTATGTTTAGGTTATTCATGTCTCTTAATTGAAAACCTAAATTTGAATCTGTTGGATTTTATCAGTGATGCATATTTCATTTTTTCCGCCGAAAAATTTTTAGTCTCGTCATATTCATATTTCGTAAATCTAAAATATCATACTATTATATAAATAATTCGCCTATTTAAAATAGCTATTCTATAACAGAATGAGAAAATAACAATACAATTTATAATTTTTTGAGCTAATTTCTCTGTACTTTCTTTCAAATTAAAAAAAAAATAACAAAAATTATGACTATTGAAGTAAACAAACAATTTTGAAATCTATATTAATGACATTCAATATAACAATTTTACTTGCCTCTTATATAAATCACAAAGATATTTACATAATTTCCTGTGGGATATTAAAGTATACAAATGAACACAGTTAAACATAGATAGAGCTTTAAAAATCGTGACTGATAAAGCAAATCAAGTTAACTAAATACTCTTATCAATCATATACTTTTGCTGTCAAAACAACACGCCCAGGCATTTTCGCTCGAGCGCCGACACAAATATAATTTCCCCAACGCCTCAGTGTACACGGCAAATATAACTAATTGATGTTAGCACCTATTACAATTGCCTTGTAAACATTGAGCATGCCAGTTGCAACCCCTCCTAAATTCTTTCACGAATTAATTATTCATTTATGTAAAGGAGTTTTTTTTAGTCGAATTTTTTAGTGTTTTACTCGACTAACAACATGTATTTATAGGTATAAAGAGATAGATTGTATTTGTTTGTAACTCCTTCACACCGCAATTACTGCTCCAATATAACTATATTTATTAAAATATTTATAGTCCATTGGATATAATAATTTCTGTTAAATGCAGTAACACTTTTTTATACAAGAAACCATCTGCTTGCAAGGATGGAATTATTTTTTGCTTTGCTTTGCATTTTCATTAAAGTCATTTCTAAAAATAGATAAACATTGTAAAGTTAAGCCGATCCGAACATTTTACGTAAACCTTCTTCATACAAGCAAACAGTAGTGTCATCTGTCAAAATACCCGCCGCCGCCGCTGACCGAACTACCGCGTGGCCTTATACTGTTGGTACTAATGAGACCCATAAACTGACGACATTTTTTCGCTCTGTTCGCCCTGTCTTTAGTATACGAGTCTGTGTTTCTAAATAATATTTTTATATTTTCTTGATGTTTGAGCTGATGTAATCTGGTTGTAGTTCAACAAAGGTGTTGAGTGTGTTAATGTAATTGCTTGTTCTTTATTTTGTTAAAAGCATCTGGCGTGCTCAGCTTAAGTTGAGATAATGTCAAAAGAGTTAGGTACTTCACGCAAAAAGACTCGCATTCATACCGGACGACCATTTGATTTCATTTGATTTCGCATTTGTTTTTTTTTTTTTGTATTTTGAAACCTTCTGCAGACAGCTGTCTAAAAAGTCTCTTCTTTAATTCCATCCATTCCACAAAATAGAATTATTCGCCAGCACAAACTTTCTGTTGCAGTTTGTTTATTTCTGTGATGTTTCTGTCTGTGGTTTATTTTATATGTAGAAATGTCAAAATTCCAAAGACAAAGTAAAACGTTACAGATGAAATATAGTTTATTTGACGCTTATTTGACGTTAGTTGTGCCAACTTGTCATAAGTTGGACGTAAAATTTTATTTCGGGAAACGCATTTTATGGTAATGGCAATACGGATTACAATCCAAGTATAGTTCAATTAAATATAACTGAGATCCAATTTAAAAGTTTGCAGACTAGGTCATTTTGGAACTATTACAATTGCATGATAGTTGAATCGTAGATTATGTTAAATTAGCAGACTTGGGGCCCCGTTTTACCACTCAAAGTCGTTGTCACGTAAAACTTTCGCCCGTATACCGACTTTACAGGCAACCAATTTTTTCACGTTATTTATACTAAAGGAAAAATATTTTGTTATTATTACAAAATATTAATCGATTGAGATGTTAACGTTACTTTGTTGCAGTTTTGTGGATATCACAGATTTCAATTATTGTTAAAAATAAATAAATAACAAATAGTTGATTTTATTTTCAAAGATTTACTGTCAGGAAATATCACAGTGACAATGGCAGTGACCATTGAGTACGTTAGTACATACGAGTAGTATCTCTATGGCAGTGACGGATAATCTCTACAACAATAAACGACGATCATGGCTGATGGGTGGTGAGGCTCAGGTAATATTACGTTAATATTTTTTGCCGATGAAATTTACTTTAGTAGAATAGGCCAGTTTTTATATTATTTTCGAACATATGCTTTTTGTTTTAAAGATTTTTTGTTTGAAAAAGAAAATACAAATTAATTTTTACCAAAATCTGATTTGAGTGTGATACAAACGCAATGGTGGTCCTCATTGCATTCATGCCGCGAAGTATTAATTTGGACACCACAATATCTTCACATACGTGCGCGCCGCTTAGCGCGTTGTGGTAGGAATTTACAATAATATCGCAACGTTCCGGGCCTGGCGCATTCTGCTTCGGCGGGCACGACTTAAATGAAAAATGCACTTAATACTCGAATAAATACTATTACTTGTATAATCTCTTCCGATACTCGCGAATGGTTCAATGCAAGTCGAGTAAATCATAAAAAGCTGCAATTCTAGTCGAGCAAACTCTACTTGAGGAAGAAAGGATAATTTTTTTTTATTCTTTACCAAATTATAAGTTGATGTAAATAATACTATTATTAACTACTAATAATAATTAGATTAGACTAATAATAATAATCATGTAAATACATTAAAAAATCACATGTTCAGTCATCATCATCCCATTGAAATCCTGGGTCCTAGAGAGCATAGCACAGTGATTTAGGGAACGCATAATTTTAAGGTACTTATTCTTAGGACCAAAATGAAAAATGACGCAACTTTTAATCAATAGCTTTAATTTTGGAGCAATTTAAACATACCTTAACTTTATTATCTCAGCATATTGACTTCTTAGTTTTTGCATTACTTTATCTGCCACTAATTTTGACATTTTCTTTTCCATATAGTAATAAAATCTTTTAGGGTAAGTATATACGAGTAGTATAATTAGGTTAGGTAGAACATCCTTGAAAATTACAGCGTAGTTATGAAATTTCGTACATGTAACACAAGTTACATTGCTAATACGAAGTGTGAAAGTGGGTAGGGTTGTATCGGAATAGGATCGGAGGGGAATTACTGTGGTTGCCGCTCGGAAGTTGGCGCTGCGGTTGCGAATAAGGTTCCGGTTGCATTGGATACCAATATGTGACGTCATATTACGGTTCAGACTTAGTAAGAGCTTTAAATTTTTGTGAAATAAATAACTGTACATTGGTATTAAACGTTTTGTACGCACATTATGAGTAGCAGTAAAATATAAAGTTTTAAACTTTATTGATTTGTATATTTAGTTATACGTTGTATTTTTTTTAATATGTGGATATTGCTTACTATGGACCTCAGGGGTTTTTACGCGTAAAAAAGACTAAATGGTATATACTAGGAATAATCTAGGAATCTAGAATATAATTTTCTGTTTTTTTTTTTTAAATGAAATATGTGTATAACATAATTTTAAAATGGAGGACGTCGTTCATAAAAACGTATAATAAAGGAAGCGGCAAGCGTTGTAAGCCTGTACAAATATATTTTCTATCCACGAAAATGCGCCCTACTCCGTTAAAATATCTTATGTTTCATACGATTCGTATGGAATTTGACAGAGTGATTGGAATATCAATAATAGAAGCTGAGGAGCCGCTTTAATGAAATTGATACACTGCACATGTTTTCTAAGTACGACACAGGATTGGTTTCCATTCAAATTTTCAATTCCAATTTCCAACATCTCCAAGTTAAGTAAGGGATTTGGTGATTGTAAAAAAATTACTCCATATAGAAACATCGATGATCTTAATATTATTTAAAAACCTAAAGCATTTAATACAGCATTAAAACTAGCTACATAAATATTTCAGGACGCGCGTGCCTGCTGATAAATAGTGTGCTTCGAAAAAACGTAGCACAAACTCAAATGCGCGAACATAGAAAACACCGCGAGCAAGCGATGGACTGAAAGAAAATTTCAATTCCTGAAACGTCGCGAACATCATTAAAATACTAGAAGTAGAAAGGCGTGTTCCCGTAGACATTCAGCGGGCATAAAGAACGGGAATTGAATAAGAAAATCGCACTAACGTTACGTCGATGTGATCGTGACCTAATCGCCTCGGTGCCAACTCCGTATTCAACTAGGCATGGTTATTAAATTGCTGCAAGCTATCACCATCTGTACGTACTACTAAGATAGCGTAAGAAGAGTTAAATTTTAATATCCGATATTAACATTTACAGTGACGGAATAAGGGCTGTTTTAGTGTGCGCGGTTTTAGAACATTGTAACGGCTCCGCCGGGTGTTGGGCCATTATTGCCTTGCTAAATAGTTATTTAAATTCAACACTTGATCTTAATGAATATTGGTAGTTCTGAATTGGGGACTAGTGATTTTGTATATCCGACGGCTTATATTTGAATAGCGTAATATCGCTTATAATTGTGTTTTGTTACTTAGCGGAATATTAACTATATTAAAAGCTTTACAACATTTTAGTTTGTTCAAAGATATCACACAATTTTTTTTCATAGTCAAGAATGACGAGATGAGTTATCCTAAATATATATCGTGCACTTGATGCTAAGCTAACCTACCCATTGCCCAATGTTGAATGCAGTGCACTCTGCCTTGCAATGTCATGCAGTGCACTCTGCCTTGCAATGTCATGCAGTGCACTCTGCCTTGCAATGTCATGCAGTGCACTCTGCCTTTCAATGTCATGCAGCGCACTCTGCCTTGCAATGTCATGCAGTGCACTCGCGATCTGCCTTGCAATGTCATGCAGTGCACTCTGCCTTGCAATGTCATGCAGTGCACACTGCCTTACAATGTCATGCAGTGCACTGTCTTGCAATGTCATGCAGTGCACTCTGCCTTGCAATGTCATGCAGTGCACTCTGCCTTGCAATGTCATGCAGTGCACTCTGCCTTGCAATGTCATGCAGTGCACTTTGCCTTGCAATGTCCCATGACGCACTGCATTGGGCTCGTCATCCTGACAGGAAAAAGAAGAAGGTATTTAAAAAATATTAGCTCTCCGCTCAAACGTTGTTTTGGCGTTAGAGATACAAAAAATGGCTAAACGATCATTTCTCAGAGCTGCCGAATATATCCTGCAAATTCCATAAGAATCGACTGAGCTATTTCGGAGGAACGAAGAATATTTCGGAAGAATATGAATCTGAGCTATTTCGGAGGAGTTTGATTAAAAGAAGACAAGATAATAGACAGTAAAATTAATTAGTTTATTAACTTAATTAGTTCTAAATCGGAATCACACCAGAAAATATGCAGGTTATTTTCATCTCTTACAAAAAGACAGTTAGCTTACATTTGTGCAATTTCCATCATTTGCTGCACAATACCTAAATGAGTTTTCTTTACACTTTCTGAATGACGAATCAATTAATCAATCAGATTTCACTCCGAACCTAATTACTGGACCATGCGCAAATAACGAATTGGAGTGCGATCAATCATTTTGCCGGAATAAAATTATTCTGATTGGGGATCGTCTGTTTATAAAAAAATACCCCTTTTTTATTGGGTCCTTTTGAAGCGTTAAAACCTTTTGAGGGCTCAATCGCTACGTTTTAGATTGAAATTCGTTGTTGTGGAAAATGTACTCTTACATAAGTATGTTTATTTTTTTCCGTAACTGGAACTGTATTAAAAAGTCGGCTTAATGGTGAATCTTATCAACAAAATTACCTGCCGTCTGCACTCCCTTCAAAATTAATGTCAAATTCTGTATGCATTAAATTAGTTGATTTGGTATCCAAAATTGTTCTCTATCTATGAAAATGCTATTTAAATTAAAACATACATACGTATTTATTGGCTAATTATTATAGTTGTATTTTTTATAATTATACGTAGGTACAAGTTGTGGAAAACAGTTAATATTTAGACTTTACATCTGAGTGGAATACACTTCCTCTATTTCCTGGCACATACCTCGAGCGAGGAGACAATGTGAGCCTCAGTTTAAGTATATCAGTTAGGTACTACGGTGAGGTTGGGTTAGATTAGGTTAAGAAGTCAAGTAGACAACGTCTAATGTAATAATGAACACCCTTCCACTACATAGCTCTTTCAAACACGTGGATGGCCCTCACATTTTTAGATTAGACAATAAACGTATACACAGGAGCCGGCGGACCGCGAGAAAAAATGTCGCTAGTTTACTGGTGTCAATAATAATATTTCTTTTGACAACAACATCGTCAACTATAAGTCAACTAATTGACTATGGACCGTGGTCCACACCACAGACTTGTTTATTAGTCTGCATGTGAATTTCCACAGGGATGATTTCCGCCATATTGCAGCGTATTAGCGAAAATTTTAACAAAGGACGCTACTTTTAACGCGGTCATCCTCGGATTCATATTGCTCGTTTAGACGATCTATAGCTAGGTACTTACTTGTTATTATTAATTACATACTCGTAATAGAATCTAGGAATTCCTTGAACCATAAAACGATATTACTGGGCCAGTGGTTTGATGATACCTCCCCCTTCTATTCATCTAAACCGCGTTTGCTACGGACAAAGTACCCGTGAGTAACCTATTCCCATACACAGTCGTGTCAGTCTCCGGCTCCTTAGGGTCTAACTTCAAAGATACGTCAAAGATTGCTACGTCTGTAGACTATACAGCAGCGCCGGGTATGATTTTGAGGAGAACAAAGATATTTCTTGTAACTACTTGAGTAGCTATTTTGGTACAACTGCTATTTATTTTTAGATACATTTGTGTTTGGTCTAGTTACGTTTAATTGGTTTAAACGTTTTTTTTATTTTTTATTTTTTTTAATGTCTTTATTTGCGAATTTGGGTTAGTTACAAAAGGTCTTATTGAATAGTGTTAGTATTTCCAAATTCAGCCTAATGGCATGCAAAATAGTCTAGAGTCACATTTACAAAAATTAATTAATTAGGTACAATCAATCTGTTACAATTTTTCCATTTTTACTATTTGAGTAATATTACATTATCTTAAATATTCCTCTATACTGTAGAAGGTATTTTGAAGAAGATATTCGTACAGTTTCTTTTTTAAGTATTTTATTTTATACATCAGGTCTCTTATTTCAGGTGGAAGTTTGTTAAAAAGTTTTATTATACGTTATGGTCTAGTAACGTTTAATTGGTTTAATCTGATTAGGCTGTAGGATCTCCATGAAACGCCACTACACTGCGCCGTTATAGTTTTCATTTATTTAATTTATTTTTTGTATATTCGGTAGATTTAGTATATTCGGAATAGGACGTAAACTATTTTCATTTTTCTAAGTGAGAAATAATTCATATGGCAAAACAACGTTTATCGGGTCAGCTAGTACTTTTATATATTTTAAAATTTTCAAAAAGAAATATAAACCCTTAGGTTGGGTCACACGATATGTGAGCCGTAAACCACCGCCAAAAAAATTACAGAGTTTTTACGACAGGTTTAATAAAATTCAGACAATGCGAGGACCCGGTCCTTTGTTTTTATCCTCTCGCTTGTCATGCGATATCATTGAGGGTGCAAGTTAATAAATCGACTCCTTCCTGCCCCAGGATGCGGAGTCCCTAGCGCATATAAGCAAAGTCTAAATTGGTCTATTAAGATTTCGCTGTGGAACTAAAAATGTTCTAACTGAGCAGATTTATATAGATAACTTTTAAAAATATTGCGCATTTAGTACAAATTATTGGCTAGATATTTTCTCCATCAGGAAAAAATGTTGAGAATTGAGTTTCAATTAAGTAGGTAAATTAATTTCACCTAGTTTGCCTGGGAGTCTTTGGCAGGGCCTGGTTACTACCCTACTCGCTAGAAATGCAATCGAGCAAGTAAGCAAGCGCCAAGTGAAATGCGGTATAACAACCGTAGTAATTAACCCCTTTTAAGTAACTAGAAGAATATCTTTGAGTTCATTGTTACTTACAGTTATGCTTAGGGTGAGATTGTAGGCGAGTAAAAAACCTACAAACACTTTCTTATATCAAGTCATGATATTAAAGGTCTCTCTACCTTTCAGGTTTTGTGAATACAATTTATTAATAGAAGCCAAAACGTTCAGTCACCTATTAGAATAAAATTTTCATAGTTCTTTTAGCACAAAAAATTGAATATAAATCCTAATGAACGTATTCGCCGTTCGTAGAAGCTTTGCCAATGACTTCACCTCCACTACCGTGACCCGCATTCGCCTCATAACGGGCGAGAGTCAGTGAACGGTATAGCAATTTTAGCATATTCTTTTACAAAAATTTGTTGGATCAAATAAACCGTAATTAAAATTAAAAGTTAGCGGATTTTGCAAAAACGCATTCCGCACATGTCCATCCCGGATGTGGGTCTTTTATTTCACTGTCCGCGGGGGTGTCACGTGGAAGGAACGGCCGCATGCGGCCCGCTGATAAATCGATTTGCAAACGCCTGGCTTGTGTAAGGGTATCCAGTATCAACCTGATAATATTGTTCGGGAAACTTTAGAATTCTCATTCTTTTTTTTACAGGATTCTTATACAGCTATGTATTATATGTATAGGTTTGAGTTTATTTATTCTAACTATACCATAAGTCTAAGAAGTCTCATCTCAATGCTTCTATTTATTTCAAAAAGTGTTGAAATTTCTGTAAATTATTACAGAAAAATTAACCATTTACCAGCTACTTTGAATGCTGATACTTTAGATTATTGAAAATCCCTCAAAAGTAGTTACTTGGTTTTCGATTATAAATAATTGCATAAATGTAACAATATATTACTTTAATGAAACATTTAATAATTTAATGTTGAAATAGTTATAAATTATAATCCGTTTAGAATTTCATGCCCATTCGATAGGTATAATACACAAGCAAAATAATACTGAGTTGTCAATACGGACCAAATTCGCGGAAAGTTGTATGTAATTAATTACGTAGCCAATATATCATTTCATCAAATAACACTAATTTGATATCAGTTTATATAACATCGTAGCTGTGCGCCAAATTCGAGGGAAGTGCTGCTTCAATTTAATTATATTAAGCTTTGACAAAAGATTATCTCTGAAATGTTATGAAAATACAAAATCGTTACCCGGGAACGGTTAATGTATTTATTTGGTAAATATTTACGGACAAAATTCAAAGGCGAAAGTTTTAGCCTTTCAATTCCGAGAGTATTTGCCAAATCAAATAAAGTTTTGAACAACATTAATAACAATAAATTAGATTCTACTATTCGAGATGGTGAAATAATTTGAGAGTGACAGTCGAGTTTGTTTTGCGATGTTGTTGAATCCGATGCCTGCTGAAAGGGAGATTTTCTTGAAAATTACTGGCAAGTGTGGGTTAGATTACGAAGTTTTGGAATTTGATTCGTTTTAACTATATCTCCGTACTGTTAAGTCTTAACCAAATAATATAGCAATTTGATTTTGTTTTCTTGAACGACCTTAATCAATAATTAAGGTAAAATGCAAAGGTTCTTATTTGAAATTTCGTATTTATTGCTATATCATCTTATATTGTATATATTGTACTGTCATATAAGTTAAATTCCAGAATTGATAGTATAATCATTTACTTTTTTATTAGACCAAAGTCTACTATGTCTTATTAGGTATCAAATTGAGAAAAACCAAAGAAAAGAATTAAAGGTGGACCAAATAAAGATTAAAGACAATATTTTACATTAATTTGAGGTTTAATACAAAGTTCAAATTAATGTAAAATATTGTCAAAGGTAGAGGTTAAATTTTATAATGTAAACGATAATAAATTCAAAATAGTCAGTCACTCAACGGACAAACTGTTTCAAAGTCGATTAAAGTTTAAAGTATGAAAAGCTAAAACAAAATTTCAAAAGCTGTAAAATACGACAATTTACTTATACTTGAAATTTTAAATAATATGTTAGGTATCAACGGCGATTAATGATAATTGATGAAGGACAATCAAAAAAATTTAAAAATGTACTTTAATCACTAGAAAATCAACAATCTGCAATCAAATTTTTTACCCTCATATTGTAATAATGTTAAAAGTATCTCACATATTATTATTTAGATAATAACAAGCGTGCAAATAATTTAGCTTACAGTATCTATACCTCAGTGTCTCTACCAAGTTACGTATCAAAACATCGGACAATAAAGTAGGGCGTCGTATAAGCACCGATAAAACAAAACAACAATACGAAAACTCCTACAATAGATACCAAATCATTTCAAATACAAATAAATCACGAAATGACAGCGGGGAAAGATAACGTATCTCTTATACGAAACTTCGTACTCTCTCTATCAAGGAACTATAAATTTGCCATAGGACTTCGCTCGTCGAAATTTTCTTCTACCGCCGAAGCTGGAAGTCGGAGTCGTAAATATTTTAAAGTAACTATCAGAGGAAAAGTGACACCGAGTGTTGACGCTAGGAGCAAAACTTAGTGGCCAGTGCGACAAAATAACGTCGAAACTATGTCCGAACTTCAAATATAAAAGTTTGGAATGGGATGCTAGGAACATGGGTTCGCAATCGTACAGTTGATACAAAAACGCATACTTCGAGTGCACATATCGAGGTAAACTCGAATATACGCAATTGCTCAAATACGTGCTTTCTTAGTATATAAAGTTTTCAGGCCGTATAAATTATTATCGATATGCGTAAAATCTTGTGCGTATTTGAATATGTGCTTTGAATTGGTTTAGATTGAAAATTTGAGGGCTTTCGAGGAAGCTTGTACAGAAATAAATTGGATTGGTTGATACTAATTACAGTATGTAAATTTCAATAAGATGTTCTGTTTAAAACAGTGTATAGTCAAATGTGATGATTTTCACTCCGGGAATAGGGACAACCCTCCACCATCCATGGCCCAATCAACCTCGCGGTTATGGGGGCCGAATCGCGGGAGGGCGCCCGTTTGGTACTTGCTCCTGGCGTGTTCACTCTGGGAATGTGGGAATTTAAGAGAACTAAATAATAATCATATTATCAATTGCGATTTTTTTAAGATTATACAATATGTTACCTAGATTTGAGATCTCTGTGGATGTGGTGTCTTTACGCGTGGCCGCTTTCTCACTGTTAGCTACTTAAACCGTGGCAGCTGGTAGTCGTTTGTTTTCCAACAATGCATTTCTTCGTACTCCCGGAGGATAGGGACCTTTTGTCATAGTCCTGGATTCAGACGCGTACGCTGAAAGTTAATACTTCTACGTACGAAGAGAAGACACTCCTTTTATTTTGTTCGGAATTTGGTGAGAGACTTGTGTTTTCCGTGTTTTAACACGTTTCTGACTTACTAAGTAGAATTCGATGTTTTTGAGAACCAAAACAACTTATTTCAAATGAGGTAAGTAGCGAGTTTAAGAGGCCTCTGAACTACAATGTCTCCATTCATTCAAAATACCAAATCATTTGTAATTCGTGCATATTTCGATGATGTTGTGGTGTTATTCGGATTCAAATAATAATAAACTATGCTTCTGGCTATATTTGGTTGGGAAATACTTCTTTAAAACGTAATAATAATCAATTTTGATCAAATTTTTTATAACTTTGGTCGAGTTCCGTAATACCACAAATTATGAATGAAAACTTGTAACTTTCTGTATTGACTGGTGTTTTTCTTTAGCTGGGCAATAAAAATTGTGCTTCTGAACTAATGCGACGTGATATAGTGTTGATTTTATTACAAAACAAATAAGCAGAAAACATGTCCTCCTTGACATAAAAATAAGCAAAACTAAATTCGTTTACAATTTCGTTTAACAAAAGTATTTCGGAACCAGATATGGCCAGGAGCCGAATAACTACACAACACGATCGAAATTTGCAGAAATTACAAATGATTTTGGTGTTATGAATGTATGGGAGAATTTGTGGGTTAGTGGACTCTTAAGTAGTTTGTTTAATTTATCTACAGTTAGTTGCTAAATTACTGTCGACATACCTACAGTTAAGTAAGGTATAGCTTACAGATAACTCTTTAACTGCAACTCCAAATAACTCTAAGTCTCAATTTGTTTACCAATATTTTTCTGAAATTATATCCCATTGAAGATTCATTCCATCTGTGTCTGTTTCCCTACCCAGCGATGGGACATAAAAAGAAGTATACGAATACGTATTGAGGTAAAAATACTCAAAAGTACCTTCAGCATAGACAGTAGATATATACACAAGACCCGACGGACCGCGTGGCTTAATGTCGAAAGTTTACTGGAGTCAAAAATGTTTATTTTAACACCAACGGCATCAATAGGTAACCGACCGCCTATGGACCGCAGTCCACGTATATGTATATTCACTATTTATTATTATTTATTTATTATATTGTGGCGTATTAGCGGAAATTTTTGAAAGATGGCGCTACTTTTTTCATGTATATCTTCTTAATATATATAAATCTCGTGTCACAATGTTTGTCCTCAATGGACTCCTAAACCACTTAACCGATTTTAATAAAATTCGCACACAGGGTGCAGTTTGCTCTAACTTAAAAGATAGGATAGCTTAAATCTCAATTTATCTATTTTTTTTTTATATTCTTAAGGGCAAAACAACGTTTGCCAGGTCAGCTAGTAAATATAAAAAGATTTGCGTAAAATACTCAGACGGCTTACCTTGAGGTTCATATTGGTGACCTTCAGCAAAATATTGCGAGATGACGTACGTTAGAAGGCGTAACGCAATTGGATCCTCGATAATTTGGGCTAAATCCGTAAAAGGGTTTTGTGAAAAAGCAATGCAATGGCATCGCAACTCTGTAATCCCGTACTCCATATATTTTGCCCCAATTATATTTATTTGGCTGGACCCAACTGGGGCTCTCTCGTTATCCACTCGTAAAAAGCTTAGTAAGGGATGGTATGTACTATGTAATTCAATTCTGTTGGGCTCTTAGGGCTATAGCAGATTTATACAAAAGTATCACTGATCGACAACTAAGCACAAACTTGTATGTATTTATAAACTAACCGTTTTGTCTGTAAGTTTGCTGCCTGAAATTAGTTTTTTTTTAATCCTACGGAATACCCATATAAGGAGTTTAAAAAGGAGTAGAATATTGTGATATTTAGTTCTATAAGCTATTTTACATAGGCAATAGATACTTACATACACAACGTACATAAGTACGCGTGTAAGTACCTACTCTGTGGTAAATATTTACCTATATATTTTTCGCTGACCTGGTATCCAACGTTATCGTAATCATAAGCAAATTCGGCCCCCCGATTGGGAGACCAGAGAATTCAGGGAACCAATCAGCGGGCAGAATTCGTTTACGCTTACCATAACGAGGTTAAGCAATTATAGCCTGAAAAAGTAGCTTTCACACTTATAGAGAACAATGGTTAACAGGAATATACATAGCATTGTAAGAAACTTATACCTTGGTACTTTAAGGGTGAAGGAGGAATCATCACGAGAATACCTGTACATCTCCATGTTTTGATTTTCCAGTATAATATTATGAATTAAGAAGCCTATCAACATCTCAGTTTATTAGGGTGGTCTTTTTCATTGTGAGAGGAAGCCAGTGGTTACTATTTTGTCTTCAGGACTTTGAAACCAATTACGATGGTTATAAAACCAATATAAACGCGAAATCGTAGTCTGCCAGTCGCCGATGCTAAAAGTGTGCCACGACCCTAAACGCTTCATAGTTGCGACCATTTTATAGGTTTTTGGCATACGCTTGAAAGTTTTATTACTGAGGTATTAGCGGGGTCCGTTTTATCTTCAGCCAAATCCATTTGTGTGGGACGGGTACTCGAATCTCATTTGCAACATAGAGCTTGTTGGAGCCGATCTTTTGGGTTACTATACGAACTCAGTTTTACATAATTGATAAACGGTTCAGAGTTTGATTCCCATCCACAACACTGCACATTAAATTTCAAAAGGTTTTTCAGACTTTGGTTTTATAGAAGTACTAGATGACCCGCCAAACGATGTTTTGTCTTATAAATTATTTTTCACTTAGAGATATGAAAAATAGTTAACGTCTTATTCTCAGACCTATACGGAGGCCTTATTTACAACCGGATTTACTCAAAAATTTTGAGTACCACCATGAAATCAAACAAATAGAGATCCGTAGTCTAACAAGATTATCACTAGACCAGAAAAACATATTATTGGTAAAGAATATTTTCTAAGTCTTTTTGGCTTTGACATTTAGACCACCTTACAAATAAATATGCATAAATCATTTCATAGTCAAATCATACTCTGTTAACTTTCATTTTAACAATAACTTTGTGTTAAAAAGAGCAGAAAAAACTCGTCTATATCTTTTAAAAGATTGTTCACGTTCCCAACTCCCGTGGCACAAAATTATATTCAACTTTACGGTCGGGGCGAAGTGTGTGTTATTCCACGTTACACCCGAATAGACAGTCGAAACGATACTCGGGAATTCCCCGGCCGCCATTATTATTAACTTTGTTTCCCGTGGAGGTAAAAGACGTACAAGCGAATCCTTGTGTTACCTGCAGCATCGCATGTTTTACTCATTTTATACTGAAAACATTTATTTAAAAACACGTGAATTTCGTTTGATAGTCACGGAAATCAGAGTCAGTCAATGAAATACAAGAAGAGCTAAAATGAACGCATGTGAAATTTGTTAAAAAAATACTGATAGTCATCATCTATCGCGTAAAGCTTTCGTTCGATTAGATTGAAGTTTGATTTACACTTCATGACGCACGCTCATTAATTTGTAAAAAAAATATTTATCCAAACACATATCACCAAAATCAAAATGAATTATGTTGTAAGATTGAGTACTAAAACAATAATTATTTCATGATTTAACTACTATGTAATTGCCGAAATGAGTAACCCTTCCTATACATAATATAGATTTGTTCTACCAGAGACAGAAATAGACCAACCTACTACAAAATTTAAATAAATAAAATTCTATTTTAAACTTAATTCGACTGCGCTTGGCATATTGGCGAGTATTGGTGTATAAACGACAAAAGTAAAGTCCCTAATTTTTAGGGTTCCATACCAATTTGGTAAAAATGGAACCCTTATGGTGAGACTTTCTCCGTCCGTCCGTCCGTCCGTCCGTCCGTCCGTCCGTCCGTCTGTCACACTCGATTATTTCAGTAACTATCGAAGCTATCGACTTGAAATTTAAAATAGTTTTAGGTAATAGTGACCCAACGCCATTGCAATCATAAAACATTGAAAATTGTTTTTATTTTTATTTAAAAAGGGGGGAAATCCGGGGCTTTGAATTTTCAAAATGAAGTAACAATATTGAGTGGGGTATCATATGAAAGAAAGTTACTTGTGTATTCTAAAACCGATTTTTATTTATTTTTATGCCTGATACTTTTGGATTTATTGAGCAAACTGTCGAAAAAAATACCGTTCCCCCCCCCTTACCGAAGTTTATCAATCGAAAAATCTGAAATAATTATGATCAATAGACATTAATGTATGTTTTACAAGAAAAATAAAATCAACTTCCTAACCATTATACTTTTTTTGTTAATAACAATAAACCACCAAAAACAAAGTTACGTTTGCGGTTCGCCAACAAAAGTACCTACATGAAATTATACTCGTAAATTCATGAACAAAAGTGATTCCTTCAATGTTTTACTTCTTTTATGGTATGGAACCCTCGGTGTGCGAGTCCGACTCGCACTTGGCCGGTTTTTTTATTCTATGATTGGAAATGATAGAAAACAACTGACAACCGAATAAAGTATAGGCGGTCGAAATGTTTCTCGGGAACTCCCCGCCCGCCATTATTGTTAACTTTATTTCCCGCGCAACTAAAAGACGTACGTACAATCGAATCCTCGGGAGGGAGTGCTCCCAACGCCCTGATACTCTGAATTATTTATAGGCCAAGCCAACACACGTTCCGCTGGACTTATGAATGTACACACTTTAGCACTTATGAGCAGTTAATAAATTATGTGAGCAGCGGTGCCTGATTGTAAGCTCTCCCTGCGTACTGTTTCTTGGTTTCCTCGCTGTCTGATTTATGTTTGGTAGTCACGAAGATAATAATATGTGCGCGGTTATTGTTTTTATGTGCACGGAAGCTGTATCGTTATTTTCATCTCATTTACGAGTTATTTTGTTCAGTCGTAATATTCTTTTTAAGTTTTCTAGCAACGAGTATTAATTTTTTTATGGCCTTTGGAATGTCAATAAGGATGTATTTAAACAAAACCAAGACCATAATGACTTAATCTTGTCACTATAACGCGATGCTATAACGCCTCAGCTGTGTTAATGCCCCCTGAAGTTATTTACTGCTTTTTCAACGTTTCCATCACCCAGCATCCTTTTTTTTGGTGGAGAGTTAAACACTAAGTAGTGCACATACAGAAGTGGATTTTAGGCACTAAATAGCTATTTGCAAAAGTGTCAAGAACTTTTTTTTGATCGCGATCGGTCGCTTCACTATAGTATCACACCAGAAAGCTATAAGTATCGGACACACCAGCGTAACTTTCTGTTGCCGTCATATTAGTAGTATTTGATGAGCATGACACTCATTTCGCCAAATCAACGCTATCATAGATCGATACTGAGACGGATAATAATTTAGCAGCCGAATTTTCGGTGACATCCATTCTAATATTATAAAAGTGGATGTAAGTTTGTATGCTAATTGCTATACGCTTTCACGCCTAGACCAATGAACTATTTGGATGCAATGTGGCAAAAAGATTGCAGCTTGGAATAGGACATACTACTAAGGCTTCTTTTATTAAAAATTTGCTTTTTGTGGGATATTCACGTCCACAAACTTATTGAGAGATTGCTCTCAGCACGTTATAGTTGTGTCAGAGAGAGTAACAACGTGTCACACACAAGACCAAAACCTGGACGTTTTTGGAGGTTTAGGGCTCATCTAGCTATTTTAATCTTTGACACATATATAGGGATTGTGAAAAACCGAAGTACACGCGTGCGGAGCCACGAATAAACGGTAGTAAATTTTATAGGTGTACACACTAACCGGTAATGACGTACCACCGCGTTTTAAGAACAGCACCGATACATTTTGGGGACCAAAACGCATTAACGGCACCTAGGTAATAATCTCATCCATTTAGCGAAGTTGTGGACTAACTTTTCCACTCCTGTTTGTTGAATACTGAAGGTTTTTGTCGGTAGTGAGTCGTGAGTTTTTTGGTTCCGCTGCCAGCGTGAAATGTCATTTGGAAGAATAGCTCATTTATTAGGGGAAGTGTTTATTAGGAAGTTATTGTTATTGTGCTCGTTCACGCGATTTTAAATGCTGTAGTAATTTCCAGTTAAATAAAACCACATAATAATATTACCACTGTGTTTGAGGTTTTAAATGAAATTAGTAAGATAATAATTGTGGCCCTAAACTGAATATAATGTACTCAATGTTCCATTGAAAAATACTTAATATTTAGTTACATCAACAGTCAGACTTTTTAGTAATGTTCCAAAAAAGTAAGTCTATAAAAGGATTTTTAAAACACTTATTGAGCCCATAGATTACTCTAAATTGCTATTCTTGTAAAAATGTTCCCCGATTTGATATTAATAAAAAAACAGAATTAAGTAGAAGTATAATAATATGTTCTATTAATGCAAAGGAGAGACAAGTTTTCCTAATATAGTGCAGATTTTATTGGTTCAGCTGCTTTTATCGGTACATCTACTAAGCCGAATAACAGGCATTTCGTAGACGGAGATTGCGGTTTTCGCTAGAATTTGAAACGTGTGTGTTTATATATATTGTAGACCTAGCCTAAAGGGATTGGGCCATACGATTACAGTCAAACTATACCTTATATTACCGTGTTGCGTAACGTACAGACTCCTATGAAAATTCAAAACTTTACCCTTAAGGAAAAAAAAGATGGAACTTATTTTTTTTATATCACAATTTGCTTTAATTTAACCAGGGGATGTATCACCATCTCTTAAAGGAGTCATGCTATTTCAATATTTTCATGCAAACATGGTATGAAAATTTCAAAAAATACTGCTTTAAGAGATGGTGGTACGACCCGTGATCTCTGTAATCTGTATGATTTGACCTACATTAAAATGACTAGGGGAAAACATGACGTCGCCCGTAAAAAAATAATCATAACATCGACAAGGATCATAAAAATATAATCAAATGGGAAAATCATTGGAATCTATTTATTGGATATTTCCAACCAATAATTTATACGATTCGATCGCGATATCCAGATTTTGGAATGCAATAAGCTATTCAACGAATTTTATCCCCCAAAGCAATAATGCCGCGAATATCGGTCAAAATTGAATTATTTACCAAATGCGCGGATATCAAACCGTTTTATAGACAATAAAGTATAAAATTATTATTTCCATGTTAATGGCGGCGATAAATCTGGAGTGATATGGAGTGATGCCATGTAAGCAGGGATGCCACATGTATTATCGGATGGTCAATTTATCGATTAAATTTCTAATTCGGTTTTACACAAATTCGGTAAGTTTAAACCATGGTTTTCAGTGTTGGGGCCGCACCACCATCTGTTATAGCAGTGTTATTGTAATATTTACCCACGACGGAACGGAGTACGGGTATATGCGTTTAGGGTGAGAGACCGTTTGTACATTAGTTGTTTGATGAAATTTTTTGATTGTTTGTGTGTTAAATTGTTCACAGAAAACGAATATCCGATAAAAAAAATGTTTGTTTGTTTGTTTGTGCACATCCAATGTTCCCATTTATTTCCACAACGGCTGAACCGATTTAGATTCAGTTTTCTGTATAATGAAAAAGTATAAAACAAGTGGAAAATTAAAAAAAATTTAAACACCCACGACTCTTATAGAGTTGAAATTGAATGAAAAAGGATTAAATAATATTTTTAAAACTCCCCGACTAAAGGAAAGTAAGAACTAAGAACCTATCAGTATAATTACAAATCCAAGAAAATCCGTCGGAGCTGCCATTGACATTTCTGTTTCCAATATCAATTAATGCAGTTAGTACCTATAGGTAAGCTTACCGGTAGCTTATTATAAGAAGTATCAAGAAATTGAATCTTGCACCATCAACTCCGGCACAGGCAGAACATAGCAGCTCCGGCGGATTTTCTTGGATTTGTAATTATACTGATAGGTTCTTAGTTCTTACTTTCCTTTAGTCGGGGAGTTTTAAAAATATTATTTAATCCTTTTTCAATTTCAACTCTATAAGAGTCGTGGGTGTTTAAATTTTTTTTAATTTTCCACTTGTGTTTTGACATTTTCATACAGTACCAGTATGAAAATTTTAAAACAACATTACAATAACACTGCTACAAGAGTTGGTGGTACGGCCCCTGGAATGGCGACCCCGCACAGGAATGCGCAGTGTTGGCAGACCTCCGACCAAATGGACTGATGACATTGAGAGAGTCGTGGGAAGGCGCTGGATACAAGTAGCGCAAGACCGTGCGGGCTGGAAATCTTTGCAGGAGGCCTTTGTCCAGCTGTGGACGTCCGAACGGCTGAAACGAACGAATGAAACCATGGTTTATTCCGGGGTAAAAAGTAGTCTATGTCATCCAAGGTGTAGTCAATTTTAGCCGAATTGGTTCAGTAATTGTGGTCAGTTATTTATAGGAGTAGCAAACATAAACACGTTCTTACATACTAAGTCTATAATTTTGAGTTTTTGAGCCCTAAAGATTAGAAAATCATGAATGAAGAATACGTTGGGGTCTACAAAACGTAGAGTAATTCGATATTTGTTTTAATGTTAGTGGTCTGAGATCTGGATCTACTGACAGCAGCTATCAACGAAGAGATAATAATCTCTCTTTTGGTAGATTTTTGCCCACATTGTTCGTCTCAGGAATCCAAATTTTTAATCTATGTTTACTAGTACGGAGTTTAATATGAAACCAATATTAAGTGCAGTAATAAACTAGCAACCCTAGTTATAAAGCGCCTTACGAGGAGTTTAATTACCTAATGTTGGGCATCTCAAGTTTTAAGAATTTGTCAGGCATCAGATATTCGAGCTATAACTCCTTGATCTTCGACTTTGCCGATATATTACACTGCTAAATCAACTGTGACTATAGAGGTTATCTACTAATTACAAATACTTACATCAATAGAGATGCAGATTAAGGTATTGTGTGTACCTAAGTCGTAAATTGTATTATTTGACGTTAAAACAGATATCTATAAAATACATGAAGCGGTTTTCTTAAAGTTGTTCATGTAAAATAACATTGAATGACGTAATGAACTCATGTATCAACGTCATTAGTGTGTTAAATATTTAATAAAAAAATTACAAAAATTTTCATAAGCAAATATTTTTGTCATGGCAATTACTTTTATTGTGACAGTTTCAGTAACAATATCTAGTGCAATTCTATGACAGCAGTAATTTATATCTTTCATGTTTATATATATATATTATTAAGAAGACATATTTATTTATTATATGGATCTTTAAAAAAATAAACACCAAAATAAACATAAAATTAAGAAAAAAGGTATTTTTTTAGAAGCTGAAGATCATTATTGCAGCAATCAGCTGCTGCCGATATGTGTTTCAAAGTTAACACAAAACCAAACTTGACAGAGGATATCAAAGCTTTTAACTTTTGTAACAAATTCATGGTGTAATGTATAGTGAATTCACCTTCACTAAATAATAAATGAAACTCGGTGACCTTTGTCAAAATATTCGACATTTCTTCGAAGCTTGCGTAACCTTTAAGTGCCTACCCTATTTCACAAAATATCTTAATCTATTTAGAAGTTCATTTAAGCGTTAATAATAATAATTTAATAGCAAGTGTATCTATAATAATTACACTAAAATAAGTGAAATCAATAATAATTAATTAATATTTTACTGTTCAGAAATTATAAAACACATTTTTAACATCTTAATTTTTTTTCTATTCTTTATAGCATACGCTTGACCACAATATCACTTGGTCGAAAGTGACTACTTGGTCAAAGATATTAAGCTGAAACTTTATTCAAATCAAAAATAATAGCTTAAAAGATTAAGGTATAAACAAATTGACAAAGATAACTGAATCCAGGAGGGTTTAAAAATTAAAATACTCTAGCTCTAGTATTCTAGCTTAAAATATATCTATAAAAGTAATAAAACCATTACTATCAGCCTATTGACGTCCACTGCTGGACATAGGACTTTCCGAGAGCGCGCCACCACATATACATTAATATAAGACCATTAATTAATTTAAAACGTGAGTTTAGTAATATAACTTTAAAAACTCCACCCGCCAAAATAATTACAGACCGGGAAAGCGCAATTTCCAAATTTCTTAAATAATCTAGAAACGAAACCATTTTTAACTAAATTAAAATCGTAAAAAATAAAATGTTTGCTTTAAAAAAGTAGTCTTGAAGTTAACCCTTGTTATTAAAAATCCATAACCTAGCAAGCGCAAGGTTCCTAGCAACCGCACGAATACAATCACGCCGACAAATAAAGTAATTAAACTTGAGAACAGGGCGGTGATTGCAATCCGGGCGTCATTAAACAATCAATGACGCGATCTAATCACTCCGGGTTCGATCCCGGCCGTCATAATGGGCCCATACTCCATGGGGTGGTTTTGTCCGGAGACTTCATTATTAATTTAATAGGGAAACCGACGTATTCTCCCACTATCGAATTAATAATGGATGTCGTCCATTTTAATAGTGGTTGCGCTGGCTTGAAATGACCTACATCAATCGAATCTGGTTTTATAAATAACAGATTTATTCATGATCCGATTTTCATAGATAAGGGGTACTAACATTTTGTTGGATACATTTTTTTGACAGATATTTTTTATAAGAGTGTACTATAAATAATAATTTAATAGATTTTGTACGCGAGACATTTATTTCTTTGCCCGTTTTTAATTTTACTTTGTCTTTGTGCTTCTTACTCCTTCAATTATATTATAAAGACTTCATCAAGATAAAAACTGATATCGTCAATATAACTTATTTTATATTCATTCCTGTATTTCTATAATAACAAGAATACTAATTAGGTATTCACGCCAAGTGATAGCCATTCAGACACTAAAGTTGAGAGAAAAAATAAAAATTTCAAAATTTTTCATTACGATATCTCACGCTAGCAACACTGTGTCTGTACTTCCATTAGCGTTCTAGTGCTCGGCCGTTCAACACAACATTATTAAACTCGTATAAAAAAAAGTGAGTGATTATAAGTATTTCTTGCGGAAATCAAAGTATCCGAAAAGAAATATTCAAAATTATCGGATTCATCGTCAAAACGAATTGTGAAATCTACGGAATTGTTATTATTGGTTCAGAAAATCCATATTGCTCCAGTGTTGGGTACACCTCTTAGAGGGTGTTACGTTCACAGCAGTATACATTGAGGGTAGTTGGAAGGACTATCGCCTTTGTTTTAATTACTGCAAGAGGAGCTAATCAAGATGCATTCTTCGGTGATGGGTACACTTCATTTAGAGGGTGTGACCTTCACGACAACATACATTGAGGGTAGTTGGTAGGTGAAAAACCTGAGGACTATCGCCTTTGTATTAATAATTGCAAAAAATAATTGCAAAGCATCTATGTTGAGGACACTGCATAAGAGGATGTGATCATCACGACGACATACATGAGGGTGAGTTAATAAGATTATCGTCTCTATATTAATAATTGCAAAAAAGTCAATCAACATAATATATTCTGCAGTCTATGCTTCAGTGTTGGGTACACTTCATTAGAGAGTGTGACCTTCACGACAATATACATTGAGGATGGTTATTGGGACAACGCCTATGGATTAATCATTCCCAAAAATGACAAGATTATCTTGTCACCAAAATAGCAAATTGGTGCTTAAACGCCCCCATACCATGTTGAAAACACCGGTTGACGGTTCTCGTCCGATCACCGAAGTTAAGCAACATCGGGCGCAGTTAATACTTGGATGGGTGACCACCTGGGAACACCGCACGATGCTGTTTTTTTTTTATCACCAACTGTATTGGAATGATATAAAGGATCAAAACGATTACCTTTAGAAACTATTTCGATATACCCTCATATCAATATTTTCTTTTACTGTCTGCTAATTTAAATGAACCAAGATTACTTTACTAGACCAGTTCTGAAAAGTACCCGCAATCAAATGCACTATTTACAATTATTTTAGTCTTCCACACGAATCGTTTCTTGTTGTGGTCATTATTTATAGATACATCAATAAAAAGTCCATTGACAACGTCTTACAAAATCAACTAGTAATACTACTCAAAATTTGAAATGTACGAGTGAGACACAAAAATTTTATTTGATAATATAATATTCTAATAACTTCTGTGTATATTATGTCTTTTATCAATAATATGAAATACAGTTAATCAAGATCCAATATTAACTGGCACTGGAGGAATATCTGAGCAATCCACCTGTCGGTCCATGGTGGACCCACGGGCCAAATCGCAGGACAGCACTCGTCTCTAGCGACGACTTTTCTCGAAGATTTACCCAGGACAGAAGAGTCTTAATTTCCCCACAAGAACAGCACCAGGAGCAAAACAGCCTTGCAAGTACTTATCGATGTCCTCTTTTGACATTTCTGTCAACCTGTCATGTCAGGCGCCGCGCGGCCGCCGATCGGAGTGCTGGCGGAGTGCTGCGCTGTTTCGAACCTCGTGCGGACTCGCGCATGTTCGCCTATAGTCGGTTCGGGATAAGAAGGCACACCTACTTACTCGTACGTTTGCCGCTTATAGAATAACCACTTTCATAAAATATTCGAGCCTGATGATATTATTTTATCGTGCTTAAATATGAGTTAAAAATATATTTTTTCTCTCTTTATGTTCTCAAAACTATGAACAGAATTTAATGTATAATTTTTTTTCTCTTCTTTAGTTCGCATGTAGTGCAATGACACTAGGTATCTAGGTATCTAGGTACTATCCTAGTTTCTTTCATCATAATTTACTTTTATACAAAAAGGTTTTATATTATGAGGATTTATAAACTATTGAACCAGTAACATTACAATTAATTTTCATGTTTAAGTAATTAAAAATGGAAATGATGATCTTTATTAATTTCACATGGACTTGATTTACAGGCTTTTATGAAAGCTTGAATCTGAAAAGCGGGTTGCACTGAGAAGGTTGGGCAAAAAACTCGGCTATTATATTCTGTTCACATACAATTGAATATGAGACAACCTATTCGATAACATACTTAATTTTTTTTTGTTATTCCATTACAAATACATGTATTTAATACAACCATTCTTTCATCGTAACTCGATGTGTTAGATATTACATCAAATTTATCAATGCTTTAACTGAGTTATGATGCATGCTTTTAAAAGAATGCAATATTTTTGAATATCAAAGTTATTTTTAGTTTCTATAATTGACTATTTCTTAAATTTCTTAAATGAATAATAAATATGGAAAAAGTAGAAAACAATCGATGATATGTTTATTTAAATTTATTTTTAGGTATCCTTGTACCTATATCTACAGGAATATCGGTATCCATACCTAGGAATAACGTTACGCAATGGAAATTAATATATTTAAAGACCAAATTAATTTTTGCGAGATCAAATA
Source organism: Coenonympha glycerion (assembly GCA_963855885.1). NCBI lineage: Eukaryota > Metazoa > Arthropoda > Insecta > Lepidoptera > Nymphalidae > Coenonympha > Coenonympha glycerion. The sequence continues at coordinate 2,019,147 of OY979635.1, forward strand.
TTTTTATTTTCAGGCTATCACGCCGCTAATTATTAACTAATGGTTATCTATGCATCAAAAATGTTAAAGGATTTGGAAATTACCAATAGATATATAAGATCATAGAATCATTAAATACTTCATTGGATTTATGATAATATGAACAATGATGGTTCATAATTTTGGCTTGCATGTATCATAATATTTTTTTTTGTTCTTTTAGAGTTGATACATAGCCTACATTTTATATTTTCTGTATTTAATCATTATTAAATAAATCTAATATTTTGTTTAACTTTCATGCCGATGGATGACGCCGCTGCAAGGATTTAGCTCTCGATGATGACTGACCAAGGTCAAATGATAATTGAAAATTGGCTCATCACTGCGTCACTAGGAACTTGAATACCAGTACAGTATTACTTCAGCAGTCAGCTGTGGTATGTAATTACCTGATTATTATTAAACGAAGATTAGAGACTTTTATCTTCTGTGATGACATTGGAATTATTGGGTAAGTGACAAAAAAAAAAAATTTTTTTCATCGTCGCAACAAGTCAACAAAGCATTAATCGCGAACAATCGCGAATAACATTTCGACATGTCTACCTATTGACATGTTACATTTGCTCGTTGTTTTTTGCGATTATCAACTTGGAAAAATCAGATCACATTTTTTAACTGAAAGACTGCTAAATTGAAAAATGGTCTTGATGCAGAAATTCAAGAATTTTAAAAGTATTGTCTAATATTTGTATTCCAATCGTATATGTGGTTTTTTTGTTTACAACTAACCAGTACAACAGCGATATTAGTGTTGGGGTGACTGTTAAAATAACAATTAATGATATTAAACAACATTATTATAACACATGAATAAGAATAACAATTATGCCTTCAGTTAAAATTTTAATATTATGTGAAATGAGAAACTCAACACGGTTTTACATACTATAATATTGTAAAAGATGTTTACTGTCTGACAATATTAGAAAACATGCTTTTTTCAGACTATCTTAAGTTTCTATTGTTATCACTTTATTAGAACTCAGGAATAAACAGTAGATACAGTTACTTCATCAGCCTTTGTCTCAGAATCAACTTTAAAATAGGCTTATAAGATGATTTCTTTATGGCTTTTTTTAAAATCTCTTGAGAATATTCTTACTTCACCCTATTCAGTTAAAAATATAATTTAAGGTCACTTTAAATCTTAATGACCTTATTAAAGCTGTACCTACACCAAAACCCAAATAACAATATTATTATGCAAATTAAATAAAAATATCATTGTTAACTCCTTTAAAAGAAATAACTCTAAAGAGCTATGAATAAAAGTAAAGGACACTTTACGAAAATACTAATGCCTACAGTCAAGATGAACAAAAATTTACGAACTAGTTCTCTGCAACCCATAGATTTATTAATCTTTTATATTAATAAATTGATTTTATTTTTTTTCGGTCCAAAAATATGTCTCGGTAATATTTATTCTACTCAAGTTTATAAAATATATTCGTGAACAATTTACTGTTTAAATATATATTTCATGGTTGCATATTAACAGCCCAATTTATTACGATTAATCAAGAGTTTTAACTGATACAAATATTTTAAAGCTTGTTGAAAGAGGTTTAAAAACTCTTTTAATCGTCAAGACTACATACAAGCAGTACTGCTAGATAGTCTTAATATACCCTCGGTATTCGCACATATAAAAATATATGTATTTGTACATATATTATTATTAATATATTATACTAATAATATTGATTTACTATAGCTAACTATAGTACAGTTTTAGTATTTCTACAAAATTATGCCATTATTTATTAATTTGCTTTGAATATCAACTTAAGTTGTTATTTTTATTTTTTTGGTCAATGTTAAGCGATTATGCTTATTATTCTATTAATTTAAAAGCATTTCTTATTTACAAATGTCATGGCTCTAAACATCTACCTAATTAGTATTCTTGTTATTATAGAAATACAGGAATGAATATAAAATTGATGATTAAACGAACTTACCTTAAGTGAAGTTCTATCATAATTTTATGAATTCCTGTATGAAGATAATAACACCCTCCCGCCCCTGTTTTGTGGAAAAACCCATGTATGAATTTGTAAATAAAAAATGTACATATTATAATAAATATTTATTGAAGACTATATAACCCATTTATATATATATTATTATATTTACATATATAATATTGTGTGGTTATGTATAATATTGTGTAGTTATGTATATATTATATGATACATATTTGGGTGCTCTGTAGTGCTCCTACCAAGACGAGCTTATCGAAGCACAAAGGCACTCTTATAATAATTACTCTGAACTAAATGAAAGTACAGACACAGTGTTGCTAGCGTGAGATATCGTAATGAAAAATTTTGAAATTTTTATTTTTTCTCTCAACTTTAGTGTCTGAATGGCTATCACTTGGCGTGAATACCTAATTAGTATTCTTGTTATTATCTTCATACAGGAATTCATAAAATTATGATAGAACTTCACTTAAGGTAAGTTCGTTTAATCATCAATTGTATAACATTGATCCCCTTATCAAGTTAAACAATTAATAATAATTAATGCCTAAAACTAAAAATATATTAAGTTCTTTCTACGATAATTTTAAAAATAAACGAATCAAGTCAGATACCTCCCTACATAATAAGTACAAGAATGCAAATTAATCTCGAGTAAAGACTGCAAATTAAACGGAGCGTTGGTTAATTACACCCGCCAGGTAACGTGTTACATAAAACAGTGAATGATATTCCACGGGATGTTTTATGTTACATAAAACATCGACTGGTCTTCCGCGCCGTTCTTATGTTATATAGAACATCGATTGCCATTTCTTGCGATTTTCATATTGCATAAAAATTGTCTGCTATTCTGCTCAGTTCTTTATGTTACATTACTACATTATATTATATACATTGGCTACCATTTTGCCCCATGTTTTAAGCAACATAAAAAATGTCTACTATTTCTTGCGATGTTTCAGGTTAAATGATAGTGACTGAAGAATGCAGCTGCAGTCATCGTGTTACATAAACATTTCGCACGATGTTTTATGTTACATAAAAGATTGACTAATAATACTTATTCAATCCAATTGTAGAAATTGTTACAAATAGATGATACCTACTATATATTAATCATACCTCAAGCACTTAAGTAACAATAGTTTAAAATCAAGCTTTAAAACATTGTCATTATATCGACGGTTTCCTTTTTATTAGAAGTCCGATACAAACTAAACATCTGTAAATTAAATGGACGTTCACTTAACAACGCTCGCAGGCTTTAATAAAACAACAGCGTGCTACGTGGTTACACTCCGTCTGTGTCCTCGTACACAGAGGCCTAAATCACCTAGATGAGGCAAGATATTTCTGTCGTTTAAAAAATCATGTAAAAAAAATGTTCGCGAGCGAGTTGTGAGTTTCTTGCCAGTTCTTCTCGCTTTCCGAACTTGATGATAGAGTTTTTAACTTTTCACGAGAGCCTGCAAAATAGACCTAAGTATATCTGGAAAATGAAGGTTTTTACTTTCCATTATCTAATCAGTTGACTCACGTATGTAGTTCTTGTGGTACCTAAATAAGCATATTTTGTTGCTTTCATTATGGCCGCATTGAGAATTATTTTAATATCCTTATTGACTTTTTTTATCTATAAATTAAAAAATAAATATCTATAAGTAACTTAGTTTATACTTTTTTCAAAAAAAAGCAGTGTCTAATTCACGTCTTTGTTTCATAAAATCTGTGTAACAGTAAAATATTATTTTCATAAGCGCAATGATAAATTGGACTTCAAAAACTTTCTTATCCTTAAAAATGCTTCCATATCCCCAACATCCGTGAACCAAGGTGTATTAGAGTGTCGCCAGTAAATTAATCAAGCGAGACAACGGGCATGCTTGCTACGAAGTTTCTTTAACGGCAATATAATGAAAACTGCTTACTCTACATTTAATCTTATGATTAAAAAAATCATGTAACTTATGTAAGAAAAAAACGTTCGCGAGTGAGTATTGAGTTTTTGGCCAGTTCTTCTCGCTTTCCCAACTTGATGGTAGAGTAATATCCTGACCGAAATTATTACATTTTGCTAGTGAACAATTTATGTAAGCCTTTTATTGAACAGAAACTAAGTTTTCTAAAAAAATATTTTTGAACTATGCTGTAATAAAATATTTGTAAGTAATATAATATTTGTAACGTGGGTTTGAATTGGATTTTATAATGTCTTATCTTAAACGATATCGAGTTATACCGGGTACTCCTGTCATAAAAGCTTTATTATTATGGCTAAAATACTAACATAGGCTGCCACGCATCGCACGATGCCATGCTATGTTTTTCCCCTACTAAAACGCTAGTTTATTATTCGATAGCGTTCTATGGTATAGTTACTTCCAGTCTTTCAACATCCGTGATCACTGAGGTGTATTAGGAGGCTCGTTGTTAATCAAGTGAAGTAACCGCCTGCGGAACGCTACCAAGTTTCTTTAATGACGAAAATTGTCCGGAATAATGACAGAAAATTATACCTACTTATCTTTTCCGAACGGTACAGCGAGGAGGCAGCGTAATCCGGGTATTATTTTTTAGATTCCGTGGTATCTCGAGCCATTTACTGTAGAGGACACGTACGAAAAGTCAGGCATCAGTTTGATACTAAGAAGCTATTGGCTTTATAACATTCCAAAAATATCGCAAATTAAGTACCAACTGCGCTACTCATTGAAAACCTTTGAAATCAAGCTTTATTTCATACACATAAAAGGCCAGAATTTACATCGTATTTTTGTTATAAAATTAGCCTGTTATACTCCAAGTTTGAACTGTATCTACGCAAGGAATCATCTAGTGCTCTTTTAGGCCTGTCTTCTCTAAAATCGAGAAGATTTCAGCCGTAGCGCCCATCGCCTAATGTTTAATGAATTGTGAAGGCCACACATACTAGTATATTGTGGTGAATAAATCTCAGGAATACAAGTTTTCTGACAAGGTTTTTTTGATTTTGTGTTACACTTACATTTTTTGGACGTCATAAAATCCAGGGCAAAGGTAACACAAACTTACACATAAAATATATTATGTATATTTTATGTTTAGATACTTGCATTTATTATTTTAGGTAGATATTTCATCTGCTATGCTTTCTTTGCATCTCTTTGAAAAATAGCACAACTTTAGTGCAATTATTCATCTAACGTAACAGAATAGCCCGGTACAAACAAATGAATTCCCTTTGTCTCTTAAACAGGGATTGTTCTCGTGCATTAAAAACGTAAATTCTATTCGCGTTCGCAACAAAAAAGGCGAATGTGCTCACCGTAACGGGAAAAACGCTCCTCCCGTGTATGATGATAAAAAGTTTTTATTGTAAACAATTAAAAGTTTGAGGCTTGTTTGGAGACAAAGCGGCGTAATAATCGTAATAATTTCTCCCGGTGGGGTTTTAGTTTGTTTCGTGCATTTTAATACCGTATCTGAATCGTGGGGCGGCCGAGATTGGAACTGAAAGCGGTTCAAATCTTATTTAACCCTTCTGGTGCATTCAGGCTTTGTGGTTGGTAAATAATAAATTGAATGTGGCCTCGAGTACGGACGGATTGAGGCCTGATTCTTTAGGATCCCAACTATACTGATCAGCTGAGTGATTCACGCGTGGCTACATTTTGTGAAGAATACACGTATTTCAATTAAAGTGTGGAATATTTGGTTTAGAATTAAAATTAAATTGGATGGAAGTGATATATAATTATAAATTTAAATATGCATCAAAATTTCACTCGCGGTGGGACACGAACCCACGTCCCCCAGCTATCGCGGCTGGGAGCTCATCCAACTGAGCTACGTGAGACTGTCCCACCACGACGAAATTCGGATGCATATTGTTTTTCGTTCTTAGGCAGAACTAACGCCATCTATTTGGAAACTTTACAGTTTTTCAAATATGTCGAAGTCGAAGAAGTGAAATTTCGATGCATATTTAAATTTATAGGAATAATTTCCTAAGTGTGTAAAAAACACTATAATATAAAATATAAGTAGTGATAAATAATTTTTTTAGGATCTGAAGACGTTTTTTCTTGAGACTTTAAGTTGCCGAAAAGGAATAAGCAAACATTTTGAGTATGTATAAATTTGGACTAGTATGCAATAGCGCAGCCAAAATTGGTATCTAACAGTCAAAACAGTGACCAGATCCAATAATACAATAGGTATATCATTTCGTTAAATTAATTGCATCCCGGCTTTACAGAATCAAACCGCGCACGCCGCCAATTACGACTATTAAATGAAGTTTCCACTACACACGGCCGCGCGGCATTTCCGACCGCAGCGCGTTTAACGTTACCTGTTTCGGCGCCGCGTGCAGTCGAGGGTTGATTGACAATGTGGCCCGGCCCTTAATATAAATTTATTGTTTTCAAATTGTTTCGAAATTACGTCCTGTATACAAGTAGCATCTGTTACGTGTTTGGTCTTCAGGCGTCTGATTGCGTAAGGAAAACGTATCATCGTTATCGTAATCGTAAGAGAATTCTGCCCCCCGATTGGCTGACGTAAATCAGGGACCCGATCAGCGGGAATAATAAGCAAACGATTACGATAGCGATGAATACGTTTGTCTTACACAATCTAGAGGCAAACTTTACCTATTGAGACACGTGATTTCTTAAAGCTTAATAAATTGACTCATAAACCGTCATTTTAACGTTTTATTTATAAATACAATAGCATAAAACCCTTTGTATATAATTAAAACATTCAATATGTTAACGTACAATTTCAGTTTCCATAGCGTTAATACAACGTTTTTATTGAAGCGTAAATTAAAACATATATCAAACACGGAGCCTAAGTATAAGTATAAAGTTGTTATTTACACTGTAGCTTTGTCTTTCCAGAAGTTGTGGTTTTAAGGTGTAACAAACTTTCAAATATACAATAGGTACATATTTCAAAAATATATTGTAAAATTAATACGCGTATCCTCGCATTACATCAATGGCCGGCGAAAGCCCATCAGCCTCGCCCATTTCAATTTTGCATGGAGGTATTAGAAACCATAAGGTCCAGATTAATTAACAAAAATTACACAAAAAGGACAGGTACGTAGATAACATCTTTTTAACTTTACAGTTGAAAGGCAAGGTGACCTTAACCTGGATAATAACCGTATTCTACCGTTATCATCAGTACATTTATTAGGCCTAACGACACGGATAACAACGCTTTAATGTCTCTCCCTAATACCCCCTTTTAGCCCCCCTCCTTGCTTCATCCTGACCACAATTTCAGGCCCACTAATCAGATAACAGCTTAATGATAGAAACATCATTAGGAAGAGTGCCACCACTTTTTATGTCACTGGAAAATTACTTGGAAAATTAATTTAGAACCCATGATCATCAAGGCGTACGGAAATGTATTAGGAGTTAGGACAAGTTTGACAAAAATACCTACAAAGCAACTGTGCTGATATAACAGAAGAAAAAACATGACTCGTAAAGGTAGTCATTATAGTTCATCCCTGTTTTACTAGAGCTTGGTCAATTTATAAATAACTAGCGTTTGCTGACGTCTCCACTCATGTTAAATTCATTTTGTCACAAATCGCTGACCATCAATTTTCCGAAATTAAACATCGGCTTTGTATTGATCCAGGCTATCTATAACTATTCAAAATTTCAGCCAAACCGCGTTAGTATTCATTGAGGCATGGAAGAGAAACAAACATACACATTACACACAATTTTTATTCATCCACATTAATTAAACCTCATATTATATTAATCCGACTTGTACCAGAAAGAATCCAGGATCAGTAGGTTTAGTATAGGTTTTGCTACAGACTGAATTGACTCGCATCGATTAAACAGAAGGGATCTGCAGCGAGCGTCCAAAGCGTACAACCGCTGATAGCTTAGTTCACGAATGTCCACCCATGGTACCACAAAGTGTCTACCAAGCTGGTAGATGTAAGGAGGAATTCGTTGTAATACCACCTCACCCTAAATTGCCACGGACGTGTACAAAAGAACCAAAATTCAAACTCAATTACAGCTTCATCATAACGTTATTATGCTAAAAATGTCTGCTGGTAAATTGGTACTGCACCGAGCACCGCGCTCGGCGTAGGTAGGTAATACAGTGACGTTTAATTAATGCCTGCGAATTAATCCGAGCGGTGGAGGTGCGTTTTCAGAGCTCGTCGCGTGTCAGCTAGTGTTCGGTGGCCTGGCGCTGTCAGGTGCACGCTGGCTTTAGCACCCAAGGGTCAAGCTTGTATACGCCATATTTTAATAAAAATCACTTCATTTTTAATACCAAAGACACATATACGAAACGCTCTTTTCCTCTTTCCTGATACGCACCAGTTTTCTATAATATCCCGGCATTCGTCTACTTTACGATAGCTTAAAACAAAAATTAATAGGCATTTCCTTGGCATGAGCGCTGTACTTTACTAGCATATAGTAAAGTATGGTTCTAACATCACTTTCCATCATTTTATTAGAAACTACAAATAATGCTAGGGATTCGATAGCGTTACACCTAGAACTTTCTAGGTTTAGAAAACCTACCTTACCCTACCCTTTTTTAGGTCTAGAAACTCAAAATTCGGCTCGTCAGTTCCTCATTAGATCTAGGTGTGCATTAAGAAAGGATTTTTTCAAAACTTACTCGCCAAGGGGAGTGAAATAGGCGTGAAAGTTTGTATAGCGAAATACTCTTTCACGCCGCAGCTACTGAACCGATTTCGCTGAAATTTGGAATATATAGAAAATACTTTACACCCTAGATTATAACATAAAGCTACTTTTGTGAAAAACCCGAAGGAATACATACCCCGAGTTAGCTAAAATATCCGTTATTGTATGACCGTACAATACTATTTTGAATGTATAAATGAAGCCTTAATACGTAAAGTTTGCCGATCCGCACTCATAAATCCCTCTCATTATAAGAGGAAATCCGTGCTCAAAAATCAAGTATATATGTATAAGACATTGAGGATCTCCAAAATTAAACACCAATTGTTTCCCTGAAATAACAAAGTTTTGTTTATTACAAGTTTTGTTTTATTTTACAATTATCTAGTTATTATCAAGTTACGACAATTACACTTCTATCTCACCTGAAATAACAAAGAAACGACATTTAAAGTTCACTATATCTGGAGTCCTCAATCACATTCTTTCTATGAGTTTTTATTACGACAAAAATGCACACAACAATTTCAGCGTCCCTCGCCATTTTAAATCATCGACACAGATCAATATCATAGATACGCGACAGCTGATACGCGAAGCGCGGCAAATTCAAATGAATGAAATGTCACTCATTTCATTACATCTCCCCCCCTAAGAGCGAAAATTCTAAGCAATATATCTGTAAAATGTACTTATAAGTCATCTTCATATTCATTATCATCTCCTTCATCTTCTTCAGCCTCTGTTATGACAGGTTGCAATTTTGTTATATGAAATAATGTTGATTCTGTTTTTCTGTTGCCTGTATCAATCCTATAAATGGAATTCGATATTTTCTCTATTATTTTGAAAGGGCCTATTTTTAATTCGTCTAATTTCTTTCTATTCAGTCTATTTCCATTTTCTACATATACACTGTCTCCTACATTAAATTCTTGCATTTTTCTATTTCTATCAAATATTTTCTTGTTATACTCATGAGATTTTATTGTATTCTCTAATGCCAATCTTCTATCAGCAATCCACTTGTCTTCCTTTTCCATCGTTTTGAATTCATTTGGTAGAATACTGACATTTGTACCATCCAGTAAATATTTTGGTGCAAAACCTGTAACGGAGTGTTCTGTTTCATTATATTTTTGTATACATTCTCTTGCCAGTGTTGTCCATGTTCTCTTATTATTTTTCTCATTCATTTTACACCTTATTTTATTTACTATTGTTTGGTTTAATCTTTCATTCAAGCCGTTCGAGAATGGTGTATTCACGGCTGTAAAAATTAGTTTAATATTATTTTCCTGCAAAAATTGTTTAAATTCTCTTGAATTTATGCCCGGATATTGATCTGTCAGGATAATTCCAATCTCATCTGTCTCTAGTACTTTCTTTGTTAAATTTATAAAGTCACATGCATTCTGGGTTTTCGAAGTCGCAATAAATGCATATCTTGTGTAGTGATCTACTAAAAGGTGTAGATATTTCTTTGTAGACCTAGATCCTCCAAATCCACCAATAGTATCCATTGACATTATTTCAAATGGTTTGGTAGCTGGTCCCAGTTGTGACATTAATCCAATTTTTTTTTTGACATCTTGATTTATTTTTTATGCATATTTCACATGTTTTACAAATATTTATGATATTTTTTGTTAGGTTTATAGCCGTATATATTGAACTTATTTTTTTCTGCAGTTGTCTGATCCCAATATGGCATAAATCTTCATGCACCTTTTTTATAAGTTTTTTACTAAATTCTTCTGAGAGGATAATCTTTTCCTGTTTCTTTATTTTTTTATAATAGATATTATTTTTTAGTATTAAATTTTGTTTCTTTTCTCTTATTGTTTCATTTTTCTCTTGGTCTCCAACTATATCTTTTATTTGTATTAAATTAACTATTCTCAATGTTTCCTCTCTGTTATCTTCTGGTTCTAATACAGGGTTTCGGCTCAAACAGTCTGCTTCTACATTTTCTTTACCAGGTATATATTTTACGGTAAAGTCATACTGAGATAGGTAGTATGTGAGATCACCCAATTCTTCATCTGTCCTGCATTTAATGTTCATGTTCTCTAGAGGTTTGTGATCTGAGTAAATGGTGAATTGTTTTCCGATGAGCCAGTGCTGCCAATATTTAACAGCTTCTTTCATAGCAAGACATTCTAAATATATAGCCTTTTTCCGTTTTTGATGTTCATTCAATTTTTTTGAGAAATATGCCACCGGTTTGTCTTTACCATCTAGTTGTGTCTGTTTTAATATTGCTCCAATGCCCTCCAAAGATGCATCGGTAAAGATTTTGATTGGTAAGTCTTTGTCGAATATTTCCAAGACCGGTTGCGAACATAAATATCTTTTTATCAGATTGAATGCTTCTTCACATTTCTCTGACCATACAAATTTCTCGTTTTTTCGTAATAAATTGTGTAATGGATCTAAAATAATTGCACTTCTTGGTATATAGTCATGGTAGAAGTTTATTTTTCCCAAAAATTGTCTGATGTTCTTTTGCGTCTTAGGAGTTGGAAAGTTCCTTATTGAAATCAAATTGTCTTTTAGTGGTCTTACTGAATTGTTCTGAATTATATGGCCGAGGTATTTTACTGAGTCTGAAGCAAAGGTACATTTCTTAAACTTCAGTCTAAAGCCTTCTTTAATTATTGCCTCTAATACATTTCTAATGTGCCTTATATGTTCTTCAAAGGTAGACGAGTATATCAAAATATCATCGATATAGTTAACAGAGTATCCTGTGAGATTGTGTTTTCTTAGAATATTGCTTAAGATTCTCTGGAAAATTGCTGGTGATGTTTTCAAGCCAAAAGGGAGGCAGGTCCACTGGAAGTGGCCATCTTGTGTGACAAATCCTGTTTTACTTCTGTCTTCCACCCGTAATGGTATTGCCCAAAATGCTGAGTTTATATCTAGTGTAGTAAAATACTTGCAATTTCTAGTTTTAATAATTAGATCATCTATCAAAGGAAATGGTTGAGCTTGTGGTATAACTATTTTGTTTAACTCTCTGAAATCTACACATAAACGGGATTTTCTATTTTCACCTTTTTTAAACGCCAATGTCACTGGAGCAGCGAAAGGACTGTATGATTCTTCTATTAAATTGTTCTTTAGTAACATCGATATTTGCTCTTCAATTTCTAATCTATCTTGTATTGTACATCTGTATGGTCTTTTACTACAATATTTATTTACTTGTAAATCTATGCGAGCTTCATAATCTTTAACTGAACCTATATCATACTTGTCCTTAGCAAATATTGTTTTATATTCCTTTATAATTTTCTCTATCTCAATTTTCTTTTGATTATCTAAATGGTCTGTCATACTTATAAATTCCTCTGTTTGTATGTGTTCATTGAAATTTACTGTATATTTTTTTATATTATTATCTTCATTTCTGTTATCTTTAGACATCCTGTCTATTTTATTTGTTATTTTCTTTTGTTCTATCTGCAAGTTCTCATTTTGGGTTAATCTGAATTTCTTTATCATATCTAATCCGATTATGAAATCATCAAAATCTTCATTTTCTACTATGTATACATCCACCTCTTCTTCTAAATCAAATATTTTAATTTTTATTGTTATCAAGCCATCCATCTTCTTCACACCATTAACCGTTCTCATGTATGCTATGTTCACATCATCTTTTTTTCTTTTACTTTTATTAATCTTGAATTTATTATAGAAATCTGTGAGCCTGAATCATAAATACCACTCACTTCTAGTTTATTTTCTAATAAAAGCTTGATTTTGATTAATGGTGTGCTTACTAGTTTTTTTTCTCAGTATTTATGTCTACTTCAATTATGGAGTTATTGTTTACATTTTTAGTTTTAAGATCTTTTTCAGGTTCATTTTTATTTTTCTTGAACCAACATGACTCCTCCGGATGATATCTAATCCCTTTGTCCAAAGACTCACAAGTCTTACATGACTTCTTCTCATAAGTTTTATTTTTATTATAAAATGTACTGCTCTTTATGTTAGTTGAGTTTTTCTTATACATCGTGCCTTCATATTTTCTTATCTCGTTGAACAAGTCAGTAGTGTTGTTGAGTTCATCCCTGTTTAACTTATTTAAGATAAATCCAGGTAAACCAGTTGCAATAAGATCTATCATTGTTTTGGAATCTATAGATTTGTTTATATCTAATAAAAGCCGTTCTTTTTTTATGGCATAATCAATTAACTGTCCTTCTTTATACCTAAATGCGAGAGCATATGTGACTATGTCCCATCCTTGGTTTTTAAAAGTTTCTAAAAACTTGTCTTTCCATTCACTCCATTCAGAATTTATTGTTAGTTTTATGATCATCGAGCTATACCAATCCAAACAAGGTTTATCTAAAAATAACCTCAAAATATCTATTTTTGTCTCATCTTTTGTTATATTAAAGCGCGCACACTCTTTTTCAAAAATTTCTATCCATTGCATCGCATTAGGATTTTTGCTTGTGAATTTTTCAATAATAAATTTTTCTGAGATATGTTTTAAGTTATGTTGACTTTCTTTCTTAGTTGTAGTTTCTATTAATTGTTCCAAGATTTGTTGCAAAGTGTCATTTTTGTCCTTTGCTTGTGTTGTGCTCACTTCATCTAAATATTGATCTAAAAATTGCATATTACCTTCCTCATCTACATATGTCTTCTTTAGATTTTCATCCAACTTTATCCATACTTTTCTACTCTGGTGTCTTTTTTTAATGCTATTTTTTACTTTTGTGAAAGTGTTCGTTTTAACAATATATGTATGATGACTCACCGGCTTCAGTTCCTCGGGTAAAACATAACATTTTCCTTCTTCAGTAGATATTGAGGTTATAGCTAATACATTTGATTTGCCATCATTTGAGGCTATTATTGTAAACTCAAATTGAAGCCGGTCCATCTTCTTTTAGTTCACAAAAATGTCGTTTTATAAGACATTGAGGATCTCCAAAATTAAACACCAATTGTTTCCCTGAAATAACAAAGTTTTGTTTATTACAAGTTTTGTTTTATTTTACAATTATCTAGTTATTATCAAGTTACGACAATTACACTTCTATCTAACCTGAAATAACAAAGAAACTACATTTAAAGTTCACTATATCTCGAGTCCTCAATCACATTCTTTCTATGAGTTTTTATTACGACAAAAATGCACACAACAATTTCAGCGTCCCTCGCCATTTTAAATCATCGACACAGATCAATATCATAGATACGCGACAGCTGATACGCGAAGCGCGGCAAATTCAAATGAATGAAATGTCACTCATTTCATTACATATGTAAAACCTCGGTTGTGAAAAAAATACAGGGTTTTATCGCAAAGAACGTTAGGAAGACGTGCAGTGTACATTGTACAGTTACATCTGATGTTAAAAGATACGTCTGCTCAATGCCTATGCCAGATACAGTGCGTCCCAGGACTGCGCTCATCTTTCTGCGTAATATGTTTTTAATTTTTTATTGCCTTTCCACAGTAAAGCTTTGGAATTATTGCTTCATGTTATAATATCTGACACTGCGGTGGTACCCATCCGGGTGTATACTGCAAAAACTCCCACCACCAGCTAATAAAGGTGTTCCGACATTTTAAGTGCTCTGTATTTAGCCCTCACGTAAGCGCCCGCCCCGCCCTGACGCAGGTTAATATAGATATCTCAACAAACAATTTCGCGACCCTTGTTAGGTCGGCCGTAGTAACTTCATTGTGATACCTACGCTCTGACGCAAGCACACATTACCGTGTATGTACATTGTATACGATACAGATAAAACATAACTAGACTCGTGTCTCGGAAACGTGTGGGTTAACTTATACGAGTATAGCGGAAAAGCTCGAACATTTGTTGGAAGGGAATAAATTGTTTTGGGTAGAATTTTGACGTGTGAAAATAACCTAAGAATGTTCTAAATAAATCTATGCATATTACATAGTTAGAATTTACCATCGTCATCATTTAATGGAAAAGATGCACTGCCAAGCGATTTAGCATTTCAGTGCAATGTAGACGCTGTGTAGCAATCGTTAGCGTTGGGGCAATAGTTACTTACTCCTTACCAATAAATTATTCGCCATTATGATTTCCTAAGAGGTGAAAATTACGTACCATAAGAAAATATTGATTCTATAGTGCTGATATTGTTTATTATTTTTTAAATTGATAAACTAAATTTCGTAAGAGTTTACCTCTATATCTTTAAAATCTCCTTGTAATAAGATGTACAACTTTCATGCTGATGTCGACATAATTAATCTTGCTGTAGTTTTCATAAGTACGCC
The DNA here is from genome assembly GCA_963855885.1 of Coenonympha glycerion. NCBI lineage: Eukaryota > Metazoa > Arthropoda > Insecta > Lepidoptera > Nymphalidae > Coenonympha > Coenonympha glycerion. The sequence continues at coordinate 2,034,170 of OY979635.1, forward strand.
CAAAGATTTAAATCGCTAGATGGGCCCTAAGCCTACATTGGGCACATCAAAAACGTCCACAAATATGTTCAGTGAGTGCTCTCAACATGCTATAGTTTCACTAATGTGTGTGTAAGAGAGTGACAACGTGTCACACAAGACAAAAACGTGGACGTTTTTGGAGGTTTAGGGCCCATATAGCGATTTAAATCTTTGAGTGCGCCAAATATTTCGCTAGAGCTCTCGTAAGTTGGGCCAATCGTCCATTCGTCTTTGTCCCCAAGACACCTGCGTGACCTCCAATTATCAATGTAATTGGCTATTCAAAGTTGGCGCGATGGGGCGAGCACGGCATCGTTAATTAATAGAATCAACTGAACATTGAAATTTTCGCTCCAACAGTCTGAAGCTACATGGAAGCAATTTCAAGTGAATTTACGTGGAATGCTCCTGCCTTGAATAGCTTTTAGTTCAGTTGCTACAAAAAGTTTTGGTTCAATGAATAATAATAAGGCGAGACAAAAAATAATAGTAAGACTAGCAAACCCGGCGAACTCCGTTTCGCCACCAGATGGCTTCGTTTTATGTAACATTTTTTATTTTATTTTTTTTAATTTTTCCGGAATTTTCTTTGCTATAAACCTCACGGAGCCCGAGACCTTTCCAACGAATGCAAAACCGTGGAAATCGGTTTGTGCGTTTTGGAGTTATAGCGTCAGGAAGGAAAACCCGACTTATTTTTATATAGTAGATTAGTCGATATACATTTAACGCTTTCAGCATGAGAGTACACGAAATGGAAGTAAGTTTTAAGGTTCGTAACAAAAATTTTGATATCCGAATTTACAGCTACGGAATGAAGGTATCGCATCGGCGAATATCCAGGAGCGGTCAAAGGCGAAATTCCCGGAAAATTTTAACGAAAGCGCAAAAAAATATCTCCTCAAAAAGCGCCGCCATAGCATTTATTATTTCCCCATTCGTCATCAATCTTACCTGGAACTCAAAAAAAATTGGGAGCGATTTTTATACGCAAACTCGACAAATCCACTCGCTAATGTTGCTTGAAATTCATCAATAATAGCGCGCACCCTCATAAATTTGCGTTAGAACTGATGCGGTGTTATCCTTGCAGCCAAACAATATGTTGTTATGATTGATCGGAGGGCCCGCGGCGTGTGCCTACTTCATTCAATCAGGTGCGCTGGAAAATCCATTTGCAAAAAGTCATGATGACGGATGCTCTCTGGATGTTAGTTGTTTGGAATAATGTACGGCTTTTTCGCGAGGGATTAACTTATAATATTACTGGCTTTCACATCCACAACTTCATATGCGTTAACTTCAGAATAAAACACCGATATGAACCTAAGAATAAGCCCATCTGAACATTTTACCGTAAACCTTTTTCATACTAGAAAAAAGTAGTGCTATAATATGACAAAATTGCCATCAATACGCTGTAATATGGAAAAAACGTTCCTGTGGGGAATGTTTGTGCGGACTAATAACATGGTTAAGCGATCTGTGGCGTGGATCGCGGTCTAAAAACAATACTGCGGTCGTCTTACTACTGTCGCCGTTGATGTGAAAACAAACTTTTTTGACACCAGTAAACTGGCGACATTTTTCGCGGGAGTCGCCGGGTCCCGAGTATATTTAATAAAGTTGAAATGTATCTAACACTGAGCATTCCTTATTTCTGATTTCAATTTGGGTTCTCACGGAATTTGAGAAAAACCAAAATTCACGCTGGCGAATTAGGTGCATATTGTTGTGGGCAGACTTTTTATACATACGAGTAAATGGCGTGTCAGTATAAGTCTGTACGTACAAGCTTCGCCACTAGAGACCTTATTTAACGTGAGTTCGTAGAGATAATACTCTATAGCTGAATTTAGTTTCGACAATGATATTGTTTGCTTTAAGTCCCATTGACAAACTTGGCAAACTCAGAAAGAAAGTGCAAATTGTAAATAATTTTTTTTTAATATTTATATTGCATTAGGTATTTGGATAATACTATCTTAATATATACAAGTGGAAAATTAAAAAATTTTAAACACCCACGACTCTTATGGACTTGAAATTGAAAAAGGATTAAATAATACTTTTAAAACTCCCCGACTAAAGAAAAGTAAGGACTAAGAACCTATCAGTATAATTACAATTCCAAGAAAATCCGCCGGAGCAGCTCCGGCGGATTTTCTTGGATTGTTATGTTCTGCCTGTGCTGGTGTTGATGGTGCAAGATGTTGCTGTTTACCAGTGTGTGTGTTTACTTTATTCATTTGGTAACTAATTCAATTTCTCGATCTTCTTACCTATAGGTAATAGGTACTAACTGCATTAATTGATATTGGAAACAGAAATGGCAATGGCAGCTCCGACGGATTTTCTTGGATTTGTAATTATACTGATAGGTTCTTAGTCCTTACTTTCCTTTAGTCGGGGAGTTTTAAAAGTATTATTTAATCCTTTTTCAATTTCAAGTCCATAAGAGTCGTGGGTGTTTAAAATTTTTTAATTTTCCACTTGTTTTATACTTTTTCAATTATTATACGGTCTATTATATTATTACAAAATAAAAATTATTTTTTAAACTAGCCACTATCTCCTCTATGCAGCATCGGAAGGCATCATTGACCCTTGTCATCAGATCAAATGTGTTAGAATAGTTAAACGAAACCAAATGGGTCTAAGCTCGAAATAATTTTAATAGTTACGATAGTTGAGTAACACTCAATTCCAAGTTTCATCATCAGATATAATGTCCTGAAATGTCATATCAAACAATCTCTAACACTAGGAGTTTACTAGAAACATTACCAGACACATTAGAAAATCTCGCTACCAAATGATAAAGAAACGTTTATTGTGGCGCCCCCTGCTGTGCAATCACCGTAACAACCTACCTACGAACCATTATCAATAATTCACTCATATTGTACAGAAAACTGTATTCAAATCGGTTCAGTCGATTTAGAAATGATTTGAAACATTTGTTTGCAATATTAATGTTTATTATCGCGCCCCCTGGTGAGTGATTTCCGTAACAACTATCTATTAATGTATCCAAATCGATTCAGTCGTTTTTATTCCAAAAGCTTAAATTGGGAACATTCGGTTTCATTCTAAATGTATTTATGGCGCCCCCTGGTGAGCGAAGTTCGTAACTACTATCTACGAACCATCGCCAATAAGTCACTAATATTTTATTAAAAACTGTATTGAAATCGCTTTAGCCGTTTTTTAAATAAATGGGAACATTCGTTTGCACTATAAATGTTTTTTATGGCGCCCCCTGGTGATCGATCTTCGTAACAACTATCTACGAACCATCGCCAATGAATACCAAACATTATACAGAAAACTGAATCTAAATCGGTTCAGCCGTTTTGGAAATAAATGGGAACATTGGATGTGCACAAACAAACAAACAAAAAAACAAACAAACAAACAAACAAACAAACATTTTTTTTATTGGATATTCGTTTTGTGTGAACAATTTAACACACAAACATACAAAAAATTTCATCAACAAACTAATGTACAAACGGTCTCTCACCCTAAACGCATATACCCGTACTCCGTTCCGTCGTGGGTAATAAACCTCGTGTCACAATGTTTGTCCTCAATGGACTCCTAAACCACTTAACCGATTATAATAAAATTCGCACACCATGTGCAGTTCGATCCAACTTGAGAGATAGGATAGTTTAAATCTCAATTTATCTATTTTTTATTAACCCTAAGGGCAAAACAACGTTTGCCAGGTCAGCTAGTATATTAATAAATATCTGTGAATAACATGAATTGATTAAACTTAAAATAGCGCTACATTTTTGTAAATAAAATGTGAAAAATATAGAGTTATTTTTAACCGATCACTTTTGGTATATTTTATAATACCTATACTTGCAAAGTGTTTGTGGTAGGTTCGAAACTCAAGAGTTAGGATATATTGTCAGTACCTCAGTCGGTACATTACAATGTTATATAATGTCAAATCGTTATTTAACTTTATACTGCCACATGTTAAATACGTAGATGTAGGTACCTTTATAAAGTCCAATACGTACTTTAAGTACAAAAGTTTATACGAGCTCTGTGTGAGAAACTATCCGACCGCCGGGAAGTCCGGCTCAACGATAATTTTATCACTATTAAGGGGATACGAAAATAATGTTCGTACTACACGTATCGGTTTCAATCCGGTTTGTGAAACTAGTATTTCATTTAATAATAATCTATCCTGTCGTTTCCAACACGTGAAAAATAATTTATCTTATCTTTCTAGCATATTCCCGTGAACAAATGGGTGTGAGATTTACAATTTTATATGAGTAACGAGTCCAAAAATCTGATAATTAATTATTAAATCAGGATCTTATTATCTAATTTGAACCACTTTGATCTTATAGTTCCTTTCACGTCAGCCTTAATATACTTTCTGGGACAGATTATATAATTAGATAATTTAGTGTAAGTTTACATTGTTAATTATTACTGCACTTTAAAGACAATTACTATCCTACTTTTCTTCTTTTTAATTTTTTTGCAGGTTTTTTGCAAAATGTTTCACTTTTTCCTAGTGTAGGCCTTGCATCTTGATGCTGAGATAGTGATGACATTGTTTGAATATTGGTCCTGAGTTCAATGAAGCGCTCATATAAAAAACCGAAGTTCTACCGGACGAAAGAGAGTGTAGTCAGACCTTAATAGGATAGGAGGCTAATAAGGCCGGACGGGCGCGGGACGGGACCGACACGGATTAGGTTTAAACCCACAACGGAGTTACATAGTTAAGCTTTGTCTGATTTGCCGTGAAGTTAGAGCTGCCAAAGAGAACTAAAGGAATGATTCGATTTGACTTGATTCATAGTTCGTCGTCAAATATAATCACATTTCGTTACCTATTCCTATATTATAGCGAAATGGTAAATTTACAGATTTTAATATTTCGATTCATCAATAATTTTAATATTTAATATTATTTGATAGCAGTAAAGATTAATTTGTTTTGCTATAATCCGCTACTTGAAAAGATTATGTATGGTATAATATGCAGGAACACTACCCACATGAAACACCACACACAATTTTCTAACACTTTCTTCGACGCACGTTTTGTCCCGACACGGGGACATCTGCAGGAGATGTTGACTTCACAATGCGAAATGTAGAATCATTCGTAGAGTTCATTTCAAGTAGCGGATTATAGCAAAACAAATTATCTGTCCTGCTAATTGTGGATTTCCGCAAAACGACGCCTGCTTCTATTCAATATTAATTGGTATAAAATATATAAATATATATATATTATTATATATATATTTATATATCAGGACATTATACACTATAGCTTGTGGGTACTAGATAACTGATAAATATCCATACATATTAATAAACGTAAATACAATATATTATTGAAAAACACCCAGACACTGGAAAACATTCATGCTCATCACACAAACATTCCCCTGTAGTGGGAATCGAACCCACGACCTCCGACGCAGACGGTATAACAAATACGGACAAAGTCGGAATGATATTATTTAAACGCAAATCTGTCCTAATCTGAAATCGCACTGTTATTTTCGTGTCGAAATTCACAGTACATTAATTTTTGCCCCGTAATATTTAAGCTCAACTTTAAAACTAGACTTTCGTCATTTGGGACCTATTATGTTCACTTACCATTAGATGTTATTGCAGTCAAGTATTAAGTACTTAGTGCTTGAATAAACTATTGTTTAGTTCTTTACTAATAAAAAAAAATGACCAAATTGTGTAACCAAAATTGAAATATATTATGACAGTCATTATACAAGTTTTCGAAGAACGCGTTTTCTACTGATTGAATCTGACGTAAATAACACTTGAAAATTGTATATAGCCGTCCACAAAAGGCCAACGCAGACTTGACAGGCCGGTAACATTTCTCCATGACCTCCGCTGTCAATTCCACTAACAAGCGCTTATTTATTCATGGTGATTGGGGGAAGGGCCGCGCTGTTATACTTTATTAGGCTTCGTCAAAAGGAAGGAAGTTGTAAGTTTTTCAGCTTGAATAAGTAATAATACGAGTAAGGTTTGGATTGTTGCGTCATAGGTTTGAGACTAACATCCATAAAATGTACGCTCCTTTTTTTGTGGTCAGTGAAATTTAATAAATTATGTACAGAGTAGGTATCTTTACCTGGGTATAAGTAATAAATTTTAAGATTTAGAAGAGCACGTCTGAAGGTACCTACTACTATTTGTATACGGAAATCCCGAGGATGAGATGGTATTTCAAACATAAATAAGGTGTGGATTGTTCAGGATTGTGGCGCGGTGAATGATGATATTGTAAAAAGTCAAAATATCTTTACATCACAAAGTAGGTTTAACTTCCAGCCACTTATAAAAGGTTAATGCGGCATTTGTGATAAACACGTATACTTATACATATATATTGATAAGTACTAGTTGACTTAAAACAACTGAAAACTAAGTTTAATAATAACGCATCACGTACCTAAATCAGGAAGCACACAGCCCTGTTTTCAATAAAGGCATCTTGAACAACGTAGGTACAATCATCACAATAATTTACGTACAGGCAGGCAATAAATATCCTCCGCCGAAATAAGCAACGCGCAGTTGCGAACAAAAAGTTTGAATATCACCCGAAGGATTCCAACAATAGGAAGAAACAAAGGTCTAACAAGGAACGCTCCACGAGGGGGCACGTACGCGGACGTGTTCCGAAACATTGTCCGCTAATATCAGAACCGGGCGGTCATTAAATTCAGATTTATACCCGGCCGGGATATCTCTCCCGTGCGACCGCGCTAATGACCGGCTAAATTGTGATAATTTCACGCTGGAGTTAGTATTTAGTAAGTAATGAGTGTGTGACTGGCCCGGCGCCGGTTCAGTCCAGCCGTAAATACACTCATTTAGACTATAACAGTAATGTTTGCCAGACAGATTTCCAGTACGTCTGACAGACTCCGCGTGGACAAGACATTTGATCAAAAATAATTGCAATTACCGAATATTCCGTTCTAAATACGTATGAAATTCATGGACCGTCGTCGACTCTATCAGTCAAGTCACGCAGTCAATAAATAATAAAAATTTATTACGCGTTTTGAAAAATTATAGGAATACCATCCTAAATGTGTGAAGCACTGTAATAATAAGATGATCGTTTACAGAACAATTATAATAATAACCAATATGTGTGTGAACGAGCCATGTACTAGATCGAAGACGTCATAGACATAAAGTACGATGCAACGTCAAAAGCAATCGTTGAGCCATCTCAATAGCATCAGTAATTGGATGACTCTTGAAAATCGGCAAAGGCTTGTCCATTGGTAATGAATCTGGTTCTGTTTTGTAACATTGTTTGAATCGGCTACAAATTCGGAGTTCACTCATTAAAAAATATTTTTGACAAATCTAAAACTCTCATCCCACTCATACTACGAGTACGTGGACCAGTCCAGTATTTTCACAATAGCAGAGCGTCAAATTGATTACTCTGAAAATAATCCTATTATTGAGATTTATCATATACATAAAAATGTAATGTATGGGGTCCGTAACAAGAACACCGTCGCAAGTTTTTCTTGGTTTTTTCCCACCTCAAAAAATGCCTAAAACGTCGGTGGGTATAGAAATTTTCACTTAAAAAAAATCCAAATATTCCGTGGATTTTTGAAAGTATGATAGAAAGTAAAAAATAGAATAACAATTAATTTAAGTACATTCTTCATGAGTCACTATCATCACTGACAATGTGTTGAGGGATGTAATAAATGTATTAAGCCACTTTTTTAATAACGCTGTGTTCTAGATGCATAATGTATCGGTTTCCATGTATTTCCGTTCGTTTCAAGTATATTTCGGAGCCGACTTTTTGCACTTAGCAGCGTTCTGGCGAGCGGGCGGCGAATTTTTGTTTTTATCCTTTTTGTTTCGCTGTATTTGTAACGATCATCCCTGTTACGAGTTTTCATCCGGGCAAAGCCGGATAAATGGATCATCAGAATCTTTAATAAACATAAAAATTCATCGGAGCAGGGCTTTTCCCGCCAGCCATGATAAATCGTGAATTATTTATCTTTAAATTGTAACGTTTGTGAATTACTTTTTAGCCATTGTTAATATCCTGAATGGCCGCCGGTTCAGATTCCTTTGTGAAAGCTTTCTATGATGCTCAAGTTAAGTTTTAAAAAGAATGTGCCGAAGTAGGGAATTATAAATATTTCCTACACGATTAAAAGCGGTGCTGTTATTTATACCTTTTTATTTGGGCTTTTGTGTCGTAAGTTAGTATACTATTATGAACAATTAATTATTATAATACAAAAATTCACAGTAAAAGTGTTAAAGATTCGGCCCACAATAATAGGTACATACAGAAATACCAACAGATCAGAAACGAAAAGAGCTTGAATTGCCTAAGGAAATAATATTATTCATCAAAACGTATCATGCACGATTTCAAATTGACAAACAGCAAATTATTCTGCCCCTTGATTGGCAGAACTTCCTGTTATACAATTGAAATCGTGAGTTTTGACAATAAGCCCCCAGGTACGGATTCATAATATTATTATTTTCTGTTTTGTTCCAAAATTCACGACACAATAATATACATGCTCCTTATTATATCTACATACGTTACATTATTGTCTGTATTTTATGCCAATATCAAAAGTAAATATTTTTAAATATTGCGTTTATTATTTAATTAATGTAACCACAGGTGAATGTAACATGCTGAATTGAAATGTGGAAATGTGAGACCCAAGTTCAACAAGGTTCAAACCTTGGTTTAATGTAGCTTTGTATGTCCCTTTTTTGCAAATAACATACCTAATAATTATTATAGTATGAAATAAAATGTAAAACCGCGGTCAACTTCTTGTGGCAATCGGGTCTTTGCATGAAGAACTTTTCGAATTCTGGAAATTAAGAACATTTAATATGAATACCTACGTAATTAATTTAGGAATGGTTCATATGTGTAAGGTGTTAAGTAATTGACAACCTCTTATCCTGAAGCCTAGCGGTGGATTAAGCGTGTGTAGCTTGTTTTTGTGTTCCAGGGGGCGAGGAAGGGCGGCGCGTGTAGGCGGAGAAAGGTAGCGTTTTGTTGTGCGTGCCCTAGGCTGTACTGTTATCACTGTCTGTCAAATAGCGCGCTAAGTGAGAGCGTTCCACGTCGAATCTACAGGAGCCTTGCTTTTACATTTTTTTTTTTATTCCTAACTCGATGTTTTTGTTTTTTTTTTTTTTATTGTAAAAGGCTGTTTCACCACGTAGTTTTAAACGCTTCAGGAATGTTTCTGTCACTGACTTGTGCCGCACCGCTCACTCGCACAAAACTTGTATAGGAATACTTGAAACAATGTCTTTACCTATGACCTACGCAATAAATTAACAAGCAGTGTATATCGTGCAACTCATGTGAGTTAAATTGCACGCAATATTGTACCTGTTACAAAATAGCTCGTAAAGGAAAATCGAACTGCGTGTATCAGTAGAATCACAAACTGTGCTTTAAACGTTATAAGTTAAAGAATATACCGTGCCAGTTAGGCGTAAGTTCAATCGCATTGACGTGCGTAATGCTTAAGCTCGTGATGATAAATCGCATACCCACCATGTTTTACAGCAAATATTCTTGATAACGTGAAACTTGTATTGTATCGCTCCGAGCATATCGAATTTCTATCGGGCCGGGCCGGGTGTCTTTTCTATTACGTTTTAGTTTTGTTAGTACTTGAATGTTATTTTTTTTCTTACTAACTTTGACTATCACAACTTTACACTTGTCATCAAGTAGTTAACTATTGCGTCAAGAGATACTTCCATCTAAGTTTCAGTTGCATCGCGCATCGTCGTTTCATAAAACAACACAATAATTTTTTTTATTTAATTTTAGTGTCTGATAACGAACAAAAGGAAATATTAATTATTATTTAGTTTTCAAGTTACGTGTTGTGTGTGAGCGTTGCAGTTTTACTTAGTTTTGACCTTAATATGCAAGTCATTTTACTAGATCTAGGTAAGGTTATAAATATTCGATACATCTTGTCGGTGTACCAACATAAAATATTTCTTGTAAAAGAACAACCAAAACATTTATTTTATTTAACACGCTTTGTTGATTTTGATATATTGCTCTACCAAAAATTTGGCTTTACGAAAATAAATTGTGACGAACTTGTTTCGAAAGAAATTACGAAGCAAAAATTATATGGATTATTATGCTAATAATATGGCATTAATGTAATTCGTTTAACGACCTGACGGCTGTACTTTTATGATAATGGATAAAGACGGATTCAATTTAAACGACATTAATAAAATTAAAATGCGCGTCAAAGCCTTAACAGCTTACTTGGAGTGAAGTTTGTGGTGAAATTAGCCGATTTTTTATATCACTGTTGTTTTGAGTTATTACTGTAATCTTTCTTCGTTTTATTTTTAGTTTTTGTTATTGTTTATGTAAGTATATAAACGTTCAAATAACTTTAATTTCCGTGAACGATAATGGTGTAACTTTAAGAACAATTAAATAGATTAATCAAACTCTTGTATTTTCATCACTTAGTAAGTAATTGTCATTTTAAGGTTCCGTAACTCAAAATGAGGAAATCGAATCCTTGTAAGATCACTTTGGTGTTTCTCTAAAGAACAAAGAGCTAATGTTAAAGTCTATCAACTTTATTAATAACTTTTATCTCATATTGATTGATAGAAAGTCCAAAATCAGTAAAATAATATAATAATATTTTCGCTTTGATGAAATAAATGGCTATAAGAAACTGACGTTGGGAGGTCTTGAATCACGTTTAGCGGTTTTTTTAATTAGTAATTAGTCCTTGACAATTATATTACTAAACAAAGCTTAAAAAAATATTGCGAATACCCCTACTGTTCAATTTAAAAAGTTTTTTGGTGAAAATTAAAGAGCCGTAATTATAGAAAAAGTACTTTAGATTGACATAGAAATATATTTTGTACACTGTTCTCGTTCACTGATATTTTTATTATTTTGTTTATATTCAAATAAATAACGCACCCGCTATGGTCTCGCGTAGATTCGACTTCAAAAAGGCAACGCTCAATCTGCACTTAGTATTCGTCGTGCTGTAAGAAAAGTTTTATTTTCCTGTTGATTTGGAGACGTAATTAGTTTATTATTGTTATTTTGTCGTTGGTTTGTTCAAATGGCGTTGATTTCTGTATAAAGCCCAATGCTAAAAAGCCCGAAAATGCAGCTAGATTAGTTAGTTGTGTGAGGTAATAAATTAAAACGTATTGGGTGCCGCGCTTGATTCAGACAGACAATCGGTATCCTAGTTTTTGGAAACAATTAAAACGTTCACAACTAATTCGATTTGGATTCGAGGTTTCCGTAGCACATTGTGGTGAAATTATGCCTAAGTACGCCCCTGCCCACATCCCTTAGACACGTTTTTGTTTGTATTTCACCTACGGAACCCTCTGCGTTTGATGACGAGTCACCGTTTTAGTGTAATGTGCTAATTTATGTGTTGGTCTGGATTTGGATTTTGTTCGTTGTTTAATTTTGACTAAAACTGTGTGTTATATGTGTTTTATAGACGCTGTGGTTGTTTTTTGTGTCATGACGAGGGCGAAACGCGGGCTCGCGTGCCGGGGCGGCGGTAAGGGCAAAATTGTACTAAAGAGGTGTTGGTATCGCGGTCACTTGAGTCTAACGATTATGGAAGTAATTGATAAAAGGTCTGATTGCCTAACAAAAACGTATTGCCTAATGTTAATCAGGGAACCAATCAACAGGCAGTTTCTAAACGATTATGATAACGATAAATACGTTTTTCTTACACAATCAAGGGGAAGGTCATATTTTGTGCATCTTTTTTGAATAAAAATTATTATCATTTCAATTCAAAACCCATGATAATTAAAATATTTTCACACATCATAAAAAGAAATGCAAACGAAAGACACTTGAGCAAATAATTCAAACGAAGAATTTCCTTCGATAATTTATTTTGCAAACAGACACGATTAGATACATTTGCATACCTACCTCATTTAAAGCCCCTATTTGTGTTTTAACTTTGAAAACCAAGCAAAAATATTTTAAAGCAAGTAATTTCCTTCGAATTTCGACGCTGGTAACCAACACCTCATCCAAATTTTCAAAATTTTTATTTTTTCTCATTCGAAATCCTATATAACAAAACTGGGCATATTATACATACGGGCTGATTTAATTTTCAAAAATAATGTGTAAGGTGGCTTTCACGTATACGGACGGAACTCAACTAGGAGCGCAACAAAGAGCTAAATAAGCAACATAGTATGACGTTGAATTCTGCGCTCTGTTCATATCCGTAAAAGCGGCCTAAATGGTTTAAAACTTATTTAGTCATGTTTCATGACGTCTAAAAAAATATTTAATTCTTCGCTGTAATGTTCTCTTCCAAGATTTTATTATTGTTATGTTAAAAGCGAACATTTCAGCGTTAATACTGAGACACTTGTGAGCTATTGTAATAGTAGAAACCTGACGGTCATGACCGTACCGTCACGCCTGTCACTCTCACGGTCCTGTCACCGCCGCAAAGCCGTCGACTTGTCCCCCGGGGTACCAATTGGCACGTTCATACATCCGCCGCTCCACGCACCGCCGCTGGGCTTTTGTGGTGTGGCTCAGTGTTCAGAGGGGCTATCCGCTAACTCCGTGATCATCACAAAACTATAGTCACCGAGTTCATTTTATACAAGTTCACAGGGAACAAAAAAATCTTAATAAACCTTATAAAAACTGTTGATATAAAATGAATTCGGTGTTAACCATGTTACGATAGTCACCACGTTGGTCAGTTGCGCCCGAGACCTTGTTGACAAAATCTTTTTTCCGTGCACGTTAAGGCGATATAATTACAAGCGAGTTTATGAGATTAATGAGTTTATGAGTTTATGAGATGGATGATACGATAGGAGGCTCTTACGCCTCACGTGTTGAAACTGGACAGTTTGACGCGCGTCAAAGTGTAACCACTGATCTCTATCATACTAGTATCTACGCTGGATCGAACATTCTAAATAATTGACAGCTCATTTTTTGTGCCGATTTGAAGCGCCCCCCTCGAAAGTCCCTGGTACTAAATTGACATTTGTTGCTAGTGACCGTCGTTTTGAATGTCATTTTATTATAGTTCCATGGACGCTCAAGCTAGGTTACGCAACAATCAGCGCCAAAGTAGCGAAAATCAAGTGTCTTCATTTTTACGTTAACAGGCAGAGGTCTAGCGTACTAGTACAGTAGAGTTCAGTGGTGTAACCTTAAAAAGTACTTCAAATTGTTGCCATATACGTCTCTGACGTGAATATGTTCCCTTAGAGCGTCATTATAACATTGCGTTGAATGATATTTGTTATCACGCAAATCCCAAGCAAATCTCATTCAACACAAATTGATATAAGGCCAAATCTGCGTGCGCGGTAAACGGATTTTGTCTCAACCCCAGGGCCTTGAGTGTGCGTTTTTCAAACGTGACACAAACGTATGTTTATACTGAACCATGTATTCGAATAATCACGGATAGGCTACGTGAAATACTGTCGTTTGAACTGTCCACTTTGATCTTTCAAAACTGAACTCTCCACTACTGTTGCTATTTTTGAACGTGATATCAAAATTCACGTAGACAAGTTAAGTGCACAGACGAGCTTGGCAGACACCAAACTCTTGTAGAATCGGTCCACGGGAGTTCAATTTTGACAGCTCCAAGTGTTCAGTTAGTATAACTGTGCTGTTTCTGGAACTGCACGATTGTGTGTGAATATACTCCTAATTGAGCTGTACAGTGTGCCATTGTACGACTAACGTCCCACTTGCCCCGCAGATCGGAAGCTGTTCGTTGGCATGCTGAGCAAACAACAGACGGAGGAGGATGTGCGCCAACTGTTCACACCGTTCGGCACTATAGAAGAGTGTTCGATACTCCGCGGTCCGGACGGCGCGAGTAAAGGTAAGCGAGTAGTTTGTTCTCAGTTTACACGTAATATAGGCATACTTACTTATTATACGAGTATATAAACCACTACTTTTCCGCAGTAACTTTTAGTATACTTGTGTATATTATTATACACAATATTTTTGATTATCTCACTCGTGGAATACTTAGAGGGAGCCGGAGCTGCATCTCAGAGCTTTCTTGCTTATCATATGACCGGCAGCTGGTCTGAAGCCTCCGAGGTTCGAAATACGAATTGCTTTAAGATGCTAAAGATTATATATTGAAAATACTGTGTAATATTTTCTGATGGATAAAATTGGTGTCACCAGACAACGAAAATTAAATTCAGACAGGGAGGTATTTCTACATATAGCCGTAAAATTACGTACTTTCATAACACAAGAGTAGTTATCCTAAAAAGATTGATTTAACATTAAATTTTTAATTATTATATACCTCTACAAAGGTGATTTTTTTTTAATAATAACATTTGTAATACTTCATAATACAAAACCATAATAAAGCTTATTTCAGTCTATGTATATTCACTTAAGTTAGGAAGCCACAAAAAACTTATAAATTTAGCTAAAGGATTTTGTGTAATAACATAATATTAATACGTACATTATACTTGTATATTTAGAACGTAATAATATAAAACGAAATTGAAAAATATTAAATCGTTTACCTCAATAAAGAACAGGTAAAAGTGAATTTTGTCATACTAATATATTTTGTAGAGCCATCGAGCGGAACACATAAGGTAAGTTTCAGTTCAAAGCTCGCTTTTGTAGGTACGAAGCTCACGAAATTTGAAGACCCAATTTACTTTGACGCAAAATGGAACGCGCACCTAATAAAGACGGTAAGGTCAATATAAGAACGCGTATCATGACAGAGACGCGGAATCAGCGAAACGTACGTAATTTGAGTGAGCCGGGAGCTTTATTTTATGTTAAATAAATCTGTAAATGAGACAACGTTTCGGCAGCCATTCGTTTTTATCAAGAAATCTTAGAACGTTTTATATTTACAAAACTTTTTCTCTTTTGAGATTTAAGGTAGCTACAAATTGTCATTACAGTAGAAATACGCTACGAAAACCGTTTTTACAGATGAGAGGTATATAGCAATAGTGAAGTCAAAGAGTGAGATGGAATAAAGCAGAAAGCAAATTCGAAGACATAATCTTAAAAAAGGCTTCATCGTGTAAGTTGTAAAAATTTGTCGTTAAAAATCAAGCAGTTTATAATGACTGCTCATTGGTTTGAGATATGATACCTACACTTAAAAATGAAACTTTGTAAAATGCATCTTATTTTAATCAGAGTTCAAGGTAAACTTTCTACAAGTTAAAGACAAAACAAACACTTTTCACACTTCGCTAGCTTCATATCCAAGCATAATATCTAAACGATGTAATATTTTCCGCACGAACATTGCATGCTGAAGAGGAGTGTTCGCACGTAGGGGAAGCAATCAGACGTAAGAAGTTGATACGATAAATTTCACTCCCGCACCAATTCTGTTGTCCTTGTACGAACGGGCGCTCGCGAAAATTGAAAACCCAATTTACTCTGACACAAAATGGAAAGCGCGCCTAATAAAGACGTGAAGGTCAATATAAGCACGCGTATCATGACAGAGACACTCGGATTTGGTAAAATAAACATACCTACTGCTTGATTTTATTTTTAAAATAAATATTTCTATTTTTATCCCCTATTTTTAAACCTAATGTATAACTCGGGCTATCAATACATCTGTGGTAAAATATCAATTATTTTATTGTATAAAAAGAGTAACACACAGCTGGATATTTTGAAAAAACAATAATTTTACGAGAAAATTTTCCCAAAAACGAGTCAACTCTACACTATAAACCTGATTGTAAAGAAATTATTCGAGCCGTTTTCGAGATCTAAAAATTTTTGCTCTTATGAGGCTTCGCATTTTATTGAGGTATCGTAGTCGATAAAATATAACCATTGCATCGATCCAAACTGATGGAGCACATATAGTTTTACAGCCCGAGCTGAACAGATAATATCAATGATGGATTATTTGACAGACTAATTTCAGCAGTCGCGGTTAAATTCGTGGCTTTTTATAATATGTCAAAGCTTCAAGGTATACCGAATTGACAGCTGATTTATACAGCTCATTATATCTGAGACAGATTCAACAACGTCCTTCATTTGATGCTATTGTTGCTTATCAGTCTAGTCTAAATAGTCACGAGTGGTTTTATTCAAAGCTTCAAAATGTAAATATATGCATACCAAAGTGAAGGTCACTTTATACAATTTGAAAGATTTTATTATAGCTCTGATGGATACAAGTACATACGAACATACTCGATTTGCTGCTATTATTAGTATATTGCTCAAGGTAGTACAATATTATACAGTAAAAAGTGTTTTTTTCTTTAATAATTCTTCAAAGCTTTGTCAATTTGGTACACAATTGACAGCCGATTTATACAACGTCAAAATATAATACTACACTATCTCTTCGTAACATACTCGAGCTACGATGTCGATGCCTCGTAGCCGATAATGGCCGTCGCTACAAATTGACGTAGCACGCGTAGGTTTACACTCTACGCCGAAGATAGCATCGACGGATACGAGATCGTACTCGATTTATTGATAGCGGTTTTAAGTGAAATTTCGCTTTATTTGCAGCTGAAGGTTTTATACCGATTTGTTTTATCTACTATTTATCTGATAGATGATTCACATAACGCTTCGGATATACTTCGTGAAGTGAAATATTTACAAAGGTCAATGGCATTTACTTATTATTGCGGACTCTGAAAAATAAATTTTACCATTATAGACATAAATTGAATGTAGTTCAAAATGCAATATTGTCGAAATGCATTATTATTAAACCAAAAGGTACATGTATTTTTATAGTATTTTTTAGTTCACATGTATCTGAAAAACTATAGTAATTAGCAAAAATTCTTACTTATTTATTGCATGTGTAAAAAAAACAAGCGTCTTAACAAAATCGGTTTTGTAATATTCAAATAATGTAATTTCAGTGTCTTATTTGGTTTACTTCTATAACTTTCAATTTATCATTTGTTGGTAGGTACGACAGGCGTGTAAAGAACAATAAATTAATATAATTCAAACCTCAATCGTCCCACATTGCGAGAAGCAGAGACATTAACTGGGGCTGTTACCCACAATCACCTAAGTTGACTAGCACGCAAATGTTTACTACTAATTCAGATTGAAACAGCAAGGATGTAAAATCCGTACCTATCGATAAATTGAGGATATAAACATCGATAGACGTTTTGATTCACTAAGCCAATATTAACGCCTACTAAATATTACTAGAGCTCGGCTTTTTAAACTAAGCAGAGTGGGCTGTTGAGTTCTCGCTTTGATTATTTATAGGAGGCAATCTGGTAAAAAAAAAACTAAAAGTCTGAACAATAATAAATTATTACATTTATTGCCCTATGCTCATAACAGTCAATAAAATAATTGTAACGAACCATATTATAAACTATTTTTTTGCTGTGTAACTTAATTAAGTACGCCTTTTTATTTTTCGCTATTTAAGGGCTTGATTACAGCAAACTAGGTGTTAGTGGTACATGATTGGCGAGAGAGGCTTAAGGAGATATTGCAGCATGGATATCGCTAGTTGGGTGCTACGGACATCCCTATCCGCGAGGCGCGACCACGGACACGTCATAGCTACAGCGACATTACATCTCGGCGTTACGCAACTTTAATTTCATTTTGTTCTCGCTTGAATTTCGCCGGATTTTAATTGAGTTTGCGCTCGTAAACTCCGCATAACGCGGCGCGGTTTGTTAGTCGCCTAAGCGGTACTGTCTTTATGTACATTAAGTGGTAGAGCACACTGGGGACTTTTTGCCTCAAAACTTTTGTGCTGCCGTTAATGTGAACAGAAAATAAGTTACAAGTTAATATCACGAAATTTGAAAACTTCGCATTATACTCGCGCGCTAAGAGTATTTTGTTATGCTTTTTTTATTGTAGATCCTTAGATAGGCTTGCGCTTGACAACAATCATGCCTGATGAAAAGCCATGATGAGGTCTCGGTTGGAGCGGTTATGCTATTCTTTGTATTGTATTTGATAGGAACTTTATTGTCCGTCTGTCTGTCTGAACTTCTGTCCACCACTTTTAGGGATTTTTCTAAGAACCGATAGAGCTTTGAAGTTACACTAATTAATGCCAAATACTATGCCTTGCAAGTTTAAAAAGTCTTAACTTGCGATAACCATGTCAAAAGTTATGGTCATTTATGGCGTTTTCGTAAATCCCCATAGAATAGTTCCCAATACTCTGAAATTTGGTAAGAAGCATTATAGCGCAAGTAAAGGAAAAAAAATCAAAAATTGTATATTGTAGTTATGTCATGAACAATCCTATTTTGTTTACCTTAAAATTAACAAATGAAAATAATATGATTTGATGATGCAGGACTGTAGTTAACGTCCTAACCCAACGCCACTTGACTATTTCTGATTGCACTATTAAAATATCGCTTGAAATCAGTAACATCGGAAAAAAATTAAGAGACAGGTTCCCTCTCTTTCGATAATGTGTTTCCAGGCTTAGACCATTTCGGCTCATCCGCCATTATTGAACGATAAAGTTATTAACATCGCTAATGTACGCGTAGGACCAGATGTAGGACCAAATTGTTAATACTCTTTAATTACGCGCGCCACGGCACGATAAACTCATTTTTATAGCCCCTCAACGTTATCGCTGTCGACGTTTTAATTATAAATTAAGTGGGATTTCAGGCTCGCGTTTCAGTCTTTGATACTTTGCGTTGCGAAAAAGTAGGTAAACGTTCTGGAGCTACATTGCCGTCGCGCCTACGAGAGTACTCAGTAACTTTCCCATTTAATCCACGTTTAATTACAATTTTCCAAGGTGTGCCTCCAATTTTTTAATCAGTGGGCATTAAGATCTTCTGCCTTCTAAACCTCGTCAAAAATTGAGACTTTTCAAGGGTCATAAGTCTCAAAACAATTTGCTTCAATGTTGTTTAAATTCGGGAAAATAATACTACAGGCAAAGCGATACCTGAAAGTAATTTAGGATCTACATTAACTTTTATATGAAAATACGAGCAGATAGGATAGGAAAAGATAGAAAAAAAATTCTGATATTAAAATACAAGGAATAAAAACATGAAAAAGAGCTTTGAAATAATTTAAACATGAGTACACACAATACAGTATGTCTATTAAAATTAAAACTTAAATTGCCTGAAGCACTTTAAGTTTGTATCAATTCTAGTTCTGTTATACGTGAATCACTTCTATAGAGTTTTCCAAATTTAGAAATTAATAAAACCTTTCTTCAACATAAATTAGCTTTATTACATGTTATCACTGATGTTTGAAATTCTTTAACACTGGCCATTGTCACATTTAGAATGTGTGACATATAACGGGGCTAAGATGTACGCGTCGAAATAATTTGTCTACTTTTGTCGATCTCTTTTCCCTTTTTAATACATAATAAAGATAAACTAAGAAAAGAGGTACGCATGCTGGACTAACAGAACATTAGAACATCAGCTCTTAATCACCTGAATTTGTACCTGCCCAGTTTTCTTGGAGAACCCCTTGCAAGTCTAAAACATTAATCCCCGTATATCAGGAGCGAACATAACTCCTCGCGAATAGCGCCGCAAAGTGCCAGCGTATTTTACCTTTACAATTAAACCGGAACGAAATCACTTTCGCCGAGTTACAGAACTCGGTAACGGTCAATAAAAGTCTCTTTAATCTGCTATTTCCGGCGTTATCACCGCGACTCACCGCGGCAGCACTTCGGTCGTATTCTTGCCGACTATTGATTTGTCCAAATTTAGGTTAATACATTTCTAAGAAACGAATTAGAATTACTGAAATTTAATTTTTTTGTGGCCAAATAGGCCCTTAAGTGTGTACTGCTAACTGTGTAAAGATATTGTACAACATATAACAAATATTTTTCGGACATCGACCTTTTCTGTCACTCTAGAGATAAATTTAGGCGACAACTCATAAAATCACTATGATATACAGACAATCACGTCGTATACACTCATTCCCAAAACACACACATACACACGCACACACTCACACACACACACACACACACACACACACACACACACACACACACACACATACACACACAAATAAACATAAATGCTTAGGACATAAGTGTGCTTATTTACTCACTATAAATTGTTATTGAAATTGCAGACGTCAAAGATTTAAATCCCTAGATGAGTCCATAACCTTCAAAAACGTCCTCGTTTTTGTCTTGTGCGTGACACGTTGTCACTCTTTCTGTCGCAAATGAAACTACAGCATGATGAGAGCACTCACTCAACATGTTTGTGGACGTTTTTGATGAGCGAAATGTAGGCTTAGGGCTCGTTTTGCGGTTTAATCTCTGGCAGATGTTAAATTTTAACTTTTAAGGGGCAGTAAAGATTCTTCGTGTTAACGATTTCTTCACAGCATCACACCAGTATGCTAAATCTAATTAAGTATTACCACCTTTCACGCATGCGATGATTTAAAAGAAAAACACAGAACTATTCTGTACAGTTTCCAAAAATAAACTTAAGAGGTCTAACAAACTTCCAGCAAAAGTCGAAACTCTGACGAGTAAATTCAGTTCGCGAAATTTTGTTATTCCATTTCTGGCGTACCGGCTACACCGTCCCGCTGAGGAGAACCTTTGTAATTCTTGTCCGAGTTTTATTTTTAAAAACAACATCCACCGAAAATCTAAGGCTACATCCATCCACCATCCATCCACGTTAGGTGCGCCTTGTTATCGTTTCGCCCAGCGTAATAAGGGCGCAGGTCACGGGGTATAAGCGTCGTAAAATTGCCGCAAACTAGCTCTCTTTACGGCCCCCGGTAACGGTGGGGTAGTAAAATATCACCAATTTACTTTACACTCAGCGACGACTCACGAGCTCGCCTGATGTATGGTCTACCCTGGGATATAACGTGTGATAATGGAGCCTTGTTGTCCTACTTACGTAATCTATCCTCGCAATATGGATGTTTCTACATTCAATTTCGTCTCTCCTTGGCTCTGACCAAGAAACGAAAAGATACGGAAGCAACTACGTGTTGATGATAAGAATCTAAAAGATAAAATTCCCGTTTCATAATATTTCAAAACTCCTCCAAAACGGCTTATCAAATAAAAAATGGCCAAAAAATTGGTATATTGGCTAGGTCTGAAAAAAGGATGTAAATTATTATTTTTCATACCTCGTTTGTTAAAAATAATTTATATGGCAAAATAAAGGGCCAGCTAGCATAATTATAATAATCAGGTTTATACGCACCTGTTACAAAACATAGTACAAACCATTTAACGTCGGTCGGTGGCTTCGTGAAATAGTTAAACATTTTATTTCATTTCATTTCCATATCCCAGACTGATTTCTCTACAAAACATATAAATATCAATGTTTCCACGTTGAGGATTATTTTCTTGTAAAATTCGAGCCGTTATTAACACTTTTATCAAAAAGATTCATATCTCCTGCACCTTTTTGTGTAAACTCCTCAATGCGGAACCCAGATATGCGAAGCAACATAATCGCTGGGAGGGCGTACCCACATTTATTATTGTCCTTTGTAAGGGAAAACGAATGCGGAACGAGGTTACGGGGAAAGGTCCTACGTACGTAAATATGACACATTGGCGTGAAGGATGAGACGAATTTGTTTCATTGAGTTTTTTTAGTTACACAGAACTATTTTTTTAAGATTGCTATTTCATCAATTTCGAATAAAATTCAAAAAATGTATAAGAATGTCCGGAGCTCACGTGACCAATTTAGAGATAATTTTCATACAATTTTGAATTTCTTTTCATTTCTATCTTTTCATTGTATCGTAAAATACCTTAGAACGGCAGATAGACATTTTATGCCGTCTCTAAAACATAACGAGATCTATTTAAACCATTGAGTAGAAATATAAAGGATCAGCACTTAGTGACGTCACGCATGTAGGCTCCCCCTGAAGCATCATTTGTAATTTTCATTCCCGTCCTCTTATCGTGGAGTATTTCGTCATTGATTTAAACCGACAAAAAACATCAATTTGATAGAGCCGTTATTGAAATTTAACAACACATTATTACATTTTTATCACACACGTCTAAGTACAACAATTCTAATAATTAGTTATTAGTAATTGTTATACAGACCTAGCTTTCTGCACTCCGCCTCTATTTATGCATGTTTATGCCAAATATCCCAAATCTAGCACTCGTTCATGTGCGCTAAATATACTTATAGAACGAGCTTTCCTACCGTTTTAAGTTGACTCTTAAGTTTGCTTTAAGAAGTTTTTTTTAAATATCTTACCGATACTCCTATAACAGTTGTCTGTACATATGTTTTTCAGCCCGTTGATAGATCAGTCAGTCAGCCAGTAGATAACCTTTTTAAAATTATGTGGTTTAAGCTAGTTAGTAGTACTACCAACTAGTAATAGTACCAATTAGTTTTAATTATTGTTTTCTTTATATTAATCAACTGTGTGTCCCAATAATATGTAAAGTAGGACTCAAGTATTTGGAGTGGTTTGAATTCAACCAATTGAAATCTCATTGGGCGGTACAGGGACCCCGAGCGTGATTCTGCGCTGTGATTCGCGCAAATATACTGCCATCCGGCCTTATGTCTTTTACATCATCATGAGCATCTTTTTTAATAGAAGAACGAAACCTTACAGGGATAGCTCATATTATTTGGAAAGACCAGGGTGTGAGCAGTATGCATGCGAGCACTAATTCTCGTAAGGTAAGAAGTCCACTGCAGCCTAATCGTAGTCTCTCTCATTTGCTGCTGTGAACTCTAGTGCCTTCTTCTCAAATACTACAACTAAAATCTGCTAATTATCTAGCAGTACCAGGCCAGGTCCACTTATCACGTGATCGAGAAATTACAGGTAGGCGTCTCGACGTACCAATTTCAGACGGCCGCCACGCGCCGGAAACTTTGCTCGCGTTAGTTCGGGTACAGTCTATTTCACACACTGCGTGCGCCCGATGACGATGAAGCCCTAGAACGTCGATTGTGATAAAGTTACGCGATAGAAAGAGACCACAACATTGCGTTGTTGCATGTTCTTTCTGCAGGCGTGGCCAGGTGCTTGGCGAGTGAGCTTTCTGTACCATTAGGTACTATTAGGTATTCCGTGGTAGTACAAGGAAGCTACTTAGGATTTATAATAACGTTGTAACAATGTGTTTATCACACAAACCGCAGACTAGGCCTTTTCACGGTGCCTGTGTAATTATATGTCAGGGCACGGTGCGCCCGGTGCGGTTGATTTGCGGCGAGCGCTGTAATGCGGCGTGACGTCATGACGGCCGCCACGGGCGTAACTGACAGCGGGGGAATTGCCGGGACACGGGCACCGAGCGGCATCGTCCGATGTAGCAAGAAAACTGAGATTTTTTTCATATGATAATATAATATTAAAAGATATCAGACCCCTGCTTTTCATCCCTAATTCGAAAACCGGGCACACCTTTTAGTTATGTGCGTTATAAGAAACTTAATATCACGGTGAAGGAAAACATTGTGAACAAACCTGTACACTTGAGAGTTCGTCACAATATTCTCAATGGGTTGCGAAGCCGCACTTGGCCAGCGTGGGCTATGGTCAAAACTCTGTCATTCTGAAAGGAAACCACTGCTTATAGAGTGAAATAAAAATATGTTGAGATAATGTTGACGCTGCTCCAGACTATAGAGATAGAATCTTTTTTTTACAAAAATATTTCTTGCGGCCGCACCCGTGCGGTTGATTTGCGGCAAACTCTGTAGTTTAACGCAGGGTGACGTCATGACAGGCTTAACTGACAGCTGGGGAATTGCCGGGACGCGGGCAACGAGTGGCCGACATTGAGGTTTCTCGTGCTTGTTCAAAGAAAGTCCTATTTTTTACAAGACGATAACTGAAAGGCGTGAACATTTACACGTGTAAACGAAATTGCATTTTCCTCATTTAACCAAGATAGCAGTATAGGGTTATTAAAGTTGACGTGAAATTGTAATTATTCGTCACGGAAAACCGGCACCTGATCTATGGCGAACGTTGACGTAACGAGATCATGGCATAATGTGGCCGCACAGTCATTTACCGGGCTACGTTTTTGTTTAAACCTATACCTACATATTATAAGCTCCGTTTGTAACATATCATTCCCATAACAGGATTCCAGTAATATAATACAGTGTTAAACAGTGTGTCCGGGATCGAACTAGCGATAATTTAAGGGAGTGTTCTATGGCTCATTACAAGCGAAAAATCCCCCATAAAGGGGGGGCGCCCCCTCACCCCCTCCCCGGTAGAGCCATTTCAATTTTGTATGCGTTTTTTTGGGTATGTGCACACAATATCAGTAATAACTTGAAAGTCTGTTGATGCACATGTTCTCAAATGGTTTCATTCGACTGGGTAGAATAATCTCCATCGCTAGATACCTAATAATAATGTAAAACGTTAAAAAAACACAGCCAAAAATGCCTGAAACTAAAAAAACATTGCCCAAAAAAAATTAAAACGTGAAGTTATTGGTAAATTTTGCAGAACCGGGATCGCTAAGACCATATTTTTTTGTAGTAAATCGATAGCTTTTGAGTTAAGCAATACAACAACACCAATATTTTGTCTGTAAGCTACTAAATTTTAGAGTTATTATTGTTTAAACATAACATAATTGCGATTGCGTAAAACCTTTTGTTTTGTTCAAGCAATGATAACTCTAAAAGTTAGTAACTATAGAACACTATAGAACTTAGTATATATAGAAGTTAGAAGCTATAGAACACTGCCTTAAATTATCGCTAGTTCGATCCCGGACACACTGTATAAAAATACCAAATCGCTCTCGACCTGTAGTTGTTTAAATTAACACTATCAACTTTTGTTCTACGACTTTTCAAAATTCAGTATTAATTTATTTCAAACAAAAAAATGTATTTCTGTAAAGTGATATTAAACTGTTGCGGTTTCGCGCCGCAAGTTTGCCGTTGCCACGCCGCGCGCCGCGCCATTGCCACTTGCCGATGTTACATTACAGAGTAGGAACAAGTAGAGTATTTCTGTAAAATATTGAATATTTAATATTTCTCAAAATATCGAGTAAAAAAAGTCGTATAGACTCAAGTAAGCTATTTTAGCAGTAAAGGGTTATTTGCATGAAATTGTAATTATGCGTCACGGAAAACCGGCGGCTGAGTTATGGCGACCGTTGACATAACGAGATCATGACTCATGTGGCCGCGCGGGCATCTACCCGATTTCGTTGCCGGATAAACGGGTAGATTTAAGCACTGCAGCAAATAGCAAATCAGCCTATTGATTAACATGTTGACCAAAATTCTGGTTGTTTATACGAATCACAGGATTTTGTGACGATGAAGACAATATGGCATAATATATCTTCATAATATCCTTTTACTTATTTTAATTTGGAAGGGAAGAAACAACCCCTAATATATTCTACTCACCATCGCATGCAAAAGGACGACTTATTCACAAAATATAAGTACGTCTAACCATCGTCTAACAACCAGAGTGAACCATCGACCTTAAGGATTATTATATTTAGCTTTTTTTTTGCAAAGCCCAATCGTGCGAAACAGGTGAACTTCAAAGTCATCAGTTTTCCACACAAAAGCGTGCGAAATGTTTTTCACCGGGCGGCGTGGGTATTCGTAATATCAACACAACTTGTTGCATGCTGGGCGGTTGCGGTGTGTAAATAAATGCTGCGTGTTTCTGTTTACGTCATCACACGCGGCGTGACGCGGCGAAACGTTACAATTGTAAGCATTGTGTCTTAATTGCCTTATATATAATTTCTTAATTTTCCTCCATTTCTGACGACCTCCCGCAATTTGTAGTGCACTCGAATTTGAGTGGGAGTGGGGTTCAATTCCCAATACGAGTTTCTTTTTTTTTAATTATTTGTATCTGGCTCAGGTCTGGTCTAGTGGGAGATTTCAGCCGAGGATGGTTATTGGTTACCACCTTACTAGTAAAGATGCACCGTCAATTGATTTAACGTTCCGACGCGATGTTGCGTACCAATAATTAGGATTTACATTTTTTTTATTTGGTGGTATTCAACATATTATGAATAAGAGGTCTAATGTTTACGCGAATTCAATATGATCTATACCGACTTAGTTCAAATGTAAACATTCTAATTGATTATCTCTGTACATAAATAGGACGCAGAAGACGAACTCCTGAGTCTATTTTTCGATGCCTCAATTATTATTTTTCTGATTTCTGTAGCTGTAGATAAGCGGGTGTGTTATTTAGAGACTTAATTAAAAACTTAATCTTGGGCTGAATCAAGGGCTAAATTATTTCTATAGCCGAGACAATGGAGCGATTTATTATCCGTCATTACCGCGGCAATATCGTGGTAATGACACGGACGCGGGAAGCGGGGATTACTCAGACTGCCTCCCATCGTTGTAATAAGCGAGCTTCGGGACTTCGGACTCGATTGTAAACAAACGGTGTCGTTAATGTAAACAACCTTGTCCTCATAGTAACGACATCAATGTTATTACTGTACTAGAGGACGCCCGCAATTTCACTCGGCCTTGACGCGTGAACTCTATACTTTAAATTTTTAAAATGCCTTTCCGGATACCTACGTCATACGAGTAGCTAACTGTAGTATTTCAGCCTTCATAGTCCTAGGGCAATCGCAAAACGTTAAATAGCATAATATTTTGAAGTGAAACATTGGACTCATTACGGTAACCGACACTTCCTTTTGTTAGTATGTGTATTTTAAGTATCTACAGTGTATCGATTCAAAAAATACATATGTATTTTCTTAGATATTACAGACATGAAGTCTTCAAGTTTTCACTTCTGCTTTCACTCCTGGAGTGCCACGCCACATATTTTTTTGTTGTATGAGAAATTAATCAGCGCCATAGGTATAACGTTAACTGTACGAAGATATTTTTTTACATCATTGCACTGCAATTAAAAAACTGGAATAATCGACTGTGACAGACAGACTGACGGACAGATGACTTCGCACTATAAGGAACATTCCTAGCATTTCAGTAAGGAAAGTAAAAAAATCATGTTTAAAACCTTCGTACTTCAGCACTTATCTGTAAATCTGGCGATTTTGAAATAATATCTCTATTTTGCGAGTAGGTAATTAAAAAATCGTAAATTATTTAAGTTTATTATCATATTTAAACAGTTTATTATATCATTTCCAACTTATTTGCAATGCATCATGTAAATCTCGTGATATTCTGTGTCGTTTTGCGACGGCCATGTGCAATTTCGCAGCGGAGACTTAATGCACTCAATTAATATACCGTGACGAGATATTACATTATGTCACGGTGACATAATAATTTGCAACCGACACGCTGCCCTACATTGAATAATTATGTTATTTTAGGAGGAATATATTATTATAATATGTTTGATAATGTAAATGTGCTGCTTTTCTCATACATGAAACATTCTGATTACCTATATAAATAAGGTATAACTAACATGATAGGTATTGTTAGTTTTTGACACACTACAAATTAATGTTTGACTCAAATCTCACCTGATTTCTAGCTTGGAAGATATTAGTAAACCCCAACACAGCTACACAGCATCGCACTCGAATTAGCACGCTAAATCGCTTGGTGGTGGGTCTTTATCGGTAGGAATTAGGATGGCGACTAGAAATGTCCAATTTAGAAATTTTATTTTGATTAATTATATCATGAGTGTTGCAGTTTTTTTTTGGCAATTACATAGAAAATTTATCATCATGTTCCAAACTTATACGTATTGGTAATGAAATTCCGTCAAATAACTGTCAATAATGTGACACGAAACACCTCCGAAGGCATAACAGAGTGAATCAGCGAATAAATCGTTTAGCGATACCAATGTTGGGGCCCACCGGCTCATGGCAGTGACTTGGCTTATAAACCGCCTTTCACGCCGCGTCACTATGACGCAGGCTGCGCGGAAATTAATAGGCACTTGCGTTGCCCTACACTCGATTGCGATGTTTGTTTAAAAGCTTGTTGCGTATCGCTTTTGAAATGAGGGGTGGCTTGAGCGTCGGCGTTAAGGGGATGATGGCACAAAGTGTTTTACGTTTTTGTTCCTTCTAGATGGAGGGTATGTGCAAATATTTTGCAGTTTTGTTTAGTTTATTACTAGATACAGTATGTGCAAATATTTTGCAGTTTTGTTTAGTTTATTACTAGATACAACCTCGATTTAATTAGTTAAGTCCGTAGGAATCTTAGAAAGTTCTCCCGGAATTCTTTTTCGCATTGGGTATAGAGTTTTAGTGTAAAATTTAGAGTTTCTTATGGGCTAAGTAGGCTTGATTAGTCAGTACAGAAGGATAAATTACTAGCTGTTTTTCGCGACTTTAATATTGTTTTCTATTTTATTCATTACAAATAAAGCATCCTTTTAGACGTTGGGACGTTGGAAAAAGAAATTGATCCAACTCAAAAATTATAATCTTTTTGGGAAACTTAAAAAAAACTATTACACGAGTATCTTCATAAATGTTTAAAGGGTACAATTAAACATACAATGATTTTACGCACCAATTACGTAATGGTAATTGGATTAGTAATACAAAAAAAATACCCAAATTGAGTATTTACCTACCCGTAACGTCTTTCAAGATCTCTGGGGAGTGAGAAGCACGGCATTTGGCTGTGTCGCAATAAAATGCTCTACCTTTAATGAATAAATGAAAACGGGGGACACTTGAACGAGGTAATGACTTAAATGGGCACCTTGAGTGAACGTGGGGACGCTTACGACTATGAATACGTAGATGAGGTGGACCATTTAGTTCTTAACCAGCAATAGGGGAATTTAGCTCTTATTTTCAGAGACAAAATCGGAGTGAGACTGCGGCAAAAACAAAGCTTTGTATTTTACGTGAATACAAGATATTTTTCTTTTTATAGATATACAAGATATATACAAGAAATTATTATATTCTATAACTACAGACTACTCGTATATTGTCTTATTTTTTTTACCCATTAACTTTCTGGAGGGCTTTCAATTATGGAAGCAAAGAGGTATTCACGTCAAACAAAAAACTTACCTGTGAACAATGAGATGTTCAATGTCAATGTTTAGCTGACGTGTAGGCTTCTATTTTTCACTCTTATTAACAGAGTACCTAATGGATTACTTAGGTTTATACTCTAATTTTATTACATCGTAATGATGTTGTAATTAAATAGTGTTGGTGCTTTAATATTATACCTAAATACTATGCATACTCAGCTTATCAAACTCTGTTGGTCCCCGTACCTAAGTATATATTTTGATTCACCTCTCAAAAGATATACTTAGGTATTTTGAAAGTAGATACATTACACTCATCATGATCATATTATGGTGAAAAAGTTGTCATGGCATTATTCCATGTCGTCACTTAGACACATTAGCTTACTATAATAGTAATTGTGAATTGTACATTATTGTCTGGTGCGATAATAAAGCAATTTACATTAAATGAAATGAAATGAAATGAATTTATTTGCATAAAAAAACACAGACTATTAATATAAAAACATACAGCTATTAATATAAACAGTGCAGGTAAGGAGTAAGAGTAAAATAAAGGCAAAGTATACCAATTTCTCGATATTGAGATCTCTTTAAATATGAAATGGTTTCCCAGCCAATGGGATTAAAACAAATATTGTAAAACGTACTTCAGTGCTACGTAAATTCCGCATCAATATCGATGTAATTTTAAACATTACTAGCTGACCCAGCAAACGTTGCTTTGCTACTAGGGATATAAAAAATAGCTTACGACATAGAGGTCCAAGAGACCGCACGCGGCTTCAAAAGTGCGGCAACTTATACGTTGCTGAAGCCGGCTGACCCGAGCCGTCGCTACACAATTTTTCACGCACACTAGCATCCGCGCACCATACAAATTTCAAATTGACACAATCACACTACAAGAAAAAGTTGCCGCACTCACGGAGCTGTCGTTGTTACGAAGGGCTCTATCTAGTCGAAGCGCGAGCGACGACCTATTATAAATCTATGGCTTACGACCTACTCTCAGACTCACCACACATACACGGAAAATATCAATCAATCGGTCGAGCCATTTTGGAGGCACGAGAATTTTATAAATTAGAAAGAGTAAGAGATACATTTTATAAATATTTACGCATTATTTTCGTACATTTCATGCTCTGTAAGCCTCAGTAACGTGGCGACACGGTAACAAGGCTGTCACGGCGTCATTCCATGTCGTCACTGCCACTAATGAAGGCTGTCATTTCACACCCTGTCTGTCAGGCCGAGCTGTAATCAAACACATCTCACCTTGGCCGTCTATTTCCCTTCATCGTGATAATGTTACAATATCTACTTGCGGGCGACCTATGGCTTTATTCTATACATTACTTAACTTTTAGTAATTTATTTAAATGTTTGTAAGGAAGTTTTCCGCATGAAGTTAATAAATAAATCTATATTCTTTTATGATGATAATTGACACCATGCTAAAAATCACTTTCATAATTATTTGATACATATTTCATTTTTGCAGAATGCGCAAAATCCAAATCATATCATTAGTTGTAGTAAAAGTATTCGAGTCGTATGGTTATAACAAGTTAGCACAGAAAATATTTTTTGACCAAGACGAGGAATTTTTTTTTTCACTAAAAGCACAGTCGAAAGATATTCTGTTAGAATCTTAACTCTGTGCTAAAAGTAAGTAATTTATTGCAATAAATACTTGATCTTAAATGTAGATTCAGCTATAGATACAATCGCACTAACCTGGAAGGAATAATTTACTGTACTGTTTGCTATACAGCATCGCACTAGAATGTTTAGAGATAGCAGTACGTCTTTGCTGGTGGTAATGTGGTGGTTAGTACAGTCTTTTAAGAATTTCTTCCTCGGAGTCGAATTCCACCATACGCTTACAGTCAGTGCCATCTATGGGGAGTCGTTGACATGTGGCTTTCAATAAATGACGCTGGCTGTATCAATAAATGACGCTGGCTGTATCAATAAATGACGCTGGCTGTAAATGTATGGAGGAATTCGATTCGTTTGTGCGATGCAAGTCGATTCGAAATTCGTCCAAAAACATGTACTAACCCTACTGAGCCAATTTAGGAATTATATAATTCCAGACTTAGTAGTGGGAATCGAACACAGGTCCTCTCGCTCATAACCATCCAATTACGCAAAGAAATCGTCGTTAGCTTATCAAAATCAAATGTTGTGGTTTGTCGTAATAATTTAACAGCAGAAAAATCGGTAAATAAAAAATGAATAATGGTGATGTAGCAAAAGTGAATATGCGAGTCAATTCGCTAAGTAAAGGTGGATATAATATTCGGGTTCTGAGTAAACTGTAACAGGCCCTCGGGGACGTACTAGTGTGAGTTATGACAGTGTTGAATGCTGGCAAGATGCGCGGAAGAATTTTTATTACCCCTCGACATTCTATGAGTGGATACCGTATAGGCAATCGTAAAACATTACAGTTATCTTTGCCCTTACAGTCGTCAAAATGTTAAATTAAATGAAATCTATTTAGAAAAAGAAACATGAATTTTTATTTCGAGGGCTTGGGCAACGAGGATTATGTATGGAGAAGAAGTGTTAGGTGAAGGGAAACTTAAAAAATGCTGCCAGATTAAAATGACCAGTCCTTAAACTATTTGAAATAAAAATTATTATCAACATAGGATGAGATAATATGAAGTTTTGGGCGGACATTGAGGTTGATTGATCTTTTGCCAAATATGCTAATCATAAAATCTTCACCTTTAGATTGGATCGAAAACTTTTTTGAAAAACCAAACTCAACTAGAAACAAAACTATTCAATCGGAAGTTCGAACGGAGACCTAATTTTTTTAATAAATAGTAATTTATCAACACTGGTTAGGAATTTATATGCTCTGGAAGCTATTTAAAAGAAAGCACCATCCATGTAAGTCAACTGACATTTTGTCAAAGATTTTAAAATCAAGAAAACACAACATGGGCACTTTCTATTTGGTTTTGGAAGTCAGTCATAAATCTTAATATATATAAATCTCGTGTCACAATGTTTGTCCGCGATGGACTCCTAAACTACTGAACCGATTTAGTTCAAACTTTGTGAATATCTGTCATTTGGTCCAACTTAAAAGATAGAATAGTTTTTATCCCACGTGGACGAAGTCGCGGGCATCAGCTAGTATATTAATATGTCTTTCCTGTTTTAGTAAGTAAAAATGTCTCCAATAAAGCTCTACAAAGGAACTCATTATATAAATAGTAACTAAATTTGTCCCCAAGGGCGGTAGAGTCGGGCTCCGTATCTTTTTAATCGTTCAATAAACTCTCGTGAACTTTTCCCTAAAGGCCAGTACTAAACACGGCACGGTATATGTTTTTAAAGATACTTATTTTATGTAAACAGATGCTTTAAAAGATTCTTCAACTTTAAGAAATTCGTTCAAAAAACAGTATGAGGGCGGACTTTAAATACGAAAGTTTGTGCAAATTGGCGTCCTACGGCTAGGCTTTCGAAAATTCTTAAACACTACTTTCATTGAAAATTTTATTTTAACGAAGCAAAAAACAAACTTAAAGGTTTTTTTAGTTACTATGTAATCAAAATTATTATTTTTCATTGGACACTTTTGAAAATTTATTAAAAATTCAATTTGAAAGAATAATAATTATTGTGTCTTCTTTGAGCTATATTCTAGCTTATTTTTCCCAATTAATTAAATTGTAAATCAGTAAAGTACGTTCTAAATAATTTCAGCTTTATGCCTTTTTTCATGAAAATTGTATGTATTTGAGCATTGTATGGCTTTACGTTCTGAGAATATTATTAGCTTTATTTACAAAGAAAGCATTCAGATTTTGCAAATTAATTGGTTTTCAAATCTTCTCAAAGTCTTATAGCCTTTAAAGTAATGAATTTGAATAAACTACAGTAACGCTGAAGGAAAATATACATCCCAGTACAAAGCTTAAGGGCGCGTAGCGTAGTGAAAATTAATTAAGTTTACAGTGAAGCGCCGTCAAATAAGGAGGAAAAATGGTGGCCGCGCCAAAGTAGGAATTTTAATAAAGCAGGGTCACGTAAACATTGATGGCTAGGAACAATCCCGTCGTCCAGTGGAAAGGAAATAAAACGCGGAAGCACGAATCTGATTTTTTTATTGTTTTATGCCTTTTAACTCCAATACTTAGATCAGTGAGTGCTGAACCAAAGGATGAAAAAAATTAAGATACTCTTGTAGAGTCAAAAGAACCTTATAATATCTTAATTCTTAGGTAAGCCAAACATAGTTCACAGTAGAAGCGGTACTTGAAGAATCTTTATAGCACATTAAGCTAGCATGACTGCAGAGGGCTGGAAATGTAGAGCGCCAGAGTAAGCATAGGCGTTCAAAAATGAAACTAATGAGCTCACATTAAAACAGACGTGAATATCATAGTTGGCTAACTATCTAACAATTATTAAACTACACGGTTGGCAATATTTGGGAAGCAAACGCAATGGACAAAGACTGATAAAGGCATCTCTTGAAGCGGGCCAAGAGAAGGCTCTAGTGCTACAGATGATAACGCACCATAAACTAAGGAAGAAAAATGGTCTCTGGGCCAAAGTAGGAATTTTAATAAAGGGTCACGTAAACATAAATGGCTAGGAACCATCCCGTCGGCCAGTGGAAAAGAAATAAAACGCGGGAGCACGAATCTGATCTATTTATTTGTTTTTATGCCCAACTTGTCGGGTGGAGTTCGTACCCGGTTTATATAGAGTAGTTTATTGGAAAGGATCATTGTATCGGTTTTGTATGACTGTTGTAGGGATGCCGCTAAAAGTTACGGACGTTTGATTGAATTTCCGGAGGGGTTTCCGGATACAGCTGGAAATTTCAACGGAAAATGTATTTTAGAAGATTGTATAGTTCTCGATGATTGGAGCCTATCCGCACACTAAGCTGATAGATATTTAAAATAATGCCGACGCAGTTTTAGTTAAGGATTTAGGTAATGTAAAAACGCCAAAAATATAATTTTACGTTCCAAATCCTATTGGTAAAAACGTACTGACATAGATTTAAATATGTATCGCTCGCGTTCCAATTAGATGGAACCCTAACAACGACAACTCCGTGAATGCGGCAACTTTTTTTTGTAGTGTGAGTGTGTCAATTTGAAATTTATTTGGTGCGCGGATGCTAATGTGCGTAAAAAATTGTGTAGCCAGCCACGACTCGACTTTGTTTTCCTAATAAATTTCAAGTCAAAGGTCATCAGGAAAAAAGTCACCAAAATATGCAATTTTTGACAACAAATTGAGCCATTTTTGACTGAATAATTGTTGTAAGCGAGTTCTGAATTTCATATCCAAATTATTAACATCATTTTCTAATGCGATTATAATTACAAAAATTTTCTTCTTCACCTAAAATTGTTCTCACAACCTGAGGTCCTGTTTCAATATAGTATTTCTTGCCTATTTCAGTTCCATACCGTTTTCTTATTTTCGTTAGTAAGTTATCATTTTCATTTCAGTTGACTACTACTAACCTAACCTACCTACCTAATAAACGAAATGAAATCTGTGACCGCTTGCTTTCGAAGATCTGACTTTTACTATTTATATTAACTACATTACGTGCTTCCCTTCGACATTTGTGCAAGGTTCCTCCTGTTTTTTTTTTCAAATAAATATGCAAAGGGCTCATCCCAGAAAATTATACTGACCGAATAATATACTGAATTCCCGGCATGATTTCAACCTCTGCCTTTGCCCTGGGGAGCGAATTAGTAAGTACGTGACTTAACTGAAGATTTTTTGTCCTCATGAAATATTGGGCTCCCTTTGCATCAGATTGGATACTTGGGTAAGCGAATGGACGAAATAAAATATTAATATAATTAAATATACCCACTTGATTTTTACTCGCAAGGGTTATGTTCAATTCGAAGATTTATTTCATACAGGCCTAACTTACAGGCACTTTTTTGATTAGTTAGTATTTTTTTTTATTTCGGTGATAATAGTTATTCACGACTTAAACCAAGTTAAAGAAGATTACAAAGCGCCCTAAGCTGAGAAGAGTCTATTAGTAACTACCTAGAACTCACTCAGCCGGTTTTGCTAACATGTCTTATGTTAAACGCAAATAATGTTATTTAATGCAAATGTAATATTGATTCTTTAAAAGAGTTGGAGTTTTAAACGTTTCCTTGCTATTGTTAAAAATGTGGATTACCTACTAAAGTACTTTGAAACAAAGGACTCAAATCAAATTTTTAAAGATTACATCTTAAAGACCTTTATATTCGGTAAAATTTTGCCGGTATTTAATGAGAAATATTATAAATTCGCCCTTAACGAAATTCAACCCGAACAAAGCCACGGAAATCATCTACTACTATATAGAAATTTCTATAAGTTATAAGATGAACAATTAACTACATAATAGTTTTGAAAGTTGATCCCAATACTGTTCCACACAATTACGTCTTATACAGTGAAAACTGCAAACTTGTACAATATGAAAGTTGTAAAAGTGTGAAGTTTTGTTTCGCGTTCCATAATAAAACTTTACAAAAAAAAATCACGCTGTAACTGTTTGCGGGTATTGTAGTTGTAGACTCTTGTGCTGTGAAAACCGTCGGCATACTTGAAAGTCGTTAAAAGTTTACGGCCTTGAAACTTTCAATTGCTCTCAGTTTCTGCAAAGGTTATCAATGATCAAAAAAACTTTAATATTTTATCGTATAAGTCTTTTAAATAAAAAGAAAAGTCTTGTGTCATTTATGCTTTCTAGAAAATTCGCTCATAAGTGTCGTTCATAAAGTAAAATAGAAATTACTATACATTTTTTGAATTTGTACCAAATTATTATGGTATCTCTCGGGCTAATCGGGGCGAATCACCTTGTTTTTACTTATAGAAAAGATGAATGAGAAAATGAAAATGAAATTTTAAATAGTTTTGAGTTTGCAAGCTCAATGGAAGCCTGAAATACGAGTAATAGTAGTTAATTAAATTAGATTTAAAAGAAGCGTTAATATAAAGAATAAATTGAACTAAACTTTATTATTTTCGCATTTATTTCTGTAACAAGATCAATATCAACTTCATATAATATTACTCTTAACAGGAGTTTCATTCAAAGGTGGATCAAACCAGTATTTTTAAAATTCTGATTTAGAATAAATGGAGTTTAGCTGTTACTGGCACCAGTTTATTTGGCAGCGTAAACGAGGCCTCCGGAGGCCTGTTTTTACAATGGACCCGAGTCGAGCGTTATCGACTTTTGAGTTTTAATGACAATTTTATACAACAATATGATAATTAGGCGCTCTTTGTCCTCTCGCCGGATGCATTGGGACGTGATTCTTGCCGAGCTTCAAATTATAATATCATTATTGGTACTTACTTTGAGAAATTGTTTCATTTGTAGCAAATGAATAATGCTGAACTGAGAGAACAAATAAAAATTTAGAGAAATTTT
Source organism: Coenonympha glycerion (assembly GCA_963855885.1). Lineage (NCBI taxonomy): Eukaryota > Metazoa > Arthropoda > Insecta > Lepidoptera > Nymphalidae > Coenonympha > Coenonympha glycerion. Next base: position 2,070,799 of record OY979635.1, read on the forward strand.
ATACGACATGATCGGAGAGAGCAGCTTACCGTTCTCTCCGAGGCACGAGGATGTATCAACGCCAATTCTGACAGAAATCCTTACAACTTTTATATACCAGCCCGATCCGGGAATCGAACCCAGGAGTTCGTGATCTGCAGTCAAGTAATCTTATCACTGGCAGTGGCAGACCAACATGGCAGTAATCGTGTCTAGCGTAAAAATGATGAAGAATCAAAAACTATATAAAACTAGCTCATGCCTTCGGCTTCGTCCGCGTGAAATTCGGTTTTTCACAAAGCTGTCTTGTAGATGAAGATAGTCGGATTTTGTAAATATCCCACGGAAATTTATATGATTTTTTTCAGGATATAAAAAGTAGCCTATGTCCTTTTAAAAGTCATCATCATCATCTCAACCCCTTTTTATGTCCCACTACTGAGCACGGGTCTCCTCTCAGACTGAGAGGGGTTTGGCCATAGCCCACCACGCTGGCCAAGTGCGGGTTGGCGGGCTTCACACACCATTGAGAACATTTTTGTGAACTCTCAGGCATGCAGGTTTCCTTACGATGTTTTCCTTCACCGTTAAGACAGTGATATATTGTTTCCTAAAACGCACATAACTCGGAAAAGTCAGAGGTGCGTGCCCAGGATTCGAACCCGCGACCTCCTTATGAGAGGCAGAGGTCAGAACCACTGAGCTATCACTGCTTATAAAAGTACCTTTTAAAAGTATCCTATCTCAATGCCAAACAACAAAATTGGTTCAATGGTTTAGGTATTAAAGCGCAACAAACATACTTACATTCGCATTTATAATATAAGAACCAGCAGCGTCAGAAATCCTAGCACTATTCAGTATTCAGTCCTTAGAATATAATACATTACATGGTAGGCAGTGACAAACGGGTCATTCGAAGCTCACCGATGCTTGGTGCCTCGTTGGAGCATAACAGTCATTATTTTGCAATGCACCCCTAATGATCTCTGACTGATGTCTCCACTGACCCGGCGCACCTACAAGGGTGTTACGTGTCATCTGACTCCCTCACCCGTCACCTATCAAACATTATTAATAAACCCTACATAGGTTAATCCCTGTTATTCATGAAACACTAGATGGTGTCTGATGATAGTATATTTAAAACGTAATCATCATCATACGTTGCCTATTATAGTCCACTGCAGGACTAGCTTTCTCATTAGCACCTCATTATTGTTGGTTAAATATACCCATTTCCTTCCCGCCGCTTTCACAGTACGTATCATCCAGGTTAGAATGATACATTATTCGAATGAATCTACTCATATAATACTGAATGGAATTCATGTGTTTGAAATTGTTTTATTTATTTCTTTATTTATCGAGTGGTGTAAATAGATGAACTATGACAATAGTTTTTTATACTTGTAGCAGCGACATCAACTCCTTCCCCAATTTTTCTATCATCAGTTTTCTGAATTATTATTATATTATATGTATGGAACTTGAAAGCAAAACCGACCTTATCAAAGAGCCTGAAAAAGTAAATTCTCATTTGAGTTACTAACGTTTCTTCAATGAACGCTGGCGGGCTAAACAATAACACAATAGATTAAAGCAAGAGAAAATCTTGTAGCATTATCTTAAGTTATATTCTATTATTATTAATACCAAAACGAGTAGTCATATCTCTATTTCTCAATTCTTTATATCCCTCGGCTCAGAGTTTTGGCACGGAGCTTCGTTTTGGACGAAAGTTATCAGAAAGCTCGGATCGATCTGTTTACCTGCGACGAGATTTATGATTACAACAACATTTGCAAACAAACACACTACCTATTAAGTTTTTCCTCAACGCTTAGAGTATTTTTGATTCGAAATGAATGCGCTTTTCACTGTTGTTTTTGTCCTAGTAAAGTGGGCACACTGAGGTATTTTAAACTAGGGTTTTCTGAAAGGCTTAATGTAAACCTTCAGAACCACTTCTTTATTGTTGAAAAGTGGTTGCAGAAGAGAAAAACACACCAGAAGTAGAAACAAAATTACTCAGCATTGGCTTTTCAATCTCTACCATTGCCCAGTATTAAGATTTTATTATAATATATCCAAATTAGTAAATGTCTAATAAATATAATGAAAATAGCGGCTTTTAACGCATAGTCACTAGTCAGTACCATACTAGCTAAAACTTACGTCCAAACAATTTCGTTTACATAGCACTTGAAGCTATGTAAACGAAAGTAGTATGTTACCAATCTTCGCCGAAAAAAATTCAGGAAGTACTTTATGTTTACATCTTGAAAGGTAATCTCCGGATCTTGGGCCCATAACTCCAAAACGGGAGGCTCAAAACTTTTGGAAGTGCGTTCAAACGTAATCTTTTAACATCCACTGTGTGTATTGAATCGCTAGCGTAATGCGTCCCAACAAAACTTCATGGGAGGGAAGTGTTCAGAACTCAAATGTATTGTAGGTTGAAGTATTGTTCGAGTTAAAGGAGATTATTACTAAAGTTTCACACTTAAAGGTACTTTTGTGAAGGAGGAGCGCGATGAAAAAGAAACTCTGAAATGTATTTAGCGTTTTGCCTCGTGTTGTATTGTTGTCTATGTCACCTTTCATATTTTAGAATTTGGAACACAGGAATGTACCTACCTTGAGGAAGGACTCGTCTGGAGTCCTTTCTCAAGTTAAAAATTATTTTCATAATATAACAGATGATTCAGGGAACTAAGGATTGGATTATCATTAATATATTATTGAGTTTGCTAGAATAAAAAAGTAAATGTGTTTACCATACAATATCTTTTTCATCTCACTCGCTCAAAAAGAGATCTTTAATGCACAAAATGCGGGCGGAAAATGCGCTATTTTATTCCCTAAAACAACATTTAACATAGATCACAATGCCCATCTAAAGTGTTCTTCTGATAATTTTTCTCGCTGTGGTCAGATGAATTTTTTTTGGATCTCGTTCTCTTTGAATGCGTCACTATTCTCATGATTCAAATTTGACATTGGGGCCAAAAATCTATTTTACGCCTTGCATAACCAGTAACTATTCCGTAATTTAATACTCCGTTATACAAAAATAGTTAAGAGAATAAAATTGTTAAATAAATTATTTTCCTTACTTTTTAAACTTTTTAAAGCTGATAGCCAATAATGGTAGACTGAAGAGTTTTCTAGTGGAGCTCGTCATTGCAAGTCAAAGTGATTCCTGGGCAAAATGAAAAAATTTTTACTTTGTGTTGTAGCTATATGATATCCCTTTGCAACAAAACACCACACATTAACCGCGCGGGCAGAATGACATGTGTACATTTGAAGCGATGATTTAACGACCGCGCTCCCGTACGCCCGCGGCCGGTAAACGGTCATTTTCATCTCACATTATCGTACAATAAAGAGTAAAACACTACACCGCGGCAATTTCACATGTAAAATTTCGCTTCATTATTTTTAATGGCCGCCTCTGATTTACGAAACGATGACACTCCGGTCCCCGACACACGACACGGGAGTCGGGGCGGAAATAAAAAGCGCCCCGGGTCCCGAATTCGCGAAAAACCGAGACATACTCGTACAGCTTTATAAACAAAACTCAGTTTTAAAATATGGTCCGATGGGTCTCACGCATGGCGTGGCGGGCGAGCGCGCGGAATATTTTAATGTTCCCAGTTCCGACGGCATTCACGGCCCGGTGGCCGTCTATGAGCGACGCCCGGCTCCTTTCAAACGGCACGCGAATGCCCGGCTTTATTCCGAGTCCTCCTGAGTTCCCCGTCCTTTGTGCGCGGCGTCCTCCACTTTTTGTGCTTTAATTTGTATACTACACGACTGTTATTTAAGCGCGAGAGGTTATTAGGGGCTCTAATAAGAAGAAACGGTCCGTTTCGCTTTAATTCTTTACACCCGGAATTTCCGGAAGAAATTAAAAAATAGGGACACAAAATAGGGCGATAATTATGTAGCCTACTACGCCTTCGGATAGAAATAGGCCGGTGAAAAATATTTTGAATGTAATATAGAGTAAAAATCAGTTTAAGACTCCTGCAATGCTCTCGCAATGAGCTAATGCAGTGTCCTTGGATGTACTACATCTTGTCCAAAAAACATGGGTAAAAACCATCTGACACATATTTAAATCATGATGAAGAAAATCGAGATAATTTTGGAGTGGAGACCGCATACCCGTAAGCGCCGCGTACCAGCCCGCTGGACCGATGACTTGATATGGTTTCTGATAGCGGGTGGATGAGGAAAGCGAAGTGCATCATAGCGTGCTCTTGGAAAGGCCTATTGTACTGTAGTGGACGTGTATATAAGTGGCAGTGTATCGGAATAATGAAGGTTGAAGAACATTTCCATCTAGCCATAAACAAGCAGATCATCATGGGTATATATAAAAATAATATCAACTGCAATCTCAGAAGGAGTTAGGAAAATAAGATGTTTCTGTCTTTCTATAGCAACGTTTTTTATTACAGTTACATATAGTTGAAAATTTAGTGATCCTCAGCTACCATGTATAAGATGCACATTGCAAGTGGTGTTTGTCGAGTTATTGTCAAAATTCTGAGCAAAATTAGTACCGCTACAAGACGAGCGAGCCCGTACACGAAAAGAAAAACAATCACGGCTCGTTACTAGAAACGACAAAAGAAATAACAGTAATAAAACCGGTCTACAAGTCAATCCCGAAGTTACGCGATCGTTACCCAAGTTACGCGATCAGCTTCGATATCTACGTTCCGAATTTCAATACCCGTATTATCATAAAACAAACAATAACCGTTTAAAATTAGCATCGGAACCGCGTTTTTATCGGTTGCAAATCGCAATTTGTGTTCGGAACGTACAGCGAGGGAGGCGGTCCAGATGGCCGATTGCGATGCGAAATCTTTACTCTTCACTCTTGTTAATGCGAGGAATTAATATAGGTAGTTGAACAGATGGTACGCGTATCCTTCGTAAATCGTAGGGTTGGTTCGGTTACTGTAGCAATCGTAGGTTTTTGCGTTCCGGATTTTCGTCTTTTTGCAATGGGAATAAGAAGCACATTAGGGTGAATTTTCCAGGCATGTTTTGGACACTTTGTGTGGGCTGTACGTTTAAATTTGAATTTCCGACATCGGGACGCAAGGCCGTAATTAGAGGCTAATGAGAGCAAGGGTACGTTTTCCGTCGTGAAGAATTTTTCAGAGGTATCCTTTCCTGTTTGGTTGCTATTGCTCAACCTGTTATCATCGTTTACTATTTACTATTGCTAACAAAAAATTGAAGAATTACTTTAAATCAGTCTGCTTTTGGATGTCGAAATGCTAGGACCTTTGTCTTCCCCAGATAGGATTTTGAAAGGTCAAATGTGGTTGAAGTTACGTCATTACTTTTATTGAAGTATTAGCTGTTGCCTGTGGCTCTGCTCGCTTGAATTTCGGTTTTTCATAAATCATTGATTATTCTGGGATAAAAAGTAGCATATTATGGCACTGTCCGCGGTTTCAACTTTATCCATGCAAAAAATCAGGTTGATCTGTTCGTGTTGCTTCGTTGAGGCGTGATTGAAAGATGGACAAACAAACCAAGGAACTCACATTTAAATATTTAATTAGGAGTTGTAGTCAAATGTTGGGAAACATATTGTTATGTTTAGAACGGGTACATACCACGATATAACACGATGATTTTATGTGCCGATATTTCGACCCAGTTACATGGATCGTGGTCACGACAGGACTGCGGTGTTGCGAGGTGTGTAGCTACTGCCTATGACGGTTCCAGCTACACACCTCGCAACACCGCAGTCCTGTCGTGACCACGATCCATGTAACTGGGTCGAAATATCGGCACATAAAATCATCGTGTTATATCGTGGTATGTACCCGTTCTAAACATAACAATATGTTTTCTAACCACGAAATAAGTCTTAAATCATTAATGTTGGGAAAGCTGCATATTTGCGAGTTCAGCTGCATAATTTGTTCGACTAAGTACAAAACTTGCAAATCTGTTACGTAATAGTGTTACGTAATTAGGCTATATGACCAAAACCTCATATAATATTTGATAAGAAAAATTATGTAACGATCATGGGTTGAGGTGATAATAGCGATGATGAATTATTACTTTTTTATAATAATATAATAACCCAAAATGGGTGTGAAAATGATAAAGTGTAGCAACGATTTGTCACTTCTATTTGAAAGTAGCGCCTCCCAAAGTTTCTGACATTGTTATCAGCGAGTTCCTAATTGGCAAAAGTTTTTCGTTCAGCGCCGGTAAAAGGGGGGAAAGGGTGGGGATAATCGAAACGATATATAAATATTATTCAAAGTTTCTTATTACTTGGATGTTTAGTTAATTTAACGGTGAAACGGTTAAAAGAGGTTCACCTGATGTGTACACTTCAGATGAATGTTTTTCTAGACATTGCAATATGAAACAATGCATTGTCATCATGAGACATCAGATCCTAAATTATCTTATACTGAGTAATAAGCGATTTCACTTAAGTGTTTTATGACAAAATATCAGCCACTATGGTAAATTTATGGTGGTCTGTCCCATTCCTTTAGTCCATTTGTTTCATCCGAGTTGACTCGGCAAAAGCAAAAATGTCCTATCACATGGAATCATAGCAGTGATAACCCATTAGTTCTGACCTCTGTCTCTCATTAGGGGGTTGTGGGTATAAATCCTGGGGCTCGCCTTGACTTTCTGGAGCTATGTGCGTTTAGGAAACAAAATATCCCTTGCTTAACAGTGAAAATATGACACCGTGAGGAAACCTAAATGCCATAGAATTCGTCATAATTCTCTCAACCCGTGCGAAGCCCGCCAATTCGCAAAGCGTGGTGGGGTTATGGCCAAACCCCTCTCATTCTGGAGGGAGACTGGTGCCTAGTTGTTGGATATAGGCTAGATAGGGTACAACAATCTTTCAGTATATAAAATGAAACCCGCTGTTAATGGCTAGTGGTTAATACAAAATCCATTTGACGCTTCCCACGAATGCCACAATAAAGGGCTTTTCGCGAGAGTGCTCATTAAGACGAAATAAAATACGTCATTAAACAGGCTTCGAACGCCGTGCCGTAACTAATTACCGAACTACCGTGAAAATTGGTCTATTGAACCTACTTTTGTTCGCGTTTGTTGTAAAGGTATTACAGAACTAGGATATTATATTTAGTCAAATGGAGATACACTGTAAACTGGATTACCACTTTGGCTACTTTTGTCCCGGAAACCCCACGTTTTCTGCGAGATACGTGAAAAAACTGAATTTTACACATAGAATTGAGTGGCCAATGAAAGTGGCTAATCTAGCATTTTTTTATTAAAAGCTGTCAGTGCGATTCAAGATTCGTCAGTAAATTATGGATAAACTAAGACCGTTTTCTAGTAGTTACAATAGTTAAGGTAGCGGTCCATAATATATTCCATCTCAAAAATTAACCTTGTATGCCCGACACAGAAAAACATACATACAATATTTCTCGTGATAATCATACATACGAGAACCTAGTACAGCGGCCGACAAGTTTCGGGGACTTTCTTATAAAAAGAGAAGTTTTTACATCAAAACTTTATTTTTCCTTCGCGCTGATTCGTACGTGAGGCGCAGTATATATTTTGGAGTTGATTACTTAGAAGACGCTTGTATTTCTTTTATAGCTTTATTTTTAATTTTTTTATAGTCTTTTTTCTAAATTAGGTAAACTCGTTTTTGCAGAGAGCTTTTTTGACTCTATACTGTGAAAATTTGTAAAGATTCCGTTCTAAAATTGAAAGAATTAATGTAAATCTTATTAAATGTAAAACCAACTTTGCCCATCTGTCTGTCCATCTATCACAGCTGATTAAGTATTTTTCCAAGCTGATTTACATATTATTAAGCAAGAACAAATTTGCACGCTGATTTCTGAGCTGCTACTGAACGCATTAAGTATGTAAAGAAAGCGCTGTTTCATACAAATTCTCTAATGTCACACGTGACTTATCATAAATAATCATTCAAAATTCAAAATTCAAAAAAATATTCTTTCACATAGGCCTAACTTACAGGCACTTGCGAAACGTTAGACTCTACCGCCATTAGCTAAATAATTGGTTCATACCGTATGCTATGTTAATTGTTAGTCATGACGGGCTAACTTACCAGTCAATCAGATCGGAGTGCGTGTGGGAAAATATATATATACCATAGTTAAGTTTCAGAGCAGAATAAATGCTTCTGATAGGTATACGATCCAAATATAGAAAATCGTGACCGAATTTACAAAAAAGACCAACGAGTCAGTTCTGTTTATGTCTAAGTTTACCGAAGTAAGCAAACATGGTTTAGTAATTAGTCAAAATATTTTATTTAACTTTTTAGGGTTCCATACCAATTTGGTAAAAATGGAACCCTTATGGTGAGACTTTCTCCGTCCGTCCGTCCGTCCGTCTGTCACACTCGATTATTTCAGTAACTATTCAAGCTATCGACTTGAAATTTAGAATAGTTATAGGTAATAGTGACGCGACGTCATAACAATCGTAAAAATTTGAAAATTGTTTTTATTTTTATTTAAAAAGGGGGGAAAACCGGGTCGACAAATTTTCAAAATGAGATAACAAAATTGAGTGGGGTATCATATGAAAGGGTATACTAAAACTAATTTTTCAGAAAAATATTTTTTTCTTGTGTATACTAAAACTAATTTTTATTTATTTTTATGTCTGATAGTTTTTTATTTATTGGGCAAACTGTCGAAAAAAATACCGTTCCCCCCCTTATCTCCGAAGTTTACCAATCGAAAAATCTGAAATAATTATGATCAATAGAAGTTAATGTATATTTTACAGGAAAAATAAAATCAACTCACTGACTAATATACTTTTTTTGATAATGACAATAATCCGCCAAAAACAAAGTTACTTTTGCGGTTTGCCAACAAAAGTACCTACATGTAAATTATACTCGTAAATTCATGAAAAAAGTGATTCTTTCAATGTTTTGCTTCTCTTATGGTATGGAACCCTCCGTGCGCGAGTCCGACTCGCACTTGGCCGGTTTTTTTTTTCAAAATCGAATTATAATATGCTGTTACATGACAAAGGGAAAGACTGTTTAATTAAATGGAGGTTAAATAAATGGTTGGTAAAGTCGGGCTTCATAGGTACATCGATATTTCTGCGACGCAATGATAAAGCACAAAGGACAGTTTTGGGGTTTCACATCAACCATTGTAAGAGTAGCATTGCTAATGGATTAGTGGTGGACATCGGCCTCCTCGCATACAATCTCGTAGACCCTACGGCGTTGGAATACAGGTCACAATGGCACGGCGTTTTGGCTCCACAATGGTTGTATGATGTCTAGATGCACGGAAATTGGACAAAATTGACGCTCCCTTGCCTATTGTACTCGTGTTCGTGGTCGGGTTTTGTGCTCTTGTCACGCGTGTCATATTATGTTTTAATTATTCATTTGCTTGGTGAATGCGGGGTTCGTTTGCGCCTTTGTTTGACTGAAATTTAAGTGACACGAATTTTATAATGTTATCTATTTACGGTCAACAGGGTTTAATCCTAACTAACCGACTTCAAAAAAAGGAGGAGGTTCTCAATTCGTCGGAATCTTTTTTTTTTTTTCTTTTTTTTTATCTATGTATGTTCACCAATTACTCGAAGACGCGTGAACCGATTTGAACAATTCTTTTTTTGTTTAAAAAGGTTTTGTTTCCAGATGGTCCCATTTTAATCAGGTCAGGATCTGATGATGTGATCCTGGAGAAATCGAGGGAACTCTTCAAATTTTATATGGACACATGGAACTATTTGGGTATTATTTGAAAGAGTAATATTTTCCAAGTTGTCCTATGGTCATCAGGTCAGGATCTGATCATGGGATCTTGGTGAAATCGAGGGAACTCTTCAAATTTTGCTAGTATACTTAAAGCGAGTTGGGTATTTTTTATAGTTACTGGTGCATATGCTAGCAGATACGGATTTGATGACTAAAGTCATCAAGTCAGGGTCTGATGATGGGATCTTGGTGAAATCGAGGGAACTCTTCAAATTTTGCTAGTATACTTGAAGCGAGTTGGGTATTTTTTATAGTTACTGGTGCATTTGCTAGCAGATACTATTACTACAGACATTAAGTCAGGGTCTGATGATGGGATCTTGGTGAATTTGAGGTATCTCTTCAGATTTTATGAACACACCTCAAGCGATTTGGGTATTTTTACAACGCCTTGTGCATTTTATTGTTTTCCACTAAAAAGTAAAAAATAAAAATGGGAAATGCTTTCCAAAAAACCAACTTCAAATGCCACTGCAAAGAGTGAAATAATTTTTATTTAAATTTTAGGTACCTACTACCTACACCAATTCGAAGTCGGGCGATTGTCTATGACTTCGTCATTTCTTTGCACATCAAATAAGTAAGAAGGACTATTAGGGATTGTATAAAACATTGCCCGACTTCGAATTGGTGTAGGTACCTAAAATTTAAATAAAAATTATTTCACTCTTTGTAGTGGCATTTGAAGTTGGTTTTTTGGAAAGCATTTCCCATTTTTATTTATCATAACTGGTAGTAAGCCTCTTCCCGTGGAATCCTTCCGGGTGGGTCTAGGTACCAACTGCCACCGCAGTGTCAGCTATTTTGTAATGTAGAAGTTATGTATTGTGTGTAATGTTACTTTAGCATTAAATTCTCAAAATCAGATGCAGTCATCTGAAATGGGCTCAAGGCGGGAGTATTATTTAATACCAAGTGGTTCATTTTAATCGTCTCCTCATTCTTTTATACAAAAATATAACATCAAAATCTTTTACTAGAACTTTGCATATCCCCATGCATGTCTTGTCCCCAGCATTTAGCGATAAGTTTTTGCAAGGAATAAAAACGACAATAGCTGCCGGTAATGGTATTATCCGTAAACGCCAATTGATTACCATTATGGAGCTCCGTAATGGTAATCAATTGACCCCTTACCCTAGGAGAAAGTTTCTAAAAAAGTCTTTAGCGCGACTTAGATCCACCGATAATTACTCTCCTACGATACATTGCATAAGAAGGCCCACCTCAAAACACGTACTCCTAATAACTCATGTCACGAACCGACCGAAATATAATCAATAATAATCGATTAAAAATACACATAACATTTAAAAGAATAGTCACAAAATATTTATCTAAATATTATTATCCCGGATAAATAATATTATCGTCATAGCAAGTACCTAAAGGATAACTATATAAGTAACTTACCGATCCTAATTATGTACTCTCTACGAAAAACTCTTATGTACTCAGCTTGTTTTGTTTCCGAAATTATTATTAAGTTTTACGCGAGGGGAAAATTAGGATGAATTCACGCGGAAAAGAGGCGAATACATCATCAATGATGCCTTTACTCCTCACGATATTGTGTCGCACGATATAATAAACTACTGTAAAAATCTTAAGCCTCAGGAAATTTAATCCTAACTTTCCATATTAAGAAAATGGGATAAGCTGTTTCTTTGTTTTTATTGTACCTACTTCGAAATTTAAATTAAGGAGATAAAATATAGTGATTTTTAAAGTCCTTAAAGTCACATGCGAGTGAAATGAGGTAAATTAAAAAATCATTTTATTTTGTTGATAACTTAAAGTTAAGAAGTTTATGAGAGGTTTATTTGAAGTAAAACCGCCTTTGCATTCTTCTATATTTATTCAGGTATCTCCGTCCGTAATATACTATAGGAAAACTTGTAAAATTCTTTATATGTGCAAAGTATTCAAATAAATAATTCAGAGAAAAGCAATGTATCAACGCATTAATTATTGTTTTTGTATGGATTTCAGTCCTTTTCTACCATATCCGTACCGTATCGTGCGACATATCGTATCGTTTTCGTACGGTTTAGCTTCGTAATATCACCGTGAGCGATTCTTTGTCAGGTGCAAAATATATGGCGAGGTTATGGTTCTCTGTTACCTTTGATTTATTCTTCTTGCATCAGTTATCCATCATTTCATACATTTTCTTACACGGATTTTACGGATTTTTCTATGCTGTATCTTTCATAATATGAGTGCATATAATAATTATCATAGCTGAATCATACTATAATATTATAAAGTTTGTATGTGTGTAAGTGTGTATGTTTATTTCTCCTTTCGGTCACTAATACTGAACCGATTTGACTGAAAGTTTGAAAAGAGATATCTTATACCCAGTATAAGCACATGGACTTTTGAGCTCGGGTTTGTAAAATAACGGAATTCTACGTGGGCCAAGCAGCCAGCAAAACCTAGTCACGTTAAACAAATAAGTAGTCGCTTGTTACTGAACATATTAGTTTCTAATACAAATAGCGTGTATCTAATCGCACAGCAACTTACAAAGTGCTACAGATGGCAATAGTTGCTCGAGTAGTTTGTTTCAAGAAGGAATCCAACTATTCTTGGAAGCTCGAGCTATTCCGATATTACGTAGTACGTACGTATTGACATTGGATGTCAATATACAATGTAACTTACCGCTGTCCGCAACTCTATTTACCAGGGAAACTATTTTTTAAACAAATTCCAAAAACAAAAGAAGAACGATGGTAACAATTCCATTGATATATTTAAAACGTTTGCAAGTTGTTGATCTACAACTTTTTAGGCGCACTGGTAGTTAATTAAATTATTTAATTAAATTAAACATTTTTAAACTTAAGTTTATAATATCTGGGTGACCGAGTTTCACTCGGTGGCCAATAGATGGCAGCAGTAGTCATATTTTTATTTTTTTGGTAAATTCGACATTTTATAAAAATGAATCCTAGCTAGATCGATTTATCGCCCCCAAAACCCCCTGTATGCTAAATTTCATGAAAATCGTTAAAGCCGTTCCCGAGATCCAGATTATATAGAAATATATATACAAGAATTGCTCGTTTAAAGGTATAAGATAAGATTTTTAACAATTTGAACCTACTCGTAAGTCAAACTTGTTTGACGCAAATGGGCTTAAATGGGTTAATCACAAGCTTCCTAAAGACGACTAAATTATTTTGTTATATTTTACTCACTGTCAGAGCAGTACCTATAACGTGTATTATTTATTAATTTTACACTGTGCTAGTTAGTGACAAAGTTGTCTTAATTCAGGAAGGTTTTTCCTTTAATCTCTAAATTTAAGAATTAAACTTTAAGAAAACGCTTCTTTTGTTGCCCTTTAAGTCTTTACATACAACTATCGCTCATCGTTTTGCATTTAATCAACATTTTATGTATTTTTCTTTAGGTAACACTTTCGCACTAAACTTTATCTTAACACACTGAATTTATTATTTACAATATTTTTACAATATTTTTATTATTTACAAATATTTTGTAACGATGCACTAAATTCAAATGGTCCAATAAAATATTACGTATAATATAATACGATCCCCGATTCTACAAACCCTCAAACAAATTAAATACAACGGCAGAAAACAAAACGCTAATAGAAACTCTGGGGGCATTTAAGACCCGGTGAGGCTGAAAACCTTTAGCGATGGGCCAAGGTACCTCGTACCACTTCGCGCCTTGAATACAAATGAGGAAATCTTGGCCCTCAATCTGCTGAATGCATGCGCGAACGATAAAGTCTCACCTGAACATTGATTTTTTAAAAGGAACATTTTTCTATTCACCGCTCTCTTATTACGTTAGGAAATTTCGTATTTCACTCCAAACGTTCTCTTAAGCTCGCGTCTTAGAATTTCAACGCCCGGTTTAAAAGATTCTATTGTTTCCTTTTTGTTTGGTACTCGCTAGCTATATTACGCCTTGTTCCAAAATACATATTTAAACAGGATTTTTTCGACAGTGTATTCGTGCGCGTGAATTGCGGACAAATTTGATTCTGCAAATTTGAGAACATCGTGGATTTGCATACTTTATTGCTTCTGGTAAAAATTTTTTCCTCATAAAAACTGCTCTTCAACTTTTTTCTTATTGTTTCATTCATGTTTATTTTTAGTTCACACTATGAATAATAACAATGTTTCAATGAAATTACATTTAGAATTCTAATTAGTTTTTATCGATTTTACTTTTTAAATACTTAAATTTTCCCTTACAATATAGCGGTCCTTGGGACCGCACCTCCATAGAAGTGTGACAAAAAAATTACGTCCACAGTTAATGGTTAAAAGTCAAACATAGCCCACTACGCCCAAACCTCTTAGGTTAACATTTAGCTCGAAGCCAAAATCGAAAAACCATTTCTCCAAAACTTCCGTAAGATAGATTCGTATTCGCCATCGCGTCAGCATATTAAACGCACATGATACGGTGGAAATCTTTTACGAGCGTGTTATAATATAGGCAAATTTGATGAATAATTGTGTCAATTATCAGTATTATAATTAAGTACATGTTTTCCAGAGTAATTTTTTTTAATAAATCTCAAAACCGTGAGAGACAGTCGTGTCGAAACGTTCCCAGTCATAAAACAATATAATAGCAACTTTTAAATATTTTCGGTTTAAGCACGGGACCATAAAACCTATTATGCTGTATTTACGAAACTTTCGGCTAAAAGACACAATAGGCAAAGAATAGAAGAATAGGTTTTCGTTTTACGATTGTTTTTAACACGATGTCGGTGTTTGTGTTATTTTTAGATGGTTCCTAACAATATTTTGTTTGTAAGAAATGCCGCCTGTTCCATTATAACATAAAAAAAATAGTTGAACATGTACTGTACAGAAACGGTTATAAACAATGACATAAGGAAGACGTCACTCAGTTTGTGAGAGATCGTGCCAAGTTAAGGTTCTCGATATATTTGCATTATGAAGTAAAGTAACTTTGATTGTTCACAAAATTATTAAAGGCGAAAATTATAGTGTGTAATGTGTTCTGTTCCGGTTTGATACGAAGATAAGTATAACTAATTATAATGTGTAACTTAGAATAAGGCGATTGATGAAAGTAATATTGTAAATGAATAATATTGTAAAACATTCAATTTAAAAAAGGTAGTGGATGGTTTTCTTTCGGTGTTTCTTTTTCCACCACGAACCATTTAACTTAGTGAAACACCGGTAAAGTCATTTGATTTAAAATAACTAGAAAAGTACTAAATATAAAGTAATTAATGAATTACACATTTTGAAAGTGAAACGGATTGCAGTTGTTTTATTTTACTATGCTACTGTAATAAGTCATGTGATAGATTATTATTATTATTTAGTCGATTCATAAATATTTATTAGATCAGACAATTCGAGATCCAGCATTATTTTAATTAAACCCTTTTGTACTTTTACACTTTGTTATTTCAGTAGTTAATGAATTTTAAAAAGAAAAATTAAGGAAAAACACAAGTTTAAAGATATTTTCATAAACTATCCTGACATTAGTTTTCCAATTTCTTTTATAAACTAAGTAGATCAGTCGAAAATTCTAACATCAGAAGTGGGATCCTTTTCCAAAGCCCTGATGAATTTAACTAATATGTGTTTTATAACATGTTTCAGATTTAATACATCCACTGCTTCGATATGAATGGCAACCCATTATCGCTGCTCCATGGAACACCATAAAGCTGCAGTTAAAAACCAAGTGCTTCAAAAGACTCAGTAAATCGGTCCCTTTGAGTGTTGTGGAAGGCCATTGCTCCTTGAAAACGGCTTAATACGGTAGTTATTAAGGTAAACCATGTGTTTATATTGAAAGGTTTATACTGTTAACTTAATAAAAGCAAAAGCTGTAACAAAGTAAAAGTAAAAGCTGTAGTTTTGTATTTTAACTTGACTAAAGCACCATTAAAGTTATAAACATATGAGGTAATCTCTCTAGAGCAAATATGCAATATTGCCGAGTTTTTTTTCCCGTTCTTCTCAGTGTAAAACAGTTTTCCGAACGTAGAGTTTCTGTGGTAAAGTCTGATATTTCATAAATGCTTGTAAGTTAAGCATAATATGTGAAAGAATAAACAATTTTAGTTTTTAATTTGCAATTAAAAATATTTTATAGTTACTTACTTAAATCCTTATAAATGACTAAATTCTTATTATTAAATTATTTTCTCTATTATATAATTGCACATTAAGAAATATAGTTGTGAATTGTGTGATTTAATTTAAATATATTTGAAATTGAATATTGATTTTTATACACTTGAAAAGAGATCCTTGTTGTCAATGAGGCTGTAGAAAAATATGCTGTTTGAGGCAGTCCTTTGGCGTAGAAGTCGTATTTAGGCAATTTTAGTGAAGTGTAGCCTAAAAACTATAAAGACTTTTAACTTTAAACTTCATGTTTTGAGTCCTTAATCTAAAATATCTTAGAAGCAGAAACACGATTGGATAAAATTTTCTTGATAAAAAGTTCTTCCAGTAAAGTTGTTCTAAATCTCAGTTTTTCTAATTTTTATCGAAAACTACAATGGATGAAATTGTAATTTATGTTTTAATGTGTCGGTTAATATCCGAAAATGCTTAAAAAACAGATTGTTGATAACTGGTTTAGTTTTTGAGTAATTAGGTAAAAGATTGTTTTTCTGTTATAATCTTCCACGACGCTGCATGTCGTATATATACCTTCCAACGTATCCGTGAGGGTGAGAAAGACAAAAAATTAAGTCAATAAATCCTTTTGACATTGGATCGAACTTTAACTGATTCCAATACGTGATCTTAGGTGAATCAAGCATTTAATTAAAATAACACTTAAAATCGCTTCATTTTTTTAGTTTGAAAATTGTTTTTGTCTCGTTACATGACAAATGACCGTTTTAGGGTTTTTAGTTGATGTGCTAAAAAGTTACTTTTGAGAAAACGGAGTATTTGAAAAGACTAAGATAATCACGACCGAATTATACTATACTTCTCATACTATAGGATCTCATAATTATCTTACAATAAGAAGTCTAGTTATTAGCCAAACTGAGATAGGTACTTAATGCCAGTAAAAGCCATAAATAAATTATAAACAAAGTTTCAATACTTACAACTTACTTCACTTAAACTAATAAAGCCTTTGCAGTTATAATTACCATCCCAGTTAAAACATTTATAAACAAAGACTTTGATTCAAGTTTCATTTATAAACAAATTGTGGTTGATATAGAGCAATTAAAAACGACAGCTAAATAAAAGGATATTCATATTGATAGAATCACTTACTATTAAATTAGAGTTGACTTTTGTCATTACATTAAACATAAAGCCAGCACGAGACGGCAGTGATACATTTATAGCCAATTGAAAGATGCTGTCAACATGGCTTATATTTCGAACAGTAAATGTTCTCATATTGCCAGATATACTGAGATTCTTTTTGTTTATAGAATACAGTACCTATTGTGAAACGTTGGGTTGAAGTGAAACGTAAGATATTTTATATTAATAGGATAATACGTGTAGCACAACTGTGGCTGGTTAAAGTTTCTAAAAGCCAGACAGGAAGTCCGATAGAACTAATCTAAAGTAATTGGAAAAGTCATACACTAAAAGGTATAGTGTTTTTTTAGGTCAAAATAATCACAACACTTAACACAATCTTTAGAAACACATCACAACGCCTTTAACAACACAAACATAATAAATACCTCGTATTAGACATAGTAACATTAATAAATATGTAATAGAGGGTTTGTTAAATGATAACTTTATTATGGAAAACTTGTCTTTCACGAGAATACGAAAATAAGACAAATACGAGATGCAGACAACTACTTGTACATTACAGCACAGTTAAACCACAATTAAAATATGAAAAAAAAAGTTGACGTTTTAGGTGATAGTTTGTCAAGACTGGCCGAACGGTTACTTGGTTCTGTTTTTATTTTAATAATAGTTTTTAAAAAATATTTATTTGAAAGAACCAAATAAAATTCTATCGAAAATAAATAAATAACTTATATTCAGTTTGTATAATAATATACCTAAAGTTCATAAAAGGTACAAAAAGGAAACAAACTGTACAAAAAAAAATTTTAAAAAAAATTTGCATTATTTTTTCTAATAAGAATTTTCCTTGAACTTGTTAATAAGAATTGTAATAAGAATTTACCTTGAAGTTGGATTTAACTTTATTGTAATGTATGGAAAATAGTATTTGTCGGTTACGAATCGTGATGCGTAACAGATAAATCTGTATGAAACGATTAGCAGAAATATCATCTAAAATGATAAACAGATGCTTATACTCAATTACACACTTATCACTTACTCGAAATGCGGTTATTGAAAACTACTTATATCCTAACACATAACGCTCACTAATACAACATTAATTAATGGATTATTCAACTATTTAGAACTATTGAAACTTAAAAGTTCTTAAAAAGAAAAAAGAGAAACACGAAACGTAGTCACAGTTTGATGTACATTTTATTAGACAGTTACACAGACACATTTTGGAGCAAGAAAAGAACAAAAAAAATATATTTTGGATTCATATTTGAGGGAAACAGTTTAAATTATAGGAAAATCAAAAAGTACAAAGTTGAATGTCGTTTCAATAAGTTTGAATATACTATTATGTATAATGGTGGATTCATATCGTGTGCTGCTACAAAGATAACTTATGAATGAAAAAAGAGTATACACAAAATATGGTATGTCCTTATCATTTTGTGCGACGGCAGATTCAATATTTTCATTATGTTGTGTTATATTTTAATGTTATGTTGTCCGAGATTTCTACCATGAATGGGACTCTAGCATACTCTGTATGAGAATAAGCGACGAAAACTGCGAAAAAAAAAATAAAACATTTTTTATTGGATAATTAGTATAAATAGAAGTCTTTAATGATATGCATTTTACTTTTACTTTGACATAATCTGATGATAACTAAATATAATGTATACCAACGTAGGTGGAAGTTGATATAGATACTATTAACAATAGTAGCTTTCGATGTAGCTTGCAAGTGATTTAATTATAATATGTTAAATTTGTTATTGATTATACCATCAATGTGTTGGTGCGGATGTTTAAGAGAATACCAGTTAAACTGGGTTTTGTGGATATCTTTTGTAAGTGAGTATTCCGTCAATGTTTTGATGATGGGTGAATACCACCAGTGGGCTTTAGGCACTGGTGGGTGACAGACGACTGACGATACAGACTTAAAGTAGGCCAAGTGAATCAGGATCCCTGCTCGCGGCTGGTTTCGATTCAGCGTCTGCAAGTAGGATGCTGTTGAGACACGTATTGCACGTTCGTCGAATTTCCACGGCATGCTTAGACTCTAACTCTGTGACGTGGACTATGAAACTGATATGGCAAACTTAATTATTGTGATTTACATGTAAACTAAGAGCTTTATTGGGATAATTCACTTTTAATCAGATTCTAAAAGGAATTTATCATAATTTTTCATGTTACTCTTGGTTTTATGCCTATTATTTCAAGTTTTGCTATATTCAGTAACCAGAGATTCTGAATTTTAAGGCGATGTTTAAAATTATTCCTTTAATAAAAAAAAATCTATTTATTTCGTGGGTAACATACCAGATACTATTAAAATTCATATATTTTGTTGTTCAATCGCACCTCACAACATTTGAAATGAAATGAAATGAAAAAAGTTTTGTTGGGTAATTCACATTAGGTGTGTATATACAGAGAAAAAGAACATAAGAAGCACAATCTGCAATCCCAAATAGACCTCCACTCAGCATAAGCCTCCATTTCCACAATGAAACTTAAAATATCCGAAAAACCAGGTACTAACCGACCGAAACGAACTGAAAACTAATACGATTGTCTAATGAATTGATGACATTACGAAAACTCGAAAGATTAAATACAAATAAAAAAAAATAAAAATAAAGTAAAATGGACACGAATATATACATTATACATGGTTGTATATGCAATATGGTTTGTATATAAACCTGGTAGCAGAAATGAGATAAATGTCATGAAGCATTTAAGCCTGTTAAATCATTTAATTTAATTTG
Source organism: Coenonympha glycerion (assembly GCA_963855885.1). Lineage (NCBI taxonomy): Eukaryota > Metazoa > Arthropoda > Insecta > Lepidoptera > Nymphalidae > Coenonympha > Coenonympha glycerion. The sequence goes on from OY979635.1 coordinate 2,090,709, forward strand.
ATGGAAATTTATTGTACCTAATGCTTAATGTAAATAAATGTTGTGTACAAACTCATAAATACTGTCTGAGAAAGTTTAACAGTCATTGAAATGAACATGTTGGCTGAGAGATCAGAAATTAAATAAAAGTGTAAATTTCTTTTATGAACCATTAACCATTGTATTCATTAAGTGAAAAATTGTTATTTGTTACGATAACCGTATTTTTTTATTAAATTGTAAATATAATTTGAATAAAACTGAGAATGTTATCTAAGAGTGGTTATAACAGCTATTGTTTTGTTTGTATTTAAGAAATTAAGTTATCAGGAAAATCATTGTATATGTACAGTAGTATGATGGACGTGATTCTGTGTTAGTTTAGGTTAGGTTAGTTGGTTAATTATGATACCTTTTTTATTGAATGTAAATCCTATTCACATCGAAAACAAAGCACATGTAAGTAGTTTGTATTATGAAAATCAAATTGTTAGAAAATCATAAGTAATATACTGTATGATGAATATGATATTTTGTGGTAAAATTACGATACATACGATTAATGTAAATCCTATGTACTTCGAGAACGAAGTACATGTCAGTATGGCCGTGTTATAATATAGGCAAATTTGATGAATAATTGTGTCAATTATCAGTATTATAATTAAGTACATGTTTTCCAGAGTAATTTTTTTTAATAAATCTCAAAACCGTGAGAGACAGTCGTGTCGAAACGTTCCCAGTCATAAAACAATATAATAGCAACTTTTAAATATTTTCGGTTTAAGCACGGGACCATAAAACCTATTATGCTGTATTTACGAAACTTTCGGCTAAAAGACACAATAGGCAAAGAATAGAAGAATAGGTTTTCGTTTTACGATTGTTTTTAACACGATGTCGGTGTTTGTGTTATTTTTAGATGGTTCCTAACAATATTTTGTTTGTAAGAAATGCCGCCTGTTCCATTATAACATAAAAAAAATAGTTGAACATGTACTGTACAGAAACGGTTATAAACAATGACATAAGGAAGACGTCACTCAGTTTGTGAGAGATCGTGCCAAGTTAAGGTTCTCGATATATTTGCATTATGAAGTAAAGTAACTTTGATTGTTCACAAAATTATTAAAGGCGAAAATTATAGTGTGTAATGTGTTCTGTTCCGGTTTGATACGAAGATAAGTATAACTAATTATAATGTGTAACTTAGAATAAGGCGATTGATGAAAGTAATATTGTAAATGAATAATATTGTAAAACATTCAATTTAAAAAAGGTAGTGGATGGTTTTCTTTCGGTGTTTCTTTTTCCACCACGAACCATTTAACTTAGTGAAACACCGGTAAAGTCATTTGATTTAAAATAACTAGAAAAGTACTAAATATAAAGTAATTAATGAATTACACATTTTGAAAGTGAAACGGATTGCAGTTGTTTTATTTTACTATGCTACTGTAATAAGTCATGTGATAGATTATTATTATTATTTAGTCGATTCATAAATATTTATTAGATCAGACAATTCGAGATCCAGCATTATTTTAATTAAACCCTTTTGTACTTTTACACTTTGTTATTTCAGTAGTTAATGAATTTTAAAAAGAAAAATTAAGGAAAAACACAAGTTTAAAGATATTTTCATAAACTATCCTGACATTAGTTTTCCAATTTCTTTTATAAACTAAGTAGATCAGTCGAAAATTCTAACAAGCGCTTACAACTTTAGAGGGAGCATTTTACAGAGTCTCGAAGGGTTCTGCACGTACCCGGCACATGTCAGCAATGTACTGCAGATCGCGATTTTATCTTAGACTTAATAAAATGACACGCTCGAAAGTGGTGCAAGGGACCAGATTTAAGCGTTTACGTGGTTGGATATCAGTTTAAAAAAAACTTTTTTTAAACATTTAACATAAAATAAACTTTGAGTTATATGCTTATCTTTAATACTTTAGATTTTAACTATAAAAAGTACTATAGTGTGGAGACCATTTTAGTAACATACATATAACTGTATTGAAAATTGTATTGTCGCCAGATTAGAAAGATATGCAGAATCTCAGCTTAATCAGTTGAGTGGATCTGGTAAAACTCACTTTGACCAACTTAAGCCACCCACACAACTACAAGTCACTATTCAATCTTTATACCTATACATTCAGTAGGTAACTAGATCGTTATACATTGTAAAAGACGCGCCATAGAGTACTAAAGAACTCGAGTGCTGTTTTGTGTATGTGTTCTGTGTATGATTTTTAAATTAAAAGATATGTTTACCTTTGTCATTAAAGAGTGCTATTCATTTTCTATACCTACCCTTATCAGTATTTTTGAACCTCGAAAAAATCTCTCTTTACCGCTATTTCTTTTAAATCAGGACATACACCAAAGCGTTAACATGTTCTTCCGAGTTTGTACTGATCCCTCAGATCTTTGTTGCTCAAATACTCTACCCAGCCGGAAACCGCCGACGAGTGTGTTTTTTAACTAAATCGGTTCACTTGATAATCCCTGGGAACTAGAAGGGTACCCTTTTAAGGATTTAGAGATAGTTGCTCCTTGAGTTTGAGATAAAAAAACAATAAAACATTTTTTACAGTATATTTTGTGTACACCTTAACCTCTTTTAACTCAAGCGGAATAAAAACAGCACAAATCTCTTCCTCTGCTGGTCAAGTGCGGGCTAGCATGCTTTAAACATTTTTTAAAAACATTATTTTTAAATCATTATCATCATTACTAAATCCAAAGAGCTTACGCTGATAGAAAGCTAATCCAAGATAATATGTCTGGCCAATATAGGCTTCTTTATACCCTAGAAATAAAACGTTACCTTTCGAATAAGCAAGCAAAGTTGATTAAATGAAATTAACCAGTTAAAAACCGACATTTGTATATGCCATTATATATAAAATCAAGAAAATGTAGATCTGTATTTATATTTTACAAATATCCTTATAGCTAGATATTACAATTTACAATTTAGTACTTGACTGTGATCTCTTGTGATGATAAGTGACGATGCAGCCGAAGATATTACCGTACTCACTTGGAAGGAGTAAGAATTCCCCCAACTTCTACACAGCATCGCGCCGGAACGCGTTATTGCTTATGATCGCTTGGCGGTGCATCTTTGCTGGTAAGGTGATAACTAGCCACGGCCATAACCTCCCACCAGACATGAGCGAAATTAGAAATTACAAAATTCAAAGTAGAATCGATCCCGCAACCATCTAGTCAAAACCGAACACGCACCACTGCGCCAGGGAGAACAGAAAACTCCTAGTATTTTCAACGATATTAACAATCAATGAAATTTCTCATTTTCCACCACTCGAACTCCGCGTATTTTCCATCGACAATCACCAGAGGCAGTCATTCGCGCTTCGCCGTAATGCGGCTTGAATAGGAATTGCCTAAACATCTGCATATCGCGAGCTCATCGCGAGTCAATAGCGCTATTCGCTGCACGTAGCTGTAGCTATTTGAGATCAATTTGAAGCGTCGATAGCTCGACGAGAATCACGCGTTGACGCACCGCTGCTATTTACAATATCTCGTGTGAGGCTAAGTTAGGACTCCAGTTCACTTGCGACGCAACGCGATAAAAACGGCATTCGGTGTTTTGTGGCCACTGATCTCTATCTATGGTTTGATCATTCTATACATCTGACAATTCCTTTTTTGTGCCGATTTGAAGCGCCACCTTCGAACGTCCATGGTACTAAATTGACATTTGTTGGTAGTGACTGTCGCTCTGAATGTCAGTTTATTTTAGTTCCATTGACGCTCACGCCAGGTTACGCAACAATCAGCGCCATAATGGCGAAAGTCAAGTGTTTTCATTTTTACGTAGAAAGTCAGCGATCCATAGAATGGAGATCACTGTTTGTGGCAAAAACAACGATGACGTATCGTTCTGTCAGCTTATTAAAATGTTACCATAATCCTGGCTAAATAGTTATAAATAGTTATCAGTTTAAAGCGTCAATAGCTCAACGAGAATCATAAGTTGATGCATTGCTGCTATTTACACTGTCTCGTGTGAAGCTATAAGTTAGGACTCCAACACACTACGGCATTACTGACTTTAGACGCTTTGCGGCAAGTCAATAATTTCTTTCTTGTAATTAATAGATAGGGACTTTTTGCGTAATTCAGGCTAAATAAGAATTCCTTAAACAGAAAATTGACTTTTGAAAACCTGCATGCAAATGCACCTAAACCATTCATCGTTCCGATGCTTTGTAAAAACAGTTAGGGGTTAATTACTTACCCTTCTCAAGTTGGTACAATAACATCTTCGGCTATATCAGTCATCGCTTACCATCAGCTGTGATCACAGTCAAATACTAACTTGTAGAGGATAAAAAAGTGCTGAAATAACTAAGTTCAATATGACGTCATTAGCTAAAATTTTCAACAGAAACTACCTACCTAATCTCTTGTAAAAATTGTTTTAGTGTCACCCGACATACTCTTGTAGTTTGCACACAAGTAGAGTCGCATTCATAAACCGTAAATACAAAAACACACAACAAACTGCAAACAAAACGGGAATAACAAGCTGAAAATAAAATAGTTAAAACGCAACACGCTCGGCATAAGCATTCATTACAATGAAGTCGTGAACTGTTTTAAAACTAAACATGTTCGAACAAGCCCCGCCCGCGTCGCGCGATGACTGCTATAACATATTTGAAACAATTGCAGAGTGTAATGTGCGAAAAATAAGGCCCTCGCTGTGTTTCTGCCAGGCTTTGCAAACTATGTCGCACGACAAACTAAAGTACTGGATGTGGCTATAAAATAGACGAAACGTATCAGCTGTACAATTTACACAGAGAAACCGTTAAATACGTAAAACATATTTAATGCTGCAGGGCTATTACAAGATAAGTTATTGAGAGAACATTCGATCATATAAATATTGTGTAGGAGTCAAAGTTTTTCGTACAACTTGTAGTATGCTTATGATATAACTACCACACGCCTACTCTATTACTCATGACTTCCTATTTTTCATCCCTAGAGGATAAATAAAAAAAATCAAACATAATTTTTTAGCAATTGGTCACGTCATAGTAGATAATATGTCTATGTTAAATAATAGCCGAATCATTATTTCAGTGGCGTTTTCCTCGTCTTAGAAAGGCACAGTAATACGCCATATTGACATCCCTGCTACGTATTATTTGCGTTAGATCCAAATGAAAACCTTCTTTTACGAAAGTTTTAAAAATACAACTTCTGGGGCCGTACGATCTGACCACCAGCGGTCCCCAGATATTACACCTGCCTGGAGGGAATTCACTCTATTGATTAACCGGTTAATTTTTTACCACATGACACATCCAGCAACGCTAGAGTGGTGTCAACAGCTGAGCTGCGCACGCGAGATATAAACTGATCCGTTTTGTTTCCGAACGTGCCCAGCGAGATATTGAGCCGCGTCGCGACGGCTTTAAAATATTCCCTCCGACCTCCTATACGTTATACTACAGCGAGGTTATGTGTTGTACGGTGTTTTGTGGTATATTGACAATACACTGTGAGTCCTCATGAAGTAAACGTAATATTAAGAACAGAGTAAAACTAAACCTAACCTAACCTAACCAAAAACTCACACTGTACTCGTAAGTACAGTGTACACTCGTATAAGTTTTATTTTAAACATTTAATTTTCTATGACTTATTGCTTCTGTTTCCACTCTCGGAGTGCCACGTCACCCGAAGGGCAAAACGGGACTCTATTACTTGCTATTACTAAGAGTCCGTCCGTGTGTCACTAGGCTGTATCTCTTGAATCGTAATGGTTAGACAGTTGAAATTTTCACAGATGATGCATTTTCAGTTGCCTTTATATTAACAAATACTTAAAACAGAATAAAATATATTATATAAAGGGGAATCTCATGCGACACACGTGATTATTTTGCTGTTTTCATATTAAATAGTACGGATGCCTTCTTGCACGAATCCGACTCGTACTTGGCTGATTATTTTTTTGTCAATCGCCATCACACAGCACACAGCGTTACTTAAAATTTATAAATACAATAATAATCAGATGTGCACATAATTTCAAATACCCCTTAAGCATACGCTAAACAAAAGCTTTGAAGCTCAGAAGGAGGAAAGAGGTATGTGCGTGGAAAACATTAATTTGCACCATAATTGCTGTGAGACAGTAATTAGCGCAGTTCGCTGAAAGAGCACTTAAAAACAAGCGGCGGATTCATCACATTAAAATAACTAGGTATTCGCCAAAGTAGCAATACTGTTTAATACTCGCAACACTAATGAGTTTATTTGAAGCGAAGCTCTGCGGGTACAGAACACCGATTGTGGCGTCGGCGGCGTTGAGAAGGCGAAATCTCAATACATTGCTATAGTTTCAATGATGTTTGTGTCCCTGTGGGTTTTTTATTCATTACAAGTAAGTATTTGACTACAATCTCATGTTCAAAAAAGATCCCGATGGTAGGTGATGATGCCCAAGATATTCAACTTGGAAAGGGTAAAAACCTTAATGGTTGCTAAAGATCATGCTAGATAGCTATATCAATTTACGGTATACATCATTTCCATTGGAGTGTTAAAAAGGGTTATTTTAATTAGGAGTCCGTATGCCCTGAAAATAAACCCGAACAAGTGCGGTTTGGACCACGCGCAGTGTAGGGTTCAGTAGTTACCCGTCACATCAATAGATAAACTAAGTTATTGGTAGATGAAACTTTTACAAATTTTTACTTTTTTAAATGTACTTTATGAGTTGGTTGTCTTAAATCGTTTATTAGTAACTGTAATACTTAGCTGTGTTAGTTTTCGATATTAGCTAACTTCGATATTTATGCTACAATATTCAAAAATGACCTTATTTTAGATTCTAGATATAAGCTCATAAGGCATTATAGCTTTTTACAACTTTCTGGTATAAATTTTCAAAAAAATAGTTTATGAACTTAATAGTGGACAAACGGATGGACATGGTGAAACTATAAGGTAAACTCCAACTTAAAAAAATATTTGGAATGGAAAAATGGAATTAATGTTTATTTCAGCATTTGTTTAAAAATAAATCGTCCCAAAATAAAATAACACGGGATTTGCACTTAGCCAGTCCACTTCGCAGAAAATAAGTTAAGTAGGCCCGAGGTGAGAAGTCGCATGAGTGGAAAGTGGCACTCGTTTATACATTCAGAGGTCTGCCTTTGCATATTTAAAAGGACTGGACCGGGCTCTGATTCAGTCACTTCATTCCGCGCCGCATTCGGGGCGCTTTCATAAAGTTCACCTTGCTAATTGCAGCTAAGTTCTTTATGTTTTTAATTAGCTCGACTTGTTAGTGACTAGTTTTTAGGGTTCCATACCAATTTGGTAAAAATGGAACCCTTATGGTGAGACTTTCTCCGTCCGTCCGTCCGTCCATCCGTCCGTCCGTCCGTCCGTCCGTCCGTCCGTCCGTCTGTCACACTCGATTATTTCAGTAACTATCGAAGCTATCAACTTGAAATTTAGAATAGTTTTAGGTAATAGTGACCCAACGCCATTGCAATCATAAAACATTGAAAATTGTTTTTATTTTTATTTAAAAAGGGGGGAAAACCGGGGCTTCGAATTTTCAAAATGAAATAACAATATTGAGTGGGGTATCAATCTAAAAATCTGAAATAATTATGATTAATAGACATTAATGTATATTTTACAGGAAAAATAAAATCAACTCCCTTACTATTATACTTTTTTTGATACTAACAATAAGCCACCAAAAACAAAGTTACGTTTGCGGTTCGCCAACAAAAGTACCTACATGTAAATTATACTCGTAAATACATGAACAAAAGTGATTCTTTCAATGTTTTACTTCTTTTATGGTATGGAACCCTCGGTACGCGAGTCCGACTCGCACTTGGCCGGTTTTTGTTTTTAATTAGCTCGACTTGTTAGTGACTAGTTCTTTCTCTAAATTTTTGGTTAGATTTCAGTTTTTAAAACAAGATTATAATTGCAATTCAAGATTCAACACTAAATTTAAAATCACAACCAAGTCTCGACATTTCAGTTATTGTGTAAAGGATATACGAGTATGTATAAATAACCAATTACTATGCTACCGCTATTCATCTGTCTATCTCATGAAAGTTGGACAGTTGAAATTTTTTCTGATCTGGTCTAAATAGTACGAAACCCTTAGTCCACAAGCCCGACTCGTATTATTTTTCATAAAGCAACATTATAAATAGTACAAATAGTAAGTAAAAAATGACGTGACGTGAACAATTACGTTAGGCGTGTCGGTTACGGTAACTGTCTGAGATGTCGATAACGATAACAGTTCAATGGTTTTTTCCATCTCAAAAAGTTCCGAACCGCCTAAAACAGTTCAAAAATTCCGCTAACGTAGTTTCATGTGATTTAACAAACGACTTTAACAGTTATTTTGTTCACATCCACATTGAAATCCTTAACATATTTACCTTCTTTAGTTAAAAGAATCGTCATATATTGATGGAACAGGCTAGATATAATACACGTCACGTTACAAATATGAACACAAATTCGATACAGGTTCACTTAAAAATACGAGCATAACAAATTACAAAAACCACTAACAACGTTGGAATTTTCCTGCTTTTCGCGGCACTAGTTTTTTCACAGGCCTCTGTTATCAGGAAAAATCACTGTCGGTGCAGAGCTGGATTGCAATGACATATCGGGTGTTTGACCAGGTTTTACGATAGGACAAATTGAACTACTGCGTATTATTCGCCCATTTTTAGGGTTCTTTACCTCAATTTAATATTAGATAGGCTTACGCTTGATGACAATCATGCCTGATAGACATCAACGATGAGGCCCAGGTGGGATTGCAGCTCGTTTGCCTAGAAAATTCCTTGAGGCCATCCAAATTGTACTTAACTGCGAAAACGGAGTTGGAAGAGCGTTCCACAATCCACACATTAGCGGTTCGTATCAGAAATGAAAGAATATGTTTATGTCTACCGCTCTCGGCCTCTTATTATTCCATGTTAGGTACTCGCACTTGGCAGAGTGAGTTTTTTATATTAGGTATGCAGAATCCTAGCGCACCTTAACGATAGACTTACGAGTGTATTGGTAGGCAATGAATTCGGACCGAGCACCCTTCGTTTACGTTAGTGGAGTAAGAAGGTACTATTCGTAATACTAATCATCTGTTTTCATTAGTTACTTTAACGTCTATATTCACTTACCTAAACATCGGCCTATCGGTGAGGCAGCACCTAGTTATTTTACTTCGAAACCCGAAAAATAAAAATATGACTTTGTTGTTTTAAAAAAATATGTAAAAAACAAAATACAAAATCAACACCGAATTCTATTTCACGGTTACAAGCACTCAAAAGCGAGCAAAATAAATAGTTGGGAACATTATTCGCTCTAACGACGCGGAAGACAAATTTTCACGTATCCCTTTACATTTCGGGCGACGCGAAAAGATGGAGTGCGTGGTTACTGGAGAGTTATGTATGCTCCGTAAGATGTTATGCTGGTAGTGCTGGGAGATGGGGTTATCGATGGAGAAATAACCTGGAAACTTTGAGTGGAAAATCATCAGAGTGGATAGATTTAAGTTCTGGAGTAAACTGTAGGAACTAGCTTAACTATATAAATAAAGGCGATTGCCAACTGATCATTTTAGATCAGATTAATCATCATAAGAAGATTGCTTGGCCGCGTCCGCGTGAATTCCGTTCTCTCTAAATCTCGTGGGAGACGTGTAGTTTTTCGGGATAAAAAGTAGTCTATAGTAAGCACATAATATTATCGAGAGCTGTGCCACTCTGCGGGTCTTACCTATGTCTGGTCAAAAACACATTTGATTTTAGAATAAATTGTTTTATTAATTTCGTCTTGTCACGTTTATTTACTTCACCATAATATTGCCATATATATGCCGAATCATTTACTTACCCTTTCTTCTAGTTTGATTTGCTTAAGCCTAATAAATAGCTTGTGTGCCTAACAGGACGGACGACAGAATAAATAAATATTTTGAGTTTATTTTTTTTCTCAAATACAAATTTATCGATACTACGAGTAGGTACAATAAGCACAACACTATATGGATGTAATCTAATAAGTTGTAGGAATATTGATGTGAAGATTTGTAGCAGGTTTTTGTTGCTGAAGGATTGATATCTGCAAACGTAGTATGACCCTTCGTGATTTTTTCCTGCTATGAGATTGTAGGCGATATTTTAAATGAAGTTGAACTGGTATGATTATTATTTTTTATTGTGGATATAAGGCTGCAATCAAGTGTGGAATGGAAGGCTTCACTCACGTTTTATAACTAGTTCTCTGCAGAAATTTCTGGCGTGCAGGTTTTCTACGATATCAAATCAAAATGCTTCATTCACATTGGCCTAAGTCAAGCGCAAAGTTTTGGAAGCAGCTTTGCACTGATAAGAACTGACAGATATAGACTCTTTTGAAAATTCACAATAGAAAGATTTTCTTCACCTCTAAAATGATGCTTGAGATTTGAACTCCGGACCGCCACCGCGCAGTAAGCGAATTCTTAACTAATGAATAAAGCCTATAGGTAGTTCAATTCACGCAGACGCTCCCAAATCCTTCACAATTGCTTATATTTTATGCTATTCGTAAGGAGTTAGGAAGGGTGGGGCGCATCTTCGTGGATTGAACTACTTTTATCACCGCTTAGGGATATTTCGTGAGATAGATTGCCTGTACTAATGGTACTTCACGTTGATTGAGTGCGAGTTTTTGCAGCTATCGGAAGTACGCCACACGTGATGTGTGCAGGTACTTTATAGGGCAATTAAAAGTTAATTGATGCATTGTCGCAATAATTTAGAGACACGCCATCGAAGCTCGCTGTTTAATTAGTTTATAAGGGCTGTCGCGACTCGCAAGCTGGGTTGTTTGTGCGACTTTTGTTAATGCACGCGTATCATCTATTGTTTATTTTTAATTCTTGGTGAGAAAACTATATACCTACTCCTTTTAAAACACGTTGTCTGCAAGAAAGAGTGAATAATTGGGCAAATTTAAAGAAGTGCCAAAAAATTGACACTAACGAATAAAATACATTGTAATAATTTGATTATCAGGTGGTAGGGCATTAAGAGAATCTGTCCTATAGTTAGGTTAGGTTAAGGCACTTTCTCAGCTTAAAAAAAGGTTAGGTATAGTTAGATTCTCCTTAAAGCAGGACTGTCTAGTAACATAGTTCTAGGGCATCTGGAAGAGATCCTCTTATGTAGTGATAAGATGCCCTTGCACGTGTCCTTTCTGCGTTTTTTTTCCTTGTACATGTTCTTTCTATAATAAATAAATAAATAATTGTGAGAGGTATCACTTAAGAGCGGGTAAACGTCTTGCTCGTTATTCTTTTTTGTAAAAAAGTAATAATGAAATAATAACATGATATTTGAAATATCTGTGTTTCGATGTAACTTCTAACTCTCTTTATTTATATTTTCACTATACTTATATTTTATTTATCTACAGCCTGGAGTACGTGAGTAGGTACCAAGATTGTTCATTACATATGACAGTGAGACAGAAAAAAATACATATACTACAACATTAAAGATAAATGTAAAAGGCAGTTGGCGCCTTATGCGAATTGAGAATTTTCAGGAAAACCCTTACTGTCAGCCCTATCACAAAAACATGGTGGCACAAACAAAATGTAATAACATAGTCCTCGCACGCGATTCCGTCCGCGGAAGGTTAATTAAACGCGAGCGATCCGTCGCGATGACACCGCCAAGTGCCGCCATAACAAGTATTCGGTTACATTTAGTAATTAACAGTTTTCCATTACGGTTAAATTAATGGATGTGTAATTAAATAGTCGAAGAGTTTTATAGTTTTATGCCTCGGAGAGTAGAGTTATTTTGAAATGGACCTCACATTACAACTAGCTATCTTACCCTCTACAGAGGTTAAATAGTTTAAATCTGTTTCGTATTTTTCCTTCAAATGTCAAATTATTATTGATGACAGAGATGGCCGAAACAAAGCATATTAACAAACTCTCAGAATATTAACTCAGGTTAATTCAACGTTTGAAAATCCAGGGTTCCCGTAGGATTACAATGATAACGAAATTCGCTATAGCAATCTTATTAGAAATGTTGGAAAAGGAAAGCCATTAGTTATTGTTTCCTTATTGGCTTGCCATTGGTTATCACTTGTGGGGGACCTCAGTCTTATTTAGGGGTTCGAACACTAAGCTCGCAAGTTGCAGATTTTGATCTAATTTACTTATTAAACTTATCGTTATGTTTTAAATGTTTATTAACTTATCGTTTTTCAATACTCCCATCACTACTGAAAGACCATGTAAGTGAAATAACTTGGAGCATAAACGAAGCATCTTACCACAACGCCAAGTCCCTTAGAGATATAGTCTTTAACCTCTAACCACCAAGACAAAATCTCCAATCACTTCAATTAGTTGCACTTAAATAAAGGTATACAAATGGACATTTTGAGCTGAATATAAATACCGATATTCGACTTTATACGGTCTTAAGAACCGCAAGCCGTGCTGCTAACACATAATGTAAGTAGTATCAAACACGTACGAGTAAAATCTAGGTACAATAGTAAAATCATCAACTCACAAAGTATATTAAATGCAACATATTCAAAAAAAAATCCAAAAAGTTATGTAGAAGTCACGATAGTTGCTTGGTACACGCAATCTTCCCACTGCAAATGACCAGTCCACTTGGTCGTATATTTCATGCAGTATCGATGGGTATATAGATTGATTGATATGATTTTCTGTTTATATGATTGCATTTTATTGTATGCTAGTTTAAATGATTAATATTTGTTTATATCTTCCACTATTTTATATTTTTCCATGTGAGATGCGTTGAATGCGAAGTTCAAATAATGTGAGATCAATCTTTTACTTACCATTCATAACGTAAATTATTTCAAGATAATTCAAAAAAAAGTTTCTGTAATTTGTGTTAATTTCAATGGAAAAATATGAAAAGTAAAAGCTCTAAAACTATTTTTCTTTAGAAAAAAACATATAAATCTTTATCCAGCATCGAGGACTCAATAGGTTGATGATCATTACAATAATGTTGAAATTGATTAAATCAAAGTATTTATTGACAAAATGTTTTTGTGAATATATTTCCATTGGAAGAGAATGCTATGTTTTAACGCTATACTAGTCGCGTAGCTCTAGTCTATGGTTTTTAATAAAAGCGGATAGCAAACAGGTATGTTTAAACTATGGTTGACGGAGCACGGCACGGGGGCAAAACAAACATGGCTTAATGAGTATTGGGTACCAGTGAGACATGGTCAGTTTATTTGACTCTATAAACATCAAGTGCTTGTTTCAAAGGCTCCCAGTATCATTTGATATTACTTTAATCTACGGTAAAGTCACGATATTAAACATAACTAAACTCATCCTTGTTTTGCTCGAGTGATTCCGTAGCGAAATCATAAATTCGTTCCTTAAAATTATGTTTTCTGCATTTTTTGCATTATGGACCTCTGTGCCAAACTTCAGCTTTCTAGGTATGTACTGGGGTTTGAGCTTAGCGAAAATGAGATTCTGAGTGAGACTTTATTATATTGTTATAGGTATAGATGTTATTAGAATAATTTTAATTTCTAGATAGAATTCTCTTTCTAAGAGATCAAAAACCTTTGGGAGCTAATGAGTTATGATTACTAGAAATGTTAGGAATCGCTTGTTTACATTTTCATGATTGTTATAAGTGCTTTATTATGATTGGGAAACAAACACAATATCAGTAAACATAATACTATTTTAAACAAAAAAAAAGTTCCAAAAGTTTTTTCCCCATTTTCCCTTAACTAAGCCTTTGAGAAAGAAAGAAAATGGAAAAACTTATAAAAGAGCTAACGATGGGGCTGATGAGGCTCTAGGGCCGATGTAAAAATATACTCTAATAGAATCAACGAGCAACGCGCAAACGTGTCCGAAAGACGACGTTGTGTTTTGCATTTTTATATGACAGGATATAGACATTTCAATCCACGATGACACGCCCCACTCTTTCAAACTCTTTAAGAATCGAATGAAACAAGCGATTTTGACAGAGTAGGATAAGTCTTCGTGGATTGAAATTCTTATAATATAAAATCTACCTCGTTGCAGCTAGACTTGCATGGTACTCGTAGAGCTGATAATTTTTTCTTATTTATTCTTTTTTAATATCATCTATCGCATGATATATCGAGATTTTAGGAACACTTTCCTACCTATCAACACCGTGGGCAACTTTTCATTCTTAGTAGAGAACTAGCTGTTGCCCGCGGCTCCGCCCGCGTGAATTACGATTTTTTACATATACCGTGGAAATCCTTGATTTTTCGCGGGATTCTGGTGTGATGTTATACAGAAATCTGTTCTTACTTCGCACGGGTTACCTTGTGGTGATTTTGAAAACTCCTTTTTCTTAATCATAATACAAAGTTTCATTAATACGTAGTTGAAATACCTAACAAAAGGACGATTTTAACTGTCGATATTTCGACCCAGTGGCACAGGTCGTGGTCACTACGTGACCACGACTTGTACCAATGTATCGAAATATCGACAGTTAAAATCGCCCTTTTCAATGTGATTTTTATTCTGAAACCACGAAATAAGTCAAAAATCATTAAATCATGTGAAAATTTGTACTGGTGGTAGAGCTCTTCTTTCAGGGTTCGGCCGGGTATGTACCACTGGGATAAAATACTCTACTAACAATATTTCCCGGCCCAACATAAGAGTCATTTAAAAATCTTTGCTTCATCTCAATACAATCCAAAAATCAGGATGGGCAATGCCTATATATTTCTTTTCGTATAAAAAGACCTATGACAGTCAGTCGGTTAGGATCGATAAGACCTAAGAGTTAAAAATATTTGTGAACCATTATTACCCTTTCCATATTGCGGATGATAAAAAAAGACACGGCACTCCGGGAATGTCGACAGAAGTGAAAACTTTAATCTGTTCATGCTTTAACAGTGCCATCTTAATATAAAGTCATGAAACAGTGAATAACGTGACAGTTAATTATTACCTATTTAAAAAATTCGGTAGTACCTATCTCAGAGTTTTACATTCAAGTTCCACATAAATTGTAGAGATGGCGCTATACGGTATAACGTAGCGAGTTTCATGATTTTTGTTCAACCTAAAAGAGAAAAATCTTAAACCATACAAAATCTTCTGCTAAGCCAATTTATTTACGGCTGTAAGGTTAGTCCAGTCTAACTTTAGCTCTACGTCTTAGCCCTAGGTTCTTTGTCCATTCCGAGTTTCAAGTCACCTTCTTGAACTTATCGCTAAAGGTTCTGATGCCTGTAATTTCTGAACTACAAAAGTGATGATGATAAAATTTGTATGGAATAATCTTTAAAGAACCTCCTTTCTAATAAAGAAAGAATGAATGAAATCGGACAACGCGTTAATGAATTATAACTAAATACACATTTTGACTTTGATGCCGTCTTCCAGGGAAACCATGATGAATTCCGGGACAAAAAGTATCCTATGTCCTACCTCGGAGTATGAACTATAATCATGTCAAGTTTCATTTAATTCCATCCAGCGGATTAGCCGTGATGCGCGGTCGTGAAACAGACAGACAGACAGACAGACAGACAGACAGACAGACAGACAAAAATTAAACAAATTACAGTTTTGGCTTCAGTATCGACTAAATAGTGTCCTCCAATAAAAATTTTCAAAATATCTTTAATGTACAGAATTCGACCCTTTACAGTTTTATTATAAGTATAGATTATGCCTAATAATGAGTTGAGGCTCAACTTTCACAACATGTCACCAATGTTATTTTATCCTCTGGTGACATTATCATGTTTAAGACCAAAAGGTCTGATACTACTGCAAAAAGCGACATGGTGACGCGTCTCTACATCGATATCTGTGTTACTTATAACCCTTAATCGATAGCCGACCTTCAGAGTTTATCGCTGTTATGTTTTTTCTACAAAATTCGAGTAAATTTGCACTCGATCCGACCCCTCTAATACGGGGAGGTAAACTTTTTGGGCTTTTAAAATGATATTCAATAAAAATGTTGTAAAAAAAAGGGCGAGCTTTATCGACAGTAGCTGAAGTTGGAGGAAGGTTGAATTATGTTCCAAGACAATAACTGTAAAATATTGGCTAAAAGTCTATTCTTTTAGGAGTTATATTTTGTGACGGTAAAATCGGTAACCTTTTCTCTTATTTTATATTATAAGATCCGTCAAGTTTTAAAGACTTAAACAGTTACAAGTCAAGCTAGAATCTCGAATAATCTCTTAATATCGAATATGAACGGATTTTCCACTCTAGTTTATATTTTGGTTGAAGGAAAACTAAACAGCTTTCAGACTTTATAATTGTTATTTTCGAAACCTCTCCAAAAAATAAATATATTATATTTTATATACTTTGTAATTGAATCTAATAATATTACTAACACAAAACTTTTACCAACATCCAAAATTGCCATAGTGAATTTTTGATAACATTTATACAATGTTATCGTTAGGTATTATTACTTTGATTAAACTCGATTAGGAACCAATTAAAAAATAATTGTTATTATGATTACCGAAGCCTCCGGAATTCAAGTCATTGTATCGTAAAAGTTTACGGTAAAAATTATCGAGGTTATAAAGATTTTTATTATAATATCGGTAAAAGCCTTTTTTACTACCTTTTACCTTCATATTTACATTGTATAAAGCAAAAAAAAAGCACGAAGGGTCTAACAGAGTTATGATGAAATTTTAATAATGCTATTTAAAAATAATTCTCAGGATTTATATTAAATTTTTATTTCAGGTAAGCTGTAAGAACGAGGCGAATGAGAAAGATGGAGACATGGTAATTATATTTTTAGGATTCAGAAATGAAACGCTTCACATCGCACATAAAACAACAAACAAATCTATTGTCAAACTATTAAATCACAGTAACACGAAATAACCTCACTTATTCACTGGTACACGACTAATAATGCTCGCTGCTCGCCAGTTTTAAGGACACACCAAATCCACACCCCTCGCCTTCCTCTTTCTCCTCGACTCGTATCGCCTCTCCTCGCCTACCCACACGTACCTCCGCAACTGCTCGTTAACAATATGTAAAAAAAAAACCGGCCAAGTGAAGTAAAAACCAAGTATGGCATGCAATGCATAGTCCTGGGACGCACTTCATCTGATCGCCAAGCGTATATCTATTATATTAAGATTAGGTGAACATTTTCCTCGTCGTTCTTTGCTTCATAAAAACAGTTATCCCTCTGAGCGCGAGTTACTCTGTGCCCGCCCGAGGCGCGGATCGGGATGCGGAGGATCAAATATCAATCTGTGAGATGCTCTGCTCATGCGGACGCGATTGGGAATATATTCTACGCGCATCGTATAAACGCCACAACTAAAAACTTCGGGTGCCTTTACACTAGCATTGAGTGATGCAGCATGGCAATTGTCGATGACATATACAAATGTGTGATTAGGATTAGTTAATGTATGTTTTTGCGTACCATTTACACGTACGTACACGTTTTGGACACGGACTACCTATGATAAGTCTTGTATTGTAGTGGTATAATGAATACTATTTACCATGGTCTTGTATACTACGTATTATGGCAATCTAATTTAATTTTTGTAAAAATGATAATTGGTATTTTAACTTTGTGTAATTAGCGGATTTCCAGTATGTACTATAAGTAATACTCATAATACTCGTTTGAACTAAATGATGCTGGTATACAAAGCTTACCAACAGAAATATGCTTCCGTAACATAATATAGGTAGTATTCGATTCTTTATGCCCGTTAAGAGAATATTATTCTCTGATGGAAAGCCGCCTTTATCCATAAGCAATAATACACCGTAAAATTCGACAAGTTTCGGCTAAATTTAGCGAATTTACGGCCATTATTTTCTTACTAGGTCCAGCTTCGTATTGTCGTTAGCTGTCTGAGGAACATTCAATATTAAAACATGTAATTGTTTGAACGGATTAGAGATTGAACAAGAATTGTTTGTGCAATAAGAGATCATTCTTTTTGTTGTGAATACCAATCTAGAATCCTGAGCATAGTAACGGATTAAAAGTCACAATAAGCATTTAGAGATGCTAGTCCATAGTAATCAAGGTTCAAAACATTATGTTTCAACGAGTGAGCAACATTAAACTTTGTGCTTTTTTTGAACTAGTGAGGTGAAAAGAAATACATATTGTATTATGGACGTTTTTACTTAATCAGTGGATTAATATCGAGTTTTTACAGTCACTGCCGCACGAATTTTTTAGGCATGTATATAAAGATAAGTGGAAAAATATATTATACTAGTAGGGCGCGTGGGAGCGCGGGCCACATGTGGCCCGCGTGCTGTCTTCCCGCCTATATGTATAAGCCGACAATAATCCCCCTACATTTTCTATCGAAAAAAAAATCCGCCATTTTGTTTTTTTTTTTTCAATCCATCAAATAGACCTTTCGGTCCTGATCATTTCTTGTCAAGAAACCGTTTTTCCATCTTTTATACTTTCCGAGAAATCGACGAAATTCGTATGGCGGCCATTTTGAATCCGCCATTTTGAATTTTTTTTCAGCTAACTGCCAATTGGATGACATTTCAAATGACATTTGGTCGAGCACCCCCCACCTATCTCCAATACCCTTGGCTGTGCTCTTCATCCGTCTCCGAAATCCTCAATCATCAGCTCTCTCCGTATTTTTCCTCCGAATGAATTTTTCTCTTCTATACGAATTGGTAATTGAAAAAAAAATTTTTCATACAAAATTGTTCAGGAGAGGTGATCAATCAGTCAGTCAGTGAATCAGCACAAGCAGCTATATATATATTAACTAGTAGGGCGCGTGGGAGCGCGGGCCACATGTGGCCCGCGGGCTGTTTTCTCACCTATTTAAGAATCGCCGTCATCTCCATCGCCAATCGGAATCCGATTGGCAATGGGCTAAAAGAATTACCTCGGAGCACGGTCATGGATTTAAAGATAGTTAAGGGCTGTTTGAATAAAAAATACACTGAACCTCACCCGGTGAGGTTCAGTGTATTTTTATTCAAACAGTCCTTAACTATCTTTAAATCCATGACCGTGCTCCTCAATCATCATCCAAATCGTAGACCATCATCTCTTCTCATACTTTTCATAGTTTTTCATAGGCCTTGTTTATTTTAGCATTCACATTTTCCATGGAAAAATAAATTCAACCACTTTGATTTTTTTTCATTCATCCCGTAGACCTTGAGATTCTAATTACGTCTTGCAAAAAAATCACTCTCTTGTCTTTTATACTTTCCGAGATAGAACAACACGAAATTTGTATGGCGGCCATCTTGAATCCGCCATTTTGATTTTTTTTCAGCTAACTGCCAATTGGATGACGTTTCGAGTTACATTTGGTCGAGCACCCCCACCTATCTCTGGCTGTGCTCTTCACCCGTCTCCGAAATCCTCAATCATCAGCTCTCTCCATATTTTTCTCTAGTAACTCTCCGAAAAACTGCATCACAACTTTGCATAATTACCAACTGTTAGTCACTTCAACATTCCCCATACATTTTCTATGGAAAAATAAATTCCGCCATTTTGAATTTTTTTTCTATCCATCAAATAGACCTTCGGGTCCTGATCACTTCTTGTCAAGAAACCATTCTTCCATCTTTTATACTTTCCGAGATATCGACGAAATTCGAATGGCGGCCATTTTGAATCCGCCATTTTGAATTTTTTTTCAGCTAACTGCCAATTGGACGTCATTTCAAATGACATTTGGTCGAGCACCCCCCACCTATCTTCAATACCCTGGCTGTGCTCTTTACCCGTCTTCGAAATCCTCAATCATCAGCTCTCTCCGTATTTTTCCTCCGAATGAATTTTTCTCTTCTATACGAAATGGTAATTGAAAAAATTTTTTTTCATACAAAATTGTTCAGGAGAGGTGATCAATCAGTCAGTGAATCAGCACAAGCAGCTATATATATATTAACTAGTAGGGCGCGTGTGTGCGCGGGCCACATGTGGCCCGCGTGCAGTCTTCCCGCTGATTAAGGTATCGCCGTCATCTCCATCGCCAATTGAATGCGATTGGCATTGGGCCGAAAAAAATACCTAGGAACACGGTCATTGTTTTAAAGATAGTTAAGGGCTGTTTGAACAAAAAATACGCTGAACCTCATCCGATGAGGTTCAGCGTATTTTTTGTTCAAACAGCCCTTAACAATCTTTAAAACCATGACCGTGCTCCTCAATCATAATCCAAATCCTAGATCATTGTCTCTTTTCAGTATGTACATTTTCCATGGAAAAATTAATTCCGCCACAGTGGATTATTTTCCATGCATCCCGTAGAACTTGAGCTCCTGATCACCTCTTGCTAAGAAACCTTTCTCTTATCCTTTATACTTTCCGAGATAGAACAACACGAAATTTGTATGGCAGCCATCTTGAATCCGCCATTTTGATTTTTTTCAGCTCACTGCCAATTGCGTGAAGTTCCGAGTATTTTTTGTTTCAGCAGTCTCCAGCTAACTATAATACCTTGCCCATGCTCCTTGACTGTCTTTAAAATCCTCAATCATCACCTCATTCCATATTTTTCTCTGGTAGTCTTCCAAAAAACCGCATCAAAGCACTTCATGTTTTACAACTCGTGGTCTCTTCAACATTCCCCCATACATTTTCTATGGAAAAAAAATTCCGCCATATTGGATTTTTTTTTCTATTCATCACCTAGACCTTCGAGTCCTGATAAACTCTTGTCAAGAAACCGTTCTTCCATCTCTTATACTTTCCGAGATATCGACGAAATTCGAATGGCGGCCATTTTGAATCCGCCATTTTGAATTTTTTTTCAGCTCACTGCCAATTGGATGACGTATCAAATGACATTTGGTCGAGCACCCCCCACCTATGTCCAATACCCTTGGCTGTGCTCTTCATCCGTCTCCGAAATCCTCAATCATCAGCTCTCTCCGTATTTTTCCTCCTCATGAATTTTTACCTTCTATACGAACACATACTTGAAAAAAAATTTTTTCATACAAAATTGTTCAGGAGAGGTGATCAATGAGTGAATGAATCAGCACGAGCAGCTATATATATATTAATTCTCTTCATTTAATAACTCTTTCACATCTTGAAGTACTCTACCTTTATCTAGGAAAAGCAAATAATTTTACTATCACGAAACAAATCACGGTTCGTCCGAAACAACACAGTACGTAGATTTTTATGAAACCGCAAAAAAGAATAATAAAAACGTTTAATACCAACAAGCGTCTACAGGTACGTCATACAAAATAGATTCGTAACACGTAGTCTTCTCAGCGAGACTTTCATTTTGTTAACCATATTGTAAGACAAGAATGCATTAAAAACAACTTGTCCGCCATGTTGGGCATTCCGCCATGTTGGGTTTAGAATGACGTCACGCAGCGAACCCAGCTAACCATTCATTGGCATTCAAACTACATTTCAGCTCAATCGGTTAAAGGTATCTGCTATCTGCATACACACATTGCAAGTTAAATAAAATCTTGTATAGAATACCGTGCAAAATCAAAACGTAGTACGGTAATAAAAATAATTCATTCAATAGTTACCTATAATCTCAATGTACCTCACCACATTACTCGTGGCCCCCGTGAACACAACTTACACAAGTTCGCGCAACTTTCCAGATCAATCTTACTTTCCCTTTTCGAATAGATTTTATTTTCTGCGTTCAATTCCTCTGGCAGCCATCAGCGACTATTGTACTCAATTGTAAGGCCCATATACGCATATCCTCGCATATTATTGTGGATGAGCGAATCACATCTTTGTAACAATTTCTAAAGGATGTATTTTTCTGCCCTATGTCAGAGGAGGCTTGTACCCAGCGGTGGAAATTTGGTTTTAGTAGCTGAGGATGATTTCTGGTTAGGAACATTATACTGCTAATTTATAATCCATACTTAGGCACTCCTTTTTAATTTTTTTGCAAATTTTGAGTATTTTGTGATGTGACGTGGTTAATGTTATCATGCAGACGTAATACCGAAAGCTGAAATAATAAAGGATGTTGAAGATAATTTCTTGAATCCATTTTTTCTTTAATTTTTACAGAAGAGACATTTTAAATCCATTTATACCAACCGAACAATGACACTGTCCTAGAATTACA
Source organism: Coenonympha glycerion (assembly GCA_963855885.1). Classification (NCBI taxonomy): domain Eukaryota; kingdom Metazoa; phylum Arthropoda; class Insecta; order Lepidoptera; family Nymphalidae; genus Coenonympha; species Coenonympha glycerion. The sequence continues at coordinate 2,112,930 of OY979635.1, forward strand.
ATATAAATTAATCATGTCGATAAATAAGAGAAAGGCCATTCCAAATCGATAGCAAATGAGAAGTCTCTGTGCAAAATTTCGGGATTCTTGGTCCAAGAGTTTGGTTTGGGCAATGATGAGTAGCCCAGTCAGGACTTCTCTTTTTATGTTCAAAGTATTAGCAAGCTTTTGATAATATCTCAACCAAACGGGTCTACGAAACGGCCTTACATAATTTCTAGAGGTTCACCCGTCAAGACTTCACGCAGAATGAGATACAGTATAAATATATCAAAAATGATGAATACACTGTCCCTAACATAAATCAACGGAGCGCGAAGTCGGAGGTCACCAGTTCAGAGAGGCCCTTTTATTTTCTACTTCTTTTAAGAATAACATTGTTCGTTGCAATGAAATTTTTCCCTCATTTTGTCTAGATCGTTTATAAAAATTAATTTGTTAATTGTTTGTTGAATGTAAATTTTAATAAATAATAAACATAAGTTGTTCATAGACTCCTCTCATCTTCATGTGGTATGACCAATGACGAAATACGCTACGCTAAGAGGACGGGAAAGATGTGACTATGTTGAAGCCAATAATTTCTCAAATATGGCGTCGCGCGTCGTACATTTCGGTACCGCTGACATCACATACCGCTGCCGGTCGCATACATTAGCGCCATTTTACAGTTTTGACAAATTAAAAATCTGGAGCCTAAAAATGTATACGTGACGTCAGTAAGTGTTGATCCTTTAATATGTTTAATCAATGGGTATGGCTCATTTGCAGAGTCATTTCGCACTCATAGGTGCTAATGCAGTGTCAGATACCAGTGGGGTTAGTACAGGTTTTTGTAAGAATTTCAAGTTGACTCGCATCGCACAAAAGAATCAAACTACTCCATTCATTTATAGCCAGCGCCATCTGTTGATAGCCGTATATCAGCGACTGTCCATAGATAGCGCTGGCTGAAATATATAGATAGCGCCCGCACAGACTACGGACAGTGCGCGCACCTCCACGGAATTGCACCGATCATCGCTCGACCACCGAACGGGCGTCCACTACCTCGTGAGCTCCTGCGATTGCCTTCGCCAGCGCGGCAACCCGAAGGCGAAGACAGTGACGAGGAGGATATGACCGGTATTTACAATATCCCTGCGCTCGGCGATGAGCCGACCCGATGTATGAGGGATCCAGACCGTACATCTCAACAAGACCTTGAGGCCCTAAGCCTAGACGGCAGGCCTTAGCCACATACGGCTTAAAGATTATCACCGGGGAAGAGATCTTTCCCGCGCCTATTCCCGGGCAAAGAGGCCAAGCCTCGAGGCCCGTACCCCTATTAGGCCAAGGCCTAACAGAGAAGATTACTGGCAGGCAGCTGGCTGAAAATCTATGTAGGAAATCGATTCGTTTGTGCGATGCGAGTCGACTCGAAATTCGTACAAAAACCCAAAAACATGTACTAACCACTCCGGCAATGATGCCGCTTAATTACTATACTCCACACTCTCAGAAGTGGTGTTTCGGTTCGAAGGCCAGAAGGAAATTCAGCCAGTGACATAAATGAGCATACAGTTGCCAGCACGTAACTTAGCAAGAGTCGCAAGATGCGCAGAACATGCTTTTGGGTCTCTTTGGCCGAGGAGGTAGCGGGATCGAAGTGCGCTATTGGTTGGTCATTTGATGTTGTCAAGTGTACAATGCGCAAACTTTCCCCCACCACGCTAAAACCTTGCCAACTTACGTGCCGGCACCTGTACTAAGAGTAATAGACTTGATGTTTTAGAATGGGCGAGCGCAGTGTAGTATATGCATACGTTGTAATGCAAAGCTTTCGTAGAAAAGGAAAGCAGAAAACTTAAAATTCAATAAAATATTCGTGTTTCCACAAAATTGCGTGAAATACGGCCCTAAGAATCGCATTGTTCTGTCGGCAATTATAAATTTCCCCACTCTTAATAAAGTTGACGTTTTGACACAAAGACCTCCTTGGCTTCTGCGACTACCCCTCCCCTGCTCCCCTTTCCCCTCTTCTCATTCAAATTATTGTGACGTGCTTTACGATGTAATAATGTCTCTTCCCGTTCTTGAAGTTAATCTTTTTTAATTAAAGGATTTTGGATAATTACATTTATTCTGTTTCCTTATTATTTTAAGTACTTTACTGAAATTTAATATTTTTTTGTGAATGACTCCACGGACCCAGGGTCTCTACGGCAAACGGGACAAATATGTAACTTTCTAATAGAGAGATATATTTGCGAAGCTTACCGAATTCAGCAGTTTCAGCTGCGGCTCTCGGCTTTGATTCTGTCTCCCTGATATGAGTCGAAGCTAATGTGTCAACGCATGTTGCGTCCCACATCAGCGCCCGACCCCGTTCCCTGCAGGGACCTAGCAGAGACCTAGTAGATTGACGCTGGCGTCAATCTACTAGGTCTCTTACCATAATAATATATAATATAACTATAAAATCTTTTGCCATAATCTCTCTTTTTAGGGTTCCATACCAATTTGGTAAAAATGGAACCCTTATGGTGAGACTTTCTCCGTCCGTCCGTCCGTCCGTCCGTCCGTCCGTCCGTCCGTCCGTCCGTCCGTCCGTCTGTCACACTCGATTATTTCAGTAACTATTCAAGCTATCGACTTGAAATTTAGAATAGTTGTAGGTAATAGTGACGCGACATCATAACAATCGTAAAAATTTGAAAATTGTTTTTTTTTTTATTTAAAAAGGGGGAAAAACCGGGTCGACAAATTTTCAAAATGAGATAATAATATTGAGTGGGGTATCATGTGAAAGGGCGTTACTTGTGTATACTAAAACTAATTTTTATTTATTTTTATGCCTGATAGTTTTTGATTTATTGGGCAAACTGTCGAAAAAAATACCGTTCCCCCCCTTATCTCCGAAGTTTACCAATCGAAAAATCTGAAATAATTATGATCAATAGAAGTTAATGTATATTTTATAGGAAAAATAAAATCAACTCACTGACTAATATACTTTTTTTGATAATAACAATAATCCGCCAAAAACAAAGTTACGTTTGCGGTTTGCCAACAAAAGTACCTACATGTAAATAATACTCGTAAATTCATGAACAAAAGAGATTCTTTCAATGTTTTACTTCTTTTATGGTATGGAACCCTCGGTGCGCAAGTCCGACTCGCACTTGGCCGGTTTTTTTTTAATTTTCACGGAATTTATTTACTTTCCTTCCATCTATCTGCGTAAAAATACTATCTATATGGGTTACGGTATCCGATTGATTGTTTATATTTTATTATTCTAAATATTCATAATTTGTAGATAATACATTCCTCCGTTCTTTGTATAGCTATTTTAATATTACAGACAGGCTCTTCAGTTTTGTTTACCCCAATAGTTTATTGTTTGATAATACCTTGTTAGTACTTTACGAACTCATTATGTCATGTTATAGTGCTCAAGTTTCAAAGAGGATAATGAAGTGAAACACTCGCGACTCAATGTAACATTATACCATTGAGCCTACTAACTTGCTGGTAGTTTCTTAGTTATAATTGTTTGTGAAGCTAGATTTATACTATTTTACTAGAGATATCACTTTGAACACCAAAATTTTAATCGATTTTTTGAAAATATCGTTAATCTTGTAATACTGGCAAAATCTTAAGAACTTATATCGCTAGCTAATTATTGAACTTTACCTACTATAGGGTGTTATTTAGATAATAAAACCCTTGAGAATATTAGTTTATTGCTGTAATTATACGGGGCGCGTCGAAGTTAGAAGCACATTTCATTTTCATTTCATTTCATTTTCATTTCATTTCATTTCAAGTTAGAAGCATTGTAAACTAAGTTTTAAGGAAGTAACAACTTACAACCATTATATCAATCAAATATCTTATTGACATTTTATTGTTATTAGTGTCTGAAAGTTAAGCCGATGTTAAAATATAGAACTTTGAATTGTTTGCCAGACCCACGACCATCATGTCGTCGAGTACTTTTTTCACAAAACGATTAATTGGTTGCGATATCTCGCATCTCGCATATCATGTTTCTTCGGTTTCCCATGAGCACCTGAACTTTGCACCTATATTTACCGTTGTCTCCCTTCACCCCCCTTGTAACCCCTTGCTTGTTGGCTACGCGTCCGTGCGTGAAAAGGTCGGGCAGCTCCGACCGCGTAAATTGTTGCAAAGTACTCTAAAATAGAATCGCCTTTTTTGCTGACATGACAACCTACTCGTGTAGGCTAAAATTGATTAGAGCACACAAACTAGCTGACCCGGCGAACGTGGTTTTGCCATAAATAAACCATTGCTTTGTCACATTGGTATGAAAAATAGTTCAGTACGTCCTGTTCTCAGAACTAACGAAAAAATAAAAAAATAAAGAAAAAACGGTCAAGCTCTTTGGAATACTTTCGTTTAATAATGTTTTTTTTTTTATTTTAAAGGCAAAATTAAAATGTAATAATGGAATAATTGTTTCCTTTGTAGATCTTTCATTGAGTGCGCTGCAAGTTACACAAAAATGATATATGATGGAATGTTCTAGTAAAAGTCCGCGACACCATATTTGTATCTTTTAAGATTGACGCATTATAACGGGATATGTAGATCCCGAAATTCATGCGTACTATTATTATATTAGGTATTACTCGATTCATCTTCATCACAGATATGAAATCTTCATTATAAATTAAAAGTTTATCAAAATTATCGCTGCCAACGGGATTCTTACGATACCTTTAATTTATAATTATACCTAGTTGTGAAGCACTATAACAAAAAAGTAAATTATGAAATCTTCATCTTCATAGGTGCGGCGATGCAGGTGCTTCTTTGCTCCCAGTATCACATTGACCGTCTCCCAATGTAAAGCTCCCCTCTAAGTGCGGCAAGGCAACCAGTGTCACAAGGAACGCACATAATATTAGCATGATAGCAATATGATCAAGCCCGAGCCTATACAGAATAAAAAAAAAACGAAATTCTCGTTCGCATCCCTTTGTCCCGAATTTAGCGCGTAAATTTACACCTTGCCGCCTCCCTCGCTTGCTGGCGGCGCGGCCGGGCGGCGGGCGAGCCGCAAACCGCATCGAGGTCACTGTTGCCCGTAAAATTCTAAATGCATTCTCCAAACCTGTCGTCAGGCTACGCGGCAGTGAAAATCCTCTTGTTTTTAGCTAGATTTTAATGAAAAAAGTAATATATGAGGCAACATACATATTAATTAAGGCACATTGTAATGTGTTCCATCTAAGGGTCAATTTACACCGCGGTAGAATGGAATGGAAGCGACTTTTTTTTTACATAGCGTAATGAATTTATGTGAATTGTATAAGATACAAACTTAACAAGAGCCAGAAGGAGCATTCTCAATAATTATTTAGTTTGTATCTTATACAATTGACATTACGCTCATTATGCTATGTAAAAAAAGTCGCTTTCATTCCATTCCAAAGTATACCCCGATTTCGTTATTAATTAGTTTTTTGTGTTAATCTGTTATTATATATTTATTTAAATTAAAAAAGAATAAATAATATTCTTAGTTGAAAATAAGATAGAGTGCGTGAGATGTGTGACGTAGACTGGTGATATTTCGTAGCCACTTAGCTACGGCGTAGCTCTTGAAAGCTGCTTCGGTATAGAGAAATGATTAAATATTATTATATATGTTTATTTTAAGCGCGATTTTGCTCTCTATTCTGCAAATATTTGGGTATATCCGGCCAAAAAAACGGTTCGTCGCAGCGTGATTTTCTTTGTGTGTTTACAAATTTAATTTTAAAATTCAGTACGTAAGTGTAAGTAAAAAAAAATTCATTAACCGACTTCATTTTGATTACTGTAAAGTACCCCATTTTGGAAGAATTAACAAACATGGACGATGCTAGAGTTTAATTAAAGGTAGGTACTCCGACTCGTATGCCTCACTATAAACGATTATAGCAAATCGCCATGTGAACCCTGAGACGACAATCTTGCCTCAGCTTAGACTGTTTGTCAACGAAGACAGGCTTGCGGGCTCAAACTAGTTCAGCACAGACAGAATTCATCACGTAATCGAATGCACGCCACTCCCAAAGGGCTCGCTCCTCGAAGGCAATTTGCATCTACTGGGGGTATACGCTGCTCAATATTTTACGTGGATGGTATAGCAGGTAGCTGTAATATGGAAAATGATTTTCTTTGCAAATTCGGCAGTGTAAGAGGTTATTTTATGTGTCGGAGGGAAAGAAAGAATCTGTTTTTTTTTAACATTTCTTATGTTCCGTGTCAACACCTTTTTCAACCACCTTCAAAAAAAGGAGGAGGTTCTGAATGCGACTTTATATGTTTTATTATGTTTGTTACCTCATAGCTTTTGACTGGGTTAATAGATTCTGATGTTTTTTTTTATTAGAAAGCTGACGCTTTCCAAGTGGTCTCATTTTAATTTACTCAAATTCTAATAATGGTATCTATGAGAAAATCATATAAATCTTACATTTTTAATTAGAAAGGATGTATTGTTGAAATACTTTGATGAGAGTTGAAGTCGGTTTTCTTATTAATTAGTTAACAAACGTGTATTATATGTTCCATTACTTGGCGCCCGTCTCTTGTCAAAATGAGAGGCCTTCTTCCATAACCCACCACGCGGACCAAATGCGGGTTGGCGATCTTCTCACACTATTCAAAAACATTATGACTACAACATGATAACTATCACGCATGCGTGAAAGTTCACCGTACCTAATGTTTTCATGATATATTCCTTCACCTGTTTTCATGCTCAATTTTTTTACAAGATTTTATTTATTCTATGAGATTACATGTATTTAAAAAGATGATAAAGACTTATTTCAAAAATGATGATCTCTGATGAACACATCTTCTATCACTGAGTCACAAAATTAGACACAACCTAACGAGGCGCAGTGTCGTTAGCTGAAAAACGGTTACATGATGCTCAGGTGACAAAGAGCTTTAATGACGTGCGACGAAACACGGCCGCTGAAATATTATCACTTTGAGGAAGCATTGCCTTGATTTTATTGCGAAAATTTACGCGAAATTTTGTGGCAATTCCCATTCGTATATATACTCGTAGAACAAGACGCCATCGGACTAAGTGAATCTGACTTCCCTGGTTTTATTTCAATGACGAATTTGATGATTTTGAAGTCGTCCTATATTTCAAAGAAGAAATGGGATCAACCCAGATTCTTAAATTACAAGAGGTCGAATGTGAAGTTGACTCTTTCCTTGGCTTCGTATGCACCTAGCATTAAATCTCTTTTAAATTTTAACCTGAGAAGCTCCTTGTTTGATTAATAACAATGTTGGGTTTTAATGAAAAATAAATTGCACCTGATTTTATAATACGGCTAATAAAAGCCGTATTATAAAATCAGGATCAGCCGAACCAGGTAAAACCTGAGGTGGAAATTCTTGCCTAGAATATGCTTCTTCACTCTTAACTTGACCACTCCATTTCACACTTTCTTCGGCTTCACTTGTATTCGCCAATTGTCTGTCTGTACGCAAGGGGTAGCTTGCGAAATATTTTTCAAGGCGACTGCTCCGTTGTTTCATTCCCCAAATAAAACCCAGTGACCGTAATTTGAAGAGGTTGAGATATCGAGTACAGCACCTCGTAAATATAGCAGGATACCCTCACTCCGATGGGCGCGACGCCGACGCCTCCGCGCCACGTCACGTTTTCAGTCCAACGGAGCGAGAAATAAGTACATTTTTGCTCGCGGCTCGTAATAAAAAAATAATGCCGTGTTCTTAGTTCATGTGCTTCCCTGTCTCTAAATAGAATGGGTCTTACTTGACGAGTTGTGAAAGGTTGAGGTCTCTGACCCGGATGAGGTTATTATTTTCAAGTCAAACCAGCTTAGTGGCTTTAAATTTTATGGTTCCGTACCTCAAAAGAAATAAAAACGGAACCCTTATAATATTATTTTATTGTCCGTCTGTCTGTCTGTGTATTACCACCGTTTATGTATGCATCATGAGCATCGTGCGTTTATCATTGCACTCATGACCTAGAGATATTTTCTAAAGATTGACTCAACTTTGGGATTTCGAATGAGGAGAGAGATCATCGCCAAGGCGTCCGTCTGCTGTTAAGTGATAGTGGTATACAATACGTTTTCCCTGCACTCATAATATTATGACAATTATGTGTATAAAGTGCCATTGAAGTCGAACAAATAGGTAATGCTTTACAATTACGCTTTACGACATAACATTTTTGATATTGTGGTGGTATAGTCGCGGAATGAAAAGGTTCGTCACTTTAGTGTCGATTTTCGCTTGCACTAGTACTGCAAGATTCTATATTGTCAACATACTAAAACAATTGACTAGTGCAAACGAATCTGTTTGAAAATTGACGAACCTTTACGTTCTCCTGTACATATCCGCAAGAAGGTCCTTATTGGTTAATCATCTCATGACTAAATTAAAATTTTGAATTAAAATTGCAATAATTTTGCACCAACGTCTTACATTATACGAAAGGCTCAAAAATGACGAATATCTTAACACCGGAGCGAGTTAATAAGACGTCGAAAAGTTCTCACTGAATAGCCAAGATGAAATTTTATTCAACTTCACGGCAAACGCAAACTAGTTTTAGACCAAAAAATTTTGGCCCGCAGCTGCCTGGAAAGCCTGGAAAAGTGAAAAATGTAAATTCCTTTCAAAACTCAAGATGGAGTTCCCGAGGCTGTCAATAGCATAGCAAAATTAAAACACGACCCTCTTTACCTTTTTATACCTGGGTACACTTTTTCTATTGATGACAGATTTGTGCCTACGGAAATTTTAAGTGCCGGTAAAAATAATAATTAATGATGTAATTTTAGACGGGTTAACGTTATCGTTAACTTGAAAAGGCAACGATCTTCTAGTACTTCTGGCCTTGGTATTAATTAAGCTCATCTATATTTAACCCGTTTGTTGTAGACTTGTGTTAAGTCGAAAATCTGGTAAAAGGTCCCTTTTCAATCTATTTATAACCAAAGAACATTAAAGTAAAAACTCAATCCACTTACCTACCGTACTAAGAAGGAAAGGTAAGAATCGTCAAAAATCCCGAAAAAGCCAAAGGTAACGTCGATAAAGAAAACAACAATTGTGTCTGCACCGAAGGAAGATCTCGAATTGTCCGTGTTTCGAGAATTCCTGAAAATTCGATGCCCTTCCTCTCTCCCAATAATAAATACAATATGGCCGAACCCGACAGTCTTGGCACTAACAAGTGTACAACCTAACCCGACGAGCGCTTCTGTTCTCTTAGGTGGATTACACACGTGTACTCTAAACCGTGCGGTTTCCACGTCAAGCCGAAGTATGAGTAAATAAATTATAGTTGGGCTAGACATGAGTACGCAAATACTGAACAAAATATATAAATAAATTTTAATTATGGGCTATATTTAAAATATACTGATTATTTATAGCAGACAGAGTACTGTTTTAAAAATTTATATTTTAAGCAACTTATTGATTGGACGTTAAGGTTTTTGTTTTAATGGTGAACATTTTTCAATAAGTAACAGTGTAGTATTATATTTACGAGGAATTGTTACATTATAATAAATATTAATTTTATTTGGACTATAAAATTAAACATTTAAATATTTCTGAAGTACCTACTACTAAACCTAAAGCGTAAGCTAAGTAAGTATATACGCTAGAAGTAAAAAAAGGGGAAATTAAATATACGTTAGGATTTGTTTACCGTTGAGCTTAGTTAAAGAAATTAGTTCAAACGTTGAAACGTTTGAACTGATTTGGCTCAATTTAATCTAGTTAAACCGCACGTCCGAACCCGCAGGTGTGCACTCGCGTTAAACAACAGAGAATGTCGTTATTTACTTTCCAACCAATCTACCGCTTACTGCTTTATAAATTGGAACGAATTCTTTCGCAGGAGCACTTTTAATGAGACCTTCACGGACGCGGAGACTTTGATGCGATAACTTTTTTCGATATTTTCGTCTCAGCGAAGAAAAATATCACCTGTCCCCGTCCCACCTGCAAGGGGTGAGGTCTCCTCGTCTCGTTTGCTCGCGGCTGCAAAAGAAGACCGCTCCCAACATCTGCAATCAATGGAGCGTTGAAATTGAAATAAGATAGCGAGGTACTACGAGTCATTATAAGAAAGTCTTCATACACCCATTTTATGATAGATTTTATCGCTTTAGGTCGTCCTTTTCTCGGAAATGTTTACATATTCGTGTTCAAACTTGAAATATTACTCTCGGTTTAAAAAAAAATGCTAATAAATCCCTACTCGAAAAGTGTGGTCTGTCTAGGCTTTAAACATAACTTGCAGTTTCTATAATGTAACTCCCGTGGGACATTTTTGGTGGACGATGATCATAAAGTTAACCAGGTACAATCCAGGTCTTCTTTACACATTTCCGTATGCAATAAAGGAAACAGAATCATCTTGTTAGTAACTTTAACTTCTGCAAAAATTCTCTTTCTTGAACACAATATTATGCTTTATTAAGTAAAAAGTGTTATTTCCCCGCAATTTTTAACAGCTAATAGTTTTATTTAATGTAATAAATATACACATCGCTTTAACAATAAGACTGCCGCACTTTTGTATTCCCGCAGGTATACAAATAATAGTACGTCAACTTCAACTTCTTTATTTTAATATACCTAACTTTAATTATGTTATATGTGATATCAGTAAATATGGGGTTTACATATGTAATGGTACAAGTAATAATAGATATTCCATTGAATTCTACACCAAATCCTGTTCGAGACTGGATGGAACTAATTAGAGTATACCAAAAGCGTACCCCTTGAAATGTCTCAGAGACTGTCCCGTTCAGCGTTCTTCCTGGATGAGTTAATTATCTACAAGTTCTGTTAGCCAACAAACGCAGCCGATTGTGACGCGAGACATTCCGGAAATTGACATGAAAGGAACCAATTTGCCTGCAGCGCGTTTAAACCTCGCTAGCTTGGTGCACGTTACAAGTACACGCTTCAGATAATCACTTGTAAGGTGCTTAAATGCTTAATTGTAATAGACCTTTTGAAGGGTGCTGGAAACTTAAAGCTATAAACTAAAGTATAGAATAGCTAACATTCTAGCAGATCTTATGATTCTCCAAGTGGGTATCATTTGTGTTTGAAAACGTGGAAAATTTAACAAAAAAATTATAAAACCTTTGCCATACAACATGCTCATTGCGTATGATATGCGATGTGATAAATATGCGTAGGCATTTTTATTTCCTGGCGGGAGCGGGGGGAATATACTATATTGAATCTGTAGTGGAAACAGACAGTTTTAGTGGTTGCAATACATAGCATAACACCTTCCTTTCCCCTGGATGCACAGGAGTATATATGCGTTAAGGATTTTCTGACTTTAAACATAGGTTTTTTTTCTCAAACCAAATTTCCGCAGCAATTTTAATCAAATTCTTGAGCCGGAAGATTAAAAGGATCCAACGGGAACCTTTAAAATTTATACGGGAAAACTACGATAAATCCAGTTACCATATTGTATGTAGATATACTCGTACCTCTAAAAACAGTTGTTATTCGTTAACGATAATCCAATATCACGTATTACAATGAACAAAGCAACACTTAAGCCTAAATCAAATTGGTATATTCCGAACACGATCAAAGTTTTATAGTTTATCATACGGGCTCCATAACTTTTATAAGTTGGCTTCGATTGCAGGCTTACACTAATGACTCTTTCAGAAGTTGTGAACGAAATTATCGCGCCGTGTCTACACGTACACTATATCGAATTTAAGAATTTACTACACATGTAATGCACTTTCAGAAGTTCGGAATTTTGATCGTAATTCACACGATGGTCGGATTCTTTTGCATTTCGTCCGTATGTGTAGACACGGAATACCATAGTTATAGTACTTTACGGGTATAGACCGTACAACCAGTTAGCTATTGGCTGGTATCAGATATTTTGCCGTAAATTACAGAGATTTTCCAATTATATTACAGTGGTTTAAGGGCACTATAGCCAGCAAATATCAGGGTATAAGTCATTCCTTTTAATAACTACATAATCTCGTTTTTAAATTATATTTTTTAAGTATGATTTCATTATATATTTTATTAGATATAGTTTCGTACGAATAAAGATACTATAATAAATTCGTTTAACCAAGATAACATAAAATCACCATAAGGGTTCCATTTTTACCATTTTGGTATGGAACCCTAAAAAAGAATAACTGATGTTGAAGGCAGTGCTGAGCATTGTATGATATTTAAGGCCCTGTTGCTTGACTTGACTTTAACACGAAACGATATCGTTAAATATGCCGGTCTGACCCTTATTTTGAAAGACATTCGTATTAAAAAAACTGAGATACTTTGGTTACGAGAATTCACATTTCTGTATACTTTGATAGTGTCCCATGATTTTCTTAGTACACTGACTCACGCTTAGATAAAACTGCATTATGTTTTGAGATTTATGTTTCGTATTACGATTGCCATGAGTATTGTTAGTATGCTAGCTTCATAGCCTCGTAAAAGAAAAAACGCGTTAAGTCACAGGAGTCATAGGATAGGTTATGAACTATAAACAAATATCAGTGTGCTGCCTTCATAATACTTTTTATATATGTTAGGTTACGTGCTATCTCTTACGGAGACCACCTTACAAATGATATATACCACTACAGCTAAGAATATACTTCTGCGAGATTTCCAATATTCGTAGAGGGTTATGTATTATTTCCTTTATGCCTCAGAATTGCAAAGTCCCTATGTTCCAAAAAAGACATTGCTCTAGAAACATGATACCATAATTGAGCCATAAACCGTATGCCATAATTAATCAGAAACGAGAGCTATTTCCGTATTATGACAGATATACCTCCTAATTCTTAAAAATATTATATACATGATCATTTTAAAATGTTTTACCGTAACAATAGAACACTCCTCAGAATAATGACGACCCTGAGATCTGAGAAGCATCGTCGTCCGCATGATTCTTACTCTACGCTTTTAGGAGCTGAATTTTAAAAATTGTTTCTTACTATGCTACATTTTGACTCCATCCCTACAATGCTTTAATCTGTGCGTTATAAAATATCAGTCAGCCAGCCAACCTCTTCCTTTTATACGTACAGACTACTAGTTTTAAGTTTCAGTATTTCGTATAAGTAGGTACTTGCGAGACGTTCACACGAGATCGTATCGGATGATTTGTGGGAAAACTATTACGCATTAAAATAGACAATTTAACGGCGTAGAAGCCGTATTTAAGCTATCTTTAGTGAAGTTTTGTTTAAAAACTATAAGGACAATTAGTTTTAAATTTTAACGTCATATATTTTGGGTCTTTAATCTAAAATCGTTGAGAAGCAGAAACACGATTGGATAATAAAATTTTCTCGATAGAAAGTTCTCCCAAAAGTTGCTCCAAAATCTCAGTTTTTCTCAGTTTTATCGGAAACTACAATGGATGTAATTGTAATTTTAGTTTTAATGTATCGGTAATAATAATATCTAAAAACGTTGAGAAACAGATTTTTGATAAGTGGCTTAGTTTTTGAGTAATTAGGTAAAAAGTCGTTTTTCTGTTATACATATTTTTTCGCGACGTATCAACGTATCCGTGAGAGTGACAAAGACAAAAATAAATTCAATAAATCGCCTTAAGGCCAAGTCAGTCTCGAGTCGTAAGCTAAAACCATTGACTCTAAAACGATAGAACGATGTCGCTTAGTAATTGAAAAAGAAAAAACCCACGTTGACAGTTTTCTAGTACTTTACTGCCAAGTTTACGGCTGCCTACCACTTTTACTACAAATGGTTTGAGGTGTGGGCAGGCATAAAAGAATATACACTCAGACTAATTTAGAATAAAGTTGATTTTCCAGTACCTACGCGTTTTACTGTCTATAATACACTCTTGTAATTAATAAAATATCTTATCTTATATTTAAAATAAAATCAGCAAATTCGGACTCGCATACGAAGTTTTCCATATCGTTGAGTTGGGTTTATTTTATTGTATTAAAGAACCCTAAAAACCTTAAAAAGGAATTATACCTTATTTATTTATTTATTTCTTTTTTATTATTATGCCTTAATTTATATTTATTACGCAAGGGAAAATAAAACAACAAAGTTGCTAAAAATCAGATAATGGTTGTGCTTTTAGTCAAATTATTAAAAACACCTATTAGGAAGGGCATGACAGCGTCTGCTGAGCCAACCAGTATTTAATAAACATTCTCCTTTGCTACTAAGTACTTACATAATATTATATCTACCTAATAGTTCTGTTAAGTAAGTGCCAGTCAGTCGAGATTACTTTCCCTAGGGCTCTGAAACGACAAAATGAGCACTATTATGACTGTATTAACACTCATTTTCGCTTGAAGTGTCTGATATTAACAGTAATTATTTTAATACTCCGCGCCTCCACTTAGTTCTCGTTACTTGGCATAATAATCGTAAATAATTAGAAACTGCTTCAATTTTCTTGTAAATATACCCCTTCGCTAATTGGCGTTACGAACACGGTTGTTAATTGTTTTATTAATGCTTTTAATAATTTGAGCCATGTTTTATTAGTGTTTTTTTTTCACCCTGACTTTTGAAACCCACAATAATAAACAAGAATAAAAGGAGAACAAACGACACACAGACAGAAAGACAAACTTTTAGTACGAGACAGAATTATGAGACGATCAATAGGTACGTTCACCTCATGTGAAGTGATAACTTATGTTTGATTTTGGGGGGGGGGGGGGGTTTGCTCCCTTAAACTGGCGATATTTTTTTGCGCGGTCCGCCGGGTCTAGTATAGGTGTCTTTGGTCCCATGGCTCAAAAGGACCTACCGCTAGTAAAACCTGAATAATTGGCTAAGTGTGAATCGGGATCGTATACTGAGTGTTCCGTACGATTAAAAGTCATTATGATTAGTATTAAAGTGACCTAAGCACCCCTGACCACCAAAATTCAAAAATATTTACCCTATTTTTTATGTTTTACTATTGGTTGTTGCGGCGACAGAAATACAACATCTGTAAAAATATCAAGTGTCTAACTGTCACGGTTCTAGAGATGCAGCCTGGTGACGGACGAACGGATGGCAAAGTCTTAATAGGGTCCCGATTATTATCAAATGGGTACGGAACCCAAAAAAAATACTTTATGTTGCTTTCATTCAAACTCTGATTAGCTAATTTGACAATTAACGTATTACATGCGCTACGTTTTGGAAATCGCACAAAAGTCTTTAATGTGAAATCTAAGAGGCAAATGTAATTTATAATTTTGTAACTGAAACTCAAGCGAGCGCCTCGATATCAAAGCTGGGAACTTTCGCAATCTCGTCGTCAAATAAAGATAGGATCTCTTGTAAAACTTAATGAACAATCTAAAACATTAGATTTATATTAGAATATCTGGGTGACCGAGTTTCACTCGGTGGCCAATAGATGGCAGCAGTAGTCATATTTTTATTTTTTTGGTAAATTCGACATTTTGTAAAAATGAATCCTAGCTAGATCGATTTATCGCCCCCAAAACCCCCTGTATGCTAAATTTCATGAAAATCGTTAAAGCCGTTCCCGAGATCCAGATTATATAGAAATATATATACAAGAATTGCTCGTTTAAAGGTATAGGATAAGATTACTTTTAGATTAGATTAATCTTTTTTAATAGTTTACTTAATCTCTTTTACTAAATCAACTCTCACATCGATCCATTTATCTTATTATTGAATTATTTTAACAATGTATACTCTGAAAGTAATAAACTCCAGATGAAAATCTCAAAGTTCAATTAAAACATTCTATTCCTGTAATATGAGGTATAGATTTTTGAATCCACGTTGACGCGCCACACTCTGTCAAACTCTATACGAATCGAATGAAACATAAGTGATTTTAACAGAGTGGGTCACGATATATATTTAAATTCATACGAGTATACAATTCAAATTTTATTTAGTGTTTCGCAAATATTACACTAGCTAAACATTGTAGGTTTATGGCAATGAATTTTGCGGGCATAATATCTATGCATCTACATGTTTTTAATCTGTGCTCGAAAATGTCCTGCACTCACCCCATATTTGTTCCCGAAAGATAATTTTCTGCAGTTTCCCATATTTCGAGCTATTGAGAATCAATATGAAGTATTGTTGAGCAGAGTTTTTATTAAAAACATGTAGAATGTAGATGTATAAATGTTGTGCCCGCAAAACTCATAGCCAAAAGTCTGATGTATAATTAGCCCACTATCAGCGAAAAACTAAATAAAATTTGAATTTTCGCGCCCTGATGTTACCCGTTCCCCTTAACTAAAAGCGAATCAAACAGTAACAAGTTGGAGGTTTCAGAACGCGTCAGCAAGCTGTTATCGCGGCGAACAATCGAATGTCCGGGGGCGTGCGGTCGCGCAATCACCAGCCCTTACATTTAGATCACCGGTACAGATAAGTGTTTTGTGCGGCACTTGGTGTTCGGTACATAACGAAGGGCGCGGGAAGTAGGCCCCAGTTCCGACGACTTCATTAGCATAGCGATCCAGTCAGCAAGCAGCGCCTCACTGCTGACTCCGCTGCCTACCTTTTATTTGGAGATTTAACTCACTTAACTTTACGCGGAAAACGAATTTCGTGTTGGAAAACAGCTAGGGTTGCCGAAATTCTTTGTTTTATTTTATAGCCTTTGTCAAATTATTTTATTTTAATGTATTTTTCGCCGTAGTGCCTTCAAATGACAATAAATTCATATAAAACCAGGGATCTGATTGCATAAGAAAAACAAATGAAACAATTATAGAGTACTCTAGTATTCGAGTATTCAGCGTTATCGTAATTGTTGGCAAATCCTGTGGGCTGATTTTGTATCGTTCAGTTAGTAAGTTAGTAACCCTAACTGGGTTGTTAACTAAGAAAACGAAGACAAAAATCCTATTTTTGCACAAATTACCAACCTAGGGCGGTATGGTATCATGTCAATATACCATGCTAGCTGCTATCTTGTACAAAAAGAATACAAAAATAGGATTTTTGCCTCCGTTTTCCTAGTTAATAACCCAGTGCGGGTTACTAACTTACTAATTGAACGATACAGAATCAGCACACTGGTCCCCGATTGGCTGACGTAAATCAAACCAATTAGCGGGCAGAATTTCAACGAGATAACGATTACGTATTTCTAACACAATCTAGGGGCATATTATCATCATCTTGTTTTTTATGCGCAAGATTGTCTGAGTTTCGATAAAAGAGAATATAAATTGTTTTTAACCTGAGTGCATAGTTAGTTATGGATTTTTATAATTTCACTAACTGACCTGGTAAACATTGTTTTGCCATATAAAATATTAAATATCTGGGTGACTGGTTTAGTAGTTTAACTACTGGCCAATAGATGGCAGCATGAGTCATATTTTTATATTTTTTTGGTAAATTTTGACATTTTCTAAAAAAATATTCCTCGCCCCAAAACCTCCTGTATACTAAATGTCATAGATATTTTTGTGCAACTAGGTTAATTTTATTATTGACCAATAAATATTTGATATAGGTGGAAGCCCTGTTCGAGGTCCCTCTTTCTCCTGTCAGATAAATATAATTCTGTCTCTCTGGATGCGCATTTTCGTATACATTTATCACGAAAATGCGTGAGCGTGCCGTATAATTTGATCGAAGACAGAGAACTGCCATCAGCTATTTCAGTGGGTGGTGATAAGCGAATTTAATATGATAATAAGGTTCTTCAGTCCAAATTGTAGCTGCTTTTGAAAGCTTTCACGATTTTCTATTTGGTGTTTTGCATATTATACATAATCAGCCGATATGCGTCCATTTCTTGATACCCAGCTTCCCATCCGTCATGGTCAAAAGAAATTAATGGCAAAATAACACATTTTTTTTACTAGTATTATTAACGCAAGATTATAGCGCTTAACTACAATCATACCTGATAGAAAGCAATGATGAGGTCAAGGATGGAGCGGGTTCGCATAGAAAATGGCTATAATAACAGTTTATTAATGGGGGCACAGGAAACAAAAACAAAAACAGAAAAATTGTTGGGACGCTATCCAAGGCCTAAAAGATGCAAATAGTTGGACAAACGTGAAGATCCAACCTAGGACTATTCAACTAGGATAGGACTTTCGGACTTAGGTAGCTTTGAAGAAGGCAGCATACAACTGATAGGCTTTAAGAATGCTACCAGAGAATTTAGAATATACGCTTTGATAGTGATCCTGACTGAGCAGAGATCTCCTCTCAAAATAATAAGCTTCATAACCAAGTGCTAGTCATGTGCAGATTAATAGAATTCATATGCCATTGATCATCTAATCAGTATAAACCCACTGATGAAAATACTCGTGATATGGGCATCCGAACAATTTACATAAACTTTTTTCGTATAAACAGTAGCGCCATCTATCAAAATTATATAGGTGGCTGCTGAGCGTGGCCTTATTGGTGACAAAACAAGCATTTTTGGCACCGATAAACTTAAGACATTTTTTTGCGCCGTCCGTCCTGTCCAGGGTATATGTCTATTTATAAACCTTAAAATAGTTAAGTTGTTGCAAATACTCGTAACTCAAGAAATATAAGAAAACGTAAGCAAAGCCGTCGGGTCCTCACAAAAATATTGTGTCCGTACTTGTGACTAAAAAGGTATTTTGCATTCACTTAGTATTCACCTCTTTAAGGCGACTATATCCCAGCACTTTAGGTATTTGTCGCACACTCAGACTCGCTCTACGATACCTAGCGACCATTGTCGTGAGCCGAGAAGTTAGAATGAACTCCGTGAACCTATTCATAAATATTTGCGTCACAGTACTGTGCAGTAGTGTGCTGTTACAGTTGGACTATTTGTCATTATAATTCGCTTCACGAAATATATGCTGGAAGTTGCGTTTTTTACGTATATTTTGACTTTTTTATGGTAAACGATAATATCAACCGAGGTATTTATTTATAATAATTATGTATTACTAAAGTAGCAGGATCTGTAGAAATTTTTCTTGTACATATTAGGGAAATGAAGAGTTTTATATTTTTTTTAATCTTCTTTGCTACCGTCCGCATCTTTCTTTTCACAGTAGTAGTTTTGACACATTCTGTGATCACCATAAGAGTGCGGCATTGAGTTTAACAATATCGTTGTGCAGAACTGATATGGCAACGTTTTTAGGGTTCCCAGATATTTTGTGATATCTATACTAATATTATAAAAAGGTAGCGTAACGATGTTTGTGAGTTTGTGACGTTGTAAGGGGTAATCTCTGGATCTACTGAACCGATTTTCAAAATTCATTCACCAATACATTATCGTGGAGTGTCATAGGCTATAATAATTTCAAAAATAAACTTTGCATTGTTACTAAAACTTGAATAATGCAATCCAAGTCGCAAAAAAATTGCTTTCATCGCGTACGCTGCGATTGAGGATAGAACAAAACAAAATCAAAATCATCAAATCAGTATCAAAATCTGCAAAAAAGTCCGCAATAGCATATGCCTATCTCCTATGGGTAACTCGCAATAACTGCTTTTACTTTAAAATTGTGGATTAAAAATAAATAATTTTTGTGAAGCTTATTTAGCCCATATGGTATTAATTTATATCTTTGTAAATATGTTTTTTAGAACGGAAATTTAATGTAGAATAGTTCTGCCCCTTACTCTATACAGTTTAAATAAATATCTTCAAAGATATTAGCAAAACAAAAACGCGCGGTATGCAGGAGCGCGCCGCAGCCGCTTCGGTTGTTGCGTGGCGATAGGATAGGCATTTATCATTCATTTATCTGAATGCCTCGCGTCCAGCGCTGTGGGCTTTGGGTATAAGGCCCGTTTTCCACCACAGCGAAGCGGAGCGGAGCTGTATTTCAGTAACAAATCAGATTTCGTCATTTTGATATTTTTGAAACTGAGGGATGTCTAAATGATGAAATCTGGTTAGTTATCCAAACACAGCTCCGCTTCGCTCCGCTTTCGTGGAAACCGGGCCTTACGTGGGACAAAAATATTTCTAACGCGGAACGGAGTCCGCGGGCACTGCTAGTTTTATATATTTCACGATAGCTTTTCTCATTATCATAATTCTTATGTTGGTAAGTGTTTTTCGATGTCTCAGGGCATTTGTTTCTGCTGCCAGTCTGCGTAGTTTTTTACAAAAGTTGCGTAATATGTGATTGCGACACTCAATTTTTTCAACGCTTACATTTTGATTTTCATATGGTTTGGCATTGAGTATCCTTACATATGTCGAGTCGACATTTATCTCCAATCATTGTGTGATCTCCAATGTTGTAAATGAGACCGTTCATCGAAATAGAAGCCTTCTAAAAAAAATAATTTCAGTTTCAACAATTAAAAAACACGAATGCCCTGTTATAAAACGAAGTAATAACTCGTTTTTTACTTTTTAGTTCGTTTTATAACAGGGCACTCGTGTTTTTAGGGTTCCATACAAATTTGGTAAAAATGGAACCCTTATGGTGAGATTTTCTCCGTCCGCCCGTCCGTCCGTCGGCCGTCCGTCCGTCTGTCACACTCGATTATTTCAGCAACTATCAAAGCTATCGACTTGAAATTTGAAATAGTTTTAGGTAATAGTGACCCAACGCCAATGCAATTATAAAACATTGCAAATTGATTTTATTTTTATTTAAAAAGGGGGGAAAACCAGGGCTTTGAATTTTCAAAATGAGATAACAATATTGAGTGGGGTATGAAAGGACGTTACTTGTATATTCTAAAACCGATTTTTATTTATTTTTATGCCCGATAGTTTTTGATTTATTGAGCAAACTGTCGAAAAACATACCAGCCCCCCCCCCCTTATCTCCAATGTTTATCAATCGAAAAATCTAAAATAAGTATGATCAATAGAAATTAACGTATATTTTACAGGAAAAATAAACTCAACTCCCTAACTTTTATAATTTTTTTGATAATAGCAATAAACCGCCGAAAACAAAGTTAGGTTTGCGGTTCGCCAACAAAAGTACCTAGGTACATGTAAATTATACTCGTAAATTCTTGAACAAAAGTGATTCTTTTAATGTTTTACTTCTTTTATAGTATGGAAGCGGTGCGCGACTCCGACTCGCACTTGGCCGGTTTTTTTTTATGTTTTTCATTCATTTTTTAATTACTTATTTTTATTTTATGTTTTTTACTGATGGTCAGCAGTTATGTGAAGGTATTTTCTGTTACTACTCTCCAATACCTTCATTTTGATACCCATATTATGATAGTTGAAGAAAAAATTTTTTTTCCACTTTTGAAAATGGCGCCTCACATCCGCCATATTGATTTTTCCAAAAAAATATAGTCTTTGTTACTCGGGAGGATCCAAGGATTCTAACGATACCCCATATATCCAAATCTGTTCAGCCGTTCAGAAGTTATGGAGGAATAAAGAAACATCACATACATACATACATACATACATACATACAAACATACATACATACATACATACATACATACATACATACATACATACATACATACATACATACATACATACATACATACATACATACATACATACATACATACATACATACATACATACATACATACATACATACATACATACATACATACACACATACATACGTACATACATACATGAACCCTAAAAACATTACACTCCTTTTTTTGAGCAGTCGTGTAAAAAGTAAAAAACGAGTTATTTTAGTTGAACAGATAAACAGTAACAGTATTTAAACTGTGGTTACGCGTGATGGTATTTGCACGTGGTGGAATTTACACTACCTACCATAATTTTCTTAGTTCGTATCAGAGTTTCTTCGGAGCTTTTGAGGACTAGGTATTTTGATAAACTCAAGAAACACTTACTATATAATTTTTTTAAATTCTCCTTCGCTTCCTGTCAGATAGTTTTTTTTTCCAGCGCATTTAAAAAATAAATAATTTTAGCGCGAAAGGAGCGTGAGTCGTGAAAACTTGCGCAGGTCCGTCTCGTATGGAGGCTCGTGAGCCACTGAGTACATCGTTTATTCGGTGCGTTAGACCATTTTATGACTTCTGTTAGGCGAAATTTTGCAGCAATTTTTTTATTTAATATCTGTCTGCGCAATGGATAGGCAATACAATGAGCTTACTTTACGTATAATTTTTATGAAATTTAGTCCAAAGCTTTGGAAATACCATTAAAAAAATGAACAAAAACGACCTGTTTTCAAAAATTTTTATGATCGAGGCAAGTTTAACTTATCGTGTTTTCATGAGGCCATTATAGAGATAAAGCATGTATCTTTAATATGTATTTTTAACAGTGAAAAAAAAACAATTTTTTCATGACTTTGAATTGCTTTGAAAAGTGGCGTAGTCGCTAAAAACCGGGATAATGGGCCGTTAAAGAAACGAATCTGAAGAGAACGAATTAAGTTGTTATTGGCTCGTTCCATTTAGAGCGTACATGCAAGTCTTTACGTAAGATCTAAATGGAATTTGCATGGAAAATGCCAAGTTTCATGTTTACTATAAAAGCTTATATGGGGAAACGTCTATCTGATATGTGCATCTTTAGCAGGTTAGTCTGTTCTATACATTTTTATGCTGTAATGAAATCTTTCTTCGCTTGATACGATGCGCTTTATGTGTTTGTTTCGTATTTTTATAGTCTACGATATACGCGTGTCGTTTCTAAATGCATGAATGCATAGAACCTACTTGCTGACTATAATAATGGGGAATAGGTTTTCAACAGCCCCAATTCTTCAACTAGCATACACCAGTGAGTTCGTTTACGGCAGTTCCTATTTTACCCACTTAGAGGTGGAATTTTTAATAACCTCCATCATAGTTATTTCAATGCTTATAATTTGTTTAATGATTTGATGTCTATGCGTAAATATATAGGTCAGTCATTCACTGTTTGCTTAATTAAATAAAATCTGTCAAAAATAGATCAATCAGATTTTTGAAATTTCATTGTTTTTTACTTATATTACTTGGAGCTAATTATTGATTGCAATTTCCCGCCGCCTCAAATAGTTTAAGATGGCGACTCTACGTGACATTTTTTTTATGTCTTCCGTCCACTTGTTGGTAGCTCTGCCAACATCAGTACATACATTATTATCATTCCTTTAAAGTTGATTAAACGATACGTTTTACTTTAGCTGCTAATTTCGGAACACCGTTAAGCTAATTTCATAGAGGCTTACTGATAGCACAATTAGGAACAATAAGGAGATAATAAATTTTCACATACAATTAAACGTCACACGCGCGACGTGCCGTAAACTAAAGTGTACGTTATTATTATCTCGGCTATAAAACGCACGTGGCTCGGCGATTATCACCGTAGTTTAGTTTATCTATACAAAAAGGCGAGGCAGTGATTCCCTAGGTGTTCACACTTCTACCTAGCAAAGGGTCGACCGTTTGATTCTCAAGAAATATCCTCTAACTTTTAGAAGTATACATAATATTATGTGCGTTTGTGGAAACTAAATGCTTTGAGCTAATCGAATATATTGTGAGGAAACCAGTTTTTCCGTCAGTTTTGCACAACGTTTTTAAAGTGTGTGAAGCCTGCCAACCCAAACTTGTTCCGCATGCTGGGCTTTAGCCAATAGCCACACCATCCTCTCAATTCGAGATTCTGTGCCGTAAGTTGCGATAGGACCTTTTTAATGTTAAATAAACAAATATTATCACAATCATCTCTGGCAATGTTTTGAATTCAAAATTGTTAGTTATTATTTTAAAGATGATTTTGGCTTTATAAACAAAAACAAACTTAAGAGTCTTCTGACCCACGGTGTCTCCCATACAAACGTAATACCAAAATCATTTGTAATTCGTGCAATTTTCGATCATATTGTGGTGTTATTCGGGTTTATATAGTAATAATCTATGCTCCTGACCATATTTAGTTCCGAAATACTTTTGTTAAACGAAAATGTAAACGAATTTAGTTTTGCTTATTTTTATGTCAAAGAGGACATGTTTTCTACTTATTTGTTTTGTAATAAAAACAACACTATCTCACGTCTCATTAGTTCAGGAGCACAGTTTTTACTGTCCAGCTAAAGAAAAACACCAGTTAATAAAGAAAGTTACAAGTTTTCATTCATAATTTTTGGTATTACGGAACTCGACCAAAGTTATAAAAATTTTGATCAAAATTGATTATTATTTCGTTTTAAAGAAGTATTTCCGAACCAAATATAGCCAGGAGCATAGATTATTACTATATGAATCCGAATAACACCACAACATGATCCAAATATGCACGAATTAATTATGATTTGTTATTTTGAATGAATGGAGACATTGTAGTTCACAGGCCTCTTAATACTCCATAAGTACAGCTAAATTTCGACCAATGGTTGAACCACTATAAACAATTATTTATTTTACTTTTTTATTCTTATTATTCATGCACCATCATACATAGGAAAATAGACTTAAAGAAAAATTAATGTATAGGATAGCTTATCTCTATAAAGAAGAGATTTCTTCCAGCTACCCTAAGTGTGAGTAAGGTGAAGAGAAAAATGGGATAGGTCTGAGGGTACATAGCAAAAATGTTGTATACAATTAATACAGTAAATAATAATTACAGTAAACAAAATATAGTAACATTAAACACTCGAGAAAAAATAAACTTTTGTAACATCTCGTGCCAGCCTTACAACATAGTGTTAATAAAGAAACTCTATACCTCATCACAATGTCGACACAACACATTATTGTGTTTGTTTATATCTCAATCATCGAGATACAATTACGCAAGGGCGCGTGACTACGGCGCGACCGGAGGGCTTAGCGGATACCTTGTTTACTAATCATAATACCGGGATTACAATAATCCCACTTTATACCCAAACATAATACAAAAATTTTCCTACATAAACTTTTATGAATTAATCGGATATACCTACAAAAGTAATAATTGCTGTGACTTACGTACTACTAAAAGAATGCAATTTATACAGTCATTTGTTAGCTAATGTCTTTTCTATTTGCAACATCGTTAGAATGTCACTATGTCTAGGCCCTCTGGTCCCGTCATTTTACCCTTCTAACTCTGAAACTCGGGTTAGTGAGAAACTTCTTTAGAGACATATAGATCTGGATCCCTTGAGCTTTCACTTAACCAGGTTTAACTGTACATCTTCAAAATAAATAATTATATTATTGAATCTGATATACACAATTAATTATGCTGCAGTGTTTTGTACTATAAATAAAGGATTTTGTCAGTCATCTAGATATAGCTATGTCAAGGAATGCGTGACAACGGCACGACCGGAGGGGTTAGCGGCTATCTAAATAGTTTACCAATTATAATACCGAAATTACTATTATCCCATTTAGCTATCAAATATTATCATATTAGTAAAACAATCCTGCATAATATTAAATCTAAAACACTGCTTTGTACACAACCAATAGTGTACCAAGAGTAGATTTACCACAGTGCAGTGTCCGAATACCGGAAAATAAAGAAGTTGATCCTTTAATTAGTACCTTTCTCTGCATCCCCATAAGTGGTTAATTTTCATTGACTCCGCTTGACATATCTAATTTCACTGGGAATGGTGGGTATATCTGGCTGGATGCCCCTTACGCCCATTGGCCATCCTTAAGGATAGTATTCTTTGATAACCTTCTATGTTCTTCGGCTATCCTTGAGACGGTAGTATCCTTGATATCTCAAGGATAGCCAAAAAGCGAGGTTATGCGCCCTTTGAGATATTATATACCTACAAGTACAAAGTACTACAAGTGTATGTAGAATATGTAGGTTCACTAGCTATACCTAATCTCATTTTACTTTACCAAAGGCTTTACTTCAGACGTTTATCGACGTTTTGCCCTGGAGCAGCCCCGAGCACGTTATCGCTTGTTTATTAATCGTTATACCGGGATTAGTGGGGTTTATGTTTGAACTTGAACCCGTGTCACGTGGTAATTACATTTAGCTACATCATTATTTCAAGCAGTAATAAGTGTTATACAGTTAAGACGTTACTTTGAAAATACAAAAAAAAACAAATTGCCTTAATCCGCCAGTGGAAAAGATCTATATAGGTATATATAGAGTAACAAGTTAAACACTACCTTCCTTCTCAACCATGCAATTAATACCATCACCATTCACCATGCAACACTATACTAAACTTTTTCCTAGTCCAATAATTGCTAAAAGGTTTTCCCTAACACCGGAACTTAGATGTTGAATTTACGATGAAAAATTAAAAACTCGAATATTTTAAGTCACTCAGATAATAGTGTTTTGAAAAATTTCTTACCTGAATACGTCACAAACTTTTGCTTCCACAGTGAAAGTCAATTTAACAAATTGTTGATAACAAAATCATGGGATACGGTTTGGTGTTGGAGCTTTTACTTTTGTTTGGACGTGTCCATGCCACAGCCAAACCCAGATTTTTCATTAAAACTTCCTCCTATTATGTTTTCTTTCGCTGTAAACCAATTATAATAATAAATTTGTACAAACACCCATAACTAAAAAATCAAAGTTGTGTTTCATGTTTGATGCTGAACTCTGGACCGCGAATAGGAAGCCAAAGTTTTAACCACTAAGCCGTAAAAACTTTATAGAACTACTAGCTGATGCCCGCGACTTCGTCCACGTGGGATAAAAACTATTCTATCTTTTAAGTAGGACCATATGACAGATATTCACGAAGTTTGAACTAAATCGGTTCAGTAGTTTAGGAGTCCATCGCGGACAAACATTGTGACACGAGATTTATATATATTAAGACTAGCTGACCTGGCAAACGTTGTTTTGCCCTTAAGGATATAAAAAATAGTTGAATTGAGATTTAAACTATCCTATCTCTCAAGTTGGATCGAACTGCACATTGTGTGCGAATTTTATTATAATCGGTTAAGTGGTTTAGGAGTCCATTGAGGACAAACATTGTGACACGAGATTTATATATATTAAGATAGTTACTTACTGCTAAAAAATATTGAATAGGTGGGCACGTATAAAATTATATTGCACTTGGTGGAATTTGAACCCCAGCTATCCCGGCAGGATGCTCTACCAATTCAACCACGAGTATAATATCTGCAGAGAAGATTTTTTGACACGTATCATATTATGTTCTAGGGCATAACTATTAGAACTATAGTATTAGTTAAAAAATTACACAGATAACAATATACAATGCGGATGAAGTGATCGACGGTGTTAAGGGAATTACGTTTAATAAATAATTATAATTTCCGGATTGTGGCGCTTAGCAGAGTTTATCACACGAACATTTTGACGTTGTATTAATATATTTTACTCCTATAATGAAAACCGCTCAAACTTTATAAAGTTTGAGCGGTTAAAATTATAATGTTTTTATGGGTACAGCTAGTTTATAAACTAGCTGTACCCATAAAAACATTATAATTTTTTAACAAAAACCCATAAATTGCATTGCTGTTACAGATGTGAATCTTTTAGTTTTACAGCATTTTTCTGATATACCAATATTATGCTTCAATGTTTAATTCAATCCTGGATATCGGACACTTTGAGAAAAAATAAATAAGAATTTACTCTCAAATATTTCTCTCACAAAAATTCTCATCGCGCAACGCAAATATTTGCCAGAGGAAAATTGCATTTCAATTTGCCGAAGCACTTATATGAATTTTAATCTAAACGTAACAAAATACGCTCCTAAACCGATCTAGTGTACAACGGATCCGAAAAAACTCAATCTCGAGCCAAACACTCCAGTGATAAAGAGATGCAAACGGACTGTAGGTACATCCAATTTGCGATGGCCGAACGATTTTCCAAAAAAGAATTTTCACTCGAAAACTCGATGCGAAACATCTAAAGCTTTGTAGATTCCTATAGATCTCCAACACGAAGCGTTTGATAACAGTGCAGGCGAATGAATATGTCCATAAATCTTGAGTTTATAATTAAATAAAATAAAAACTCTTGGTTGTGCACCAAAAAACTTGACACTTCCTTTGGTCATTCTCCTTTAGAAATTATAAAATCCCAAACTGGTCCGTGCCGTGAATTGAATTTGGGACCTCGCGCTCAAAACCGAGCGCGTTACAAAAATCCACTAAAAGCTGATGACTGCGGTTAAAAACAAGCTTCCCCAATTGAAAAAAAATGTACTATAGCCTCTTGAAAGTAAATCTTTACCGATGTGGCTTAACCCTAATGGTGTTGGCTTGTGGCCAGGAGTGAAAGTTACCGAGTTGGCCTACCCGCCTGTTTACACTGGAAGCAGGAGCCCGTGCCAAAACGTGTACGAATCTGGGCCGGAATGGAAAGTGAAGTGGGATCCGTAAATAAACAACAAACAAGGCGAAATTTTACGGAGCGAATTTTGGCATGGTCCTATTCTGTATAAGGTCGAGTTTAGCGTTGATCCCGCCGATGAAATGCATTAAACCTGATGAAAAAATTATGGAATACGACGCAAAGACGTTTATGGACTTTATGACACTTACTCAAGAGTTTTAGGTATTAATTACTTATTTGAATTGGGTAGATGTTTTGAAGTGTGTAGCTACAATTTACCAATCTTGAAATAAGTGGTGCTATTCTTGAAAATGTACATCCCTGGAACAGCTGTCACATAGCTGCCATACCGAAGATAGCATGCAAAATTGTACTCTATTACAACTGACGAATTCATAGATGCAGAGATGTACGCTCGGCGCTGTTTTCAGTATTATTGCAGAATAGCACGCAAGTAAAGTTTGTTTTTAACCTTTGATCAAGCTTAAATAGTGTAATTTTTATATGCATATGTTTATCATCATATCTAAATCGATGAAACGAATATATAAAGCGATGAAACGAAAATATGAAAAAAAAAATCGTTTCAGCGCTGCATCAGCGTTGTAAGGGCACACGAATAAGGTTGCTGGTTGAATTGGAAAATCTCAGCAAATACACTTGTTTAGCGATCTATGAAATGTGGGTTTGCGGAGAATGTATTGAGATTTTGGCGTGACAACATTGCTCTGAGTTTGAGAACATAAAATGTAGATATACGCACTGAATCACTTACGTTGGAGACCATGTTTGTTGAAAGTTTTTTTTGTTATATTTTATGGATGTAGGGATATTTCATTACTTACAATAAAAATAACTATTTCATATTAAAACCTAATTGAGAAAATTTTGCAATATTTTACTAGTAGGGGGGTTTTCCCTTAACATGATGGTTATAGCCTAGCGATTGACTTACGATGTTTCTCTTCATTGCTAAGCGAGTCCTTAAAATCACAATTGCACAAAACTCAGAAAATTGCAATGTACGTGCTAGGAATTCGAACCCAGATAAAGTGTCCAGAGTTAATAGCTGAACTATCTATGCTATTTACATACGCATTCGTGAGCACGTACAAAATTAATCTACGCAATTAATTCCCGCCAAACAAATCCAACGAGGCGCAAACATTTATTAAACAGTCGCAGAAACGGGCAATCGATCAACGAAATGAAGTCATCAGCCAACAATACGAAGAGGGTACGAGCGTCAGAGGGCGCTGTCAAACAGACGGATCCCGCAGCCTCAATAGACAAATTGCTCAATTACAAATAATTCCTATGCAAAACGGCGCCAGAAATGAGTCCACGTTAGGCTCGTCACAATAAAAATTGTTAAGGGCAAAATCGAAGACAATATAGTTCCTCAAAAATAATCATACAAGCGAAATACATATATATGTAGGCAACGGTATACAGAGTCGGTCAAACTACATTAACCCAGAGCCGCCGCTCTGGGTTAATGTAGTTTGACCTTGTCGTCCATTATTCACAAGTCACAGTGTTATGGAAAATTAATAAAATTGACTTCACTAAGATTAATAACAGTAATTGTTTAAACAATTAGGGAGTCCACCGGTTCTTATCTTTGGTAACTTTCCGCCACACTGCTAACCACGGAGTTCTGCATTTTTGCAGAATATACGCTTATCTTTGGGCGCCACTCGTCATAGACACCATAACAAAGAAAATGTCTGCTTCTTTATGGTGCGCCGTTGTTAAATACATAGCGGATATGATGACGTATGACGTTTAAATAAGATGACCATTATAGAGATCAAAAATGTCAGCTTTGCAACAAAGATGGTAATTGCACCACAACACCTGTCTTTGGTAGCCACCTTCTATAGAGGCCGCGGCACCTTTAAGTGACGTGAAATAAATTTACCGACATAGTAAATAGGAGGTGTGCCAGTCCCTCTAAGCAGGAGTTATGGTGTTAGGTAATGGCCCGCCGTTCGCTTTAGGGCGTGCGACCTACGGTGGCTTTATACGGCCATAAAGTTAGGTCGTCTAGCAGGCTTGCCCAGCGCCGAATGAGATATTGAGTCGTAAAGAACCTGCTTACGTCATTGTCTTTCTCATTTATGCTTACATAGTAATTGTAGAGTTGATGCGCTATCTGTACACTGTTAGATGGAATTCCACATTGTTTGGTAATAAACACTTATAGCTTTCATAAAACTAATGGTTTAAAACTGTTACAATTTTACAGCTGCTGAAATTTTTAATGAAAGATATATAGAAGACTTATATCCTCGTACAATACACAACTTTTATCGACGGAAACTTTCATGGATCCTTCTGTAACTAACCGCGGACAGAGCAACGGGGCAGAACTAAACGTAATTAAAAAATTCATTATAGTCCGTCAAAAAAGTCATGAAATTAATTCACGGAAACAATCATTTTTTCCCTGCCTTATATGACTGATTAAAAAGTGTGTTCTTACAGAATATTGTAAAGAATTATTTATAATTTTTAATTATTTAAATATTTATTACAAATATATACTTTATTCTGATTTTTATAATTATTTTTCTACTCTTTTTTGTTTCATGACTTTTTTGACAGACTTTATATGCATTTTACCTAAGCAGCTTACAAGTTCGTGTATGTAAGTACACAAATTCATTACATACATTGTACGTAGCTTACAAGTTCATTAATTTGAATACATTGACGTAATTGACGTCTGCACACACAACTTTTAGTACGTACAAAGTTAATTATGTGCTATTCGGTCGCCCGGCCCGGTGATGGGCAAAATAAACAAGCCTCTTTGTCGGTCAGTCTATCTAGGGCTATGTAAATGGGGATCCACTCGGATTTATGTGTAAGTACGTGTCTGTACTAGGGAACAGTGTACACAGATAGCCGCTGACGCAAAACAGTTACAAATTGAACTAAATAGATTAAACGCAAAGTGATACTTGAACAAGTTAAAATGTGGATAATGAATTGAAATATATGGATCATGATTCATGAAGTCAAACATGATAAAAAATCAATTTATTATTTTTAAATGATTTACCTAGTTTTTTCACTGTTGCTTGCATGAAACAATTGAAAAAAAAGTACTATGGACATAATTATTATGTGTATTTTATGTTAGGTATCTACCCCCCAAAAAACAATAACAAAGAGCAAAGGACTAAAATATTGTAAGGCCCTCCACATACGGCGCGTAAGCGTAAGCGTAGCGTAATCCTCGCGTACGAGGAGAGAAGCACCAGCACGAACATTTTCAAACATGGTGTAGCGTGGCGTGGTACTAACCTGTGTTCGCGACTACGGTCGGCAAGGATGACCGATCAACGCCACTTACCAATGTTAACTATTAAATGGAAGGAAGATAGCTCGGCCGGTGTCCAGCTTGAACCTTTACGGATCAAGGGCCGTTCGTGAATCCGTCACTCGTCGAGGCTGTAACTCCAGGGTTGTCGGGAATTAAATCAAACTAAGAGATTGATCAGAAAATCATTCACAATTGTATTTAGAATTTAAATTATGTTAGTAGTACATGCGCTTGGCTTACTGGCTAAAGTGCTAGGCGAATAGTCTAGAAATCGAGGCCGAGTTATTCCCGTTCCCGACGATAATTGCGTGACGAAGTACTCTAATAGGAAGCGCTCGCAAAAAAGGGGTAGATGAAAGTCCACAGAAAAAAAGCGTTTACGATACGGATTGTCCAGTGTTCCGAGGCGCGCACGTCGTGGAGGGTTGGCGGAGGTGACCGGCCAACCAGCAGGGGCGTACGGGGGTACGCGCTGGCGTCTCACTGCTGTACTATGAGGAGCAGGGCTGGTGGTCGTGCTCCCGACCGCGTGTCCGTCCGGGTGCGGCGTGCTCGTTCGCCCGAGGGCATCACCTTTTTCAACGATCACTTCACTTCACCACACTATTTTACTTATTGTTACTTTACATTAGCGGTAGGATTCCAGAGCCAAGCGAACGTCCACCAAAGCGCTGACTATAAAAATATGGCAATCACGCGGCGTGATCAGCCATGTTGAAAAAATGTTATATATAAGATACGCTTACGTAACGCTTACGCTTACGAGCCGTGTGCGAAGAGCCTTAGATTTCCAAATGCTTGTATGCAGAAACCAAAGTAGATTTATTACGGTCGATTTAAAAAGGTCTACACACAGTTCGAAGCACGTTCTTCATAAGGACTTGCTCCTACCGCAAACACATTATGTCCTCGGGATGTGTGTCTGTATGTTGTGTGTGTGTATTTGTGTAGATGTATTTGTGTGTTTATTTTTCACACCGCACACAGAGACCCGCTGTTTGCCCACGCCCGGGAGTTCTTGCCTTGTGTGTTACCGCTTAATAATTCTTGCAGGTTGGTGATTCTAATTATTATTTTCTGCTCCTCATAAATTTGTTACTTCTATTCTAGGAACGGGTTCTTCAATGATGAAAAAAAGTCTATACCCTATGAAATATTTGTGTTAGACTTTTGAATGTACCTACTTAAAAATTCCTGATCACAAAAATAAATAAATGAATTAAATATTAATAAATCTCAAAAACCTATGCAATCTGATCAGCCATTTATGCTTTGGAATTTATCACAAGTCAAATCAAAATAGTTTGTTTAATATAGGCTTTACATAATATATACTTGCATACACATATTAAAAGTCAAAAAGATATAGTGATATAAAATACGGAATCAATTTGGCAAATTCTTATTTCAAAGGAAAAGAAGATCCTAAAATATTCTCCTAAATAGACTTTACTAATAAATAGGTATTTCTATTCAATGTAAAACAACTGCCTTAAAATTTCCGTAGTGGGGTAAATATATGTAAATCTCCATGCATCGCAAAGTTTACAAGGCCTCCCGAAATCTTGTACAAATCCCTTTTTATGCAAAAGCACGGCCTATGTCCACAAGACCAGTCCGTAGGCTATAGCCCCACACAAACCGACCCGCTGCACGTCTCATTGATTTCGGATTATCCTCTAAGATTGCGCCCTCCCTCCCTCCCGACGACCTCTAAGTATTCCCTCGAAGCCTCTTTCATTATACCCCATCTATGTGTCTTCATAGAGCTTAATTGGTTTATGTAAGGCGACTATTGCCTGTATTCCGGATTTCTAGAGTATTTGTTTCAATTAGTAGATGGGTCAAAATTAGCGCGTAAATTTTACTTTCTGCACTCCTTCATCCCAAGTTTCATACTCTGCCGTGTACGCGCAATTTTCTTAAAAATCTTTTCTTCTTCTTCTTAGCTGTTATCATCCAGTAAAGCATCCAATGTAAAATGTCCTTTCAACATCCAATGTGTTTTTATGCATTTATATAATAAATCCATCAATGATCCATCAATATGAATGGATTATCGCCATTTAAATATTTATAAATATTTAAATGGCAATAAAAGGAAATATTGCGGGCTGTATAAAAGAGTATTTTTACGTCACTGTTTCTCAGGCAGCCAGACCCTGCAAGTAGTTTATGAGCCATTAACAGCAAGCAGAGGCAAAAGAGGGGATCGTTTCTCTCAGATTCTCCAAGTTTTTCACAGCCTACTGGAGAGAATTCACTCAAAATAACTTTTGTGGAAGTGAATAATTATACTAAATCATTATAATTACCATTTTATCTTGTGCTAGCTGTTACCTTCGACTTTGTTTACGCGGATTTGGATTTTTTAAGTTCCCACGGAAAGTGTTCTAAGTACCAATAAAACTTATATCCCTGCAGTAGTATAGAGAGTCAGACCTCCAAACAATAGTATACCCTTTGTCATACAACCGTCACTTTATCCGTCTGTCCTTCTATCAGTTCTCAGGTAGAGGCAAAGGTATCTTTTAAATTCAAATACTAAATTTTCTTTAGAAAAGTTCTGGTGAACTCTCAGGCATGCAAATTGAATCACAATGGTCACATCCTAAAGAGAGGTAGAGGTTTTTTAATTATCTGCTGCTGATGCTGTGTAACAGTTGTTACACAGCATCGCACCAGAACGCTAATTCGCTTGGGGGTGCGTCTTTGCCGGTAGAGTGGTAACCAGGCCGAAGCCTCTCACCAACCAATCTAAGTCAATAAAGAAATTATAAAATTTTAAAGTGGACCGTGCCAGGAATCGAACTTGAAACCTCCCGCTTAACGCCGTGCGCAGGTCAACTATACCAAGGACATAAACGTTATAGAGGTCTGGACTCTGAACCACTGTTCTTTCATTGCTTTTGCAAACTTAAAAATCCCGTTAAAAAAGACGTGATACTCTGGGAGACAAAAAAAATGTATATACAGAGGTCAGTTACGGTAACAGTTTGAGGTTTCAATGGTTTTTACCAATCTGTTCTACGCTCCTAAAGAAGTTTTAACTTTAAAGTTACTAAATAAGTGTATATCGTAACAGGTTACAAAACATAATATATATATATATATATATATATATATATATATATATATATATATATATATATGTATGGGCTTGTGTAGGATCAATGGAATTTTCCGATCTGTAAAATACTCAACACAAAGCAGTTTTTACTTCAAAAATTTTAGTCCCATGTCCACGCAGTCCGCGTTCGAGCGTAGTCGTACCTAGCTAAGGCGAGAACTACGCTTTAAAACAATGAAAAGACATAGGAGCTTCATTACTCCGTTTGCAGTTTAATTAATTAGTGTAAGTGCCGGTGAGACTCGGGAGATTGGTCATTAGTTACCGCCTCTTTGGCGATCGATCTGAGCTGCTGTGGAAGCAAACAATACACTTTATTACTTTTTATTAGACCGCCGCAGCGGTGTCCCTCTGCTGCTTTGTGGATATTAATGACTAATGACGCGTCTCAGTTGTTGCTTGTGCTACTCGTTATGCGCTTTGTTGTTTAGTTTTAACGTTGATTGATAGTTATCTGATAGACATAAGAGCTCAGGGATTTCCACCATAGATATGCTATGTTTTGTGAACGGCAGTAATAGAAATTGCTTGATTTCATATAGATTATGAAAGTGAAACGTTCTGTTGGGGCATTTAACACAAAACTTATTGTAACAATGTAGTACATCGCTGGTATAGGTACAACCACCCAACATTCGCACTACTTTTTTGTGCCTACATCTACTTTCATATTATGTCCCTGATTTTCTTCATTATGGACCAGAGATGCTGATTGTGTGAGATTTACACCTTTTATATTATATTATCTTTTATTTTAGCTCATTTCCTATTGATTTAGATTGTGCCTGAAAAATCGGTTTTTTCTTTCAAATTACTATAATATAATAAGTAGGTACTCGACTGCGTCCTCATTGTGAGGTGTTATGAAGGTAAGTGATAATACATCCAACGGTAATAATACATGTATGGTATTAACCTCGTGCTCCGCTAGTGTCAACTTGTGGAAATCACGTAAAATCTTTTCTTTTTGTGATGGAAATTTACTTAAAAATATGATGAATTGTTTTTAAGTTATATTTTTAAGTAAATTTCAGTTGTTGTTTACAGCTAGAATAAAAAACACTTGAAATAATTGTACCTAATATATTTTAACGTTATCAGTATGGTCTATAAGTAGAAGCAGCTCGCACCTTGGCGCCGGAGAGTACAGAAGCACTTACACTAATTAATTAAACCAACCCAGCGAAGTAGTACTTGTCCTTTCATTTCTTAAACTCAATGACGAAAGTAGAGGAAACTACCGCGGCTATTCATTACTATTATTAAATTAACGTTTCTAGCAGGACACATTAATTCTAGAAACGATTATGTATGGTACAATATGCTATTTACATAAAACACACAATTTTCCAACACTTTCTTTGACGCACGTTTCGTCCCGACACCGGGACATCTTCAGCAGATATTGACTTCACAGTGCGAAATCGTAAAGATCTCTACGATATGTCTCTATAACCATTAACATCGGGTATTTGTAAGTAGTAACGTGCAAAAATCTCAAGTTTGAGTTGCGGTTTTGGTCTTTTTCTGGATTTGGCTAATAATTTTGCAGGTGACTAATAACTTAAAAGTCGACTACTGTTTGCAACTAAAAAATAATAAATTTGGTGTAGTGGAAGGCATCGGCTGCTTCCACTCATAATTACAACCGGCAAAGACGTACCGCCAAGATATTTAGAGTTCCAGCAAGTTCCAGTGTGATTCTGGAATTATTGTACCTTAACGGTTGGTATAGAAGATGGCATCATTATTGTAATTATATAAAGTCTGTGTCAGGAACACAACCTGAAAATTCCCGCTTCTAAACCGCACCAAATTTTTGTGAACTTTTTATCATAATGTGTCCTTCACAACATCATAGAGTGTTAACATAGATTTTGTGTGTTAGTGATTCATAGATTTGAAGTACAATGGGGGCTAGTACAACTTGAATAAACGATTAGATATTCAATTGGGGTTTGCTACAATCTATATGAAGAGGCAATTGTTAGCATTACTATATCTTATAGTTTACTACCCCTGCTGTACGTCAAACCGGGGCACGCCACCACCGTAAGCATCTATCTAGACAATTAACCGCTCCACCAGACACCACTGTTATCTCTTGCGCCAGACTTTCTTAATACGAAACTAACTCCGTATAAGGCGCAGGATACACTGGCGACTTGACACAGCCGTTAGCCGTTGCTTAAGCCGGTATCATTGTTGCTTGTCATGCCTGAGCGCTTGCCAGCAAAACTAAATACTTATAACAAAGCACAGCATCGCTAACATTGTTACATATCGATTCTCTTTCTACGATTACTAATGCTTCGGGCGAAAATAAGTCTTTTTATTTTAAATTAAATTAGACGAATAAATTTCATTGTTTATGTACAGCCATATTAATTTATTGAGAACTGTGGTCGAATTATTAGACGAATTAATTTTTATATCGTCGTCGTGATATAAGTATATACCTACAAATTGGCATATTTTACGATTTCCGTATTTTATTTAGTCCATATGGCAAAACGCCAAAATCTCAAAGGGACTTCAGTATTTTTATTAATAAAAAATTGATAGTTTTATTCGCTGAAAGGTAAGGGTCACAAAAAGAACAAAATGAATCTGTAAATACTCGATTTTTTTGCTTTTTGGACAGCCGAAGCATCTCACCAGCTAAATTATATTGAAATAATAAAAAAACCTTAAATTTCCAGTTAATCGATCCCCGAAACTTCCATGGAAATACTAGAACCAATAGATGTCATACAGGTTGGCAAAAAAAATCGTGACCCTTTGTGCACTACGCTTTATTACCTTTCAAAGTAGGTCACTTATTAAGGTTCGTTGTGTATGATATAATATTATGGTGTTCCATTGATTAATATTTATTATTTATAGCTAGAACTCGCATACGAAGAGATTTCCGCTCCTTTGCTATTTCTAACTGAACTCGATTGTTTGACGTATCTTTTGTAATCATATTCCATCTCCCCATCATATAAGTTCTTATCGATGTGTTATGAATATGATTTTTTGGGATTATCGCGCGAAGTATCTATCTATAGTCCACTGAGTGATTATAAACCTTTTTGTGAGACTCACTGTTTGAACATTTAAACATTATGCACTGAGGGATATTGGACGAAAATACATTACGGATTTTCCAAACACCGCCTAACCTTGCTGGATTTGGTGGTAGATATAATCCATCCAATCCACCTGTATGGATGACAATCCACGAACACCCGGTATGCCAGATCTTTTTTTATAAGGCTATTCAAGGGGCGAATAAACAAATTTCTTAAGAGCCGGCAACGCATTTGCAGTTCCTTTGGTGACCACTTAACATCAGCTGACCTGCTCGCTTATTTGCTCAAGATGACTATTAAAACGTAAATAGTAATTCCAATAATTTCATCCTAGTCTAATAATTGTATAAGCCCTTCAAGTTCATACAGGTTAAGGACAAAACCTCTATATACGACGGCATATCAATATGCCTCGGAGCCATGCGCTCGTTCCCCGCGGAACAATCGCCTCGCCCACTCGCTCGCAATAAGTGCGCTCCGTATAAAAACCGCAATAACTCTGTCCATCTAAACGGTCCATTTTCGCGGGATTCGTATTCAGCGCACGGCGGGCTATAGCCGGGCTATATCTTTTTATATCTTGCGCGGTCTTAATAATATCGCGTTCAGTCTGACGTAGTCTTGTTTTTCGTTGCAGAGTTTCTTTTACCTTTTGACTTTTATTGTGTTCTAACTAAATGACCCGCCGATTTGCTGGAGTGAATTTTTCAAATATCGGATAAAAAACCATGATGATATTAGCGAAAACCTTACTTATATTTAGTCTATTATAAATAAAACCATTGTTTTCTAGGACCTAGAGTTTAGACAAGCGATTAAGATGATGATACATTTTTATATTCTAATTCAGTTCAATAAAATGTTGGATTATTTGGTTCTATAACCAATAACGATAACTTAATTTTATACTAAGTTATTTTATATTTTAGTGCGGAATAAATTGTGCATGTTTTATTTTAATGATATCATTAAATATATGTTATTTTTGTTTGACTTACACATAATAGTTTTCAGTGTATTTATTAATTATTATAGAAGCATTTAATTTATTTCTATTCTAGATTATATAAATGTAGTGTATAGCTCTTTGAGATTGGCGTACTGTCTTGTATATTGACTTCCTGTTTGTTGACACTTGACGGTTCTTATTATCATGTATAAATATGGCGGTCCGATAGACGGGCAGGCATTGTTGTACGAGCATCGGGTGAGAGTGGTACTGTTATTTACGTAGCGGTAGTTATAGTGATAGTGAAGTGTTTCCACGTAATTTATACATTGTGCAGTGTGGGAACACCATAATAAACATAACTTAAAACACGGCTCTATTAATAGTGACAGGAAAAACATTCGAATCCGTTCCTTGCAATCCGTAAACTTCTACACAAGAATAATATAGGCTGTTAACATTAATGTGAGTGCTGCGTAAACGGCATCGCTTCCTATAAAATCGCTCCGTGAAAATGTGAACGCGCTCCGAACGCGCGAGCCTGCAAAGTGCTTATAAAGTGGTCCTAAAAGCAACATAGTGGGGCATGTGGGGCAACGTTAGGCGTTTTTGTAGACGTGCGATTTGGCTTATATGCACTCGTTAAAATATGATGCGGCTGTTGAGGCGTCTTCATCCTATTCACCTTGATGGTTTTACCTGGAAAGTTTACGTGTAATTGAGACCACTTTTGATCTCAACTGAGCTTAGGTTAAAGAATAATGGTAGTTACATGATGAAGAAGTCTACTATTAGACAGTCTAGTCTGTCTAGCAGACAGGCATGTAGACTAGCTACGTCATGCACTACGCGTGCTACGTGTACTTCTACGCGTGCTACGCGTGATTCTACGAGTGCTGTGCGTGTGTCTACGGTTGACTCTACGCGTACACCTAGTCTCGCGTCAGGAGAAAGAAAACTTTATTTAAAAATCAACATTATATTAATATGCCACAGTTTTCTACATAACGTTTGTAGGTATATTAAACCAAATATTATCTTTCTGAAAACAGTCTTTGATGGAATGTTGTACCTCATTATTTCAAGGAACATCAACAAATGAACAAACAACCAGTAAACGCGAAAAACATAAAAAACCTCGCAGGAAAAATCCAATACTGTTTTTATAAACACACAACGCGCAATATTCAGAGGCTTCATAAAGAATCGAGTGTTTAAACAGCGACATCAAAGGCTTATGATATCGCGCTCGATACAACTTCGTCTACATAGAACTCGGCGGTGGCCTGAAAATATCAATTCTAGCCTTTTTTTGTCAATCCAGACAGAGCTTTGGAATTGCACAGAATATTAAGGGGGTGTGTAACACCTGGGCACGACAATTCTAATTTTAACTACTTTTTCGATAACAGTGGGCTTATTATATATCTTGGGCTTGTGTCAATGAGTTTTGCGAACATAACATTTAAACATTGCACGTTTTTTACTGATTTACTCTTAGTCAAACTAACAAACAAAAATGATGAAATTATGTCGAAGGTTTTGGGATATAACTTTCATCATCATCCGTAACTCCGCTTCGTCGACTGTATAAAAATATTTTTGGTTTGTGAGCTGATCTCCGAAGTTCAGTTTTATTTGAACAAACAGTTATAGCTACTGATTACCAACCTCAAGATATGGGCATCCGAATGATTTACGTAAACCTTTTTCATACAAGCAAACAGTAGCGCCAACTGTCAAAATACTATAGATAGCCGCTGAGCGAACTAATGTTGGTACTAATGACACCGATAAACTGGCGACATTTTTTCGCACGGTTCGCCCTGTCTTGAGTAGACGTCAATGGTTATCAATTGTTATAGCAGAAAATTAAGAAATACAATGCTGAATCACTGTATATTTTATGCATGCTCTAACTTTCACTGTAGCGCATGTGTTGGATTTACCTACTTGTACCTTATGAAAAAAACCTTTTGATGCTTCTCAACTTTATTGAGTCCCTGATATTACCAATCTACAGATCCAATAAAACGAGACCGCGGTATTGAAATAAGGTAACATCAAAGGCGAGCTTCATAATGTTGTGTTCGGAATGCCGCCGACAACGAGAGATGTATGATATATAGATGGCAAGTATATTATGACGTGATAATATTAGCGAAAGTCTAGTACCACGATTGGTCTTTTCAGAGTCCACCCGTAAGAGATATGGAGCCTTAGGCAACAAAGACTTATCTACAATCTACAAAATTATAAACCCTTCCAAGAAATATAATATGTTATCTGTGAAAATATCAACTGTCACGCTTCTGATACAGCCTGATGATAGACGGACAGATGAATATAGAATGGTTGGGTTAAAAACCCAACCCCCCTTTGGATTCGGAACCCTAAAAATATATGAGGATGCCTGAGGCTGTCAGTGGTCTTCGAATATTTCGTGATTATTGAGTCCAATGTCCATAGGATATGGCATTCGCATAACAATTTGAAATTTCGTATAATTAATTAAATTTCTTGAGTTTAAAGTAAGTAGTATACGCTAAAAAGCTCACTGTTTTATTGAAAAACTGTTGTTGTAAAAATATGTACATTCAAAAGATGCTTTATATTGACACATAAATCACCGCGAAAATTGCTATTTCAAAGACTCGACAGAAGCAAAATAAGAACCTTGACTTAGATTCCACTCTAACGCGAAAACGAGAAAAAAAATAGAGAAAGCTAAGCCTTAGCCCCACATATCCTCACATATTTATGTTTTTCCCTTCAATTCTTCAAGAAATTATTGTTCGTGTAACAGGATTATCTGAAGACACATTGTACAGTAGTGCCTCAAGGATTTGTAGCTAAGCCTTTTTTGTAGGCGAATAAAAATAGTAAGCAGACGTCTACATTTATTTTAACTTGCGTGTCTATTCTGTACTGGCACTACCGGCTTTCAACGTTGCTACAACATTGAACACTTTCATCTTAAACTTTTTTTACTAAGCATTGAGATTTTTTTATGTTTTTTTATTCAGTTAATGATGAGAGCATTGGATTTCTCGTAAACTTAGTTATCACCGTTATATCTATCAAATATCATATTCTCAAGTGAATGTAAGTTAGGCATATTACGTGGTTTAAAGAAATACGATTGGATTTTTCAAAATGAGAAAGGTTTGCTCAAGCTTTTAAAGAGCATTCTTAAGTAACAAGAATTCTTATCGAAGTTTTTTTTTTATCGTAAAAGCTATTAAGGGGCTACATCTGGTGACAACTTAGAAGTCGGATAACTGTGGATTGTGGACAAAGTTGGATGGCCACTGCCACCGACAAAGAAAAATGGAAGTCCTTGGAGGAGGCTTTTACCCGAAGGGGGTCCATACGGATGAATTAATTTAAATATTCTTTATATGCATGTAATTTTTCTTATCTCTGTATGGAATTAAATAAAGCTTATCTTATCTTATCTTACAGGCTCACTTGCGGTCTTCTTCTGTTTTATCGAATGAAAAATACAAAAAAAAACATCTTAGCTAGACTACTCAACGACGAATTTAACGTATTAAAGTGTTAGAGAATAAAGCACCTGACCTTAAACGCAAGCGTGATAGCAACTCAAGGAAAGGAGCCAGTAAATATCTTAAAAACGTATAATTTCCTTCGCAAAGAACAAGGTAAAAACATTAATGTCTTTTCACCTGTCCGAAGTCGGGGCACGCGAACGTTTTTTGTCAAATAAATGGTTGGAAGCTATTCGTATATCTGTACGCACTGATAACACGACGCATAGACTTGCGGCTTAATTGCTTGCGATAAGTATTTGGAAGTTCGAGACACCCGCGACAAGCGATGAGCGACTTGACTTTAATTCCCAAGTAAAGAACTTAAGAAGTCAAGGTAAAGGTTTAATATCCCCCGAACATGCCCCCAACGAACACTGCTGTGTTCTTGACTGGACATCGCGTAATGGCTATATTTAGAAGTAACGTGACCACGCGAAGTCGAGTGATTATCAATTAAAGTGTTAATTCTAATATTGGATGCCTATAGCCTACTCGGGTTTACTTATTATTTTCTAATTAATTTGGTAGCTCCTAAACTTTTTCATGATCAACATTTTTAAACGATTGAACTAATTTTATTATTGACTCCAGTATCATGTTTTAGTATCGATTGAACATCTAGGTTTATTTTATGGTAAAATATTTACAAATCGCTATAATTCTTTTACTTGTACTTGTAACTTAAGTACACACGCAAAGTATTTAACTAATTTTTAAACACGAATTCAACGAATTTGGATTTAAAATTTTAATTCAAATTTTGTTTATCGTCGTCATCAATTGGTTATGTGACTAGAACTTAGATTACTTGTTTTTATATGTAAGATTATAGGTACTTTAAAATCCTGCCTTCCTAAAAAGATTGAATATAATATTATTTTATTCATTTATTTTACTATCAACTGATAATAATTTATCAATGTATCACAAAACCTTCCAGTACCTACTGTAGTCACTGTGAAGTATGGTTTATACAGCCTAAAAACATCCATAAAATGCTTTAATTTTCAGTATTCAGTATTATCTAAAATCTCATGAACCTTGCGTAGTAGTCAAAAATTCAACGTACGTGTCACGTTTCATCACGTCACGTCACGTTTCGTCACGTCACGTCACGTTACGTCACGACTCACGACTCATCGCTCGGGTGAGCCGCTCATTATTTTTCCGGTCGTCAACTCACCTCTCTCATCGAGAAGACTGCGAAATGCGGACCGCGTACACTGCGGACGACCCAAATGGAAATAATACGAAAGTATTTAGAGTTAAAGAGATTTTTAAGTATTTAAATTAGCAGTTGCATGTTTGTTGGTTTTATG
Source organism: Coenonympha glycerion (assembly GCA_963855885.1). Lineage (NCBI taxonomy): Eukaryota > Metazoa > Arthropoda > Insecta > Lepidoptera > Nymphalidae > Coenonympha > Coenonympha glycerion. Next base: position 2,156,599 of record OY979635.1, read on the forward strand.
TTATAAAATTTTTAAAAATCCCAGTATGCAGTTATTGGCTCTGCATAAAATTATAATTATTGCTAGGATAAAAAGCATTTCCGTGCCAAATATCATCAAGATCGGTTCATTACTAATTCGATTATTAGCATCATAATAATGGAGTGCAATTTTGCAATTAATACTTCTGTGCTACTTGCAATAAGTCAGTATGTGGATATTTGAATACACTTATTACTGTTGTTACTTCAGATTGCGTAAAATGGACACGTGTGGTATTCACACACCGGTTAGCATATTAAAATCTTCAGGTACATCGTAATTTACCATCGCAAAGAATTGCACTCTAGTATTAAAATATTATTGAAACGTAATTCAATGTATTCATTGTAGGTAATTCCATGTGTACGCAGTCAATTGTTAAGGTGAGTTGAATCGTGGAAATCGGAATGACTTCAGGCGTTCTCCTTTCCCAATAATCGTTGGTGGATTTACGAACGTTTTCTACTCTTGATAATGCTTTTTCTCACTACCTATTATCCGTAAATAGGCCTATATGAAAAACCAAATATATAAAATTATCGTGTCTCAGTGTTTTTAACAAACATGGGTCATGGGTTCGATTCCCGCAACTTGAAAATGTTTGTTTGATGAGCATTAATGTTTTCCAGTGTCTGAGTTTTTTTCTGTGTATTGGGTGCGATGCTGTGTAGCAACCGTAAACCTACTTACCTTTAGAAATAAGTACGATTTGTGAACTTATCTATTCTTATCATCAATTAATATTGCAGATAAGTAACAGCTTGTAAGTGGTGTGTAAAAATTCTTATTTATCTGAAAAAACTTGTAGACTACGTGTATTTTATAAAACACTCCCTTATTTACTACACCTAGTGTAGTATGTAGAGACCGATAGCGTTATTTTTACACGACACTTCTAACACACGTCTGAATAAACGATTCCCTTATCATTACAACATTAACCTAATGCGAGTTGCTGATGTCTTGAAAACTCAATCCACGGAACACATCGTAATTGCCGATACAAGATAAAAGGTGTTACTATTTCAACGCATTTTATACACCACACACTGTTCAGCGAAAACAAACCTTAACGCATTACGATTAAACACATAATACCTTGTTAAATTAACGATAGGTATAGCCCTACTTATGATGGTGCAAAATAAATTGTGCGTAAGGAAAAACCGGCTGTAGCTTTGTGTTGTTAAGGGTGTTTATCGTTTGAAGTAATTATGCTGTTGTCGCGGTTGATGGGAGTGGTGTAGTGCTGTGCTGTAGACGCAATGGTGATAACTGATAAGCCCCACGAGCTTCGGTCACGCGAGGCGCCTGCAACCAGATAGCTTGATAGACTAGCTCTTTGAGTGATCCACCTGTGTTTGTACTGTAGCGAGGTATTTACTTGTAAACCAAGATTTCTTTAAGCTTTCATTCTCAAACTCAAGGTTTCTAGTTGAAAAGTTGGAAAACCCAAGCTTGCATCTTTAATTGCTTTTTTTTTGTGTTTTAAGCGTGTTTTTTCTGGTGTGTTTCTATCTTGCACGCATGGCCTTTTTACACGACTGCCCAAAAAAAGGAGTGTAATATTTTTAGGGTTCATGTATGTATGTATGTATGTATTTATGTATGTGAGTTTCTTTATTCCACCATAACTTCTGAACGGCTGAATAGATTTGGACATATGGAATACCGTTAGAATCCTTACATCAGTCCGAGTAACATAGGCTATATATTTTTTTTAAAGTCATCTTACCACAGGGCAGTCGTGTTTTTTAATTTTTAAATTATGTACTTGTTCTCTATCAGTGCCTTAAAAACAGAAAAATGTATGGAAATTACATACTCTGCTTTATGTTTGGTTTAGCCCTGCACCATATTGTGACGTGGGCAATGGCATAGCTCAATAAGGACAAAAGTCCCAAAATGGCGTAAATATCCCAATTTTCGCGATCAAGCTTGCTTTTCGTTACGAATCTATCACAATAAGATCAATAACACCAAAATATTCTACATTCATTTAAAAGTCCCTTCCGTTTTCAATGTTCCATGATAATAAATTTATCAAATCTTCGGTCACTAGAACATTGTTAGTTATTGAATTAATGGAAGCAGGCGTTATTGTTCATGCACGGCGGAAATCCATAATTAGCAGGACAGATTAATTTGTTTTGCTATAATCTGCTACTTAAAAAGAATCGGTATGGTCCAACATGCTGGAATACCGCCCGAATGAAACACCACACACAATTATTCCAACACGTTCTTTGGCGCACGTTTCGCCCCGACACTGGGACATCCTCATTGTTACTTAGTGAAAAATGAATCAAATAAAGACGTTTTAAAAAACACATCTCTTCGTTCCGTTCGGGAACAACACATTCTTAGAGCTTACACACGTAAAGAGTGGTCGTAATCACTTTATCCGCGCTTTCAGATCCACTGGCCTTTTCCAGTTGCCGTCGCACTAGCTGCCATCCCCGATTATTAGCCGGGACCCGCGGACAAAGAGCCCCGGAAGCGCTTCCCGGCTTTGTTCCCCTCACATAACAGCATTGAAATGAAACAATGGAGTGGAGTTTCTTTCATCAGGTGTTTGCGGGCTTCAAATTGATGGAACTGTGCTTGTCGTTTTCATGGCCGTACTCCAGATTCTTAATTACTTTGAGTTCATACTTAAGAATGTGCTAACGATACTTTTAATTTTATAAAATCTCATGTGTCTCTAATCTCAAATATCATCTCAATTATAACTATAATTGAGTTGAGTTTGCAAAAATTCTAAGTGGATTGATACATCAATGATAACTGTTAGGTAGGTACACAGATGTATAAAAAAGTACGTATAAATATGCCCAATAGCCTAATACGAACGAATATATTATATTACTAACGCTAATACGTCTAATAGTTTCAGCTATGCTTTCATAGATTCAGTAAGTTTACTTAAAACAAAATACCTATTGATTAATGAAATTCGTTTTTGAAACAGTCAATAATAATAAATATAATTTTGCCCAAAATAAATAAATTGATCAAGAAACAAAACAGTTACAATTTAACTCCAATTTAATATTCCCGATTAGACAGAGATAGCTGAGGAATATGTCATAATATTTGTAACATCGTAAACATAGACACATACTCCAAAAGTCAAGTGCTTGTAACTTCGCATTTCCTTATCGGATACGAATATTTTTAATGTATGCCTTTATTTATATCCTAGTTGAAAACAAAGCTGTAAAAAATTTTGCGAAACTCTCGTCTGGGGTATAATATTGTACGAGTATGTATCAAAAAGTCTCCATATATTTTGATCATGAGATTCGAATCGCACGTTCTGGGAGAGGGTTATAAATCCGAATGTAGGTAACTTGGCAACGTGACATATTTTGGATGCTCACGCAAATCTAAAACCGTGTAGGCGAGATAACGGCGGATTTACTGCAGTTAGGAGTTAGACTAACTGCAACATCTCGCCCATAAATACCGGGTGTCGTTAGCGAAGCTGCGTGCGTCAAATAAGATAACAAGTTTACAGGTGTCTTTGATGTTCGCTCGCTTGCGAACGCTTGGTGAACCGCGAAATGGATTAGGTTTCTTGTGTGGTATACTATGTTACCAAACTATATATGTACCAACTGCCTCGTTGGTGAGGAAGTTCAACTGCAGATCACGAGGTCGCTAGTTGAATCCCCGGGTCAGGCAATAAAATATAATAAGAAAGTTTCAACCCCGTACCTTAGAAAGCTCGTAAAGCCGTCGGCCCTGCAACTGATATCTCTCTGGTTGTGTCGGTACAGTCGTCCCATTGGATTATTATGAAAAAGAAGGAATAGAGAGTGCACTTGTGTTTTCGCACACACTATTAAATATGTCCCATGCATATGCAAAATCTCAAATCTCAACTTGCAGAGATGACCACCGTGGATCGCTCTGGAGGACATTATTTTTAATTCCGCAAAATAAAAGAACAACATCTGTTTTAATCCAATTAAAAAAGTAAAAGTGAACCTGATACAAAGCATTGTGAAAATACGCACTAGTTTGTGAACCGTCTGTTTTTAAAGTTATTTAAAAACTCGGAAGTGTTTCAGAGCTGGGGGTGATAAGGCGAGCAAAGTTGGGTGTTTCATTGGAGTTCTTATCAGTTGCCGACTTGTGCTGCGGGGATGTGAATACACTCGCGACTGCCGATCGGAACAAGCTTCTGAACTCGAAGCTCGAGCTGTAGAATTCAGTTGGAACTTATTTCTATTTATTTAAAAGTTACGACTTGGCTGTATCAGAAATAAGGAGAACCGACAACTCAACGTGTCGCAAAGTGGAAATTTGCGGGGGAAAGACTGATAGACTTTGGGGATCTACGGTGCTAGTGGGGCGACCCCGCACTTACAAGCGCTGTGTTGGCAAACCCCCAAACAGGTGGACGGGCGACATTAAGATAGTCGCAGGTAGTCATTGGATCTGAGCACCGCAAAACATCTTGCATCTTGGAGTTTCCCTTCAAGAGGACTATGTCCAGCAGTGGGTGTCTATCGGCTGAAACGAACTAACTTGACCAATTGACCATTGATTTGTCAGATGGAGGCTGAACCCATTGAGTTTGTTGCGGGCTTCTTCTCAGTGCTCTGAAAATTGAAGCTCTTATAAACTTGGTTTTAAGTCGTAGTGCCTGTCTATTAGACTTATGTAAAATAGGACCCGAGTGAGGCATATTGAACCATGCGAAAAACATCTTCAACGCGGTAATAGCAAGTGGTAAACCGAAAATTTAATCGTGCAGACTTAAAATAAGGGTTGCTCTGACGGTTGCTTCACAGCATAGCTAGGGAACATTTGATATCACTTGGCGGTAGGAATGACTTACCAGGTAAGGTGGTCACTAGCAGCGGCCGAAGCCTCCCACCAAATAAGATCTGACCTAATGCAGTAATCATGAAGTCCCATGCGGAGAACTGAACTGAGAACTGTGCGCAAACTAAGCCAGGTTGTCAAAATAAGTAACGGTCGAGGATAATAACAGTCAACATTTTCCTCTACAAAATAATAAGGAAGTGCCCACAAGTAACTCTCTAAGTACAAACTCTCACAAATCTTAAGATCTCCCCGAATAATACGTCGAAATTTCGAAATTTCGTCCCTAAATACGTAATACCGGCATCGCTTACGGCCCTCCGAGCGCAATTAAGGTTATCCGGGTATATTAGCTTATCAATTAGAGTGTTTAAGTATCTTAAAATATCTTGTTACAACGATTCTTTCCCTTTAGGATCGTGTAAGGAGATAGTTAATTAAATACGTAGCCGGGAGATTTATCAGCAGGCAGCCCGGGGCGGGGCAGTGGAGCTCTCGGGATAAAGTATTGTGTTCCCTGTTTCATAACTATTCCAGTAATTTATTGACAATAATAAGTGCTGAGTGGGTGTTATAACAGGATATAATAATTGATATGACTTTGTGTTGTGTTATTTGTTTTCAATATGATATTGCAGATTCTGAAGTATCAGATTTCATTATTAATATGCAACACATAATTGAAATGTCATATTTTAACTAATGACCTAACACACGTCCATTGGTCAAAATTACAGTATTTTATTAGTGAATAATATGTTGGAGCACGCTTGCATAGAAATTTTCTGTATTCTGCACGCCTATTAGGGCTCCCAGACTACCACACAAATACATCTTTTTTCGTTGCCATATTTTTTCTATTCGTAAAGCTTTGGATAAATAAAAAAGTGTCGTATTCTTCAAAAGCGTTTCAAATAATTAACATCATACTTTAAAATGCATTAAAGACGTGGACAAAAGGTAACTTTTGTCTCGTATACTTCAAAACATACTTATGACTTGAGTTATAAATATATTTTTAAACAACTATCGATAAATCTACCAAAGCTTATCATCCCCTTTTATCGAAGACGGAATTCGTGTTGACCTATCTTAAATATATAAAAGAAGAAACTGACTGACTGACTGACTGACATATCAACGCACAGCCCAAACCGCTAGGTCTAGAGACACCAAATTTGGCATACAGGTACCTTATATGAGGTCTAGGGGTGCACTAAGAAAGGATTTTTCAATATTCACCCTCTAAGGGAGTGAAACAGGGGCCCAAAGTTCGCATTTTACCGAGTTAAAATACTCCTTTACGCCGTAACTACTGAACCGATTTGGCTGAAATTTAGAAAGGAGATAGATTTTTTCCTGGAATAATACGTTGGCTACTTTTTATCCCGGGAAAAACAAAAACGTAAATAAAAAACTCTTATTCCCCTTCTGTCATATCATGTCCCAAATACACCTCAATACACACTGAAACAAAGGTAGAGGCGTAAACTCAAAGCCTCGTTACGAATTCGCAATTCGTATAAAGCAATTGCGAAGGCAGTTGCAAACAGTAAAATTAAAGATCGCTCATACCGCGCCAGTGCGCCGAGATTTTGTTTACATTCGGGAACACGGAGTGGGGAAGTTTGCGGGAACTTTAAAATGAAGGATGGGGGTTCAGGCTTGTAACATTATTGAATTTCTAACTAGAACACCTTTTATGTACGTTCTTCTTGTATGTAAAGTTGCGAGAACAGGCGAGAAAAGTTCTTGCATTGCCGATTTAAAAAAAATACGTCTGTCTTGCCAACCGAACTTCCTCTCTACTATATAGTAACATTGTTTGACTGCGTTATGGTAAATGCCTCACTAGGCAAGTTTACTGAACTGCGAACCACATGAATCTGAATAAGACTTCTTGTCATACCTACTATTCAAGCACACAGCACGCCCACCGGTTACTTCTCAGATACAAAAAAGATTTTTTACACACATTTGAGAATATTATGACACTCAACCGTTTTTATTTGAGTTTTCCCTCGTGGTTTCCCTCGACTAAAAAAATGACATTTACAAGTACCTTGTTGATTTAAACGCCCATAGGAAAAGCTCCAAGTATATTATATGGAGCTACTTATAGATGGAGCTTGAATTTCTATCATCCGATGAGAATAATAATCAGCTATGGTGTCATTTGATGAACAACGTAACCTGTCTCGGAAGGACAATTTTTATTACTAAAAATAAACAAGAAAAGATTTATAAATATAAAATTTACGATCAAAAATACATCACGGCATATCTTATTCAACGAAATAATGTAAGGGGAATCCCTTAAACACGAAATCTATTACGCAAAAACCTCCCACGGGATGACAACGTGTTTTGAAAGACCCTTGCTTTCTGTTGGCTTAAGAACGAATAGGTACTTAGAAAATAATAATATAGATAAAATAATGACAGTCATAAAATATATAAATTTAAAACAAATTGATCTTCTGTAATGAATTAAAGCTTACTGCTCGTTTGTGCCAAAATAATGTTGAAGCAGCCTAAACTTTTTCATCTCTCCACAAGTATAGGCGCCTTTGGTAAGTTCGCAGATACGCGAACAGATTACATTAATACTGTGTGTTTGACTTTAAAATATTTTGTTTTAGTAATATTATGTATAAATTGTGGTAAAATAATTTTCAAGATTTGTTAATATTAATATTTAACTAATTTTAATTTTGTTTGATGTTAAATATTCTATGGGTGAATAATGAATTTTTTTTTATAGGTTACTCCCAGGCACGCACTTCTAACTTTTCGGAATCATATATACGTTTGTGAAAACAAAATATCACTTGCTTTAAAGGTGTAGGAAAAATCTGAAAGTTCAACACAACATTATCAAAGGTGTTTGTTTTTAAATTCTGTTCTTACGAAGCCCTCCAACCGCATTTGCCAACCAACGCCAACCTTCTTATCAACCCACGTATTTGTTTCTAAGATTTAGAGTTTTTCTCTTTCTTGTTGTGTGGGAAATGACGTTAATGTAATTTTATCTTAATTTGATCGAGAGAACTAATCCTGACAAAATAAACTCGTTTTGTTCAAAAAACATCTTGTTTCATAATAGTAATGGGCACGTGCTTTTCTGATAAAAAGACTCAAAGAAAATTTTGAGTTTCTAAAACACATTTTCATTGAAAAACCGGAATAAAACACGTCGTTATCACAATTTATTATACGTAGTACGTATTATAAGTAGTCGGAGACACGTACAAAAATGTCATGACTATGTAATTCCCTCTCATCTACATTTTGATGCGAGTTTAGTAACTCGAGGAATACCTATTCCATACGCAAATAATTTCGACGCCGTCGTCGGGAAAAGTATATACTTATTTGTTGGAATTTTGCGGTCTATCCATAGATATTTGTGAAGATGTTTGCTGATATAATTCAATCATATGGCTGGGACGGTTGAATTTGTGAATATGTTTTAATACGTTACAGAATTATTGAAATATTAACCGATTTTTCGGAGGACAATAATACCTCTTTCTCACATTTATTTAATTTGGGAAATATGAGGATGAACCTATTTGTTTTTAAAGACTTTAAAGCATATGCAGGAATCGCGTTATAAGCTGATTCAAAACAAAACTTTATTTCTTACACTACTGTCTCGACATTCACTCCTAATTCTTTTTTATTTTAATTTACACCCGGATTCCAAAGTTATAGGCAAATAAACAAGTTTTACGTCACAATAAAATCTGTATGACAAGAAATGTGCATTGAAAAGAAAGTAACTTTTTGTATGCAAAATTATTTTGTGATATGAAAAACAAATTCCTAGTGCGACTGGTTCTTAAAAAGACGCTATTTTATTTTCCTAGAATATTTGGGTTTTGGTTCATGAGAAAACTAGATACCACCTTTTGACCAAAGGTCTCTCTTCTGTTCTTAATACGTATAAAATCATCTAATTCGACTTTGGTGGGACTTGAACTGGGTGCTATACAAATTACGTCACTTCAACGCAGAGACGAGATATGTATTATATTCAGTCCTTAGACAGAACTGAGATACCATCTATTTATCCGTATAAGTGTACGAAACACTATAATTAAAAGATTTTTTTAAAGAAACCTACCTGTAAAATGCGATTCGATTTTATCACTTAGTCATCGCTAGTCAAGCTCTAACTGATATCTACATGAAAACAATGGTATTTGTCACCGTTAAAAGGCAAGAGTGCTCAGCTTAAATTGAAGACAAGATGAAGACAAGCCTTCCGCAAATATTTACTGGAGCTACGACGTAATTCATCAAAGGTCTCTTTGTTTTTTGTGTGCCCCCTGTATCTTTGACGCGCGTCATCCGAACACGCATTGACAACTCGGGTTCTTATGGCGGGAGGATTTCTTCAATAAGTATTTATTTTTCATCTTCATAAAATCGGTAAAAATATAATAATGCCTACTCGTTCCTTAGGACATTTCTTTTCCCCGAGATAATTAATGTTAAGCATTACTTTATGATGGTTTTTAAGTTACTCATTTTCTCAAGGGGTTGCGATGTAAATTTACTCATGGTGTTTTTCAAATAATGTCTGCTTAAATAATAATAGAAAAACAATATAAATTCCTATTAATATTGTGTTTTTATATAGAATAACACTACATTTTTATGATACCCAGCTATATTTCACTGGAGCTAAACACCCGAAACACAAAAGTTTACGTCTTGGAAAATGACAAAAACAATTGAACTGCACATGCGAGTACGTGACGGCGAATAATAACGTCTTTAGATAAAGTCGCCATTAAGCAATAAACTATTTTATATCTGACGCCAGGGCTTCAGCCCCGGCGTTCGAGTGCCAAACTTTTAAAAATATAATGTTTCCGATACATAAAACCATCGAAATTTGTTCGGCGGCGACGCGAAAACATTTTGGGTGGTATCGGTCGAGAATAAAGGCCTTTCAGGCGATAAAAACTGATCGGCAAGTAGAAGAAAACAGATCCTTGGACGCTTGCCAGGGTACCTGCAGCTTTCGCCGTACGCACCCTTGCAGTATAACTATCTAGTACATACTCATAGTACTCACACGAGCCTAGCCGTTGCGTGCTTAAGTCTATAGACGGCGTTCGTATGTTACTGCAGTAGTCTTTACAAATATACAGAACTGCTTTTCATAAGTATGAAGTAAGGATTTTGGAATATATATTTTATAAATAGTTGTTGCTCACAACTCCGTGGGCGATATAATTAAAAAAAAAGGAGTTTTTGAAAAATCCCGCCATAACCATGCAGTTTAAAAGTGTGAAAATAAATTTTATGCGTAAATGCGTGTTTCGCTTCTCCGTTCCAATTTCTGCAAAACAGATAAGTAATTGCGGGGTGAAGGATTTAAAAAGATGCATACACAGCTACACATATACAAACTTTTACCTTTTTAATATTCATGTGATTAGGAATTCCTCGCACATCTAAAGTGTTCGCCCATCTAAAGAGTTAAATCACTTTATGAATTTTTTAGAACATAATTCCTACACTTTCTAGTGCGGCATTCTTCTTAAGACAAATAAGCAAAGAGGAAATAATATCAATACAATTTATAGATAACTTCTTTATCCTCAGTCTTTGCGCATTCCATACTGCATTCTTGATACTAAGTTTTAAATGGCCTGATCACACACAACTACTCATACAGGTAATTCGAATGCGTTAGCCATATTTCATGGATACAGATGCTCTAAACATGCCTACGTAATAAAAACCAGATGCGCGAATAATAAAATACATCATCCTGTTCCATGTGAATTTATAAATGGAACAAACCCACTATAATACAAAAAGTGTTTAAGAAAAATACAATGTAAACTATTTTAGTCTACCTCAGGGGTATTCACTAAATGACAACTTGTGAATTAGCATCACTCGTGTGAGACTGGTATAGAGTAACTCCAGACGCGTACTAAATTAATTGGGAAAGACCAGTGCGGTCTCAAAAAGTTTAACTACCACCAGATGAAACACACAGGTTTATAATTACTTAGTCTATGTGACTAGACGGGAACCAACACAGTGTTAGATATAGGTACTACAGAGGCATTATTATTAGGCATTCCTGTTTTTCGGTTTGTAGAGTACCTACACCGGCGATATAAGTAGGCATAGCCATTGCAGTGCATTGTATGATATTGCAATGCCATTGTATTGCAGTGCATCCTAGGACATTTTCTGAGATGCAATGCATCTGACATGGGCGGACGATCCAGGTACACGTTTGGACATTATAATAGTTTCTTTTATGTTTTAATATTTAATTTTATGATCTGTATTTACCGATGATTATTATTTATTATCACACTAATAAGAAGGTGAAAGTGTTTGTGTGTTTTGTGTTTATGTTTGTAACTGCTTCGAGCCATTTTTGAACTGATTAAGCTGTGATTAGAGATAGTTTATTACGAGTATATCCTGGATTAACACAAAAATTAATGGTTCCCGGGATGATAAAGCAAATTTTGCGGGGACGGAATAGGGGCGAGCGGGCAGTCTGGTCTATGCTTTTTTTCATTCTTAGCATCATTCTTAGTCGACTAGAAATTTCTACAAAAACCTGTACTAACACGGGTTTTTGTAGAAATTTCTAGTCGACTCGCTTTAAATACGTAAATGGATCGGATTGCTCCATACAGCACGCGGAAACATTGTGAACTGAGTTTTCGGCAGCTGTCCTCTTGGGCTGTAGATATATAGAGAAATTCGTTCGTATATTCGTAGCAAGTCGACTTGGTATAAAGACTACTAGTACTAAAACTAGGACTAGAACTAACCCTACTGCTCTGACGCCTCATTGGAGTAGGTAAACAGCAAAATTACCTCACAGTGTCCGTCGGGTCGGCTCCCCAGTGAGCGGCGCCACGGAGACGGCCAGCAAGAGGCAATTGTCAAACGCTAAACAGCTTCCGTCATTATTAGTTGCGCGCAAGTTTCCACTGTGTACGGCGAATTTTTATGTGCACCCCCAACTTCGGTAATAATATTTTATCTGCACGAAATAGGAATTAGGAAACTGAGATAGGTAGCATTCACAGACGATTTGACGATCTTGTTCACTGTCTGCAGTCGAAGGAACGAATTATTTTCTCTTTATTATATTCTTCTACTGGAATACTGGTTGCATTTCGCTGCACGAAGGGAAATTAATTAGGAATAAAAGATCGGCTGTTGCGATCTCTGTCACTTTAAGGCTAGCCTGCTAGGCAACAGGCATCTTCCGTCATCATAGGCCAAAGGCCGTCATAGGCCGTCATCTTTGTCCATTTTATTGCACTGCGGGTAACAAGATTCTGTAATGTCGAAACCTGAACAAATTAAGATTCATTAAACCTTAATTTTTCATGTAACTTCTTCCTTTATTAATTTTCGTATTTTTATTGATAGCTCAAACAAACGAAAAATTATATGGTGGTAAGATATGGTATTCGATGGTAACCAACACATGATGGACTCACACATTAAAAAAATGTAATCTTAAATTGACCTACACCAGAAATTGAACCCAAGACCTTTTGAAGAACGAAGATGATTACCTTACTGAATACAGTAAACAATCATCCAAACTTTTAATTCTAGAACAATTCTTGTCAAAATTGATTTATTAATACAGCCTAATACAGGTAAATTTTTACCGTACCCTTTAATGAACAGCAATTCTAAAATACCTCTGTGCGTTTCCGGCGGTCCATAATCGAAATAAAATATGACCCGAAATAATTTAACAAAACTAAATGAACCGTGTTCGAGGAGTCGTAACGAATGAAACCAATCAGGCATAATTCCTTTGAAGATCCCCCCACAAAAGATAAAAGTCGCAATCTCTTTTGCTACACTTTTTATGTCCCCGCAAGGATCCAGCGAAGCTGATTCAATAAGAACCCGCTCATTTACTTAACCATTTGGAAGTTAATAACTCTGGAACTTTCCTTAGCTACTGTCCATCTTTTGGAGACAAAGTTTTATTTGGAACTCCGAATGTTTTAAAATTAATTAGCTATAAGCGGTCTCGTTTTCCCAGTATTTAACCTGTGTATAATCAATTCCTGGGTTCAATTTCCGGATTGGGTCCATCCACAACTGACGGCTAATCTCAATTATTATTAAATCGTAACCAGTAAATTTGTAAATAGGATTCGAAACTAGCAACCAACCAACCTAAATTGTCACCTGATGATAAGTGAGGATCTCAGCCTTTAAACTTGGAAGTCGCATAACCTATCTAATTGTTAGACACATAGCAACTGCAGGTACGATTATTAAAATAATTGATAAGTATTAAATCGCAAACACTCAAGCCGTAGGCGAGGGTTTCAAACTAACGCGTATACTTTGTAAAAGTTCTGTATGAGAGAATTGATTAAAATTTATTTGAATAATTTTCTTGTCGGTTCTTCTTGGAGTAGATTAAGGTAAAATATTGAAGACGACGGTACTAAGATTTCGCATCGGATTATGGGGGAGAGGATAAAGGAAATTGGGAATGCGAAATATTTTGCTTGGCTCGCTCTACCACCCTTATTTACATACATTACCTATGCTTAATATAAAGCATCAAATGCAGTGTTGGTTAGTTTAATAAAATCATTTCAATCCATTGGCGGCTTGTTTCTGGGCATGAATCTTATAAAAATTATGGGTTGATTTATTATTTTTAACACGTATAAGAATTTTCTCTCTCTCAGTCATTCAGTACCTAGTAAGCTTTGCAGTTTAAATCTATTTGTCTATAATCACAGGTGGTCAAATGAAGGTCGATATCGCGTGTTCGGCCGTTTTGTATCAGATCCATTCGCGCGATATCGCGTGATCGGGTGAAAAAACTGCGAAATAATCATGCACCGGATCATCTCTGTTGTCAGCAATCTGTTTACGTAGTTAGAAAATATGAAAAAAAAAACATTATTTTCTTATATAATCCCGTCGTCATAACCAACGGATCCATCAGTCGTCATTACGTGGACAAGTACTCTATCTCTTTCACACCTATATCCTTTCAGCACAGTATGTCTCGCTCGGCGCACCTGTGGAAAGCAAGATTGATAAGGCCCCCGCCACACTGGGCCGTGACAGCTTATTATTGAAAAATTGAGCGATATATCCACTGTGCGGTGTTGTTTAAGATTTTTTTGTTTTGTACTGTTGTGCATACTTGCCGTATATTTTCTTTGAATAATAATTAATCGATATCTTTGTTTAGAGCTTAGCCAACAGGAGTTCTTTTTTTTATTATGACACTTTTGACTCTTGTCTAAAGTCTGAATACTTATCCGGGTAAAATAGGGTAGAAACAGGATGGGGAATCATTATTAATCACTTAAATATAATATTTATAGTTATAAATTTTCTTTGATGTTCTATTAAACTATATCGTCTATGATCTAAATATTACTAAGCTTTTCTCGTACCATAAATGCAGGGCAGAGACAGGGTGGACGGCGCAAATAATGTCACCAGTTTATCGGTGCCAAAAGTTTTGCCACCAACAGCAAGGCCACGCTGTAATTTTCTCAGCAGCCACCTATAGAATTTTTACAGATTTTTTAACATTTTGACAGATTTGACAGAAATTTGACAGACAAACAGGGGCGCTACTGTTTGCTTGTACAAAAAAGATTAGGATAAGTTAATTGTTCGGATGCCCATATCCCGTATTTTCTTATCAGAGTGTGTATAATATAAAAGTTAGTAATACGAATTCCTATGACACGCCTTTATTTATCTAATGTGGGAGAATAATGCCTACACTATCAGTCAATATGTAGAGTCATGGGCTTTTGTCTATTTCTTTCACTCTCTGTCTTAAAAGCCATCCATTGACGACCATATGACGACCTAATGGCGTAGCGGTAGCGAACCTGCTTCTACGTCGAAGGTCGTGGGTTCGATTCCCACTACTGGAGAATGTTTGTGTGATGAGCATGAATGTTCTCCAGTGTCTGGGTGTATTTCAATATATTATATTTATGTATATTAGTATGTATGTATATTTATCAGTTATCTAGTACCCATAACACAAGCTATCGCTTACTTTGGGGCTAGATTGCGATGTGTATAATGTCCTGATACATATTTATTATTTATTTATTATTTATTATTATTTGAATGCCACGTGGACAGCGAGATATTGCGCTTCCTGCAGAAGTTACATTAAGCTCATAGTTCTCATGTAAATTAATTACATTACACTACACCCGTTGTAACCAAATAACCTTTCTTACATGAGAGCCTTTGTCATAACGTATACCCATTCTCGCAGATCCCGGAATGCAAATTACATTAATAAGATGTGACGTTTTCACGACTGTGACGTCACTCCGCCGCGACGTCGAGGGTTCAAGGGATACTCGTATGAACTATGTTCTCGTGATTAACATAAATGATTGTTATAGAAACAAGTTAGTTGAAGCAAAGTTGTGTTAACAGCTGCTGCATGCGACTTACGGCCTAAATTAATAAACAAACTATCCATAATTTTCTCTACTAGAGAGTAGAGATATCCTATTATCACGGTTTAAATATTTTCTGCCCTTCTTTAAACTGTGCCACTATCTTATCTTTACCTATCTCTGAAATGTGCCACTATCTTATCTTTACCTATTTCTGAAATGCATGCGGTACTTGAATATAGATTTGCGTGGTACCTACCGGTCACCCAGGTACTTAATATTATAAATGTGCATTTTTGTAGATATTTTGTATATTTGAATGATTGACACTCGATCAAGATACAACTACTGAATAGATTTGGTTGAAGTTTGATACATAAATACGAGTAGCTTATAACCTAGAAACACTAGAACACCAAACTGTAACCCTTGTTTCGTATTGTATTAATTTTGTTTTCAACACTCAGAATTTATTGAAAGTTTAGATGTATTCACGTCAAAACCACCATATTTATAGATATTTCAATCCACGATGAACCGCCCCACTCTGTCAAACTCTACACTAATCAAATGAAACATTTAAGCGATTTTGACACAGTGGGGCGCGTCTTCGAGTAGATTGAAATATTTATATACCAACGTTAATAAATCTTATACCTTTAAACGAGCAATTCTTGTATATATATTTCTATATAATCTGGATCTCGGAAACGGCTCGAACGATTTTCATGAAATTTAGTATACAGGGGGTTTTGGAGGGCGATAAATCGATCTAGCTAGGATTAATTTTTAGAAAATGTCGAATTTACCAAAAAAATAAAAATATTACTACTGCTGTCATCTATTGGCCACCGAGCGAATCTCGGTCACCCAGATATTGACGACGCGACGTTAATAATATAGTGCAACTGCATAATCTTGATCAATGTAATTAAACCTTTATACTGTTTGTCGGCAGGTTGCGCGTTCGTCAAGTTCAGTTCGCACCAGGAAGCGCAAGCAGCCATCACAAGCCTGCACGGGAGTCAAACTATGCCGGTAAGTGCTCGGAATACGCTCACAGCGATAACAGTGGTATAATATGTGCTCATGAAGTTATAACAAGCGCTGCACTGTGCAAACAAACGCGGACATACCGCACACTGAACGTAGTCTAGTAGTAATTTAAATTCCGCATATTGTTTATGAAGAACTAATAAATGTTTATGAAGAAATAATAATGCTAAATTTAATCGGAGATATATCTCGGCAATGTTGTATATGCCTATAATTGATAATTGTTACAGTACTAGCACTATTGTAACTTTGTTCCATATTATTTTAAATGTTTTTGCAATTTTATCGCTGGCATATCAAATAATAAATAAATAAATAAAAATAACTATTCGGAAACATTACAAACTTTTAAGGATTTTGGAATTCATTTTAGGGATGGTATATATTGTTAAAATAAATAACTTGGTGTCGAATTACATCCAGGCCAAACTCTCTCTTCAGTTGCAGGAAGTGTAGAAATTAGGAACTGTATTATTATGTATGTGTTATTATTATGTATAGCTGCAGTATTTGTTATTGTAGACAAAGATGAATACAATAATTTTAAATGTGTTATGTGATATTTCTGTAGAGCTAAGTATAGAAATTCATAAAAATATTGGAATGTCATTATAATACGCTATTGTTAACATAAATTTCACGTTAAATACGTACGTAAGTACGCTTTAAATTTTAGCCATACATAACCTGGATACTTAAAATCAGAATGTCGAAACCCTAAACTGAGCTAAATCGTGGTCTTAATGTGGAAAGCGAGTTTATACGGCGTTTAGAGCATTCAAACTAGTTGTTTCCATCTTGTTTTATACCGCATATGTCACGTTTAATGGCCAAGTTTTGGCTGAATGGTAACAAACGCCGCACGTAAGTGAACTATTTAGTATTTTGTAAATTGTGCAGTCAATGCGTTGAATAGTGAATTACATTCTAAGTTCATTCACATTTATATTTATTTCATTTGTCTCACATTTCATTGCAAACAGAAATATACGATTTTGGCCTAGTCACCAAATATGTACATCAACAGATCATATTGGTTTTCACTGAATTATAAATAAATTTCTGGATTGTCTGCTGAACTTGGCATCCATTTATATCTAAAGGATACTGTCAGTAGAGTCGACACCACACGGTATTGAACTTGGTTAATATTCTCACATTCATGTTTTTGATTTGATATGCTTGTGACTGTCATATTTTTTTAATATACCAAACTGCAATTTAAATATATCATGAAACATGCAGTTTCAAAACCTAGTGTCAAAAATAACGAGCGAGGTACAAAACCGAATGAAAACTGCTCGTCTAAAATCGCTTACATGTTTAAAAATTGTACCATAAAAATATTTTATTACGACTAGATTGTTTATTTTGTATTTTAGAATTTTAATTAAAATGTTACGCAAATTTTCATCTTACGTTTTGTTGGCTCCAAACCTGGTACATTCATGCGCAAACAATTATTTTTACCGTAGTCCTCTTCTTAATTTGACCCTATTCCTAATTATTAATTAGAATGTTTTCTTCTTTGCTACTGAGAATGTTAACTATGGCTAACAATGAAGTGACTAAAAATAATTAACGAAATAGCCGAAACTCTAACAAATACACTTCCTTAAATAAATATCTTACTCTATTTGCATATTCTGAAATAACTTAATCAACTTTTCTGGAAAGCATTTATTTAACTTCGTGCAAAAAAGCTTTCGGCTTGCAAACAAATTGCATCGTTGTTAACATACGAGAGCGTACAGCGGGCAACCAAAGTTACGTCCAGATTCTTTCAATGGTGATCAGAAATTCTTTACTGATCACTTGCTTGATTGTATTTACTGGAAACTTTGGTGCCTAGGTCCTGATAGTGCTCCGATGTCCGGGCGAAACTGATTTTTAGGGTTCCTTACCCAAATAGAAAAAATGGGACCCTATTATTAAGACAAGCAAGTGATAGCTCAGTGGTTCTGAATTCTGAATTCATAAGGAGGTCGCAGGTTCCAATCCTAGGCACGCACCTCTTACTTTTCCGAGTTATGTGCGTTTTTAGGAAACTAAATATTACTTGCTTAACGGTGAAGGAAAACATCGTGAGGAAACCTGCATGCCTGAGAGTTCACTAAAATGTTCTCGAAGGTGTGTGACGCATGCCAACCCACACTTGGCCAGCGTGGTGGGCTATGGCCAAACCCCTATCAGTCTGAGAAGAGACTCGTGCACCGCAGTGGGACATATAAAGGGGTTAAGATGAGATTACAATTCTTTGATCAACCCATAAATTCTCCGCTGCCCAGCATTCATACAAGACCGAGTGTCTTAATTAATAGTCTTGTAAAAATAACGATTTCTTTAAATATACAATTTTCTTAACACCCAAAATCGAAAACCTGTGTCATAAAGAGTCGGTCTCAAAAACGAAAAATCATCCTAACATTACACTTATTAAATGATAATTTCGGCCATAAACCTTTAAGGTAGGCTGTACGTACATGTAGCACGGTTCGGGGCGGATCCGCGGAGTTTAAGCAAAAAGTACTAAAATTGACTGTCCGAGGCAGCCGCTTAAGTTTTAATTAGCGGTCCGCCCGCGTCTGCACTCGCTGGTAAACAACGCACTGAGAGTTGAGACTATGTAGCCATTAAGCCGGGTCCACACTATTCGTATCATTTTCCCGATCTACCATGCCAAAGCGTGTCATGATAACATTTGCCTACATTGAAGAATTTTTTTTTACATTGAAGAACTACACCATTGAAGAATTTTTAAATCACAAAGATTCTTGGAACGATAGTGATATGCTTCCATCTCCTCACGAGATATCTTAAAAATATTGTTCAATACTTATATGTACTAAAAATTGTAAATTGAGATTTTTTTGAAAAGAGCAAGTACCGAGTTTCTTGCCAGTTCTTCTCGGTGCAAACCTGCTTTTCGAACCTGGCGGTAGAGTCTTGACATTTCATTAGAGCTTATATCTAAGCCTATGTGAAATAAAGAATTTCATTTCATTTCATTTCATTTCATTTCATTGTTGTCTATAATTGTGCCTTGTTGTTCTAGTGGTGAGTGCAGTCGATCGCAGATCATATTGTGTTCCTAGATCCCCCAGTCGGGTTTAATATTTTTGAGTTTATCTATCAAGATTTTTTATCAGCCTTGGCGGCTTAGACCCCGTGTCTTGGAGACATCGGTTTTATGCCTGCAGATCTATTTTCAGTCGTGTTAGAGCTACCGTCGCGTCCCATCGGACTATGAAATGAAATAGTAAGGTCACCTCTGCGCACACTGCACTTGTGCACTAGCTCCGCTAGTTACTAAAAATCTGTGTAGACATGACCACTAAAGCTGAAATTCGGTCAAAAGGCCATTATTATCAAATCATCACAATAGGGTCAACGTAAGCGTAATACGCGGTCTCCATACGCCGCACTGAGACTCGTACTATATAATAAAAAAATAGACGAAACCCGATCTATCTCGAATCGGTTTTTGGCTGATCACTGAACAAGATATGGATAAATACGATACTGATTTATGATAAGGAAAAATCATGACGATTGCGTTTCACTACCAGTCTATTAAGTGATCGTGATGCGCGGCGTTCATTGATACGGTGAAGTAATCGGAATATGTGGACCGGGCTATAGAGAATAAATTTCGGATATTCGTGGCAATCAGATATTTTTATCGGTAGATGTATAGAGTACGTACACTTGTAATTAACCAGGTAGTAGATATACATCATCGTCACTCCTCTTATTTCAAAAAACAGAGTAGTGCAGGCTGCAAATTAGTTAATATCAACAAAATTATCGTCCCTAACAATAAGTAAATTAACCATCCCTAAATAGGTAGGTAGATTAGTATTACTTGTTAGTTAAAGTGAATTCAAATAAATAATTTAAATACAATTTATGAAGATGTTTAAAATTTTGAAGCCGTAATTAATATTCGACATAAACTGATTACATCCAAGAATTAATTACAAATATTACTTAAATATAATAAAGAAACTAGGATTAAATACGACGTAGCATTAAATACACGTATTAGTCACAAATCCCCCTACAACAAAGAACATCTCTCCTACTTTAATTAGACGCCATTTCCTTATTAAAATCCCCATTTAGTAGACCGCGTTATGGTCGGTTATAAATCAATAATCCATTAACGAAGTTAATCCCAATACCGTATCTGCTTCCTCGTCACAATTTTTCCTTTCCTCTTGCCTTTAAAGGCTCGGCTTTAGTATCCTTGTACAAGCTCCTTTATAAAATAATGAAAAGCGAAACCTACGCCCTACATTATCTAGATATCCTATTAATGTTATTAATGTGAAAGATTGTGAGTTTGTATGTTATATTTGTTGTGTTATCACACGAGAGCTACTGAACTGATTTAACTGTTTGAAATGTATATTATAAAAATAATAACTCTGAATGAACAGTTAACACATATGCTACTTAATATTCCAAAAAAATCATGGTTCTCCAGGAATTAGTATAAGGACAAAAGCTCAACGTGTCGAAAAGTTGAAGTGGCAATGGACAATATATTGGCTTAATACCAAAACACAGAAAATACATATAAGACATGCATCGGACCCCGGCATGAAAACTCGGACTGAAGTTGGGGGTCTTAAGAGTCCGATGACCCACGATGTCTCTCATACATTCGTAATACCAAAATCATTTGTAATTCGTGCAAATTTCGATGGTGGTGGTTTTATTCGGGTTTATATAGTAATGATCTATGCTTATGGCCATATCTGGTTCCAAAATACTTTTGTTAAACGAAATTGTAAGCGAATTTACTTTTGCTTATTTTTATGTCAAAGAGGACATGTTTTCTGCTTATTTGTTTTGTAGTAAAAACAACACTATCTCACGTCGTATTAGTTCAGGAGCACAGTATTTATTGTCCAGCTAAAGAAAAACACCAATTAATAAGGAAAGTTACAAGTTTTCATTCATACTTTTTGGTATTACGGAATTTTGATCAAAATTGATTATTATTTCGTTTTAAAAAAGTAGTTCCGAACCAAACATGGCCAGAAGCATAGATTATTAATAACTACATGAACCACAACATGATCAAAATATGCACCAATTACAAATGATTTTGTATTTTGAATGAATGGAGACATCGTAGTTCACAGGACTCTTAACAGATAAGCTTTCGCTAGCATTTCCGCACTGAACAGCTAGGCTGATACGTTGCGCAAAAAAAGTAGTCAGCTTTTCTGACACCAGGTTAGGCTAATAACCACGTAGAAATGTCTCGGAGGAATGTCCATATGACCTCAGGGTCTCTACGGCAAACAGAACAGACATGTAACTCCCAAAT
Source organism: Coenonympha glycerion (assembly GCA_963855885.1). Taxonomy (NCBI): domain Eukaryota; kingdom Metazoa; phylum Arthropoda; class Insecta; order Lepidoptera; family Nymphalidae; genus Coenonympha; species Coenonympha glycerion. Next base: position 2,178,289 of record OY979635.1, read on the forward strand.
AAAGAGTCTTACTTGCAATGGCCGGATTCGGCATTCTCAGCTGCGGCTCCGTAAATTCATCAATTCTTGGCAAATTTCGACGGTTATTTGTTTTATTGAAAGGGTTTGGTATCCAATAGATCTCCGAAGACAAACGAAGATTTGAAAGGGACAACCCATTTAAAATCTTCGTTTGAATATTCGAGATTGACGATATAATTAAGCAGTTCTGTCCAAAACTTTGTAATACTGAAATATGTTTTTGATGTGTGTGAAGAACTCTGTTTTTATTTGTTCTTTACAATCATGCTAAAATATTTATCTTCGTTTTCATGTCGCGGGCGTAATCATGAGGCAGTCATTCTGACGGTTTCCAATCAATGTTTTAGTAAATCACAAGATTAGGTTTGGGTAGATTAGAAGGGGGACAGACAAAAACGTCATTAAGCGGAGTACAGAGCAAATCCGGGGGGCGTGCCTTTGTGTTGACGCTGTTAAAGGAATTATCGGAGGTTCGGTTTGCAGCCTCGCTGATAAATAACATTTTGGTTTGGATAGGTTCAAAGGTTTTCGCCGGTTGATTGTTGCTAACAAAGGTCTTATGGTCGAAGGGCTTTGTAGGCTTGAGGAGGCAGAAACGGTTGCCATTTATTTATTGTCCGCTTTATACTGATGTTCGGCGTCCTTTTTCCTTTTACCCTGTTGTCTATATCCTATTTATCCAGATTCCTAATTTAAAAAACATTCAAGCTAAGGTACATTTGTTTATTTTTGAATGAAGTATTGCTAGTATTGCGTATAGACCTGAGAAAATATGAAGTCATACTGTAAAAAAATATAATATGAAATATCTGAACCATTATCAAATAAACATAAATGAAAGACTATTTATTTTATAGGGCCCTTAACACTGATATCAGTCTACGAAAGATAGTTCTATTAAAGAAAGCCCTATCGCAAGTTCCGCTGTTTTTAATAATTGGGCTCTCAAAGACGTTTCGTCTCGTCTGTCTTATTAAAAGAGTTTTCCAGTGCCCGCGGCCCTTGGCCTCGCAGGCTACAGGGCATGGTTTAACAATCTACCGGGAAACATCGATCTACACGTTTGAGAGTCAACATTCGAGAAAATGGTCCGATATCAAAAGATCTGGCATTATTGTAATTTAATAAAATCCACTATATTTTTATCTGCAAACGTAGTAGACAAGAATGTCCATCTCGTAGAAAAAACATGATGGTCTTAAGAAAATTTTATCCCCATGAATCTCAGTTAAATATCTCAAGAGGATCAACTTTAAAGGATAACAGCCTTTCTCGTTCGCTAATTATACATACCTATATCAAAAATAAAGATTATTATGCCGTCCAAAAATTCATGATGGTTTCTTCATTACTACATTTTGCAAAGCAACATTTAACTTTCGCACTTTTAAGTACCTACCTCCAATTAATATGTTGTGGAATTACAAACCTGTTTGTGACCTAATGGTCCAGTTCTTAAGTGAAAATAAATAATAATCGGGGCTGATCATCCTCCACGTAGAGGGATCGCGTAACTTTCTGCCCCTTAACAATTTACCGGTTCTTATATCTGGGTGCTTTGTTGGGGATATTTTATGGAAACTATAAACTTATTTCGTTTAATAACATGCCTCCGTCAGGGTCTTTTATGAGTGACTAGATTAGACTCCCGTCTTTGCGAGGCTCGCGATTTGAATAAATAGAAGCTTTTTATGTTAATTATTTTCTTTTACACTTTTTCGTAAAAACTATAACATTTTCGAACCTACTTAGTGATTTTATGAGTAGTAGGTTGAATCCTAATTGTAACTCCATGATTTACGACATTTGTAAGAAAATAACAAAGGAAAGTGTCAATATAGGCAATTTTCGTAATGTCAAGTTTAGTGCCGACTGCCAGCCATGTGTTAGCACAGGATTTTGTACGAATTTCGGGTCAACTCGCATCGCACAAACGAATCGAATTCCTCCATACATTTACAACTCGGTTACAATATCTGTGGACCTCGTTGGAATGCGTACCCCCTTCCCGTTCTCCTTTCACCTCCCCGCGCTCGCCCCGACTTGATTGTTTTGCGCACCATATCAGAGCGCAAACACGACGTGACGTCATCGAGCCAGCGTACCTATTCTGTAACTCGGTGCCTATCGAAAAATGATAGCCACTAGCAAATGTTTTTCATCCATTGAAGTTTTGCTAAGGAAATGTTATTTTTATTTCACAGCAAAATTTCAATGGATAAAAAACATACGCCAGTGGCTATCATTCTTTGATAGGCACCGAGATACAGAATACGGGCGATATTGTAACCGGGTTATACAGCCAACGCCATCTATGGAAAGTCACTGAGATGCGGCTGTCAATAGATGGTGCTGGCTGTAAATGTATAAAGGCATTCGAGTCGTTTGTGCGATGCGAGTCGACCCGAAATTCGATCAAAAACCTGCACTAACTCCTCAGGTGCGGGCGCCGGGCAGTCTTACGAGCAGACGCACTTGGCCCATCTCCAGGCGAGGCCCCGTGACCTTTGCAGTTTATTACGAGATTGACAAACTCGACCCTCAGCCTTCCCCCGGCCGAGCCAGTCAATTGTGATCGACCCCAATCAATTAATTTGATGACGTATCTACCTACGTGTATTTTTATGTAAGCATTGAGTAGTTAGAGTGAGATGAAGAGATATGAGAAAAAATATTGTAATAAGAGCGATTAATTTGAATTGTTATAATCCACTACCTGAAAAGAATTTGTATGGTTCAATATACAGGAACAAGTTAAGCACCGCCCGCCCTCCCACTCAAGCACGAAAGCAAAGTTTCCAAGCAAGCAATACCTTTACAACCCACATGCAACACCACACAAAATTCTTAACACACAAAACTTTCAACGCACGTTTCGTTCCGACAAAGAGACATCCTCAGGAGATGATGACTTCACAATGCGACATTGTGACGTTCGTGCCATATTATTATTTTCTTATTTTCCAAATTATATATAACGTTTAGGTACATAATTAAAGTAAATGCTTTGTCAGACCAACAAACATCAATTAATCTGTTTTGATATATTCAGCACGGTTGAGTTATTCCAAAACTTAAAACGATCTTGTAAAAAAATTGAAAATTCTCCTTAATGTTCTCATTTTTCTAAGCTGAAGGCCTGAATAAATAATTAAGTTAGCTAAGACAATGTTAAAACGCCTGAACCGTCGAAGAATAATTGGATTCCAGTTCGCTAAAATTCGCAAGCCAAAGTAATCCTTGAAAAACTTTCGTTTTTTACATAAATTGACAGCTATGAAAGGTTCTGAGATGGATCTGAAGATTGGAAGAGATTTAAAGTCGATACCTTTTTTCACTTTAAAAGGTACGAGTAACTTCTAACGATTCAATTTTATAAACTTTTATTCTATTCGAGTGGTGGCAATTATCCGTTAATGCGAAAAAATCTTGGGAGATAAGTTCGCTCTTTTAAAGCCACTTAACGTTTTAAATAGTATATAATGTAAGGTACTTCGCAGAATCCGTTTTTTTAACTTTTGCTCGTTACTGTAAAAGTGATATAATTAGTTCTTGTTACATTTTCATTTGAATTCAAATGGCTCAGTTGTTCTTATTAAGTTTAAAAAATATTTGACGTAGAATTTGCTATTGCTGATATCTTGATTTTTAAAAACGTCCGGTAAAATGAAGAGCATGTCCAAAGTATCGTCTCTGGCAAAGTATTTACATATGTAAAAATATTAAGAAAATCTTTTGAACAAACGAACGAATCAAAATTATTCACAACGTTATTTAATGAAAGTATTATTACATATTTAGAACTTGTTCGCGTCAAATTACTGCCATAAATATAATTCTGTCTAGACATGCTTAATTTTCTATTACAGCTTGATTATAAAGTTCCAAGCAGGCTATATCAGCCCCGAGCTTAGTATTTCATAATATCCATAACGACTGAAGATTAAACACTACACATTTTACAAGTGTGGATACACACGAGTGAAATATTGGGGTACAGACAGCATTTTGAAGTCAGTTCCGTAAAGATTTGGAGTTGGTTGGATTTGCTGTATCATATACAAAATTACAACTTTTCAGACATAATATTTTTTGTAAGTTTTGCCTGCCCGTGAAACCAATGTTTTTTTTTTCAATTTAAAGTCAACTCAATAAAGTCTGCTTCACTATGCCATCCAGTAATCTCACCCTCAAGTGATATTATACCTGAAGGAGCACGTTCTCATAGAATCCCGTCCCAAGTCATCAAGAAGGATGATATAGCGTCGTACTTAATGATAAATGTATGGCCCTCGCCGACCAATTTAAACTCAAGGGGCGCGCTCGCTTTGGCTCAATCTAGTTGAAACGTACATTACGGTGCCCAAATTATCTTTTGTTAATATACAGTCCGCTTATAGTTTGAGGAAGGTGTTAGCTTTAATACTGTCCTATAGAATACTTAATTTGCTTTTGAATAATGCTTTGTGTGAAACCGAACTTTTCATGGAGCTACTCATCTGGTGGTAGGTAACACTTTTTTGCATACCAGCCTATTCAGCATGGGCACGTAGAGATATGTCTCTCTACTTTTGTCGGTCTCTTCTCTCTGTCCATCAATGTGGATCAGAAAGAGGGTCTAAGAGGTGAGATCTAATGATTTATATTTGCATGCCAATATGGTGTGGTATAGTTAGACCTTATATATTTGTAACAACCAACTTTTGTTTATACTTATACCAGCAAATGAATAAATTAAAAAAAAAAAAAGTAAAAAAAATTGAGAGGCATATCTCTACGCGCTCATCCTAGCCCTACTGAACTATTAATACGTACAAAATATTATAAGGCATATTATGCAAAAAAAAATACTCATTTTTGTGACAGTAACCTGCCAGACTCCCCCTTCTACAACAATGAGAAACGTCAAAAAGATTGTTAGGAGCTCGTCAAACGCGCCCACTAGTCGTTCGCAATTTCCATTTCTCGTCGTTGGAAAAGCACGGAGCAGTTTACGGCGCTCGGGGCGCGGGCGGGGCGCGCGAAATTAAGAGATTCCCAGCGTCAACAAAGTGTGGAACGACCCTTATTAAAACGGCCCCGGACGCGCTACGTCTTTAGCCCTCCGTTGATGTACTGGCTCTAGTAGCCTAGATAAGCATTTAGGCGGCACTTTCTCTTGGTCTTTGCTAGATTGCAGATCACAGAGTCCTGCGTTCGATATCCAGATCAGGCTAATATTAATTGAAACATTAATTGATCTTCTCTCTCTAACAAACATTTTGTGTGGGTGTGAAGGGGACGCATAGTGCAATTCACAATGTCGCAAAATAAAAACAAAGTTTTTCCTTCTTAGAGCGAAAATAAAATAAATTTCAGAAAAGTACGTCTCATTTTCACTGTTTTGTATCCAGTTCAGTTATTATGTTAAGTTACATGTGTGTGGTAGTAGAGTAATAACTAGACTGAAGCCTCCCACGTGTCCAATTTGGAATTATATAGAAATTATATTATGCCAAAGTAAGTCCCGTGGTGTGAATCGAACCTATGACTCGAATCCGACCGCGGCAGGGAGGTCGTCGAACATCGGGCGCCATTTTTAAATATAAAATGAAGGCGCCCGCCGTAATAAAGCCGTGTATTTGTTTAGGTGTCGCAGTACGTGATATAATCACGTTATGAAGTGCGAGGCGCGTGTTTGCGCGGTTCAGAGCTCATCTGTTTACATGCTCCTACTAAGTGGATGATTTTGCGCTCATGCGAAAACATCTTATTTGGATGGGTTTTGAAAGGGGTGTAATATTATTCAGTTAACTTAATTATGAACATTTACTTGGTCCGATAAAAAATAACCTTAAGGGCAACGTGACATTTTTAATGCGACCCATTTTTTAGAAAATGTTATATTAAAATTTGTAGATTGAAACAATTTCATGAATCAATATAACATTATGTCACATTTAGTCCGAAATATAGGGTTACGCTTTTTCAGTACAAGACGTTAAAAAGCAGGTCAATTTAAAAGTTGTTTTAAAATACGTAAACTATACAGTTTACCAAACAGAAGTCTCTCGCGTTACGCGTAGTTCATAATAAAAACATTGGAACAAATCACAGTCAACAATAGTTCATTATAAAGTTCAAACTACAATATCAATATCCCGATTCAATCTGGCAACAAACAGGCCAGTGTTGGGTTGATCTTGCGAGTTGTGAATGGGACCAATTTAGGTCACTTTCTTCACGTGACGGCACCGGACGCATTTCATCCCGGATTCGCCGGGATCAACTTTTATTGGCATAATATCTTAGAACTATGAAGGAAGTTGGACGTATTTTGAGATAGACCCATATAGATAGTACTTGATGAACGTACGAGTTGATACAAAAGCAGTGTTTTATATAATTTGATAGCCATTTTTTTCATTTTCATTTTTCATTTTTCATTTTCATTGTCTCTGGTAAATATAAAGTCAATGAAGATGTTATTATTTTTATACTTAGGTGATTAGTTACATATAGGTATGGAGGGTTTACGGAGGTGCAACGAAAGGAAAAATTGTTCTAGGTATCATGCACCTTTGGATCTTAAGATATACGAGTATGAACTCGAACGATTTACTGAAACGAACTTATATGGGTCATCCTTTCACCTTTCGTGTTTCTATCCAAGTATAATTTGGATACTTTCAAGAGAAGAACATTATTGAGACAAGCTTCTTATATCCTAAAGGTCTACGCTAGGCGAATCGAGCACTAACCAAGCATGAACCGGAACACAATTCGTCTAGTGTGGACCGACTTACTCGTACGAGCCTCGAACGACTTACAACGACGAAGTCGAAAACGGCTCCGCTTAGGCTCTCCATTAGACATGATTATCATCAAGCAAAAGCTATGTCTATAGTAGATAAAACAAAATACACTTTAACCGCAGTAGGTATACGACAGACTTCTAAACAATGTGATGGTGATTGCAATGAAACGTTATAGGTATACGTAATCGGTGCTAAACTTTACTATTTATTATAAGCAGTAACTTTGGTACACAATAAAGCTTATATTTGCGAGGTCTATTCCATGTTATTGGAAACGGGAATTGATACCGGTCAAGATTGGTATTGCTACCGAAATGGATTGCGCCGGTTAACCCGTGAACCTTTCAGGACTCAACGTAATAAATACCTGAAAAGAATAAAAGGGTTCAAAGAGTTCAAAATAAGGTTTAATTGATTTTAAATCAATAAATAAGACATAAACTTGTTGGACTGTAGAACTTAGTTAGACTCAATAATTTTTACTATTTTGTGTTTACATGGAAAACCCCTTAAATGTACACTTTTATTAATTAACTAGCTGTTGCCCGCGGCTCCGCCCGCGTGAATTACGATTTTTTTTACATATACCGTAGAATTCCTTGATTTTCGCGGGATTCTGGTGTGATGTTGTACAGAAACCTGTTCTTACTTCGCACGGGTTATCTTGTGGTGATTTTGAAAACTCCTTTTTTTAATAAAAAATATAAAGTTTCATTAATACGTAGTTAAAAGATCATAAGGACGATTTTAACTGTCGATATTTCAACCACATGGCACACGTCGTGGTCACTACGTGACCACGACTTGTACCAATGTATCGAAATATCGACAGTTAAAATCGTCCTTTTCATTGTGATTTTTATTCTGAAACCACGAAATATGTCAAAAATCATGTGAAAAGTTGTACTGGTGGTAGAAATCTTCTTTCAGAGTTCGGCCGGGTAGGTACCACTGGAATAAAATACTCTACTAACAATATTCCCCAGCCCAACATAAGAGTCTGTTAAAAATCTTTGCTTCATCTCAATACAATCCCAAGTATCAGAATGGGCAATGGCTATATATTTCATTACGTATAAAAAGACCTATGAAGGTCAATCGGTTAGGACCAGTTAAGACCTGAGAGTTAAAAATATTTGTGAACCATTATTTTACTCTTTCCATGTTGCGGATGATAAAAAAAGACGTGGCGCTCTGGGAATGTCCACAAAAGTAAAAACTTTAATCTGTTCATGTGTCAACAGTGCCATCTTAATATAAAGTCAAGGAACAGTACATTACATGACAATTAATTATTATTAAAAAAAATTCGGTAGTACCTATCTCCAAGTTTTACATTCAAGTTCCACATAATTTGTAGAGATGGCGCGACACGGTATAACGTGGTGATAAATTCATGATTTTTGTTCACCCTAAAAGTGAAAAATCTTAAACCATACAAAATTTTCTGCTAAGCATATTTACTTACGGCTGTAAGGGTACTCCAGTCTGACTTGAGCCCTTACGTCCTAGCCCGTGCTTGTCCATTCCGAGTTTCAAGTCACCTACTTGAACTCATCGATAAAGGTTCTGATGTCTATAATTTCTGAACTACAAAAGTGATGATGATAAAATTTATACGGAATAATCTTTAAAGAACCTCCTTTCTAACAAAAAAAGAATGAATGAAATCGGTCAACGGGTTAATGAATTATAACTAAATACACATTTTGACTTTGATGCCGTCTTCCAGGGAAACCATGATGAATTTCGAGACAAAAAGCATCCTATGTCCTACCTCGGAGTATGAACTATAATCATATCAAGTTTCATTTAAATCTATCCAGCGGATTAGCCGTGATGCGCGGTCGTGAAACAGACAGACAGACAGACAGACAGACAAAAATGAAACAAATTACAGTTTTGGCTTCAGTATCGACTAAATAGTGTCCTCCAACCAAAATTTTAAAATATCTTCAATGTACAGAATTCGACCCTTTACAGTTTTATTATAAGTATAGATTATATTGTTTAGTAGAAAAATATTAACAATTATTATTATAATATAATAACAAACAGGAACGATCATCTAAATATATAAAAAAAGAAACTGACTGACTGACATATCAACGCACAGCCCAAACCGCTGGGTCTAGAGACTCCAAATTTGGCACACATATTCCTTGTGAGGCCTAGGGGTGCACTAAGAAAGGATTTTAAAATTCACCCTCTAAGGGGGTGAAACGGGGGTCCGAAAATTGGATTTTATCAAGTTAAAATACGTCTTCACGCCGCAACTACTGTACCGATTTGGCTAAAATTTGAAATGGAGGTATATTATATCTTGCATTACCACATAGGCTTTTCATCCCGGAAAAATTCATGGTTCCCGTGGGATAAGTTAAAAACCGAAATTCACGCGGAAAAAAAATCTCACGCCGCAAGTACACAACCGATTTGGATGAAATTTGGAAAGGAGATAGATTATATCTTGGGTTAATAAATAGGGTACTTTTTATCCCGGAAAATCCATGGATTTTGCAGGAGAAGGGAAAAACAGATATTCACGCGGGAAAAATACTACTTCCTGCCGTAATTGCTGAACTGATATGGCTGAAATTATGAATAAAGATAGATTATATCTTGGATTAATACGAAGGCTACTTTTCATCGCGAAAAAATTCATGGTTCCCGTGGGATAAGTTAATAACCGAAATTCACGCGGAAAAAAATCTTCATGCCGCAAGTGCACAACCGACTTGGCTGGAATTTGGAACGAAGATAGATTATATCCTGGGTTAATAAATAGGCTACTTTTCATCCCGGAAAAATCCATGGTTTCCGCGGGAAACTTGAAACATTGATGTTCACACGCGAGAAATACTACTTTACACTGTAATTACTGAACTGCTATGACTGAAATTCGGAAAACGGATTTTATCCCGGATTATTACAAAGCCTACTTTTCATCCCGGAAAATTCCATGGTTTCTATGATAATAGTAGAAAACAGAAATCCACGCGTGAAAAATATTCCTTCATGTCGTAATTACTGAACTGATTTGGCTGAAATTTGGAATCAAGATAGATAATATCCTGGATTAATAAAAAAGCTGCTTTTCATCCCGAAAAAATCTATGGTGTCCGCGGGAAAACTGAAAAACTGATAACTGAGAAACCGATTTAGCTCAAATTTGGAATGGAGATAAATTACATCCTAGATTAACACATAAGCTACATTTTATCCCGATAAAATTCAAGGTTTCCGTGGGATTAGTTAAAAACCGAAACTCACGCGCAAAAAATTATTCACGCCGCAACTACTGAATCGATTTGGCTGAAATTTGGAATGGAGATAGTTTATATCCTGAATTAATGCCTAGGCTACTTTTTATCCTGGAAAAATTCGTGGTTTCTATGATAGAAGTGAAAAACAGATATCTACGCGGGAAACATATTCCTTCACGCCTTACTTACTGAACTGATGTGGCTGAAATGCGGAATAAAGTTAGATTTCATCCTGGATTAATACAAAGGCTACTTTTTATCCCAAAAAAATCCATGGCTTCCGCGGGAAAACTTAAAAACAGATATGCACGCGGGAAAAATACTACTTCACGCTGTAATTACTGAACGGATATGAGTGAAATTCAAAAAGGGGATAGGTTTTATCCTGGAATAATTATACATAGGCAAATTTTTATCCATGGTTTCTAAGAAAATAGTTAAATGGCAGATATTCATGCGGGAGAAATACTCCATCGTGCCGTCACTTCTGAACCGATTGGGCTGAAATTTGGAATGAAGATAGATTAAATCCTAGAATCAACTTCTTTTTTCTCGGGAAAATCCATTGTTTTCGTGATAATAGGGAAAAACAAATATTCTTGCGGTAGAAAATGTGTCCCTTCACGCCGCAACTACTGAAATTTTTTGGTTTAAAGTTGAAATGAAGATAGATTTCATGTAAATTAACACAAAGGGTACTTTTTATTCCGGAAAATGGATGGTTCCCGTAGAATAGTTAAAACTAAAATTTACGCGAGCGAAGCCGCGGGTATCTGCTTGTTAGTAGATAAAGGCAGTAAATAATTTGAAACAATTATTATGTGTAGGAATTTCATTTTAAAAAACCTATTTTTAAAAAATAAATTTTAGCAATTCCATTCAAACCAATTAAATATTATTGTAAAAAATAGATTCCCACTCGCGCAAAATAAACGTACCATTAATTCCAGTTAGTAACACATGGCCACGGTAACACATGGTACGTAGTAGGTATGAACTGTTAAGGCTCCTCTTCATACTAGTTCTTAATGAGTATTCGAGAGAGGAGCTGTGTTTGAGTAACTACCTAATCAGATTTTGTCATTTCGACATCTCCTCTCCCCTCAGTTTCGAAGATGTCAATTTGACGAAATCTGATTGGTTACTCAAACACAGCTCCGCTCCGCTCTGGTAGAAACCGGACCTAAGCGATCAATTGTTGTTTCGTCAAAGGAATGTGTGCAGATGATCGTACGTGACACACGCTTGCCCGTCATTGCTATCCGTCAGTCGCACGCAGGATGTGTAAACTTTATAATTTAACCATATTATAATGTGTGTCTATTACAATATTTATGATTTCAGTCACGGTTGTGTACCTAGACAGCAAATCATTTACTGTGGCTACTTTTTTGTTCGTCCATCATAGGCCAATGTGAAAGGGAGCCTTAAAACATCTACGCTCCACGCTACTGCCGTACTGCACGAGTGTTCACAAGCTGCTACTGAATTTATCCTGCATTAAATTGAGAACACCTATGACATACTCGGAATTAAAGTTAACTAAATAATGTTCTAAAAGGTAATCTTTTAACAATAAGTCATTTTTAATATAACCATTAAACATCAGTAAACATACAGTACTTAAAACTAAAGAACGGAAACAACTACATTAGTATAAAACAAAGTTGCAGCTGTTAACGCTCGCTTTCGGGTTACAATTTTAATAAAATAAATCGTGTTGTGTGTAAAAATATGTAGGTATGATTCTTATTGTTTTATAAATAGTTCTCGACTAAAATATTTATAAATCGATTACAAGGCTTTATACCGCTACATAAATAAGAGATATAGAGCGTTCTCCCTCGTATTTCGGTCCATTGTCACCGAAGTCGCCCGCCGAGACCCACATAGATATGCAAATGTTTTCAATAAGGAGCGAGGTACGCAACATACGGATACACGGCGAGAATACTCGCCCTATTGTATAAATTGTAGGCGATGCGCTGTTAGACGTCCGGATATATTGCTGAGGGGCCTGACAGAGATAAGGAACGTTTTATCAAAACACTGCTTGACCTGTTGACCTATATTTTAAACATGCGAAGTCTGATGCTCGAACTAGTAAATTATGATCTACTTCTAGTGCACACGCAGTGATCCTACGGGAATAACTGCGGCCTTAGCCATGATACGTTTCTATTTTATGTCTACAATTGCTTTTGTTCTGACATTTAATAAATATATGATTTATAGACAGCAACTGATAGTTTTATACATTTTCGAAGTCTATTGATTGTTAATTTGATTTTATACCCAGCATACCTTTTTAAACCGTAGATTTAATTTTCATTTAATTTTCAAAACGTAGTCGTCCATAAAAATACATACACAACAGAAATAACAATCCAGCGCTAGCTTTAAAGTGTATAATAAATAACTTAAACATAACAACATCCTATCGGATTCCAAAAACAACCAGACTCTCGCGAACCAGTCGAAATCAAAACCGGTGAAAATAAAACAAACCCGCCCGTAACACGAAGCCGACTAAACGCTCTCCGGTAATCGGGATGAAATTTATTAACATAAAATAACAAAGGGTAATTAGCTGCCGGTTTTGTAGAATGCCGGCTCTGCGCCGCGCATAACATTACCTTGGCACCTCCGCATTAAATCAGCGAACTTGCTTAGTTGGGGAGAGGTGCCCGAGTTACCCACCACTGCACTGTGCAGGTAGTAATTATAATTAGGGGAGGCACACGGCGACGTTTATTATTTCGTCGGAAATTTTTGATTGATTTCACCCATTGATTAAACATACAAAGGATCAGAACTTACTGACGTCACGCATGTACGAGTATTTTTAGGGTCCGCCCTGAAGCATCCTATTTTTGTCAAAACTGTAATGGCGCTGTAACTTGTACGTACCGCTGCAATATTATGTGCTGTCAGCGGTACGTACTGTTGTGGGCGGTAACGACGCCATATTTGAGAATTTTTGGCTTCAACATAAGTCACATATTTCTCCTCTTAGCGTAGCGTACTTGGTCGTTGATTTCAACCGGTTAAAAGCTCCAACTGAAAATCAGCGCTGTATGCATCCATGCTTACACGGGGCACACAGCACCGTGCTGAGTTAGGGTTCATTTCTGGATTCTGCCACACACGACAAGCGGTGTCTGGTGTTTCCGCTAAATGGGCAATAATAGTCCAAGTAGTAGAAGCTGAAGGCATCGTTTTATTAAGTAGGTACCTAAGTTTTAATTTACATGTTTTGTAATGTGTGTCTGCACATTTAGAAATAAATAATCATTTGTTTTGATTTCATGCAATTATTTTGATTTTAGTTAATGTAAAAGCCGAATAGATAAAACTTTGGCTACCTATTTGCATCCAAAAATCGCATTAAACGATGTTTTTGGTAATAATAATATTATGTTAGAATTAATAAATACTGTTTTAACAGTGCAGGAAAACATTATGCGACTAGTTACTGTTTACCTGAACAGTTTCAAAGGTTTACAATTATACTTTGTCGAGTTAATCTTCTGATGATGCTTCGGGGTCGTAAGTAGAAAATAATTTGCGTAGTATTTTTTGTGGTATGAGAGGTGTCGTAAAAAATATTCCGATATCATAATTATGTTGTTGCCATTGTTGAAATCATACTCCCAAAGTCCCAGACCATATTAAAATTAGTATGCTTACATTTTACCTATTTATACATAGTTTAATCTGCTTATGTAAACTTGAGGAGCTAACCGTCGCTTAGTATTTAGTAAAAAGGTACGTACAATACATACTTACGTAGTTACGTAAAATCCTTTGGATTTTCGCTTTCAAAACTGAAACTTTTGTAAGCGAGTCTCTTAGGAGCACGCGCGTGAAGTTGGGAACGGAGCGTGTGAAGCTGTGTTTATTAAGCTTTCCTAGTACAATATCAGCTGACAGGGTTCTACTTATTTTCACACTTTAAAATTAATGCAATTTTCCAATTCATGGTGTAGTTAGTATTTTTGAATTTTTTCCTTGGCTCAAGTCGGCGTAATATCTCGCTGCAAGCATAGGAATAGAATGATGAATAAAGCTGCCTGTTGTGCTCTCTGTCGCACTGACGTGCTTTGCGGCAGGTCACAGGCACCATTCGGTTCCCTCATTTTATTGCAGCGCTTGCAGTGAGATATTGCACCGACAATTGTGTACCTATAGAATAAACATTTTCGGTACCACTGACAGCACATATCAGCAGTACCGAAATGTACGACGCGCGACGCCACATTTGAGAAATTTTTGGCTTCAACATACGTCACATCTTTCCCGTCCTCTTAGCGTAGCGTATTTCGTCATTGATTGTGAGCGCTCGGCAGTAGGCAGTCGGCAGTCAGTGAGGCCGTATGCAGATGTCTGTTTGTCCACCCATTACTGCCGCACGATGCTGGACCAGAGTTTGGACTTTGGTACAACTTACAAGTGGAGCGGCGGCAATGGTATATGCCATAAAAAAAAAATTGTAATATCCTTGATGGCAGTTGTAATTTACAAAGAGCAATGGAATATGGGACAGTAATACTATAAATATGAAAATAGACACATATATAGGTTCTGAACTTACAACTGTTCGCCTCATGACAATGTGTGATTTAGTTTAGCCCCATACATATCGGGGAAGGGAGTGGGAAACGACAATAAAACTATAAGTTGATTTGGCTGAAATTAAGTACGGAGATAGGTTAACACGTAAGCTACTTTTTATCCCTAAATAAAAAAAACTGGAACTGAGAACAGACGGAAAAATAGACGCCTATAAAAACTTTCTGTTTAAAAAATAGTAGAACGACATCTGCCGGGATAGTTGTGAAATAAAAAGTTGTTGTGTCAATTGCTCGCTTCCTTGTCTACTTTGGAACACGCGAAGTGTGTTTGCCCCGCTGCCTCGTACCACTTGGACCGCGTGAAAAGTGGCAATTATTTATGCATCGAGGTCCCCATTTTTGCATTCCTAATGGGGATCATAGTGTAATTATTCGCTCGTTACCAATCTATGCGGTGCGGGATCGGACACGCTTAGTGGCCAATTCGAAATGCGCCTTGGACCGCACTTGCGCATAAATTTACATTTATAACGCCTTTTTTATTTCTTTTAGGGTTCTGTAACTAAAAAAGAATAAGTAGAGAAAAACTAAATAGAGCGAAATTATTCTTTAATGCAGAAAATACTTCAATGTGTGCAATTCGTCTATTAATGTCATTTTCAGTGACTATTCGGAGTAAGAACATCAGATCAGCACGAGAGACACCAATAATGGTATCACAGAACTCACAGAAAAACTGATCGCTGGTGGAAACGGAGCTTAATAAGTAGATTTCATTGAACTTCCATAATAACAATCTTATACAAAGAAAACTAGTATTTGCTCTTATATGTCAGAACCCATCACGAAAACCTGGTTCACTTTTAACATTTTGTTTTTATTTTAATTTGCGCTTTATATTCTTTACGTCGCTGAATTTCCCATTAGCCTGAAAGCGTGTCACCGATTGTTTGTATCGGGGAAACAATTTTATGAATTCATCGGCCGCGGACGAGAGGGAATTCGTTTTACCCGTACGCTGATTACGAATCAAGTTAAGATTAAATATAATATAATCTACTCGTACATTTATTATACGAGCATAAACAGGAAGATAAGTTCGGACTTATTCATTTAAAAGCTGAATTTTTGCGTTATGCACGATGTAGACAAGGGATAAGAAAATATTTTTTCAAATTCCCGGATGTACCGGGTGCTGCAGTGGCGGGTTAGCTTTTTGATCTTAAATTGAATCTTACGTATGAATCTTAACTTTTTCTTACTTTTTAAATCTGCAGAGAGATTTTTATTTACCTGTGCGTTCGAGGCAATATACATTTTACATCCACCGTAAATAGTGAAAAAAGCATATTGAGATATCTTGATGCCTCAAAACGATATGCATTTCTACGTATTTCTCTATATTTTAGTGTCGCCGCTGTTAATTACAGTAGATATAATCAAAGGCAAAACTTTCCATTTTACAATGTTATTTTTTTAAGTGCGTTCCTCTATCTAGTATTTGTTAGAAAACCATTCGAACTTTCTCGATGGCCAAAGTTGCTGTGTAAAGTTGATTCGACAGCGTATTACGGGCTCCTCGCCCGAGCTCCTGGCTAGCAGCCAACGTTTCTAGCCTCATCCGATCCACCTTGAGTAAATCTCGCTAAACAAACAAGGGGTCATTAAACCCACACGACAATTTTTTGTCCCTGTTTTGCTGTACCTTCCTTTTTCACGTGTTGTTTTTCTCGTAACAAAGTTTTCAGTTGCGTTGTTTTGTTTGGCCACTGACGTTGTCCTAATTACCTATCTATCTGTTGTAGGTATCTATTGTCGAAAAATTATATTTTCACTAGCTGACCTGGCAAACGTTGTTTTGCCCTTAGGGGTAATAAAAATAGATAAAATGAGATTTAAACTATCCTATCTCTCAAGTTGGATCGAACTGCACATGGTGTGCGAATTTTGTTATAATCGGTTAAGTGGTTTAAGAGTCCATTGAGGACAAGCATTGTGACACGAGATTTATATATATTAAAGATTTTTTTTTTACTAATAAGAAACTTACTGAAGGACTGTTTGGTCTGACTGAGTGTGTACAGAGCTTGAAACATAAATAACTCGATCCATTGCTAAGTAATCGAAGAGCAAACCAAAGACACGTTTTCATTAATATTACAAATATTACGATCAATAAATTCAACCTTTTGTCGAGCGATAAATCTCCAGTGCGTAGCGCGAATATTTTTCACTGAAGCTCTTTTTAGCGGTTTATTTTTCGTCCCGTAACGAACCGTTTGACAAACGTTTCCTGTTCCCATTTCCTTGAGACCATTTCTTTAGGTAATAAAAGTTGGCTATTTAAATAGGTCTATATTACATAACAAATGGATATAAAGCAGTACACGAATCAGGGAATGTATTGTATTTAATCACCTAGGTAGAGTAGAAAGGGTATTTGGCAGAATAAGTCGTGATCTACCTTTACAAGTAACAAAAAGGTAAAAAAGCTCTTTCTTTGACATTACCATTTTCTCGCCACACCATAACTAACCACACCCTGTGCATTGTGCTACTGGATCGTCATATTTATAGCAGCCGGTAGCGATGACTTATTTGCAACCATCATAGAGTCTTGTGGATCGCTCATTCCATTACTGTATAGAAAGACAGAAGGGATCGACATCGGGATCAGCTAAGGACGCAGATCAAGTCATCCTGTCTATCCTAGTATGTACCCGAGAAACCATTACACCTATATATAGACTAGCGGACCCGACAGACTTCGTCCTGTCAAAAAAAAATATTGTGGCAGTTTTTTGCTCCTACCTATTTTATAGTCGGGGCAAAAAATTCTCCTGAACAGAACCGTGACTTGCTTGGATAACAGTGAGTGCTTGTAATTTAATATTAATTTTATGCAATAGCAATAAAGCTCAATTTGACTCTACGCTTTAGTTAGAAAACGTTTGTATAGGAAAAAGAAAACGGCTGTCTTAGGGGTTTTCCGGCAATTATTCGAATTATTCTCGCCGTAAAAACCATCCATAAACTTCAACAAACATTAAAAAAAAGAATTGGACAAATTGGTTCAGGCGTTGTTGAGTTATGCGCTTACCAACACATTTTGCAATTCTTTATACATAAGAAGATCAATGATTACACCACGAAATATGAATTGACTTTTCGATATTAATTTAGCATCTGTTAGTGATCTTTTATCAAGAACATGCCTTTGTGTCAAATACTCTGTCAGTCTTTTCACTTCAGTCTACGAAGTCATAAAGTGGAGCTAAGAAATTCCCGGGACAACGCCTCGGCACTCGCATGAATTTAATCAGCCGAACAAGGTGTAGGAATAAAACACCCGCCCCGAAACAAAGTGGATTGGAGCCGCCACGCGTCTGTGTTGAAACCATCCCGCGTTGTTGATTTAGATCCATCCACTCTTTCACTACCTACCCACTTCCTTGATAAGCTGACATAGTGGCGCGTTTGCTTACTCTTATTTTAAACCATCATCAGCATTATTATTGTTACAACGGGTCACTACTAAAATGTTATTATAGCTTTTATCTACGCTCATTGCTTAAAGTTCGAATTATGAAATCAAAATGTGTCACATATTGACCTACTTTATTCACAGACTTCTATAATTATTAAAAAGTTATTCATTATAACATCGCTGTACTATGGAAATATCTCTAGAAAGTTGAATAATTTCTATTACGATACTCGGCTCTGGGTTCCTGTATTTTTATGTGTCGTCATCACAGACCAGGGAATAACTTTCTTTTCTCTGTGGTCGTCATAGCCAAAAGAGAGTGTAGAGCCAATACTCAATTTTGTTTTTTTTTATATATATATATATGGAGTCCACAGACAACATTTAGTTGGTAGTCATTTAGTTGGTACTTGGTAGCCATGATCGACCATAGACAACAATTAATTCACGGAAACAATAATTTTTCCCTGCCTTATATGACTGATTAAAAAGTGTGTTCATACAGAATATTGAAAAGAATTATGTATAATTTTTGATTATATAATTATCCACTAAAAATATACTTTATCTGACTTGTATAAATATTTTTCTACTCTTTTTTGTTTCATGACTTTTTTAACAGACTATACACAGTTTACAACTGAATTTTGGCGCCATACCTAATGTGTTATTTTTGTTACTTAGTCAAAACTTAGCGCGGAAAAATGTCTAGCAGTGAAACCTACTAAAGAAAATTTAACTCCACCTGACATTTTAGTAATTGCAACAAAAATGACCCACAATCTTTTACCGACAAAGTGAAGGATTTACAACAAACGTTAGCAAGATTTTATGGTTTGGATTTATGATAATTTGAGCGTAGATAAAGTAGTGTATGAAACTCTACATAATTAGGTATTAAAACACTCGTGTGATACTATTAAAAAACTCGCCTGCGGCTCGTTTTTTAAACTCACACTCATTATGCATCCGTTTCATAAACTACTATTACACACGGCTTCGCCCCCGCCATTAAAACAGTGAGAATCACACTTTTTATGCAATCCTACGGGTTTGTTTATCCGGGATAAATGGTATCCTATGTCACTCTCCGGGTCTTGAACTATGTCTTTTCAAAAGAATAAGATCGATCCGTTGCTTTGCTGCGGTGTGATTGAAGGACAAACAAACCGACACACCAAGAAACTCACTTTACATTTATTTATTACTTAGGACTTAGGATTAGGATTAGGATAAGACTAGAACTTAGGATTATAGTTGGTCACGCTAGCCAAGGTTGGATATGCAGTGTTTCGGACATCAAAGATAACTCTCAGATAAACTTCTTATTTTTTTCACTTTGACGTCATATATGTGAAATTTTCTCGAATACGCGAACATTACATCGCCTGAGAGAAATATTAAGAATTCAGGAAAATATTCGTACTAAACATTGCCCATACCTACTCGTGCCAATATGACATTGTATCACAATGAAGCTTTAACAAAAAGCCCGGCCTCAATCTACTCGATAACAGAATATTCTCTAAAATATCTTCAAACGCCGTACCTGACGCTCATCTCCGCTATTTTAATTCCGCCGGCCTGCGGAAATTGGTCCCGCTGAGAGCGAAATGACAACCCTAATTGTCGAGTCCAGAGTGGCAGATATATCCAACCGTACTATAGAAAAACTTTGCTCATTCAACAAGGGTTGACAAACGCGCAAAATGATTTGTGAAAATGATAGAAACTTTTCATGAGTCTTATTTGCATGTTCTATGCTATATTTAAATAACCGCCACGTTAAAATGTTGAATTTTAAATTTGTACGATAACCTCAGATTGCTGCAAGATTTTGATGATTGACGTGTAGCATCTTATATATTGACAAGCATGACTCATTTTCACGTTCCACTATTAGGGTTAGTGCAAGTATTTGTACGAATTTCGAGTCGACTCGAATCGCACAAACGAATCGAATTCCTCCATACACGTACAGTCTGCGCCATCTATTATCAGCTGTATGTCAGCGACTGTCCATAGATGGCGCTAGCTGTAAATGTATGGAGGACTTCGATTCGTCTGTGCGATGCGAGTCGACTCGAAATTCGTACAAAAACTTGTACTAACGCCTCTGAGCCGAGCGTGCAAGCGAGATAAAGATAGAGAGCAAGATCGACTTAACGTTTCGCTTGTGATGCAAAGTTTTCTTATGACGTTGTAGGGTTTCTACTCAAACGCCACTCGCCAGTCAAATCCCAGTCATAGGCGCGCGCGCACGTACGTAATATATGCATCAAAAATATTATACCTACCTCACGTCAGTGCACTGTGCAACGATAGTTCCAGCGGCGTTTATGTGAGTCTTTTGGGTTATGTTTTCAATATTTAATTAATTCAAACCGTATCAACCATAAATTTTGGTCATTCGGCCGGGATTATCCAGTTATAATATCAATAAGTTTCAATTATCGTATTCAAACTAACCACTAACGTATACCTAGAACCTACTTATTATACTCATCGCCGAGCGCGAATTCGTTTCGATCGCTGCCTACCTACAAAGTTTTTATATTTTATATTCTTATTTCCACATTTAATTGCATTCTAGTATCAATTATTAGAATTCAATATGTCTAAAAACCCTAAAAGCGAAAGTGAATTGTATAGAATGTTACAACCTCACGAAATAGCTAAAGAATTATATTTTATGCGAACGAACGGGTTATTAGATTTAACAAAAAATGCTTCTGAACAACCCGAATTATTAAGTTTGTTTCGTTCAAAATATAAAGATTTAGAATCGTGGAAAACTGCCTTTGAAGAAGCTGTTCGTCAAATTTATAGTTTAAATAAGAAATTTGATCCCGATTATGTGCCTACTTATCAGGAATTTGTTACATACGACTCGATGTATTATACGATTAAAGCATTCGCCTCAAGTAATTCTATCGACAACTCGGAAATCGATAACGATTCTTCTAAACATAAATCGTCGAACAATCCAAGTGCTAGACCTCGCCTTCCAAAGTTGGAAATTTATAATTTTCATAGTGAAAATCTGGAAAACTGGCCCACATTTAGAGACACTTTTTCAAAATTGATCCATGAGAACTCAGATTTATCGGACATTGAGAAATTTTACTATTTGTTGTCGTCCGTTAGCGGGCCAGCGTTGACTATCGTAAAATCGATGCCGGTTACCTCTGAAAATTATTCGATTGTGTGGAATGCATTGTGTAAAAGATACGAAAACAAAAGGGTGTTAGCGACTAATTATTTAGATAAATTATTTTCTTTCAAACCGCTTCAGAGTGAGTCATTCAATGGTCTTAATTCATTTTTACAAACTTTTCAAGAAAATGTTCGAGCACTTCATTTATTAAAAATCAAAGATATGTCCGAATTTATATTATTTTACATTGCAGTACGTAATCTCGATCCGAGTACTAGGCGAGAATTGGAACAGTCTATTTCAAAAGAGCAGCAAGAAAGTATTCCGACTTTTACTCAACTAATGTCATTTGTGGAAAATCAGGTACGCGTATTAGAAATGTCTGAAACGAAAACTTTATCAAAATCGGTTCATCAAAATAAAATTCAATTAAAAAATAATCAGCCAGCTACTACTTCAAAACAATTTAGTTCAAACAAAGCGAATATAAAGACATCATTATCATCATCAGTATCAAATAAAAATTCTAAAGGTACTTTCACACAGTTCAAACCTTCTGAATGTCTTTATTGTAAAAAGCCGCATTCAATTTATAGATGCCCTGATTATAATGATCTCTCACCGGAACAGCGTTTAGATGTAGTTAGGAAACTCAAAATCTGTGAAAATTGCTTACGTCAGCATGTGCTTGAAGAATGCTGTAGTCACATCAGATGCTCATGTGGACTTCAACATCATTTTTCATTACACAAAGTTCTAGGTTCAAATACGGAAAATTCAAATAAAGATAATCCAAATAAAACGGTTGCGTTAACGTGCTCAGCGTCTTTGACTGTTTTACTCGGCACTGCAGTTATACATGTGGCAGACCAGTGGGGCAAGTTCCACTCTGTGCGCTGTATGATTGACAGTGGGGCCATGACTGGGTATATTACTCAAGAATTAGCAACACGTCTTGGTTTAGCTCGACGTAGGTGTCACTTTCAACCTCTTGGGTTAGGTGGCAATGCGGTTCAAGATTTCGGGTTAACCACGTGTACAGTTAAGCCCACCAACCGAGCAGGTCCTACCTTGTCGACCGACACAGTTATTGTTTCAAAAATTACTGGTGTTCTGCCCACCATGCCTTTAACTGATAAGGTGATAAATAATTTCAAAAATTTGTGTCTAGCCGATCCCATGTTTTATAAACCGGGTCCTATCGACATGTTAATAGCGGGTGATTTGTTCCCCTATATTTATGATGGCAATCGAATTCTACCACAAGAAAAGGGTATGCCAGTGGCTCTCCGTTCGATTTTCGGGTACGTCATAGTTGGTCAGACTGAACTGTCAATCAATCAGTCCAATCAGTCTGCGACCTCCGTCGTTCAACCTGACTATCAGTTGAGCTCACACAGTGCCTTTTCTGGTGTTTCAACTCACCTAGATCAAATTATGAGTTCCTTTTGGGACTTAGAAAATATACCTACTGAGGTGCCTCAAAATCCTGATGATGTCCTCGCCGAACAATTGTTCGCTCAAGAACACAGACGTGACGTCAGTGGTAGGTATACTGTTAAGTACCCAATGCGTCCGGGTTTAGAAGTCGGTGATTCGCGTCAAATTGCCACTCGTCGATTTCTTAACTTAGAGTCGAAACTTGAACGCGAATCGGAACTCAAGGTGGAGTATCACAAATTCATGCGT
This sequence comes from Coenonympha glycerion, assembly GCA_963855885.1. Classification (NCBI taxonomy): domain Eukaryota; kingdom Metazoa; phylum Arthropoda; class Insecta; order Lepidoptera; family Nymphalidae; genus Coenonympha; species Coenonympha glycerion. The sequence goes on from OY979635.1 coordinate 2,201,280, forward strand.
GAATATGAGTCACTTGGACACATGACTTGTCTAGGCTCAATTAATGAAGTGGAGTCGAATTATACTATTCCCCATTTTTGTATTGTCAAGCCTTCAAGTACTACAAGTGCTCATCGTGTCGTTTTTGATGCGTCATGCGCCACGACAAATGGCAACTCACTCAATTCAATCGTGTTGCCAGGTCCTAAACTTCAAGCTGATCTAAATCAGCAAATAATCAACTTCAGACTCAAAGAAGTTTGCTTGTCTGCCGACATTGCTAAAATGTACAGGCAAATCGAGATTGAGAAAGATCAACGACCATATCAACACATTTTATGGCGTTTTTCTCGGGATCAAGAAATTCAAGTCTATGAGCTAAACACAGTCACCTATGGTGTAGCTAGTAGCCCTTATCTAGCCATTAAAGTCCTGCATACACTGGCTGAAGACGAGGCAGATAAGTTTCCCGAGGCGTCTAAAGTTCTTAAGACAGCATTTTTTATGGATGATTTTCTATGGTCAGTTGACACAGTTGATGAGGCTATTCGACTCCAAGATGACCTCATTGAGCTTTTGAAGAGTGGTGGATTTCTTTTACGCAAATGGTCTAGCAACTCGCTACCAGTACTTGCGCATCTACCTGATGATCAAAGAGAAACACCACTGAACTTCAATGACGAGAAGAATTTCGCAATCAAAGTTCTCGGGTTGCAATGGTCACCAGCCTCTGATTCTTTCACATTCTCAACGATACCGCCAAACCCTGTGGTGACAAAGAGAACTATTCTGTCACAAATTGGCCAGCAATTTGATCCACTCGGGTTTGCAGCTCCATGCATTTTTTATGCTAAATGCTTTATGCAGAAGCTCTGGTCACAACAGCTAGGTTGGGATGAGAACTTGCCTACAGATCTCGAAGCTCAGTGGCAAAAGTATGTCAGCGAACTTCCTTTGTTGTCAACATTCAAACATGATCGACATGCTGTATTCAAAGAAGATGCACATTATCAAATCATTGGATTCTCAGATGCATCTTCACTTGGATACGCAGCAGTTGTATATCTAAGATCTCAAAATACCGACACAAAAGTCAGTCTCCTTATCGCGAAATCCAAAGTTGCACCTCTCAAGACTGTATCGATTCCGCGTTTGGAACTTATGGCTGCGCATTTGTTGGCAAAGTTAGTCAAATATGTACACACAATTGTTTCAACAAGACTGCAAGTATCAGAGATAATCATGTTCACTGACTCTTCAGTGGTTTTGAGTTGGCTCAACACACCGAGTCATATGCTAAAGACTTTTGTTGCCACTCGAGTCACAAAAATTGTAGACACGATTCCCAGTTCCTGCTGGAATCATGTCACTGGCGTCTGTAACCCAGCTGACGTTTGCTCTCGTGGTGCTTTACCATCGGCACTACTCGAGATGCCAGAATGGCAAAATGGACCTCAATGGCTTTATGAGGACAGGTCAACATGGCCTATAAAGTCAATTGAAGAGTTCAAAGATTCGAGCATTCCTGAACTGAAACCAGGAGCTCCAGTGTTAGTGACAAATCAAAATTCTTCCAGTTTGATATACGAACTGACTGAGAAATTTTCAAGTCACGCTAAACTCGTCAACGTAGTTGCTCGAGTATATTTATTTTTGCACAATATTAGATTTCGGAAGCAACCTGATAAAAAGAAGAATCTCTCTTTAGTTGAAATACGTAAGGCTCATGACGCCATAATCAAAAGTGTTCAACAACACCACTTCTCAGATGACATTGCTGCCTTAAGCAAAAATGAAAATTGCAGCTTGTCCCTAAGGAAACTGAATCCATTCATAGATTCGGATAATTTCCTGAGGGTGGGGGGTAGGCTTTCCCAGTCAAACCTACCTTTTGGCAAAAAACATCCACTCTTGCTTCCAAAGAAGTGTAACTTCACTAATGCTTTAATTGATCATTATCATAAACTTCACCTACATGTTGGTCCACGCACTTTGCAAAGCATACTCACTCAGAAGTATTGGATTATATCAGCACGTAGAGTGATTCGGTCGCGTACGACAAAATGCATCGCGTGTTTTAGAGTCACACCCACATCTAGGCAACCTATGATGGGTGAGCTGCCGAGATTCCGATCTGAGGACATACATGCATTCCACACCGTAGGTTTGGACCTAGGCGGACCGTTTTATCTAAAAGAATCAACGCGCAAAAATGCTAGGATTACCAAGGCATATTTATGCATATTTGTTTGCTGCGCTACGCGAGCCTTGCACCTCGAAGTGTTATCATCTTTAAGCACAGACTGTTTCTTAGCAGCCTTTGACCGCTTCTCAGGGAAAAGAGGTCTCCCACGCTTGCTAATTTCTGATAATGCATCGAATCTGGTATCAGCAGGTAGGCATATAGCCGAGGTAGTCAAATTCTTAAAATCCAATTCAAATGACATATCGTGTCAATTAAATTCACGTAATGTTCAGTGGACTCATAATCCACCTACTGGTAGTCATTTTGGCGGAATCTACGAAGCTGCCATCAAAATGGCTAAATTGCATCTAAAACGGACTATAGGGACTCGCGCCTTAACCTTTGAAGAGTTAGGTACAGTTTTTTCGAGAATCGAGGCTGTACTCAATTCCAGGCCTTTATGCGCCCTCTCAAGCGATCCAAACGAGTTCGAAATTTTAACTCCCGCACATTTCTTGATAGGTCGCGAATTACTATCAGTTCCGGAATACGATATTACAGAAATAAATCAAAATCGCCTTAAGCGATGGCAAATTGTCCAACAAATATCCCAGCTATTTTGGAAAAGGTGGAAACGGGATTATTTGCATCTGCTTCAACAGCGCCAAAAGTGGTTCAATAAAACTCCAAATATCAAAGTTGGAGACTTGGTGCTTTTGAATTCAGATAATGTCGCGCCTCTACAATGGAATCTAGCCAGGGTTACTAAATTACATCCAGGTCCTGATGACATTGTTAGAGTGGTCACAGTTCGAACAAAGAATTCAGAGTTCACTCGACCTATAGTTAAGCTTAGTCCTTTGCCGATAGAGCAGGATTCAGCTTAATTAGTTTTGCATGTTATACCTTTTTAAACTTTAAGTATCTTTATGTATTCAACTTATTATATTCAAAGTATTAGTATGTAGTCAAAGTATCAAAATAATATATATTTCAATTATCTTTTCATACAGTCCACTCTCTAATAGTATTCAATGTATTGTTTTCAACTAACACAGATATACTAATCAATATTGGTATTATAACTGGTGAAATCCAGTCGGATTTCGGTGGGGGGAAAATGTAGGGTTTCTACTCAAACGCCACTCGCCAGTCAAATCCCAGTCATAGGCGCGCGCGCACGTACGTAATATATGCATCAAAAATATTATACCTACCTCACGTCAGTGCACTGTGCAACGATAGTTCCAGCGGCGTTTATGTGAGTCTTTTGGGTTATGTTTTCAATATTTAATTAATTCAAACCGTATCAACCAGACGTTATCATCTAAATTTATCGTCCGTAAACCGACTCTACTAAAAACCATTTATTTTTATTTTACCTTGAATATCTAAAAATCTTTACACACAATATCCGTAGTTCTTTATTTTTAGTCTTAGACCATAATTTCCTAGAAATTTCCTAGAAGCAGACTATTAAAAATATAGTAAAATATATTAGCTTATACAAACGTTTGGAAAGTTTTGTAGAAAATTTCGGCCTACTCTCAATAGCATGGAGTAAAATACGGATTTCTTTTAAACTCACTGAAAAGTCTTGTCCACGAAACTTATTATTATTATAAAAATATAGAAAAATAATTAATTTATATTAAACACAGAAGAGCACAAAACTTTTTTTAATAATACAATGCAAAAAAGAAGAAGTTATATATAAGTGATAAATTATACATGAAAAGTTGAAAACCCTTCACAAAACCCGTTGAAAAATAAAGGTCATCACCCACCAGCCCGCTCGCAACAAAATCTCAAAATGCGCAACGTTTACTTTTTAACTGTGTCGGTTAAAAATACAAATTCAGGTGGGTCCGCACTCCGGGCAAACTGCCGGCATAATGTCTGCATTTAACCAGTTTTGTATGCAAGTTCCATGCAAAGGCGTAACTTGAATAACTTAAGTTTGTTTGCATAAAAACTCGCGTCTACGAATTGGTGAAAAAGGCGCGCTCACGGCGCTGTGGATCCTTGGAGATTTATGAAAACGTTGCATGTAAAATGTAAATTCTTTCGAATTAAATATTCTATGAGTAAAATCTTTTTCGAATTAAAAGAGATTTATTAAATAACTGAGGTATGGTGTAAATGGTGTAATAAATATGTTGTGCTTAAGATTTTTATTTAGAAAAAAATGATATTAATTTTTATATCAATCGAAATTTACCATTTACTTATTAATTATAATTATTATAATAGCCCGCAATGTACACGTGTCAAAGTTGGCATGGTAGAAAGGGTTTTCTGAGAAGAGTGTACTTGTATAAATAACAACGTAATATTGTTTTTCGTACATGAAAATCCAGTAATTTTTTTTCTCTCGAAAGTTTCTCTCGAATATTTTTGTATCTTGGGTGATACGCATATATTTTGTGCAAGGCACTCACAGATTATTAAGGCAAACACTTGAGTTATCTGTGAAGTCACTAAATCACAGATAACGTGGCGGCAAACATGCGGCAACTTATACGTTGCTGAAGCCTGCTGACCCGAAACGTCGCTACACAATTTTTCACGCACACTAGCATCCGCGCACCATACAAATTTCAAATTGACACACTCACACTACAAGAAAAAGATGCCGCACTCACGGAGCTGTCGTTGTTACGAAGGGCTCTATCTAGTCGCGAGCGACGACCTATTATAAATCTATGGTTGAATTATTTTCTCCGTGTACTTACCTACATAACTCATAACGTCATACCTTTTCCGGGATCATAGTTCTGTATGCATAAGTTTGTGAGCGACACCAGCTATTAATCACTCACTCACTCAGTCTTCCCCACGGGTCGCCGCTCGTTCAGCTCATTCCAGCCCAGCGCCCTGGGAACATTACTGCGCCAAATGAATCTGGATTCCACGCATAGCAAGCAGGTTTCTTTTGTTTTATATAGTTTGTAAAGTACCGAGAGCTGTGACAGCTGTCTGAATAAAATACAGATCTGCACTTTTTGCCATTTGCGATACGCAAAAAAGATAGAAATGGAACGTAATTAAAAAATGTATAAAAATGATCGTTAAATTGGTCACGAAAAAATAAAAAAAATTATAATAGGAATTAGTGTCGTACACAATATACTCGTACTATTTTTACAGCGCGCAAATATCACTTGGCGATGCCATGGTAATTTTGAAATGTTCACTCTTACTCGTATCTATATTATTATCAAAGGAAACTTAAAACTAGGTTTCAAATTTCTAAGCGATGGATTATGATGATGAATGATGAATGAATGACTGAGTGACCTTTCTGTAGATATATTGTTACAAGATTTTTCCCGCGATGCATTTAAGGATATTATTCTATTGTTCCATTCCCAATTTTAGCCAAATCGGTTTAGTGGTATGTAAGGGTACCAAACCCACGCAAACATACAAGCTGTCTTTTTTATGAATTATTATTGTAATAAATACTTTTGTAACAATCTACAGAAATTTTTAAATATTATCAGCTTATTTATATACTTAGTTCGTAAATGACAATCACTATAATACCTAATTGCATCACGCCACCCTGGGAACATTGCTGCGCCAAATGAATTTAAATTCCTTTGCATTGCAAGAAATTCACTTCCCTTTGAAAGTAACTCGTCTTTTGAAATTTTGTGTCAAAGAACTCAAAAGCTTCGGCTTCTTTCCAAATCTATTTTTATTGTACGAGTACTTACTTAGAATCAAAACATTTTTACTTTAATAAATAGTTGTTGAAATTTTTGTACATTTTTATACACCTACAAGGATTATTTAAAATCCTAATAAATTATATAAATAGGTGTAAAGGACGTTTCTTTGAGTCTAACTTATAAACTTACGGCTCAATCACAATAGGTTAGTAGAATTATTATTTTAACACGAATAGGTAAGTTAGAACTTTGGAGATATTATTATTACTTTGGAAATAAATAATAATTATATTTTAAATAATAAAACAGAAATAATCATATAAACTATTATTTTATATAATTATATTCAATATTAATGTTGTACCTACTTAAACTATTATTATGTTTCACCATACCCTAAAATCTGCACAATAATAAAAGGTATATACAGAAAAAAAAGTAAATTAATTTTGTTTTCTTTAATCATTCAGTCATGAAGTCATCTATTATTATGTTATGTTTACCACTACTTAAGAATTCGCAATTCCGATGTGTTTGGCAGTGTGTGAGATTAACTTAAAAGAACATTAACGTTCGTTAACTTTCCAAAATACACGGTTCCGCTTTTTGGAAAATCTCCGAGTTCGAGGTAACGCGCGATGAGCTCTGTGAACACACCTTTACACTTTCGGGGGATGGACATTTGCATAGAATAACAAGAGGGAGTCTAAAACCTCCTCGTTGTTTGGCTACCCACTACCCACTACCCAGTCATAGGACACAAGATAATGGCGCGCTTAGCGGAAATGGGTTACTGATTGGGGTAGTCTTGTGTTTGCTTTTCGCGATTTTGGGATTATTTGACCACTTAAAAGTTCATAGTCAAATAATGAATACATTTTTGACTCTCTGGTGCAGTGGCGCGTGCTCGGAATCGAATAGGAAGTCGCAGATTCGATTCCAGCTACCACATATGTATTTTATATTTCCTTAATTGGTTCTATAGTTTACAACTCCACCGGCAAAGACGCCCTGCCAAGCGACCATACCAAGCCATTCCGGTGTGATGTTGTGTAGCAACCGTTAGGTGTTACTCACCTCTTCCAAGTTGTAGAAATCTTTTACGACTAACGAATAGAAAAAAAACATATTAAAAATAAAGTTAGGAACTCTATCACCAGTATTGTTTCTGATTTTATCCATATCTCAGTTTATCTGCTCAGGCTCCATTAAAAAATTAAAATGATAGTAGCCTGTACCCGTAATACAACTTAACGCACTTTGAAAAGAAGACAGTACAATCGAGAGTCAAGGGCCGTGAAAAAATCACAACACTCCAGCGAGAAGGCGCTGTTTTATAAATAAACACTCGCTATCAGTCGTCGACACTCCAGCGACTTGCTTCGGGCTTAATAAAACCCCCGTGTTGAAGTTGAGTTGCCCGATGTAGGGGCATTTGCGATAGCTAGACTTACGATAAACGTAAATCGTAAACTGCGAAAAAGTCTGGCTAAACAAAAGTGAGGGAGGACAGTTACATAAATAAACACTCGCTATCAGTCATCGACATTTCAACGACGTGCTTCAACTTTAAGAAAAACGCCTGTGTTAAAGTTAAGCTACCGGATGCAGGGGTATTTTTAGGGTTCCATACCAAAATGGTAAAAATGGAACCCTTATCAATAACTAGACTTAAGGCACGACAAAAGCTAATAGTAAACTGTGAAAAAGTCTTGTCAAAATGAATGTGAAGCAGAGACTGTTTCATAAATAAACACTCGCTATCAGTCATCGACATTTCAATGACGTGCTTCAACTTTAATAAAAATCCCTACGTTAAAGTTAAGCTACCCGATGTAGGGGCATTTTCAATAGCTAGACTTATGAGACGACAAAAGCTAAACGTAAACTATAAAAAGGCTTGTATATATTTTATTAGCGTAAGGCCTACATCGAGACATGCTAAGAATAAATCGACTTAAGACACGACTATCTAATCGTAAGTAGTGAAAAGCTCTTTTAGAAGTAAACGTGAGGCCTGTTTCATAAATAAACACTTGCTATCAGTCGTTGACATTTCAACGCCTTGCTTCGGGCTAAACAAAAACCACTGTGTTCAAGTTAACCGACGTAAAGGGCATTTCCAATAGCTAAACTCACGCCACACAATCTGTGAAAGTCTTGTACTAAGCTGTAATGAAGGAAGACGCTGTTTTATGAATTAATCAATTAATAATTCGGTGTCAGCTGTTAACACTTCAAGAAATTGCTAAGGGTTTAATAATTTTTTTGAAATCTCTTTAAAAGTATTGCTGTTGCCCGCCTTATGGAGAATTTGCAGTATAGTTACTCGACAAAAATCATTATAAGCAATCCCGATCTGTGAAATAGTTATTAAAAATATTGAAGGTATTCTCGAACAAACCTGTTAGTTACCTCAGTTATCAGAGCTCCAATAACTTTGTCCGGACTAAGTAAATCCCCTGTGTTACTATTACCTCTTTCAGAGGACAATTTTCAACATTTTTTCAGAATGAAATGGCTAATTTGTATCCTGTATAAATAAGCTTCATTACTTACACAAAACTCAATCAATGTCCACAATAATATGAGCACATGAATTAAAAAAAACCTTACACCTCGTAAACAATCGCCCAGCTAGTGGAACGCCCCTTTAAAGTAACCCTTATCAAGAGTATGGGAGCGCTCAAGGATAAATTATGTGCCGGCAAGAGATGAAAATTAATGAGCTGAGACGGAGCGAAACTAAGCGGTTAATGTCGTTTGATGCTCGTAGTTTTTTGCGGAGGTGCGATGGATGGGAGGTAATCCTTTAACTGGACGGAATTATGGAAGCTAAGCGGGCTAGCAATTATTCAGTATTGGTTTTAACGCTTCCAATATACTTCTCGTTTGAGAGCGGATTATTGGAACCGTGATCGTCTGTAATCAGTAGTATGTTAATAGGACAATATAAGAGACAGAACTGAATGAATCGCAAAGCCAAATCAATGGAAGCTAAGCTTGGGGAGTCGATATAAAATTATATAATGTTATGAGGACCAAAGCGACCTTATCATGAAGGGCTGAGGAAACGTAGTGTTAGCGGATTTCTTAGTAGCTTGCAGACTATGTTCGAATGGCATCAAGAGAGCCGTGGGTAGTCACTGGTTTTAATCAGGGAGGTTGGCAATATCTTTACAATGTCTATTTTCAGTCGTGAACTTCTATTCGTTGAGACGTCCACAACGAATATTCTTGAAGAAAGCATTCTACATCAGTTTAAAACAATACATACCCAGGGTCATTTGCAGAGGAGTCCTGTGCCCAACAGTGAAACACACATAGTCTGAATCAGAGAACAGAAAAACTACCCAGGTTTAGACAACTTAAATATCAAGACATTTTTAAGATTTCATTTAAGTCCCACAATGGCCGTATGTTGTCGTGAGTTAAGAAGTAGCCTATGAGCGAAATATAAACATTGATGAAAAAATCGTAATCGGTTATGTAGGTTTTGTGTTTAGGTAACCAATACAAAAGCCAGGTTTAGGAAGACGGTATAGTACATCAGCGTAATCCAAAGTTACCGGCGATAAAAGAATCCCTCGTCATTTAAAGTTAACGTTGATTCACGGTGCTCTCATAAAAAACTTGACGAAACGAGCCTCCATCGCTCACGCAGGCTCTAGAGAGGAAATGAGAAATACGCCACCTATTATTTCTACTACAGCGCAATCGGGATAAAAGATATAATAATAATCCGGCGGCCGTCATCCGAGATTCAGCAAAATACGTAACATTTTGCCATCATGATTATTCCTTGGGCCCCGAGCGCCCCGGGCTTCCACGGGCCACTTTATTCAACATTTATTTATTTACTACAAGTTTACATGCTTTCATTTTTGGGGATGAATAATTTGAATTTGCGGGAATAACTTTTTACGTTTTATGTATCATGTATGCGATTCTAGGTAAATATGCCGACCAGTTTATGGATATTAAATCTTCTTCATCCCAAGGATAATAAATCCTATTCACTCCAAAACATTTCTTGATTTCTATGAACCTACTTCACATATAGTGCCAAAAGATTACCTTGCCCTATATACAACTTTTTTTACAACAGAGGTCTAGAAATTTAAATCTTCCAGTTAAATCAACTTGAATTGAAAGTGAGTTTTTGTCTTCTAAACTTTATTTTTGAAAATATAAATTGTTTTTATTCTTACTACACACTCACGTTTCATTTTCTAAGCGGGAACCGAATATAGGGTTCCGTATCTTTATACACAATATTAGAGTTTTTTCCTCCGTAAATATACCAGGTAGTGGCGTCTGCTTGGTGTTGGTGATCTTTGGCCGATGAATGCTATTTTCATATAATAAAACCCCGGGACATTCCAACCAGTAAAACTAAGAGAACCCGCGGGCGGTCGAAAGTATTAAAACACAGCTTTTACGATGTCCAATATATCGGACATATTGTTTAGTGTATTATGTATTTTTGTTGTATATCGTATACTCATTGTGAAACTAATGGGGTACCAAATAAGGTCTATATTCCATTGGTGGCTAAGCAGTATTGTGTACGAACTCCGCTCCAGGATTAGGGAGGCCTTTTAAGCCCCAATTAAAAAGAAGAGGGCTTATGCATGATGTTTTATTCACAAACTGAAAGTAGTTTTTATCCCTTATCATTATGCCTGTACGATAGACCGCGGTCGAGTTAAGAAGCTCTTTAGATTTATGAATATTGGAGATTATTTTATGGTCTCGCTTTGTAAGATTCGATTAAACAACGCTTTTGATGTTTTATGCAAACTAAATCTTGTTTAATGTACTATAGTGTCGTATTGAAATCTGCGAGAATAAACCTTAAAAAACTGAAATATGATTCAATAACTTACATAAGTAAAAGCGATTAGTAAATACTAAAACTGAACTTTTTGTTAATTTCACCAAGTTCTCAAGCCAGAAATGAAACGAAAGCCTTCTAAAGCCTCCCGCGAAATTGAGTTTCGTCGTCATTACCTCTCTGGCTTGACGGGAGTTAAAAAAACTCCACGAGGAGTTTGGCTGAGCTAAGTTTTCCATCAACAAAATTAAGGTGCGTGCTTAATATCCAAACTTTTCCCTAATGGGTTTGAAATTGTACATTTATTAAAGAGCCTCTGCTCGGACTAATCAGTTTATATTATACTAGACGTTATAAAATAAAGAGACATTTTGACATGCCGACTGAAATGAGTGCGAAAAGTATAAATTGTGCTTCGGAGACAACTTTAATACTAGCTGTTAACTGCGATACCGTCCGGGCTGATTTTTTTATGGATTACAAGATGAATATAACGTACATGGTTGCGATCCTACCAGGGGGCCTACCACCATGACTTAAAGCAGTATTATTGTAATATTGTTTTAAAATTTTCATACTGACATTGTATGAAAATGTCAAAACAATTTTACAATAATACTGCTATAAGAGATGGTGGTAGGCCCCCTGATCTAATGAATATGCAGCCGAAGATGTTGTCATTTTAACTTGGAAGGGATAAATAACTGCAATGGTCGCTGCGCAGCACGGCAATGGAGCGCTTAATCGCTTGGCGGTACGTTTTCGCTAGTGGTGGTAATCAGTTTCCAATCCAATCTAATAAAGTAGTCGTGCGATTATTATTATCACCTATGCTAGTAAAAGTTTTTGACTTCATTTTCTTCACATTCATTTTCTTATTCTGACGGTGCGTTCTCAAAAATATGGTTAGAATTTAAGTAACCTTTGTATTTAATCTTAATTATTTTGTTGATGTAAAATTTGAGTGGAGGCTAAACTCCTCGACGGGAAGTTTCTCAAATCCCCAGCCAGCTAATGAAGACGGAACTCAATTTCCCTGACGCCGGTTGCTAAGGAACTTTTATGACAATCTCTTTTGACTTTTTGAATTTACTCAACGATGGAAAAACAAGATACTATACAGTAAGACTTATGCTCGTTTTCACTAACATTTAAAGAGACCCCTAAGCCCTTTAGTGACAGTTGTTGTATGTGAAAACTGTCACCTATTGGCTTAGGTGTTCCTTAAAGAGTTAGTGAAAACGAGCATTACCCCCCTTATTTGTATCTTGCGACAGGTATGAGACAGGCCTAAACCTCACGATCGTTGCTGTCAAAATATAAATATTTTTTCTAATTAAAAGTGATTTTTATAGCAAAAATCGCGAGATTTGCGACACGAGAAGAGTGAAATTAGTTTAGCAAACAAATAAACCATGGTTTATCGAAACATTTTTGTGTGTCCATTTTGAAAATAGCCTATCAGAATCAGCCTATCTTTTCCAAAGGGGGTTAAATGCTTGGTTAACTTCAGTCTAGTTTTTTTTGAAAATAATGACGTTATTGCATGATTACGCACCGCGCCTGTGCACGATGAATCAGCGGGCAACTGCCGGGCCCATCAGAGCAGTCCAGCGGATTCCCACAGGCAGCGGCGGTGGCGGGTCGAAAAAGGCCCGCCAAAAAATTTTATAGGCGTTTTGCACTGGGTTTAATCCCGCGGCACAGAGTGACTTACTACTAGGTACTTACCGGCGCATGGAGACAGCCAGCACGTGGAATCCGGGGAGTGTGTTCGTGTAGGATGAAATGTGGTGTGTGGTGCCTGCTGTGTTAAATGCAAATAGGAACACACTCGCCCTCCTTGAGGGATCTTTCGCGGCGGCGGTACGAGTTCGCGGGTAGCGAAGCGGCTCCGCGGCGGCGTGATTTCCAGGTGGCGCGGGAGCACAAAAAACAGTATTCCGGATAGCCAAAGGGGCCCGCGGCGTTAGAATGACGCGGCGGACAACACAGCAAACGAAGTAGCACAAGAAATCGGGCTCGTAAGAAGGCGAGATGCGGCGTGGCGGGCGACTTCACGCGGGCGAACGCGGCACGCACAGTCAATCGACTCCGTCGGGATTTAGCACCGAACTGCGTACAGCAAGTGGCGGCGTGGCCGGCAAACAACACGCGGGCGACGCGGCACAAAATGGTACGCGATAAATAGCTCCGCATAAATAATAAGACGGCGAGATGCGGCGTGGCGGGCGACTTTACGCGGGCGAACGCGGCACACACACCGACCGACTCCGTCGGGATTTTGCTCCGGACTGGGCGAGCGAACGCCGCCGGGGCGCGCGCGGGCGCTGATCGCAAACCGCTCGCGGGAGAGGGGCGTGCAGGCCGTCGACGCGATAGGCCTAGCATAAACCGAAGTGCTAGCGTAAAGCGCAAACACCCCCGCCAGTGGACCCAAGGATTTGGGGTCCACTAACCAATGGGCAAGCGGGATAAGGAAGAGACGGCTCGCTGCAAAACCGAATCTCCGACCATTACCTCGGCAACTCTGGGAACCCCATCGGATCCATATATCAATTTAAGAATGCGTCCACGACGCCAGCACAAAGGCAACAAATTAGACTCCTTAACTAGGACAAGATCACCAACCTTAGGTGGGTCGGTCTTGTCTGACCACTTAACGCGCTGCTGCAAAAGATGCAAATATTCTAAATTCCAACGATGCCAGAAATTTTGGGTCATCTGCTGTAGCAATTCGAAACGAGACAACCGTGAGACCTTCACGTCCCTGAAGGGGTACTCGGGCAGGGCGTTAAGGGGTTCACCAATTAGGAAATGACCGGGGGTTAAAACTTCCAGGTCATTGGGATCGGACGATAAGGGGCAGAGTGGCCGAGAATTGAGGACAGCCTCAATCTTACAAAAAACGGTAGCGAGCTCTTCAAAAGTCAAAATGGTTTCACCTATCACGCGTCGGAGATGCGTCTTTGAGACCTTGACGACGGCTTCAAAGATCCCGCCCCAGTGGGGACAAGCTGGCGGGTCAAAGGTCCAAGTTATCCCCATCTTGGACATTGCCGTGCCGAGGCCTATCTTATTTTCATTCAAAAATTGGACGACTTCCTTCAAATGTCTATCGGCACCTTTATAGTTGGTCCCACAATCCGATCGGATCAGGTGCGGATAACCTCGGCGTGAAACGAAGCGGCCTAGCGTGGCTACAAAGGCTTCGGTGCTGAGGGCACTCACCAGTTCTAAGTGTACGGCCTTGGTAGCCAGGCAAACAAAAACGCAAAGGTAGGCCTTGAGGGAACGAGCATTGCGGAGGCTGGAGCTCTTGACGAAGAACGGCCCCGCAAAATCCGTCCCGACCGCCGAAAAAGGGCGCGAGGCCACAACACGGTCGGTGGGGAGGTCCCCCATAATGGGCTGCATGGTGCTGGCCTTCAGGCGGTAGCACGGAATGCACTTAAAAATGACGCTTCGGATGGAGCGTCGTCCCGATAAAATCCAAAATTCGCGCTGCAATATGGCCGAAAGGGCGTTGCAGCCAGCGTGGGCATTTTTGACGTGGTAATGCGTCACCAACAATTTTACAAAAGCGCTATTGTTCGGAAGCAGCAGGGGATGACGTGCCCCATAGGGTAAGTCAGAATTCCGGAGGCGTCCACCAACGCGTATCAATCCGGTGTCATCCAGGAAGAGGTTTAAGCGGGCGAGCGAGCCTTTCAAAGGTAAACCTCGCTTCAGTGTCTCAATAGCGGACTCAAAATGCTCCAGTTGAACCAAACGTATCCAAAAGGTCCGGGCCTCCTGTCTCTCCAGGGGCGACAAGACTGGGTTCGACATTTTGTCGCGTGGGTTCCGAGCGTTGTGGGTGAAGCGCTGAATCCAAGCCGTCACCCCAATCAATTTATCAAGGGAACTGTAGCGTTCCTGAAGATAGCTCAGCGGATTGGCTGGCTTATCTTCCACAACTCCGACTCGCAAGCCAGGTAACACATCGGGCTCGGAGAACCTACTCTGAGGCCAGGCGGACTCATTCCGAGTCAGCCAGTCAGGGCCCCACCAAAGAGAGTGGTTGACAAGGTCGGAAGCTTCACATCCGCGGGAAGCACAATCTGCAGGGTTCAGGTCCCCTGGCACATGTCTCCAGGTCAACGGGGTTTCCGAATTCTGGATTTGGGAAACCCGGTTGGCAACAAAGACTTCCAAGTTGTGGGGAGCGGCTCGCAACCAACAAAGGACAATTTCGCTGTCCGACCAGGCGTACACGTCCGTCAGGTCAACAATCGATAGGAGGGACGTACGCACATGGTTGAGAAGGCGCACCAAAAGAGCGGCTCCAGACAACTCCAATTTGGGTATCGTCAAGCGTGACCGAATTGGGGCCACTTTACTTTTCGCCAAGACAAGGTGGGTTGCGACCTCGCCGGTGTCACTGACAGTCCGCAAATAGACCACGGCTGCGTACCCTTTTTCGGACGCATCACAAAAGCCGTGGAGACTGGCGTGGCACCTTCCGGGCGGTAGGAAGCAACGAGGCATCGAAATCCGATTAACATTCGGAAGTGAGGCCACAAGGGAGAGCCACTCCTGTAGCCTGAGACCCTAACCTCCCTGAGGCAGTCGACAAAAGTATGGTCTGGCATACTGACTGCTGTAGATCCAAAGTCTCAGGGGAGGTGGCTAGGTGGCAGCTAGGGTGGCGGACACCTAGCGCGACGTGCCTTCACCAGCGGGAGCCCACTGACGGGGGTACTCCGGCTGGGGCGCTGCTAGAGAGGGGGAGGGTACCCAACGTGGGGACCATCCGGCATAACCAACCCGGGGTCGCACCATGCGGCTAGCATCCGGGGCGTGGTAGGGAGCGCCTCGACCTAGCACGGGGGGATGGCGCTCCAGTCGCGGCCACTCGTGTAGTGGCGGCGAGAACCGACGCGTGACGACGCCCAATGGGGCGGACGCGATATCCCCGTCGTGATGACGCGAGGGGTATGTGACCATGCCGAGGGGGGGTGAAGCCCTCCTCCGGGGGGTGGAACCCCTACCTCCTCTAGGAGGTTGGTGGTCCACCGGAGAACGCCTAACGGGACTGGTCGGGTGGCCAGGACTAGCGCCCCCGCCCATGGGGGGGGTGCGCGATCGAGCGCCCCCGCCCATGGGGGGGGTGCGCGACCCAACGTCCCGGCGACCGGAACCACTCCGGTTAGCGCACAAGATGGCCGAATGGGCACCGCCCCAATGTGGGCAGGGCCGCTGGCGCGGGCAGTCTCTTACGAGATGCTGGCCCAGACACGAGAAGCACCACTGGCGTGTCGCCACGTAATCTCTCCGGGCCGCAACCGGTTTGGCCAGGAAGTGCGGACACGAGGAGACCTGGTGGCCGGGGTGCCGACAATAGGCACAGGGGGGGGGCTTCGTGGCCACAGCCCCGCTGTACTGTGACACCCGGCGACCCTCTCTGGCGTCGGCTCCACGGCCTCGCCGGTTGGGGCCGGTCCCCGCCGAAGGGCCAGTCCTTGCCCCACCCCCTCGGACATGCTCGGACCTCCCAGGGGCCACTCGAGGGCCGGTAACTCCGGAGTTATCGGCCTGGAGGCACTCCTGCTCCAGAAACTTCAGGAGGTCGGAGAAAGGGGGCAGGTAGGTTGCACCGTCCCCTCCGAAGCGCTGCTCGAAGCGGAGCTTAAGCTCCGACGGCAGGCGGGAGAGCACTATGTGCAACAACAAGAAGGACCACTGGTCGACGGGGAGATCCAATCGACGGAGAGCGTTGGTGGCCACAATGCAGGGGTTTAGCAAGGCCTCTCTGAGGCCGGCCACCCCGGTGACGGCGGGCAAGGCGAGTAGCTGGGCTACATGTGCGTCGGCCAACCGGCGCACATTTTCGTAGCGCCTGGCCAGCAATTCCCGGGCCGTGGTGTAGCTCTCCTCC
This sequence comes from Coenonympha glycerion, assembly GCA_963855885.1. Taxonomy (NCBI): domain Eukaryota; kingdom Metazoa; phylum Arthropoda; class Insecta; order Lepidoptera; family Nymphalidae; genus Coenonympha; species Coenonympha glycerion. The sequence goes on from OY979635.1 coordinate 2,217,878, forward strand.
GAGAGGTCGAGGTGCCGCACCAAATCCAGGGCCTCGCTCTGTAGCGAGGACAGTAAGTATGTCAGCTTCTGGGTGGGGGACAGGTCCTTCCTGGCGTGGACCAGACTGTCAAATAACGCCAGGAAGCCCATCCACTCTTGAAGCTGCCCACCGAATTTGGGCAGCTCGATCGTGGGCAGTTTCCCGAGTAATGCCGGCTGTGTGGGCGGTCGGCTGGGGGAGTCTCGAAAAGCGCCACTTCGACGCCTTTCATCAGCGGCGGTCCGGACCCCATGGGCGGCCTCCACCACCGAGTCCATCAGTTCGAAGAACTGGTCGTAATCGGCCTGAGCCGTCCTCAGTACCTCCTGTTCGGGACCGAGGGTGAGCAGGTCTTGAAAGGCCTGCTCCACGGAGGCCTGCCGAGTCCGCACCTGGTCCGCTCGGTGTAATAGGGCGGCGGTTCTATCTTCGCGGCCTATCAAACCCGCGGCGGACGTCGCCCAGCGAAGCTCAGACTGTATCTGTACAGCTAGCTTTTTTATGTTCGCGGACATTCTAACAAATTAAATGTAAACAAAAGCAAAAATAAAGTAATAATAAATTGAAAAGGCGGCCGGCAAGTCGGCGGGCGGCGCGAGTGCAAGCAATAATAAATTGAAAAGTAATAGTAAACAAGTCGTATCGCGGTCGCGGTCGTACCGTAGTCGCAATGAACAAAGCGGCGCGACCGTAGTAGATACGCGTGTTAAATTACGGCGAGCGGGCGGTACCGGCACGCAAGCAAACTTAAAATAAAGATTAAACTTATAATTATAATAATCGGAACGCGGCCGAAACGCGGCGTTGACGCAGCGGAACTGGCGGCGATTGCGGAATTTCCGCTAACAGCGCGGCGGACGACGCGGCGCGTGGCGGAAAGCGGGATTTATGCCAGCGGCGCAGAAAATGAACGGCGCGGCGGGCAAAACCAGCGCAAAACGCAAAGCGAGGTGTAGACAAACCGCGCTCGTTGCTACCAATAATGATTACGCACCGCGCCTGTGCACGATGAATCAGCGGGCAACTGCCGGGCCCATCAGAGCAGTCCAGCGGATTCCCACAGGCAGCGGCGGTGGCGGGTCGAAAAAGGCCCGCCAAAAAATTTTATAGGCGTTTTGCACTGGGTTTAATCCCGCGGCACAGAGTGACTTACTACTAGGTACTTACCGGCGCATGGAGACAGCCAGCACGTGGAATCCGGGGAGTGTGTTCGTGTAGGATGAAATGTGGTGTGTGGTGCCTGCTGTGTTAAATGCAAATAGGAACACACTCGCCCTCCTTGAGGGATCTTTCGCGGCGGCGGTACGAGTTCGCGGGTAGCGAAGCGGCTCCGCGGCGGCGTGATTTCCAGGTGGCGCGGGAGCACAAAAAACAGTATTCCGGATAGCCAAAGGGGCCCGCGGCGTTAGAATGACGCGGCGGACAACACAGCAAACGAAGTAGCACAAGAAATCGGGCTCGTAAGAAGGCGAGATGCGGCGTGGCGGGCGACTTCACGCGGGCGAACGCGGCACGCACAGTCAATCGACTCCGTCGGGATTTAGCACCGAACTGCGTACAGCAAGTGGCGGCGTGGCCGGCAAACAACACGCGGGCGACGCGGCACAAAATGGTACGCGATAAATAGCTCCGCATAAATAATAAGACGGCGAGATGCGGCGTGGCGGGCGACTTTACGCGGGCGAACGCGGCACACACACCGACCGACTCCGTCGGGATTTTGCTCCGGACTGGGCGAGCGAACGCCGCCGGGGCGCGCGCGGGCGCTGATCGCAAACCGCTCGCGGGAGAGGGGCGTGCAGGCCGTCGACGCGATAGGCCTAGCATAAACCGAAGTGCTAGCGTAAAGCGCAAACATTGCATATTGGTCAACTGCAAAATTTCCAACATATATTTTAAAATACACACACAGTAGATAAATCCTATCGGTGACAACTCAACTTCCGCATCGCAATCCCGTTGACACCACACCCGTTCACCTGGTCAAAATGTCATGAAAATTTAACAAACACCTAAAACATAGATCATAACTTCATAGACGTAAATCTTTTACTTTTAATGGTTTTCTGCACAACTCCTTTCTTCTATCCGGCAGTCGTTGCGCTTAATCTTTTCTATTTCTACGATTACTATTGGAAGGAAATTTAAAAAAATGAATGAGAATGACAGTGGTTCTTGTCACGATACTGTGTGTACTGATACGTACCGCTAAGGTGTGGAATACCCTTCCAGCTTCTGTGTTCCCAGCCAAGTACAACCTGGGTGCCTTCAAGAGAAGAGTGAATAGGCATTTTCTAGGCAAGCGCGCTCTATCCTAGACCTCATCATTTCTGTCTAAGCCTATCTATAATAAAAAAAAAAAAAAAAAACGTGATCACGTTTTTAAATTTTGTTCCAAAAAGTTCCAAAAGCAGTCGTAATGTAAACTAGACAAGACGTAACAAGTAAATAATTTAAAATTAAAAAAAAAAACGACTGCCCTGTGGTATAACGAATTTTTTCAAAAAAAAATATAGCCTATGTTACTCGGAAGGATCTAAGGATTCTAACGATACCCCATATGTCCAAATCTGTTCAGCCGTTCAGAAGTTATGGTGGAATAAAGAAACATCACATACATACATACATACATACATACATGAACGTTAAATACATTACACTCCTTTTTTGGGCAGTCGTGTAAAAATAGACTAGACAAGGCAACATGGCTACGAGATGGCTACCTACCTACATTCGTAATAAGTTTTAATTATTTCTCAGAGCGTATCGAAATAAACAATTATACAATATTTACCCAAGTATAATGCCCCGACCGGTTCCACAAACGTTTATTTATTCCAAATTCTGCCTGCAATAACTGCCTCTTGTATTATTCATCGGCCAATTATAGTAAAAGGAGTTTTCTGTTTCCGCGATCGGCCAGAACTGAAGGAGGCTTGTTTGTTTCCACAATTGATTCCATCCCCGTTACCTGAACTCATTATTTAATACGGGATCAAACGTGAGTTTGTTTTCAAATGATTCTATTTCGGTAAATTCCTTTAAATGTCTACCATGCCTTTTGTACTGCTCTTGAAGATTTGAGGGTTCCATCCATATATCTTTGTTTCTATTGTGTCTTACAATGTTATAACATGATTTCTTTCATTTACTTTGTGGACCCTTTCAAATAGATAAATTTAAAGTAATTAGGTCTTTTTTTTAGGAACTTGAATATCAGCTATTTATTCTGTTAGTATCTTACATATTACTTTTCTGTTATTTATTTTTCTTATCTGTCTGAAACGATATAATTTAGGAACAAGCCAAACAAGCTTATTAAATTAAGGCTGTTCCTTTATAGCCTAACCTGTAACTTAAACACAAAGAGAGTAATTGGATCTAAAAGAACGAGGTTTATATCTCTTAATTAAGGAAGAAACCTTCACATAAGCCGCAGTAAAACCGGATACATGCAAGCTCAGCCCGCTACGCCGTAGACCTAACTACGCTAGAGTCTCTTTATTGCGGCACTAAAGTTTAAAAGATACCAATTAACACAGAAAGCTATGCCCAGGACATACAAAGACGGGGATGCGATACACAAAGGCTTCCGGCGGTATTCCTTTGAATGCATAATTATACGTTCAAAAATAAAGCAAACAGTATCAGTACTGTATACGTTTGGAAAATTGAAATTAGAACCTTATGAAGATGTTCGTAAAGGCAGCGCAGTATCTCGTTGCGCGTGCTGCAATACAATATAAATCGTCAAATATAATAAATAGCTGACTTTGCTGTGGGCTATTCTCAGTGCAGGATGCGTTGGAAGTGTGTAGGATGCGTTGGAAGTGTGTGTACTTCTTTTTTATCCCCGAAAACTAAATGGTGTTCAGGGGATAGTGAAAGACTAAAATAAAATGTAAAGTATGTCTTATGAATTTAGTGGTTTTCAGTTTCTAAATAGATAATATAAATGAAACAGTTTGTCTAGAAATAGGAAGCTAATATTATTCGACCGCATAATTTCTGGATTCTATCAAAGCGATGTTGGGACCCTGCCTTCTAAGACTAACCTCAAAGCGAGGGAAGGCTTTCAGGCAACAACGCCTTATGAAAGCCTTCGACACCGCCCGCCATTTATACGGGGGTATTACACGGGGCAGTGTTTGGGTCTAATAAAATAGAGTAAAGCTGCACGCATATTGTTGTAGTCGTCAAGTTGGGCTGCCATATTCGAGATAACGTAAACAGACGAACAGCCTTTGGAAATTTAAAAGGCTTAAAAGGCTTTAAAAAGTTAATAATTCTAAATTCTGTTAGAATTTAAAGGCTTGATTTTTTTCACATTTTAGAAAAATGACTGGTTTTATGTACATTTGATACAGCCGGGAATAAAGGAATAATTATTAATGAAAACCACGGTTTCCGTGTATTGGTAAATGTTAAAAGGAACTTATGCTGCAACAAAAAATGTATCGTAACCTCGATGAAAATCTAAACGTATTTACATCAATTTTATTGTTTTCTACACTTTCTACATCTATTTATTATGTAGTTTAATCACATGAAACATAAGTGCATGCAAAGAGTGCATGTAAAGATGTGGGGCGATTCGTTGATTGAACTTCTCGTACTTTTACCTGTAGCAAACACGATGCCTGTTACGGCCGGTTCACGCATGTCTCCGTTTTACTCTTCCGTTTTATCGCGTACGTTTTTTTTCATCGATGGCGTATGTAGTTGTATGAGCGACTTCACACATGGCACAGTATTCTGTATACAGTAAAAAATATCGTTCCGTAAAAAAATTACATTTCGTTTTGTCATCGAATACTGGACGACGGAACAGTAAAAATATACGGATACGTAGAATTTTATCGGATAGATACTGTGTGCGTGGCGATAGTACCAATACAACACGACAGCGTCCATCCTTGTAGATTAGCGGCGGGATACTGCGAGTTTTCTGTTCACACATCGCATTCAGTAATGATGGATCAGTTGAACGTTTTACGGTGCCCATGTGTGAACATAGTATAAATTTATAACGTATCCGTTAAAAACGTACCAGTAAAACGGACTCCCATGTGTGAACGGGCCGTTACCCGGCAGATCTGAGGGGTTAGTTAGTACAGGTTCTTGTACAAATTTCGAGTCGACTCACATCGCACAAATGAATCGTTTTTTTTTTGCACCACCAGCAGCTGTTTAACGTGTGCACATGTTTGCTTGGTTACTCGCAGTGTGCGATTAGCTTAGTCTCCGTTAGAGGGTTTTGACTGGGCCACTGTTTCGGCAATAAAATAAAGTGAAACTGTAATTACACTGGGCGGTTTTTGGCCGCAGCAAATCTGGCGCCGTAAAATCCGTTCCAGCCCATTATATCCCTTTAGTTCCACTTGTGTTTCTGACTTACATAATAAGTTGATTTGGGATTTGTTTTATTTTAATAGAAAGAATAAATCAATTTTTTCTTCTCGTTCCAAACTACTTTTCCCGGTATTTTGATTTTACATCTATTACTATGTTTAACATCGTTAAGATAACTACAAGTTGATTAAATTCGACTATTAAGTGTTTAAAATATTTGCATATGTGTAAATGAGATGTGCATACTCCCGCGTTTAAGAAAAACTTGCGTAGACTATAATTTACCTTATGTAAATAAGTTGCGTAATAACGCCAAATAATTTCATAATTATTGTTTTTTTTATTAGTAGTCACAAGCAATCGAACAGACGGACAAGCTTATTTTGAACGGTTACCGACCACCCATGGACATTTGCAGCTCCAGTGGATTTCAAACAAATGCTTTTACTGGCTCTTAATGAGTATGTTTATCCGCCCCTTGAATAAAACCCATGTTCACACTTTCGAGAAACACTATGCAGGTAGCTGATTCTACAATTTGCATGCGCGCGCGGATAGAAGGATCGCGCCGTCGTTTTTCAGGCTGTCGTTTTCAACATGACATACCTACGGGCCTATTCTCATTGTGTAAGCGAAATTAGGTGCTATAATTAGATGCGATAATGGTTCAAAGGCTTCGAATCGAGCCTATGATCTTTCCGCCTCAGTCCACCCGCAAACCCGTGTTGCGCTGAGGTTTCAATTTATAATTCCCACCCATTGTCTCTCAATGTTGAGCCGGCTTAATTCCGCCGACCAATCACACCTCACTATTTGTGTTTCAATTAAATGAGAGCGAATCTGCGGTCTCGGCGCGTCGCCGTGATCACTGATTACATTAATCTGAATATCAAACTATAACCTCGCCGTTGTTTAACTTTCGTGGCCTCTCAAATAATTGCGAAATCCCAAATTGCGGGCGCCGAACTTTCAAAAGGTTACTGTGGTAGAGTATTTATACCAGCATTCATCCGCGATTTTGCTCTTATAAACTTAGGTGATTAAATAGTACACTTATTTATAATATAGTTCACACGGATAGTTATCGACCTACACACTTTTTACGAAATAAACATGGAGTAATATTCTATTTCTATACGAATCTTATGCAATTCAAACCTTATTTAAATTTAAAACAATTTTAATAAAAGCATTTAACCTTTCGATCATAATAAAACAATTAATAGTAAATACTTCCTATGGCTTACAAAGATATTTTTTGTTTATTGAAGTTTGCTTATTGAAGTTTTTTTAGTAATTTCTTTTATATAAAACTGTTTCTCTATTTTCGAATGTTTACAATCCACCGCGGCTGCGCCAATACACGTAGCTCGGAACGCGATAATTAACACGTCCATTCTAGCCCAAACATCGTTAACAATTTCCCCAAAATTAATTTCCGCACTATAATTAAGCGCACAACAATGTGCTCTAACTACGGCGCGTGTACAGTTTCACGGTGGACAAATCACATACAATGCGGCCTAATGTGGCGGCACAAGGCTGCGGCCGGCTATCAACTGACACCGCAGCCAGGGCGGCCAGGGTCGACGGGTTTATATTAGGACACTGGAAATTCAACGCCCTCTTAACAGTTCTTAACTATTCAGAAAACAGGGGCCCTACCACCATCTCTTATAGCAGTATTATTGTAATATTGTTTTGACATTTGCATACAATGTCAGTTTGAAAATTTCAAAACAATATTACAATAATACTGCTATCAGAGATGGTGGCCCCAGGACTTTTCTAGCGACGCAATTCCGGTTACGATTCAATTTTTCATGTCATCTTTTTGTCAGATTATTAGGCGTATGTGAAATAAAGATATTTTGAGTTTTGAGTTTGAGTTTGAGACTGTTCCTAATACGTACTTGATAAGAGGAGCATATAAGAAATAGCCGTATTTGGTAACATAATTTGGTCAGGTTAGCCTTTTTTGCATCCTTGAAACTGCGTCATTTATTGGAATAAGAGGACCTTTTGTTACATTACCTTCTTCTCCTTAATGTACATACAAAAAAAAATAGGTAAAGATCTTCAAATTTAAAAATGAACGCCCCTCGAATACTTTATTTTTCCAACGTGTAAGCGTAAGTACATGGAAGGCGTTCATTTTTAGATCAGAATATCTTCACGTTTATCCATTGCTCTGATACCGCCTGCAGTTTCTAATGCGGACAGTCTCCGAATTCGCACAGACACGGTCGCCCCGTATGTAGCACATGCACACCGTATTCCAGCTTCAGACCCTGTGTGACATTTATGTAGAACATATCTGCACCGTGCTGTCGCACAAGCCTCCGTGCCAACGAGCGGGTGAGCTGGCGTGAACGGAAGGTGGCGGAATTTGTAAGGACGCGAAACACTCTTAAGCTAATTTGCATCTTGCTTAACTAACGTATATTCAACTATGTATCTTAAATGAGCACATCCTTGTTTTGCATAAAATTATCTTCTTCTTAAGTTTCTGAAATCTTGCTAAGTAAATATATTTAGTCTATTGGAACCGATATGCAACGTTGATCAAAGTAGATTACTGAGTTTTTGGTCTTTATTTTTTTTCTAGTTTAAAGTGAAGCTGATACACAGTTCGTTCAGACTTCTGCCTTTCAACAGCGAGTCAAGGATTCAAAACTCGTGGCTCAAAAGTGTGTGAAACCCGCCAACCCGCACTTGGATATCGTGATTGGCTTAAGCCCCTCTTATTCTGAGAGGAGACACAGTGGAACATAGAAGGGGGTTGAAACCAGAGTTTTATATCTCTGTTTGAAACAAATACTTTTTTTTTATCGCTCTACGATTAACTTGGAAAGTCATTAGGTATAAGGATTTTCACGTGCTTCAATTTCGGTTACAATTAATCCCATGAGATGTATGGATGTTTCCAGGATCAAAAGAAATCTATGTATTAACTAATCCATTGTTATTATTAACTAAGTACTTACAATCTATCCAACAAATGAGTGGAAGACAGGTTAAACAGGAATAATACGTTAATGTAATCTTGAATTTGGATAATATATGACAGTGATACGCCATCCGCTACATCTCCATTACTCCATTGTTCATCGTTTCCTGTACCCGGCCGTTATTTACTCCTCATCGCGATCCGTCCGTCTGTACGTTGCGCATAAACCATCCTGTTGTTCGCCTCCTCGCTTGACACCTACCGTATACCTCTTCAGGCCAGATCCACTTATTACGTGATCAAGAAATTAGAGGTAGGCGTCTCGACGTACTAATATCAGACGGCCGCTACGCGCCGGTTTCTGTGCTCCTGTTATTTCGGGTACGGTCTATTTCACGCGCTGCGTGCGCCCGATGACGAGGTAGCCCTAGTACGTCGAATGCGATAAAGTTACGCGATAGAAAGAGAAGTTTTTTTTGGAGACGTGGCCAGGCGCTATTGCAAACTGAATGGCACTTTTTCGTGTCAGCGCTAAGGTCGCTATTTTTTAAAATCATCTTGCCGAGTGAGCCTGTACCTTTAGTACTATTATGTATTCCGTGACCTCGTCGCTTTTCATTGTGTGACGAGAATGGCAAGTATTTGAGCTGTTTTACCAAGTAATTAGCTATTCGTCACATTTCTTGAGACATGACGTGGTAATAGATAAAAGTAACGTACATAACTAGGTGATTCGCCCATAGTTCGGAGATAAACGGAATTATTTGCCCATTTGTCACCACTTGTGGACAAAAACTTGGTGATAGATGGGATGCACTCTGAATTAAGACTTAACATCATATCCAGAGCAAAAATAATGTTATTTTCAATGATACCCTAAGCATTTACTTTTGTGTAGGTAAATTATATGTGCCCGCATTTTCTTTGCGGGGCCACAGGTAGACCTATCTTTGGGCTTCGGCGTCCGTCATTCCAATTTCACCGACTGGTCGAGACGCGCCCTGTTCGGCCATGCTTTTAGTAGCAACGACCTAGCTAGAGTAGCGAGTGGCTGGTCCAGACCTTGCCAGAGAAGGATGAATACGCTAGTGAATCCCGTACTCCCACCAATGTGGTCCGTTATGGCAAAACACAGTTTTAGTGGCTGCAACCCCATAATTCCTGTGTTTAAAAAAGGGCCCAAACATTTATTTTTCATATACTTTGTTATTATTTATAAAGCTAAGTTAGTTATGTTTTTTACGCTTCGGATAGAATTTGTTTAGGCTAAAAGGCTGTAGATTATTCGTAGAGTTAAAAGGTAATTGTTGTAACTTCGTCAAACTTTACATCCTACAAAGGCTCGGTACATAGTTAAGAGTACAAAATACTCGCTAAATGAATTTGATTCAGCAACTTTGTTGTACTTACTAAAGTAATTTACCTTCTCTTAAATATTCAAATTTATTTTAAAGTTTGCTTAATTACGTAATAGGTGCTCGTGGAAGGAGTTTTTTTCATTCTAATTCGACGATAAAAACGGTAAAAAATACGATGAATTTTGTTTCAATTGCAGATCCTGTGATAGCTTCAATGCAATGTCATTCCCACAATATATGGCCATAAGCCTAATATCTTATTAGCTTACAAATGGCGAAATATATTTTTTAATTATTTATGAATTTACGAAATTTGAATTTAAGCAGACCAGTTTAGTTCATCTTTCAGTAATCATATTTGTAGTATCTATGTCCAATATTGTACATAGATAAGTTATACTGTTATATTATCTTAAGTTATACTTAAGTATACTTAAGTTTTATAGATAAGTTAAATCGTCCCCATAGTATCGAGTGTGCTATCTTTGAGTGCATCTTGATCAATAATTTTTTGCCGATTTCTTCAAATTCAAAAAAAGGAAAATGTTTAATACTGCAATTAAATGTAGGTATACTAGATACTAAAGTGAAAAAATTTATTTAAACCAGACTAACTCATTGATTTACGTTTGGATAACCGCAAATCTGGATATTCCTACTTATTCGATTTTAACCCATGTCTTGTCTCGTGGGCATATCTGAAACTTGACTTCTGAATTTGCTTCAGGCTAAACCGGAACTCTATCTCCAAATTGTATTTAGTTTCAGGGAAACACAAGCCGCCTGTATAGTAGCTAGTTTAAATTGGTAGGCAGTCGGATTCAATGGAGATGTAATCCATCTCTGTCAATCATCAATGAATGTTCGGAGACTGTACTATGGCGGTCTGACAACCGGATGGTTTATGCAGCCCAATGGACGTCAGATCTTGACCAGTAATAAATAGGTATAATACAGACATAATGATTATTAAGGTGTTTCGGCCTTACCAGCCCACGAAATTCAAATTTTATTTACTTTTTCGCAAATATTAGACTAACTACACATTGTTGGTTAATGGCAATGAATTTTACCGGCATAATATATATGCATCTACATGTTTTTAATGGAGAATTTGCTCGAAAATTCCCACTCACCTCATATTGGTTCCCGAAAGATATTTTTTTGCAGTTTCCCAGATCTCGAGCTATCGGGAACCAATATGAAGTTAAATGAGAATTGTTGAGCAGAGTTTATATTAACACATTGTAAAACATGTAGATGCATAGATGTTGTGTCAGTAAAATTCATTGCCATAAGCCTACGATTTCCACAATTAGCAAAAAACTAAATAAAATTTGAATTTTCGCCCCCGGATGGTACCCTTGAACTACAATATATCCATACATTCAAAATACCAAATCATTTGTGATTCGTGCATATTTCGATCATTTTATGGTGTTATTCGGGTTCATATAGTAATAATCTATGCTCCTGGCCATAATTGGTTCGGAAATACTTCTCTAAAACAAAATATAAACCAATTTAATAATTTAAGTAAGCAATACCCTTGCTATAACCACAATTATTATTTCTAATTTAAGCACAACTTTCTGCAAGTTCCCACTTCCTAGTCCGGAGAGAGAGTATTTTACATAAAGACGATGTCACCGGAAAATAATGTTTTTCGTCCAAGTGACTTTTGACCGGGAAGTTATTTTCTTTCACGGCAAAGTTTTAATTGTATTTCGCGAGAGCTGGCTGATGAGGCGAGTGCAACTACTGCTGCGTCAACACTTCTATCGGGACTCGGGGGATAAATTTTGTTTTGGAACTAGTATGAAACTAAATTTTGTTAATAACGCAGCTCGCTGCAATCTCGGTTAAAATTGTTTCCTGGTTTTTGCGACATTTGTCATAGGGGACACCTTGTAAAATATACAAGGTGTTTGTGCCCGCAGCTAACCTTTTAACTTGATCCTAGAAACACATTATCGTGATAAGAAGTCCCAATTATTTTATTTTATTTTCAATACAATAAATAATTTAGAAAAATAAAATTTAGCAACCCTAATTACCTTGATATCGAGAAACCTTATATCATTTTCAGTAAATCCCAGTTTATTGGTATTGAACCAGCTGTTTTTAGGGATGTCACTTAAAATTTATGGTATATTTTTGAACTCCCTATAGTTCCCTCAGGATATAAGCTACACTTGTTCTATATTTTTTCATGCATCTATACATCGTTCCCTACTTTAGGCTTTCGGCTAATTAGGGCAATTATCTGCACGTTGTATATTGGAATATAATCCAATCCAAAATGGCAGTAATTCTTTTTTAGAGTTTCTTAATTTAGTGCATCTTAAATTGCACTATCTTTAACTGTGGTACGGTTAGAGACCTATATAACTATATGTAGGTCTCTATCCCTAGTGCTATTACTACTCCTAGATAGATACTACTCCTTTCCAGAAGTGCCTTTATGAAGGGAATAGTAGATTTTTAAACGAATGTCATACGTATGTCATAAAAGTAGCTTTGCTTTCCAAACCCGGGAGTTTATCCAAAAACAGGAAAAAAAGCCTCACATTGTTCCGTTGAAAGAAAAAGTATTTAAGTACATCGGTATACAATTACGGTTGTTTTATAAGAGACAGAGATTTAAAATAAGAGATTAGAAACATCTGCTGTGTATTTTTAATCTCTTAATTAATTCAAAACCGCGAAGCAAAGAAATGGAATTTGCTCACGAAATTAAAACAGCAACACCGAACCTGTAAATATTGACTGTAAACATTTGTAACGCAAACAATGGAATCGCACTCGGAATAAATAATCCAGGAATTATTCCATATTCCGATGCGGCGCCACGGACGGAAAGAGTGGTTTGTTTTATGAACATCGGAAGCAATCAAACTGGATTCTATTTCAACTGAAATAAAGTTTATTCTTCGTCGTGCTCTCCAATCAACCTCTTTTTTTGCATTATTTCATACAATTAATGTAACTATAACAAGTACATATTTTAATGAAAATTTTGTTTATGATTTTACGGAGAGGAAAGTAACAAAAAAGAAAAACGTTTAACGCATTATCCCCAAATACCTACTACATACAAAAACATGATTAGGGTAAATAATGGCATTTGTGTTCAACAAATTAGGAATAGCCGAGTAGTCTTAATTTCGCTACCGTTTTAATGTAGTTTTGTGTATTTATGTGTCACGGAATAGAAATAGGCATAGATTTAGAACCAATACCTCACCCATCCAACCATCAAAGACCGCTGTGATTTAGCGTTCCGGTATGATCTTGAATAGCAACTGTTATGGGCTGTTCACCCCTTCCATGTTAGTGCGATAACATCTTGCCTTTACGCAGCGAATATAATATTACTGTAAGATTACTGTAAGATTGTGTGAGATTGCATTCAAGTACTAACTGAAGTTGAACAGTCAGGCTACGGCTACTCGGCCACCAGAAATGTAAGAGTCACTCCAATAGAATGGTTGATTTTCAAGAGCAATCATATTGGTGTCATTAGACATAAAACGTAGCTTGGCACCGTAACATCTCTGATAGACAAACACAAACACCATAATTCAATGCGTGTATAATAAGGTGAATAGTTACTTGCTAAATTTTTGTACCTAACAAAGTTGCAATATCTCGAGCAATTTGTAGTTGACAGCGGCCTTTAAGATATATAAATTGTTTGATTGATTGAAAAAAAAAGATATTTCAAAGATTCCTCATCTTTACATTGGCTTGTAGATAATTTCAAACAATATTTTATCGAACAATAAAAAGGTCGCCTGCATGTAGCTAACAATTCCGTCGCAAAAAGCCCCAGCACTTAACATTCAAAGCAGTCAATTAGCTAAAGTGAAGGAAACTATTACTGCAAAGTTCTGCGGCGGGCTGCATTTTTGGACGGCGGCCCAGTGTGCCGACTTGTTGCATCGGGGCGAGCGACCTGTTGCTTCCCCGAGCCTACAGAGCGATATTTTTGCTTGGCAGCTCGCAAATACATAATGAATGCGCCTCTATCCACAGTTCCCATTGTAGTGCCGCGGGATTGCCTCCGGGCCGACGCTTGCATTTTTAAGGACGCTCGCGCCCCGTTTTGAGGCGTTTGTGTGCTTTACTAATGATACGCTTCATTTATGTTTCATTACTTACGAGTAAAAACGTTTATATTTAGTCGTAATGTGAATCCAACAGTCTGTCCATTTAAACAAAAGTAAACTGGTTGTCACGAACTGCCCCGCAAGGAAACGGTAACCACTGGCCATAGATGGTCCCGCTCGGGCAGGCCAGGGGAAGTTCGAATCATACTAGTGGTGAGTGGTGACCCGACCAAATCAGTATGTGGCGAGAACAATAATAAACGATAGTTAGTACCAACCTCGGCGTTGGCTCGAAGGTCTTCAGCAAGTAGACCTGTATCTAGTTTAGGTGTACAATGGTGTGAGAATAACGTGTACTTCAAATCGCGCAACAGCGAACACGCAAGCTCGTTCAAACACAAATCGGCGACTTTACGACGTCGAAATCACAATAGTTAGACGACCATCGCAACCATGTACGCGCGAATTCCAGATTGCGGTGGAGGCGCCTCATCGAAAACGCACGTCTCCAGGTTGTTTAAAACCGCCACTGCTAGATACTATAGGCACGGCCAGGGGGGAGACACCGTAGCCGGCATCGGACAATCAGACGAATAGATAAAAATAGTCAAGATAGGCCCATCCAATTTAAACGTTCTTCATACAAGAAAATGTAGCGCCATCTGTTGAAACTCCTGCGAAATACGTGTTTATTTTTTTATATATTTTTTTATCTATGTGTCTGTGGTCACCTTGCCTGCAATATTATTATTAATTCAAAAAGAAAAAGAAATGGGTCTTTACCTATCTACCTATACTGACTATTAAGTTGTGTATACAGTCTACCAGCATCTGCAGGATCCGAGTCCGGCCGCCTCTGTCTAGAGAACGCCGCGCCGGATGACGACAGTCACCGCAAAGAGTTACGACAAGATACTCGTAGGCAAACGTATGCAATTAACACTTCCTACGTCCTTATCTTTTCTTAATCCTAATCAACTTACTACGTCCAAATTATTTGGTAAATAATATATGAAAAATAATAAAATAGTCTATGACGCGTCGCGAATGACGGTACCGCCACGTGTTCGTGCGGAACAGGATCCGCGGTCCCTTCCGTGAACAAATTATCACCACGGCTCAAACAGTACCACAACAATGATCCGACCGCAGATCCTAACAACAAACAACGTGGTCTCGTTCAAGGATCGAATCAGCAATCACTGTCCCCGCGAACAATTACAGGCTAGCAAGGAATGCCTTCTAGAACACAGAGAAACATGACCGTCCAGTCAACTCAAATCGCGCAACAGCGAACACGCAAGCTCGTTCAAACACAAATCGGCGACTTTACGACGTCGAAATCACAATAGTTAGACGACCATCGCAACCATGTACGCGCGAATTCCAGATTGCGGTGGAGGCGCCTCATCGAAAACGCACGTCTCCAGGTTGTTTAAAACCGCCACTGCTAGATACTATAGGCACGGCCAGGGGGGAGACACCGTAGCCGGCATCGGACAATCAGACGAATAGATAAAAATAGTCAAGATAGGCCCATCCAATTTAAACGTTCTTCATACAAGAAAATGTAGCGCCATCTGTTGAAACTCCTGCGAAATACGTGTTTATTTTTTTATATATTTTTTTATCTATGTGTCTGTGGTCACCTTGCCTGCAATATTATTATTAATTCAAAAAGAAAAAGAAATGGGTCTTTACCTATCTACCTATACTGACTACTACCAAGGGGGTTCAAAATAGTCATTCTTGCTCCCTTAAACTGGCGACATTTTTTCGCGCTGTTCCTCCTGTCTTTAGTATACAAGTCTGTAATCAGACGGGTTAGTACAGGTTTTTGTACGCATTTACGACTACTAAAAACTATACTAAGCCTACAGAACGTCTCTTACGACATGTCTCTGTTTAGTTTCTTTAAAGTTGTTTAAAGAAACAACTCTCTCACGTTTCACTCTTCTCCCTGGAAAGTTCATAAGTCAGTGCGGAGGGTATCTACTTTTGACATCTGTACCATTATCTCCGTTTACTGTTTCACGAAGGCTTTTTTCAGGCGCGTTTATGCCGTTTTCTTGCGAAATTCGTGCTTCTCTAATGACGAATTCATTTATTTTTCACAATGTACGAGAAAACGTTTTAGTACAGTTTATTTTTAGTATCTCCTTGAAAAGTACTTAAAAAGCAGGCGTGGGATTATTTCTTTGCTCTGTTTCTAAAATTGTCATCTATTTTTAGTCTCAACGATTTTTTTATCGACGCTTGAGCCTCGAATATTTATTTTCACAACTTGCGTGGTAACTTCTAAGAAATAAGACAAAAGTTTTCAGGGATTCCATCATGTAAATAAATGTTATTTAAATATATAAAAATAAAATACTGACTCAGTGACTTCTTTTCGAAGACTGATTTTACTGATTTTACTGTGATTCGAAGAAGACACAGAAGTTCTTTTTATAATTAAAACAAGAAATAAGAGAGAGATATTTCCATGGGATCACTTTATGTGCAAGTGCAACAAAGGGCTGGATCAAATTTTTCTGACGACCTAAGCGCTTAAGAAAAATAAGCAAAACGCACACATATATATATATATATATATATATACAACACATATATATATATATACAACATTAAGGAGACCACCCAAAAATAGTCTTATCTAAATATATAAAAGAAGAAACTGACTCACTGACATATCAACGCACAGCCAAAACCGCTGGGTCTAGAGACTCCAAATTTGGCACACAGATACCTTATGAGATCTAGGGGAGCACTAAGAAAGGATTTTTCAAAATTCACCCTCTAAGGGGGTAAAACGGGGGTCCGAAGTTTGGATTTTATTAAGATAAAATACGTCTTCACGCCGCAACTACGGTACCGATTTGGCTAAAATTTGGAATCGAGGTATATTATATCTTGCATTACCACATAGGCTACTTTCATCCCGAAAAAATTCATGGTTCCCGTGGGATAAGTCAAAAACCGAAATTCACCCGGAAAAAAAATCTCACGCCGCAAGTACACAACCGATTTGGATGAAATTTGGAATGGAGATAGATTATATTCTGGGTTAATGAATAGGGTACTTTTTATCCCGGAAAAATCCATAAGTTTTGCAGGAGAGGGGAAAAACAGATATTAGCGCGGGAAAAATACTACTTCCCGCCGTAATTACTGAACTGCTATGGCTGAAATTATGAATAAAGATAGATTATATATTGGATTAATACGAAGGCTACTTTTCATCGCGAAAAAATTCATGGTTCCCGTGGGATTAGTAAAAAACCGAAATTAACGCGGAAAAAAAATCTCCATGCCGCCAGTGCACAACCGATTTGGCTGGAATTTGGAACGGGGATAGATAATATCCTGGGTTAATAAATAGGCTAATTTAGATCCCGGAAAAATCCATGGTTTTTGCAGGAAAAAAGAAAAACAGATATTCATACGCGAAAAATACTACTTCACGCCGTAATTACTGAACTGATATGGCTAAAATTCGGAATAAATATAAATTGTATCCTGGATTAATATAAAGGCTACTTTTCATCCCGGAAAAATCCATGGTTTCCGCGGGAAACCTGAAACATTGATGTTCACACGCGAGAAATACTACTTTACACTGTAATTACTGAATTGATATGACTGAAAATCGGAAAGGAGATAGATTTTATCCCGGATTATTACAAAGCCTACTTTTCATCCAGGAAAATTCCGTGGTTTCTATGATAATAGTGAAAAACAGAAATCCACGCGTGAAAAATATTCCTTCATGCCGTAATTACTGAACTGATTTGGCTGAAATTTGGAATCGAGATAGATTATATCCTGAATTAATACAAAAGCTACTTTTCATCCCGGAAAAATCTATGGTTTCCGCGGGAAAACTGAAAAACTAACATTCACGCGCGAAAAATACTACTATACGCTGTAATTACTGAACTGATATGAATGGAATTCGGAGAGAAGATAGATTTTATCCTGGATTAATACATAGGCTACTTTTCATCCCGGAAAATTTCATGGTTTCTATGATAATAGTGAAAAACAGAAATCAACGCGGGGAAAATATTCCTTAACACCGTAATTACTGAACTTTGCCTGAAATTTGGAATGGAGGTAGATTATATCAAGAATCAATAGATATTCTACTTTTCATCCCGGAAAAATCCATGGTTTTCGCGGGAAACCTGAAACATTGATGTTCACGCGCGAAAAATACTACTTTACGCTGTAATTACTGAACTAATATGACTGAAATTCGGAGAGGAGATTATTACAAAGCCTACTTTTCATCCCGGAAAATTCCATGGTTTCTATGATAATAGTGAAAAACAGAAATCCACGAATAAATATTCCTTCATGCTGTAATTACTGAACTGATTTGGCTGAGATTTGGAATCGAGATAGATTATATCCTGTATTAATACAAAAGCTACTTTTCATCTCGGAAAAATCTATGGTGTCCGCGGGAGAACTGAAAAACTGATATTCACGCGGTTAAAATACTACTTCACGCAGTAATTACTGAACTGATATGACTGAAATTCGGAAAAAAGATATTATCCTGGATTGAATATGTAGGCTACTTTTTTTCTCGGAAAATTTCATGACTTCTACGAGTATGATCATAGTGAAAAACAGAAATCCACGCGGGAAAAATATTCGTTCACGCCGCAACTACTGAACCGATTTAGCTCAAATTTGGCATATACATGGCATATACATTTGGCAAAAATACATAGGCAAATTTTTATCCCGGGAAAACCCATGGTTTCTAAGAAAATAATTAAATAGCAGATATTCATGCGGGAGAAATATTCCATCGTGCCGTCATTTCTGAACCGATTGGGCTGAAATTTGGAATGGAGATAGATTATATCCTAGAATCAATTAATTTTTTTCTCGGGAAAATCCATTGTTTTCGTGATAATAGGGAAAAACAGATATTCATGCGGGAGAAAATTTATTCCTTCACGCACAACTACTGAAAATTTTTGGTTTTAAATTGAAATGAAGATAGATTTCATGTAATTAACACAAAAGGTACTTTTTATTCCAGAAAATGGATGGTTCCCGTAGAATAGTTAAAACTAAAATTTACGCGTGCGAAGCCGCGGGTGTCTGCTAGTTTACTTTATAAGAATCCATTACATCTGTGCGTTATACCAGTTTTTATCCCCAAAGTGGATTTCCGGAAAGATTATGGTTCTCTTTAGCGGTTCAATGTTAAAAGCTTTGCGGATAAGGCGACAGACATTATCCCGACCCCAGCGTCTAACAATATTAGTGATCTAATCTTAGAGGAAACGTCGTGCAACAATCTCGGTCGATTTTGGAGCTAGGAATAACTTTGTTTAGTTTTAGCCATGTTTAAGCATATTCAGACAAGAAATGACTAAAACTATACTATATGATGACTAGAACAGAATATCTTTGGCAGTTCTACCATGAGGCAGTGATAGCCTATTGTTTAGATCGCTGCCCAGACCTCGACCTCTGGTCAAGGCATCGGGCGTTCATATCCTGGAGACATTGTTTTAAACACTACAAGTTAGTACTTGAAACAGCATCACCTAGGAACGCTTAATCGCTATACGGGCGGTTGCATCTTTGCTGGAAGGGCACGGCTTGACCAGACCAAACCTGAGCTAAATTGGAAAACTCTAAAGTTGCCCGTGGCGGGAATCGAACCTGCGACCTTCCACTCGAAACCGAGCGCGTGCCGCTGCACCAGGGAAGTCGTCATAAATATGGGTTATAATATGTATTTGTGTACTTATCGGTTAAGGAAACCCATATGAAAATGACTGTTAGTTCATTATAATGTTCACATAGGTGAACAGAGCCAGCCAACTCGTGATTAACCCGATCTTTGCCCATAAGTGGGATGACAAAAAGCGACCCAGTTTTACGATACATTTTATTCTGTTTTTTTTTATAAGAGTTTCCTAATCAAGAAGAAAAATGTACCTCTTTCAAGTTTCATCCTAACTTACAAATAAAAATAACTACTAAGTTACGTAGATTTTTTTGTGAATCCACGCCGCGGTTATAATAATTTTGAAATTTTGTTGCAACAGAAAAAGGAAGAGAGGGTTGTCGGTCTGTAGGTTCTTATCGCAATCGGGCATCTCGGCGTAATGAAAAATAGCCGTTTCTTCTTCAACACTTCGCCGAATTACGTGATAATTGAAATATTTCTTACTCAGGGTTTTTGTTATTTCGGCCGCTATGTTTTTAGGACTTTTCTTTACTTAAGTGCTAGGAAAGGTAACTTGTCATTTTTTAATCAGATTTTATGTGTACGGTTCATCATATCCTGTAGAAAAAATAAAATTTAAAATTGTAATAGGAGCTTACATTTTCCACACAGAAGTTTCTGCGGTGAAATTTTTTTACTCAATATTGTGCCAAAAAGCAATCTCTTCTATTTTGAGGTCCATAAACAGTGGGATTAGTACGGGTTTCTATATACATATCGAGTCCACTCGAATAAGTGGATCGCTTTTCTACATACATCTGCAGTCATAATACTAGTGAACTAGGTTTTCGACGCTTGTCCGATTGGGGCGCTGGTTGTAGATTTATGAAGGAATCCGGTCCGCTTATTCGAATTGACTCGATTCGATAGAAGACCCAAAGTGCTGGTATGGTGACCCCGCACGGAAAAGCACAATGCTGGCAGACCTCCGACCAGATGGACATTAAAAACATCGCGGGAAGGCGCTGGATACAAGTGGCGCAGGACCGTGCGGGCTGGAAATCATTGCAGGAGGCCTTTTTTAGCAGTGGACGTCCGTCGGCTCAAACGAAATGTTTACAAAAACCTAAACTAAGTAGCTCTACAGAGAAATAGTTTCAAATCTGTGTACGTAGACTGGCGATACAACGTACGTGTTGATTGTTCCAGGGCGCGTCCTCGAGCCTGGTGGTAAAGTTCGCAGACACGGAGAAGGAGCGCCAGCTGAGACGCATGCAGCAGATGGCCGGCAACATGAGCCTTCTCAACCCGTTCGTGTTCAACCAGTTCGGCGCGTACGGCACCTACGCGCAGGTCATCACTGAACAAGTTGACTTACAGGTACCTACGTTAATTATATATGTAACTCGGTCGCGCTAAGTTTGCACCTTGCAGGAATCAGACGCCTATCCCACTTTCCCATTCAATACCTCGCGTCGTCGTCTCGTCGCGACTAGGGTAAGTACAGGTTTTTGTACGAATTTCGAGTCTCGCATCGCACAAACGAATCGAATTCCTGCACCCCGCGCCATCGATTGACAGCCGAATATTCTCTCTTTCCTGTTTCTCATTCCACGCTGTTTATTTTCAGCAACAAGCAGCGCTGATGGTGGCAGCTACCGCGCAAGGCTACATCAGCCCGATGACCGCACTCGCTTCGCACGCCCTCAACGGCATGGCCAACTCGGTCGTACCACCAACTTCTGGTAAATATCACTCACCTCGTTTATATTGGTGTACTTATTTATAACCATTGTCACTTCACCATTTACCCATTGTACCTATTTGCTTGTCATCAGATTCCAATCACCCGATTGATTATTTAAAATATACTTTTGGGGATGTAGACAACTTTACCGGGCTGGCGATAGGCACCGGCGCCCAGCCGCTCAACGGCGCTCTGCCGTCGCTGCCGTCGCCCACCATGCCGGGGTTCAACATGGCAGCACAGACCGCCAACGGACAGCCGCCGCCGCAGGAAGCCGTCTACACCAACGGCATCCACCAGACCTTTACTGGACGTGAGTGACCGAAGACCCTCATGGCACACTTGGTCTATACCGGGCTTCAACGTGGTATAGCAGACCGCCGACAGACCCAGGCAGGAGGCAGTCTACCCTAACAGCATCCATAAGATCTTTGATGGTCGTGAATGACCTTCCTAGCACACTTTAGTCTATACCGGGCTTCCACATAGCAGAGCAGACCACCGCCACCGCACAGTCTTCTACCACAGAAGGCCGTCTACACCAACTTCGTCCACCAGACCTTTACTGGATTTGGACTCGTGTCTAAACTCCAAAATGCGGCAGTTTATCAATTTAGCTCCAAGTTTACAAAGCATTAAGTCCCCGGTTAGTGTTAATCTCGTCTGATTTTGGCAGAATTACTTATGCAATTTTCGAATAGAGATCCAAAGAATATACAACTGAGACATGGATAATTGCTTGGTGATGATAATTACTATTTCAGTAGCACAGTAGATTAAAAATATATTAATTATTTAATTAAGCTCAAAGTTTAACACTAGCCTCGAAGTTCTAGAGACTTTATATTCCCTGGCGCTTAATATTTTCTACTAACACAAACTGAAACAAATAATCTGATATTTTCCAGCGGTGCCAGTGACGGCGCAGGGCATTCCCAACGGAGAAGCGGCGCTGCAGCACGCCGCGTACCCCGGCATGCAAGCCTTCCCCGGAGTCGGTTAGTAGCGCTTGTGTACGCGCTTGTACCTCGCTTGGCTGTGTTAGTTAACATTGTGTCGGTGTGTGTTGAATGCTCTGACTGGAAATGCCCTAAATGTACTTTCAGCGTGCCCGAAAACCAGAGACAAACATAAACAAACATGGCGGTTAGCGTTTTTTAATTATTAATTTTTATTTCATGTGTGGAACTCGAATATCCTTTTAAATCACAATTTAAAAATCTATCAAGTTTCACTGCTGACACATAACTACCCAATTGGATAAGTTTGGTTATTTTTGTTTGAACGACTTGTAATTCAGTGCTCAAAATCCGCCATTTTGTTTTTCTTTAAATCGAATTCTATTTATTGCCACTTGGGTTTCTCGGACGAATCTAACGATACGTTGGCTATCAGGATCTATTCAGCATACTAGTACTAAAGAAATTTACAAATGTACGGGCGAAAATATGACACGTCCTTGGCATTCGTGTAAAAGAAGAGACAAATCGTTATATCGTTGAATGCCAGTTTGCCGTGGACAAAGTCGCCAGTAACTGCTAGTGGTCGATGTACCACTAGCAGTTACTCGCGACTTCAATAAAAATTCCAAAGTTCTAATAAAATTGCATCAACAATGATGGTATTGTCATTATCCTCAATATCGTGATTTGAAGTCAAACTTTAGTAAGGATATAAATTGCAAGAAATTACAAAATGAAAAAGAGCCAGGTGTTCTTGAAAAAGTTTCCGAATAAACGCAAATCCTCACCTGACAGCTGACAAATTGAGCAAAATATTGCGGAATTCGGTTTTTATACTCTGTAAAACGCAAAATTTATAGCCTCTAGGCTGCTTCGTTATTTATTGAGCTGCTTTTATTTAATTTTGCGATCTTGAAATTCATAAATATCTAGTTTGTTAGACAGTTCGAGTTTTACAGAAATTATATTTTGGGAATTTTTAGATGTTTTCATTACTAGCACTCTAATAATGAAAACATCTCTAAATAATATTTATATTCGTCCAAAAGAATTAACAAAATTTTTGCTCTATGACAGTCAAGTGTTGCCTCTGTATTCACTGTGGATTTTGCTAACAATATTGCACTGCTATAATTGACCGTTTGTTATTTATGTATTGTACCTAGCAGTAGTTAAAAGGCCCACTTGCGTCAAACAGTGGATGAAATCGGGACATCTTTAAACCAGATGTAACTCCTATCATTACCCAATGGGGGTTGATCCCATTTTGCCCGGTGCGTCTGCCCGGTACCGGGCAGGATGGCACAAAAAGTTCCCATCCTGCCCGTTGCGCGCCGTGCAATCGTTTGCCGGGCAGGATGGGAATCTTTTTTGAAAAAAGTTTCCCATCTCGCCCGGTAACATTTAGTAATGAAAAAGAAGCCTTTAAATGAAATAAGGATAGTGTAACTCATTTGTATTTATTAATTATTTACCATTCAAAAGTAAAGTTACCGAATAGGACTGTCTAGAAATCAAAAGATTGTATAATTATCATAATCAAATTTTACTACATGTTCATAAATGAAAATAAACAAACTATATGACATATATATATCATTATACAACAAGAGTCTTAAAAAATAACTTAGATTTCTGAAATCACACCACCATTTTAACCATTAATCAACAAAATAAGAACAGTTTGTCTGTCATAAAAGACATTTATTACTCAAGATTTTTACAATGATGTTATGCGACGTTATGCGAATAATCTTATACTTAATAATCAATAAAAATATACTTAGTTTCACATAAGTTAGTTATAAAAAGGACATAACAATGGTCATTTTAAAAATGTAACAGAATATTACTAACTAACTGTGAGTTGCCTGTTGACACAAGTATGCCTTGAGTGTTGTAATTATTAAAATATTTGCTGGTGTTATCTTCATCGATGTTGGTTTTTTCGTCATGTCATCGAATTGGTGGAAAAGAACTCTACAGTCTAAATAACTCCATTCCATTAATTTTACAACTACATCTAATAAATACTGAAACATTGAAGGTTTTACAAATGCACATCAAATTCACGAATCCAAATAACAAGTAAGCCATTATGTGCCGATCATGTAAGGAAATTAATCGCTTTAATTTTTTTGTTTTTAAAGTCGATACCTACTACGAGTAGACACAACAAATTGCCTAGTAACTAGCAATCTTTTGTTATACCTATCAGGACTCTACTACATTCTTCTTAATTCTTAATTTTACATTACTTCACAATTGATATTAATAAGCTTAAGTTTTTACTTTGAATGTAATGTTGCGTACATTTCTATGGACCGATGTACTAAGACTCACAGAACTTCAGCCAAACCTGACTAAGCGAAAGCTCAAGGGACCGACATCTTTTTTTCTCTTATAGAGGTTTCTCACTAACCCGAGTTTCACAACCTGGGCCTGACCTGACAGAACCTGGACAGGACCTGGCAAATACTCTAACGAACAGAGTTTTCTTGCTACGGGTAACTCAGTTCTCACTTATTCAGGTTCGACTGTATGGTGATAGTGAATTTAACTTATGATAACTATAGGTACCTACCGATCTTCTCGTCGGTTTCTGTAGTTGTCAGTGTTTGCGATCATGTAGATTTCTAGTCGCCTCGACTACTCTTAGCTAGCGCAGAGCGTTAGCTTCTGATTTAAAAATCTTCAAAGTAATATGTCTTATTACATCGGTGGTCTAGTAATGCATGGTACAAGCAATATGATAGATGTTCAATGTTCATTGTGAAAAATGTGCAAATTAATGTTCGACAGCTTACCCAGCGGTTTATGGGCAGTTTCCGCAGCCGATCCCTCCACCGATGTCCACCATAGCGCCGGCGCAGAGAGAAGGTAAGTGGAGTCTTGAGCTGGCAACCTAGATCACTTTCCTGCCAAAGGACTTTTTCTTCGCCTCTTAGAAAAAAACGGAGAAGCTGCTTAAACCAACTATTGCTCTTTACTGCTTCAAATCACCGTAACAAAAGCTCTTAAATTATTAACAACTTATCTTTTATTATTAACACCGTAACAAAGCTCTTTTCTTGCGCCCTGGGCACACTATATTTGGAAATTCATAATTGATTAAATTCTTTATAACCTAATTAGCATGGAACTTAAAAAAAGTAGTTAACGGAAATGTAATGCTCGTTTTCACCAACACTTTAAGAAACGCCTAGGCACATAGGTGACAGTTTTCACTTACAACAACTATCAACTGAGGGCTTAGGTGTCTCTTAAAATTTTGGTGAAAACGACCATAAGAATTACTACATTTAACTAAGATAATAATTTTCAAATTCGCAGAAACCACAATAAACACTTTTGATTCAAAATCAATAGGCCTAAAGTTTGAAAGAGGAAACCACTAATCCAATGAAGTGTGAAATAGCCAATTTAGCAAACCGCCCTCAAACAAACCATAATTTCTCTTCTACGACTTCGGTAATATCCGGTACTTAACTGTTTTCCAGCAAGAAAAACCATAGCGAATTGAATTGTTAGATAAAATTATGTCGATAAGGTATGGTGAAGATAATTTATAATATCTAAAAGTGCATGTTCCTTTTTAAAATATCTAAATAATCTTTAAAAAGTAATGAATTTACTCAAAATATACTTAGAGTTTCTCGTCATTTTACCATTTTTATATTTACGTGCTCATATACTAAATATTTCGAAAGAACTGTAATTTTCTTTAACTATTATTGCAGGGAAAACAGTTTCTATGTCAATCTCTGTTCAATATACTGTTTTATGTTAACATGTAGTCTGATCATCGTCTGATTGGGAGCATAGCACGCCCTTGTACAGTTTCATATTAGAAAGCTTTGCGGTTTGCGCCCAAATCATCGTTTTCACATACGGATTCTGTCACTGTAATATCTGTTTCTATGTAATGCTTTATTTGTGTGGATGTAATTAATGTTTTTGTGTCTAAGGCCCGGTTGTTTCAAACCTTTGGTTATTATTACATACGTTCGTTAAAATCTTTTCGTTGAACTTTCCGTTCTGTAAAGTGTTCGTCAAAGTTGATGCAACCAGGTCTTAACCTTTGCTAATATTTTTTTAAAGGAAATTTGCTGACTTTCCAGCGAAGCTACCTACATTTAATGAGCGATGGTAACGAAATCTTGTGCTCCGGGAAACGAAAAAAAGGGAGAGTAGGTGAATCCCCCTTTTTTTTGCTTTCCGGAGTAAAAGATTTACATCCCATAGCCACGACACAAGAGTCGCCGCCTCGGGACCTACACTAGAATCTGAGTTGGGAATCACTCATACCTACGCGCTGCATCACTGACCAACCATCACCAGCCATTCTTTGTGTTTTATTTTTAAATTTTTCTTGGTAACCTAATGGAACCTAATTTTAGAATCAGAATGGAGAAGAAAATTTATGTAAACTGTAGGTACCTTTAGTAATAACTGTAACGTTTTCAGAATATTTAAGCTAATTTTAAAGCTGGATATGTACCGTCTCTATTTTAGTTTAATTTTGAATCATACACTTTAATCATACCACCAATTTGCATACAATTTAGAAAATTATATGTAGAGCGAAATACTTTTTTAACTCCAGTTAAGCAGACTCAATATTTCTTGTGATGATCTACGAATATTTGCAAAAAAATTATGCAAATAAAACTTGTCCAATGAAATCCTTCGTATATTGTGTGCGCGCTTTATTTAAAAATATCTGGGTTACCGAGCTTCGCTCGGTGGCCAATAGATGGCAGCAGTTGTCATATTTTTATTTTTTTTTGGTAAATTCGACATTTTCTAAAACTGAATCCTAGCTAGATCGATTTATCGCCCCCAAAACCCCCTGTATACTAAATTTCATGAAAATCGTTCTAGCCGTTTCCGAGATCCAGATTATATAGAAATATATATACAAGAATTGCTCGTTTAAAGGTATAAGATTCAATTATCGCTTCCGCACACATTGGAGGGAACATTCGTGTTCGCGAATGTGAAATATCCATCATTTTATTTATCAGCTTAAATTATTTCATAACTATATAAATTACATTCATTTTAAACATTTGATCGTCAAATAATATTTTTTTAATACTTGTGAATGTCAAGAAATATGCGAATATTCCGTATATTATTTTTCGCACGCTCTCCTCCACTCTCTTCTTCAGTCGTTGTCTCTTGACAGAGTGGTCGTGGATCATTAAGATGTTAATTGATCTCTGCTGCTTTAGTCATTATTCTTCAGCGGCTCCTGTTGGCCAGCAGGGCGACCGGCTAAATATGTATCAATCCTTAAAGAACTGTATCAATGTAAAAACATGGGTTTTGACCACACTTGAAAATTACGTTTTGACCAATGATGCAGTTCTCTAAGGATTGTTACTTTTTAATCCGATCGCCTTGCAGTTAGCCAACGAGAGCGCTCAATAATGGAGAAACTTGAAGCAATCCGGAATAAATCTTCTCCTCTACAACACACATTTTGCCATTGGTATTTCCGTGAACGTTGGTGTTGAAGGGCAGATTTGTGAGTTCTTTAAAGATTTTCTCGTGTTTCCAGGCTGCTCCATCTCGGGCCCCGAGGGCTGTAACCTGTTCATCTACCACCTGCCGCAGGAGTTCGGCGACGCGGAGCTGATGCAGATGTTCCTGCCCTTCGGTAACGTGATCAGCAGCAAGGTGTTCATCGACCGCGCCACCAATCAGAGCAAATGTTTTGGTATGTTCACAGAACCACCGCCCGGTAGAAAAACCCTTGAATGCTTTAAGCTTCCTAAACGATTAGGACTCGGCACTACGTACTGTGACTATTGATCGGCAAGAAAAAATCCATTAGTTTTTTAACATTGCTATCATGGTATCGTCCAGTCTTTATTTTCTTTTTGATGCATGAGAAGAATAGCAATAACGAGGAACCAGAGAAAGACCCACTTTATAATTACAATATCTGTGGACCTGGCTCGATGACGTCACGTCGTGTCAGCGCTCTGATATGGTGCGCAAAACAATCAAGCTGGGGCGAGCGCGGAGAGGTGAACGGAGAACGGGAAGGGGGTACGCATTCCAGCGAGGTCCACAGATATTGTAACCGAGTTGTACGTTTGTTACTCTGTTCCCTCGCTATTTTATATCTGTTTCTTGTGTCAAAAAGAAAATAAACGAATGGACAGAGTACAGGATATTGCAAAATACCATATACTCGTAGCTAGAGGCGCTTAAGTAGCACCGAAACTAGATTTGACATGCAAGTGTAACGTGTTGAAGTAGTTTAAAGCAACTAATGGTGGTGTTTCCGCAGGCTTTGTGTCGTTCGACAACCCGACGTCGGCGCAGGCGGCCATCCAGGCGATGAACGGGTTCCAGATCGGCATGAAGCGGTTAAAGGTGCAGCTGAAGCGGCCCAAGGACGCCAACCGGCCTTACTAACCCACGACGCCGTCCCCTCGCGCGCACGCGATGCCCAAGGTGCCCCTTTGTGCCCTTATGTGCCCCTATGTGTCCCTATGTGCCCCTACGTAACTGCATTCTCACCTGCAGTCATTGCCATGTTACCTTATCTATTTCATTTGTACGATAGCTATTTGATCTACATTGATGACAAATCTCATCGATATTTTTTTTAATCGAAGAAAAAAATCGATGAGATTTGTCATCAGAAAGTTACGTGATCTATTTGTCCATTGGATATGTCATTCCCACACATTTTTTTTAAATTCTAATCCAATAGCAATCGTCGTTATTAAATAGATAAGTTACACAGACTTAATAAATGGCATAGACACTTGAAGGTAACTAATTTTTAAGCTACTCGTATGTATGATAGCTCAATTTTTAATTAAATACTTAGCTTTTCACGGAAGACAGCAATTTAAATATGTTGAACGGTTTTGTTTTGTTCCAGGTTGCAGGCAAGTCCCGTCTCCCCGCGGTGGGCTTGTTTGCGTATTATTATTATTATCAAAAATTCTAAGGAATTTAATAAACATTTATTGTATAGTAAATATCATTAACTACATTACTTACCTAAAGATATATATGCAAGCCCGAGTGGCGCGTATACTATATTAGTTAAAGTAATTAATTGATTGGCGCGTAGGAAAGCTTCATTCTTATCATTATCGATTAATCATTAAATTACTCTATTATATTATTATATATACAATTTATTAACTTTGATTAAATTATTATTATTATTAAATGACACGTTATAAAAATTTTGTCATTCGTAATCATACTTCTACTTCTAAGTACTTATAATGTTTAACTGAAAACTTTTAACATAAATTTATTATACTAGTTATTTGCTTGAACTAAGCCAAACTGAATTTATTAAGTAAGTTGAGAATAAGAAAAATGTATTTTAATTATTGTATATTGCAAAAATTGCCGCGGCGCGGCGCGCGTCTTCGCGCGTTCTGTTGTTTCGTTTGTAGTATAGATGGCGCTGGGCTCGGCGCGTTCCGTTCTACGTTGATTTGTTGACCGTAGACTAGGCCAAGATGGCGCCCGCCGCGGCGGCATCGCGACGCTGTTGCCTCCCTTCACTGCATCACTCATAATATAAGTACTGCGGTATATATCACTATCGGAGTAGCCTATATTTTGTTAAATTTTATTGGTGTGTGTGTCTGTAAGCTATTATGTTGAACTGTGCCGAGTGAAATGGGACGCAATTCGATAACGAATACCGCTTAAAACTAAACTGATATCAGATTGATTCCAAATCAAGTAGTAGTAGAGCTTACAAGAATCGTAAATTAACTAAACTAAACGTAATCATTTGGATCAATCTAATCATTGGCGTTAGCCCAAGTACTAATTGTTGAGTAATGATGAGTACCTATTCGGGGTACTGCATACTACCTAATTTGCAAAAGAGACCAATAACAATTTACCAAAGCTTATACGGTTACGACAGAAACCTACAGAGCTATGGATCATTGTCATTGACTTTTGGATCTATCTTTTCCCTTTAGTCTGAGATAGAAGAAGCTGTCATTAAGCATTTCCTAAGCTCCCGTGGCCAGTTCAGCGCCCCAACCTACTGTTAGTAAAATTAATAAACACGTTATTAAATGTTCATAAAACGCTGTGTACAAATCGAAGTGCACTTCAAATAATTACCGAGATTTAAGGCCTTCCTTTTGAGATTCGTTATGTTTTGATTCGTTGTAAATTCCAAAATGGGCTGTGATATAAAAAATATAAACCTAAATAATGGATTGTACAGACCGCCTTTGCGTATTAGTTGTTGCGCTCTTCCTACCACTCGCATACCCCGAGAATTAAATAAATAAAATAATCCCTTGATCAAACATATTCTGATTGAATATAAAGTAATTCCCTGGTCTGTGGTTAAAAGTCTACGCCAAGGCAATCTACAAATGCGCTAGCTTAAAAAATGTTGACTTCATATTTTCTGGTGCGTCGGAGTTCCTGACTCATTTTAGAAGATTTGTAGATAGTTCTTAATGTTTTAGCCAAAATATTTTCAGGGACATTTTCAGACGCGCCGAGAACTACCCTCCAAATAGCCGTTGATTGTTGGCTAAAGATCGTTCACACGACACGATTTGACTTGGAATTTCCAATTGGGCAGATCATCAAGCAGAAATATTAGAACAATAGATTCTGTCTGTATTAAAACCTAGTACCTACTCAACACTTTAAAATTCTGTTAGGAAATCCGGTTATTGTCCACGTAGCGTCCTTAAATTGAATGTAGGGTTCTGTTTTACGCGTTTTAAATAAAAGGGAAAACTATCTATGTAAGATCAAGGTTGCATACTACACCATTGCACCGTCCTCAGTGGTGATATAGGTAATTCAATCCACAAAGACGCACCCCACTTCAATCGCAAGGAGTTAGGAAAGAGTGGGGCGTGTCTTCGTGGAATGAACCACCTATAATGTAGCATCAAACTGAAAAGACTAAAAGTAGTTCCATCATGTCTAAACGTTATCGTTATCTTTGAGACCTTTATTATGAAGTAAGCGTAAAATTATCTGACGTATTTGCAATGATGTAGTTGGTATAACAGCACCGTATGCGGGTGGTAGCTCGCAGTCAGATGCGATGTCAATTCTCAAAGAGCGCGTCCCCCTGTGTATTAATTTCAAGTGCGTGTATGTGTGTCTATATAAACATATATAAATCTATACATGTTAAGGTGTTGGTGTGAGCTACGTCCAGGGAGCCAACAGTGGTGCAGCGATTCATTACAAAAAAATACTAGTGTAATTTCTACAGAAAATAAATAGATTCATAATCAAAAGGTACCAACTATAAAATTATAATATTGAGATACCTTAGATATAAATGCGTGCGCGCGGGCGGGTCTGTACCCGGTGTGCAGTTGTATTAAAAATAACAGCTTTAAAAAATATCTGTCAAAAATGTATGTGCCATTTACTTAATTAGAAGCGTAATCGTTGTAAATTGGCGTACAAACGTTTTTGGCGAGAATAAGGCCGGAAACATATTTGTAACACGCCATCCGAGTCGTAGCTTGCCACGCGTAAGGGTTAAACGAAACTGTATGCAGTTAAGCCTGAATGACACTCCCCAATTTAACTTTGCATCAAGAACTTGTAGTGAAAGTCGGGTGGCAGGTTCTAAGTGTGTTGAGGTCTTACTAAATAAATTATATTTTTATAAAAAGTGTCATGAGGCTTACATATTTCTGATGTGCAGGAAATGAAGATATTAAAAAAAGTATTTTCATTTTCTTCATTTCTTAGCTTTTTGGCTTTAAGAACACTGTTTATAAAAATACATCAACACATCTAGCTCTTTTTTGAGTATAATGTAGAAATTTCACTGTTGATCACGATTGTACTAAAGTTTTTATCAGAACATAAAGCTAATAAATGTTCTTTCTCGAAAAATTTGCCAGCTCCATTTCTAAATCTAACCAATTGAAAATTTCACAGCCGAAAATCTCCGTCCGTTCAATAATCAGATCAAATACAAAAATTTATTGAAATAAATTTCTACATTACAATATATATAGCTGCTTGTGCTGACTGACTCACTGATTGATCACCTCTCCTGAACAATTTTGTATGAAAAATTTTTTTTTTACTAAGCATTTCGTAAAGAGGGGAAAAAATCATTAAGAACAAAAATATGGAGAGAGCTGATGATTGAGGATTTCGAAGACGGGTGAAGAGCACGGGGAGGGTATTGAAGATAGGTGGGGGGTGCTCGACCAAATGTTATTCGAAATGTCATCCAATTGCCAGTGAGCTGAAAAAAAATTCAAAATGGCGGATTCAAAATGGCCGCCATTCGAATTTCGTTGATATCTCGGAAAGTATAAAAGATGGAAGAACGGTTTCTTAACAAGAGTTGATCAGGGCCCAAAGGTCTACACGATGAATAGAAAAAAAATCCAATATGGCGGAATTTTTTTTTTCCATAGAAAATGTAAGGCGAATTTTGAAGGGAATTTTTATGGGCGGGAAGACAGCACGCGGGCCACATGTGGCCCGCGCACACACGCACCCTACTAGTTATTACTCTATTCGTAGAGCAAATATTGCGTTACCGCACACAGAAAAAGATAATTCTATAAGTTAGCGAGTCCTTGAATCAGGGCATCTATGGATATTGGATATGTCATCAAGTCGACTTCGACACCTTCCTAATAGTAGATACCAAATAGTAATTAATCAGATTAGTATCTAAAAACTAAGTTGATTGCATAGGAATGGAAAATTGGCAACTCAGTGTTAAAAGTTGGAATATCTGTAGATGCTATTTATTTAAAAAGAGGCATCCATTTTGTTAACTGACTTGTACACAGGAATAATAGACAATTTGACAGGATTTTGTTCATATCATAAGTAACAAAACACACGATCATTAATTATTTTGTAAATACGTCGAACGTGTAAAAGTGTTTTTCGAGGAACAAAAGTTTCACAGACAGATACTTTCCTAAAAATTAATTTTCAAATGCGCTAATTTCTGTGTGCAGGTGTCGTTAAAACGTACTAGCAGACAATCCAATTTGATCAATGCCGTCTGAAGCACTGATCGGATCGATCATGTCGTCGTGTCTACATGTTGATATCACACAGGATTGGTTCGTCTGTTGGCTCTGAACCCCAGCTTACCGCGTGCGGTAGCAAACATACTCATTGGCCGCCGCCCGCCTCTAGTCAAATATTACTCTCACCACAAGACATAGAATTTTATATTTACACAAATAATTATATTATATTGATATAGTATTCTAGTTTTAGGCGTTTATGATTTAATAATAAGCGATAATTTAAAATAAAAAAAATGATACTGGTATCGTTGAAAGCGTAGGTACTTACTTAGATTTTTTTCTCTTTCAATCACACGTTCGTGCAATACTGTTACGCTTTTTAAATTGTTTAGCTTTCTTACTTATTTACGATGCTAATAAATTATTTTATACTTATTTATTGAACTGTTTGTGTTACCGATTAATAATAATTATTCGTTTGGTCTCGTCTTGTGAAAGGAAAGTCGGGCATTTTAAAAGTTAATAATTTTCTAGGTCGCTTCATACGCGACGGACACGATCCTATATCTTCGGGTCAACGACGACTGTCGTCAAGAGTCCGTGCGTTGAAGCGGACTCGAGAATGGCGTAAATTACGTTTATATCATACTTGCTCAGTAACTATGGATTACTATGGTGGAAAGTCTGCTTGTAAGTTGGTGTTTGCAATTCAAGGCAACATGCTTGAATTGTAATGTTCACATTACAATTCAAGGCAACATGCTTGAATTGTAATGTTCACATTACAGTTCATGGGCAACATTACGTCGCACTATGCTTGAATTTTTTTTATATTTTTTTTTTTGGCGCCATTTTGGATCTTGTTCTGTAATAGCTTACTTACGTCCCTTGTGTAACAATCTACTATTACGCCATTCTCGCGTCCGCTTCAACGCACGGTTGAATAGATTGGGGAATGTTCGTGCCTGCCGCTCTCGTGGGTCACCGGGCCCAGCGGCCCGCGGCAGGGCGGACGGCGAATGGCGAAGCACCGACGGCGGCCGGGCAGGCCCTGTCATTAGGTTACAAAACAAATCGATGCCAAAGCGGAACACGTATACTTAGTATATATCGATTAAAGGTTATATCACCTCGTGGGTAAAGTACTCGTAGGTAACGCTCGACTCGAGTCTCGACGCGCACCGCGGCGGCGTTCGAGCACTTAGGGCGATTAATGATACTGTACTTATGTATATCTTTATACTGGTTAAAATTAAAATAAAAAGTTGCCCTAAAATAATATTGCAAAGACGCTAGTCGAAGTTTTAAATAGAATATAAAAGAATATCCTCACTGAATGTATAAAACGATCGCCCACAAAGTGATTCTAGGATACAGGGTATGCTTTGCAATTGTTTAAATGTATCTAAATGTTTTTCACGTAGGCAGAGTTGCGGAAGCGCCTACTCGTCCTCGCTCGCTGACTGTTTCCGCGGCGCGGTCACTCCGCGCGCGCTGCGCAGGAGTCGAAGGGCGTCACGGCCCCAGCGCCGCTTCACTCTCGGGTCCACTGTAGTCTGTCGCGAAATTTTTATACTCTCTCGTCACTATTGTAGCGTAACTGATCCCATACTGTCATGTCACTCGCGACTTTATAGACTAGCTTCGCATTTGCGTTCGGTGTTACCCCACACTTTCATAGACAGTTGTTAAACGTCACTGGCAAAGTATCCTCCTTCACTTATCATCTTAGTCATAAATAGTAAGATCGAGATTTTTGGCCGTTGCACTATTTCTAGCCGCTGCACATCACGGACTCAAACATAGTTAAAAAGGAATGAAAACTATCGTATGATGTACTAAAGGATATTAAAAGTTATATCAACAAAAATATTACCGAAAATGAAAACGTGCGCAATGGCAACTTGTAACTTAACTCGATCGTATAACATCTTAGATTTACGAAATCGAATTTGAGTGAAAAAAAAAATACTATTTAACTTCTAAATTTTTATAAAATATTTATATCGTTCGCATTACTTCGACGTAGCACTCGCGTAGCGTTGGAACAGTTGGATTGAGCCGATTGTAAAATATAATGTGGAAATTAAAGCGGATTTTAGGCGAAGTAGGTATAGATCGTCGAACGGTGGCCAAAGAGACACGGCAAGACCGTCTGAAACTCTAAACACTCTCGGTCTGGCGACCTTTTTTCTAAGTCGTGTCTTTATATGTAAAGATGCCTTCTGAGGGCAGTTACACTCGGAGATATTGTCTAAACCTCCTTAACCTCCTTAAAAAAGCTGAATGTACCCAATAAGTAAACGCTTAAGTAAGTGTCTTAAAAATAGTAAAAGTAATGGTCACGCGAAAAATATAAACATTCTTATTCATAAGGAGTAAATTCGAGTTCCATTTTAATTCAATAAAACTGCAACAAATATCAAATGCACGCAACAGGGTAAGACTACAGCGAACTACGAATAAACGACTTCGTAGCGAACTACGCCGTAGCTGCTTAATGTAGCGGTGACTACTCATAAGCTCTATAGACGAAAAAAATATTATTATCTACGAAAAAAGAAGTATCCACAATCCCAGTTTGAGCACACCTTACCAATTTGCCTTAACTTGTAAGTTGTACAATATAAATTGTTATTTGAAGCTCGCCCACAAGAGAGAGGCATCCGGAGGAAATACATCAAGAATTCTTTAGTCTCAAGCGACGTTTGTTTGTATAACAGAGGGTTTAGTACAGGTTTTTGCACGGATTTCGAGTACACTCGCATCGCACTAACGAATCGAATGCCTTCATACATTTACAGCCAGCGCCATCTATTGACAGCCGCATGTCGGTGACTGTCCAAAGATGGCGTTGGCTGTAAATGTATGGAAGAATTCGATTCGTTTGTGAGATGCGAGTTGTCTCGAAATTCGTACAAAAACCTGTACTAACCCCCCAGATGTAGGTATAAAAAACTATGACAAATGACGTGTACATACTTTTGGCCTCTCTTTGCAGTATTTTTTCCTTCGTAACTTTTCTGTTACAGGAATTAAAAAAAAAACTATTGCAACGCATTAATGGGGCATCGTTCGCGTGTTCTGCAATAACGTTTACGCTGTTTGCTATTTTTCATTTAATTATTTTGAACAACTTAATTGCAATTTTAGCTATAATATAAATGTGGATATGTTTGTTATTGGTTTTAATTATATTTGATAGCTTCATTCGGAAACGGTTTCATGTCCACAATCCCTGGCGATATTCCATTTCTGATAACTAGTCCACCGTCAATTTGAATAATTATAATTCCAAATAAATTTAAAGACCTTTCGAAAAATATTATATCTCTCCGGATACGACAACTACATTATTCATTTAAACTAAGCCATCTAAAACGTGATGTATTTCTTCCCATGTACTTAATTCTAATAAACACCGTTCGACGTAGTTAATTAGGTGATTGCCATTATTCAAATCAGGAGTAAACAATATAAGAATTTCGGAATTATATCTATTTATATAATAAAAATATGCAGAGATGCGCATAGTGCTTTTACGGATTGTAGATCCTAGTAACATAAAAAGATCTAGTCATATCTTCGTTTGTTTAGTTATTCTATCGCTTAGCATAGTTTAGCTTCAAGCACTTCTTTGACTTATTTTTTTCTAAATTACTAACTTAGTAGTTTAAATTTTTTAATATTTCAGACGCGAAAA
This sequence comes from Coenonympha glycerion, assembly GCA_963855885.1. Lineage (NCBI taxonomy): Eukaryota > Metazoa > Arthropoda > Insecta > Lepidoptera > Nymphalidae > Coenonympha > Coenonympha glycerion. Next base: position 2,254,790 of record OY979635.1, read on the forward strand.
GAATTTGTGAGGATTTTTATGGCGCAACAATTGACACATTTTTCGAAAAAATGGCTGACGTTAAGAGTCCTTTGGCATTTTCATTGAAAAATGTGTCACTTACAGCATTCTCTAGGTCCAGACGAGTTAGTATAGGATTTTTACGATTTTCGAATCGATCCGCATCGCAAGAACTAATCGAATTCCTCCATATAGGTAACGCCATCTATGGATACTCGCTGACATTTGACTGTCAATAGATGGCGTTGACTGTAAATGTATGGATGAATTCGATTCGTTTGTGGAATGCGAGTCGACTCGAAAATCGTAAAAAAACCTGTACTAACCTACAGTAATGTGCGATGAACATTACGTAAGTTATCTTGTTGAACCACGCTGTATTTTAATTATTTAAATACACACTAGCTGACTTTACGTCTACTTATAAAAAAACGCCTATAACCTAAAAGTAAAATATTACTGTTTTTGATAAGTTATCCAGAATATTGTTGCATAATATTATGGTCATTATCAAAGTATTCATCATTCTTTTATTCGCTGTCATTTAGAGTTTAATGATAATAATTAATTACTAAATTAACTTAAAAAAATAATCTATTATGTCGGTTTAGGGTGGTAGAATTATGAATGGTGTAACCATTTGGTTACAAGTAAGTTAGGGATGTAAAATACCTTAGAAAATTTAAAGATAGGTAGATGGGAATACGTATAACTTATTAATTCCGCTAACGTTTGTTGCTGACGGTACATCGGTTCTATATGGCAGAATTAAATCGAATCTTTAACAAAGGGGAAACTGCCATTATAATGCTAGCTCATGATATTTGGCCCTAGTATTATTTTTATACAAAGTATACCAGACCTACTATAAATTGTTTGGTAAAAAGTCCAAAGTCTAAGTCTACCTTTTAACAACACTGATAGGTTATGTTAATACATAATTATAATTAATTTTTAATAAAGAATTATTTTTAATTTATTGTAATTTAGCTAGGAATTGTATATTCATTTTTGAAAAATTAAATAAACCTTTGCCCTGAATTAATCAGCCGTGAATTTTAATAAAATAAAACTACGAAGTTCGCAGTTATGATAAGTTAAGATGATTTTAATTGATTCTATTAATATTAAAATCCTTTTCAATTAAAACTCAGAAGTGATGCAGCGTCAGCAACTTAGAACTAAATACGCGCCGTCCGTTACGATCACAGGTTTCAAATAAACTATGTACAGACCCAGCTTAGGAAAAAAGCTTTTGCAAGTATACTAAATATAATATTGTACAAACTCAGTTTCCTGCTAACCGTATACCTAATTTTAAACATAAGTACTCATTTCCCTGTCCCTTAAATATTAATATCGCTAATGCTCTTCAGCCATATTCTGATCAATAGATTAGTTCACACTTTAATTATAATTTGATGAAATAAAAGTGCACTCAATCGAATATAATTATATATTTTAGTTAAAATACTTAATCTGAAATTCGGCAAAATCAACATTATTAAAATTGTCATCTTTATTGAAGTTATAATCGCATATAAGTACGTTCGCAGGCATATTATACCTAATAACACCCATATATCGTTGAATCACGAAAAAGGCTTAATAAATCGTAAATTTTCGATTATTATTAATGTCGATGATATTCATTTTTATTGTTATGGTTCTCTTTTTAAACCTATGCACACGAAGGAGTGTAAAAGTTCAGCGAAAGAGTGCAGAAATCTAAAACGAGTGAACTACTGTGGAGTTTTGGCGAACATAAGTTAACCTAAAGAGCCTTCGTAGATTTCACACAAACAACTAGTAGGTACTCATAGCTCTTTGTAAATACATAATTATGACGTCATATCTAATTTAGGAGCTTACTAGCGTTTTGCCCCGGGTCTTCTCGGACGGGTGACAGGGTGCCGCCGTGTTTGTGATAAATGAATTCATAATCAACAACTGATTAGAATCAGTATGCCTTGGTTTACTCACCCCCTTCGCACTCGGCTCGTCAGCGTTGACGTATCGTAAGCGTATCGTTATGACGCTACACATAACACAAATCAATACGAAAATTACGCCTCCTACGATTCGGTGAAACACCGCTTCGTTTGTGGACATATTTGAACATGTTCGTGCTTGTACTGCTCTCGTCGTGCGCGCGAATTACGCTACGCTTACGATTACGAGCCGTGTGCGAAGGGCCTTAGACGTCTAAGCGTACTCGTAATTCTATAAGAATTTCTTACCAACTACCAGTTACCTACAGAGACTACTAAGGGAATCCGCCTCAATATTCAAATTTTATTGTTTTTCGCAAAAAGTACTCCTATTTATACACCGTAGGCTTATGGCAATGAGTTATGAAGTAAAGATCTAAAAAGTTTACTCTCAGAGTCAGTCAACTCTATAGGTCAACTCACATAACAGGCGTATTTTTCATTATAAAAAAACTCAAACATCTTGGTTTCATTATTTAAAAAAAAAATGCGATTATGTCTCTGAAGGTGACCCTTATTTAACGACTTACAACTTACAAAATACTTTTTTGTATTATAAATCCTACTCAAATCATGCAACTCAAAATCACTCTATTTAAATATAAACCTAATTTTAAGCCCTTCTTTTCTCAGCTAGCACGAGAAATAAAAAGATCGATTATGAGCTTAGCTTAGACGTCCCAAAACCTAAATATTTTCTGTACAGCGGGCGTAATCTATCGATCAAATAAGTGCACGCCATTCTGGTTAGTGTACCACTGTACAGTCAACCATTTCGCATCATTTTCGCTAGCACAGTTTGACGATAGTGTGATATTGGGTGGACACCATGGACCTCATACCAACTAAATTCCTATACAAGGTTCCAATTCAATTCAATTCAAATTATTTATTTGCTGATTGGTTTTACAAAATAAATTATTCTTACAATAATAAATTATTAATTGGAGCCAACAATCTGTCATAAATGACATTAATTATTATTCTACTATGTTATATAATTGTATTTTGTCTAACAGCCTTATATGTCCGTACTAAATGTATCTGTTAATTATATTGTTACGAGCCAGAAATGAAACACGTCTCACCAATCGCACATTCAATTATATTTTCTAACTTTTTAAATATCACAGTAATTACAAATTAATCACAGTAACACTTTGCACTGGTACACGACTGATAATGCCTGCATGCCTCGCCGCTCGCCCATTTTATGGACGCACACTCGTCACGCCTCCCTCTCGCCGCCTCACCTCGACCAACTTCGACACTTGTCGGCTCTTCTCGTCGCACCTCCGGAATTGCTCGTTACAGTCGGCCATCCTGTAACAATTGCGCCGCAATTGGCGCAGAGTACACTTTAATTCTCTAGTAAATCCATTAAGTCAATCTCAGGTTTCGATTGCCTCAATACTACTGTTGCAACACGGTTAACTGTTAAGAGCACGTTAATGACACTACGGTAAGTTTCCCCCCAGAAAACCTGCAGAAACAATGACGAGGCTGAACCTTACACTCAGTGCTCTCAATTTCATACATACACACATCATCACGTCTCAACAGTCCCCTAATAAAAATCCCCTTAAATTACCACCAAATCTCGGCCCCGTGGATTAACTTGACAGCCAAAACCACACCTGCTTAGAAACCAACCAGGACAATACCTAGGCAGAGACGAACTCTCAAATCAAATGACGGACATGAGATTACTTCTCTAATCTGATAATATCAGTCTAATAATATCGGCCAAGTGACAAACCCAAACTCCAGGCTCAAATTATTAACTCAACCTCATAGTCAATCCAAAGCAAAACTATGTGCAAAACTATCCTTCAAAACGTTATCCTACAAAACTATCCTGCTCAACACAATTCTGCTACACTTTCCTGCTAAACACTATCCTACTAAACACTATCCTGCTACACGCTATCCTGCTACACGCTATCCTGCTACACGCTATCCTGCTACACGCTATCCTGCTACACGCTATCCTGCTACACGCTATCCTGCTACACGCTATCCTGCTACACGCTATCCTGCTACACGCTATCCTGCTACACGCTATCCTGCTACACGCTATCCTGCTAAACGCTATCCTGCTAAACGCTATCCTGCTAAACGCTATCCTGCTAAACGCTATCCTGCTAAACGCTATCCTGCTAAACGCTATCCTGCTAAACGCTATCCTGCTAAACGCTATCCTGCTAAACGCTATCCTGCTAAACGCTATCCTGCTAAACGCTATCCTGCTAACGCTATCCTGCTAACCCTATCCTGCTAACGCTATCCTGCTAACCCTATCCTGCAAACCCTAATCTGCAAACCCTAATCTGCAAACCCTAATCTGCAAACTCTATATGTAAACTCTATATGTAAACTCTATATGTAAACTCTATATGTAAACTCTATATGTAAACTCTATATGTAAACTCTATATGTAAACTCTATATGTAAACTCTATATGTAAACTCTATATGTAAACTCTATATGTAAACTCTATATGTAAACTCTATATGTAAACTCTATATGTAAACTCTATAAGTAAACTCTATAAGTAAACTCCAATGACGACCGCAACCAATTAAGCTCAAAATATGAAATTCCAGTTCCCATTAAAGTCAAAATGAAAGCTTAAAGAAACGCGGTTTAACTCATCGATAGAAGTTGCAATCTGATTTCGAACTCTAATTTAAAACCAAGTGGCCTCCAAGTCTAAGCTCTTCCAAAATTGAAGTTTCAAGCAGACTCCCAACCGATAATGCAGTCTAAAACTGATAAACTAAACTAATTCAAACTTAAGTTTCTTAATTGCCAAAATACTAAACTCAATGTAAATTTGCTAAACGAAATTCCAAATTTATAATACCGGCTAAGACTGATTAACTTAACTTTAACTCAAAAATATAAATCCAACCTAAAAGTCAAAACCTCTCATCTCATCAAAACTCATGGGAGGACTTGCCAAACGATAGCTAACTATTAAATTTAAGTCGACAGAAGTAAACTCCTAACTGATAACTATAACCTAACATGGAAATTAAAACACAACTAACTTATCGAAAGATACTCTTTCAAAACGCTAAACGAAACATTAAAGTTACTCTCTACACTCATGGTAGCCGCACTATGAGACAGAACCCGCAATACTAGTAACCTCCCATTCCACCAAGATACAACAAATCAGGTTTCTGCTCGGTCACGTCACTGCCCCTTCAAATCAAGTCCTTGCTTGGCCACATCGCCTCCCGGTGCCAGAGAAGAGAGACAGAGCAGCGCAATGCAAATAAAAAGCTTCATATAAGCTTTGAATCAAGCATCGCTCAACAAGATCATAAGACTACTCATTTAGATAACTAGGTACTCAACTTAACAGGCTGGAGTCTCCTCCGCATCGAAGGACTCGCGAATGATGCCTGAGCAGCGACCCTCCGCCGCATAACTGCTGGAGTTGCTTTCCTTCTCTGATGATGCATCTCGGATACCAAGGCTCTCTCGAACGCAGCATAGTAACTGTAAACATAAGAACATTTTGAACACATGTGATTGTGCCAGCTCGGATTAATGAAGAACTGTTTGTCAGGTCTGAATGTACGCTTAGGCCTGTCCTCAACATAATTGTTCACAATTCCTACATTCATTTCAATCAGCCGTTAACTTGTAATCCACTCTTTTTATACGCGTATCCTCTTACACAATCCATCCACCTATACGTTATCTTCCTTTACATTATTCTTTGTTACACCTACGTGATTTTCAGTCTACGTATTATATGGCCCGTACCACGCTAACCTTTACTCCTCATTTATTAATTTTATCGGTAACAAGTGCTACTTTAAAACTTTCACTAACATACGTGTCCTTTGTCCTATCCATCCTATCCATTCTCATCACACCTTACATCTATGTCAAATTTCACCAGTCGTCTATATTTCACCTATCTCTTTTACTTCCCAAAACTTTGACCCACCCAACTGAGATTACCCTCTTAATTATTCCTGTAAACGATTTATTTCCTACCGCTTTATTATACTCACAATGTAACCTACTCATTTTCCTCATTACAAATAGCTACACGTAAGAACTCCTACTACTACTATCGTAAAATCCTGATAACCTCTTAACAAACAATCGACTCGAGCCTCTGTAGTAAGACACATAAAATTCCCGCCATGCTACACTTGCGAGAAGTCTCAATCCTCGCTCACATGTACAAGCACGTACAAACATACGCGTACATACACGCACGCAAATAACTTTTGTTTTAATGTGTCATTAGATCCTTTATACCAAAACTGTTAGTACCAAAATTTACGTTTTCTACCTTATCCCAACAAAACTACCTTCTAAGATTTTATTAATAAGCTTTCAGCTTTATTCGCTGCTTTAAGACGCATTTGCATAGGTACAACTCTGAAAATTGATACGATATATAATTTCGACTACATTGGACGGCTCTTAAATTCTACAAATGTAGGTACTTCCCGTCTACTAGTATATCACGCAACATTTTGATCACTGGTGGTTGTTAAATTAACTCCCTAGAAAACTACACAAGTACCTTCATAAATAACGTATCTGAACTCATATGATCACACAGTTTCACACAATTTTTTTACTGTGAGTTAAAATGAACACAGTGCCCGACGGTATAGCAGTGGACTATGTCAAATGTTTAATATTTAAATCAAAATAACAATTGGAACAAATACAGCTCACCAGAGACGCCATCTGGTTGATGACATCACACATTCCGTGACATGACATCATATACACGTGGAGACACGTGGCCAGCGCACAGATGCAGCTCCAGCATAGCACGGCGAGCCAACATGCACGACGCGACACGCTGACCAGCGCGCAAGACTCATCAGTTCATCAGTTGTTCATGAAACATAAAAACAAATATTAGCAACGCCTACGTTACATTCTCGTTGTAATATTGGAACGATCATACATTACCAAAAAGCTTCTTAAAATCCTACGTTCAGTCTCAGGAATCCCAGCCCTCGTTATTGCGGTATGCCATATGCCACGTAAAATGCATTGAAAACTTTCAGAAGTCATTCACTTGATTTTAGCTGTACTTTGGACGAAACAACCACACTTATAGCAGATACTGCCCGCTTCCTTTTTGTTTCCACCATTACAAAATGTCATCATCAAATGTACCGTCAAATCTTCTCACAAAAATGAAATTGCAATGTATACTATGCTGCCATTGTTGCTAACCGGCTTAACAGAGTACACGCCTGACCCCTTATTGTCACTCCACCGATAAATCTCACTCAATCTTGTAAATCCTCCTTTTCACATATATCACGGTTTTCCGGGTTACAATCGGGTACAATTTAGCAATTATCATATTTTCTTCCGATTTTTTTTTAAAGTACCCTCAAGTAAAAAATTATTCCACGGCTTTTCTTTCTCACGTATTCATCATGCATCGCCTTCAAGCAATTTTTGAAACGATAACTACTTTCATCGGCACTTACATGAGACTTTTCGCTGGGTGTCCAATTTTCTTCAGTTTTTCGCAACCTCTTTGACGTCACGTGACGTCACATGTTCCCGGCTTTTCGCTTCACTGTGGGTGTGGCGAACAGTATACCACTTCTGACTGTTAAGAGCCAGAAATGAAACACGTCTCACCAATCGCACATTCAATTATATTTTCTAACTTTTTAAATATCACAGTAATTACAAATTAATCACAGTAACACTTTGCACTGGTACACGACTGATAATGCCTGCATGCCTCGCCGCTCGCCCATTTTATGGACGCACACTCGTCACGCCTCCCTCTCGCCGCCTCACCTCGACCAACTTCGACACTTGTCGGCTCTTCTCGTCGCACCTCCGGAATTGCTCGTTACAATATTCTTTAATGGTATAATAACAATGTTCCTGCTAACTATATCGGTATCATAGCGAGGTTGATAACAAAAACACTAGAATTCAACCTCAAGACTTGAAATGAAATTGGGAATGTGAGAAACGGTATCAGAAAGTTGATATTTATGACGTGGATACTTGAAATTCAAGTTAGTCTCTGTTTTAAGGTTCATTTGGATGCTCGGTTGCAGATATAATCTATGTATGGGTAAACTATGCTTTAATAAACGATTACTGCTACGTTTAAAATAAAAATTGCAACGTGTAGGTCATAAGTTCATAAGTTCTTGAAATACTTCGAAATACCAACCTCGAGATTGTTATAATTTTTATGTTCCAAATACAAGGTTAGGACCAATAGCAAAATGTGATCTTCTTTGTTTCTCAGGTAGTTCAAAGAATAAATGACATGGCCGGATGATTTTTGAATAAAAAAAGTCATTGCTATTAAAAATATTAATGTGCATTTCGTTGCAAGTTGTTATGCTAATATTATGTCTCTCGCAAGTTTTCTGATTATAAAAATTAAACTATTGTAAAGACATAATGATAAGCTTTAATATGACGTACTGTTTGTCAATGGCCATGAATATTATTTTCCAGGGCACAGCTCCATACAAGTTTCGGCCATGTCCTTTGGTTCAACAAAATAAACATTATGCGTCCTCTAGCGTGTATGTGGTCCATGCGCGTCCCATACATTGTTCTGGATAACTTATGTTGGAATAGTTTAAGGTGTGAACAGCCTGATCTGTAGCTTTCATTAATTTTATAGTATTGCAGATCATTTGGCAAACAACGTTTGTCAATCTTGTTCATTTGACAATTACTCACTTTATAAAATGTTTTAAATGTTAAATTTTCCTTTACTACAACTAAATAGGTGATAATTAGGATATTTATGTTTGTTTACACTTTAGCTAAGAAAAGAGCACAGGCTGTTTACTTATAGCTCATAAAAAGGGACACCTCTACAGGTGTCTGTGATATACGCTTGTAAAGATCGTCCATACAAACAACCCCTTTATATAATCCACTAACTCTCCAGTCTCCCATAACCGTTCCGTTTTGCTCGATTACATAAAACTAATTATAAAGATAAGACAAATTGTACATTTGACATCTTATTCGAGTGTATTTTACACATAGATAAAGGTAATTTTTCAATTTAAATATAGAACAAAATGAATAGCGATCTACGGTAAGGAAAATTGTAAAATCGTTTTTAATATAAATCTCAGATAGCCGCTTTTATCAGGATGACATTCATTTGAAATTATATATAATATAGTTTTATATACCATAGATTTGCTACAATGTAATGTAAGAGAATTGAAATAAAATAGGACAGCATTAAGCTATTTGTTTATTGACTTATATTATGTGGATTTTGTCACTTGTAAAATAAACGAACGGAATATATTATAAATAGATATTGAGGACACGTTGTTTGCGACAGTGGACACAAATGGAACTATATCTAAGAATACGTTATTTATATAAGCTACTCAACTACACCTCCACCTACTGGACTCAGTTTCTTCCTATTTTAATATAAGAACGGTGCATTATTTTGCAAATATGGATAAATGAAAATTGTTGATTGGTAGAATAATATAATGTTCCTCACGCGGCAAAAACTTACCTTTGTAAGTAAAAATCATCCGTTGTTTCAGTATTTAATTTTGTCAAATAACTTTGAAAAGTTTGTATTAGACTGATTCAGACAACATTTATGGGTTTTCAAGATCAAATATCGTGTAATCTAGATAATATATTTACCACAAAAGACAACTTTTACCACAAAATCACAACTTACAATAAAAATTCAGTATTAAATCGCTTTTGTCCACCTACGAGCCTATTGGACCTGAAACAACTATGTAACATTATAGACTTTATTCTGTTGTGGAAATAGAATTCATATCGCTTTGAAATTAAAATATATGATAATCACATGTTCAAACATAATCAACCTTTCAACCGGGTATGTCATTCTTATAGATTGTTTAGAATTAGATTATGTTTCTACAATAATATATAATCAAATATTCGCATGCCTAAGGCTATCAGTCTCTTACTACAAAAATTGACTGTTTACTATTATTTATTAGACGTACTAGATATTCGTTCTCGAAAATCCTAGGTAAACCGCTACTATACCTACTTACTCCAAAGCATGGCAAGCTTCTAAAAGCTACTGCATTTATTGAAATATATTTTAATACTTTACCAAAAATGTTAAACAATAAATGACCAAGGTCTTTGAATGATTTGTTTTTTTTTGTTAGTATTGTAAATTAAGTGCGACTCTATTGTAGCGGTTTGCAATAATTATAATTATGTACACGAACATTTTTTATACATTAAAACTCGCTACGTGTTGAGACATTATACAAGTACATAAATATTATACACACCTACTGTATAATTACATACAGCAGCTGTCGCTAAATGCACAACACTATATCGCACAAAAATATAACAAAGTCCACTACCGTACCAAAGATTACTAAGAAGTATATAAAATGGATTGTCTTTAAGTTTTAACTATTAGTTAAATTAAAAATGTTTAACTCTGTTTAAGTTACTTTTATACACGTAGGTACATACTTAGTATTTTTGTACAGTAATATTACTGTACAAAAATACTAAGAATTACCTATTGAATTTAACAGTTTAAAAATTTATTATGTACCTTTAAAATAGATGTAAGAAAATTATATTAGTTATGGTTAAATAAAATATTCGTAATAATAATTTTTAACTTAAAAAATTAGTGTTATATAATTAGTGTTTTTATTTAAGTACACCATATTATTTTCGTATTATTTATTTTACTTTTACATATGTTGGTAGTTTTTAAAATTATTATTCAGTATCTAGGTATTAAAAACCCCAAAGAACTAAATATTATTTCTAGTCATGTATCAAAACTTACCTAGGAAGATAGACAGACTTGTCCATAGAGTCAAATCTATATAAAGGAGCCAACTCGCTTTTCCTAGATACTAAAAACTGTACAATCACTAAAATGTATTTTTGTAAAACTTGCATGCCTACACCCTGCTACTTACTACGTTAATCTCATTATGATAATATACATATCTATGTACTTTAAATGTACACAGAATTCGCCCGTAAGATATACGAGTGCCTAAGGCTTCGTTGTTTCGACAAATTTTAACAACCACTTAGTCGTTAAACACGGCGCTACAGAAGAAAATATCATAGAAAACTCCATGTTTATTTCTAACGCCTGACCGCAACAAAATTTAGCAGACATGTAACGATTAAATATGTTTTTTTCTTAATTTATGTCTTTTTAAAAATAATGAAAAAACCGGGCCAAAATAGATCACACTTAAGCCGCTGTTACATCACAATACCTGTGTATCGTCAAACGGTAGGTAGGTTTTTTCTTCCACATAGGGTCCTTGGCTGCAGTTGGCAATTGTAATTTTTAAATGAAACTTTGTAAATTGAATGGTCTTAATATTATGATGTATTCCAAGCCTTGACAAGCCCAATACAATAGTTATGGCAAAAGAACACTTTTCTATACTATGTAATTTTTTTTATTTGTATGAAAGTCACCTAACACAATCCATTTTATAGTACCGTGGACGCACAAACAATTGAAAAAAAAAACCTAAAAATTAAAAGTTACCAGCAGTGCATTTGATAGCTAGGCTGTTCTAATGATTCATAGTATATTGTTATATTTCGCCAAAGTTTGTAATTATTAAGAGAATTATAAAACACTAATTTAAATCGTCGCTAGATAATAATATTGTTTAACTTTTTATTTTTAATAGTTGGGTATGCACGTTCGTATATGCTCGATTCTATTGGTCTTAAATAAACTAAAGTTTTTATGCCTTTAAGACTTATTAAATACAACGCAACTATTCAGAGTTTATTTTTTAAGTCCGCATAAGCTTCTTTACGTAAAACTATTCAACTTTTGTAAAATGTTTTATTTAATTTAAATTTTTCCTACAAATTAAGATTGAGTTATCTCACATAAATCTTGAAGAGCAAAAGTTATGTAGTATTATTGAAAGATGCTTAGGTATCACAAAGCTATAATCAGTATGGATAATGGATACCTATTTAAAAAATAAACTTGTAGGCATAAAGATTGCTCGTCGAACATGTATGCAAGTGTGTATCCGGCTTTTTTAGTCTAGCAAAATTCTGTAACAAATTGACTGCATACTATAGAACCACATTAATACGCAACTAATACAATAATGATTTGCCTACTTTGCATGTATAATTTAGTTAATTATGAAGTTAAATATGTATATGGCTGAAATATTTCAAAACTAAATTACTATTCAATTATTTATTATTATACACTTATTACGTTTAGTATGCTAGAAATATGAGGAAGGATAATAAATAATTTTAATTATATGAGGTATGTGTTTTATTGGTTTAAAACGCAGTCTGTTGGGGAGAAGGAGTCACCCCGCTCCTTGCCCCCCATCCTCCCCCCCCCCTTCAAATATCATTTGCTGATTCAAGAAAAGGTAAGTAGGTTACTAACATTTTGTGATGACTAAGTATAACTTATATTACCTTTTCTTATGAAATAGGTACCTTTGAAATAAGAATTGCTTCAATTAAGTAGAGCTTTCAATAAAATATCCCCGTTACAATTTTACCATCTGCAAGGCATCGTTAAGGATTTATCCGCTCATTTCAAGTAAAAGACTCTTTGAGGTCCTTTAGGACTCTTTGAGACTAAGTGCTCAGGGTCCTCGTAAATAAAAGGTACGGGACCCTAGAAAAGTTATCTAAACTCGGTCCGGTCCCAACTAATCTGATTTGAATAGCAGTCAAACTACTCTGAATTAAAAAGCTGATTTCATATAAAAAATAATAATTTATTATACAACACAACGACCAGTAATCATATCTACATAATTAAATCTAACTAAATATTTTATAAATAACTAAGACTAAGGCCGGATCTGAATAAAATATACTTAACCTTGCGTTATTCTTTGTAGGTGATTACGTCTATTTTTAAAACATTGGATATTTAATATACCAAAAAAGACAGCATTGCATTACAATGACTTGTTGAACTTTTGGCTAAGAACTTAAAGATTTTACAACATTCTTTTCTTCTCATTTTTCTTTACGTCAGCCATGTTATTATATTTACTAATCTAAGTGTAGTTTTCTGAACGCCCCAGGAGTGCCGCCCAAATACTGTTCATTGAACTTGTCTTCTCGTCTCATTGTTTCGTTGGTACAAGCGTTTTGCATTTCTCTGAAATACTGCATATTACTTTCAGAGCTCAGTGTTGTTTTTAGATCATCTGTAAATAATATTTATTTATTAACGCGAAAGCTTCTATAGTGTAAGACAATTACACCACCTGTCGCGAGTGGCCGCTCTACCGATTGAGCTATGGAAGCGAATACCGCTGACACGATAATTTCGATACACAGTGTTTTCCAGTCATAGGCTCAATCAGTAGAGCGGCCACTCGCGACAGGTAGTGGTTACGGGTTCGAATCCCGTTGGCAACGATAATTTTGATACACTTATAATTTATAAGATTTTCAATGTTTTATGATTGCAATGCCGGCGCGCCGCAATTACCTACAACTATTCCAAATTTCAGGTCAATAATAGTTACTGAAATAATCGAGTGTGACAGACGGACGGACGGACGGACGGAGAAAGTCTCACCATAAGGGTTCCATTTTTACCATTTTGGTATGGAACCCTAAAAATGAATGCACCTTTACTTGTTTACATTTACACGTTGAAGGAATAAAGTACTGGATGGGCGTTTATTTTTAAATTAAACGTTCTATACAAATTTTCTCGTAAAATCCATCGCAGTATTCACGACATGGCCACATCCTGATTCCTGGTGTTTTCTCTTCGGAGAAGAAAAAACTCACAGACTCACTCAAAAAAAATAGAAAATTTTAATAATCTGCTAAAGCATCTCTCAAAATCTGAATTCACCAAGAATACCGTGGTTAAGTTTGAAAGTCGTAAATATTATTTTTATTATTGAAACGAGCAAACGGAAAATTTTACATACACTTTTTGCAGTAATTAAGTGCATAATATTAAGAACGCAAAAAATTGTTACTTGCAAAAATGTAAGACGTAATTTTGGAAATGGAGCAATTGCAGAGCTGAGCCTACATTAAATAAAGTCTGTGTTGCAGAGAGTTTTTGCCCGTTCTTCTAGTCGCAACCTGGGGTCTGATTGCGTAATTAACAATTATTCATCGTTATCGTAAACGCAAGCGAATTCTGCCCCGCGAATGGCTGACGCAAATCAGGAACCCAATCAGCGGGCAGAATCAGTAAACGATTAAGATTACGATGTATACGTTTATCTTAGACAATCTAGGGGCAGCTTTCCAAACCCGGCGGTAGAGTTATGTCTTTTCTAAGTTATAAAAAATAATGATTTCCATACATAGGCTTATAAATCTATGGACGACGGGTGTAATACAAAATTCACGAAAAAAACGTCCTGAGAAAACCTATATAAAAGAGGGTACATGAGTATTTTATAAACAAACTAAAACATTGTAATTTATGACTTAAACCATTACTATACACCTAATTTTCAAACACGAGACTGAAGTGCGATTGTATGTCTTTTCGCGTATTTTATGTCATTCGGTTCGGACACTTTTTATACCCCAAATCCTTATTTTAAAATGTTTATAAATCAATTTTTCCATATGATCTATTGTAGCAATTATAACTTACAGCTGAGTTCCAACAACGGTTTCGCCTCGCCGCCATAATCCTTAGGCATGATTTCTAGAGGCACGTACTGGGATATATCGTCGATGTTTCTGTGCACGTGGATCCGACCAGCCACCTTCGCGCTCAGGACTTGTTTGAACATCGTCACTAGAGCGTCTATGGCTTTTGACGACGTGATGAAGTGGATGCCTTTCATTCTCATGCCATAGCCATCCTGAAAGAAAAAACAATTAGGTATTATTTAAAAAAAAAAAAAAAAAAAAAAAAAAAAAAAAAAAATTTGGTATTATTACCAAAGATGTTATTTGTATATTGTTACATCACACAGCCTGGGCCAATAACAGTGCGCATCGCCACCTGCCGCCCGCCAATCACAGCAAGCCTACATTGTGCCATCGCCAGCCAATCACGGTCACTGCCGCCAAACTTGCCACGATTGTGACCGAAGCCACACGTAGCCACCCGAGCCACTAGCCGCCCTCCCACTACCCAGTTATAAGGAAGTCGGCTATATATGTATGTATATACGATTGCGAGTTCATTTTGCAGTCTTAATCAATCGTGCAGTGAGTGATAAGTTAAGTGTGTAAAGTGTAGTAATAATTAATATAGCACTGTTACTTGTAATTTGAATTCGCAATAAATAATTAGTGATTAAACGAACTTACCTGTAAGTGAAGTTCTATCATAATTATACGAGAACTTCGTCCGAATATATTATCACATAACCACATGTAGTATCGCCTAGCGATCGCCATTCGCACACTATATTGAGGGTAGATATCTTCCTCAACTTTTCATTGTAAATTTATTTTTATTTTTCTTTATGAGGGTAGGACACTAACCTGTCGGCAACACGCCCCGCTCCGCTTCATTTAGTTTAGGGCAAAAAGGATGAAATATTTCACGATTAGTAAGAACCTCTTACCCTAAAGGGGAGGGAGGGTGGGATGCTAATATATTCGGACGAAGTTCTCGTATAATTATGATAGAACTTCACTTACAGGTAAGTTCGTTTAATCACTAATTATACTCCACTTCGTCCGAATATATTATCACATAACCACATGTAGACTTTTAGAGCCTTCGTGAAATATTGAATCATGAGTAAAATATTGCTTGCAAGAAATTATTAAATTTATTCTTGACATTAGTTATTGTGTACATACAAAAAACTGATTCAGTATAAATATTCTCAAATTAATTACGACATAATCAAAAGGATATTTATTAATTTATCATAGTCTTGATTGATTGGTAATTATGGCTTGAGCGAAAGAATCATCATGTTCGTTAGTTAGAACAGGCCTATTATAGAATTTAAAGAATACATTTGAAGTTCCGCTCCAGCCGGCTGTCCGGCGGATGACGTCCACGCTGACGCCGAGCCGCAGCGCCGCGGACGTGGCGGCGTGGCGCGTGCTGTGCGCGCCAAACGCCGCCACGTCCACGCCACTCGCTTCCAATGTGCTTCTCACCCAGCGGCTGAGAGTCTGCGATGAAACCGCACGGTGCGGTTTTCTTAACCCAATAAAGAGACTTTTAGTGTTGCCCCGCAGATTGGAAGTGCGATCTAAGTATGAGTATAAAGTTTTTCCCGGGCATATTTCAGGTTTCTGATTGAAAAAGGGGATGACCAGTAAAGGTTGACTAGATCCAATACGAGAGGTTTTAATCATTTCTGTAATTTTGATAGAAATTTGAGAACTCGATATTTTAATATTATCAATGGTAATTTTGGAAAATGTTTGCATTCTATGAGCAGTTATAAGAGCAAGCAAAGTAACTAACTTTTTCGAAAGTAGTTCTAAAGAAACATTTTCGTGGGGATAGATTTTTTCTAAAGAAACTAAAACGACTGATGGATCCCAAGTCGTGTCGTATCTAGGTACTGGCGGACGTAACCGAAATATTCCCTTAAAAAATCTTTTAATATCATTGTCGTTTCCGACATGATCTCCAACAACTAATGCTATAGCGGAACGACAGGTGTTGAGAGTACCGTATTGGGCACCTTCACTAAACATCTTAGTGAGAAAATCAATAATATTCGGAATCGTAGCATCGTACAAATCAATATTATTACGTAAACAATGGTAGAACCATTTTTTAAGGTATACATCATATTGTTTATATGAACTGCGTGACAGAGAGGCCATCATAACATCGAATGCGGATGAAGGAATGTTTCTTTTCAGCATCGATGACCAGATAACACTGCGGCAACCAGGGTAATCTTGGTGTAAATGTCGCGATTGCTGAAATGATGAGAAACAAGTACGTTTTTATGCGGTTTAAAAAATATTTTGTCAGAGACAACTAAACTATTAAAAAGCGGGTACCACGCTTGAGTAGGCCATAGGGGGACAACTACAACTCCCGTAGCTTTATCAGATATAATTTTTCTTAAGCTTTTAAGGATCATTGAAAATGGTGGGAATGCATAAAAGAAAAAGGGTGTCCACTTAATCGTAAACGCGTTAACAGCGTGAGCCCCCGGATCGCGATGCCAGGAAACGTATTTCTTACATTTATTATTTAACCTGGTCGCGAAAAGATCAATGTCAGGGGTACCCAACTTTTCAACGATTTCTTGGAAACCCTGCTGTGCTAATTCCCATTCGATATCCGGATGAATTGAGCGCCTGGATTCTGCGTCTGCTTCTTTATTATCAGCGGAGCGAATATAAGAAGCGAAAACGAATAGTTTACGACATTCACACCATTGCCATAATCTCTTTGTGATTTCTGTTAAGTGAGGATACTGGATACCTCCCATTCGGTTGATGTAAGAGATAGCAGTAGTATTATCTACTCGTAGTAAGATTTGAGTATTAGATAATTTTTTTGCAAAAACCTTTAGACCGAAATATGCTGCCTTTATTTCCAGGTAATTTATATGTTGCTCTTGTTCCTGGACGCTCCACTGACCGCTAGCTCTCTCATCACCGCAGGCGACCCCCCAACCCGTTGTTGAGGCGTCTGAGAAGATTTCCAGGTCATAATTATCGTATTTTATTCTACTTACAGAATTTTGAATTGCGTTATACCACCAAATTAAATCAGGGGTTATCGAATTAGGAATGTTCATGAAATTTTCATAATTCTCTTCATGTCTTAAATTTAAATATTTAATTCGTTCAAATAACTTTGTATAAAGCCAGCCGTACTCGACGGCTGGACATGCAGACGTAAGCAAACCAACAAAACGTGCAAAATCTCTAATCTTGCATCTTCTGACAGTAAAAAAATTCTGTATTTCTGTTTTTATACGCTGTACTTTATCTGATGGCAAACTGACCTGGAGACTCTCAGAATTAATTCTAAAACCAAGGAATGTACAAGATTTGCTTGGTTTTAGACACCTCTTTTCTTTATTTATAATAAATCCTAAAGATGTGAGAAGTGTCCTAGTTTTTTCGACATTTTCTACACATTGGTCATATGTGTGGGATACCAGAAACCAGTCATCAATGTAAATAGTCGATAAATAACCAGCGGTACGCAAAAGTTTGGCGACTGGTTTCATGACCTTAGTGAATACGTAGGGTGCCGTACTGAGACCAAATGGCAAAACGTTGAATTCATATAAGTTCTTTCCAAATTGGAAACGTAAGAATTTTCTATAGTCAGGATGAATTTCGATTAAAAAATAGGCATCTTTCAAATCCAACTTAGCCATATAACAGTCCTTAGTTATCATCTTTAAGGCTGTTCTAAAATCCTCGATTTTAAAATGTTTAGTTTCAATAAACTTATTTAATGTTTTTAAATTTAAAATAAAACGCATTTTGCCATTTGGCTTGGGTATTAAAAAAATTCTGGAGATAAATTGCCTCTCACAAGGATTACACTGGGATATAGCACCAATACATAAAAGTTCACTAATAGTCTTACTAAAGTGAGCCTGTTCTGCGTTAGAGTAATTATGAACAGGAGGGGCAAGGTGCTGAGTCACCGGCTTACTAAATGGTATTTTGTACCCTTTTATGTATGAAAGTAATATAGGGTCCTGTGTAATAAGCTTCCATTGATCATAAAACGTAGAAAGTCTGCCAGCATAATTTACCGGTGGCGTCTCTAGCGATGACTGCGGTGCTGGCGCTGACTGCTGGACTGCTTGGAGGAGCTGGCGCGCTGATTCTTCGACGCTGCAGGTGTCATCGGCACTCTGCTCTTCGATGATGCCGCTGCTGTCTTGCGAGCAGCGGTGTTCTTCCAGTTTTTTGACGTGCTTGGAGTATTGTTTTTGTTAAAAGTTGTCTTTGCAGGAGGAGCTTTTAACTCAGCGCCTGACTTGCTTATAGCTTTGGCAGCTTTAAGTGTGTCCGTTAGATTGGTTCCGAATAAATATCCATCAATTTTAGTATTCTGAAGTGAGTCCTTCATCTCTTTTTTAACTGAAGTGACAACGAAATTTCGGCGGGTCAAGGAATCGTTATGCTGAGAATCGCAAAGCATGCGTCCGGTATCCATTAGCAGGCGTAGCAGTTCGGCGTCTTTATTTTTTGAAGACAATACATATGTAATGGCTTCACCAAGGCTCGAAAGTGCTGCAGCTGTTACCTTCTGCTTTGATTCTATAGCCTTATCTCTTTTAACCACCGCTTCTGACAAGGCAGCTTTAACTTCTAGGTTTAAAGCGGGTGCATCAGTAAGCTTGCAGTTAGAAGGGACAAGATACTTTCCTGTAAGTTCCTTGCGAGCTTCTCTAGTCAGGCCAGTAGTGGCGATATGTTCAAAACGCACCGCTAGGTCCTTTTGTAACTCCTTGCCATACTTGTTCGTATCGGTCGGATCGACACCTAAGATCTCCAATATATCAGAGTCTAATGCCACAGTTTCTCCAAGGACTGTGGGGTCAGCATCCTCGGCGGGCAGAATATTTTCTTCTGCAGGCGAGCCCGAGTCCACTCCTGTAGGTCCGGAGTTCGCTCCTGTAGGTCCGGAGTTCGCTCCTGTAGGGCCGGAGTCCGTTCCCGAAATCCCAGGGTTTGATTCAGTCGGAATGGCAACTGGATCAGGCGCAGGCTCCACAAGCAAGTTATCGGGCTCGTGTACCGTCACAGGACTTGAGATTTCGTGATCTGGAATCGATGAAATCGATTTCTTATTCTCTTTTTTAACTCGTTAAAGTACAATCTATTATTGCGAAACTCACTGTGACTAATGAGTATGATGGTTAAGAAATAGCCCAGTAAGCTATCCACATCACCATATTGTGGCACGAGACAGCCCTTAAAAACTGCCCACATTACCATTGTGCAATATCAAGTGGTGTAGGTATAAATCCTTGTTGAAGAAAACACGTGGCACAATATTGCTCTCGTTAAAATAACGAGTTTAATAGTGAGAAAATAGCCCAATAAGCTATCCACAACACCATGTCTTGCACGAAACAGCCCTTAAAAACTGCCCACTAGCCATTGCGCAATATTGTTGACAACAAATCATAATTACTTGTATAGGTAGGTAGGTTAAGTAGGTACACTTTATGATAATGAACAAACTAACCTTCTGATTGTGAAAACTGCTGCGTGGAAGAATCCCGTGACGAAGACGACGAACTCGATATAGCACGTTGACGACGTTTAACCGTCGTTTTGCGATGTAGCATTTCTTCAATTTTCTTTAGTTTTTTACGTAAACTTTCGTAATCAACATCACTATGCTTCCTTTTAGGCATATTTTAAACACTTAGCACTGTTTTTTCACTTGCCTAAAGATCGTGCGAACTGGCCGAGCACTAAAACGCGAATGAAGCGGAGCGGGGCGTGTTGCCGACAGGTTAGTGTCCTACCCTCATAAAGAAAAATAAAAATAAATTTACAATGAAAAGTTGAGGAAGATATCTACCCTCAATATAGTGTGCGAATGGCGATCGCTAGGCGATACTACATGTGGTTATGTGATAATATATTCGGACGAAGTGGAGTATAATCCGTGTGATATCGCCCACTGTTTCAATATCCTCACAAAAAGCCATTATAAAATATTTTGATAGGAAAAACATTTTTAGGTTATTGTTGTAACGAATGTATGTAACGTTAACGAACGGATTGTAACATCCGGCGCTTAGGGTTTCGTACCATCAAGACCAACCCAACCTAAACACCCCCCGCACCCCGTTGAATAGGTATTCACTACAAATAGAATTAAAAAATTATCAATATACTTAAAAAAAAATGCTAAGTATGCCGGGCCACGCACTGCAGTTTCGGGTTCCGTATCCGTAATCGCCCGTCACATTAATAATCATGAAGCGGTAGTCCTTTGACATACCTATTGCGTTTCTTTGACGCCATACTGTGTGGTATAGAATGTACCTAACGAAATAAAAAAAACCGGCCAAGTGCGAGTTGGACTCGCGTACCGAGGGTTCCATACTATAAAAGAAGTAAAACGTTAAATGTACAATTTACAAGCAGGTAAAGGTAATTTAGGTGGTTTGTTGGCGAACCACAAACCTAACTTTGTTTCGGCAGTTAATTGTTATCAACATAAAAAGTATACTAGTCAGGAAGTTGATTTTATTTTTCCTGTAAAAATATTAACGTATGTTAAGGAGCACACCACGGGTGTGCCCGCGAAATTCAAATTTTTCGTGGTTTTTCGCGATTTTTAAGCTAATAAGACATAATAGGCTTATGGCCGTCAAATTGCGATAATCCCAATATCTTCTTCACGTGTTTATATAAAAATCTGCTCGAAAGTGTCGAGTTAAAGAAATTAGTCCAAGATTTGCGAGTTACTCCCATAAAACTCGATACTCGGATTAATTTCCTAGGATACACATTTTTATGCAAAGATTTTGATATAATCATGTAAAGATGATACTGTCATCCTCGCAAATTGATTGCCATAAGCCTATCATGTCTAATTAGCGTACAAATTGCAAAAAATCACGAAAATTTTGAATTTCGCGGGCAGACCCATTGATTTCACGTTAATGCCTATTGATCGTAATTATTTCAGATTTTTCGGCCGATAAACTTCGGAGATAAGGGGGGAACGTTATTTTTTTTGACAGTTTGTCCAATAAATCAAAAACTATCGAGCATAAAAATAAATAAAAATCTGTTTTAGACTACACAAGTAACGCCCTTTCTTATGATACCCCACTCAATATTGTTATCTAGTTATGAAATTTCAATACCCCCGTTTTCCATCCTTTTTAAATAAAAATAAAAACAATTTTCAAATTTTTACCATTGCTATAACGTCGCGTCACTATTATCTATAACTAGGTATTCTAAATTTCAAGTCGATAGCTTGAATAGTTACTGAAATAATCGAGTGTGACAGACGGACGGACGGACGGACGGACGGACGGACGGAGAAAGTCTCACCATAAGGGTTCCATTTTTACCATTTTGGTATGGAACCCTAAAAATTGTACCTATGAGAATTAACGCCAAATTGATACGTCACGTGATGAGACACGTAAGGGATGATTACAAATGTTTTATGGAGAAACTTGTGCAGCCTACTAAGTCGTGATAGATTTCCCCTTTTAAATCGCAAACGGAACCCTTTAACCCTAAAAACTTATTTCGACATTTTATTTTATCCTTTGTCGATGTGATACTTATAGCAAGTTAGTATTCTGTTTTTAATTTATTTAAGAAAAAAAATACAAGTACAAATCACATTTACAAAATCTCGCCAAACTGGGCTACCAGTGTCGTTTATCTGGTACCTAACACTCCTAACAGGGCGAAGGTCGAGACCACTTCGTAACCTTACGTAACACGGAAACCTTAAAATCAACTACCATCAACGTGTTTTATTATATAATGTTTTTAATTAATTATACGTACCTACATACATTGTTATAATGACATTGCTTTTTTTTTTAAATAAGAAGGTAAGTAAATTTCAAGAACATGAGAAAATAACACTATTATTCACTAATTTATTAATGCTCGACATTTTAACAGTGTTTCTTAACATCATTATGCTTATGAAATACCTACTTAGTGCTATATCTTGACCGCTATAAACTTGGCCCTCCCATGGTCTGCGGGACGCGGGGCGGGTGTACGATACACGATACGATGTAATGACTCGCATCTTGAGAATTCGCTTATGGTATTTTTTCTGGAGTATGTATTATTATCCACGTCGCAAGATTAATATCATCGTGTGTAGCGTAATTCACGTCAGTCTCTGACAGCTGATTAGTAGCGGTGCACTGATCCCTATTCTATGGATCCACAAAGAACCTAGTCTGAAATGTATAGAAACAGAGATCAGTGGTTGAGTAGCTCCCGCCCCGCGTCCCGCAGACCATGGGAGGGCCAAGTTTATAGCGGTCTATAGACGTTGGTATTTCTTGGAAGCTATTATGAATTATATTTTTCTATACAGTAAACTATTTAGCACCAGGCAAAACCTGTTATAATGATGAATTCAACTAATACAATGGCAATATACTGATTAAAAGTAACTAATTTTCTCCCAAGCTCCGCCATTTGAAGTCGGTTTTTTGAAAATAAATTTTCATTTAGTTAGTACCTAGTACTACTGTCTAAGTACTACTAAATAAAATGAAAACGTGGTCTTGCGTCTGACTTGCACTTGGCCGGTTTTTTCATTATACATGCAGTCAAATTCGGAATGTATAAAAGGACCAAAACTCAACAGCTATATATATTATCTAATTTACTGACCGTTATGATTTTCAGCACTCGTTGAAACTCCATCACATTTATTGCTTTCAAAAGTTCAAACATGTTTGCTTCCCTGTAATCTAAGAAAGCAATTATCCCGTTGGAATAATCGTGCCCATGTAGATACTCGCAAAGCTGTAAAATAAAACTGATTAATTCACAGATCAGATTAAGTAAGATTAAGTCTGTATTGACAAGGGTTAATTGAAGAAATAAACAAACTTCTAAGGCCATTATTGTCTTTGACCATTGTCGGCCATTGTATACCATTTCCCCCCTATACACAATGGCGATGGCCTGCAGTGGGCCAGCATCATAGATAAATATGTATGTACCTGAAATAGATGTACGTCTCAAGCCGATTTATGGTTCTTGGAATAACGCCATCTAGTGGTCATAGTTAATACGCGACGTACCTACATACGTAGTAGGTACCTACATACTATACTACCAGACCACTATTTTTATTTTTATTTATTTTTAGGAATTTAAAAGAAAAACAATACATAAAAATTGTCATAATTTATTTTACAATGAAATTAATAAATCATGCTTTTCACAATTTCTTTTTGTTTTTATTTTTTTCATAATAATGAATTGCTGCTTTTTGAATTGGATCATTATGATCCCAATTTAATTCTTTGCCTGCTAATATTTTATTAACAGTTTTACACAGCATAAATAAATTAAATGTTATGCTTTTATGCACCAAAAATTTCGTGACTTCGTCTCTGTGAATGCTGCATTTTATAAATGACGTATCCATATTTATTGCACAAACTAATTTTATGTACTCACAGATATTTTTTTTCGTCGGACTTGTTGTAAAAACTTGTTTTGAGATATTTTCAATCTGTACAAAAAAATCAAAAGCTTCTTTAGTGGGATATGTAAGCCAGGCTTTTTCGGAATATTCAGAAACTTTTATAAATTTGTGAAAGCTTTCCATTTTTTCACTTTCTAAGCAAATTTTGCAGTGTGGACATCTTTTAAAAATCTTTTTTGCTTTTTTTACAAGCCAACCACTGCAGTATCCCAAGGCTGCACATCGTTCCACATCTGTGGGTGATTGGCTTTTAATTAAATTTTCTGTTTCAACAGGATTTATAAGTAAATGAGTTTCAGATACTGTTACCTCATTAGAATTTTGAGAATGTTCAGATTTGTTTTTAAAAAAATTTTGTAAGTTGTCCAATAAACATGGATTTTTGTCATTTTCACAGTTTGCTCCTACTGAGTGAGACGATGTCATGTTGTTGACCACTAGTGTCTTGTAAGCCGATTGAAATTGGGCAGCATTCGGCATAACATTTTGGCAGCCTTGTGATCTTATAGCTCCAAAAAAATTTTCTATCGGGTCCTGGTTGAAGTGACGCAGCAAAACTGAATAAATTTTTTGACTATTCAAGTATGTTATGATAGCTTTGAATGCTTCAATTGTTTTCACCCAACTTGAGAGTGACGGAACCACTGTAAATTTTCCACTGCTTGTCTCAAATTTCATCGATTTCAATACTGGAATGCATTCTTCCCATAATTTGTGATGCGGTGAGTTTGGTGTAACAGCACTTCTGTATTCTTTTCCGCCTTCTATTTTGCTGGAGCTGCCATTGACCGAGTCGAAAAGATTATCAAAAAATATGAGCAAATTCGCAGTATCCTTGCTCTCTTCTGGTAATTTACCATTATCTGTAAAGTATAAAACACAGGTAAACAAAAACTTGGTATAATTATATTTTGACTGCCATTGATATAGTTAATGTAAAAGTGAAAAGATAATAATATAATATTTCATGTTTTTAGGTTTGGTTTTAAGCTATAACACAAAAATTGATCATTTCACTAATTTCATTGTATTTTATGAAATTGTGTGAAAAGCATTAAAAATATATATTTTTTTTTTAATTAAACCATCTATCAACAACTACACTCTATTGAAAGTTGGATTTTCAATATTTTTTTTATTGCTGTCATTTCAGTCTATGAAATTGGGCATAGTTTCTCCCTAATTTTGTACTTAATGAATACTTACTCGAAATTTATACTAACCTGCCATGTATCCCATTGTTACTCCAACACTTCTACTAAAAACTTGAGTGCAGTGTTTGACCCTCATTTTTGGAATTAAATTTGGCAGGACATGGTGAGCTGTGAGCTTAGGTACCAATCTATACCCACTATAGTTCGGGCTTCTTTGATAAAGATCAGCTATATGCTGCCATTTCGCTGTACATTCTTTGTTTTTATATGTATATTTTAAATTTTTTGTCAATAAATTATTTCTGACACCTTTCATTAAATGAGGAGGGTCAAATATAGGCACAATTTCTTGAGAATTCATGTGAAAAAATCCACCTTTCCACTCTTTTCCTTCTTTTACATAACTTTCTCTTGTTTGTTTTAGTAAAATGTTAATTGCGGACATGTTGGTTGTGCCTTGGTCACAAACCACTGCAACCACTTTAAGTCCTGTCTGCTGAACTTTGCTTACTACTAATTTAATTAATTTAACCAACTCCCATGACTTCGACTTGCTACTTTTGTAAATATAAGTTACGGGTTGTTTAAATTTTTTTATAACCCCACGCACCATAAATACTAAAGCATGGTTTGCGAATTCCAATTTTTTTCCTCCCCATCATCACTGAAGCCAATGATTTCATCATTTCTTTGATCGTATGTCAAATTTGCCGCTATGGACATTTCATCGAAAATAATTGTGCAGAATCTGTGATGTTCAGGTAATTTCTGGACTTTCTTTTTCATGTCCAAAAACATGTGATTGTTAATGCCTGGTTCCAGTTTAATTTCTTGAAGGAGTTTCAGCAGTGTTGTCCTTTTTGGTAATATGCATATTTCACTGAATAAGCGATATGCCTTAGGACTAGACTTATATAAAGATAAAGACAGTACTTTTTCTTCCAATGTAAATCGCCTTCCCTTAATTTTTTTACCTGCCTGTTTCAATTGCATTTGAATAAATGTTTTAGCTGACTTTGTCAAAGTTCTATTCATATAACTGATTGCAACATGTTTAGCACTTTTCTTAGCCAAATTTAACCGTTGCCTGAATGACTTATTTGTCAACTTGGTTCTGCGCACTTGCTTCTTTAAATGTGTAATTATTTCCTTAAGCTTCAGTTCATAAGGCGTCATAGAAACTGTAAAAAAATAAAATACATCACATTTAATTTTTGCATACAAAATTGTTAACCAAATATTATTACGTATGTAACTATATTAGGGTTAAAACATACTTTCACCTAATGATAAGTCAAGATGCTGCCAAAGCGTTTATAATATTAATTTGGCTAATTAATGGTTACTCTATCAGTTGGAGATGCGTTTTAACCGGTAAGATGATAACCAACCGCAGCCAAAGAAGCCTCCCACCAGACCAGATCTAACCGAAATTAGATACTATGAAATTCTGAAGTAGGCTACGCTGGGAATTGAACCCAGGACCTCTTGCTTGAATGCAAGTGTCTCATACTGTGCCATAATTTTAAAATAAAATTGTTGGCAGTTATCTACAAAAGCCTTCTTAGGAACTCTGGATCTATTTGAAATGTTTTTAGATGCATAAGTTTTGAATGGAAGCAGGCGTTATTTTGCGGAAATCCATAATAAGCAGGACTGATTAATTTGTTTTGCTACTATCCGCTACTTGAAAGGATTCTGTATAGTGCAATATGCAGGAACACCATCCACATGAAACACCACACACAATTTTCTATCACTTTCTTCGACGCACGTTTCGTCCCGACACCGGGACATCCTCTGGATGTTGACTTCACAATGCGAAATCGTAGAGATCTCTAACGACGAAATCTGCATCGAAGAAAGTGATAGAAAATTGTGTGTGGTGTTTCATGTGGATGGTGTTCCTGCATATTGCACCATACAGATACAGAATCCTTTCAAGTAGCGGATAATAGCAAAACAAATTAATCAGTCCTGCTATGCATAAGTTTATATACTAATATAGTCAATATAGCTTAATAATTATATTCTATGATGTTTAAAACTTGGAAATTTACCTGATCTCCTTGATGGGGCTGCAGTCACATGCGTTAGAATCTCTGGTAGGGGAGTAACAGGTTCATTGCAGTCTTTGCTAGTACTAGCAACAATTGGTACATCATTTGCAACACATGGTTCAAGTGACTCTGTTGGTTGATTATGAGGTAGTATATTTTGGTCATATGAGACGGGTAAATTCACATCTGAAACAAAAATTAAACCTCTTGAAAAAACATGTCATTTTAATTTTATTATTATCGTAATGTGTATATTATTGTAGGCAAATTGCATAACTCTCCTTACTACAGCTGTTAAAAACCAGGGCTGTTTTATATTGTGGCGATTTTTTCAATACAAAACAGCTAGCTGTAATGTAATGTGGTCATTTATGCAATCCACTTGCGACATATACATAAGGCATTATTACTATCATATTATACTTTTTTTGTCTTTCAACTTTAGTTCATCGTCTATTAAAATACAAAGATATGGGAATAGTCACCCCTTATTCCCATGTTTTTTTACAGGTGAGGATTTTTCAATCTTCATACTGTAGTGACTAGTGTGATGTGATTGAGTATCTCGGAGTATCCTAATAGAGCTCTTTGAAGACGGAAATACTTATAGATATTATACCTGGTACACAAATAGATGGTACAGCAATCTTACTCAGCCGGTTTTTAGATCCATAATACTTTCTATCAAAATGTTTATGACAAATTCGTCTATTCTTGAACACGAAAGATTGTTCTAAGGTTGCAACTTCTCCGCCGATTTTGCGTACCCATTCTTCGAACCGTTCTTGATCCGTGTTGGGATTGGGAAACCGGTGAAGAGGCACTCCTATAAAAAAGGAAACAAATGCGTTAATTCTAGATCGTGAAATAATCACATCACACTAGAGGTGTGTAACTCCGGACTAAGTGACTAAAAGGAATAAGATCCGTAGCCGGAGCCGAAACTCTTAACCACTCCGAGCTCACACTATTGATTCCAACTCCGCTTAATTAGTCCCTACTCCTGGACTCGTTTGCGGTTTGGGTTTGAGTTAGTGCGGTGCGATCTCTTTCGCGGCACATCGTGTCATGAGTATGACTCCGTTTGTTTTTGGTACCATCAGGCGAACGAGACAGCTACAAGCTGTCTCGTTCGCACTTCTGTATTGCGAGTGGATAATGGATATTAGCCTTTAAGAGAACCTAACAAAATTTAAAATTGTTTAACTTTACTCATACATATTGTGTTATTATAGTTTATTGTTAATTTTTAAGAAGAATTTAAAATTACGTAAGTAATTATGCAACTTATATTAAAAGTTAGGTCCATTTTTAGAAAAAATACAAGTTCAAAAACAGACATAATTTTAATAACTAATAGGTACTTAAAATAAAGTCCTATCTAAAAACTTCGTCATTTAATTTAAGGATATTATAAGGCAGTTTAACTTAAGTATAAATTTTGTAGAAGTATTTTCAATGTAGGAATTATTCGGAAGCAATAGTTAAGTAGTTCAGTAAGTGTTTTTAAAGTCGTCTCTCGCGATTCGACACAACGTTTTTCCGAGAGTCTAAAAGGTTCGGTGAATAAAGGTATCGTTAAGACTAATTCAGTCTTTGGACTAAAAGAGTCGCACGGGAGTTGGAATCATTAGGAGGATTCGGAATCAATAAGACTGATTCAGTCTTTGGACTAAAGGAGTCACATGGGAGTTGGAATCATTAGGAGGAGTCGGAATCGATAAGAGGAATCAGATTCGAAAGCGGAGTTGGACTAAGTGAGTTGGATCTTTTAGAGGACTACATAGTAGCCACGACTACATCACACACAACCTAACCTAACCTAATTCATTTCATTAAACGATTTACATACCATGTCCATGTTTAACGAAGCAATTTACAACGCAACACGACATAAAAGACATATTGAAACTTAACACTATAAACTTGAGTCCAATTTCTCTGTAAAACTAAAATGAGTCCAATTTCTCTAAAATAGTTTGTACACAATACACTTGTGCGGAGGATAATTCAACTCGACGCGGAAAGCCATGAATACAAATCAATCGAATATAGATGCGTTGGCGCGGCACTAATGACGAATGACGACAACGAACGCAAAACCAACACAAAATCACAAAAGCAGAAAGAACAACGGTGAACGGAAGGTTTATACATTCGCGGACATCTTTTTTTTGTTAGTTGACGACTTGACGTATGTTTACAATGTGGCCATGTTAAAAAAAACATTTTAGTAAAATATGGTTTTAGTTATAGCAACACTGCCACTTAATTCAACTACGACCGCTAGTTATCGCTAGTTTGTATGGGTTCGACTTGATTTGTTCTAAGACGGCATAGCATGGCCAGCATACGCCATTGTGTAGAGACTACTTTATATTATGTCCAACTACTTATCTCAGGCGATTAGAAGTAGGTAACGTTATACTTAGGATGTAAGTAGGTAAAGCAAAAGACGTGATCAAGTATACAAGTGCCTTTTCACCTCAATACGTTTAACGGGGCACAGAGTTTAAAGAAACATTTGTGGAGGAAGTTTTCACTTGAAAATTTCACAGAATATTTAACTAAGTAGTTTTTATATTCACTTTAAAAATAAATAATAAAATTAAAATAAAACAAATATTTGAGGGGGGCTCCCATACAACATACGTGATCTTATATAGATGCGGATCCTTTCGTGCGCGAGTCCGACAAGAAAGTAGGTAGGTACTTGGCCGATTTATTTGCATTTTCTTTGATACCAAATTGGATGACGATCGAAAGCAAACAATATAGGTATACGCGTATAATATTGAAAGACATTTTTGCTGGCCAAAATACCGGTATACCGAGGTGAAGGCTTTGAAAGCAACCTACACATAAATAAAACTTGAAAGCAGATAACGGGCCTCGTGCGCATCTCCACTGAAATGCACCGTTACTTAGCGATATCATGACGTCATAAATCGTTCAATACACGAAGATGTGCCCCGCTCCTGCCTAACTCCTTACGAATCACATGAAACCATAGAGTATATTGAATATAGGGGTACATGAAACATAAGCGATTGTTAAGGAGTACCTAAGTCGTTTTTAGTGGATTAAACCTATGGTCCTTAGGTAGGTCCTTAACAAACATTTTAACACTTCTTTAATGGTGTAAGTACTTGGTACACCTAAAAAATTCTGCTGTGAACTTAACAGATTCGGTAATAATAAATGAAACGTATTGAACTCACCATAATGAAATATTTATTAAACTCTGAAATCTCTGATGTATCACACTGCTTTGCTATACATTTCATCACAAACACCCTGTGGTGGTCGTTGGTCATTTTAGGAGGGAATCCTATGATACTGTGAATAAAAGTTACACTCTAGTACTAGTACATAATATAAAAAATATTTTTTCAAGCCCGCGCTGGGAAATACTGAAAGTCTCGAATTCGATTACCGACAGGAACAAATTTGGAATTTTTTGGCAGGACAGATCAATTTGTTCTGCTATAATCCGCTACTTGAAAAGGTCCTGCTAATTATGGATTTCCGCAAAATAACGCCTGCTACCATACAATATTTGGAATTTTTTTAATTCCATCAGGCATATTGCGCCACGGCTGATTATTTCACAAACGGCAAATACGCACCCCCAAACTATTCCAGCCAACGTTTCGATGCGATTTTGTGTAGGAACTATCAAGTTTAACCCTTCCAAATTATTAATTTTCACCCCCTTCCGATAACATTTGCTTTATGCACGTCATTTCATCCTCACTCACCATCACATGAGATTTTAGTCAAATGCTTCAGGCATCAGCAGCCGTAGCCCATGTTTATTTTTATCTGTATGATTGTCATAATTATAGAATCGACATTACATGTATGAGAATGTCATTGATAAGTCACGTGGGAATTTGTCGATCGTATATTTATTTTATGGATTCAATAGCATAACTTTGAAAAGTCGACGGGCTTCGTTCAATGGTTTTCAGAGTTTGAGGGATCCCATAAATATCTATCTATGAAAAAGTAAGTACTTACAAATCATCTAAAATGCGAAACTTTTTAACATCCGCTATCGGTTCGAAAAACATTGGGACTAGAGTTCGAATTGTGGCGATCTTGTCTAGTTTCATCTTCGCCCTCTCCACCGAACCCTTGCTCAGGATTATGGTTTTCTCCAGATAATCTTTCGCTATAATTTTATAACAAATCGGTTAAATTACTTTAGAATCATAATTAAATATGTATATGTTCGTTGAAAACAATAGATCGATTTGAATGAGAGTTTTTTATGGACAGGAAAAGCTCTAATCTAATAGATACCAATATTATTTCTGTTTTACCTATGGTAATCCGCAAACAAGAAAACAGAAATCATCAGACACCGTAATGATGACCTAAATATCATATTATCTACTACTTGAACATTTTTATTATAAGTAGTCATAGTTCGTTCTAAATTATATTTCCAAATTAAGAAACTACATTAACTAATTATTAAGAAACTAAATTAAAAAAACTATCCAAATTAAATTAAGAAACTAAATTAAGAAACTAAGTACTTATCAGGTTTTTATAACGAAAAAACACAAAATGCAGAAAAGTATTATCAGACGCAGAATTTAAACTAATTACTTACTTATATTATCTAGAACCTAATCATGATAATATTACCTATTCTGTTTTCACAAGGAAGGGCGACAATATCTAGTAGGCCTCTAGCCACAGAGACCACAAAAACTGAAAATTTTTCCTAACCGAAAAAAAAATTATATTAATATACTCGTAAGTACTTACAATAACATTTCCTAACTAAATGTTGTTGTTTATTGAGCCACTCTTCCAATATAGCAATGGCCTCCTCCAGTCTTTCCGGTTTCTCCAAATCAAACCGGAAAGACTGGAGCCGGTTTCTTTAGGAACTCCAAAGTATCAGAGTTATATTCTAATATTTGATCCATCTGTCGTTTAACTGGTTTCCTACGCAAACGGCTATCACACACTGGCTTACAGTTATGAATGATTCAGATTTCGCATAGATATACGATCAATGGCCTACCACTATAACCAGCCACAAGTTACGCAAAAAGCTGCTTCATCATACTTTAAAGGTTCATACAGTCGAAATAATTTATTATTATTGACCTTATAAACTAGTGCGAGTTATACACTGTACTCCGAAGGAAAACAATAAATGTTCTCATTATTATCAATTTGCTCGTATCGTGTTCTTCTTAATGTTTTGAAAAATCTTTAAAATATCTTTACCTATTTTACATATGACCTACAGTCAGTAGGCTTACAGTCTCTTGTAAAAGGTCAGTATCAAATATGATAGTTATTACATAAAGTACTTACCTACCTATAGATAGATATTTCAATCCACGATGACGCGCCCCACTCTGTTAAAATCGCTATGTTTCATTCGATTCGTATGGAGTTTGACAGAGTGGGGCACGCCACTATAGTTTGGCAAGTTCGTGCGCGACCCTCCTGCGGGGTGAAAGACGGTGGGGGAGGCAAGGAACTTAGATGTCAGCGGTTAGCGGGCGGTGTAGCGGGGAAGGGGACACTTCTCTGCATGTATGCGTTACCGCGTCCCCCGGCCGTCTGTCACCCCGCAGGAAGGTCGCGCAAGAACTTGCCAAACTATAGTACAAATAGTTTTACAGTTATTCCTTGGTCTGTGCGATTTCCCGCCTATAAAAGTATTACAACCGTCAGTGATCATCCCTTCTCATAGTTTCAACGATGGTTCAAACGGACCCTGTTCAATTCATCTAAGTATTCGTATAACGTGGCCCTGGAAGGCAGAAGAAATGGTCAAACGTATTTAATGGGAAAAATTCTGTTTATTAAATATAATAATTATAAGATAAATGTAAAGTAAAGTAAAAGTAAGTAAAATATGCTTTATTGTACACCAAAACAAAACAACAGACATATAGTAGATACAGCATGTACAATAGGCGGCCTTATCGCTAAAATAGCGATCTCTTCCAGGCAACCTTAGGGTAGAGGATATTATAAAAAATTAAAGAAAGCGGGTGTACTAATTAAATAAAGTAAATACACATAATATACGTATGTATATATATATATATAAATGAAAATACAACAGTAAATAAGAGAGGAATAGACGACAGATAAGTGGAATAAAAAAGTAAAAATAAATAAACACATCAAATGGAGGATAGATAAAATAGCTTCAATTTTGTTTTAAAAATTGATAGTGATTGAGACTGTTTGATATCCAAGGGGAGAGAATTCCATAGCAGTATAGCGGTAACAGTAAATGAATTAGCATAATAAGAAGAGGAGTGTGTAGGAATTTTCAGGCGTAGTTTATTTTGAGAACGAAGAGAAAAAGAGTGCGTAACACATCGGAACTCGAAACGTTCTTTAAGATAAAGAGGAGTGGAGGGATTGAACAGTATACAGTAAAGAAGATGAAGAATATGAGTATTCCTGCGAAGACGAATCGGGAGCCACTTGAGCTTACGGCGGTACTCGGAGACATGGTCATACTTTCGCAGCCCAAATATGAACCTTATACAAAGATTTTGAAGCCGCTCAAGTTTGTTCAGTTGGTCCTCAGTTAGGTTGAGATAGCAAGTATCAGCGTAATCGAGGATCGGTAGAAGTAGGGACTGAGCCAGCGCAACCTTAGCAGGAATAGGAAGAACATTACGCAATCTTCGGAGAGAGCCGACTGCACCAAACATCTTTCTGCTCAGCTCACTCATTTGTGGTATCCAAGTCAGAGATTGGTCAAAAGTAATGCCTAGATTTTTTACTTTGCTGCTGTATGGAATATGAACCCCATCGAACATTATAGGCGGCAGCTGTGCTAATGTTACCCGAGACATTAATTTTGGACTCCCGATAATAATGACCTGAGTCTTCTTTGGATTCACTGTTAGGCCAAATGAGTTACTCCATTTTGAAATTTGTAAAAGATTTTCATTTACCAAATCAATAGTGTCGGGCAAATCTTCTATTTTACACTGTGAATAGATCTGTAAATCGTCTGCATACAGGTGGTAGAGAGAAGTAATATGGGAGCAAATAGAATTGATGAAAATGGAAAACAAGAGAGGAGACAACACGCCACCTTGCGGGACGCCGGCCCTGACAACAGACCAATCAGAAGATGAGTCTTGTACTCGTACACGTTGTCGGCGTCCATGCAAGTAACTTTGAAACCAGCTAATTACCTCAGGAGATATGTTAAGAGAACTTAATACAGCGAGTAGAATATCAAAGTCCACAGTATTGAAGGCATTACTAAAATCAAGTAATGTCAGTACCGTAACCTGTTGATTATCCATGCCACGCCGTATGTCATCCGTAATTTTAATTAATGCAGTAGTTGTACTATGACCGGGACGGAAACCAGATTGAAAAGGATTTAGAAGATTATGTTTAGAAAGGAACGCACTCAGCTGTTGGTGTATAAGGCGCTCAAGTGCTTTGGACAGAAAAGGAAGGATGGATATGGGACGATAGTCAGCATAAGTTGGATTAGGTTTCTTAGGGAGTGGGATTATTTGAGCGTCTTTCCAGGATGAAGGGAACTCTTTGGAATCAATGGAGTGGTTAAAGACGTATGTGATAATAGGAGCTAAGATATCAAGGATTGGGATGATCATCTTACGACTAATGCAATCAGATCCAACTGCGTCGGAAGAGATGGCTAGGATGTTCTTCTTAACATCACTGATAGTAAATTGGCTAAAGAAAAGAGGAGGGAAGTCAGGAGTTGATATAGCAGAAAGTTGGTTAATAGTGCTTAATTTAGCGGTACTGTTTATAGTAGCGGAAGAGGAGAAATGCTGATTAAGCTGATTGAGGTCTAAGTTAAGGGAATTCAAATTTTGTTTTGCCTTTCCAACCCCTAAAGATCTGAGAAAATTCCACACTTTTGTTGAGTTTTCTTCCTCAACAACCGATTTATAGATATGGCGTCGTTGACTATCTCTACACGCCCTGTTGCAGCGATTACGTGCCCTGTGATATTTATCACGATTGGAATCACTCGGGTTCAATCGGTACTTAATAAAGGTTGGTTTAAATGTAGGTTTCATATTAATTTAAAATCAACAACAAATAAATTAATTTATTTTACGTAGGTAATCCCGGGGGAATCTTATACTTTCCTGGTATAAAAATGTGCCTGTTCCCATTCTCTTTCCAAACCTTTTATTTTTAAATTGCCATTCGTCAAAATTGTCACGGCAATTTTGAAGCAAAGCAATTTATGTCGTATTACCATGATAACACGTTTGAATGTCCATTGGTGAAAACTTGAAAACCCTTGCCATGCCACGACCGTTATGTTATACTACTGACTTTCAAGGCTAAACGTAGAAATTTACCTAAAAGTACAGACTGCTATAATAACTTGGTGGATTTTAGACCTTTTCTTACCAAGAACCAGTTTAACCTTTAGATCCAAGTGTGAAATAACACAAAAAATGTAAAGTGTTTTTGTAAATAACAATGCATTTGAATACAATAACAACTCATTTATTTTACTAGAAATAGTAAGTAATTATTATTCTTTATTACAATAAAAATACGAATAATTTACGATTATGCTAATTGCTCCATTTAAATAAAAAATAAATAAAAAAAAACATAAAACTAATCAGGTTTTTTAGAAAAATAGTCTGTAATTTTTCTTGCTAATTTCTTTTTCACATCTTGCGACACCTCGTACGTTATTTTATCCTCAACAACCAATGTCGAATCGCGTTTATTTTTCTGTCCGAATGAATTTTCGGGACTTTTCAGGTTTAATTTTCCACGATCTTGATCTAATTTTTCCATTTCATCTATTAATTTTGAAGTTGGATTTAAATTTGTGCTGTTATCTGCCTTAATGTCCTGTTTATTATTATTATTAGCAAAAGAAAAGACTTTCGAAGTTTTCAAATTTAAATTTCCGCTATCTTCATCTAATTTTTCCATTTCATCGATTAATTTGGATGTTTGGTTAGATGATTTTAAGTTGTTGGTCAGTTTCTTTTTAAAATCGAAAATGGATACTTGCGGACTTTTCAAATTTAATTTTCCGCTAACTTCATCTAATTTCTCCATTTCCTCGAATAATCGAGAGGTATGGTCGGCCGATTTAGTTTTCTCCGGCGTTTGAGCTGGACTTATCGACATTCTCCGGTCGGCCATTTTGTGTGAACTATCCACCATTTTGAATGAACTGTCGGCCATTTTGTGTGAACCGTCCGCCATTGTGTGATCATCATCTTCCAGTTCGTCGCAAAAAATGGACATATTGTGGTCTGCATCTACTATTTTCTTGAAACTACTATTCACTGCCGCTTCGGCCTCATTCGAGCAATGACCGCTTTCATTATTCACGGAAACTTTAAGCTTAGAAGAGGTTATGAATTGGGCATCATCATCGTCATCACCGAATAAATCTGGTGACTTATTAAGAGCCAGCTCTTCTGACACTGGTATGTCATATTGCTCAGTTTCAGCGTTCTGTAAAATAACGCAAAATTAGTTATCCCAGCAAAAACATTTTCATGTAAAATGTTGCCAAGACGAGAACATGTGGCTCACACTATCAAAAAGTTATCAGATCTCATGTAGAGCAAGACTTCTAACTCTACACGCCCTAACTCTATAAATCCTAACTTTATAAACTCTACACTTTAGTCAAAATATATTATGTCTTGGCTGTTTCGGTACCGTCACATGGGCGTAAAGTGAAGAATTTATTCACTGTTCAGTACTTTTCTAATAGAGTTTTGCAAGTGGCATAATAGACCATGCAAAATTCAAGAAATTTCACATTAAAATTAAATGGTATCACCATTGTTATGGGAAAAAACTTCCATTTATTAAAAATATCCTCTAAAGCAAAGGAACACACTTTTGCAAAGTGTGATGAAGTATTTGAAACCAATGCAGTTAGTAAAACCTAAGTGCAGTTTCTGAGGAGACTCAATACCTATCTAATAAATAATCGTTACTACAGAAACTAGGTATTGTATATCAGAAAAGTACAAAGTCAGTGAATAATATTTTTACTTTACACCCATATGTCACAGTAACGAAACAGCCAAGACATAATATATTTTGACTAAAGTGTAGAGTTTATAAAGTTAGGATTTATAGAGTTAGGGCGTGTAGAGTTAGAAGTCTTGCTCTACATGAGATCTGATAACTTTTTGATAGTGTGAGCCACATGTTCTCGTCTTGGCAACATTTTACATGAAAATGTTTTTGCTGGGATTTCACTTCTTTTTGTAAGTTGTTTACGACTATATTTTTTATTATTTATCAAATACAAGATGCATACCTACAGTGTCTATTATTTATACTTTACTAGCTTTTGCCCGCGGCTTCGCCCGCGTGAATTTCGGGGTTTAACAAATCCCGTGGGAGTCATGGATTTTCTGGACATTATCCTATTGCTCAACTAAAACACATGTTTTTAATGGCGAAACAGTTCTAATTTCAGAAACTATACAGGAACACATTTAAAGTATGATTAACCTGTATCCCATTGCTTGACCAAAACACACATTACAGGTAAATAGCGAAAAATTTGTAGTTGTATTTTCAGAACCTACATGGGTAGGTACGTCCAATTCCACATTTATAGCATTACTATCCCATATCCCATAGCTCAACTAAAACATACATTGTTAGCAACGAAACAGTTGTTAGTTCAGAACCTATACTATATAGGTACCCGTTTTCATAGTTATAATATTATTAACCTGTATCTCATTGCTCAACTAAAACACAAAATGCTAATAGTGAAACAGTTGTAATTTCGGGACCTATAATACGGGTACCCATTTTCACATTAATAGTATTATGATTCCATATCCCATTGTGCAGCTTAAACACACTTGTTAAATGCGTGCAGTGCTAAGTTTAGAACCTACATAGTGCCCATTTTCACATTTATAGTGATAATATCATTAGTTTTTGCCCGCGGCCCCGCCCGCGTCAAATTCGCTTTTCTCACAAATCCTAAGGGAAACGTCATTTTCCCGTTATCGTTCCCTATTCCAACCTTTAAACATGCTTTCAAGCAAGTTCGCTTGAACAATCTATCTATAGATGTAGCTATAGATTGCTCTAGAAAAGTTGGAATTTTGAGTATCCCACGGGAACTACGGATTTTTCCGGGATAAAAAGTAGCCTATGTTTTAATCCGGGTTATAAGCTACCTATGTTCCAAATTTCAGCTAAATCGGTTCAGTAGTTGAGGCGTGAAGGAGTAACAAACACACACACAAACTTTCGCCTTTATAATATTATATTAGGATTAGGATAATGTATGACTGCGCGTGGCCCTTTTTTTACAGTTCTACTCGTATATTAAAATGTTAAAAACGCAAACTTTATGTTGAGACTTCCTCCGTCCGTCCGTCCGTCCGTCTATCACAAACAATAGAATATTTCAGCAACTACCTACCTACTCACGCTATCTACATGGAAATAGATGTCGGCGTTAATGGCCCAAGGTCATTGCAAAATCACCCGGAGCAATATTTCAAGAAAAAAATTCCCAGCTCTGAACTTGCAAGTCTTTCTATACGGGCATGGGCATTGGGCATAATTAATATCATTTTTGAAAATACCTACTCGCTTGCGCTAAGTCACTGGACGATTTTTTTTAATAATCCACACGTGCGTTTCCACAGGGTCGTCACTAGACGATACTTTTAAGTTTTGTCCGAGTGCAGTCTGCCATTTAAATGAGAGAACTTAGTACCTGCCTACTTGGTTCTTATAGTTCTACGTAGGTAGGTATGTAACGAAATTTTTGAACGTGATTTTAACCCACTTTTAAGCATCGGATTAAATTAAATGCGTGCGTTTGGGCACTAAGCAGGTATTTGAGCGCTATATAACGCTATTCAAAATCAGATTTGACGCTTGGCACGTTCGACAGCTCACGCTGGGCACTCGGCTCAATGTGGGTTTTTGTCACTGAGCACTGGATCATGGTCACTCGACGTGCAGTGAAACTCGGCTCGTTAAACATGAAATGCTTGGAACTTGGGCTTGAAACGTGTAATATTACTGGGCACGTGGCACTGGGCACTTGGACGCTTGGCCGCTTGGGCACTGGAATCAGTGGAAAAATTTACGTGTTTTCCATATGTTTACTAGCATTACTAGCAGATATCTAACATGAAATTAAGTTTTTATCATACCTATATACTTATGGGAAACCCCATACGAACTTCCAACCCCCTAATTTTATGGATGTGGGGTGATTAACTAAAAATCCTGAAACACGTATTTAATTGTTTATTACAAAGAGTCCCTACATCAATTTTGAGACCTCTAGCATCAATATTTGCGGTAATTTCATACAAACTTCCATCCCCTATTTTAAGGGGTTGGGGGGTTAAATTTCCAACTTTGGAATTTTTTTGTTGGTTGTGTGCTAATACTAGCTTATATACCAAATTTCAGAAATTAAGTTTTTATTATACCTATATACTTATGGGAAACCCCATACGAACTTCCAACCCCCTAATTTTATGGATGTGGGGTGATTAACTAAAAATCCTGAAACACGTATTTAATTGTTTATTACAAAGAGTCCCTATATCAATTTTGAGACCTCTAGCATCAATATTTGCGGTAATTTCATACAAACTTCCATCCCCTATTTTAAGGGGTTGGGGGGTTAAATTTCCAACTTTTGGAATTTTTTTGTTGGTTGTGTGCTAATACTAGCTTATATACCAAATTTCAGAAATTAAGTTTTTATTATACCTATATACTTATGGGAAACCCCATACAAACTTCCAACCCCCTAATTTTATGGATGTGGGGTGATTAACTAAAAATCCTGAAACACGTATTTAATTGTTTATTACAAAGAGTCCCTATATCAATTTTGAGACCTCTAGCATCAATATTTGCGGTAATTTCATACAAACTTCCATCCCCTATTTTAAGGGGTTGGGGGGTTAAATTTCCAACTTTTGGAATTTTTTTGTTGGTTGTGTGCTAATACTAGCTTATATACCAAATTTCAGAAATTAAGTTTTTATTATACCTATATACTTATGGGAAACCCCATACGAACTTCCAACCCCCTAATTTTATGGATGTGGGGTGCTTAACTAAAAATCCTGAAACACGTATTTAATTGTTTATTACAAAGAGTCCCTATATCAATTTTGAGACCTCTAGCATCAATATTTGCGGTAATTTCATACAAACTTCCATCCCCTATTTTAAGGGGTTGGGGGGTTAAATTTCCAACTTTTGGAATTTTTTTGTTGGTTGTGTGCTAACACTAGCTTATATACCAAATTTCAGCTTTCTAGGTCTTCAGGAAGTACCTAGGAATTTTGATGATCATCAGTGAGTCAGTCAGTCAGTCAGTCAGTGACGAAATTTGGGTTTTTTAGACGTCAATAAAATCTAAAGTATAAGACCTATAAAATTGAAACTTTATAGGTTTAATAAGTTCACTGGCGACATCATTTTCCGAGAATTTTGATTATCTGAAATAATTCAGGCCTAAGTTATAAGGGTTTAAAAATACGGCGAAACACTTCGAGAAAAGATAGGTAGTGCCCTCGCGCTTCGCTTGGCTCGTCTTGGCGGGGACACTACCGTGTCCCCAGATTATACCATCAAGAAATCAACAATAAGAATTTGTTTTAACGTGTTCCCAAATATGCTACCAGATCTGTTGTTATTGGATTTGTTTTGGACTAGGCTATGATGAGTCAGTATGTAATTGGATAAGTCACGTTTTTGTCTATACTAAGGGTGTCCCCGTAAATAATGGATGGAATTTCAGCGGAAGATAGGACACCCTACTAAGATTCACTTTATTTATTTTGGTGTGGGCAGCTAGCCAGCTACGGATAAAACTCGCACAATTTAATTATTTTCCGTCATTGGTCACTTACACAATCCATAGGTGCAGAACTATTTGAATTTGTCATCTGTTCTGTGCTGGATGAGTCCTTGCCATCCAGAATTCTCTCCAAAAATCTATATATATCATTCTTCAATACATCCGTTTTACAGTACTCCAATATCAATCCATATAAGCCTCCTGGAAAGGATAAAAACAAATTATTAAAGATAATCATTAATAATTATTATTTTTCTGTCCATCTATAAATATGAAATGCAACTATGGGGCGAATACTTCAAAGTAATACAAGGCCGAGGGCAAAAAAGCATGTTGTTTGGTCAAGCATAAATTTTTGGACTTGCCTTCTGCGTCAAAGGTCGTAGTTTCAATTCCCACAACTGGAAATTGTTTCTATAATGAGCATGTTTTCCAAGCCAAGAAGAAGACGAAGACTAACTCACCTACAGAGACACTGTGCTTCACCAGCATATTGTACACTTGTACAATGTCATCTCTCAGTCTGACGTCACCAAACGTGTAATAGGCCATGGGTCTGCCCGCCTGCGCCAGGGCCATCACCTGTATGAGCGACTTGAGGGCCGCGGTGCCGCCGAACGCCCCGCAGCCCCAGTTCCCCGTGGCCACTCCAGGGTAATGCAGGCCAGGGTCTTCAGAGGTGTAGAACGAGAAACCCACCCACGCCTGTAATATCATTATCAATTATTATATATTATCAATTGTTTTACCGCTCATGTTTCCTTATCCCTAGTCTTTTTTTTACGCTATACAAGTTAGTACTTGACTGCGATCTCACCTGATGGTAAGTGATGATGCAGCCGAAGATGTTAGCGTACTAACTTGGAAGAGGTAAGTTATGTCCCCAACGGTTTCTACACAGCATCGTACCGGAACGCTAAATCGCTTGGCGGTACGTCTTTGCTGGTAGGGTGGTAACTAGCCACGGCCAAAGCCTCCCACCAGACCAGACCTGAGCCAATTTAGAAATTATAAAATTCCAAAGTAGCCCGTGGCGGGAATCGAACCCGCGACCTCCCACTCGAATCCGAGCGTGCGTCCCCTGCGCTACGAAGGTCGTCGAATACATCAAGAGAACCTCTGTGCAAAATT
The DNA here is from genome assembly GCA_963855885.1 of Coenonympha glycerion. NCBI lineage: Eukaryota > Metazoa > Arthropoda > Insecta > Lepidoptera > Nymphalidae > Coenonympha > Coenonympha glycerion. The sequence continues at coordinate 2,297,143 of OY979635.1, forward strand.
ACAGCTAATTCGCTATAAATTGCTATTCAAGTCAGTACTGACGCGATAGCACTGTACTGACTTCAAATTAATTTAGACGATAGTATTACAGAGTCAACGCTGACTTTCATCAAACTTCGTCTAGTTTCATGAAAGGCAGCGTGGACTCTGTAATGCTCTACAGGCAGATTTACTGACGTGTCAGTAACTGACCCAATGTAAATCTGCCTTTAGAAAGAGAAGCAAAGACACCTATACTATAGACCCGGCGGACCGCGCGAAAAAATGTCGCCAGCAAAACCCCCCTCCGGCGTCAGTAGTCAGCTGTAAGCCTACGCAGTATTTCGTAAGTACACAACGACGTAGGAGTTTCGACACATGGCTCTACATTTTCTTGTATGAAGAAGGTTTACGTAAAATGTTCGGATGGGCTTATCTTGATGTTATGATCATAGGAGGGAAGCGATTATAAACCTTATTGAGCTCCCTATCGAGCGCCTCCTTGCGGCACTCCTGGCGCCTGCTGCGGAAGGGCAGCGCGTCGATGGCCAGCACGGCGCAGCGCCGCCTGCCGGACGAGTCGTGCGGCGTGTCGTCCGCGTGGTTGCCGGACCACTGGAAGCTGTGCCCGTACCCCGAGTACGTGCTGAACTGCTCGCACCCTGCACAGTATCATCATCATCATCATCATCATCACATCAGCCTGCGGATGTCCACTGTTGAACATAGGCCTTCCCAAGCGAGCGCCACCACACCCTGTCCTCAGCCTTCCTCATCCAGCCGCTTCCCGCCACCCGCTTAATGTCGTCGGTCCAACGAGCCGGAGGGCGCCCCACGCTACGTTTACTTGTACGCGGTCTCCACTCTAGGACTTTTCGGCTCCACCAGCCATCGCCCCTACGACAAGCGTGACCTGCCCACTGCCACTTCAGCTTGCTTATGGTTTGGGCTATGTCAGTGACCTAAGTTCTCCTGCGGATCTCCTCATTTCGGATTCTGTCCTTCAGGGAAACTCCTAACATAGCCCTCTCCATGGCCCGCTGCGTGACTTTAAATTTGTGGATCAGGCCGTGTGTGAGTGTCCCCGTTTCAGCAACATAGATGAGGACGGGAAGGACGGACTGCACAGTATGTGTGTGTGTAATTCAACTTTTTTTAAATGAAAACTTCTTTAGATGCGCTTGGCATTTTGGCGAGATGGGTGAAAACCTTACATAATTGGTCAAGTTTTCACTTCTATGCCACTTCATCTTTTTAAGGGTTTCGTCAAACAAAAAAAAATCTCGGTTAGCTACTCTCTCCTCCTACTATTATACCCTTTCTTACCTATCATCATTAATGCTTCGTTAGGCCTCAGGTGTTCAGTGAAAAGCATGGATATCAGCAGTTCTGGACATATCACGAATCTGATCTCTTCTTGTACGCTGCCGTGGCCCAAAACACCACCACCGAGGAATCTAGAAAAAAGGATTTTAAAAACGATTAATGGCTGAGCATAATAATGAGGTGATTCTTCTATTAATAAGTAATTTATCTCAAAGAATGTGATATAATAAAAGTGTAATGTCAAGAAGTAATACTGGGGAGGCACTCGGGCTGCGCCCTGGGCGGCACGGAGCGGCGGCTGAGGAGTCATTCGTGACTCACTTGTTAGCGAAGTCGACTTGGATCAGCCCCTGCGCGTCCTCGATCGTGCCCTGCGGGTCGACGTGCACGGGCAGGTCGGCGAGGCGCCGCTCGCTGGTCGCCCAGTCGGGCTGCGCCCTGGGCGGCACGGAGCGGCGGCTGAGGAGTCATTCGTGACTCACTTGTTAGCGAAGTCGACTTGGATCAGCCCCTGCGCGTCCTCGATCGTGCCCTGCGGGTCGACGTGCACGGGCAGGTCGGCGAGGCGCCGCTCGCTGGTCGCCCAGTCGGGCTGCGCCCTGGGCGGCACGGAGCGGCGGCTGAGGAGTCATTCGTGACTCACTTGTTAGCGAAGTCGACTTGGATCAGCCCCTGCGCGTCCTCCATCGTGCCCTGCGGGTCGACGTGCACGGGCAGGTCGGCGAGGCGCCGCTCGCTGGTCGCCCAGTCGGGCTGCGCCCTGGGCGGCACGGAGCGGCGGCTGAGGAGTCATTCGTGACTCACTTGTTAGCGAAGTCGACTTGGATCAGCCCCTGCGCGTCCTCGATCGTGCCCTGCGGGTCGACGTGCACGGGCAGGTCGGCGAGGCGCCGCTCGCTGGTCGCCCAGTCGGGCTGCGCCCTGGGCGGCACGGAGCGGCGGCTGAGGAGTCATTCGTGACTCACTTGTTAGCGAAGTCGACTTGGATCAGCCCCTGCGCGTCCTCGATCGTGCCCTGCGGGTCGACGTGCACGGGCAGGTCGGCGAGGCGCCGCTCGCTGGTCGCCCAGTCGGGCTGCGCCCTGGGCGGCACGGAGCGGCGGCTGAGGAGTCATTCGTGACTCACTTGTTAGCGAAGTCGACTTGGATCAGCCCCTGCGCGTCCTCGATCGTGCCCTGCGGGTCGACGTGCACGGGCAGGTCGGCGAGGCGCCGCTCGCTGGTCGCCCAGTCGGGCTGCGCCCTGGGCGGCACGGAGCGGCGGCTGAGGAGTCATTCGTGACTCACTTGTTAGCGAAGTCGACTTGGATCAGCCCCTGCGCGTCCTCGATCGTGCCCTGCGGGTCGACGTGCACGGGCAGGTCGGCGAGGCGCCGCTCGCTGGTCGCCCAGTCGGGCTGCGCCCTGGGCGGCACGGAGCGGCGGCTGAGGAGTCATTCGTGACTCACTTGTTAGCGAAGTCGACTTGGATCAGCCCCTGCGCGTCCTCGATCGTGCCCTGCGGGTCGACGTGCACGGGCAGGTCGGCGAGGCGCCGCTCGCTGGTCGCCCAGTCGGGCTGCGCCCTGGGCGGCACGGAGCGGCGGCTGAGGAGTCATTCGTGACTCACTTGTTAGCGAAGTCGACTTGGATCAGCCCCTGCGCGTCCTCGATCGTGCCCTGCGGGTCGACGTGCACGGGCAGGTCGGCGAGGCGCCGCTCGCTGGTCGCCCAGTCGGGCTGCGCCCTGGGCGGCACGGAGCGGCGGCTGAAGGTGACCACGCCCACTGGCACTGTACGACAACATGTCGCCAATGCGCCACTACGTTAGCATCAACCGCATTTAGCATTTAAACAAATACTTAGGATTAATTTTCAAATTTCGATTTCCAGGTGCAATAGTTGTGTATGACAAGTGGGAGTTTATTTTAACTTGGAAAATGAGAAATAAATGTTGTCAATATCAAGAAGGCGCAGTTCCACTTTACAGTTTCCAGATTAGCATTTCACAAATAGGAGTTAAGCATATCACGATTAAATGAGTAAAAAAACGTCCATTCGCCATACTGACCGCTTAGCTCAAATAAGCTTAAAGCTTTGTTAATCTGTTTGTGGTGCATACATTGTGGAACCTTTTTATATATTCTATATGGGTTTACGCTTGACCACAATCTCACCTGATGGTAAATGACAATGTGGTCGAAGATAGAGCGCGCTTACCTAAAAGATGCCTATTCAATCATTTTTTTAAGGTACCCAGGTCGTAAGATGCGGGAAACAGATTTCGGGAGAGCATTCCAGACCTTAGCCACACTTGGCTAAGGTCTGGAATGCTCTCCCGCCTAAAAATAAAGAAGCGAACCGCTTTGTGCGTACTGGTGGTATAGCGACGACATAAGAATGAAAGCCCGCCCGGTGTCTTGCGGTGCGGTGGAAAAATGGTGAGAGAAGGACCAGATCAAACAGCTTCTGAGCACACCCCCCGAAATATATCCTATAAAAAACCCTCAGGCTCGCCACCTTAAGGCGATGCTCTAAGTCTAGACTATGAAGCTTCGCCACAAGCGGCGAGCCTTCTAACACCTAACCTAATATTATATATTTTTGATTGATGTAAACAACTGTAATATGCAATAGACCTGATGGTTTATATTTTATTCTATGTTCAATATTCGTATATACATATACATATATGTATATATATAATTTCTTTGGTGTCAATAATTATTGACACCAATGAAAAATAAAAAATCTTACCTTTTCTGCAAACCCGTCTAAAATAGTGGCATATACACTTAATCTTCTCCATTATGTGTGCAGATGGTGTGCAGTTGAATAATCTGAAAATTAAGATTATAATGTGAAGAACCTCCAAGCAAAATGTCAGCTTTGTACATCCATGTAGGCTGGGTGACGATAAGCCCGTGAATGTATGAATAAGACTGGACTTTCCTTTTATTTATACATATACATAGTTTTAAATATCTATCTATAACTATGTAATGAAATGAGTGACATTTCATTCATTTGAATTTGCCGCGCTTCGCGTATCTATGCTTTGTCGGGTGCCTATGATATAGTGATTGGTGATCTGTGGACAGTGTCTATGATTTAAAAAATGGCGTGGGACGCGCAGATTGTTTTGTGCATTTTATTGTTATAAAAACTAATAGAAAGAATGTGATTGAGGACTCGATATATAGTGAACTTTAAATGTCGTTTCTTTGTTATTTCAGGTGAGATAGAAGTGTAATTGTCGTAACTTGATAATAACTTGATAATTGTAAATATTTGTTAAATAAAACAAATCTTTGTTATTTCAGAGAAACAATTTGTTGTTTGTTTTTGGAGATCCTCAAATGTCTTATAAAACGACATTTTTGTGAACTAAGAAAATATGGACCGGCTTCAGTTTGAGTTTACGATGATAGCCTCAAATGATGGCAAATCAAATGTATTAGCTATAACCTCAATATCTACTGAAGAAGGAAAATGTTATGTTTTACCCGAGGAACTGAAGCCGGTGAGTCATCATACATATATTGTTAAAACGAACACTTTCACAAAAGTAAAAAATAGCATTAAAAAAAGACACCAGAGTAGAAAAATATGGATAAAGTTGGATGAAAATCTAAAGAAGACATATGTAGATGAGGAAGGTAATATGCAATTTTTAGATCAATATTTAGATGAAGTGAGCACAACACAAGCAAAGGACAAAAATGACACTTTGCAACAAATCTTGGAACAATTAATAGAAACTACAACTAAGAAAGAAAGTCAACATAACTTAAAACATATCTCAGAAAAATTTATTATTGAAAAATTCACAAGCAAAAATCCTAATGCGATGCAATGGATAGAAATTTTTGAAAAAGAGTGTGCGCGCTTTAATATAACAAAAGATGAGACAAAAATAGATATTTTGAGGTTATTTTTAGATAAACCTTGTTTGGATTGGTATAGCTCGATGATCATAAAACTAACAATAAATTCTGAATGGAGTGAATGGAAAGACAAGTTTTTAGAAACTTTTAAAAACCAAGGATGGGACATAGTCACATATGCTCTCGCATTTAGGTATAAAGAAGGACAGTTAATTGATTATGCCATAAAAAAAGAACGGCTTTTATTAGAGATAAACAAATCTATAGATTCCAAAACAATGATAGATCTTATTGCAACTGGTTTACCTGGATTTATCTTAAATAAGTTAAACAGGGATGAACTCAACAACACTACTGACTTGTTCAACGAGATAAGAAAATATGAAGGCACGATGTATAAGAAAAACTCAACTAACATAAAGAGCAGTACATTTTATAATAAAAATAAAACTTATGAGAAGAAGTCATGTAAGACTTGTGAGTCTTTGGACAAAGGAATTAGATATCATCCAGAGGAGTCATGTTGGTTCAAGAAAAATAAAAATGAACCTGAAAAAATTCTTAAAACTAAAAATGTAAACAATAACTCCATAATTGAAGTAGACATAAATACTGAGAAAAAAACTAGTAAGCACACCATTAATCAAAATCAAGCTTTTATTAGAAAATAAACTAGAAGTGAGTGGTATTTATGATTCAGGCTCACAGATTTCTATAATAAATTCAAGATTAATAAAAGTAAAAGAAAAAAAAGATGATGTGAACATAGCATACATGAAAACGGTTAATGGTGTGAAGAAGATGGATGGCTTGATAACAATAAAAATTAAAATATTTGATTTAGAAGAAGAGGTGGATGTATACATAGTAGAAAATGAAGATTTTGATGATTTCATAATCGGATTAGATATGATAAAGAAATTCAGATTAACCCAAAATGAGAACTTGCAGATAGAACATAAGAAAATAACAAATAAAATAGACAGGATGTCTAAAGATAACAGAAATGAAGATAATAATATAAAAAAATATACAGTAAATTTCAATGAACACATAGAAACAGAGGAATTTATAAGTATGACAGACCATTTAGATAATCAAAAGAAAATTGAGATAGAGAAAATTATAAAGGAATATAAAACAATATTTGCTAAGGACAAGTATGATATAGGTTCAGTTAAAGATTATGAAGCTCGCATAGATTTACAAGTAAATAAATATTGTAGTAAAAGACCATACAGATGTACAATACAAGATAGATTAGAAATTGAAGAGCAAATATCGATGTTACTAAAGAACAATTTAATAGAAGAATCATACAATCCTTTCGCTGCTCCAGTGACATTGGCGTTTAAAAAAGGTGAAAATAGAAAATCCCGTTTATGTGTAGATTTCAGAGAGTTAAACAAAATAGTTATACCACAAGCTCAACCATTTCCTTTGATAGATGATCTAATTATTAAAACTAGAAATTGCAAGTATTTTACTACACTAGATATAAACTCAGCATTTTGGGCAATACCATTACGGGTGGAAGACAGAAGTAAAACAGGATTTGTCACACAAGATGGCCACTTCCAGTGGACCTGCCTCCCTTTTGGCTTGAAAACATCACCAGCAATTTTCCAGAGAATCTTAAGCAATATTCTAAGAAAACACAATCTCACAGGATACTCGGTTAACTATATTGATGATATTTTGATATACTCGTCTACCTTTGAAGAACATATAAGGCACATTAGAAATGTATTAGAGGCAATAATTAAAGAAGGCTTTAGACTGAAGTTTAAGAAATGTACCTTTGCTTCAGACTCGGTAAAATACCTCGGCCATATAATTCAGAACAATTCAGTAAGACCACTAAAAGACAATTTGATTTCAATAAGGAACTTTCCAACTCCTAAGACGCAAAAGAACATCAGACAATTTTTGGGAAAAATAAACTTCTACCATGACTATATACCAAGAAGTGCAATTATCTTAGATCCATTACACAATTTATTACGAAAAAACGAGAAATTTGTATGGTCAGAGAAATGTGAAGAAGCATTCAATCTGATAAAAAGATATTTATGTTCGCAACCGGTCTTGGAAATATTCGACAAAGACTTACCAATCAAAATCTTTACCGATGCATCTTTGGAGGGCATTGGAGCAATATTAAAACAGACACAACTAGATGGTAAAGACAAACCGGTGGCATATTTCTCAAAAAAATTGAATGAACATCAAAAACGGAAAAAGGCTATATATTTAGAATGTCTTGCTATGAAAGAAGCTGTTAAATATTGGCAGCACTGGCTCATCGGAAAACAATTCACCATTTACTCAGATCACAAACCTCTAGAGAACATGAACATTAAATGCAGGACAGATGAAGAATTGGGTGATCTCACATACTACCTATCTCAGTATGACTTTACCGTAAAATATATACCTGGTAAAGAAAATGTAGAAGCAGACTGTTTGAGCCGAAACCCTGTATTAGAACCAGAAGATAACAGAGAGGAAACATTGAGAATAGTTAATTTAATACAAATAAAAGATATAGTTGGAGACCAAGAGAAAAATGAAACAATAAGAGAAAAGAAACAAAATTTAATACTAAAAAATAATATCTATTATAAAAAAATAAAGAAACAGGAAAAGATTATCCTCTCAGAAGAATTTAGTAAAAAACTTATAAAAAAGGTGCATGAAGATTTATGCCATATTGGGATCAGACAACTGCAGAAAAAAATAAGTTCAATATATACGGCTATAAACCTAACAAAAAATATCATAAATATTTGTAAAACATGTGAAATATGCATAAAAAATAAATCAAGATGTCAAAAAAAAATTGGATTAATGTCACAACTGGGACCAGCTACCAAACCATTTGAAATAATGTCAATGGATACTATTGGTGGATTTGGAGGATCTAGGTCTACAAAGAAATATCTACACCTTTTAGTAGATCACTACACAAGATATGCATTTATTGCGACTTCGAAAACCCAGAATGCATGTGACTTTATAAATTTAACAAAGAAAGTACTAGAGACAGATGAGATTGGAATTATCCTGACAGATCAATATCCGGGCATAAATTCAAGAGAATTTAAACAATTTTTGCAGGAGAATAACATTAAACTAATTTTTACAGCCGTGAATACACCATTCTCGAACGGCTTGAATGAAAGATTAAACCAAACAATAGTAAATAAAATAAGGTGTAAAATGAATGAGAAAAATAATAAGAGAACATGGACAACACTGGCAAGAGAATGTATACAAAAATATAATGAAACAGAACACTCCGTTACAGGTTTTGCACCAAAATATTTACTGGATGGTACAAATGTCAGTATTCTACCAAATGAATTCAAAACAATGGAAAAGGACGACAAGTGGATTGCTGATAGAAGATTGGCATTAGAGAATACAATAAAATCTCATGAGTACAACAAGAAAATATTTGATAGAAATAGAAAAATGCAAGAATTTAATGTAGGAGACAGTGTATATGTAGAAAATGGAAATAGACTGAATAGAAAGAAATTAGACGAATTAAAAATAGGCCCTTTCAAGATAATAGAGAAAATATCGAATTCCATTTATAGGATTGATACAGGCAACAGAAAAACAGAATCAACATTATTTCATATAACAAAATTGCAACCTGTCATAACAGAGGCTGAAGAAGATGAAGGAGATGATAATGAATATGAAGACGACTAATTATAAGTACATTTTACAGATATATTGCTTAGAATTTTCGCTCTTAGGGGGGGAGATGTAATGAAATGAGTGACATTTCATTCATTTGAATTTGCCGCGCTTCGCGTATCTATGCTTTGTCGGGTGCCTATGATATAGTGATTGGTGATCTGTGGACAGTGTCTATGATTTAAAAAATGGCGTGGGACGCGCAGATTGTTTTGTGCATTTTATTGTTATAAAAACTAATAGAAAGAATGTGATTGAGGACTCGATATATAGTGAACTTTAAATGTCGTTTCTTTGTTATTTCAGGTGAGATAGAAGTGTAATTGTCGTAACTTGATAATAACTTGATAATTGTAAATATTTGTTAAATAAAACAAATCTTTGTTATTTCAGAGAAACAATTTGTTGTTTGTTTTTGGAGATCCTCAAATGTCTTATAACTATATAAATCTGTTTTTATCATCAATGGTATGATGTTTATAATAGGGTAATAAAAATATAGTTAATTTATTTAATTCATTTTTGAAACTGTATAAATTGCTTGTAACGTTTGATTTTCGCGTCAGATTACAATTTTATTTTCAATTTATCTCATTATTTCTAACCTATAATTACAATAAAGCGAGAATAAAGTCTCCTAATAAAATAAAACTTACGCATTAAAATTAATGAATGGATACGAGGAGTACTCGGCGTCCTTCTTGTGAGTGTTTCTTCTGGGGAAGGTGCAGAAGAACGCGTTCGCCAATAACGAAGATATCTGTTGTTGCGACAACGACACTGAACGGTTTTTGTGTTGCCTGCAGAAAAAACACTTGATTAACCACTAAGATTGTTTTTGTTTAAGAAGTTTATGTTTTAAAAACAAAAACCTTTGGCACTCGGAGACTGCTACGGTAAAGCTATTGCATAGAATTAAAAGTTATTTTTAGTTTGCCATCTATCGAAAAATAGCAGAACTTTTTAATGACTTTGAAATATCACAAAACTAAAACTTTGTGGAGTTGGGCTCCCTGCTTTCATGCTAGCCTAGTACCAAAAGCTCTACTTTAGGAGTGCCAGGTTATTTTCGTTACGAAATTTCTGGATTCGGTCTGCAGCGTCAAAGCCCGCGATAGAAGCTATGCAATAGCTTAAAAGTAAGGTGGTAATTTTTTTGTCATACACTCGGCGTCAAAAAAATCGCACCTTTCAAAAAATCTACTTCAAACAACTTTAGACCTTATTTGACATCAATAATGAGGGTCATGTTGCATATCATTTGAAAGGTGATGAAATGGAGTGTACAAAAACAATTCAATTGATTATTTTTCTTTTACTGGAAGAGCACAAAAAAAGAAGAAGAAAACACTTACAATTTTGCTCCTTAAACAGCCGCTAGTTGCGCTACCTTTTGCAGGTATAAAAGGGTCAATACAGGTTCAATCGGGATCATTCGCTATCCAACCGTTGAAGTGGACACACGAGAAGCTCATTCCCAAGAAAAATACCCTTGAAGATGGATACCACTGTCGATGAGGCCGCCCAAGTGATTGCACTACTGCAATCAGGCATGCGGCAGTGTGATGTCGCTCGGCAACTCAACTTGAGCCGTTTTTCGGTTCGAAGAGTGTACCAGCGTTTCCTGGAGACCGGTGGCTACGTCCGAAGACATGGGTCTGGTAGACGTCGCTGCACCTCGGAGAGAGACGACCGATTCATCGTATCGACATCTTTGAGAAATCGCTTCTTAAATGCTGTTGAGTTGCGACAGCAGCTCCAGACAGCTAACAGAAGAACCGTGAGTGTGTCTACGGTTAGACGAAGGCTGGGGGAGAGGAAAATAGCGGCGCGAAGAGCTGCTACGGGTCCAAAATTGACCGCAGAGCATCGGCGAGCCCGCTTGCAATTCGCTCGCGAACACGTCAATTGGACCCTCGAACAATGGAAAGCTGTTCTCTTCTCAGACGAGACGAGAGTGTGCCTTTTCTGCAACGACAGACGCAAAAGAGTGTACAGAAGACAGGGTGAACGTTTCGCCCAAGCCTGCATCCAGGAGACGGTGGAATATGGAGGCGGTTCTTGTATGTTCTGGGGCGGCATATCTGCCGACGGCAAAACCGACCTTGTTTGCGTCTCCCGGGCTCGAGGTGCTCGCGGGCAAGGGTCGCTGACTGCTCACCGGTACATCACAGAGATCCTGGAAGACCATGTGGTCCCCTATGCCAGTTTTGTTGGCGAGGGGTTCACGTTGATGCATGACAACGCTCGCGCTCACACTGCAATTATTGTGCGCGACTACCTTCAAGATGTTGGGATCTCTGTCATGCAGTGGCCAGCGAGAAGTCCAGACCTGAACCCGATTGAGCACCTATGGGACCATTTAAAACGCAAGATTCGGTCTCGTGATCCCGCTCCTACGACTCTCCAGGAACTCAAAGATGCCGTTATTGAGGAATGGGACACTATCCCTCAAGAAGAAATTTCAAAATTGGTAAGATCCATGAGGGATCGTATGGAAGCCGTCATCAGGGCAAGGGGGGGTAACACTAGATTTTAGATTAGTTTTAAGATCATTTTTGTATTCTTTTTTGTGTAATTAATCTGTTTTAAATCAAGGCTTAATTAAGGATTTTTACTGTTTTATATACTTCTTTTTTTTGTGCTTTTCCAATAAAAGAAAAATAATAAATTGAATTGTTTTTGTGCTCTCCATTTCATCGCCTTTCAAATGATATCCAACATGACCGTCATTATTGATGTCAAATAAGGTTTAAAGTTGTTTGAAGTAGATTTATTGAAAGGTGCGATTTTTTTGACGCCGAGTGTATATAAAGTTATCAGGTTTGCCTTAGATTTCAGACCGCCTGGTTCCGTACTATCACGAGTATATTCCCTTTCCCACCCCTGCCCACTAAATCAAAAACGTGCATAAAAACCATGTTTATTGTATGGGAGTCCCCCTTAATTTTTTATTTTATTTTAACTATTTATATCTACAATTAAGTCTAAATATTCTGTGAAAATTTGAAGCGTCTATCTGTTACCATTATCAATACTTGTTTGGAACAAAAAAGAACAACTCTGAGATACTTACTTTAATAAAGGTATGGGTGCTCGTATCAGCTTCGGTAGTTCTATAGCTAGCTTAGCTATCTCCGGAAGTGTGACATCAAAGAAGTATTGCGATTCCTCCTCATCCAGTGACTAGCAAAAAATGTATAGAGATTAGGACTGTCACTGTAATAATAACTACAGACCATACATACAGCATACTAAACAAGTTCAGGCTCACTTATCACTAATACCAAAGAAACATCAAAAAAGAATACTTGAAATATTTTCTATAAATAATTTAACATACTAAACAATGTATGTATTTTTAAAAACACTTTTTGTAATTAGTTGTTATTATTTTATTGTTTATTTCATTTACATTCCACATTTCTTTCAAGGGTTTTTCTCAAATGTCAATTTATGAAAATTTTAGTGGTGGAACTTAGGAAAACATAAATATTAGATTATTCATAAGTGTGACACAAGCAGAATCTTGGGAAATGGGAAGTCATCTTGTTATATCACCAACCTGCCAAACAACTGATCTTAGTCAAAAGAAGAAAGAAAAAGTTTGATTGCAAGATTCACACAACACAAAAAACAATGTAAGGACCTGGGATGGACAGTTTAAAAATGTATTCACACAATAGCATATATTAAAAACAGCAAATATAGTCCATCATCAGTAGCTTCAGTTGGTTAACAAGCTTGGTGCAACATGGAGAATCAATAAAAATAGAGAATAAAATCCTTGGGCCCCAACTACAGACTTCAGTTATTGTGATGATTGGCAATGAGTTACCTCAAACAACTGATGGAGTGAGCGAAACTGCCATCTGTCCTTGAACTGGGCGTTGTAACTGAGGATAGTCTCCGCCAACTCTTTGCTGTTTCTGATGGGCTTGCTCAGAGCGTCCTGTATCATATCCCATCTACTCTTCAGCTCACTCTGACCAGATTTCTGCAAACACATGATACTTTACTATAACATAAGGGTGGGTGTGGAATTGTAGGTTTTGTTAATACAAAGAGGACCCAATTTGATATGAATTTGTATAACAACTCATTTTTTTTATTGGTGTTTTAACAATATCTGCAATCAGCCTCAAAGCTTTGGGCAAAGTTTGATAATTTGATGATGCCAGTGTCACATAAGTTTAATCCTCAATAGAATTAGCATTTATTTGAATAAAGGTGCTCATAAAAAGCATGCTATAGTTTGGCAACTTCATGCACAACCAAACCAATGCAAAGTGACAGACGGCCGGGGGACGCGGTAACGCATACGTGCAGAGAAGTGTCCCCTTCCCCGCTATACCGCCCCCTAACCACGGACATCTAAGTTCCTTGTCTCCCCCACCGTCTGTACCCCGCAGGAGGGTCACGCACGAACTTGCCAAACTATAGTAGAGCATGCTCAAAAGTTTTTTAGCCAATAAACACGCTCATTACTAGCAGACACTTCATACACATGCTAGTTGCTCAAAACTAGCATTCTTTGTCCTACTATGTGGCATGTGTATCTGTACCTTAATGACTAAAGCTAGTCCAAGTCAATGATGTGCTACCTTTTGAGAATAGTATCTTGGCATCTTTAACTGGGAACCTGCTTGCTAATACATTGGGATGTAGATTTGCACTAGTCCTCAAACCCCTTTCTTTATACTTGGTATTTGTGAATTTTATGTAGCTCTTCATTCATGATATACCATATGTTTGCAATGATACCTCATAATACCACACAAACTACTAGTAAAACTTATTCTCAATATAATAAATATATCCTGCCCTAACACCAAAACAAACTGCAAAATTGACTATATATCTAGAATAAGCTCCAATCTAGGTAGTAGTGGTGCTGGCAGTGGAAACAAGTATTAAAAAGAAATACTAACGTTAGGCACAGGGTATAGGCTCTGTTTAGAAAATGGCATCCGAACATGTTCCTGATCCCATTTCTCTTTTCCTATCTGGGGCTTGGGAGGGCTGTCTAACTGTGCACCGCTCGCCGGTATGTGGTACAGCACAGCGTGGTTGAACCCCGGCTGCACGAGGGGGAGCTCCGGAGCGCCCCAGGGAGATGGCGACCCGATAATGTGGGATATTGGAACCCCTTTCCAGTCATTGTCAGCAGCCATCGTGGAGCATGCTAGTTTATTATGTCTAGGCTTACTCTTGATGATATTACCTGGAAATTAAATATTCGAATATGAATTATGAGGTTATGTTATTTACTTATATTTCACTGGTTGTCAACTAACTATTGTTACATGATTTAGTACTTACAAAAGGCGAATTTGGTATTTCTTGAAAATCTACTTCTGAACATGTAAGAAACTTGATAGTTGTTACGAATATAAATAATTAATTAATAATAATTAATAATTAATAATAAGTAGTAATTAAAAATAATAAGGAAATCACAGACCAGGAACTGATGGAATTAGTGTTGCCATTGGCGGCTGGAGAAATAGAACGTCGGGGTGTCTGAAAAGGAACGAAATTCGAGGTGAGGGAACGAAGAACATAATATAAGTTTTTAAATCAAATTTTTTCCAAAAAATTTAATTGTGCAAGACTTTTATAGGTTTATATAGGCATTTATATTCATTGTATTGTCACATAAGAATTTTTTTATGATATTGTCCGTGACTTCGTCCGCGTGGAATTCGTTTAGACTTTAGATATGTTGCGTTGCGTAGAATGATATGCATCATGCATGAACCACCATGAACCTTTCTCATGAATCACTATTTTACGTCCACTGGTGAAAACCCAATTGAATTTTTTTCGGTATAGGTAGTCTGTTAAATAAGTCAATGTACCTGGGTAAATTAAAAGGTGCAAGCTGCACTAAACTTCTAACTAGCACACAATAACCAATACTAACACTATAAAAACATAAAATTAAAAGTAGGTACATACTCAGTGAAAAAACTTCCCAAGCTGCAGCAAAACAAAAACTTTGTATATATTACTTTTCGCTTTACGTTGTTTTTTTACGTGTCGTCTTTATTTGGGTCAAAAATAGGTCTTGTTAGATATATAGTTCAAAGTTTTAGGCGAATCAGGCTACTTGTGCAAAAAAAATTAGGCGAATTTAGGCTACTTAGCAGGCAAAATTGGGTGAATTCAATTGCCAAATATCTGGCAACCCTGCTCGCCACAGACTAATGAAGCGTATTTTTTTGTTATGGCCACAGACCAGGAACCGAAGGGTTATGTCTGCGTTCGTAGGTACTTGCTTACGAAAGGGCGGCCGACACGAAATTTTTTATTCTTGAACACAGATTATGTAGTCTTGACTTCCTTAATTAATTTCTAATTTTATTTTCGTAAAAGAACGAAAAGAACGGTTGAAGTAAGAGAACGCCGAGGGAACGCTAGATCATAAAATAGAACGCTTTTCGTTCCCTAGGGAACGATCTGGCATCGCTGGACTCACTCATGGAAATCAAAATAAATCATTCAAATCAAAGAGTATAATAATCATAATCACTTTGCAGTTTGCACCATAGACTACTAACATAGGTTTATTTGCACTTTGCAGCCTTCTACTTCGGCTCCACACGCTCGCCGAGCGGACGGCTGCAAGTGTGAGCGAGAGTTTATAGTTGTGTTATTTTGTCACTGCAGAGTCGGTCATAAATCATAATTGGACTAGGGATGTGCGCTAGTTGCGCGCGCGCAAGGCCGTTATCGATAACTCTGTTAAAAATTGGCAAAAATGTGTGGAGCATGCAGAATTGCTTCAACATGAAGACTTAAGAAAACCACATTTATGCGAAGAGTAATTCATCATTCATGTGGATGATGATGACAAAGCCGATGAGTCAGTATTAGTTTTATATATACGTCTTTTGTTTATGTAATTAATATGCTATGTTTTTGAAATAGAAATATTATAGAAATATCTTTATTGCAAAATACACGTTACATAACATGATAATAGATATCAACATAATATAATCAATGTACTAATGTACTCTGTGGTCGTTTGTGGTTCATGTTCTATGACCTCAATTTACTTTATGTCTGTGGACTGTGAATATTAAAAAAAATGAAAACAATCAATCTGGCATCTGCTATAGACCAGGAACCGAAAATCTGCAGTCTGCACATATACTCTTTGGTCTGCACTGCATTATTCAGTGCACAGACCAGGAACCGAAAGATTCAGTGATTTATCACATTGATCTATAATAATTCTTTGATTTATTTGATGTGTTTTTGTTTTGTTGTATGAAAATAGGTACCTATTAAAGATGAATAATTGATTTAAAACCACTAAAGCAAAGCAAAAGTCCTCGGCCGTCGGGATTTGGGATTACTTTATTGTATTGGCAAAGCTTAATAGGTTCTTGTGATGGCACTTATGAAATCATCTCAAATCCCCAAAGATGCGGTTATTTTGGATGAAGGCGAAGCAATCAGTTATATTTGGAAAACCGTGAACAACTGGAAGTCTCTTTCCGACACGTATGATTTATTTTTAATTTATTTTTTATCGCTTACCCTTACAGCATAACCTACAAAATACTTCAACCATGGTTTGACATGAGTAGTGTTCGTCAATAATAGAAATGTTTCATATCCGATCGACCTGCTGGGTACTCTATGTCTTACAGGATTAGTCAATATTTTACAATTAGCATAATATTGTTACTTCTAGGTGGGCATTACGCTATGGTGGAGTAGCATTGGGTGCGGTCAATTCATTCAGCGGTCTTCTAATTAACAAGCATTATAGATGGCGATTCAAACTGGGCCCTTATGGCTACATGTCCTCAACCATACCCATTGTTGTTATGCCGGGAATCCTCACTCTAGTGTTTCACAAACAAGTAAGTACATCTATCATAATGTCTGTAGTTTATGTAGCTTCCTTAGGTGTTTTATAAAATGCTTTTCTTGATTCTCTGATGTATAAATTTGAGCATGTGACTCTGTTAATGGTGCATAAACTGAGAAAGCAGGCCTATAGGGCAACACAACATCCTGTTTCCCCCATTTAATGCAATAAGTATAATAACACACAAGCTCAGATTGTTAACATAATATTATTATAAAGGTGCTCCCTCACCGGGAGCATTCATGTGTACCTACTGTAACATAGATTCGTCTTTGAGCATTACATTACAATACTAACTCCCTGACTGATGAGTGTTTGCGTGTAATGTAATATTGATTCCACTTTGAGCATAGGGGCTAGGGGAAGTGAAGCACATTGATGTTACAAGTTGTATCAAGATATTACACATTGTATCATTACAAGCATTGTCATGCTTGGTTCTCCTCCTTCACTTATGTATGCCCGTTTTGTATCATTACAATATATTGGAAAACACCCAGTCACTGGAGAACATTCATGGCCTTAACAGACACATTTCCATTTGTGGGAATAAAACCCATGACCTCCAACACAGATGGTAGGATAGCTACCTGTGGGCTTTATTTTCTGTAAATACCTTCCTATCCTTTTCAGATAGTCACAACAAACCTCCTCCTCTTGAAGGATAGTGCTTGCCCTATATGTCATGAAATGAGGTCAGCAGCTTTGCAGTTGGTATTTGGTATAGCATACCCAATGGTTTTAGGTCCAACTTCAGCCTTGATGGTAAGCCTAATTGTTATATAGATATTTTAATTGACGAAGACGCACCCCACTCTATCAAAATCGCTTGTATCATTTGATTTGTATGGCGTTTGACAGAGTGGGGCGCCTCATCGTAGATTGAAATACCATTTTATGAAAGAAATTGCCTATATCTGAATCTTTGTCTAAATCTACAATAGTAGCACTAAACATTAAGTTAGAGAAGTTATTTTTCAAATTTTCTTGAGCACAGGCCTGAGGGCAAATGTTAATAAAATATGGTAGTTTATCCAGTGATGCTCTTAGCTTCAGCGGAGAAAGAAAATTTAGATAATTGTATGTAGTCACAATATGTGCGTTTTACAATTAACATGCTTTTAATAATTCGTATTTTGAATTAATCATTTTAAAATATCAACAATACCCAGCAAATTTTCTAATGCCTAATTAGAATCTAACGTGTCACACAATCAAGGAAAACCTAAAAGAATAATCTCTGTTTTTCAACAGAGATTATTCTTTAAAAGTAAAAAAAAATTAACTTTTACGAATGCAATTTTTTCTTTCAGTTTGCCAACAGATACTCAACCTATAGAGTGCCTCATTTAAATGAAGGCCTGAAGGTAATGTTCAAATTTCTGAGGGACCACACAAAATCGTTTACTAGCACTTTGGCGTACATTGCTGTTTTTCAATTAGCTGCTTCAGCCATAGTCACTTACTTTGAAATGAGAAATAACATTACTTTACGAAATAAATTAGTTGAAATTGAGAGAAAATTAGAAAGTGGATTAACATAAACTGTAACTGCTTTGTAGCTCTTTTGTGTACCTCTAAAATATATATTTAATAGTTGTAAATATGATAAATAGATTTGAAATTGTGATAAATTATGTGTTACCTTTATGCAGTTTGATTCCATAAAAAGAAACCTTGATATAACTTTCTTTATTTTTTAATAAATATGATGTAAATTTTGTTAGTTCCGTAATTAAGAATTCCATATTTCCATATTATACAAATGGTAAAATAAGACCCTAATGATGTCACACATCATTATTGCACTACTTTGTTCACCAACCATAAAAAGAGAGTAGGTAGCAATGTAACCTTTGCTTCAATCATCCCCATGAAGAACTTGAGCTTAAAAGGACATGGAAGAAATATTTTTTTTGTGGCAATGGTTTTATTTGAATGAAAGAGTTCATTAGATTTTGTATGGGGAATTTTATTTAGAACAAAATAATTATGAGACAAATAAGTACCTATCTATTGTAAAATGAATAAGTATTTATGCACATGAAAGCAAAAATACATAATTTGTGACTTTTAGCAGATATTTTATTATCAAGTCATTTTTCGTTCATTTAACAAAAGCATCATATTATTATTAATAACAACAATTATTTTTTTAAATATTGACAAGAAGAGACCGCCACTTACGCACTACAACAAATAAAACCTTACCCCCTTATTCATAAAGGTACAATAGCAGTGGAATAGTAATATACTGTTTTGTCTTTGTTTGTCAACAGTATTTTGACTTGCGAAGGAAAGAGAAAAAACATAGAATAACTATTCCACCGGTATTTCACGTTTATGAATAAGGGGGTTAGCCTTTAGACGTATTTTTGATGTTTTTTAAATCTATTTAATTTTTTTAGTTTTTTTTCTTTGTATTTGAAAATTAATATAGTTATGTAACCCTAAGTACACACTTTTAGAACACTTCCACTGTCAAAAGCAGCTACTATGACGTCTACTACCTATATACCCTCATTATTGTCTTGTACTCAATATTAATTCACAAAATCCCCAATATTAATTGGTAAAGTTCACAATTTTTGTTGTTAAGAGGTACAATATTTCAGACGCAGCAATCAACCAACAACTATTTTCATCACACTAATATTATACCGGCGAAACTTTGATATTCCTTCACGTCCATTACTACAGAACTAATTTGGCTATTTGAAATGGATATACATTATACCCTGGATTATTGGGGACTTTGGATACTTTTTATTTCGGAAAAATACACATGGCATACTTATTATTGGTAGAAACCGACTTGGGCACCAAGTGGAAGAAATACTTGTTTTTTCTATTTCTACATGTGGCCCAACCGTCTGCTTGATGTAGTGAGTACTGAGTAGTGACGTCACTACTAGCTTATCTCAAAAGAAGCGGCTTTGACGGTAAAAGTGTCCCACCATGCCATCTAAGTACTCAGAAGTGGATGTCAGTGTGTGAAGACCTGCCATGTTAAAATTGTAAAACGTAAAAAGTATATCCATGCTATCACTAACTAAGAACTAAACAAATCACCATGACCATTTAAACATATTTAGGCACATTACCACACAAACTTGATCAGAATTGAATTTGATTTCTCAAAATATTTAAAAGTCAATTGCATTAAGCGCCATTAAAAAATCGTATATGCAATGTAGGCTGGAGTCCTTGCAAATTGAAATAATTACAGGAGGACGTATAAATTAACAATAAAAAGGGTCAAATCAACAATTCGATTTTCTTAAAACATCAAAGATAAGTGTGTATGATAGAAGTGGTAACAATGCTGTTCCAGCAACAAAGGGAAACATACTCTTAAAATGCTTCACATGACGTATTAATGAATCAGATGAATTATTTACTATGACTACATACACCACACATCGGAATATGTTTTAAAAGTAGGTTTTGCATTAAAACCTAAATTATAATCAGGCTTTTGTGAAATTGCCTCAACCCATCAAACTAACATTAAAGTTTAAAGTGCGCATCTACCAGGTTAACTTTCAGTTACAATTAACAAAATTCAAGTAAGTAAGTTATCAATCTGTGAGCATAGTATCCTTAACACCACCCTAAATACAACGTATGTTTTTTTAACGCGAAACGTTAGTTTGTTCAGATTCAGCCCTCTTTTTGTTCAAAAAAACGTAATTGACAACAAATTCTACCCTCTAATTTCTTCTCTCATCTACTAATTGGATGAGACTATTTAATAGGTTTTTCTTACACAATCAGACTTTTATTTTTGTGCAAAATATATTTCAGAATCTTGGACACTGTAATTGCCACTTACTAGATAGCATACTATGCAAGAACAGCAACCCAACGAACCGATATAAAATTATCTCACTGGCTTTCAATACAGTTTTGAAAATTAACCCCTGATAAGCTGAAAAAAGCAGACGTCCACTGTTGTTAGTTGGAAGCATCAAATTCCTAGTAGATACCCACTTTAAAATCAACAAAGAAAATAACAGTTCTTCTTTCCCTTCCTTCTTTTCCCAGCCTTCTTTCTATATTGTTAGAACCGCATGACCACGCATGGGATTCTCTACATAAATCATAAAATCTCATACACTTTGAGAACAATAAACACCATTCAGTTCTTATTAAATACAATAATAATTCGGCATTTATTTTTCCCACTGATTGTAATTATTCATATTTTTTATTACATAATATTATTTATTTTATTATTACAATAAATTTGAAATTAGTTAAGCGCGCGACACTTGCTATTTTGTGATTTTTAACAACCGAATTCGCAACTGCATTTCCATTTATCTCCATTTCATCATTAGAATATCCATATTCAATATCTGTTTATCATTTCCGTCAAGAAAATTCAATTCCGTCTATTCCGCATTCAAGTCAAGATCGAAATTCAAATATCCTCGTTGGGCGCCACGCCTCACTTTGGGCACCATTCGATACTTATGTCCCCTTCGTTTGATTTTTTAAGTTGCTGAAAACGGCACAGCCAAGATAATCCTTTATTAGGTCTTCCAATTACTTTCGAGAGCTCATTCAATTAACTGTTATAACAAGTCAAAAGCTCAAATAAAAACTTGAACTCTGAATCGTTGTATACTTATGTCAGCATATTATTAACAACTATAATTTCCCAGCTCCACATTCAATGCAAACGGCCTGGACGGATAGCAACATCATAGCTCAAATATTTGTGCTTTGACCTCTTTAACCGTAATTGAAAGACCATTAAAGGATTACTACGTCATTATCAAAAGGAATAACTACAGTTGCGTTACGGAGTAATTTAAGCAATATTTAGTGAGCTGCAGATTGAAAACTTTAACTAAATTTTCGCAGAAACACGATTGGACAAAATTTTCTCGATAGAAAATTCTCCTAAAAGTTGCTCCAAATGACATGGCCGGATTCTACCCTCGAAAAAAAAAATTCATGGCCATCGACAAACAGTACGTCATATTAAAGCTTATAATTATGTCTTTACAATCGTTTAAGTTTTATGATCTGAATACTTGCGAGAGACATAATATCAGCATAACAACTTGCAAGAAAATGCGCCTAAGTAATTTTTTTTCCAGGGCACAGCTCCATTGCGCACATCAAAAACGTCCACAAATATGTTGAGTGAGTGCTCTCAACATGCTATAGTTTCACTAATGTGTCGAAGAGAGTGACAACGTGTTACACAAAACAAAAACGTGGACGTTTTTGGAGGTTTAGGGCCCATCTAGCGATTTAAATCTTTGCTATTGGCATAGAGCGTTCAAAACGCAATATGGTTGACAATTGCCATGGATGTAAAATACAAACGCGATATTGCGCGTGATCCACCTATCGTTATCGCTGCATAAATTATTATTATTATTGTTATGTCAAATTGACAACTCAGTCAAATGTCGCGCACTCATCTCTTTCGAAACTGTACAAACGAAAAATAAATCCTTACGTAACAATAACTATGGTATAGAGTCAAAATTATGATCTAAGTGAACACCCGATGGATTTACGATAGAAATAAAATTTAAAATTCTATAAATCTAGCGAATTTTATTAATTAAAAGTGCGAATCAGATGGTTAATCACACACAGGGCCATAAATTTACAGTGATAGTATCCCTATATTGCATATAATATGTTCATCGAAGCCACTTTGACCTCTGCGCTGAACGCTCTAAAGTCTATTTTCAATGTTCATGTACTCATCTATTATTATCATTAATTCTAAAAGTATCCACACAAGCCGATGTGTGATATTAATTCACACATCGAGAAATAACCGCAAACGTTTACAAAGCAAACATATTAGATACAGCTGGAACAATTTAATTGGATATATTTAAACTAGAAATAATATGACGTCAACCGTAGTAACTTTGGCGGTAGATGTAGGCATTATGACGTCGATGGCATTTTCAACATGTAATTTATTAATTTTGCTCTTGCGACCCTGTTCTTATTTCAGCGTATACTCATACACAAGATTGCTCTCCTCACTTTACCGAACACGTTGTTTGCGAATGGGATACATTGCGATTTGCGCGCCACCAATATCACAAAAAGGCTAATTGTTATGCTAAAAATTTTATTTTTCGAACCGGCAGATTAAGAAAACTCCTCGACACAATTGTCAGATTATGGGGTCAAGAGCAGGATTTTTTTATTATTTTTTTGTAAACCTGTCCAAGCTTCCCCCATCACTGAAATAGCAAATATCATATAACTTTTTTTTTCATTTTAGCACCTACCTAATCTTTATAATGCAACAGGTCCTCAAGACGCTCGAGTAACTACCGGTTTAGCATCGTGGGCTCCCCTACATTATAATACCTAAACTATAGTAGATATCGATTACTGACCGTTAAGCAATCATGATGTCGCATTGGCTATGGAAGTCAGATTGCCTAGGGACAATTAGTGCTTGGGTATACTATATAAAATCACATTACCCATTTGATTTTCGCAGCTTTGGTTATTTGGTTGTGGTTGGTGGTTTGGTTGATGTTAGGATATTTTATTATCACGACATAGCTTGCTTTAAACTCGTAAAATATTATTATGATTATTAAAAGTTCAATTTGATTTCGAGTAAGACTCATACTTAGCAGTGACAAAACAAATTCTGGTTTGGTTGAGACTTGAGAGGTCTAGAAATATTGTGTATTCTGTAAAAAGATATGCTGAAAGCCTAAGTTTTTCTATAGCACTAACGAAACAATGGTCGAAAGTTTGGAACTACAGGTATGTATCCAAATACTAAAACTATCATTTTGTTAATCATAGTTATTAACAAATGAGTATTTTTTTATTGATAAACATTTTCTAAGTTTACTTAATCTACCTTAAATATCAATATAATTTGACCAAGCCAGTTTTATCTTGAAGTCAAGCAAGTATGGGAAAACTTTCTGGGCAACTGGGTTGGTATGGTGGTATAGATGCAAATATTTCACATAGGCCGTCAGGTCTAATTAATGAAACGTCTTTAAGATATTTGATCCATATAATACTGTATGCTAAAAAGCCATCTATTAGTAGTAAGATATCAAAATACCCTCAATATTTGTGAACGACTTGGGTAAAAATAGTAGCCGCTAGGAAGCATACCCTGGTTAAATCTGGTTCATGCTAGGTCGAAGACGACAGTGCTTCAACTACAGTACTTGTCTATTCAAAATTATGGAACATTTTCTGGGAACATGGTCAGTGGTCACTGCTGGTGCTGGTTTACTTTACTGCTGTATACCAAAGAGCTATTCGTAAAGGAAGTTTTTTTTTGTGCTTCAACAAGAACCTTAGGCTCAGTTTCAAAGGCAAATCTGATAAGATTTTCCTGTGACCGTTTGAATCGAGACTGTGAAATGGATCAATTAAACCTTTGACTGATGTGCCATTAATGGAGATTTACTGACAGTTCAAAATATTGGCACAGTTGTAGATTAAAACCTGTTAATCTAAACTGACTGGTTCGTTTATTAGCTGCCAGTTGTAATTGGTCTATTCCGCTAGTACTGTGTCAAGAGAAATGCATATTTAGATCACAATGCTGCTTCGCACCTAAGGGGAGTCTATAAAAGCAACATCATCGCAACAAAATGACCGTCCATACCGTCGACGTTCTTGTTAATAGTTTTCGGAGGTGACACTGATAACGCCCTGAGGAATGTCGTTGGCAGTGATATTAGTTACCCTTACACCATGTCGATGTAGCACGAACTCGCGGGATCACTTTGAGCATAATTCTGACTTGTACTTACGTCGTTACGCCACGCCACGTACGGCACACTTGCCGTAGTATACTTATAAACTACGTTAACACAATTAAAGTCACTCGCATTCGTCCAATATATTCGCTTGTGAGTGCAGGCGGGCCCGCGGGCGGGGGCCGTCTGCTAGCAGCGCTGGTTGATGTACTCGTTGTAGGTGGCGGACACCTCCTCGGACTGGTACCGAGTGAGCTTGATGCTCCTGCGCAGGTCCGTGGTGATGGCCGCCTTGTAGCCCCCCTTCCGGAGCAGCGAGTCGATCGTTTGTATTTGGTCCCAACCTGGAAATATAGACCGATTGCTTATAACTATGGCGACACAAAGTGCAATCATCTATCATCGTAGAGGGATCTAGACCAAGCTTCCACTGAGAATGTTCATCCATCCAAATTGTCCATCTACGGCTCTGAGGAAAAACTTTGTATAACTTTATATACTACAAATTACAAAGGTTAAGCCTTTTCGGCGAAGATGAACAATCAAGATCGCAAGCTGCGCAAATTAGTTTGATCATATTATAATGAACTAATCATACTCTACTCATGCAAATAAAATAAATAAGAATGAATTAAGATATGACCTTGCTCAGTAGCAACTTGAGGTAAGTAGGTTGCAGTGCGCTTGGAGCCCCGCTCGCTGATGAACTCTATGCGGATGCCGTGCTTGCCCAGCTTCCAGTCGAGGTAGTGCTCCGCCTCCTCGAAGTGCTGCAGGATGGACACCGACACCGTCAGCCGCGGCACCTCCTCGCGCGTGATCGGCGTGAACCGAGAATCTTTCAGCGCACTCGTTATAGCGTACTCTCGGAGACCTGGGAATTGTGTGTACGATATACTCGCAGCTACATTTAAGATTGCAGATTGTAATACATAATCTTTTACAAGGCTGCCCAAAAAAGGAGTGTAATGTTTTAACGGTTCATGTATGTATGTGAGTTTCTTTATTCCACCGTAGCTTCCGAACGGTGGAATAGATTTAGTCATAATATGGGGTATTTAGCATCCTTACATCACTCTAAGTAGAAAGTCGTTTTACCACAAGGCAGTGCTTTTTTTAATTTTCAAATTATTTACTTGTTCAATACAGGGGCATGATTACTATGAACTAACATAAAATTACTGTCAGCATCGCTAGCATGCTAGATGAAGACAATAGTTGTTTTCTTCAGCGGTTAAAGCAATCCATAAGAGGAAGGGAGGAATTTTTCCTTGGTTTTATGCACAGCAGATATTATATCCCTTGCACCCACAGAATGAACTGCAGGACGAACTTTTTTTAATTTTCCTGTGGAGCAATATTCCCCTTCCCATGCTAGTCATGCAACAACACAGTAATTTTGTAAAGATTTTGTAAACATAAATAATTTGCTATTATCACTATAATTAATTTTAGATGCGTTCAATGTTCATCACTGCTTATAAAACTGAAAAAGACCTATCATGTGCAAGGTTACACAAAGATTTAAATCTTTGAGGCTACATAAGATAGTACAAAAATTAGACAATGCACGAATTTGATTGAGGTGATGTGAATTTTCACATTATAAGTGCTTATTGTCAATTATAACTGCTTACAGTCCCTCTTTCTTAGAACGTATTTTACAACAAACGCGTAAAACTAAACTGTTATTGATTCTAAGCAAAATAATAGTGTTCATTGAATATGAAGAAAACTAAGTAATATACCCCCTGTTTTTCGTAAATTTCCAAGAGATCCAAAGGTTAATTCTCAAACATTTGAATCCTTTTTTAACCTTTCCAGAATTAAATCAGCAGTAAACTAAGTCTATTTATAGATTATATGTTCTCTTTTGGCGTCAAATTGCTGGGATCGTAAGGCCGGGAGCCCTAAAAATCTTTAGATAATATTAGATATTAGCATGGACATCTCGTCAAATGACAAAAATGTTGATGTGTAGGTATTTTGCACAAAAATGCAGCATTGTCATTCAACGCGACAACGCCTTCTGCATTTTGGCATGATGCTCACTGATAGTGGTTTTTTGTATTAGATTAATTTTTAGTTTGCTATTGTTAATGCTTTTGTTTAAGTTATTTTTAAATAGTCTTATAAAATAGTGACACTGTTTTTGTTTAGATTCCCCGAATACAGTTTACGAAGAAAAATCGCAGATGGCGCTGCTACATACTGGCAAAATAGTTATTTATAGAAAAAAGTTTAAACAAATTGTGGTTATTTAAAATCTCAGTAAGAATAATTACGTAGGTTTTGTTGTTCCAAATAACCAAATGCTTTCCTATATATTAGGCCTGTGTGAAATATAAAGATTTTCATTTTCATTATCAAATGAGGTTTCTTTGTCAAGTATTTTATATTCTACACAATAAATGAATATTTAAATGAAACCTTTAAATGAATATTGAAATGAAACTCTTAAGATATACTGGATGGGTTATACTGTACAACACTTTTTTCTGATACATACCTGAATGTAAATGCATGGCATTAAAGGTCCCAATACATCCTCGGAGCCGATGCTCCTTGCCAATCTTCCACGTAACAAAAAGGGGACTGTAAACAGCAGAGACTAAAATATAAACACTTTACTATACTTGCTGTGATGTTACAACAACTTAAGAGCAATATGCTCACCATTAAACTTTTGATTGGTTTTGCACAAACAGTGTGATCATTTAGTATGCCACAGATTCCATTAATACAGACTGATCTTTGGCACATTCAGTATAATTTAGCATATATTCTATTATATATTTATATTTTAATTATATTTACCCTTGGCCAAATACATACTGCTATTGGGCAGAAATTAAATAATTAGTTTTTACTTTTCACTCTCACTACTATTATAATACTCTCTTTTAATAAACTTGCCACTTTTTGCA
The DNA here is from genome assembly GCA_963855885.1 of Coenonympha glycerion. Lineage (NCBI taxonomy): Eukaryota > Metazoa > Arthropoda > Insecta > Lepidoptera > Nymphalidae > Coenonympha > Coenonympha glycerion. The sequence goes on from OY979635.1 coordinate 2,324,573, forward strand.
GCTTTTGGTGAATATACAGATTCCTGACCATGTTTTTTTTTATTATTTTTTTTTTTATTATTATAGATAGGCTTGCGCTTGACTACAATCATATCTGATAGACAGAAATGATGAGGTCTAGGATGGAGCGCGCTTACCTAGAAAATGCCTATTCACTCTTCTCTTGAAGGCACCCAGGTTGTACTTGGCTGGGAACACAGAAGCTGGAAGGGTGTTCCACACCTTAACTGATATTAAACCTAACTCAAAAATCTAAATGTAATGTGTTAAGGACACAATATGACAATTTGTGTGAACCAATAGTTTCCAAAAAGGAAGGGTTTATTTAATTCTATAATCCGCTAGGAACATTACAAAGTAAACACTAAATCTGTACTTTATCATGAATTCCATAAGAGAATATTGTAAAAGTTACAAAATCTCTATAAAGTTTTATTTAATATTTTTTAGAGAGGTATATTTTGTTTGTTGTATCAGACACAACTGAGTATATGGATATTTTTACATCACCAATAGCTCAGCTGAACTATCAGCAGAATATCGGTCTTAATGAATACAGTTAGTACATTGGTTAACTCATCAACGTGCTAAACATTTGGTTGATGAGTTCCAAGGGATGTGATATAGGTTACTTGAAAAATATTGTGAGTGTATTGAGGCAAACTTTTGCCAACATAAATTACATAATATGTGTGTTCTAACATGTAGTCTATGCCAATGGTTGGCTTGCTAACATATTTCATCCTTACTATAAGAAATTGCAAAGAGTACATTGATGTAACTTTTTGTGTGCTGTCTCCGATAGCTACTTTTCATGGTGTCAGTCATCTTTGTCGTTTCTTTTTGATGCTCTGCAGTGCTGTGCAGCGTAGCATCTAGCTAGTAGCCCTCAGTCAGTTCAGCCTACTGTGTTCTCTGCTGACTATATTTCAGGAATTCATAGTAATATTAAAAAATGATTCATTGTGCAATGAATCACTCAACAAAACAGAAACAATACTGAGTGAGTGGCATTTATATAAAAGTGAAATTCTGGAAATGCTATGTCTTATGTCAAGCGACTTCAAATGTTAATTGAAAATATATATTGCGAGGAGAGAAATATTGTGTATTGCTGTGCCCTGACAAATCCTCATGTACATATGCTATTGTTAAGTTCATAATCTATACAATGTTTAAGAATACTAGCTTGAGTTGAAGCCATTAACAACAAGAACATAAAAATTAAATATATTTCAGTACAATTTTAAGGGTGTGAATTGAAACTTAAAAGGAGTAGAATAAAAAGGTATGAAAGGTCACAGTTCAAAACTTGTTAAAGCTAAAATTATTACCTTTTAGTACTACACATACCTTAAGTCCTACCACATTATATTAAAATATAAGCCTAATTTACAGATACATAATATATAATAAGAAATAAAACTATTAACAAAATTCTCTTTAAAATTCAGTATAATATATTTATAGTAATTTTTTATCATTATCTAAGATTCAAACAGGGACAATTTCCTGAATTGACTCACTAAGGTCAACTCATCACTAACAAAAAGGTATTTGAACAAAGCCTGACAAAAATAGCATAGCAGTTTCAGCAGACAGTCACTACCTATGTGCTAATTGCTTGTTAAAATGAATTTCTGCAAAGTATAACTATAAATATATAGCATGTAACACTGAATCTTTGTTGCTTTCAAAAGAAGTATCAATGAGAAAACAAGGATAGTCTTTTGTGTTGGAATGAAAACTTTTGAACTTGACTATTATAGATAGCAATACTAAGCGTTTACGAATTCAGGGCAAGTTATAATGATTGCCTTTTAATTGAGCAATTATATTATGAATTGAAAGTGGTGCTACTCACTATGCATCGTTGGTGAAAAGTGGCGTTTGTGGTGGGTCCATACTATGCAGCTGGCAGTACAGTACATCGAAACAAAAGTAACACATATCGGGTATTGCCACTGGCTCTGGGTAACCATTTATAGGTCGTTCAACGTGGTTGCTGTATGAATTGTTCAACTTTTGTTTTTTAGTTCCACAACATACTGAAGACATGATGGCTGGTACCAAAATTAATACAACAAGTAACAATAAATAAACAAAGCAATCACACAAAGTAAACGAAATAATGAAACACACCACAAAGCAAGTTTTACGGATTTTTTTCCTTTTCCTGGATATCACAGACAAATACCTAACTTCATTTTTGTTTTTGACAATAATTGACAGGCATATGATGGGAATAAAGAAGGAATCAAAGACAAAACACCACAGACACAGACTTGAGATTTATTGTTATTTTCAACTTAGATTTTCAAAATGAAAAGATTTTTGGCAGAAAATGATTGTAAAAAAGGAATAATTGTAAAGTGCAAACCCTGCAAAAATTAGTGAACTTAGTATTTGTTTCATATTTATCTGTGGCAAATTCTGCTTATCTGTGGTCCTGAAGTTTGAAAAAAGATCACGTTGTCTCTGGTAACGATGGCTGTCATCGAGTTTTATTTTATTTTAGAAAAATAGTGAAAAGAAAGCTTTCAGTGATTGTAGAATGATATTTTCATTAATCATGTACATGTTTTCTAATAATCAAGTAGTTTTAAGTGAAATAATAATATACTGGTAGTGAAAATCAGTTAGCGATGATAAGTAAAATAGCTTAATAATTGACGACGATGGCGTCTGATGGAGAAATTTCGTGTACGAATGATCCTAATTTCGCCGTTATCTACTCGTTCTTGAAAGTGTTCGGTAAATTGTATAACTTGGAGGTGCCCACGATAGCTAAATTGCAGGAATTTATAGAGGACACGCAAGACGGTGAGCTAGCGGTGTTGGATATTAATTTCAATATAAACAAACTTGGCAAACATCTTGCGAGCGATCGTTTCTTCTTGTTCTTTTAGTGCACGATGCCTTGAAAGAGCTCCATTTGCGCTTGTTGCGACGCGCGTTGAAGTCTGTTCAAAGGAATAAATGGGAGAAATCACTCATCAAATTCTGCCATCAACAGAGATGTCACCAAGAGGCCTGGGAAATAGAAAGGTTTTCTTACAAGAAAGCAAGCACTCAGGTCAAGTTGCGGATATTGAAAGTGAGTGACTCAATGATTTTTTAGATTAGCAGCTAAGTTCTTAGTGAGGTCTTTGATGGTTCTCTATGTGTTATGAATTGCATATATATTTTTTTCTTGATCTTGAACCAGAAATAAATTAATCTGTAAACTGAAAAAAAGGCGAGCTGTTGTGATCTTTTGATAATAATATGTGTTACTTCAAATTTTTATTTCAGTTTTAATTAAACATTTTTTACAAGTTCTTTATAGTAATATAGCATTTATAAGCTGTCTTATGGTATGGATAAAGGAAAGGGCACTTTTCCTAAACCACTTTAAAGTTGATTAAACTTCTTTAGATATCTTTTTTTAAATAGTGGACAACATCACATACATTGCTCCGATCCCTTAGTGAGTAGCTTATGCACTTGTGTTAAGGAAATCAGAAACAACGAAAGTACCACAACACCCAGACCCGAGACAATGTAGAAAACTTATTTTTCTACATTGCCCAACCTCCTTGAAAACCGGCACGCTAACCACTCAACCACGGAGGTCATCAAATTCTTTATTCTCTGAGCATTGGTACTTTATAGATGTAATACTTCCTGTGGGCAAAATGATGGTAAAAAATTCTCCCTGCAATATGTCAACTCTATGTTGAATTTCTGTTTTCTATTTACAGAGAAATTATTATCTGTTTGTACAAATTATTTGTCTTTGTATGATGTCAAACAGGGATAATAATACTTCTTTGTTCCCATTTTTTTGTGCTTTAAAAAAGAATTTTATCCCTTGTCAGAGGACATTTGGGGATATCATTTTTGTCACCTGCCCGTGCAAGGATGCTAATGTTCAATTCTTGGCAACCAAAGGGCAATGCCAAAAATTATATGAGCACTCTGTATACCCTCTTACTAACTAACAATCAGATGTATATCTTTTAATATTATTGCAAAGAATATTTATGAGCATTTTCAGTTCACAAATCGACAGTTAAAAAAAACTTTTTACTGCTCTTTTCATTGGTTCCTTTAATTTTTATTTATAAATTAATCATTCATTGTTACAGTTGTTACTTGAATATCAATTCACATGTCACCCAAAGTTCAAAGCTGCTGTGAGCTCTATATCATGCGAGGACCTTCGCCTGGATCCTGTTGGCAGGGACAAGAACGGCTGCGTGTACTGGCTGCAAGTGGACCATGAAGCTAACCTGTGCCTATACAAGGAAGACCAGGATGAAGAGACTTGGCAGCTCATAGCTAGGTATATAGCTTTATAATAGTTCTACAACATCATTAGTGACATAACAGCTTGTAGAGTTAGTGTCAAATAGGTTGAGGATGTGTGATTTAAGTGTCCGTAGAATCAGTGGCCAGCTGTACTGATAACACTTAATGGGTTACAGGAAGTCTTTGGGCTCAGACTGTATAAATTGGTGTTTTATGGTCATTGAAGGCACAAAGGCCACAAATGTCAACAACAAAAAAGTTTGACTGAGCATGGGGTTCTTCTTAAATAAAAAGTATTTAGCCACAGTTCATCAAACTTTTTGAATACCACTAGTCAAGGTTTTTACTATTTAAATAACATGAAAATCAATGGTTTATCTTGTTTTTAGCAACCGGGAAGAGTTAGTAAAAATTATTGGGCAACTTAAGAGTGGTGAAGAGATTACTCCATCCACTGTGGCAAACAATGAGGACTCTAGTAGTGCTGAAGTACCTCCACCACCTACTGAGGTAAGATTTTCTCAAGCATATTTTATAAACTGAGCTTTCTAAACAGCCTAAATAGAATTTGCGGAAAATCAGTATTTAAACATACATTTCATTTAATAATCTGTTTCAGCCTCCAAAATCATCTGATGTTGAGGAAGAAAATGAGGAAGAGTTCTTAAGCCCTGAATCAGAATCTGAACATGAAAGTGATGATAACAAGGATCAGAGTAAACGTGAGAATCCTTCAGAGGGCACTGATAATAAAGTAGAAAAAACAGATGTAGTAAAACACAACAGTGATGTAGATTGTACTGATAATAGTAGCAATTTAGAATGTAAGGATAATGTAAAAGACAAAAATGACATTGAATCTAGTGATAATGTAAATACACAATCAGCTGACAAAATTGATGAATGTATTTTAGAAAATTCTAAGAAGGATGATATAGAAGAAAAGTTAGATGTAAATCAATCAGTAGAAACAGAAAAATCTAAAGTAAAGGAAGAAGAGACAGTTGGTGAAGCAATAGAGGAACCGGTTATGGTTGTAAAGGGAGAAGGCAATGGTGCAGATTGTGAAAGTGGTTACTTTGGTGAAGAGATTTCAGAACCTGTGATGTATTTTTACGGAGATGGTTATGGGATAGATAACGATACTGGTAACACTGAAGCTATTAAAGAATCACAAGACAATATTACAAATGAAGACGAAAACCCTCCTGAGGAGTGTAATGGAGAGACTCACGATGTTCCCCTACCTAGTAAGAAAAAGAAACTAAAAAATGTTAAATTAAAAAGCAAAATATCTGTGAACAAACGATCTTTAAAGAAAAAACCCAATGATTCAATAGAAAATCTGAAAACAAGTTGTAAAAAACATTGTGTACGAGATATGGATAAGTCTAACGGATCAAACTCTAACTCTCACAATGACTCAAAAAGAGATAGCAGCATTAATGATAAAAGTACAACAGATTGTGAAAATGTAAATAAAAACAGAAAAAAGAAACTCAGAGGCAAGGTTAAAAAGAAAAGAGTTGTACAAAAAGTTAAGACTAATTCCAGTAAAGAGCCTTTAAACTCTGTATCTGAATCTGATAATTGCCAAAATAATAAAAACAGTATTATCGAGAAGAGAAAGAGTAGTCTTTCCTCAGAACAGGGGGAAGAGAATAATGATAATGAGAAAGAAAAAAGTCCAAATAAAGCTGTCAATAATAGTAAACCAGAAGACGACTTGCCACCAAAAAAGCTACGACTAGCACCTTCGTCTGAATTTGTGAACGTGCAACATTCCAATGACTCTTCTGACCACAAAGATGAACCCAATTCACAAGAAAACAATGAAAACGATCATTCAAATACAAATGTACTAGCAGATCCTTTATCTAGTAGAAAGAAAATCAAAGCTAGAAAAGGGAAGTTCAAAAAGAAAATTATTGTTAAAAAAAATGATGATCATAGTGATAGGAATAGTGATGTAAAGAAATCTAGCAAAGCGGTGAAACGTTCTTTATTGAACGCAAACGCGAGTGACAAAAGTGAATCTCAAAGCGAGAGTGAGGAAGAGGAAGCTGTGTGCGGAAAACGACTGAAAACCAAACCTAAGAAGATAAACACATACAGCAGGTAAAACCAAAATAAAAGCATGTTGTGTTGCTCAAAGACACTCCAAATGGATATTTAGATGCCCTTTTCAAACGTGCTTTTAAAAGTTGTTTAGACGTTTAGTTAATCAATGTGTCGTCTCTAGAAATTTGACATTCAGAAGACATAGCATTAGAACCTGAACCTAAGTTTTATTTATTTTGCAGAAAAAAAGTGGAAGCGAAACATATGGCTAAGGTTTCAAGTGAATCTGAAGAGGAGCCTCTGCAAAATTTAGGTACTGTCGTATTTAAGATAGCTACACTTGGCAATGTTTTTCCTTTTTTCAACTTCAAGTTGCAAATACACAAAAATACTTACAGGTAAAAAGTCGGTGAAGAAAAATCTAATAAAAAAGAAGCCCAAGAAGAAAGAAAAAGAGAAAGGGAAAGAAAAGTCGAAGCAGGTGGCGGAAACTGAGGACGGAGATACCCCCGTGCGACAGTCGCGTCGCATCGCGCAGATGAAGATCAAGGAGGAGGCCGAGCGGCGCCACCTCGAGGAGGTGACTCTGAGGGAGCTGAAGATGATCCACAAGAAGAAGGTAGAAATTCCAGTGCCTGTGTAACTCACTGCCATGCTTTTGACGTGAATACGTGTAAAGTTATTTTATCGAGCGATGTAATTAAATACAGGGTTATATAAAAAATATCAAATCGCTCTCGGACTGTATTTACAAATACAAATACAAATACAAAGCCTTTATTACTGATTAAATGTTTTTTTTACAGAGTTTATAATATGTTATATGCACATCAGTACGGTTCCAAATCAGTGTGTCCCCTCTGACACGTAGGCCTCCTCTAACCTTCTCCACTCCATTCTGTCTCTTGCGGTCCTCATCCACACTGGTCCTGCTATCTTTTTTATGTCATCAGACCACCTTTTAAGTTGTTTGCCTCTATTCCTTTTTGTGTTGAATCGTGGAGTCTATTCAGTTATGTCCCTTGTCCATTTTCCTGCTAGTTCTCTTAGTATGTGGCCTGACCAGCGCCATTTTAGTTCTTTAATTTTCTTATTTACGTCTTGAAACCCAGTAATCTTTCTTAAGTTTGTCGATCTTTTCTTGTCTCTTATTCTATATCCAAGTACACTTCTCTCCATACTCCTCTGACATGTTCTTAATTTCCGGTGTATTCTCTCTGTCATAGACCATGTTTGGGAACCATAAGTTAGAATATGCAGCAGTTGAAAAGCTTTCTTTTTATTTTCATTGGGTACTGCTTATTTTTCATAATGTCTTTGAGTGACCAAAATCGCTTCCATGCATTTGTTACTCTTCTGTCTATTTCTTGGTCCATTTGGTCTTGGAAAGAGATAAGTTGCCCCAGGTAAATATAGGTCTTGACAAATTCTATTTGCTCGCCATCTATTTGTATGCTTAGTTCTGTTCTGTTTGACATTACCTTGGTTTTAGACTTATTTATCGTTAGACCGACTTCTCTGCTTTCTGTGGCAAGATCCTGTAGCATTATTTGTAGTGTTTCTGGATTATCGGTTATCAGTACTAAGTCATCTGCAAACCTGAGGTGGTTGAGCTTGCGACCATCAATATTGATTCCATAGCTGTCCCATTTCATTTTTCTCATTACTTCTTCTAGCACTGCAAAGAAGAGTTTTGGTGACAGAGGGTCGCCCTGTCTTATCCCTCTTTGAATTGGGAAACGGGTAAAACTAGAAACCCCAGGTTTCTAGTTTTACCCGTGATGAGCTATTTAAATACACATTTCTAATCAGTCGTATGTATTTGAGATCTACCTTGATTTTTCAATGCCTCCCAAATGTATTGGTGCTCTAGGGAATCGAAGGCCTTGTTGTAATCGATAAACGCCAGGAACAGTGAGTACCCATACTCTTGGCATTTCTCTATGGTTTGCTTCAGGCTGTGCATGTGGTCTATGGTTGAGTATCCGACTGTATTTATTTACGTTAAAACTAACAACTTGATAGTTTGAGAAATATCAAATATTCAATATTTTACAGAGATACTCTACTTGTTCCTACTCTGTAATGTAACATCGGCAAGTGGCAATGGCGTGGCGCGAAATCGCAACAGTGTAATGTCACTTTACAGAAATAACATTTTTTTGTATGAAATAAATTAATACTGAAGTTTGAAAAGTCATAGTACAGGCCGAGAGCGATTTGGTATTTTTTATTTAACCCTGTATATGCAAATTGTAGATATGTACTTGTATTTACAAAACTGATTTGTACCCCTTTTAAATTGCTTCCCACTATGGAAGCAATTTTTGTCAAACTCATTTGCTTTTTGATTACACATTATTTTTAATAGTGAGAATTGAAACTACAAAATTATTATTGATTTAATTAATCGATGGACCAATAAGATTTGTTTGTCCTTATGGATAACATCTCTGTAATATTCATTTTGTCTTGGATTCAAGCTGGCTTTGAGGTAGGGCGATAGCTATTAATCTATTTCTTACAAGTCAAAGGACGACGAGGAAGAGTGGCGGGCGAGCGGCTGCAGTTCAGACTCCGAGGCAAAGAAACCCAAGAAACACAGTGCCAAATGGCGCGGCTCGGACACGAGCGGAGTCGACCAGGACAGCGACTCGGAGGAGCCCCTGTTCGACCATTACGAGCCGGAGCCTGAGTGTAAGTATTGTTTGTTCTATGAAAACTATAACTGAGTATATGCACAGTGTCAATGACAGTCGATTGTGTTGGCCTAATTACTTAATTTCATCTTGTTGTGTACCCACAATTTGGCAAATAAAGGATTATTTATTTAAAAAGCCTCGACTGCTGCTTTGGTCTTAATCTCTGCATCACATGGACGATGTACACAGCTCATGAAGTTTGACCATTTTGCCTACTCAAGAGTCAACAGTCTTGGTCTTGTGTTATTATATACTACCTTGACTTTGCTTGTATGTAGATTCTGGTATCCCTATATGGAATCTAGTGTTATATTTGCGTTAATGTGTTCATGTCAGTGCTATAGAAGAGACAGGTGAGAGTCTTCTAATGCTTTATTGTATAATTAATTATTAATTTGTAATAATGAAAACTACAATTGCATTTGTTGTCAACAGTGGATTTCAACAAATCTGATCACGAATTCTCGCCTGAGTCTGATCTGGAGACCGGGGATTCAGCTGTCCCTCTCAAACTTGCTAGAACATTGAGAGAAGGTGAGTCCACCACTACACACACTTCTGCCGTAAAATTTCCCCGAAAAAGCATATCGTAAATTGTCGAGAACACTTGCTAAGAACGCTCTTTTGTCTGACCCAGGAACAAGTAAAGACGACGGGTTCTGCAAGCGCTGCGGCAGCGCGGAGCAGCCGGAGTGGATCCTGCTGTGCGACGTGTGCAACGAGGGCTACCACGCCAGCTGCTTGAAGCCCATGCTGTTCGTGGTGCCCGAGGGGGACTGGTACTGCCCGCCGTGCAACCACGTGAGTATATTGTGTGACCCAAGCGCTGCGGCAGCGCGGAGCAGCCGGAGTGGATCCTGCTGTGCGACGTGTGCAACGAGGGCTACCACGCCAGCTGCTTGAAGCCCATGCTGTTCGTGGTGCCCGAGGGGACTGGTACTGCCCGCCGTGCAACCACGTGAGTATATTGTGTGACCCAAGCGCTGCGGCAGCGCGGAGCAGCCGGAGTGGATCCTGCTGTGCGACGTGTGCAACGAGGGCTACCACGCCAGCTGCTTGAAGCCCATGCTGTTCGTGGTGCCCGAGGGGGACTGGTACTGCCCGCCGTGCAACCACGTGAGTATATTGTGTGACCCAAGCGCTGCGGCAGCGCGGAGCAGCCGGAGTGGATCCTGCTGTGCGACGTGTGCAACGAGGGCTACCACGCCAGCTGCTTGAAGCCCATGCTGTTCGTGGTGCCCGAGGGGGACTGGTACTGCCCGCCGTGCAACCACGTGAGTATATTGTGTGACCCAAGCGCTGCGGCAGCGCGGAGCAGCCGGAGTGGATCCTGCTGTGCGACGTGTGCAACGAGGGCTACCACGCCAGCTGCTTGAAGCCCATGCTGTTCGTGGTGCCCGAGGGGGACTGGTACTGCCCGCCGTGCAACCACGTGAGTATATTGTGTGACCCAAGCGCTGCGGCAGCGCGGAGCAGCCGGAGTGGATCCTGCTGTGCGACGTGTGCAACGAGGGCTACCACGCCAGCTGCTTGAAGCCCATGCTGTTCGTGGTGCCCGAGGGGGACTGGTACTGCCCGCCGTGCAACCACGTGAGTATATTGTGTGACCCAAGCGCTGCGGCAGCGCGGAGCAGCCGGAGTGGATCCTGCTGTGCGACGTGTGCAACGAGGGCTACCACGCCAGCTGCTTGAAGCCCATGCTGTTCGTGGTGCCCGAGGGGGACTGGTACTGCCCGCCGTGCAACCACGTGAGTATATTGTGTGACCCAAGCGCTGCGGCAGCGCGGAGCAGCCGGAGTGGATCCTGCTGTGCGACGTGTGCAACGAGGGCTACCACGCCAGCTGCTTGAAGCCCATGCTGTTCGTGGTGCCCGAGGGGGACTGGTACTGCCCGCCGTGCAACCACGTGAGTATATTGTGTGACCCAAGCGCTGCGGCAGCGCGGAGCAGCCGGAGTGGATCCTGCTGTGCGACGTGTGCAACGAGGGCTACCACGCCAGCTGCTTGAAGCCCATGCTGTTCGTGGTGCCCGAGGGGGACTGGTACTGCCCGCCGTGCAACCACGTGAGTATATTGTGTGACCCAAGCGCTGCGGCAGCGCGGAGCAGCCGGAGTGGATCCTGCTGTGCGACGTGTGCAACGAGGGCTACCACGCCAGCTGCTTGAAGCCCATGCTGTTCGTGGTGCCCGAGGGGGACTGGTACTGCCCGCCGTGCAACCACGTGAGTATATTGTGTGACCCAAGCGCTGCGGCAGCGCGGAGCAGCCGGAGTGGATCCTGCTGTGCGACGTGTGCAACGAGGGCTACCACGCCAGCTGCTTGAAGCCCATGCTGTTCGTGGTGCCCGAGGGGGACTGGTACTGCCCGCCGTGCAACCACGTGAGTATATTGTGTGACCCAAGCGCTGCGGCAGCGCGGAGCAGCCGGAGTGGATCCTGCTGTGCGACGTGTGCAACGAGGGCTACCACGCCAGCTGCTTGAAGCCCATGCTGTTCGTGGTGCCCGAGGGGGACTGGTACTGCCCGCCGTGCAACCACGTGAGTATATTGTGTGACCCAAGCGCTGCGGCAGCGCGGAGCAGCCGGAGTGGATCCTGCTGTGCGACGTGTGCAACGAGGGCTACCACGCCAGCTGCTTGAAGCCCATGCTGTTCGTGGTGCCCGAGGGGGACTGGTACTGCCCGCCGTGCAACCACGTGAGTATATTGTGTGACCCAAGCGCTGCGGCAGCGCGGAGCAGCCGGAGTGGATCCTGCTGTGCGACGTGTGCAACGAGGGCTACCACGCCAGCTGCTTGAAGCCCATGCTGTTCGTGGTGCCCGAGGGGGACTGGTACTGCCCGCCGTGCAACCACGTGAGTATATTGTGTGATACAAACACCAGTGAAGCCTACAGACGCGCCTGCTATGCGACGTGTGCGTGTAGCGTGCAAGTATGCGCGTACGTACTTGCACATGAGGATGTGTTTAAGTGGCGTGTATATGTGTGTGCGTACATTGTATGCTCTCCATTCTATTTAGTAAAAATAAAAGTAAAAATAAAAATAAAATACTGTCTTTCAGGAGAGACTAATATCAGCGTTAGAAAAAGAGCTGACGAAATATGACGAGCTTCTGGCGACCGTGGAAGCGGAGAGAGAAAGAAAGAAGTTGGAAGAGCCAAAGAAAGAGAGCGAAGATGAGAAGGCTTCTGGTGAAGAAAAGAAGAAGGGGGGTGATGAAGAATCTGGTGATGACTCAGGTAATAAATATTCTTAGGCGGAAAAACCGATTGCTCGGGTGTGACCAGGGGCCATACCACCATCTCTTATAGCAGTCATTGTTGTAATATTGTTTTGACATTTTCAAACAATGTCAGTGTGAAAATTTTAAAACAATATTATACTAATACTGCTATAAGACATGGTGGTACGGCCCTTGTTCATGAACTAATCATTATGACAGTTTTAAAGTAATATTATTGTTATCAACATAGGTTCAGAGGGCAGTAGCGGCTGGTCGTCCGAGGAAGCTGTGTACCGTCTGCGCGCGCGCAAGCAGCTTCCGGTCTCGTACCGCGCACAGGAGTACGACAGGCTCATCAGCTCAGCTATCAAGGTACATGGTGAAGGGGTTTTTTCATACTGGTCCAATAGGAGTTCCACTTCCTATTGGGGCTTCCAGATCGGCGAGCTTAAAGAGCTAGCTGAGAAAGGTCAGCTAGCTCTTCTGCTCAGGAGGCAGTCAAAGATGGGTCATAGCTTGGGGAGTTAGAGTGGAACCGTTTGCTTGACACGCAGAGATAAGATCTTCTCGTATATATAATATTGTGATATTCCTGTTTATTACAGTATTCGGTTTTCGGTCAAAGATGTTAAAGCTACTTCCATCAAAATGGGTTCATAAAATGAGAATCAATCAATACTATATACAAGTACTTTAGCACAAGAGTGTACAAAATGTGGAGGCACCACCGTTTGTACTAGATTGAATAAAATTTAAGTAATTTGGTAATACAGAAATATCAAACTTACTACTAACTAATAATGCAATACTGAGCATAGAATCATTAAAGAAAACAAAAAATAGTTTCAAGACGTTTTTGCCATTCTGTATAGGTGTTTTTAATCTGTTGGTAGGAGGAATACGTGGAGCCGACCACCAGCGCGGGCAACCAGGGCCGCGGGAAGGACATCTCCACCATCATCGAGGCCGCTGAAGAGGAGAAGATGAAGGCCGAGCGAGAGGCTCTCGAACAGGTATATACATTCTTCGGAGAAAACGACTGAGTGTATTTCTTCGCTTAGACATCTTACCCTCTGCTGTTTTTACATGACTACCCAAAAAAGTAGTGTAATGTTTTTAGGGTTCATGTATGTATGTGTTTGCGCGGATAGGTAGCTCACATCAAACACAATATATGATGGTTGAAAATTGTATTGCATAGATCACATAATTAATTACAAAGAACGTGAAAGCGCGTTACATGCGCGCTGCAGTATTCGCCATATTAGAATTCTGTCCGGGGTTCACACGCAACACGAAAGTCGAATAGGGATTGGATGGTGATTGGTTGTGCATCTCATGTCCCTTTCACACTTACTAGATACACATCAGGTCGGAGCGTCGCGAACAGTATATATGTGAGTTTCTTTATTCCACCATAACTTCTGACTGACTGCATAGATTTGGACATATGGGGTATCGTTAGAATCCTTACATCATAACTTCTGAAAGGCTGCAAAGATTAGGACATATGGGGTGTCGTTAGAATCCTTATATGATCCTGAGTAACATAGGGTATATTTTTTAGAAAAAGTCGTTTTACCATAAGGCTGTCGTGTTTTTTAATTTTTAAATTAATATTTACTTTTTACTTGTTGCTCGCTTTTACGCCTCACCTATCACACAAAGCAGACCTATATAGAGGTGATATTACTATTTAGTATTAATTTATATTAATTTCATTTACATCTACCCATCCTTCACAAAAATTAAAGTGCCATAAGGGTTGGACAAAAAACACATAAAGACTCTCAAAACATACCTCTACCCAACCTTTAGAAAAAAATTCTGTAAGTGGTGGTGTAATAGGCAAGTAAAGGCGAACAACACATTGATGTTTCTATTGAGGTACTGAGTTATAAGGTAGTTCTAAAAAGTCTGTAAAAAATAAAAATATGTTGAATTGCGATGTCCTGACAGGGCTTTATGTACTATTAAGTTGTAATTGTGATAAGCTTGTACAGGCAGCAATGAATAAATAAATAAGAATATGTTATCAGGGTAAGCCAGTAGAGCTGAAGAAGCTGAAGAAAAAGCAACGCAGGAAGCCGAGGAAGCTGAACTCGCTAGAAGTACCCTCCGAAGACGACGACGAGACCGATGAGGACTTCAAAGATACAGGGTGATTACATACATACTATTATTTATTTATTTATTTAAATATAACATTATTTACAATTTCATTTTCTTACTATTAATACTCAACGGTGTAACAAAAACCCAATTGGATTTGTCTGTACACCGACATTCGTCGTTTAGCACTCTATATTTTCATAGATACAACAACAATAACACTATAGTAAGTAAATTAACAAACGTAAGTAAACAATTACTAAGCATTGAGGGTAGATAAACAAATTGGACGGCAATTCGCCTTTTGTGTGCTAAGTAGTTTCGAATCCACAACTTAAGCTGGTTACACTCCACTGCTACTACAGGATGCTTCTATTAAGTACTATAATAAAATATTCATTTTTGCAGAAATTATGTTTTTAGTTTACCCTTAATATTTTTCAGTGATTTCCTCCTTTAATATAAAGGGCAAACTATTTAACAAGACAGTCTAGGGTATGCTTGCCGTATAAATTATTGTATCGGGGAATTACGAGTTTGGCATTTATGCTTCGATTCGACTAACCATTGATGCTTCGATTTAAAAATGTTAATTAATACCATTCATTTAACATATTATAGGATTAGCACTTACTGACGTCACGCATGTATTATTAGGCTTCGCCCTGAATCCTGCTTTTTAATCTGCTAGCGGTACCGAAAGGTACGACACGCGACGCCATATTTGAGAATTTTTTTGACTTCAACATACGTCGCATCTTTCCCGTCGTTTTAGCGTAGCGTATTTTGTCATTTCAATACATCAATGGTTATTAATGCTTTTATTTATAAAATGTAAATTAATCCAAAATGTATATATATACTTTTTCAGAATGGAATCTTCGTCAGAGGATATATCATCGTCCGCAGAGAGAGACAGCACCGGCACGAACTCTTCGGATCAGCCCATAAGGCGGACTTGCCGGCCTGAGAAAAAGAAAGGTACTTAGGATATAATATGCAAGCTCTTTCAAAGCCATTTCAAAACATTTTCATTTCCAATAATTATGCCAGAGAGGTTTTGATTTGGTAAAACAATTTTGGAACAATTCAAAATATCATAGTTTATCATCTATCAGTGTACCATCTTTTCGTTCACCTTCCTGCCCTTTTCCCACATGTGGGGTTGGCGCAATACGGTTTTTTTCGATTGTCTCCTATCAGCTGCCAATTCGAAATCCACTCCTTTCACACGCAATTCAACTATCTTTTCATTTCAATGATAATAATTTTTTATTGTAAAGTTATAGACAATGTTTTTTTTTCAGCTTCAGATCTCTGTTAGTTTTTTCGGAGAGTTTCGTCCCTGTACCATTTTTTGAAAATAACAAAATAAGTAATTGATTGATTTGAAAAGCGCTACTTTTTTTTTTATTTATCTAACGACTTAATACTTACTGTTTATTTTATAAATGAAAAGTGTATTAAAATTAACGCTGCCAACGGGATTCGAACCCGTGACCACCACCTGTCGCGAGTGGACGCTCTTCCAACTGAACTATGGTAGCGAATACTGCTGACACGAAAATTTCGATACACATTGTTTACATTTTCATTTATAATTATACCTAATGTGTGAAACACTATAACAAAAAAGTAAATTGTTTTTTTTTTGTTTTCAGATCGTCAAAAGTTGATTGAGTCGTCCCCGGAAGTGAAAAAGAAGAAAAAAGGCGTCTTCGAAGACAGTTCGAGCGAGTCCGCCGGCGCCAAGGAGTGGTCGAAGAAGTGAGATATTTTAATTTTTGTCTCTCAGTATTTATTTGAAAAATTGAGTAATAAATTGAGTTATCCTGATCTAATCCCTGATATCTTCTTAAAATCCGTTGAGAATTTTCGGAGCCTGATTGAGACAAACTTTCAGACAGACAGAGGTTCCATAAACAGACATTTTATGGTTAATTTCTGATGGGAAATTGAAATAGCAGTTTTCATTTTTTAACTTTTCCGGAATGGCAAAAGATACTTTCATTTTCAGGATTGCCTTGAAACTGTCTTAACTAATCCTCAGATCAAAATCGAAGTCCCGGCCGCCGAAAAAACGGGACAAGTTGAAAAAGTCCCGCAAACGCAGCGGGCTCACGCAGTACGACGCGGAGGGGAACGTGATCCGCGCGCGCGTCACGTACGGCGGGCTGAGCGACGACGGCGACGGCGCCAACGACTGGTCGCCCAAGCACCGCACGCGCCAGAAGAAGATCAACTACACCGAGATGCCCAACACAGAGTCCGAGGACGTGAGTCACATTCTAACGTTATATCAGCTATATACAGTGTGTCCGGGATCGAACTAGTGTTAATTTAAGGGAGTGTTCTATAGCTCATTACAAGCAAAAAAAAAAAAAAAACTCATATTAAGGTGGGGTGCGTCCTCACCGCCTCCCCGGAATAGCCATTTCAATTTTAGTTACGTTTTTTTGGGTATGTGCACACAAAATCAGTAAAAGGTTGTTCACAGTCATGTTCTCAAATGGTCTTATTCGACTGAGTACAATATTCTCCATGGCTAAATACCAAATAATAATGTAAAGCGTTAAAATACATCAATTAAAATGCCTCGAAATCGTAAAAAATTGGCCAAAAAGAAACTTTGGCAATATTTGCAAATTTTTTTTGTATTAAAGCGATAGATTTTGAGTTAAGCAATACAACAACATCAAAATTTTGTCTGTATGTTACTAACTTTTAGAGTTATTATTGTTGAAACAACAATAACTCTAACAGTTAGTAGCCTACAGACAAAATATGTTTTTTTGCAATTTGTACGCTAATTAATCATAATAGATTTATGGCAGTTAATTTGCGAGAATGGCAGTATCATCTTTACATGTTTATATTAAAATCTTTGCATAAAAATGACTATCCTGCTGTTAACAGAGACCTCGCTGCTATTTCTATTTGGAGCACTCAGTTTGGTCTGAAGGTCAACCCAGCTAAATCCCAAGCTATAATTATTGGTAGCCCCGGGATGATCGCCAGAGTTGACTGGCCTAATCTTCCTCCAGTGTCATTTAATGGGGTTACCATTGCTTACTGCGGTTCTGTTAAAGACCTCGGCGTACATATAGATCGGGAGCTGTCATGGGCCACACACCTGAAAGAATTAAGCAGGAAAACCTTTGCAGCTATGAGCTCGTTGCGGCGGTTGCAGTCTTTTCTTCCAATTCCTACCAAGGTTATGTTAGCACAATCTCTCCTCCTCTCTATACTTGACTACGCGGACGCAAGCTTTCTCAATATGAATGAAGACCAGCTTAATAAACTTGAGCGTCTCCAAAATCTTGCAATTCGGTTTATATTTGGCCTACGCAAGTATGACCATATCTCTGAATTTCGACAAAAGCTCAACTGGCTCCCTATCCGCCGTCGCCGGGATCTGCATGTTCTTTCTCTACTGTACTGTGTATTATATGATCCTAGAACCCCTCCTTACCTCAAGGAGAAATTCAAATTTCTTGGGGAACATTCAGACCTCAGAACCTGTCGTACCTTGACACTTAAAATGCCATTCCATAAAACAAAGATGTTCCAAAAATCCTTCACCGTACAGGCAACTCTTTTATGGAATGCACTCCCCCTCGAGATACGACAGTCTAAATCTTTGTACATTTTCAAGAATGCGGTCAAAGATCACTATTTGAGTACCTAGTTGATGCAAATGATGACTGTTATTTATTCATATTATCTTGTCCTTATTAGTGGACATTATATTATTATAGTGTAAGTATATATTAGTTTATAGTTTGATGATTATGTATTGAATATCTTTGTTTATTTGTTTAACCTAGTTTATGTATTAGTTTGTAGTTATTTGTATGTATATAGTTTATAAATCTTCACCACCTGCAAAATCTAGTTCCTTTGTTTTCCTTTTCTCATGGTTGCCTGGCAGAGATCGCTGCTAAGCGATAAGGCCGCCTTTTGTGCCTAAAATTAGTTTATTATGTATTTCTGTTTTGTACAATTTCTTGTGTGGTGCAAATTAAGTGTATTTATTTCCATTATATTTATTATTATTATTATTATCCTAGGAAATTAATCCCGAGTATCGAGTTACTGCGAGTACGTAACTCGCAAATCTCAGACTAAATTCTTTAACTCGATCCTTTCAAGCAGAGATTTTTAAATAAACACGTGAAGATGATACTGGAATTCCTGCAATTTGACTACCTTTATGGTAATCAAATTGCAGGAATTATATCTTATTATCTTATTAGCTTAAAAATCGCGAAAACCCACAAAAAATTGAATAATGCGGGCACACCGGTGGCATGGCTCCTTAACCAGAAATCCGTTTCCAGGAGATGCACAAGTCGAGCGGGAAGCACATGCCGGACAGTTCGGACGAGTTCAAGATAGACGACTCCGACGTGACGTCCGACTCGGACTGCGAGCGCGCCAAGCGGCGCCGCGCCGAGGAGGAGTTGGAGAAGCAGAAGGCGATGACCGACCTCATCACCAAGACCGCGGTGGTGCCGCTGCACAAGCTGCCCGACAACGTCACGTCCATCAAGACCGAGAGCACGGAGCCCGCGACCGGTGAGTTCTAGTAGCCTCCGACGAACATAGAGAGGTGGTGCCGCTGCACAAGCTGCCCGACAACGTCACGTCCATCAAGACCGAGAGCACGGAGCCCGCGACCGGTGAGTTCTAGTAGCCTCCGACGAACATAGAGAGGTGGTGCCGCTGCACAAGCTGCCCGACAACGTCACGTCCATCAAGACCGAGAGCACGGAGCCCGCGACCGGTGAGTTCTAGTAGCCTCCGACGAACATAGAGAGGTGGTGCCGCTGCACAAGCTGCCCGACAACGTCACGTCCATCAAGACCGAGAGCACGGAGCCCGCGACCGGTGAGTTCTAGTAGCCTCCGACGAACATAGAGAGGTGGTGCCGCTGCACAAGCTGCCCGACAACGTCACGTCCATCAAGACCGAGAGCACGGAGCCCGCGACCGGTGAGTTCTAGTAGCCTCCGACGAACATAGAGAGGTGGTGCCGCTGCACAAGCTGCCCGACAACGTCACGTCCATCAAGACCGAGAGCACGGAGCCCGCGACCGGTGAGTTCTAGTAGCCTCCGACGAACATAGAGAGGTGGTGCCGCTGCACAAGCTGCCCGACAACGTCACGTCCATCAAGACCGAGAGCACGGAGCCCGCGACCGGTGAGTTCTAGTAGCCTCCGACGAACATAGAGAGGTGGTGCCGCTGCACAAGCTGCCCGACAACGTCACGTCCATCAAGACCGAGAGCACGGAGCCCGCGACCGGTGAGTTCTAGTAGTCTCCGACGCAAATTTCATCATCATATGGAACCAAATTAATGTTTTAAGAAATTTCTAAATTTTATAAAATGAATATAACAATGAATAGCACAATTATTATTACTAAGTTACATAATATACGACTTCTGCGTATACATGAATTTACAATTTTGTTAACATAATTGCTTACTTGATTACTTAGTTACAGACGAAGCTGTTAAGAAACAGTTAAATTAAAAACTAAACGTTTTCCTTACGTCTGAAACAAAAATAAGTTAAGAAAATGATAGTTAGGTATGACGACCTTCTTGGTTGAGTGGTTAGCGTGCCGGTTTTCAAGGCGCCGCCATCTCTGAGGTTCCGGGTTCGATCCCCGGTCGAGGCAATGTAGAAATATAAGTTTTCTACATTGTCTCCGGTCTGGGTGTTGTGGTACCTTCGTTGTTCCCAATTTCCAAAACACAAGTGCATAAGCTACTTACTAAGGGATCGGAGCAATGTATGTGATGTTGTCCACTATTTATTTGTTTATTTGTTTGTTTATTTGTTTGGTATATGTTTTCATGTACATGTTTTTCTTTTTCACGTTTTTTAGTATACTTACAAAGTATTTTTATCGTTTCCAGAGGTCCAAGAAAACCAAGTGATAACCCCGCCCCGGCCTCTTCGCGGCAGAGGCAGCCGAGGCGGACGGGGCAGTCGGTGAGTGTGCTGTCGATTATTATTATTAGACTGATTCACCATGATAAGACTAATTCATTATTAATAGACTATTGATTTTGGTGCTTATTTGACTGTTCGACAGAATGTGCACTGAAAATGGATAAGTAAGGGGTTACTTATCCATTTTCGAAATTTCAGGCTTCGACCGTAACGGGGGCGTTACGGTCGAAGCCTGAAATTTCGATGGGGTCACAATAATAAAATAAAAAACCGGATAGTAATATTTGAGGCGCCTGTTAATTCTCGTAATTGTATCGATTTTATTTATCAAGTTAATGAATTTTGTCCTGTCCCGTCGAACTGCGCTCGTTAACCGCTCTCTCTCTCCAGTTTTTCCTACAATTCTGAAGATCGTGATCCTGGGGAGTTTTCAACCTCGCGTGGATAAAATTCTTCCACCGGGTTCTATCGAAGGCGAGTCTTGCAATTGTGTAAAAGCTGTACTTGGAGTCCCTCAGCTGGTCTTACCATCTTCTTGGTGGGTCTCTCGATCTTTCGTATTCGGTGTTGTCAAACCCTAATACAGTCCGACAAGGCTCTCTTGGCACTTGAAGGAGGGCGCTGTTGCAAAACAAAGGCAGCCATAAAATAAAATCTCCTCAATTTAACTTCAATTTAAGTTTAAAATAGTTAATAGTAAGCAAAAACAACATAACATACAATAGTGATATACTGACAGAGCGAACTATCAAACAGTAGCACAAGATGGCGGCGTTAGTTCAGACTTTGGCCACGCGCCAAAACAGCCTTGTCGCACTGTATATATGGTGATTGTTATTGTCCAGGGGCCCGCGCGGCGGTCGCGGCGGGCGCGGCGGCTCGTCGTGCGCGCCTCCAAGCGATGACGCGCTAGCCAAGCTCGTCGGCGTGAAGATCAAAGGTGAGACCCACGATCAACTGAAAACTATACTGTGATATACACTGTGTAACAAAAACCCTGTGGTTCCGGTGAGCTGCGTAAGTAGAATCGATATTCAAACAAAAATCAACTCATTTGGGAAAACTAATAAATTAAAATATTCAAATTAAATATTGAATCAATATAATTTGTAAAATAAAAATGATTTCTGACCCCTGCAAACTCTAGGGCGACAAGAAATAGAGCGACCGTTAGAAAGTAAAATGCGCGAGCTACTGGTCACTCGGCAGGCGGCATTTTGTAAATACAAAGGATAGTAGAAGGCGCGGCGGCACGCTTTGACCACCTCAAAGGACGCCGCGCCGTATGAAACATTTTTTATGTGTCTATTTTATTAGCTATTTAGACTTTGAGCCATAACATGAACCAGTACATGATTTTTTAAATAAGATGTTTATTAATGGTACACCTATATGATTATGTATAGGTATACGGTTTTTGTTACACACTGTATATATCCCCTGATTGGTCGAGCTGTTTCTGATGAGTTTGATAACAAAACTTGGCACGAAAATTTCATTTTTGAAGATGTGAAAAAGACACTCAAAAAGTAGGTGAAATTTGAATTTTGCGGAAAGCCCCTCGCGTTGAACCTTATAGCCAAAACTTTGTTCTGCAATTTATTAATAAAAACACTTCGTGAATTTTTCAGAACTAAAACCAGATGGTGAGGCCGGCCCACTACGACCAAATCAGGTAACTATTATCAAAATAGCCACTGTTCTTAGCACTTGTTGCACCGAGTCTGATGACGTTTTTATTTCCAGATCGAAAGAGAAAAGAAAAGGCAAGAACGCGAAGCGAAACTAGCGGAGAAGGAGGCGAGAAAACAAGAACGAATACAGAAGAAAGAAGAGAAAGAGAAGCTTAAAGAGCTGAAGGCCAAAGAGCGCGAAGAGAAGCGCCTCGCGAGGCTCGCTCTGCAGGAGAGCAAGAAGATGAAGAGGGAGAAGCCAGAGTTCATGGGCCCCATGGGTTATGGCCCCCCCATGAGACCCATGCAGCCGGAGCGGCCGTATGGGAACAGCCCCATGGGGCCGCGGCACCCTGGTGACTTCCAGGAGCAACGGTTCCCGGCAACACCTAGATTGCAGGTCAGTTGATATCGTTATCTATAACCTGAATTTTACAGACCTGAAAAGAACCCCCTGTTGTGCAAATTTTTCACTCCTATAAATAATAAGCAGAAATAGTCGTTTTGTACAATCGGAAAAGCCATTTTTAAAGAAAAAATAAAGGTAAAAACTGGTTTTTGTGATCTGGTCTATACCCAAGTAAATCGTACATAGACCTGGCCCAGGGCTCATACATTGATGAAACGTCTCCTAAAGCCTGGCGTCGACTACAGCAGAAACGCGTCGAATCGAATCGAGTCACATTTATTCCTAGTGCGTCCATCTCTGAAGAATC
Source organism: Coenonympha glycerion (assembly GCA_963855885.1). Classification (NCBI taxonomy): domain Eukaryota; kingdom Metazoa; phylum Arthropoda; class Insecta; order Lepidoptera; family Nymphalidae; genus Coenonympha; species Coenonympha glycerion. The sequence continues at coordinate 2,347,317 of OY979635.1, forward strand.
GAATCGAATTGTTCATTCATCGCAACTTTTCAACTAGTTATGCTGTTTTTGCATCATGGATAGCTCGGATGAAGAGATGTTTTTATTTCTAATACATTTTGATTAACGTGAAATCAACGGCTCTGCCCGCGAAATTCAAAATTTTCGTGGTTTTTTGCAATTTGTACGCTAATTAGACATGATAGGCTTATGCCAATCAATTTGCGAGAATGGCAGTGATTACGCACCGCGCCTGTGCACGATGAATCAGCGGGCAACTGCCGGGCCCATCAGAGCAGTCCAGCGGATTCCCACAGGCAGCGGCGGTGGCGGGTCGAAAAAGGCCCGCCAAAAAATTTTATAGGCGATTTGCACTGGGTTTTATCCCGCGGCACAGAGTGACTTACTACTAGGTACTTACCGGCGCAGGAGACAGCCAGCACGTGGAATCCGGGGAGTGTGTTCGTGTATGATGAATGTAGTGTGTGGTGTCTGCGGTGTTAAATGTAAAGGAACACACTCGCCCTCCTCTGAAGGGTCTTTCGCGGCGGCGGCACGAATTCGCGGGTAGCGAAGCGAGTCCGCGGCGGCGTGGTATCAAGATGGCGCGTGAGCACAAAAAACAGTGCTCCGGACAGTCAAATGGGCCCGCGGCGTTAGAAGGACGCGGCGGACAACACGACACACGAAGGAGCGCAATAAATAGGGCTCGTAAAAAATAAACGACACGGCGTGGCCGGCAAAACTTCACGCGGGCGACGCGGCACTAACAATCGACCGACTCCGTCGAGGTTTTACCAAGGACTGTTCAAGCGCGTCGCCGAAAACGGGGAGGCGCGATGCGCGGGGGCAGGCGATAGCCGGCCGTCGCGATACGGCCTAGCGTAAACCGGAGTGCTAGCGTAAAGCGCAAACACCCCCGCCAGTGGACCCATGAATTTGGAGTCCACTAACAATTGGGCAACCGGGATAAGGAAGAGACGGCTCGCTGCAAAACCGAATCTCCGACCATTACCTCGGCAACTCTGGGAACCCCATCGGATCCATATATCAATTTAAGAATGCGTCCACGACGCCAGCATAAAGGCAACAAATTAGACTCCTTAACTAGGACAAGATCACCAACCTTAGGTGGGTCGGTCTTGTCTGACCACTTAACGCGCTGCTGCAAGAGATGCAAATATTCTAAATACCAACGATGCCAGAAATTTTGGGTCATCTGCTGTAGCAATTCGAAACGAGACAATCGTGAGACCTTCACGTCCCTGAAGGGGTACTCGGGCAGGGCGTTAAGGGGTTCACCAATTAGGAAATGACCGGGGGTTAAAACTTCCAGGTCATTGGGATCGGACGATAAGGGGCAGAGTGGCCGAGAATTGAGGACAGCCTCAATCTTACAAAACACGGTAGCGAGCTCTTCAAAAGTCAAAATGGTTTCACCTATCACGCGTCGGAGATGCGTCTTTGAGACCTTAACGACGGCTTCAAAGATCCCGCCCCAGTGGGGACAAGCTGGCGGGTCAAAGGTCCAAGTTATCCCCATCTTGGACATTGCCGTGCCGATGCCTATCTTATTTTCATTCAAAAATTGGGCGACTTCCTTCAAATACCTATCGGCACCCTTATAGTTGGTCCCACAATCCGATCGGATCAGGTGCGGATAACCTCGGCGTGAAACGAAGCGGCCTAGCGTGGCTACAAAGGCTTCGGTGCTGAGGGCACTCACCAGTTCTAAGTGTACGGCCTTGGTAGCCAGGCAAACAAAAACGCAAAGGTAGGCCTTGAGGGAACGAGCATTGCGGAGGCTGGAGCTCTTGACGAAGAACGGCCCCGCAAAATCCGTCCCGACCGCCGAAAAAGGGCGCGAGGCCACGACACGGTCGGTGGGGAGGTCCCCCATAATGGGCTGCATGGTGCTGGCCTTCAGGCGGTAGCACGGAATGCACTTAAAAATGACGCTTCGGATGGAGCGTCGTCCCGATAAAATCCAAAATTCGCGCTGCAATATGGCCGAAAGGGCGTTGCAGCCAGCGTGGGCATTTTTGACGTGGTAATGCGTCACCAACAATTTTACAAAAGCGCTATTGTTCGGAAGCAATAAGGGATGACGTGCCCCATAGGGTAAGTCAGAATTCCGGAGGCGTCCACCAACGCGTATCAATCCGGTGTCATCCAGGAAGAGGTTTAAGCGGGCGAGCGAGCCCTTCAAAGGTAAACCTCGCTTCAGTGTCTCAATAGCGGACTCAAAATGCTCCAATTGAACCAAACGTATCCAAAAGGTCCGGGCCTCCTGTCTCTCCAGGGGCGACAAGACTGGGTTCGACATTTTGTCGCGTGGGTTCCGAGCGTTGTGGGTGAAGCGCTGAATCCAAGCCGTCACCCCAATCAATTTATCAAGGGAACTGTAGCGTTCCTGAAGATAGCTCAGCGAATTGGCTGGCTTATCTTCAACAACTCCGACTCGCAAGCCAGGTAACACATCGGGCTCGGAGAACCTACTCTGAGGCCAGGCGGACTCATTCCGAGTCAGCCAGTCAGGGCCCCACCAAAGAGAGTGGTTGACAAGGTCGGAGGCTTCACATCCGCGGGAAGCACAATCTGCAGGGTTCAGGTCCCCTGGCACATGTCTCCAGGTCAACGGGGTTTCCGAATTCTGGATTTGGGAAACCCGGTTGGCAACAAAGACTTCCAAGTTGTGGGGAGCGGCTCGCAACCAACAAAGGACAATTTCGCTGTCCGACCAGGCGTACACGTCCGTCAGGTCAACAATCGATAGGAGGGACGTACGCACATGGTTGAGAAGGCGCACCAAAAGAGCGGCTCCAGACAACTCCAATTTGGGTATCGTCAAGCGTGACCGAATTGGGGCCACTTTATTTTTCGCCAAGACAAGGTGGGTTGCGACCTCGCCGGTGTCACTGATAGTCCGCAAATAGACCACGGCTGCGTACCCTTTTTCGGACGCATCACAAAAGCCGTGGAGACTGGCGTGGCACCTTCCGGGCGGTAGGAAGCAACGAGGCATCGAAATCCGATTAACATTCGGAAGTGAGGCCACAAGGGAGAGCCACTCCTGTAGCCTGAGACCCTAACCTCCCTGAGGCAGTCGACAAAAGTATGGTCTGGCATACTGACTGCTGTAGATCCAAGGTCTCAGGGGAGGTGGCTAGGTGGCAGCTAGGGTGGCGGACACCTAGCGCGACGTGCCTTCACCAGCGGGAGCCCACTGACGGGGGTGCTCCGGCTGGGGCGGCGCTAGAGGGGTGGAGGGCATTCCGTACGGAGAGGTGACGAACATGCCGTACGGGGACCATGCACCCATCCGGGACCGCACCATGCGGCTAGCGTCCGGCACCCGGTAGGGATTGCCTCGACCTATGGTGGGTGGATGGCGCTCCAGTCGCGGCCACTCATGTAGTGGCGGCGAGAACCGACGCGGGACGACGCTCAATGGGGCAGCCGCGATATCCCCGTCGTAATGACGCGAGGGGGATGTGACCGTGACGCGGGGGGTGAAACCCTCCTCCGGGGGGCGGAACCCCTACCTCCACTAGGAGGTTGGTGGTCCACCGGAGAACGCCTAACGGGGCTGGCCGGGTGGCCAGGACTAGCGCCCCCGCCCATGGGGGGGTGCGCGATCGAGCGCCCCCGCCCATGGGGGGGGTGCGCGACCCAACGTCCCGGCGACCGGAACCACTCCGGTTAGCGCACAAGAGGGCCGAATGGGCACCGCCGCAATGTGGGCAGGGCCGCTGGCGCGGGCAGTCTCTTACGAGATGCTGGCCCAGGCACGAGAAGCACCACTGGCGTGTCGACACGTATTCTCTCCGGGCCGCAATCGGTTTGGCCAGGAAGTGCGGACACGAGGAGACCTGGTGGCCGGGGTGCCGACAATAGGCACAGGGGGGGAGCTTCGTTGCCACGGCCCCGCTGTACTGTGACACCCGGCGACCTTCTCTGGCGTCGGCTCCACGGCCTCGCCGGTTGGGGCCGGTCCCCGCCGAAGGGCCAGTCCTTGCCCCACCCCCTCGGACATGCTCGGACCTCCCAGGGGCCACTCGAGGGCCGGTAACTCCAGAGTTATCGGCCTGGAGGCACTCCTGCTCCAAAAACTTCAGGAGGTCGGAGAAAGGGGGCAGGTAGGTTGCACCGTCCCCTCCGAAGCGCTGCTCGAAGCGGAGCTTAAGCTCCGACGGCAGGCGGGAGAGCACTATGTGCAACAACAAGAAGGACCACTGGTCGACGGGGAGATCCAATCGACGGAGAGCATTGGTGGCCACAATGCAAGGGTTTAGCAAGGCCTCTCTGAGGCCGGCCACCCCGGTGACGGCGGGCAAGGCGAGTAGCTGGGCTACATGTGCGTCGGCCAACCGGCGCACATTTTCATAGCGCCTGGCCAGCAATTCCCGAGCCGTGTGGTAGCTCTCCTCCGAGAGGTCGAGGTGTCGCACCACGTCCAGGGCCTCGCCCTGTAGCGAGGACAGTAAGTATGTCAGCTTCTGGGTGGGGGACAGGTCCTTCCTGGCGTGGACCAGACTGTCGAATAACGCCAGGAAGCCCATCCACTCTTGAAGCTGCCCACCGAATTTGGGCAGCTCGATCGTGGGCAGTTTCCCGAGTAATGCCGGCTGTGTGGGCGGTCGGCTGGGGAGTCTCTAAAAGCGCCACTTCGACGCCTTTCATCAGCGGCGGTCCGGATCCCATGGGCGGCCTCCACCACCGAGTCCATCAGTTCGAAGAACTGGTCGTAATCGGCCTGAGCCGTCCTCAGTACCTCCTGTTCGGGACCGAGGGTGAGCAGGTCTTGAAAGGCCTGCTCCACGGAGGCCTGCCGAGTCCGCACCTGGTCCGCTCGGTGTAATAGGGCGGCGGTTCTATCTTCGCGGCCTATCAAACCCGCGGCGGACGTCGCCCAGCGAAGCTCAGACTGTATCTGTACAGCTAGCTTTTTTATGTTCGCGGACATTCTAACAAATTAAATGTAAACAAAATGTAAAAATAAAGTAATAATAAATTGAAAAGGCGGCCGGCAAGTCGGCGGGCGGCGCGAGTGCAAGCAATAATAAAATTAAAGCAATAGTAAACAAGTCGTATCGCGGTCGCGGTCGTACCGTAGTCGCAATGAACAAAGCGGCGCGACCGTAGTAGGTACGCGTGTTAAATTACGGCGAGCGGGCGGTACCGGCACGCAAGCAAAACTTAAAATAAAAATTAAACTTATAATTATAATAAGCGGAACGCGGCCGAAACGCGGCGTTGACGCAGCGGAACTGGCGGCGATTGCGGAATTTCCGCTAACAGCGCGGCGAACGACACGGCGCGTGGCGGAAAGCGGGATTTATGCCAGCGGCGCAGAAAATAAACGGCGCGGCGGGCAAAACCAGCGCAAAACGCAAAGCGAGGTGTAGACAAACCACGCTCACTGCTACCAATAATGATTACGCACCGCGCCTGTGCACGATGAATCAGCGGGCAACTGCCGGGCCCATCAGAGCAGTCCAGCGGATTCCCACAGGCAGCGGCGGTGGCGGGTCGAAAAAGGCCCGCCAAAAAATTTTATAGGCGATTTGCACTGGGTTTTATCCCGCGGCACAGAGTGACTTACTACTAGGTACTTACCGGCGCAGGAGACAGCCAGCACGTGGAATCCGGGGAGTGTGTTCGTGTATGATGAATGTAGTGTGTGGTGTCTGCGGTGTTAAATGTAAAGGAACACACTCGCCCTCCTCTGAAGGGTCTTTCGCGGCGGCGGCACGAATTCGCGGGTAGCGAAGCGAGTCCGCGGCGGCGTGGTATCAAGATGGCGCGTGAGCACAAAAAACAGTGCTCCGGACAGTCAAATGGGCCCGCGGCGTTAGAAGGACGCGGCGGACAACACGACACACGAAGGAGCGCAATAAATAGGGCTCGTAAAAAATAAACGACACGGCGTGGCCGGCAAAACTTCACGCGGGCGACGCGGCACTAACAATCGACCGACTCCGTCGAGGTTTTACCAAGGACTGTTCAAGCGCGTCGCCGAAAACGGGGAGGCGCGATGCGCGGGGGCAGGCGATAGCCGGCCGTCGCGATACGGCCTAGCGTAAACCGGAGTGCTAGCGTAAAGCGCAAACAGGCAGTATCATCTTTACATGATTATATCAAAATCTTTGCATAAAAATGTGTATCCTAGGAAATTAATCCGATTATCGAGTTTTATGTGAGTAACTCGCAAATCTTGGACTAATTTCTTTAACTCGACACTTTCGAGCAGAGATTTTTATATAAACACGTGAAGAAGATATTGAGATTATCGCAATTTTACGGCCATAAGCCTATTACGTCTTATTAGCTTAAAAATCGCGAAAAACCACGAAAAATTTAAATTTCGCGGGCACAGCCGTGGTGTGCTCCTTAAGAAGAGGAGAATAGGAAAAGGAAACGGCTTGCACCAAAATACAAATACGAATAAAACGAAAACGAAACTGAGATAGAAAATAAAATACGTTGGCGCGGATTCGTTTCTCCGCGTCGACTGAGGCGCGCTGAGCCGAATTGAGTCGCATCGGCGAAGAAATTCGCCTGCCGAACAAGTCCGCGACCGCGAGGTCGATTCGATTCGGCGCGCTTCGGCTCGTCGTTAATGGACGCAGTTTCATAGTAAATATATAGAAGGCGACTTTCTGCGATTCGATTCGACTCGGCTCGGCGAGCCTACTGGACGCGAGCCTTTATTCTTCAGCTTATGCTGTTATTGTCCACAACCACAGGTCCGCCCCGAGCTGCGCGGCATCGCTTCGCCCGACGACCGACGTCCAGACCAGCTGCACCCCGCCATGCGAGAAGGTAATATTGGATGTACTCCGCCATTTATTTCATAAATCATAATTTTATATGTTATCACCAACTCCGCCCGAGTGAATTTGAGTAAGGAATTTTACGGGATAAAAAGTAGACTATGTATAATCTATGTCTATCCAAAATTTCTGCCAAATCGGTTCATCGGTTCAGTATTTGCAGCGTGAAGGAGTAGCAAACACACACTCACATATAAACTTTCGCCATTATAATCCAGGCTTTAGATTATTTATAGATGTTAAAAGTTGCCACAACACCAAACTTTTACCCCCTTATTTAAACGTGAAAAAGCGGAATGGTTATTCACTGTTTTGTCCCTTTCCTTCGAATGACAAAAAACTGTTGACAAACAAAGACAAAACAGAGTCTAACTATTACACCCGCTATTTTACTATAACGTTCATGAATAAGGAGGTAGGTCTTTATAATGTAAAGACCTACCTCCTAAGATTTATACTGTGAAAGCGGTAAAAGCGTGTAATGAAATGAGTGACATTTCATTCATTTGAATTTGCCGCGTTTCGCGTATCTATGCTGTCTGTCGCGTATCTATGATATAGTGATTAGTGATCTGTGTCTATGATTTAATGGCGTGTGACGCTCAAATTGTTTTGTGCATTTTATCGTTATAAAAACTTATAGAAAGAATGTGATTGAGGACTCGATATGAGTGAACTTTAAATGTCGTTTCTTTGTATTTTCAGGTGAGATAGAAGTGTAATTGTCGTAACTTGATAATTGTAAAGACTTGTTAAATAAAACAAACCTTTGTATTTTCAGAGAAACAATTTGTGGTTTGTTTTGGAGATCCTCAATTCCTTATAAGCGTATTCACGTCAGCACTGTGTCTGTTGCAGGCACCCTGTCGGTGGCGGGCTCCCCTCAGCCGTTCAAGCCGGTCAGCGAGGAGCCCAGCGTCATCACGCGCATGCCGCACATGATCAACCAGCAGTTCAGGTGCGCGCCTGGTGATATAGATAGATAGATAGATAAAGTTGCAGGCACCCTGTCGGTGGCGGGCTCCCCTCAGCCGTTCAAGCCGGTCAGCGAGGAGCCCAGCGTCATCACGCGCATGCCGCACATGATCAACCAGCAGTTCAGGTGCGCGCCTGGTGATATAGATAGATAGATAGATAGATAAAGTTGCAGGCACCCTGTCGGTGGCGGGCTCCCCTCAGCCGTTCAAGCCGGTCAGCGAGGAGCCCAGCGTCATCACGCGCATGCCGCACATGATCAACCAGCAGTTCAGGTGCGCGCCTGGTGATATAGATAGATAGATAGATAGATAAAGTTGCAGGCACCCTGTCGGTGGCGGGCTCCCCTCAGCCGTTCAAGCCGGTCAGCGAGGAGCCCAGCGTCATCACGCGCATGCCGCACATGATCAACCAGCAGTTCAGGTGCGCGCCTGGTGATATAGATAGATAGATAGATAGATAAAGTTGCAGGCACCCTGTCGGTGGCGGGCTCCCCTCAGCCGTTCAAGCCGGTCAGCGAGGAGCCCAGCGTCATCACGCGCATGCCGCACATGATCAACCAGCAGTTCAGGTGCGCGCCTGGTGATATAGATAGATAGATAGATAGATAAAGTTGCAGGCACCCTGTCGGTGGCGGGCTCCCCTCAGCCGTTCAAGCCGGTCAGCGAGGAGCCCAGCGTCATCACGCGCATGCCGCACATGATCAACCAGCAGTTCAGGTGCGCCTGGTGATATAGATAGATAGATAAACTCTATTGCACACCACTGAATAAAAATATAAAAAAGAAATAAATAAATTAAATACAAACAAACTTAGGAGTACAATTTGGCGGCCTTATCGCTACATAGCAAACCACATCGCAAAGTTTCCAAACCCTGTTTATGCCACTATGCACATCTGTTTATACTATTCATTGACGCGTTGGGATATCGCCGAATTATGCACGTGTTAACAATTCACATCATTACCAAAATCGTGATCATTATTTCAGCGTCCATCGATTTCGGTGTCGAATCAGCACAGCGTACTGCGACAGCGATGTTTCTCTATACATGATATGATATAACTCTTACTGTATTTTTGCAGGGGTTCGATGATGTACGGTCCGGGCAATGCGCCCTACCGCGGGCAGGGCATGTACCAGATGCACCCCTCCCACCCCGCGCACCCCGCGCTCACCGCGCCGCGACACAACTACCAGTACTACCCGCACCTGCAGCCCGGCGCCTACCGCCCCGCCTCGCCGCAGCCCGCGCCCTACCCGCACGCGCGCCCCGCGCACCGCGCCGCGCCGCCGCACCCCGGCCTGCGGCACGCCCATCCCGGTCCGCACGGCCCGCCCGGCCCCGCGCCCCATGGCCCGCACCACGGCCCGCCCGGCGCCTTGCCGCACGGCCCGCCCGGCACATCACCCCACGGCCCAGCCGGCGCATCACCCCATGGTACGCACAGCGCCTCTCCTCACGGTCAACCCAATGCATCGCCGCACGGCCCGCCCCACGGTCCGCCTGGCGCCTCGCCTCATGGCCCGCCCCACGGTCCGCCTGGCGCCTCGCCTCATGGCCCGCCCCACGGTCCGCCTGGCGCCTCGCCTCATGGCCCGCCGGGTACATCGCATCACGGCCCACCCGGCCTACGGCCCCATCCCGTCATGAACCTCCGTGCAGTCGGCCCCGGTCCGTCAGGGCACGCCCTCGCGCGCACTCCTGACGGTCCCTCCGCGTCTCCGGCGCCGCAGGGAAGCCCCCCTCCCAGTACGGGATCCGAAGACGGCGACAAGGAGCCGCCCATCAAGATCAAGGCGGAGGTGAAGACGGAGCCCGAGTACCAGTCGCCGGCCGGCTCGCCCGCGCGCCTGTCGCCCGAGCCGCCCAAGCCGCACCCGCAGATCAAGCACACCGAGAACAAAGACGGGCGGCCGCGCTTCCCGCTGGGGCCCTACGCGCCGCACTACGGGCCCTACGGACCCTACGCGCCGCCGCCCGACGCGCTGCTGGCGCTACAGCCGCCGCGCCCGCACCCCGCGCCGCGCCCGCCCGGCACCGCGCGCCGCCCGCCCGACGACCGCCCCATCATGCACGACATGACGCGTCCGCAGGGACCCGACCGCTCCATAATGCAGGACTTGTCACGCCTCGCCCCCGACATGCTTAGATCACAAGCGTCCGATAGACCGGCCGTGCACATGTCGAGACCTCCTGGGACCGACAGGCCTGTCATGCATGACATGCCGAGGCCCCCTGGTCCTGAAAGACCCGTTATGCACGATATGCAGAGGCCTCCTGGTTCAGACAGGCCTGTCATGCACGACATGTCGAGGCCCCCCGGTCCCGACAGACCCGGTATGCACGATATGCCGAGGCCCCCCGGTCCCGACAGACCCGTCATGCACGATATGTCGAGGCCCCCCGGTCCCGACAGACCCGTCATGCAAGACATGCCGAGGCCCCCCGGTCCCGACAGACCCGTCATGCATGACATGCCGAGGCCTCCTGGTCCCGATAGACCCATCATGCACGACATGCCGAGGCCCCCCGGTACCGACAGAGCCGTCATGCACGACATGCCAAAGCAAACCGGTTCTGATGGACAGGAAATACCAAGGCCCCCCGGTCCTAATGGACAGGACATGACGCGGCCCCCTGGTCCTAATGGACAGGACATGACGCGGCCCCCTGGTCCTAATGGACAGGACATGACGAGGCCCCCTGGTCCTAATATGCCCATCATGCACGAAATGCCGCGTCTCCCTGGTCCTGATAGGTCCGTTATGTACGCCATGCCGAGGCCCCCCGGTCCTGAAAGGCCCGTTATGTATGACATGCCGAGACCTCCCGGTCATCATATGGCAAGACCCCTCGGTCCCGATAGATCCGCCATGCATGACATGTCGAAGCTTCCCGATAGATCAATAATGCGCGAAGCGCTCCGGCATGGCCCTGATAGGTCTATAATGCACGATAATTTAAACAGACCCCCAGGATTGGATCGGTTATCCGCACATGATATGTCGAGGCCGCCGGACGGCGAGAAGCCTATGAATTTTTCGAGGCCGCCCGGGTCTGATCAGATGCACGATATGTCCAGGCCTCCTATACTACCTAACCGACCGCCGCACGACACGATGAGACCGCCCGGACACGACATATCGCGACCGCCCAGTGGAGATCGAACAATTCACGATATCTCAAGACCTCCCAGTGGAGACCGACCGATGCACGATATACCCAGACCTCCCAGCAGCGACCGCCCCATTCACACGTACAGACCTCCCAGCGCAGACCGCCCTGTACAAGATATATCCAGACCTCCCAGCGGAGACCGCCCAATACTAGACATGCCTAGACCTCCCAGTGGTGACCACCCGATGCACGATATGAGCAGACCTGCCAGCAGAGACCGACCGATACACGATGTAGCCAGACCGCCCAGCGGAGACCGCTCTATACACATGTCTAGACCTCCCAGCGAAGACCGCCCCGCACACGATATGTCCAGACCTCCCAGCGGAGATAGGTCGATACACGACATGTCGAGGGCTCCTAACGGCGGTCGAGGATTCCAAGACATGTCGCGGCCCCCTAGCGGTGATCACGCGCCGCACGCGCCGCGGCCGCCGAGCGACCGGCACACGCTCGACATGGGCCGAGCGCCGGGAGCGCGGCCGCCCGGGCCGGACATGATGCGCGCGCCGCCCCCCGAGAGACTGATGGCCCACGAGCTACCTCCGCACTACCCCTACATGCGGCCGCAGCTCCGCGCCCCGACGCCCTACGCGCCCTTCCACGAGATGCACCGCGGAGCTCCCGCCGCGCCGCCGCAGCCCCCGTCGCCCTGCGCGTCCCCGCAGGAGACGGAGGGCCGCGAGTCGCCGCCCGAAAGCAAGCCGTTCGCGCAGCCCGCGCCCGACGAGCCGGCGCGTGAGGAAGGCAGCGTGTTCGGCGGCCTGGTGAGCTACTTCTCCAGCCAGCGCGAGGACGACCTCGACGCGTAGCCGGCGCGCGGCGGCACGCTTTGTACATACTATAACATAGATCATTTTATTTATACCGCGACGATAGGCGCCTAGTGACGTACGCTATGTATTATATTTTATGAGGTTAATGTATTAGGTTCCCGATGTTTTATGAGTCTTTTTGGTCTCGAATAGAAACGATGTATTATTTAATTATTTATATACAAGAAATGATAAGTACTTACACAGTATACTCTAAAATCTAAATATTGAATTCTAATAAAATCGATTATTTCATTTTGCAAATAAATGTTGTAATGAGGGTCGAGGGTTGAGAATTAAAACACTCTTGATTGGTCTCTAAATCTGAACTGCACCTTTATTATGGGTAGCTGTATGTATATAGTGGTACAATGGAGTGAGGGACGCGGTAGGTACATACTTTATGACATCATAGGCCACACGTGGAGAGCTCGTATGTCGCGGTCCGGTTACGGCGTCAAATAACATGATTCTATATAAGGAATGGAATTTTATCAACAATAGTCGTGGGTGGTCCGTTTGAAATATGAGTAATATTTGTCTACCTACTACTATGTACCTACTACCTATACCACATCTTCACCCCTTTTTTTTAAAAAAAAATATGAAATACATTTTTTTTTTTTTTGAATACAATGTTAACCGTCATTTAATTTTGTTTAGTAATGAATGTTAATACAGGTTGATTACAAAAAAAATTTTTTTTTTTTTTTATCTATTACCTTGTTATAGTTTCCTTATAATTTTATCTGTCTTAACTCTATGATTACAAAACTTATTCTATGATTATATTGGTATGATAACCTTCTTATTCTATGATTACATGATATATTTATTCTATTATTACAAAACTATGTGGTTATATACTTTTTTATTGTTAGTATCGTTAGTAAAGTACATTAATTTTATTATTAAATATAATTCGGTACTGTTCTATTCTTATGTATTACATTGATTATATAGTTCGATTACAAACAATAATAATGATACATTATATTCAATTGAAATGAAATATTCTAATTTTTGATTATAACATTTTTTTTTCTGTAAAACAATAACTCTTTAACAACGTTATTTTCTTTTTCTTAATTCTTATTTCTTTCAAAATTATTTCAATTTTTATTTGACAATATGTTTAAAATTTATATTTATAGCATAATTCTTTTTGTAGTGTTATGTAAGGCGTCCTTTTTTATTTTAGTTTTTTACTATCCTTAATATTTTAATAGTTTTATTCAAAAAAATAATCATTGATATTTATATAAAATAAATGTAATTGGTAACTGGGTTTTGGGTATCGGGTCTTGGGTATTGGGTATTGGGTATTGGGTATTAGGTATTGGGTATTGGGTATTGGGTATTGGGTATGCTTCCATATTATAATAAAATATCTCTTTGACAAATAATATATATAAGACATTGAGGATCTCCAAAATTAAACACAAATTGTTTCCCTGAAATAACAAAGTTTTCTTTTATTACAAGTTTTGTTTTATTTTACAATTATCTAGTTATTATCAAGTTACGACAATTACACTTCTATCTCACCTGAAATAACAAAGAAACGACATTTAAAGTTCACTATATCTCGAGTCCTCAATCACATTCTTTCTATGAGTTTTTATTACGACAAAAATGCACACAACAATTTCAGCGTCTCTCGCCATTTTAAATCATCGACACAGATCAATATCATAGATACGCGACAGCTGATACGCGAAGCGCGGCAAATTCAAATGAATGAAATGTCACTCATTTCATTACATCTCCCCCCCTAAGAGCGAAAATTCTAAGCAATATATCTGTAAAATGTACTTATAAGTCATCTTCATATTCATTATCATCTCCTTCATCTTCTTCAGCCTCTGTTATGACAGGTTGCAATTTTGTTATATGAAATAATGTTGATTCTGTTTTTCTGTTGCCTGTATCAATCCTATAAATGGAATTCGATATTTTCTCTATTATTTTGAAAGGGCCTATTTTTAATTCGTCTAATTTCTTTCTATTCAGTCTATTTCCATTTTCTACATATACACTGTCTCCTACATTAAATTCTTGCATTTTTCTATTTCTATCAAATATTTTCTTGTTATACTCATGAGATTTTATTGTATTCTCTAATGCCAATCTTCTATCAGCAATCCACTTGTCTTCCTTTTCCATCGTTTTGAATTCATTTGGTAGAATACTGACATTTGTACCATCCAGTAAATATTTTGGTGCAAAACCTGTAACGGAGTGTTCTGTTTCATTATATTTTTGTATACATTCTCTTGCCAGTGTTGTCCATGTTCTCTTATTATTTTTCTCATTCATTTTACACCTTATTTTATTTACTATTGTTTGGTTTAATCTTTCATTCAAGCCGTTCGAGAATGGTGTATTCACGGCTGTAAAAATTAGTTTAATATTATTTTCCTGCAAAAATTGTTTAAATTCTCTTGAATTTATGCCCGGATATTGATCTGTCAGGATAATTCCAATCTCATCTGTCTCTAGTACTTTCTTTGTTAAATTTATAAAGTCACATGCATTCTGGGTTTTCGAAGTCGCAATAAATGCATATCTTGTGTAGTGATCTACTAAAAGGTGTAGATATTTCTTTGTAGACCTAGATCCTCCAAATCCACCAATAGTATCCATTGACATTATTTCAAATGGTTTGGTAGCTGGTCCCAGTTGTGACATTAATCCAATTTTTTTTTGACATCTTGATTTATTTTTTATGCATATTTCACATGTTTTACAAATATTTATGATATTTTTTGTTAGGTTTATAGCCGTATATATTGAACTTATTTTTTTCTGCAGTTGTCTGATCCCAATATGGCATAAATCTTCATGCACCTTTTTTATAAGTTTTTTACTAAATTCTTCTGAGAGGATAATCTTTTCCTGTTTCTTTATTTTTTTATAATAGATATTATTTTTTAGTATTAAATTTTGTTTCTTTTCTCTTATTGTTTCATTTTTCTCTTGGTCTCCAACTATATCTTTTATTTGTATTAAATTAACTATTCTCAATGTTTCCTCTCTGTTATCTTCTGGTTCTAATACAGGGTTTCGGCTCAAACAGTCTGCTTCTACATTTTCTTTACCAGGTATATATTTTACGGTAAAGTCATACTGAGATAGGTAGTATGTGAGATCACCCAATTCTTCATCTGTCCTGCATTTAATGTTCATGTTCTCTAGAGGTTTGTGATCTGAGTAAATGGTGAATTGTTTTCCGATGAGCCAGTGCTGCCAATATTTAACAGCTTCTTTCATAGCAAGACATTCTAAATATATAGCCTTTTTCCGTTTTTGATGTTCATTCAATTTTTTTGAGAAATATGCCACCGGTTTGTCTTTACCATCTAGTTGTGTCTGTTTTAATATTGCTCCAATGCCCTCCAAAGATGCATCGGTAAAGATTTTGATTGGTAAGTCTTTGTCGAATATTTCCAAGACCGGTTGCGAACATAAATATCTTTTTATCAGATTGAATGCTTCTTCACATTTCTCTGACCATACAAATTTCTCGTTTTTTCGTAATAAATTGTGTAATGGATCTAAAATAATTGCACTTCTTGGTATATAGTCATGGTAGAAGTTTATTTTTCCCAAAAATTGTCTGATGTTCTTTTGCGTCTTAGGAGTTGGAAAGTTCCTTATTGAAATCAAATTGTCTTTTAGTGGTCTTACTGAATTGTTCTGAATTATATGGCCGAGGTATTTTACTGAGTCTGAAGCAAAGGTACATTTCTTAAACTTCAGTCTAAAGCCTTCTTTAATTATTGCCTCTAATACATTTTTAATGTGCCTTATATGTTCTTCAAAGGTAGACGAGTATATCAAAATATCATCGATATAGTTAACAGAGTATCCTGTGAGATTGTGTTTTCTTAGAATATTGCTTAAGATTCTCTGGAAAATTGCTGGTGATGTTTTCAAGCCAAAAGGGAGGCAGGTCCACTGGAAGTGGCCATCTTGTGTGACAAATCCTGTTTTACTTCTGTCTTCCACCCGTAATGGTATTGCCCAAAATGCTGAGTTTATATCTAGTGTAGTAAAATACTTGCAATTTCTAGTTTTAATAATTAGATCATCTATCAAAGGAAATGGTTGAGCTTGTGGTATAACTATTTTGTTTAACTCTCTGAAATCTACACATAAACGGGATTTTCTATTTTCACCTTTTTTAAACGCCAATGTCACTGGAGCAGCGAAAGGACTGTATGATTCTTCTATTAAATTGTTCTTTAGTAACATCGATATTTGCTCTTCAATTTCTAATCTATCTTGTATTGTACATCTGTATGGTCTTTTACTACAATATTTATTTACTTGTAAATCTATGCGAGCTTCATAATCTTTAACTGAACCTATATCATACTTGTCCTTAGCAAATATTGTTTTATATTCCTTTATAATTTTCTCTATCTCAATTTTCTTTTGATTATCTAAATGGTCTGTCATACTTATAAATTCCTCTGTTTGTATGTGTTCATTGAAATTTACTGTATATTTTTTTATATTATTATCTTCATTTCTGTTATCTTTAGACATCCTGTCTATTTTATTTGTTATTTTCTTTTGTTCTATCTGCAAGTTCTCATTTTGGGTTAATCTGAATTTCTTTATCATATCTAATCCGATTATGAAATCATCAAAATCTTCATTTTCTACTATGTATACATCCACCTCTTCTTCTAAATCAAATATTTTAATTTTTATTGTTATCAAGCCATCCATCTTCTTCACACCATTAACCGTTCTCATGTATGCTATGTTCACATCATCTTTTTTTTCTTTTACTTTTATTAATCTTGAATTTATTATAGAAATCTGTGAGCCTGAATCATAAATACCACTCACTTCTAGTTTATTTTCTAATAAAAGCTTGATTTTGATTAATGGTGTGCTTACTAGTTTTTTTTCTCAGTATTTATGTCTACTTCAATTATGGAGTTATTGTTTACATTTTTAGTTTTAAGATCTTTTTCAGGTTCATTTTTATTTTTCTTGAACCAACATGACTCCTCCGGATGATATCTAATCCCTTTGTCCAAAGACTCACAAGTCTTACATGACTTCTTCTCATAAGTTTTATTTTTATTATAAAATGTACTGCTCTTTATGTTAGTTGAGTTTTTCTTATACATCGTGCCTTCATATTTTCTTATCTCGTTGAACAAGTCAGTAGTGTTGTTGAGTTCATCCCTGTTTAACTTATTTAAGATAAATCCAGGTAAACCAGTTGCAATAAGATCTATCATTGTTTTGGAATCTATAGATTTGTTTATATCTAATAAAAGCCGTTCTTTTTTTATGGCATAATCAATTAACTGTCCTTCTTTATACCTAAATGCGAGAGCATATGTGACTATGTCCCATCCTTGGTTTTTAAAAGTTTCTAAAAACTTGTCTTTCCATTCACTCCATTCAGAATTTATTGTTAGTTTTATGATCATCGAGCTATACCAATCCAAACAAGGTTTATCTAAAAATAACCTCAAAATATCTATTTTTGTCTCATCTTTTGTTATATTAAAGCGCGCACACTCTTTTTCAAAAATTTCTATCCATTGCATCGCATTAGGATTTTTGCTTGTGAATTTTTCAATAATAAATTTTTCTGAGATATGTTTTAAGTTATGTTGACTTTCTTTCTTAGTTGTAGTTTCTATTAATTGTTCCAAGATTTGTTGCAAAGTGTCATTTTTGTCCTTTGCTTGTGTTGTGCTCACTTCATCTAAATATTGATCTAAAAATTGCATATTACCTTCCTCATCTACATATGTCTTCTTTAGATTTTCATCCAACTTTATCCATACTTTTCTACTCTGGTGTCTTTTTTTAATGCTATTTTTTACTTTTGTGAAAGTGTTCGTTTTAACAATATATGTATGATGACTCACCGGCTTCAGTTCCTCGGGTAAAACATAACATTTTCCTTCTTCAGTAGATATTGAGGTTATAGCTAATACATTTGATTTGCCATCATTTGAGGCTATTATTGTAAACTCAAATTGAAGCCGGTCCATCTTCTTTTAGTTCACAAAAATGTCGTTTTATAAGACATTGAGGATCTCCAAAATTAAACACAAATTGTTTCCCTGAAATAACAAAGTTTTCTTTTATTACAAGTTTTGTTTTATTTTACAATTATCTAGTTATTATCAAGTTACGACAATTACACTTCTATCTCACCTGAAATAACAAAGAAACGACATTTAAAGTTCACTATATCTCGAGTCCTCAATCACATTCTTTCTATGAGTTTTTATTACGACAAAAATGCACACAACAATTTCAGCGTCTCTCGCCATTTTAAATCATCGACACAGATCAATATCATAGATACGCGACAGCTGATACGCGAAGCGCGGCAAATTCAAATGAATGAAATGTCACTCATTTCATTACATATATTATTAGGGGGTACATTTACTTATTTAAAAAAATGTCTGTTAATAATTTAATAAGTTATTTTTAGTTATTTATTTATTTATTTATTTATTTGTTTAGTTATTTATTTGTTTATTTATTTATTTGTTTATTTATTAATTTGATACTCTCTTTTTTTTTTTTTTTTTATCTTTTTGTGGATTTGCCACTTATCCAATTGATATATCTATTTACTACTGTTCTTATATTATGTATATACCCTTTTATCCGTTTATTTACGGATTTACCACATTTTCCTTGTGGAATTTATGTCATAATCATTTATGGAAATACAATTTTGACCATTATTTTTATGTGGTGAGACCACATTGATCTATTTACTAATAGATCGTACAATTTTAATTAATTGTACATACTGTATTGATCCATCTATTTATGGATTCAAAATATTTGATCCTTTTACTATTGGATCCCACACCTTTAGCGCGCATTTATTTTTATTTCGTGTATTATGCATAATACTAATATATATTTATTTAACTCAATTGTTACGACATTTTGCCAATTCCAACACAATGAAAGCTCGTTTCAATCATGATCTGGGTATTTGGCATGTACTGTAACTTACGCGCTTATATTTTTATATTTTTGTGCACATTTATTTATTTATTTAACTGTTACCACTTTGTACCAATTTCCTCACGATGAAAGCTCGTTTCGATCATGATCTGAATATTGGGATAGTAACTATAATTATAAGGTGTGTATATACTTATGTCCTCTTTTTCACTAGGGACTTTATTTATATATTTTTTTTTTGCATATTAGCAATTGTCAATTCCTGTGTTTTATAAGAATTTCAGCGACTCTTGGGGGGCCAGTCCAATTGTCTGAAGAAATATCTTTAGTCTTATCCGGGTGTTTCATCGTGCGCCATATCATTTGTCGTATATGGCGGCGCTCGGCGGCCGTATATGGCGGGCGGCTCTCTGTTATCTAATGTCCTTGATTGATAGATACATCTTGGAAGTTATACTTTTCGCGTTATTTATGATTAGACCTTTATAATTTTTTTTTCGTACTGTTTAAGTTTTGTTCACGTTTAATTAATTTAAAAATAAAGTTCGACACTTGAATACTGATTTAGTGCTATTTCTCTCACTATCACTTCTCGAGTAGATAATGATCGAGGTTTCTATACATAAAATCATTTACTCAATTACTTTGAATAAACAAGTTGTCTTACCTTATTATTTAATACTAAAAGTAGCAAATAATTTAAATGTTTGTAATTTTTTAAGTATTTAAGCTCGTATCCGTTTAAATTTATATATATTTTGTTTTGTTTAGTTGCTATTTAAGTACCTAACATAGTCAATTTATTTTAAAATATCTATTCGTACTCAAATCAATAATGTTCATTTATTTGTTTGTTTAATTTAGTTTATAAACGCTTTTTGTATTGGAAGCATCCCCAAAAAATATTTTGTGGTAAAAAAGGACCCTTACGTTACATATTTTTATATGTATTATTTAATATACTTAAATGGAAACGCAGACTATATAATTTTTAGGTAATATTATGAAGATTTTGTGGCAATGTAAATTAACTATGCTTCGCACTTACATATTTCACGATGCGATGAGGTCACGATGCGATGCGCGCTGGTTCAAAGTTGTTTCTGGTGACTCATAGTTGACCGTCGATCTTGATCTTCTTAATATGATGTATTCTTTCTTGATGTTTCTGGAACTGAACCCCGGGACGGGGATCCTGGACTCCTCTGGAACTGGGCCGGGAATACCCTGGACACCTCTGGTACTGGGCCGGGAATACCCTGGACACCTCTGGAACTGTTGTTGTTGTCGCATGTTGTTTTCATGACAATATTGCTGCTGTCTCTTCTTGCTGTGTACTTATTGCTGCCAGTTATTCTTCTTATAGTTTTCTTTTAATTTAAATCTTCTCTTCGCTTTTCTTCTTTTATAATTCTTTCATAATAATTCATTTTAATTTTCTTCTAAATAAATTCTTGTCAATCTTCTTATAATTTTTTTTTTTTTTTCATTTTCAGTGTTTCTTCACTTATTTATTTTTCTCTTTTCTTTTATTTCTTCATTTCTTCTTTTTGCTGTCCAGCCGGCACGCTATTTTAGAGGTGCGCGCCGGCTGGCAGAGTGCGGACCCCTTTTTTAGACCCGCACTGGCAGGGTCGCCATGTAATGAGGGTCGAGGGTTGAGAATTAAAACACTCTTGATTGGTCTCTAAATCTGAACTGCACCTTTATTATGGGTAGCTGTATGTATATAGTGGTACAATGGAGTGAGGGACGCGGTAGGTACATACTTTATGACATCATAGGCCACACGTGGAGAGCTCGTATGTCGCGGTCCGGTTACGGCGTCAAATAACATGATTCTATATAAGGAATGGAATTTTATCAACAATAGTCGTGGGTGGTCCGTTTGAAATATGAGTAATATTTATCTACCTACTACTATGTACCTACTACCTATACCACAATGTTTTATCTTAAACATTGTATTTTATTAATATTCCTGTCCATTTAACATGTAAAAAGTAGACACATATACCATTTTGCAAAATGTCTTTTTACTATATATATAGCTGCTTGTGCTGATTCATTCACTCATTGATCACCTCTCCTGAACAATTTTGTATGAAAAAAATTTTTTTCAAGTATGGGTTCGTATAGAAGCTAAAAATTCATGAGGAGGAAAAATACGGAGAGAGCTGATGATTGAGGATTTCGGAGACATGAAGAGCACAGCGAAGGGTATTGGTGATAGGTGGGGGGTGCTCAACCAAATGTCATTTGAAACGTCATCCAATTGGCAGTGAGCTGAAAAAAAAATCAAAATGGCGGATTCAAAATGGCCGCCATTCGAATTTCGTCGATATCTCGGAAAGTATAAGAGATGGAAGAACGGTTTCTTGACAAGAGTTATCAGGATTCGAAGTTCTAGGTGATGAATAGAAAAAAAATCCAATATGGCGGAAATTTTTTTTCCATAGAAAATGTAAGGGGAATATTGAAGAGACTAAAGGTTGGAAAGCAAATAGGGGGGAAGACGGCACGCGGGCCACATGTGGCCCGCGCCCTCACGCGACCTACTAGTTTGTTATATAACTAACTGAAATACAGCAGACAAGGTTGTAGAAAAAAAAAACACTTCAAATTATCTGTTAATGGAGCAGTAAGATTAATAGCTGACAAAATTAGAGGAGCGAGAAAAATTGATTTGTGAATAAAACAAATATAAATGATTTCTGAAATAATTTATTTTCGAGGTCTGCCGGCAACTTTTTTATTTCCCGCGGCCTGTTTATTTTTGCCCCCAAATGATAGAGGTTGTTCTGGAACAAAAACAAACTAAATGAACATTCTAAAGTACTGTGACGACTCTGAAAAAAATCTTATCTTCATCTTTTGTCCCTTAGCAATCTGAGTGAGTGAGTTTTTTGGCCATTCTGTGTCTTAGGTGGCCAAACTCACCATCAGGTGAGATTGCTCGAACTTGTAGTGAGTAAATCAATGGAGTAAAGTAAATGAATTAAAATCTCACCAGGCGGCGGTATTTTGAGTGAGATGTCGTATGTTTTGCTCTTGGGTCGCTTGGCGGCGGGCTCCGACACCTCCGGTGTTTCGCTCGGCGTGACGGTCTCTTGCGTGGCTGCCCAGCCATCCTGTTTACAAAGTAGTTGTTGACGACATATACAGGAGGAAAACTAAAATATCCTTTAGTATCGAAAATAATAAATTTCCGCACACATGGAAAAGCAACTTTCTGAGCGTATGGATGTAACAGCCGATAACCTCCGCGCTCGTGCGGCGGCGACTCACCTCCGGGTCCTCGATCTCGGGCGCGATGGGCAGGAAGGAGAGCATGTTCTCGTCCTCGCCCTCCTCGTCCGAGCTGCAGAACGCGGCCACCGCCTCGCACGTCGTCACGTCCACCTGCCAATGTTGCGCTAGTGTTCAATTTCATCAACAGCAGCTGTAGCCATGTCTTAGGGTCGATCAGTGTAGAAACATTAACGATCCCTCATTCTATAGCTTGTGTAGAAAGAAACCAATAAAATTGTGTATGGTTAGCTTATGGTTAGCGATACCTAATGTCAAAATAATGTCTATGGCACATCGATTTTTATAATCTGTGCATCGACAATAATCGCCTAGGTATCAAAATTTGCATCTTGGCTACCATTTAGCAACGACCAACCATAGAGAAAGGTTTTTTTTTTTTCAATTTTGCGTTAGTTTTCGAATTTTTTTCCATCTCTATACGTCGTGACGCAACGCTATTTGCCACTTGGCTCAGCCTATTAGCATCATCAGAAATTCTTTTTTATATCCCACATATTCTGGACACGAGTCTTCTCTTATGATGAGCGGGGTTTGGCCATAGCTCATGACGCTGGTCAAATACAGGTTGGCGGGCATCGCATACCCTTGAGAACATAAGCTCCGAAATAACCAGAGGTGCGTGCTCGGACATCAAAGCGCCTGACGAGAAGCAGAGGCTCAAGCCTCCGTGCTCATGCCTTAAGTGTTAGCCCATTGGTTAAGAGTTGGTCTCTCATCAAGGAATCGGATAATCACCTGTGTTATCGGGTGGCACGCGCCTGTGTTTTGAAGCTATAATTTGCATTTGTAGACAATAAATATTACTTGATCTGATGATCTTATTATTTGCTTATTTCCTTATTATTGTCCAGATATAAGGATGAAAGATGGACTTACCGAACGACTAAATGGCTGGGCCCAAAAGGCAAAAGAAGTGTGGGGAGACAGAAGAAAAGATGGGCCGATGATATAATAAAGGTGGCAGGAACAAGTTGGATGCATTTGGCCAAGAACAGGGAAAGGTGGAAAAGAATGGAGGAGGCTTTTACCCAAGAAGGGGCTACATAACAAGGAAAAAAATTAAATATTTAATTAAGTCTGTTAAAATATATTTTAGTTATGTGGAAATTAAAGCTATAATAATAATAAAATATTACTTGATTCATATGACAAACCTGTATGTCTGAGAGTTCACCATAATATCCTTAAATATGTTGGCGAAGCCGGCAAATCAGTACTTGCATAGGTGGTGATGTGACGGTAACTCTGAAAAGCGACCCGTGAGACAATGCGACAAAATAAGAAGGCGAAACCTGGCTGTCTCCGTGCCTCACCTCCACTTCCTCATCGTCCTGGCTCTCGCCCGCCTCCCCCACGGAGCGGTCCTCGTCTTCCACATCGAACTCGCTCTCCCGCTCTTCGTACTCCACGTTCTCGTCCAGCTCCTTGAAGTCCGGCGCGAAGGCCGACCAGTTCTCCACCTGGTTCTGAGCCCAGATCGACACCACACCTGAGGAAATTGCGAAAGATAAAATATTTTTATTGGAGATTCATTTTGATCGAAAATGGTCATTGACATCCTCAAAACAGAGTGAATGATGATTGGACTTCTCCCAGATGAAGAGCGCGGGTTGTGAATTGTGACTCAGACCTGCACTGATGCTGGCTATAATGGGGCGGATGGGATGCCACACCACGTCCAGCAGCAGCTCGCCCTTGGTGCCGTGCAGGATCTTCACCAGGTTGCCGATGGACTTCTCCCAGATGTACAGCGCGTGTTGTCTAGCCGATCCTGCGCATATGTATTCTCCGTCGCCAGAGAAACAGCACTTTTTCCATGTGGTCCTGCCAGGGAAAATTTTATATTTGGAACTGGATATTTTATAATGAACAGTCTCTAAAATATAGGAACTGAGCTCTGCTTTACAGTCTGTTAACCTAATGCTATAATTAAATTAATATATTGAGTTTTGTGAAAGTTTGACTACCAAACATTTAAATAGATGTACTGAATGAATTTTCATGCAGATTAATAGAGATCTTACTTGTTAACAAGATCCTGTAACTTCTGTATGGGCTCTGGTTCACCGTTGATCCCACACTTCACAACAGTGTTTGTGTCATACACTCTTATAACTCGGTCTGATGTATTCACAAGGAAACAGCTGAAACAACACATAATCTGTAAGTTTATCAATCAACTTTATAGGTGTAATAAACGATGCAGTTTAGTTGATCACTACTTTTCGTATGGCTGTTAAGTGCCCGTGATTTAATTTGTAAACACTAATTATATTCTCATATTTGAAACTCTAAATTAAAGATTTATTTTGTTATCAGGAACATCAAAAAGTTCGCCATAAGTATTGCGGAAATTCAATATTGTTTCCTTGCTTTAGTATTTGTGTAATTTCTATTTGAAAATACAAGTTCTGACTTAGGCTTATCATCTCCAGCCCAAATGCTAGGTCCTGGATGGCTAAAATTTTGCACAGAGTTTCTCCCTACAAACATTAGATAGGAACAGATACCTCTCAATTCCCACTGTATCATATAAGTATAACTCGTTGATTAGTCTTTTAAAACTGGGATCACTCAAACGCATCAGGGTAGCAAAAGCATTGAGAAAGTGAGAAGACAACTTACTCTCCCCTTCTAGCAAACTCGATGCTCTTAATGCCTGTGGTGCTGGACGTGCCGACAGTAATCTTGAAGCTGGCCTTCACTGTCAGCGTCTGGGGGTCCAGGATCAGGATCTTGCCTTTGGCGTTGCCCGTGTACACGTGGTCGCCGCGTC
Organism: Coenonympha glycerion; assembly: GCA_963855885.1. Classification (NCBI taxonomy): domain Eukaryota; kingdom Metazoa; phylum Arthropoda; class Insecta; order Lepidoptera; family Nymphalidae; genus Coenonympha; species Coenonympha glycerion. Next base: position 2,372,168 of record OY979635.1, read on the forward strand.
TGTCGAACGACGCTATCACATTGATGTCGCCCTGCAAATAAAATATTCGTGCCCTATAATAAGCCCTAAAATATTCCTTGTCAACCCTGCATGACAAAGCTCTCAATTTTGTATGAAATTTAAGAGAAAAACATGACTTTTATTACATTCATAACTTAAAATTAAGTAACAAAAGATGTGGAAATTATGTAAACTGTCATGGTTCTATTTAAAAAGATTGGGGTTTATTAAGTAACTTCAAAAAAAGGAGGAGGTTCTCAATTCGTCTTCAAGAATCTTTTTTTTTTTATTTTTATTGGCCATTTCTATCAAGCTACACAAATTAGCACATAGCTGTTTTGATTTTACAAAAAACCATAATGTTAGTATATTATATAAAAAATTTCTCTTCTTCACATTTTGACAATCTGTTGACAGTGAAAATGTGGTTGAAGCCTAGGTTGAAACAGAACATTGAACCCACAAAGGGATAAGTCAGGAAATAATGTGAAAAGTACTCAAGCTACTTGTCATTGGTGAAGTGCATTATGCTGTTTAGGCACTACAGAAAGCCATAAAGCAAGAAAAGAATGAAGAATGTGAAAAGTATATAAACTTACATCATCATCTATGGGCAATATCTTATGGTCGCCGTCCGTGTCTACCAGTAAAGCTGCATGCCTCATGGGGCACACGAGGAACCTCTTATCATTCCGAGGATCAAACTGCACTCGCAGTATCGGCGTAGGGAACCTGTACCGCTGCTCACACTCCCCTGAGAGGACGTCCCAGATGCAGACATTGTGATCAGTTGACGCTGATAGCAACTGGAAAACGCAAGCTGAATCTACTAAGTTAAGTGCTCAAATATAAATGGTCCTGTGGCCTTAGTTCTACTCTAAAACCAAGTCCATAACACTGCATGTCTATCTGTTAGGGTTAACCCATTAGAACAGGTTATGTATGAATCAAAATTCATGTAGGCAAAGTGGAACAACCTGTAACATCAGGTCTGATTGATAAATTTATCTTGCTTCAAAATTACGTTCTATAATTATATTAAATATAATACACTCGCCGGCATATTTAGCGGAACATAAAAAAAAGGTTTGATATCAGTATCATATAAAGTTGCTGGCTGGTTTATACGTTATTTACTTTAAAAAGAAATATTTTCAAATTAAGAAAACAACTGAACATCACATTTTATGCAATTGTTTTAATTTTATTCAAATACACCTTATCTGGAGCGAACTTCGAGTATTTCTTCCTTCTGAGTTTGATTTAAAATTTCATTGAAATACTGTTTTTTGTTAGTTTTTTTTAATCGCGTATCTTTCTGGAGTTGATGACTGAATTATGCCTGACTTAGCCCCAACGGAGATTGCCAGGGCACTCGAAATGCGAAGAAATGGTCAAACCTACAGAGTGATATCCAGATATCTTCGTCGACCAGTTTCAACGATCCATCGCAGTATCCAACGGTTCAGGGAGACCGGTACTTATGTGAGAAGAGCAGGACAAGGCAGAAAAAGACGCACTTCGAGTAGGGATGATCGTTTCATTCGGCTTCGTGTACGTAGGAACCCCCGTTTGACGGCCGTCCAAGCCCGACATGAGTTAGAAGCAGTGCGGGGTGTAACCGTAAGTGAGCGTACGGTACGAAGAAGGCTCGAAGAAGCTGGTTTGGGTTTATTTGTGCCCGCCAAGGCTCCAAGGCTCGAGGTAAATCATCGTAGAAACAGGTTAACTTTTGCTCAGGAACATCGACTTTGGAACGCGGACCAATGGAGTAAGGTATTGTTTAGTGATGAGTGCAGAATTCTCTTAAATCAAATTGACGGCAGGCAAAGAATTTACAGACGCAAAGGAGAACGATACATTCAGACAAATTTTAAAACTACAGTTGCATACGGTGGTGGATCAATAATGGTTTGGGCGGGCATTTGTTTGGGAGCTCGCACAGACTTGGTAGTGATTGACAGAGGGAGTCTGACTGCAGACCGCTATATCAGAGAAGTTTAAGAAGAAAATGTCGTACCGTTTGCCCCATATATCGGTGACGATTTTGTTTTTATGCAGGATAATGCTCTGCCGCATACCGCTCGGGTAACTCAAGCTCATCTTAATGATATGAATATCACTGTTATGGAGTGGCCGGCGAGATCACCGGATATGAACCCAATAGAGCACGTTTGGGACTTGCTGAAAAGAAAAGTTAAGTCCAGAATTCCAGCTCCTGCCAACGTGGGAGAACTGCGAATCGCCGTAGTTGAGGAATGGCGGAGACTATCCCAGGAGACCATCGATAACATCATTCTCAGTATGCCTAGACGGGTAGAAACTTTAATAAGAGCACGTGGAGGAAATACGCGATATTAATCACCATTTTTCTAATTTAATTAATTGTAATTTTAATATTAAATTTCACTTTTCCAGGTTACATGAAAAGTTCAAAAATGTACCATTTTTCACAAATAGCCTTTACTCGCAAAATCTGTTCTTAATATGATCTCATTTTAAGTAAAAACAAATGAAACTTTAAATAACAAAAGAAGTGTAGTAAGTAGATTTTAAAATAAAACCATATTTTTTTATGTTCCGCTAAATATGCCGGTGAGTTTAGTTATACTTAGCATATAAATGTATTATACCAAATATTTTCATTTAAAATTTTAATCCTTTTACTGCTTTACCTTTTTGCAGTTCCTTGACCAACTCAAGCTGCAAACGGGGTAAACATGAGCTGATATGGACTTGGCGATGCCTCGCGTCAGGAAGTCCCATATGAATATCCTGCCATCGTTGCAACCCACTGCTAGTAATGTCCCTCTTCTATTGAAAGCACAAGTGGCTGCCAGTGAAATTGAATCTAGTGCGCCGTCAAACTCCTGCAATTTCAATTATATAAGTTGTTTAAACTGTGCAGCATGGTGGATTTATCCAGTATTTAAAAACCTCTAAGCCTAGGTTCCACCCAGTTCCTCTCTTATTGTAATGCTACCAATAGGATGGTTGTTAAAGCCGCAGCGCCAGATTTGCGTTAAGCATTATAACCACAACCACTTAGCCAAGAGTGAACAGCTGAGAAGAAGGGTCTAGGTTCAAATCCCAGATACACCTCTGACTTTGAGTTAAGTGCACTTGTGACAACTAGACAACTACATTATGGTAACTGTTCATTAGTGAAGGAAGAATAGTGTAAGAATCTGTATGTCTGAGAGTTCATCTTATTGTTTTTAATGATGTGTGAAGCCTTCCCAACTTGCACTTTGCCTTTGTGGTAGGCCAAACCCAGTGGTGCAATGGTAAAAACCATAAATTGGTTTGAGAAAAACATAGGCAAGTCACTTATTTCTCTCTATTATTAATTAATTTAAATTTACTAAATAAAACTAACCTCTGGGTAGTTTTGGCCGAATGATTCTGAAAAGGAAATAAATGATACAGACTTGTGTTCAATAAAATCCCTTAAATTTAATTTAATAACATGGGACTGTTATATGTTTACTTACCAAGTAACTCCAAATTCATGATTTTGAGCTATTTTCTTTCTTCAGTAGGTTAGTTATGGTAATGGTAAAATGGATGTATTTATGGAAATTGAATTCACATGTAAACCTTTTCACCTGTATTACATGTTCTAATTGATGATTTTATAAAAATGTAAATACAATAAAAACATCGAGTTTTGTTTTGAATTTGAATTGGATTAACATATATCTATATCTATGGGTATTGCCATAGACTATGCTCAATACCGTAGACAGAGAAAAGCTATAGACGCTGGTAAAGCGTGTCGCAAAAAGAGACAAAAACTAACCTTTAACACTACACCGCACTAGAGGTGTGTAACTCCGGACTAAGTGAATAAAAGGAATAAGATCCGCAGCCGGAGCCGAAATTCTATTGAAAGCACAAAATTTAAATTCTTAACGACTCCGAGCTCACACTAACGATTCCAACTCCGCTTAATTATTCCCTACTCCTGGACTCGTTTGCGGTTCGAGTTAGTGCGATCTGTTTCGCGGCACGTCGTGTCACGAGTATGACTCCGTTTGTTTTCGGTACCATCGGGCGAACGAGACAGCTACAAGCTGTCTCGTTCGCACTTCTGTATTGCGAGTGGATAATGGATATTAGCCTTTATGAGAACCTAACAAAATTTAAAATCGTTTAACTTTACTCGTACATATTGTGTTATTATAGTTTATTGTTTATTTTTACGAAGAATTTAAAATTACGTACCTACCTAAGTAATTATGCAACTTATATTAAAAGTTAGGTCCATTTTTAGAAAAAATACAAGTTCAAAAACAGACATTATAATTTTAATAACTAATAGGTACTTAAAATAAAGTCCTATCTAAAAACTTTGTCATTTAATTTAAAGATATTATAAGGCAGTTTAACTTAAGTATAAATTTTGTAGAAGTATTTTCAGTGTAGGAATTATTCGGAAGCAATAGTTAAGTAGTTCAGTAAGAGTTTTTAAAGTCGTCTCTCGCGATTCGACACGTTCCTCCGAGAGTCTAAAAGGTTCGGTGAATAAAGGTATCGTTAGGACTAATTCAGTCTTTGGACTAAAGGAGCCGCACGGGAGTTGGAATCATTAGGAGGATTCGGAATCAATAGGACTAATTCAGTCTTTGGACTAAAGGAGTCGCACGGGAGCTGGAATCATTAAGAGGAGTCGGAATCGATAAGAGGAATCAGATTCGAAAGTGGATTCGGACTAAGTGAGCTGGATCTTTTAGAGGACTACATAGTACCCACGACTACACCGCACCATGATTTTTTGTTTTGAATCGTTGTAATAATATGTGTAAGTTTATAAAAGTGTTCAAAACCTAATTTAACTTGAATCGGACATAACATATAATCGTAAAAACTGAATTATAAAGTAATACGATAGCTAACTGTTGGTCCGCTGTCAAACTTTGTTTAGCAAAGTAGTGTGACTAAAACATAAAAAACGTGACACGCTACGTGAAACAAAAGATCTTATCGTTCTATTTCTTTTCTTTACACGACATCGGCGTAAGTTGCTCTTTGTCTTGTGTGAATGAAACATAAGATAACAATTTGTCTATAGCTTTTCTCTGTCTACGCTCAATACTGCTACTGTCACTTGTCATAGTTGTCAATGTCAACCACAGCGCACTATTACCATAGAATAGAATTAGTTAATTTCAAATGCCTGCCCATGGCCTGCGTAAATGGGATTGCCGTTTATAGAAATATTTTTAAATATTTTGAAAGCCGTCGAGTTACAAAAATATTGTCCATTCGGAGTTTGGTCCACAATAACTTAATGCTATAGATGCTACAGCACCATAATATAGTGTTAGTAGTCTATGCTACAGCACCGAAAAAGTCTTTGAAAAAGTGAAGATCGTACAGTCCATCTATAAAGAGTAGAAAATAATTGAGGGCGCTAGTCTCGCTTATATATGGTAACACTTGACAACTCCGTGTACTGCGACGACATCCGGCTTGATACTTGATATATTTTATGCTTTTTATGAAAGGAATAACTTTGAAACTTTAATATAATTATCTTTAAAATATTCTTTTGGATTATAGGTGAAGGTGTATAGTCAGGCTAATTAAAAGTTCAAAAAAAAATCTTTTTTGTGGAACCAGAGAATTATTACTTGTACCTATAGCACGTATACCAATCAATCAGTTGAGGTGATTAGAAGTAACAATTAAACAAACAACCTTGAACTCTTTGTACGTATTATTATGTAGGAAAACACGAAAAAACTTCAGTGTATTGTTATAAACTTTATTGCTGAAAAAAAAAAACACAAAAATTAACACAATCGCATGTAATAAATTATTTAAAAACATTTAATTATTATTATCATTACACATTTACATTCACAGTCGTCCTTTCAGAATCACAGGATCAAATGATTTATTTAATACAATATGTTATTATGAAAAGTCAGTAAGATAACTTAGTGATAACTATTTCACGACTTAAAAACTAAACTTACAAGGGTTCTAACGCGTCCTGAACTGTCTGCCTGCAAAATACTCAGCCGATTATTGTTTTTAGTTGTCACTAGTAATTTAGAACATTTGTTATTACTCCTATGGGTTATTTTCATTTATCTTTTATATTGCTTATTTATGAGTTTTGTTTTTTTTGGATATCCATTGAGGTTTTTGCCGGGCGTAGAAAACACAGCATTATTTTTGGATCCTTCTGCTAATCTTCTAATCGTACTTTCAGATATTCCTGAAATAAAAATAATTTCACTACATTACAAGTTTTTGAACTTCAATCGGTAACAAACATTCAAACTTGAAAAATTTAAAATTTGTCTTTAAATCATCATCATCATTCAAATAAATCAACGAATACGTAATAATTATATTCTTTGTTAAAAAATCTTACAAGACTCGATTCTTAATTATGTGTAATATTATGTACATTGTAGCTGTAAATTAAAAATTTGTAGGGAACCCTCCGCGAGCGAGTACGACTCGCTCTTGTCCGGTTTTAAATACATATGAATAAAAACAAGTACGGGATATTCTATGATGATAATGAAAAAACGTTTTGCTTAAACTATCAAATCAATCTGAGCGCGCTACTAATTCTATGAAAAAATCATAACAATTAAATAACCTCAAAATACTAAGAAATTTACATAAAAAGGAAAATAATGAATTTCTCAACAAACAATCACAAAAATTACTTCACTTTTGTATTAGTTATAAGCAAAATACACTCAACATACCTCTCATTTCAGCAACTCTCTTGCAAACATCGGAAAAGCAGTATAAATTTGTGCCAACTTGTTAATCGGCAAGACATCGCAAATACCAAAGTATAAATAACTTTTCGCGTTCCGCTTCGTATTGTCCGGTTCATAGTTATGATAGTACTCGTTCTCTTTTTTGTAAAAACAACAAACTTTCTAAAAACTGCTGTTTTCTTTTAGTGCAACCGATCCACAGACTATAGAACCTGAGTTTTGTAAACAAATGTTGAGTTGCCAGCATTAAATATAACTTTAGTTCCATTTTTATTAATTTCTACTCTTTTTAGACGGACTGTACCTATTTTAGCCTGGCTAATGGCTATTTTAAAATTTAAAATAAATCCAGCTGTCAACATTGGACTCGCGCATTTTTCTATGAGCTAAAGGCTGCTAAGGGCTAGGAGTAATAATGTTCTGTGGCTAAGGGCTCGGTTCAACGAACTTATTAAGGAGCACACCACGGGTGTGCCCGCGAAATTCAAATTGTTCGTGGTTTTTCGCGATTTTTAAGCTAATAAGACATAATAGGCTTATGACCGTCAAATTGCGATAATCCCAATATCTTCTTCACGTGTTAATATAAAAATCTCTGCTCGAAAGTGGCGAGTTAAAGAATAAAGTTCAAGATTTGCGAGTTACTCACATAAAACTCGATACTCGGACTAATTTTCTAGGATACACATTTTTATGCAAAGATTTTGATATTATCATGTAAAGATGATACTGTCATTCTCGCAAATTGATTGCCATAAGCCTATCATGTCTAATTAGCGTACAAATTGCAAAAAACCACGAAAATTTTGAATTTCGCGGGCAGACCCGTTGATTTCACGTTAAAAACTGTTTCCTTTCATGGTAGCGGCCACAGCAAACAAATATTTATAGATGATACTAAGAATTCACAACCTTCGTCGTGCTCAAGCTCACGCTATAAACTTTGAAGGGTTGACGACCGAATGGCGTAGCGCACAGAGTACTTTTTATATGGCGTAGCGGTAGCGAACCTGCCGTCTACGTCGGAGGTCGTGGGTTCGATTCCCACTACTGTTTTTTTATTAAAATGTTTGTGATGAGCATGAATGTTTTCCAGTGTCTGGGTGTTTTTCAAAATATGATATTTATGTATTTTAATATGTATGTATATTTATCAGTCATCTACAAGTCATCTTGTAACCATAACACAAGCTATCGCTTACTTTGGGGCTAGATTGCGATGTTGCAACGTCCTGATGCAAAGAGAAAACTAGTAGGTACCAAATAAACACTTACGGATGCTAAACAGCATCGCGTACTGGAACGTTAAATTGCCTGGCCGCGATTCATTACCCGTATAAACCAACCGCGGTTGAACGCTCCTCCTACCAGGCCAGGCTCAGAGGCCAAAGCTGAGCCAATTTTGAGATGAAAACTGTCCCGTGCCGGTAATACCCGCTCGTAAACCGAGCTTGCAACAACTACACCAGGGAGTTTTTAAAGATAGTAGATTAATTTAAACAATAACGAAATGTATAAATTATTTATTTATTGCTTACCCCGAGTAGTTCAAAACAAATTTAAAATTGATGTGGTACCTACTTATGCTAATGTAATTGTAAAACTTCATCCCACCAAAAACATAAATGTAAAAAAGGAGAGCCAAGTTCGAGAGCTGCAAAAAGAATGGAGATCAAAATGAGTGCCAAGTTCTATGTAAAATCGAAATTTGTATTTATAGGAACAAAGAAACAATATGAACAATTATTAAACTCTATTTCTTTGCTTTATTGGATACCTATAACAATTGTTGTTATTCAAAAATGTGAGATCTTAAAATAGGTAAGATTTGACTTGGCCAGTTTTCATTACATCAGTCATTTTATAAAGTTAAACAACATTTTAATTCAGATAAAAACTCGCCAAGTCAAATCTAACCTATTTTAAGATCTCACATTTTTGAATAACAGCAATTGTTATAGGTATCCAATAAAGCAAAGAAATAGAGTTTAATAATTGTTCATATTGTTTCTTTGTTCCTATAAATACAAATTTCGATTTTACATAGAACTTGGCACTCATTTTGATCTCCATTCTTTTTGCAGCTCTCGAACTTGGCTCTCCTTTTTTACATTTATGTTTTTGGTGGGATATCATTACTTTTTGTAAAGAAAACTAGGCAGGTATTGAGTTTAAAGCTTTTTCTTGCGTTTCCGCTGCGTGGTTTTCTTTTTTATACTATTTTCTACACTGTCTTGAATGTTAGAGATAATAGTGATAATAAATAAATAGAAAAATAAAGTACCTAATGTTGCAATGTCCAAATTAAAGAAAGACGGAACGAAGTTCGCCGGGTCAGCTAGTACAACATAAGTTTGCTGCTGTCAAATGATGTCAGTATAGCGTTTTCTTACTGGAACTAGAAATGAGTGGCTGAGACAACGCTAAACGCGTGACAGTTGACAGCGGCAAACTTATAGCGAACGAGTTGTATAAAGTATTTATTTATTCATTCAAATCTCATATATATGTACTTCACTTTTATACTATTATTGGTTAAGGCACGAAGAACCTGGTTTTTTAGCGCGTATTACAAGTTTTTTGTATGAGGACACCGCTTATTTTTTATTTTTTTGACTTTTTTATTTTTTGATTTTTTCCTACGTTTACACACAATTAACGAGCTGGATTCCAAATTTCATCCTTCTAGGTCATCTGGAAGTAGGTTAAGTTTAGGTACTATATGTCAGTTTGTATGGGGACACCCCTTATTTTTTGACTTTTTTTTATTTTCTGATTTTTTACTACGCTTACACACAATTACCGTGCTGGATTTCAAATTTCATCTCTCTAGGTCATCTGGAAGTAGGTTAGGTTTAGGTACTATATGTCAGTTTGTATGGGGACAACCCTTATTTTTTTACTTTTTTTTATTTTCTGTTTTTTTCCTACTCTTACAGACAATAATCAAACTGGATTTCAAATTTAATCTTTCTAGGTCATCTGGAAGTAGGTAAGGTTTAGGTACTATATGTCAGTTTGTATGGGGACACCCCTTATTTTTTGTCTTTTTTTATTTTATAATTTGTTTCTACGCTTACACACACTTACCAAGCTAGATTTCAAATTTCATCTTTCTAGGTCATCTGGAAGTAGGTTAGATTTAGGTACTATATGTCAGTTTGTATGGGGACACCCCTTATTTTTTGACTTTTTTTTATCTTCTGTTTTTTTCCTACGTTTACACACAATTACCAAGCTGGATTTCAAATTTCATCTTTCTAGGTCATCTGCAAGTATGTTAGATTTAGGTACTATATGTCAGTTTGTATGGGGACACCCCTTATTTTTTGACTTTTCTTTATTTTTTGATTTTTTCCTACGCTTACACACAGTTACCGAGCTGGATTCCAAATTTCATCCTTCTAGGTCATCTGGAAGTAGGTTAGATTTAGGTACTATATTTCAGTTTGTATGGGAACACCCCTTATTTTTTGACTTTTCTTTATTTTTTTATTTTTTCCTACGCTTACACACAGTTACCGTGTTGGATTTCAAATTTCATATTTCTAGGTCATCTGGAAGTAGGTTAGGTTTAGGTACTATATGACAGTTTGTATGGGGACACCTCTTATTTTTTGACTTTTCTTTATTTTTTGATTTTTTCCTAGGCTTACACACAATTACCGAGCTGGATTCCAAATTTCATCCTTCTAGGTCATCTGGAAGTAGGTTAGGTTATTGTACTTTATGTTAGTTTGTATGGGGAAACCCCTTATTTTTTGACTTTTTTTTATTTTCTGATTTTTTCCTACGCTTACACACAATTACCAAGCTGGATTTCAAATTTCATCTTTCTAGGTCATCTGGAAGTATAGGTTAGATTTAGGTACTATATTTCAGTTTGTATGGGAACACCCCTTATTTTTTGACTTTTCTTTATTTTTTGATTTTTTCCTACGCTTACACACAGTTACCGAGCTGGATTCCAAATTTCATCCTTCCAGGTCATCTGGAAGTAGGTTAGGTTTTTGTACTATATGTTAGTTTGTATGGGGACACCCCTTATTTTTTGACTTTTTTTTATTTTCTGATTTTTTCCTACGCTTACACACAATTACCAAGCTGGATTTCAAATTTCATCTTTCTAGGTCATCTGTAAGTATAGATTGTAAGTATAGATTTAGGTACTATATTTCAGTTTGTATGGGAACACCCCTTATTTTTTGACTTTTCTTTATTTTTTGATTTTTTCCTGCGCTTACACACAGTTACCGAGCTGGATTTCAAATTTCATCCTTCCAGGTCATCTGGAAGTAGGTTAGGTTTTTGTACTATATGTTAGTTTGTATGGGGACACCCCTTATTTTTTGACTTTTTTTATTTTATAATTTTTTCCTACGCTTACATACACTTACCAAGCTGGATTTCAAATTTCATCTTTCTAGGTCATCTGGAAGTATAGGTTAGATTTAGGTACTATATGTCAGTTTGTATGGGAACACCCCTTATTTTTTGACTTTTCTTTATTTTTTGATTTTTTCCTACGCTTACATACAGTTACCGAGCTGGATTCCAAATTTCATCCTTCTAGGTCATCTGGAAGTAGGTTAGGTTTTTGTACTATATGTCAGTCAGTATGAATTTTTACGACTTTTTGACCTTCATATCTTTATAACCGTTTGAGCTAGCTTCACGAAAATTGGGCTTCTATATGATCTTATGGATATAATTAAACACACGTAGTTTTATGTGTTTACGTTAAATAGGTTTTGATTTATAGAAGGGTCAAAAGTGGCACCAAGTGGTTCGTGTAAACTTACTCTTGGCGCTGGCTAGCCAGTTCCTTTGCTTGAACTTGGCTTGACACGCTGCCGCGTGTCTTGATATATTTATTGACATTTATCCTTATTTAATTACTTTGAGTTCTAATAACATTATTTGATTTTTTTTCGAACAATTCAGGGTAAATTTCTTACATGACTAGATACATAAATTACAAACACACTAATGTAAAGTAATTGTGATTTTTTTACATTGTTTAAGTAAGTATGTGCTCTTTGGTCCACTAATATTTAAAATCTTACATTATTAATTTTTTATATTATTCAATCTTATAGATTTATTTAGTAAGTACCTACCTACACATTTCGCTGAATAGCTAATCACAGATGACATCATTCATAGACAGTTTAACTTATAGTTTGGCAAGGCAGGAGTTGGGGGTGCCACTATACAAATCAATGAAGTAATTTTAACAATTATCATATATATTCATCTAAATACTTTCAGAAGATGTGGCATTAAGTTTATTCATTTAAAACACTATAGTTATTTGGCTATCAATATAATAAATTACAATATAAACGTGAGTAGAATAATTTTACAAAATTTTTTTTTTTTACTTTTATGAGCTCTGATTTTTTTCACTGTACAATTTTAAATAGTAAAAAAGTAGGTATAGAAAATAGTTGAAATTGCATTAGTTTTACGTTTCTCTCTTAAATATTTTTTAATAATATATTATTTATAAATGTAAGTAGGTACTTAATATAATTAATTAATTATTTATACAATAATATATTTAAAAAAATGAGTAGTCAGGTTTTTATAACCTCGTGGTAAACACGGAAGTCTCCGAGCGGGCAGGCTGGACGTGCTTCGCGCCCCAGCGGTAGGAGAGCACGCGGAAGCAAAGGTCCGGCACGAGCGCGGCGCCGACGAGCAAAACGTTCAGAAAACCGAAGGCGGGCGACTGCAGCAGCCTGATGTACGTGCCCAGCACGTCGCCGTCCATTGGGCTGCCGACAAATCTTATATATAAAAAAAACCGGCCAAGTGCGAGTCGGACTCGCGCACCGAGGGTTCCATACTATTAAAGAAGTGAAACATTAAAAGAATCACTTTTGTTCACGAATTTAGGAGTATAATTTACATGTAGGTATTTTGTTGGCGAACCGCAAACATAACTTTGTTTTTGGTGGTTTATTGTTATTATGAAAAAAAGTATAATAGTTAGGGAGTTGATTTTATTTTTCCTGTAAAATGAACGATATTTTTTCGACAGTTTGCTCAACAAATCAAAAACTATCAGGCATAAAAATAAATAAAAATCGGTTTTAGAATACACAAGTAACGCCCTTCCATATGATACCCCACTCAATATTGTTATTTCAGTTTGAAAATTCGAAGCCCCGGTTTTCCCCCCTTTTTAAATAAAAATAAAAACAATTTTCAATGTTTTATGATTGCAATGGCGTTGGGTCACTATTACCTAAAACTTTTCTAAATTTCAAGTCGATAGCTTCAATAGTTCCTGAAATAATCGAGTGTGACAGACGGACGGACGGACGGACGGACGGAGAAAGTCTCACCATAAGGGTTCCATTTTTACCAAATTGGTATGGAACCCTAAAAATGAATCGCAAAATGTGGGTACGCGCATAACTCAACAACGCCTGGACCAATTTGGCCAATTCTTTTTATAAATGTTCGTTGAAGTTCAAGGATGGTTTTTACGGCGAGAAAAATTCGAATCATTGCCGGAAAAACCCTAAAAACAGCCCTTTTCTTTTTCCCATACAAACGTTTTCTTACTAAAACGTAGAGACAATAATTTGAGCTTTATTGCTATTGCATAAAGTTCATATTAAATTACAAGCACTCACTCGACAAGATGATTAAAAAAAAATAGCGACTCTAGTGTTGACACGAAAAAGTGCAATTCTGTTCGCAATAGCGCCTGACTCCGCCGCGCTATGAATATAAATTTATGGTCTCTTTCTATCGCGTAACTATATCCCTTTCGACGTACTAAGAAGAAAAGAAAAGAAAAAGAAAAAATTCTTTATTTCATATAGGCCTAGCATACAAGGCTCCTATGACACGTCGTTTTGTTTACATGGTCACTTTAATGGTGATAACCATTCACGACTTAAAACTAAGTTTACGAGGGTTCCAAACGCGCCCTGCCGCTGAGAAGAAGCCCACAACAAACTCAGCCGGGTATTTTTTTTTATGTTATCACCATTTAACAACAAGTAGTATAAATAGTAAACACTAAATAGGCTCGCAACAACAGAGCATTCATTATCGATCAATTCCAAGGGCTTGTGTCGGCTAAGGTTGCCTCGTTATTGGGCGCACGCAGCGAGACCGTACAAGAAGATAAATCGTGCTACCTAGCCGACGCGCGGCCGCCTTCTGAAATGAGTACGTACGTACTACTGTAGCTTGGTCGGTCATGTGATAAGTGAACATGGCTTGGTAATACCCAGTTCTGTAGTGGAAAGGTGAAGGGGATACTAGGATGCAACTTACATGTAAAGGAACGAGTAGATGGTGTTGGCGCCCATGTAGAAGAGGAAGGAGAGCACGCTGGTCGCGACGAAGACGAGCGTGTGGTAGCTCGCCTCCAGCCACAGCTTCAGCGTCACCACCAGCAGCAGCATGTGGAATAGCACCGCGCCGAAAGACCTGCGCCATTATTACTTCGTCTCAAACTTTTTCGTCTGTGTGTTGCATGTCGCGTGAAGGTCGGCCGCGGAGCAGGGATAAAGTGAAAGGCGCTCGTCAGAGCAGCCAAGGCCTTGTTTCACTTTTACCGTGGTTTCATAAAACCACACAAACCACACAGTGAAACGAGCATATCCGCGTTCATCTGATGTTAAGGTGAATGGGATAACACCCGGGCGCGAAAATTCTTTATTTAGTTGTCCGCTAATTATAGCGGGCTAATTATACACCGTAGGCTTATGGCAATGAGTTTTGCGAGCACAACATTTATGCATTAACATGTCATGTTGTTAATAAAAACTCTGCTCAACAAAACTCATTTACTTCATATCGGTTCCCGATAATTCGAAATCTGGGAAACTGCAAAAAAATATCTTTCGGGAAACAATATGAAGTGAGTGGGAATTTTTCAACAGTTTCTATTAAAAACATGTAGATGTATAAAAATTATGCCCGCAAAATTTATTGCCCTAAACCTACAATGTGTAGTTAGTCTGATATTTGTGATTAACTAAATGAAATTTGAATTTCGCGGGCTAGTAGGGCCGATGTTGATGACGGACGGCTGGAATATGACGAGGGAGAAGAAGTAAATGACGAGGGAGTGGTACAGCGCGGCAGTGAACCAGGCGGCGAAGTGCGCCCAGCCCAGCAGCTCGTTTATACAATAACTTTACCACATGTCAACATTCTTTCCGTCCATGTTGATGACGGAAGGCTGGAATTTGACGAGGGAGAAGAAGTAAATGACGAGGGAGTGGTAGAGCGCGGCCGTGAACCAGGCGGCGAAGTGCGCCCAGCCTAGCAGCTTGTTTATACTATAATCTTACCACATGTCAACATTCTTTCCGTCCATGTTGATGACGGACGGCTGAAATATGACGAGGGAGAAGAAGTAAATGACGAGGGAGTGGTAGAGCGCGGCGGTGAACCAGGCGGCGAAGTGCGCCCAGCCCAGCAGCTTATTTTTCCTTATTTCTCGGTACAATGTTGGGTTTCTGCAACAATTAAATATTTTTTCAATTCCTTTTTTATTAAGGGAATCCTGATCTGTTTGGTGGTCATCATTCATCCATAAATCCAATATGGCGAAAAGCAAGATGGTGGGAATAGTTGATTTAATACTTTCTTACAATATGCGTTACTACTTTCTTACTATTGAAAGCGTTTGCTGAGAAGTCAATAGATAAATTACCTTAAAATTATTTTGGTAGTATAAATTATGTGAACTCACATTAACAATAGACTGGCCGGCCACCTCTGGTCGGTGACAGAGAGTATGAGGCACGGCACAGACGTGAAGAACAGGTTGTAGAACGTGAGGTACATCGAGTCGAATATAGACTGAGTCGAGAACAATGAGTTCGTTTGAAATATAAACTGCAACAAAAAATCTTGTTATATAGACTGCAAACTTAATTAAACGATAAAAAAAAGAACTATTTATTGTAACTGTGCAATAACTGACAGACAAAATGCTGAACAAGCGTACTGCAGGTCGAATGGATTTCCCTTTAAAGACGATTAAAAACTCGGCCAAGTGCGAATCGGACGCACTCACGTGTTCATATTACTTGACAGAGGAAGTAAAACCACTTTAGTTCACTAAAGTGGTTTTAGTGGTTTGTAAGAAAAATTAAAGACGATTAAAAACTCGGCCAAGTGCGAATCGGACGCACTCACGTGCTCATATTACTTGACAGAGGAAGTAAAACCACTTTAGTTCACTTAAGTGGTTTTAGTGGTTTGTAAGAAAAATCACTTTAGTTATCGAACCAAAAAACTAACTTTTTTTGGAGGTATCTTTTTTCTTAAATGTTTTGATGGGTAATTGTTTTTTAAACTTTTTGCACGATAAATCAATAAATTAAGATAAAAATAATTGAAATCAGCTATATAAACAATCTGTGATATGTATATAAACAAAGTTCTTATAGAGGATAACTTTTTGTCAGTGTGCTTAGCGACCTCCTCATGATAAATACCTTTGGTTTGATTTTTTTTAAAGAAAAATATGACTTACCATAATATTACCGAGGACTAGATTCTTATAGAAAAAGAAATGTATGAGCGTCGCCAGCCGCTGGTAGTACCAGTGGCCTAGCACTAGAAGGACCTTCTTGATCATTGAGAACTTTGTGAACGCAAAATCTGCAGATCTAAAAAAAAATTAAAAAAATATATTAAACCTGAACTTAAAAACCCGCGACCAACAAAATACGCCATTTTGTAGGGCGCGGCCATCTTGGACCGATTTTTTTTCAAACGAATAATAAATTAAATAAATAAATCAAGACATCGCAATCTAGTAAAAAGTAAGCGACAGCTTGTGTTATGGGTACGAGATAGCTGATAAGTGATAAATATACAATATAATATTGAATATACACAAAAACAATGGTTCTACGAGTAATTCTGTTGTACATAATCCCTAAACTAATTTGACGCGTCTAAAAAAATGCTAAACAATTCTTTTCAAATTGCTTTTCATGAAAACGATAACACTATTTTTAGACATGTCAAATTAGTTGAGAGATTTTTCACTACAGAATAGGCACCAATATTTACAGCAAAACACCCAGACACTTGGAAACATTCATGCTCATACACAAACATTTTCCAGTTGTGGGATTCGAACCCACGAACTCCGACGCAGACAGCAAGATCACTACCGCTTCGCCATTCGGTCACAAAAAGGTGAAATTTTATAATAAACCTTATTTAATTAAACTAAGCTCTATGTTAATCGCGTTCAAAGTATGCGCTCCTCTCCGAGCCGTTCTGTGTGAACGGACCCTTAGTCGTCATACATGCTCATACAGGGAACTCTGTTTACCTCGCGGCTTGATGTCCTTCTTTACCAAATATACCAAAGCCAACATGCGCTTCTTGTATCATGGATATGTCGTTAGCTCCGTCTCCGATTGCGGCAGTTATTGGACCGTTCGGACTGTTTTTTATTAATTTCACTATCTGAAAAAAATATAAAGTTAAGTTGCGAACTTAGTTTAGAAATTCGTGCATCTAATTTCAAGCGATTCTTATAGGAGAGTACTTATTAGTTCAAGCTACGTGCAGAAGCGATTGGAATAGTTTGAGTAATAGGTGATTATACGACACATGGAGATCACATTAACTGTTTTCTTTCTTCTTTCATAATGATTTATGAAGCTTCTGTGTCTGCCAGTTGTTGATGCTCGGGCTATAGACATATTGTGTTCATTGTGTATGTAATAAATCAATTTATCTTGTAATATTGTTATGCTCAAGTGTTGTTGGCGGAACCATAAAAAAAAAAAAACATATGGATGGAGCTGCTTGTCACATTCCGTTTGTACCGAGCGTGTAAGCGAGAGCGCGGTGCAATCGATAGAAATGCACGATCGGCCTGAGCGTTCGGCTTGTGACGATGTTTTGTTATGACCCAATCACTTAGAATTATCATCCGTAAACCGACTATACAGTGACATCACAGACTTGTGTACTAAAGACAGGGCGAAAAGCGCGAAAAAATGTCGCCAGTTTAAGGGAGCTAGAATGACTACCTATTTTGCACCCCCCGGCAGTAGTCAGTATAGGTAGATAGGTAAAGACCTAGTTCTTTTTTTTTAATTAATAATAATATTGCAGGCAAGGTGACCACAGACACATAGATAAAAAAAATATAAAAAAATAAACATGTATTTCGCAGGAGTTTAGATAGATGTCGCTACATTTTCTTGTATGAAGAACGTTTACTTAAAATGTTCGGATGGGTCTATCTTGACTATTTTTATCTATTAGTGACATCCATTTTTGTCGTCCCTGGTTGAAACTCATAATTCACCTTAGCTTTCTGTATGGGTGACAGTCTACAGCACAGCACGGCGCGACACCGCATGGATATATCCACGAACAGCTGTGCGGCCGGCGCGTCCAGCACGTGGCTCATGCTAGCCCCGTCCACTATGAGCGTCAGATCCCTGTAGCTCGGCTCCTGCAGCGCGAGCCGGCACACGTCCAGCTGAGATTGCAACGCCTCCTCGTTCTGTACGCCTACTAGGTACAGCCGCTTGTCGTTTTCCGATATGTGCGAGCAAGATTGCGATACGTTGATGGCTGTTTCCACCTGGAGAAAAAAGTAACATTATCATCCTTGCATAAGCCTGCGGACGTCCACTGTTGGAGGAGATAGGCCTTCCTAAGCGAGCGGCATCACACCCTGTCCTCAGCCCTTCTCACTCAGCCACTTCATTCGTTAGTAATTATATTCGGAGGTAATCTTCTGAGCAACCCCTTCCATTACATACCCATTATCATGGGAGTACACATAAATCTGAACATAGTACGCCATCTTGGGCCGTCTGCCATATTGGATTTAGAATGGTATCACTTAACGAAACGTCAAAATGTGTATGCACAATTGGTTGAGGATAAGTGCTGCTCCAGTACCCTGTACTGTTGCGTCACTTGCTTGAAGGAGTCTGCACTGCTGGTAGATTACCTTGTCCCCAGTGAGCACCCACACGAGTATGCCGGCCCTGCGCAGCGAGTCGAGCGTGTCCGCGACCCCGTCCTGCAGGCAGTCCTCCACAGCCGTGGCCCCGAGCAGCGTCAGTTGCTGCTCCAGTACCCTGTACTGTTGCGTCACTTGCTTGAAGGAGTCTGCACTGCTGATATATTACCTTGTCCCCAGTGAGCACCCACACGAGTATGCCGGCCCTGCGCAGGGAGTCGAGCGTGTCCGCGACCCCGTCCTGCAGGCAGTCCTCCACAGCCGTGGCCCCGAGCAGCGTCAGTTGCTGCTCCAGTACCCTGTACTGTTGCGTCACTTGCTTGAAGGAGTCTGCACTGCTGGTAGATTACCTTGTCCCCAGTGAGCACCCACACGAGTATGCCGGCCCTGCGCAGCGAGTCGAGCGTGTCCGCGACCCCGTCCTGCAGGCAGTCCTCCACAGCCGTGGCCCCGAGCAGCGTCAGTTGCTGCTCCAGTACCCTGTACTGTTGCGTCACTTGCTTGAAGGAGTCTGCACTGCTGATATATTACCTTGTCCCCAGTGAGCACCCACACGAGTATGCCGGCCCTGCGCAGGGAGTCGAGCGTGTCCGCGACCCCTTCCTGCAGGCAGTCCTCCACAGCCGTGGCCCCGAGCAGCGTCAGTTGCTGCTCCAGTACCCTGTACTGTTGCGTCACTTGCTTGAAGGAGTCTGCACTGCTGGTATATTACCTTGTCCCCAGTGAGCACCCACACGAGTATGCCGGCCCTGCGCAGGGAGTCGAGCGTGTCCGCGACCCCGTCCTGCAGGCAGTCCTCCACAGCCGTGGCCCCGAGCAGCGTCAGTTGCTGCTCCAGTACCCTGTACTGTTGCGTCACTTGCTTGAAGGAGTCTGCACTGCTGGTAGATTACCTTGTCCCCAGTGAGCACCCACACGAGTATGCCGGCCCTGCGCAGGGAGTCGAGCGTGACCGCGACCCCGTCCTGCAGGCAGTCCTCCACAGCCGTGGCCCCGAGCAGCGTCAGTTGCTGCTCCAGTACCCTGTACTGTTGCGTCACTTGCTTGAAGGAGTCTGCACTGCTGATATATTACCTTGTCCCCAGTGAGCACCCACACGAGTATGCCGGCCCTGCGCAGGGAGTCGAGCGTGTCCGCGACCCCTTCCTGCAGGCAGTCCTCCACAGCCGTGGCCCCGAGCAGCGTCAGTTGCTGCTCCAGTACCCTGTACTGTTGCGTCACTTGCTTGAAGGAGTCTGCACTGCTGGTATATTACCTTGTCCCCAGTGAGCACCCACACGAGTATGCCGGCCCTGCGCAGGGAGTCGAGCGTGTCCGCGACCCCGTCCTGCAGGCAGTCCTCCACAGCCGTGGCCCCGAGCAGCGTCAGTTGCTGCTCCAGTACCCTGTACTGTTGCGTCACTTGCTTGAAGGAGTCTGCACTGCTGGTAGATTACCTTGTCCCCAGTGAGCACCCACACGAGTATGCCGGCCCTGCGCAGGGAGTCGAGCGTGTCCGCGACCCCGTCCTGCAGGCAGTCCTCCACAGCCGTGGCCCCGAGCAGCGTCAGTTGCTGCTCCAGTACCCTGTACTGTTGCGTCACTTGCTTGAAGGAGTCTGCACTGCTGGTATATTACCTTGTCCCCAGTGAGCACCCACACGAGTATGCCGGCCCTGCGCAGGGAGTCGAGCGTGTCCGCGACCCCGTCCTGCAGGCAGTCCTCCACAGCCGTGGCCCCGAGCAGCGTCAGTTGCTGCTCCAGTACCCTGTACTGTTGCGTCACTTGCTTGAAGGCGTCTACACTGCTAGCGTCTATCCTTTTTATCACTGAGGACAATACAATCATACTTAATGGGGGCTATTTTTATAAGGGCTGCCAGAAGAATACATGAGTTTTGGAGGCCAAGAAACTCAGTCAATCCGCCATTTTTAATTTATGTTGTGGTTATACTTATCTTATCACCCAGGCCAATCTCTACATCCTAGAAAGCGGATTTTTTTCACAAAGGTGTCCTCTATTATGAATAATAGGAATTTCGAACTCTTAACCTTTGCGAGTCAGGGCGGTTTAGCTAATCTGATATTGAACTAGGAAAGATTTAATTCTTACGTTCAGAAATTCTTTCATATTCCTCCGCTGGTATTTCTCTATAAGCAATGGCCAATGTTCTCAACCCTTTGTTTGCGAACATGTTTATATCCCTGTCTGTTTCTTCTATATACATGGAGTCCTTGCAAATTGAAAACACTGAGGATTCGGCACCTTTGCAGAACAGCCATATCTAAAATAGATTTTTTTAAGTATGGACCTGTTTTTTTTTTCAAATAGGTCTAAATTACAGGCATTTATGAAGTTAGAACTCTACCACGATTTCTTGAAAGCGGTATAACATGTACAATTTGTATTCTAAGAGGTAAGTATATTTTATCATTTTAAAAAGGAAACAATTTAAGTGCTCACCATTATTTTCTTTTATGACCGCCCAGACATAGGTAGGTCCGTCGACCGAGGTAAGTAACTTGTGTTTGGACTGTTTGGGATAAGCAATATTATACATATTTCGTAAAAAAAAACAAATACGGTCAACTGTTTTTTGGCTTAGTAAAGGTATCTAAAATGAAAGTCATAAAACAAAATAATGGTTACGTCTAGTTAGTGAAAATACAACATATTTGTTGTGAAATTATTTTTAACGGCATTTAAATATTTTTATGGCATGCAATAAAAAGGAAATTAGCTTCATTTCTACAATAGTTTAGGAAACACAATTTGGTGAGCATAATAAATGCATAATAAATTTGGCAGGTATTGGGAATTTATTGGGAGTAATTTAAGTACCTAACCGAATCAATGGTTTATTGCACTTCAAATAGGGCAAACCATAAGATAACACAGCAAGGCCAAGTTACAATCCAACAGTCAATCTAACTGACCTTCCCGTCCTTATCTCTGACGATAACCGACATTCGTTTCCTCTCAGACGTGAACTCAATCACTTGCAATCTCTCATACACTTCTGTGTTATCGCCGATTTTGAGTAGCAAGTTGTTGCCTTCTTCGCCCAAAAACGAGACGCCATTTCTGTCAGCCGCTTCGACGAGGGCTTTTTCATCGGGACTACTTCCTTGATAGTCCATAGAGCCATTTTCTTTGACAACAGTCGCCCAAGTTGACCCCTCTACGGCATTGGTACTATTGTCTTTACTTTGCTTCTTCCGACGAAATATATTGATCAGTTGCGTACTCTCAGCTGAGGAAAACCGTGCGCTCAACTTTTTCATATCTTCATTGGATATTTGCACCGAATGGCACAGAGCGAGGATCGTAAAGAAAAATTTGATGTCTGTCTAAAATAGGAATGGTATATTATCACAACGATTTTAGATATCAGCGGTTTTAGATAATCTAAATTTCAAGAGTCTAAAATAGTATCAAACCTCTCATAATAGTTTCTGTGAAAAGGGATAACTCTGTCCTTAGAAGTATTGCAGCTGTCCCTTTCTACAGATACCGTTGTGAGAGGGATAGTGGTATTTTAGACACGCAGAGACGCTAAAACCGAATCGCTACAAATAGGTATGTATCAGAGAAAATCTTCATTGTTAGTTGTGCAGTTGCTTCGCGCTCGGATTTGAGCAGAATTGTGCTGGGTTCGAATCTTGGCAAGGGTAATTTAGGTATATTGTACAATTCCAATTTGTACAATACCTAAATGACACAGAAAAAAAAAAAAAAAAAAAAAAAAGATATGCTGTGTAGCAGCCGTTAGGCTAAGGGTCAATTTACATTTCTTATTTAGAACGATAACATCTTCAGCTGCATTACCGGATGTCGAACAAAATGGATTGAGTAAAACGTACGATTAACCTAAAATAATAATAAGTTGTCACCGATCTAGACGTTTTGTTTTATCAGTAGTAGATAAGTATTTGTCACAGAAAATTCAGTGAGCTATGAGAATTCAAAACAAGTACTGACCTGAAATATATCAACGGGTTCATCGAACCTGTCTAAATCGTATAGTTTGGAATCCCTTTCTTCATAGATTTGTCCTCTGATGGAGCAAGCTTTGAAGACCATGAGGTTCTTGGTGAGAGTGCCGGTCTTGTCGGAGAAAAGCACTTCCACCTGTCCCAACTCCTCGTTCAGATCGGAGGTGTTCGCAACCGCTGGCCTGCCAGTCTCATCGCACCGCAGATCCTCGTCCCATCCGATGAAAAATGAGCCTACAATGAGTTTCGTACATAAATTGCATTTTTTTTGCTGCAGGTATTAAGTATAGGGTAATAGGTTATTACACTATATTTAAAGTTGATAAAAAAATTTACTTTATTATCTATAAACTAAAAAAAAATAATGACATACACTGAAAAAAAAATAATAAATCCAACAAAAATTTACAAAGTTACAGGGATTTTAATTTTGGAGTGATGACGCAATACTGAGTATAGAAACATGATTGAGTGTAACTTGTATCAGAAAACCAAAAAATATTTGAGTTACAAGAAGTTTTTGCCAAGATATTTAAATTAATTAAATAGGTATTCACATTTATTCCACGATTGTACCCACCTATAAACTTGTACAATTCAATAGTGACGTACAAGGACATGGGGATAATGTAATAGTACAGGAGTAGAAACGAGAACAGATCCTGTAAAATGTTTCTGATGTTAAACTGCTGGAAATCCTCGGTCCTTCCTCCTATATAGAGCTCGTGGTTCGGTCGCCAGTGATCCAGCACCGTTTTGGCGACATAGGAGCTCGTCACTTGCAAGATGAGGAGATATATGAAGAACACCAGGTACTTATTAACAACTGTTTCGCTTGAGGAGAATTTGTTTCCCGTGTACTTTGAGTTGAGGGCCAGTTTAGTTTCCTCTCCTGTAATGTTACAATTTATCATTAAAAAATATTTATGGAAGCAAAAAGTTTATATGGCATTAAATATATATTCTTCTCAGCAAAGTGCAAACCCTTTCATTTGATACCCATATCTTTTAATAAAATAACAAGTCCACAATGTTGTATTTAAAATGACGTCAAATAGCCTTACCATACTGTCATTTGTCATCCAAACCTAACGTGAATACAAAACTTCTGCTCAAACGGTTCAAAATATTTTTTTGTTAATGCATCGAGTAAGCTGCATAAAAGTATGATAGTTGATTACAATTTTCGGGTTCTAGGTGCAAGTTAAAGACGTATTACTTCAGTGAATAGGCCATTTCTAGGCAAGCGCGCCCCACACTAGTTTGCTCACCATTGCTTCTCGTCAATCAAGCATGATTGTAGTCAAGCGCAAGCCTGGCAATAATAATGAAAAAAAAACTTATGTACTTAATAAAGAATAACGAAAAGTGATATTATATATTCACCTGTATACACCGCACACCCAATTGCCCACTCTGTGTTTTTGACCCGCGAGCCCCTCAGCATGATATTATCAATGGACAAAGGCAGGCTGTCCACGCCGGGAATTTGAAGACGCCCATAGAACGTGTACAGATCTGCCACCGGGTGAGGGACTTCTATACGTATGCCTTCCGGTATCATATCTGAAAGTTCCAAAAAGTGACTAAGCCTGTAAACTGTACCAAACAGTTGGCACGTATGCCTTCGTATCATATCTGAAACTTCTAAAAAGCGACTAAGCCTGTAAAATGTACCAAAGAGTTGCCGTCAAGTAATTAGGCAAGTCGTTAAATGCGCAGAAGATGCTTTTGGGTCTCTTTGGTTACCGCGAAGGGCGCGGGGAACGAGGTAACGAGATCCGAGCGCGCTATTGGTTGGTTAGTTGACTGTTGTCTCCCTCGCACTTCGATGCATGAAGTATACGATGCGCAAACTTTCCTCCAACTCGCCAAAACCTTGCCGAGTGCCCTTCGGACTCAGAAAAGGCTCTATCAAACTTCTTGGTTTTGAAAAAGGAATAAAGCTTGACCAAACACAAAAGATTCCCGCCGTAAAAAAAAAACTGGTAGCTATTTGTCTTCGTACCAGCTATCAGGACAGATTAACTTGTTTTGCTATAATCCGCTACTTGAAAAGATTCTGTATGATACAATATGCGGGAACACTACCCACATGAAACACCACACAATTTTCTAACACTTTCTTGTGTGTGGTGTCCCACACTTAATTGTGTGTGGTAATTATGCTAATTATGGATTTCCGCAAAATAACCCCTGCTTCCATTCAATACGTACCAGCTGTATATCCCACTAAGGGAGGTGGCACCCTCAGGGTCTTCAGATTGGTCTCGCCGTCCAAGTTGGCCGTGGTGACGAAGCATTTGCCCCTCTCGCCAGCGGCACACAGCAGCACCAAGTCTGCAGGGACCTCTCGCCCGCGCTTGACTCTGACCAGAGTGCCGGGGGCAATCGAGGAGTTCTTCACCTCTTTGATGACGCTTTTGTGGACTATTTCCACTGCAAATTTCGATAATCTTAAAAGTGAAATGTACAACAGCTAGATGTAGAGGAATTGGATCTTGTAGACACAACTGCATTTATAGAAATAACGTTAAATGCTTAACTACAGTGGGACCCATGTATAAATACATATTACAATATTTGTCGAACAGGTTTAGTTCTGCTGCATTCGCTGTTAAGAAAATTATGCAGCTGACAGACGTCCAAACTGCTCGACTGGAATATTTTAGTTATTTTCACAGCATTATGTCCTATGGTCTCTTGTTATGGGGCAATGCTGCTAACATTGAAACTATTTTCGTGGTGCAGAAGAAGGCTCTTCGTGTCGTTTATAAAATGGGCGCAAGAGAGTCTTAAAGAGAAATATTAAAAAAATTCAATATATGTATTGACGGTGCTTGCACAACTTGTATTCGATAACCTGATATATTATGTAGATAATAATATTAATAATTTTGATCGCTAAAAAAAGCGATCTTCCCGGTATTAACTGAAACTTAGAAATGAAAACAAACTTATAGTGCATAAAACGAGACTAGAGAAAATTAATAAAGCATCGTTACGCTTTTACAACAAACTCCTAAACTTATCCCTCAATAAATTCAAAGTAGCTGTGAATTGTAAGCGCATTAATAAAGATTACTTTGATAAAAAATCATTGACAAATGAGAACTACAAGTAATTCAAGTCACGTTACCTATCTGGTTGTTGACTTTGTTGTCGGCCTTGTGCCGCAGCCAGTCCTCGTAGCCCTGCTTGACAGCTGTCACCAGCACCATGAAGCTCAGCGGCGCGATGCTCGTGAACGGCGACACGGGGCTGTCTGGTCAAACAAAGAAACACGTAAGAGAATATACTCGTACATAGATCATTATGTATAGATCTTTCAATCCGCCATGACGCGCCCCACTCTGTCAAACACCTTACGAATTGATGGAAACAAGCGATTTTGACAGAGGGGGGTGCGTCTTCAGGGATTGAAATATCTATAGTCAACAAGGTGATGCTCATTTGGGCACAATCAATCAAAGCGAGTGCTAGGTTCAGTGTTTCCACAATAAGGGGAAGTTACCCCTTTGAGGGTAAATTAAGGTCCAAAGGTGAAGCCAAAGGTAAAAGAGATGAAAAGGATAAATCGAGGGAAATCATAGGAAGTCGTGAAATCAACTTATTAAATAAACAATGTAATATTGTAATTACATGTCATTGAAGTCTATCATTTAAAAGAATCAAACTAATTTTTGGCTTTGGAAATTTTAAGTGACCCTTGAGAAGTTTTTTAAAACTAGTGCCAAAACTATATCAGATCAATTTTTTGAGGGGAAAAACGTCCTGAGAAGGGGAAATCTCAATTGAGGCGGGGGGAAATAAATCATTAAAGTGGAACCACTGGCTAGGTTAGCAGGCAGTGATAGCTACTCTAATAAATAATTAATGGTAAACACATCGGCCTCCTGTTCAGATGTCGACGGGTAAAGACTACAACAAAGTTATTGAGTGTGTGATACTTTATTCCTTCCATCGCGTCATTTGATTGAGTTTTGTTGTAACTACTTTCAGGAATTTATCAATCCAATTAAATAAGCTCATTCTGTGATTTAGTAACATATAGGTAGATACGAGTAATATGATAAGATTATGTCAAAACAAACCAAATTAAATCGTATTTTACAAGATTTTATCTGCACCCCTGCTTTGAATCCTTTAAATAAAAGATTCTGAAACTAAAATTAAAACATCCAATGTCCTAATAACTACGAAAACGATGCTATAAAGTTGTGCTGATTCTCATAATAACATTTTTTTCGAACTCTTCTGCGCGAAGATTTATAGGGCCATAGCCCATCATTCTGCTCAAGTGTGGTTTAGAGCGTTTCTCACACCTTTGAGGATATTGAGGTAAACTCTCAGGCAAGCAGGTTTCCACAAGATGCCTCCCTTCACCTCTACGCAAGTGATATTCAGGTGGATTCACTTACGAAACTGAAAGGTATCAACCTTTTCACTTCATTATGTGAAAATATTCACATTATGAAGTGAGAAGATTCACATCATTAAATGAATATGAAATGATTCACTTACCAATAACGATGGCAATAACTGTGACGACAAGGAAGTAGAAGTTGACGACTCTCCGGAACTGTTCGGAGAGGTTCTTGGGCAAGAACCAGAGGAGCGTGTACTTGGAGGTCTTGATCTTGTTGTGCTTGCGGCGCCCCGGGCCCGGCTCTTCTGCCGCCCCAACCTCGATCAAACGCGTCTGCGGTACCGCGGATACTTTGTTTGACTAGAAAACAAAATTAAAAGACACTTTTCACTATCAAATTTCGACTAGAATCCTACATTGGTAGCAATATACACAGATTTTAACTTGACACTTATTTAACACCGAAAGCTTCACTCAGGTGACAGTTAAATACTCACTAGAAACAAAGAATTCACTCGACAGATAAAGAGAGGAAACATCGAATTCGAAACTCATGCTCGTTTGAAGTACAATAACTTTAGAATAGCTCTACATAATTGAAGTGTTAATCATTAGAGTATGGGATTTTATGGGTAATCTTCACATTTGTGGCGACTCTTTTCTTACACAACGAAACAGTCTGGCTGATTAAAATAATAAAAAATAATATAAATAGTGGACAACATCACATACATTGCTCCGATCCCTTAGTAAGTAGCTATAATAGCTTATGCACTTGTGTTAAGGAAATCTGAAACAACGAAGGTACCACAACATCCAGACCCGAGACAATGTAGAAAACTTATTTTTCTACATTGCCCCGACCGGGGATCAAACCCGGAACCTCAGAGATGGTGGCGCGTTGAAAACTGGCACGCTAACCACTCAACCACGGAGGTCGTCAAAAGCGCTTGTTGAGCGCTTTTCGGGTATTGAGACATTTAAAAGTGCACTTAGCCGTTTTTAATAGGTAAGTAGGTGGGTATAACTAGAAAACTGTAAGACGTCGCCGTGTGAGTAAAAATGTGCACTCAAGGACCAAGCAACTAATATTTTTTTTGCGTCCAGCTGTCAAGGCAATCGATATGTCACTAACAGCCCGACCGCGTTTGCATTCGTTAATAATTTGCTAACAATTATGGATTACTTAATTATGAAAATTATAGCGTCCGTACAAAGCAATATAATACATTTATCACTGCTGCGAAACAAGCAAATCACAAAGGCCGCAAGAATTTGACCACCGAATGGCGTAGCGGTATAGCGATCCTGCCGTCAGCGTCGGAGGTCGTGGGTTCGATTCCCACAAAATTTTTGTGTGATGAGCATGAAGGTATTCCAGTGTGTGTCTTATGTTTACTTATTCAATCATGATTTTAAGACCAAAATGTGGGGATTTGTGGAATATGAATATCAATGATAATAATATCCTTGATGCGCTCGTGATATCAGTTTTACTCGGTTTGAAGTACTTAGGGTGGGGTTTTTTGCGACATGGGCTTACCAGTTACCAGTCATATACCTGAGAGATAATTAAAGGGGGGGTTTTGTATATATCGCTTATCAATTAGTCACTAGGAGAGTCAGGAAGTGTAACAAGTTTGCTTTATTTGTGACTCACTGTTGTCAGCGCGAAAGTCACGTGATTTTTGTTTTCAGCATTTTAAAAGCGTTGCATTAGGAATGTAAGAAATCTAAGAGTTGAGTCATGGCTACAACTGCTGAGCCAATTTAGAAATCATAAAGCTCCAATACGGCCCTTGCTGACGGTCGAACTCAGGTCTTCTCGAAAGTCAAACAGCGCGATGATCCTTTCCAATTAAAAATTTAAACAAAGTAGTTATGAGGTAACAAACAACAGTCGAGTTGAGAACCTCCTCCTCTTTTCAAGTCGGTTAAAAAATTCAGTTACCTTCATTAGCGTATGAGCCTAGTAAAATGGCAACTCATTAAAACTCAGATTATGTCATCTGCCGCAGTTTTCAACATCATTTCCTGGCTCTGGAAGTAGGCAATTATAGGCACATCTGTTCCAAAGATTCACTTAGTTCCTATTATAAAACCAAGTCCTATATTTGTGTCACGGAATCATTAAGAGTATCGCAGGTCATTTATTTTCCTTTAAGTGTAAGTACTAGAAGACACCGGCATGTGTTTCAACTGTCTAGGAGGTGCGCACCACAGTCCACAGCAATGTCGGCACTGTCAGAGCCAGCTGCGACCAATGTCAGCGAGCGTGCACCGTGAGATCCAAGCATCTGACATTCGCCAATCATCGCATCGCTCACTGATATACTAGCACCACCAAAGATATTAAGTCCCAATGAAAATCCTGAAAACTCGGGGATTCGATCGTTAAGCTTTTTTTTCACGTTTTTATTGGGGTAAACTAAAGAATTTTCTGTCTATCTAAAAGTCTCGCGTTCGATTCACGGCGGAATAGTTGAGGTCTGGTCTGGTGGGAGGCTTCGGCTATTCTACTGCCAAAGACGCACCGGCGTACCGGTGTATACTATGTAATAATTATGAATGCAGTCAAGTACTAACTAATGTCACATCTACACGTTTTTGGCGCATGGTCGTCTCACAAACAATGCCTCCATCTAAAGCTGTCACTGTTCTAAAGACAAAGGAGGTCGTTAATTTCATCTGATAAAAGGGTTTTTTTTATTACTACACGATAAAAAGGAAAGTCCTGACTCACTCATCGACTCATTTTTATAATCATTAAAGCAAAAGAACAAAAAAGTTTATGCGCGAGCGAAGCAAGCAGGGTTAACTAGTTTATTATGAAAATCTTACACAGGAAATTCATTACCAATATGATGTATCTTGGAATATCAGTGTTTGATATACATTAGTAACATTAATAAGTTATCGATAAAACGCGTGTTTCATATTTATGACGATATTTCACGTAGGTACCTATGTCATCATTTATTTATTTTCTTCGACATTGAACCAGGTTAAATAAATTAATATACCTAGTATGATTACATACTCGGGTATTAAGTCAATGCAGTAATTGGGTATTAAGTACCTATTGTAAGGTAATGGGCGAAAAATTATCGCCTACCTATTCACAACAAAAGATGCAGAGATGATGAGAGAGAGAGTTGTTCGGAAAATTGTTAGAGAAAAAATAAAATCTTTTTTAAATTTCAATAAACTCTCTGCAGTAAAAATCTATCGAAATTTGGTTCACCCCCAAATGGAAGTGGATTGGGATTCTATAATATACCATCGCGGACTTTTTTGAAAATCTATAAAAGAGTAATATCCAACCATTGGTTTTTCGTTACATATCTCTAAGGTATAGGAGTATATCGATAAGGCAACGTTTTCGTTGAAAGCGCCGAAAGACAGCTTGAATTTTTCAAACACTTCCAACAGTTATTACATCGTTATATTTAAGAAATTTAAAGAAACCCTTAACAAATTGTATATCTACTTGAAACTTCTTCAACGATCACTCTATCTATATTGATGTAAACCACATGAAAATCCGTTTAGCCGAGTTTATCGCGAACAGAGAGACTTTGTTTTATATTAATACTAACTGTCCGGAAACACGTTGTTTTGCCATCTGGAATTGTGAAAATATAACGACCTCAGACCTACCAAATGTAGACAAAATTTTTTATAAGAATCGGTGATGAAGTGACACAAACACTGTGACACGAGAATTTTATTATACAAGGTGTGGGTTAATTCACATAGTGTGCCCGCAGCTAACCTTTTAACTTGATCCTAGAAACACATTGACGTGATAAGTAGTCCCAATTGTTTTATTTCATTTTCAATACAAAAAATATTATTTCATTTAGAAAAATAAAATTCAGCAACCCTAACTGTGATATCAACAAACCTCATATTATTTTCATTATTCCCGTTTTTCCATTAGTTCATTGATATTGAACCAGCTGTTTTAGGGTTGTCACTTAAATTTGTGGTATATTTTTGAACTCCCTATAGTTCCCTCAGGATGTTATGAGCTAGACATCTTGTGATAATTTTTCAGGCATCTTTACATTGTCCCCTAAGCTTTTGGCTAGTTATGGCAATTGACAAGTAACCAACACGTTGTATATTAGATGGAGTGATGTGCACTGATATTTTTTCCGTTTAATTACATCACGTTTGCCAACTTTTGTACCTATCAGATAACGAACCGGAAATGCCAATCTGCATTACTTACCCGCCACCAAAAAATAACATGAAAGAACGAGCGCAGGCAGTCGCGGAGGCGCCCGTACACATTGTTAACCACACGACTACTCCTCATTATTTAGTGTTTTGCACCACCATCATTAATTTACACACCATTACATTAAAATACACTACGGAAATATATGTATGTGATATATAAACAGTAAACAATGTCCAGTGCAGATGGACGACTAATGTACTGTACATGAAACTATGAATATCTGGTATCTTATCAATATCATGTCAATACGTTATCAATAAAAACGCGACAAACACCTGATTGCGCGGGCCTAGACCTTTTAATTTTAAAACCAATATCTTTGTTCAAATACTGAGTTCTAGCATAAACTTTGATGTGTCAATGGATCTGCTAAGAATGGGGGATAGAATTTCAGACTTATGGTTGTAGGTTTTTTCAAACAGATTAAGCATGGAGTACTTCAGATGATTATTTATAGATATGTCAATCCACGACACGCCCCACTCTAAATAAACTCTATACAAATCGAATGAAACATAAGTGATTTTGACAGTAGGGCGCGTCTTCGTGGATTGAAATATCTATAAGCATAATTATGCTTTATGTCACTATCAAGTAAATAATAAGTAGGTATACCTATGTATAGTATGCGGTTAAGTTGACCAAAAATAGCAGCTCCTCGCACCTCGCCTTAGCGCTTTCCCTAACGCTCTTCATACTGCACCCCAGTTGACACCTGAAAATGTACTATTCATCGTAGATCTACTAGACGTATTAGATTCGAAGAGGTCGTGAATCAAAGTTTTACGATTTCGCATTGTGAAGTCAACATTTCCTGAGCATGTCCCGGGGTCGGGACGAAACGTTCGTCAAAGAAAGTATCGGAAAAATTTGTTGGTGTTTCATGTGGGCATCGTTTCTACATATTGTACCATACAGAATCTTTTCAAGTAGCGGATTATAGCAAAACAAGTCAATTGGTCCTACTGATTATGGATTTCAGCAAAATAACACCTGCTTCTATTCAATACACTTAAATATTTTCTTTATTGTTGTTTTAGTATTTGTTGTTATAGCTGCAACAGACAGTTTATGAGGTACAGGCCGGTGACAAACAGACAGACAGAGGGACAGCAGAGACAGCAGAGTATAAGTAATAGCATCTTGTTTCTCCTATAGGGTATGGAACCCTAACAATACAAACTTTTACATGTACAACATTAAAACATTATCTTTGATATGTTTTAGCTTTAGTCATTTTGTAGAAATAAAGAAACATAATAATATGAAGTATGTACATCATACCTTTGTCTTTCATGTGCTAAAGGAATGACAAGGCTTCTTTGTAGTGAATTTATCATGTTTTATTGCAATTCTTGACATTGGAATGCAGAGCAGTATGTGACCTAAAAAATAACATAATTGAGTAGACATTTTTTTAAAGGACCTAATATCTTTTGACAGAACGTAAATAACTAAAGTTTACTACATATTTACAAAAACATTTGGCAAAATTGACATAATTTAGCAAATAAATCTTTATTCCAATCTTCCTCTGTACATTCTATAAAAATATTTTTTATAATAATAACACTTTTTCTATCTCTACTAATAAAATGAAGGACCATCTCTACTAATATTATAAATAAGAATGTAGGTTTGTTTGTTACGCTTTCACACCCAAACCACTGAACCAGTTTTGATGAAATTTGGCACAGAGATATTAGAGGCCATTGTAACATGGACTCCTATTTGTTACAGTTTAGTTGACATTGTAGTTCAAATTAGATTGGATGTTATAAATAGTGGTTTTTTTTTTCTATATTTTTTGGCAAAAGAAAGTAAATGGATAATAAAATCGTAGGTAAATAAGCACAATTGCAATTTGCGACCTGAATCGCTCATCCAATCTAATTTGAACTAAGATGTCAACGGAACTCTAACAAAGCGGAGTTCATGTTACAATTTTTTTTAAATTCTTAATTAATCATACCCTGGACTGAAATTTTTTAGGCAACCCACTTGCGATATATTTATTGACATATTTAATTGGATATGAAATAGTTTTCATCCAATAAGCAGCTCGGTCAAGGTCAACCTTACTTGGGATCCCCTACTAATAGGCTACTTTTTATCCTTGAGAAATTATAATTAAATAATCTATAACGAGAACTGTAGGTAGATTGCTTTAGCAAATTGCCTTGTATTGTATTGTATTGTATTGTATTTTACAAATAAATGCTATTTATTATTATTATTATTGTATGAAGGTTGGAACAGCAAATTCGCTTTTCAATTGGATTTGTTATAAACCGGATTTCACATGAATAGAGCTGTGAGCAAAAGCTAGTTAATAAAAAAAAAAAAATCTATTAACCGTTCAGCTACAATCCATATTCCAGAGGCAGGTTCAATGGAATCAGTTGTGTGATGAGGCCCAGGAATGTAACTATGAGGTTCTTGCTGGTATCTTTGAACAGTGACAGAATGCTGGCCGTGTGGCACGGATGGACTATGAAGTACGGCCGGTATAACACAGGGTGCTCCTGCTGTGTCACCACTGAGTAGAAATCTTGTTTGTTTATTCTGAAAAGAAGACGACATTCAATTGTTTAGCTTTGTTTGTCTTTAAACATTTGTGATACTAAACAAGTTACTAACAGCAAAAGAGCTACAAGAGAGGCTAGACTTGATATTTTTTAAAAACCTTGTTTTATTCAAACAAGTAACGAGGATTACAACAGGCAGCACTGGTACTAAATAGTTTAAAAGCTACTTATATTTAACGTTGTGGATAAAAACTGCATGATACTGATTGATCATTGCATATCAAGAGTTTTTAAACTTTCGGTGGTAACGAGGCAACAACTGTGGTTCTTTTAAAATAGGCATCTCATAATATAAATATTGATTAAATATTATATCAATTATTTGTGTCCATTTTTAAATATAATGAAATGGTGATTAGTGGTGATACTTTGAGACTTAAAACTAAGATATTAGCAGATTCTAATTCACCCTGCACTCAGCATACAGCCCACTGCAAACTTTCTGGCATCCTTAAAATTTTGGATATTTAATGGGATATTAAGCATGTCATAAAAACCACTTATCAGTCTAAGATAGTACCTATAGATCTATATCTAATAACAATACACTTTCTGATAACAATCAACAAGGAACTTACTTCATGAGAGATATTTCCCTCACTTCATCCAAAGTCAATAGTCTACCTGAACAATCCCATACATTGAAGCTAAAGGAAGGCACTCCGTAGCTCAGGTTGAAGAATATCACGTATTCAGCACGGTACAAAAGCACTTTGCCAGTCTCGTCCCGCTGGCTGACAAACTCCTCTTTTTTAATGTGCGTATTCAGTATTTCCTTGTCGTTTAGATAAATAGTCCACCCATCGTTATATTTGTCTGACAATTCCATGAAATTTCTAGCGGCATATACAAATTCTTCTGGTGTTATGCCTGTTGCTGGGGAACTTGAAGAATGCATGGCTATCTTCATTTTAACCCTTAAAATCTCTTCTCATCGGTGTTAGGACCTCTATTATTTCACTGCAGTGAGCACAGACCAGGAACCGGCAGTGAGCAGTCGATCCATATCCAAAGTTCAAAGTTTAGTAGGTACTAGGTAGTATTATTTTAAAACCACGGTTTATTCTTTATTTAATTATTCTGATTGTTTAGGTTTTTCTAGTTTTTTTTTTTTGTTCTTTCATTTTCAATTTTTCACCACAGCCACAGACCAGGGAACCGAACTTTGGAACCGAAAGATACTCGGCTGTCAAATGACTTGTCAGTTGTCAGTTATCATCCGTCATTCCAATGGTTTGTTGCGAGTTGTGAAGTGGGCTCTACACTCGCGGCGCCAACGGCCGCGAAAGTCCGCGACAACTGCGAATAACGAGTGTATATTTTAGATGTTGTTCACACCTTCGCGTTCGCCATAGAGTATGTTGAATATATCAGTGTCGCTTTTTTGGTCCGCGGACCACAGGTTTGCGGCGCATCACGTCGTCATCGTCCATAGTCACGAACAAGACTCTGAAAGTGAAGTCTGAAAATTTCCGAATGTGGAGGAGAACAGTTCACGCGTGCATCGATGCATTCACGGCGTGAAATAACGGTGCGACTTCACGTGCGAGTGTAGAGCCGGCTTGAGGTTTGTTGATACATTACTAGTAACTAATATAGTGATCTGTGTACATTACTCTGTGGTTGTCATGGAAACGAAATTTGTTTATCAATAAAGCCCAAATAAAAAAAAAGTTCAAACAGTTTTGTCGATTTTTGAGACAAATTGAGATTGCCTTGGAGCTCAATGAATTCCAATTTTAAACTAGCAATGGCGCAACTAAAATTACAAGATAATCCAAAAGCTGCTTTAGACCAATATATAACAGCTTTGCAAAGTGAATCGAAAGTGGTTAGACGAAATGGTCTAATCAAGATAAACGAAGAGATATTTGAAAATCAAATGAACGAGGATTGTGATTTGATTATTGTGTTCCCTGAAATCTATGCGCACATATTGAAAAGCTTTTCGGATGCTTCCGAAGCGTGCAGGGACAGTGCAATTTTGATAATCTCCAATTTTATTGAACGTTTGCCACTAAATGATTATTATTTAACATATATATTACCTGTTATCGTTCGTCGCATTGGGAGCCCTGAGATCGTTGAAGAGTCCGAGGAAATACGCTTAGTTTTAATACAGCTAGTGCACAAAATACTGGAGAAGTATAAAGCGACACACTTATTGACACCATTCATCAATGATTTCACAAGTATTTTGACAAAGACAAGCACGGATCCATATCCAAAAGTCAAATTGGAAGCGTGCGAATGCATTATATTACTGACCAAAGTTCTGCAGAGAGATTTCCATTTCCAATCGGAGAGTTATGTTAAACCGGTGCTATCAAATTTTGCACATCAACATTTTAGAGTGCGAGTGGCAGCAGTTAGAACTATTGGTATGGATTATTTATTAATGCTGCTGTTAATTTTTGAATTATATACCCAAATAGGTCATCATCATCCCACACACCAGCACTCCTAGCATGTGCAGGGGATAAAATCGTATTCCCCCGATTTTGTCTTCTAACAGGAGAGAAAATAGTCGCCTTAGCATGGCCAAAGGAAAATGGGAGGAATTTATCACTATTTGACATTTCACAAGACATAAACCCCCTGAGACTAGTCAAACCGGTTTTAAGAAAGGGAGTATTTTCCCGTACACTGAGTACACCCGTGTGCTCATGCTAGGAGAGATAAACAAAAACGTGGAAAGGGATAAAATTTGTCCTTTCCCCAAGGACAAAATACTCTCCTGCCCATGCTAGCACTGCAGCCGCAGGGGAATGTCTTACTTGTCTCATCATTAAATGTTAATAAAAAAAACTTCCAGGTGCAATAGTCCTGGCGGGCAGTGTGAAATGCTTTGAGCTGTCTATCACGCCCATGGCAGAGAAGCTGTTTGACGAGAACTGCCAAGTGCGGCGCCAGGTCACCGTGGAGGTGGGCAACTGGATGCTGAGCTACAGAGACCGCTACTCGTTCTGGCACCGGATGATCCCTTTATTACTGACAAGGTATAAATGACATTAATCAGTATCAAGGCGCTGTGTGTCTGTGTGTATGTTTTTGTTCTTTATTTGTTGTCCTTAACACCACAATTTTGTACTGGAATATGCACAAAGACTACTTTTATATCTACCAATGTAGTTGCATGCTGGATGAACTGTGAGCGAATGTTTTTATTTACCCAAGCACCAACCTGGTCCTGGAACTCAACCACACAATCAGAAAAAGCTGTATCTTGAGACCCAACCAGGATAAATAATAATTGGTACCATTTAAGAAAGACATAGAGGGATGCCAAATTCAGGCAGTGGAAGGCTGAAACTTAATATACCAGCTAGTTGAATCTGGCCTAACACTGTCTTAGCTGAAATTTGGAATGGAGATTGATTAAATACCCTGGATTACACAACATCATCACCTCCTTTCAGTCTACTGCTGAGCCAAGGCCTCTCCGCATACCATTGATTAACACATAGGCAGTATAGGCTTCTTACTAACCCGAAAAATTTATGATTCCCTGGGGATTTGCGGCAAACAGAAAATTATGCAGTAACCGAAAATAGTGCAGCTGTGGGCAACAGTTAGTTTGTAATTAATAATTCTTATTATTTAAATATTTTCAGTCTCAGCGACGTAATGGCAGATATACGGGAGACAGCAACGAAGCTCTGGGACGACATAGGCCTTCAGTACATGGACGAAAATGAGGAGGACCTCAAGAAGAAAACCGACTTCCTCAAAGACGTGCCAACTCACTACCCTGATGTGAAACGACCCAACCTTGGCTGTAGGGTTCTGGTGCAGACCAACATAGGAAAAATCGTGCCGGCGATCGGGCGAGGTGACTTGGCGATTTTAATTATGCCTGTAGTAAATAGACACTGCCCATGTGGCATCAAGAAGGCGGTGCCTGTTGCCTGGCAGCCTACTGTATAGCCAGTAAGTGCAACAGAGATCGCAACAGCTGGTCTCTTTTCCGGCTTTACTGTCCGATGACAGCGACTATTTGCTGCAGGTATAGCCAAAGCTATAGATACGTATAATATCTACCCCAGCTTTGACCCTTGGGTCATCCAGAGGGTACTTATTCTATAGATTTGTCATAACACTTCCTCGTTCCTTGTCTAAATGTCTACTCTACTCTAGTGGAAGCTCTCTGTTAAACAACTTCTTAGGTCCAAGGGTTGAGCAATGATAAGTCTTGAAGTAGGTCTGAGTGAGTGAATTAATGTATGATTTAGAATTTTTCTTTGACCCTTGTGTTGAGTCTTAAAGGAACACCAGCAACCCGATCGCGTGGCAACCTTAGTACGTCGAATGAGATAAAGTTACGCGATAGAAAGAGACCACATCTTTGCGTTTGTTGCGTGTTCTTTATGGAGACAGGGCCAGGCGCTATTGCGAATTGAATTGCACTTTTCGAGTCGCTATTTCTTTAAATCATCTTGCAGAGTGAGCCTTCTGTACTATTAGGTACTATTATCGAACTCATTTAACTCATATCATTGTCAACTCGAGTGGGTAGTTTCAAGAGGTTCGTCTTAAGCAACCTCAAATTAAAAATAGATACAACGAAATACTGATTACTTTGTGTTGCCCTCACCATGTACCTACTTTTCGGTTTACCTGTGAACGACGGAGTGGGTCATGCATTTTCTAGTGTTAGTTATAATATTAAGGTAAAATTGTAGTGCTAGACTGTTTGTCGTTCCATAATAAATAAATAAATTATGTATTCCGCGCCTATACCAAAGATAATTATTTTATTCTCTTTGCCTATATTAAGTTATAGCGTATAAAATACTTTCGCAGAGATGGACGGCTGGCAAGCGGATGCGCGGCTGCGGTGCGCGCAGCTCCTATGCTGGCTTCTGTTGTGCGCTGAGGAGGGCTCCACGCAGCACACCAATGCTGTGGTGAGGATCCTGCTCCGAGGAGCGGCCGACGACGACGCGAGGGTTGTCCGAGAGGTGTGTCCCTCTACTATCTACCCTCACTTCCGTATCTCCTACTCGGATAAGGGGTGGATCCAGCTCTTAAAAAAATTAGTTAACAGCTGCATCCGAAAATCGGAAATCGCTGCGTTTTAAATTGCACGTTGGCTTCCTATTTCCTAATACAGTATAGAAACTCGATTTTCAGGCCATCAGTTATACGGATTCGCGACTATCCCATTTATTGATTTTAATAAACACATAACATTATGTACTTCTTAATATGCAAAAAAAACTCGCTTTTATTCATACTTTCGATTATAGACATTGTCCGGATTACCGATTATCCGAATGCCTAACGACAACGATTAGTCCGGTTAATCGAATTTCTACTGCAAATTAATAAGATAATAAAAACAAAACGTCTTGTCCGTTAAAAAAAGAGACGACATTTTCTACAAAAACAAAATGCTTGATGTCAGATTGAGCGCGCGTCCGAGTTGTTCGGGTACTTCATATCGCCGGAGACGTGGTGGCCGCTACTGGAGGCTGACGTGGAGTCCTGGAGCGCGCTGTTCGTGGTCGCCAACATCCTTAGGGGCTCCCGCGCCGACCTCATCCGCGGGAGGGTCGCGCGGGAACTGTGCAAGGAGCTGGCCGATCCGGACCGGTGTCGACTGAGAAAGGTTACAGCTTCTGTAGATCTATCTATCCTGAGGCGCTACAGCCCCTTGTGGGCCCTGGTCTCCTCCACAATATTCCTCACCTTGTCGCGGTCTTCTGTAGATAATAGATTATAATGTATGCGCGTTTAAGGCTGCCAATCCACCAGAGTGGAGCGAGGCAGCTGAGACGAGAAACGAAGGATTGCTCCACTTGAGAGGAGCAGAGATTTTGTGCTATTTTATTGGTTAATAATTCTCCCTTTCCCTTCCCTTTCCCAATGTTGTGTTCACTATTAAGGGGACTCCGAACGGTACTTGCTTCATACAAATGTAAAAGGGCGATTACTACATTATTTGATATGACAGACCCAAAGCTAAGCATTAAATCGTTGTGTCTCGTCATTATCTAGGTTTATTGATACATTAATAATTAAAAAAAATAATGATTTCCAAGTTACGAGCCTCGAAATACTCATATTTTAACCCTAAATTAGTGTTAACTTTGGGCGTAAATCAATAAGATTAGGAGTGAGAAAAAAGTAAAAAATCATATCTTCCGACATAGTTTACTTATTAATCATCTGAAATAAGTTTACTTTGTAAGCATATTTTTAGTCGTTCTTTCTCAAAAATACTTTTCCCAAACGACTGTTCAACCTTTTTCGCGCGCTTGATTCGGTAAAGTTTATCTTGCCTCTCAAGTCGCATTCGACTCTGCGCGGGAGGGTGGCTAGTGGCGAGGGGGGGGACAGTAACCCGGCGCGCGCCAAAACATTTCAACATAATTTCAGTCTACAGCTGTAGATACCTATTCCTATTATACATTGCAATTTACAACAAATCGCGTCTTTTATAGTTAGGTACTTGTAAGTGTTGTAGTAAGTATATCGTACTGTAGTGACTGGTGTTATTTATTGTATTTTGTGTTTTTAGGGTTCCATACCAATTTGGTAAAAATGGAACCCTTATGGTGAGACTTTCTCCGTCCGTCCGTCCGTCCGTCCGTCCGTCTGTCACACTCGATTATTTCAGTAACTGTTCAAGCTATCGACTTGAAATTTAGAATAGTTATAGGTAATAGTGACGCGACATCATAACAATCGTAAAAATTTGAAAATTGTTTTTATTTTTATTTAAAAAGGGGGGAAAACCGGGTCGACAAATTTTCAAAATGAGGTAACAATATTGAGTGGGGTATCATAATTATGAAAGGGCGTTACTTGTGCATACTAAAACTAATTTTTATTTATTTTTATGCCTGATAGTTTTTGATTTATTGGGCAAACTGTCGAAAAAAATACCGTTCCCCCCCCCTTATCTCCAAAGTTTACCAATCGAAAAATCTGAAATAATTATGATCAATAGAAATTAATGTATATTTTACAGGAAAAATAAAATCAACTTACTGACTAATATAGACTAATATACTTTTTTTGATAATAACAATAATCCGCCAAAAACAAAGTTACGTTTGCGGTTTGCCAACAAAAGTACCTACATGTAAATTAAAAAGTGATTCTTTCAATGTTTTACTTCTTTTATGGTATGGAACCCTCGGTGCGCGAGTCCGACTCGCACTTGGCCGGTTTTTTTAAATAATAATAATCATAATAATAATAATTGACCCCTGGCATTATAACCCTGGACGCCGATTTATTCACGCCGTATTGGACTTGCGTCAAAATAAAATATAAACCTACCTACTTGTGTTACCTCTCCTGAACAATGTCGTATGATTTTTTTTACTAATTGTTTCGTATAGAAGAAAAAAAAAACAAAAAACCGGCCAAGTGCGAGTCGGACTCGCGCACCGAGGGTTCCATACCATAAAAGAAAAACCATACCATAAAGAAGACTTTTGTTGGCAAACCGCAAACGTAACTTTGTTTTCGGCGGATTATTGTTATTATCAAAAAAAGTATATTAGTCAGCGAGTTGATTTTATTTTTCCTGTAAAATATACGTTAACTTCTATTGATCATAATTATTTCAGATTTTTCGATTGATAAACTTCGGAGATAAGGGGGGGGGGGACGGTATTTTTTTCGACAGTTTGCTCAATAAATCCAAAACTATCAGGCATAAAAATCAATAAAAATCGGTTTTAGAATACACAAGTAACGCCCTTTCATATGATACCCTACTCAATATTGTTATCTCATTTTGAAAATTCGAAGTCCCGGTTTTCCCCCCTTTTTAAATATAAATAAAAACAATTTTCAATATTTTATGAGTGCAATGGCGTTGGGTCACTATTACCTTAAACTATTCCAAATTTCAAGTCGATAGCTTTGATAGTTACTGAAATAATCGAGTGTGACAGACGGACGGACGGACGGACGGACGGACGGACGGAGAAAGTCTCACCATAAGGGTTCCATTTTTAACCGACTTCAAAAAAAGAAAGAGGTTCTGTATTCGACCCGTATGTATGTATGTATGTATGTATGTATGTGGGTGTGTATGTATGTATGTATGTTTGTCCGCGATTATTTCACGTTTGGCTGAACCGATTTTGATGCGGTTTTCAGGAAAGTATTTGTTACATTCTGGAGAAGGTTTTAGTATATTAACCGACTTAAAAAATTAAGAGGTTCTTAGTTTGATCAACATATTTGTATTTAAGTTTGTTCGCGATTATCTCGAGTTCGGCAAAACGGATTTAGATGATTCTTTTTTTGTTAGATAGGCCATACATCACAGGTAGACTCGTTTTAGTTTCGTCGAGATTTAATGAATATCTTCGGAGATGGAGAGCGGAACTCCTCAACGGAAAATAGTAAATCGCTTGCGATCGGTATAATAGTGTACAGTGTAGATTTTATCGGACTTCAAAAGAGAAGGAGATTCTTAAGTTGACTGAAATATATGTTTTAATTGACCGACGTCAAAAAAAGAGGTTCTCTGTTTAATCCCTATATCGGTATTTAGGATTTTCCGTGATTATTGTACATGCATTTTATTGTGATAGTCCGTTTTAAATTTGGTTAAAACGTGGCAACTAGATCATAAAAGCTTGTCTTTAAAAACTTTTTTGCACTAAAAAGGGTAAAATAAATTATTTTTTAAAAAATTGAACCGACTTCAAAACCACAAATAGGCACTCAAAAGCGAAAAATAAATTAATATAATTATTATAACCGCTACTACCCACTCATCTATTTTGAAGTCGGTGCCAGCCAATTCAAATAGATAAGTAAATCTTTATAATAGCGCAAAACTACATCCATAGTATGTAGTAGTAGTAAGCTTCGCTGGCACCGACTTCAAAATAGATGAGTGGGTAGTAGCGGTTATAATAATTATATTAATTTATTTTTCGCTTTTGAGTGCCTATTTGTGGTTTTGAAGTCGGTTCAATTTTTTTAAAAAATAATTTTTACCAAATTGGTATGGAACCCTAAAAATCAGTCACTGACTAAATGTCACTCCAAACGTCATCCAATTGACAGTTATCTGAAAAAAAATCCAAAATGGCGGATTCATTTATTCATTTGGCCGCCGTAGGAATATCGTTCTTATCTCGGAAAGTATAAAAGATGGAAGAACATTTTCTTGACAAGGGGTGATCAGGACCCGAAGGTGTATTTTTCCATAGAAAATGTGGTCGATTCTGTTATGTAAAATCGCTAAACTAATATAAAATAATCCTATCCTTTTCCATACGGAGCAGTTTGAAAAGGATAGGACTTTTTTAAATTAGTTTAGTTTAGAAATTTTGTTCAACAGAATTAGCACAGTAACATGTGGCCCGCGCCTCCACGCGCCCTACTAGTTAATAATTTAATAATATATATATAGCTGCTTGTGCTGATTCACTCACT
Source organism: Coenonympha glycerion (assembly GCA_963855885.1). NCBI lineage: Eukaryota > Metazoa > Arthropoda > Insecta > Lepidoptera > Nymphalidae > Coenonympha > Coenonympha glycerion. The sequence goes on from OY979635.1 coordinate 2,415,503, forward strand.
GACTCATTGATCACCTCTCCTGAACAATTTTGTATAAAATTTTTTTTTTTCGCGGATGGGGTCGTATAGAAGAAAAAAATTCATTCGGATGAAAAATGCAAAGTTAGCTGATGATTGAGGATTTTGGAGACAGGTGAAGAGCACAGCCAGGGTATTGGAGATAGCTGGAGGGTGCTCGACAAAATGCCACTCGAAATGTCATCCAAATATCTCGCCCGCTCATTTGCTTAAAAAACTAGACAATTAATAAAAATATTACTTTGCAAAGTAACTAGTTTTTTTTTGTCCCCGAATGACACATACCTACCTACATTTTTCATCACTAGGTGTCTACGAAAAAATCTCAACCCTATTGAATGGAAGCAGAAGTTATTTTGCGGCAATCCATGATTAGCAGGAAGATTAATTTGTTTTGCTATAATCCGCTACTTGAAAATATTCTGTATGGTATAAAATGCAGGAACAATGCCCACATGGAACACCACACACAATTTTCCAACACTTTCTTCGACGCACGTTTCGTCCCGACACCGGGACATCCTCAGGAGATGAATCGTAGAGTCTACGATTTCGCATAGTGAAGTCAACATCGTAGAGCCTACGATTTCGCATAGTGAAGTCAACATCGTAGACTCTACGATTTCGCATTGTGAACTCAACATCTCCTGAGGATGTCCCGATGTCGGGACGAAACGTGCGTCGAAGAAAGTGTTGGAAAATTGTGTTCCATGTCGGCATTGTTCCTGCATTTTGTACCATCATACAGAATATTTTCAAGTAGCGGATTATAGCAAAACAAAATCTTCCTGCTAATCTCAACCCTCTTTTGCGTCCCACAGCTGGGCACGGGTCTCCTCTGAAAATAAAAGGGTTTTAAACAAATTAGGGTTTGCAGGCTTCACACACGTACCTATGAGCATACCTTTTTCTATATCCCACAGGTGTACTCTCAAAATAAGAGGGGTTTGGCCAAAGTTTAGGTATTATTAATTGTAGATAATAGGTACTACACAACAAAACAAAAATAATAATACAACTCACTGTAAACAATAACAGGGTAGGTACCCTAATTGCATACTAAACGAGTCAGAAAAGATTGTGGTCTAAAAAATATAATAATAATACGGAATAATAGTAGTACGGAAGAAGGTAGGTTGCATTCTCTAGACCGCTCATCAATGACCCTGTCTCTTTCTCACACAAGTAAGGTGAAACAGCAAACAACCCACCCACGTGCGCGTCGAGTTCGTTCGCGCGTTCGGCGCATTCTTAAGATATGCATGTAAGTGAAAGTGTATTAAAAAAAAATACGTTGTTAAAATGTTATAGGTACATGTATATTGTTTGTGTCCTAAATAAATAAATAAATAAATAAATAAATAAATAAATTTCCTTTCCCTTTCTCGGCTTCGTTGCCTCGCTCCGGTGGATTGGCAGCCTAACTCACGCGTTTGTTAGGTACGCCCGACTTGTTAAGCTGTAGTATTTTATTACCAATGATGTGTTCCACCGCGAAAGTACTCGTATACATTCTAATATCGCATAACTAGCACCTCTTGCTATATGGCATTTTGCGATACGCTAAAATAATAGAAATGGAATATAATTCAAAAATGTATTAAAATGATCGCAAAATTGGTCACATATGACCAAAAACCGCATGCATGGGACATATGGCCAGAGCTGTCTGCCATAACCCTCTTTTTAAAGCCCATGGCCCACTAGGGCATGGGTCTCCCGCTAGAATGAGGGCTTTTTAATTGCCCAACATACTGGCTAAAACCTTTGACAATATTAATGTGAATTACCAACCATACACATTCCTCCAACTTTTAAGCAAGCTATATTTAGTTTCCACAAACGCATATAGCTCCACAATATCAGAGGAGTGTTCCCCAGTGCGCTAAATATTTTCTACAACATTCGTAAATTTGCGAATACAGATAGAGCTAGAAATAAGCTTATCAATAGTTAAAGATTTTGTGAACCCGGAAATGTGTCATTATTTTGTTAATTACAGCCAAAATACCAACGGAACCTGTTACAAGTGACGGAGGCGTTGATGGCCCTCTGCCAGGAGCAGTGCGCGGAGCACGTGGAGCAGCTTTTCATCATCAACTTCACCGTGTACGCCATGCCGCACGACGACAACATGCAGTTCATGGCCCTGTGTGAGTGTACCTTTACACGACAAAAACTTTACTTGTAGGCTGTAGCTCTAGATATAAAACTCGCTTCAAATGAGAATAGGACTGTCATTCTATTTGTTTCTCACTCACACACAACAGAGGCTGATAGTGTGTAAGAGAGATGCAAACACAAGTCAGACAGTCCTATTCTCATTTGAACCGCATTGTACCTTAGCGGCTTTAGGCTCTGTTAGGTATAAAGCTACACGTAGCAAATAAGTACATTGTGCGATGTCGACCTGCGAGTTACTCAAAATTAGTCAGCAGTAGGACTAGTAGTACAGGTATCGGTTCAAATTTCGAGTGGACTCGCTCCGAATACACGAAACGGATTTCTCCATATAAATATATCTACAGCCAGCGCTCCGCGCTGAAGGCCTGTAGCTGAAAGCTAGGTGTAGGTTAACATGTCACTAATTAATATGTCGTTACTTACTGAAATGATTTTGCGGAGTGAATCTTGTGTACCTACATGTAAAAGTACTATTTGGTATTCCGTAACCTAGAGTATTCCTTCAAATTATCTTTCATAGTGGAAGACAATTAAAAAAATAGCTTTACAGAATTTGGGCTGTATATGTTTAAGTATCTTAAGCTAGCATGAGTATAAACAAGTATTGTATGAAGAACTATGAAATGAAATGTTCCAAGTTGTTATCTTCTGTTGGCCACGTATTCCTTACGTTAAAGATTATATCTCGGATAGCCCGAGAATATTGGAACAGTAAGATTTTTAATCAATAATTATTGTGGTTCTTAAATTTTCCGCCACGCCATTCTTCAGCAAACCTGGACAAACTGCGTTTCATGGTGAAGTGCGGACGGACGCTCACGTGTCTGTACGACAAGCACATCGGTCGGATACTGGCCGACATCAACAGTGACGCCGTCACCTGGAGCCTGCTCACGCCCGACCGCTGTCTGCTGGAGTGCGTGTTGCTGCATGCAGGTCGGTACAGAGTCAGTCTGCCTCTCGAAGGCAATGTAGTGTCGGTGCTCACTCACGTGTCTGTATGACAAGCGCATCGGTCGGATACTGGCCGACATCAACAGTGACGCCGTCACCTGGAGCCTGCTCACGCCCGACCGCTGTCTGCTGGAGTGCGTGTTGCTGCATGCAGGTCGGTACAGAGTCAGTCTGCCTCTCGAAGGCAATATATGCAATAGTGTCGGTGCTCACTCACGTGTCTGTATGACAAGCGCATCGGTCGGATACTGGCCGACATCAACAGTGACGCCGTCACCTGGAGCCTGCTCACGCCCGACCGCTGTCTGCTGGAGTGCGTGTTGCAGCATGCAGGTCGGTACAGAGTCAGTCTGCCTCTCGAAGGCAATATATGCAATAGTGTCGGTGCTCACTCACGTGTCTGTATGACAAGCGCATCGGTCGGATACTGGCCGACATCAACAGTGACGCCGTCACCTGGAGCCTGCTCACGCCCGACCGCTGTCTGCTGGAGTGCGTGTTGCTGCATGCAGGTCGGTACAGAGTCAGTCTGCCTCTCGAAGGCAATATATGCAATAGTGTCGGTGCTCACTCACGTGTCTGTATGACAAGCGCATCGGTCGGATACTGGCCGACATCAACAGTGACGCCGTCACCTGGAGCCTGCTCACGCCCGACCGCTGTCTGCTGGAGTGCGTGTTGCTGCATGCAGGTCGGTACAGAGTCAGTCTGCCTCTCGAAGGCAATATATGCAATAGTGTCGGTGCTCACTCACGTGTCTGTATGACAAGCGCATCGGTCGGATACTGGCCGACATCAACAGTGACGCCGTCACCTGGAGCCTGCTCACGCCCGACCGCTGTCTGCTGGAGTGCGTGTTGCTGCATGCAGGTCGGTACAGAGTCAGTCTGCCTCTCGAAGGCAATATATGCAATAGTGTCGGTGCTCACTCACGTGTCTGTATGACAAGCGCATCGGTCGGATACTGGCCGACATCAACAGTGACGCCGTCACCTGGAGCCTGCTCACGCCCGACCGCTGTCTGCTGGAGTGCGTGTTGCTGCATGCAGGTCGGTACAGAGTCAGTCTGCCTCTCGAAGGCAATATATGCAATAGTGTCGGTGCTCACTCACGTGTCTGTATGACAAGCGCATCGGTCGGATACTGGCCGACATCAACAGTGACGCCGTCACCTGGAGCCTGCTCACGCCCGACCGCTGTCTGCTGGAGTGCGTGTTGCTGCATGCAGGTCGGTACAGAGTCAGTCTGCCTCTCGAAGGCAATATATGCAATAGTGTCGGTGCTCACTCACGTGTCTGTATGACAAGCGCATCGGTCGGATACTGGCCGACATCAACAGTGACGCCGTCACCTGGAGCCTGCTCACGCCCGACCGCTGTCTGCTGGAGTGCGTGTTGCTGCATGCAGGTCGGTACAGAGTCAGTCTGCCTCTCGAAGGCAATATATGCAATAGTGTCGGTGCTCACTCACGTGTCTGTATGACAAGCGCATCGGTCGGATACTGGCCGACATCAACAGTGACGCCGTCACCTGGAGCCTGCTCACGCCCGACCGCTGTCTGCTGGAGTGCGTGTTGCTGCATGCAGGTCGGTACAGAGTCAGTCTGCCTCTCGAAGGCAATATATGCAATAGTGTCGGTGCTCACTCACGTGTCTGTATGACAAGCGCATCGGTCGGATACTGGCCGACATCAACAGTGACGCCGTCACCTGGAGCCTGCTCACGCCCGACCGCTGTCTGCTGGAGTGCGTGTTGCTGCATGCAGGTCGGTACAGAGTCAGTCTGCCTCTCGAAGGCAATATATGCAATAGTGTCGGTGCTCACTCACGTGTCTGTACGACAAGCACATCGGTCGGATACTGGCCGACATCAACAGTGACGCCGTCACCTGGAGCCTGCTCACGCCCGACCGCTGTCTGCTGGAGTGCGTGTTGCTGCATGCAGGTCGGTACAGACTCAATTTGCCTGATCAAGGCGTTATATGCAGATATGTACTCTTTGCAGAGTTTGAGTTTGCTGAACCGCAGTGTCAGATATTACGGACTGTCACACTGTTTCGGTTTGAGAGGCACGGGCGGCAGCCGGACAGATTACTTGGTAAAGGGCATATAAGACTTAAGAACTAATGTATGTCAAATGGTGTTGCAATGCAAAGAACGCACTACCATCTAAAATAGGCAGGTTTATCACCTGAAATTCAAAAACCTCTTGCTCGTCACGTCATTCTTTTTTTCTATAAAATAATTACAGTTTACTTTTCTTGATATTTCAGGATGGGCAATGGGGAGTCAGTTGCACTTGATCGCACCTCTGCTGAAGGAGTGTTTGGCTCCTCCCAAAGTGGATCCCGAGGTTAAACTGAAGGTGTTCACCGCGCTGTCGACGGTTCTGTTGAATCGGCAGACCAACTTTAGGAAATGCGAACCGGAAAAGTTGGAAACGTTTTTGAAAATTGTCCTTGAGGGTAGGTGTAAAAAATATCGCTTCGCTTTCTGTTAGTGTACTAACAGTCGTTTTCAATATGTATCTTAAAGTTTTGGAAATAGTAATTTGACCTAGTTAGCAGGCAAAATCGTTGATAGATACTAAAGCTTATTGAAAAGTACTGAAAGTCGAAAGAAATTTATTTCAAAGCTTTTGTGCAGTTAGGATAAACAAGAATATCCTAAAAGATAGATGTTTTGATAAGTAAGTGTGACGAGCGTATTGCAAGAGCAGTTACGACATCATACGAATCTTAAAAATCACAGATAAAAACTTCGGTTTCATTAGTAGATATTATTAAAATTACCTACCTGGTAGCGTATAAACATTCGCCTACAGGTACTATTGTGGTGTTCTGTGGCCTACATAATATTAGTGTGTTACTTTTTTGATATTCTAGAAGTTATAATGCCGAATCTGGTATGGTCACCGGGTAGAACCGCCGAAGCGATACGCACGGCGGCCGTGGCTTGCCTGTGCTCGGCGCTGCAAGACAACCCGGAGGAGCAAGCCGTTGTTGAGAAAGGGGGCGACGGCGATGCTAACGACAAGGTGCCAGACAGAGATAATTTCAATTTGGCACATAGTTATAAGTCATTATAGCCTAGGATCCCGCTATACAACGACCTTCACCGAGCTGCTTATTGGATGAAAACTATTTTATATCCACTTAAATATGTCAATAAATATATCGCAAGTGGGTTGCCTAAAAAATTTCAGTCCAGGGTATGATTAATTAAGAATTAAAAAAAAAACATTGTAACATGGACTCCTATTTGTTACAGTTTAGTTGACATCGTAGTTCAAATTAGATTGGATGTTATAAATAGTGCTTTTTGCCAGAAATACTTTCCTGGCTGAGGAAAGTATTTCTGTTCTATATTTTTTGGCAAAAGAAAGTTAACGGATAATAAAATCGTAGGTTTTATGCACAATTATGCACAATTGCAATTTGCGACCTGAATCGCTCATCCAATCTAATTTGAACTAAGATGTCAACGGAACTCTAACAAATAGGAGTTCATGTTAAAATGGATTTTTTTTTAAATTCTTAATTAATCATATCCTGGACTGAAATTTTTTAGGCAACCCACTTGCGATATATTTATTGACATATTTAATTGGATATAAAATAGTTTTCATCCAATAAGCAGCTCGGTGAAGGTCGTTGTATAGCGGGATCCTAGACCATTAGCTTACAGGGTTAGCACTTTACTCAGATGACCCAAGAAATCCTTCCTTATACTGTGAGCTTCCGTGCAATATTTCAATTTTCTAGATCCAAGAGCTAGAACAATAATGAGTTACTGAGTGAATAATTGGATGAAAGAGTTTGGATTTTTTTACTGATATAGATATAAGTCGCTGAGCAGAACCTTCGAGGGAATTTGACACGAAGCCAAGTCGTGTCTTCGTTTCTCTCCCTTGATTAACTTAAAATAATGTAAACAGCTACCACTAGTATTGAGCCAATTTCAGAATCCAAAAAATCCAGGCAGAATTTATAGTTACTAAGAATTATGATAAATACAAAACGTATTTACCATGAATATAATAAGGTCACTCTGGATAAAAGAGACGTTTGAATAATGAACTATGAATGAGATTTCGCAAACTTTGCACTACAAATTAAATACTAAGCCCTCATGTCTTATGTATACACTAGGCGTTCCGTTTCACAAAATATTAAAATTGCACGTTTTTTACTAAATTCTTCCAAGAAAAGATTTATCTATCTCTCATGTTGCATTGTTTTTATTCCAGGAAGTAAATCTATTTCCTACCAAGGAATCTTTGGAGCCTTTCCTGGATGGAATGGTGCCTTTGCTGATCGGTTTAGTTGATGATAACTCGACTTTGACACGACAACACACTTTAAGGGCGATCTGTTGTCTCGCCACGCTGGCCCGACAGCGCGGCTGTTTTACGGTTGAAATACTACATAAGTTGTACTTTGGTAAGCTTTACAATATTCATTTGCTTTTGGTTGATTTATTATAGCTAGGTACGTCATAGTTTTTTTAGATATTTTAGATATATTTTTTAATTAGTTATTTTAGATATTTTTTTTCTCCCTCTTTATGATCGGAGATTTTAATTGCGCGTTGCGGAATTCTACAGACCATATATAGCGACAATGGTAAACACTTCATGATCTCGGAAATCGAAATATACCTAGTTAAAGTCAACTAATTTTTAAACAAATGACTTCATAATTAATATATTAATTATAAAGTCAAAATTATCCGTTCTTGAAGCTTAAACATTAATCAAGTTCGCGTTAATGCTTTAAGCATGTGACTGTACATATAGCTGCTTGCTTGCTTCACCAAATTTTAACATACGTCATACAATATGAAAGCATTCGTAGCGGTATAGAACAAAATGTCATAAACAGCTCCATGTTCAACGCTTACGTGTAAGAAAGATTTGATTATTTCGCTATAATCCGCTACCTGAGCCTTCTGTACCGTTAGGTATTATTATGTATTCCCTGGTTGAGGCAAGATATGTTGTCGGCAGTGGTACTGAAGCGTCTCGACGACAGCAGCGACAAGGTGCGCTCGTTCGCCGTGCAGGCTCTGTGCACGCTGTTCAAGTGTCGGCCGCGCGGCTACGACACGGCAGTGTTCGGCGCGCACGTCGACGCGCTCTACAGCGCCATGCTCGTGCACTTGGACGACGCGGACGAGGCGTTCCGCAAGGAGATGCTGGGTGAGTCGGTCGCACTGATCTCCATAGAGTATATAGAATATACTCTAGATAGCTGACTGTCAACGTAAAAATGAAGACACTTGATTTTCGCCATTTTGGCGCTGATTGTTGTGTAACCTGGCGTGAGCGTCTATGGAACTAAAATCAAATGACGTTCAAAACGACGGTCCACTTCCAACAAATGTCAATTTAGTACCGTGGACGCTCAGGGGAGGCGCTTCAAATCGGCTTCAAAAATGAACTGTCAAACGTATGGAATCACGAATCCAGAGATACATATCAGTGGTCGGACGCAAGCATTGATTAAACAATAGATAAAAATAGTAAAGATAGGCCGATCCGAACATTTTACGTAAACCTTCATACAAGCAAACAGTAGCGCCATCTGTCAAAATACCCGCCGCCGCCGCTGACCGAATTACCGCGTGGCCTTATACTTTTGGTACCGATGACATACATAAACTGACGACATTTTTTCGCGCTGTTCGCCCTGTCTTTAGTATACAAGTATGTGGATTCAACATATTATCACTTGATCAGCACTTATTAAGTATTTTAAAGCTCCCCTATGAAGCCGGATTTTTAATTTGTCAAAACTGTAAAATGGCGCTTATGTAAGCGACCGACAGCGGTATGTGCTGTCAGCGATACCGAAATGCACGTCGCGCGACGCCATATTTAAAATTGTTGGCTTCAACATACGTAACATCTTCCCGTCCTCTTAGCGTGGCGTATTTCGTCATTAAGTCGCAAGGAGTTGGAGGTTTAATAATATTGAATAGCTTTGACATATAAGGTGATACATAATTTTTGTCCTTCTCATACTTACGAATATTAAAATTATTTTTCGCTTTCAGATGCCCTGCTTGCTCTCAGCGATGTCGATCCGAGGCTCTTGATGAAGAAAGTGAAAACTAATATACACTTGTATAGGAACAAAGCAGCTTACGAGAAATTGTCTAGTCATATCGAAAAGATAATTTTAATTAAGTAGTTTATAGTGTTTAGTTAATCTAGATGTTTTTTTTTGTATATTCTATCAACTATGTTTTTAGGGTTCCATACCTTTTTGATAAAAATGGAACCCTTATGGTGAGACTTTCTCGGTCCATCCGTCTGTCACACTCGATTATTTAAACCCTCGATACGCGAGTTTGGACTTGCACTTGGCTGTTTTTTTTTTTTGCAAGTTTAATAAGTATACTGAGCAAATGCCTTATCTTTTGGTTTAAACAGTAGAAAGCTACTTCATATTTTATCTAAACTCGCCGGCATATTTAGCGGAACATAAAAAAAAGGTCCATAATTAAAAAAATATGGTTTTATTTTAAAATCTACTTACTACACTTCTTTTGTTATTTAAAGTTTCATTTGTTTTTACTTAAAATGAGATCACATTAAGAACAGATTTTGCGAGTAAAGGCTATTTGTGAAAAATGGTACATTTTTGAACTTTTCATGTAACCTGGAAAAGTGAAATTTAATATTAAAATTACAATTAATTAAATTAGAAAAATGGTGATTAATATCGCGTATTTCCTCCACGTGCTCTTATTAAAGTTTCTACCCGTCTAGGCATACTGAGAATGATGTTATCGATGGTCTCCTGGGATAGTCTCCGCCATTCCTCAACAACGGCGATTCGCAGTTCTCCCACGTTGGCAGGAGCTGGAATTCTGGACTTAACTTTTCTTTTCAGCAAGTCCCAAACGTGCTCTATTGGGTTCATATCCGGTGATCTCGCCGGCCACTCCATAACAGTGATATTCATATCATTAAGATAAGCTTGAGTTACCCGAGCGGTATGCGGCAGAGCATTATCCTGCATAAAAACAAAATCTTCACCGATATATGGGGCAAACGGTACGACATTTTCTTCTAAAACTTCTCTGATATAGCGGTCTGCAGTCAGTCTCCCTCTGTCAATCACTACCAAGTCTGTGCGAGCTCCCAAACAAATGCCCGCCTAAACCATTATTGATCCACCACCGTATGCAACTGTAGTTTCAAAATTTGTCTGAATGTATCGTTCTCCTTTGCGTCTGTATATTCTTTGCCTGCCGTCAATTTGATTTAAGAGAATTCTGCACTCATCACTAAACAATACCTTACTCCATTGGTCCGCGTTCCAAAGTCGATGTTCCTGAGCAAAAGTTAACCTGTTTCTACGATGATTTACCTCGAGCCTTGGAGCCTTGGCGGGCATAAATGAACCCAAACCAGCTTCTTCGAGCCTTCTTCGTACCGTACGCTCACTTACGGTTACACCCCGCACTGCTTCTAACTCATGTCGGGCTTGGACGGCCGTCAAACGGGGGTTCCTACGTACACAAAGCCGAATGAAACGATCATCCCTACTCGAAGTGCGTCTTTTTCTGCCTTGTACTGCTCTTCTAACATAAGTACCGGTCTCCCTGAACCGTTGGATACTGCGATGGATCGTTGAAACTGGTTGACGAAGATCTCTGGATATCACTCTGTAGGTTTGACCATTTCTTCGCATTTCGAGTGCCCTGGCAATCTCCGTTGGGGCTAAGTCAGGCATAATTCAGTCATCAACTCCAGAAAGATACGCGATTAAAAAAAACTAACAAAAAACAGTATTTCAATGAAATTTTAAATCAAACTCAGAAGGAAGAAATACTCGAAGTTCGCTCCAGATAAGGTGTATTTGAATAAAATTAAAACAATTGCATAAAATGTGATGTTCAGTTGTTTTCTTAATTTGAAAATATTTCTTTTTAAATTAAATAACGTATAAACCAGCCAGAAACTTTATATGATACTGATATCAAACCTTTTTTTTATGTTCCGCTAAATATGCCGGCGAGTTTATGATTTTCGTGAGATTAATATAATAAACTTGATTGAAATGATATTATTTATTAGTGGTGTTTTCTTTACCTAACCTTATTATAAGCAACGAATATAATATTTGTTATAAGTATGTTTTTTGAGGTTGTTACTACCAAAAAAAAAAAGTATAATAGATACAGAACTGATTTTATTTTTCAGGTAAAATCTTGGTAAAATATACACCTACCTAAATTCAGATTTCTCAATCGGTAAACTTCGGAGCCAAGGGGAGCTTTGGCCTTTGTTATTTTTTGACACAGTCTACCTATGAAACCATAGAGTATATTGAATGTAGGGGTATATGAAACAATATGTGTGGACTGACCCCGCCTACATCAAGTACTGTCGAGTATAGCATCCCCTAGGGTAATAACTGGAAGCCTGAGCTGGAAACCCTCAGCGGAAACCTAAACATTTATAATTTATATGATTGGGTCATGGGTGCCAACTCAATCTTGGCGCTCATCATGGCGCCGCATGTCACGCATGTCTACTTGTCTGCATAGATCCACCTGGGGGGACCTAGACGGACCACAGAACACTATACTCTCTAGCTCTCGAGCGTGATGTGTAGGTACTTGTAAGTTGAGCGTAGTTAAGCAGAAAACGACCAACCGCCATTTTTGCGAAAATGAGTTATGATGCCTACGGCATTTAAGCTTTCTTATTCTTCACCTTATGCAAAGACAAGTAGAGTCCTAACATTGCTCACACTCGAGATTTAAATTTGTCAAATGAGACCAATTACTATTATTGCCCATTTTCTGTGCTGAAAGCGACCAAGTCCAGCCTTTGGTCTACCAAAAATTCACTATTTACAAAATTTATTTTAGCACAAAGCGACATCGACGTTGGCTGACTATAAATCTTACGATAGGATACTTTATTGATTTGCAGAACGCGACCATTGCAATGGTCGCGTTCTGCAAATGTAATTTAATTTATATTTCTGCAAATGTAATTTTATTTATATTAATGCAGAATGAGACCACAAGTCAGTCGTGGTGGTCTATTAATTTCATACTAAAATGAAACATCTTACACCGATTCTGATTTTGTAGAAGGTGACTGTCTTTAAAGAGTTTTAATGTAACGTATGATGCGATCTTTAGTAATTGTGTTGTTTTAACATTAGACAGGCGTTTTTTTATGCAACGTTTTTGAACAAAAACTAGTGTTGAACGTCTAGAGGTTTTTGACGAAAACGGCACCACACCACCCGCATGAATTTCGGTTTTTCACAAATCCCGCGGGAACTATCGATTTTCCGAGTTAAAAAGTGCTCATATGTTTTAATTCAGGTAATAATCTATCTGTTCCCAGCTCAATCTGTTTAGTGGCTGCGGCGTGAAAGATTAACGACAATACACACTTATAAATTTTCGCCTTTATTATACCTATTAGTAAGGATAACAGCTAACTCTATCCATTACCACACTAAAATAACTTATGTTTTTTTTAATTATTAAAAGTGCGGGTTCGATTCCTGATCTATAGTGAGATTTTTTCGTTGAATGCATTATTCATTTTCTTTATAGTCGACGACCATTTTCCTTTGACAAAAATCTCTATATTTAGTTAAAATTTCGCCTCACTGATTGCTTTCAAATAAACACCCTTTTTTAAAAATAGATAACTTATATCATATTCATTCCTTTTATAAGTAAACTCGCCGGCATATTTAGCGGAACATAAAAAAAGGTCCATAATTAAAAAAATATGGTTTTATTTTAAAATCTACTTACTACACTTCTTTTGTTATTTAAAGTTTCATTTGTTTTTACTTAAAATGAGATCTCATTAAGAACAGATTTTGCGAGTAAAGGGTATTTGTGAAAAATGGTACATTTTTGAACTTTTCATGTAACCTGGAAAAGTGAAATTTAATATTAAAATTACAATTAATTAAATTAGAAAAATGGTGATTAATATCGCGTATTTCCTCCACGTGCTCTTATTAAAGTTTCTACCCGTCTAGGCATACTGAGAAAGATGTTATCGATGGTCTCCTGGGATAGTCTCCGCCATTCCTCAACTACGGCGATTCGCAGTTCTCCCACGTTGGCAGGAGCTGGAATTCTGGACTTAACTTTTCTTTTCAGCAAGTCCCAAACGTGCTCTATTGGGTTCATATCCGGTGATCTCGCCGGCCACTCCATAACAGTGATATTCATATCATTAAGATAAGCTTGAGTTACCCGAGCGGTATGCGGCAGAGCATTATCCTGCATCTAAACAAAATCGTCACCGATATATGGGGCAAACGGTACGACATTTTCTTCTAAAACTTCTCTGATATAGCGGTCTGCAGTCAGACTCCCTCTTTCAATCACTACCAAGTCTGTGCGAGCTCCCAAACAAATGCCCGCCCAAACCATTATTGATCCACCACCGTATGCAACTGTAGTTTCAAAATTTGTCTGAATGTATCGTTCTCCTTTGCGTCTGTGTATTCTTTGCCTGCCGTCAATTTGATTTAAAAGAATTCTGCACTCATCACTAAACAATACCTTACTCCGTTGGTCCGCGTTCCAAAGTCGATGTTCCCGAGCAAAAGTTAACCTGTTTCTACGATGATTTACCTCGAGCCTTGGAGCCTTGGCGGGCACAAATGAACCCAAACCAGCTTCTTCGAGCCTTCTTCGTACCGTACGCTCACTTACGGTTATACCCCGCACTGCTTCTAACTCATGTCGGGCTTGGACGGCCGTCAAACGGGGGTTCCTACGTACACGAAGCCGAATGAAACGATCATCCCTACTCGAAGTGCGTCTTTTTCTGCCTTGTCCTGCTCTTCTCACATAAGTACCGGTCTCCCTGAACCGTTGGATACTGCGATGGATCGTTGAACTTGGTCGACGAAGATCTCTGGATATCACTCTGTAGGTTTGACCATTTCTTCGCATTTCGAGTGCCCTGGCAATCTCCGTTGGGGCTAAGTCAGGCATAATTCAGTCATCAACTCCAGAAAGATACGCGATTAAAAAAAACTAACAAAAAACAGTATTTCAATGAAATTTTAAATCAAACTCAGAAGGAAGAAATACTCGAAGTTCGCTCCAGATAAGGTGTATTTGAATAAAATTAAAACAATTGCATAAAATGTGATGTTCAGTTGTTTTCTTAATTTGAAAATATTTCTTTTTAAATTAAATAACGTATAAACCAGCCAGAAACTTTATATGATACTGATATCAAACCTTTTTTTTATGTTCCGCTAAATATGCCGGCGAGTTTATTTTTTATAAGTATGTCATAGAAAATTAATGTTCTTTGCGCAATATGGATAGACATGGTAAATTACTGGTTGATATGGTTATAAGCAATAATACAAGAAATGATGTTGTAGAACTGTGTAATAAATACAAAAACACCAGAAATGAATAATAATAGCTACATAATATCTCCTGTTTCAAGTTCGTGTCGAGAAATACCAGAGAGTAACCCTGTTATAATTGAACAACTGATGCATGAATTGGAAGAGCCAAAAGAAAATAGTATTAATCAACCTGAAGTTTCTTATTTGACGAGAGAGTTATCATTTCAGAATTAAATGACCTCAGAAACAAACTGGAGCTTGCCAAATTCAGTAATAACCGACTATGTAGATAAACCTATAGATTCATTAGTTATTTAATTAGTGAAAAGTTAATTAGTGAATTTTTCACTAATATCAGCATAACAACTTGCAACAAAATTACTTAGGCGCATTTTGTTGCAAGTTGTTATGCTGATATTATGTCTCTCGCAAGTTTTCAGATCATAAAACTTAAACGATTGTAAAGACATAATTATAAGCTTTAATATGACGTACTGTTTGTTGATGGCCATGAATATTTTTTTTCGAGGGCAGAATCCGGCCATGTCATTTGACCAGGACATTGTAACAGTGTAGTATAGGTTAAAGAAGACCGTAGAAACCACGTAAAGATCATTAAATCATTCACTCTTTTTACATTAGTAAAGGAAGTGAATGATGAGATGACGTCTGATAGGGAGGACCTTTCTTCTCTCCTTTCCTTTCTTCCAATGTCATCATCAAAAACAAACTCAAAAAACAAAATTACAAGAATGTTTCTACGAATTACTTGTTCCCTTATGGCCTAATGGAAAAGCCATATCACTACCAAAATTAAAAGATTTATTTTCACTGCTTCCATTAATACCAAAAGATTGTCAAGAATCTTCACTCCACTCCTAATATTAATGATGATGTTGATGGCTTCAATGTTACAGAGTTGGATTTTGAAAGAGACGAGGAATAAGGTAGTAAAAATTAAATTATGGTTGGTTATGAATATTTTGGCTTGACCTTAGTGATTACTTTAATATTTCAATGAAAATTAAATGTCTGATTATTATAGAAGGTATTACCATAATAAATTGTGTTCAGTTTTAGAATTTTGCAGAATAAAACCATTGAGTTGGCTTAATCATTTTTTTTATTTACAATCAAGCCTCAATTAGCTAAAAACGACCACGCCGATAGTCGCATTCTGCCAAAACATCATACACAAAATCTACTGATTTGTTTAAAACGACTACACTTAAATACGATATTTTTATACTAAAATATCATATTATGGCAACAAAAATAGACTTTAATATTAGCTAATAAAGTAATCTTACACTTTCAATCATTTTTTTAACAAATTTCGTCATACGTTTGAAGCAGTGATGAAAAAACCTAAAACAGCTCGTATCTCAAAACTTGATTTTTGGCGCTGGTCGTTTTCTGCTTAACACCGTTCAGTTGTAGCGACTACTATTACTGTACTTGTACCTCATTCCTCGGTTCAGCAATCGAGTTGGCAGATTTTTTCTCTTTGGATTTTTTTTACCAGTTTTTGGCATGTACCTAACGGTCACACTGCTCTATGGTTGTCACCTTAGACTACTAACCGTAAACAATACCGTAAACAGAGAACTAACACTATAGGGATAGTTGTTTCTATGATTCTGTGGTTGTTACCACAGATTAAAGATATTTATTACCACAGGTTAAAGAATAAAGATATTAGTTGTCACTTGGTTGCAGCGATGCCAGATCGTTCCCTAGGGAACGAAAAGCGTTCTATTTTATGATCAAGCGTTCCCTCGGCGTTCCCTTACTTCAACCGTTCTTTTCGTTCTTTTACGAAAATAAAATTAGAAATTAATTAAGGAAGTCAAGACTACATAATCTGTGTTCAAGAACAAAAAATTGCGTTTTGTTTCTCCATCCGGCCTAAAACTGCCGCCCTTTCAGCAAGTACGAACGCAGCCATAATAAAAAAAATACGCTTCATTAGTCTGTGGCGAGCAGGGTTGCCAGATATTTGCCAATTGAATTCGCCCAATTTTGCCTAAATTCGCCTATTTTTTTTAGTAATTCTCCTAAAACTTTGAACTATCTAACAAGACCTTTTTTATACCCAAATAAAGACGGCACGTATACACAACGTGAAGCGAAAAGTAATATATACAAAGTTTTTGTTTTGCTGCAGCTTGGGAAGTTTTTTCACTGAGTGTGTACCTACTTTTAATTTTATGTATTTATGGTGTTAGTATTGACTATTGTGTGCTATAAGAAGTTTGCTGCAGCTTGCACCTTTTAATTTATCCAGGTACACTGACTTATTTAACAGACTATAGGTACCGAAAAATTTTCAATTGGGTTTTTACCAGTGGACGTAGTGATTCATGAAAAAGGTTCATGGTGGTTCATGCATAATATCATCCTACGCAACATTAAACGAATTCCACGCGGACGAAGTCACGGACAATATCATAAATATTACATATTAATAAATGAATATAAATGCCTATGAAAGTCTTGCACAACTAAATTTTTTGGAAAAAATTGATTTAAAAACTTATATTATGTTCTTCGTTCCCACGCCTCGAATTTCGTTCCTTTTCAGACACCCCGACGTTCTATTTCTCCAGCCGCCAATGGCAACACTGCTTGGTTGTCAGTTGTCACTTTCAAAGTTTCAACAAATCATTTTCCATCTTTTCTATTTTATTTTTAAAACTTTAAAAGTTCGCCGAGTATTTGTTTCAGTTTGTAATTTGTAAGGTTATTATAACGAGATTAAATAAAGTATCATCTTGACTGTCTAATTACTGATAAGGGATATTTGTTTCATAAGCGTGAATGAGCCACATAGTTGTGAAAGAAGTCTTTGAATCATACTAAGGTAATACTTACGGTCCATTAAAATTTGAGATAATAAATTAACCATGTGAGTTTTATTACTATGTATTCAAAATGTAAATGAGTGCCTAGGTTTGGCTATCATAAATCATAATATTAACCATATTATGTCATGTGTGGTTGTGATCAATAAAGGTTATCACAAAATCTAACAGGAATTATATTTAAATTTCGTCAATTAACTAACGAATAAGTTCACGGTATGGATTAGTATATACGTAGTTGACAACGAGACGTAGCCCTTTATTTATAAGTAGATATACCCTTCGTGGGAAACAAGTATCTTCAATTACTATGTATATAACCCATTTGAGTTATGTCTTATTTCTTACATACTTAGCACTTACTGGCACACTCGTAAGTCGTTAGCACTCTGAGATGATCTAAAGGGAAGGAGTATCATGCTCAGTTAAGGTGTTGCGGCCCTACCAGCCCGCGAAATTCAAATTTTATTTAGTTTTTCGCAAATATTAGACTAACTACACATTGTACATTTATGGCAATGCATTTTGCGGGCCTACTTTTTTGCATCTACATGTTTTTAATAGAAACTTTGCTCTAAAGTTCCCACTCATCTCATATTGGTTCCCGAAAGATATTTTTTTGCAGTTTCCCAGATTTCAAGCTATCGGGAACCAATATGAAGTAAATGAGTATTGTTGAGCAGAGTTTTTATTAAAAACATGTAGATGCATAAATGTTGTGCCCGCAAAACACATTGCCATTAGCCTTTGATGTATAATTAGCCAACTATGAGCAAAAAACTAAATAAAATTTGAATTTTCGCGCCCGGATGGTACCCATCGCCCTTAAAGCCAGCCAGTAAATTATATTATTTTCAAATGTCATCAACTTCATGCTGCATACTATTATAACTTTTTTAATAAAATCGTTTACAGTTAAAGCATGGATACATTGAAAAAGAATTGGTTTTCTGAATCGTGTGACCTATGGCCAGGCAGCACATTCTCCTTTGAGGTGAAGCAGGTGTTACATGACGAGAGGTCTCCATACCAGCTGGTCCAGGTGTTTGACACGCCCAGCCTGGGGCGAGTGCTGGTGCTCGACGGCATCATACAGTGCACGCAGAAAGATGAATTCTCTTATCAGGTAAGAAAATTAGTGTTTGCACTTCATTTCATAAGAATATTTCAAATCTATGCTTATCCCTTGTCTCTGTTGTAAAATGTAAAAGGTCATGGCCGAAACTTGTATGGAGCTGTGCCCTGGAAAAAAATATTCATGGCCATCGACGAACAGTACGTCATAAACTAGTCAAAACAAAATAGGGCCCATTACGTTTTTTGGCTATAATGTTAAAAAACCTAGAATGCTGTGGATTTTTTGAATTGGTATGCTTAAATTAAGGAATAAAAAATCCTGTAAACACAAAATTGTTTAAAAAAAAGTTTATTTCGGTTGAATTACTGACAAAAACAAAAAAAAATACCAATAACCTTACAAACTTGCAATGTTTTTCTAATCACAATTTTTTTTAGTTTGCTTTCAAAATCGTGCCAATTTTTTTTTAATAGCGGGTAGGGCCCCTCTCTTTTGCACACACTCTCTGAGCCTGTTTGGGACACTCTCAATAAAATGAAGAATATTTTCTTGGGGTATCCTCTCCCAACAGGCTTTTAGAGCTGTAATCAACTCCTGCTGGTTATTTATTCGCCTGTAACCTTCTTTAAGGGTTCTCTTGAATTGGTCCCACAAATGTTCAATGGGATTAAGGTCCGAACTCATGGCAGGCCAGGGCAAAACCGAGATATTGGCTTCTGCGAGAGTCCTCTGGGTGGTCCGGGCTGTATGAGCGCGAGCATTGTCGTGCATACAAACAAATCCTTCACCCACCCGCTGAGAAAATGGGATCACATGGGTTCGGATTACACGCTCAATGTAACTGGCAGCGGTTACAGTTCCTTCGTCCAGAATTACCAGCTCGGTTTTACCTGCTAGACTAATTCCACCCCATACCATGACACTTGGGCCCCCCCAGCGGTCTGTTTCGTGGATGCAAGGTTCTGTAAAACGTTCGCCTTGTCTTCTCCACACACGCACTCGCCTGTCATCACTAAAAACTTCACTTTACACTCATCACTGAAGAGTACAGTGCTCCAATTGTCCATCGTCCAGTTCAAGTGGTCACGCACGTAGCTTAAACGTGCTGCATGATGAGCCCTGGTGAGTTTCAGCCGGACAGCGCGCATTCTGGAATGTTGTCCATCCTCGTGGAGTCGATTCCAAATCGTCTGGTCACTGACTCGGGTACCAATGGATTCCCGTAGTCGGTTTTGTAGGAGACGAGCGGTTGCGGTACGATCTCAACGTGCAGCTAATCGCATAAATCGGTCCTCCTGGGCAGTTGTGGCTCGAACTCTTCCTGATCCACGTCTTCTAGCCACACTACCTGTCTCTTGGTAGCGTACCCATACATTTCGGATAGCTCGACGAGACACACCGAGGCGCAGAGCAACAGATCTCTGAGAGTTCCCCTCCTGCAGCAAAATGACTGCTCTTGTTGCCGTTTCCATATCCATATGACGACGAGAACCAAGCATAGTGATTAGAATTAATCCCGAAACTATAGTAAATAACTAAACATAGTGACTTTCGACGGCAACCATTAAATTTCGACTAAAAACACAAGCGATCTGGAGCTTGTGCAAAGGGATGATTTAAAGCACTTCAGATTTTTTGTCATCCACTTAAGAACAAACGTTAAAGTTGTTGCTTGAAACATCATTAGAGGTTCAAAAACATGTCTCCAAAATGTTTCAATTCTTGACATTGTAAAAAAGTTACCGTACAATTTAGTTTTTATGCTAAATTTGAGATTATGCAGAGTGGGCCCTATTTTGTTTTGAGTAGTTTATTAAAGCTTATAATTATGTCTTTACAATCGTTTAAGTTTTATGATCTGAAAACATGTGAGAGACATAATATCAAAATAACAACTTGCAACAAAATGCGCCTAGCTATTTTTAATAGCAATGATTTTTTATTAAAAAATGATGCGTTTTGGTTATGAACTCATTATTTTTTCATATTAAAAAGCTTAGAAAATGCGAGTAAAAGTTTTGAACAGCAATTATTTAGTTAAAAAACCATTGCTATTAAAAATATTTAGGCGCATTTTGTTGCAAGTTGTTATGCTGATATTAAGTATGTCTCTCGCATTTTAAACCTGGGGTTGATACTCCCAGTTTAAACCCTTGGATGAAAACCTAAAATGACATGGCCGGATTCTGCCCTCGGAAAGAAATATTCATGGCCATTGACAAACTAGTAATTTCAGATTAGATGATTTTTGAGGTTTAGAGAATTATGTTTAGTATGGGCCAATTTTTTTATTTTATCTATTGGGTGTTTTCATAATTTTTAGTCACGATTATACCAAGGCAGTTTTTAAACTATGGTTGACGGTCACATGCACAGCATACCATATATTATCATTCCATCCTTACTTATATGAGTTATGGTATCAACTCTGAAAGTATGTATGGATGATTGTTACTCAATTTAGTCCAACTCAAGCTTGGACTATGCTACTTTTTATCCTGGAAAAATCAATGGTTCCTGGGAATTTGTCAGAAATATAAATTCATGGATGGAGACCCAAATTGAGCCAACCACTAAATTTTCTTCAGCCATATGTATGAAAATTATCTCTAAATTGAAATGTTATGTGATCAGTTAACTTAATTCTCATAAATTTTTTAATTTCTTTCCATCCCACAATAGATAAAAATAGTAAAGATAGGCCGATCCGAACATTTTACGTAAACCTTCTTCATACAAGCAAACAGTAGCGTCATCTGTCAAAATACCCACCGCCGCCGCTGCCCGAACTACCGCGTGGCCTTATACTGTTGGTACTAATGACACCCATAAACTGGCGACATTTTTTCGCGCTGTTCGCCCTGTCTTTAGTATACAAGTCTGTGCATGCCACACAATATATCATAAGGCTCAGGCTCCGGTGGTATGTTTGCAGGAGATGATCTCGTTTCTACCGCTGTGCTGCCACCCCCGCCCCGAACGGGTGCTGATAGTGGGCGGCGGCGACGGCGGCGTGGCGCGCGACGTGGCCAAACACCCGCTCGTCAAGGAAATTGTACAGGTAATGCTACTAACTAAAATTTGTCAAAACAGTTTGCAATGATAATTAAAAAAATTCATATATAATAGCTTATTGCTTATAATATTAATACATGTTTAAATGTTTTATTTTGGACAATGGTAGCAATGACCGAATGGAAGTTGGTCCTGCCTACTAGTCTGGGTGTCATAATATATATTGTATGTATATTAAATATGTAGTATTATTAATCAGTTCCCTAGTACCCATAATACAAACTATTGCTTACTTTGTGGCAACATTGTAATGTGTGTAATATGAGTAATATCCAGATATTTATTTAATGAAGCTATTTTCTGCCTTGCTAAAAACTATTAAGTTAGCTTTTGTGTTTACAGAAAGTATTTATAAGTTAAATGCAAATAATTAACCAACATTTAATTTTATCATGCAGCCTTATTTGGATATTTTAATCAGGTAATTTAGTAATTAGATATCTAAACGAAACCAATAGTTTTACTTGAATTTGTACATACCTACATTAGAACTTATTTTTAATATTTAAACTGACTTATCAAATATACTGTGGTGTTGACCTCAGATAATAATATTGACCATTATTTTAGATAAGTATGAGTTACTAGGATAGCACAAAGTTTAGTGAAATATATCAAAACTAACGTTCGCCGTGGCTCCGCCCGCCTAAATTTCGCATTTTTCATAAATCTCGCGGGAACTTTTCTGAGATATAAAGTAGCCTAAGTTCCAGTCAGGGCGATGCAGTAGTTTTGGCATAAAGGAGCAATAAACATACACACATAAAATCTTTTGTTTTTATATAATTAGTGTGATAGAAAATTTTCTTCTTTGTCAACTTCTATAAAGAAGCTTATAGAAAGAAAAGATATAAATAAATGACAATGAAAATGTTTTTCAAAAAATTAGTCTCACTATGTAACTCGAACTAGTGTAGTAGGCTATGGCCAAACCTCTCTATTCTGAGATCTGGCCCAGCTGTGAGATATAAAAAGGTGTTGATGATGATGAAACTATGTTTAGGTGGAAATCGACGCGAAAGTCATCGAGGTATCGAAAAAGTACCTCCCATTCATGGCCGTCGGCTTCGACAGCGCAAAGCTGACTCTCCACGTGGGGGACGGCTTCGAGTTCATGAAGAACCACAGCCGGGAGTTCGACGTGATCATCACGGACAGCAGCGACCCCGTGGGGCCCGCGGTCAGCCTGTTCCAAGAGAACTACTTCGCGTTGATGAAGAGCGCCCTCAAGCCAAACGGCATCATCTGCTCCCAGGCCGGCACGTACTGGGACAGTATGGAACTAGTCAAAAACACCCTCGCATTTTGCAAAAATCAGTTTCCAGTAGCTGCATATGCGACTACCTCTGTAGCGACGTATCCTTGCGGGCAAATTGGCTTCGTGCTCGGCTCTTTGGATGAGACCACGAAGCTGGATGACCCAGTACAGAAGTTCACTCTCCAGCAGATAAGAGATATGGACTTGAGGTATTATAACACGGATGTGCA
Organism: Coenonympha glycerion; assembly: GCA_963855885.1. NCBI lineage: Eukaryota > Metazoa > Arthropoda > Insecta > Lepidoptera > Nymphalidae > Coenonympha > Coenonympha glycerion. Next base: position 2,438,538 of record OY979635.1, read on the forward strand.
CAAAGCGGCGTTCGCGCTGCCATCGTTCGTTAGATATGAAATCGAGTCATAGGCAGTGCTCGAATTGGACCGGAACGCACCGGAACGGCGTTCCGGTTCGTGAAATCACCGTTCCGGTTCGTAAAATCACTGTTCCGTTTCGTGAAATTTTTTCACATAGCGTTCCGTCCGGCGGTTTTATAAAATGACGATCGTCTTGGCGGGAGCACTACTGTGTCCTAATATAATAAAAAAGTTTACATATATATATTTTATAGCACTTATAGCGTTCCGGTTCGTGAAAAAGTTCAATTCGACCTCTGGTCATAGGTTAAAGCTGATGGTCATAAATAGTGCCAAATTAGTTTTATTTGGTACGAGCACACCCGCCCGGGTGATCCCCGGTAAAAAACCATTCCTTATTTTTATTATAGAAAATGAAATTTTCTAGGTTTAAGAGGGCTTGCTGGGATGAGCAATGATGAGATTAAAAAATGTGTTAAAATAAGTGTTAAGTAAACAAAAGTTTGTGTTAAAATAAATGTCCATTTTAGGATATTAGTCTGGGAATCGAGTATGCTGCATTCAGCATACTCGAACTCAGTCATTACTGAGTAACTCGCAATATTATCGGATTCTCTAGATTTTAAATAAACACCTGAAAATGATACTTACTGCCTTTGCCGCGTTGTCTTATTAGCTCACAAATTGCGCAGTGCGCTTTAACTAATATATTGCATAATTTTATATTTTTTATATTCATAGATGCAATATTTTAATAACCTACTACCTTCCTGTACATTCCTAAGTTTTTTTTTTATAGATGTGATGGAATAATGAATTTACTTTTGTCAGGATTGATATTGTATGTTTTAAGAAAATATGTAAATTCAAGTACGTTTTACAATTTTAATTTAGGTACTTAGTTACATGCATTTATGTTTTAAAAAGATTTGACAGGTCTTCCCACTCGAATTTAGGCGTAAGGGTTTTTGTATAAATATGAATTAATAATATAAATTGTAACATTATTACCAGACTGAATATGGCAACTTTTACTAATTTCTACATTCCACTATTTTATAATTGTATAGGCTAAGCATTAAATGATGAAACAGCTCGCCTTCGGCTCGGTTCTGCTCAAGTATTTCGGACTTGTATTGTACGTTAATCTGTAATCAAGTCTACAATCTTATCTGAAGGTCTTGCCAAACCGCGGGCGGGGCGTGAGCGGGGCGCCGCGCGCCGGTCGATGATATTCGATTTGAGTAGCTCTTGCAATGTATTTGCATGTCTATTTTATATAGAAGACTCCGCACAGAGTAGCGTTTAGCAGAGCTTATAGTCAATGTGGGTAAATGTAAACAGAGGTAAATGGAAACGCATTCAATAATTTCGTAGTTTTAATATCAATCTAAACGAAACGCATCTATAGTCTATTGTCTGAAAATGTCTAAATAGATGCGTTTCGTTACACTCTGAAACTGATATTAATTAAAATTACGAAATTATTGGAATGCGTTTCCATTTAGATACCTGTTTACATTTAGTACATATTGACCCTAATGCTCAAATTACGTCCCGCCCGTTGTTTGGCAAGACCCAGAATAAGGGACCCTTTACGCATGCATTTAAATTTTGCAATATATACCTACGTAAGAGTGTATATATATAGTGAGTAATATATTCTTGTGCCTTAATTCTTTGCATCTATTATACAAGATCCAGGAAGATTTCCTATTACATTAAGCATATTATGTGATAACTATAAAACAAATCAAGATATACAAATTTTTGTACGATGTTGTATAATATTACTTTATCTTATTCAATGTTATGGGAGACAATTTGGTCGATTCTGTTGTACAAATTCTCTAAACTAATTTAAAATAGTGCTATCCTTGTCCATCGCGAGCAGTTTGAAAAAGATAGCACTATTTTAAATTAGTTTAGAGATTTTGCACAACAGAATCGGCCACAATAAAGTTTATTTTTTATACACTTTAATTATTGTTTTATTAACTTCATTATAGTTTTCTGAATATTTTATTGATTGAATGACGTTGTTCTGCCCTGTGTCGCAGCGCCCACCTACCGGGGTCCAATCACCTAAAACCGTCAAGAATTGGAACCTTAGAATACAAGTATTAGTGTGTTAGGTGTAGTACAGCTACAGAAGATTCCTGTGCACAATCATTACAATTTGCGACTCTAGCTACGACATAATGAAGAATTCAGGGGCCGTACCACCATCTCTTAAGTATTATTGTGTAATATTGCAATATGAAAATTTTAAAACAATATTACAACAATACTGCAGTATGGTGGTAAGGCCTCAGGTCCCAACAGCGCTTATTAAAAAAAAGCTTGAAACAAAATTATAAAAATGTATACCAACACCAACTATCGCTATTTTGACACTTGGAGGTGCTCAGCTGAGCGTCACAGATCGTCAAATCCTCAGTTCAAATCGCATGCTTTTTTTTTTAATTTTGTTCCATTTCTATAGTTGCGACGTAACGCTATTTCTCACTCTGGCTCAGGGGGCTGTTTTTCGTAAGAGGGTGGAGTGTGGACACTAATATAATGGCAACAAAATGAAAGCAGCATTTAAAAAGAAAAGTCATTTATTATCTATTCGCTATCTCTCCCGCGCTGTCGATTGCGCTCCGTCGTCAAGCTGCGGCCGCGCTGCTCCGCGTCCGTCAGCTCCGAGAACACTGTGTTGCTCTTCATCTTCTTGAGGATGCGCTTGTCGTGGAACGGGTGCTTGTGCGCTAGCATCCTGGGACAAAAACCGATGATCAGGGTTGTTTTGACGTTTTCATACAATGACAGTTTGAAAATTTTAAAACAATATTACAATAATATTAGGTACTTTAGGTCACGGTGGAAGGCCCCCTGATCTCGTATGACGTCATGGAGAAAGTGACGTCACAGTCATACTGACCTGCGCACGACCATGTTGTCCTTGGTGACCACAGAGGCGGGGCATTTGCACTTGTTGAGGTAGTCGACACAAATCCACCGCCGCGTCTGGTCTCGTCTGTTGTTCTTCAAATAGTACACGTATCTGTTCAAAATCAGCTGCAGCGAGCCCTGATTCGATACTGTGTACAGTAAGGAACTATTTTCTGAAAAAAAAAAATTATAATTGATACAAGTTTTGAAAAAATTTTGTATGTATAGGTGTGCGTATGGCTGTGTGTGAATCTGACGTCTCACATACATTTTTACATACATTTTTAGGCTCCGCGCTGAAGCCGGCTTTTTAATTTTGTCGAAACTGTAAAATGGCGCAAATGTATGCGACCGACAGCGGTATGTGCTGTCAGCGGTACCGAAATGTACGACGCGCGACGCCATATTGGAGAAATTTATGGCTTCAACGTACGTCACATCTTTCCCGTCCTCTTAGCGTATCGTATTTCGTCATTTGGATAACCTAATCTATACTTATAATAAAACTGTAAAGGGTCGAATTCTGTACATTGAAGATATTTTGAAAATTTTTGTTGGAGGACACTATTTAGTCGATACTGAAGCCAAAACTGTAATTTGTTTCGTTTTTGTCTGTCTGTCTGTCTGTCTGTCTGTCTGTCTGTCTGTCTGTCTGTTTCACGACCGCGCATCACGGCTAATCCGCTGGATGGATTTAAATGAAACTTGACATGATTATAGTTCATACTCCGAGGTAGGACATAGGATACTTTTTGTCCCGGAATTCATCATGGTTTCCCTGGAAGACGGCATCAAAGTCAAAATGTGTATTTAGTTATAATTCATTAACCCGTTGTCCGATTTCATTCATTCTTTATTTGTTAGAAAGGAGGTTCTTTAAAGATTATTCCGTATAAATTTTATCATCATCACTTTTGTAGTTCAGAAATTATAAACATCAGAACCTTCATCGATGAGTTCAAGTAGGTGACTTGAAACTCGGAATGGACAAGCACCTAAGGCTAGGACGTAAGGGCTCAAGACAGACTGGAGTACCCTTACAGCCGTAAGTAAATATGCTTAGCAGAAGATTTTGTATGGTTTAAGATTTTTCACTTTTAGGGTGAACAAAAATCATGAAAATCACCAAGTTATACCGTATCGCGCCATCTCTACAAATTATGTGGAACTTGAAGATAAAACTTGGATATAGGTACTACCGAATTTTTGTTAATAATAATTAATTGTCATGTAATGTATTGTTCCTTGACTTTATATTAAGATGGCACTGTTGAAACAAAAACAGATTAAAGTTTTCACTTTTGTGGACATTCCCAGAGTGCCACGTCTTTTTTATCATCCGCAACATGGAAAGAGTAAAATAATGGTTCACAAATATTTTTAACTCTCAGGTCTTAACTGGTCCTAACCGATTGACCGTCATAGGTCTTTTTATACGTAAAGAAATATATAGCCATTGCCCATTCTGATAGGTACTTGGGATTGTATTGAGATGAAGCAAAGATTTTTAACAGACTCTTATGTTGAGCTGGGGAATATTGTTAGTAGAGTATTTTATCCCAGTGGTACCTACCCGGCCAAACTCTGAAAGAAGATTTCTACCACCAGTACAACTTTTCACATGATTTAATAATTTTTGACATATTTCGTGGTTTCAGAATAAAATTCACAATGAAAAGGATGATTTTAACTGTCGATATTTCGATACATTGGTACAAGTCGTGGTCACGTAGTGACCACGACCTGTGCCATTGGGTCGAAATATCGACAGTTAAAATCGTCCTTTTGATCTTTCAACTACGTATTAATGAAACTTTATATTTTTTATTAAAAAAAGGAGTTTTCAAAATCACCACAAGATAACCCGTGCGCAGTAAGAACAGGTTTCTGTACAACATCACACCAGAATCCCGCGAAAATCAAGGAATTCTACGGTATATGTAAAAAAAAACGTAATTCACGCGGGCGGAGCCGCGGGCAACAGCTAGTATAATATAATAATATAAAGATATGGTCATCCAAACGATTTAGCTAAACCTTTTTCGTATAAAACTATAAACAAACAGTAGCGCCATCTGTCAAAATTCTATAGGTTGCTGCTGAGTGAACTGCAGCGTCGCCTTACTGCTCATACCCGGCCTCTACACTACTAGCGAAGTTCCTCGGCGAAGTACTCAGAAAGTTTACCGAAGTACTTAGAAAAGTTGGCGAAGTTAGACGAAGTGCCCCTCCACACTGCTCGCTCCGTTCAACTTCGGTCAACTTCGCGAGTAGTGTAGAACGCGGGATAGAGTATATTGAATATAGGTTACTTTCTGGTGACAAATAACCCATCCCTTGATATATGTCTTCAGTTAGCGAGCGCCAACGAGCTCGTCATACCAAAACTCTATACGTGATTACATGCGGGTTCTTTCTGTTGACTAGTAAGAGAAACCGGCTGGATTTACGTCAGACGAAAAATCCACTTTCATTCGCCTAGCGCGCCCTCCGCAATACCGTTCGAAGAGAAACTTTGTACTTTGTTGAATACTTTGAACTTACTTTCTGAGTTAGCGGCGGGCACTGTGGTGGGTTTACTCGCTGCGATCACGGTGAGGGCGTCCGGCGACGCGACTGTCTGGTCGTCCACGCGCAGCTCGTGCAGACTGTCGCAGTCGCTGTCGCGATGCAAACTGTCATCCTGCTCCACATCCACCGCCATACTACAACAGCGAGAGTGATAGGTGTACAAAATTTATGGATATGTACACTGTACATGGTGTCTGTGTACCACTCCGGATATGTAAGGCTATAATTATATTACCCAGTACTATTGATTAAACTGAATATAAAGGATCAGCACTTAAGTGACGTCACGTATGTATTTTTAGGCTCCGCCCTGAAGCCGGATTTTTAATTTGTAAAAACTGTAAGATGGCGCTAATGCAAGCAACCGACAGCGGTACCGAAATGTGCGACGCGCGACGCCATATTTGAGAAAATTTTGGTTTCAACATACGTCACATCTTTCCCGTCCTCTTAGCGTAGCGTATTTCGTCATTGCCCAGTACCCACTGAGTTGACAACAGATCAGCGTTTAAATTGGAACACATCGCCATGTCAGTCAACCATGAACAATTTGCCACATATTCGTACTTACGTAGCGCGGTTTGTACCTAGGTACCTATTATTCTGCGAGCAAGAGAGAGGACATGTTGCATTGCAATTTTAGATTATTTTTTTAATTGAAACAGCTTATCCCTGCTGAGATCTTACCTATCTATTTCACTGTCTTGTTGTATTTGTAATTTGTAGACGGGAATATCTTTCTTATTGGCATCAGCAGAACTCGCGTCCAGGTGTAATTCAGCTTTAGATTCATTAGGTTTTGTTACAGATAAATCCTGAAATAAAATACAGTTAAAATCCAATAATATTTCTAAGAACACTTTTTATACATCAATATATTTGTATTCTTGTCAGCAAACCCTTTCATTTGATACCCATAATATAGGAGTGCATAAAAAGCACTGATCTATGGATTAATCATGCTATACATCTGACAGTTCTATTTCCATTTCGAACGTCCAAGGTACTAATAATTGACATTTTTTGCTAGTGACAGTCATTTTGAATGTCATAATTTTTTAGTTCCATGAACGCTCATGGCAGGTAATTATCCAACAATCAATGCCAAAATGGCGAAAATCAATTAGTGTCTTCATTTTTACGTTGACAGTCAGTGATCGATAGAACATAGATCAGTGAATAAAAGAAGCCCACCATCTTGGATGTTGTGTCACATAACTAACCATCCACTGTCATCCAAACTAAACAGTTCAAGATATTGTCTGTACTATAAAATTTAGTTACAGAACTCCAACCACACACATTGCAATTAATTAAGAAACTTACTGTAAAAAACAGTGATTACTTCCCATAATAATTAATAACTGATTCAGATATCTGCTTTTGGGCACCTTTGAGAAGTTAAGTACATGTACAGTTGCACACACATAGACTCACACACAAAGTCACACACACACAAACTTTTGCCTTTATAGTATTAATGCGATAGCTGGTCATACCATTTCCTGTAAGCCCTTGATGTGCAGTTCTTTGGCCGCATCCACTAGCTCTCGTACGTTATTTATAGCAACAACCACCTGCCCCGTGTAGATATACTCCAGTATTGCTGATAGAGTACTGTAGGATATTTTCTAAAAAAAAAAAACAACGAAGATCAGTTCTCATTTTACATCAGCATATTGAGCAATATCACTAGGCTTGCTTTCGGAGCTGACCATCACAAAGTCACATCAAAAATATTTCAAAACTATTTAGCAAATCAAAAACCACAGTCAGTATTTTTAACCAACAACAAAAAAACGGAGGAGGTTCTCAAGTCAATGTGTTTATTTTTAAATGTATGAACACACTATTACACACATATTTTTCAAAATTCTTTTTGTTGTTCGTTCGTTTTGTTGTATACTTCCAAGACAAAGATTTATGTGGGTTGCAAATTTTTTGCAGAAAATATTATTTGTGTTGTGTAGAGTGGTACATTATAGTTAGCATCAAATGTTGGTGATATTTTATTTGAATGACTTAGTTTGCAATTGATATTTTGCAAACATTTCGAAATATAAAATTTATATTGTAGAAAGTACTGTTGTACAGTTAACATCACTGCCGATATATTAAATTGAAGGATTTAGCTTGTAATCAATAAATTACATTTAACACTATGACAGGGTGTGGGCATGCTGCGGAGGCTATGAGGTCCTTCAGGTAGGGGCTGCTGAGAGCCATGATCACTTGGTGCACCTTCACGAGGTGACCATCTGCTGCCAGGGTCATATCCACAAACTCTCCATTCTAAAAAAAAATACAAAAATAGCTCTGTGTTGTTTATGTCAAGCCAGTCTTTTAATATATCGATCTTAATGTTGTAACAGTATGCTGATCATATTTATTGTAAAGTGAATTAATCAATAACACTGACTGTATTTATGTTTTAAGGACCAATACTTTTGAAGCGATGAAGACACGATAGATATTTTTCCTTCTGTTACACTTATTTAAACTGTTTTTGTGTGATCTAAGACATTGTACATTATAAATTAAGGTTTTATTTATCTTTCTAGAATTAATGAATTTTCATCATTCCTTTAGAGATGTTTATTGCTTACATCATTATAGCTGAGATTATAGCATCATCATCATTATTGCAGCCCAATCGGTCACCCAATTTTGGTGCATAGATAGATTAGTTGATTACCTTTTCCTTTTATAATACGACAAGATACCTATCTGTTTGTTTATCATCAGCTCAACCCGAAGTCTCACAGGTCACATAGTATTTGCTCACAAGATTAACGCAACGTAAGATAGTGCCAGGGGTTCAACCCGGACTTCCAGAATTAAGGCCGGTAGGTACTAGTCTACTGGACTAATATTTATGTTAATTTAGTATTTTGTGATGATCAACAAGTAACAAACCTGCTGTAGATAGCTTAAGCCTTGGCAAATGTTCTGTGAATGATCATGCCACGATAAAGAATATTCAGTCTGAGCCATATCAATTATTATCAATTCAGTTTCGTATGTACGCAAATCGTAATATTATATTTTTAAAATTATTTTGCTTGATAAATGTTTGTATTCCTTTGCCACTGTTTGCCACAGACCATACTACTCTATGGCCACAGATCACAGGACCACAGACCACGAAGACAGTGGGACCAAAGAGTATAATAATAGAGTGGGACACAGACCAAGTCCAATCCATAGAGTATATTGAATATGGTCCAATCGTTTGTTGGTATAGTACCATGGTTAGTACAGTGCGACAAGGCTATCTTGGCGCGTGGCTATCTAAAACACTACGTAACAAATCGGTACTAACGCCGGCCGCCGCTATCTTGTGATACTGTTTTATGGTGGCACTTCACATGGCTATTTGTATTTGTGATTTGATGTTCCGCGTATTTGCCAAAATTTTCGACCTATGGGCAAATAGGCGATACAACCGTCTACACATGGAGCCGAATACAAAAAAATAAGATATTTGCCACCAGAAAGTAAATTCGCTGTACAAAATGGACGTTGCACTGGCAGCTGGATTTTTTTATATGAATGCATGTTACTATTATATGTTATGCGTAAAAAAATACAAAATGATCAAGAAACGACCAAGACCAAGGCGGTGGTGGATGATGACTATGCATAAAATTATGGCAGTCCGCCCGGTTGACAATTCGCGCGCTTATGCCGACCATGTGTGGCCAGTACATTTGCGTGTTTGCCTATTTGTCTCCTTTGATGTGTCTCAAAAAACCGACCGCCGTTCGGTAAACCGTATTTGTTATTGGCTGTATTTGCCAAATAGGCAAATATGGCAATAATTTTGGCAAATATACTCTCCACACATGGAAGTTATTTGACAAATATGACAAATACACAAATACAAATAGCCATGTGAAGTGCCACCATTACAGTTCGCTCTGGCGATATATCGCTATTGTTTATTCGACTTCGGTAAACTTTCCTGAGTACTTCGCCGAGGAACTTCGCGAGCAGTGTGGACGGACCATAGTTGTGGGGACGGCTGACGGACAGTAATGTTTTATTCGTAAGATACAATATCTTTAATCTGTGGTTTTATTGAAAGGTTTTATGTCCTTATGTCAGACCTATAGGCAGACCACGAAACTCCCTTTTGTAATCAAAGGAAACTCCACAGATCACTATATTTAAAACATTAAAGAATCAGCACATGATCAGCACTTACTGACGTCACGCATACATTTTTAGGCTCCGCCTTGAAGCCGGATTTTAAGTTGTCAAAATTGTAAAATGGCGCTAATGTATGCGACCGACACCGTTATGATTACTATGTGCTAAGCGGTACCGAAATGTATGAAGCGCGACGCCGTATTTGAGAAATTGTACGTCACATCTTTCCCGTCCTCTTAGCGTAGCGTATTTCGTCATTGATTCGCCCCCATTTCGTCCATTCCCATCTTCCCCACAGACCTAGGAAATAATGGACCGGATTCGTCTATAAAATTAGGGTGATTATTTTTAATATGTGGTGGAAACAGTATTTATATTTTGGGACATCATAAATTAAATAATTACTCGATTTATCTACTTTATTTCACTTAATGCTAACGCCTTTCTGAGTGAGCGTGTTATCCTCGTACGTTTCGAGCACGTCTGCCAAATGCTCGTTGTCCCTCGGCTTCTTGAACTGTCGCCGCCTCTGGGTGACTTTCTTCCGCTTTGGAACTATGGGTTTTTTGGGACCGTGGTCTTGCATCGACTTGATGCCTTGCTTCTCCAAGTACTCTTCTATTTTCGCGTCGTCCATCGCGTCTACGGCTGTAGCGCGCCATAGTTTGACGAATTCGTCGTCAACCTGAACAATTAGGAGAGCTTAATACAGCTACAGGGGAACGACAGACGTGTTTCATGACGTGGGAAAAAGAGGGAAGATGATACTTGACAGTTTTGGGACATTTTTTCACAATTTCACAAATTACTATTTTACTGGAAATTTACACCTGATAAAAATTAATGAAGCATTCGAAGATGTTATAGTATATCTACTAACTTGGAAGAGTTAAATAATCCATATCTTCTACAGACTCACGACGAGAAGTTTCGCCAAGACTTCTCGGAAAAACAAACAAATGACCCACACTCAAAGACCAAATTACCGACGCCGATCGGAACACAGGCGAGCGAGAGAACGAGACTTCGAGAATCTCCCTACCATCTCTCATCCAGGCTCAGAGGACGGTCATCCTCCTCGTGGAACCTGGACCTCATTTGTCAGACCCTTCTTGGGTGTTCACGGAGGTTCTCCGTGTGAGTCTGTAGGCGGCTTAGCAGTCGTTCTAATAAGTATGAGTTTATGTGCGTTCTTTTGGTGCTTACATCAAGTGTGGCGGTTCTGTCGTTGTAAAACAAAATTTTCTTTTTGTCCGTTGGCCTCGTGATATACAGTATTTCTTGCGCTAAATTCTTGAGTGCCCTCTCACAGTGTGGCAATGACTCCTGGACATCCTCCAAAAAGATTCCTCCCAGACCTTTTAAATCTTGTTGTTTGAGTAACCTGGAAATATCAAGCCTAATATTAAAAAAAGAAACTAATATTTTGTTGTTTTATTGTAGTATTATAATAATAAGTACTTGAATAGCTACTTTGGAACAGGCTTGAATTAATGAAATTGCTAAGTGGGAAGTTGAACGGCCAGGGTTCTATTCAACCTACTTTTAACATGAGGGATCTGTCCCTAACAAGCCTCACCTCAATAACGATTTCTTGTCTTTGATTTTATATACAGGTTTGAATATGTACTTTCCATCTGGAGTGCATTCTATTTTGGGGTTATTCTGCAATGCTTCTGTTTGTAGCCACTGAAAATAATAAAAAACTAATTAATTTTTGTGATTTGGCAAACTGATTCAACTTTTTGTTGTTATCTGATCGAATTATCTGATTGAAGCAGTTTTTTTCCATTACATTTATTTTTAAATGAAAAAAAAAAAACAATATTTTGATTTCCGTATTCTTTATAGGTACCTAATTTTTATTTCAACTGGTTTTTGAATACTAATGTTATTCTTATCCCAAACATAGCTAGCAAGTGCCTGCCTGCTTCTTCTTCATTTAAGTTAGAAAATCGTGTTTGGACTGGTAAAATTTTGGATAGACATTAAGTGTGGACACATTGATAGTGTTACCCACCTGTTTAATTTTATTGCCAACATCTAGCTGATTAGTTTCATCCAGGATCTCGTCCAGGCTCAGAGGGTGGTCATCCCCCTCCTGGTGCCTGGACCTCATGTGTCTGACGATGCGGGCGAGCACTCCAAACCGATACGAGGAGCTGCCCGTCATGGTTTTATAACTGAAAATACAATTCAATGTTTTAGATGAGCCAATTCAGAGTTTTAGAGAGACTAAATAAAATAAATAGCTATTCAATTGAATAAACAATAAATAATAATAATTTATTTCAAATTGTGTGATGTAACAGAAAATGAACTCACATAATGTTTATTCATTTTCTGTTATACTATAATTATATGTGTGTTAATCAGTGTCTAAAGCTTCCATCAACCAACCAACCAAGTTAGGACCAATTATTATTGCCCAAATGATAGAGGAACTATATACAAACATTGCTGGTGTGGCAAAACCCAGAAGTGGGTCCCAACTCAGCATGCCCCATATACTCATGGAAGCAAGCACTGATTCTCAGTTGGACTCCTTAAACTGTTATGTATAGGAATATTGAATATGTTCTTCTGTAATATAATACATACTTAGTGGCATCAAGTTTTGGTGCGGCACTGACTGAGCTAGAGCTGGATTTGGATTTCTTTTTGCTGTCATCTTTGAATGGTGATTCATCTTTCTTTTTCTTTTCAACACTGGAATGAGAGAAAAGACAAATAATGTAATGATTGAGTGGCTTTAATGATTAAGTTTATCAAAGCTGCAGTTTATCAAAGCATACTTTCTCAGTACTTAATTTTGGGAAGGAATGGAATATAGTGAGACTGAAGCTGAAATAAGTTAGAAAACATTATTTCTAGTATTTACCTTGGTAAATAAAAAAATTTATAAAGGAATTAATTTTTAGACTAGACCTTCTGCAATATACCTATTTAGAATTTAGATGTGGTAGGCTAGGCTTTTCAATAGATAAATAATAAAGCTGATAATAATTATTAATATGTTTTGTGTCTAATTGCAGATATCTGTTTTTCCAGAATGTGATAAAAGTGGGTCTAATGAATATTAACAAACAAGGTCACAATCCTGCAAAAAAATGTGTGAGTAACATTGAATAATTTTTAATTAAGTATATATAATATTACAAATATTTTTTTAAATGTAAGACAAGAGCAATTTTCATACATACCCACTACAACAGAATCAGTAAATAGAATCATGTTTTCTTTTTACAAAGATTACTATCATTGATAATGCGGATATCGTGATATTGGCGGGAGACCGGAGGGAGGGACAGAATTGGTGAAGTGAAGGGGACACTTAAAAACTGGGGACACTGGACAGTTTAATTCAGTTTGTTCTACAAGTGTTTATGTGCCATAAGTACCTTGGAGTTGCGAGTGCCTTTTTCCTGAACGCTTCGCGTTCCCGCAATAGTGCGGGGTCCATGATAAACTTGTGAACTTGTATTCACACTTCTGCAGATACTAGTAAGTTGAATTTGTTAAAATAAGTAATTTCAGCACAAAATTTAAGTGAAATCCAAAGAGTAATAGGTACCTATGTGAAATCTCAAATCAAAAATGTTTTCGTTTCAAATGTCAATTGTCAATGTCAAAGCCTTTTTCATAAGCACACCTTTTTTTTGGTTCGGGATTCAGGGCTTTTAAATTACACAGTTGAATTAAGTGTAGAATATAACTTGATATTAGCAACGAATATAATATAATATATTAGTAGGAAGATTTATTGCAAATCACGGATCATTAAAACAACAATTAAGTCTTAAAATTCTCTGATATCTAAATTTATAAACAAATTAACGATTTTTTGTGGATTCCGAGATTCCAGGTTTTCGGGTAGATCTTGGGTAGATTCAGACATTTTCAAAATGATATTGATATCTATTTAAATATTAGGTACCTAGGTATTTAGTAGGTATAATAAGTACCTACTTGATTAATTAATATCATCAGATAAATAAAACAAAACCAAAAAAAAAAAATATGAATCTTCATTTTGCATGTTAGAGAATTAGAGACCTATAACAAAAATTACGGCCAAGTGCGTGTCAGGCCAAGTGCATTGTAGGATTCCGTAGTTGCCTGTCACATCAATAAATATGCATAACAAATTTTCAACGATATAAATATTTACTTACTTATTATTCCATTACTGAACTGAGTTAAACCGCAGACGGACATTGCAAAACTATAAACGGTTTGCTGTTTACTACGGAACCCTAAAAAGAACTCGAGAAATAAAATAAAAGTTAAAAAAAAAAACTCGTCTACAAAACTTGTTTTTGAAGAGGGAACGCAAATTCATAGGCGGGAAAATTATAAATATTTGTTTTGTTCTCCTACTTCTCACGTCACTGTGTTGAACTTCGCGATCCGGTGTAGACGCTTGGAGTTTCCGAGGTATGTGTTGTTAGGTGTACGTTTACTCATGTAGTATTTACGTTTTCGTAACTAGTCCATTATCGCTTGAGCCCCGTTTAAAGATAAGAGATTTTGTAAGGTGCATTTTCGTCTTTTGCATCTCGTTCGAGAGTTCTTTTCATTTTTTATGGATGCATTTAAATTTATTTATTAGGTACATTTATTCTTACTTCTCATAAACTTTTATTCAAGTAAGATTCGGAAACAGTCTGCATTTAAAACTAGATAGGTACTCTTCTCTTGTCTCCATATACCTACCTACTTAGTAAAAATCTATTTTGCAAGTAGACCTGGAAATGGTAAAGAAACGCGTAGCAAAATTATAAAATATTATGTAGTTACTTTTCAAATCTCTCTTTTTTTATATATTTATTTATTTTAATTATTTACATACAAACATTAAATAAATAAGTCTAAGGACCAAGATATTAACCAGAGTCAGCAAATAAATCATTTCATTTAATTTCATTGCATTTATGATTATGAATAAAAATAGTTACCTACCATTATCATTACGACATGTACCTATTTATACCACTATACATTTGACACTAATACATTTTATATATTTATCAAAAAAAATTAAAGCGTAATCTCAGGTTGTGATTTTTATCTGCGTAAAGGATAACGGTCCCTTACCTACCTACTCAATAAATGTAGCTCTATAAACTAAGTACCTAGGTAGGTACTCGTAATTATTTGTTGCTCTAAATTCTAATGGAGTATCAAATTAACCTAAGCCATCCGTTTTAACTATATAACAACCGCGGTATAATAGGTAGTTACCTATATGTATAACAACCGCGGTTGTATATACAGAGAGGTTCATACTAGAGTTAGTAAGATTTTTGTTAAATAAAGACTTCCCGAGGGAGACCCGGGAACCCCTCTATAAATTAATTGAGTGGTACACTGAAAACTGTCCGCCCTATATACGTAACTACAAGTTAAGGCGCAATGCACGCCTCTGCCCTCCCGATACAAAATTCGCCATTTATACCTACTTACCCGTACCTAGGCTAAAAAAAATACGTAGCATAATGGCAGTAAAATTGGCAGAATGGCAGTGCCTATTTTAGGAAATTCATCGGAGAATGGACTAGGAACGTAGAAGTAATGGTGTAGCGGTAGCGAGCCTGCCGTCTGCGTCAGAGGTCGTGGGTTCGATTCCCACTACTGGAAAATGTTTGTGTGATGAACATCAATACTTTCAAGTGTCTGGGTGTTTTTCAATATATTGAACTAGCAAACCTGGCGAACTCCGTTTCGCCACCAGATGGCTTCGTTTTATGTAACATTGGCGCTGTATGTGAAAAAAGATTTTCCCGCTTTTCCGTTGATATGTTTCCTGAATTTTCTTTGCTATAAACCTCACGGAGCCCGAGACCTTTCCAACGAATGCAAAACCGTGGAAATCGGTTCATGCGTTCTGGAGTTAGTTATAGCGTCAGGAAGGAAAACCCGACTTATTTTTATATAAGTAGATTATGTATATCAAATATTATGTACATTCATCCGTCATATAGACCCATAACACAAGCTATCTCTTACTTTGGGGTTAGATTGCGATGTGTAATAATAATTATTTTTTTCCTTGTTTCAGCTTTACAATCATGTGGCGTTGTAATCTATTTTATGCTCTAAACTTCTTGTTCCTGTTGCAATGGTAAGTATTTTGCTATTAATTCGCAGATTTAACGTTTAATTAATTATCTCGTGTATTATTTTTTATTATTTTATTTATTTTATTATTTCGTCATTGGTTTTACCCTAATCCTTTCGAGATATTAACAAAACAAGGCATTGTGGGATATTCCTCTTCAAAAGATTACCTACCCAATAAATCCGCCATGGCATATAAATCTTACTTTTAAGGGGTTTTGGCCCAAGTAGCCCGCGAAATACAAATTTTATTTCGTTTTTCGCAAATACTAGGCTAATTATACATCGCAGGCTTATGGCAATGAGTTTTGCGAGCATAACGTTTATGCATCTTACGCATGTTTTTAATAAAAACTTTGCGCATCAATTCCCATCCACCCATATTGGTTCCCGAAAGATTATTTTCTGCATATTCCTAGTTTGTTATTCTTAGTAGTTTGGTCAACAGGCCAAAGTTTTTATGGAAACCATGTACGAATAAGTACTTCTACCTATCTATATCTTTACTTATAATAAAACTGTAAAGGGTCGAATTCTGTACATTGAAGATATTTTGAAAATTTTTGTTGGAGGACATTATTTAGTCGATACTGAAGCCAAAACTGTAATTTGTTTAATTTTTGTCTGTCTGTCTGTCTGTCTGTCTGTCTGTCTGTCTGTCTGTTTCACGACCGGGCATAACGGCTAATCCGCTAGATGGATTTAAATGAAACTTGACATGATTATAGTTCATACCCCGAGGTAGGACATAGGATACTTTTTGTCCCGAAATTCATCATGGTTTCCCTGGAAGACGGCATCAAAGTCCAAACGTTTTTTAGTTATAATTCATTAACGCGTTGTCCGATTCCATTCATTCTTTTTTTGTTAGAAAGGAGGTTCTTTAAAGATTATTCCATACAAATCTTATCATCATCACTTTTGTAGTTCAGAAATTACAGACATCAGAACCTTTAAGTTCAAGTAGGTAGGTGATTTGAAACTCGGAATGCACAAAGAACCTAGGGCTAGGACGTAGGGCTCAAGTAAGACTGGAGTACCCTTACAGCCGTAAATAAATAGGCTTAGCAGGAGATTTTGTATGGTTTAAATTTTTTCACTTTTAGGGTGAACAAAAATCATGTAACTGGCGTTATCGCTACGTTATACCGTATAGCGCCATCTCTACAATTTATGTGGAACTTGAATGTTAAACTTTGAGATAGGTACTACCGAATTTTTTTAAATAAAAATTAACTGTCATGTTATTTACTGTTTCCTGACTTTATATTAAGATGGCACTGTTACCACATGAACAGATTTAAACTTTATCATCCGCAATATGGAAATGGTAAGATAATGGTTCACAAATATTTTTAAGTCTTTAATTTTTAGGTCTTATCGATCCTAACCGACTGACTGTCATCTAAGGTCTTTTTATACGTAAAGAAATATATAGCCATTGTCCATTCTGATGTTTTGGATTGTACTGAGATGAAGCAAAGATTTTTAAAAGACTCTTATATTATGTTGGGCTGGGGAATATTGTTAGTAGAGTAATTTATCCCAGTGGTACCTACCCGGCCGAACTCTGAAAGAAGAGTTCTACCACCAGTACAACTTTTCACATTGTTTTATAATTTTTGACATATTTCGTGGTTTCAGAATAAAAATCACAATGAAAAGGACGATTTTAACTGTCGATATTTCGATACATTGGTATTGGACCTGTGCCACTGGGTCGAAATATGGACAGTTAAAATCGTCCTTTTGATCTTTCAACTACGTGTTAATGAAACTTTATATTATTATTAAGAAAAAGGAGTTCTCAAAATCACCACAAGATAACCCGTGCAAAGTAAGAACAGGTTTCTGTACAACATCATACCAGAATCCCGCGAAAAATCAAGGAATTCCAGTAGGAAGGTATATTATGTAAAAAAATCGTAATTCACGCGGGCGGAGCCGCGGGCAACAGCTAGTTGATAGATAAATCGCACCTAAGTAGGTATAAGAAGTTTTTGGCTGAAAAACAAACCGTCTTACTGATTTGCAGCGCAGACCGACTTGTTTATAATTGCACCATATAGGTGTGCATCGATCTTATACAACACTAATACTTAATAGACAAGACAAAATTAAGTCACTTTCTTTTTTGTCCACGTACTTACCTGCAAAATGAGTTCGCATTGCACAAACGAGCTCTGTAAATAGCAGAATTCAAAGAATAAAGTAGCCTAGAAATATTTAATAGACTAGGTACTTACCTATTGTATCAGTGCGCTGTTGCCACCTTAGCAAAATCGTTAGTGGAAACCTTACAAAAATGTAGGATAAGTACTAGCGGATGTATGGATTAATCACGTTTTACCTACTGCAAAAATGCTAACCTACTTAAAAATCTGTCAATCACGATCAGACTTGTAAGTTAGGGTTCTGTACCAAGAGATGGTCTGTGATTCATAAGATCAGCTGTTTTCCTCATCTACTCGCTATAGTTGGTTACTGTACCCCGGCCTCGCACGCATGTCCTCTATTTTATTCCCTTGTGACCTATGTGGTTATGGGCTGAATATTCTGATATCCTTTTTTAGCGGTAACATACACACGTTATAATACATAGATTTATAAATAGGTCGTCGCTCGCGCTCCGACTAGATAGAACCCTTACTAACAACGACAGCACCGTCATTGCGGCCAATGTGAGTGTGCCAATTTGAAATTGACGTCGATGTTTGTCTGTGTGTCTAAGGTCATCGTAGCTCTCAAACAGTTGGACAGATTTCGATGCGGTTTTTTTTCATTTGAATGTCAGTTTCCTTGCGGTGTTTCTTAGCTATGTTTGGTTAATATCGGTCCAGCAGTGGGAGAATTACTCTTACACTTATCTTTTATATTTAGTAAAACAGATTAATTTGTTTATATAATTGTAGTCTCTACGATTTCGCATTGTGAAATCAACATCTCCTGAGAATGTCCCGGTGTTGGGACGAAACGTGCGCCAAAGAAAGTGTTGGAAAATTGTGTCTGATGTTTCATGTGGGTAGTGTTCCTGCATATTGATTGTACTATACTAGAATCTTTTCAAATAGCGTATTATAGCAAAACAAATTAATCTGTCCTACTAATAGATAAAAACAGTCAAGATAGGCCCCATCCGAACATTTTACGGAAACGTTCTACATACAAGAAAATGTAGCGCCATCTGTCGAAACTCCTGCGAAATACATGTTTATTTTTTTATATTTTTTTATCTATGTGTCTGTGGTCACCTTGCCTGCAATATTATTATTAATTAAAAAAAAAAGAAATAGGTCTTTACCTATCTACCTATACTGACTACTGACGGGGGAGGGTGCAAAATAGTCATTCTTGCTCCTGTTCGCCCTGGGGAAGTTGGGAAAGCTTGGCCAAAACACGTAATGAGTGGAGACGTCTGGTGCAACAGAGCTCCCTTAAATTTGAGGATAGTAGGAGGATTGAGTTAGACATTAAACGTGACCAGCTTAAGAGCAGGCCACCCTCTAATGTCATGATTTACAACTATATTGGCGATACGCTAACTTGTCCGCACTGCGTTCGTACTTTCAGTGCAAAGATAGGGTACATAAGCCACATTAGGGCGCACCAACGAAGCCCTTTAAGCAATGCTTCAGGAATGCAGTCACCGTAGCCGAAATCGACAAAGGGATATATTATATAAGTCTGTGGTCCTACTATTATTTTGTCGTCAGTGTGAGGACAGCTGAGGAGCAGCCTGCATGGCACTGGTCATGCGAGGACGCCAAGTGCGTCAAGTACAAGCATGACCCGCAGAGCTCGGAGCCCGCCCTCTCGCTGGAGGCCTGCAAGATGTTCTGCAATGAATATGGTATGTTCAAGGAAATCGGTCCCGGGTTCGGTTCCCGGCAAGGGCTGATTCGGGATTTTATAATAGTAATTTAGCTCCATTCTGGTTTGGTGGAAGGCTTCGATTGGTTCCTACCACAGACCAGGGAATTACTTTATACGGTTTCTACATTCTACCATACCCACGAAGTGGAATTACAAGGGTTCTTGGAATGATACGCTTCAATCTCCTCACGAGAACTCTTAAAAATATGCAATAGGTAAGTAATTTTTCGTACTAAGTATAAGTACGTACCTATAGGAAAACTTGTAAGTATACTTATTATGAAATTTTTGAAAAGGGCAAGACGTTCTTCTTCATTCCAGTTCTTTCCTGGCTGTAGATCTTTGACCGTTTTAAGAGCATTTATTTAGGTCTATGTGAAAAATAAAGATTTTTCATTTTAATTTTCATAGGCAAACGATAGCCTTCCGTTGCTGTGTAGCAACTAGCAACCGTTAGGGGTAACTTACACCTTACAAGATGGTACTATCCTGATTTTGTATAATTCCTGTATTTAGGTGTGCTGTGGCCAGCCCCGACGGGTGTGACGGACTTGGGAAGGTTCCTGTCCAAAATAAACATCAACAACATAGAAATACAAATCCTGAAGCGAGGCAAATCAGACGATTTGATGGAAGCCGCCGGTCACGTGAGTCATTTCGCCAAACATTGCACTTAATTTTTATCATAGTATATCGCCGAATATCTCCTGATAGCGCGGTATATTACTATATATATATATATCTACCCAAAGATTTAAATCGCCAGATGAGCCCTAAACCATCGAAAACGTCCAGGTTTTTGTCTTGTGTGTGACACGTTGTCACTCTCTCTGTCACAAGTAAAACTATAGCATGTTGAGAGCACTCACTCAACATGTTTGTGGACGTTTTTGATGTGCGCAATGTAGGCTAGGGGCCCATCTAGCGATTTAAATCTTTGTATCTACCTAAATAAATATATCAGGACATTACACACATTGCAATCTTGCCCCAAAGTAAGCGATAGATAGCTTGTGATAATGGGTTCTAGATAACGGATACATTCATGAAATTTACAATACAGAGAATATAGAGGTGATAACAAAAAACAAAACCCGGCTGAGTTTGTTGTGGGCTTCTTCTCAGTTCAGGGAGCGTTTGAACCCTCGTAAACTTGGCTTTAAGTCGACTTGTAGTTATCACCATACACGAGTACTTAGGTAGGTACCTATAATATGTAACAAATATCATATTGACGTTTTACAAAGCCTGTAAGTTAGGCCTTATACAGATAAAGTCTGACAACCAATTTAAAGTCATCATACAAAAATTTTCCACTTGTGGGAATCGCAACCACGACCTCCGACGCAGAGGGCAGGAACTCTACCTCTACGCCATTTGATCGTCAGTAAAATCTGTGTCGTCAGCTAAAATCTGTGTCGTCAGCTAAAATCTGTGTCGTCAGCTAAAATCTGTGTCTTCAGCTAAAATCTGTGTCGTCAGTAAAATCTGTGTCGTCAGTAAAATCTGTGTCGTCAGCTAACATCTCTGCACGTTTATGTGGGTTTCAGGAAACTAAATATTATCACTTGTTTATCGGTGAAAGAAAATGTCGTAAGGAAATCTGCATGCATGTTCATAAAAATCGGTCAAGTGCGAGTCGGGTTAGCGCACTGAGGGTTCCGTACTATCAAAAGTATTCCCTTTCTCTTTAGTATTACAGTAAACTAAACAGCCTACTCAATCAAAAACGAGCATAAAAAACAGCCTTAGGTAATATTTTTTAATATTTGTTGTTATAGCGGCAACGAAAGTTCATGGTTCCAGAGATTATAGCCTGGGTGACAGACGGACGGACGACGAAGTCTTAGCAATAGGGTCCCGTTTTTATCCTTTGGGTAAAAATTGTATGCAGTTATTGAATCTATTTATTAATTACTAGCTGTTGCCCGCGGCTCCGCCCGCGTGAATTACGTTTTTTTTTACATATACCGTAGAATTCCTTGATTTTCGCGGGATTCTGGTGTGATGTTGTACAGAAACCTGTTCTTACTGCGCACGGGTTATCTTGTGGTGATTTTGAAAACTCCTTTTTTTAATAAAAAATATAAAGTTTCATTAATACGTAGTTGAAAGATCAAAAGGACGATTTTAACTGTCGATATTTCGACCCAATGGCACAGGTCGTGGTCACTACGTGACCACGACTTGTACCAATGTATCGAAATATCGACAGTTAAAATCATCCTTTTCATTGTGAATTTTATTCTGAAACCACGAAATATGTCAAAAATTATTAAATCATGTGAAAAGTTGTACTGGTGGTAGAAATCTTCTTTCAGAGTTTGGCCGGGTAGGTACCACTGGGATAAAATACTCTACTAACAATATTCCCCAGCTCAACATAAGAGTCTGTTAAAAATCTTTGCTTCATCTCAATACAATCCCAAGTACCTATCAGAATGGGCAATGGCTATATATTTCTTTACGTATAAAAAGACCTATGACGGTCAATCGGTTAGGACCAGTTAAGACCTGAGAGTTAAAAATATTTGTGAACCATTATTTTACTCTTTCCATGTTGCGGATGATAAAAAAGACGTGGCACTCTGGGAATGTCCACAAAAGTGAAAACTTTAATCTGTTTTTGTTTCAACAGTGCCATCTTAATATAAAGTCAAGGAACAATACATTACATGACAATTAATTATTATTAACAAAAATTCGGTAGTACCTATATCCAAGTTTTATCTTCAAGTTCCACATAATTTGTAGAGATGGCGCGATACGGTATAACTTGGTGATTTTCATGATTTTTGTTCACCCTAAAAGTGAAAAATCTTAAACCATACAAAATCTTCTGCTAAGCATATTTACTTACGGCTGTAAGGGTACTCCAGTCTGTCTTGAGCCCTTACGTCCTAGCCTTAGGTGCTTGTCCATTCCGAGTTTCAAGTCACCTACTTGAACTCATCGATGAAGGTTCTGATGTTTATAATTTCTGAACTACAAAAGTGATGATGATAAAATTTATACGGAATAATCTTTAAAGAACCTCCTTTCTAACAAATAAAGAATGAATGAAATCGGACAACGGGTTAATGAATTATAACTAAATACACATTTTGACTTTGATGCCGTCTTCCAGGGAAACCATGATGAATTCCGGGACAAAAAGTATCCTATGTCCTACCTCGGAGTATGAACTATAATCATGTCAAGTTTCATTTAAATCCATCCAGCGGATTAGCCGTGATGCGCGGTCGTGAAACAGACAGACAGACAGACAGACAGACAGACAGACAGACAGACAGACAAAAACGAAACAAATTACAGTTTTGGCTTCAGTATCGACTAAATAGTGTCCTCCAACAAAAATTTTCAAAATATCTTCAATGTACAGAATTCGACCCTTTACAGTTTTATTATAAGTATAGATTGTGCATAGATCACCAAGATACGTTACGTTCATAGTAAATTGAGTTTTAAATCTGTGCCGAACTGCCACTCACTGATAAATAGAACAAAAGATACGAAACAGCACGCAAACGAAAGAAACAACAATAATGCTTGCGCTCGACGCAGACTAACTACGAAACTTACAATTGTAGGATTTTTGAGTCTTCACAACGCGCGCGCTTGTCACATATCTGCTCCTTTTTATGTATTGTATATCATTTTTATTGTGTCATTCTAGAGATTCAAAAATCTGGTGGGGTCGACGGTGCCGCCAGGGCTTACACCGAGGGCAACGGGAAAAGCTCTCTATGTTAACATCATAAATGAAAACCCCGATGTCAATGGTAAAGACTCTTATTTCGGTTAATACTTACTACAGTGTAAACTAATCAAAGACGTGAAATAATAATTATTAGTATAAGTGCTTGAGTTAGGGCCATATGAAGTAATCATTTTTACTCTTTTATTTCATTATGTAAATACAAAGACGAAAAGAATCGAGAATTAGTGGGTTTGGGAATGGATACCTTCACTTAACTAAAAGAGCTAAGTTTTGTCTTTCTGTGTCATCATATTTTGCGTATTCCAATGCATGACAAAACATAATTTAAGTATTCAACCACTATTCGTCACACGAGCAAAGCGAGCGCCCTCCGGTCTCTAATAAAAGCATTTTTTGCTCGTAGAGTTCTCACTGGCTGACTTAGACGAGAGCTATGGCTTGAGAGTGTCTCCGCAGTCCAGCGACAAGATCAACGCCACCATCTCCGCCAACAACTTCTTCGGCATCCGGCACGGTTTGGAAACATTGTCTCAGCTCATTGTGTTCGACGAAATCAAGAATCACTTATTGGTAAGCATTTTCACAAGGTGTATTTTAAAATTGTCTATTATTAACCATGTGTTGCCCATTGGAAGCTGTGTTCCACATCCCATTATGTGACAAATGTGTCATTGCCTCTCGTCTTCAGAATTTTCGGAGTTACAGGAAGAATATTACTTGCTTAGCGGTGAAAGAAAGCATCGTCAGGAATTCTGCATGCCTAGGTGTGCGAAGCCTGCCAACCCGCATTTGGGCAGTCTGGTCACTCCTTCACAACTTCGCAGACTTGGGACTGCCTATGGGACACAATAAAAATTGAGACTATAGTTATATTATGATCTAAGTATGATAAAAAGAAAAAGCTCTTTGAACCCACAGTCCAAACACCATGATGAATCGGGCTAAAATTTGATCCATCAAAGGGTTTTAAAATTAGACCTAAAGGGGTCCAAAATTTTATGATTTCCATGGTAATTAGTGAAAAATCGCGGATGGAGATGTGAGCAAAAAAAGTACCATCATAAATTATGAGTCATCATCACATCACCTATTTGTATTCAAAAACTAATAATTCAAAGTTATCACTATATATTCTTCTTATTAGTTCTTAATTTGTGTGAACTTTTAAAACTTGCATTTTTGTTATTTTTTTTTTATTAAAACGCATTTTATCACTCTGACCTTTCATCGATGTAATTTATGACTTTGTTTTGGACTTTCGGTGGTGCATCTATTTTATTGATTTTATTCTCTTTTTTTAGACGAAGCTATAAATTTGTCTAATTTTGGAGACGTCCTTCATTAACCTTTTAAACTATTATTACACTTAAAGGTCGAGATCCCAAATGTCAATTGTCAATTCTTATACACGTAATTAAACCTAATTAATGATTTATTGGATTTATTTATGGGTGCATTAATGATCTACCTATTACTACCTACGTACCTAAGGGGCCTGTGAACTACGATGTCTCCGTTAATGCAAAATACCAAATCATTTGTAATTCGTGAATATTTCGATCATGTTGTGGTGGTATTCGGATTCATATAGTAATAATCTATGCTCCTGGCCACATTTGGTTTGGAAATATTTCTTTAAAATAAAATAATAATCAATTTTGATCAAAATTTTTATAACTTTGGTCGAGTTCCGTAATACCAAAAATTATGAATGAAAACTTGTAACTTTCTTTATTAACTGGTGTTTTTCTTTAGCTGGACAAGAAAAACTGTGCTCCTGAACTAATGCGACGTGAGATAGTGTTATTTTTATTACAAAACAAATAAGCAGAAAACATGTCCTCTTTGACATAAAAATAAGCAAAACTAAATTCGTTTACAATTTCGTTTAACAACAGTATTTCGGAACCAGATATGGCCAGGAGCATAGATTATTACTATACGAACCCGAATAACACCACAAAATGATCGAAATATACACGAATTACAAATGATTTTGGTATTACGTTTGTATGGGAGACATGGTAGTTCACAGGACTCCTAATAAATGGTTTTCCTTCCTCCTACATTATGTGAAAGATTCGTACAATCTGCATAATGCAAGGTGAACAAAGACATCTAGTCAAAACAAAGTAGCATTTCAAGCAATTCTTTGATATTACTGTACTTTCAATCTTACAAATCTTTTTCACTGTCTCGTATTTTTATGCATAGATAAGTAGGTACCTAGGTAGGTACCTCTTAATTTGTAAATATCCTTATCTATAAGTATCTAATTATCAACATGTACTTAGTGATTATACTATTACACTATCTTCTTTAAGATCTACAAACTCTTAAAATGAGTGCAAAAAGTGAGAACAAATCGATGTCCTTTATCGTTTATCGAAACCGGTCTGCGAGCGTTGACTCCTCAGTCCTCGCCTATTTGCATAACAACTTCCAGTTATGGCGGGAGATCACATAGTTACAACATTTTATTGTCCTCTAAGTCCCGGTACAGGCGATGGACTAACTTACTCCACAAAACTCGTATTATGTCTATAATAGAATCTTCGGGGCTTTATCCACGAAAAGAGATCGACGAGAAGAGATACGAGGGGGAAAGACTTCTTCTTTCGCATTTTCCACGGGTTGCGTGGAAAAAAGTGGATTATTAGCTATCCCCTTTCGGGATAGGACATACCGAATCGACGGATACAATACAAATATCACCTTGGTTAGTTAATCTTTCCATCACCCATGGTTAGTTAACCCTCCCAAGTTTGTACGACGAAGACGTCGTTTGTCGTATCGTACCAATAAAGAATTAGAATTCCAATTGCAAAAAGGAGTTAGTTCGACCGCTGCTTCAAAGAGCATGCCTAAAATTTATTGTAGTCGTGCAAATAAGGTCATCTGATCGGATGACATGATCATAATTTAGCATTGTTAGTATGCAGCATTTAGGCGTCAAGATAAAATATATCATGTTTATTCATAAGCTTGTAAGCTTGTTGTGATTCTGATTCATCTATAGGTGTATCCAAAATTATGCAAATGCTTACGATAGAAACGAAATCTTTTACGAATTTGCTTACAAGCCTGCCTATTAAAAGGTTTTTAACCCCGGGCATAAATTATTAGGCACGCTCTCGTAGTTAAAAACCGGCGTCGGGTATGAGGACTCAAATACTTTAAGGGTAACTATGAAGGTATTATCATAAGGAAGCCTGGAGCCATGTAACATTGTGATCCGATAGATGAAATGGAAATGGAATCAAATTGAGTCAAGTGTGAGTCAGACTCGCGCATCGAGGTTTCCATACTACCTAAGTAACACAGGTAAAATAAATAAAAATCTGTTTAAGAATGTACAAGACGTAAAGCCCTTTCAAATGAAACCCCACACAATATAAATAGTTATGCTACACTTGAAACCCGTTTTTCGTTAGACCGCGTTTTCCCTAGTTAAAACTAGTTATTCTTAAACGTCTTTGTTAAAACTAGAAATACCTAGCAAATGGTGTAGGTTACGTCGAAATAGACACAGAAGCGAACTGCCTAACCTCGGTACCATGCAGTTTTGTTTGTCTTGCCCTTAGTATGATTTTTTAAGCCGGAGGCGCGGAGGGATGGCAGACCTCGCCTGCTGTAGCAAAGGACAGGGTGTCTGGGCTTTGCTACGCAAGGCCGAAGGGGCTGCACTTCCAGCAGCGCCGGAGATGTTACAGATTCGAACATTCTATCTTCCAGATCACAAGGGATGTGACGATTTACGACAAACCCGCCTACCCTTACAGAGGTATTCTTCTGGACACTGCCAGGAACTACTACTCCGTCGAATCTATCATGGCTACCATTGGTAAGTCTTCAAGTTGGAATTATACTGCTTCTATATCTGTAGCATTTGGTACAATTACTTAGCTAGAACATAATGTACTCGCGCCAATTGATTGTCAATTTTGTACATTTGGCAGAGGTTTAGGTTTAATTTTTAGGCTGATTGGCTTTTGACTCCAGTTGCCTGAATGTCTATCTAAATACTTATTTATGGATTTGATCCGTGATTAAAAAACAGATGCGATGGCTGCGGTGAAACTGAACACCTTCCACTGGCACATCACCGACAGCCAGAGCTTCCCCTTCGAGTCCTCGAGGAGGCCCAATCTGACCAAGTATGGTGCTTACAATGCGAGAAAGGTTAGTTCATTTTTAGGCTCCTTGCAGAGGGTGTACTGAAGTGAAAGACATCATCGCGTAACAAAAATGGTTATACTAATTTCACCTATAAAAGTAACTTTTAACAAATAGTGGTGATTTTAACTTGTAATATGTGAAGCCTTAAAACCTACCTACCTTTTTCCTAATCAGCGCTATTTGTAGCTATTATAAGGTTGAAATTAATGAGAAAATCTGATTTACATTTTTTTATTCTATCAAAAGTTAGTAGCTAACTACTTGACTGCACCCTCACCTGATTGAAAGTTGTTCCTTGACATTACTCGGATGTTAACGAACTTTGAAAGATTATAACTTACATTGATCTAATTTAAGAGTTAAGATTGCTTATACTTTTATTAATATCAGAAGTGGGATCACGTTTTTTTATACTTGTAGTTCCCGTAAAATATTGTATTTGGTTTTCAGGTATACACGAAGGAAAACATCAGAGACGTGGTAAACTTCGCGTTGGAGAGAGGTGTCCGAGTGTTGCCGGAGTTCGACGCGCCTGCGCACGTGGGCGAGGGCTGGCAGGACACCGGCCTCACTGTCTGCTTCAATGTGAGTTATCATACATTTTCCCACAACACACCAAAATGGTCACAAAATAGTGGAATAAACGTTTAAGTAAAAACCTGTAAAGTAATAGTACTGCAAATGCTTTGCCGGCTCTTAAAGTATTTGTTTATCCGCCCATTAAAAATCCCCATAAAATAATGTTATATTTGGAGGGAAAACTGCACTCGTTTCAAAAATCATGACAATATGATATGATTTTAAAAAGGACCATTTAGAGCAACGGAAAATTAATTTTATTAAAGCGTAAATGTTCATTTGCAGGCTCAGCCATGGCAGTCGTTCTGCGTGGAACCGCCCTGCGGCCAGCTGAACCCCGTTCGCGACGAGCTGTATGACTACTTAGAGGACATTTACGCAGACATGGCGGGTAAGAAACTACTACAATCCTCTATGAAAAAAGTTGTTTACCTGTTTAGGTGTGCACCTGATATTAAGCCATATGCTGATCTGCTGCAACGCCTACAACATTGCTTTGTAATGCCATTGTTTTTTGCCTAGACAAATTAATGCCATGGTGTCCAAATCGGGAAATACCAGTTATTTACGAAATTTACATAATTAAATGGAACAAGACCGCGAACAAAGTGTCCGCTTTTCCATTCACTTCATGGAAAGATGTAGCGACAATTTCACCACAAGATCTGGGGCAGACCCGTAAAAATTTCGGTTAACTTGGTCTTGGTTGAGTCTTACCTCTAAAACCCTTGGACATGAGAGATATTATGGTCTGTGTGCAGCAGGGGGATCCTAACAGGCTGTAAATAATGATGGCTGTTGAAATGGTTCTCGATTTGGGTTGGGTTACAGAGGTGTTCCCGACGGATGTTTTCCACATGGGCGGCGACGAGGTGAGCGAGAAGTGCTGGAACACCTCGGCCGAGATTCAGCAGTTCATGAAGCAGAACCGTTGGCAGCTGGACGATGCCGGCTTCCTGGAGCTCTGGAACTACTTCCAGACCAAGGCACAGGACCGAGTTTATAAGGTCAGTAATTCAATGGCTGTACCATCAGGTCATCACTAATAATAATCATTTGGAGATATTATGTTCCGCATGGGTGGTGACGAGTAAAGCAAGTATTACTGGAACATCTCTTCCGAAAGGTATATATCTAGCAGTTCATAAATAAATGATGTTCAATCGTTTTGCAGGCGTTCGGCAAGAAGCTGCCTCTCATCATGTGGACGAGCACGCTCACAAACTTCGCGCACGCTGAAAAGTACTTGAACAAGGACGACTATGTCATACAAGTGAGACGCATTTTAATACAAACTGTAAGAGACGTGGCACTCTTGAAGTGCCGACAAAAGTGAAAGAAAGAAAAAAGATAATTTTATTTCGCTTTATCCCACACATAACAAAAAATAATATACTTATGTAATTTAACGATGCCTAAAGCTGCCCACTCCTGGGCAATGAAGACCAATTATTATTGTCCAAGTGGGGGAAGCACCAGACACCGCTTGTCATATTGTGTGGCATAACCCAGAAATTGCACATCCATTAAGAGTTTGGGTACGAGAGTTTGGTTCCGGTAACACGATGTGTTGGTAACGCTGAGGCGAGTTTAATAGGTTTTCCCATCTAAACGCTCCTAAAGAATTTTTCACTTCAATAATTCATCGATATACCTTCATATTGGGAGCTCTTTGTTGTCCTTCTTTATTGGAGTTGGCTACAAAGGCAAGTGTTCCAGGTGTGGACCACGGGCGCAGACCCTCAGGTCAAGGGGCTGCTGCAGAAGGGCTACCGGCTCATCATGTCTAACTACGACGCGCTCTACTTCGACTGCGGGTTCGGCGCCTGGGTCGGCAGCGGTAAGGCGCACTTTGAAGCAAACGCCATCTCAGTTTGACCTTAAAAATGTCACAATTCTGGACTTGGCGTAGAGTTGGTGTCCTAGAAGCTTGTGTACAAAGATGAAATTTCCATTCTTGATTGCAGGATTCTGATAGTAGTTTTCTGATCCTAAATAAATTCTTTTCAGGCTTTTCATTAACTCAAACAGTTGTAAAACTGTCATCAAAGAGATCGCGTACACCGTACAGTATACCATTAAAACAATGAGACCCTTTTTCAGGCAACAACTGGTGCTCTCCATACATCGGCTGGCAGAAGGTTTACGAGAACAGCCCCAAGATAATGGCTCAGGAGTACTATGAACAGATCCTTGGTGAGTACACGTACTCCCTTGACGTCAAAACCCTTTGCGAAGTGAAACAATTTCTGCTGGTTTTGTTCTCTCGAAGACTAGACAAGTAATTTTTCTCAGCAATATTTGTTTTACATAAATTTAAATCGTCCCCAGGCGGTGAAGCGGCCTTATGGTCGGAACAATCGGACTCATCGACCCTCGACGCTCGGTTATGGCCCCGAGCTGCTGCTCTAGCTGAGAGGTTGTGGTCAGAACCGGCTTCTGGCTGGCAGGACGCTGAGCGGCGCATGTTGCACACAAGGTATGAACTATAGGACTCTTCGACCCTCGACGCTCGGTTAATTATGACCCCGAGCCGCTGCTCTAGCGGAGAGATTGTGGTCAGAACCGGCGTCTGGCTGGCAGGACGCTGAGTGGCGCATTTTGCACCCAAGGTAAGACCAGTCATACTCTTGGACCCTCGACGCTCGGTTATGGCCCCGAGCCGCTGCTCTAGCAGAGGTTGTGGTCAGAACCCACTTCATGAATCATGATGGTAGGACGCTGAGCGGCGCATGTTGCAAACAAGGTACGAACAATTGGACTTATCGACCCTTGACGCTCGTTTGTGGTCTCGAGACGCTGTTCTAGCAGAGAGGTTGTGGGCAGAACCGGTTTCCAGCCGGCAGGGTGTTGAGCGGCGCGTGTGGCACACAAGGTACGAACAATCGGACCCTTCGACCCTCGACTTTCGGTTGTGGCCCCAAGCTCTCTGCTCTACCAGAGATATTGTTGGCAGAGCCGGCTTCTGGCTGGCAGAACGCTGAGCGGAACGGATTGTTTGTACCTTGTGTGCACCATTCGTGTACACAAGGGACGAACAAACCGTCTTATCGACAATTATTGCTTGTGGCCCAGATAGTTTGTATGGAAAACCTTAATTTTTGAATGAGAAATGGGAACTGGGGTGCTAGTGACAGGTGCTAGTAATAGGTATTTAATAGCAAAGATGAATAACTGGACTTTTTTGTTTGCAGGGAGCGTCTAGTCCGTATGGGAATCAAGGCCGACTCAATCGAGCCTGAATGGTGTTACCAAAACGACGGCAATTGCTACGCCTAAGTGTTGCTTGTATAGTTTTACCATCTGTGACACTCTGCCATAATATTATGAGGATTAAAGAAACCTCATACACTCGTCAATTATATTTCTTGAGACCTTTTAAATCTCTATCAAGTGTCATACTTTGTTACACTCTGTTGTTTTGTATCTTGCAATTAAATAATTTGATACCGAAAGTTTTTGTTTTATTATTAACCTTTGAATTAGTCCTGCTTATATGCACTTCTCATATTATTTCTTCTTATGTAGTTCGTATTTAAGTGGTTTTATTCAATAAAAGCAAGCGAGGTAACATAACATCGCAATATAATATTGCGATGTTACATGTATCATAGAACATTATGGCTAGCCAAATGTGTGGATGTAACCTTAGACCAATTATGATAACTTCCAGCCACTTCCTCTTGAACTAATCAGTTGAAATTTGACAAACTTCACTACTTTCGATTACAATAAACTCACATACATGAAATTCACAAACCAATTTTTGTTACCAAAGTCCTCCGGAACCGCTGGACCGTTATGAAATTTTCTGTGTATGCGGTGTCTGAGAGAAGGTCGTAAGCTATTTCTTTTATATCCTTAATGTCAAAACAACGTGTACCGGGTCAGCCAGTACAATGATTGACATTTAATAGGGGCATGTGATGTGTGTGCCCGCGAAATGATATTTTTTGTGTTTTTTTGCTATTTTGCAAAAACAAAAAAAAACACGAAAACTTTGAATTTCGCGGGCAGACTCTTTGATATACCTAATGCGGTAAAATCAACTTTGCTAAACGTGAAACTAGGTGAGTCTCTCATTTATCAGTTGGTAAATATCGATAATGCCCATAATATTTTAAAAATGTACTAAAGCACGTACAGTATTTATTATCTTGTCGGTTATTGTAACAGTAGGTATCTATTAGTTGTTCTTATAATGACACAATTTTGAATCGATGCAATAATAGTATTAGGTATTGTTTCACTAACACAAGTAGCTAAGCTCAGTGGTTCAGGGTTTTAGAAGTCTTCCTCCTAATTAGGGATTTATCGAATTTTTAGGTTTATAAGTAGGTATTTCACATTTGTGGCCTAAAGACTTGCTTGGCAGTGAGAGAAATCATCGTAACACACCAGGATTTTTTTTGTTATGGGTAGGTACCAGATAACTGATTTACATAAATAGGTAAAATATATAGAAACATCTACAGACACTGGAAACATGCATGCTCAATACCCAAAACATTTTCCAGTTGATGGGAATCGAATCCACGACCTCAGACACCATCCCACCTCAGTGAAGACCACTAACTGCCGCTGCGCCATTTGCTCATTAAAGATTTCTTCAGGGAGCCTGTACTTATCAAGAAGTTTTCAGTCCTTACGTACTTATAGGTACACTTATAGGTAGGTATCTATAAACAAAAACAATCATAAAGCTGAGAATTGAAGAAATCATCGTCCTCAAAATACCTACCTACCTATTTAGATATTATTTTATTGCTTACTAGCTGTTGCCCGCGGCTCCGCCCGCGTGAATTACAATTTTTTTTACATAATATACCGTGGAATTCCTTGATTTTTCGCGGGATTCTGGTGTGATGTTAAACAGAAACCTGTTCTTACTTCGCACGGGTTATCTTGTGGTGATTTTGAAAACTCCTTTTTCTTAATCATAATATAAGGTTTCATTGATACGTAGTTGAAAGATCAAGAGGACGATTTTAACTGTCGATATTTCGACCCAGTGGCACAGGTCGTGGTCACTACGTGACCACGACTTGTACCAATGTATCGAAATATCGACAGTTAAAATCGTCCTTTTCAATGTGATTTTTATTCTGAAACCACGAAATATGTCAAAAATCATTAAATCATGTGAAAATTTGTACTGGTGGTAGAGCTCTACTTTCAGGGTTCGGCCGGGTATGTACCACTGGGATAAAATACTCTACTAACAATATTCCCCGGCCCAACATGAGTCATTTAAAAATCTTTGCTTCATCTCAATACAATCCAAAATATCCGAATGGGCAATGGCTATATATTTTTTTACGTATAAAAAGACCTATGACATTAAGTCAGTTAGGATTTGTGAACCATTATTTTACCCTTTCCATATTGCGGATGATAAATAAAGACGCGGCACTCCGGGAATGTCGACAGAAGTAAAAACTTTAATCTGTTCGTCTTAACAGTGCCATCTTAATATAAAGCCAGGAAACAGTAAATAACATGACAGTTAATTATTATAAAAAAATTCGGTAGTACCTATCTCAGTTTTACATTCAAGTTCCACATAAATTGTAGAGATGGCGCTATACGGTATAACGTAGCGAGTTTCATGATTTTTGTTCACCCTAAAAGTGAAAAATCTTAAACCATACAAAATCTACTGCTAAGCCTATTTATTTACGGCTGTAAGGGTAGTCCAGTCAAACTTTAGCTCTACGTCTTAGCCCTAGGTTCTTTGTACATCCCGAGTTTCAAGTCACCTACTTGAACTTATCGCTAAAGGTTCTGATGCCTGTAATTTCTGAACTACATAAGTGATGATGATAAAATTTGTATGGAATAATCTTTAAAGAACCTCCTTTTTAACAAAAAAAGAATGAATGAAATCGGACAACGCGTTACTGAATTATAACTAAATACACATTTTGACTTTGATGCCGTCTTCCAGGGAAACCATGATGAATTTCGGGACAAAAAGTATCCTATGTCCTACCTCGGGGTATAACCTATAATCATGTCAAGTTTCATTTAAACTCATCCAGCGGATTAGCCGTGATGCGCGGTCGTGAAACAGACAGACAGACAGACAGACAGACAGACAGACAGACAGACAGACAAAAATTAAAAAAATTACAGTTTTGGCTTCAGTATCGACTAAATAGTGTCCTCTAACAAAAATTTTCAAAATATCTTCAATGTACAGAATTCGACCCTTTACAGTTTTATTATAAGTATAGATAGATTAAAATGTTCCGAAATTTTATTTGAGACAATATCACCATTATGAGGCCGTTGGCGTACAATACACTACACTGACCTTATCGATAAAAGTAATGCGCAAAAATAAATCTTCCTAAATCCGTGAGTTCATACTTCAGTCTCCTGGGAATGCAGGCGAGCGCACGGAACTGGCACCTTGCCTTCGCAATAACACGCTCGAAATTCAAATTTTGTGGGAGTACCAGAGACACCATAAATTATCATGACGTCGACTCTACAATCTACGTACATAGTGCCATAAACTTATCTGGGTCTGGAGTCGTTGTTGACGATTATGATGGTGATGTTTCGCGCATCATTTCTTAATACTTTAGGCATTAATATTAAAACAGATAAAACTACAAAACGAATATAATAGCACAAGTCACTACAACAACAGAGTAGACAGCAAACTAAGCAAATTAAAATCGTTAGTTCCAGTTTTAGCCATTTGACAAGAAGAGTTTGTGGCATTGAGTATGTCTATTGTAGAGTTCTTTTATTACATTATTTATACAAGCAAGTATTGTTAACCGACTTCAAAAAAAGGAGGAGGAACATCTCCTTAGAAGACTAACCTTACAAAGGTCGTCTGACGACTGAACCGAAAATGAAAAAAAACTAACGCAATATTAATTACTTAAATAACAAACTTCGTGACCTTTACACGATATTGTTATCAAAAAAGTGCAACTCGAGACATGCACCGCTGGCATTTCAAAATTATTATTTCAATAGGATTCAAACGCATTTGTAACATACAAGCATTGTTGTTGTGATGTAAGGTTCAATGCATTGTATAACGATAAGGTGATCTCAATATAAATAGGACAGTAGGTTAACGAAGCATCATTAATCATAATTTTAACGTTAAATCAATAACTTATAAAGTTTGGGACTATGGCAGCAAAGGCCGTGTTTGTTTTCTGCATACAAATGGTGATTATGAAGGTGAGGATTGCTGTAATACTATTTTATTAATAACGTCAGAAATTAAAGAAATGTGCTTTTATTTATTTTTGTGTGAAGAAGTTATTGTGGATGCGCTACATTTTCATAAAGAAAAGGGAAGAATAAATCGTCTTTTCGTAGTGAAAACTTCTTTAGCCACGTTGGGCGTTTTTTGATATCGGAAAAAACTATTGAACTCCCGACATTGTTACCGTAACCGACACACCTATATATACACCTATATCTGTAGTGTCTGGTTTTAATTTTAACTACCATCTATGGTGTTAAAGTTGTGAAAACTTTAACAACTTTTGTTGTTTTGGCATCATTTATTATCAGTATTTATGAGATCCATCATGTTTTTCAATAGAAGTCTATGGGACGAAATCGACGACAAATCTAGATTTTTTATTACTGTGTCAGTTATGCATTTACGAGTATTTGGTAAATGATTTGATAAGGAATCAATGGTCCAGTTGATCATATTTTGTAGTATACCAATGGCGATTAAGGTTCTTTGTTTCTTCCAGTACACCGTCGGACAATGTATACCCATTGCGGCGCTGTCAGAACCTTGTGCCAGCCCTGTGTTCGGCGTGCCAAGCGCTTTCACCAGTGAGCTAGCGATGCAAGTGCCATGGCTTCCCGCCCCGAGCTTCTCAGTGAGTTCTGACGACTTGGCAGTGGTCGGCACAGTGACTGTCTGCGGCTCCCTGCCATTCCTTGGCACCGTGAGCTTGGCAGGGGAACTCCCGGCAGCCGGCCAAGGCACCGTTATGTACAACTGCGGCAATGGAGACATTGGCATCGTTCGTGAGATGCCATTCTCTGGCATGGTTGCACCTATGGGTACCATTTTATATTGATCTAGATGATCATAGGTGATAAATTATTTATGTCTTAAAGTGTTAATAAAAATATAACAGTTACCCATCATGTTTTAATTATTCATCTATATTCTTCATTTTCACAAAGGCCTACAGAGCAAGCAGATGCACTGAGAAGAATAAGCGACAAACTCAGCAAACCTCTTTTTTGTAGTCTGCTACTGTCACAGAAGAAAGCTGTTGATCGCTCCACTGTGCGAAACTAAATAAAACCGGCCAAGTGCGAGTCGGACTCGCACACTTAGGGCTTCGTACTTCATTAGAAAAAGAAAAACCATAAGAATCACATTCTTTTTACCAAACCACGAACTTAACTTTGTTTTTTGAGAGCAATACCTAATCAATATTTGAGATTAATTGGTTCCGTTTTTTTAGTTACAGAACCCTAATAATACTCAAATTCAACTTATCAAGGAAAATCCTAGGTCACTCAACTTAGTTAATGAAATTAGGTTATTTTTGTCCATCTGGATTCTGGTCATTACTCTTATTAGCTGACATCTGACCAACCGCCTGATAACGTCTCGCTAATTCTCACAAATTCATGACTATTTTCGTTACAAAGATAATTAATTTTATCAGTTAGGTACTATAGTTGACCTGACGGACGTTGTACCGCCCTATGACCACAGAGGCAGCCTACCGGGTCAAACTGTGTGAGTAGGCTGGTAAATAGCTCTCGGTAGAGGTCCAATACTCAAAACCCTTCTAATACTAAGAAGAAAATCGTGAGCTGATGATATATTTTTTGAAGGGAAATCTTCTCTAGTAGAATTGCACATTTTTGAGATGGGAAAAACCATTGAACGCGCGACATTATTTCTTTAACCAACACCGAATGAGATGGGAAAAGCCATTGAACTGACAACACTGTTACCGTATAATATAACACATGATTGGGATGAGAATACCATTGAACTAGCGATATACCTACCGTTACCGTAACCGACACCTCTGTTAGAAAATGGAAAAACCATTGAACTCACGACCCTGTTACCGTATCCATAATCCAACACCTCTGTTTGAGATGGGAAAAGCCATTGAACTGACGACACTGTTACTGTAACCAACACCTATGATTGAGATGAGAAAACCATTGAACTAGAGATATACCTACCGTTACCGTAACCGACACCTCTGTTAGAAAATGGAAAAACCATTGAACTCACGACCCTGTTACCGTATCCATAATCCAACACCTCTGTTTGAGATGGGAAAAGCCATTAAACTGACGTCATTGTTACCGGAATCAAAACCTATGATTGAGATGAGAATACCAATGAACTAGAGACACAATTCCCAATAGCTCCAAGTCCGAGACAGCAGAAAATATAATCTTTCGAGAACCAATGTATAAGGTGAATGGGAAATATTGAGCGAAGATGTACTTGTATAAACGTTATGCTCGCAAAACTTATAGCCATAAGCCTAGGATGAATAATTAGCCTACTATTTGCGAAGAACTAAAAACAATTTAAATTCGCGGCCTACTTAGGCAGAAACCCCTCAAGTGATGGACATACCAAAAACAAGGAATTGCATTGCAATGTCATGAATATGATCTACTGCACTGTGATCGATTTCATGAGACATCTATCTTAAGTCTCATTGCAATGTTTTTGTGTCTGAGGCTGAGCACTTACTCACTGACTGACTGACTGACTGATTGACTGACTGACTGACTGACTGACTGACTGACTGACTGAGGCTGAGTTTGTAAGAAGAAACCTCGTATATATACATAGAAGAGAATAGAGATGATGATGAGAAGGATCGAGAAATGGCTCAATCACTTCAAACATAATCTGGATATCTCTGAAATTCGACGTGGGAGTCCTCAAGCCGTCGCTTTCGCAATGTAATCTTTATTCTAGTTTATAGTCAGAAGGGAGTGAATTCATTCCATACAAACAAACTAAATCACTCAAAGCCGCCGCAAGCAGATGTTAACCTAGATCACATTTAACTGAACTGTCGTAACTCTTAACTGTTCCTTGTTAGACGATTTAGTTCAAACATAGTTAATTTTGAAATGCTTTACAGCCCTTCTGCGGTATAGAGTAATGAAACAATGAAAATCGTTTTCAAATTCAAATTAACGAAAAAAAGAAATGCTTTTGTAAAAAGTTAATTAATTTACAGTTAGTATTTTTTGTAAACGATTAGTAATGCTTTTAAATATGTAAAGGCGGATTGATTATTCAATTATTTTAATTTTGGCATACTACTTTGGCAGGTGTTTGGCAGAGAAGTAAAAAAAGTCTCACCATGAGGGTTCCATTTTACCATTTTGGTAAGGAACCCTAAAAACTAGAGATGGTTGCTATGTGTGATTATGATAAATTTTAGGAGTAATGACATAATGAACACCACAAAGAAGATCCCATAATTGATGAGTTACATAGAAGATATGATTTTCCGCCTAGATAAAAATGGGAAATGCTTTCCAAAAAACCAACTTCAAATGCCACTACAAAGAGTGAAATAATTTTTATTTAAATTTTAGGTACCTACACCAATTCGAAGTCGGGCGATTGGTGTAAAATAACCAACTCGCTTCAAGTATACTAGCAAAATTTGAA
Organism: Coenonympha glycerion; assembly: GCA_963855885.1. Lineage (NCBI taxonomy): Eukaryota > Metazoa > Arthropoda > Insecta > Lepidoptera > Nymphalidae > Coenonympha > Coenonympha glycerion. The sequence goes on from OY979635.1 coordinate 2,477,351, forward strand.
GAGTTCCCTCGATTTCACCAAGATCCCATCATCAGACCCTGACTTGATGACTTTAGTCATCAAATCAGTATCTGCTAGCATATGCACCAGTAACTATAAAAAATACCCAACTCGCTTCAAGTATGCTAGCAAAATTTGAAGAGTTCCCTCGATTTCACCAAGATCCCATGATCAGATCCTGACCTCATGACCATAGGACAACTTGGAAAATATTACTCTTTCAAATGATACCCAAATAGTTCCATGTGTCCATATAAAATTTGAAGAGTTCCCTCGATTTCTCCAGGATCCCATCATCAGATCCTGACCTGATTAAAATGGGACCATCTGGAAAAAAAACCCTTTTAAACAAAAAAAGAATTGTTCAAATCGGTCCACGCGTCTTCGAGTAATCGGTGAACATACAAACATAAAAAAAAAGATTCCGACGAATTGAGAACCTCCTCCTTTTTTTGAAGTCGGTTAAAAATGTTATATCATAGAAGATTAAGGTAAGTAAAGGACAGAGACATGGAGAAAACTTGGAGAAAACTGTGAAGATCCATAATGATTATCATCAGAGTAAGCGAGTTAGATAATGCAATATTAGTATTATATGTGCCTAAGTATCGTGGAAATGCATTAGACAATGTAAAAGGAATTGAGCAGATCTGAGTTATCTAGCTAATAATATCAGCCTTTTGTAAACTAACCATTTTTCGAATTTGCAAACTTTTGTGCCCTCTAGTATTTTATGTGGTCTTTAATATATATATAGCTACTTGTGCTGATTCACTGACTGACTGACTCATTGATCACCTCTCCTGAACATTTTTGTATGAAAAAAATTTTTTTTACTGATTGTTTCGTATAGAGGGGAAAAATTCATTAATAACAAAAATATGGAGAGAGCTGATGATTGAGGATTTCGGAGACGGGTGAAGAGCACGGGAAGGGTATCGTAGATAGGTGGGGGGTGCTCGACCAAATGTCATTCGAAACGTCATGCAATTGGCAGTGAGCCGAAAAAAATTTCAAAATGGCGGATTCAAGATGGCCGCCATACAAACTTCATCGGTGTCCATCTCGAAAAGTATAAAAAATGGAAGAGTGGTTTCTTGGCAAGAAAAGATCAGGACCCGAAGGTCTACGCGATTAATAGAAAAAAAATCCAAAATGGCGGAATTTATTTTTCCATAGAAAATGTATGGGGATGATACTTTTATAGGCGGGAAGACAGCACGCGGGCCACGTGTGGCCCGCGCCCCCACGCACCCTACTAGTTAATATATATATAGCTACTCGTGCTGATTGGCCACTGATTGATCACCTCTCCTGAACAATTTTGTATGAAAAAAATTTTTTTAAAGGATCATGTCGTATAGAAGGAAAAAATTCATTAAGAACAAAAATATGGAGAGAGCTGATGATTGAGGATATCGAAGACGGATGAAGAGCACAGCCAAGGGTATTGAAGATAGGTGGGGGGTGCTCGACCAAATGTCATTCGAAATGTCATCCAATTGCCAGTGAGCTGAAAAAAAATTCAAAATGGCGGATTCAAAATGGCGGCCATTCGAATTTCGTCAATATCTCGGAAAGTATAAAAGGTGGAAGACCGGTTTCTTGACAAGAGATGATCAGGACCCGAAGGTCTATTTGATGAATAGAAATAAAAATCAAAATGGCGGAATTTATTTTTCCACAGAAAATGTATGGGGAATGTTGAAGAGACTAAAAGTTGGTAATTATGCAAGGTTGTGATGCGGTTTTTCGGAGAGTTACTACAGAAAAATATGGAGAGAGCTGATGATTGAGGATTTCGGAGACGGGTGAAGAGCACAGCCAGGGTATCGACGATAGGTGGGGGGTGCTCGACCAAATGTAACTCGAAACGACATCCAATTGGCAGTAAGCTGAAAAAAAATCAAAATGGCGGATTCAAGATGGCCGCCATACTAATTTCGTGTTGTTCTATCTCGGAAAGTATAAAAGATAAGAGAGTGATTTCTTTGCAAGACATAATTAGAATCTCAAGGTCTACGGGATGAATGAAAAAAATCAAAGAGGTTGAATTTATTTTTCCATGGAAAATGTGAATGCTACAATAAACAAGGCCTATGAAAAACTATGAAAAGTATGAGAAGAGATGATGGTCTACGATTTGGATGATGATTGAGGAGCACGGTCATGGATTTAAAGATAGTAAAGGGCTGTTTGAATAAAAAATACACTGAACCTCATGAGGTTCAGTGTATTTTTTATTCAAACAGCCCTTTACTATCTTTAAATCCATGACCGTGCTCCGAGGTAATTCTTTTAGCCCATTGCCAATCGGATTCCAATTGGCGATGGAGATGACGGCGATTCTTTTATAGGTGAGAAGACAGCCCGCGGGCCACATGTGGCCCGCGCTCCCACGCGCCCTACTAGTTACTATATATATAGCTGCTTGTGCTGATTCATTCACTCATTGATCACCTCTCCTGAACAATTTTGTATGAAAAATTTTTTTTTCAAGTATGGGTTCGTATAGAAGGAAAAAATTCATTAAGAACAAAAATATGGAGAGAGCTGATGATTGAGGATATCGCAGACGGATGAAGAGCACAAACAAGGGTATTGAAGATAGGTGGGGGGTGCTCGACCAAATGTCATTCGAAATGTCATCCAATTGCCAGTGAGCTGAAAAAAAATTCAAAATGGCGGATTCAAAATGGCGGCCATTCGAATTTCGTCAATATCTCGGAAAGTATAAAAGGTGGAAGACCGGTTACTTGACAAGAGATGATCAGGACCCGAAGGTCTATTTGATGAATAGAAAAAAAAAATTCAAAATGGCGGAATTTATTTTTCCATAGAAAATGTATGGGGAATGTTGAAGAGACTAACAGTTGGTAATTATGCAAGGTTGTGATGCGGTTTTTCGGAGAGTTACTAGAGAAAAATATGGAGAGAGCTGATGATTGAGGATTTCGGAGACGGGTGAAGAGCACAGCCAGGGTATCGAAGATAGGTGGGGGGTGCTCGACCAAATGTAACTCGAAACGACATCCAATTGGCAGTTAGCTGAAAAAAAATCAAAATGGCGGATTCAAGATGGCCGCCATACAAATTTCGTGTTGTTCTATCTCGGAAAGTATAAAAGATAAGAGAGTGATTTCTTTGCAAGACATAATTAGAATCTCAAGGTCTACGGGATGAATGAAAAAAATCAAAGAGGTTGAATTTATTTTTCCATGGAAAATGTGAATGCTACAATAAACAAGGCCTATGAAAAACTATGAAAAGTATGAGAAGAGATGATGGTCTACGATTTGGATGATGATTGAGGAGCACGGTCATGGATTTAAAGATAGTTAAGGGCTGTTTGAATAAAAAATACACTGAACCTCATCCGATGAGGTTCAGTGTATTTTTTATTCAAACAGCCCTTAACTATCTTTAAATCCATGACCGTGCTCCGAGGTAGTTCTTTTAGCCCATTGCCAATCGGATTCCAATTGGCGATGGAGATGACGGCGATTCTTTTATAGGTGAGAAGACAGCCCGCGGGCCACATGTGGCCCGCGCTCCCACGCGCCCTACTAGTTAATTATATTCCTATCATAATAGATATCTAAATGTTTAGAAATCATTAGTTAAGTATCTACAATAATATAAACTAAATATAGTTTCTGTAAATACAATTAATTAGGTACGCACCTAATTAAGTACCTACCAAGTTATTATTCGTAGTTGCTACTTAGTTGTTATTCGAGTCGCTCCCCGACTGAAAGCCCCAATAAATATTTATGTTTACGAACATCTTTTAATTAGGGGTTACTTACTACTTGACTTATGTGGGAATTAATTTCGATTGTTCGGTGGGACGTCTACAAAAAAGTGCTCTGTACGAATTCGTCAAACGGGTCGCTTTGAAATGTTATCGGTGATTCGGTAGCGGGTAGTGCGTCAGGGGACTTGCAACGATGTGGACGCTCGGAGTGGTTTTCGGGATTTTGCTGGCGCATTGCGCCGCGGTGACCAGGGACCAGTTCTACCCGGCTGGCTCCGCCGCGGGGGTGGACCAGCGACTGCCCAGGGGAGCAGACGTGTCCTCGCCGGAGATACCCCTCAAAGTTCCGATTGTGTTCTTCGGCGAGACATATGAATCAATTTTTGTAAGTATTCACCACTTTTGTAGCTTTACCTTTAAAGTTAAAGAAAATGATTGACGGAACAGGAACTAAACGAGGTAACAGCAAGACAATATGAGCACCTATATGGGAGAGGAACAGCCTGTTCATTAAAGATTCAGCATTTGCGGAGTCTGGGGTTGAAACCTCAGGTTCATATAGGTAGTTAAGTAAGCACCTGACCCTAGCACAGGGATGATTCACTTTAGCAAGATTAGCTAGGTACACTTAGTACCATCATTTTTGTTTGCAATTTAACGTAGATTACTTTTTTGTCTTTGACACTTTTGGACTAAATTGCGTAGTTTTTGAAATATTTCAGCAAAACTGCAAAAAAAAACCCAACTTCTCCAACACCTCCCCCCCAAACCCGACGCTATCTGGAATGTAATTTTTTACCAAACAATATGTACACTGTATAGAATAATCTGGCATTGCAATAATACTTTCACTTTGGATGTCCGGATTTAAGAGGGAACCATCATGAGATTGAGGAAGTTCGAATGTCTGAGAGTTATGAAGAACCATAAGACATGCGAGTTTCCTTTAAATGTGGTTGCATTTTTTGGCTATCCTCTGTTGCCATGTCGGCGTGGTGTGTCTTTAGCTAAACTCTTATCAGTTTCAGCCGTCAACTGACGACGATTGACCAACATGATCACTCTCTTCTGACTTCTTGTTATGGGTCACCAAAATATACCACTCACAGGCAGCTATACCTCAGGTTTCAAATTTCAATAGCCTAAGGTCAAATCCTTGTCAAATCACTCTTTTGCGCTTTTTCGGGAACTGCGGAGCAAGACCCTTAAATATCTACTTCATATTTGGTTGTCCGTACTTTGGGAGTTCGATGTGACTTCAAATATTTTTACAGAATTTGGTAAGATCAAAAATAACACTAACAAATTTATTTTGACATAATTTATTTGGTATTTTCCCAAAATAAAGCTCGGGGGCGTTTGCTGATGCACGTAACGTTTTTGCTGCATATTGTGCCAATTTTTCAAAAGACGCTTACGCAGTCGCTATTATTCGTGATTTAATATTATGCATTTGCCAATGACAATTCTCATACATCTTTAGGGTTTCGTACCCAAAGGGTAAAACGGAATCCTATTACTAAGACCTCGCCGCCCGTCTGTCCTTCAGTAACCATCACTTGAATTGTGATTGACAGTTGAAACTTTCACTAATTATGTATTTCTGTTGCTGCTATAATGCTGCTATAACAAAAAATACTAAAAACAGAATATCTCCTTTTTTTTTTACTCTATACAAGTTAGTACTTGACTGCGATCTCACCTGATGGTAAGTGATGATGCAGTTGAAGATGTTAGCGTACTAACTTGGAAGGGGTAAGTTATGTCACCCCAACGGTTTCTACACAGCATCGTACCGGAACGCTAAATCGCTTGGCGGTACGTCTTTGCTGGTAGGGTGGTAACTAGCCACGGCCGAAGCCTCCCACCAGACCAGACCTGAGCCAATTTAGAAATTATAAAATTCCAAAGTGGCCCGTGGCGGGAATCGAACCCACGACCTCCCACTCGAATCCGAGCGTGCGTCCCCTGCGCCACGGAGGTCGTCAAACTCTTAAACAACAAACGTGATATTTGCTCGTTTTTAACAATAGTTATAATATTTATTCACTTTAAAAAGTAAGAAAATTAAAATAAAACATGGAGGCTCCCATACAGCAAACACATATTTTTTTTGTATTGTTGTTAGAGTGTTTCATATACTTACTTTTTTATAGATTATTTTTTGTTACTTTTAAAGATAAGTAATGGGTACAGAACCTATATCGTGCGCGAGTCCGACTGGTACTTGGACGATTTATTTGAATTTTGTTCGGTTATACCTATTTCATGCATAGAATTATAGTAATGTCATTTGGCTAGGGCTGCAGTTCTGTCTCAAGTTCGTTTAGGTCCAGCTTTTACTACGAGAGGTCTTCATTTCACTTACACTATGTCTGACACGTGGTACGTTAATTATAAATTTAAATGATCCGACTAACCTATCAAACTGGGGCGCTGACCGAAACTTAGCACAATAGACATTGTTTTAACTGACTTAGATACATGATACATAGCATAATCAACCAACAGATAACCACAGATGAATGTACCGAACACTATCTTTCGCCTTCCTCATCCACTCTCTTATCAGCGAGCGAGCGATCTTCGACGATCATCATTGGCACAATAGCGCGGTCTCACATTCGCGAGGTTGCGGGATCGATTCCCACCACGGACTCCTATAGGGCATATCACATACGAAAAGAAAAGATTTGGCGTTCCGGCGCGATGCTGTGTAGAAATCGTCAGGGGTGATTTTACTTACCCCTCCCAAGTTAGTACGATAACATCTTCGGCTGCATTGTCACTTACCATCAGGCGAGATGCCCGTCAAGTATTTACATGTCGTATATTTAAAAACGATTTTCCTTAAGACATGATAGGTTTAAAATGATATTACAAATATTTTACATTTACGAGTATAGATAATTGATTTCACCGCGTTGATGTACGTAATGGATCTCAATTATTTGTGGTAATTACTATTTTACCTGTTAGCAGAGTACTTCAGCAAAAGTAGTTGCTAAAAACCCTTTAGTGACCCGGTGACCGGCAGGAATTGCACATTTCTGCAACGCATCAGCAGTCCAACTCGATGCTGATAATGCATTCGATGCGGCGGACGGAAGCGCACGTGGGCGCAGGACACATCGGTCACTGACCACGATTAATCTTTTGCTCACAAATCAGTTATTAATTCGAGAACTCTAACTAAACTACCAACGAAACCTAAACTCATTACCTAATAAGGCATAGGTACCTACCTACTTTAAAAATAAGGACGACTTATGAGTTACGACTTACGACACAGGCCCTTAGGAGTGTAGTGAATATCTCTGATTTTACGAGCCTGTTAATACTTTAAATAGTTAAATTATAGTGATAACATGGAAATAGGAATAAAAAATACCCGGCTGAGTTTGTTGTGAGAAGGATCCCTTCTCCTTGGCAGAGTTCACGTTGGACTTGGGGCTGCGTCCCTCGTTAACTTAAATTAAGTCGTGAAATAGTTATAAGTTATTACCATTATAATACAACTTGTACTGAAAAATAAAATGACTCGTCATAAGTGCCTGTAAGTTAGGCCTATATGAAATAAAGTAGGTAACTATATATTTTGAATAATATATATATTAACGCACTGCTAATTGCTATAAACACTAGTTGCACAGATTAAAGATACAGTATCGTCGGATGAAAATTGGCTGTAGATAAAAGATAAATTATGTAAAAGGTATCCGCAATTAGAGAATACCTCTATTTACTCAAGGGAACGGCCTCCTAGACAAATAAAAAGTTCTCATCCATTCATAACAAATTCATCTTTATGTCAACAAACTCGTTGATAATGTACCAAGTGTATTAGTGCTTAGTGCTCATTAAGTAATGAAAGTGAAATAAACGACTATTGCGTGCATTGATCAGAAATTTTGTCACGTCTTATCAGCCGGGTGAATGGTGGAGACCTCTGTATGTGGTTATTTCTAAGCAGCGTTAACTGTACCTATCGTAATCAGCAAAAGGTCATAGGGGACGTTTGTACCAAACTAATCAGGAAAGATAATAATAATTTACTATGTATACTTACGTTGTTAATTATTATGTAAGAAATGTACCATTTCAACCGTTTTCCCTAGCACCCAATTTTAAATCGAACCGAAATTCATCGAAACAAGTCTTTGAATGTTACTAAAATAAAGAAGCTATAGAACTGCCCACACATACAACACATACAAGCCAGTCATCAAATCTGCAGTTTTCATCTTTAAGAATTTCATATACTCATACCTAATGATAAATTTAAGCCACCAAGACTACTAATGACGTATCAAAATTAGTTGAACCCTTAAGTGATCGTAGGAGCAGACTGTTATAGTCATGCAGGTCAAAGACATACAGGTAAAAATATAGGTGGTGGAAATTGTAAACATTTTTTGGGCTGGCTTTTCTTTACTAATCTGCTGAAAAAAAGTCCTGGCACATCTTTAACAGTCCTTGTTTCTCTTAATTTCAGGTCAACAACTACGGGGTATTATCATTTAGGTCTGACATCCCCACTTTTCTAAACGCGGAGTTCCCTCTTCCATACCCTTCAATAGCGGCCTTCTACTCCAACATCGACACCACAGAAACTGGCGCGGTGTACTACAGGGAATCAAACGATTCCTACGTCCTCCGAAAAGCAGAAGAGAGCGTCCAAAACAACTTCCACGATTATTACGATTTCAAACCAACCAGCGTGTTTATTGCCAGTTGGATAGAAGTAACGTACAGCAAAGAAAGATATGGCAAGACGAACACCTTCCAAATTGCCGTCATCAGCAACGGCACGGAGAGTTTCGTTGAAATGCTGTATCCGGAGAGAGAGATCCAGTGGATTCAGCGGGAGACTGCGCCAGGGGAGCTACCAGATGCAAAAGCACAGGCTGGTTTCGTCGCAGAAGACGGTCGTATGTTCACTCTTAGAGGATCTGGCAGTCATCAAATTAGAAATATCGTTTCGTAAGTGCATAAGTGCAGTATAACATCAATTGATAATGTTATACTGCAATTGTAATTACAAATCTTTTCAAGCTCTTCTTCTTATCCGGGACGATATCCCGCCATGTAGCTCTGTTCTTTGCAACGTTAATTCTTCTTCTTCTTAACTGTTATCCCGGCATATGCCAGGCTCAGCTTGTCTGCGTGCTTTCTTTTAAGTATAATTGCATTATTTCATTTTTCATGAATTTTTATAAAGTATTTTTATATCTTAGTAGTAAGAATTTGATCCAAATAACACATCTGGATTTCACCTCGGGGTCTATATTTTCATTTACCCGTTTAGTTCACATTAAGTCGCATAATTAAGTTGGGGGTGTCATTCTTACCATGAATTAAAAACTTATTTCAGATGGTCGAACACCCAAGAGCCCGGAAAATACGTATTTCGAGTGGGAAATATACCAAAAGAGGGCCTTGTAGCAGTGCCTGATCAGTACGATCAAAACGAAGTCGAAGTAGCAGAAGAGTCCAAAACCTGCGCCCAGAGCGGCCCCAGCGTGTGCCACCTGCAAGCGAGGTGCGTGGACTACCAGGCCGGTATATGCTGTCAATGCAACGACGACTACTATGGAAACGGGAAAAGTTGCATCAAAAACGACCTGCCCATAAGGGTCCATGGGAAACTTAACGGCGTGATAAATAATGAGAACCTCAACGATGTCGATATACAAGCCTACGTGGTCGTCGCCGACGGCAGATCATACACGGCTATATCTCAAGCTCCCAGTAATTTAGGAGGTAGCTTGCAACTTTTGAACGTTCTCGGCAACGTTATAGGGTGGCTGTTTGCGAAACCGTCCGGCGCAGCATTGAACGGATACCAACTGACGGGAGGAGTCTTCAATCACACTGTCGACATATTTTTCCCCGTAACAAATGACAGAGTAACTATCAATCAAGAATACATCGGTCAAGACGTGTTCGATCAGATAGCTTTGGATACAGATATCCGTGGATCTGTGCCGTATATAAGTCCCGGAACCAGACTCGAGGTTTCTAACTACGATGAGCAGTACACTATTGTTGAAGCGGGTGTGATACACAGCGCTTCGGACAGGACATTCACTGACAGAACTACCGGTCAACAGTACGTACAGAGGCTTACACAAACTATCACATACAATCCGTGCAAATTCGCCCCGCCTTCAGAGGAACCGCCGTTAACTTTAAAAGTTGTCAAGAATTATTTAGGTTTCGAACCCAGGGAAAATATCGTTAGGTACGGGTCGAGTAACAAAATTCAAACAGCCGGGCGTGAAGATCCGTGTATAGAAGGCCGTAACTCTTGCGCTCCTCACAGCACCTGTGTCGCACAAGGAGATTCATTTACGTGTATATGCCAATCTGGTTTCACTAGTATTTACTATGGAGATGTAACTGTTTGTGTAGACATCGACGAATGCGAAGCTGGCACGCATAACTGCGATACCAATGCCGATTGCTACAACCACGAGGGTGGCTTCGAATGCAGGTGTCGCCCTGGATTCGATGGGAACGGCGTTAGTTGCAATCGGGTGTCTCGCTGCAGAAACAAGGTTTGCGATCCTAATGCCCAATGTGTAGATAATCCTGCGGAGGAACCCATATGTCTCTGCAATCCTGGGTACACCGGAGATGGGCAGAAATGTTACGACACCACGTGCAGCAACTGTTCGCCTTACGCCTATTGTGTGGTATCTGAAGCCACTAACAGGCGCCAATGCCAGTGTCACCCGGGCTACGTTGGCGATGGCTACTACTGCACTTATGCCTACACGTCCACCGAACCTTATGTCGACACAACAACAGTGGCTGAAGTTGGTGAAATTTCGGTAATATCAACAACTCCGGTCTCAACTGATGATCTATACAATGAAGACTACGTTTTGCCAAATTGCGACTCCTTCGGTTGTGTTTGCCCTCCGGGTTACTCGAGTTTCAAGCACAGAGACAACGACTTGTGCCGTATTAATATTTACAACAATGAGGACAAAAAAGACAATTCAAGTAAGTAAAACCGTTTTTACTCACATTAAATAATGGTAAAAGTTTGAAATGTTGAATGTTCGTTTTTTAACATCATTGATTACTTACTTTCATTCCAGTTAAGTGCAACAGCGATACAGAGTGTCCACCGAATGCGGTTTGCTCGTTTTCTCCGGAATCATTTCTGTCTAATGTCCAGGAACAAGGACAGTGTGTATGTCCCGAAGGTTACGAAGGTGACGCGTACGAATGCATTGAACGTTCGGGACCGAGTTGCTCTTGCGGGCCCAGCGCACACTGCATTGACACTGCCGCCGGTGAACTGATATGCGTCTGCGATTTCGGCTACCACGGCGATGGCTACGTGTGCAGACCTAACTTCAGCTGTACGAACAATTCGGACTGCGACTACAACGCTGAATGTCGACCGGATCAAAGCACGCAGGAGTATTTCTGCCAATGCATCGACGGTTACATAAAGGACCAGAACGACGCTTGTATCCTTGACGGACAACTGTGTAATGGAGCCACGTGCGTTGAACACGCGTCTTGCTTATACGATGAGAACATCCCAGTGAGCTATTGCCACTGCGACGAAGGGTTCGTCGGCAACGGCATCGAGAAGTGCGTACCACGAGTAAAGACCTGTGAGGAGACCAACGATTGCAGCGTCAACGCAGTCTGCACCCCAGTTGAGGACACGTACCGATGCCTTTGCCGCGAAGGTTTTACTGGAGATGGGTACACTTGCAACCCAGAAATCAACTGTCGGACGAACATCAACCTGTGCGATCTCCACGCTTCCTGTATCAAGACGATGGATGGATTCGAATGTAAATGCAACAACGGATACAATGGCGATGGAAGCTACTGCGAACTCAATCCAAGGGAAGCTGGTAACTTCCTCGTTGCGAGCGACGGAGCGTCGGTGTACAGGGTACCTTTCACGGTGACGTCTAGGGAGTTCGCGACGCCATTGAATAGCGCCATTTACCAGATCGCTGTTGGAATAGACGTGGACTGCCTCGCGGGGAACATTTATTGGGGTGATGTGGGCGCCAGTTCTATTAAACGGACGTCTTATGATGGGTCTGGATTTGAAGAATTTCTGACGAGCGGTAAGTTCCGTTATGGGTTTATAACTTTTTAACTGAATATTGGACTATTTAGTGCTGCCTTGTACAAGAGGACTTGCTACGTTATTGCTAAAAGAGTATTAATTGGCCATGGCACCAGACCAGACACCCGAGTTGCAAATTGCGCTATCGGAGTCTTCAACATTTTGGCGATGATTGGACGTTTGTTTACTTCATTTCCAGGTGTCCAATCACCCGAGGGGCTGGCTGTAGACTGGGATGCACGGAATATATTCTGGACGGACTCTAAGAAGTTATCAATCGAAGTTGTTAACATAGACACAAAAGTGAGGAAGGTGTTGTTTGAGAGAGACGGTCTGTTGAATCCTCGTGGTATTGCTGTTCACCCAGGGCTCGGGTAAGAATATTTCTTTTATACGAATAGTTGCAAATATTATGCAAAAAAAACGATCACAAAAATAAGTACCTACTAAATTACTTCGATCAAAACAGATAAGCGTATAAGATGTTATACCGCTTTGATAATTTCTGCCCCGCATTATAACCAGTTCGCTATGAGAGGGAGATTAACAGAAGTGAGATTCCTGTACAAGGACTTGGCTATAAATTATAATATACATTGGCCAGGTGCGGAATGGCAGGGGTCACACACATTTGAGAGCATTATTTGAAACTCTCAGACACGCAGATTGCTTCATTATATTTCCTTTACCGTAAAGAAATTATTATTATTACATTGTTAATCACTACTAGCCTAACCTTTTATGATAAGCTCAAATGAACGTGTTGCAAGTTTCTAAAATGGTATTTGCTTACTTCCAGAAAAATCTTCTGGTCGGACTGGAATCGCAACGCTCCTAAGATCGAGTGGGCGAACATGGACGGCACGCAGCGCGGCGTGTTCCTCGACCAGTCGGACGTCAGGTTGCCCAACACGCTGGCCATCGACTGGCAGAGGGACCGGCTCTGCTACAGCGACGCTGGGCTGTTCGTCATCAAGTGCGTCGGAATCCATTCCATGGAGAGGGAGATTATCGCCGAAAACTGCTCGTATCCATTCGGACTTGCCATCTCTGGAGACACGTTCTACTGGACGGACTGGAAGACGTGAGTATTTTCTTGTTTAGTCTGACAAGGGTCTTGCGTTCATTTTAAAGGGCCATTATAGTCGGTATTAGCACTATCAGCATGTAGGTTAAATAGTCAGAAAGTCCGCCTTTTTGTAATCGTCTACGATTATTACCACCATGCAGTCTTTAACCACAGGATTCGTGTAGGTTTTAACCTGCCATCAGACTCAGTGGTAGCCCTCATACTAAAACAGTTATATGTTTTATCCCTACCTAAATAAGAGGAAGTCTTAAAACACACATTGGAAAGTCTTTGCCCCAGAAAGTTGCTTCCTTTCATCCTTTAATGATTTCCACGGGAGCACTCAAGCGGATGAAGCCCGGGTAAGGTAGTGTTTGACATAATCAACTAAACCAATGATTACCGATGAAACCTTCGCACCAGCTCATGATCCAGTCATCATCGGCAAACTTAATTTTAAGCCGAAGTAATAAATGTTTTTTTTTTGTCACAGACGAAAGATCGAGTACGTGAACCGCTCGACGCAAGTGAAGGGGCAAGTGCCCGTAGCGACGGCGTCACGGCGGCTGTACGGGGTGAGCGTGGCCCCAAGTAGCTGTCCCGAGCAACGAAGCGTGTGCGGAATTAGAAACGGCAACTGCGGCAGTGACCAGCTATGCTTGCCGAGCGGCCAGGGCGGCAGGAATTGCGTCAACGGCGATTAAAGCCAGAGCCAGACCTACTGAGTCTACGTCCGCAATGTACGCATCGCATTTATGATATAAGGTTAAGGGTTATGAGGTTACTCAATGATCATCACTGAAAATGAAAAACCACCGACCTCCCTTGTGGTTCTTTGTACATGGCTGGTCAAAATTATCTATCTTCTATTTGAGATACCTACCTACTAGAGGTATCAATGCGACATAAGCTCCATAAAAGTAATTTCAAATAAGATTATACGGATGCAAAATATAATGTCAAATCTGAGATATCACATAGAGTTCTGGGAAGCTACAAGCAAGGTAGGTCTATTTTTTCTAACTAATCCATATGGATAGATGGAGCACAGAGATTCTAGAATTTACGTTCTTTTTGAACTCAATAGTGTTGCGTTGCGCACGTTGCGTACGTATGCATCCTGCTTTTAGCACCCCCTTTCTAATAAACGTGGACAAGAGTTGAAATGGTTACTCTGTTTTGTCTTTTTCTGTGATTAGTAATAACCAATGAAGAAATACGCTACGCTTAAGATTAATCAATGGTAAAAGCCATCGTATTTCGTCATTGGTAAAAACACATTCGAAGGAAATTGACAAAACAACATTTGGTCACTTTTCCACGCTTATCAGTAAAAACTTATAGAATAGGAATTCAAATTTTTTTTGGTCTTAAGCAAATCGTAAACTGATAACACGTTGTAGGTTTATGGCTATAGAATTACTGAATTTAAAGTACCATAATATAGGTATGCTCGATTCGCGTGATTATAAAATGTATTGGCTAAAAAGGCTAAAAAGGCCATTGGCCAAAAGGGCTCTTGGCTAAAAAGGCCATTTTTTTTAGTATACCAGTCCTATCGAGATTCTTGTGAGTGACTTGGACACAATTATTATTGCCATTTTAGCAATTCCTAAAGCCAGAAATCAACAATGCTTTTTACAATTTGCGGAAAACTAAATAAAATTTGAATTTGACGGGATGGGTCGTGCGAACCTCCAAAACACTGTTAAGTACTTAGTTGATATGGGTCAGTTGAAACTTGAACATACATCAAAAGGTCTAAAATTATTTCTATCTTTTTCGCAATGGTCAGCGATCTTCGTGTAAGTTTATTTTACATAACATGATTTAAGGACTGCTGAGTATATTGCCGTATTTTCACGTGACTTTACCTATATGCCATTTGACCAATAGCGGTGGGGATATTCGTATAAACTTCATCTGCCAATATTCCCATCACAACTGCCGTGCTATTCTGCAAAAATACTTAAAGCAGCGACGAGCGTACATCTATTGCATCTATGAATTTGTCAGTTGTAATAGAGTACAATTTTGCATGCTATCTTCGGCTTGGCAGCTGTCTCAGAGATGGACATTTTGTAGAATAGCACTGATGGTCAACTAGCGGGAAAAATTGTGGTGAAATACGTCAAATACATATTTGAAGGATACTTATTCATTTCATTAAATTAAAACGTTCAATAAAAGTACAAAATAAAATAAAATATACCACAATGCATTGTTCTGAAGTCAAATCCAATAAGATGATAGGTTTAAAAGATATGCCAAAGCAAAACTTATTATTTATTAATTAATTTACATTTTGTATTTATTTTAAGATAATTTAATATTAAAGTGATTCACGAAAAACTAACCAAATACCAACAATAGAATTAATTATAAAATGTAAATATAAGAATTTGTTAATAAACATTTCAGCTGTTTTATTTTATTTTGTTCCTGTATCAAACTTTATACCCTTAAAGAACCCGAATAAATAATAATATGATATATGATATAAAATATAATATTAATCTGATTGAATAAAATATATATTCCACTGGAAATAATTATTTATTTTTACAATAATGTTAAAACTAGGTTAGAGATTAAAAAAAACATTACATTTTATTATAATAATCTATTTTATTAACTAGCTTTAAATTAAGTGTGAAGGCATTTTCAGAATATTTACTCCATAATATTGAGTGAAGGATCATTTCAAAAACAGGCAAAAATGAAAAGAGAGTATTATTGTTGTGACACAGGCAAAATGATGAGTTTCAAATAACAAAAAAAATCTGAATGCGAGTTTTAACAATATAATAACAAAATAATACAACATTCTCAATTATTCAGTCTTAACCTATGTAAAATTATTAAAAATCGCAATAATGGCACAGACATACTGATCCTATATCCAAAACGAAGTGCAGATTACTTTTACCCTAGTAACCTTCAGATTATACACATGAATAATATTAAAGTGATTTTACATTATATAAATACTCATACTTGAATCATTTTTGCTTTCCAGATACAAAATACGGTTATGGTAAAATATTAAATACCTACTATTAATAAGTTTTACTCTTTTCTTTTTTGTGAGTTCAATATAAAACTCTGTTTTGTAGTTATGCCATTGTCTTATAATCAA
Organism: Coenonympha glycerion; assembly: GCA_963855885.1. Classification (NCBI taxonomy): domain Eukaryota; kingdom Metazoa; phylum Arthropoda; class Insecta; order Lepidoptera; family Nymphalidae; genus Coenonympha; species Coenonympha glycerion. The sequence continues at coordinate 2,493,426 of OY979635.1, forward strand.
TATCAGATCAACTTCAACATTTGATTTTGCCGAAATAAATAATTAATTCAATTCAAATTTGGGGTTATGGCTTGCAGCTGTAGTGATTGGGTACAATTGAAGGACTGAAGGTTCTTTCATTAACAATTATTAGGGTGATAAATGATTTGTATAGAATGTGATTTTAGCTTAGATTGTATCTTACTTAGATCTTCATAAATTTTATTAGCATTGCGGACATTGCGTCCAAAGCTGTTGCATTTATGCCAGACACTATAACTAGCATAACCTGCCTTTATTTCTAGGATATCTCTATTTTACACGTAATATAGGTAACTAAAAATTGTAGTTCTATCCGCATTGCGCAAGTAGGATCAGTTTGGCAGTACCTTTAATCTCATCTATAGACTCTGGTGGCTAGCCCCACACATCTTCGGAGCGTCCGAATTTGAACACCAGCGACCCGGCAAAGATAAACGCGTTCTGCATGAAGAGACTCACGCCTGGCAATGTATGCTTGGAACTACCTGTGCAAACAGTAAAACTTTTTTTTGGTAGAATATTTGATATTGGATCTGGACAGGCTCTGCAAAGAAGTCCAGGTACCTGGTAAAAAACCTGCAGCCTTACTGTATGAGTTATCAACAATCATCCAGAGAGATATGTTGATTGCTCATTCCATATGATATGTGTCTAGGGAATATGTATGTGAATATGTGTTCCATAGACTATATTTCAGTGGAACAAAATTCTAAGTGGAAGAAACTGTAAGGTTGATAGGTTTCATATAGCATATGGATAAGGGTGCTGTTAAAACATTTTTTTTACACTATACAAGTAATTACTTGACTGCGCTCTCAAGGGGTAAGTAAACTCACCCCAATGGTTTCTGCACAACATTGCTCCGGAACGCTAAATTACTTGGCGGTGTGTCTTTGCTGATAGGGTTACCACCCTGACCCTGACCAGAGCTGAGTCAATTTAGAAATTATAAAATTCCAAAAAGGCCCGTGGCGGGAATCGAACCCGCGTTCTCACACTCGAATCCAAGCGCGCACACCTGCGCCAGGGAGGTCGTCAATATATGAAAACATAATAACCTGCATCAACATAGTTAGCGAACAGGATCCAACAAGCTGCGATGAGCGACGCAAAGCCTACCACGAAGCCGAGGAACAGCCAGAGGCGGGCGCCGCGCGGGCCCATGCAGCCTCCCGTGTAGGTCTCTCCGCGGACCTGCCCACAGCAAAAGAACACAAGTTATACGAGGGGAGTTATATGCCCTTACTAGCCGGTAGCCTAAATTAGGTAGCCTAAATTTAAACACACAACTACACGTCTTATGATATTTTTTATGCATTTAAACACCGTGTGTGTTTAAATGCATCACGGTGTTTAAATGCATAAAAAATATCATAAGACGTGTAGCTTATTATATGGAGTTAAAAAATTTACTATAAATGAGCCATCCCTAAAAGCAGCCAATTTAATATCAATGAACTGGGAATAATGAAAAGTGTATTATATGATATTCAATCCAGTCTCAAAAGTTCATTAACTTGTGTAATTTTTCTTGTTGGTCAGCATTTAAAAACGAACATTGCAAGTAACCAATAGGTTTTCAAATATAATAATTAACCCACAACTGGTATACAAACACTAACTTCAAGGACTATTTAAATAAAGATTTCACCATTAGTAGGGTATAATGTTACTTTTTTTTTCTCACTAAAGCAGCAATGTTTTTTTCTCACTAAAGTAGAAACATAGAGATTAGAGAACCATAAAAACCACTGCAAGCGACAAAATTACAGAACAAGGATCCTATTGCCAGTTCGTAGTTTTGGTTTGAAGAAGTTACATACACACTTTAAGACTCATCTTAATATATATAAATCTCGTGTCACAATGTTTGTCCTCAATGGACTCCTAAACCACTTAACCGATAATAATAAAATTCGCACACCATGTGCAGTTCGATCCAACTTGAGAGATAGGATAGTTTAAATCTCAATTCAACTTTTTTTTAAATCCCCAAGGGCAAAACAACGTTTGCCAGGTCAGCTAGTAATATATAAATATCTGGGTGACCGAGCTTCGCTCCGTAGTTTAACTACTGGCCGATAGATGGCAGCAGGACTCATATTTTTATTTTTTTGGTAAATTCGACATTTTCTAAAAATGAACCCTAGCTAGATCGATTTTTCGCCCTCAAAACCCCCTGTATACTAAATTTCATGAAAATCGTTCGAGCCGTTTCCGAGATCCAGATTATATAGAATAGAAATATATATATACAAGAATTGCTCGTTTAAAGGTATAGAATACAAACTTTCGCTTTAATATTACCTGAGCATTGGAAACTGAGTTGACCATGATAAGTGACAGAGTGGCCATGACGCCACACACGTGTGCTGCGTTGGGCAGCTCTCCAGGGTACACAGATGCTGCATCAATGATGAACCACCAGCCCGCAAAGAACTGGAATTGCATTGTAAAGTTTTTAACTTCTGCATATTTGTTGTTTGTAGTATATTATATACCTTTTTGTTACAATTGCATTTTTTATAAAAGATATTTTTCTGTAGCAAAGGTCACAATTTAGATGCCTTGGTATACACACTAGGTATGCCTAGGTATACACACTAACAAAAGTCCACATACTAGTTTATAGATTAGAAAGTAATTAAATAAGAATAGGCTAAGTTGTACATATGACATGATCCAATACAATCCAATATTCTAATACAATTCTCTGACCTTCTGATTCAACCGCGAGTTTCATTACTGCTGATCACCTACCAAAGTGCTGCTAAACACACACCAATTACAAATAGCATACCTAATATTGGAACCTGCTCTCTTAAAGCTTCAACATTCAGTGAGATTCAGTACTTTGTTAATGAGCTATGTGGAAAACATGTTATAGGATGGATTCTTGAGTTTGTACAACATTATTTTCTTGATGTTATTATTAAAATAAAAAAGGAATACTTGAAACTGATGCAGTGAGACATTGTAACCTAAATACAGCCAGCTTTGCCCCTTTAGATTTGAACACATCTTGTATTTGATCAAGTTAGCTGCCAGGTTCAGTTCACCAGTGGACTCAATTACTGTTATAGAAAATTCATAAAAGAGGAGACGACTCTCTGAAGTCCTCAGCCATGGGATTTCCAGCCCAAAGAGAACCAACATGAAACCTATTTAATATCATTGCTATGTTTAATTTGTTTCCTAAACCTAATGTAGCAGATGTCTTGTATGTTAACTTTAAGTATTAATATTGAATTAAAAATTTAGGACAAAAGGCCAGTAAGTAAGTAAGTAAGTAAGTAAGTAATTCTTTATTTGCTCAAAAACATGGTCAAAATAGGTGGAAGAGTACACAATTGGAAACCGAATGTTTTTTACCCACATACGGGTATGCAAATGTTACAATTTAATTTTTTTTTTGGCATGCAATATAATGTACATGAGAATCAAAAGAAATCTTAGGAAAATCAATGAACAATGAATCATCAACAAACCAAAAGGCCAGCGAATATCGACGCGTAGATGTTCCGTTTCTCCCCGCTTTCGAACCAAACACAATTTGGCATTGTAATGTTCTCGAAACAGCTCATCTTGATATTATTAACTTGAGAATGAGGTTCAAGAAAAGAAACTAAGGAATGACTGTCGTTACCTACTCGAATTTAGATTTTAGAAATTTTAGAGATTTGTAAATGTAAATAAAAATCCTTCTCTACAAAATTGACATTGACAATACGTGGATGACATTTGACAATTTACTGTCACTACAGTGCGACAAGGCTATTTTGGCGCGTGGCCAAAGTCTGAACTAACACCGCTAACTTGTGCTACTGTTTGATAGTTAGCTCTGTCAGTATATCACTATTGTATTTTATGTTGGTTTTGCTTGCTATTAAGTTTTAACTATTTTAAACTAAAATTGAAGTAAAATTGAGGAGATTATATTTTATGGCTGCCTTTGTTTTGCAACAGCGCCCTCCTTCAAGTGCCAAGGGAGCCTTGTCGGACTGTAGTCCTATGTTTAGTCTTTGGTCTGTGATTCACAAGCATGTTCACAAGAATACTGACTTAGGTACCGTATTCGGTATGTTAGCTGTTTACCCTAATTTCTGTGAAGTTTGCTGTGAGGGTCCAGTCTGGTCCAGTCACGTTCTGCCCACTGATATCCATATTATATTCTCTGGATTTATGATTCCATAGATTTGACAGTTCATTTTTTGTGCCGATTTGAAGCGCCACCCCCGAACGTCCATGGTACTAAGATAATTATGATATTTGTTAATTGTTAGTAGTGGAGCGTCGTTTTGAATGTCATTTGATTTTAGTTCAATGGACGCTCACGCCAGGTTACGCAACAATCAGCGCCAAAATGGCAAAAATCAAATGTCTTCATTTTTACTTTTCTTTTCAACTAGGTATTATTTAATTTTATTTATTTCTTTTGTTTTTTTTTTCTGTTATATTAGACTCGGACTGTTTTGTTTTCACATGATTTTTTTCTCTTGCACTGTATAATAATTCTTCTTTCTCTCCTTTTCAATACAATAGTATGAACCCCATGTAAAGTCCAAAAGATGCTGCCTTCGGGATCATTATTATTAAAGCGTATTCTCAATCCCAATAAGTAGGTATTTCTGTACCTACCTACTTATATTAATAGTAAGTATTTCTGTACCTACTTTTATATAAATAACTAGCAGCGCCCGCGGACTCCGTTCCGCGTTAGAAATATTTGTTTTCGGCCTGTTTGTCCCGCGTAAGGCTCGTTTTCCACAAAAGCGGAACTGCCTCCCCTCTCCCCTCAGTTTCGGAGATGTCAAAATGACAAATCTGAATGGTTACTCAAATACAACTCTGCTCCGCTTCGCTTTGGTGGAAACCGGGCCTTATACCCACAGCCGACAGGACGCGAGGCATTTGGATAGATATCATACTGCCTTTAAATCTATGTTCTGCCTATACTTACCTATCGCCATGCAACGGCCGCGGCGGCGCGCAACACGTTTTGCTTTGCTAATATCTTTGAAGATATTTGTTTACACTGTCATAGGAGCATAGATTATTACCATATGAACCCGAATAACACCACAACATGTTCGAAATTTGCACAAATTACAAATGATTTTGGTATTACGATTTACGAATGTATGGGAAACATCGTGGGTTAGTGGACTCTTAATTATCAATGTCGACACAGGCGGCCGGTGTGGAGCTGGACCAATGTCCAATACTATATAAACGTTTTAAAACGTTCCAAAAAATTAATTTACGATTTATAATTTACGAAAGTATATTGAACAAAGCTTCGCTTGTGTAGTGCAGAGAAGCGAGAAACTACAGCGCGAGGCAAAGTGTTACAGCGACATCTGTCGACATCGCGTAGTAAACTATCGCATCTGAAATAGAGACGTTCATCTTGATCTCATTCGCACCATTTTATACATTGTCTAAAATAGGATCATAATAGGATGGTGATTTTGGCAGCTGACAGTTATAAAAATTTTGATCAAAATTGATTATTATTTCGTTTTAAAGAAGTATTTCCGAACCAAATATGGCCAGGAGCATAGATTATAACCATATGAATCCGAATAACATCACAGCATGATCGAAATATGCAGGTTTTCATATGATTTGGTATTTTGAATGAATGCAGGACATCGTAGTTCACGTGACTCTTAATTATCATTGTCAACATAGACGTTTACTTCAGACATTCTCCAGGCGGCTGGTGTGGACCGATACTATAATAACGTTTCAAAACGTTCCAAAAATTAATTTACAGTTTCTGATTTATTGATTTATTAATTAAAGTATATTGATCCCAGCTTCGCTTGTGTAGTGCAGAGAAGCGAGAAACTACAGCGCGAGCCAAATTGTTACCGTGACATCTGTGGACAGCGCGTAGTAAACTATCGCATTTGAAATAGGGATGTTCATTTTGATCTCATTCTTATACCTTGTCTAAAATAGGATGGCAGCTGTTATAAAATTTTTAATCAAAATTGATTATTATTTCGTTTTAAAGAAGTACCTATTTGCGAACTAAATATGGCCAGGAGCATAGATTATTACCATATGAATCCGAATAACACCACAGCATGATCGAAATATGCACGAATTTCAAATGATTTGGTATTTTGAATAAATGTTTATTTCGGACATTCTCTAATTTCATAATAATAAAATTGAATTATATTATGATGGACGATAAACTAGGGTACTAAGTACTTGAACAAAGCTTCGCTTGTGTAGTGCAGAGAAACGAGAAGCAACAACGCGATGCAAAGTGTTACAGCGACATCTGTTGACAGCGCGTAGTAAACTATCGCATAGGGACGTTCATCTTGATCTCATTCGCATTATTTTATATCTTGTCAATTAGGCTAGGTTTTGGCTGCTGACAGATAGGGGTGGGGAGTGTATAATCGTTAATGCACCTATTCGATTATCGATTTTAATCCCCATAGAATTTGGAATCGATAAATGTATATTGGATAATAATGCTGTATCCCGCGCTCTACACTACTTGCGAAGTTGACCGAAGTGGGACCGAAGTTGAACGGAGCGAGCCACAGGGAGTGAGCAGTGTGGAGGGGCACTTCGTCTAACTTCGCCAACTTTTCTTAGTACTTATTTCGGTAAACTTTCTGAGTAGGTACTTCGTCGAGGAACTTCGCGAGTAGTGTAGAGGCTACATTTATGGTCAAATTATAATAAAAAACATTTTTTTTTAATCCTATACCTTTAAACGAGCAATTCTTGTATATATATTTCTATAACCTTTAAACGAGCAATTCTTGTATATATATTTCTATATAATCTGGATCTCGGCAACGGCTTCAACGATTTTCATGAAATTTAGTATACAGGGGGTTTTGGGGGCGATAAATCGATCTAGCTAGGATTCATTTTTAGAAAATGTCGAATTTACCAAAAAAAAAAATAATAAAAATATGACTTCTGCTGCCATCTATTATCCAGTAGTTAAACTACCGAGCGAAGCTCGGTCAACCAGATATTTTATTATAATATTACGTAAAGACAATATATATTTATTTATAAAGGCCATCCTACAACGACGATAACGATTCGTGCGTGCTTTCATTCGTTTCCTTTTCTTTCTCGCTGCTTGCTTGATTAAATAGTTTGGTTTGTTGTGTATTAATTGTCGATCAGTTTTACAGGTAATTCAATTCAATTAAATTTATCTTTATTGCGAACTAGCAGTGCCCGAGGACTCCGTTTCGCGTTAGAAATATTTTTGTCCCGACCCGTTTGTCCCGCGTAAGGCCCGGTTTCCACCAAAGCGAAGCGGAGCTGTGTTTGAATAACCAACCAGATTTCATCATTTCGACATCTCCTCTCCCCTCAGTTTCGGAGATGTCAAAATGACGAAATCTGATTGGTTTCTCAAATACAGCTCCGCTCCGCTTCGCTTTGGTGGAAACCGGGCCTTATAGCCACAGCCCACAGCGCTGGACGCGAGGCATACGGATATATTATACTGCCTATACTTACCTATCGCCACGCAACGACCGCGGCGGCGCGCAACACGACACAAACCCTTTGAATTGACTGATAAGTGATAAATTGCTCTGTTGTCGTTGCTAGCGTATTTTTAATTTATACTTATTTTTACCCACGACGGAACGGAGTACGGGTATATGCGTTTAGGGTGAGAGACCGTTTGTACATTGGTTTGTTGATGAAACTTTTTGTATGTTTGTGTGTTAAATTGTTCACAGAAAACGAATATCCAATAAAAAAAATGTTTGTTTGTTTGTTTGTTTGTGCACATCCAATGTTCCCATTTATTTCCAAAACGGCTGAACCGATTTAGATTCAGTTTTCTGTATAATGTTTGGTATTCATTGGCGATGGTTCGTAGATAGTTGTTCCGAACATCGATCACCAGGGGGCGCCATAAAAAACATTTATAGTGCAAACGAATGTTCCCATTTATTTCAAAAACGGCTAAACCGATTTCAATACAGTTTTTAATAAAATATTAGTGACTTATTGGCGATGGTTCGTAGATAGTAGTTACGAAGATCGCTCACCAGGGGGCGCCATAAATACATTTAGAATGCAAACGAATGTTCCCAATTTAAGCTTTTGGAATAAAAACGACTGAATCGATTTGGATACATTAACAGATAGTTATTACGGAAATCACTCACCAGGGGGCGCGATAATAAATATTAATATTGCAAACGAATGTTTCCAATCATTTCTAAATCGACTGAACCGATTTGGATACAGTTTTCTGTACAATATGAGTGAATTATTGGTAAGTGTTCGTAGGTAGGTTGTTACGGTGATTGCACAGCAGGGGGCGCCACAATAAACGTTTCTTTATCATTTGGTAGCGAAACTTTCTAATGTGTCTGGTAATGTTTCTAGTAAACTCCTAGTGTTAGAGATTGTTTGATATATTCTAACGAGGCTCACACATTATATTTGGTGACGAGGACATTATATCTGATGATGCAACTTGGGATTGAGTGTTACTCAAGTATCGTAACTATTAAAATACTTCGAGCTTAGACCCATTTGGTTTCGTTTAACTATTCTAACACATTTGATCTGATGACAAGGGTCAATAATGCCTTCCGACGCTGCATAGAGGAGATAGTGGCTAGTTTAAAAATTAATTTTTATTTTGTAATAATAGGTATAATAATTGAAAAAGTATAAAACAAGTGGAAAATTAAAAAATTTTAAACACCCACGACTCTTATGGACTTGAAATTGAAAAAGGATTAAATAATATTTTTTAAAACTCCCCGACTAAAGGAAAGTAAGGACTAAGAACCTATCAGTTTAATTACAAATCCAAGAAAATCCGTTGGAGCTGCCATTGCCATTTCTGTTTCCAATATCAATTAATGCAGTTAGTACCTATAGGTAAGAAGATCGAGAAATTGAATTAGTTACCAAATGAATAAAGTAAACACACACACTGGTAAACAGCATCATCTTGCACCATCAACACCGGCACAGGCAGAACATAATAGCAGCTCCGGCGGATTTTCTTGGATTTGTAATTAAACTGATAGGTTCTTAGTCCTTACTTTCCTTTAGTCGGGGAGTTTTAAAAAATATTATTTAATCCTTTTTCAATTTCAAGTCCATAAGAGTCGTGGGTGTTTAAAATTTTTTAATTTTCCACTTGTTTTATACTTTTTCAATTATTATACCTATTATTACAAAATAAAAATTAATTTTTAAACTAGCCGTGACCTTATGATTCCAAACATTTGTAACCTTAAGGTGGATGGGTAGGTACATGAAGAAAGGCTTAACCACTCCTTGCAGTCACGTAGTCGAAACTCGTAACTGACCGACAGTTAAATTTAACTTTATTGCCTCCATTCAGACTCGTTTCAATTAACTGTGGCGAAGGGGAAAGTAGCAAAAGTATAACTTTATTTTCTTAATTTTTTTTATCAATCTTACTTTTTATTAATCTTACTTATGTTTAATTTATATTGTGTAATATCATGTCTGTCTGGCTTTTAATGAGGGTTAAAATTGACAATCAAAAACTATATGCAAAGATTAAAAAAATATATATTTTAGAGTGTCTATATTCTAAAACAGACTTACCTTACTTACATAATATGTATATGTAGAGCCCTTTCATAATTTTATTATGATATCCTGTAAGTATAATAATATTTAACAAGTCCTTATATTATAATAATTAAATCTAAAAATTACAACTCACAGTGGAAAGAGTAAAATAATGGTTCACTGGTTTTTTACTCCTTAAGTCGTGGTCACGTCGTGACCACGACCTGTGCCACTGCGTCGAAATATCGACAGTTAAATCGTCCTTTTGATTTTTCAACTATGTATTTATGAAATTTTATATTATTATTATTAGGAAAAAGGAGTTTTCAAAATCACCACAAGTTATCCGTGCGCAATATAGGAATTTCTGTACAACATCACAACAGAATCCTGCGAAAAATCAAGGAATTCCACGGTACTTATATGTCAAAAAAACGTGATTCACGCGGGCAGAGCCGCAGGCAACAGCTAGTTTTTAATAAAAATCCATTTTGTTAGTAAAAATATGAATAATACATTTTCAATTTTCTTGACTTTGTATTATCAAGTATGTCGATGCCAAAATAATCGAGTGTGACGGTTGGACGTTAATAGTCGCACCAAGGCCCCGAAGGTTCCATTTTACTATTTGTTACGGAACTCTAAAAGATCTCGAACAGACTCTTTGACTTTCCCACTTATAAGACAAGTTTACCGTTAGAAGCAATAAGTAGCAACCTTCATAAAGATCGGCCTAAAGCACAAAGGCCCCCCTGATGCGTAATCTAGGTACCTTCTGACCGCTGCAGTAAAATTTAATATCCGGCTACCCTCGTTTCAATTAAGTATGTCTTAGAAACTGTGAAGGTGGACTTAAGGGACTAGGGATGCAGGTACTGGGATTCGCTTAAGAAAATGACAATGGAATGTGTAGGAGTAGTCCTGTAACGAGTATACCTAATATCTCGGGACGAGGAGTTCCATGTTCCGTTCCAATTAGGTTCCATTAAGGTCCCAATTATATATTTCTTTCGCATGTGTATTTTATAGTCCGGAAAGATATTATTTTCACTTTAGGTTAGTAGTAGCTTTTTTTAACTTTTTTTGTTTTCAGCCAATAATAATTTCAAATGTATGAAGAAGGTTTTTAATCAATAAAATTTCTGTATACTACTACAACTTTTTTTTGTATAAAATGACTATTTTATACCGCATATACTTACTTAAAATTAAAATATGGATTATTTTTAAATTTTATTTTCAATGATTTTATTTTGTTGCCATGCCCGTTGTTATTTCCACTCGTCTATATTCGTCTTGGGCTTGCGTAAAAATCCTCCAATCATATCCTCTGACAGGGGATGGATCTATTTTCTCTACCGGCTGAAGTAAAGGGGAAAAGGAGAAGTTCTTTTGCTCTTTTTATCCATAATTATATCAGACTTCACACGTACACTCATTCTCAGACGAGGGAAAAAAAGAAGAAAAACTTTTATCGTCTCTCCGTGGAGAAATCGTCTCCAGCCCCCCAGCTAGAAGCATAGTTCTACCAAGTTCTACATAGTACGTAGTAAGTTGTTCTGCAAACCGTACTGTACCGTAATATTGCTGATAACAATCGCCCAACGTCAAATATTGTGTTAGTAGGAAAAATTCCCATATGACCGAAGAAAGATATTAAAAATCCGGTAGGTACCAATATTGATAGAATAAAACCAGCCAAGTGCGAACCGGACTCTCACATATGGGGTTTCGTACGATCGAAGAACAAACCAGAGACTCCTATCGCCATAAATACATATAATAATTGATCCGCTTCCATTTTACGAAATATAAGAAACAAGTAGGTAAAGAGGTACCGAAAGTAGGAAAACTAGAAATCACAAGTTATAGACCTTCGTTATATTTTCATTTAGGTACACTCATACAGAAAGCAGACTGTAACGAAAAGCCAACAAGGTATTTCACTGATACTCGTAATTCAAATGTTATCATCGATTTAAATGAAACACAGGTTTCTCACCTAGCTCAAGCACCAGTTCCCTCACTTTTTACTGTTTTAATATATAATATTAAAATATAATGTAATTATATGTGTTTGGGAAAATAAAATAAATTGATTGATTGATTGATTTAAAAGTAGGTAATTTAATAATATTACAACGTACTAATAGTCTGATACAATTAATATTAAGTGCCTATCTAGGTACAATGACAAACACTGTGAACACCTAAAGTAATTAACACAATCAGAATATCAAATAGTTGGAATCACCTTTTCAATTTACGTATGAAAACTGTAGGACTAGCCTTGGGCGAATGAAAATTAACCCGCGAGATCGCACTAACCTTAAACCGTAGTCCGTCTCACTCCCACAAACCAAATTGGATATCCCGCAAGAGCGGGACAGATGTAATAAAATTCCCAACTAGGGGAAAATGGAAGGATTCGAGAGTAATTGGAAAATACCTTTGCATTGAGTGGCGCGACTGAGGTTTCAGCATAGATTAAGAAATGTTCAGTAGGCTCATAGACCATTCGTAGAGGTTTTTACCTACATTAATTTTTATCTTTAATCTTGAAGTATAAATACAGAAAATGAAATAATTTTTCACTGTTCACTAAGAACAGGTCATACCTACCTGAGTTGTACCTAAGAAGAAAATTGGTACAAACTAAAAAGTTTATATGTATAAATACTTTCAAAGTTTACTTTCTAAATTTTGGTGTCTTTAGTCTTTACACTAGACTCTACAAGTCTACATGAATGTTTCATTCATCTTTTTTCTTTTAGGTATCCATGTCATGCCTTTTTCAACCAAGGAAGGTAAGGTCGTCACTCACCAACTTTTCCATTCATTATAATCTATATACCACAGATTTTACTATATACATGGATAGATGGATCATTTAAACATTTTACCGAGGCTTTATCTTTAGACTTCCAAGGCATAAACCTTTAAAACAAAATAAAACATTTCTTTCGAGAGATCATCACGATATAATTTGTGAACCTAGTTTCTAATAAGTCAATGGAAAAATAAATAATATTTATTTTTCCATTGACAAATATTGACAAAGGAAAAATAAATAATATTTATTTTTCCATAGGAGCTGTTAGACCAATAAAAATTCACTTAAGATCCTGCAAGATATGTTTTCCCCGACTTTTATTTATCAGGATAACATTCTACGTATTTTGTACCTAATATTCTTTGAGCACCTTCTTAAATAGAGATCGTCGCGTATACCTTACTAGCCGGCTGCGGTCTTTTGTATGAATTTAATCAGATTCTGTTTTCGTCATTTTGCCTTGAAATGGAATTTATATTGAGATCAATCCTTACCTACAGCGTAAATATTGTTAACATTTTAGATATTTTCTAGTATTAGTTATCTATATAATCTAACTAGCTGTTGCCCGCGGCTCCGCCCGCGTGAATTACAATTTTTTTACATATATCGTGGAATTCCTTGATTTTTCGCGGGATTCTGGTGTGATGTTATACAGTTTCATTAATACGTAGTTGAAAGATCAAGAGGACGATTTTAACTGTCGATATTTCGACCCAGTGGCACGTAGTGACCACGACTTGTACCAATGTATCGAAATATCGACTGTTAAAATCGTCCTTTTCAATGTGATTTTTATTCTGAAACCACGAAATATGTCAAAAATCATTAAATCATGTGAAAATTTGTACTGGTGGTAGAGCTCTTCTTTCAGGGTTCGGCCGGGTATGTACCACTGGGATAAAATACTCTACTAACAATATTCCCCGGCCCAACATAAGAGTCATTTAAAAATCTTTGCTTCATCTCAATAAAATCCAAAATATCCGAATGGGCAATGGCTATATATTTGTTTACGTATAAAAAGACCTATGAAATTCAGTCTGTTAGGATTTGTGAACCATTATTTTACTCTTTCCATATTGCGGATGATAAAAAAAGACGTGGCAACTGGCACTCCAGGAATGTCGACAGAAGTGAAAACTTTAATCTTTTCATGTAATGGTTCATGTCTTGACAGTGCCATCTTAATATAAAGTCATGAAACAGTAAATTACATGACAGTTAATTATTATTAAAAAAAAATCGGTAGTACGTACCTATCTCAGAGTTTTACATTCAAGTTCCACATAAATTGTAGAGATGGCGCTGTACGGTATAACGTAGCGAGTTTCATGATTTTTGTTCACTCTGAAAGTGAAAATCTTAAACCATACAAAATCTTCTGCTAAGACTATTTATTTACGGCTGTAAGAATAGTCCAGTCTAACTTTAGCTCTACGTCTTAGCCCTAGGTTCTTTATCCATTCCGAGTTTCAAGTCACCTACTTGAACTTATCGCTAAAGGTTCTGATGCCTGTAATTTCTGAACTACAAAATTGATGATGATAAATTTGTATGGAATAATCTTTAAAGAACCTCCTTTCTAACAAAGAAAGAATGAATCAAATCGGACAACGCGTTAATGAATTATAAGTAAATACACATTTTGACTTTGATGCCGTCTTCCAGGGAAACCATGATGAATTTCGGGACAAAAAGTATCCTATGTCCTACCTCGGGGTATGAGCTATAATCATGTCAAGTTTCACTTAATTTATCCATCCAGCGGATTAGCCGTGATGCGCGGTCGTGAAACAGACAGACAGACAGACAGACAGACAGACAGACAGACAAAAATTAAAAAAAATACAGTTTTGGCTTTAGTATCGACTAAATAGTGTCCTCCAACAAAAATTTTCAAAATATCTTCAATGTACAGAATTCGACCCTTTACAGTTTTATTATAAGTATATATAGATTTAACAGAAGTTTTTTATTTAAATCAACATCTGTTTTATTTATTTAAATTTTTTTCTTTTCATTTCAATTGCCTATAATTTAGACTTTTATATTGCCTTTGTGTTGCCTTTATGAAACCTACGAAGTACGAACCCATTGAATCACAAGTTCTTCTATGTATGTATATCAAATCAAAATAAATATTCCCATAATAACTGTGTTAGGTTAGGTTCGGTTTAGGTAGGTCGAATTACTTAGGTATTCGATTTTATCGTTTCTAAAGTACCTATCTAATAAATTAAACTGCTTTAATTTGAACTTTGGTTTTTATTTAAAGAAAAACTTATACGAGGAACACATTCCGAACAGAAAAAGCGCGGTAAAAAGGCATTGACATTGACACATTATGTTTGACGTTTTTGTTTTTACCACAGACAATAAATAATTTATATTACAACACTATCTAATTTAACTAAAAGTCTATTTATTTCCTCAGGCAATTATCCCTGCACGCCTCACGTCCTAACCTGAGGGCCAAAATGAAACACCGTGCTATCAAAAATATACCCAACATTAATTAATACAGCACAATCCCTCGTCCCTAAGGGCTCTTCAGCTCAAGACGGGGTCTCCTCATAATAATTATAAACACGCCCCTGAGATTACCTATAATAGGAAGGGATAGCATAAACTCTTAGTTTTATTACTGAAGGTGTGGAAAGGCGGATGCCATGAATTGCAGCAAGTGATTCAAAACACTAAAGCGCTCGTATACTTATATGACTTCAATACAAAAACAAACATACAGTCGAATTGAGACCGCATCCTTTTTTGAAGTCGGTAAAAAATATATGTATATCATAATGACATATCTGATCGACAAATTGATCACGTGACTTATCCAAAACAACCGTCATTCTTATGCATGTTTGAATTTCGAATGAGCGGTCGATAGGTTTCTATGATGACTGTAGATAAGTTAAATGGATAGATAGGCTGTAGGTATCTAATCTTGTCATCGTTGCGTTAGATTTATGGGTAATCAATATTCATCATTAGCTGTAGAACTAAGTATAATAATATGAACTCTATAGTCTGTGGCGTAGTTATATTATACCTACTCATGCGCTTTATATTTTTAACCGACTTCATAGAAAGAGAAGGTTGTCTAGTCGAACTCTATATATGTATTGAACACAGGTATTGACTGTCAGAATTGCACAGTGTACGATATAACTCGGCAAAAATTGATTTGCCATATAAATCATTTCTCATTTTTGGATAAATAGTTTACGTTCTACCTATTCTTTGCAGACCTACCAAACCAAATATAATAAATACGAATACCTAAAGCAATAACTTTTATAAAAAATCGGCACATTCGTTTCGCAGGAGTTTAGAATTTTATTTCTAATACTTATAGAAAGATGTTAGTGCACTTTGCGTTATTAGAAATGTTAGTGTAGTACGAGTATCGAATATATTAGAATTATTTTTAAACCCGTTTAAAGCAATCTCCATGATCCCATGTAATCTCTACAAGTCTGTATGACACTGTATTCGTATAATGCGGTTATTGTGTTACACAATTGACTGGAGACTACATCGGATTTCAGGACAAGCTTACACAGTGCTGCAAATAGCTTACAGACTTGAAGCTTAGTCAATGCGACAACAGCATTACGGCAATTATCTTGATTGTGTTTGACTCGAGGCTCTGTGACATTTGGCTCCGCTTCAGACCTTGGAAGGACCGAGTAAGGGACGCCGCCTATATAATATGAGGGATGCAAATTTTGGGCTATGCTATAAGTTATAAGAGATAGCGGAGATCATTTTTAAAAACTAATAAAATGCCCCGCTCTTAATCACTTAAATCTACTCGTAAATTCATCTCTTTGGCGGTTTGGAGACGAGGACTGCTACGGCTGTGTGAAGGCTGAGGTCTTCTTATTAGACGTAGGCACGACGTCTAATAAGAAGGCCATAAACGGCCATCGCTTAACGGAGAGATACTGTGCTGCGATAATCTATGCTCCGGTGCCTACTTTGTCCAAAGGCTATCTAAATAAATTGGAATATTAATAGATTAAAGTACACGTAGACTCGTTCGCTAAACTTTTCGTAGTTTTCTACTTAAACTAAACTACATAAGTTTAGTTTTAATTGAACCTTTGACGCAGTCCAATGGTTTATTTGACGAATTCCCTTATACAAGAAAAAGAAATAAAATATAGGAAAAAAGGACTGTTTAAGTTACTCTTACTGATCTGTCGACACAAAGCTCGAGCAACTGGGCAACTAGGCGTAAATCTGCCTTACATACAGACTAAAATTGTATTACGTAACAGCCGCGGGAAAAATAATTAATAAGTTTAGTGGTCACGTGAGCTATAGAAGGGTAGGTATAGCCAATATAGCTGACCCATACACGTCATATAAAAGTACTCGTAAGCCGACTGACTGATTTACTGACCTAAACCAATGGAAAACCTATAAATCGCTCAGTACTTGGCGTGGACCACGTCAAACTGAGTCGGAGATTCCGTCGGGCGGATCAGGCAGTTTACGACCGCACACGGACTGCGACTGCTATCCCTCATAAACGTCGCGCTATTTATAATTATTTGCGATTGCTGTAGTGTGACCGCACCCTAATGAATACGGGATCACTTGGATACATTTATTTGTTATAAATTCATCTAGGCTATGGAGTATGGACGTGCATACTCCATAGCCTTGAATTGAATCTATGGGAGACATCGTCGTTCAGCACATCCTTAACAGTTATTTTAAACATGTTCTATCATCTATGTAAGAGTATGTATACGAGATTATTAATAAGATAAACTTATTCGTCATAAATCCATTTATCTAGGATTCTAGAGGTCACGGATGTCTACTACTGGACACAATTGTAAGCCTCTAGAAAGGATCATTGTATTATTTTGTGTACAATGTTAATTATGCCGCTATTTTAAGGGTTCCATACCAATTTGGTAAAATTATTGTGAGACTTTATCCGTCCGTCCGTCCGTCCGTCCGTCCGTCCGTCTGTCACACTTGATTATTTCAGTAACTATTCAAGCTATCGACCTGAAATTTAGAATAGTTATAGATAATAGTGACGCGACGTCATAGCAATCGTAAAAATTTGAAAATTGTTTTTATTTTTATTTAAAAAGGGGGGAAAACCGGGTCGCCGAAATTTCAAAATGAGATAAAAATATTGAGTGGGGTATCATATGAAAGGGCGTTACTTGTATATTCTAAAACCAATTTTTATTTATTTTTATGCCTGATAGTTTTTGATTTATTGGGCAAACTGTCGAAAAAAATACCGTTCCCCCCCTTATCTCCGAAGTTTACCATTCGAAAAATCTGAAATAAATATGATCAATAGAAGTTAACGTATATTTTACAGGAAAAATAAAATCAACCCTTTAACTATTATACTTTTTTTGCTAATAACAATAATCCGCCGAAAACAAAGTTAGGTTTGCGGTTTGCCAACAAAATACCTATATGTAAATTATACTCGTAAAATCATGAACAAAAGTGATTCTTTTAATGTTTTACTTCTTTGATGGTATGGAACCCTCGGTGCGCGAGTCCGACTCGCACTTGGCCGTTTTTTTTTTGTTACATTAAGTAAGACTTTTATAAGTGATTTTGTAAAATTGACGTTCGTAAGTGCTCATGAGAGAGTTTAAACCGAAGAGAAATTAATAAACAAAAAAAATAAGGACTCCAGAGAACAACCACGATTTACAAACATTACAAACTCCTTACACAAACTGATGAATTCAGTAATTTATTTAAAAGGAACGAAAAGAAAGCAATATAATTTTTACTACCCACCTCCTAGTGAGCTACCCCCACTAATAACTGCGCCATAAAGTATTTTATCTTTATTTTATTCAATTAAAAAGCGAACGTCGAATAAGAAGGGAAATTAAAAAAATTTATATCTCACAAAAAAAGTCCCTTGGAAATGTTGAAAGTCGAATGGGATTCTGTGGAATATTATTAAGAGAGGCATTGATGAAAATAGCTAGATATAACACAACCTTGTTTGAGAAAGCTGAAAATTTTATTGTACAAAAATATAAATATTTATGATTGTTTGTTCCATAAAGTCGATTGAACAAAAGAACCAAAAGAATATTTTACAACTTTTTAAAAAGGGAATCGCATACGAATTACCGGCTAATAATAAAATAATAATACTTTTTCATAAACATAAAATATTGAGATTTTGGAAAACCATTTCAATAAATATAATATTAATTTATCGGAATATAGACGCACTATTTATTAACGAAGTTGGAATCATAAGCGAAATCTATTCGTAGGTTCTATTACCATCGTTGCGCGATTTACGAGCCTTATCTTTAATATTAAAGATTTCATTAAATCATGCTTGGCGGCAATAAAACAGTTTGATACCACATTTATGTCGGTTCCGAGTCGGGTGACCGACTTAATGACGTGTACGCATTGACCCTTATATCTAGGCGGGTTGTATGGCCCAAAAGTAACGCCGACGCGAGTTAACAAATATCTCGTGCTTTGTTATTTCAAAAACGAGCGTCCTTACGCTCTTTGATTCGTGATACAGGTCAAATTAATTTTTCTATATTGATTTAGTCAGGTCAGATAAGGTTTTGCAATAGTTATTAGTAATCTGTTAATACTGGTCGTATATTTCTATGCCAAATCTGTCGTACTTTCGTAATTTACAACAGACCCCTATCGGGCATCAGGCGCCATCCTGTTTCTCCATTTTACTGCACTGCAGGCAGCGAGATATTGTGTCTATTACAATCTCGTATACTCAAGCAATAGTTGCATCGAAATGTCACTGTTGTCTGTTGTATAGTCAAAATATAGTCTAACAAGAAACTCACTCATTAAAGATTCATAATAATTTCATAACTTTAGAAAACGTATTATACGTATAGACGTATCGTATGCATAAATATTTTTCTGAGAAACGAAATTCAGATAACAAGTACCTACCGCTACCAAGTATCAAGTACCAAGTAGTTAAGTATCGATATAATTCGAGGTTCTGTCGTTCTGAGTCGCTTGCACTTATGACTTAACCCATACAAAAATATGTTATATAACCCTCCATGTCCGTAAATTCTGTAATTCGGCATGTAAAATAGTTGCCGGGCTTTATCGCCGCCGGGCGATATAGCCGAGAATGGCCGTAACAACGTTTATTGCAACAGTGACCGTAATCTCGCTGACAGACTGACAGACTGACAAGCCCTTAATGATGAATGTTGATTTATTACAAGGTTTTTGGGATAGTAATAATCTCTCATACATAATAATAATAAATTTAATATACAACGAGTACAATTTGCCCTAATTTCAAAAATGTACCATAAATTTTAAGTGACATCCCTAAAACCAGCTGGTTCAATATCAATGAACTGGGAATAATGAAAATGATATGAGGTTTGTCGATATCACAGTTAGGGTTGCTAAATTTTATTTTTCCAAATGAAATAATATTTTTTGAATTGAAAATAAAACAAAGTAATTGGGACTTGTTATAACGTTAATGTGTTTCTAGGATTAAGTTAAAAGATAGCTGCGGGCACACTATACGCATTAACCAACACTTTGATGTATAAAATTCTCGTGACACAAGTATTTTTAACCAAACTCCTCTGAAAGAACTTGATTAATTTTCAACCTGAAACTAAAAATTACTTGAATAACCCTTTTGACGACGACCTCCGTGGTTGAGTGGTTAGCGTGCCGGTTTTCAAGGCCGCGCCATCTCTTAGGTTCCGGAGTCGATCCCCGGTCGGGGCAATGTAGAAAAAATAAATTTTCTTCACTGTCTCGGGTCTGGGTGTTGTAGTACCTTCGTTGTTTCTGATTTCCTTAAAACAAGTGCATAAGCTAATGTATATGATGTTGTCCACTATTTATATATTTATATTTATTTTATACCGTTAACAATAAATAAAATTACCAATTGGGTAGAAAATGGATGCCTTTTTTAGTCCCTGTATTCATAATACCCCCAGTACAGTGCGACAAGTCTATTTTGGCGAGTGGCCACAATCGGAACTAACGCCACTATCTTGTGATACTGTTTGATAGTTCGCTCTGTCGGTATATCGCTATTGTATATTGTGTTGTTTTTGCTCAATATTAACTAAAATTAAAGTAAAATTGAGGAGATTTGATTTTCTGGCTGCCTTTGTACTATAACAACGCCCTCTTGACAATGTCATTCAAGTGCCAAGAGAGCGTTGTCGGACTGTATCTAAATAGGGCCGTCGGAATCAATACTGATGCAGTTGCAGGCTATATTTAAAACTGAGCAGAAGCTAAAATAGACTGTATAAAGCAAAAGTTTGTTTTTAACGACACTTTGGATTGCCATTTTTAAATTACTCCGAATGGCATATCGACGTTTTTTTCGAACAATTGGAATCGAATGGGTTTTAAATTAATAAGATAAAGTTAGTGAAACAATACTAAAAAGTTAACCAATATCCATAATGGATTTAGTTACAAAATCTGAATGACCTGCCTGGACTTAGTCGTTCTAGTGGTTTTTATTTTTTCGGGCTCCGTACTTAAATATTAAAAATGGAACCTCTAAGTTTTGACCTTTGTTGAAGCCATAGACCACAGTCGGTCGGTCATAGACCATAGTCGATTTTATTATTTCAGTACTTGGATTAAGTATATACTTATAAATAATAATCAAAGTTTCAGTACATGAAGTCTGGAATTATTTAGTTTGTTTATAAAAGTGATTAAATATTATTATCATTGGATTAAAAACCGCACTGTAATTTACAGTACTTAACTGGAATATCATAAAATCCCTGCACCTACATTCTAAAACAGATTTTTATTTATTACAAGCTTTTATTTAGTTTCACCTGAAATTATGCATGTGAAAATCGGATGACAGTTCAAAATTATGACGACATCACAGACTTGTATACTAAAGACTGTTCGCCCTGAACAGCGCGAAAAAATGTCGCCAATTTATGGGTGTCATTAGTACCAACAGTATAAGGCCACGCGGTAGTTCGGTCAGCGGCGGCGGCGGGTATTTTGACAGATGACGCTACTGTTTGCTTGTATGAAGAAGGTTTACGTAAAAATATGTTCGGATCGGCCTATCTTTACTATTTTTATCTATTGTCGACATGGAAATGATCTGATAGTGGAAGCGGAAGGTGGCTCTGGCTTAGTATGAACACGTTTGCTCCATCTTGACGACTAATTTGGTGCTTGCAGGTCACCAGTTGAGAAGAATACGATTAAAAAAATCTATTTTTGTGTGCCAAACTAGCTCAAATTATTTTTCAAAATAATTTTAGAATGTCATAGAATATAACAATCAAACATGTATAAAGTATGTACTCGTACATTGTAATAGCGGGCGACGATCAGGTGCGACCAGCGATCGCTAACAAATCTAATTTACCCGCGTCCGTCCGTCCATCGTCACGCCTCACGCCTGACTTTTGATCGACTCTTTTCAAGCACCATTTCATTTTGAAAGCTTCTCTTTTTTGACGTTTTCACAAACATGTCGAGGGGTTTTTGCGTTTACAAGCTGGGGTTTTCTCTTCAGCAGTACAGTACAGCTTCATCTAAAATTTAAAATTACTGTTTTGCCGGTCCATCTTTTTTTGTATGTCCACTAACTATCTTCCAACATGGTGGTCGGAGACCTTTTGTAGCTGATACGGCTCATTTAAGTTTTTTTTGCCTTGCTCTGTTGGACTACAATGAGCTTGCTTAATTTTTTTTAGCATGTCATTCAATTTTATCCCACCAAAAACATTCTGTAAAAAACTAGCCAAAGTCAAAATGGAGCTGCTTGTTTATCTCTAAAAAGTACTGAAATCTAGACAAAGTCGTGCCAAGTCTAAGGTTCCTTACTGCGATTTCTTTATTACTATAGTTAATGTTGCGTGACTTGGCCGTTGAAGACCAAGAACCGCTACTCATTGACGATGAATTCTGGCGACAGATTGGTGCAATGGTGTCATGGAGCACCTGGTTTGAACCCTTGTGTACCCTTCAACGGCCAAGTCACGCAACATTAACTATAATAATAAAGAAATCGCAGTAAGGAACCATAGACTTGGCACGACTTTGTCTAGATTTCAGTACTTTTTAGAGATAAACAAGCAGCTCCATTTTGACTTTGGCTAGTTTTTTACAGAATGTTTTTGGTGGGATTTCACTTCTTTTTGTAGAAACTTCAAAATATTACAAAATATTTCTGTCCGTTTTTCTAGATACATTAACTGCATAAATAACTTTGTAATCTCATATAATTTATATGGAATTACAAAGTTATTAATGCAGTGATCACCAGGTACTCCAGATCTTCGATTATCCTAGTTTTTATAGTTTTCCCTTTATGTGGCCATTAAACCCTAACTCTGTACCAAATTTCAGCTCTCTGAGTTTATGGGAAGTACTAGTTCTATTTTGATGATCATGAGTCAGTCAGTCAGTCAGTCAGTGTCGAAAATGCGAAACTTTGCTTTCGCATAACTTCGGAACTATATGACCTACAGACTTGAAATTTTGGGTTTTAAGTATGTGATTATAGCTTACTGGATAGCGAAAATTTCAGCGTTCTGGTCTTATCCAGAGGTTCTCAAATAGGAGCCCGAAAATGCGGCGAAATGGTTCCTGTAAAGATGGTACGGCAGTTTTGCTTCGCGCTTTGACTTTGGCGGGGGCACTGCCGTGCCCCCTGATTTATTCAATTAATTATTATTCTATTTTTAATACTAAAGTGTCAGTACTATAGTGTCAGTACTAAATCTCCCATACAGCTGAACGAATTTCAATTGTAAGAGTCAATTTCGATTGTCCATTATATCTTAGAGATTTTTTTTACACTGTAGCTACAAGTTAATACTTGACAGAGATCTCATCTGATGATGAATTAATTTTATCATTCAGCCGAAGATGTTATCGTTCTAATTTGTAAGGGGTAAGTAAACTCACCACCAGACAAACCCGTACCATATTATATCTATTTCCTTCATAGTCGCGTTACGCGTAATTTGAATATAGAATATTTACACACGCGGTTTTATGCTCGTTTACTTTGCTTTGCTGCATCCAATATCAATTTAATTTAAGTTTCCGAAGCGCAAGAAAAGCGAGTGAGTAGTTTGATCACGAATCACGATCGGGGCGGAGTCGCCTCGCCACGTGAAATTACCTCTGAGACGTCCACTGGAACTTGTTTCCCTCATTTTAAACTATTTAATGAAACCGACCACCAAGTTTATGGCAGATAAAATGAGAAAGATGAAATGTTAGGACAAGTGCACACATTTTTGATGTTCCATGTGACTAATGAAACGTTTAACTATCATAAGTATTAACTTCTTTTCTCTATCCTCAACTGGGTAGAAAAGTGCAAAAAGTGGCTGAGAAAAGGGCAGAGGCTCTCAACTGGGTACAAGTCTAACATTTATATAGTATCTACCACTTAGTACTTGCCAGTGATCTCATCTGATGATAAGTGATGATGTAGCCAAAGATCGTACCAACTTAGAAGGGATAAGTTACTCACTCCTAACGGTTGCTACATAGCATGGTACAGTGCAATCATCCACGGCCGATGAAGCCACCAGAATAGATTGTACTCGTAAGATAAATTATAAGATTCTGAAGTGGCCTGCGGTGGAGATTGAACCAGCGATCTCCCAATCGAACCCTCATCTTCGAAGATCGACCTGAAGGAAGGTCATCGAATAATAATAAATAATTTGGCCAAGTTCATTATGCAGTTCGTGTCATGTTTATTACAGTTAACACACATTTGAGAACATAATAAAGGACTAACAAGCATTAATGATTGATATTTTCCTATTTAGTTATCACACCATATTTAGATAGCGCGATCCGAAAGAATACCTACTTGGAATTCGAAAGAAATACCCGTATAAATAAATTAGATAGAATAATATGTCCAAAACTCCAAACGATAGGACTATTGAAGTTTAAGATGTTACTCAGTTTTTAATTTTTTAATAGATTTTCGTAACACCTAAAACTATGTTTCCGCTCACCCTTAGTTCGGCAAAGTTTATCCTGGGAAATTTAAAACATAAACTTTGCCATAGCCAGGTTCAACGGCCATTTTGCAGCTCAAAACTGCCGATTGGAGACCGTTACGACAAAGATGGCGGCTCTACACATCCCCGGACACTTCAGGGATATTTAAAATGAGTTGTGGACAAACTACGTAGTCTGCGGTGCCGATAATAGTTTTGTGATAGTGGCTTTTCACAAAGAAATGGGAATTCCATGCAAAATAATCCTTTGTGAATGTCTTAAAAAAAATCTTGAAAAAAAAATTGTTCTCAGTTATTATAAATATTAAATCTCTCCAATTTTTGCGACAAAAGTTTTTAAATCATTAAAAGTACTATCATTTGATTCGTATTCAATACTTTTTTTGTTTGCCGTGGAGACCCTGGGGTCATGGAGTCATAGTGCCAAAAAATTCCTTCTAGGGCTTTCCCCGCGGTTAATAGCCTCAACTGGTGACAGAAGGGCTGGCTCATTTTTCGCTCAACGTATCATTCTAGCTGTTCAACGCAGAAATGCAGCCAGTTTCTAGGCACTTTTCCACGCAGGCAAGACTTGTATAGTAATTAGAATAAGCTAGTGATACGTTTTGCTGTAACATTTCAATAAAATAATAGATACTTTTTAAGTATTTACTTCGAAAATAAACAGACTATTTTGTGTATTTGATACAATATTGCCCTTTTACCTAACTTATCTTGCGAACCTAAGCTTCAGTGTAAGCTAGACTTTATACTAAGCGGATAACGCCACCTACGTAGAACTCGAAAAAGTAGTTTTTTCTATGTTCTATGACATTATAAATTAAGAAATATTGGCGCCTGAATTGCCATTATAAGTGTTTGATGTTATAAAGGGAATTCATGCGCCAATATTTCTTAATTAATAATGTCATAGAAAATAGAAAAAAAAACTACTTTTTTTCGAGTTCTATGTAGGTGGCGTTTATTTTAAATTAACTAAGTAATTAACTATGTATTTACCGATGTGGCGCATAGCAGAACATAATCGGCATCATGTCTGAATATCTTTAATATCCTCATATTATTATTAGGTGTTTTTGTAAAGAGCTTAACACTCTTAGCCATGTCTCCATATCCTCATAGAAAACTGTCTCTAATTTCATGGTATGAAACGAAATCCAAAGAATGACAGTTGATTTTAACAAGTCACGGGATCAGATTGTCAATCAGATTCATCATTCTCATATATTTTTTTTTAATTTTAGTTCCATTTAGACATGTAATGAGCGGTCGACATGATTCTACGACGATCGTAGATATGTAAGTGATATGGCTAAGGTCGCAGGTAAGGTTCGTTCATGATACTTTTGTACGGTAGCGTTTAGTGGGCATTAGTGCGGCGGTCGCTACTCCTCATGTTAAACAGAACCCTCCTCAAACTAAGGTTTATCTTCATCAGAGGTCCTCATGCGGAAACTAGTGTTTTTTTGCGCACATTGTAGTATGTGGAGCTTTTTTGTTGTTTTTTTTTTACTTGTTTTGATGATAAAATAGAAGATAAATAATTGTAATAAAGGTAATAGTTGCAGTGACCGGTATGGTGCGTGCGTGCAGAGTATTCTATAAGTAAACGTACTGTATTTTTGACTTAGATAACATTTTTACGAGGGCTCGCAAACGCACCCTGCCACTGAGAAGAAGCTTACAACAAACTCAGCCGGGTATTCTCTTTTGCTATCACCATTTAACAAAAATGAGTATAAATGTACAAATTCAGGAATTCTCTACATTTCCTAGGAAATCTATAAATTGCAGCGGTGGGGACGTCACAGATCCGAATTGGTCGCTATTTTAGAGTTGTCATAGATCTGATTTGGACACTCCACTCCCCTGCTCTTGTCCTTTTACACATTTCCTATCACCCTTTAAGGATTGTATAGATTTCGTCAAAGATTCAGGTATATTATTTATTTCTCTATGATTTCGTATAGATTCTGTATACATAGAAAATGTTAAAATTCTCATTTCACACATTTCTTAATTAAGTCCGGAATACATTTCCTAAAAATTGTATGTACAATTCCTGGTTTTCGCAGATATCCGGTAACAAAATACTAAATAGGCTAGAAACAATAGGAGCAATTAATTATCATTCCCAAGAGCTAGTGTCGCTAGTATAGTCTTTTATATAATGTGTATTTTTTTGCTATTTTGAAACATTACTCGCTGTCTCCATGCAATTCCCTGTGCGTCCAAAGATCACTTTATTCGTGGCGTCCGTCCGAAACGGCGGTGCTCCTGAATAAATTCCACCGACTCCATTAAAACGTCACTCAAACCTGCCTCGCCGCAAAAGTGCCTGTTAGCAGACCTCGCCGTCTTTTTTACAGAGTCAAGTTGCTGAAACAATAATAATATATAAGCTGGCCCCAACTCAGTTTTTAGAGTTCCATACAAAAATGGACGCTCGATTAATTTAGTATTATAACTATTAAATCGACATGACATTTGGAATAGTTGTACAGAATACTCAACGTGATTACAATAAACAATTGTAAATTATTTTTTTATAATTGGACAGCTAAAAGATGTAAACTTCAACAGGTACCTATAACTGTAATTCAATGCCTTACAATATTTTGAAGTTACTCGCAAAAGAAAAATATGATAAAAATAAAAGCCTCTTCCTTGTACTAGTAACATTCTCAGATAAGTAACGATGGTTTACTCTGAATTGCGGTCTGCCTAAGGAAAATGAAGACCTAGTTTATTTTACCTTACTAGAAGTAGTCGCTGCGGCTTGTTCTTGTAACTTGACAATAGATATAGGGGAAAGGGGAAATCTTTCTTCTAATGTAGCACAAGTTGGAAACTATGATAGTATATAGGTATGTATAGAAAAATATTAGACAAACGAGAAAATAAGGTTTATCATTGGTTTATCTCAGAAAAAAGAAATGATAGCCCACTGCCCAAAAGTTCAGGCGTCTATGCAACCGTTCGAAGCCCAAGCACCACAGATTTTTAAGAATTATAGCAACTAAAAATTACTTGTAGCGGCGAAGGGAAAAATGTTGATGAAATATGTACGTCTAAAAGTCAACTCCATAATGTTTTCAGATATACAGAAAAAAGTTCATTGATCAAGCCGTTTCGAAATTGGTTTGTTACAAACCATTGACACAAGAAGTTTATATAATTATTATAATATTGTGTTATAATATTGTAATGGATAAATGATGTAAGGATTAAGCGTTATCCTTTTTCATTACCAACACTACAGAGCACTTCTAAAACGCAGACGTTTTACAAAAGTAGGCACTCGTACTTACGCCTTATTTATTCGGAGGAGAATCCTTTTAATATGCCTTCCTGGCCGCCCGGCGTCGTGGGCATTTGATTTAGATAAGGGCCCTCAGATCAGACGCCGCCCAGAGTCCCACCCTGCTTTGTATTGCAGGTTCGAGCAGACATTCTGTTTACAAAGCTCTTACTGACTTATTCTTAGGTGTAAGTAGGTACTGATATGAATCTTTTATGAGGCAAATTTGAACTACAACTTTTTTAGCACCCAGTGTAGCAGTGTTGCCATCACATTTTCACTGTTTCAGGCCCGGTTTCCAGCAAAGCGAAGCGGAGCCGAGCTGTGTTATTTATACCTTATAGCACTTACCCCGTATTGATATCGTCAATCGATCCACCTTCTATATATTAGTAAATAAAGTACCTACTTATCTGTATGATCTGTAACAGAATCTTATACTTTTAAACGAGCAATTCTTGTATATATATATATTTCTATATAATCTGGATCACGGAAACGGCTCGAACGATTTTCATGAAATTTAGTATACAGGGGGTTTTGGGGGCGATAAATCGATCTAGCTAGGATTCATTTTTAGGTAATGTCGAATTTAACAAAAAAAAAATATATGACTACTGCTGCCATCTATTGGCCACCGAGCGAAGCTCGGTCACCCAGATATTTATCAATTAATGCAAAACCTGCGAGAACGCACCTAGTTTATTCAGAACCTGTACAGACGACTATAAGTGCTTCAGTTTCAGTTAGGTATATTTTCAACATAATAATTTACCCAGAATTACAAAAAAATGTATAAGACGTTTGTCGAAAATCGTAAAAGAAAAACATATAGTAGGAGGTACTTACATACGTTTAAGGCATAATATAATGTACCTTTTAACTGAGAAATTCTAATTGTAGTAATCAAGGATGTGACGTAAGGAATAACAAACATTTGCATTTAGGATTAGTGGTAGGTACACTGAGTTGAAGAAGGCTTGCTATGCTCGATACAGTTAAAAATAATGGAACGCAAAAAAGGAAACGTAGTATTCGTTTTTACGACTTTCAAGCATTTGAAAAGCAGTTTTCGTCGGAAGGAACACAGCGTGCGTGCGGTTCCCGAGATTTCCGTCCTCCCTTGTTTTGTTATGTAAATAGCGTGCTTCCAATGCGCTTCTATGTTTTTTAGAAGTGGAGATAGAAGCTCCTAATACATAGTATAATATCTACGTGCTACTAATAAGAAACTGAGACGTCCCAAGTTCAATTTCCGGCAAGTAAAATAAATGTCCTGCTAATGTCTTTATGACTATCCGGGCAGAAATAGATATACCCCAAAATTATTAAGCGATTTGAAGCGATGGTGTGAAAAAACGGATTCGAATAACTTATAATCTCTTGCTAGTGTGTAAAAATGTCTTGTTCGTCTAAACATTCTTTTTCGGAAAGAAGAACCTATGATGGAATGCAAATATTAGCTAATCCACAGACTTGTATACTGAAGACAGGGCGAACAGCGCGAAAAAATTTCGCCAGTTTATGGGTGTCATTAGTACCAACAGTATAAGGCCACGCGGTAGTTCGGGCGGCGGCGGCGGCGGGTATTTTGACAGATAGCGCTACTGTGTGCTTGTATGAAGTAGGTTTACGTAAAATGTTCGGATCGGCCTATCTTTACTATTTTTATCTATTAACTATTTATCATTAAATATTTTACCCAGAACTTAGGTACTAAATTTAATTCAGTTTTATCGGAATCAGGATTTGATAGCCATCCTAACTATCGGTTGGGGGGTTCGATTTGCAGTCAACATTAGCTGAAGGTCTAACCAAACACGTTTGAAACTGACGCGCTCTTTGACATTCGAGCCACGGCTTTGGACCCTGGTACTTAATGGCTAGGATGTGTGGACAAGTGCTTTAGGGACACGTCAGTGGATGCGAAGTGCACTAAATTCCGTTAAATGTAAGTTGAGACGTTATCTACGTACATAACGACCGTTTACTATAACTCCCCTGCCGTCATGTTGGCTTTGTTTACTTTGAACTTTGGTTTTATTAATGTGTGATTTGCAATAGAGCTAACATAGCATCAGGGGACAAGTATAGTGAAAAGGATGTCCTTCTTTTACACGACTGCCCAAAAAAGGAGTGTAATGTTTTTAGGGTTCATGTATGTATGTATGTATGTATCTATGTGAGTTTTTTATTCCGCCATAACTTCTAAACGGCTGAACAGATTTGGACATATGGGGTATCGTAAAAATCCTTACACCATCCCGAGTAACATAGGCTATATTTTTTTTGGAAAAAGCCGTTTTACCACAGAGCAGTCGTGTTTTTTAAATTTTTAAATTATTTATTGACTATGGCAAAATAATCTGCCAAATGCGAATTGGGCTCGCGCACAAAGGGTTCCGTACCATTATCTATATAATGTGGCGAGATGTTGATGCAGAATCCAGAAGGACCATTTACCTACTATTACTATACAAGTTGAATAATATTGCGTCTATTGGATCAACGACCAAAAACAGACAAAAAATTATGTTATTATCCGAGAGCAGATTTCTACTAGTTTGGCAGCATTTTGGCCTCGTACAAATTGGAAAGATTCACGCGCACGTGTACGTTACAAACTATACGCGATTAGTAGGTACGCAAGTAAATAGTAAGTCGTTTGTACGTTGTAGTCACAGATTTAAAAATTTCATTACAATGTATACGCGAGCAGTTTCCTATGGCTGCGTTTTAGCCTTGTATAGAATGTAAATACGCGTAAGCTCTATCGATTTTGTAAACCCAAATTCAAACCATTATAAAGCATCCCCTTGGATATTCACCTATCAAATCTATACGCTCTCGTATTTTATTATACTAACGATCTCCTTGTTTCGAATCCGAGCTTGCCATTCGTAGTCCGCGAGCAGTGTACGCGGCAATAAAATTTATTGTCACCCGGAGGCATCTGGTGCGTCCTCGAGATTGCTTTATGTAAACACTGGAGGAAAGTTGTTTGAATTTAAAATTTCCTCGCGAAGCCTCCGCTGAGGGATAGTTTGGTATGAGTCATGGGGTAAAGTAAAGCTGTTGTAGTTGTTCTGCTGAGTTAGATAAACGGTTCTTCTTCTATAGTAATTGCTGATGATAATGTAGAGTTGTAAATGATGATTTACGAGTCTTCTTTTATTCTTGATTTACTTGCATATTTTAGAGCCATGCTTTCTGGTTATTTGGCTCTGGTTCCTGCCGTGCTATTCTGCAAAACAGCGACGAGTGTACATGATGCATCTATGAATTTGTCAGTTGTAATAGAGTACAAATTTGCATTCCATATTCGGGTTGGCAGCTGTCTGGCAGCTATTTCATTTTGTAGAATAGCACAGCTGGTTGGTTTTGGTTTGGTTTCTGGTTGGTCGGCTGATTTTCAAATTTATATTTTAACTAGCTGAGCCGGCAAACATCGTTCCATTTCCTCCTCTCTATTTTGAGATGTGATTATAAGAACATATAATTAGAAAATGAATTAGATTAAAATTTTAACTTACGGAAATTTTTCAGTTCAGTGTTTCAATATGGGTATTAAAAAAAATCACATCATTTATCAAGCTATTTTCTTTTAATTATAACATTTATTGTATTCTCACTGTTACTGAATTTCAGGAGTTTCTGGTAAGTCCCGCTGGTCGTCAGCATTAGAGAGGGCTGGTAAGGCAGGTATAATTTGTACGGGTAGTCTGATGCACACGACCGTCTCTTGGTTCCTGTCGTTGTCGACTATCCGGAACTCGACCGTCGCCAGGGTACCCTGGAAATAACAAAAACCCATTAAGTAATTTCGCATGCACTCTCAAAACATAAAAGCAACCTACACGTTTAATTTTATTACTCATACGGAATAATTAATATTACTAGTGGTCGCATCCATTGATACCAACCATTAAATAAGCGTAATTAAGCTTTCTGCACTCCTTCTCCATTTAAAATAAGTTTTATGGGCTTGTGAGTCGTGATGTCAAGTAAGGAATCATGCTACCTTACCATTCTTTCTACGAATAATGTATTGGGAATCGGAATGGGAATGTATATTGATGACTCACATGGTGACCAACTTATCATTGTTATACATTTTGAGTTTCAGATACTATAGGAGTAGAATAGATAAAACATGATATCTACGAGCGGGCGGCAGGTGTCAGCAGAGAACGACTTACCACTGGGAAGAAGCGCTCAATGAACATCTGGAGGCGGTACTGCACCACCTCCCCCTCCATGATGGGGCAGAAGGCGTTGGTGAAGAAGTTGCAGGTCTTGGCGTGCTCGCCCAGCGGGTAGGGGATGTTGATCTCGATGATGTTGCTCACGGTGGCCACCGCCAGAGTCGTCATGTTGCCCATTGTCCGGGCTGAAAAAAAGATGAACAGAATTTAGAACAATATCACAGACTTCTATACTCAGGACAGGGCGAACAGCGCGAAAAAATGTCGCCAGTTTATGGGAGCAAAAATGACTATTTTGCACCCTCCCCCGTCAGTAGTCAGTATAGGTAGATAGGTAAAGACCTATTTCTTTTTCTTTGAATGACTAATAATATTGCAGGCAAGGTGACCACAGACACATAGATAAAAAAAAATATAAAAAAATAAACATGTATTTCGCAGGAGTTTTGACAGATGGCGCTACATTTTCTTGTATGAAGAACATTTACGTAAAATGTTCGGATGGGCCTATCTTGACTATTTTTATCTATTAACGAGAACGTTTGTAGCGGTCTTCGATAGATGGCGTTATCAGTCCCTTAGTACACACTGACGGAGTTTTAGACGGATCGGAACACAAGCGGTCCCCAGGCATAGAACACATGTCTGGAGGGAAATTTCCCTATTGCCTCCAGACCAGCAAAAGTTAAAGCATGCTCGGTAAGTCTCACTTTTTAACCGACTTCAAAAAAAAGGAGGAGGTTCTCAATTCGTCGGAATATTTTTTTTAACTTTTTACATCTAGTCGGAAGCTTCGGCCGCGGCTGCTAAAGATGTGCCACTGATTGAGTTTCAACGCGATTTGTGTAGCAACCGATAGGCACAATTATATGCTCTCAACGAAGCTTAGTTCCTTCCCTTACTTAGACTTAGTACGATGTTAGAAAATCGTTGTCATCAACGTCTATTAGATACTTTTTGTAACTAATACACGGTAAAAGTTAAAAATCCCTAATACATCCAACAGACTCGAGGAAGCAGGACGCGATAGGAAAGTCTGGCTAGATAACGGAATCTGAGGCTAGAAGCCTAGACTGAGCCGGTGTGAGACCTAATGATACAAGTGCGTTTTGACGACCTCCGTGGCGCAGGGGACCCAGGCTCGGATTCGAGTGGGAGGTCGCGGGTTCGATTCCCGCCATGGGCCACTTTGGAATTTTATAATTTCTAAATTGGGTCTGGTCTGGTGGGAGGCTTTGGCCGTGGCTAGTTACCACCTTACCAGCAAAGACGTACCGCCAAGCGATTAAGCTTTCCGGTACGATGCTGTGTAGAAACCGTTGGGGTGACAAAACTTACCCCTTCCAAGTTAGTACGTTAACATCTTCGGCTGCATCATCACTCACCATCAGGTGAGATCGCAGTCAAGTACTAACTTGTATAACGTAAAAAAAAGTGCGTCTTACTAGCTCTGAATATGAGGTACAGGACAACATTCTGAAGCTGTGGAAGGCGGCAGGGCGTGTTGACGCAGCCTTCCACCTGCGTGAATAATGGCAGCGGCCCGCTACTGTTGATACCTATGAATGAAACAAGAAAAACATTTATGTCATTAAATGTAAGATATAAAAATTTGGATATACGTGGACCATTGCCACTTCAACTAACGAACGTAAATCAGGGAACCAATTGCGGACAGAATTCGTAAACGATTATGATAACGATGAATATGTCTTTCTTACGCAATCAACGGACTGAAATGATGGGATCCGCAAAAGAACCATAGTAACTGACATACGAGTAGCTCTGCGTGTACCGAAGTTCAAGACTGTAGCGTAAACAAAATACAAAATTTTAATCAAAACCCGACTTTAACTTTGATCAAATTACCATTGACGTACTTATACATCCTTTACAAAAAAAGAGTCATCTGAATTAGTTGGCTTGATATTGAGTTTATTTGGCCAATTGCCATGCAAATACATTATATGGTTTTCTCATGGATGTAATTGTCAGAACTTAACTAAATTGAAATGGTAATACACGGTAAACAGCAGCATTAAAATAAAAAAGAATAATCAAAATCGGTTCACCAAGTCGAAAATTCTGAGGAAACAAACACAAAAAAACTTACATTGATTAACATTAGTTGCCTGGCCCCTTACCACCACTAAAAGTGAACACAACAAAATAATAGCTTTAAGCATTGTTTCCGAAGTAATTATTATGCTTAGCAATCAACTAACCAATCACACAACTATCTTAGCTAATGGTCTCCTTCCACATGTGTTACGTATTTATTTAGAGTTTTATCAAACAGGTGCACTATCTTATAGATAAAATTATTAGGTGACACATTGAGTCACTA
The DNA here is from genome assembly GCA_963855885.1 of Coenonympha glycerion. Classification (NCBI taxonomy): domain Eukaryota; kingdom Metazoa; phylum Arthropoda; class Insecta; order Lepidoptera; family Nymphalidae; genus Coenonympha; species Coenonympha glycerion. Next base: position 2,527,753 of record OY979635.1, read on the forward strand.
ATTACTGAAAATTAGAAGCGAGGGAACAATTTTTCGTTTTATCTTAAGAAATCTGTTCATTATTAGCAGAGGATTGGATAAGTTTCACACAAATAAAGAACATATTATACTCGTAATATGCAGAACTCTTAGGCAGGGAGATAAGAGTAGTATATTAAATAAGAGAGTTTAACGGCGTAAACCCCTATTTAAGTGATTGTAGTAACCTGCAGTTTAAAAACTGTAAACAAAATTACTATAAAATTTAAACGGTTGGTTAAAAGTCATATTGTATTTTGGGTCTTAAATAAATAATCTGAATTCGCTCTGAAGCAGGCAACACGATTCGATCATAATAATTTCTTACGCTCTCTTACTCTCAGAACCGAATTTAGCTGACTAGCTTAGTATTTTAATTATATTTAGCTAAAATCGAACTTTTTATGTTACATTCTTCCGCAAAGCTGCGTGTCACACCAACTTATTCGTAAGACTGAGAAGGAAAGTAAAAAAATTGCTTAAAAAAAGATTCCGACGAATTGAGAACCTCCTCCTTTTTTTGAAGTCGGTTAAAAACGATACACTGGTATCCTCTTTAAAGCTAATTGCCAAAATAAACAAATCCTAAAAATATTAGTGGGTATTAAAACCCTCAACCAATAAATAGGTTTTATCATAGCTTATTTTTAGAACTTCCATAATAATTATCCGCATATAACTAAACGAGCTAAACTAATAAGGCCCATATTTCGGAAAAATAAATTGTGACCACGATGATAATATGTACCTGTTGCACCTATTGCAATATGCATCTATCGCATTTTTTTTTCTTTAAACCCATAGAGATTCAGCGCGAGCGACGACTATTATTAATCTATGTTTAAACCCGTAATACTGCGTAAGACGTGTTTTTGTGTTTGTCATTTTTTAACCGACTTCAAAAAAAGGAGGAGGTTCTCAATTCGTCGGAATCTTTTTTTTTTTTTTTATCTATGTATGTTCACCGATAACTCGAAGACGCGTGGACCGATTTGAAAATTTTTTTTTGTTTAATAGGGTATAGTTTCCAGATGGCCCTATTCTAAACTATTTCTAAGTATATAAATAAAAAATATAATATAAAATAAAATAGCCTTTATTAAACTGAAATAATATAAAGTACCCATAAGTTTTACAATAATGTTAAAAATTTAGTTTCTAATATGGTAACAATAATAATTTATATTAGCAATAATAATACTCTATGCCGATTGCCGAGTATAAACAAGAAGAAATTGCAAGTTAATAAAATCTTGCTTCTGTCCTCAAGATGAACGTTCCAACTCGCCGAGTGTAAGCAAGTCACCGCGATATCCGAGCGGATAATAGAGTTGGCCAGATGATTTGTCGGATCGATCCCTATTTAAGGAAATTGGATTTGTTGATCGGCGCGATAAAGAGGGGAGGTAAACGGTAAGAGTTCGGGGCCCAGGCTGTTATCACTGATTTGCGTATCGATTTTGCCTCTCCCGAGAAACGGATTTACTTTTACTTGTTTAGAATTTTCCTGAAGGGTTTCCTATCGCGGGAAATTTTTAGAGGGAAATTAAATCGTTTTCTGAAAATTCTAAGATAATTTAAAGTCTTAAAAAAATCAATAAGTATCAAGACAATAAATATTTAGTTAGAAACTATAAAGAAGAGCCTGTACAATATTAGGCCTATAAGAAAACATGAAAACACATATTAATATTATATATCCAGGTTCAAATGTCTACATATTTAAATATCGAGCCAACAGGATCGCACCAAAATCAACGAGCAAGTATATACATACTGGTATTACAATACTAAAACCTAGTTACTATTACCTAGTTTCATTACGTATTTCCTTCCTGGGGCCGTACCATCGTGTCTTATAGCATAAGTATTATATTATTGTAATATTGTTTTAAAATTTTCATACTGGCACTGTATGAAAATGTCAAAACAATATTACAAAAAAACTACTATAAGAGATGGTGGTACGGCCCCTGCTCGCAGCGGTTTGACAACTGGGAGTTGGGACAGTAGATTTTGATGACTGTTTCGCATTGATCTATAATTTGCTGTTTCGCTGATCACAGTGAAATGTCACTTAACAGAAATAACATGACTTATTATTTTTTTATTTTTTGTATGATAATATAAATTAATAATGAGTTTTGAAAAGTCCCTCAACAAAAGTTGTTAGTTAAAATGTTAACAACCATAGGCCGAGAGCGATTTGTTATTTTTTATATGACACCGTAATCAATATAATATCATTAATAAGTATCAGATAATTCTGAAATTGAAATTCTTGATTTATTGCACATAGGCTCAGATATAAGCTCTCATGATATATCAAGACTCTACCGACAGGTTCGGAAAGCAGGTTTGCACCGAGAAGAACTGGCAAGAAACTCGGTACTTGCTCTTTTCAAAAATGTCTCGATATACAATTTTTAGTGCATAATATGAAACAATATTTCTAAGATAAGTATCTCGTGAGGAGATAGAAGCATTTCACTATCGTCCCAAGAATCCTTGTTATTCAAAAATTCTTCAATGGTGTAATAACCCGGAATTATTAGATGTTTTTTGACAGTATCTTTAATCCGATGCAAAGGTAAGTCCAAGACAGATAGTTCAGATACCTACTGTACTTACCGATCCATTCACCTATATTTTTAACATCCCATTTGATCAAATCCCAGTATATATATCCGACTCCGATCTACTTGACATAAAAAAAATAAATTCCAAACAAACCTCAGAAGGTGGACGTAAAGTACGTTCAGTTTTCCGCCCGGGTTGTTTTAAAAGACCATTAAAACAATAGCAGCCGGTTTGTCTTCGGATCACGTACGTAAGTAATTTTAAAGGAGATCGCCATCCTGGGAATAGGTGCATTACGATAGATTTGGGAGCAGCCACAGATGCGATTGTTTGGGGGACCGAGTGCTTCGGAAACAATTGCTTTTTATATCACTTCAAAATAGGTACATAACACAAAAATAATGGAATTTTGATTATGGTGTACTGTGTATCTACATATACTTGTGTAGGTACTTTAAAACTGCACTTACGACACGTACATCATCATGATCATAGCCCACGTAGTCATTAGCATTAGTCGTAATTTTTTAGGGTTCCGTACCTAAAAGGTAAAATCGGTATTACGAAGACTCCGCCTTCCGTCCATCCGTCCATCCGTCACCAAGCTGTATCTCTGGAACCGTAATAGTTAAAAACTTTTCACAGATGATGTATGTATTTCTGTTGCCGCTATAACAACAAGTAAGTACTAAAAATAGAATAAAATAAAAATTTAAGGTGGCTCTTTGATGGTTCTAAATCGGCTCAGTTCTGGTCTGGTGGGTGGCTTCGGCTGTAGCTAGTTAGCATTTCATCAGCAAAGACACACCGCAATGCGAATTAGCGTTCCGGCGCGACTCTATGTAGAAACCGTTAGGGGTGAATTTACTTATCCCTTCGAAGTTAGTACCATAACATCTTCTGGCTAGATTGCTGGATCATCACTTACCATCAGGTGAGATTGCAATCAAGTATTAGACTCGTACTTGGTGTAAAAAAAAACACGTTGCCCATTGCTGGGCATGGATTTAGGTACTAATACAATAACTAATGAATAAATAGATGACTCTAAATTATAAATCAAAATTATCGCTGCTAACGCGATTCGAACCTGCAACCACCACCGGTCGCGAGTGGCCGCTCTAACGATTGAGCTATGGAAGCGAATACCGCTGACACGATAATTTTGATACACATTGTTTTCCAGTCATAGGCAGACTGCGGAGCCATCTATTGGGAAACTACGGTTTCACCAACTTCAAAGGCCCATATTTCGAATGGACTTTGAACGAGAGATGACTACCTTGCTCATTTTACAATTTACTTTTTTGTTATAGTGCTTCAGAAAAAATGAACAAAAAAGTAAATTGTAAATAGATGACTCCTTTATTGTGATGGATTGGGTTTAAAAATATATCCAAAGAAGCAGTCTATGACCTCCGACCATAATAGATATACAGACAAGTATTCTGAAGTGGGCTAAAAATTTGAAACGTAACAATTACATTATTTTTGGGGTCAGGAAAACAAGACAAAACGTTTTACGCGAATGTTTTATGCCATCTAGAATCTAGATTCAAACCCGGGCCGTCATTAAAATGAAAGCTAATTAACTTTTTAACTCGGCGCCCCAACGGCCGCTGGGGGGTAATTAAAACAAAACAAAAGTCAACTTTACGCTGCCCTGCAGAGTTACGCTTAAATATAATGATTGTGATTTAATGTTGAACTTTTTTGTTTTGTTTAGGTACGCCCTTATATTGGAATCTTATACCGGAGCTTTAGCGTAAGAAAAACGTTGGTATCGCTATCGTAATCGTAATTAAGTTATACCAGTTGATTTGCATATAATAATGTTTGCATTTTTTCCAGCCAATTAGGTGACAGGATTTAAATTAATAAATTTGAGAAATAAATGCTATTCTCTTTTTATTTTTAAAAACATGTAAGAATAAAGTGACTTGGGCGACCCATAGAGTTCTCCGCGTATCTCTCTCTTTCTACTTCTATAATGTCGACAGGATCAGCATTTACTGACGTCACGCATACAATTTTAGGCTCCGCCCTGAAGCCGGATTTTTAATTTGTCAAAACAGTGAAATGGCGCTAATGTATAATGCGACCGACAGTGGTAGGTATGTGCTGTCAGCGGTACCGAAATGTACGACGCGCGACGCCATATTTGAAGAATTTTTGGCTTCAATATACGTCAAATATTTCCCGGCCTCTTAGTGTAGCGTATTTCGTCATTGGTACGAATACATACCTAGGCTCAGCGTTCAACACGCGCGCCCAATGTATGTCCATATTTGTGTCCAGATTTTTGACGCTTATGGTATGGTATTGCAAATTTTAATTAACTCCCTAATAATTACGTTTCATAGTAACATTAAAGCTATTTGTTTTCCATTTATAGTCGCAATAATTTGGTGTCCAAATTGGCTAAACCTAAATTTAGTACTGGAAAGCGTCGGGGATATTGCGGGTCATTAAACGTGTCCCCATACCGGGACACATCGATTGGTTCCGCATAAAATATCACCAGCCGAATAAGCCCAGTATAATGGTTCAATATGTCTGTCTGCGCTCTGTATAATAGCCACAAAATAATACTTTATCTACATCAAGTATCAACACTAAGAGAACCTTTTTGTAGCGCTTGCTTACAAGATGTCCCGGGTTCAGTTCCAGCCAAATGAGCTACGGTTTGATCTTATTGAATGCTTCAGATGTAATTGTTGACGGTCCACCAATGACGTAAAACCAAGCGATGCTGTGTAACAAATATCTCTTCTGAGCTACAATCGTATTCATCAATAGAAAAGCAATGAAAAGTTTTTGTAATCACAAAATCGAATGCAACGAGACTCAAAATCAAGTGCAATGTAGGTTCAATTCTCATCCCATTCAACAAGACAGCTTGATAAAGTCCACCCCACTGGCTTAGTCCTAAAATCCAGATTTATAAATCTATAATATTATACAGTGATTGCAAAATTATTTTGTGCCTAGTTGATTTTATCGACTCCAGTCATGACTAGCATCATGGGCAGGGAATAAAAAAATTATCCCTCGATTTACAGGGTTTAAAATTATTTTAATTTTCCAATTATTTTCTCCATCAGCTAAAGAAAGGCAAAAGCCATCTAGAATCTTCTTTTGTAGTGATTACATGTCCTTGTGTATGTCTTCTCTATGTTTGCGTGTATTTGTAAATTTCCTTGTAAATTTTGAATAAAAGAGATAATTATCTCTATCTGCCCGCCCATGGTCATAAAGTGGATAAAGCTGAAAATGGGAAAACATTTTATCTTCTCCACGTAGATAAATAGTCACGGGCCCACATGCTTTAGTTTTTGAATAATTTTTTCATAAAAATCATCAATACTAAACTCTACAAAATTCACTAAAATTTTACCCTTATGTTTTATGTACTAGTATTGTATACTTTATAGTGTATAACCCGTATCAGTATCAAATCTCTGATTTACTACAGAATTTATTAAGGGACGTGGATACAATTTTACAGCGGCCTACGTTAAATTTTATAGGCAATCCCCTAGAATTTTTATTGAAGACAATAAGGGAGTGTCTAATAAAAAGCGAATGATGAGCTCCGAACTGAATAACGCAGGCGCGGTGTATAAACCTTGTGCGGGGTGTCCTTTATCATAAATTCTCCATCAAAATTTTGATTGTGACGCGTAAAATAGGTCGATAACATATGGGACTTTCATAAAATGCTTCTTTATTAAGTTCTGTATTTTTAAAGCCTTTGGACTTTTTGAAGAGCTCCTCGGACATAGTGCAGCCGTGCTATTCTGCAAAACAGCGACGAGCGTACATCTATGCATCTGTGAATTTGTCAGTTGTAATAGAGTACAATTTTGCATGCCATATTCGGGTTGGCAGCTGTCTGGCAGCTATTTCATTTTGTAAAATAGCACAGCAGTTACCTGTGTTCCCAACTTATTAATGTTTTTCTTTTTATAATACTTAATTTCAAAATTTATTTTTTATTGTGATGCTCACACTAGCCAGAATGTAATTTTGTAAACTTGGAATATAAAATAATTGGTCAAGTGCGAGTTGGTCTCGCGCTGAGGGTTGCGTGCTATTCTGAATAGTATTTAAAGTAAACTAAAAATCCCTGAAAATCCCCAAATTCAAAAACGAGCAAAAAATCACACATATGGGGGACACCCTAAATTTTATTTTTATTATATTTTATTCTTAAAGTATTCAATTAATAACTGAATATTCTGTGAACATTTTAATAAACGTCTACCGGCTGTGCTGCCACAATCAAAATTGAGTAAAAAGAAGCAACATATAATCACGTTTGTTACATGGGAGGCCCCGTTAAATATTTATTCCATTTTATTTTTCATTATGTTGTTATATAGCGGCAACAGAATTACATCATCTGTGATCAAGTGTCTATCACAGTTCTAAAGATACAGCTTGGTGACAGATGGACGGACGGACGGCGAAGTGTTATTAATAGGGTCCCATTTTTTACCGCTTTGGTACGGAACCTTAACAATGATCGTCAAGTGGTAGACGCTCGGGCCACAAAACTCAATGAAAATGGGTACAAATCCTGCCGAGTACGATTTTTTTATTTAACGATCTAATGAAAAGTGCAAGAAAATTTTTGCCAATATTTTTATGTATTGAAATGAGAACAAATAAACATAAAATCGAAGAAAGAAGTTAACTAAATACATTGATTACAACCTCAAGATATGGGCATCCGAACGATTTACATAAACCTTTTTCATACAAGCAAACAGTAGCGCCAACTGTCAAAATAGGTACCGCTGCCGCCGCTGACCTAACTACCGCGTGGCCTTATACTGTTGGTACTAAAGACACCCATAAACTGGTGACATTTTTTCGCGCGGTTCGCCGTGTCTAGAGTAGATGTCTATTACTAAATACATAGTTTTAGTTTAGCCATTTCGGTGAAGTTTAGTTACAAACACACGAGACTTTCAATCGTATATAATATTAGAGATTGTAATCTCGTCATTATAAGCGGCTAAATTAGTGCTATTATAGGCATTACCGTGGAACGGATTTGCGAACAATCCTAGAAATAACAGGATTACAACGCGGGAGTGTTGGGAATCCTTATAAATTGCCGGATAGGTAATAAAAAGTCTCACTAATGCTAAATAAATGTACGTATACCCTACCACTGGTTTTAGAATCACTTGGTTTTCACTTAGGAATGAGTGAGTACTCGATTTAAATTTCTATAAAAATAAATTAATTAAAATGAATTTTAAAATTTCTTTTAAATTATTCCGAGTCTTTTTTTATTACACTAATAAAATTATTAGCTGCCATTTGTTCTAATTGTAGTATTAATTAATTTTATTATTCCTGATGTTACTGTTTACAATGTATGGGAGCTCTCGGGGTTAATTTTGAAGTATTTACGAGTAATTTCTTACTTGGTACTACAGCTATGGCCACGGTAGAATTGGATTAAAAGAATAATTGAAGTTAGTTGAAATAATCTGAACACTGCTCTCAGCCAATCCCAGGGACTATAAGATACAATAACGCTGTAAGAGTTTTATAGCGTTATAATTATTTTTCCAGCATAGCAATACCGAAGCCCGTTTTATGTAGTATCAACCAACTTGTACTAATCCCCTTTGCCCACAACCCACAGGAAGCAAAACACAAACGTTTTCTTACCCAATCACGTAGTTAGTTACAAGTTACGAGTTTACAAGGACCCGTGGTTGGGGTAAAATTCACTAATTCGCGTCGAGAGTCTTACGTGTATAAATTGCTTTGGCTAAGACTTCTTTACGACGACTCAAAATCAAGGCACAACCCACCTCTATGGTCAAAATAGATTACAAGTAACGTCATTATTTAGTTTGAACTGCCCGGAAATATCAATTTCTTCGTCGTTGTCTCTGTCGATCCAATGTCGGTCACCGAGAGGGAATCCACCTGAAGCCGTTGCCATGGTATCTTATCTCTTTCAACGATTTCTATTGCATCGAAAACTAAAAAAATATAATATCATCTATAAGTCTATTTATGGCTAGGCTCGTCTAAGTATCGTAGTGGTCTGGCCATATCCAACCACACTCGCCAAGTTAACCACAGTTAACGACCACAGTCTTACTGTCTGGAGTCTTCAGAACACTGACTGTTTTGGCTAAAATTGGCCAAACGCCGCGTTCTCGCTCCCGCCTGCGGCTGGAGAGGGAAATGGGGCGCGCGGCTCCGGGGGGAGCGGTAGCCCCCCGTGTACGCGGTTCAAGTAGTACATTCGTCGACGGGTTCGTGCTGCCGTACCGTCGGCCGGCGAAAATCGTCTTTAAGTATATTAGCGTAAGGCTACTAGTCGCGCGAGACGGCCTGCAGGGCCCTCTCCCACGAGCCGTTTGCGACCGTCGCCCGCGCTCGTCCCGGCGCGGTCGCTCGCGGCAGTCCGGTTCTACAAGCCGACTGAAACGGTCAATACCCAAGGTCCGCGTTGCCCGCGTTGAAGTTTTGCCGGCCACGCCGTGTCGTTTAGTTTTTACGAGCCCTATTTATTGCGCTCCTTCGTGTGTCGTGTTGTCCGCCGCGTCCTTCTAACGCCGCGGGCCCATTTGACTGTCCGGAGCACGGTTTTTTGTGCTCACGCGCCATCTTGATACCACGCCGCCGCGGACTCGCTTCGCTACCCGCGAATTCGTGCCGCCGCCGCGAAAGACCCTTCAGAGGAGGGCGAGTGTGTTCCTTTGCATTTAACACCGCAGACACCACACACTACATTCATCATACACGAACACACTCCCCGGATTCCACGTGCTGGCTGTCTCCTGCGCCGGTAAGTACCTAGTAGTAAGTCACTCTGTGCCGCGGGATAAAACCCAGTGCAAATCGTCTATAAAATTTTTTGGCGGGCCTTTTTCGACCCGCCACCGCCGCTGCCTGTGGGAATCCGCTGGCCTGCTCTGATGGGCCCGGCAGTTGCCCGCTGATTCATCGTGCACAGGCGCGGTGCGTATTCATTTTTGGTAGCAGTGAGCGCGGTTTGTCTACACCTCGCTTTGCGTTTTGCGCTGGTTTTGCCCGCCGCGCCGTTCATTTTCTGCGCCGCTGGCATAAATCCCGCTTTCCGCCACGCGCCGTGTCGTTCGCCGCGCTGTTAGCGGAAATTCCGCAATCGCCGCCAGTTCCGCTGCGTCAACGCCGCGTTTCGGCCGCGTTCCGCTTATTATAATTATAAGTTTAATTTTTATTTTAAGTTTTGCTTGCGTGCCGGTACCGCCCGCTCGCCGTAATTTAACACGCGTACCTACTACGGTCGCGCCGCTTTGTTCATTGCGACTACGGTACGACCACGACCGCGATACGACTTGTTTACTATTGCTTTAATTTTATTATTGCTTGCACTCGCGCCGCCCGCCGACTTGCCGGCCGCCTTTTCAATTTATTATTGCTTGCACTCGCGCCGCCCGCCGACTTGCCGGCCGCCTTTTCAATTTATTATTACTTTATTTTTACATTTTGTTTACATCTAATTTGTTAGAATGTCCGCGAACATAAAAAAGCTAGCTGTACAGATACAGTCTGAGCTTCGCTGGGCGACGTCCGCCGCGGGTTTGATAGGCCGCGAAGATAGAACCGCCGCCCTATTACACCGAGCGGACCAGGTGCGGACTCGGCAGGCCTCCGTGGAGCAGGCCTTTCAAGACCTACTCACCCTCGGTCCCGAACAGGAGGTACTGAGGACGGCTCAGGCCGATTACGACCAGTTCTTCGAACTGATGGACTCGGTGGTGGAGGCCGCCCATGGGATCCGGACCGCCGCAGATGAAAGGCGTCGAAGTGGCGCTTTTAGAGACTCCCCCAGCCGACCGCCCACACAGCCGGCATTACTCGGGAAACTGCCCACGATCGAGCTGCCCAAATTCGGTGGGCAGCTTCAAGAGTGGATGGGCTTCCTGGCGTTATTCGACAGTCTGGTCCACGCCAGGAAGGACCTGTCCCCCACCCAGAAGCTGACATACTTACTGTCCTCGCTACAGGGCGAGGCCCTGGACGTGGTGCGACACCTCGACCTCTCGGAGGAGAGCTACCACACGGCTCGGGAATTGCTGGCCAGGCGCTATGAAAATGTGCGCCGGTTGGCCGACGCACATGTAGCCCAGCTACTCGCCTTGCCCGCCGTCACCGGGGTGGCCGGCCTCAGAGAGGCCTTGCTAAACCCTTGCATTGTGGCCACCAATGCTCTCCGTCGATTGGATCTCCCCGTCGACCAGTGGTCCTTCTTGTTGTTGCACATAGTGCTCTCCCGCCTGCCGTCGGAGCTTAAGCTCCGCTTCGAGCAGCGCTTCGGAGGGGACGGTGCAACCTACCTGCCCCCTTTCTCCGACCTCCTGAAGTTTTTGGAGCAGGAGTGCCTCCAGGCCGATAACTCTGGAGTTACCGGCCCTCGAGTGGCCCCTGGGAGGTCCGAGCATGTCCGAGGGGGTGGGGCAAGGACTGGCCCTTCGGCGGGGACCGGCCCCAACCGGCGAGGCCGTGGAGCCGACGCCAGAGAAGGTCGCCGGGTGTCACAGTACAGCGGGGCCGTGGCAACGAAGCTCCCCCTCTGTGCCTATTGTCGGCACCCCGGCCACCAGGTCTCCTCGTGTCCGCACTTCCTGGCCAAACCGGTTGCGGCCCGGAGAGAATACATGTCGACACGCCAGTGGTGCTTCTCGTGCCTGGGCCAGCATCTCGTAAGAGACTGCCCGCGCCAGCGGCCCTGCCCACATTGCGGCGGTGCCCATTCGGCCCTCTTGTGCGCTAACCGGAGTGGTTCCGGTCGCCGGGACGTTGGGTCGCGCACCCCCCCCATGGGCGGGGGCGCTCGATCGCGCACCCCCCCATGGGCGGGGGCGCTAGTCCTGGCCACCCGGCCAGCCCCGTTAGGCGTTCTCCGGTGGACCACCAACCTCCTAGTGGAGGTAGGGGTTCCGCCCCCCGGAGGAGGGTTTCACCCCCCGCGTCACGGTCACATCCCCCTCGCGTCATTACGACGGGGATATCGCGGCTGCCCCATTGAGCGTCGTCCCGCGTCGGTTCTCGCCGCCACTACATGAGTGGCCGCGACTGGAGCGCCATCCACCCACCATAGGTCGAGGCAATCCCTACCGGGTGCCGGACGCTAGCCGCATGGTGCGGTCCCGGATGGGTGCATGGTCCCCGTACGGCATGTTCGTCACCTCTCCGTACGGAATGCCCTCCACCCCTCTAGCGCCGCCCCAGCCGGAGCACCCCCGTCAGTGGGATCCCGCTGGTGAACCCTCGCCGCGCTAGGTATCCGCCACCCTAGCTCCCACCGTAGCCACCTCCCCTGAGACTCTGAACCTACAGCAGACAGTATGTCAGACCATACTTTTGCCGACGGCCTCAGTGAAGGTGTATAACCCTAATGGTGAATCTATGACCGTTCGTTGCCTTTTGGACCTGGGTAGCCAACGCTCCATAGCTTCGTCTTACTTGGTGGGAAGGCTAGGGCTCCCTTGGAGACCGCGCGAGTGTCGTGTCATCGGTGTCGGTGGCGCCACGCCCGCATCGCACAAGGGAGAGGCTGAGTTAATGTTTAGTCCTATTCGTGGAAACATGCGGGTTTTGATTATGGTGACCGTCATGGATAACATTTTAGGTCCCCTTCCGCAAGTTCGGGTAACCGACGCCGCAGTGCGCTGTACGTCAGGTTTAGCCCCTGCTGACCCCCACTGGTCCGAACCCGGTCCTATGGACCTTCTTTTGGGTTCCGACGTGCTGGGTCTTATCATAACTGGGGGAGCTAGGGCCCTGCAGACCAATGGCCTTTGCGCTTTGCCCACTATTTTTGGCAATAGCTTCTTCGGTCCGGTTTTATGGTCTAGCCCCTCCCCGGAGCCTGACCCCATCCAGGTCGCAGGCTTGTCGCTGACCGATGTTGTCCAGCGATTTTGGGAGGTTGAAGAGCCGCCTCAGGCCGCTCGGGTAGCCCCCTTGAACAGGAGTGTGAGTCCTTTTACAGGAATAACACGGGGCGCCGTACGGACGGACGCTTTGTAACCCGTTTGCCACTCCTGGCGGCACGACCCCCCCTGGGTCAATCGCGGGCCCTCGCTGAGAAGAGGCTCCTATCAATGGAACGGCGCATGAAACGGGACCCGGCCTTCCGTAGCAAGTATGTGGCCTTCATGCGGGAATATGAAGACCTTGGTCACATGTCGCCGTCCAACTTTGATTGGCGTTCGAACGAGCATTACTTCCTTTGCCACCACGCCATTTTGAAAAACCCGAATGGGAAAATCCGTGTAGTTTTTGATGGCTCTGTTCCAACGTCCAACGGAGTGTCTCTCAACCAGTGCCTACACTCCGGTCCCAAGTTGATCAAGGATATCTCCGACATCCTCACGACGTTTCGGCAGCACCAGGTGGTCTTTGTGGCCGACATCCGCATGATGTTCCGCCAAACCGTGGTGCATCGTGATGATCGGAGGTACCAGCTGATATTATGGCGCGAGAGTCCGAGTGACCCCATACGAGTGTTCGAGCTGAATACGACCACCTATGGCCTTCGGTCCAGCCCCTACATTGCCATCCGGTCATTACTGGAGTTGGCCGACCGGGAACGACTGAAATATCCTCGCGCCTCAGCCATTTTGGAGTCGTCAGTCTATATGGACGACATTTGTACGGGAGCTTCCAGTGTTGAGGAAGCCTTGATTTTGCGGGATGAGTTGATTGCCATCCTGAAGTCGGGTGGATACGAGCTGAGTAAATGGCTCTCGAGCTCCCCGCTTGTCTTAAGGGACTTGCCGGGAGAAGATCAGCAGGATCCACACATTTTCGAAAATCCCGAAAATCCTAATTTGCTGACAGTCTTGGGTATACAATACCAGCCCGTGCAGGACATTTTTACTTACCGGGTCAAACTGGATCCCCCCTAAGACTTGGACCAAACGTACGGTCTTGTCCACGGTGGCACGTACCTTTGATCCAAATGGGTGGATCACCCCCGTAATATTTTTGGCCAAATGCTTCCTGCAGAAGCTCTGGTTGGCTGAAGTCAGCTGGGACGAGCCCCTTCAAGGGAGGTTATTACAGGAGTGGCTCTCCCTCGTGGCCTCACTTCCGAATGTTAATCGGATTTCGATGCCTCGTTGCTTCCTACCGCCCGGAAGGTGCCACGCCAGTCTCCACGGCTTTTGTGATGCGTCCGAAAAAGGGTACGCAGCCGTGGTCTATTTGCGAACTGCCAGTGACACCGGCGAGGTCGCAACCCACCTTGTCTTGGCGAAAAGTAAAGTGGCCCCAATTCGGTCACGCTTGACGATACCCAAATTGGAGTTGTCTGGAGCCGCTCTTTTGGTGCGCCTTCTCAACCATGTGCGTACGTCCCTCCTATCGATCGTGGACCTGACGGACGTGTACGCCTGGTCGGACAGCGAAATTGTCCTTTGTTGGTTGCGAGCCGCTCCCCACAACTTGGAAGTCTTTGTTGCCAACCGGGTTTCCCAAATCCAGAATTCGGAAACCCCGTTGACCTGGAGACATGTGCCAGGGGACCTGAACCCTGCAGATTGTGCTTCCCGCGGATGTGAAGCTTCCGACCTTGTCAACCACTCTCTTTGGTGGGGCCCTGACTGGCTGACTCGGAATGAGTCCGCCTGGCCTCAGAGTAGGTTCTCCGAGCCCGATGTGTTACCTGGCTTGCGAGTCGGAGTTGTTGAGGATAAGCCAGCCAATTCGCTGAGCTATCTTCAGGAACGCTACAGTTCCCTTGATAAATTGATTGGGGTGACGGCTTGGATTCAGCGCTTCACCCACAACGCTCGGAACCCACGCGACAAAATGTCGAACCCGGTCTTGTCGCCCCTGGAGAGACAGGAGGCCCGGACCTTTTGGATACGTTTGGTTCAACTGGAGCATTTTGAGTCCGCTATTGAGACACTGAAGCGAGGTTTACCTTTGAAGGGCTCGCTCGCCCGCTTAAACCTCTTCCTGGATGACACCGGATTGATACGCGTTGGTGGACGCCTCCGGAATTCTGACTTACCCTATGGGGCACGTCATCCCCTGCTGCTTCCGAACAATAGCGCTTTTGTAAAATTGTTGGTGACGCATTACCACGTCAAAAATGCCCACGCTGGCTGCAACGCCCTTTCGGCCATATTGCAGCGCGAATTTTGGATTTTATCGGGACGACGCTCCATCCGAAGCGTCATTTTTAAGTGCATTCCGTGCTACCGCCTGAAGGCCAGCACCATGCAGCCCATTATGGGGGACCTCCCCACCGACCGTGTCGTGGCCTCGCGCCCTTTTTCGGCGGTCGGGACGGATTTTGCGGGGCCGTTCTTCGTCAAGAGCTCCAGCCTCCGCAATGCTCGTTCCCTCAAGGCCTACCTTTGCGTTTTTGTTTGCCTGGCTACCAAGGCCGTACACTTAGAACTGGTGAGTGCCCTCAGCACCGAAGCCTTTGTAGCCACGCTAGGCCGCTTCGTTTCACGCCGAGGTTATCCGCACCTGATCCGATCGGATTGTGGGACCAACTATAAGGGTGCCGATAGGTATTTGAAGGAAGTCGCCCAATTTTTGAATGAAAATAAGATAGGCATCGGCACGGCAATGTCCAAGATGGGGATAACTTGGACCTTTGACCCGCCAGCTTGTCCCCACTGGGGCGGGATCTTTGAAGCCGTCGTTAAGGTCTCAAAGACGCATCTCCGACGCGTGATAGGTGAAACCATTTTGACTTTTGAAGAGCTCGCTACCGTGTTTTGTAAGATTGAGGCTGTCCTCAATTCTCGGCCACTCTGCCCCTTATTGTCCGATCCCAATGACCTGGAAGTTTTAACCCCCGGTCATTTCCTAATTGGTGAACCCCTTAACGCCCTGCCCGAGTACCCCTTCAGGGACGTGAAGGTCTCACGGTTGTCTCGCTTCGAATTGCTACAGCAGATGACCCAAAATTTCTGGCATCGTTGGTATTTAGAATATTTGCATCTCTTGCAGCAGCGCGTTAAGTGGTCAGACAAGACCGACCCACCTAAGGTTGGTGATCTTGTCCTAGTTAAGGAGTCTAATTTGTTGCCTTTGTGCTGGCGTCGTGGACGCATTCTTAAATTGATATATGGATCCGATGGGGTTCCCAGAGTTGCCGAGGTAATGGTCGGAGATTCGGTTTTGCAGCGAGCCGTCTCTTCCTTATCCCGCTTGCCCATTGGTTAGTGGACCCCAAATCCTTGGGCCCACGGGCGGGGGGATTGTTTTGGCTAAAATTGGCCAAACGCCGCGTTCTCGCTCCCGCCTGCGGCTGGAGAGGGAAATGGGGCGCGCGGCTCCGGGGGGAGCGGTAGCCCCCCGTGTACGCGGTTCAAGTAGTACATTCGTCGACGGGTTCGTGCTGCCGTACCGTCGGCCGGCGAAAATCGTCTTTAAGTATATTAGCGTAAGGCTACTAGTCGCGCGAGACGGCCTGCAGGGCCCTCTCCCACGAGCCGTTTGCGACCGTCGCCCGCGCTCGTCCCGGCGCGGTCGCTCGCGGCAGTCCGGTTCTACAAGCCGACTGAAACGGTCAATACCCAAGGTCCGCGTTGCCCGCGTTGAAGTTTTGCCGGCCACGCCGTGTCGTTTAGTTTTTACGAGCCCTATTTATTGCGCTCCTTCGTGTGTCGTGTTGTCCGCCGCGTCCTTCTAACGCCGCGGGCCCATTTGACTGTCCGGAGCACGGTTTTTTGTGCTCACGCGCCATCTTGATACCACGCCGCCGCGGACTCGCTTCGCTACCCGCGAATTCGTGCCGCCGCCGCGAAAGACCCTTCAGAGGAGGGCGAGTGTGTTCCTTTGCATTTAACACCGCAGACACCACACACTACATTCATCATACACGAACACACTCCCCGGATTCCACGTGCTGGCTGTCTCCTGCGCCGGTAAGTACCTAGTAGTAAGTCACTCTGTGCCGCGGGATAAAACCCAGTGCAAATCGTCTATAAAATTTTTTGGCGGGCCTTTTTCGACCCGCCACCGCCGCTGCCTGTGGGAATCCGCTGGCCTGCTCTGATGGGCCCGGCAGTTGCCCGCTGATTCATCGTGCACAGGCGCGGTGCGTATTCACTGACCGTAGAGACATTAGCTCTGTATGTGTGTTTTATCGCTTGTTCAATGAGTATAGCTCTGAGGAACCGTTTGAGGAGATTCCACCTACCACTTTCTCTGAGCGTACACTTCGGCGTAGAAATGCGTTCCATCCCTACTACCTTGCTGGCTGGCAATCCTCGACCACCCGCTTTGCAAGATGCTTTTTTTCCGCGCATGTGCGATTTATGAAACCAGTTACCAGAAGCAGTGTTCCCTCAAAGCTTCTACATGAGGTTATTCAAGGGGAGTATAAACAGACTCATTAAGAGCCAGCAAGGCATTAGCTCCCCTAGTGCTGCAAATGTCCATGGGCGGCGGTATTTGTTTAACATTAGGTGATCCTTCTGCTCGTTTGCTTATATTCATCATAAAAAAGCGCCACTTCGCAGGTTTCATACATCATTGAGAACATTGGTAGAACTCTCAGGCATGTAGGGTTTCTCACAACATTTATATTTCAACTAAGCTAGCGGTTAATTTCATTGTCTCCACAAAGTCCGAGATGTCTCTCTCAAACTCCAGACTTAACACTTGACAGGAAACGACTGATATATACTCAAGTCAATATGCGTGAAACTAAATGTAGATTGACTATTTTTATACAGAAAATTGGATAATATCGGAGATTGGCTTGAAAGCATATCTATTTTTCAACGCATGCAGTTACCAAACATCAGATTCTCGGAACCTCTCTCGAGTCGAGGGCAAACATTGCAAAGTGCGTGATTTAAGTTTGAGCCGTCTCTCAAATCCTGAGAAATCGCGCCCGCTACAGACGGCTTTCAACACGTTTTGCAGTGTGGCGCAAAGTATATCGTAACAGAGGTTATTATTTGAAAGTTTGGAAAGAACGTTTGGTGGGATGACCTACAGAAATACGCGGAGTTAATTAATAAGTACAAAAAGGATAACAAGTTTTACTTTTAATTTATATAATAACATATTTTAATTATTATAATAAACTCTATGATATAAAAAAAGTTTGCTCACTACCTGCTCATGATTTTAATTAGATACAATATCAATGTCATCATACTGCATCCAGAAAGATATAGCATAGACCCACAGTCGCAACGAGGTTTTCAGCAGCAGGTAACCATATATGACATTTTTCATATAAAGAGGAAGGGAATGACATAATAATCGCTTCAGACGACCGAATGGTGTAGCGGTAGCGATCTTGCCGTCTGCGTCTGAGGTCGTGGGTTCGCTTCCCACAACTAGAAAATGTTTGCTTGAGCATTATTGTTTCCAAGTATTTATGTGTAATATTAAATATTATGTATATTTTTCAGTTATCTAGTACCCATAACACAAGCTATTGCTCACCTTGGGGCGAAATTGCGATGTGTGTAATGTAATGTCCTGATATATTCATTTATTTATTTACTATCGCTAAATTGGTCACGTGGCTTTCGGGTACATTATATGCATATCTTAATTTAGTCGTTGATTTAGTCCCATTCCATTTAACACCATTACGGCTGCAGATATAGCCGAAACGCTCCGCTCGTAAGTTTGGGCGGTGGCGCGAGCCGCGGAGTGTTGTCTTCGTCGGGATAATGCAGATTGATTCGGCTCTACTCTGAAGAGACAAATTCGATTCCAGACCGCGGATGTTTGACGCGCTGGAAAATATAGCAAACCTTTCGCCGAGAGTATACTTTATAGTTAGTAAGTAGGTAGTTAGTCTAAGGGAATTATGAGATAGTTCAGAGACAACTATAAGATCTCAGCTAAGTTATAACTCATAATTTAGAACATGAAGATCAAGATTTTCTTACAAACCCTAAGAAATCAACATAAGCATTTAGGTAGGTATGTTTGTTTGTTTTCAAAATATCTTTATTGTCACAAATAAATAATAAATACAGTCTAATCTCTAGTACTAGGCCTAGGTTAAACAAATATAAACGAGCACTTACAGTTCATGCAGGGATATGTACCTTTTTCAGAACTTATCGGCAAATAACACTTTCATGACACAACAATAACTTCCTTAAATACTTAATAATAACTTGTTTGTCGTATGTATAACTTAGATACGGATTGCAGCTATACATTTTAATTATTATTCTATACTGATGGCCGGTGAATATTACAAAATAAACACCTAATTTAGTATTAAATTAACATCAACACCGGTAGGCGCAGGTAGGACGCGGAACTAAGCGGCGAAGCGCAGAGCGCTCGATGTCACATCGTCACTCCGATGTGAGGAAATAGTGATGCGGTAGTCGGTAACGATTGTACTTATCGATGTATGACAAGTTTTTCAACCGACTATTGCCTATTGCGGAGATAAGCGAATTAGCATGTTTTTTGTTTGAAACAAGGTAAAATTTTTTGGATTGATCCAAAATAAAGGATTTTAATGTTGGGAACTTGATACGATTATGCAATGAGGATAAGTTTGTTCGGAATGGCGTATTATATGCTAATTTTAATGCTTTGTTTTGCACTACTTGTAGTTTTGTGTAGTTTGTATTACACGTACTGCTCCATACTGGACATGCATAAGTGATGCAGGGCCTCACTAGGGCTGTCTATATCTTTAATTTCGTTTTGGGACTTAGATTAGATTTACGGTTTATGAATGGATGAACTGCACTGAGACCGTTGAAACCTTTGACTTTCAAATTTGCTATATGCTCGCTCCAATTAAGTTTCTTGTCCAGAGTTACACCAAGGTATTTAACAGACCCAGCCCATGGAACTTCGTGCCCTAAAATATGTATTTTACGTTTAGGTGGTTTACGACTACGTGTGAAGAGTATAGCTTCAGTTTTACTTTCATTGAGCTTTAATTTCCAAGAAGTAAAGTAGGAACTTAATCCTTCAATAGCCCATTGGAGTCTGCTAATAATGATGTCAACATCTTTAGACGACGTGTATGATGCAGTGTCATCTGCATAACATGCTAGACTTGTCCAGGGTTGAATGGGAATATCATTCACATATATCAGGAATAAGAGGGGACCAAGGATCGAGCCTTGGGGAACTCCCGCGGGGATGTCTCTAGGGTATGAATGGTTTTCATCAATATATACACTAAATTTCCGACCTTTGAGGTAGGAGGATACTAACTTGGTCAAACTGACTGAGAAGCCCATCGAAAGCATCTTATACAGAAGTCCTTTATGCCATACAGTGTCGAATGCTTTTTCAAGATCCAGTAAAAGCATGCCAGTAGAGCAGCCTAAGTTTAAATTATGTGAAATATGTTCAGCAACTCTAGCTAGCTGTTGAACAGTCGAGTGATGTTCCCTAAAACCAAATTGTTCATCAATAATTATGGTTTTGGCAGTCCGAGATATTTGCCGATGTATGACCTTTTCAAACAATTTCCCCATAGTTGGTAGCAGACTGATTGGTCGGTAGCTGAGTGCTTGGGAAGTATCCTTACCAGGCTTGTGGATAGGTATGACTTTAGCACTTTTCCATACATCAGGGAAATAGGATATGCGCAAACATGCATTAAAAATTTTTGTGAGAAGAACTACAGCCTTTTGAGGTAGGTTACGAAGGAGATAATTATTAACTCCATCTTCACCCGGTGCTTTCCTGAACTTGAGACGGCTAAGGTATTTTCGAATTTCATGCGGCTTTACAAAATAAGTTATTCTTTCAAGTTCATCAGTTTCAATTGATTCGACCATTTCATTTACTACAAGGTCCATGTTACTGCACCAATTTGATGTAAGTTGCATATTCTGCTGAAATGTATCGGCAAGTATCTCGGTTTGTTGCTTGGGATCAGATATGGTATTATTATCGTGTTTTAAAGGAGGAATCCTATGTGATGTAGTTTTGTGTAATCTTACAAGGTTCCAGAGATCATCTCTTGATCTATCGGCTTTAGCCAATCTATTTGTCCATACTTTGTCATTATGACGAATAATTAGTTTATTTATAGTACTTTGCATTAGGTTGATTTGAGTTCGTATAGTCCTTTTATTTTCAGTATTCGTCTCTGCGTGTTGTTTTCTGCGAAGTCTGGGGACACGGTAGTGTCCCCGCCAAGACGAGCCAAGCGAAGCGCGAGGGCACTACCTATCTTTTCTCGAAGTGTTTCGCCGTATTTTTAAACCCTTATAACTTAGGCCTGAATTATTTCAGATAATCAAAATTCTCGGAAAATGATGTCGCCAGTAAACTTATTAAACCTATAAAGTTTCAATTTTATAGATCTTATACTTTAGATTTTATTGACGTCTAAAAAACCCAAATTTCGTCACTGAATGACTGACTGACTCACTGATGATCATCAAAATTCCTAGGTACTTCCTGAAGACCTAGAAAGCTGAAATTTGGTATATAAGCTAGTATTAGCACACAACCAACAAAAAAATTCTAAAAGTTGGAAATTTAACCCCCCAACCCCTTAAAATAGGGGATGGAAGTTTGTATGAAATTACCGCAAATATTGATGCTAGAGGTCTCAAATTGATATAGGGACTCTTTGTAATAAACAATTAAATACGTGTTTCAGGATTTTTAGTTAATCACCCCACATCCATAAAATTAGGGGGTTGGAAGTTCGTATGGGGTTTCCCATAAGTATATAGGTATAATAAAAACTTAATTTCTGAAATTTGTTATATAAGCTAGTATTAGCACACAACCAACAAAAAAATTCCAAAAGTTGGAAATTTAACCCCCAACCCCTTAAAATAGGGGATGGAAGTTTGTATGAAATTACCGCAAATATTGATGCTAGAGGTCTCAAAATTGATATAGGGACTCTTTGTAATAAACAATTAAATACGTGTTTCAGGATTTTTAGTTAATCACCCCACATCCATAAAATTAGGGGGTTGGAAGTTCGTATGGGGTTTCCCATAAGTATATAGGTATAATAAAAACTTAATTTCTGAAATTTGGTATATAAGCTAGTATTAGCACACAACCAACAAAAAAATTCCAAAAGTTGGAAATTTAACCCCCCAACCCCTTAAAATAGGGGATGGAAGTTTGTATGAAATTCCCGCAAATATTGATGCTAGAGGTCTCAAAATTGATATAGGGACTCTTTGTAATAAACTACAAATAAGGAAAAGAATAAACTAGGTGAACCAAGGAGGGTTCCCTCATTTAAATGATAGAGGGGGGGGATACTTGATTCGGACAAATATCCACCTTGCAATGATATTCAAGTAATACACCAAAGAAAAGGAAATTAACCAAATAAAAAATATAGTCGTTAACAACTTACAAAAAGAAGTGAAATCCCAGCAAAAACATTTTCATGTAAAATGTTGCCAAGACGAGAACATGTGGCTCACACTATCAAAAAGTTATCAGATCTCATGTAGAGCAAGACTTCTAACTCTACACGCCCTAACTCTATAAATCCTAACTTTATAAACTCTACACTTTAGTCAAAATATATTATGTCTTGGCTGTTTCGTTACTGTCACATGGGTGTAAAGTAAAAATATTATTCACTGACTTTGTACTTTTCTGATACACAATACCTAGTTTCTGTAGTAACGATTATTTATTAGATAGGTATTGAGTCTCCTCAGAAACTGCACTTAGGTTTTACTAACTGCATTGGTTTCAAATACTTCATCACACTTTGCAAAAGTGTGTTCCTTTGCTTTAGAGGATATTTTTAATAAATGGAAGTTTTTTCCCATAACAATGGTGATACCATTTAATTTTAATGTGAAATTTCTTGAATTTTGCATGGTCCATTATGCCACTTGCAAAACTCTATTAGAAAAGTACTGAACAGTGAATAAATTCTTCACTTTACGCCCATGTGACGGTACCGAAACAGCCAAGACGTAATATATTTTGACTAAAGTGTAGAGTTTATAAAGTTAGGATTTATAGAGTTAGGGCGTGTAGAGTTAGAAGTCTTGCTCTACATGAGATCTGATAACTTTTTGATAGTGTGAGCCACATGTTCTCGTCTTGGCAACATTTTACATGAAAATGTTTTTGCTGGGTCTATTTTTCTTCTTTATTAACCGTTTAATATTACGAGGTAAGGGTATCGTTGATTCGAGGGCCATTTTGGATGGTATTGCAATATCTTTAGCTTGATGGAGTAATTCAGTAAGTTTACTAATGCTTCGTTCAATTTCGAATGTGTTTGTTACCGTAAATGTGGAAATGTTTAATTTGCTATTTATATGATGGCGATATAAGTTCCAATCAGCTTTTCCGTATTGGAATTGCCGTTTAGTGACACGTTCAAAGGATACCGCTATATCAAAAGAAACTGGTAAGTGATTTGAGGACAAGGCGGTTATAGCTATAGGCGTTGTTATATCAGCAATATTCTTGGAGATGATGAGGTCTGGTAACGTAGGTGTGAAATCCGTTTGGTAGTGCATCAGTGTTGGGGTTAAGGGGGCGTGAATGTTGTAATCATTTTGAAATAGGTAGTTAAACAAAACATTTCCTCGATTATTATTTACATTTCCGTACCAAGATGTATGACGGGCATTAAAATCTCCCATTATGATTACTTTCTCATCCAACTTAAACAAGCAGTCTAGATCATTAATTGTAAGTGGAAGATTTGGAGATTGGTATATTGATACAACAGTGAATTTAGATTTTGCTGTTAACCTCAACTGGATAGCAACAGCCTCGAGATGTTCCGTAGGTAGGTATGTGAAATCAATGTATCGCTCCATGTGTAAGGATAAACATGGTGCTTTTTTTGGAGACAAACTCTATAAAAGCATAAATTTTTAACTGGCGCTGTAAAAGTTAAATGGCGAAAAATAGCATTAATAAGTAATGATAACGCTCGAATTTGTAGCTACTCTGTGTGAAATTTTTCCAACTTTAACCAGTCTAAAAATCGTCTATCCTTTCCAAAATTGTACCTGTGAAAAGTGATAAGTGGTTGTCTTCTGCAAACGCTAAATTTAGAGACTAAAAATGAATCGCTACCAGTAGCTGCGAATATAAGCAAAATTTATAGTACTTATTTTTCATAGGGTACCATAAGGTCGATGCGGGATATCAATTTGTGTATTAAACCTAGTTTATCCCTTTCCATGTTGAAATCCGAGATAAAAACTAAATAAATATCCAACCGCGAGCTTGTATGGGAACATACAAAACCAGTATTTCATATAGGCTTTGGTTTCAAACGGGAAATAGAAAAGATAATCCGATTTATACGAATACCTCCACAAAACCTCACATACCTACCTATTGGAACACTATTATTTTGATTTTGGGTTTACACAAATCCCTGAGAACCAAGGCTTTTTTTTCGGGATAAAAAGTAGCCAATATATTAATTCAGGGTAGGTACTAGGTATAATCTATCTCCATCCAAAGAACTGTGGAGAAAGTTTATACAAATAATTCCTAGCGTTTAGATTTAACATTTACATTACAAGATTATTCTAATAAATAACTAAAATTATTTCAAGTTATCAGCAGCTGATGTAAAGGTGACTAGTTAAAAAATAAAATATTATAAGAAATTCGATTGATTACTGATACGTTCCGTTTCCACATTCCTGATTTTTTGACGATCGGTCCACTTTTGTTGAAGGAATATACCTAAAATCCTCTATGCTTCATGGTTGTAAGTAGTCGCTGTTGTTTTGACTTTTGATACAAGCTTGATGCTTTGATACTTTAAAAGAAATATTATTTTTTTCGTTAATTGTCATAAAATATAATAATTGTTGAAAATCGATCAAATCGAAACGATCAAAAGATGGCTAGCCTTTGTTGTTCCGTTCATAAGCATGGCATTAGCTATTTCAAAAATCGAAGAAGTGAGTCATATTATGGCTACAGCTGCAGTTTCTTAACGACTTCATTTACCTATAATTCTAAAGAAATAGATAAGCACCGTGATTAATCTTCAAAGATAAATCGGATTAAAACAGGTGTTCGCAAAATAACATAGCAATAGATAAATAATTTATATTTCGATAGTACTTAATTGTGATCTCACCTAATGGCACGGAATACATAAAAGTACTAAACTAATGTTGAGTGAGTACGGTAACTATTTCCTGCCACTGAGAAGAAGCGCATAACAAACTCAGCTGAGTAAGTATTCGTTTTATGTTACCAACATTTATGAACAATGTGTTAATAGGCTAGTAAAATCAGAGCAATTCGCTAACACTGCCAAGGGCTTGTGTCGCTATTTTAGTCCTTTATATGTAGGTAGGCATATAATATGGCAGGTATGTCTTATTAATTAGTTTAGACTTGGCAAATGAGGGAAAGTTAAGGAAATAGTCACAGATATGGAAAATAGTTGTGTGACACTGGGGGCTATTCAGATAGGTCCGATTAGTAGCGAATAGAGATTCTGTTTAAAAGTCTCTAAATTTAGCGCGTCTAAAAATTTTCTATTCTTTCGTAACGTAATCGGAGGTAATGACCCGATTAGTCTTTACAAATTGTGCATTCCATTTCCGACCGTAACGTAGTACGGTTACGGATAGTAGATAAAGATTTTTAGACGCACTAAATATAGAGACTTTAAAACAAAATCGCTACCACTAAGGTACATCAAAACAATTTTGTAGTTTATCGTATCTGTCTATTTATCCACCTATTTGCCTACTTTATTCTAACGATACTGGATTTCCCCTTCAATCTCTATTCTCAGATATAAGAGCCAATCTTTTTAGCGCTCGATAATCGTTATGGGCCAAGCATTTGCCACTTTGGCAAATTATTAGAAGATTTTTAAGAAAAAAGTTCTGCGGTCTTTTTTGTTGGTAAAACATACCTAAGTCACAGAGTACAAGTTTTCAGCAAAAGTCATCACTTCAAAGACGTCTTCTTCCTGCCTTCCTATCCTTCTATAGTACAAATTTAATGATAATGGTACAGTATTTTATAAAAACAAATGTACTTCAGCTAAAATCAACTCGATAGTGTGAGAATAAAACTAAAAACCAGCGAACACCAAAAACATCAGGTGACTCCTACATTTTTCCATCATTTCTCTCACACTATATTAAAAAGTGTTTTCCCTAACATGATACATCCTTAGAACTGTGGCAGAAAACCACAATCCACATATTTCACAAAAACAGTATTTTTTTCTACTTCAGGACTTGTTTTTACAGCTCGCAATATGACATTTGCGATCGTCACCGAAAGTTGTCAATGGTTCAAATGGAATGAAAATAAAAAAAACGTATGAGAGTGACAGTTGTCGGCATGAAAGGCACGTGATCAATTTAGCGATCACGATGACTTCCATGTCATTTTGAACGATCGACTTATTTTTGCGATGGTTAAGTCAGTTACTTATATGGTACAGGCTGGTTCCTATGATGTGTAGAAACGGACTATTAATTATCTCTTACAATTTCTTACGATTGCATCTTTGGCCACGTTGTTACTTTTATCGTCAGGTGAGGTCAGATTACCTCATCTTGCAAAAATATAAAAATTGGACTTAGCCGTATTCTAGTTAGGGAAAGGCAAAGTTGTCGCCCCAGAAGAGGGTGGAGGCCCTAAACGTAGTGTTTGGTAGCATGATTTTCCCGAGGCGTAAGGAGAATGTTAAATTACTGGCGAAATGAAAGATAATAGGCGTTCCCCTTAAAAACTTTTTTTGCAGGGAAAAAGTTTGTATCCCAAAAGATTTTGGAATCACCCCGAAGGCGTCCGTAACTTTCGGGCCCGAGTTTTATTTTATTTATTCATGGGCTAGAGATTTCTTGTCGGTTTAAAATCTTTATATCTTTTCCAAATTATACTTTTTACGATGGAGCTGTTCTGATAAAAACACTTGCTACATTCAAAGACATCATTTTACTTTTAACTTGCCTAATTTAATTGTTCAGCGCGCTTACCCATATGCACTTACTACGATTATCATAAAACCTCTAGATTGCTCATTCCATATTTATATGGAAAGTAATTCAAAAGAAATGTATGGAAATGACATACGTATACAAGTGATTTATCGAAGAAAACTGTAATTCGCATAAAATTTTTGTATTTCGTTCCATAGGTATAGGATAGGTCTCCATGATCATATGGCTAAGGATTAGCCATAATATGGCTTATCTTCGTGGATTTTTTTTTGTGCGAGTCTGACTCGACCTTGGCTGGTTTTTTTAGTTTATCGTATCCTAAATCTGCACTTTCTTAGAAGCCAGCGGTTAAGCTTTGCCCGTCCCTCCCTATTAAAACACACATAACGATACCTAATATCGTTGTCAACCCTCCTACATTCCGACCACGTACGATCTGTATCGTCGCAGCTGATGTTTCCGAAGAATAAGACAACGCACCTCAAAATGTCATTATGCGGAAGATATGAGAAACTGGTAAAGATCATTGCTTTGCTTGATCTTTTAGATGCGGCTTAGTTATAATATTAGGGGGACTGTAGCAAAATCTTTATGGTTTGCACGTATTCCTAAATTCCAGGTATGAAAAGTCAAACCAAAACTCAACCGCCATGTTCGGTCGAGCTACTCGTTTATATAGTTACAAATTTTTGGATTTTTGATTCGAATCTCGATTCGATTTCACCATAATCTACTCGTATATGCAGGATTGGTAAGTAATTGAAAACGAGTAACTATATCGAATACTTGGTATTGTTACGAGTAGGTATAGGTACTTTGGTTCTGCGGAATGCAGATTTGCACCGAGAAGAACTGGCAAAAACCTCTGCACTAATTTTCTTTTTTATTTGATGTTGTAACATTGCTTTCAGTGTTAGACGGTATTTCTAAACAGGATCTGTCCCTAGATTGTCTAAGAAAAACGTATTTATCGTTATCGTAATCGTTTACAAGTTCTGCTGGCTGGTTGGATCCCTGATTTACGTCAGCCAATGGAGGGGCAGAATTTGCTAACGATTTGATTACGATAACGATGAATACGTTTTTTTAACGCAATTAGACCCCTGTTTTAATTCATTCATTGACTCATAATCTGAATGAATGAAAAATCTGAAACCACGACCTGGAAAGTTGAAATTAAGTTGCTTTAGTAGACAAGGGATAAGAAAATATTATTTTTCCTAAAGGATCACCAAAAGAAGCGGGGACTGATCATCTCTAGTAATTAAAGGGTAAATAATTTATAGCCGAAAAGGCCACATCGGCAAAATATCAGAGGAAAGTAAACTATGATTGGTTGCATCCGTCCCTCGTGATTAGGTCGACCGTCTCAGCAGCAATATAACGATATTAGCAATACTTGCGTTCTAACTAATTCTAACCTACCATAGATAGATAATTCAAGTCATCTTTGCGCGTTGCATTATTTTAGATTTTCTCTCTTTTAAGAAAATCGCATAATATTATGTCATTTGTCAAAAATTTATAACGAAACGGAGGTTAAAAATGCTTAGTAACATTGAGGCTTAGTTGCACTAATAAGAATAGTTCTCAGTCTTATAGGAGCTTAGACTCACTAAGATACTTGGTTGGTGGATTCACATCAGCACGTGCTAAGAAAAACCAATAGCTAACCGTGCTCTTCAAGTCCTGGGATTACCAAATCACCGCTTAT
This sequence comes from Coenonympha glycerion, assembly GCA_963855885.1. Classification (NCBI taxonomy): domain Eukaryota; kingdom Metazoa; phylum Arthropoda; class Insecta; order Lepidoptera; family Nymphalidae; genus Coenonympha; species Coenonympha glycerion. Next base: position 2,555,971 of record OY979635.1, read on the forward strand.
TTAGTAGCTACAAAAGTAAAAAGAGAATGACCAAAGGTGGTATCAAGTTTTGTCATGAAACAAAACCAAAATAGTGTAGGAAAATAAAAAAGGGTTTTTTAAGAACCATTGGCACTAAGAGTTTGCTTTTCATATCCGGAATTTAATTTTCCATACAAAGTTACTTTCTTTTCGATGCATATTTTGTGTCATACTGATTTTACTAAGAAGTACAACTTGTTTGTTTGCCTATAACTTTAGAATCCGGATTTTCATTAAAAAAGTAATAACTGGGGGAGTTATTGTAGAGACCGTAGTCTATCAAAAATAAAGTTTGGGTTTGATTCAGCTTGATACGGGAATCCATACATCCATGGTCTTGTCATTTGGCCGGGAATTAAACCCTCAAATTCGACCTCGTGATCTCCCTTTGAATATTTCTTACTTGAACTTTGAATCAGCCGCGAAGTAATTTTATCAACAAAATAAACGCACACCTAGCTCCACGCGCAAAGATGAGTTAAACTCAATATACTCGCATGTACATTTTTATTATTTCCGAACGGCTTTCTTTTCGCATCACGTACTAAATATTTTCACATACACATTGCCTATTATTCCAACTCTATTATTTTAATGTTAAGGTTGTTTATCGCTTGATTCTACACCGCAGACGAACTTCCGATACGTCTTATATTTGGTGTTCGGATCACGTCGCGGGTTCGACTCCCCGGCCGACGCGTGTGCCTTTATCCTCCGTTATTCTTCACGTTTTGTTCGTATTGTGGTATTATGGATCGCGACAGACGAGGCGTTATTAAATGTGTTTTCTTTATTAAAGAATAGAAGCCATGTTGAACACGTTACAAGACTTATATTTATTTTCCCCTCCGTCGTAATTTTCATTATCATCCCTTGACGACCTCTTTGGCGCAGTGGCTCGGAATCAAGTAAGAGGACGCAGGTTCGATTTCCGCCACCGGCCACTTTAGAATTTTACGGATGATGGAAGGTTCTGGTAGTGGCTAGTTATCACTGTAGCCAGCAAGGACGCACCACACCGCCAAGCGAGGAATTAAAGGCGTGAGTTACTTATCCCCTCCTATTTGGTAAGTTAATATTATTCAACGTCACTTACGGCTTCAATAATCAGATACTCCGTAGATACTAGATAGAAGTCTTTTGGTACTCCATATTATTTCGGTTAGCCTTGGCGCAAGTGGGCCTAGCTCAGAGCTCTGACTTGTTTGACTAGCAAACTTTTTACATTAAAATATTTATACGATATTCTTCGTCTAATCTTCATCGGTTTAATATTTTAGTAGATTGGTAATATTGCTTTGGCACCCTGGGCACTAATCGGGTGGCCCCAAATCCCCGTACAGAGCAGTTTAAGATTTTATAAAAATAAATTATTAATCTAATGAAAGTTTCTTCAGCCCCAGTTTGTTATTAGTTACCAACGTATCGGCAACGACGTCTAACTTGGCAAAAACTTCTTGAAAATGATTAGGTAAGTAGGGTAATACCAAAATGGTGAAAATGGAACGCATATGCAACTTTATCGGTTGATTATATATCTCAGTTGAAGGACCATATTTCAGGTACACCTTTACTTTATTGTGATTTTGTAAACTGTAAAACTGAAATAGCTCTTGTAGATTTAAAGCATGTTTTTAGTTTAATTGAGGGATGAAAATGAAACTTGACAGATCGGTTCAGGTAGAACGTTTTATTTTAAACTAATACGAACGCATAGTAGAATTTACGATATATAATATTTTAATAATATAATATTAAATGGTATAAATATAACAGAACATTGACAATTAAGCGATAACTAAGTTCACCAACATTTCGTAAAGCCATAGTGATTGCAATCGAGTATTATTTACACAGACTCGAAGATTTTAAGTCGACAATTAATAATTAATAATAAGTAAAATATTAAAGCTATTTAGAACATGGCCATGACACAACAGTCTTATTCCTAGATAATTTTCACATATAAATATTCTATAAGTGTAACAACATTTAATCCATTCACTTAATACAGCAAGTATTATATTTTGCTAAGATAAACAAAATTAAAGGTAGAGCAGTTTTTATGAAACGTTTGTGTTTACGGAACATAATAATTATTTAAATGCCTTTATTGATTTTATTTTAATGATTTTATTTCTTTTCCTTGTAACTCCCGAAGTATAAATGCGTATTTTGTATAAGTATAATATTATAGATAATGAATAATAGTATTGAGTGAGTGGAAAAAATGCGTCTAAAATCTTTACAAAATTCAATGGTAGCAAACTTACGGAGCCTCCTAAATACAATATTTATTTAGAGGCGAAAGATATATGAGGAAGACTTTGTATCTAACTCTTACTAAAGAAAATTGTTAAAAAAAGCTTTAAAATCGCTAATATAAAATCATAAATTAAAGAAGACGTCAAAGACTATATAAAAGTATAAAAATGAGCATGAATAGTAACGCTATATGGGTCAATTGATTTTCGTTGCGCAACACGTCTGTATTTTAATATTTACAAAAGTGTTAAGTACATTCACTATAGATCCAATAACTCGCTAAGTACGTCTTTAAAAATATATTTCGGAGCAGAGCTAGAAGCTTCGTAAGGTTTAGAAAAATACAGTGGTAACCTCATTGGATCATTGCCAAAGCTTTGTTGTATAAATACGAGTATATCTAGAGTACAAAAGCAGTCTCCAGATTAAATTCGGTAACGTAGCTTAATGATACGACCTATTTAGGATTTAAATACTAAGTATTAGTACGACTTTGTACCGTTACATAACGTGGTTGGCTGCTTTATTGTTAAAAGTCACTAATTTCTGGATCGGTGTCCGCGTATTTGCACGTAAAGGGGTTTCTCAGCCAGGAGCAAAAGGATCTGTCGCTGTGCTGTTTATATTTAGCGGTGGTATGCTTCTTAGCATGTGCTCTCGCGACTGCTGCTCTTCTGGTGGGGTAAGAATCTAAGGATGATGCATCTGAGTCCCTTGGAACGGAATCGTATCCAGATTCTGCTCTCCGTGATGTCGCCGCAGGGCTGTGTTTACCGGTCCGTGGCGTCGATTCATGACCGCTGTCGTATCCGTCAGGTTTACAGCTCCCTACAACTCTAGCAACATTTTTGTCACCTTTTTCACACTTCTCTGACCGTGGTTCCGTAGTTACTACAGGCGCTGTCACTTCGAGGTGCAAATTTGATTTTAGGTCTCGAAATGTACTTGATGGAGCTCCACTGCCAGGGATTCGATTTTCTTCCCTCAAATTAGGATCTGAAGCTCCATCTGGATGCCTCAAAGATGCTATACGGGCATCCGTTATGTCATTCGTTCGATAACGTTCAAAAGGGCCGTATGAATCGTTGTGCGCTACATCTAAGTCGTGATATGCATCACATACTCCTACTGCACTACCGGGTCTCGACATGGATCTCTTGCAGCTATCACAAATTTTATCACTAGGTCGATATGCAGGCTCACTATAAACAGATCCATCGCCGTGAAAATCATCAGTGTCTCGTACATTACACAAAGATAATGATTGGAATTGTGGCGCATTTCTAGAGGCAGCCAAGTTATTGCTATCTAAAACTCTACGAGAGCCATACAGCTCTGTTAGGCCCATGAGTTCATCTAGTCGTGTTCTTGAAGATGGTAAGCTCTCATGCGGCTGTACATCTGTGGCATGATCTCCATAACCTTGCATAAAGAATCCGATTGTTTGTCTAAGATATGCTTCAGTGCGAATTTGTCTTTCTACTTCACTATATAGAGAAATTGTGTCTGTGAAAGTTGATGCTGCAGTTAAATTCTCTTGACTTAATATTCTAAGAGGATGATCTTCCCCATCTTCGTGATCTACTTCTCCAAAGAAAGTATCAGAATATCCCATACAATACGCAATATCTTCTTCGGTAACTTGGAGACAAGAATCTTGCATAGGAACTGGTTCTAAAGGCTCTTCAACTTCAATAATTTCTAGTATTTCATCCTCATCTTCTGCTGGACCTTTACTCATTCCATGGAGATCAATATCTCTACTATGCGTAGAGACTAATTCATCATCCATTCTCATTCTTTCTTTATATTTGCTATCTAAACTTTCCATAGATACTTCTCTGCTACTTAAACTACTTGGCTGTATAAGGGGAAGAGCAGGCGGTATTTCAGCTAATTCTTCACTGTCATCATCTTCATCTGGTTCATTTTTGATTGATGAGGTAGTGCTAGCAGATTTATGTAATCCATTTGGATCAGGAGGGCCTAAGTTTTCTTCCTCAATTGCCATACCTTTAGAACCAGCTTTTAGTCCAGTTCTTATAGTTGATTCTTCGACGTGTATTCGTCGTGTTGCTTCTTTCATTTCCATCCGATGCGTTGTTTCTGTTTCATCAGGCAATCGCGCACCATCTTTAGGAATAGATTGACTTTTGTGGCTAGGTGAATTATGTCTAGATTTGTGAATTTGAAAAGTTTGATTCTCTACCCACTTTTTGATCATATTTTTCTTATGACTGTCCATATAACCATACCCCAGGCTTTCGCCACCATACGAGTTAAGAACACCAACTTGTAAAGGTATCGAATTTGTTGACTGGATTGGCACAGAGTCAAACTGAAGTGGAATTTTAGGTTCCTGCATTGGACCATCTATCCACGTTTCTCTTTTTTTCCCTTGCGTTTCTTTGATGATATGCCGAGCTTCAACTAATTTAGACTTTGATATTCTGGGACCATCGATCCACTGTTCATCACTTGTGTTTTCTCCGTGTTTTGTCACTTGTTTCTTAGTTGCTGCTGCCTTTGATGTAGCCGAATGTACTGGAGATGACTTTGGTGTATGAATCGGCTGTGAAATATTTTTCAATGGCGATGATTTAGGTGATGAGTGCACTTTATGTATAGGACTTTTTTCTTCAACAACTTTTGATAGTGATGTTTTGAGCTTTTGTTCGGCTAGTGACCCTCTTAATGCTTTGCTCAAAACACATCTATTGTCGCCCGAGTTGATGTGTGGTATATAAACAGGTGGATGCTCTCCATCAGTAGCATCGTCTAAAGGACCAACGTAGATCACAGTGTCCGCTGATAAATCACTACTCGATGGATCAGGTTCACTGCTGCTAGGCTTGGAAGCGTCTTCACCAGAACTTCCACCAGAACCAGCGTTGTTATTCGAAGTGTATTTCATTTTTCTTCTTCTCAACCTATGAATTCGGGATGCTAATTGCAACGTTGTGAGAGTGTCGGAATAATTCTGTAGATTCGGCGAAACGTGAACTATCATTGCCGTATGGCAGGTGAGGGATCCCAAGCATTCTTTTAGTACGTGTGTAAGGTTGTGGTCTCGATACGGCAAGTGTCTCTGACCGTTAAATATCGCAAGAAGTATATTCCCTAAACCGGACAGGGGAATTCCTCCGTTGGTTTTGCCGCGCTCCGAGTTTCCCAAGTCTATCAAGTGCAAACGGCTACGGCCCCCGGCAACTGTAAATAAAGAAACGGATTGCTATTTTAAATTCGACTCCACAGAGAGAGTTCTAGACGTTTGTTCGTACGAGAATAATCAAACATTCAATTTTATTGAAGTTGTAGAGTCAGCGGTGCGCTGTGCACTGCGTCTACAAATAACCAGATTGAAATTGTACGACGCGAGACGTTCAAAGTATAAAATAATATGTCACAAATGCGGAAAAAATTCTAAATGTCGCTTTTATAGTAGAATGTCCATAGGTTCGAGTATTTTAAAGAATTTTCTTACTAAAACGGGACAGCAGAGCTATGGTTTCAACTGAGCATTTTCTATTATTCAGTGTGAAATATTCACTAAGTAGTCAAGCGGGTAGATCACAGCTAGAGTTTAGTTACTAACCAGCTCCCTTCCCACCGACGCTGTATTGGTACACGTGTAAGGTGTACAGAAGATGGCTGTCCTTCCCATCTTCTCTAGTACCCCGCGTGGCTAGCGCCGCGTCCAGGTAGAAAGCAGCTTTCTCCGCACTATGCACCCTCAGCTCTGATTGGTTTTGAAGATGCGTGCCGAAGAGCGGGTCGTCGCGAAGATACACGCCTGGTGATTGTTCAGAATCTGATGGATAAAGGAAGAAGGCTTTTAACCAAGTTAATAAATGAAAAAATAGACGTCGATTTGGTCCCATTGTTTGGTGAAAACCTGATGTATTCCTTCGGATATACTCGTAGATGATGAAACTTTCCGATTTTGATGATATTTTGTACGTATATTTGAAATAAGACGGTTCCTTATTTTTATATGACTGTTGAATTCAATTTTGTGAGTTCCTGAGTATTCTGAAACACAGTTTCTGAGTACAGCAAAAGATGCGCAAAGTATGTATAAGTATAACCTATACTTATCGAAGATTTTTGTGATGCCGTGAATGTCGAAAACTTTAGTAAAATATTTTTTGAAGTTAAAACTTCTGTAGTTGAGCATTTTTGAGATGAAAAATACCTGCTTCCTATGCAGCTTACCGTTCTGATAAGGCGCCAGTAGGTCCCGTATCTGGTTGGTGTTGGTGCACATCTCGACGGCGGAGACCCTAACGGAGAAGCGCGTGCCGCACTTGTGCCGCTGCTCCGCGATGCCCCGGAACAGCCACGAGATGGCGCAGGGGATCGCGCCCAGCGAGGCCGCCGCGTCCGGGCGCCCCAGCATCGTGTACGACTTGCCTGGATGGACCGACACATCATGATCATCATTATCATCTTATCAAGTGGATGCGATAGGGCAACAGTTGATTCAAGTCGTTAAAACGTACGTTCGATTTTATCGTAGATAAGTATTTTTGAGGTTCCAATTTTAAAAAGACTTAATTATATATTTGAGGAATCAGCTAGTATATAATGTAGGAACTAGAATCATAGTAGGATATTATTTTTTTTAAATATTAGCCGGTAAACGATGTTATAGTACAGTAATACTCACCTACTCATAAGTGGAAGTTTTTAGTTGAGATCAGAATGAGCGCTAAACGTAAGAAATTTGCCTCGACATATTAGGATAAAAATCTTCAACTATGGATATGGGTATAGAATAGGAAGAAAAGGTCTAGTCAGTGGCTCAACGGTTTAGCGGTTATGCGGTAGTGTTATCTCCGCATAGTAGTCATTGCAGCGTTGAGGCCTAGACTGAATATTTAAACAGAATCCCGACCGACGCCATCGATTGATCCGATTCGACCAATTTGCATTCGAAACCTTAATCCTTTGTCAACAATAATAACAAATCAAATTGATAATGCGATTAGCGAGGTGAATTAAACAGGGTAAATTAGGTCCGCATTTCAAACAAATAAAGCCAAACCCAGTGTACCTACACCGGATTAATTGTGGTCTTTTGTTTGAATTAACTTACCTTCATTTAAATGATCACCAAATACTGCAGGAACTGACTTCCTGAACAGACTTATTCGAATTTTTGATTCTTTCTGTTTTCGCTATTTTTTTTTTATTTTTTTTTTATTCAATATAGGCTTACGCTTGACCACAATCTCACCTGATGGAAAGTGACGATGTGGTCGAAGATGGAGTGCGTTTACCTAGAAGATGCCTATTCACTCTTTTCGCTTAGCGAGTTTTGTGGGGAATGTTTACTAAATACTGTCGTCATCATCATCAGGCATGACGATGATGATGACGACAGTCAAGCTTCGCTTTTTTTTTTTGAAATACGAGTCTCCTCTCAGATTCGTGGTATGATGATTATAACCATAGCCAGTTAATTCAGAAATTCCTAACAGAAGTTCAGATTCTTGCAAATCTCACACGAACCGTGGATATTTCTTAAAATTTATAAGCAAAGATTTTAATATAAAACTAAATAAATAAAAATTTGTCGGTATGGGAGGCAACAGGGAAATTTCCATCCGGTGTTATGCCTGGGGACCGCTAAGGTTAGGTTAAGGATTAAGGGTAGGTTTTTTACGTTACCCAAAAAAATTCATTCGTGCGCCGCGAGTAAATAATTTATCTCAGAATATGGCAGCTCAAGTTCAACACTAAAGTTTCAACGAAGCGGGCCCGCCATCCCATTTGGATGCAAATCCCTTCCTGTAAGTCCCGCCTCCGCTGAGCGGCGGCGGATCCGCGGTTGCGCGGTTGTCTAATAAACACCACGCGTTGAGGCTTCGGTTGAATATTTAAACTCGTTGCCGGCGGATACGAGCGCTGCGGAAACTGGAAGGAACGAGCTAAAGTTTCATTTAGACGACCTAGCTAGTGATCTTAACTGCTTTAATATGTATTGAAGTGTCTACTTTAAGTAGTGATAAGTACGTTCGCGTGCGGGTTATTCGGTTCTTCCATATTTACATTTGTAAAGATGTTCGCATCCTGCCACGAGCAAGGTGGGCTAGGGCCAAACTCTTTCCATATTTGTTTGGTCAAAATATTCCAGGTTGAGATAGAGATAACTTTAAATAGCTATTCTTTCAATACTCCTCTCGTATTTTATAGATTTTATAGTAAATAAAAAATATAAGAGAGACATAATCAAGGCCAAGAGCCGCAACTAAGACTGCTGAAGACAGGATGCGTCGCAAGTATGTCTCTTTATTAGAAGGTTACATAATATTAGTCACATTTGCCGCGGAGACCCTGGGGCCATGGAGTCGTAGCGTCGAAAAATAACTTCGAGATATTTCCCCGCGGTTAAAGCTGGTGACAGAAGGGCTACCTCAATTTTTGCGCCTAACGAATCAGTCTAGATGTTCAGCGCGGAAATGCAGCCAGTAAGCTTGGCACCATTCTATGCGGTCAAGACTTAATACTTGAAATAATAAGTTTTATTGTAACATTTTCAATAATAAAAAAATTAAGCAAGTCCTGAAGTACAGTCAATACAGCTTTATTACAGTTTCGATAGCTCAAAAGTAAGGCTTTAGCGTAATCGCATCTATTGAGATGCAAATCCCAAACTACAAGTTCCGCTCTGTGGTCACGCGGTCGTGTGGTCGTGTGGTCGTGTGGTCGTGTGGTCGTGCGGTTGTCTAGTAAATTGTGCTGAGTGAAGGCTGCGACTATGTCCAGTTCGAAGCACTGTTTATAACATTATTCTTATTTAAGAGGATTTACTGAATATATTTTTGTCCTTTTCACTCTTACGAATACGTTGTATAGGTACGACGAAATGCAGCATTGCGGAAGAATAGTACAGAAAAACTACATTTTACCTAATCACTAAGAAATTACTAAAATGTAGAGCACGCCAGCAAGCCTAGCATTGATTGAGGCCAGACGCGGTATCGTATTGCTGACTCATTGTTATCTTCGACACGATAGCAATGCCAAGTTTATATTTTGCAACTCAACTAAATATGGATATTTCGTCATAGTCGTAGAATAGTGACGGATCTGCAAAAATTACGAAATTCACTTTTTACCATTTTTGGACACTACTATGTCTATATTTTATTACTGCACTAAAGGAAAATTAAAAAATCTTTTAGATTTCAAGATAACCAGTCGGTAAACTGACGGATGTGACGCGGCGCTCATAGTAAAATGGCGGTTGTGAACACTCGTCTTTTTACGACGCGCGGGAATCCCCCCTCACCCCCTCCCGCACCTGACGAATCTGCGCATCCGCCACTGTTCATCGGACCAGTAGGATTGCACATAACGTCGCATTTGACTATCCGTCAGTTTTCTACGGAAAATCAAAATCAATTTAAATTTAAATTTAATTAAGATAATATTAATCTCTGCTTATACTAAATATTATTCTGTTGAGATTATATCATATTTAAAAATTGCAAATTTTAAGTCGCATGTAGACATACTTCATTTTCCTATGGACGTGATAGTGACGCATGAGTACAACCGACGATATTCTGCGGACATAATTTTTTATCTAACGGTCGTATCTGAACATCCCACTTTATTCTTCGCGCTAAATTCACTTCCGCCTTTTTTCTATTAAAAAACACTGCTTATTTGTATAAATTTAATATATTTATCTATACCAGAATGATCCAACCTGAGTAATAATTCTTCTGTATTAATAAAAAGACGTTAACTTTATTATTTTCGTCCGTCGACACCATTTATCGTGAATGGTCTTTAAGTTAGGAAGTGGGGCTTGCGACCACTATAATCTGATTTTTGTCACGATGCAACGGTCCGTTTTGGCGGGAGTACGGAATTCACTTGATTATTCACCGTGCTCACACTGGCCGTCATTAGAAATAACATTGTGTTGTTGGTGTTGATATTATTTTTTGGCCGTTTATCAAAATTCATCTTTATGATTCAGATCAGTACATATTTACTCCAGTCAAAAAATCAGTATGGCACCCTTTTCAAATATCAGCTCAATTTTGAAACCCCTTTAGATACCTCAACCTAGATAACAGATCTGTCATCTTACCCTTACCTAAATACCTATGCCCTTATCAGCAAAAGCCCATGTATGTAACGTTTCTTTTGTCCCACTCACGATAGTGCAACAGCTGTCTTAAGACCTTAGCAACTGTCTACCAAACAATATTGCTTAGTCTTCATGCTAGTTGTCTCTAGCAACTCTCTTTTGATGTAGGGGTAAAAAAAATGTTCAAAAATTTGATGATTGTAAAATATTAATATAGAAAAGAATACTTCTCCCAAAATTGCGTAATTGTTCCATGAAAAACTATAGCCAGGCTTTCCACGTGTAAATTTAAATATTACTCTATGTTGACTCTCGACAAAAAAACACGATGCATTTGAAAACCTTTGAATTTAGGTGATAGTGAGATGGTAAGGTTGCATCGCTAAATATCCCTCAAAATTTGGGAGATCCTGTCCACAGTTGAGAGTAAAATCCTAATAACAAAGTTAATAAAAAATCAGCTCAGAAATACTAATACTAACTAGCTTCGTATTGTTTCTTGACTCCAAATCTAGGAAACTGCACAAAATGATCTTTTGGAAACCAATTTGATGTGGATGGGAATATTTGAGCTAAGTTTTATTAAAAAACATGTACATGTGTAAATATATATGCGCAAAAAATTTGCCACAAGCCAAGCACGATGTATAATGAAATTAGAATACTTCTTAATAAAAACTAAATAAAATCTGATTGTGGCAGGAAAATTTTACCCATTCACCCTCAGTTTTAGAGAGTAATTTACCACAACAAAGAAGTAATCCGGTCCAAATTGCTGCAACATCTTCTAAATCTTTGCAGTACAAAAATAATGCTGTTTTTTGCTAATTACTTAACGTAAACTTAAGTTTTTTTAATTTTATTTATTTATAATGGGTACGACCAAAATGGTGTGTTCAATCTATCATATCCTACCTATCCCAACATACGGTTCGATCCATTAGGAGTAACTTACCCCTGCCAATTTATAACTATAACATATCTAGGGCATCTGGAAGAGATCCTCTTATGTGGTGATAAGATGTCCTTGTATAAGTCCTTTCTGTTTGTTTCCTTGTACATGTTCTTTCTATACTAAATAAATAAATAAAATAAATATTTGGCTGCATCGTGCACTTAAGGTGATTCGGCCAAATTAGCCCAGGAAATACAAATTTAATTAAATTTTTCGTGAATAGTAGGTAGGCTAATTATACATCGTAGACTTATGGTACTAAGTTTTGCGATCATAGCACTGATGAATTTACATATTTTTAATTGCGCAAAAATTCCAAATCGTCTCATAGAGGTTCTCCCAAAAGATTATTTTCTACAGTTTCCCAGAATTGGTGCTATTAGGAAGCAATGGGAGCATAATCAAAATACTCATTGCCATAAGTCTATGATGCATAAATAGCCTACTATTTACGAAAACTAAATAAAATGTAAATTTTCGCGACCGGATGTACGCATCAACCTTTACTCAGGTAAAATTGCAGTCAAGTACTAACTTGTAATGAGTAAAAAAATGACAGACAACCGACACAATATTTCACATCCGACAAAATATTTCTCAGTAAAGTCGATAGAATATAATCGGAAAGTAACATCCGTCATACTTTGAACACCAAGTTTCCGAACAACGATGTCGGATAATACCTTGCGACCGTGTTGCCTCCGAAGTAAAATGAAGGATGTGATTTTTCTGGAAAACTATATAAATTTAAGTTATTATTTCTGTTCCATTTTAAAACAACCCCTATCATTTATTGGTATGCCAAAGAACATGGGCAGAAATGTACACAAATAAAGTTTAGCGTCTAGATGTAATACTTATTACAAGACGATTCTAATAAATAACAGAATTTTTTCAAGGTATCACCGGTTATTGTAAAGGACGGGTCAAAAAATAAAATATTTAAAGAAATTCAATTGATACTGATAGGTTCCGTTTCCACATTCCTGACTGCTAGTGTTGCCGGATGCCAAACTTTTCCACTTTTATGCTCCATCTTTTTGACGATCGGTCCACTTTTATACGAGAACAACATACTATACAGACTATACTAAAGAAAAACCTATTTTCAAGTACTACGTTAATTCTTAGATCAGACTGTAGAATACAAGACAATAATAACTGTGTCAAAATTCAAATTCAAAATTCAAAAATTGTATTCTTTCACATAGGCCTAACTTACAGGCTCTTGCGAAACGTTAAGACTCTACCGTCTCGTTCGGAAAGTAGCACTGCACCGACAAGAACGGGCAAGAAACCCGGCACTTGCTTTTTTTTAAATAATAAATATAAATGTCGATTTCAATCGTTCTTTTTTGCATTTTATTTACATAAAAAGATTAAATTAGTTTAGGGGTTTCCATTGCGTTGGAGTAAAACTGAATATTATTTTTCCGTGTGTGCCAGTCTCACTTACTTAAATAAACTGTTTGAATATTTGTGATTTTGTAATTCAATATTAATTTATTAACTCAATTATGTAGATTTTTCTTTCAGTTAATTGGAGTTTTTTAATTCCGGCATCTCGCAACATTGTCCGACAGCTACATGATGGCTACATGGTCTCAACTGTCGACATTGACAAATTCTGGGACAAGTGACAAGTATTTATCAAAGAGTATATAGTGTATTGTCTATGCTCTCAGATGCTTCATGGCGGAGGTCGCAGTTGTTATAATACTCAGATACAATATTTTGAAAATAAATATTAATTTTTCTCCACTTTTTTGTAAGAAAAATTCTTTTAGCATTGAGTTCAGGCTTGCAGGTCCAACCAAAAAAATATTTTTTCATTTATAGTTGCAATAGCGTAACGTGACCGAAAGCGATGTATGGGCCCGCACCATTGTTCTTTCATACCTAAAGATTAAGAAATAAAAAAGTTATGTCAAAAAAACGAAAGTAAAACTTTCAAATGGCTGTCCTGTAAAGTTTAATAAATGTCACATCCGTCACTATTCTACGACTATGACGATTTGTATGAACATTACTAGGCTCACGTTATACCAAAGATTTGAATCTTTGCGTTATACTACTGAAAGCAATGATCTGCCCGCCGAGTTTAGGTATTTGGTTTTATATGTAGGTATAGTCATCAGTACTCTGTGCTTGAACGCTTCCAGTTATAAGGAAATTTTATTTAATGCGGGATTTGTAAGAATCTAAATTCCTTACGGCGGAGGCCAAGAGTTAAGAAATTCGTGATCTTAAAAACTGCAATTTGTTGCCAGGGAGAAAAAAATTGAAACCGTAAATTATAGAATCTTCGTGGAGACACAGACCACAGTGATAGTCTAATGCCCTAGTTCCTTCTAATCGGGGGACTGCATATCAAGCCTGGCTATAGTTATTCTGAAAGGAGACTCGTACTGAGAAGAGCTGGCAATGGATTGATGACATGATGAAGATGACAGCTTGTTCATTACAGATAATAAAACACTTAAGTATTCAGTAAACTTTCACCACAATATTCGCTAAGCGAACGCAGAAAGCAGGCAGGTATCTACAGCTTCTGAGGCTTTTATTCAATTTGCATTTAAAGCCTTAATCCGCGACGCTGAGTAAGACTTACACAATGTGGGATTAAGTCGTTAATAATATCTCCTTGTTTATTAAGACATCTACTTTCGTCGTATTTAAAGCAGATTATTTTAATAACCATAAACATAGAGTCTATATCTCACTAAAGATTTTTGTTATATATAGAAAAGCTGAGCACCACGTGAAAAGTGAAAGAGAAAAGCAGGGCGTCCCACGACTTTGCATTACAATAAGTTTTCCCTGATTATTTCCTCTGATAGGTGATAAAATTATTTTATTCACCGACTCCATTTTATCCACGGTGGAAACTATTCCCGTGCACTAATGCTCAGACAGTGGACAAACCAATAGAGGGATTTGGAATAGTCTATGGCCGCCATGCTAGGCGGGCTGGTAAACTAGTGAGAGGAATTCTGGTGAACTAGTCAGAACTGACCTGTTGGTGTAATGGTGAGATCACGAGGTTCTGGGTTCGATTTCCATGTCGGGCCTGTTAATATGTATAGGGTTTTTTTATCAGGAAATACTTAGTAGGTACTAGCTCGAAGATAGGAAATTAGCTGTGTTCACCCTCGTGTCTCTTAGAGCGCGTAAATCCATCGCGCGTCGGTCCTGCGCCTGATCTCTCGGAATCGTGTTGGAGCTGTCGGCCTATCGGATTATGAGAGAGAGGGAATAGAGAGTGCACCTGTGTTTGCGCATACACTTGTGCACTGTAATATTATGTCACGCGTCTATAGAAAATCTCTGCATGCCGCAAAGATTGACCGCCATGGCCGAATTAGTCTGGAGGACATTATTAAGAGAGGTTACCTAGTCCTGCGTGTCCGAAGCAGAAGAGGCACCCGTCCGTTCCGTTGATGACGGCGTGAATGACGTCCGTCAGCGCGCTCGAGCAGATCTCCGTCTGTAACAAACCACACACTTAGGATGCATTTACATTTACCAAATGTTGGTATTAGAATTCAGGTACGTTGACACTGTATATTTAAATCCGTACCGATATAGTGGTGACATGTCGCAATAATACTATCGGAGCGAAAGCACGTGCCACTGTGAGGATACAGATATTGTATAGTGCAGGATGAGTGATTAGACCAGATACTATACAGAATATTGTACAGAACACTACAGATGATTTTCCTATAAATTTTGAAAAATTGCGTCATTTGGCGGGATTTGAACCCGCGTCTCTCAGCTATCGCCGCGCGGCTGGGTGCTCTACCAATTGAGCCACAACACGTTCACTGTCCCAAACAAAATAAAATTTAACCCGCAAGCTCAACGGACTTTTTGCAAAATACTGTTGTTATGTTGTCAGAAGAAAACACAAGTAAATAAAAAAATAAAAAAAAACTACTGGAAGTAGGTATTCTTTACTATATGATCGTCTTAGCAAGTCCCATGCAAATATTGTACAGTACCGGCGCGCCCTGTAAAAATATTAGCCATAGAAACTGTATGCTTCCCCTGACACACATATGGCTCAGGAACGTATTAGTGTATAAAACACGCAAGTTTTTGAGCCATATGTGGTTCAGCGGACAGGAAACGTGTTAAGTAGGCACACTATACCGTAGAGTTTGAAAATTCTTTTACTTATTCTCTCTGGTGCAGAGCCTCGCGCTGTTATGCCGTCGGGAGGTCGCGGGATCGTTTCCCGATTTTACAATTCCTAATTTAGGTCTGGTATGGTGGGAGGCTTCAGCCGTGGCTAGTTACCACCCTACCATCAAAGTTGCAATGTTAAGCGATTTAGAGATCCGGCGCGTTGCTGTGTAGAAACCGTTAGGAGCTACTCGTACTTACTTGTGCCAAGTTAGTACGAGAACACCTTGGGCTATCATCACTTACCATAAGGTGAGATCGCAGTTAAGCAACGGTGACCTACTAAGTTGTAGAGCATTGATATATTATAATAATACTACGTTAGTAATATTATATATTCGGTGATAATACTAAGAATTTCGGGTCAGCGCTAAAAGTGTCCGAACAATTTCTAATCACACTTAAGCAAAATACATAAATAAATACAATGTTTTAGTTTGTTTATAGAAATACAAAATAATGTACCCTATTTAATATAGGTTTTCTCGGGACACTTTTTTCGTAAATTTTGTATTACACCCGGGGTCCATAGATCCAATGCCAGTGTTGTACAGATAAAAAAAAATTGCCAAGGACAAACCAAGTAACAAAGTAATTATTAGTTACAAAGGTACTTAACTAAATATCTAGAGGGTTTCGGTGGAGTTTTGATACCAATACAATCCTAATTGTTACTATAATTTGATAAACTACCCTCGGCAATAATTCTAGGCCGCTTCCGAAGGGTCGAGGGGTGCTCATTAAAATTTTCACTCTAAACAATTTCAATATTATTCCGTCCTCACCTTTATAAATAGGCTCTCAGTTAGGGTAACCATTTGTAAACAATATAGTCGTTTAATTCAATTATTAAAATGGTTCATATAGGTCAGGTTGAACAGGTTGTGTAAATTATTGATATTATAGTTATTTTATACTAATAACTAAAGGATGCTCACGTGGTATTTGACCCCCTCGCCTCGGTGGAATTTTCAAAAACCCTTTCTTGACGGATGCCTTCTTAAATCTACATGACTCATTTTTTAGCCCAATCTGTCCAGTAGCTGTACTCGTACGTTAATAAAACAGTCAGTCAAATAGTCTGTCAGTCACCTTTCCTTTTCATATACAACAGACAGAGTAGGTTTTCCCGAAACATCATACTTAAACGCGAAAGTTTGTAAATATATGGATGGATGTATCTTTGTTACTCTGTCATGCCGTAACTACTAAACCGATTTGGCTGAAATTTGGAACATAGATATAGATTATAACCTGGATTAACTCATAAGCTACTTTTTATCCCAGAAAAATTCATCGTTTCCGCGGGATTAGCGAAAAGCCGAAATTAGGCTAAACTTTAACTTTTTGATTCCAGGTTATGAGTTAATTCAAAATTCTGCCAACCCGACTCAGTAAGTAAGAAAGTAATCGAACAAAATTCAAACACACATAAAAAAAGTATAAAATAACATTACTGTTTCAATGTGGTAGAGGCTAATTATGATACATAAGCTCAATAATAAAAAAAAAAAAATATATTTGAAGACAAAATTGTTAAAAAATATCGTGAATAAAATAAAATATAATACGTAGTAAAATTTTATGCCGTTACGATAGCCACCCTACCTCGTAATCTCTTAGCTTTACCGTAAGTCCTTTTAATTATCTGGCAACCGTCGGCAGCAAGGAAAACACTGGCAACACTAAGCTGGGAAAGCAAAGTATACACAATGATTTATTTAAAATACGCTGAACACTTTGATCATCTGACGAACTTCTGCGTATATAAAATATATATTATACATTATGTATTATGTGTGTGACAAAAACACTAAACAGGCAACTATGTGTCCGTGGTTTAAAATTAGCAATTAGATTCCTTGCCGAATGTGGATATGGATTTGTTTGAAACCGACATGATGCGGACGAAATAGCAAACCTAGATACCAGATAACTATTTAATCAAACTTCTAAAATTATGGAGAATAAATGAATGGAGAAAAACCTACGCTACCAAATATCCACAGCTGTTATAGGATAAACAACTCATCGTCAGTTTTAGCTCTCCACGTATTTATGAGCTCAAAATCCACTCGAGCGAAATTTCATTACAATCACAGACGGTTGGCAAGCCAGCGGCGCGCGTAAGCCTCCCAAAGCCTTCACCGCACGGGAGAGATAATATAGCTACAGCATAGCTATAGCCTAGCTAGACAGGCCCGTCTACTCGGCCTGTTAATATCAGAATCCATGACACGTGAGCCGACATAATATTTATTTCTTCAAAACTTTCTTTAAAACTAGGTATTTTTTACTGCCCACGTTTCGCTCTGGAAAGAGCATTCTTTCCGTGGGCGAAGGTCACAAAAGAACTGACTGCAGCCATTTCTGTGGAAAATCTTGTATCCCTCATGATAGTTAAATTGGAATTTTCTTTTTTATAGTCGTCGCGGGCAAACGAGCGGGCGGGTCACCTGATGGTAAGCGATCACCGCCGCCCATGGACATTTGCAGCACCAGAGGAACTGCAAATGCGTTGTCGGCTCTTAAGAAACGTTTTATCCGCCCCTTGAATAGGCCCATGTTTCGAGAGAACACTGTTGCTGGTAGCTGGTTCCTTAGTTTGCACGTGCGTGGAAAGAAAGCTCTGGCATACCGGGTGGTCGTGGATTGCCAGCCATTCCAGGCGGAATAGATGGAACACTCTTCGCCGGGATACTGTGATGAATTTCATGGAAGAAATAATACAGATAAAGGCGGTGGATGAAAGAAAAGACAAGAGGTAGATAAGACAAGCGGCAGTGGTGGTAGGCCTAACAGCGGGTACATCACTGCTAGGAGCCAGGGTTTTTTTAGTCGGTAAGAGTCTGGCACAACGTCCACGAGTATTTTTCCGCTCCTTCGGGAAGGTGTAGGGCCATATGACTTATCTATTACATTTGTAAGATAGCTTTTTAATACGATTATGGAACTAAGTAAATAAAAAATATATGAAAATGCCACCATAGTATAACCAAACGAAGCAGCTGGCTGAGTAGTTACATGACCTAGTATGCATACCTAAGTGCAGACACAGCTAAATATCTATTTTGTTTATTTTCTGTTACTTTAGCAAGGTTTGACACATCAGCATTATTGACATTTCCCTGGCGCAGTAGCTCGCACTAGGATTCGAGTTGGAGGACGCGGATTTGATTCCCGCCACGGGCTACATTAGAATTATACAATTTCTAAATTGGTTCAAGTTTGGTCTGGTCTAGCCACGTTTGGTTTGGTCTAGCCACGGCAGAAGCCTCCCTTCTGCCGTGGCTAGTTACAACCCTACACCCAAAGAGAAAGGGTTCCGTCGCGATGCTGTGTAGAGAACAAATGAGTGTGATTCTAAAAAAAATTTTACTTACGAATTTATTTTATGAGTCCACCGTCTAGCTTCATCAAAACATCAAAATTAAGTAAAATTTCAAAGAAAAGTTTTGGCACTCTAAATTCGAGGTCCCTAGAGTCTTGCAAAGCAAACGCGACAATTATGTAACTCTCTAATAAATAAAAATATTTGCGTAAAATAATAATCATTACGTCGCCCACAAGAATTTAAAACTATGTCTACCCATGAAAAACTGCTGGCCCATAATAATAAGTTAACTCATGTATCTCGAGCCTATTAAGAAGACGAATGAAATAAACAAGTCGTATATCTCACGAGGCACAACGCCACAGCGTAGTATATTTTACACGTAAGCAGTAAATCAGTGCGACAACAGCGCGCATCCGCATTAATATGGTGTAATCCCTTCACATCCATATTTACTGAATTCAAAACTCCTAGATCCGTGGCCATTCCAGCGTCTTACAAAGCAAACGTGACAAATTGAATTAAATTACCTTCAATATAGAGCCATATTTGGATAAAATTAAGTTTAAGGGACGTCTGACAAAATCCTTGCCGTCATGACGTCGCCCACAAGAATTGAAAACTATGTCTACACATGAAAAAGTGCTGGCCCATAATAATAAAAGTTAACTCATGTACCTCGAGCCTATTAAGAAGACGAATGAAACAAACAAATCGTATATCTCACCAGGCACAACGCCACAGCGTAGTATATTTTACGCGTAAGCAGTAAATCAGTGCGACAACAGCGCGCATCCGCATTAATATGGTGTAATCCCTTCACATCCGCGTTCGCTGCATTAGCCACTTACCAAAGCTTAATTTGTAGCCGCGCAGTTAAGCCGCGGTAAGTATTCTAATTAATACGTTCAAAACGCCTTAAATTATGTTCATGTGGTAATCTTCCATTTCTATACAATCTAACCATAAAATTAACAAGCTATTTGTTGTAATGTGCTGATGACTCTGTAGGACCACCGTATTTAACAATAACTAACTGAGTGCTTTACCTACTCTCTAAGTCCAAAGTCAAGATGGTTAAGGCACCGTAAAAAAGTCCACAAAGAATGAGCAAGCATTGCGAAGTTTGGTAGTAGCGCGGAATACATAATATTACCTAACGGTACAGAAGGCTCACTTTCAAGATGATTTAGAGAAATAGCGATTCTAGCGCTGATACAAAAAGTGCAATTCAGTTCGCAATAGTGCCATGGCTCCGCCCCCGCTACTAATCTTAAGTTGTGGTCTCTTTCTATCGCGTAACATTATCTCTTCCGACGTACTAAGGTTGCATCGCTAGTCGCTATCTGGCGCACGCAACGCGTGAAATAGACCGTACAAGAACTAACGCGTACAACCCCACAGGGGCGCGGCGGCCGTCTGAAATTAGTACGTCTAGACGGCTACCTGTACTTTGTTCGATCACGTGATAAGTGAAACTGGCCTGGTAGCAGTACGTAAGAAATTGGGATGAAAATCAAATACCTACTTAGGTAGGTAGGTTATAATTAAGGCTACGTTTGCTCCCTTCCTCTAACTATAGAATCTTGCAAGTATGCCAATAAGAACCTGGGTAAAGAAATAAACTTCTCGATAAAATAATAATAGGTACTTTGAATCCTTATTTCTTCAAGTTCATATAATACCTTCAATCAAATTTCTAAGCCACAAATACCAATCCATCTCAAAAAGATCAAACTCAAAGTCTAGCCATGTCTAGCCCAACTTTCTCAGATATTCTAGACATTGGATATTCGCGGAAATATGTGAATTTTTCTGCATAGCTGGTAATACCGAACGGTGCACGGCCTTTCAACAATTTAAACATGAAATTCAGTGAGAAATTTTTGCACATGAATTTTGAAGCATATAGAAAGAAGGTCGCGACAAGCAACGGACTGCGAACGAGCCAAGTTAGGGGATTGTGTATTTCTGCGGGCCTTTTCAAAATATTTTTGTGCACGCGAAATATTTGAATTATTAAAACGTTCCTGCATGCTTTAACGTTTTAATATTTACGTGTGGCTTTAATATATGAATCACAAACGTTTTCATGTTTTTGCTGACATTATACTTATAGGCCAATTTGTATTTTAGCTTAGTAAGTTTTTATGCTATAACTTAAAAATTTATACTTTAATATAATTCTTGAGAATTATTTATTTCATGACATAATATAAGACCTAAAATTAAATCTAAACTAATATTATTAAAATTAAATCTATCTAAATTAAAATTAAATCTAAACTAATTTAAAAAAGAAGTGAAAAAAAAATTAACAATAAGAACTACAATTTTATTTTAAGCGTCAAAGTATTCCTCCGAATCGGTGTCAACTGGAAAAGTGCCCAGAAGGCTGGCAGCATTGCCACGCTGGATGGCAATGCTTATCCTCTGACCTAAGAAAAGGCCAGCCCTCTGGTCACGAGAGGCGTCGATTAAACGCTTTGATAGTTCTCTGAAGAAAAAGCGAGTACTCGGACCCCACGGACCCAGCGTCTCGACCCCAAACGGCTCAAATACGTAATCTCCAACGAGATTACTGTATTTGCGCCGCTTGAGGGACTCTGCTGATGCAGTAGCAGCGCCCGCACAACCCATCGTGCTAGGAAGATGAGAAGGCGCAAGGGTGTCCACGCAAGTTGCGTCCCACACCAAAGGCCTACCCATCTTCCATGGCATCAATGACATGCCGTCCGGTCTCCTACCATCGTCGCGCGCCAAGCCATTTGGTTCTAAAACGGCTGGCACGCCGGCGGCGGCAAGAGCGCGACGGATGATGCCATTGATGCTAGCGTGGCGCGGAATACGACCGGCGCTCCTACTGCAAGAAAGTATAACTTAAAAATGTATTATTCAAATTAATATAGAGCATGGCACAAGCTTGAAATGGTTTATGGCAAGCAAAAATATGTTTTGGTTTTCCTTAAACGAGTACTCAACGAAACTAATAGTTAGCTAAGCTAAGAAATTATTTTTAAAAATTTAGCTCCAATAGGATTGAACAATGAGCAATAAACAGTATCTAGAGATCAAAAATAAATGGTTGAAATAAATTGATAAAAGGGATTTTAGCAATTTGGTGTTAATACCAAGGTGCTAATGAAATAAATAAAAAATTTTAGCACTTCAACTTGGACCACACCTGTGAGTTGAAAGTTTCATGTACCTACTCTAGTACACATTTTCTCTGTTCGCCTCAATATTGGGAGCTAGGTGCTGACGCGCAAACACGATGTCCTAGGAAAAATTAGATGACTGCACGTTTTAACATTTATGTTTACGTTTAAGTTTTTCGTGTTGGCAAAAAATGACGCTCAATATTTAGGTTTAGGTAGGTACTTATTGGCGAATAGCGACGCTCAATATTTTGGTTTACTTATTGGCGAGAAATGACGCTGTATATATTTTTTTGCTAATTGGCGAAATGTGACGCTCGATATTTTGTTTTACTTATTGGCGAAAAATGACGCTCGATATTTTCAGCAGCTTAACTTGGACCAAAACTATAAGTTGAAAGCTTAATGTACTCGTACTCTCTACTAGGTACACATTTCCTCTGTTCATCTCTAGCCGAGTTGCCAAACGCTGTGTCCCTGGAATATTAGACGACTACATGTTAGGTATATTGTGTTTTCAGAAAATGACGCTCGATATTTTAGCAGTTTATTTTTGATCAAAATTGTAAGTTTAAAGTTTTATGTAGGTACTCTAGTAGGTACACATTTCTTCTGTACCCGTAAAAATTGGGAGCTAGTTGCCGAGTTCCGAGTTGCTGGCGCACAAACATCACTTCATTAACTTCGTTTTAACATCAATTTAGAAACCCAAGTTCAGTTGGCGAAGATGGAGGTTGAGAGGATATCCCAGAACCTTATATTTTGTTGTAAGCACTCAAGTTCAGTTGGCAAAGATGGAGGCTGGGAGGGCATTCCAGACCTTTATTTTTGGTGGTCAGCACTCAAGATCGGTAGGCGAAGATGGAGACGGAGGGTATACCGGACCTTTATATTTTGTTTTCAGCACCCAAGTTCAGTTAGCGAAAAAAGTGGCTGGGAGGGTATTCCAGTCCTCTTTTTTGGTGTTAGCAAATTACCTGAGGGTCATCCTGTGAGAAGATAGCGTCGAAGGCAAACATCTTCGGTGCTGCGACGCCGACTTTCCTGTCCTCGGGGGCGGATGCTGCGGGCGCTGCTTCACACAGCGTGACCTGCTTCTTGCGTTTATCTAGCGAGAACGTCTGCGTGCCGCTCGTAAAGGGTCCCTCGCCCGACGCACCCACTCGCAGCATCACTTTCACCTGGAAAAAATAAAGTCATTAGCTTCTTCATCTACGGCTGAGAAAAATCGAGAAATTTTACATGTAAGTCACTTTGTCGAGTCAGCAAATCCTGATGATGCTCCGGTGTCCCATTATGCCAAGTAATTTCGGAGGCTACAGTGCCATTCAAACCGAAACTGGATGAAATTAAAAAAAAAAGCATTTTAACTTTAATATATTAATCCTGCTGCTATTTTCAGCATATCATATTCCATCAATCCTACATGAAACTGTATAAAGCTTTTCGATTTACAATTCACATGTTTGATCATTTTGAACCAAACAATTCAGGGCTGTCAAAATAAGTTACATTTCAATTAATTTGCGCTTTTCAATGTGATTTTGCGGCGGCGTGTAACCATCGGTCAATTGACTAATTTAATATTCAAATTATTGTCAACTTATATTATTGTGACGGATGGCTTGATTTACTATGAATCTAAATCTTCTATAGGAAATGGAATGAACGTGCTATATAATTAATTATTTATTGCAGCGAATCACAAATACATGGGTGTTATTTTGCATCATAATCATCAATGGTTATTATGTTATCTATAATATGTTAGAGTTAATGTAATAGAGAACATAACAACCATTGATAAATATGAAATGTTCTCTATTAAATTAGGTCTAACATAGAGAACATAACAACTTCTGACTAACTTTGAACGGGAGAAGACACCGTACCCTTTTATCTATGAAGATATCGTTAAAGGTTACCAAGTTAGTACCGTAGAACGGTAACGTCGTGGGCTGCATCGTCACTTTCCATCAAGTGAGGTTGTAGTCAAGTACCTACTTACTCGTAAAGAGCAGCGATGACCATCATTACATCATTGATTTATAAACTAAGGATTTCAGGTCAGCGCTACAAAGTGTCCGAACCTAAAGAAAATCCAAAACGCGAAAAGAGTTCCAATTGCACTTAAGCAAAATTAGGCTGTATCATAATGATTTAAGACATAAATTACAATGTTTTAGTTTGTTTATAAAAATACACATGTACCCTTGTTTATATGTTATATAGGTTTTCTTGAGACACTTTATTCGAGAATTTTGTATTCCATCCGCGGTCCATAGATTTATAAGCCAATGCTTTACATCTATGCAGCTGATTGGATAATGCTTGCATCAAATATACAGCCAAGGCGCTAATTGGCTGCTGATGGCTGCGTTGCTATGGTTAACGTGGAATCAACGGGTCTGCCCGCGAAATTCAAAATTTTCGTGGTTTTTTGCAATTTGTACGCTAATTATACATGATAGGCTTATGGCAATCAATTTGCGAGAATGGCAGTATCATCTTTACATGATTATATCAAAATCATTGCATAAAAATGTGTATCCTAGGAAATTAGTCCGAGTATCGAGTTTCATGTGAGTAGCTCGCAAATCTCGGACTAATTTCTTTTACTCGACACTTTCGCGCAGAGATTTTTATATAAACGCGTGAAGAAGATATTGAGATTATCGTAATTTGACGGCCATAAGCCTATTATGTCTTATTAGCTTAAAAATCGCGAAAAAACACGAAAAATTTGAATTTCGCGGGCACACCCGTGGTGTGCTTCTTAAAGGCGATAGTTGGCCGATGTACAATTTTATATTTTGGAGAATAACACCCCGGAATATGTAGCCCTACATTACAATATCATCTGTCGGGCTCGCGGCGCGTTATCTAGCGTCAGTTAGCCAGGCTTGCGGGATTAACTCGTCCAGCTGACAGTGAACTAGGTACACTCGGAATTAAACTATTATATCCTCTCTTTTGATTGCAGATAAGCTATATTACGAAAAGAGCAGTGATAGCTCAGTGGTTCAAACCTCTGCCTCTCATAAGGAGGTCGCGGGTTCGAATCCTGGGCACGCACTTACTCTGACTTACGTTTTTAGGAAACTAAATATCACTTGATTAACGGTGAAGGAAAACATCGTGAGGAAACCTGCATGCCTAAGAGTTCACAAAAATGTTCTCGAAGGTATGTGAAGAAGAAGTGGGAATTATTTATTATTAACTCGCTTTTGTCCGTGTTCCTTTATTATCTACTCTCGGGATGGTATCTAGACTTAAGAAGAGGCATATATACGACTGGATTCATAGTCCTCCTCGTGAAAATACAAAACTGTCATGTTTGCAATGTCTTCACGGTGAAATAATCTCCTCAATGCATCGGAAACAATTGCCCTAATTACGTCATTTGCGTAACAACGCCGTGTGACGAGATAGCGTCAATAACTAATCGCCTGTAATCCCGCATTGCGAGGTGACCGCGCCTGTCCAACTGCTCTGCGGCTTAAATCTTATCAGCAGATTGCAGCGTCCCTCTATCCATAGTACGTATCGATTCCCTTTCTACGATCGATATCGCTTTGAGAACTAAAATACTAGGGGAATAATATTTGTTACGAATACGTCACGTGGTCTATCGAATGAACCTTAACAATCATAAAAAGATAATAATAGGAAAACCGATTCATGTATTTAAATCGATTTTCTTAAGGTTCTTGTTGTAAGGGTCAAGCGTCAAAAAGTTTCGATATGAAACATCGCTATTTAGGGCAGCTATGCTGAGACCTGCTGGGACGCCAATGATTGAAATTCAGTCATTGCTTTCCGTTTAACTGAAGCATCACATTTTCGCCTATTTGTTCTGTAATATTTATACTTTTTGAAAATATTATTCATTGAATTTAATACAAACCGTACCAACAAATTGTACTTTCACTGCTTATAAACTTTTACACCTTTACTCATAATAAAATAAAATTTACAATATTTTAACGATAACATTATAATATTCATCCAAAATTTTGTAAGACATTTTATTTTATTTAGATATCCCACCAAAGTGATAGCGTTTTTGTGATTGTGCGCAAAACATGTCTCTGTTGCACCAAAACAACGCATTCTTAGAGTATAAGGATACAAGTAAATTCTGTCATTCAAAAGTATAATATCTTTATTTCACATAGGCCTAACCACAGACCAAGGAATAACTTTATATTGACTAAAACTTACAGACTCTTATAAAATGTCAATATGATATTTGTCGCATATGTATGGTGATAACTACAAGCCGACGTAAAGTTAGTTTACGAGTTTACGAGGGTTCGAACGCGCCCGCTGCACTAAGAATCGCATTCGTAATCAGCTAATAGCCATAGTTCATTAAAAAGTGTTCTAACCGAGGTCGACCTACAGTACCATGAGCGCGTCCGTATAAGGCGCAAGGGGCACATTAAGGAGCACACCACGGGTGTGCCCGCGAAATTCAAATATTTCGTGGTTTTTCACGATTTTTAAGCTAATAAGACATAATAGGCTTATGGCCGTCAAATTGCGATAATCCCAATATCTTCTTCACGTGTTTATATAAAAATCTCAGCTCGAAAGTGTCGAGTTAAAGAAATTAGTCCGAGATTTGCGAGTTACTCACATAGAACTCGATACTCGGACTAATTTCCTAGGATACACATTTTTATGCAAAGATTTTGATATAATCATGTAAAGATGATACTGCCACTATCGCAAATTGATTGCCATAAACCTATCATGTCTAATTAGCGTACAAATTGCAAAAAACCACGATAATTTTGAATTTCGCGGGCAGACCCGTTGATTTCACGCTAAGCAAAATATGTGGATTCCCATCCAAACAAGAGGGTAAGTAGGTACTTCGCTGTTCATTCGTAATCAGCTAATAGTGGTTATTCGGCCCGCGATAAGCCATTGTGAGACGTGTGCTGCCTGCTTGATCTCGGCCTGAGCGCCATTAGTGGATTACTGGAGATGTCACGCTAATTTGCGAATGCCGAGGAGTGAATTATAAGTGGGATGGAGCTCTGGATTAGGTACGTACTCGTACTTCAAACGCCAGCCGGCTGCATTTGTTTATTGCTGTGAGGGGATAACCCCCACTTAAAAAGGGTTAAACAAAAAAATATCTCTCCGCCACCACCATTAAATCTACCATTAAAACAAACAGCTTTTCAAAACCGAAAGGTTTAAATCGCTAGATTAAAATGTTTGGGTTTTGTAAATTAAAACATTTCCATCTCCCTTGTCTGTGGTCACTGTGATTCCATAAAATATCTGATTTATCCTTGGAGGTGCCGTGCCGTACATAGTAGTACTACAATGGAAATATAGATAAGAGGAAGAGTATGGGGCGTAACTGTTTCTAATTCTATGAATAGGCACATATTATTTTTGGTGCGTATTTCATAGTAAACTGTAAGAGGCACTTGCCGCGGGATGTGATTAGTTACTTAATTCTAAGAGCGTCTCGCAAATCACAGTGTAATTAGATGGAATTAATTACGGCAGGTTGTCGCTTTGAATTACTTACTTGAAGGGTTCCTGTCAGTGATATAATAGAAATTATTACAAGCCCGGTAAGAAAAGTAATGTATGGTATATTTCTCACGTGAAGAGTCTTTATTTTATTGTTAGACTAGCGAAATTTGGCAGATACGCAACTAACTTAGTAAAAAGCATTATGTTTGTTTAATTTGTGGTTTAAGGCACTGCTTTACAATTACACCTAGTGACTGAATAGGCAGAAGACTGCAGATAATGTGATAGAAAAGAACTTAAACCCAAATTTAAATTAAAGCAAAAAACTAAAAATGTTCACATGGGGAAAGGAATGCACTAAGCTGAAATTAATGAATCAGAATTAGAATATTAATTATTATTATACTAAGTAAATTTAAATGTTTGATTCCCCGAAAACATTTATTAAGTAATATTCATTTATTACTTTCTGGATTCACAGATAGATGGAAATTATCGTGGGTCCTTTGGACAATTTCGCTTCAGAACCCTGAAAATAAATAAACAGCTAATGCCGTCCTGAAATGCCTTCAAGAATTCTTACCTACATAAAAGAATACAATATTTCCTTTGATATTACAGAGTATTTCTGTCGTAACATAAAACGAAAATAATGTTATCTTAATACTATAAGAATGGTAAAATAACGAAGAAAAAGAAATCTCGCTGTCAACAAGCGGAGTGGCTGCGACAGGAAGCCATTTTGTTTTTTTCCTCTTATACGTAAATATTGTACCTATTTACGTAAAACAAATTCGTCATTTCCTTTTGTGCCACGCATTAATTTAATTTTTACTACCTCAAAGTTATTACCGGTAAAGTAAATATCGTGATTTGACATTTAAGTATCGCAAAAAATTATAATTTTAAAATGGCAGGTGAAATTAAATTAGTATTCTTACTTTTTAGCATAGTTTTTTTAATTGACAATAAATTTCTAGAAACAAAGTCAGTTACGCGGTTCTACTCCCTATAGTATTATTTTCTTCTTCCCTTTCCCAACAGAAAATGGAGCAAAACTTTTTGTTGAATTACAATGCAAGCGCTCATGCATAAAATTAAAGACGAATGACAGGAAAAAATATCTCGAGCAAAAAGAAGTGAGTCGTGGATGGGATGGTAGGTATGGATCGTCTAATCTAAAAATGAACGGTCCTCCACGTGTTTACGATTACACATAATGTAATGAAGAGGCGTTCGTTTTTAAATTTGACGCTGTCTATGTACTTAGGTCGGTAAGTTGTTAAAATATTGGTTTCACAATGGGTTTGCTAATATAATATAAATATTATATGTACTTTTTTACAGTTTCCACGCTTTGATAAAATTGTATGATTTTCCTTAAGGTGAATGTATACTGAATATGCATTTTTAGACGGGCACAATTTAACTTACACTGAAAATCAATCAACTGAGGCTCGGACTTACCCACCAAATAATTACTTATAATAAATAAAAACTTGTAGTTATTTTTTTCGTAAACTTAGTAGTTTGGTATTTTCAGATGTCGTATAACAGACAGACATTCATATAAAAGCGGTCCTATAAGCGCTCCATTTTTTTGAGTTCCGTACGGTATTCCAAAAAAATTGTGACTCTCTTAATTTATGGCGTTTGCTTTTAAAAAAGATGAACTAAAAAATCTCTACCCGCGGTTTCCTCACCCCTCAATATTGCCGCAGCGAAGTTTAAGGTGTTGCGGCCCTACCAGCCCGCGAAATTCAAATTTTAGTTAGTTTTTCGCCAATATAATTAGACTAACTACACATTGTAGATTTATGGCAATACATTTTGCGGGCCTACTTTTTATG
This sequence comes from Coenonympha glycerion, assembly GCA_963855885.1. Classification (NCBI taxonomy): domain Eukaryota; kingdom Metazoa; phylum Arthropoda; class Insecta; order Lepidoptera; family Nymphalidae; genus Coenonympha; species Coenonympha glycerion. The sequence continues at coordinate 2,585,354 of OY979635.1, forward strand.
CATCTACATGTTTTTAATAGAAACTTTGCTCGAAAGTTCCCATTCATCTCATATTGGTTCCCGAAAGATAATTTTTTGCAGTTTCCCAGATTTCGAGCTATCGGGAACCAATATGAAGTAAATGAATATTGTTGAGCAAAGTTTTTATTAAAAACATGTAGATGCATAAATGTTGTGCCCGCAAAACTCATTGTCACTAGCCTTCGATGTATAATTAGCCTACTATAAGCGAAAAACTAAATAAAATTTGAATTTTCGCGCCCGGATGGTACCCATCGCCCTTAAGCAAGATGTTCGAGGCGTCGCCGACGATGCAGGCACCCATGCATAAAATTAAAGGCGGGAAATGAAAGCTTCCATGTGCTAAGCTGAGATATTCGAGTAATAAACGAACACGCGTATTTGCTGTGCGGTATGAAGTTAGGCACACGGTTGAGTGACTGCGAGATTACTAAAAGTTTGTTTAGGGAATTGCTACTGCCGACGGTGGCGCCAATTCTGTAGCTGTGCAAAATCTTTAACGTGAAATCAACGGGTCTGCCCGCGAAATTCAAAATTTTCGTGGTTTTTTGCAATTTGTACGCTAATTAGACATGATAGGCTTATGACAATCAATTTGCGAGAATGGCAGTATCATCTTTACATGATTATATCAAAATAATTGCATAAAAATGTGTATCCTAGGAAATTAGTCCGAGTATCGAGTTTTATGTGAGTAGCTCGCAAATCTCGGACTAATTTCTTTAACTCGACACTTTCGAGCAGAGATTTTTATATAAACGCGTGAAGAAGATATTGAGATTATCGCAATTTGACGCCCATAAGCCTATTATGTCTTATTAGCTTAAAAATCGCGAAAAACCACGAAAAATTTGAATTTCGCGGGCACACCCGTGGTGTGCTCCTTAAGCTAAACTAAGTTGCTATAGAGTATAGAGAGTACGCGCGTAGAGATAATTATAAAATGTAATATTCTCAGCTTCTTAATTATTAAGTTACAGAAACACTGGTGCCAATTCGGTTTTTTTTTATTGTAGATAGGCTTGCGCTTGACGACAATCATGCCTGATGGAAAGCAATGATGAGGAATGAAAATGAGAGGTCAGAAGGTTGGAGCGCGCTTGCCTAGAAAATGCCTAGTCACTTTTCAGCAAAATCTCTAATTTAAAAAGATTTGACGCTATTACATAGTGATATTCTTTTCAAAATACTCTTCATGCAATTTCGCGCGACTGAATTGGCATCAGTCGGTCTTTAAGGTGTTTCGGCCCTACAAGCCCGCGAAATTCAAATTTTAGTTACTCTTTCGCATCGCATTAGAATAGATAGATTTATTGTTGGTTTATGGCAATGAGTTTTTGGGCAAATATTTATACATCAACATATTTTTGACTAAAACTTTGCTCGGAAATTCCTATTCACCTCATATTGGTTCTCGAAAAATTCTTTTTTTCCAGTTTCCCCGATTTGGGGCTATCGGGAACCAATATGAATTAAATGCGCATTTTTGTAGACCGATAAAATATGTTATGTCCGCAAAATTTATTTCCTAAACCTACGATGCATAATTCACCGACTATCAGCGAAAAACGACATAAAATTTTAATTTTACGCGCTCCGATAGTACTCATCCCCCTTAACCTTTCCCTACTGCGGATACATAGCGTATGTATTACCAGTCAATTAAGTATAGGGCAACGATGGGAACTCATAAATATTTCACGAGCGCCTAATCAATCGGGTCGCCCCGACTCTGATTATTCAGATATTCTTTATGGCTGTTTGCGGAAAGTAAATTTGAAATTTGCCATCGGAGTGACGCGTTATCGACAGGTTGCACGTTGAAAGACCTTGTTTACTTCACTGGTGAGTCGCTTTGCGCACTGTGGGTGAATAAAGAACTAATACTTTTGAAACAAAATTTCTTTTCAGACGGTATCGCACAGGGGGCTAGGAAAGCAAATGGATTTTTTGAGTGAAGAAAATCCCGTCACGCAGGAAATCTTCGAACTTCTAGAATTGATGTTCTGAATTTCAGCAAAATCAGTTCAGTAGTTGCGGCTTGAGAGAGTAACAAAGATCCATCGCTCCAAACTTTCCATATTTATAAACTTTCGCGTTTATATATTAGCAGAATAGGATAGGATTAGTAAGGACCTCGTCTCTCGACACATTAGCGCAACACGGAACAGATGGTTTTTTCTGTTCCGTGTTAGCGCAAGCTAACTAACAGCGCCACCGAAAAAAATGTATGAGAATGACAGACAAGGCACGTGAACAAATGGGGTCTAACACTACTTTTGAATTTGATAAAAAATATTACTTTATTATAAACTAGGATAAAAATAATAACGTGCAGTGAAAGAAATATTAAAATCCAACGAAGATTTACAAAGTTACAGGCGTTTAAACTTTGGAGTGGGGGGATCTTCTATCCCTTTCTCGCAAAACGAAAATTTGTATGAAGCCGCACGAAGCTACTATGGCATTGGTACGGTGTGACGTCACAATTTCATGTTGCTATCTCTGTCTAATCACAAATCTTTAAATGCTTATAACTTTTCTGTTATTTGATCGATTTAATTAGTTCTTTCAGTGCACGTCATTATTTTAATTCTACTTTATAATAAAGTAATAAAAAAATTGGAGTCAAATACCCTATTGTCGATAGGATATGCTTTATCCATATATTTTTATGAATTCCAAAAAAGCTTACCAAAAGGAATCGTAGAGTTATAAAAATGTAAGTAATAAACTAAGGCTGCTGGTGCTTGAAAGTTGAAACTGACATTCAAGTTCCCCGTAGTGTGTTAAACCCTATAGGCCATAAACCAACGGATCAGCGCGACGAGCGCAGTACTCGTTTATGTTGGGCGGCTTGATAAAACAAACCGAGCGCTGCGAACGTTTTACAGTGGAGCATATTCAAAACTTCGCGAGGGGGTGAATATTTTACACCCTACGAATATTGAGGTATGAAATTTCATCAAGTGTTGTAAATTACCTATCAAAAAGGGTATGACAACGTCTGCTAATGCAAGTTGGTCCCCGTACTTGGTGTAATATACGGGTTTGCCATAAACCAACGGATTAGGTCCACCTACTCAAACATTCATTCAAACTGCGAGAGTATTTAAACTCCACGCGGGGATGAATGTTTACACGAGTAATATCTATCAAAATATGTCATCAATGTTTTAAATTGCCTATCAAATATATTTTGGTCTCATTACTTAGTGAAGTCCATGGCCAATGGCCGTATATCAACAGATAACAGTGTTTAGGACCATTACAATATTTGTTTATGCTAGGCGGCTTGAAAAACAGACTGTGTACTGCTAGAATGTCTAAATTCCGCGTGGAGATGAATATTTTACACCCTACGACAAGGTTCTATGATGGTATTCCGCGCGTACGAGTAGAAATGATACATGAATTTACATCATCATCTATCCAAAGTCCTATTACAAGCTAGTCTGTGTAGTTGATTAAATCCCTCTATGGTTACCATAGATATTTAATGGTTACATCATAAACGAATGGATCAAAGTGACGAATGACGAAGCAGGCCAACTGATGAAATGCTCTTTATGATGAGCGGATTGACACAACAAACCGTGCTAGAAAAACATGCAAATGAAAACATATTAATTGAGAAAGCGTGAAAGTTTGTGAGTTTTTGTATGTATTGATGTTTTTTACTTTTGTATACAGTATGGATGTTTCTTGCTCTATCATTGAATCTATTTGGCTAAAAATGCGATTCAGTTTATAGTTGGAATAACTGAAAGGTGTTTACTCTGGATGGTTCTCGTGGAATTGGTGAAGATCAAACTTAATCTCATTAAGCCTAGTACCCCAAACACAACTAAAGAGTTGCCTTAATAATTCAAACTAAAGAGCTTAATAAGCTTTTTGCTCTAATTACGTTCCATTCCTTATGTATTGTATTATGATCTGTGTTAAATAAATAAAGAATCACGTGAGCTTATTTTCTTAATTCCTTTCCATTGCTGCTACCTAGTCCACAATTATGGCTAAGTGGCCGATAGCTATAGAACGACGGTTTTATAGTACTAAACTTATGGACTGTTGCGAAAGTAATAATGGAACATATTCAAAGGTTGGGGGTGAATTTATTACACGGTGGTAACATACGTCCTTTAATTCTATCCCGCCGAGTGTGTTGATATTGTGCTCATGAATAATTCATTTTACGAGTAGTAAGACTCCGCTGTAAATTGGCTGGAAGATTTGGTTTTACAGGTCCAGATTATAAGAGCTGTGACAGTTTTTGGACAAACTTCTAACCTTTCTTTAGCGATAGTTAGTGTCGGTGCAGCTGAAGATATTGTAATCGTACCAATTTGGAAGGTATAAGTAAACACACCCCTGAAGTTTCTACACAACATCGCGCCGGAACTCTAAATAACTTGGCCGTGCGTTTTTGCTAATAGTTTGGTAAAGCTACCAGCCGAAATCTCCCACCAGGGTTTGATTTTATAGAAACTATAATAGTGGTCCGTGGCGGAATTCGAACCCACGACCTTCCACTCAAATCCAATGCAAGGCACTACTTCAGGGAGGTCCACATATTTTGGATTGACATTGAAATGGGAAAATCATCCCAGCAGAGGCGCGGTCATATGCAAGTAAATTCTAATGTTTTATGAATGTGCGAATATCGTGGCTAATATAATAAATGTGAACAAGTGTGAACAATTAAATGTTTAAGTTCATTGAATTTAATTATCATTAAATCCCAATCCGTGCTTGACCAGCGAGGTGGGGTATGGCCAAGTATCATTCTGAGGAGGCCCGTGCCGAGGATATCAAAATGGGTTTATGATAATTCAGATATCTGTAAGTATATTAGTAACTGTTATACATTATTTAATTGTTAATTAAGTTATAGCTAGTTTTAATGATACTTTAAATTTTTAAGAAAAATTTTAGCGTGTCGTTTTAAGAATTAAGAGCGTAAAAGAGAACGTTAGAGACCTAATTCAAGCAGGCGGCATCTGGCAAAGGGTTTTTTTAGAAAACTGAGACATTTTTTAAGAAAAGTGTGTTAGTAGTTTGTACAAAGGCTCCAAGGCGCACTTAATTGCGGTAGGCTTCACTTTCCGGTTTGCTACACAGACGGAGGCTTTATACATCGCTAGCTTTGTTCTCGAGGACCTTAGACGTTGTGGAAGGTGTGAAAATAATGTGTTTTCGTGAATAATTCATTGCACATCGTTAGTTTCCCGGTGAAAAATTGCGATAAAAATGTAGACTTATTCTCAATTCTCAAGACCTGTTTCTCAATAGTATTAAAGTAAACTAAACACCCCTGCCAACCAAGTTCATAAACGAGCAAAAAAATCTGCACTATTGTTGTATAGGAGCCCCCTTTAATTTTTTATTTTATTTAAATTTAACAATTTATTTATACAGTAAATATATAGAAACTAAATATTCTGTGCGTCTACCTGTTACCGTTAGCAATATCAAGCAAAAACAAAGAAAAATCACGTTTGTTGTATCAGTTGTATTACTTTATTCTATTTTTTAATATTTGTTGTTAAAGCGGCAACAGAAATACATCATCTGTGAAAATTTCAAATCATAGTTCCAGAGATATAGCCAAAGATTGTGACAGACGGACGGATGGACGGATGGACGGACGGACGGCGAAGTCTTAGTAATAGGGTCCCGTTTTCACTCTTTGAGTACGGAACTATAAAAACACGCAAATCCGACGAGAACCCAATCGCAATTAAAAACATCAAATACGTATATCACTTACCAAGTTTAAATTAAACACGCAAGTAAGTAAAGATTAACAGCGCCAATTAACGTTTGGTGTACATTAAATCAAAGCAATGGATCGTACAACGCCCTCTATGAATAATGTAAATCGCCTACAGCGGTTAACATCCTAATACTGAAAGCGACACTTAGCGAAACCCTCAAGCTTGGAGGAAAGAAATATTGGTGAACTAGAAGAGATAACAGCATAGTATTGACGAATATTGGAGCGTACTTTACTCGTAACATGACATTGCACATGTAGAGCAAGAAACGGTAATACCTACCAAGCAAGAAAAACAACGTAACAAGTCTAAGCAACTTCTGGTTTTAAAAACATACACCTTTAGAATCAATATAAATATAAATCAACAATGTAAAAGATGAATGATGAGAAATAAGTTAATTTTCTGATACCTGTAAACTTGATATCTTGCCAATTTTTTCAAAAAGTTATTTCTCTTTATTAAAAATTTTTAGTTAATAATTCTCTCGACTACACTGAAAATACTGTAAAATATGTGGCTATAGACAGTATTGTAAAGTTACAATTAAGGAGTAGCTCTTCATAACGCCATCTGTAGTCTGTAATTAATAAACACGTCAACACCTACGTACGAGTATGTACTGTGTAGTTGGCACAGCTGCACGTTGTGACATAAATCACAAACACGGGAAAGTTATGAAAAGAATCCGAAATGCAACCCATTTGTCTCTTCCAGCGACAGCAATTTATCTGTAGATTCGAATTCTTACAATGAAGATGGTATCTCGGGCAACATAAATTAGAGGAGGGCGCGCCGCGGGACTCTCAGGTGAAAATTATCAATGGGGCGTCTCTGCGCCGGATTTAAACCAACATCGGTTGCCGAGTTACGGCTCTTGTCAGCTCCTGTATATAAATGGTTGGTTATCTTAGCTATAAAATATACTATGAGCTTCAGCGCGCGCTGTGCCATTTCTAGTTTTCATTAAAGCGGTGGATTGTGTGGGAATGTGTATACGGGTAATAACTTTTGTTCTAATACCATCTGTTAGGGTTATTTACTATTTACTGTTTCTTGCTCATCGGAGAGAAAATTGTTAGGTCTGTGATAAAATTTGGTTTCGTAGAAAAGTTATTGTTCCATTTTATTCAAATTCGTTCAAATAAATGTGTTCAAACAAAAACATAAAGTTTCCTATAAAATATTAATAGACAGACCTGACTAGACTTGTTTTTAGCAGTTTATTTTTTTAATTAATAAAGAGGCTCACATAATTTAGGTACAGAATACGACTACCAGCAGTCTCAAATATTTAGAAAACGCTTCAGAGCGGAGTTTGTCGTCCTCAACATAAAGGCGTGTTATTATAAGAGAGCCTCTTTTCAAAGTCTACAATTTTTTTTTAAATCATAAGAGAATAATACACGTGTAACTTAATAAGACACATATTATAACAAAATAATCTTCAAATCACCATTAGATTATTATTCCTCTGGAATAAAAAACAATAATGTTTGAAATATGTGAACAAATATGTAGGTTATAATATCGGATTTTTCTCATTTTCGGTCAACATTATTTTGTTTATATCCCCTTATAACATAACAATAAACCAGTCCTCTTCTTAGTAAGAAACAGAAATAAAATAGTTTTCCACAACCATAAGACAGGCCGCAATAAAAAGTTTAACACTAAAACAGTAATCCCAATTTTCCTTCACCGTCTTATTTCCACAGAAGCACTAATAACGTGTTAAAGCGCTTGTGCACTGTATGGTAAGTTCGAGACGTATTAAGAACACGAAAACTTCGAGTGTGAAGTACCTTTCTTATAGACCCACATGATAAGCCAACGTACAAAAATAATAAACCAGGGCCATTGAGTTATAAACTAAGGAGTTAGGGTCAGCGCTAAAAAGTGTCCGAAGTGAATGACATACAAAACGCTAAAAGACATACAATCGCAGTTCGCACTTCAGTTTCGTGTTTGAAAATTAGGCCGTATAGTAATGGTTTAAGACATAAATTACAATATTTTAGTTTGTTTATAAAAATACTCATGTACCCTCGTTTATACAGGTTTTCTCGGGACACTTTTTTCGTGAATTTTGTATTACACCCCTCATCCATAGATTTATATACCTATGACCAGGGCATATTAATAAGTGGAATGAAAAAAATCCAAGATCGAGATGTTGGATGTGAAATAATTTTAAAGGCATTTTGATTTTACTCTAATTCGAGAGATTTTTCGGCGGTTAATTAATACTCTCATCTGGTGACAGAATAACCGCCTAACAAATAATAATAATTGACAATCTTATAACAGAACATCATGTCCAATATTTTGCGCCTGAACGTAAGCCTAACTCGTACGAATCTAACTCTCGACATTTGTATTACATCCGATATTACAGGTATATGCTAGGTGGTACAGGAAGCGCATCTCTCCTCGACTTTTCTGCTTTATGTCCAGTAGTGCTATTCTACAAAATGTCCATCTCTGAAACAGCTGCCAGACAGCTGCCAAGCCGAAGATGGCATGCAAAATTGTACTCTATTACAACTGACGAATTCATAGATGCATAAATGTACGCTCGTCGCTGCTTTAAGTATTATTGCAGAATAGCACGGCAGTTCCCAAAGCTTGGCTAGTTACTGCATGTTATAAAATTCCTTAGCTGATTTAATCCTTCTGGCGACATTTTGTAGCGGGGTTTGCTGGGCTCTTTTTATAATATGTTTATCCTCGAATCAAAATATCACGTAGTGCACAAGCGCCCAAATTCAATCACTGTAGGTGCAATAAAAACTTCAGGCCCACCGGTGAGGAAGGCGACTTAATTCACTAATAAAATAAAACACCGGCGAGGAATGCCCGGAAAGGGTTAAACTCAATTACCATTTGCTTAAGTAATTGCATTGAATTAAACACGAAAATACTTGACGAATTCCCTGCTCCAGTTAGGTATACCTAATTTCGCAGCGGTTTGAGTGTAGGAGCTTCCGGGTTGGATTCCTGGTTCAGAAAAATGGTAGGTAGCTTCTGAAATAAAAAAAGTGTTTGATAATGTAGCTTGATATTTTGAAAATGTTAATGCAGTTTTATGACCTTTACTTTTGTGGAGGTTTCTAATGCCGAGTCAGGCGAGACGATGTTAGCAGTACCAAAGCAGTACCATTATTTCATCAAGATTAGGATCTCTATCTCTCTCTCTCTTAAATAGGCTCAGAGTAACGTAAGAGAACGTAGGCACTTATTCTGCCATTTTACCGTGGAAGAGGTGTTGAGGAGCGAGGGGAACTGCGGTTCCGGTGGTGGATCGAGACCTGGCATGAGCAAATACGCAAGTGAATCCCGTACACACGCCAGTACGGTCCGTCGCGTCGTGGTAAATCAGGTTTTAGTGGATGGACATCACAAAACTCCTCCGTTACCTGTGAGGTATATGCTGGTATTTCCCTTGCATTAGAAAAACTCCTGATAAGGTAAAGGCACTGATCTCTATCTCTGGATTAATCATTCTATACATCTGACAGTTCCTTTTTGTGCCGATTTGAAAAGCCACCCCCGAACGTCCACGGTACTAAATTGACATTTGTTGGTAGTGGACCGTCCTTTTGAATGCCATTTTATTTTAGTTCCATAGACGCTCACTCTAGGTTACGCAACAATTAGCGCCAAAATGGTGATAATCAAGAGTCTTCATTTTTACATTGACAGTCAGAAATCCAGAGATAGAGATTGGTGGACTGAAGGGCTATTCGCTGAAGCTCGTAATGACGCACAATCTCATCTGCAGCGCTGCATAATGCCAGTGTGGACGGTGCGCGCAATGCAGTCCCTCGGGCGGCGCACGGGACGCGAGAGCGCACAATAAATCTGAATAAAGCGCCGCTACAAACTTCTCCGTTGCCCTTGAGATATGCGAATATTTCGCTTGTATTAGAAAAGCTTCTGAAAAGGGTCAGAACCAAAGGGCTATTCGCTAAAGCTCGTAATGACGCACAATCTCATCTGCAGCGCTACATAATACCAGTATAGTCAGTGCGCGCAATGCAGTCCCTCGGGACGCGAGCACACAAGTGTTAAAGCGCACAATAAATCTAAATAAAGCACCTAAAAACTCCTCCGTTGCCCTTGAGCTATACAGATACTTCGCTTGTATTAGAAAAGCTCCTGATGAGGTAAGGGTCAGAACCAAAGGGCTATTCGCTAAAGCTCGTAATGACGCACAATCTCATCTGCAGCGCTGCATAATGCCAGTGTGGACGGTACTCGCAATGCAGTCCCTCGGGCGGCGCACGGGACGCAAGCACACAAGTGTTAAAGCGCACAATAAATCTGAATAAAGCGCCGCTACAAACTCCTCCGTTGCCCTTGAGATAATATGCGAATATTTTGCTTGTATTAGAAAAGCTTCTGATGAGGTAAGGGTCAGAACCAAAGAGCTATTCGCTAAAGCTCGTAATGACGCACAATCTCATCTGCAGCGCTGCATAATGCCAGTGTGGACGGTGCGCGCAATGCAGTCCCTCGGGCGGCGCACGGGACGCGAGCACACAAGTGTTAAAGCGCACAATAAATCTGAATAAAGCATCTACAAACTCCTCCGTTGCCCTTGAGATATGCGAATATTTCGCTTGTATTAGAAAAGCTTCTGAAAAGGGTCAGAACCAAAGGGCTATTCGCTAAAGCTCGTAATGACGCACAATCTCATCTGCAGCGCTGCATAATGCCAGTGTGGACGGTGCTCGCAATGCAGTCCATCGGCCGGCGCACGGGACGCAAACACACAAGTGTTAAAGTGCACAATAAATCTAAATAAAGCATCTAAAAACTCCTCCGTTGCCCTTGAGACATGCAGATACTTCACTTGTATTAGAAAAGCTCCTGATGAGGTAAGGGTCAGAACCAAAGGGCTATTCGCTAAAGCTTGTAATGACGCACAACCTCATCTGCAGCGTTGCATAGTACCAGTATAGTCAGTGCGCGCAATGCAGTCCCTCGGGACGCGAGCACACAAGTGTTAAAGTGCGCAATAAATCTGAATAAAGCATCTACAAACTCCTCCGTTGCCCTTGAGATATGCAGATACTTCGCTTGTATTAGAAAAGCTCCTGATGAGGTAAGGTTCAGAACCAAAGGGCTATTCGCTAAAGCTCGTAATGGCGCACAATCTCATCTGCAGCGCTGCATAATGCCAGTGTGGACGGTGCGCGCAAAGCAGTCCCTCGGGCGGCGCACGGGACGCGAGCACACAAGTGTTAAAGCGCACAATAAATCTAAATAAAGCATCTAAAAGCTCCTCCGTTGCCCTTGAGATATGCAGATACTTCGCTTGTATTAGAAAAGCTCCTGATGAGGTAAGGTTCAGAACCAAAGGGCTATTCGCTAAAGCTCGTAATGACGCACAATCTCATCTGCAGCGCTGCATAATGCCAGTGTGGACGGTGCGCGCAAAGCAGTCCCTCGGGCGGCGCACGGGACGCGAGCACACAAGTGTTAAAGCGCACAATAAATCTAAATAAAGCATCTAAAAGCTCCTCCGTTGCCCTTGAGATATGCAGATACTTCGCTTGTATTAGAAAAGCTCCTGATGAGGTAAGGTTCAGAACCAAAGGGCTATTCGCTAAAGCTCGTAATGACGCACAATCTCATCTGCAGCGCTGCATAATGCCAGTGTGGACGGTGCTCGCAATGCAGTCCCTCGGGCGGCGCACGGGACGCGAGCACACAAGTGTTAAAGCGCACAATAAATCTAAATAAAGCATCTAAAAGCTCCTCCGTTGCCCTTGAGATATGCAGATACTTCGCTTGTATTAGAAAAGCTCCTGATGAGGTAAGGGTCAGAACCAAAGAGATATTCGCTAAAGCTCGTAATGACGCACAATCTCATCTGCAGCGCTGCATAATGCCAGTGTGGACGGTGCGCGCAATGCAGTCCCTCGGGCGGCGCACGGGACGCGAGCACATAAGTGTTAAAGCGCACAATAAATCTGAATAAAGCATCGTTACGAAGTTCGTGTCCGCCGCTGTATTAGTGTAAATAATGGCGTTGTTTATTGCACTTGCGCTTTGTGTCTGCGTCTCTCAGTGTACGAGTGTATGTGTATTAAATTACTTAATTTGGTAAATATTATGAAGTCCAGGGGCTTTGTGTTAGAATTTAGTTTTTAGTGCTCTAAACACAAAGGGTAAAAAACCGACCCTATTACTGAGACTTTGCCGTCCGCCCGTCTGTTTGTATGTCACCAGGCCGAAATCTCTTGAATCGTGATAGTAATATACGCTTGAAATTGGTCTTGATAGTACAGAACCCTCAGTGCACGAGCCCGACTCTAAATTGACCATTTTTAATTTCGTTCCATTTACATTCCGGTTATCGAATCGCAGTGATATATGACTGGAATTCCTATGTTTATGGCGTGACCGAGTAAAAAGCACCAAAGACACAACCTTATAATATCTACTTTTGAAAAAGTGTTCTTTGTAAATGTAAGTAAATGTTTGTTACTCTTTAACACTATAACTACCAGCTGATAAATGCAGAAATTAATCCTTAGAATCCTTAGAATACTTTTTATGTCAAATTTCAAAAACCAAAATCAGTAGATATGTACCTACCAGGCTACCACTACCTAAGTTATATACCTACCTTATATTGTTCAACCTAAAATTGGCGAAATTGTTAAATGAGGTATATTATACAACAAAGCTTCACAAAATTGCCTTTAGGCATATCAGTGGGGTGGATCAATACAGCTTCTCGTATACCATGGCGAAACGATAAACTGAACTAGATTGTGTAATATCCCACTAATATTATAATTTGAACATAGTGTATTGTTCCTTGATTTATTGGTTTTTCCTTCAATAATACATTAAATTAGTGTATTTTTACGTAAGTCACAAAAATCTCGTTTGGTGTATGGGGAGCCCCTTTACTTTTTTATTTTAATTTAACTATTTATTTGTAAAGTGATACTTTAATTTACTTTAGTTATTCTGTGAAGATTTGAAGCGTCTACCTTTTAAAGTTATTAATATCAAGCAGAAACATTACGTTTGTTGTATGGGATTCTATTTTTCAATCTATTATATTTTTCAATACATCGTTTATAAAAAATTCAAGTCTGTGGCTATCACGGTTCAAGAGATGCAGCCTGGTGACGGACGGACGGACGGACGGACCGCGAAGTCTTAGTAACAGGTTCTCGTTTCTACCCTTTGGGTAAGGAACCCTAGAAAGGAATACAATATCTTGTAGATAGACATATTCCCGCAATACACAGAGTCATATCCCGTAAGGTCCAAAGCTAGACAACAATTACAGGCTATACTGTCCAAAGAAATTATATTAAGGAATATTAAAAAACCCGAAAAAGGGATAAAATTGTATAGGTAAAGAAAATTGGTATTTAATGAGGCAAAGATACTCGACAAAACAAAGGAATTCTCTAAACGACCGCTATTCCTAACGAGATACACATTAAAACTATACTTTATGCGAAAACTACTTGCGAACTTGTTAAGAACTAAACTTTATTCCTTACGATACAGTTAACGTAAGATATGGTACCTAATCGCCCCATAATTCCTGTAAACCCATTCTATTGTCAGTCATTAGTCACAAAGTCCATGGACGTGCCTTATTGCTCCCAAACGAGTCGTGTGCGATATGGCAAGTTGTGTCGTTCATACGGACAAGTTGTTGACGGTTCTAGCCACTGTGGTCAATGTTTAAGGACAGTTCACATATGGCCAGTGGAAAGGTCAAAATATGATAGTTTTCATACAGGCAAAAAATTTTGAATTACGGTGTGTTTAGTGTAAGTCTGTAATTACTAACAAAGATAAAGTTATTTAATTCGCTGAAATGATATGTACGATCCACTAAGCAGTTAAAACCAAGCACCGTTCAAGCACCACTCAAGCACGAATGTCATGCTCCCAAACTCTTACACCAATTTCGACGCACGTTCAGTCCTGATACCACAACATCCTCGGGAAATGTTGACTTCACAATTACATAATTATTATTAATTTTGCAACGTGCAACGTCAAATGTCCCAGTTTCGGGAGTCAGGATTTCTATAAAATAGACAACATGACGAAATAACAAACATACTAACTTATAAACTTTCACTTTTAAAATATTGTTATGTACCACTAAAAGTAGTTTTTCAGTGCGTGCTGCATTCTTTTCAATCCGGCCCTATCGTTGACATTTTAAGTCTCTCTTCCTTACGCCATTTGTAACGCTGAATTGAATTGGGCTACTGTTACATTACATGTGAAGTAGTCATAAATAAAAAGTGACTAATTACAACGACGCACGGTTCTGAATTTCGTGACTAAACGCACTTATAAGTTTCAATGGTCAATCGCTGAGGGGTGTTTACCGTTGACTGCTGATCGGGTGTCCCACGAAAACAGACATGTACCTACCCTGGACAGGGCGGACGGCGCGAAAAACAATTTATCGGTGCCAAAAATGCTTGTTTTGCCACCAACAGTACAGGCCACTTATAGAATTTTAACAGATGGCGCTACTGTTTGCTTGTACGAAGGTTTACGTAAATTGTTCGGATGCCCATTTCCTGAGATTTCTTATCGGTGCCTATGAAGGTTACAAACGCACCGCGATGAAAAACGATTTGTCAATGAGGCAGCAAAGATACTGATTGGTTGACATGTCTAGGCTACACCTTTTGATCTAGTCATTGTATTAATAGACATCTAGCGGACGTCCACGGTTCCGCCCGCGTGAAATTAGGTTTTTCACTAATTTTTATTTTATTTATTTAATAGATACACCAGCGATATACTGTATAGTCACTAATAAATTTACATAATATTGTCTAGTCCGAGTACAGCAACCATTACAGGTATACACAGCATTAATAGTAATCATTACCTACTACATATAAATTAGTCACTAATCATTTTGACTAAAGCTCCATTCAGATGTGTTTGCACATCTGAATGGAGCTTTAGTCTCTAATATATTTATTACATGATGATAATTATTGATTTGCGGAAATCCATAATTAGTAAGACAGATTAATTTGTTTTGCGAAATGTGCGTCGAAGAAAGTATTGGAAAATTGTGTGTGGTGTTTCATCTGGGCAGTTTCAGTGGGCTTTCTGTGTGGTACCATACAGAATCTTTTCAAGTAGCGGATTATATCAATACATGCTAATTAATGATTTAAATTAATCTATGCTTCAAGAAAGGTCCCTGCCACAGTAGTATCTAGAAATTCATATACAAAAAATATGCTCTACTTTATAGTATGAAAGATTTGACGCTTGTAGAGAACAACACCACCCCTTATTACTGTACTAGCTGTGGCACATATCGCTCGTCCGTCTGTTTCTCAAGTCTCGACACTCTACCAAATGTGCGATATTATACGACCAAACTTATTAACGACCGAAGTTACTGATGCGTTGCTCGAGCATGTGTCCCCTTTACGTTAACCTTATGTTCGAAGATTTTATGACGCAAGTTATTGTTATTAACATTTTGAAGTAAGTCATAACTTTGTGATTGATCGTGATCTGAATATATAAAAGAAGAAACTGAGTGAGTGAGTGACTGACTGACATCAACGCACAGCCAAAACCGATGGGTCTAGAGCTACCAAAGTCACAGAGGGTCTAGAGGTGCACTAAGAAGGGATTTTTCAAAATTCACCCCATAAGGGGGTGAAACAGGTGTACGCTTGTAGTTAGAGCATGAGAGTTATAGCTTCGTAACAAATTGTCAATGCTCATGCAGAGATAATATGCATATAAGATAAATAATAACAACAACTTTGTCTCATTTATCAACATAGAGGGATGTACCTACCAAAAATCCTGACTGAATGGAATAGAGAGGTACTGAAATTCCCACAAGATCTAGAGGTAGTGAAGTCCCCAACAGACCCAACACACCAAACCTAACCTAAAACTATCAACATCAAAGCTCACCCGTGTCTAGCCCAGAATGGAACCCGTATCGTACCATTACTGCTCCTACTTCTTCAAGAAAGTCTAAGTTCAAAGGAGTGTTGGTAAAGTATTTTTGGCACAACTTTACATCCAAGAATAAAGTTCTTAAAGCCAAATTTTTCCGCCGCAAAGTTTAAATTCGTTAGCCTAATTCACCCCAACTCTTTTGTCAGTCGCAGCACGTATTTTCCTCGTAACTCCGGTACGCACAATGCACGGCCAAGTTTCGCCAAGTTGGAAATTATAACGAAGTGGCTCCCGGCTTATTTGTGCAACTAACAGAAATATTGTTGTTATAAGTTTGCCAGTTTACTTTCGCCGGGGTGTATGGGTTTTTATTGTGAACGATTTTCTTGTTTTCTATATTCTATTTTACTTGTAAGAAACTATGTTATGACTAGTTTTTGTTAAATTTTTGCAGTTTTGCATTTGATTTAATGCATCCAACAAGCAAAGTTGAAGTGTGCCTTCAGATTAATAAAAAATTTAAAACTTTTTAAACCTTAATGAGACAGGTTTATGAATACGAGTATATTTCTCTAACGCTCTCTCCGATAAAGTAAATAAAACAACAACATCCTTTGAAACACAACAAAAGAAAAAACCGGCCAAGTGCGAGTCGGACTCGCGCACCGAGGGCTCCATACCATAAAAGAAGTAAAACATTGAAAGAATCACTTCTGTTCATGAATTTACGAGTATAATTTACGTGTAGGTACTTTTATTGGCAAACCGCAAACGTAACTTTGTTTTTGGCGGATTATTGTTATTATCAAAAAAAGTATATTAGTCAGCGAGTTTATTTTATTTTTCCTGTAAAATATACGTTAACTTCTATTGATTATAATTATTTCAGATTTTTCGATTGGTAAACTTCGGAGATAAGGGGGCGGAACGGTATTTTTTTCGACAGTTTGCCCAATAAATCAAAAACTATCAGGCATAAAAATAAATAAAAATTAGTTTTAGAATACACAAGTAACGCCCTTTCATATATGATACCCCACTCAATATTGTTATCTCATTTTGAAATTTTGTCGACCCGGTTTTCCTCCTTTTTAAATAAAAATAAAAACAATTTTCAAATTTTTACGACTGTTATGACGTCGGGTCACTATTACCTATAACTATTCTAAATTTCAAGTCGATAGCTTGAATAGTTACTGAAATAATCGAGTGTGACAGACGGACGGACGGACGGACGGAGAAAGTCTCACTATAAGGGTTCCATTTTTACCATTTTGGTATGGAACCCTAAAAAGGATTGTGCGGTTTTATGTACCACGGTAAAAGTGAAATTTTCGTAGGCTTGGCTGCTCTAACGAGCGCCTTTGACTTTATCCCTACTACGCGGCCGACCGTCACGCGACATGCAACACACAGACGAAAAAGTTTGAGACGATGTAATAAAAGTTTCACTTTAAAAGCAACGGCACGCCACAAAAGTGACAAACAAAACGAAACTTTTTAATCTCTCATACAATCCTAAACGTAAACAATCACAAAGTAAAACAGTAACGAAGCCAACTCAACTAATTATTGAGTTTGCCAAACCGTAGCTGCCGTGGATTCAGTCGAATTTCAGAACTTGTTTAATTTGTGGCAGAAGAAGTGTTCCCCGCTCGCGTTTAGGCACGTAATCGCTCTTAAAACTTGTAACAATCGTTAGGGGGCGCTAGAGTGACGCCACTAGATGTAGCTAGTGAAAAACGCTGATTCGGGCTGAAAAAATTGGGAAATAAAACTGAATCCAAAGCAATTCAGATGCGCGGAACATCGAAAACGTGATGTTGTTAGGAATTAAGAGTAATTTCTAGTATTTTTTATACACTACAAGCTAATACTTGATTGCGATCATACTTTACGAGTATGTCAAGTGACGCTGTAGCCGAAGATGTTATCGCACTAACTTGGAAAGGTAAGTAAAGCCTAAAGGTTACTAAACAACATCGTAAGTGAGCGCCAATTCTCTTGGCAGTACGTCTTTGTTGATAGTAGGTATAATATCAAAGCAGTCAATTTAAAAATCGCGAACCATCATGGTACCTATATATCATGTCGTAGAAAAATAATATTATGTTCCTTTAGATTCGACAAACGACAATCTGGGTAATGTTTTTAATTATTATGCATTTGATTTCTTTGTAGTATAAGGGTATACAGAAAAATACTTAAATTAAAAATTAAAAACTAGCAATAAAATTAAACTATATCTATATTAAATTTTACATACTAAACTAAAAAGTTAAATCTAGTAGACCGCTGTCAAAGGGAATTGTTCCCAAAATGCTGGCCCCATTGCCTCGTTGTATCGCTATACTGATTCTTTGGGCAAAGTAGAGGCCAGCACTTTGGTCACGCGTTGCATCGACCAGGCGTAAAGAAATTTCTTTAAAATTTTCTTTGCTCCCGGTCCCCATGGTCCCATCATCTCGACCCCAAAAGGCTCAAATAAAAATAATAAAAACGACCATTTATACATTCAGACCCTTCGTACAAGTGATATTAAAGTTCGATGGGTATCATACATATTATATACTTTTAATATTGAAACCCGTAACAGAAAATTTCATGAGGATTGCTATGGTTTCATCATTAAGTAGAAATAAAGTAAGTCCTAATTTAATTAACGAGTCACCTTTTCATTCAGATTTGAATTTGTTCAGATGAGTTCTAATTACTTTTCTGTTGTGAACTTATGACCATTCAATGAATTTCACCTTAATTATTATTATCAGGATTATTATCACTGAGGATGATTCCGTAGGAATTTCAAAGAATATCTGTCTAGAAATAATTTTCTCCTAAAAGGTTTTTTAAGGAAAACGTATCAAGGGAAAGTTGAAGAGTTTCTTTAATTGTAGATAGGCCTGCGCTGGACGACAATCATGCTTGATGGAGAGCATTGATGAGGTCTATCTAGGTTGGTGCGTACAAATTTTTACGCACACTTGCATCCGCTCACCATACTTTGAAATTGACATACACTTGACGTGACTTCAAAGTAAGTCAAGGAGTTACCGTTCTATGTATAGAGTAACATCAATGAGGTGTGCTAATGAGTCCGTAGTCTGTCTCAAGCTCACGGACCGCGTGGAGGGTCATCACGCCTAATGAGACTCTTCTGGTCCCCCTGATTAAATATTTTGCCGTTTCCACCTTTTAATAGCGGGAAATTATCGTAATTTCGTTTCTCATGCTCTAATGACCGTGAAATTTTAAAACAAATATTGCAGGATCATTAATTTCAGAGAATTGACACGGAAGGGGAAATTGAAAAAAAAGTTTAGGTTTTCCAACATTCAAATTTTAAGTAAATAGACTCTAAACCTCTGTGAGCTACGAATTACGGATGAATAGACAGGAGAGAACATGAACGATCAGAAGGGTAGTATTTTCCTTTCTGGTGTGCCAAACATAAAAAACACAAACTTACTTTTCAGATCTACAGTGATATTTAAGGTTGCAAATTGTATCTCGCTTCTTTATCAGGATTCAGGATATGTTCGACTATACACTTTTGAATCCCAATTTATGTTTCACCAAACTTATTTCGTTGGTGGATAGGATAACCAATTCGGAAATTATTTGCATACAACTTGAAATTAATTCCTCAAAGCTAGTCCAACTCAAAACTAGCAACACTAGATGGATTAAATTGAGAACTACATCTATCAGCAACATTACGGTCGATTTCGGAACGCCAATATTATTTCTAGAAATGCAAATTGTATTCATCGAGTGTCAAACTAGCCTGTGTACGAGTAATCCAATTTGCAGGAAGTTGCTCAAACTTGCAGTCACAACTTGCCAGACTTCAGTGATTCAAATGTAGGTACAACTTTGCCTTCGCACTAGCAATTTTAACGATCATCATTGACGTATACTCTAGACGGGGCGCACCGCGCGAAAAAATGTCGCCAGTTTATGGGAGCAAAACCCCCTCCGGCGTCAGTAGTAAGCTGTAAGCCTACGCAGTATTTCGCAGGAGTTTCGACACATGGCTCTACATTTTCTTGTATGAATAAGGTTTATGTAAAATGTTCGGAAGGGCCTATCTTGACTATTATTATCAATTACGATCATCCATCTTAACTTAAAATCGGATTTTAGGCCAAAAAAAGCTTAGCTTTTTTGACTGAGCTCTTCTTCTAAGAGTCAACTTGGTAGGATGGATAATAATATGCTCTTTTACGTCTGTCTATCTCTCAGTGCCTTAATTTAAACTCGTGTAAAGTGACGCATCAAAGTCGAAGACATAAAAACCAGCCAAGTGCGAGTCAGGCTCGCACATCAAGGGTTCCTTACTACAAAAGAGGTAAAAGCAAGGACATAAAAACGGTAACAATATTTAGTTATAAATATTTTGTTTATAGCAAAAGAACGATGGAGCCGTGTTCCATTTAATAGAATAAATAGGAAACTCCCCAACATTCGATGGAACTGAAATTACAATCATTTTAAAAGATCGTGTGTTTTGTTAGACTTTTCTAATATTCTTCTAGTAAAATTCATGAATGTCTTACAACAATACAATTTTAAACTCTAAGTTTACGGAACCGTCAAAGTTATTCTTTGTATTTTCTCTCTTTTAAAAATCAAAACAACTTTGGATAAGTTTAAGTTCCTAGTGGCGAAGACGAAGTGACACCGTCACTCACAACTTTATGAACAAGTAAGGAGACACAATTTTATGTTGTGACCTAGTTTTATCGTCATTTTTCGTATATTTTGCTATCTTTTCTGAACTCATATTTTGAATTATCATTAATCTCACAAAATATATAAATGGACAAAATTCATATCTTAGATAATATTTTTAATTTTAAAATAGACTTCATTGAATTCCTGGTTATGTGAGATTTGATGTCTTTAACAGGCCATTTTAAAAGGTTTTTTTTTTATCAAATATCAAATAATGAAAGTCTTTAATAATCCAAAAGGAAATCTTAACTGATACGTTTAAAATACTTGATAGTGGTACTTCTTCAATTGTTCAATTTTTTTTTCGGAATATTGCAATTAGCGTTCACCTTTTTTTCATACACCGTCAAAAAATTTTGCAAACATACACTTTTCATTCAGAACTTTCCACAACTTAAGATATTTTGTCACATCTATTTTTTTCAGTCTCATAATCATAAACTTTTAAAAGGCACTACGCAAAACCGGCGATCATAATATTCTTTTTACCTTATCGCCCGTAAACAGAGTTGTAAAGTCGCGATGGCACTCCAGGATAATTTAGTTGGAGAGTCCTTTTATTTTTTCCACTTTATGAGATCGTTTGGAAAGATTCTGCCTCCCTTCCAAATTTATTGTTTGTCTTATTCCCTTTTCCTGACTCGCGTGTCTCCTCTTATAATGAGAGGTATTTAACTACTAGAGCCCACCGATGCTAGTCAAGAAACTTTTACACACCTTACTAATACTTGACACAACTCAGCATATTGTAAGTATTTATATTTTCTTCACCGCTCAACAATAAATTTTTGGTTACCAAATTGCTAACACTCATACGAAGTATTTTAGTCTCTAATAAATTAAATTCTCGTGCCAATTTTTACCTATATCTCCTCCAAAACGGCTCAACCGATTTGCGAAGGTTGGAGTGCGCTTGCCTAGAAAATGTCTATTCACTCTTCGCTTGAAGGCAGGCACTTATACTTGGCTTGGCTTTGGCACAGGCGATTATACTTGGCTAGAAACATGGAGGCTGGAAGGGCGTTCCATACTTAAGCGGTTCGTATCACAAACGTGTAAGAAAAATGTTTCGTGCGAGTTTGTTGGATGTCAACCACATAAGGATGCCACCGCTCTCGGCATCTACTCCTAAGTTACAAAAAAGCCTAACATAATAAGGTATGCTCAAGACTCGTTTTACTTATACGATTTGTAGTTTAAAACAGATGTAGGCAGTTGACGTCGCCGGCCTGCGGGATGCGAGAGGACTGACGTCTGCATAAAACATTTCTTGTCTGCGGAGTATCGATTGCGGCACGTAATTGCCTGCCCTTCCAGCTTATTGACAGCTGGATGCCTTTAGAGCGGATCGCTTCGAGCCAAGACGTATGGACGCTAGCACGTAAATAGCATCGGATTTGAATGGATTGAATTTTTATAAAAGTACTGGTTCGCACGCGACCCCTTGTTTTATTCCATTACTAGCTTTTGCCCGCTGCTCTGCACCTGTGCCTTTTGGTTTATAGCAAACTGAGCACCGGATATAATATAATACATCTGGGGTCTGATTACGTAAGAAAAACGTATTCAGCGTTATCGTAATCGTTCCAAAATTCTGCCTCCCGATTGGCTGACATAAATTAGAGAGCCAATCAACGGGAAGAATTCGTAAACGATTAGGATGAACACGTTTTTTTACACAATCAAGGGGCGTATTCCAAATTGTAGCCAAGTTATGTCTTTGTAATAATTTTTAAAAATGTATTATATTATTTACCTATCTTTATGCCAAATTAGAGCCTCATCAGTCCAGTGTTTAAAGTTGTGCGTTAGTAAAACAAATAGTTAGTTCGTCGGATGACAATATGCAGGCAAGCTTTATGATCATATTGAAATTCAGACAGGTGAAGCCGCTGACAGAACTAGGTACCTAACTATTATACAGATTTGAATTGAAACCTTTTGAATGTGGGTTAAAAAGGACAGCGATCGCTGAAACAAAGAGCAAATTCCATAGTATTTTGCAACCAGATCTTTTATTGTTAGTTCAAACGTCGATAACTTTTGTCTTTCCGACCTCGCGTACTTTTTATCCGCTAAAATATTTCCAGAACAAAAAGACGGTTATAGGTAAATGGGGAACTCGTAAATGGGTCAACAGACTACAATGGGTTTCATTTTTTATTTTTAAAACTTAACTTTTAAAGCTACCGGATGCCCATCGTACCTTCTGGGTAAAACATTTTAAAATATTCTTTTACAATATCTATGGCGCGGTAGCTATTTTGCAGTAACCAAAATTACTGACATTGTTAAAAATAACTCCTGCACTCCTGAACGAATCTAAATAGTATCAGTTTGATTCCGTCATAAAACATTTAAAAGCTTGACACTACACAACGTCTATATTACTTGCCCTAATCAGCCGAAAGCCTAAAGTAGGCAATGATGTATAGATGCATGAAAAAATATCGCAAGAAGTGTTGCTTATATCCTGAAGAAAATATAGGGAGTTCAAAAATGTACCATAAATGTGACATCCCTAAAAACAGCAGGTTTAATATCAATGAACTGGGAATAATGAAAATGATATGAGGTTTGTCGATATCACAGTTAGGGTTACTACGAGATTTCATTTTTCTAAATGAATTTCTAGGATCAGAAATTAACCCACACCTTGCATAGATACGTACAAAAAATAATTTAACATGTCGAATTATATTTTTTCCCAGTAAATCATTAATTTCGCACAACGTTCTGTCATGAACCCTGGTTACCATCTAGCACAAAAGTACTCATCAAGACGAATCATGCGACTCGAAACTCGTTGGAGTTGTGTCGTGTAACTACCGAATTCCTAGGGCCAGCTTCTGGTTCATGGTATCATCAGATCAGCTTTATGTTTTAAAAAATTTGTATTCTCTTCACAATTTACACATTAATGCAAAATTTCAGCTCAATCGGTAACCGGGAAGTGGGTCAAATTTAACTTGCAAGAATTGATTGCAGACAAACAAACAAACATGTGAAAGGTGAAACTAAATAAAAGCTTGTAAAAAAGATTACCTGTAGAATACCTAAGAACAATTTCAGACAATATCTATAGTAACTCTAACGAAAGGGCTCGGTGACAATTTTACGTGCAATAAGTAATTTAAAGTGTAAAAATGAACGGATTTACGAGCGTGGCCGTTGTTTTTATAAATGGTGGCCGATTAATTAAACGATAATGTCTCGTATTGTTCCCAAGACAGGGTGATTTATGCGCACTATGGAAACAAAATGTTTAATAAGGGTATTTTAACAGTGTAATTTAATAGCTACTAAGTTTTTTGAGCTTAATATTATGTACCTACTTGTAAATATGTGTAAGTTAAGGCGAAATCAACGACTCTGCCCGCGAAATTCAAAATTTTCGTGGTTTTTTGCAATTTGTACGCTAGTTACACATTAAAGGCTTATGGCAGTCAATTTGCGGAATTGGTAGTTATCATCTTTACATGTTTATATCAAAATCTTTGCATAAAAATGTCTATCTAAGGAAAGTACTTCGAGTATCGAGTTTTAATTGAGTAACTCGCAAATGTCGCACCAATTTCTTTAACTCTACACTTTCAAGCAGAGATTTATATATAAACACGTGAAGACGATACTGGAATTCCCGCAATTTGACTGCGATAAACCTATAATGTCTTATTAGCCTAAAAAATTCGCGGGCACACCCGTGGCCAGAGGAGCATCCTTAACTTTTTTAAAGTAATGGACACTTCCCGGAAGAAACTTAATAAGATTAAACGCAGAGCATAATTAATTTGAGTTATTTGGGGCATTAAAAAAACTTATCAAACCTACAGTTACGGTCAATAGAGAGTATGTGTAGACTTGATAATGATTGAAAGTCGCTTCATCTCAAAACTTAGCCCCTGAAATAAGCCTCAATGATGCTGCGGGTGTGTAAGACCCGACGCTAATTAATTTGAGCAGTTTGCGGCAGTAATAAGCTTATCAAACGTACATTTACGGTCAATAGGGTTCATCCGATCCGAATATAAAATATGTGTAGACTTGAATTTCGCTTCATCTCAAAACTTAACCCCTGAAATAAGCCTCAATGATGCTGCGGGTGTGTAAGACCCGACGCTAATTAATTTGAGCCGTTTGCGGCAGTAATAAGCTTATCAAACGTACATTTACGGTCAATAGGGTTCATCCGATCCGAATATAAAATATGTGTAGACTTGAATTTCGCTTCATCTCAAAACTTAACCCCTGAAATAAGCCTCAATGATGCTGCGGGTGTGTAAGACCCGACGCTAATTAATTTGAGCCGTTTGCGGCAGTAATAAGCTTATCAAACGTACATTTACGGTCAATAGGGTTCATCCGATCCGAATATAAAATATGTGTAGACTTGAATTTCGCTTCATCTCAAAACTTAGCCCCTAAAATAAGCCTCAATGATGCTGCGGGTGTGTAAGACCCGACGCTAATTAATTTGAGCCGTTTGCGGCAGTAATAAGCTTATCAAACGTACATTTACGGTCAATAGGGTTCATCCGATCCGAATATAAAATATGTGTAGACTTGAATTTCGCTTCATCTCAAAACTTAGCCCCTAAAATAAGCCTCAATGATGCTGCGGGTATGTAAGACCCGACGCTAATTAATTTGAGCCGTTTGCGGCAGTAATAAGCTTATCAAACGTACATTTACGGTCAATAGGGTTCATCCGATCCGAATATAAAATATGTGTAGACTTGAATTTCGCTTCATCTCAAAACTTAGCCCCTGAAACAAGCCTCAATGATGCTGCGGGTGTGTAAGACCCGACGCTAATTAATTTGAGCCGTTTGCGGCAGTAATAAGCTTATCAAACGTACATTTACGGACAATGGGGTCCATCCGATCCGAATATGAAACCAATTATCGAAATAATATCGCTCGTTTTGTATCGCTTTATGGCTTAGGGGGTTGTTAGAGATTTTGTGACAGGGGTCCTTAATACTTGGGTTGTATTTTTGTGTATTATCTAGTTACATTTTGTTTACGAAAATAAATTTTTACCCTTTACCTATTTTTGCTATACTTTTAAATATTCTGACAGATT
Source organism: Coenonympha glycerion (assembly GCA_963855885.1). Taxonomy (NCBI): domain Eukaryota; kingdom Metazoa; phylum Arthropoda; class Insecta; order Lepidoptera; family Nymphalidae; genus Coenonympha; species Coenonympha glycerion. The sequence goes on from OY979635.1 coordinate 2,610,926, forward strand.
CGAATATTTTTCAAAAAATTATATAGGGTGGAGTATAAAGTATAATATATAGTAGTACATTATATAAAGTACCTTTTACGCTGGAAAACTTATGATTTTGACGTCATATAATCTTGTTTTCCATTTTCTGTCCGTATGTTAATGGTACGAGTATATTATCTGATGTAATTTAGTGGGATGAAAATATGTTATGGATGATACTCGTAACTAATGAAATTAGAAATCAGATCCTATTGAGATTGAATTCCCGTTTATTATAATAATATGATCAAAATCAAAAACTTTAAATAATTATGTAGGTATAATAATATCCTAACATAATACTACTGATAAAATTTCTTGTTACCTCCCTTCTCATGACTGCACATTTCCATAAGTCAAGAAAGAATAAAAATAGTATTTTAATCTCGAATACTTTCCCGGGGGGAAATAAAAGTCCCCTGGCATTTTTTCCACTGCCACTTCCACTTAATATATATATATATATATATATATTTATATATATAATTCTCGTTTCACAGTGTCGTGTATTACAATGCTTTTAATAACACTACTTCGAAATGGCTTGATCGACTTATTTGATCTATTTGTGTATACTTGTTCGATAGGTTTACATTGTTTATACCCCTAGGTGAAAAATCAAGTGTAAAAATAAAATCAGTCAAATTAATTCCGTTGTTTGGTTTATTAAATAGGTACATTCTGTGCACTACGTACAATTGTGAACTCTACGCCTTAGTACGCGTGCCTTTCAGCACTAACCAGTACCGAGTTAAAGGACGACGGATTCGCGTTTAAAAATATTGTACATCACACAATATACGGTTATTGTAATGGCTCATTAGGAGTGTTTTATCGCTAATTGACGTAACGCGCGCTGGTCACGTGACTGTGGCCGCGCCTCAGGCGATGGGTATATACAGGGCGCTTAATGGATCTTGGAGTCCTTATCACTTCTTTGACTGAATAGTAATAACTAAAAGTTCTATGTACAAAGTAAACTAGTAGGACTGATAAATGTGTTATGCCATAATCCGCTACTTGAAAAGATTTTCTACGATTTCGCATTCTGAAGTCCACATCTCCTGAGGATGTCTCGGTGTTGGGACGAGACGTGCGTCGAAAATTATTGGAAAATTGTGTGTGGTGTTTCACGTGGGCAGTGTTCCTGCATACTGTACCATACAGAATCTTTTCAAGTAGCGGATTATAGCAAAACAAATTAATCAGTCCTTCTAACTATGGATTTCCGCAAAATACGCCTGCTTACATTCAAAATTCAAAGTAAACTTTTTGAACTTTTTGAATGAGTGTCACTGCAGTGTTAGATATTCTGCCCTGAAGCAGTCATTGTGAAGGAATGTTTTCGTTTGAAGGGCACTGTAGACGGAAAAATTACTGCACAGTGAATCTTACAACTCATATTCCAGGATGAGAAATGTAGTGCTATGCGTCGATAGACCTTGCAATACAAAGTCCTGGCACGAACTACATCTGACATGTACTGCAAGTATCACTTAACATCGGGTGAACGGCTCGTTAGTCTCGTCATTATTTGCTATGAAAAACTTCTATTCCATTCAAAAGTCGTAAACAACTCTAGGATAGATCGTATCGTGACTCGTGAGCTATAAATGCCACCTGTTAACCACTTGCGCGTACCTAACCGCTCGTTACAAGTCGAGGTTCAAGAGATCTCGACGTAATGGCACAAAAAGGGTGCAAGAGCGGCGGCCTCTTACTTTATACATATCGGTAGCTTCATACGAGCAAGTTCATCTAATACGAATATAATACAAACATTGAACGAAATTGTAGCGATTACACTCGAAGACACCTGCAGTGAGTTAAAGTGTTGTTTTAAACAATTGTTTCTTCTCATAACTTTGAAGTTTTTTGATACTTAAATTTTTTTATTTCCGCGTTAAAGAATGGAAAAAAATTGCATTTTTAGAGAATTTGCTATCATTGATATGTTATCTATAGGTACATAAAATATTATGAAAACTCGAGTTTAAATTGCTATAACAAAACTCCTCGAAACGGTTTAACCGATTTTTATGATTTTTTTTCTGTCCGTGTGTCTGAGAATAGGACGTGAACTATGTTTTATACCCCTAAGTGAGAAATAATTTATGTAACAAAACAACGTTTGCCAGGTCAACTAGTTAAAAATACATAGAAAAGGTCAGACTCATTCAATTTATATTCATTTTCTTATAGCAGTCACTATCGAAAGCCCACTTGGAGAGAACAAAGTTGTAAATTTCACAGTGCAATTTTCTATCATAATAAAGACAAGGGATAAGGAATGATTGCTCGTAACAAGGCAATAGCATGGTTAAAAATATAATACCTTTCTAAAAAATTTAACCATAAATCGCCTGAAATAATTTTTTAACAATAGTTATAGTGATTTTGATATGAAAACTGTGTAAAAATAATGTTAATTATGCAGTTCTCCCTTCTTCTTTAGTTGTTTCAGGATACTTAATACATACACAAGACCTGTGTAGAAAATCAATATTAAATCTACATGTTGGTACTGCACTGACTTATTAGCTGGAGACAGCTATAAATTGTCGCCAAGTATTTACGTTCAGGGAAACTTATTACGGTACTAAGTTTCGCTCTAAACTGAAACCTAGAGCTTCGTGACATTACTAATTACTTCGCTAATCGAACCACGGTTAATAGATTGCAATTTGTTGAGTGTAATCCTTTTTTATTATGCCTTATAACTATGCAAATGTAGATTTATGTATCAAAATAATATAAACAATAAAATGTTTCTAATGTTAATGTATTTTTAACCGACTTCAAAAAAAGGAGGAGGTTCTCAATTCGTCGGCATTTTTTTTATTTTATTTTTTTATGTATGTTCACCGATTACTCGAAGACGCGTAAACCGATTTGGAAAATTCTTTTTTTGTTTAAAAGGGTATACTTCCAAGATGGTCCCATTTTTTTTTGGTCAGGATCTGATGATGGAATCCTGGAGAAGTCGAGGGAACTCTTCAAATTTTATATGGATACTTGAAACAATTTGGGTATTGTTTGAAAGCCACCAGCGAAGTATCTATCTGTGGTTTACTTTTATAAAAACAATAATTTCATAACAAATAAATGCATCTGCCAAAATGCAATCTTCAAAATGCAAAATGAATTTCGTAAATAGGTAGGTATAATATTTGTATCTTCTTGTATCTTTCAGTTCGGCGGTAGTTGTAGATGTCACTTTGACCGTCCTCGATCTATTGTGACGCCGCCAATTATAGCTCCCAGCCAATAGTATTTGCCGCCAGGAACAGCAGCAGCTTCTTGGCTGAAAGAAGTTTAGCATCATTAGAGTCTAGAATGTGTTTCCCCAGAATGATGCTACGTTTATGCATCAGAGCTGGGCAGGAACAGATTATGTGCAGTGGCGTTTCCGCCGCCTCATTGCAGAGTCTGCACATGTCTGTGTCCGTTAGCTTCAGGTTATACATGTGTCGATTGAGTCCACAGTGCCCTGTAAGCGCCCTTACTAAGATGCACAGTTTTTTCCTGTTGAGTGCTAGGGCCTCAGAGGCTGATTTTCCATTGAAGGGTTTTATTAGTGCCCTTGAATGGTCCATACCTGTTAGTTTATGCCAGCGCGAGGCTAGATTAAACCGACATTCAATCATCAGGGTTAATTGCGCCAGGCTTTTGGGTATGCCGCAGACAGGTTCAGGGCCTATCTGCTTCCCCTTTGCGCCTGTTTTTGCAAGTTCATCAGCTTTCTCATTGCCGATGATCCCTGTATGACCGGGAACCCACCTTAGAATGACCCTGTTACTTGCTGCCAGGGCATTCAGCGATTTCCTGCAGTTTTCGACCAGCTTTGAGTTAAGTTTCTCAGAAGACAAGGCCGAGAGAGCCGCTTGGCTATCCGAGTGGATGTATATAGTTTTGTTTTTGTAGTCTCTTTGCAGACAAGTTTCAGCACAGTCTATTATGGCGAAAACTTCTGCCTGGAATATGGAGGCATGAGCACCCAGGTTGCGATATAATTTTACCTTGGTTGTCTCTCCATAGATTCCACATCCTACTTCTTTGCCTGACTTGGAGCCGTCAGTGTACCATTTAAGGCTGCCCGGTTTCCAAGAGACCCGGTTTTCAAGCCAGTCATCTCTACTGGGAATCTCCACCAAGTAGAATTTTTTGAAGTCAAGTTTTAGGGGCATTGCATCCGTAGGCATCCCTAAAACAGGAACCTCAAGTATTGAGTTCTGCATGTTCCTCAGGGCTTGAGAGAGCCAGCTCACCTCTCCCTGACTGGTCAGCCTGTACATGCTAGCTCGCGCCTCCTTCTTTATGTGAAGATGGAGGGGAGTGAGATTTAGGATAGCTTCCAGGGCTGCTCCAGGAGAGGTGCCCATGGCTCCTGTTATGAGTAGACAGGCCGTACGCTGTAGGCTGCCTAGTTTATTTTGGGTTGTTATTTGCGTCGCTTTATTACACCAGACCACCGAGGCATAACAAACTATCGGCCTTACAATGGCTGTGTAGAGCCAGAAGGTTATCTTGGGCTTCATGCCCCATCTGCTACCTGCTAGCCGACTGCAAATGCCCAATGCCATCTTTGCTTTTTGAAGCACACCGTCCACGTGAGGATTCCAGGTCAGCTTCTGGTCAATAGTTACTCCCAGGTATTTGACCTCGGTCGAGAACGGTATGCTGATGTTGTTCAGTTTTGGAGAACGTAGCTTATCCAGCTTTCGTTTCCTTGTGAACGGAATTAACACAGTTTTGTCAGCGTTTACTGTGAGTTCATTCTCTGTACACCATTTTCCAACAGTGTTGAGCGCTCGCTGCATAACATGGGAGAGGGTATCCTGACATCTACCCCGCACAGTAATAACCAGGTCATCAGCATATCCCTGAGTATCAATGCGCAAGTCAGCCATCTTATACAGTAAATCATCCACTGCGAGTGTCCACAGAAGTGGTGACAGTACCCCCCTGCGGACAGCCCCTCGTGGTGAGCACCTCAATAGAGAATTTGTTTAATTCAATGTTGGCTTTCCTATTAGAGAGCATCGCCTCCACCCACCTGATGGTTGTCCCATCGGCCTGCTTGTTGGCTAGACCGCCCACCAGAGTGCGGATTGGAGTATTGTCGAATGCTCCCTCGATGTCCAGGAAAGCAGAGAGTGCAATTTCTTTGTCTTCCAGCGCCTTTTCAATCCTGTCAACCAGGCTGAGCAGGGCAGTTTCTGTGGACCTGCCTTTGCAGTAGGCGTGCTGGGTGATGTGTATGGGTCTCTCGATGAGAAACACATCCCTTATATACCAGTCAAGCACCTTTTCCATCGTTTTGAGAAGAAACGATGAAAGGCTTATGGGTCTAAAGGACTTCGGCAAAGCGTAGTCCTTTTTCCCGGCTTTTGGTATAAAGATGACCTTGACCTTGGTCCACTGTTCTGGTATGTATCCCCAGGCGTAACTAGCCCGAAAGATCCTGACCAGGTGAGGTATCAGCAGCGGGGCTCCTCTCTGCAGGAGAAGAGGAGTAATACCGTCAATACCACATGTTTTATTTGGGTTGAAAGAACTGATAGCCCACCCCACTATACCAGGTCTGAAGACTACTGCGGCCCTTTTCCAATCCTCCTGTTTAGGGCGGCGTGGAGAGGTTGCCACGTTGCTTCCAGCGTTGTTAGTGACCGCTCCTGGAAAGTGGGTCTTGGCTAATAGTTCTAAGGTTTCTTTCTCATTTGATGTGAAAGAGCCATCCGGATTCTTTAGGAGCCCAAGTTGATTGGGTTTGGCTTTAGCTAGCGTTCTGTGAAGTCTAGCGCCTTGAGGCAGGTTGTTAATTTCTTCACAGAATCTCTTCCATGAGGCTCGCTTAGCCTTCCTAATCTCCTTGCTGTATTCAGTAAGAGCCTTCCTATAGTTGTCCCATTCCTTGGTGACTTTGGCTCTGTTGAATAGTTTCCGTGTTTTGTCTCTAAGTCTTTTTAGCCTCGAGTTCCACCACGGAGTTCCCTGCTTCGTGGTCTTCACTTTGAGCGGACAGCTGTCCTCAAAAGCACTTACAGTTCCTCTGGTGACAGCCTCCACCGCAAAGTCAAGACACTCGAGAGATCTTATACTTTTAGGGACTAACTCTAAATTGCTCTTGAGATTGTTGTGATACTCATCCCAAGAGGTGCATCTAGGGTCCCTGTAGGTAAAGGTTTCTATGTTGTGAGAAGACCTTAAGCCGAAACTTATGTGTCTGTGGTCTGACATAGAAATCTCGTTGCTAACCTCCCAGTTTTCAATGTATAATATTACCAGTTTTCAAGGTATAATATTTACGAAATATTTATAATATTTTTCCATTACTCCTTTTTTCAATTTTCATTCTGTATTCCTTTATCAAATATATTTATTTTCATTCTTTAAATCAGTCATCTATATAAATAAACGGCTACTTACACATTTTCAAAATAAAAAGTGTAAAATGAAAATCGGTTACACAATGAAACTGGATTCAAAGTGAACATTGCACAAAGAGCTAAATTAACTTCAATCCAAATATCACCGATACAAAATACGCTTACAATTTAATATTGAATATTTATACTGATGAAACTTGAAGCGAATGGCATCAGAAGTGGAAACGCGGGTCAATTAGCCGATAATTACAATAAAAAAATCGAGTCGTAGTGAATTGGAAAACCACTCAACCACGCCTCGAAAATAGCGATTGACTATTTTAAGGGGACTATGTAAATCATCCTTTTAATTTTAGTACAACAACAACAATTTCAGTATCGCGATAACAACTTTGGAAATTAGGATTAATTTCTAAGAGCAAGTGCCGAGTTTCTTGTCCGATTTTTTTAACGCAGTGTTAGCCGATCCCAATCTGGTGAAATGCTGATGACAAATGACAATACCTTAGGTTGAATGCACGATGCTACTCGTACTACTTGTTGGTTTGTCGTAAAAGCGTTATAGGCTTATGGCAGTATTTCCTTCATATAATTTAAAAAGCTTCGCTTGAAAATGTAAAGGAGACAAGTCAAGGAATCGATTATTATAAAACTACTATTTGTCATTAGCTTCATATTCATCGTATGACGACAGAAGTGTAGAGTATGCGCTTCAAGCGAATCGCAGGGAGTCATAGGATCAAAACCATGCAGACAAAAGTTCCTCAGCAGAGACATACTTTCTGTCAAAAATCAATCAAGGCGCTGCAATTGCTTTTTTCATAGCCCCGGAGTACATGAAAAGGAATTGGCGATAATTCGAGTGAAAACAAGCGGGTAATTGACTAACGGCTTACGACCTTGCCGCTGTTTATTAAACACTCCATCGTTTTTCAAGAAGGCTCCACTCGCCATTGTCAGCTGTGTAGGGGACCAAAGATTAATAGTTATGTTGCAATTTTGACTCAACTTCTGACTCGAAAATAAGTTTTTAAATTGTGCAGTCAATACCTAATTTGTTGTTTTAGGATTTCATATCTCAAACACAAAAGCTTGTCTGTCTGTCGACTGTATGTGGTCTTTTTAAGGACCTTTTTCTCATGAATAGGTAAAACTATCAAATAAAAATTGATGCTAAGTAGGTACTGAAACCCTGAATGATCGCTTGGATGTACCTATTAAAAGTTCAAGTCTCAGCTCAAATCCCTTGATTTTTTCAATCTTGATTTGTAACTTTTTTTTCTCCCAGTAGAATGAAGTGCAGGTCTGATTGCATAAGGAAAACGTATTCATCGTTATCGTGATCGTGCGCAAATTCTGAACCCGATTGGCTGTCGTACATCAGGGAACCAATCAGCGGACAGAAAGTGTTTGTAATTATGATAACGATGAATACGTTTCTATTAAACAATCGCTTAGCAGATTACTTATTCATAAGAAGGCAAAATCTAAACGTAGTACATAAAAACTAAGCTGTTTATAAACGCTTGCATCGTAATGGATGCCCACGTTTTTCGTCCGTCCGTGTAAACGATATAGCTCAGTAACAAATGCCCTGCCATTACAGGCGGGTCCATGCGGGTTGTGAACCCGACTGCACGACTCGGATCAGTTTGTCAACGCTCATACTTTTGTACTTTTTGGTGATTGGAGTCAATGTTGCTAGTATTTTTGTATCTGACTACAAGAGGTTTGGGACTTGTGAGATTGGTCGCCAGTTTTTGTGTTTATTGGCCCAAAACTCGTCGTCTGACTCAATCATCTTTTACTTTGCGGCAGATGAACTGATGTATAGATATTTGAATCCATGACGAGTGACGACGCGCCCCACTCTTTCAAACTCCATACGAATCGAATGAAACATAAGTGATTTTGACAGAATGGGGCGTGTCTTCGTGGATTGAAATATCTATAACAAAATGAGCAAGCGAATGATAAAATAAAAAGCGTATAAAAATAATATCTAGCAATAGCGCAGTATTTTAGTTTGTTGTCAAATCTGTGATTTCAGCTGATAAAAGTTTTATAATGATAAAATATAGTGCGTCTATATAGCAATTGTGAATAATTTTCTTCTCTATTTTACTCAACGTCCTATAGCCAAGAATTCAAGAACTAAACCCTGTAGACGTATCTATTTCAATATTCCGCTGACGTATCTCAAAATCCCGCTCTATTGTGTACTCTGATTTCATTAGCTTACAACGGCCGGTAGCTTAACATTAACAACTGTTTAAACGCTGAAAACGGACTATCAAAACTAAACAATAGCTAGTTAACATTTGAATTTTACTTAGTTTGTGCTCAACGTTGAATTAATTAACTGGCGGTCTCACCTGGGTTTTGTTTTCTAATTTAATTTTTATTCCAAACAAGTTATAGCAAAATGACACGCTATAACTGACCGCCTTTAAACAAAGATGTACGATAATACTATTAACACGTACAAAATACTTAAAGTTAATCTATACAAATAATTTAAATCGGTTAAGGTGAAAAAAACCTGTGTACGGAAATGTTTATTTTCGTAACAGCTTAAGTGATTCCTTCTGCGTAGATTTTCACTGAGAGGCAAAGGATTATAGGAAAGATCTAAGCTGCTGTTGGTTTTAGTTGCTGCTTGCGACATGGTTTGCATCCCGTAGAGACGTTTTGTTTTTCCGAGTTGAAAGTACTCGTCGCTGCTCGCCGATAATGTAGCTTTCTATTGGTCTTTACACAAGCGTATACATCCTTCCCTTTAAAAAATACAAGGGTATCTACTAATAAACAAGATAACCTTAGGTTAGGTTGGGTTAGTTTTGTCACTTTCTTAATTTATGTAAAGTGAAAAAGATAAATGTTTAATAATAGAAAGTAATGAAACGGACCCTTGATCCTCGAATTCAAGTCGCAAGTTTTGAGCTGTCCCCCTGAACATCCTTTACTCTTCACGAGAGTTGAAGTTTTGTGGACACGTCAGGATATGATGATATTAGAGATGCTCATCAGCAGAATCGTAACTTTAGTAGCAGTAACGTTCCGCTAAGCAATATTGGATTCAGTATTTCATCAGAAAAATACTAGGTCATCTAGCGATGTAAATATAGCAACAAAGAATCGTAAACTATTACAAAGCAAACTTCAAAGGGCAGTGACAAAGGGCGGTTTAAATTCAGTCCGAGCGAACGAGCAAAGTTAATGGGAACCATTAGTTTGTGTTGAGTGAATGACTTGTACACTTGCACGGAGAAGTTTTAATTAGACGTAAAAACGTTAGTGGGAGAAAACTTGACGGTGGGTACTGGAAACTTTAGCGTTACAAACTTACGAGGCTTAAAATTAATATAAGTCTAGTTTTAAATCTGTTAATTAGTACTTAATTGTAGAAAAACTGGATTAAAGCAGTTGTTTGCAACGTTTGCGAAGAGGTGTGTATTTCTATTGTGAATTTTGTGAGTCTCAAATTAAGCATGTCTAAAAATCTTTTATTTCTTTTTTTTTTGACTTGTTGAAGGGATTTTAGATGTGCTAAATTTAAAGACTATTAGAATTCTAAAATAAAACCAGTATAGCAGAGAAAGAAGAAGATCAGAGAAGTACAAGGATATAAAATATTGTATCTATAGTGCTATAGCTTACAGTCGTCTACTTAACTTTATTTTTTTAAAGTCAGTCTCTACTTTACTCTATTTCGTGAAATTTCAGAAATCTTGTGATTTACTTGAAACTCATTGTGCCGTCCAGCAGCAATATCGTAATGAAGAAAGAATAATTTTGGAACAGTAAACATTGAAGACACAGCTGATGCTACGCGCACAATCCTTTCTTGCCTGGGCCTATGTGAAATGAAGAATTTTGAAGTTTGACATCAATTTGAAGTAATTTTTCCTGGTAGTGTCTCTGCTCGACTTCTGCGATTGTTGAAATCCCAAGGTAGTCCAAGCCTTGAACTGAAATAGATACTTCCCTTTTCACTTACTCGAAACTTCAAAGCGCTGCAGGATATTCCAGGGAGGTTGTTGAAAAAGTGAAGGTCGTCGATGACAAAGTGAGTCGGTAACTAGGTAGTAGGTTAATAGTACTGTTAAAAATACTAAAACTCACGTTAACAAACAGTAATAAATAAAAGATCATTGTTAAATATTTCGAGCGCGAAGCTACGCTGGCGGCCGGCCAAGTGCGGGTAATTTGATAAAAACGCCAACAACGGGTTAGTGGCAAACTTTAGACGGGCTTTATTAGCTCAGTTACGTTCATATTCACTGCTCCCGCCCGCTTTAGAGCTAAACTTGCTGTAAACGCGGCTAATAAATAACGATTCCTCGCTACTTGCTACCTACAATTGCAGTTGCTAAGTTTTATTCTGATAAAGTTGCTGTTCTTTCAGTTACTACCGAGGAGCTTAGTTACGGGTTTAAGCTTCTTGGTTACTGCTAAGCTACTGTTGCTGTCTAATAAGACCTTCTTGTTTTAATTCTCATAAGTTTGCCAAGATTTTGAGTTAGTTCTACCTCAAATAGAGTATCCTCAAATAGAGTAAGTATAAATATCATGAACAATATTGCAGAAAATATAAAATATCATGAAAAATTTGCTTTGAAATCTGTACCTACTGTATTGTACTGTGTGCAAGGAAATCTTTAAATAGTAATGAAAAACAAAATTGTTTTGAGATTACTTTATTGAAAACAACTTTGCTTGACAAGAATGGAACTGTAGATACAAAGTTGCACATATACTCGTATTTTTGAAGCGTTTTTACATAAACAATATTCATAAATGTATTATATTTTTGGCGTTAATATGATTAAAGAATCATGTAAGTTGTAACTTGAAAGTATGTACGTATATTACAGACCTATCATTCTATGATGTTATTATGTGTGTACGTGTTATTGACCGGACACGCCGAATATTTCCATTTATTGGATACGGATCGAGAGCTCTCGAAAAGATATGAATTTATTAATAAAACCGTGATGACCAATATACTCGTAGCAACGGTTTTCATGTTTACCTCAAGGGCGAAACTTGCTTAATTTGATTTCTGATATAAATACCTTTATATCTGAAATTAAAAGATAAATTAAGACTAAAAAATAATTCTATTAATAATTTTCTTTCAGTTACAATATTTAAGTTGATTAACTGAAAATGTAATTGAATGCCTTAAAAACTAAATGATTTTTTATAGTGATCGCGCCCAATATAAAGTTGTTCCTTGGTCTGTGATCGCACTCATGTTGGAAACAAACAGCTATTCCTTAATTTTAGATTTTTGAACTTCTACTTTTTAAATTCTTTACCTATGCTCATTCTCATATCCTTATACAGGACACGTTAAAAAAGGGGTACAAAAGAGTTTCTTGTTTACGTGAGTAACATAACAATATAATAGATTCCTCTTGCTGCAAAAATACTGCATGGAACATCGAAAACAAAGCAAATTGATACGTTTCCGCCACACACGTGCGTCTATCAGACAAGTAAGAAAGATGTTAGGCCGGTGTGTGTAATCCGTATCAATAACGTAGACCCTCTACTGTATAAATCATCCGTGCTTCTGGCTACGTATGGTCCAAGTGACAAGATAATGTGATGAAAGAACTTGGGGGATGTACAGTCAGCTTCAAAAAAGCAAGCTAAAACTGTATGCAAGTACCATAAACTATTAACAATAGACAACAGCATAAGGTTTGAAAACATATTTTACATGTTTTCAAGGGATTTTTTCTGCAAATTCTATATCGATTTTTGAAGATGATTACCTATTTGTTGGATAGATTGGTAGTAAAACATCATTATTATGATATCTTGACTAACTTTGTTTGCCCTTTATTCTTGCAGCAAGAAAACATCGTGATTTTAAATTTTAATATAAACTAAAGAAGATTGTGATGACTACACTATTTCACTAATAATATATTGTTAGTTCTTTAAAAAATAAGTGGCATTTTTGATAAATGTTTTTCAATATCCATTTTCAGGCGAAATTTGAAAGGTATAGTATAAAATGTGAACGTCATGTGCAATTAAAACTTTCCCGCTCTTCCTCAGTTCTTGGGCTGATCTATAATAAAGGGGTCGAATCAATAAGAAGTTTAATCCCATGGGCAGCGTCCAAGCTCATTGGTCGGTACAAATTGACAGAAAAAGGCGCTTTGGATTTTCTTCAAGTGTTGTTTTGTGCTACTGTTTAAATGTTTTCCCTGCCTGCAGGGTAGCATTATTTTGCTGAACTACAGTTTTGTTTATCCGTTATTGATTCTTCTTTTAAGCTGATCTGCTTTGGAATGGCATGAAGGATCTTAGTTTTGCACCTCTCTCTCTCTTTATGTCTCTTTTATAAGAGTGATATGTGACTTCAGTATTAGAAGACTGTGGTTTTGCCTTTTTTCTTGGTTTTGAACAGTCTTTAAACGGTATTTGGCAAAAACATACTGATTTTACTAGAATTAATAGTAAGTTTGAAGGTAGGTATAAGCTATCTCCATTCCAAATTTGAGCCATAGGTAGTGTTCACCATATTCTGTTATCTTAAGCCTCCGCATGAGGCTTGGTTTTTGCTCCCCGTGGCGTTCCCACAGCCTTATCGTAGCCATAGATTATTTCCTGAATTGCAAATTTCGCGCCGTTAAAGCCTTGCGCTAAATTTTTTATACTACTTTTTAGCAATTCGTGTGGATCTATTCTTTATAGGTCCGAAATGGGAGTGAAGATTAGAAATGTGTTGGTTTTTGTGAAATGACAGGATTGATGTTAAGTTTTAGATAGATTTATTACATTTAGGTACTGAATATGAGTGATTTGGTAACATCAGCGGTAGTGATGTTTGCGTCAAGCGATGTTAGCTTCGATTTTAGTCCCGCTTCCGTCGAACCTAACCTCATATCTGAACCGACTTATAGATAAGCGAAATATGAAACAAAAGTAATTTTTTTTTGTTTTTCTGATAAAAGTTACAATAAAAAAAAACTATTTTAAAAATTAATAGTTTTATTATACACTATGATTTAAATATTAAATAAATTTGCGTTATTTAATATTCTGGAATTATTAAATTAAATTTTGCGTTAAATTGTCCAAAATACCTTTATGAATTTCAGTTGACTATTTAGTTATGAAGCCTGGCGCTGGCATTTTTCTACTCTTTTGCCAAATTGATAGCATGAAATACACAATTTTTACGAAAAACCATGCCCAGAGCTTTTTGTACAAGTCTATGTAGGTATGAACATTAATAATTACGTAAGCAAAATTATTCTGCAATTCTTCCCTTATTGTCACTGTCCAATTTGGGTCGAGCTCGAGCTGGGTCCAATTAATGATCCGAATTCTCCCATTCCGAATTCGGCTCGCTAGCAGACGTAAAGATGGTTTAATTCGGCTTTAACAAGGTTATCATTTCCCATAAAGCCTTTTTACATGAACATTAAAGTAGGAATTGCAAGGAGATAAATATTTTTATGACTCTGCACCAGGCTGCGCTGTGTTGGCATATGGTCCTCTCAAACCTAGGAAACAATATGAACTGGCCCCGTCATGATATAATCTAACGTCATATTTTAATCTCTGAAGTGGTGTATAAGATGGCCCACCTAGTGTAGTAACTCAGTACATGAACATTTGACAACATCTTCTATCTTGGCGCTCATCATGGCGATTAAATCTTTTAGTTTAAAGGATTTTACATCGCGAAAGGAATTTAAGGAAAGGCAGTTCAGTACTAACTCATTTTTATTTTGGGGTTAGTACAAGTTTTTTTACGAATTTCGATTCGACTCGCATCGCACAAACACAGCCAACGCCATCTATGGACAGTTATATGCGGCTGTCAATTGATGGCGCTAGCTGTAAAATTATGGATGCTTTCAATTTGTTTGTGCACTACCAGTCGACTCAAAATTCGTACAAAAACCTATACTAACCCCTCTTGTCTCAAATTCCGATGGTTTTATGATTTTTGCCAGTCATTAGGAAAAAGAATAAAAAAATTGCAAAGTTCGTCGCATTTTCATCCGCGCCAGAGAGTTCGTTAGAGCGGAAAACGGATTTGCCGCTCCGTCGCCCTTTCGATAATATTAGTGCTAACCATCTTTATTTTACAAGCAACAAGTACCCACTTTGTTTGTTTCTTCCTCGGAAATCTTCGAGATTGGATGAGCGCAAATATTTATTCCACGCGATTACATCTTAAGGGAAATTAGCCCTTAGGATTAGCCGCTTTTGATGTAATATCATAAGTTATTTCACAAGCAACAGGTACTATTTGCTCTTCCTCCAAAAATTTCGAGATTGGATGGGCAAGAAAATCTCTAGCTTTAATAAATAAGGGTTCCATTTTTACCATTTTAGTATGGAACCTTAAAAAGACAACGGATAAAGTGTGGAAAACTATACAAATTTTGCAACACCAATTGTTTTCCCTTCCCATGCATACCATATTAACGGTTAAGGTTATGACGATAAAAATAAAATGGAAAAAGATGATGCAGTTATTAAGTAAGTAAACCAAGAAACATGAATTTTATTAAAAGAAAAATACTAAAAAGCTGTGCTAGGAAACATAACAGATCCAAGATAAAAACTAATGAGAAACCATAAAATAACTCATCATTTTAAAACGTTGTTGTTCATTTTATGAGGTCTCGATATCTCGAATGCCATAAAGTATAACAACTTATAAATCTTTAAGTCTGAGCTAATGAAAGAGTAATATCTGTGCTTCATCGCTAACACTCCTCATTAGCGGGATCATCAGTTGTCTGATTAAACACAACCAATTAGCGAGATCCGGGCTCCTTGCAGACCACAATCCACAGAATGATAAGCTATCATAAAACTATATGAGATAAAAAATGTTAATGGGTATGTTTATCAATATTTACTACTACTACAGCTTGCTTTGATCTTTTAGGTGAGCCAGTTATCACTTATCAATCTAATCCGTAACTAACTACAGAATTTACTGTACCTAAATCTCCTATATCGAATGAGTCATTTAATGAGCAAAACTCATTTAATGCTAATTTGTCACGCTTTGGGAGGATACTGATGCCAAAATGAACAGCTTTATGCCGAAATCGTAACAAGAATATAGCTTCGAATATATTGGTGGCAGAGTAGAGCAAGCATAAGTTGTATTGTTCAGAAAATTTAACAGTAAAAATCCTTTTTATTCCTCAGTTGTGATGTGTGCGTTTGAAGACTGCAAAAACTATACTCAAGTGTCTCCGAGTTGGCTAAAGAGAGAGATTGTAGGGCTTCTAGATCAGCTCTAACACTGACAAACTTGTTGTTAAGATGAAGAAACTTTTAGATGAGCGCTGAAACTGACAACCTTCGAGCTAGTCGAAATACACCGAACCGAACTAGTCCTATCGGTTAATTGCACGACATTTTCACATTTCCCTAAGTAAAGGTTGCGTTGGCATTTCACACCTCTTTTCAGTCTTTGCAGCGTTTACTGTTTATCCAGCACTTCTAAGTCAGGAGGCAATAATCGTTACTCACAGGACAATCGGCTGCAAGCATCGACGCGAGCGTGACTCGCCTCGCTTCCTTCCACACATTAGTGCTAGTTATCCTTACAATTTATTTTAAGCGCCACTTAATTCTTGAGCGTTGCGGATGTTCACTAATTGTTAGTAGAGGTGTTTTTGTTTCTTTATTTAAGAGATGTTTATCTTTATTTAAGCGTATAAAATCTTTGGTAGGAGATCCTTCTTAGGATCTTTGGTTATTTCCTAACAAATAAACGTGGATTGTCGGTGGAATAGTTATATGTACTTATCCATTCATACGTTAGACCCAAGCAACGGTGTCAAGGTTTTTACGTATTTGACTTATAACCTATGAGTTGACTCCTCTATGCATCTTCTGCGTTCCCAGTGAAATGAGGGCTGTAGTCACCAGTCATCACTAACCTTGCCTACACCAGTGGGTTCCTTGACCCCGAGCCGCCGCAGCAGCGCGGGCGGCGGAGGCGGCGCCATGCGGTGCAGGGCAGCGCTGAATCCTGTAGAGCTGGACTCCTCTTCGCGTCTTCTGCGCTCCCGGTGCGGGGATCCGCTGCTGCATTTTGTGGTTCTGAAACAATATTACGATTGCTGTGAGTAATCTATGTACTTTAGAAACTTTACAAATAGCTTGACGTGTACTAAAGTACTATAAACTATTTGGTATATTTTTGCGGTCTGAATTTTATGAAAGATAGAACTTACGCAGAGAACAGCAAAAGTAATTTTGTGAAGAAGAATAATAATAGCTACTTATGAACCTGCGAGACGAAACAGAGTTTCTTAACCACAGATTTTATTTTCAACAATTTACCCGATGGAATGCAAACTTTCAATAACTTTACAAAGTAGCATTGCTTTGATAAAGATGTACGAGTACCTATGAGTAGCAAAGCGATACGAGGAAGCGGAAAACGGACTCAATTAAACTGCAAAGTTCATTGAAAGCGGAAACCCGGAACTTCCTGTCGCCTCGACCCCCCAAGAATCCGAAGCCGAAATAAATGGACACTACGTGAGGTCTCGGACCTATTTTACATTTTTCAAAAATTCGCTCCGCGTCAATACCGCGGCATAAAGGGCCCCCGAGCTGATGGATGGTTTTTACGTGACTCCTGGCGTCGATCCGTATTTTATTTTAATGCTTCCCGTATCGTATCCGCCCGGGGCTTAAAATTGAAAATTCTCTCAGTATATTGGAATAGTGACACTCGCAGTATCGCGCTATGTCCGTTTGAATGTTAAGCAGCTGGAGTCCATCTATATGCGATAGCGAATATGGAATGGAGAGGTTATGTTTTGTTCTTTCTATTTTTATAG
Organism: Coenonympha glycerion; assembly: GCA_963855885.1. NCBI lineage: Eukaryota > Metazoa > Arthropoda > Insecta > Lepidoptera > Nymphalidae > Coenonympha > Coenonympha glycerion. Next base: position 2,628,195 of record OY979635.1, read on the forward strand.
AAGTTTCTCAGACTACCTGAGGCTTCTTGTTAGTTAAATGAACCTCTTATACACATTCACATCAAACACATGCCCTTATGCCGAAGTGCCACGATGAGGCCTGACTTATGAGGGGCAGAGGGCGATAGGGAAATTTCCCTCCAGGCAGGTGTTGTGCCTGTGGACCGCTTGTGATCCGAGCGTGTGACGTCAGAAGTTTTATTTATAGAACGCTCATCGAATGCTCTGTCAGCGTGTGCTATTGCGCTGGTTACGCCATCTATCGTCAGCTATTGAAGACCGCTACAAACGTAGTGGTTCACCACATCTTCCTGGTGGTTGGGCAACGGGACTGCAAGCACTCTTGCTACCTAACCAGCAGTGTCTGCCTAAGTAGACCCTTCTTCTTGGATTAAGAATCTCAGAACCTAGAAAGAGGTGCATCGTGAAATATTTGCACCTACTGGCCTATACACATGCCCATTGCCCTAGTTAGTTCACATTCTGAGTGCGTAACATTCACATGAGTGATCAAAATATATAATCTGTTTTCAAGAAAAATGTAATTCATATCAGTCAACTCTTTATTCAAGGAGTTATAAAATGCAATTCTTCTCTTGATAGAGGTTATAAGATACGATGCCTGAATAAAAATGTGTCACTGCACCTTTAGCGATCATCCTTCATCGTCCAATAGGTAGCATTGCAAGAGCACCCGGCGAGGGAGGAACTTGCTGCGGCCCAATATAAGACACACCTTGATTTCAAAACTGAATAACGTAAGCAGCAATTTCTCAAATAAACTCTTTGTCTGCTATTAAGCTGCACCAGTCAACTATTTCAATATTATTTACTCAAGCTGAATAACGTATCAGAAACATTTTCTCAAGCAACTAAACAGGGTAAAACATTAAGCACGTCCCTTATCCGATACAGTAATAATAAAATAGAATCAAATACTTTATGAACATAAAGTAAACATTAGAATTTTGACTTAATTTTTAGTAGGTATGTAATATAAGATACCAAGTCCTCAGCGGCCTATTAGGGAAGCCCAGCTATCGATACAGAGTAAATCAATGGGCCGCCCTTATCAGGCACACACGATGCACGAAGGGCTTTCTGCCACTACCGCCAGGCGAGAGTTATCTGAACATTCCCCTGTAAGAATGTTAATAGTCCCAAACAGTAAACTGGGGCTCGCACGCGATCGCCGCACGCCACGACACACCGTGTTTGTCCAAAGCCTCCTTCACCTTTTCTTTACTTATTCCCTTGGGACAGTTTTGAAATTCGGCATCGTGGGTTTCAAACGTGTCTTAAGAGAAGGAGAGAACACAGACAAATTCAAACTTGGGAGCAATGAGAATGGTTTTTACATAATAGCTCTCCTGCGTTTGTCTTTTGAGCAAGGAGATCGTGGTGTCATAAGATCAGTAAGACACAAAATATTATGGGTTATAATAGATAATCAGAGCTTTACTAAAATTTCATGACAGTGCAGTTAGTTGCAAAAAAAGTAGCAAATATATTATCATCATTTATCTTTACTAAATCGCAATCAATGTTTTATATTAATTTATCTCGGAAACTCTTGTCACCAAAAATGACCAATAACTTTAGCATTGATATAACTAAAATAGGCGTTCTGGTCGAAAGATTATCTTATTCTTAAAAACGTTATAATGTAGTGCATTGCATGCATGCATAATATATTGCATTCATTCGAAAATACTCCTTGGTTTTCGTGATTAATTACAACAACTCTAAATGACCGCTGGTGTAATGTAATTCATCAAATTTAATTATGCCAAACACACACAAAACACCAGAATGTATGAGCATTTCAGTGGCGTGCCATTTTCCATTAAAACCGTTAACAGAAATATTTCACTTGTTACATGCGCTTTTAACCATTAGAAAATAAATTTCAAAGTTAACTTTTGGAGTCAGCTGATTAGCAAGTAATGTGATCATTAGTATGATTTGCTACAATAACGCCGCGGGGAAAAACTAATTTTATTTCATGAAAATTTTACTTTTATTTCCTTAATGTTCTTTTGGTTCTTTAATGGACATATTAATAGGTATTTTAGCTTTAAGGTATATTTTGCTGAGGTTAAGTGAAAAAAATACATGTCTTTAGTTGTAACATACAAAAAATATAAAGTAAGACCTAAAATGGACAATATTATTTCTCTTCCCAGATACCATTCAGTACCCGTAACATAATATTATAAAATTATGTTCAGATTCGAACCATGAAATATAAGTTTGAAATCATTTTTATAACTTAGTACTTGCTATAATCCGTAAAATCGAGCACGATGAAAAAATATTGAATTTCGGCGATTGATTAACGCCTGTTTAACGACTTTGTGTAAACAATATACTTCATTCAATTCTTCTTGAGATTGTTTATAAAAGTGGTAAGGATCAATGACTTGTGCCAACTTTAGCCAAGTCTAGGCGTAATTGACACACGATTGATAGTTCCTCTGAGAAATCTGGCGAAGTGCGTCTGAACTCGGGCATTCGTCAATTAGACTGACAGGGTCATATTGAGACGGATCTCTTACCGAATTGGGACAAGTTCCAAGGAATCCGTCTATTTCTTAGAGAACTTACAAGTGTTTTTAAGCAATCCTTAGTTGATATTATTTAATAAAATTTTAATGCATATAGCAATTGGAATATCCTTTGTTGCCTCAGTTTCTAATGTTACAGAATTAATAAAATCTCACCAACGAAATGTTCGGATTGAATGTGATCTTCTTACTATTCGTTACTTATTGTCTTGTACCTACTATTATGCCAAGCGATTAAGCTTAATTTTGTAATAGTTACATAAATAATATAAACTATATATCACATAAAAATTAAGTATTCCCATTAATGCGCCTCCTAATTTTAACTGTGTGAAACAATTTTTTATTTTTATTAAAGAACACGTTATGTAAATCAATTTATACCTACCCGTATGTCCAATAGAATAAATTCCATACGGGCTTACGAGTGTGTCTTCGAAAAATAATAAAGACCGCACAAAATGCCCGCCGACGTATTCATGGTCCAAGGAACATTCTATCAAATGTCAAGAGGCGGCCTTTCCCAGATTGTTTTCAGCGGCGCCGCCGGGCCGTGAAATCAACGGCATCATAGGGGCATAAACATCCTTTGAAATTGCAAGGTTTCTATCTTCACTTGTCGACATTTTATTCGGAGCTGACTAGCGAAATTCGCTATGTTACGACGTGGTTAGACAACTTAGTGTCGTGAACTTTGAAATAAGCGGACCGAATCGATGAAAGGCTGACATGCCCACAGAACTTGTAGGTGAAGGTTTTTTTACAGTCACAGTCACATTAAGTATCTACTTGAATGCAATGTCATTTGGTAAGTGACGTTGCAGCTGATGATGTTATCGTTATAACTCGGAAGGGGTTAATAACGCTTAAAGTTTGCTACACAGTATCGCACCGGAACATTAAATCACTTAGCGGAGCATGATATCCCGTATTAGGTCTGTAAACGGGCGCGGTCGAAGCCTTGCCAACCGATCCGATCAGAGCTGATTTAGAAACTACACAGAAATTATAAAATTTCAAACTAAATCAGAGACCTCTCGCTCAAATACCAGCGCCAGGGAAGAGATATAGAATTGAAGATATCATTTTATTGCATTACAGAGGTCAAAGTGTAATACTTACTGTACTTGATAACTTTTTTACATTAAGAGTTAAAAACTTTGTAGATGACACAAAATAGATCCTCGAAATAAAAGTTATTTCGTTGAAAATATCACAACCTTTCGTTCATTCATTAGTATTTCATTTAAAGTCGCTGCTTGCATTGCGGCGCTACAGTGTTTCAACCTTTTCTAATCGAAATTCGGTCTGCTTTTTTTTACGTCCATGACTTGACGGCATAAAAGATTACGGGAAAGTATGACTGCAAAATGACAAAATGACTAACAGGACGTGGCATCGCTTACAGTGAATTGCTGTTATGACTTGTATGAATAAATAGTTCACTATTTTCCTACTACAATGTGCTAGCGTTCGAATATTTTTGACATTTCCATTTGAAATTCGTCTTCTTCGTATGAGTAGATTACAAGTTTACGACAGGTATAAGGATTCTCACTTGCAGTCATAAAATCAAGGACTGATTTTATTTTTGTACTCCGCACTCTTATTCCGAATACGTCGGTCGGTGCGACAGACAGCATTGCGGCAGAATATCACAGAAAAACTACGTTGTGGCTTATAACTAAAAAACTAATTTGTTACAAAATATTTCGCCTATATTATCTAAAAAATAAAAAGAATGCATAATAGTAGTTTATGGTACAAGTGATTAAAGTTGGGGATAACCGCTGAGGCGACATTGAGATCCGAGGCGTTAGGTGAGGGTCTTAAGATGAAGAATGAGAACAAGAAACTATGTATCTCTCAATATGTTTAAGTCCCACCTAGCGTATTAGCGCCATTATAGCTGTATAGTCGCTAAATAGCTAACCGTCCGCAGATAGCTATATAACCACTAAATAGCTGTATAATCGTTTTATTTGCGTCCGTGATTTGAATTGTGCGGGTTAAATTTTGAGGTTGGACTGAGGCTTATGATTTATTGCGCCAAATTGTAAGTCACAATTGCTGTTTTATGGCTAATTTATACTGCATAATGGGACTTTTTGCAACCATTTTAAAATTCATGCATTCTTTCTGGACATGGGAAAGTTTAAATTTATGCGAATTTTATTTAAAACAATCCAACCAAAAAATATAATTCTTTACTCTACACCCCAAAAGTTTTAAATTGCTTTTTTTCAAATATTATTCAAATAGTAATACTACATATGCATACTGATAATACTGCAAATAACATTGTTCAAGAAATAAAAAAGCGTCTGACAAAACTAAATCTCTTCTTACCATAAAGATGCATAATAGAGTTATTACCATTTATATGGCATTTAAGATAATATAGTGATCTCAAATGTCCCATGAATAATATTAAAGTAATGTAGGGAAACTTATGCACGCTATCAAAAGTTTTGGATTCGAACAATTCTTACACCTTTATTTTAGACTAGACGATTTTTTTCCGTACCAACTTCACATGGCAGCCAGCCAGGGGTCTACAATCAAACACGGGCATCTATGAAAAGGAATATACTTGAAAATTGAACTTTATCGTCATGAAAATAAAAGATACGAACTGGTTTCAAAATTGCATTGCCAATTTTGTAAATCCAGCATTGTTTGGGAAAATGATGGCAATAAATATAAAGGAAGGCCTTTAACAAAACTGTCCAATCGCGTTTAAGCTTTTCAATACAATATGGGTATAATATGATGTTTTGAGCTTGTTTTAGTTTTCCCCGACTCGATTCATGTTCGTTCAGATCTGACATTCCGTGTAATGGGTTCCTGAACAAAATAGAACATATTTCTAAATGAATTTATCCTACCGACAAGCCTTTTAAAATGAACCTTTTGAAAACAGGTTTTTATGAAATATTAAAGATCAAATCACTGCTCTACAATAGACATAACGACTATTCCTATAAAACGAGTTAATTTCGTGAGACTCAGGCTCTGCCACATAAAATGGAAAGGACGATGCTGGATATCCCATAGAATTTTGCACCATTTTTCTTAATTCTGTTAGTAAATTCAAAAATTATAAGGCTCACAGACGGACGGATAAGAACAAATCCACTCAAGTTGACTGTTAACGACTTTTTACATTTTACACGTATACAGGCGCGGCGGGGTAGGATGTGGCATTCTGCTTTCTACGTTTTCAAAATTTGAAAGATTAAAAGCTGGATCTTTTCTGATGCAGCTTTTAGAACCCTTTAATCTGCTGTGACATATTTTATTATTATATCTGTCTTAAACTCAGAACCTCAGAAGCTTAAAGATACCCGGATGAAATGTGTCAGGGTAGAAGGATACTTTAAGGATGTTCCACACCTTCGCAGTAAGTGTTTAAAAAATGTGTTTCGTGCAAATAGGTTGTATATCATTCGCATAAGTATGCCAACGCTCTCAGCTCTTCGCTATATAATGCAGTTCTCCATTTTGCTATTACTTCTACACAACAATAAGTTAGTGGCATTGTAGACTACATTAAAGATGCTATAAACTTAGGGCCCATACATTATTTTCAGTGTTTGCTACTAATGGAGCCTGAGATGGCACGCGACTCAGCCACACCGCACAAAGCGTAAGGATGGGTGAAATAAAAAAATAATAATATTCACTTCATTTACCCACAGGTACAGAATACAGAGAACAGAACACAGCTACAGGCCGACAGCAGCATTATACAAATGAGGGTGAAAATGTAGCCAGCCGTGTTCCATCGGATAGACTGTAGTCTGTAATAATGAATATTTTATGTGAAAAATTGCACCGCACTCCACGAGTACTAATGCTCGCTGCGATATCTTGCAGGGTTTTTGCGTTACACACACGATTTGAAGTTAGACAATTTAAGTTCAATTTCTTCTAATAAAAAACATTCTCGTGTCTCTTGTATTAAAACTCCCCGAAACCTATTTTATTTTCGGTAGGTCTAATACAATAAGATGTAGGTAAACTATTTTTTGATAGTAAAGACATTAATGGCGAAATAATATACATGTAAAAATACCTTTTGCCGGGTCACCTACATAGTTTGACTATAACGACCACCTTCGCATAGCATAAATGGGATCTGCCGGGTTCAGGGTCAGTTTGGGATTTGATAGTGTCGAAATTGGCTTCGACGGACATATTGTTTAAGTACATATCAATCGATCGGAGCAGATGAAAGGATCGAGATCGGTAAACCCATTATTATAGGTGGTCAAAAAATATAAAAAGTTTGAATCGTTTACTTTGAATGTAGAGCCATCATCTCCTAGGATTCTCCGTCTATGAAAAATGAAATAAATACGTATTTAGTGAGGATTAAGGGATGCCATATTTAATGAGACTTTTTAATGACATAAAGGACGATATTTGAGGCTTGGATACGAAGTGGCAGGTCGCGGGTTCGATTGCCGCCACAGGCTACTTTAGATTTTTTATAAATTAGCAATTGGCTTTGGTCTAGTTTGTACAGTACCAGCAAAGAAAACCGTTGTTTATCCCTTTCACTGCATTATCACTTACCATCAGGTGAGATCGCAGTCAAGTACAGAAATGACTGAAGTATTCATGCTTGAGTTTACTTTAGTGGTAAATGTGTGCAAAAAGGCTATAATACAGGAAAAAGTTTAGAAACAAAAAGGCCCGCGTGATACTACCGCTTTACGGTTGAGCATCACGTACTTGTTTTTATCCCTTTTAAGGTTCTTATCTGGAAAGGGATAAAAGTACAGCCGAAAAAGGATAATGAAATTGTCCATTTTCAGAGTCAAGGAATTCCATTTCTGGGCGTGTAAGCGGGAGTATTTAATTATCATTTTTATAAGTTTTCGTATTTCATCTAAATTCATGTTAGACATACGTAAACACTAGATGAATTTATTTAGAGTTTTGTAAGGTTTTAGAAACAAAAATAATTTGCCATTGGTATTAGATACTTCAGAAACAGATTTCCAAGCGAGGCAAACCGCAGGGGATAATAATAAAGCAGCCAGTGGTTGTATATAAAACTCTTCATTAGAGATCATAGCATTGTTGCACAGATTTTTTTCCTTTTGCGGGGAAATCAGAACTTTTTGTTCATAACTTTTAGTCCAAGGTGAAAGAGCAGGCGTTATTTTGTAATATTATAAATCGGTGCCTTAAAGACAGACGAGATATATATTTTTTTTAAATAAATACATATATTATAGAGGACAACATCACATACATTGCTCCGATCCCATAGTAAGTAGCTTATTATGCACTTGTGTTATGGAAATCAGAAACAACGAAGGAAATTGCCTATTGGGTATAGAGGCAACACCGAAAATAAAAAAATAACATAATATAATGTATCCTTTAAAATTGATAAATCAAAAAATTAAGGTGAATGATCTACCTTAAAAGTCAAAACTTTACAATTTACACAATATGTTGTATGTGAACCTAATGGTAACTCTCAGACACGCAGACACTTTCAGCAGTAAAAGTACCTAACTTCTATGTAGGTATATCTACTGATGTGAAGTAAATAAACACACTAACCAAAAGTTATCCAAATGTTAATTGAAATTGGGAGTCGGCCTGGAGATATAATATATATTATGTACCTATGTAGCCGTAATACCAAACTGAGTTTTGGGCTCATCATCATCATCATCGCTGAATCCTATAACTTAGCCCACTAATATGTTTGTACTCGTAGTATTCTACCCCAAACTGTAGATGCGTGTATAATGCACGCTTTGTGTAGCTGATGGAAAAGTTTCGGGAAAGGGTCCGATTTTTGTTCCCCGGGATACTCTATCAGATGGAAACAAAAGGACAATTCTTTTGATATAATGCACCAGATTACCGGCATATTAAATGTAGAGTTTAGGTTAGATATTACTATTGTTTTTAGGTAAAAGATCAATCTTCTTCCTTCTGGAGGAAATGAGTTAGGGAAAAGCCGGTAAAAGTCCGACACTATACTGACATTATGATACATCCATGGAGATTCTCCTCATGCGGAAAAAAGGTAAAAGATAAAAAATAACTTTCGTTATTTCATTTCGAATAATTAGAATATTATATTTTCAAATATGTCTACTTATAAGTACAAAGAAATTGAGAATTAAAACTACCTGTGTAAATAGGACTAAGGGTCGATTTTTTGAGATAAACAATGGTTAAAATTTAGAACAAAATTAATAACAACCTGCATTGATTGACTTAAGTTCTATGTATAAGATATGGCAAGTAACCAGGTAGATAGCTAGGGCTGCTACAGTTAATTGTTTTAAATGTAATAAACTGAATGGATAAATTTAGAAACATTCAATATCCTGAAAATCTACGTAAGTAACACACTACTAACATTAAATTTTACGAGAATGTGTGCGTGAATTTATATTCTATAACTAACAAAAAAGTGTGCGTAAATCGCGACAACACGTGTCCCGTAAAGCTGTCCCATATAAAGTGCGTGCGGCGCGACGGCGTTACTCCGAAACTAAGCCGTAAAACACGTAGAAATTCTTCTTTATGCGTTACACGACCCTAGAGTACGGCGCAGATTACTATTCCCATTTTATAAATGTCAACGCTTCAGAGTCAAGAGGGTAAAGATTTTACGTAGGGTTACCTACTAAGACAATTATAAATTGACAGAGGCAGCCCTGCACGTGACTTATCTGGATCCCTCAAATAGAACGAAATTAGAAAAAATTATGGCAATAACAGTTGTGTTCGGTATACCACGTGATCAATTTAGAGATCAGATATTTTATTCCCATACATTACAGCGATCGATAAGATTTAGGACCTGTCTCCTTTCAAAATGAGAAGCTTTCGGCCACAAAATGACATAAAATAAAACGAAATGAAATCAAAGAAATTACAAAAAAGTATATTCATAGTCCATATCCAAGTAGCTCAATAGCCGCTTGGTAGCCTTCACACACATACCTGTGAGAATGTTATGAAAAACTCTGTGTTATGAAAAAACTGTGAACACACTATAATATTTAACACAAATTACATTCTTTGAATAATTATTTTACGTAAAGATAGTTGCCTCTATTGGGTTTTGAAAAAAAAAAATACATTCCGGAAAACCAAAATGCTTGGCAACCCTAATTGTAAAAAATAAATAACGGTCCCGAAAAGGGCGCTCGATTTCGCTTTATGAGATCGACGAACGCGAAAAATATTCAAATCCCACGCGGGCTCGCTTTGGAAAAACGCGGTCTGATTCCAATTGGCTTAAAAATATGCATAGCGACTTTTGCTTACTCTTTGAAAATAGTTGAAAACGTATTTGGACGACGCCTTGGCATTGATTAAGAGTCCTGTGAACTACGATGTCTCCATTCATTCAAAATCATTTGTAACTTGTGCATATTTCGATCATGTTGCGGTGTTATTCGGATCCATATAGTAATAATCTATGCTACTGGCCATATTTGGTTCGGAAATACTTCTTTAAAGCGAAATAATAATCAAATTTGATCAAACTGTCATAACTTTGGTCGACTTCCGTAATACCAAAAATTATGAATGAAAACTTGTAACTTTCTTTATTAAAAGGTGTTTTTCTTTAGCTGGACAATAAAAACTGTGCTCCTGAACTAATGCGACGTGAGATAGTGTTGTTTTTATTACAAAACAAATAAGCAGAAAACATGTCCTCTTTGACATAAAAATAAGCAAAACTAAATTTACAATTTCGTTTAACAAAATTATTTCGGAACCAGATATGGCCAGGAGCATAGATTATAACTATATGAACCCGAATAACACCACAACATGATCGAAATTTGCACGAATTATAAATGATTTTGCTAAGTATTACGAATGTATGAATTTCGTTAGAAAGCGATCCAAAAGCAATCGAGATAGTTTGCTGTCTCAAGTCAATGGCGAGAGAGGTTTTGCTTCGGTAATGTCTAGTTACTGCCGTTCAAGCAAAGATTAGTCAAGCAAATGAGATTTTTGGTGCTATGTTGAATATAAAGAAATACTAGAAGACCCGGCAAACGTTGTTTTGCCATAGGGAGTACGAAAAATAGCTTACGACTGAATCTCAGACGTACTAAACTTATAGAAACGACGATAAGACGTACAATATTTAGGAAATTTTATAACAATCGATCGAGTCGTTTCGGAGAAACTCGAGACGCGAGAGTTTGTATATTAAAAATACTTTAAATTTCACCGCCTTAAATTTCATCTGAAATGTAAATATGTGTACCTATTGACAATTTTGTAACAATAGAGACAAAAAAGGAAGACAAACAAACCGAGAGCAACGCTTACAAAGGTGTCCAAATAAGATATTAAGAGGACAAATCACGAAATTATTTCCCGACGATACACGCTTAACAAAGGCGTCTCACATCCGAAACCCACCCCTGACGGATGCGATATGGAGACATCGCGAAAATATATGGCGGCACCGTTGATATACAAAAATTAGTTGAAAATATATATTATTGTCATCGTCATCCAGAGAGCCATAGACTATATTCTATTAGCGATAGCGCTATAAATAGCGATATACTCGTAGAATGCCAAAAGTGTACGGCATTGACGCTAATATTAATCCCATACATTTTGGACTTTTCTATTCGCAACATTTCTAACAGAATGTCACTTTGTCTACAGGCGTAGGGCTATATTAGAAACGAAGTTTGGCGGTCAACTTGCAAAAAGCCCCTCTATCTTTTGCCGCAGATCTTTTTCCAGCAATTTCTTCCTCTAACATTAATCTTGGAAAGTAATATTGTTTTTTCGTTATAAATAACCAAACATCGCCAATATACAAATGGCATTTTAATTGATACATTGATAAAGAAGTCAGTCATATTGGTTAAGCCTTTATTATGTGATGTCTCAGACTACATTAAATAAAGGTGTGATGTATGCAAAAAATACATTTATTTTTACACATCTTTATTTTTGATTACAAGAAAATGCAGTAAATTACAGTAAAACAATTGTGCACAGTGCAATATAGTGTTTGCCTTAGGCCAATGAACCAAACATAGAATTTTGTACAAACGGGAATTTCTAGTTTAGAAAACAAATCATTTCATTTAAAATTAATTTTGTAATGTGCAACTCTGCATCTCGGGTTTCATATATCGAAGTGCGTTACAGGAAACGAATACAAATACAAAATAAAAATAAATGTAAGAGAGAAATTTCTGGAAGGAAATGAGAAAAACCATACGCTCAACACCAATCCGCGAGGGGATAGGGTTGGCGTGCGAACCCCGCGCCAGTGTTGCCAGGAATATAACGCCGATAGAATTAAAGAAATAGCACACGGATGGCGGAATTTATAAGCAATTACGTTAGTGAGAATTTATAGACTTCTGGTTTACATATAAATCAAATGGAGGCTCGTATCTGTACTTAGGTTGATAGGTTTTTTTCAACGTTTTTTTACGTACCTATAGCTGGGTAGTCAGCGCAATATCTCTCGCTGCCCAAGGAATAATAGAATGGGCAAACAAGCCATCTACTGTTATTCTGCAGGCCTTCTGTAAAGCCAATAAATAAGTGCGGTTTCAAGAAAGTACATAAATATATGAAGAAAATAATATATATGCGTTAACTTGAAAAGAAATGTGAAAAACCCCTAGGTTCGCAGGGACCAAAGGTATCTGCTGCAGACAAAGCTTTATTTTCTTTACTCTTTGTCGATTAACCCTGAGATTTAAATCTGCTTGTAGCTGAGTACTAGAGAGAAATACTTTCACTTCGTTTCGACCACGAATTTCGTTGGCTCAAAACTCCATAACTTGTGCGTACGTATGTTTGTCAACCGCAACCGAACCAGGGGGCCGATTCTCGTGCAGTAGAATTTTTTTCGTGTGGTAAATTCGTATGCGGATTGTCCGTTCGAATGAAAAGTTCGAATGTTTCGTATGACTCGTATTCTGGAGCACTCATAGAACAATTTACCATTCGTACTATAAATTCGATCATAACGTGATCATGACTATAGATACGGATCTTACGTTCCATTTAGGAGTTTTTAAAACGCTATTGCAAACTTTGTGGACCCACCTAGTTCTTGTTTATTTTTCTAAATTTAGATTATAAGGCTCATTCTTAATATGAGATACATTAATAATTAAACTAAAACTAATACGCGTTAGTATAGTAGTAAGTAGAAGTGTTCTTTGAGTCAATTTTAAATATTACGTAACGCGCGTTCTATGAAATGGAACGTACCAAGGCCGCCGTGTCAAGTGTCAACTGTCATTGTCATACATGTTTGCATAGACATAAAACACTATAGGGATACAATATGTTTGTGAATTGTGTTGTTTCTAGTGTTGATAAATAAAACTTTCGATGATAACTTCAATAAAACTTTAAATAGCTCACGATGGAAGAAAAAACACATAAAAGATTTGCTTGTGAGGAGCAAAAGTGCCGCCTAGTGCAATTAGTTGAGGCTGACCCAGTGACTTAAAAGTGGGAAATTACCGAAAAAGTTTACAATGAACTCTTCCTCGTCAATTTTCAATTCAAATACAATCTTAGATTTTTAAACAGGAAACGTAGTTATTTAATACTCTTTGGGTAGTAACTAACCAAAAATGTGAGGCTAACCTAACTTCTGTCTGACAAATTCATTTGTGACAATCGCATAGATCGTATACGAACTGAGAGTTCTACTGGTTGGTATCGCTCGATGCGTTCGAGTGACGTTCGATCGAACTATTTCGATTGTGAAGCTCTGAGAATGCACCCCTTCGAAAAAAATTCGAGTTTCGGATTTTTTACGAATGTGAATTATTTTTCTACTGCACGAGAATCGGCCCCCAGTATGGCGGCGGTTCTGTCCTTTGTCAGATTGCGGCGCAGAATCTGCTCGGATTAACTGGGCCCTCCTTCGTGTGCTCTACCACGTGTCGTTTGGAATAGCGATAGCGATTGAGGAAACGATTGTGATTTTCAACCGACTTCAAAATCGACCGAGGTTCTCAATTCAACTGTGTTTTTAGGGTTCCCTACCAAAATGGTAAAAATGGAACCCCTATGGTGTTTATGTTTGTTACATCATAACTTTTGACTGGGTGAATCGATTTTGATGATGCTTTTTTATTAGAAAGCTGAGGATTTCCGTGTGGTCCCATTTCAATTTAGTCCAGTTCTGATAATATTAGTATCCATGAGAAAACCATATAATTCTTAAATTTTTAATTGGAAAGATATACATATTCATCTCATCAACAGTAGTTTGATGAGAGTTGAAGTCGGTTTTTTTCTTAACCAATTAACATATACTTCATTCAAATCGAATTGAGTTAAAAGGTAAACAAATATGGCGGATCTGATTACGTCACTTTTTTTTTGACATAGCCCTAGTGATGTAACTATTGCTGAACCATATCAGGAATGAACTATTGAACGATCATCCTTGTAATTTAGAAATTGTATTTTAGATAAGGGAAACGGTACAGATACTAATACTGAGTTAGTGACCGTAATCATCCAAATTACCTATGTAATTCATGCAGAATCGAAAACATAATCGATTTGACTAGAGCACGCTATTTTATTTTATTATATTTTCTCAAACATGCTTGGAAAATTGGGCATTATTTTAACAACCTTCCACGAGATAAATCGGAATTAACGACGAATAAATCGGAATCAGCAGTTGCCAAAAGTTGTATGAAAAATGAAAATCCATCACTGTCATGGTTTAGCTTTCGCATTAATTACATCCTAAACTCAAATGTGTTGTGTATTACTCAGAAAGCAATATTGTGTTCATAATTGGTTTTGAAAATGTCTGTCTATGATAACTTAGATTTCATTACTATGATTATTATTGATGTATTACTTAGTCTACATTTCCACGTATTGTTTGAAAAAAAGTATAATATAAGCCTTGGCCATAACTTGGCACTGATAGACTCTCTTCTCTCTTCTCTTCTGTCCCTGGCCTTCTGTTTGGCCGAATTCGTCCGTTGCGCGTGAAGTCGCTGATGTGGGTCCTCGCCGGATCACTCCAGCCAGCCGAGTTCACTCCAGAATCCGAAGAGGCCTCCCAGGTCGCACAGGATATCTTGGAGCGTTGCTGAGGAACCCTGATAGACTCATCATCATTTACACGTTCATCCCTCAATGCCTCTTTTGCTGGCCGCTGCAGTAATTTACTATACCTACTTTCACGAATATTTTATTTGAAAATATTTTCGTCTATGAATAAAGAAAATCTAAATGCTGATTTTATTTATATAATTAGTCACAGTTAAATTGTCGAATATTAAATTTTTTTACTCATATCTACTCGTTATTTTAATTTTGTTGGAGAGTTACCGTCATTAAAGGACTAAAAGTTATAAAAGGTATAACTGACGTCTAATAACTGTACTCCTTCCTCTATTATATCGTACCATCGCGATACCCAAATATTAAGTTATTATTATTATACCAAAACATCTTTAAAAAACGACCCTGTAAAAATTTTTATAGCAATATTGTTGTTATTTATTACGTCAGTATTTACGACCCAATAGCATGATTTTTAAATACACGTTAACAAGTTATAATCAAATAACGATAGTGATATCGATTCTGAACGAATTAATCGATGTAACTACGGTCACTGACTAAGTATGAATCGTTCCTTTTTGTCTGTGGTTGCAATTGCCACTCTGCGCAACACTAATGTCAATGATAAAAATCCGATGTCACAACTAAAATTTTAGTTTTATCTGTCATACTTAATTTGTGCTTTGATTCAGTTTTTCATAAAAATATTGCTAAAATAGTGGATTAAATAGTGGAAATGTTATACGTAAGGTAACTTCAGATGTTGTTTGTGGACGGCAAGCAGTTTGTGTGACTTATTAATTACTTTAACATCGTGAAAAATGGTTGAGAAGTGAAGTGTACGCCAAAAGGTTAGTTTGTTTACCTTTTAACGCAATTCAAAATGAATAGACTTTTATTATCTCTCTGTAAGCACCATGATAGTTTCGACTCTAAAATCTTTGGTTGTAGCTTGTTAACACCCTACAAATTTTTTACACGCGATTTTGCGTTTCATCGCTATGCTGTGTAGCGATGGATATGGTTTATTTAACATCTTTCAAATATACGATACTTAACAACTGCATAGTTATTTATACTTACTCGATATTGCAACCAATTACAAACTTATCGTACAGAACCTTACAAAATCCTACCATACCTTATGAAAATCTCGTAGTGTGTTTAAATTGTTTAAGATTTTATAAGATTTTACAAAGCGCTACATTTTACAACTATACTCAGCCAGAAGGCACCTATAATAGCACAAAAATACAGTCTTTTGTATTATAAATCTATGCGTTGTGCCATAATTAATTTAATTAAAGCTCACACGTATTTATGTAGTCATGTTATACCAGTTATGTAATTTTGCTGTAGTTCATTAGGATTTGAACAAAAGAAACTCGAAACTGACGTATCTCAAAACTTATATAGAGTATCGAATGTAACAAAGCGCCATTGTTTCACATCAGCACACGTAATTGGTGTTTGGTGCGAAATTAATATCTGCACAAGTATTTTAGCAAGCAAAGGGTTGGATATAACTATGGTTATTATTTTGATATAGTACCTATACACTATGGTTTTATTTATATTCATATCTAGACTAGATACTAATCAATCTAACTATTTACTCATTTTAATAGTGTACACTGTTTTTAATGTTACAGGCGATGGATTCTTATTTAAACTTATGACTTAATACTTATATTTTATATTATAGTGTTTTCACACACTTAGGAAATTATTCCTATAAATTTAAATATTATTTAGTTCTGCCTAAGAACGAAAAACAATATGCATCCGAATTTCGTCGTGGTGAGACAGTCTCGCGTAGCTCAGAGGAAGAGCTCCTAGCCGCGACAGCTGGGGGACGTGGGTTCGAGTCCCACCGCGAGTGAAATGTTGATGCATATTTTAATTTATTATGACTTAATTTCCGAAGTTTAAACAAATCTTTGTATATTGTTGGAGTAAAAGCATATTTACCCACTTTAGAGAGGTTGAATCACTGTATCTCTAATATACGAGTATTTTGCCGAGGTACATAATGATTAGTAGATAATAAGGTATACTGATGATGAATAGTCACTAATAACGCAATAGTGTATATCTAATACCAGTGGGTAAGTATACTGTAAAACGTTATTAAATGCTCTATGAATAGGCCTTTGAAAACTTCGTATGACACGATTAAAGAGCGTATGACACATACACTAAAAGCTGCCTCTGAAACGGCGGGCGCTTTGTGGCTACACAAATTGAAATTACTGCGCTTTTCAAAAATTGCCTACACTAACAACTGGTATGCATACCTACTAAGGGATAGTTCACACGTTGCGAGTACTAACGTATCGGGAGACTGGATAAGTGAAGAAAACTCATATAATCTTTATAGACACAGAACTAATATGATCGCAAAACATCACGCTTACAGTATAAAGTAATACATTATGTGTACCTATATATTTTGTTTATTGGTACTTCAATCGGAAAATAACGGATTTTCGTCGAGATATTTTGCTGGGTACCTTAAGTACTTAAAAGTAAGATTAATATATTTATTAGTAAAAACAAATCAATACATAAAAAATAAAAAAAATAAAACAGATTCTAGCTGATGCCGCAGAAATAGGTAAGAAGTAAATACTTCTTATTTTATTTGTTCTATAAGCGTGCTAAAATAAGATAACGGATAACCTGAAATATTATAGAACTTGAATACAACAACATGAGCAAATATCAGTTCTCGAATACACAAGAGGGAAAGAACTTTGCCCGAGTATTTAAAGAGATAGCTCACCCGAATACTAGCTTTGTGTAAACTGTCTTTAAAACTTCGCTAGACCGCGCCTATTCCCACCGAGCGTGGTTTTTATTTCTTTGTGAATTTACATAATGATATTTTTGTCGCGCTACTGCGCTGAGATTTACTGCGCGAACCCGCGGGCCTCGGGGCCTCGGGGCCTGAGGCCTGGGGACTGGGGTCTGGGGACTGGGGATAAGGAACACTGAACAGGGGACGATGGAATTTGAACGTATAAATCAAATGCGCCAACTTTGTGTGAATCGTTTGGAAAGTATTGTTTGATATCTTCGTTGCTTATAAGCAATGCTTTTATACTGTGATATTGTTAAAGGTACGTTGTAAAATTCCCGATCACAATATTAGCATACCATACCATTTCTATGGACGATTTTAGATTGCACTATTTAAAAATGAACAACTACCTATATTCTGCAAATAAATAATTTATTTATTCATTTATTTAAAAATAATTCAAAAGTAAGTAATACGAGTAAGTATGTGGCGTAAAACTCTTTTTTGCTGCTTTGTTGCCGGTTACCTCGAACGTTTAACATATCCGTAACATAGTAATTACTCTGTATTCTTCTTTAATTGCTCTACAATTAGAATTTTACAATGTCACAGTAGTTAGGATAATATCTAAATTACCTATAATATAATGAAAATTAATTTTTCTATTGTCAACTTTTTAGTGAATGATTTTTTGTGTACTTACGGTTGTAGACAAATGGGAAAAGCTCGGTCACGGAGAACATAGAGTCCGAGAAACTTATACTCTGTATTGGTTACCCTATTAAAGATCATAATCCACTTGTGATATATGATAAACAAAATTATAACAAGACTTGTTAATCGTCCCCAATAATGCACTATCCAATTACACAAACAGCACCATCGGCGATTTAAATGTATTCAGTAATATCTATTTATGAGGCCATTAATATAATTATATTAAAGCATTATAATGCCGCATTAACGGTACAATATTGGACAATACATTAAACACAGTCACACAGTGTGATAGTTTGGTAGCGGTCAGTAAAGCTCAGAAATACCTACTACTTATACATACAGAGACTAAATATTTTTAATTTGTAAATAGATAAAAATAGTCAAGATAAGCCCATCCGAACATTTTACGTAAACGTTCTTCATACAAGAAAATGTAGCGCCTTCTGTCGAAACTCCTGCGAAATACATGTTTATTTTTTATATTTTTTTCTGTGTCTGTGGTCACCTTGCCTGCAATATTATTATTAATTCAAAAAAAAATACTAGGGTTTTACCTATCTACCTATACTAACTACTGACGGGGGAGGGTGCAAAATAGTCATTCTTGCTCCCATAAACTGGCGACATTTTTTTGCGCTGTTCGCCCTGTCTTTAGTATACAAGTCTGTGAATTTGTATCAAACGAATGATATTATAAAGGGCCCGATGGTGTAAAAAAGTTGTACCTAATCGCTATCGTAATCGCAAAAATATCTTTTATTGAAAAAATATAAACTACACCATCGAATGATTGACACCTTAAGGTACATTTTCTGCCAATCAGCGGGCAGAATCAGATTGCGATAACTAGCTAGTTTGGACTCTTCCTTCTGAATCCATCCGGATGGTCAGTGCTAGATAGTGCCGTAAACTGCATTACCCGTATAATTAAATGGCACTATAACCTTTGAGTCTTGAGATCACGGAGCAACATGAGAAATGATGTCTTAGTATGACTTAGTCTACTATGGGCAACGTTTAAAGAAAGCAGGGCAGAAGAGTTACTGAATCAATATTGCAAGACTCTACATTATTTTCCCTACAAATAAAAAATAAAAGCCACCAAAGTCCCACTCTGTATACGATAGCACATTTCGAATGGACGATAAACAATTATTTGGTACGATGATGGGACAATATTTTCGCATCGCAATTGAATACGAATGTGATTCGTTCGCGGGTGTTCAATTCGTTCGCGCGACAAATGCACGGATCAAAACTCAAATTCGTATATTCGTATGCACCTGATGCATGTGTTGCAGGAATCATGGAAGTCGACACGCGGTTTATTTTCTGCAAATAATAAAATTATTCCATCGAGCATATTTATTGATTTTTTTTTTTGCAATCCATTATTAACTCAATTAAGGCTATCAAATATAGAGTATTATCTATGCCTAGTGATTTCTGAGAGAAATATATCAACCTAACTTTACATTACTAAACCTCTCACCAACCACACTCCGGAACATGACATAGTATAAGATTTTAGGTAGATTATGTTCATCAAACCACTCACAAACAATTTGAGTAATGCATTTGACTCTAATATTATGTACATACTCGTATTTCAGTATTCTCTTGCAGTTGTTGATAAGCATTGTTGTGAATATTTTTTTAAATCTTCGTGGTTTGATTTTTAGTAATATGAAATTAACTCCAAGGTGTAAAATTATCTACTCATTTCAAGCAGATCGGGTCATTAGTAGCTCTGAAGACATTAAACGAGCAATCTTGTATATATTTATATATATATTCTATATAATCCGAATCTCGGAAACGGCTCGAACGATTTTCATGAAATTTAGTATACAGGGAGTTTTGGGGGCGATAAATCGATTTAGCTAGGATTCATTTTAAAAAATGTAGAATTTACAAAAAAAAAATAGTCCTGCTGCCATCTATTGGCGGGTAGATATACTACCGAGCAAAGCTCGGTCACCCAGATATTTTTTATTAAAGGGTGTATCTTACACCATACTAATGCATATTGCCGTTAAATCCGGAAAAGGTATGAAATTCCCGAATTATTCAGTATTCCGAAGCAAACACGCATAGGTACTCGTAAGTACACGTTGAATATCGTTGAAGCCATCTGTAAAAACAGTTTTTATGCGGCCCTGATTAAATGCCGTGGGGTGAGCGAGCCGCGCGCCGCAAAGGCGTAACTTTACGTCCCCTGCGCGCTGGATATGGGATTTTGTGACTGAAAACTGGGAAGGATTCAGCAGGAATGTTTTTACCGTCTGCAGTGACTACATTTGGTTAAGTAGGCACTTTTATATACAATACTTCGCTTATAAAGTTTTTTAGATTATTCAGAAGTTTTTTGGTGGATTTAGGGCTGGTTTTTATATCTGTCATTAAAAATATGAAGGCGAAGTCATTGCTTACTAAGTTTCACCGAAAAATCCTGACAAAATTTTCTCTTCATTAAGCAGTCTAATTTTTTTGGGCCCAAAACGTTAGAAACTTTTTCAGTTTTCTCTTGCAATGTAAACAAGGAATAAGACATAAATTTTAGTAATTTTAAGTTATGGCTAACCCCAGTAATCAATACTAACTGTTAGTTTTAATCAAAATGCATCTATTTAACGGATATTGACAAATAAAAGCTTGAAAATTACACTACAGTTATTTGCAAAACTCAGGAAAGAAGGGTTTTTTCAAATTCATTATCTCAGAGGGATACAAAATGTATTAGACGGAGGCAGAATTTAATGTATTAGCTAGTAGATAAATAATAAATACTGCCTTCAAGAACTTTATAGCAATAGGCGTAATTTACTGATCCAAGTAGAAACAGAAGTTCGCTCATTTAATGTGATCGTTATCATGGTAATTACTAATTACTATTAGGCCCGTACTGTATACCTTTAAAGCTATACATGTATCAACAGATACCTCGTATTTGCATTCCCATTAAAGTTGTATGTTTATAGCTCCCTCGCGACACCCCTGAACAAATATCCAGCGACTATGCCGCACTGCGTAAACTATCATCAGCAGAACTCTGAATAAACAGATTACCGAGGCTTGAGATAAAGTTTTTGATTAGATGACTCGAGGCTATAATATTCATATTATGACAATTAATTATTGTAACAAGTAACTATTTTAGAAATATTTTTAAAAACAAGCTTTTATAGATACGTTTTAGCCATATTCTTCGTAACACCAGATCCTGGTTACCATCAGCAATAAAGTACTCGCCAAGATAGATCAAAGTTCAAACAAATTCAAATACGACGAGTTTGTGTCCTTTAAGTACCGAGTTACTATGTCATAATGATTTTGCTTTGTAATCCGATTCACACGTCTTGTATGGAAAAGGAGAATGCCAATTTTTGTATGAAAATTGGACTATACCTTGCGTCTTAACCAAATCATCGGTAAAACATTAGAAATATTCTCAATATTATGTAAATAAAACATTAGTAAGATATTAACAGGGAAATTGTTATAATCTGATTTGCTAAGTGATTAATTTTCTAATTTTTATAACTGGCATGGCGGTTCCACATGTTTCAAAACGTTTAATTACTTTTTTTTGTAATACTTTAGAACCCCTTTTCGCATTTCACTAACATAAATATATGCAATATTAAAATTTGAAAGAAGATTCTTCATGCATACGTGCTTGAGACGCAGAGTGACGCAAATCTAGCCCATTTTCTGGCATTCTCTTTTCAGCTCAATCGGTAACCGGGAAGAGGATCATAATTTCAAGAATTATGATGTCAAACAAATAAATATCAAGAAAGGTGGAACTATAACAGCTTGTAAAATAGCGGACGCCCGCGGTTCTGCTGGCATGAATTTCACTTTTGTACTAATCATGCGGGAACTATTTTACAGGAATAAAAAGTAATCTACGTGTCAAGTTTTTCTAGAATATAATCTACCTCTATACCGAATTTCAGCCAAATCAGTTTAGTAGTTGCGTCGTGAAAAAGTTACAAACACACACACATACACTCCGTATGCACCGTGGATGTGCCCATAGAACACATAAGTTTATGTAAAACAAAACGACGTATCATAAGAGCCTTTGTATGCTAGGCCTTTTTCTATTCTATTCTAGAATTTTTTTCTATTCTATTCTATTCTATGTGTTCTGTGGATATGTCAGTGATCGCGAAGTGACATCGCATGCAGTGGCTGGCTACGCAGTGCGGCACTGTGCGGGGCATTTATCAACCTGTCTGCCACTGAGAACATCCTAGTTTACCTACGTGAAATCTGGGCAGAGGCCACTTATGCACCTTTGTATGTTATTATAAGCTGTGTTTACAAAATATTTATAAAACTCTTTGAAGTAATTTGTTAACACAGCTTCAGCAATTCATTCTTAATGGGGAGATCGGACGTTTTAGTCCCGTTCATGCGGTTCTGACTTTCAGAGCTAAGTATGAGCATTTTAAGGAATATAATTATGTTTCATCAGTTGCTTGACCTAACTATTTAAACATTCATGCATGAGTATGACCTGTTAACACCAATAAATAACCATCAATGCCTTTTTATGTTCTACTGCTTTCAGAATGAGAGGGGTTTGATCATAACCCACCACGCTAGCCAAGTGTGCGTGCGTCTTCGGTATACAAAGATTCGCTGAAGAGGTACACACCTCAAAATCTACGCTTCTGCTTCTATCACTGCTTGTTTAGCCGATGATAATTATATTAGTTCATGCAGAAGTACTGTTAATATTAAGGAACATCATTTAATGACTTTGTCGAGCAGTGGTCCCGCTGCAAACAAAATTGCTGTAATGCGCTACGAATTTGCAGTGCATCAGCGCCCGTATTCTGTATCTCGGTGCCTATCAAAGAATGATAGCCACTGGCATATGTTTTTTATCCATTGAAAGTTTGCTATGAAATAAAAATAACATTTCCTTAGCAAAACTTCAATGGATGAAAAACATTTGCTAGTGGCTATCATTCTTTGATAGGTACTGAGTTACAGAATAGGGCTACAGAACGAACTAACTTCAGTTTGTACACTGAAGCGACTCTTACCACGGACTCGTTTGCATTCCCGTTAGGTTCGCAGTGTTTGTCGCCCGCACGATACACTGTTTGTCAGATACTTCACGCCGTTTCTACTAGTCTCTGGGATGGGTGTATTTCAGCACATCGATGTATTCACATATCGGGAGCATTTGTTTCATTCATTTCAATCATGTTAGTACCTACTAATGATATCACGGGTATTTTTGTCTTTATTGCTAGATTTCTTGCCTTGCCTTCCTTGCTCCCCGCATGCAGTCCATCTGGTCGAATGTCTACTAGCACTGCGCTTTACAAACTATGGTCGCCATTCCAGCACCTTGGGTCTCCAGCGACGAGCTAAATTTGTCCCATAGCCACTTCAACTTCGAGATATGTTGAGCTATATACATATGACTCTGGTTTATCTATGGATCTCCTCATTTCTGATTTGATCCCGTAGATATACTCCGAGCTCACTCTATCGCCCACGCTACTAAATACTGCAACATCATACAGTGCTATACTACACCAATTCTGGGTTACAGTACAGGTACAGTGCTATAACTTACCTACTGTGCTAGATGTAAAATGAGAAAAAGAAATTTGAACTGTATTTGAAATTTAGTCATGTTTACCCATTCAATTGTGTGTGCTTCAAAATCTACACTGTTGGGTTAGGTTTCACGAACGAGCGTTTTTTGCGCATCCTTTGCGTACATTGCATACTGGAGCTCATTATTTGAGAAGTAAACATATTTTAATGAGTAGGTACTTTGAAACGAACGTTATAAATTAATGTTTGGTGAAGTAATATTACTGTATAAAAATAAGAAGAAAAAAAGCAAAATTCAAAATTTCTCTCTCTCATTTACATTCTCACATTCAATTCAACAAAACTAACTAAACAATCAATTTTAAAGAATTGAATCTGTTTTAAATATAATTTTTAAATACTAAAGCAAAATAAATCAATGTAGTGTATACTTATGCAGAATTTATTTTTGTATGAAAATGCGACCGGAAATGTTATTTTTGTAAAATTGCCCTGAGGCTTGTCTCTACAGTTGAATAATTGTGAACAATAAAGTAAATGGACGCTCAAGGCCCACTCTCGAATCGGCGATTATCTTGAAAGTTAATCAAGATTAACTTAAAGCTATTATACTGTAATCTTTAACAAATGGCGGTTTAGCTCCTTTTGTATTACTTTTTTGTCCTATGATTGTTTTATTATTTTGCTTTGGTCATTCATAAAATGTATGTATTTAATCTGCTGCTCGATAATCTATATTTGGTCGGTCGAAAAAAGCGTAAAACAATCAATTTTGTTTAAAAAAAAGATAGAACCAGTTCACCTTAAGTGAAAGGTACGCGGGCTCATGTCGATTGCAGTGTCATGGCTTCGCGTGACAATGACAAACGTACGACTTACTATACAACGCTCATCATCTTATTAGTTCTTAAATCTCATTTTGACCTAGAGTCTCGTAAGAAAACTGTGCCCCTTCAAACCGAAAATGTAATAGATTACTGCTTCACGGTCGAGCACATTGCGGTGGTATGAGCAAATAGATAAAAATAGTAAAGATAGGCCGATCCGAGCATTTTACGTAAACCTTCTTCATGCAAGCAAACAGTAGCGTCATCTGTCAAAATAGCCGCCGCCGCCGCTGCCCGAACTACCGCGTGGCCTTATACTGTTGGTACTAATGACTCCCATGAACTGGCGACATTTTTTTGCGCGGTCCGCCGGGTCTATAGTATAGGTGTCAATGTATGAGCATGATACTACCGATTGGACCAGTTAGAAGTTGTGAGCGTGGACTGGCATGAAAGATATAACTGCCAATCCGCGTTTATTGCATGACAGGAAGAATGGTGTATGACCGGCATTTAAAGGTAGCTGCCACACGAAATTGTATGCTTCTGCTTCAGTTTACTGAAATGCCACTGACAATGGGAGTTCCAAACGTATTCACGTCTTTGGAAATGTAATATTGTCTGAAAAAACGTGACTTATTACACATCACGATAGATTGCCTTCTTCCGCTTAAGGTAAGTTACAGCGTTACGGCCGGCGAGGGCAATGGACCAAAACGAAAAACGACTTTAATATCACCGTCTGCAACTCATGCGGTGTCTTCCTAATGTTGCGTTGAGACAAAAGTTTCATCTTTTATCTTGCGGAATGATTTGAGGCACGTTTTACCCTTTCACCCTAATAACATTAATCGAGCTGTCGCATTCAAAATTTTTTTTTCAAATTAGAGAACAGTGGTTAAATTGAGAATTGTACCTATTTGCATTAAACCATACTACTAAACCGATTTGTCTGGGAGTGAAGATATATTTTACATACTGGATTAAAACATAGGCTACTTTTTAGGGTTCCATACCAAAATGGTAAAAATGGAACCCTTATGGTGAGACTTTCTCCATCCGTCCGTCCGTCCGTCCGTCCGTTCGTCTGTCACACTCGATTATTTCAGTTTAAGTATTCAACTATTCTAGCTATCGACTTGAAATTTAGAATAGTTATAGGTAATAATGACCCGACGTGATAACAATCGTAAAAATTTGAAAATTGTTTTTATTTTTATTTAAAAAGGGGGGAAAACCGGGTCGACAAAATTTCAAAATGAGATAACAATATTGGGTGGGGTATCATATGAAAGGGCGTTACTTGTGTATTCTAAAACTAATTTTTATTCATTTTTATGCCTGATAGTTTTTGATTTATTGGGCAAACTGTCGAAAAAAATACCGTTCCCCCCCCTTATCTCCGAAGTTTACCAATCAAAAAATCTGAAATAATTGTGATCAATAGAAGTTAACGTATATTTTACAGGAAAAATAAAATTAACTCGCTGACTAATATACTTTTTTTGATAATAACAATAAACCACCAAAAACAAAGTTACGTTTGCGGTTTGCCAACAAAAGTATCTACATGTATTATACTCGTAAATTCATGAACAAAAGCGATTCTTTCAATGTTTTAATTCTTTTATGGTATGGAACCCTCGGTGCGCGAGTCCGACTCGCACTTGGCCGGTTTTTTATTTCAATGACTATGACTTGACATAGAACACGGCGGAAACTAATACAATACTTTTTCATCAAAAAATGTAAGTTTCTATTTGTGCTCATATGTTGTGTAAATTTTGTAAAGTATAACTATTTACTATTTTTGTACGATTTCTAGTCTGCGTGTTTTTGTAAATTTCAGTTAGTGTATGCCAGTTAAAATTATTAAAACTTTTTATGTATTCATGTCACAGACTTGTATAATAAAGACAGGGCGAACAGCGCGAAAAAATGTCGCCAGTTTAAGGGAGCAAGAATGACTCACATTGCACCCTCCCCCGTCAGTAGTCAGTATAGGTAGATAGGTAATAACCTATTTCTTTTTTTTTGAATTAATAATAATATTGCAGGCAAGGTGACCATAGATACATAGATAAAAAAATATAAAAAAATAAACATGTATTTCGCAGGAGTTTCGACAGATGGCGCTACATTTTCTTGTATGAAGAACGTTTACGTAAGGATTATTGTACTTTTAGTGCAAAAAGTATTTTGAAATTTATTATCTCTTTTTACAAATCAATCACGGCAGTACAGATCTCTGCTCATCCATCTCCCCTGACGCATTCATCGAGATTAGTAAATAACAGCATCCCAGGAACCCACGTCCCGGCGAATAGTGCAACTGTAATGCGAATGCAAATACTTCTCTGCAATGCTGTTTGATCCTAACTGACGTTTCATGGTTCATTAATATTCAGGTATTACCTAGGTATGTATAGAGATCCTACTAAAGTAAGTACTAGTAAGTATTATGTAGGTACTAACTACTACTACAGAATATTTTAATAGTACTTCACACTACAGATAATTTACTCGATAACATTTGTTGTTATTTCTACGGCTCTGATCAGAAAGTTGGCTATTTGAAACCCTGAGCCGAAGCTATGTGCATTTTAGGAAACTAAATATCACTTGCGTAAAGGTGAAGGAAAAAGGACAAACTGCGAACTCGCGTTATAATGGGTTGTTGTGGATTTAAACAAAGAAGGTTCGCATTATTAAAGAGGCCTCATTATCAAATTAACTTATATCCGTTCATATGGTTTTCTTTTCAGGAATTATGGTCACCTTTCTGGCCGCCACTTTGATCAAAAATTACCTATTATTTTAATTTAAGAAAATAATATCAGAACAAAATTGCATAAATACAGAATGAATGTAAGATAAAAATACACAACTCGTGTTATACAATGTTTTTGCTTAATAAGAAAAGAATATTTTATATGGGGCAATATAGCACGAAAATGTAAGAGTGGAATAAACCGTATAAATACGAGAGTATGTAATTCCGTGCTACCATTTTTCTTATTGTTGCCACATTTTAGGCCAGAGCGCAGGAAATCACCGACCATGAGGGAAATTACTCTCAAGACGTCGCCGTGTTTTACTTATTTCACTTTTTATTTGCTCGAGTTGAAGGCAAATAGTCGCGAAAGCCGCAAGACCGCAGGATCTGCAGGGATCACAAAACTATCCGTAATGTACCTATGTAGATTTAAGTTAAATATAAAATTTAATTGAAATCACGCGAACAATCCTGTTTGTAAGTTGTAGTCTGGAAGATTGAAAATGAAAATCTTTATTTTTCACATAGGCCTAGGTAGTAGGTATATGTATAAAAGCTCTTATGATCGCTATGTCAAGGGAACACATTTTTATTTAATTCCTGGTCTATCGATAAGTGCAATTAGGATGAAAATGACATAGTATATGAAGCTGCAATCAGTAATTATCAGTTATTAAAACTGCCTGTCTAATTAATATAATTGCTTTGAACTTGAAATCACATTAAAGTACAGGATGATTATCCAAGAATATCCCACAGACTCTCACTTTTTGTTGCTAAAGAAACTTTTTGTTTCTCAAAATGTTTTACTTTTTCAGTGATATAAAAACGCAATAACAATACTATGTTTATCATAACAGTTTTTAATAAGATTTTCAATGATCTTACTTTTATTATTGTTTTAGGCACTTTCAATTTTCATACTACAAGCAGGTGCGGTTCCTGCGGCGATGTGCGATTAACTCAATTCCATCCACTCTCGCCGCGGGCACTGAGACCCGATGTAGGTCTCTGAATACAATCTCATTCCAGCACAGTTGGCTGCAATTAGAATAGTGCTTCGTTATTGGACATTTTCCCTATAGCTCGAGTTGTAAGCACATTTTCTCAAAAGCTTGTGCTTTTTCAGAACTTTCGCCGGTTTAGTGGAGCTCTGTGAGTAAAGTTCAAGCTCAAGCAGAAATACAAGTAGGCAATTAAAACAACAGCCTTTTTGTGGCGTTTAGGTTTCGGATCCCAATAAACTGTAGGTTAGTGTGCACATTTAAAACAAGGAGATGGAGTGCAGAAACTAAAGCTGTTTGGACATTGGAATTAAAAAAGAAACACCTAAATTCCTAAAATTCTCAAGGAATAACTATTCTGACATTTATTCATAATATTATGTCTACGTTCTGTGGTTTTTATTATTGTTTTTTTTTCTTGGCCTGCGGCTTTTGAAAGCATTTTAACATACTTAGTGCCCCCGCGCATTAGGCGGCCAGGCCGCGCGGCCACGTCGCGCGGTCTGGCCGCGCATTTTGGCGGCCACGTCTGCGACCACATTCGTCAGTCGAATTCACATCGTGTTCCGAAATGGACGTTGAAGAAGAAATTATTGCTGCGCTAGTTTGTTCATTATTACAAAAGAGAAAGAAAAAAAGGACCAAGAAATTTTGGATTCATCCATTGTTACGGGAGAGGCTTACGAAAGGAATATATCACACATACTTTCCAGACGTACTGCAATATGAAGATAAATTTTTTAACTATACGAGAATGTCTAAAAAAACTTTTTACGAGATCTTGAACATACTAAACCCCATATTACTGGATACAGCTCTTCTGTTTTGAATTTCTAAAATGAAACGTTCAGTATCAAACGCCATGTATACACAAAAAACGTCTGGCCGCGGCGACCAGTGCGCGCACACTGAGTAATTTCATACGAATTCCCGGATCTCGTTGGCCGCGGCGGCCAAGCGGCCGCATGTGTGTCGCGATGTTTTTCGTTGGCCGCGCGGCCAGAGCGTGGCCGCGGGCCGCTGGTCGCGTAATGCGCGCATCTACATATTATATCATGGAAGAATTAGTTGGCCGCAGCGACGTGGCCGCGCGGCCTGGCCGCCTAATGCGCGGGGGCTCTTAGGTTTATAAAAAGTCGTCGCTCGTGCTCCGACTAGATCCCTTCCTAACAACAACAGCTCCGTGAGCGCGGCAACATCTTCTGTAAAAAGTGGTGCGCGGATGTTAGTGTGCGTGAAAAATTGTGTAGCGACGGCTCGAGTTTGCCAATTTAGACAAAGTATTTTTGCCGCATTTTTGAAGTCGGGCGCTCTCTCTTGGACCTCTTTGTATTTAAAAATTAAGTATCGATGATTGATAAACAGATATGATGCAAATCCCCTCCTGTTGTTTGAGTACTCAATGCGTTTCATCCCTGCTAGTACAATAAGAGTAAATAGCAGCATCCCAAGTGCACCTCACGCCGCGCAAATAATGCAACTCTAATGTGCATGCAAATGTGCGAGTATACTCGTACGTTGGGTTGTTTGGCTCACATCTGATTAAACTTGAATGCTTTCATCTAAGCTGTTGTGAGCTCTTTTAGGTAGGCTGCCTACTTAACTATTAAAATCCATAATGATTTATAATGTGTACTTTTTGTGTTGTTGTATAGTTTATTAAAGTTGATTTTGCGTCGACTTTTCGTGATAGGGGAGTTAGCTCAAATTAAATATTGGTTTCTTTAATTCATTTTGATAAAATAAATAAATTAATTAATTACCTAAAAAAAACAATAAATGAAATCGAGCAGATAACGAAAAGATTTTATGCAATTTGATATTTCTGATTAGACAAAGAATACTTATCGGTCAGTGATGTCAGTGTTATTAAAATTCAAATTTTATATAGTTTGCCGCTATTACTGGGCTAAACATCGTAGGCTTATGGCAATGAGTTGTACGGGGACAACATTTATCTGCATGTTTTTAATAAAAACTCAGGTCAACAATACTCATTTACTTTATATTGGTTCCCGATAGCTCCAAAATAATAACAAGCGAGAAACTAAATAAAATTTGAATTTCGCGGGCTGCTAAGGCCAAAATAACTTAATGCCGTAGTAGCTACTAGGCTCTAGTCGTGAAAACTAAAAAAAAAGGCCAGATACATTTTTATTTTGACAATATATCATCGGACTTAAAATCGAAGTTGCATGGCTAAACGCAATATAATTCTATGAAGTAGAAAAAAACGAACCGTCTCTATCGTAAACAAAACTAATGTCCTATGAATAAATATCACCGTCCTCCCGAGAAACGCTAAGCGCCAAGACAATCCCGCCTTGGCCGGGGTTTAAATCTAATTTCTTCGGATACCCGCAAGTGGCCCACTTTCAGTAATCCCACCGACCCCACTTAATGTCGTGTCCCGGGATAATTAATATAACAGCACGCCATTTTATTTCATTACGGCAGTCATATTTCGACTAGTTGTAAGTTATCGGAGTAAAGTTAGTACATAGTATCTCAATGGAGTAAAGCCGCTGTTCAATCGCTGCGCACGATACGCACGACCACGTCATGACTATGTATAATGTATATATGCATGTGTCTTTCTTAATAAATAATCATCTTCAATAAACATAAAATGTGTTCGAATAAACGAAACGGATTTATCTAGACATCTAAACCAGCGCCCCAAGCGGACAGCCGCCGAAAGTTTTGTTCCACCGTCCACCGTTTATTCGAAGCGAGTCGACACGTTTGTACAACAACCTGTATACTAACAATAAAGACAAAGATATTTTGCTGGACTCCGTACTATAAAATGAATCTGTATGAAACTCCAAAACTTGCAATAACTAAAATAAACTTGTTTTCTTATGTTTCGTTTCGACTAGACACCAGGCATTAGCAGGACAAGTCTCTTTGACTGATGTATTATTGCAAGTAAAGTCAAATAACAAGACAAACAAACATACAAAGATTATTTAGTATTTATCAAACTATCAGATTATTTTCACTACCATGATCGTGCACAACGTGCGATGCAACTGAATACCACCTTAAAGTCCTGTAGGAAAAGACTTTTATTAAATTAGAAGTCTGTTCACCAATTGTACTTGTAGACTCATGCTAGCAGTGGTACAACTGTGTACATTAATATTTATGTGACCATCTTAATGTGTAATGGCTCAGGTTTATTAGTTGGTATCGAGGTTTTATTGCATATTATGGTTTTGTAGCACCACCATAACGATGGAACTTTGAAGTTTTCACGGAAAATGGAGAGAACAACTTTTAAATGCTTAATTTTAGAACTCTAACTCCAAATTGTATCTCTATATTATAGTTAAGTTAAATTTTTCATTTCTGTATATGTTTTGTCGATAAATAAAGATATTCTATTCTATTCTGATCTATAACTGTAGAGTAATATTGTTGATCTGTAATAATAAAAGACTTCATCCTTCCATTACACGCAATCATTCGCGCTTCAGCAACACCCTTTTGAGTTATTTGCGAATGTAGCAATTTGCAAGAAAACTATCGTGAGAAAAATCTGCATATTTGTGAGATTTCCACAAAGTTTTCAAAGGTGTATAGAATCTGTAAATTCACACTTAACCAGCCTGATTATCTATGATCAGTATCAATCTGACAGAAGGCTTTTGTCATATTAAATTGAATTTCTAAAAAAAATATTTTTAAGCAAATAAAAATGCTGCATGCATGTAACAATTTTGTACCTAACTGTACTCATCCGTCCGTTTTAGCCAACCAAAAGTGTCTCTTCAAATCATTATTCCTGGCCAAAAATTAGTCTCATAAATACTGCGACTGTTAATTTTGTTAATAAATGTGTGTTAGTTTGTCCCGCGGCACGCTAACTCCCGGCGAGGCTCGTAGCTCGGGAAACGGCTGCGTGGTGCGTTCGTGAGAGTAATTAACGTTGACAGAACATGCCATAACTTCGCCCTTTACGGGAAAATGTTGTTAGTTGCACTGCGATAGGGTGATTTATTGAATTTATTTTTGTCTTTGTCACTCTCACGGATACGTTGATGGGTGCGACATGCAGCGTCGCGGAAGAATATGTCAGAAATACGACCTTTTACCTAATTACTCAAAAACTAAGCCAGTTATCAAAAATCTGTTTCTCAACGTTTTTAGATATAATTATTACCGATACATTAAAACAAAAATTACAATTACATCCATTTCAGTTTCCGATAAAACGAGAAAAACTGAGATTGTCGAGCAACTTTTGGGAGAACTTTCTATCGAGGAAATTTTATCCAATCGTGTTTCTGCTTCTCAACGATTTTAGATTAAAGACCCAAAATACATGACGTGAAAATTTAAAAGTCATTGTCTTTATAGTTTTTATACAAAACTTCACTAAAGATCGCGTAAATACGGCTTCTACGCCGTTAAGGTGCTTTAATGGGCGTATTTATTCTTTTCATCTATACCTGCTATAGGTAGTTCAATCCACGAAGACGCGCCCCACTCAAGTTCCCACTCCTTACGAACCGCATGAAACATTAGCGAGCGTGAAGGATTCTACGACCTATAAAAATTTAGATAAGTACTTGGCCGTCTTCGTCACTTAAATTCGTATAAAAGGTACACATCACAAATATTATTTCCAAAAATGTAATACAACTATAAAACGAGTAAATTACGTAGATACACATAGAGGTATGAATGTAAAAAAAAATGGTACCAAATTCTATGATGAAATTGATACTCGGAAACTTAAAGTCGTGAAGGGTTTTTAGCTATTAAAGAGACCATGTAAAATAAAATGACTTGTCATATTAAGAGCTTCTGTCTGCTACTGCTAGGCCTATATGAATTTTCTATTCTATTCTATTCTACGTTGTGCATAGGAATGTTTCTCAGTAACAATAGAAGCATTTATTTAGCAGATGAAGATAATTAACATCCAATTCTATTAATCGGTAGGTAATTGCAGAAAAACATCTGCCAATTCAGTACCATAAAAGTCAATATTTTGAGGGCGGTTTTTGGATGTAACCCAGAATACATTACTCAATATTAATGTAGTACAGGTATATGAAAAAGTTTGATTAAAAGTAAGAGTGATCTTCGATTATTCCAATACAAGCTTGAAATATTGATGCCTGGTAATATAATTAATTAATTATTATAGGAAACGGCGCATCTTCTAAAAATTCCATTAAAAGTTCGCAAAGGGAAATACTCCACAATCCACATTAATATTTCTATAAAAGGTACAAAAAATATATTAATATTCATCACAGCGTCTCAATGGGCCGTCAAGAAGAAAAATAATTAAAAATTCCATCAGCAAAGCGTTTCGGCCAAAACGGTCTTATTGTCGCTTTTAAGGCTTAATAACGGAGACACGGGCACGGAGGCATTAAAACCTTTCTGTTTCTAGCAACAAAAGTGTATCCTAAGACAAAATGAGCAATAAGTTATTTGTACGGCTATGGAACGCGAGTTTTATCATCGAGTCCATCTCAACACATTGCTGACTACGGGTCTTCTTTTAGAGTTGTTATAGAGGTTTGGCCATAACGTTTTTTATACGGCAAAAATGCCAAAAATACACCCTTTTATACGAGAATACCCATAATACACCCATTAAATAACCACTGTTAACAAGACTCCCTGAAAGAGTACGGCCATTGTTTCCACACTGGGTCAAGTACGAATTAGCAGGCATGTTTTATAGACATTTCAAGCATGAGTTTATTGTGAAATCAAGTTAAGCTAATGGCACCTAGTTCCGTCAGTAAAATTCATAAAAGATGCAGAACTCCGACCTCTAAAATTATGTATTTGATTATGTATTTGATTGAGGTTTGAGGTCACTCGTCCGGAAAAACGCCACCCACAAAAACATTTTCATGTAAAATATTACTTTAATGCTATACGGTCTCAAACTGTCAAAAGTTATCAGATCTTTAAATGTAGGCTTTAAGCTCTACACGCCATGAAAAAGTCCTTGGCGCTTCATGAAAAGGTAAGTTAGGTTAGGTGCCCTTGACATTCGCCTGGCTCGTGTTGACGTAGACACTACCGTGCCCCCAGAAAATTGTGTACTCAATTGATAGGACTAAAACGACGACCTTTCAGATTTTAGTCCAACCTTACAAGTCACACCATTCAATCGGTAGTTTCTGCTGTGACCTTGATATTTTATTCAAATTTCGGCGTACAAGAGATGTGAACGCCCTTTCAGTGGCCTTAACCGACCAGCAATATAAAAATACTCAAACTTTTTTTGAAGAGGAAGACGGTACCCCCTACGCACCTGGTATTTACTTTCTTTCATTCTATGAATACAAAGCGATACGGTTAGCGGGGGATCGCCGAAACAAAACGTCTTGGTTTATTACGGGCTGGGCGGGAGGAGGTTTTAATTACGAGACCCGTGTCTACTGTCTATTGTAAGTACAATAAAATATTATATATGGGTGAGGAGGGAAGAGCCTGTCATTATAACAATTATAATAAGTAGTATTATCATGGAAAGTTCGCATGTTAATTTGGATTTTTCTCTCGCTCGAATTCAAGTGGGACTTGGGAGGTCGCGGGTTCGATTTGCCACGGGCCGTTTTGGAGTGTTATAATTTCTAAATTGGCTCAGGTCTGGTCTGGTGGAGGCTTCGGCCGTGGCTAGTTACCACCCTATCATGCAAAGACGCATCGCCAAGCGATGTAACGTTCAGGCGCGATGCTGTATATATCGTAAACTACATATACGGGGCGAGTTTTCATACCCCTTCCAAGTTAGAATAGTAACATCTTTGGCTGCATCATCACTTACCATCAGGTGTGATCGCAATCAAGTACTGACCCTTAGAGTGTACATTTTTTAAACTCCATTACGCCACAATTACTGACACCAATTTGGTCAACATTTGGAATGAAAGTAACCTATGGCCCTACCTTAAAACTGCACCGGTCGTATCTCGCTACCCGCGGCGTAATAAGCAGGACGCCTGCAGCAGAGTATGCCTGCCGTAATTCTAGCTCTACACGTTGGTCAAGGCGAGACAACTAACCACTCACTCCCGTCACTCATAGAACTTAGAATTCAGAGTTCTTCTAATAATGAATATATAAATATATCAGTAAGTTTTTTTTAACGATTTGATACGTGGATTTATCTCTGTTCGCACAGTATTTTCCCCTGATATTAAAAGAAAGTAAAAACATAATCCTCATGTATCTCCAGCTTACTCAAAGATCACAAGAGATCAGGAATTCTCTCAAAAGAGGAAAAAAAGCAAGGAAAAGTCTTTCTTCCGATAGGGCGACCATCAATCAAGGCCCTCGGAGGACAGATCGCGATATGGATTCAGGGAGAGTTTTTAACAAAATTAAAATCCCCTGATTCCAAGCCGGGGCAAGTGGCTCAAATCATCGGTTCTCTCCGACGCTGATTACATTATGTAAATTGTTCGGATTCCCCTCCCGTGTCATCTATATCCTTGACTTGGATGTAAAGAAGACGGAAATTACGTAACTTTGTTATTATTTTATTTTGGAGTTGCTGTTGCCTGACTTTTCCAGGACTATTTAGTTTATATTCCTTATTCCTGATTCACACTGTATGGGTCTGGGATGCCAAACAAGTAGTAATAAGTAGGTGGTGGTTCCCCAGTCCCCTCCACCACCTGCTACAGGTTTACCTTCAAATCAAGAGTGTTTAGGCATTGGTATCTCTTATACAAACTTGCTCTACCTGAGGCTGCATTATCATTTTCCAGGTTAAGCGCTAGCTTTCATACTTAAACGGTCTATTAAAAATAAAACCCACAGGAACTACACTTTCCTATCTTAATATTAAGTAACCTCAGAAGTTATGTGATTTAGTTTAATCTAATCCAGGGTTTTATAAAAGTTGGCGTTTTTTTGAGAAGGATTATTTATATTTTGCTTTCCCAAAAAAAACCATTTAACATGCTTTCAGGCTACTGTTTCTCAGTTGCTTTATTATTTACGGACAAATATGGCAACTCTGGCACATTGATTGGTGTGTAAAGTCCCGGGTCGGTTTCCCAGCATAGGCCAATGTGGATTTTTTTAAAAAGAGTGGAAGCTCTCGTTCAGCGGGAGGCTTTGGTAGTGCCTAGATAGTAGAAACTCTGCAAGCCTCTTCAGGCAAGCTCGTACGCCAATCTATTCAGCGTTCTGTTCTGATGCTGCGTAGAGTATTTAGATTATAGCGGCCCACGATAGCTAACGATGATGACGTAACCAGTGCCAATAGCATAATTACGCTGACGGAGCTTTCGACGAGCATTCTATATATAAAAGTTATGACGTCATACGCTCGGATCACAAGCGGTCCCCAGGCTTGTCATCATCTATCTGGAGGGAAATTTTCCTATTATCTTCAGAACTGGCAATCCACATCACGAGAAGTCTAAGACACTATCTTTTAGTAGGTCTTTTTAACAAAACAAGGTACTGCACTTATTTTACCAGGATTTTAAACTTTAAAAGCCTCTTCCATTCCAACTACATTTCCGTTGCGCGTCGGTGGGTTTTCCTTAAAGAGCTACTTGGCCCTGCATTTCATCGCCCCCGTATTGGGGACATTTCGAGATTAGCCTAAAGAAGTATGTTTCTATTTAAAAGCTGCCGTTCGTTCCTGGGAACGCAGCTGCGTCTGTCAGGCGAATAATTTCAAATGTATCCGGGGAAAAGGTTTCGCCTCTTATCGGCCTTTTTATAGCGTTTTTCCATCGTTCCACAGATAAAGTTAAATGACGCATTTATATCGTTCCCATTCAGATTTGTAAGCGGTAGGATGCTAGTCACGATTCGCGAATAATTTCTTTTACTAACTATTATGTACCGTGATAGTAATAGGAAAACATTAAAATAAAGCGATCAAATTTTACAACGTAACATTCTGGTTATATATGAGTAGATGCTGAAAATATAAATTCAACTAGGTTTTGTTATACAAAATTTAAAGTTCAATAAAATCATTATTTTAAAAAAGTAGATTGTCTTATAAATATAGGATAGGTCTATCAGATTCACTGAATTAGCCATTCATGAGATGTTTCCAATAACGTATTTATCAAGCATACGTGACTCGCTTACAAAGCAACACTGTAATCTGTTATAGTTAGGTATAGTATACACCGCGATGGCTCAGTGTTTAAGACATCTGCCTGCTAATCATGAATCAGGGGTTCAAATGCTATGCTTTTTCTTCACGAAAAAACCGTGAACAAACATGCATGCATGTCCGTAATTTATTCCTGAAGGTGTGTGAACCCTGACTTAGTGGAGCTAGGTGATCTGAGGATAAACCTTTCCCATCTTGAGACGAGATCCCTATTCAGGGCTGTAGAATAAAGTGCTACGAACGATCATGAGACCACAAAAAATAAGTTCATCATGAAGAAAAATTGCAAGAATTTCTAAGTAAAAATGATCGGATGAGTCCTGAATTAGCATTCATGACTGAGAGCCAATAACGTCTTCATCCAGACTGCAGAGAGAGTTCGTTAATATTCAGCGGAGACCCCTAACGACGCGAGGTTATGAAATATAGTTTTAACAGGCAATGCGACGGGTTTCAGTGAAATTACATTGACTTTCAGTGAATTGTCGACATTTCAACCGTGAAAAGTTAGTTATTGTATAGTCGATGCAATATCTCGCTGCTCACTTTGCAATATAACGAGAATACAGGCCTCGTATTGCGCTCTCTCTCACACTTATGGGAGTTTAGATCAGGCCTGATGGACAATAGGCGTCATCGTGATTATTTTATTGTACCGTAAGCATCGATCGTAAGATCAAGTTTCAAAATATCTTTATTTCACATAGGCCTAACATACAGGCTCTTGTAAAACGTCGATATGTTATTTGTTGCATAAATATGCTGATAACTACAAGTCTACTTAAAACTAAGTTAACGAGGGTTTACAAACGCGAACTGCCGCTGAGAAGAACTGCGCCTACTATTATAGCTCACCAGGTACAAGATAATTTAAAAAATCATTTCTTATCCCTTTTCAACATCATATTTTTTCCTATTCTTTATTTTAATGAGATTTTTTTTCATCGATTTTTTTTAAAGAAGATTTTTTTTCAAAGCCGCTAGCATATTCGTTCGTTCGTTCGTTCGTTTCAGCTGACGGACGTCCACTGCTGGACAAAGGCCTCCTGCAATGATTTGGAAATTGGAAAATATTGTATCAAACCTATACTTGCCACTACTAGGCGTATCAATCAGAATAACAAGTACAAATAAATCATATCGCACGAAGCGGGATACTGCCAAGCGAAAGGATGCTGTAAAATATTGCATCTACCGAGAACCGCTGAAGCAACTGGGTTCATCCATCACGTTGGAGATTAGTTTCTCTGGAAACGACGGATCCTGGATTACCGACTAAATAAAAGTGTACCAATATACAAGGTGCAGGTTAATTCTTATAGTGTTTCCGCAGATACTTTTTTACTTGATCCTAGAAACACATTTATGGAGATAAGAAGTCCCAATTATTTTATTTTATTTTCAATGCAAAACTTAAAATTTAATTTAGAAAAATTATTTTTAGCAACCCTAACTGTGATGTCAACAAATCTCACATGGATTGGCTATCCTAATTTAATTTTCATTAATCCCAGTTCTTTCGTGTGGCTGTTTTAGGATGTCCCTTAAAATAATGGTAAATTTTAGAGGTCCCTAAAGTTCCCTCAGGATATGAGCTACACTTCTTGAGATATTTTTTCATGCATCTATACATCGTTCCCTGCTTTAGGCTTTCGGCTGGAAATTAAATCTACACGTTGCATAGAGTTGTCCTAACTTGTAAAGAAACTTATTATAATGTACAGAAGCGTCGGGTCGGTTAAGGTAACAATAAGAGGTGTCGGTTACATGACGATAATGAGTTCAATGGGTTTTTCCCAAGTCATAAATGCCCAACGCGCCTATAGAAGTTTTCACTTCAAACATTAAATAACAAGATCAAAAGAACATCTCCAGCCTCCACACATCTCCAGATGCTACACACCCATCAAAAAATCAATAGAGCCGCTTAGCAAACAAACCGTTTCTATCCTTTAGGATAAATCGAAATCACGTACACCTACGATGTAAACGTAAGGCCAAGACAAATATTATGCACCCCCAAATGTTTTCGGACGTAACCTTTGAGTAGTACAAGCACGAGAGGTCTTGATGCTTTTTGCTAATATAGTTTACATAATATTTTTCACACTTCCTTGCGGGGTCATGATTCTTTTACTTCGGCGTTAATGATGGTCTTCAGGTCATGATTAAATAACTTTGAAATTTTGTCAAGATATTAATCGAAATGCTTTCAATAAAAGGCTACTTGTTCATCACTTTCATAATCCGATAATAAAACCAACTTTAAGGTATCTACTTAATATACAATTTTGCTACCACGTTCAGTTTGAAAATCTTTTAATAATACATAAATCAGCGTATTTTTCAAT
Source organism: Coenonympha glycerion (assembly GCA_963855885.1). Lineage (NCBI taxonomy): Eukaryota > Metazoa > Arthropoda > Insecta > Lepidoptera > Nymphalidae > Coenonympha > Coenonympha glycerion. The sequence continues at coordinate 2,668,064 of OY979635.1, forward strand.
TACAATTGATTCACTTATTTTCTGAACCACATTTTAAAGCACTTTGACCATGTGGTCCAGTATTTTTGGACCACATGGTAACATCTTCTCCCCATTTAAGGTCGTAGGCTCGTAGCTTGCTGGATGAAAGCAATAACCAGGGCCAGGTGTGCGCATCCAGGGCAATACATCGGAACAAATAGACGGACGTGATCCGGGTACGGGATACTGACCCAAATACAATGGGACAAGATCGTACCTCTTAGGGACTATCCGCATTTATCCTTGCCGTGATTATTTCAAGAGATTTTAACAAAACAACCTAAATGTGGAAACTTTTTAGTTTACGACATTCTTTATTTGATATTCGAACAAGTGTTTTTTAATAATGACTTACGTCATGTGACTTTCAATAAAATTTTCCTTGTGCAAACAACGTTTTTGCTTCCATATCCTAGTTATCTAGTTTATTTCATCAAAAGGTTATGGCCCTATCCACGAAAGTCGCCATTAAAAACCTCTGCGGCCTAGATGACTACTCTACGTGGAAATTCGCAATTTAAATGATTCTGTTACGAGAAAAGTTGTTCACGTATACATCAAAGTACCCGGATTCCAATGACTCCACCGCCATCAAGAAGAACCAAGATGCATTGAAGGATATTGCCACCGGATTTGACGATGATCTTGTAGCTGTTGTGTTACTGAGAGGACTACCTGAAGAGTACAGACCTATGCGTATGGCACTGGAACACTCTGGGATGAAGTTGACTTCAGAGAACGTACGACAAAAGTTACTACAGGAGGATTCACGTCAAGGTTGCAGTACATCGTCTTCAACGGACTCGACATTGGCAGTGAGTAAGAGTCGGAAACGGAATGGGAACAAAGACAAGAATATGACCAAAGTGAAATGCTACAGATGTGGAAAGCATGGGCATAAGAAGCCGGACTGTCCTGAAGGAAGAAAGCTGATGATTCGACCTCCAAAACGAGAGACGTCGTGAGCCTGTCTTCATCAAGTGCCGGGGACTCCTTCAATCCGACGGAGTGGTACATCGACAGCGGCGCATCTTCACATATGTCTTTCCAGAAACATTGGTTTAAAGATTTGGTTATGAATGTCAGTATGAGTAACGTGACATGTGCGAATAATGATAAGATTGAATGCGCGGGTAAGGGTGACATCATGGTGAGTATGAAAGGTAGAATGCTTGCCGTGAGGGATGTCATGTATGTACCTGGTTTGCGTGTTAATCTGTTATCAGTTTCACAGTTAGTAGAGAGAGGATGGAAGGTGATTTTTGACAAGGACGGGTGCAAGCTAATTCACCATTTGGTTCCAGGCCATTTCAATGGAAAGCTTCTGGCTATCGCAAGTGAAGTCTCTGGTATCTACAAGCTTGAAGGTTGTCAGGCGGTTGTAGATGGGGCTGCGTTGGCGTCAGTGAAAGCAGGTAATCCTTTGATGTTGTGGCACCGGCGGCTTGGACACGTAAATGAGCGAGATTTACGTAAGCTTCCGGGTGTGGATTTTGGAAAGAGCGTAATGGAGCCTTGTGTCGCTTGTATTAAGGGGAAGGCACATCGTTTACCTTTTCCAGTTGGTGAGGCTGAGAAGGCAATTGAGAGACTGCAACTGGTTCACGCAGATATCTGTGGTCCAATGTCTGAACCGTCTTACGGTGGATCTCGGTACATGCTAGTAATTTTAGATGACTTAACACGTAAAACTTTTGCATTTTTCCTTAAATCGAAAGATCAGGTTTTGGATCATTTTAAAGTTTTTCTAGCATCTGTAGAGGTTGAGACCGGGTTGAAAGTGAAGTGCATACGCACGGACAATGGAACAGAGTTTGTGAACAAGAAGTTTGATGGGTTTCTACGTCAAAAGGGGATTAAACATCAGTTGACTGTTCCCTACACTCCAGAGCAGAACGGCGTAGTGGAGCGAGCAAATCGTACGATCGTGGAGATGGCTCGTACTATGTTGGCGGAGAAGAATCTTAGTTGGAGACTGTGGGCGGATGCGTGTTCTACTGCTGTGTACATCAAGAACAGGCTTCCTCACAGTGGCAACAACGGTAAGATTCCTGAGGAGTTGTGGACAGGGAAGGCTCAGTCATTTGATCATTTCAGAGTTTTTGGATCGAAGGCGTTTGTGCACGTACCAAAGGAAACTCGGAAGAAATGGAGCCCTAAGGCGGTAGAACATATCTTTGTTGGTTACTGTGATGAAACCAAGGGATACCGTTTCATTAATCCTAGTAATCCACGCGTTACAGTTAGAGCAAGGGATGTAGTTTTCTTGGAAGACTCTACAGCAGCGATTTCAGGGAATCCGAGTCAGCTGGTTGGCAGCGGTGACAAGGGTGCTGAAGTTATCTGGGAATATGCAAGGGTAGAAGGACAGTCAGGTATGTCACCTGGGACTGAAGAAGCTTCTCAAGGGTTGAGTTCTACAGATGAAGCTGAGGTGTATGAAGACGCGGAAGTGGAAGTAGGAGAAACGGGTGATAGCGGAGCAGAAAATGTCGTGATAGAAAATGTTGAAGTTGAAGAGCAGTCTGTTGATAGAGGAGAGTCAAACGAGGTTGAATATCGTTACCCTCTACGTAATAGAATCCGTGACAGAAATCTTACTGTCTTTGAACTTCAAGCGCTGTGACTTTGATAGCTGCCTTTACAAAAATAATAATTTTTATATCGCTTTGTACATACGTTGATGATTTTTTATTATTTTACAACGACAGAGCGCAAAAGGAAGTGTTGTTTGACAATCTTCGTAAGATTTCACGATGAAGGATTTAGGGGAAGCTAGACAAGTTTTTGGGGATGCTTTTGTCTAGGACGGATACCGGAATATATTTGAATCAAGAGAGGCTTATTTCGAAGATCTTGGATGAATATGGTATGAGCGATTGCAAACCGGTGAAAACTCCGATGGAAATGGATTTCTATAAAGCCTTGGCGGAAGGGGAAGGAGGTAAGATCTTGTCCTGCCAAGACTATCTTCGTTATCAGGCGCTCATAGGGTCGCTGAACTATTTGGCCTGTAACACACGCCCGGATATTGCGGCTGCGGTTAATTTCTTGGCGCAGTATAATTCCTGTAGTGAGGAACGCCATTGGAAACCAGCTAAGCATATCTTGAGGTATCTTAGGGGTACAAAGGATCTATGTTTGATATTTCCCAAGTCGCCGGTGCAGGACATCACGGGATTCGTAGATGCTGACTGGGGAGGGAACATCAAAGATAGGAAATCTTATTCTGGATTTATTTTTAAATGCGGAAACTCGTTGATTAACTGGGAATGCCGGAAACAAGCTTGTGTGGCATTTACCAAATGTGTGCGCGATCTGAGTTTGGGTGTGTGTGGTGTGGTGTGATGTGAGGATATCTGATGATGGATGTTGTTTGAGGGGAAGTGTGGAAACTTTTTAGTTTACGACATTCTTTATTTGATATTCGAACAAGTGTTTTTTAATAATGATTTACGTCATGTGACTTTCAATAAAATTTTCCTTGTGCAAACAACGTTTTTGCTTCCATATCCTAGTTATCTAGTTTATTTCATCAAAACTAAACCACATCAATTAATTTTACAAACACAATTTGTCGATCTATTGAATATCTTTTCACACTCATAGTGGACACCTTATCTTTCATAGTCATCTTGTTCCGTCTTCTCTAGGTCTTCTCTAAAACTAGAGTTTTATGATTGTTTACAAAAAGGCTTACTATAAGATATGATGATGGTTTAAACAAAATAAACCATACCGATATTCCCCGTAGATTCCCGAACAAATGTAGGCAGCCCCGTAAATGCCGACCTAGGAAATTAGTGTAACGGAGCGCAATGAGATCTATCGAATCCTTGGCTTGGATACGTAAGACGTGAACTTCGGAAGATATATTTTTATAAATGCAGTCATTTTGAAACAGATTTTGAGTTTTATTTGCCATTTTAGTTTCAATTCTTTGCCATATAATCTTCATTTTGACTAACATTCTTGTATTTAAATGCCTTAAAATGATTTTTACTGTGCTTCTCGCTATTTCTAATGAATAACGAAGAATTTTTATATTATGAAAATACGATTTTTATTAAATTCAACCCCACTTAGCTGAAACAAGATAGCAACAACTTTAGATTTAAACAAATTACCTAAACAACATAGCAAATCAAATTAAACAGTTCTAGTCGAAAATCCGATCATCCAGCAAAATGGGCAAATTGTCTGGCAGCTGAACGTTGTATTATCGAACGCTAGTACATTTTGCTAATTAATACTTTAATTAATAGTTTGAAATAGTTATCTTATAAAGGTATAAGATAACTATTTCGAGCGATATATAAACGAGCGATTCTTGTATATATATTTCTTTATAATCTGGATCTCGGAAACGGCTCGAACGATTTTCATGAAATTCAGTATACAGCTAGGATTCATTTTTAGAGAATGTCGAATTTACCAAAAAAATAAAAATATGACTACTGCTGCCGTCTATTGGCCACCGAGCGAAGCTCGGCCACCCAGATATTATACGTATTAAAGGAACTTAAAGCAAAAAGGTGTAACAGCAACGATTGTATTAATATGAGATAACTGACATGTGGCGTGGCAAGTGGTGAACAATGTAGCGTGGCTATATGTGGCGTGTAATTTTTTTATAGAAAATTTAAATAGCAGAGCGTTTAGTTTTTTTTTACATTACACGAAAACGTCGCCACGTTTAACAAAGGTCCGTTGAATGACTCCCGTATTTAAAATACTACATCATCCAAACATCGTCGGTAACTATAGAATTGCAACTATCATAAGCCAATCAGCGCCTAAGCTGCATAGCCGATGCAAGCATTAACCAATTAGTGCCGTTGCGGGTCGACCGATGCAAGAATTAGCCAATCAGTGCTTACGCGGCTCGAGTGGAATGCTGCTTCGTCGATATATTTATATCGATAAGTATATTTGCCGAATCACACACACAATAGCATACATCATATTACTAACGTATGTAGTGTAAGTCCGTGACAAGATAGTATTAAGTGGAAGCGAGACATGCAACATTCTAGAGTCTACAAAATTGTGCAATCCCTTTGTGTCGGCGTCCAGCGCTTTAAGTTGTAGATAAAGACAATGCTATTGTCTACCGTGCGATGAACCTCGATGATATACGAAGAATAACAGCAGACGTTGATACTCCATTTAGCATAACTTCCAAAATCCGCAAGAAAAAACATTAAATACGTGAAATTAGTTTTTAAAAATTGTTAATATTTTTTATAACAAAGTAAAAGCTGTAAAGGCTGCATCTATCCATGAATATGTTACTTCCTGAAATAAGGCATATAATATCCATTGTCATCGAAATCGATTCCGTATTTACGAAATAACAAGAGTAATAAACATCTAAACATACAATTAGTTAAAAATATTATTTTAATATAATGCCTACTCGTACCTACCTACTACTTGTCTACTCCCGCAGCTACGCCCTCAAGAATTTCTTTTGAGTTTCTTGAATATCCTGCTATCTTTTCAAGCCTTTATAACAACTTTTAAGGTAATTTGCAAAATCTAACGGGAGCTGTTCATTTTTCCGGGGTAAAAATCAGCCTTTATGTTAATCCATATCTATCTAGTTATCTTCGCTTTTAAACCAGCCAAATCGGTTGAGTAATTTTGACATGATTAAGTCAAACATACAAACTTTCACATAGTTTTAGTAAAATTTCTTTCAAGCTATGTTCGTTCATAAGTTTGCTCAGGAATGAGGTAACCATTCCCGATCAAAGTTATTACTCAATTACGATTGTATACAGCAATTGCGAACATTATTACAGGCCTTTAGTACTTTGTTTCGTCCTTGTTTTGGATCGCATGTAAATGTATCCTTCGATTAGCATCTACCTTCATATTTTGCGATGCGGTATTGAATCGTCCTTGATACAAACTGCCTGGTAGAGACTTATGTTGCGGTAGGCCTATTTATTGTTAGGAAAGCTCGCTTGACTGTGGTGTGACACGTAAAGTGATGTACGGTAACTAACCTTGTGGAGGTAAAAGTCATATCATAAATATTTACTTCTGATACTATAGGATCATTTGGCATGGTGCCGAAATACTCGGTAGAAATTGGGAACTGGTTTTTCAGATTTAACTAAATTTTCTTATCCTTTTGTGAGCATAACAACACTTAAGTTTTTTAACGCCTGACGCAAAAAGAGAAGTTTTATAAGTTTGACGTCGATTTCTGTGTATCGTAGCTCTCAAACGGAAAGACCGATTTCGATGAGATTTTTTAGCCAGTTTCCTTGCGGTGGTTTTTAGCTGTGTTTGGTTAATATCGGTTCAGCATTGTAAGAATATCAACCTCTTTGCCAAATGATTATTTTACGAGTGCTAGTATTATTGTTAAATGAGAAGAGTAGGCTATTTTTGAATTTGTAATATATAATATTATAGATGAGCACATTAATACTATAATGAGCTATGTATGTGTGTATTCTTTACCCCTTCGAGCTTACTCGCGACTATTGAACGAAATTAGCTATTTGGAATGAAAATTAATATTTCATTCCAAAAAAATCAATCGTTTCCTCAGGATTTATGAACAACGGAAATGTACGCAGGCTATGCTTACGTAGTAAATTGGTACTTTGTAAATTAGGAACTAGCTTCTAAGCGATACAGTAAAAGCTGCTATTAAGCGTATGTAGGCTTCAGGTTTGATCAGACTCTTGATTTGATAGGTAGGTAATTTTTGAAAAGACTATAAATTTAGGACTAATTAATGTACCTACCTACGTACATAATCAAGCTACCTAGGTACATCCGAAGCAAGGGGATATCGAAATTACTATTACAATTACCAGTAACAACTCTGCAGGACTCTCCACTCACACTCTCACTACAAATCTAGGAACATTAACAAATATTTCTTGATGTACAGTCAAACCTCTTCCCTATGTAACCAAAAGATCAGTTAAAACAATGTTTGTAGTATATCCCCCGCGGCAGTTTTAACCGTTAACTGGTAACCATATGGGGGTATTTTTGGCAGTATCTATTCGTGATAAATGTTCATATACAAACTGAACTCAACCTGCGGACGCAGTTTGCGGCGAGGTGGCGGCACCGAGTAATTTGATGTGAATTTTGCGGTCGGGAATATAAACAGACGGGAGAGGGAGTTAAACTTTTCAGTTAACTCCTACGGAATAAACAAAATCATAAGACTTTACTAGTACAGTACGCATGCTGGCGGATTAAAGAAGGAGTTACAGGGTTCAATTCCCGGCAGCCAGTGTGGAATTTGACTTGACAAGGTAAGGTTGACTTGTACGGTTACAAAGCCCTATAGTTTCTTTATCGAAACACGCCGATTCTTACGTTTTCTTGATATAGCTCATCCAGTCAAATATCGTTTGCCACTCAGCAAAATCGTTAGGCTATACGCTTTGATCGGTGGTAGAGTGGTACCAAATCACGACAGAAACTTCCCAACACACCTGTGTCCAGAACTGATCCTAATCAGAAATTACTCATTAAATCATACGTCGTAGCTCATTGCAAGTTTCAGCTGTTCTACTTAGTTCAAAGCATAATTAAATTTACCAACCGTACCACTAAGAAATGTAGGCACAGAACAAATAGGCCACGGCTCAGTTTCATCAGTCGAAAATGTGAGCGAACAAAAAACATTCCTTTCCCTTTGTAATGCGTCAAAACATTGGAGGGGTAACCACACACGGAGAACCAAACGCGAATCGTGGTTGGGTCTCGAAAAATACGCTTTTACAGCTGAAATTATCCGGCGTCCAGTTTAATTTGAACTCATTTAGTAATACTGAGTTGTTTAATTAATAAACTATGCACGAGTAGGTATACGTATGTATGATTTTTGTTGTAATGCTTGGTTCAGACATGCGATTTGTTGCGAACGATTGGGGAAAATAATTTTGTAATATGTATAGTTTCATGATGTACTTTTCGGTGGTACTTACTTTTCCTCAGTTTTTAGTATTCCTGACGACCTTCCTTGCGAAATTAGCGAGCTAGAGGATCAAGCTTCAAATTCCGAAATTAGGACGAAGTAAAGTTTTTGGGGAATCCAGCGTCAGACAGTTCCCGCACGGCGTAAAGAAAGTCGCGGTTACTGACATATCCATACATAAATACATTTAAATGTGAGTTTGTTAGTTTATTTATTTGCCCTTCAATCGCGCGATAACAAATGAACGTGATTTTATATAAAGACATAGATGAAAGTGTGGTGAGTGATATAGGCTACGTTTTATCCCGCGAAGTTGATATTCTCCACGAGATTTGATAAAAAACTAAATTAACGCAGGTGAAACCGCGGTCAACAGCTAGTATTAATTATATAAGTAAAGAAGGATGAAAAAAATATAACAGAATTCGTTCGCGCTCGTTTACGAATTCTCGAGTCTGGTCTAGTCTTACGAAACAAATTGCTGTTCGACACTCGACAGTAATTTTGGCACACGATTGTCTTGTATGCAGATTTTTGGCTGGCGTTAATCAATTATTTGGTTAGCAGATGTTTACACGGCTGCAGTTACTCGTTTTGACGGACACGCTGTTTAATCAGCACGCCATAATATGCCATTCAAATACATAATAGCTTCTGCATAATTTCAACTTTTGTTCGTATGAGGAAAGTTCTTTTTGGACGCGGGTTTTAGGAATTTTTTGATTTTTCTTCTAACATCAGTCACCTAATTTCGAACTTGGCGGTACAGTCAGATTACGTAAGATGCCTGTAAACTAGGCCTACCTATGTGATTTTGTTTTATAACATAAAATAGTCCGAGCATTGACTATATTTTAAATCATTCACGTTAAACTCAATACCTAGAGTCGGTATGCGAAGGTGATACCTGCCTTTTCCGTATTTTTACTTTCTTAAGCCCGCAACGTTTTATCAAAAAATAAAATTAAAATTTAAAGTTAAATTAATTAAAGGTAAATTTTAAGTTAAATTTAAAGTTAAATTAATTTTTAATTTCAAGTTTAAATTGCAAAAAATTCAACAAAATTTGAATATGTCAGGAGCGTTCATTTCGCTTAAAACCCTAGGAGAGAGACCATGGCAGAATCACACGTTTGTTTTTATTTAAAAAAAAGCAGCCAAGTGCGAGTCGGACTCGCCCATGAAGGGTTCCGTAGCAGCAAGTAACATAATAATATAAAAGTTCTTGTAGTTTGTGGGAAAATCCCTTAAATGTATGATTTTTACCCTTTAAAATGTGAATTTCGGAAATCCCGTTCTGAGTGCACCTTCATGACTTAATATCAACCTTGGTACCAAATTTCAGATCTCTACGACTTTTAGTTTTTACAGAGTAGCTGAAACAACGAAGAAAATTTTAATTTTGTATGGAAAAATCACTTAAATGATGATTTTTACCCTTTAAAATGTGAATTTCGGAAATCCCGTTCTTAGTGCACCTTCATGATCTTATATAGATATAGGTACCAAATTTCAGATTTCTTCGACTTTTAGTTTTTCCGGAATAGCTGGAACAATTTTGGAATTGTCTCTCGCGCAAACTATTCAGTTAAGAAAAAAATGATATAAGAAACCTCAATATCATTTTTGAAGACCTATCCATAGATACCCCATACTTATAGGTTTCATGAAAAAAAAAAATTGAGTTTCAGTTCTAAGTATGGGGAACCCCAAAAATGTATTGTTTTTTTTTCTAGTGTTTTGTGAAAATCTTAATGCGGTTCACAGAATACATCCACTTACCAAGTTTCAACAGTATAGTCCTTATAGTTTCGGAAAAAAGTGGCTGTGACATACGGACGGACAGACAGACAGAAAGACAGACAGACATGACGAATCTATAAGATTTCCGTTTTTTTTGCTATTTGGCTACGGAACCCTAAAAATATAAGATTCTTGTGGAACGATTGAGAAACTTATAGAAATTGAGATAGTAAGTAAATCATGAAGAACGAGTGCTACAGTTGCATCAATTTTCAAAATGGCTCTCAAATGTCATTTTGCCAAGGATTGCCATTTTGTCAGTGGTTGTTTTTAATTGTCTATAGTATACCGTTTTTAGAGTTCCGTACCCGAGGGGTAAAAAGGAACCCTATTACTGAGACTTCGCTGTCCGGCCGTCCGTCCGTCCGTTTGTCACCAGGCTGTATCTCTGGATCTGTAATAGCTACAGACTTGAAATTTTCACAGATGATGTATCTTTGTTGCCGCTATAACAATAAATACTAAAAAGTAGAGTAAAATAAATATTTAAGGCTTCCATAAAACAAACGTAATTTTTTCGCTTGTTTATGTTCCATATTAATAACAGTATACAAGGTAGACGCTTCAAATGTTCACAGAATATTCAACTATATAATTTATTTAAAAATAAATAGTTCAAAATTAATTTTTAATTTACTTGGAATTTAACACTCAGTGCTCGAGCCCGACTTGCACTTCTCCAATTATGTTACCCCCTAAAACCACATTCTAGGCGGTGAATATTCACTTCACGCAGCAGTCTCATGAAAAATCTAAGTCTGTAACGTACATAATATTTCGCGCGTCGCGTCACTTGGTAGACCGGAAGACGGGGATGTCGCCGGCCCGCGGGCAGAATAAGGGGACATGATATAGCTAGGTTTACATATTTTCATGCACATGTAAATTACATACCTCCTTCAGTTGAAAAAACACGGGAAATTGGTTCTTACTTTAAACTGTAGGTACTTTTGTTGAACAAGGAATTATTTTATCAGACCCGCAATCCGTATGTTTTCGTATGTAACATTGTTAAAATTTCAAAATATTCGTATTAACTCAAAACATTCAAATATACATTATTTCATATAGGCTTAACTAAGGCACTTACGACGAGTCAATTAAAACCGGCTTCATTTTTCAATAATATGTATGTCTATTTTACGACTAAGTCTAAAACTTACTCAAACTATAACTTAGTATGGCTATTAAAACAAATAACACAATAGAAATAAATAATATTAAGAAAAATTAAACACTTCGTAGAATTAAGTAATGACGTAATAAATAGACAGCTATGTTTGAGCTATATCTCCATTTAACGTGTTTCCGATACCTAGACCTAGATATAAGTCCTGTACAAGCTCAGACAGTCAAGTGCCATACGCTCCCTCCCTTCCGTGCCCTCAATATTTCACTGCTGCGATAATCGCTATAGTTTACTACAGGAGAATGCCTCTCAAGCTTTATTGAAGCTCTATATTGGTTCTATTGTATACTTCGAAGTTATAAAAGAGTGCTATATAAGATGAGCAGATTTATTGCACCTTTACAATTAAAGATATTTTGGGGACTTTAGACACCTAAATAAAATAGTTACACTGAGTATTGATGGCCTAGTGGTTCAAAATTTCAATTTTTCATCGAGTTTTCAGGGATTCGAATTCCAGACACGAGCCTATAAGCTTTAAGAGCTATATAATATCACTTTTTAGTGGTGAAAATCTTAAGAAAATTTTCATGCATGAGAAATTATAAAGAGTACCTGGATGACCGAGCTTCGCTCGGTTTTTTTTTGTAAATTGTAATTTGGAGTAGAAACTATATTTGAATATGAATTACATAGGTACTAATGTAATGATGAAATATGAAAAAATATTTTTCGATCTTATCGACGTAATAATAAAAAAAATATGAACTCGTAAGTATGGTTAAGGCGAAATCAACGACTCTGCCCGCGAAATTCAAAATTTTCATTGTTTTTTTGCAATTTGTTCGCTAATTACGCATTTGTGAGAATGGCAGTATCGTCTTTGCATGATTATATCAAAATCTTTGCATAAAAATGTTCTAGGAAATTAGTCCGAGTATCGAGTTTTATGTGAGTAACTCGCAAATCTCGGACTAATTTCTTTAACTCGACACTTTCGAGCAGAGATTTTTATATAAATACGTAAAGAAGATATTGGGATTATCGCAATTTGACTGCCATAAGCCTATTATGTCTTATTAGGTTAAAATCGCGAAAAACCACAAAAAATTTGAATTTCGCGAGCACACCCGTGGTGTGCTCCTTAAATAAAAATCACGAGTGTAATTAGTTTAATATTTATATATTATACTAATACTTAATTTTTTACATTACATCAACCAATTACGTAAGTTATTTTATTTCGAGTGTTTAAAATTATCGCTGCCAACGGGACTTGATCCCGTACCCCCTAGCTATCACGGCTGAGTGCCCTGCTAATTGTGCCATGGATTATCTTGCTCTGTGGATGGCACGATAATTTTGATATTGGAAAACTACGATTAAAAACCAATTTCAAAGGCCCATTATTTTGAATGGAGCTAGCTTTGAACGAGAGAATACCACCTTGCCCCTTTTAATGTTGTGCCCGCAAAACTCATTGCCATAAACTTACGATGTATAATTATTAGCCCACTATCATAGCTGGGCACCGTTAATCAAATACTTAACTTCGTTAATCGTTAATCCGTTACAAAATAAGTTAGCTTCGTTAAACGTTAAAGCGTTACTTTGCGGAAGAATTAACGCAAGTTAACGTTAATCGTTAATCCGTTAATATACCTACCTATGTAAAATTGCCTTTTTATATCGTTGCGTTACTGAATTAATAAAACCTGTTGGTTTAGAGTCTAGAAGTTAGGTTAGGTACTTAGGAAAAACAAAATACTTACTTGTATAATTCAAACGTGTGATAATAGTCGGGCATAGGGTGCATATTCCCCTTCTTGAACACTAACATGTTGAAGTTCATTTTACAATTCATCATGAAGATAAAATATAATTAATAATAATCATGTACTTCGCAATTCCTTTGAAAATATGTGCACAAAATTTCATGTTGATCGGCTAAGTACCTAGTTTCTACGTAAAAGCGTAACAAATTCACATTAAGTATTATGCAAAAATAGTAGGCATTGGATTAACGATTAACGGACTTCTGCATATTAACGGAAGTTAACATTTCCGTTAACATTTTTAGAAGTTAACTTATAAGTTAAACCGTTAATCAAAATGTTAACTTCGTAAATTAACGATTAACGGATTAACGAGTTAATGCCCAGCTATGCCCACTATTAGCAAAAACTAAATAAAATTTGAATTTTCGCGCCCAATTCGTTGACTCCATAAAAAAATTAGTATTAAGTACTGCTCGTCAATAGATGTCAGCAGAAAGAGTCATATTTATTGTGTTAAAACAGTTGGATGCCTGTGCCATTATAATAGTATTGCTATTGGCTAATAGATGTCACGTTGTTTCCTAGTTTTCAATATATCGAGAAACAATATGAGGTAAATGAGTATTGTTGAGCAGAGTTTTGATTACAAATATGAGATGCATAAATGTTGTGTATAAACTATATAAACTTAGGGTGTATAAGCCCACTAAACCAGAAAACTAAATAAAATTTGAATTTTCGCGCACAGTTCGTTGACTCCATAAAAAAATTAATATAACTTCTCGCCAATAGATGTTGGGAGAAGTCATATTTTACCTTTAGCATTATAATATTATTCTCGTTAAAACAAATGCCGGCCGCGGTCATTAAAATTCGTTTCACTATTCGCTAATAGATGTCATGTAGTTTCCCAGATTTCAAGCTATCGGGAAAAAATATGAAGTAAATGATTATACCTGGTTGATCAAGCTTTGCTTGGTAATATCACAGCCACTCACCAATAGATGGCAGCAGAAAATTACTGTAATAGTTTAACTTTTTGTCAATAGATGTCAGGAATAGAGTAAATTTTTTTTTATGGGTAAATACGACATTTAAAAAAAATGAATCCTAGCTAGATCGATTTATCGCCCCCAAAACCCCTTGTATACTAAATTTCATGAAAATCGGTGCAGCCGTTTCCGAGATCCAGATTATATAGAAATATACATATATACAAGAATTGCTCGTTTAAAGGTATAGGATATACTCGTAAAGCCTGATATCACGCTTTTGGCATGCGTAGCTAGCTTTACCCATACCCTCCTTAGTTCCTCACCTTAGATTAGACTATAATATGTAATATGAGTAAACAAATTGGTATAAGTAAATAAAAAAAAATAACCTGGGTAATTTAGGTACTAAAGATATAGATAAGCACTAGGTATAGTAGCTGTTCTATTAGAGCCAAGAGCGACCATAAATAGGTACATTAAAGACCCAGACTATTAAATACAGACGACTGTCATAATATAGGCACTCTCTCCCTTCAAATACTTCCAATATTTCATCCGAAGCGATAATCGCGCCATATTTCATAATAGTGGAATGCCTCGCTAAAATTTAACTCGCGTAATGTTCGTGATCAGTTTTAAAATATAAATTTATCGCCCACTCTCGTATAAAGGTGGTATATGGGAATTTATGAGGGCGGGACTTAGGTGCGAGAATTGGTAGAAGCGCTAAAAATTTTGCGAACAAAATATATTTGCATACCTATATAGTATAGAGTCGATACCTCCCGATAATGTTCCCGTCTTGGAGCGAAGCAGAGAGAAAGTTCGAGAAGATTTTTGTGCTACTCACCAACCTATTGGTGATTCGTATATCGTTGCCGGGTAGGAATACCGAAATTTACAAATATAAATTAATATTGAATTACCGAGAAGAATTAATATTCGACTCCTGGGACTTGGGAACTGGCTTGCTGATCTTACGTATAGTAACACAGCTTATCATGAGGATCAGGGGTTGATTCTCAGGTAGGATAAAAGTTTCAAAGCATTGTGATTTTTCTACAAGAAAGGAGTTACACCGTTATTCCTTGAAGAGCATTTTAATTTTTATATCATCATTTCTGGTTATCATCAGATTTACATGTATTATGTGTATTGTGATAAAAGCCTAAATTGTATACTACTCTAGATTTTGCCCGCGGCGCGCGAAAGTCTTTTAGTTTCTTTCAACTCCGCGGGAATCAGGGATTTTCCTGGGATAAAAAGTATATGTGTTAATGCAAGATAAGTATAGTAATATGTAAGTTTTTTTTTATTTTAAATAGCCATATCGGTTTAATGGTTGCAGCGTGAAAAATAACAAACATACCCAAACTTATAGCAAACACCATGCTTTAAGACAAAAGGCAACGTCCAATTCGCACCCAATTACTTTTCTGTGAAGCTGAATAAACTAACAGAAAATTAAGAATGAACTTCAAAAAAAGAATGCGTCATAACGAACCAACAAGAACTATTTATTTACAACAAAAGTGTGAAACCGTAACTCGAACTGCACCAATAAACACTTTCAGGCAGTGAGATGCAGGCTCTTTTGTGCTGTATTAAAAAATAAACATTTAAACGGGCAACGGGCCGAAATCAGATGTCTGTGCTCCGCTGTGCACTGCTGCAGTCATTGTATTGATTTTACATCCGGCTGTGGGCAAAAATGGATGGCCGCTACCACAGGTTCTCGATGATTGTATTGTGTAGACGAATTTGTTTAGTAAAAGAGCTACCATCATGGTCTTCCTTAACCTGTTCAAATTTTCTTTACCCTTCTTTCCAATGACTTAAATTTTCAGTACGACAATAGTACATTGTGATACAAGGGTGGAAAGTAGGTTTTTGCAAACGAGCTGTCATTAACAAGCCCGAGCTGAAGGCGAGGGTTTTTAATGTCACGAGTTTGCAAAAACCTATACACCCGTGTATCACACGACGTTTTTCAATACAGTTGTGAGAATTAGTAAAAAAGCCAATCAAAGAGATAATATGTTTGCTCAAGATTTTGGGGGCCAATTTCCATCTTGTTTGGTTTTTACCTTAAATAAAATATCGAAGATCGAAATCGAAGGCGACTTCGAATTCGCAATCGAAAAGATTAAAGATAAAATATAAAAATATAAAAAGATAAAAGATAAAATATCGAAGATCGAAATCGAAGGCGACTTCGAATTCGCAATCGAAAAGATAAGAGATAAAAGATAAAAGATAAAAGATAAAAGATAAAAGATAAAAGATAAAAGATAAAAGATAAAAGATAAAAGATAAAAGATAAAAGATAAAAGATAAAAGATAAAGGATAAAAGATAAAAGATAAAAGATAAAAGATAAAAGATAAAAGATAAAAGATAAAAGATAAAAGATAAAAGATAAAAGATAAAAGATAAAAGATAAAAGATAAAAGATAAAAGATAAAAGATAAAAGATAAAAGATAAAAGATAAAAGATAAAAGATAAAAGATAAAAGATAAAAGATAAAAGATAAAATATAAAAGATAAAAGATAAAAGATAAAAGATAAAAGATAAAAGATAAAAAGATAAAAAGATAAAAAGATAAAAACAAAAAGATAAAAAGATAAAAAGATAAAAGATGAATTTGCAATCGAAAAGATAAAAGATAAAAATATAAAAGATAAAAAGATAAAAATATAAAAGATAAAAGATAAAAGATAAAAGAAAACGAAAAAAAAAAATCCTCCTGTGTCCATCCCATCCCAATGTCCATCCCATTTTATTGTACAATGAAAACTCCTTGGTATCAAACGTTTTGCAAAAGTAATGATCGAGCTTGTAAAAGTAAGTTACGACCACGAAAAAGAAAGATGCCTGTGCGTAAGATTTAACTTTCGAATACTAATGACAGCCTCTGAAAGTGTACCATACAACTGTATTGAAAATTAAATTGTATTGCTATAATAATCCGCTACTTCAAAAAATCTGTATGGTCTAATATATGCAGGAACACTGCTGACCGCCCCCAATTTTTCCAACAATTTCTTCGATGCACGTAGACACTCGTGACTCTACGACTTCGCATTGTGAAGTCAACATCTCCTGAAAATGGCCCGGTGTCGGGACGAAACATTTATACAATTGAATAACCAAAAACATGTGGCAATTTTCTAAAAACCTTCTTTTCTACTACAGATTGCAATAAAATTTTGCAGTTTTGATGGACTGCAGACGAAGTTGTGGCGACCAAACTGTCAAGGGTAAGTTAGTAGGGGCGTCAAATTGACCAAACATTGAATGGTCGATGTAGTATTTTTTGCTCTGGCCGAAGCGCGATGGCAACCGATTTGCGAACGGTTTTTACCGGTCTTTACACGTATTTACTTCCAACATGATGTGTTCGCCATAAGCCCAACGCTACACAGCAATGTACCGACAATTCGTATTTGTTATGTCACCAATGTTTTCATTTTATTCGTTTCAATCAATTTGAAGTTTCCTGTCCGTCGAGCCGTTACGAATAGTGGTGTCAAAACTACACGGTACGTGAGTTTTTTACTTTATGCGATTTTTAATCCCATCAGTTGAAAACTAGAGCACCTACTCTAGAGTTTTGCGGTAGAAAGGACTCCGTTACATTTTTTGCGTATGGAACCCTAAAAAAGGGTTTATCAAATAAATATTCAAACTGGGTGGTCATGCCTATTAGTACGAATACAGTCGTTGTTAATCATTATTATAGACTAGCTTTTGCCCGCGGCTTCGCCCGCGTGAATTTCGGGGTTTTACAAATCCCGTGGGAGTCCTGGATTTTCTGGGGAAAAAACAGCATATGTGTTAACCTAACTTCGGAAACACGATTGGATAAAAATTTATCGCCAAAAAGTTCTCCCAAAAATTGCTCCAAAATCTCCATTTTTCTAATTTCCATCGAAAACTACGATGGACATAATTGTAATTTTTATTTTAATTTATCGGTAAAAAATAATTCCCAAAAACGCTCAGAACGACATTTAAATAACTGGCTTAGTTTTTGAAGTAATTAGGTAAAACAACGTTTTTCTGTTATATTCTTCCGCAACGCTGCATACTAACCTAACCTAACCTAACCCACCAACGTATTCAACAGAGTGAGAAGGACGAAAATAAAATCAACGTATCCGCTTAAGAGTGAAATAATTTCAGAACCTTTACCTTATAGGTATCCATTTTCGCATTTATAGCATAATTACTATCACATAATCTATTGCTCAACTAAAACACATATTTTTAATAGCGAAACAGTTCTAATATCAGAAACTATACAGGAACACCTTTTTAGCATTATTAACCTGTATCCCATTGCTTAACCAAAACACACATTATAAATAGCGAAACAATTGTACTTTCAGAACCTTTATGGGTAGGTACCCATTTCCACATTTATAGCATTACTAATTACTTTACCATATCCCATAGCTCAACTAAAACATACATTGTCAGTAACGAAACAGTATATCATATAGGTACCCACTACCCGTTTTCATAGTTATAATATTATTAAACTGTATCTCATTGCTCAACTAAAACACAAAATGCTAATAGCGAAACAGTTGTAATGTCGGAACCTATAATACGGGTAGGTACCCATTTTCACATTTATAGCATTATGCATTATTTATAGCATTATATCATTATTATTTACTAGCAGAAACCCGCGGCTTCGCACGCGTAAATTTTAGTTTTAACTTTAAAAAAAATAGTTTAAACTTAAAAAATTTTAGTTCTCTTCGGGAACCATCCATTTTCCGGAATAAAAAGTACCCTTTGTGTTAATTTACATGAAATCTATCTTCATTTCAACTTTAAACCAAAAATTTTTAGTAATTGCGGTGTGAACAAAAAATTATCTCCCGCATGAATATCTCTTTTTCCCTATTATCACGAAAACAATGGATTTTCCCGAGAAAAAAGTAGTTGATTCTAGGATATAATCTATCTCCATTCCAAATTTCAGCCCAATCGATTCAGTAGTTGCGGCGTGAATAATTTTTTGTGCGTGAATTTCGGTTTTTAACTAATCCCACGGGAACCTTGAATTTTTTCGGGATAAAATGTAACTTATGTGTTAATCCAGGATATAATTTATCTCCATTTAAAATTTGAGCTAAATCGGTTCAGTAGTTGCGGCGTGAACGAATATTTTTCCCGCGTGGATTTCTGTTTTTCACTATGATCATACTCGTAGAAGTCATGAAATTTTCCGAGATGAAAAGTAGCCTACGTATTCAGGATAAAATCTATCTTTTTTCCGAATTTCAGTCATATCAGTAGGTACAGCGTGAAGTAGTATTTTTACCGCGTGAATATCAGTGTTTCAGTTTTCCCGCAGACACCATAGATTTTGCCGGGATGAAAAGTAGCTTTTGTATTAATCCAGGATATAATCTATCTTGATTCCAAATTACAGCCAAATCAGTTCAGTAATTACGGCATGAAGGAATATTTTTCACGCGTGGATTTCTGTTTTTCACTATTATCATAGAAACCACGGAATTTTCCTGGATGAAAAGTAGGCTTTGTAATATTCCGGGATAAAATCACTTCCGATTTCCGATTTTCAGTCATATAAATTCTGTAATTACAGTGTAAAGTAGTATTTCTCGCGTGTGAACATCAATGTTTCCCGCGGAAACCATGGATTTTTCTGGGATGAAAAGTAGCTTTTATATTAATCCAGGAAACAATCTATCTTTATTCCGAATTTCAGCCATATCAGTTCAGTAATTACGGCGTAAAGTAGTATTTTTCGCGTATGAATATCTGTTTTTCTTTTTTCCTACAAAAACCATGGATTTTTCCGGGATAAAAAGTAGTCTATTTATTAACCCAAGATATAATCTATCTCCGTTCCAAATTCCAGCCAAATCGGTTGTGCACTTGCGGCATTAAGAATTTTTTTCCGAGTTAATTTCGGTTTTTCACTAATCCCACGGGAACCATGAATTTTTTCGCGATGAAAAGTAGCCTTCTTATTAATCCAGTATATAATCTATCTTTATTCATAATTTCAGCCATATCAGTTCAGTAATTACGGCGGGAAGTAGTTTTTCCCCGCATGAATATCTGTTTTTCCCTTCTCCTGCAAAATCCATGGATTTCTCCGGGATAAAAAGTACCCTATTTATTAACCCAGGATATAATCTATCTCCATTCCAAATTTCATCCAAATCGGTTGTGTACTTGCGGCGTGAGATTTTTTTTCCGCGAGAATTTCGGTTTTTAACTTATCCCACGGGAACAATGAATTTTTTCGGGATGAAAAGTAGCCTATGTGGTAATGCAAGATATAATATACCTTCATTCCAAATTTTAGCCAAATCGGTACAGTAGTTGCGGCGTGAAGACGTATTTTAACTTGATAAAATCCAAACTTCGGACCCCCGTTTCACCCCCTTAGAGGGTGAATTTTGAAAAATCCTTTCTTAGTGCACCCCTAGGCCTCACAAGGAACATGTGTGCCAAATTTGGAGTCCCTAGACCCAGCGGTTTGGGCTGTGCGTTGATATGTCAGTCAGTCAGTCAGTCAGTTTCTTCTTTTATATATTTAAAGATAGCATTATTA
Organism: Coenonympha glycerion; assembly: GCA_963855885.1. Lineage (NCBI taxonomy): Eukaryota > Metazoa > Arthropoda > Insecta > Lepidoptera > Nymphalidae > Coenonympha > Coenonympha glycerion. The sequence continues at coordinate 2,688,355 of OY979635.1, forward strand.
TCCCTCCGCTTGTTCAACTAAAACACACTTGTTAAATGCGTACAGTGCTATGTTCAGAACCTACATAGTGGCCATTTTCACATTTACAGTGATAATAGATTCAGTTTTTGCCCGCGGCCCGGCCCCGTCAAATTCGCTTTTTTATGAATCCTAAGGGAAACGTCATTTTCCCGTTATCGTTCCCTATTCCAACCTTTAAACATGCTTTCAAGCAAGTTCGCTTGAACAATCTATCTATAGATGTAGCTATAGATTGCTCTAGAAAATTTGGTATTTTGAGTATCCCACGGGAACTACGGATTTTTCCGGGATAAAAAGTAGCCTATGTTTTAATCCGGGTTATAAGCTACCTATGTTCCAAATTTCAGCTAAATCGGTTCAGTAGTTGAGCCGTGAAGGAGTAACAAACACACACACAAACTTTCGCCTTTATAATATTATTATTAGGATTATTAGGATAGGATTTGACATCACCAAACCTATTCTATTCGTGTGCACTTATAAATGGGGGTACAATGTTTTTTTATGCACAAGTATCATATATCGTGCAGCCAGATTTCTGATCTCTACATGCTATATTCCTTCCATTTCGGCATCTCGTAACTCATGTTGATCATTTCTTTTAAGGTCTCCTTTCAGAATCAATGGGATTCAGCTGCAGCCCTCCGATTTTGCAGCCTTTACACTCCTATACAGGTTTCCTTATACGATGTTTAGCTTCTCCACTAAGCAAGTGACATTTTAGTCGCAACAAACGCATGTAACTATGGAAAATTAAAGAAGTTAAGCCCTCAGATGTGAGCTCGTTAGTCTACTATGATAAATGAATAATTAATAACTATCCGAACTTACCAGTACGGGGAGTAATTCTCTGCTTAAACGCGTAAATACAGGGTGTTACTAAAAATAATTAAAAATTGCATTGACTTCGGAAAATCTGTATTATGATTAATATAAATAGAGATAAAGAAGGCAAACATTAGTTCAAATTTGAACACAAATAAAAATAATAGATATTATATCTCTCGCCGTCAATAACTATAATTACCCTCGTCAATCAAGTGTCCAAAACGGTTAAAATGAAACGGCCCGTCTAACCGATGTATATCAAAAGTCAGAGATAACTTATACTCACAGAGTCTGGCATACGCCCAATGACAGATAAAACAATTTTGACGACGGATGACTCTACAATCTACAATACCACTAGGTATGCTATGAACGCGGCTATACGCCCGTTTGAGTTTCGACTTTAAAAAATCGCACAGTAACTGTGCATCGATTCAAAATAAACTAAGGATTTGGGGTCAGCGCTAAAAAGTGTCTGAACCGAATGACATACAAAACGCGAAAAGACATACAATCGCATTTCAGTCTCGTGTTTGAAAATTAGGATGTATAGTAATGGTTTAAGACATAAATTACAATGTTTTAGTTTGTTTATAAAAATACTCATGTAGCCTCGTTAAATAGGTTTTCTCGGGACACTTTTTTCGTGAATTTTGTATTACACCCGTCGTCCATAGATTTTGCCGACATTTGAATTAAAGATAGATCCCCCGACTAATACTATAAGAATGAATTTTATCCACAAAAATCTGAGGAGGAACTTGGAAAATTTATTTCACCTGGCTAAATACTAGAATTAAAATAAGATTAAGTCGTTAGCTAACAACATTAGTCCAACATTTTGTGCTTAGTTTTCAACTATATCTAGACTTACCTTGGCACTTCCTTAGCCGGACTCGACTGCGTCTCCTGATGGCTAAACGAGGCCATAGCTTCAGATTACGATGACACTCATTGTACTGTAGTTAGTCCATTGCACTGGATATACTTTCTTAATGTTATCTAGCTTTAGTAGGAACAGCAATGTACGTTACACACTGAAATATTTAATTAGAGAGTTGATTTTCTTGCTGTATGAGGTATGTGGTTTTATCTACAAATATTGATATAGCCTAATTTTTGTTATGATGAATACGAAAAACTTAAAAAAAAAAGTTGCTTTTCTTTGTCAAAAAATTAGTAACTACCTACTTCGTAGATTATTTGCAATATCTGGGTGACCGAGCTTCGCTCGGTGGCCAATAGATGGCAGCAGTAGTCATATTTATATTTTTTTTTGGTAAATTCGACATTTTCTAAAAATGAATCCTAGCTAGATCGATTTATCGCCCCCAAAACCCCCTGTATACTAAATTTCATGAAAATCGTTTGAGCCGTTTCCGAGATCCAGATTATATAGAAATATATATACAAGAATTGCTCGTTTAAAGGTATAAGATCAAAAATAGAATAAAACAAAAACCGATGTTAAAAAATAGTATACCTTTAAAAACATATAGGTACTTAAATGCTAAAGGAATATTACATAAATTCAGAATTTTAAAAAATCTGTCTGAAACGACAGTAATTGTTATGTAACTTAGAAAGTTAAGGACTTTACTGACTACACGGACGATAAATTCCTCTTTTCATCACACAATGAACCTTACAGAAGACAAATAAATAAATTATTTTGTTTATTTGTCCCGCACAAGACCCAGTAAAAGACAAACAACTCCCAAACAGCACGTGAAACATTAATCAGCTGCAGCCTGCGACCGACAGTAGCAGCTGAAATTCAGGGCCCGCCAACAAATTGTTTAAAACTTGTTAATTTATTCAGTACTAAGCAAGACATGCTCCCACTTTAATTACTTATTGCCGAGTCGCTCGTGACGACAATAAAAGCGGCGAGCGAAGTGAGCTCATAAATTTTTAACGTCTTCACAAAACAGCGTTCATTTTACGTCCCTTTGAGACTGTGTTATGAGTGTAATCCCGGAATGGCGTAAGGCCATCCAATAATGGCCTCCCCCGATGGATTAATGAAAATTTTTATTTACGAAATTGAATTATTTTAACAGCGTTATGAGTTTGGGAGCTTACGCGTTTCAAATAAAATAGCTAAACGCGTATTTAATTTTTTTTGTTGGTTCAATTCAGCGCTTCTAATGATGTAGTACAATATTTATTTTACCGTACTTGATTTGTATTTAAATAATTAATTTATGTCTATACTAATATTATAAAGCTGAAGAATTTGTTTATTTGTTTGACAAACTTGAACTATAGTTCCTGAGATTAGCGCCTTAACAGTATACTGGTCCGAAACGACAAACTCTTTTTGTGTTTGATAGTCCATTTAACGAGGAACGTTATAGAACGTTACGATAACCAATACGAGCAGAGCATGAATGAAAAATGATCCAAAAACGGGACAAATTGTTCCTTTTAAAGAGCTTCCCTTTGCGTGTAATTGGTTAAAATTACGCAAAAATCGTGTACTATGGAATTGTTTTCCTTTTAAAGGTCTAAAACCCTCCATATAACCTGCACATAATATCTATCTTTTATGGTTCTGACTCATTATAACGTGATAATATGTAAAGGCCAAAATTCACGCGGTCACTGGCAATACTAATTTATACAGTTGGTGCTAATAGGATCATTTTTAGACGAGGGAATACCTTGACGTTTTCTATAGTTCGAGTATAAACATTTTCGAAAATATTGAAAGTCAGTTGGTGCAACGAAAATACTATCCTTGCGAGTAGACACCATACTTTTAACGTTTTACGACGCCCTCCAAATTTTTACAACTATAAAAAATACCCATACAAAATAATGGTAGTTCTAGTGGCGTATTTTACGATGTTAACATTAGAAGCACTTTCTACGCGCTACGTATCCGGGCTGTAAACGATGGATAGCATACGCTAATGAAATTTATAATCCATAAACCGGGGCGCGAACGTTATTTTATAAAGTGTAATAATCATAAACCTACGTGGCTTGGGGTTTCTAGTCACACTACTTATATAAAAAAAATAATTTAGATGCATGTTTGATGATGTGTAAAACTTAATAAATTAACTTCCTCAGCTTCAGCCCAATTCCACTTTTCAGTAATTATTTACTATTGCCAAAAGGTTGATAATCAGCACGAGTAGCTTTATTATTGTATTGTATTGTAATTACATATTGTAAGTAAGTATATATTGTAATTCTCGCGCCACGTTTTGTTACCAGACTCCTCAAAAACGCCGATTGAATTTTATGTGTACCTATGTTTAGTAGGTGTCAGAGTAGATCGTTTGCTATTTTTTTTTTAATATTCTTAATGGCAAAACAACGTTTGCCGGGTCAGCTAGTAATATATTCTTTTCTCAACACTACGATTGGAAAGGGACAGCGCTATTTTTATAAAGTGCCTTACCATTGGTACCGTTTTAAAAGCTATATCCCCCGAACATTGATATACAATACTTAAGAAATTTCGGGTCAGCGCTAAAAAGTATCCGAAACGAACGCCAAAACGCGAAAAGATTTCCAATCGCACTTAAACAAAATTATTCTGTATAATAATGGTTGTAGACATAAATGACAATGTTTTAGTTTGCTTATAAAAATACACATGTAACCTCGTTAAAATATAGGTTTTCTCGGGAAACTGTTTTCGTGAATTTCGTATTACAACCGGGGTCCATGGATTTTTATGCCAATGCCATTATAATGACACAAATATCGAATGACAGAAAAGTGATGTGCCCTTCCTACTGCAAATCAGTTTGACCCAGTGGTCGTACTTTCCTCGAATATCAACGAGTCTGCGTATCCTTACAAATGACGACCAACTTCGTCAGCCCAAGTTTAATTAATTTATGAATTCGGACGAAAGGGACCTATTTGGATTAATCAATCTCCGAGCTTAGTATTGGGAAATCGTTACAAATTTTCATGTTCTGCGTTAACTGTGGTGTGAGTCTGATACAATATAATAATATGATGAAATATTATTTTTCAATTCTAAGGAAAGCCATAAAAACAAATCAAGATCTTACGTCGCCAAAATATATCAGCCATAGAATGTTTGGTTTATGAAGTTACATATATAATTAAAATACATAAGTTAGGTTTCTTTTTATACCTACTAAGAGAAAAGTAAAAAAAAATCTTTTGCAAATATTTATTTAATGAGCACAAAGATTTGTATAATTTAAATAATGTTAAAATAACAGTACAGACGTTAAATTACAAAGGGAAAGAGGTTAAAAGAATGCCTTTAGGTAAAGTTTTTTCGAACTCTTCGTAAAATACTTCCGTTCGTAACCTGAATAGAAAAATACTTTCTTTTTTGTTTTCCATTTTTAAAATTTATTTATTATAGTATGAATGATGTTAGATATTCTTAATTTTCTGTGGATTTTTTCTAAATACTAATATAATATAACTAGCTGACCCAGGAAACGTCGTTTTGCCATATGAATTATTTCCTATTCTCACAGTATAAATTAAAAAAAAATTGTCAAGTGCGAGTTGGGCTCGCACACTGAGGGTCCCGCACTATCAAGCACTATTCTCAATAATATTAAAGTAAACTAAACACCGCTGCCAACCAAATCCAAATACGAGCAAAACAAATCATGTTTGTTGTATGGGAGCCCCCTTTCATTTTTTACTGTATTTTAATTTACTATTTATTTATACAGTGAGAGTTTTAAGCGTCTACCAATATATTATTTATCAATATATAGCAAAAACAAGCAAAAAAATCAGGTTTTATTATATTTGTTGTTATAGCGGCAACAAAAATAAAACATCTGTGAAAATTTCAAGTCTGTAGCTATCACGGTTTAAGAGATACAGCCTGCTGACAGACAGACGGACGGACTGACAGACAGCAAAGTCTCCCTAATAGGGTTTCTTTTTAACCGACTTCAAAAAAAGGAGGAGGTTCTCAATTCGTCGGGATCTTTTTTTTTTTTTTTTTTTATCTATGTATGTTCACCGATTACTCGAAGACGCGTGGACCGATTTGAAAAATTCTTTTTTTGTTTAAGAGGGTTTTGTTTCCAGATGGTCCCATTTTAATCAGGTCAGGATCTGATGATGGGATCCTGGAGAAATCGAGGGAACTCTTCAAATTTTATATGGACACATGAAACTATTTGAGTATTATTAAAAAGAGTAATATTTTCCAAGTTGTCCTATGGTCATCAGGTCAGGATCTGATCATGGGATCTTGGTGAAATCGAGGGAACTCTTCAAATTTTGCTAGTATACTTAAAGCGAGTTGGGTATTTTTTATAGTTACTGGTGCATATGCTAGCAGATACTGATTTGATGACTAAAATCATTAAGTCAGGGTCTGATGATGGGATCTTGGTGAAATCGAGGGAACTCTTCAAATTTTGCTAGTATACTTGAAGCGAGTTGGGTATTTTTTATAGTTAATGGTGCATTTGCTAGCAGATACTGATTTGATGACTAAAGTCATCAAGTCAGGGTCTGATGATGGGATCTTGGTGAATTTGAGGTATCTCTTCAGATTTTATGAACACACCTCAAGCAATTTGGGTATTTTTACAACGCCTTGTGCATTTTATTGTTTTCCACTAAAAAGTATAAAATAAAAATGGGAAATGCTTTCCAAAAAACCAACTTCAAATGCCACTACAAAGAGTGAAATAATTTTTATTTAAATTTTAGGTACCTACACCAATTCGAAGTCGGGCGATTGTCTATGACTTCGTCATTTCTTCGCACATCAAGTAAGTTAGAAGGACTATTAGGGATTGTATGAAACATTGCCCGACTTCGAATTGGTGTAGGTACCTAAAATTTAAATAAAAATTATTTCACTCTTTGTAGTGGCATTTGAAGTTGGTTTTTTGGAAAGCATTTCCCATTTTTTATCCTTTGGGTACGGAACCCTAAAAATAACAAAAAATGGTCAAGTGTAGTACACCAATTGCGCCTGAATTCTCAAAAGAGTATTTTTTCTCGGAAAAGAGGAATCGAAACCATTACTTAATTTATGTTTAGAAAGTACGTACAATTGTAATGAGGGATATAATCGAATATCATTCAAGTTTGCCGTCAAGATACTAAGTTACCGCCTGTACTCCTCAGTTTGACGACCCAATAAAATGTTACAGTTGAATCATTAAGTTAACGACACGCTGCGAATTATACGACAAATCATAGCGAGTAGAGCCTTCCGAATGAGTAATTAAATTTATTAGCCCCGCATGTGTGCCAATAATTAGCAGAGCCTGGTACGAATTGCTTATTTTATGCATTAACTTACCAAGGTATTAATCTTAGTATTAAGGGGCTTAGGCCAAAAAGGGTTTGAGCCGAGTATAGCCTGTGAAATTCCAATTTTATTTAATTTTTCGCAAATTTCATTGCAAAGAGTTTTGCAAGCGTAACGTTTATCTATGCATCTACAAAGACCTCATAATATGTTTTTTTTATTGATAAAGCAATTTACAACTTGCCGCTTTCAGTGAGGCGACCTCATATTGGTTGACGAAATATTATTTTCTGCAGTTTCCGAGATTTAGAGCTATCGATTCCTTATAGTAACAAACTCCTCTGAATCGGCTCGACCGATTTTGATGATTTTTTTGGTCTACTTTCGGTAGGTCTCAGAATAAGTAGTAACTCGTAAGCTGTTTTTCATACCCTAGTCCGTAATATGTGAAATTCTCATGTTACAGTGTTTGTAAGCAAACTCCTTCGATTTGACTGATTTTTAAGATTTTTTTAATCTAATATCGTTACCTGTTTGTCGTCATACCTCTGAATGGCAAAATAACGTTGGCGAGGCCAGCAAGTATAGAAAAACATTCATGCACTGAAAACATGCATGCTTATTACACAAAAAATTCCCAATCCCTCGGAGATGTGCGAAGCTAACCCGCACCTGGTTAGTGGTGGACTACCAATGACCAAAGCCCCCATTTTAAGGGGAACCCTCTGTCCAGCTGTGGGACATAGAACATGGCTGATAAGTAAATGACTTACTAACGACAGCGTGCGAGTAAATACCCTTTAGGAATAGGGCTTCAAAAAAACATGAGCTTTTTAATACTGTAATTACTTACTAATTATGATTTATTTACGGTTGACCACCATAATTGCAATACGGGCTTTTCAATTTAATAGCAATAAATTCCAGCGCTATTTCTAGCGTAGAAACTGAACTTAGAAATTTTCTAGACATTTTACAGAGCTGCCTCGGATGTTCCTTTAAATCATAACGATACGACACTAAGGAGCTTACTTTAAATTAAAAATATCGTAAAAAGCTTGGACGTTGGACGTTGGAAGGAATAATACCTAATATTATTAGACTATAGTATAAATATATTTATATTATTATGTACCGTGGTAGATAAATATCACAATTTTACGGTTATGTATCGTAGAAGTGTGATAATATTAAAAACGTCTTACACGAAATCATTAAAAAAGCTCCGGTTGCCAAGCAGTGTGAATTTTGAAAATCTCGTGTACACTAAACTGACGTCACATCAACATTACTTTACAACAGAATTTAAGGACAAACAAACAAACTTTTCATATTAATAAAAAGATTGATTTAATTACTTACACTAGTTTTATTCAATACACAATATGAGTTTAGTCGGCTACAGGATTAGTGCAAGTTGTTGGATTTTTGATTCAAAACTCGATTCTATTTCGCCATGCAATCTATATGTATATGCGGGGGTAACCAAAAACATACAAAATCGTACCATTATTAATATTAATTATGGTAATTCATGAAGGTAATAAACACTCTTTCATAATTAAATCAGGAAAAAGTATTCCTCTGAGACATGATTTAAGATAAAGCTCAAAGCTACTTTAGGCAGAAGGAAAAGTATCCAAGGAAAGCTGCATGTCTCGAGAACTTCTGAGACCTGCCCCGTCAACTCTCGCCGCTTCGGGAGCTGAGGAAACTTACTAGTTAAACTTCCGAACCCTCTCATTAGTGAAAGGGGCTGCTACCCTCTAGTGGAACATTAAAAATCTTTTACTTGCGACTTGGCGTTAAAGATGACTCTCTGTGCAACCAAGTATGCAGCTTTACACGTTATTCGCTGCGGAAAACTTTTGTTAAGAACCTAAGCCATTTTTTACACATTGCGTTGGATCACAATCATGAATTAGAATGTAATGAAAAGGTCCATACAAACCAGTCATGTTGCATAATTATTATCAATTCTCTTTCGCTCGAAAAGTAAGTAAACATAATTAATTAAATTAAAAATGTAAAGAACCCGCTACGCTTGTTATTGAACAATTGTTATTATAGATACTTGCACGATTTTATATGTTGCAATCGAGTAATACGCCAGAAATTCCTTACATCATTTTGGAAAAGGGCTGATACTCTTAAACTGCTAGACCGATATTAACCAAACATAGCTAAAAACCACTGTAAGGTAACTATAGCTTTCAAAAGAAAAAAAACCGCATCGAAATCGGTCACCGAAATTCGTTTGTGAGCTACAATGCCGCAGACACATACATACAGACGTCAAACTTATACGGACTCAGATGGACTTCGCAAAAAGAGTCCTATTATCAGGATTTACTTGCCCATTACACAGGGTGACACGTTTATCGTTGAGAAAACAGAATGAAACGTCCGTGGAAAACTGAATGCTTTATCTTGGCTGAGATGCCACTTGAGCTGTGAAAGCCAATGCACCATCATAACGCGACTCATGTTGAAAAATTCCCTGGACCTGTTGCTTTGAGCTATAGTGGAAAACTTGCGAGAAATGAATTAACTAGTTAATGGAAAAATCAAGTTAATTGTTTATGTACGACGCTTTGCTCGCGTGGTCACGGTAAAGGGTTTGAATTTCAAAAAATCCTTTGCCGAATGCCTACGTTATAATGAAGATAGATTATATGTTTTACCAGATGCATAAATTTCTATTTCTATTTAAGTTTCAAAAGCTACTACAATATTTTCATACAAATTGAGCAAGCAAGAGACAAATAATTCTTACATAATTCAAACCTCCTAAAAAGAAATATATGTTGGTACATTGTTCATAAAAAATTATTCCCATAAGTCCTTTTTTGGTCATAAATAAATGTATAAGGCCTTAATTTAGGCCCTAACGCTTAACGTAGTGAAAGCCAAAGTTAGAACGATTGTCACGTTTTGCAAGTAGGTACATACGAGTTAGACCTGAATTTGTAGCCCTGTCCAGTTTTTCAGAAGCAAATCTAATGTAATTCATACAAACTTTACGTGAAATTATTTAGATAGGCATGTGTAATAAATGGAAAACTTTATAACTAACTTAATTAAATATAATGTATTTTTTCCAATATTAGTCTTCGTTTAATTTAAATAATAATAAAATTTATTTTACAACACAAAATTTGAAATCTTACAAAACATTAACACATGATTCAGACTATAGCTTTAATTTTACAACGTGCCATGAATTGATAAAAGCCCACAACAATATCATATTATTATGCCAATATTACCCACCTTAATTTACCACCATAATTTTATTGTTTTTTGTCCTAAATTAACAGCAACAGTAAAAAAAGTCAACAACAGTAAACAACTTTTATAACAGTAAAAAAAGTCCACGGATGAACTCATACTGAAAAAAAATTTGATCTTGGTTTTAAGAAACAGTAAGTAATACCAATTAAATTGTCATAGTACACTTTAGTACAAAACACATAATAAATAATCGATAGATTTTGTAGGAACTAAATAATGGGATTTGTGATTAAAGTCTACTACTCTCACCTACTCTACTGTAGGTGCCTATTTGTATAATCTGACTAATTGTCTACTGAGTATATCGTATGAGATTTTTTTTACTTTAACTACTTTTAAATAACCATTAAATATTTATTATTTTAATTAAAATAGTTACATTAATATAATTATTTCTGTATCAACTTTAATGGCTAAAAAAGGTTATATTTAATCACCCTTAAAATGAATTAAAACCGTATCATAAATCACCGACCTCATAGAAGCATGCATTCAAAAGCACTGAAAATAAAATATTATTATCAACCCCACACTGCACTGTAGCACGTAACTGTACGCACGAAAGAGAGATGTCAGAGCGCGATATACGTACGCCTCCCACGGCGTCCGATGCGACACTGACTGACCTGAACTTCAGGATCGGGTATATCTAGTGCATCTCATACAGTGTTCAGTGTACAGTGTACACTGTACAGTGTGCACCCCTGTGTAGTGTGTAAGTACACGGCATCTCTTCGGTGTGATGAACGCCTGGTAGGCCAGAATCGTCTCCGCGGAAAATTCACAGTCGTTTTCCAGTAACTTCGAGGATAAGCGATTTTAAAATGGTGAAAAGCCCCTTATTACATCTTACGGCCTACTTCTATGGTTTCTATGGATTTCGATGCAATTTGTACTTCTTTTTTTTTCAGTCGCTCCGCCCTCATTTGTAGTTCTGCCCACGAAAACATTCGGATTTTCACCAATACCTGTTCCGGGAAAACTTTTATCCCAGTATATTATAACAACATTTACCAGTCAGACTGATTCAGTACCTAGTTGTGATGTATGAATGAATGAATGAATGAATGAATAAATGAATGAATAAAATATTCATTCGTTAATTCATTCAGTCAGACTGATTCACTAGTTGTGATGTAACACTACACTCACAAAATCTTTCGCTTACATTTAATTATGCCGTATTTAAAAATTTAACTATTTAAAAACATTTATTTCAATATTTTTTTATTTTTAAGTATTTTGCAGTACTTACATTACCAAAATTTATTAAAATCAATTACGATTAATTTTCATTTACTTGTATGCATTTCAAGCAGTCCTCATTGAGAAAGAACCTAGAAAAAGTTTAATTTTAATTAAGTAAACCTAATTGCTTAAAATTAGTATTCATTAGTTCTTTGAAATGACACTTTCAGATTGAAACAATTTCACTAATCGACCATCTAATAAAATATAAAACCTCAGTGTCAGCAGAATTTTATGACCCAAACCGGAAATCTTTTCCCTGAAAAACATTCAACTAATTGTATATTCGAGTAGAGATTTCAGTGAGTACCATTGATATTGAAGAAAAAGATACACACTTTTTTAATACAATAAACGCTAAATGCTACATTAACTTTCTTTGCAAGTAGGTTTTAAACGGTGTAAATAATAATTAACAAATCAGCATTATATTTTGTATTGAGATATAGCTTTAGATAATATTTAAATGAAATAGTAGAGTCTATTTATTATACTAATTTTAATCTGCGACAACTTCTTTTAGAATAAACATATCAAATTGGACAAACAGCGGTAGCCATAGTCCTTGCATAATTCCTTTTCTAAGATATATTTGTACATTTATGGAACGAAATTAAAAAAAATATATAATGAGAATGACACATCCGATCGCAAATTAATCACGTGACTTCCGCGCAGACATTTCTCAGTCTCATAGCTTTTTTGTTCCATAAGCGTAGCGGGATATAATATAAGACATATATATGGCTACAGTAGAAATGTGATACACGACAATGCAACGCTACATAATGAGACAACGTTCTTGTTCTTGTTCTTCTTCAAAGTGTTAGGCTGGTTGGTAATATATCTCTGCGGTAGTATATCAACGATTCGGAGTAAAGATTTCGCTAGGACGGAGTAATTAGTGCAGAGGGCCGGACTCTGAAACTCTGACAAACAATTTTCTCCATTAATTAGAGGGACCTCTGGGGCCCAGTCATTTGACGCCGGCTCATTTGCAAGCCTTTATCGACACTACCTTCTTTTGGATCGGAAACTTTCTTTGATAGCTCTAAATACTGTGCGCTATCTGATCCAAATAATGTGTTTTAGATGTAGGTATACCTAATTGCTTACGTGGAATTTATTTAATTCTGTTGAGAATCTAATTAAAGATCAGAAATATTGGAAGAAAATTGTCGGAGGAATTTTCCGCTTTGTCGATTTGTGGCTTGCTAGCTTTGATATAGCGATGGAAAGCTGTTATGCTAGAATTATGCTACCCAATCATAGAGCTGGAATGGCGACCTCGTGTGGGAAAGCGCAGTGTTGGCAAACCTCGGAACAGATGGACTGGGAGTCGCGGGAAGGCGCCGCTGAAAATCATTGCAGGAGGCCTTTGTCCGACATGGACAACCGTCGATCACCGATCGTGAAAACTTTCAAGCGATTATTATGTAAAGAAATTCGTAGAACTGACCGTATCAACTAACAGTTTTTAATATGTCGCGACTCTGAAATATTAGATCATTAAAATATTAAAATAAGGTTATATATCAGGATTTTAATAATGGCAACTAATACACCGCGTACGGTAGAGTCTATGGCCACCCGCTACTTAGATGCTGACGATATTATGATACTCCCCGACAGCTACAGGATCCAGCCAAGACAAAATCGTGATGGTGAACTGAAGAGTGATTCCTTTCGAATTTTGCGAATTTCGAAAACAGCAGTTGAGTTTTGACAAAAGACACAATGATATAAGTAACCCTGTGTGTGTATTTTTTCCCTTTATTAAAAAGATTATCATTATCGGTATACTTAATTTCAATTTCTTTTCTATTTTTCTATCAATCTATCTTTCTATCTATCTTTTCATCAGTTCTCATTTCAATAAGTGTATAATGTACTCTCGAACACTAAACGAAAGCATTTAATATAAAAAAAAACCCTTCAGATCAACACCCGCTCACTCACTCCCCTAAACTCTTGCGGCAATGGCGCATTAGAGTGAGTTAAATTTGTTTTCATTACAATATTTACCTGTCCATTGGACCGTTTAATACGATCCCTGAGCGATCCCCTCCTTCAGGGCCCACGTGACCTCTGTAATGCAGTGCTACGTCATTTCAAACACTTGTAACAGATTTTTATATCAACAAACACAAGTTCACCATCCCCGAACTTAGATTTAACCCTTATACTGATTAAAATAGGGTAACAATTTGAGTACTTTATGGTTTTCGAACGGAATATAAGCTTGGTGAAGTATTAGGTAGGGTGAGTACTGAACGCAAGATGTGACTGCCCCAGTAATAAGATAGTATTTGACTCGTGGGAACAACGATTTATTGGTATTGACGAGTCATGACCATAACGTAAAACTTATGCTTATATTTTTATACAAACCTAGCATTTATATACGACATAGTAATCAACAACGAGCTGAGAAGTTTTCTTTCTTTCCTTTCTAATTAAAACTGTGTAAGTAAGTGTGTAGAGCACACATTTTTTGGTTGTGTATGGCGTGTCAAAGATAATAATACCTCTCCTTGCAAAACCTTTGATGTAATTAAATTAAAGGATATTAATATTAATTATTATGGGAATTAATTACTTATTTGTGTGTGACAAGCGATGAGTTATGAACCTGTAAAAACGTATGACGTTTCGTATCGAATGAATGCAATTGTATTATGCGAATGTAAGTGAAAGGCTTTCAGTGGCGCGATGCATATTTCCCCGGAGTGAACGCTTGCTGTGCGAGTGATAAATGAAGTTATGACCCAGATAAATAAGTACTCACTACAACAACTGAAGGGTTAAGTAGTTAGGTACTGGACAGTATTATTACCGACATTAAAACAAAAATTACAATTATATCCATTGTAATTTCCTATAAAAACTGGACAAATGGTATTTTGGAGCAACTTTTGGGAGAAATTTCTATCGGGAAAATTTTATCCAATCGTGTTTCGCTTCCCAGCGATTTTATTGTCTTAATAGTTTTAAGCTAAACTACTTTTTTTGTATAAATGTTTTTGAACACGGTATGAGTTGTGTAATGTATAATTATGCTATTTTCATTTTATTTAAGCGAGCCCACCTTGCTGGCAGCAAAAACATAGTGATAATAAACAAAATAATATAATAACTATAGTCGCACAACAGAGTCAAGTATCTACTTTATAAAAATAAGTCGGATTTTCCTTCCTTACGCTATAACTCCAGAACGCAAGAACCGATTTCCACGGTTTTGCATTCGTTGGAAAGGTCTCGGGCTCCATGAGGTTTATAGCAAAGAAAATTCAGGAAAAATTTCAACAGAAAAGCCATCTGGTGGCGAAACGGAGTTCGCCGCGTTTACTAGTGGCGTATGAAAAATTTTTAGGCCGAAAGCCAGCGACGTTGAAAGGCCTTACCTTCAGCCTTGATTCTGCAAAAATACTTATAGCAGTGACGAGCTAAAATCCTATGTGCTGATTGGTTAACGCTTGCGTCAGTTATGCAGCCAAGGCGGCAATTGGCTGCTGATGGTTGCGTTGCTAAGGTTACCGTCACTAGCCGATGTACTTTTTTTAGGGTTCCATACCAAAATGGTAAAAATGGAACCCTTATGGTGAGACTTTCTCCGTCCGTCCGTCCGTCTGTCACACTCGATTATTTCAGTAACTATTCAAGCTATCGACTTGAAATTTAGAATAGTTATAGGAAATAGTGACGCGACGTCATAACAATCGTAAAATTTTGAAAATTGTTTTAATTTTTATTTAAAAAGGGGGAAAAACCGGGTCGACAAAATTTCAAAATGAGACAACAATATTGAGTGGGGTATCATATAAAAGGGCGTTACTTGTGTATTCTAAAACTAATTTTTATTTATTTTTATGCCTGATAGTTTTTGATTTATTGGGCAAACTGTCGAAAAAAATACCGTTCCCCAAATTCGATAGAGAAAAATATGTCTATTATGGTGCAACCCACGCTACCGTTCCACGGAACCCGGATCAGTTTAATTGACTCCTCGGCCCCGGGTCGTCAGATTACGTGAAAAACGTCCCGGATTTAGTCGAACCGGATAATGGGAGGCCTTTTAAAACGCCAAATTGAGTGATTATAATACTCGCGCTTGTTGTTACCTATACTCTATACAGCGATTACTCCAAATACAAGAGATTTTTAAAACAAAGTTTCGTTTCCGAGGGTATCGCGCAGAGGGATAGGCGAAAGAAATTGGATTTTCTACTGATAATAGGTACTAATGAAATTTATCTTACTAGTCTACTAAAGAATGATGAGATTTTGGTATTTCCAATAGTATTACACCTTTTTACTCTAGCTGCTATCACTTTTATATATAAAAAAAGTGTTATTCGTTGGTTTTCAAAAATAACCAATCTAATCATTAAAGTTTCTTCAGATTTTACACGTATTTCTTCGACGACTTTTCAGAATTTATCTCCAGTTAGTTTACCTGCAACAAAGCAAAAACATCCAATGAATCATTTTGCAGAAAATGTTATAAGGCAAAAGAAAACAATGACAGATATTTTTTTTCAGAAATACGAAATTGTGAAAGCGCGTGATAATATCTGAAGTTTATTTAATTTCCCAACTACCAGCAACAGAAATCACTCTAACCCACGTGCAAGCGGCGAGGAAATCGGCAAAGGAAAATAATAAAAATGGCGGCACAAGGAAAATGACAACGCAAATGCCTCGTGTCAGAGTCTGGAGGAGGGTAGCGAGTGAAGCGTACGTAATTTCAAATTGCCTCCTCGTAGGACGTGTGCGGCAATATTTTTGGCACTCACTTTTATATCAATTGCCCATAACGTTAAACTACGTTAAAAGTTTTTATTTTGATGTTCTCGGATGCTTTAAGAAACGCGACCGCAAAATCAGTGGCGAGGGGAAACAGTGAAGGAACCTGCAGGTCTGTGTTCCACATAGTACACTGAGATATGAGCGAAGGTTTACATGACTGTACAACCCAGACTTCACACTTCCTACAAAACCTACCCGTACCCCAGAATGAATGAAAACTCAAACAGAGGTGTCGGCTATAACGGTATCAGTACTGATCACGAGTTCAATGGCTTTTTCTCATCTCAAAAATGCTCAATGGCATAGACAGACATTTAATTTACGCAATTCTCGGAATTAAAGATATATAATTCTTATGGAAACTGACTTTCTTTTAATGTTTAAATGTAATAAGTATGTGATTGTTTTAATATTTTCTTTTTTAAATCGATGACTTGTCATTCCGGATAATGTACTGATCGATTAATAACATACACGTTAAAGTGAGCTGATACTCGTATAATCATTGGTCCTCGAACGCCTTGGCCATAAAAGTCCCCGTAATTATAATGCGCCTGAGAGAAAAAACTTTCGGCGATCGTGAATCATTGGTGTAAATTTATGTCCGGCATTGCGTTGGCCGGGCCCGTTTTTGTCCCGGGGCGCTCCGATAATCCAGGGGCAGTTACAAATGCACCCAGATTTGCGACACGACGGGCTGACGCGATAAGTGCTACAAACACCCATAAATATAGCTGCCGATCGAAATGGCGGCTTTTGTTTGGGACACTTTAGGGTCATATCTGGCACTTTGTAAGGTATATCGGCAAAAAAGATATCAAACGTAATATTCCATGGATATTGTTTCTTAACTGTTCACGATCTTAATTTTTAATGACTGGATAAGTGATCAAATTTTTTGAGAATTATTCGATTTACAAATGATGGGTTACGCCCCACATTAGTCCAAAAGAAGGTCAACCTGTGCTTTGCGGCATTTTACCTATTTATCGAGGTTGAATTCTCAATTAGCGCATGCTTTTAAGTCATAATTGGAACCTCAATAGATACTATAAAATAAATCTGTGTCTATATTTTCAGCTTGGTTCTGTGGTTTGAGCAGTACTTACGTATTGATAGGTCAGTCCCAGTCAAACAGTCAGTGAGACAGTCAAACAGTTACATTTCCCGTTACATACATATTAATATAGTACTATAGTAGATTTAGTCATTTTGTGCATTTAATATGTTCTTCTTCACTACAGTGCGACAAGGCTATTTAGGCGCGTGGCCAAAGTCTGAACTAACGCCGCTATCTTGTGCTACTGTTTAATAGTTCGCTCTGACAGTATATCACTATTGTATGTAATGTTATTTTTGCTTAACTATTTTAAACTAAAATTGAAGTAAAATGGAGGAGATTTTATTTTTTGGCTGCCTTTGTTTTGCAACAGCGCCCTCCTTCAAGTGCCAAGAGAGCCTTGTCGGACTGTACAAAGCGAAGTAATAAGAAAGAGACATAACTAAATTACCTCACAAACTAAACGAATAAAAATTGCATAGAAGAAAATATAATTCCGCAAACAAAGATTAACGTTCAATATCTCAAGTAGGAGCTCGTTTTTCTCCACCTATTAACGGAGCAATAATCGGTGCTCACAGACTAATGGAAAATAGAGAGACGAAAAGTTTTGTATTTGAAGCTTTGTATATCATTAACTCAAAATTGTATCGAGCAAGTATTTATTACCATAAGGTTTACGTGAACATGCGTTAAACTGTGTATGCCAATTAAAGTCTGATTTGTTTACTTAGATCACTCAATTTGTGAAACTGTCGATGCTTGGACGTGCAGCATACTTATATAATTTTTTTTTAATTTTTTTTAATACATTTAATACATTATATCTTAAGTCAAATATTGATATTGCCTAACTAAACCAATTTGTAGGTATTCCCAACTCAATCAATACCGGACAGATAGACATTTTATTTTTTACTTTTAGTAAGTTATCAACAAAATTTTTATATTTATTATTCTTATTAAAAGAAAGAAAATTGTTTTATTGCGCTGGACTCTGCGATATCAAAACAGGTAAGTTTGAGTTGTGACAAATGGCTACAGTGAATGATAAAGTAGTCGTAATAGTCTTATTATTAGATTTTCTGTTAGTCTATGGTGGTATAGTACAAAAAGCAATCCTGTTAATCGAACCCGCGGCCGTTTGTTACCGTCCTACGAGCGGCAAATGGACAAATCAGATTATTTCACCCACTATGAGTCTGTAGATAACATTTTGACAGAGTCCGGTCCAAGATGTAAGTAAAAGCGATTTGATAACTGAATAAAAATATGACTAAAGTTTATGATTGTTTGGGTATGAACAGAAAATCACTAGAATTTTTTTTAATTTTTTGTTAACATTATGTTCGTATTTCATTTCCTTAAGCCGGCATTAATATAAGATTTATTTATGCAGGGGTAAACGCTAATCAACCCAAATAAGCTCAGGAATAATAAAATTATTTAATAACTGACGTCCATGACACAGCGAATCCACGAATTAGCGAAAGCGTTAAAATCATAGAATTAAACTGTTTGAAATTTGCTGCATTGTGCTCACATTTATTTTCTTAAAATATGAATATAAAACTCATTGCCTGCAGCTCCATAGCTCAACTCAAAAGACTAGAAGAAGTAAATTATAACAGATTTTATAATTATACTATTTTCTAGTATAAGAATACTATTTTCAGTAACTGCATCCTTAAGGAATTAAAAGCTGATGTTGGGAAAATAACCAGTAAAAAAAATAGACAGAACTAAGCAGCATGCTAAATATGCCAAATATAAAGTAATATCATATCACCCTACTAGGTTTTTTTATTTTGTAAGTTTAATTTGAAAATCTTAAACATACCTAAACTCTCAATTTCTACTTTAATTCATTAAAAAGTCCGCAGGTTTAAATTGTTATAATAATTAGAATCTAGGTAAAATTAAGTTTTTCCCCGCTTCCAACTTGTCCCACGACCTATCGAATGCTATAAATTAAGAGATCCCTGCTAAGTCCCCATCAGTTAGCGCGCCCCGCGGCGTTGCCCGCACCGCTCGAGCCGGCGACGACATCGGTCCACTGAGTGGAAATTATCTTAGCTGGATTATCCACATTTTTCTTTCCTCTCCGATGACTAACTTCCTTCCCCGAAAACCTTTTTGCCTTTACACCTCATTTAATAGAGGCAATTTATGATTATTACAAATATATTGTTATCTCAGTAAGTCGCTAACATAAGTTATACATATACGTCTATATGCGAAGTATTTTCAAGATTCATAATAAAGTTTAACTTTTAGTTGATATATTATGGTGAAATCCATTAGGCATTCAATAGCTTCTCTTCTTAAAGTTAAAGAGGATTCTGATAAACAGATGAGGTCAGGGGGATTCCTTGTGGGATGGGGCTAGTGGATAAGCTATACTTCTTTGATATTGTCAGTTTCTATTATATCTGTCAGTAGTGATTTTATAAGATTTTAAGTCTTTTTCGCGGCTTTGCCTGCGTGAATTAAAAAAATTAAAGTCCTGTATAGATCTACTCAGAAAGACCGACAAAACTTTAAGCACGTCAAAACAAAGGTGTTTATTTAGGAATCTGGTACTAAAACCCTATAGCTTATCCACCTTACAGCCCTGACTCTACACTATAGCCTTAGCTCCTTGTGTTTTTTTTGTTTACACGAGAGAAATAAAATAAAAGGAAAGGTTTGTCGACAGCTTAGCGATTTTTAAACTTTCGAATCAAGACTGGCGACTTTTAAAGACTGGGAACTTAATATATTATAAAGAAAAAAATATATAGAGCATGATTTAAATGAATAGTGAACACTTTTCTTTTTTTATCTCTTTTTTGAGTTACCAATGTATAAAAAAAGTGACGCATAAGCTTTTTGAAAATAAGAATAGGGTTTTCTTCATCGTCTGAGACATCTCTGGGTACGACGTTTGCCAACACTGTTTGTGTGGTTCACGTTAGGAGAAATAGACTTTTTTATTATATTCGAGTAATTTTTACTCTGAGCCCGTTTACCACCGCATCGTTGCCGGAACGTCCTTAAAAACGAGACTATTTCTGGCTGAGATCAAGATCAAGTGCACATGGCCCATATACAGTTAGTTAGGGCCGGTTTCCACTAAAGTGGAGCGGAGTGGAGTACCAATCAGATTTCGTCATTTCGACATCTCCTCTCCTCCTGAAAAATTATAAGTCAATACTCGTACATTCAAAAAACGATAATAATATAGCAATATTTTGTATTTTTGATAGATTTGGGCAAAATTAACTGGCGCCACTTTACAAAAATAAATGTTTAGCAAGTACTCTTAACAATCCACGAAAATATTTTGAATCTTTTTATTTCATTTTAAATCTCTCGATGTTTTGTATAGTGTATTTACTAGTGATGTCATTACTTGCTTGGTGACTTGGAGTAAAATATAACACCATGGATTCTTGTCGCTTGCGCTTTTGCTTTCAACCTTATTAGATACCTAATATCGAAGTCTAAATTGTAAATTTAATAATACAGCTATTTGCATGTTAAGCTTCGTAGTTTTTTCTGCTGTGTGATTTGTTCAGTTTATAGCACTCTCCATCTAAAAACGATGTGCGTTTAAAGTGTTTAGTATAAGTTCAGCTTTATTGTTGCCCCTTTGTTGACGAGCTTCATTTTTTACGACGTTATTTTAGATTAGACCGTAGATTTGCATAGCTTGTTTTATAAATAGCCAGTAGAAAGTAGGAATTTATTATTGTAGGAAAAGTTGGCGAAGTTTTAGAGTTGCTTTAATTCACTGATAGTTTGACGACATACATTATTTTAAAGAATATAGATAATAATAATAGATGCTTGGTCAGTGGTTAAAATTTAACCTGTTTTCAATTATTTGGAAAAATTCAAAAATTTAGTAGGATAGACGTAGGACGAGAAATGTTAAAAAAAGAAATGCATGCCGAAGAAACCGTGGGCAAATACCTACTTTTCTAAAGGAGTAGGTAGGTTCCGCCTATATCAGAGACAGTGACATGAGAGACAATATACTTACACGCATAACTATGAATAGTGTTCTTATCTCAAAATATGTAATGTTCACCCGGCGTCTTTAACCAACCATTATTAAATGACAGTTCGACACATCTGTCCCAAAAAGTCTTCTGTTATCGGACATACAAGGCTATCAGAAGCAAAGGTCCTCCTATCCCGAACACCCAATCAATTACATTAACAATCAATGTCATACTGGAATTATAATGTTTTTATCGAGTGCACTCAAAGTGATTCGGGCACCGAATATAAATATAAAGTTTCACTGTCCACTGCGCGCCGGATGCGCCGGCGTCGACGCATTAAGATAATAAATCCATCTGATCAAACAGCTTAATAGCCGCCCTTGATTGCTTGCAAACTTAACTCTACATCTCTCAAAACCTTCGTATAACTCTTATTGACAAGCGAATAAAGCTCATCTTGAAAAGCTTTTTCATATTAATGAAGTTTGTAAATACGATTCATTGTTTTTACGGCCAGATGACAATACAGGAGTATGAATGGTTGTGTAATTGACTACGAAAAAGAGGGTATACATACCATACTCTTTATTTGAATAGTAATAAAACCGGCCTAGTCATAGTCAGACTCATGTACCAAGGGTTCTTTACCCAGAGGAGGTAAAGCCCATGGATATAAAACGGTAAGAAATACGAATCGCTTAACTTTACTTCATTTTAAAGGTTTTTTGTTAATGTGAAACAAACTATAAGGACTAGTAAGAGAGTGATTTTATTTTTCCTCTAAAATATACATACATTTCTACTGACAGTATAATTGATATTGCACAAAATATCAAGTCGCAAAGAAAGTCATACAAAAAGTTGCTAGTTATACCTATTAATATAGGTAGTTTAAAAGTATTCTGGTATTTTTGATAAATTCCAGTGTTCCTCAGGAACAAAACGGTGCCTGCGAGACACGAAAAGTAAAAGACGCAAGGACTAGTTTGTTGAGCATGATTAAAATAACAGCACTGTCAAACTTCATGACATTTGAGTGTGCTGTGAGCCGCGTCGGTCACGGCTGATGCTCTGACACCCCTCGACTTAACCTTAAACGAAAAGAAGCTATATTTACAATTATAAGTACCCTGTAATTTAAAAAGTATATCACCATATTTTGACACAAGTTTAAAAATACTTTACCTTGTGGATAGATGTAACTCTTCGAAATATTTCTTAAACCTATTTAATGTCAAATAGACATGAATTTTTAAAGATTTTTCTTTTTATAGCATTTTGATACCAAAAATCCCGATAGGGCACTCTTTTTAGGGTTTTGTATCCAACGGCTAAACTTTATTTAAAGCCTCCACTGTCCTTCCATCTGTATGTCTGTCCGTCCGTCCGTTTGTCCATCCTTCAGGTTTCTAAGATGATCGTAGATACGTGTAAGTTTTTAGCACGGAACACATTAATACCTTACGCCACGGAAAGTTCACTCCGCAAGATGATTTAAAGAAATAGCGACTCTAGCGCTTACACAAAAAAGTGCAATTCAGTTCGCAGAAGCGCCTGGCTCCGCCTCCGCCAAGCACCTAAAGTTGTGTTCTCTTTCTATAGAGTAACTTTATCTCTTTCGACGAAGTAGGGCTGCGTCGTAATCGGGCGCACGTAGCGCGCGAATGTGCAACATAGCTGGCGCGCGGCAGCCGTCTGAAATTTGTCCGTCGTGACGGCTACTTACAACTTACTCGATCACGTAATCAGTGAGCATGGCCTGGTTTTAGTAACAAGACCAATGTTCTGCAGTGGACATACCTGATATAACCCAAGATATTGTATCCCCACAGTAGTAATATCAAGTTTCATATGTACAACTGTACAATTATATCATAAAAAAAGAGACAACCTTAATACCACACAAGTGTTTCCACTCGGAATTCAGTGCTTTTAATATTCAGCGGGTTATCAGTCGAACGTGACAGTCTCGTGCCGAGCAACGACATTTCTTTCACTGAGTTCACAACATGAACTCAGTGAAGGAAACACAGTGTTTAAGATTAAGATCAAATCTAAAAGTAGAGCGGGTACCAACACTTCTAAATATAAAGGCCAATTATAGTAGTTGAATATTAGATATTCTGTAGAGCGTTTCCGAATTTCATTAAAATCGTTTAAAAACATAGTTTATGCTTTATTTTGTTGCTGATTTATCACCAATCACTAAATATGTGTTTTATAATACTACTTTCACAACTCATGGTTAGGAATTAAATCTAAGCTTAAGCTTTATAGTGTCAATAGATCATATGCATTTTTACCATGCTTGTAAACGAGTTTTTACAGTTTACACGTATAAAGGTACGGCAGGATCTAGTATTCTCCGAATTGAGTATATGGAATATAGTAGCTGATAGCAATAATGATAAAAACGTATCAAAGAAGGGAGCCCTCAGCTATTCTGTGAGGATGCTTTTGTACCGTTACAGCGTGTGCGACAAGTTTAGGATGAGTTTTGGCACTTAGACGAACTTCAGACTCATTTTAAGAATTTCATCTTGTTGCCTATGTGAGACGTTTTTCTAAATTAATATAGGAAGAACACTTATCTATTACTCTACTACTATACTACTATGTAAAGATCAAAGAAACATGCTATCTCATTAAAACTTTCAATGAAAATTATAGTTTTTAACAATTAATTGTTTCAAACTGGAAGAAATAAATCGTTCCACACTTTCCATATTTGTCCTCTCTGTTTACTAAAAAATTATTTAAATATCAGTGCGCTTACCACCTGCTCTATAAGTTTCCAGTCGATTTCTAATAAAGATTTTGAAGAAGTATTTCAGCTCTGAGAATATTGATGAAGCTAGTATTTCAAATATCCTTTGAATGCTGAAGGAATTTCTAACGAGTTCCATTTTAGTTTAGACTTCTAAGAGTAGAGTGCTTAAGAGCAACTGATAGATATTATCTTAGTTTAGAGTTTAAAAATATAAATAATACTATCTTACTCGTCGTTCTAGTGGTTAGCAATGCAGACCACGTATTTCTGAGATAGTTGGGAACAAAGTTATATTGCACTAGGTTTTCCCGCAGCTTTGCCCGCAACTACCTCCATTTTTCTTCCACGTTTCAGTTGGAACAGTATCTGTGTACCCAGCCAAGTAGGTACGACCTGATGCCTTCGAGAGAAGAGTGAATAGGCATTAGAAAATTGCCTAGAAAGGCAAGCGCGCTCTAAACTAGACATCTAAACTAGACAACTAAAAAAAAAATATTTATCTCATACAATCTATATAACACGTAATCCAGTAAAGATATAACAATCCACGCAGACGCGCCCCACTCTACGACAGCAACAATTTGAGTGGGAAATCGCGACTTGGATCTCACCACGGCCCACTATAGAATTTTATAATTTCTCTAGTCTATTGAGAGGCTTCAGCCTAGTTACCACACTTTCAACAAAGATGCACAGTCAAAATAGATAAAAATGGTAAAGATAGGCCGATCCGAACATTTTACGTAAACCTTCTTCATACAAGCAAACAGTAGCGTCATCTGTCAAAATATCCGCCGTGGCGACATTTTTTCGCGCTGTTCCCCCTGACTTTAGTATACAAGTCTGTGACAGCCAAGGAATTCATAGGCTGATGATGAAAAAAAATCTGACTGTTTTCGAGACTCAATGTTATTCAGATCGCATTAACGATATTTCCACCCGTCTCTTCAAAGACCATCCGTGAACAACGCTTTTATCGTACATCGCTTTTATCTTAAGAGGAAGCGAATGTAAACAAACAACGAGTGTATTTCCCGTTTGGTAGCGAGGTGCGAAGAAAAGAGGACACACTTCAATAAGTCTTTTATGGGTTAAGGTTCTTACAGTGGTGCGTACAACAACAATATTGCCATCATTTATCTTAAAATGCTCTTTCCATTGTAAAACTAGCAAAAATTAAAAATAGTTTTTTTGTCTTAATGTACAATGTTCGTCAACACAATAGCAGAGAAATTGGCTCTTTACACAACTGATTTCCGAGTAATATTATAACAAACTTTACGGACTTTTTTTTATTAATTTTTAAGCAGTTGTTAATTAATTAAACAATGCTTAAGAGTCCTGTGAACTACCATGTCTCCCATACAAACGTAATACCAAAATCATTTGTAATTCGTGTATATTTCGATCATGTTATGGTGTTATTCGGGTTCGTATAGTAATCTATGCTCCTGGCCATATCTGGTTCCAAAATACTGTTGTTAAACGAAATTGTAAACGAATTTAGTTTTGCTTATTTTTATGTCAAAGAGGACATGTTTTCTGCTTATTTGTTTTGTAATAAAAACAACACTATCTCACGTCGCATTAGTTAAGGAGCACAGTTTTTATTGTCCAGCTAAAGAAAAACACCAGTTAATAAAGAAAGTTTCGAGTTTTCATTCATAATTTTTGGTATTACGGAACACGACCAAAGTTATAAAAATTTTGATCAAAATTGATTATTATTTTATTTTAAAGAAATATTTCCAAACCAAATATGGCCAGGAGCATAGATTATTGCTATATGAATCCGAATAACACCACAACATGATCGAAATATTCACGAATTACAAATGATTTGGTATTTTGCATTAACGGAGACATCGTAGTTCACAGGCCCCTTTCTTTAGAGAAATTTCATAACAACTAATCAAGTACTGAGATACACTTATACTCGTTCAAGTATATCAGTTTGTATTCACTCTGTAAATGCTGATTAATTTCTAGGAAAATTAGAAGACTTCCCTTTCGACGAGTTAGGTTTTCAGCAAGTACAAAAAAAAAATCTTCAACGCTTTCCATCAACGTTCCCCAAAAGCAGAGCTTTATTTGACGTCCTCTGGAGTGACGTAATGTTTATTTTGTCCGTTATTTATATGGGATGAATCATGTAATATAATCATAATACGGTAACTATAAGTACGTTACCAGTTACAACGGTATCAAATTGCAGGCACTTTTGCGGACAGCTGAAAAAACCTTTGCTTAACTAGACGTTCTTCTTTATAATCCTCTATAATATTTCTAAGAGGTGTAAAGTTTGCTAATCCGCTCGTGGCCAGATGCAGCCCTGATTCTGCTCATTATGAGAGGAGACTCATGCTCAGTTGTGGTTATATAATATTGTTACTGAATTTAAAGTTAATTAATTCAAAGTTATAATTAGCATTTGGGCAGTGTGGTGAACTGTGGCCTCACATTACAAGAGAAGAGACTTGCCCAGCTGTGGGACTTAAAACAGGGATGATGATGATGAATGCAGAAGTCATAAAACTCTGACAGACGGATGGAATAAAGCAAATCTACCCGCGTTAGTTTGGAAACCTCGCCTCGAGTTATAGCGTGTGTGAACAAACGAAAAAGCAGTTCGGAATATTAAAATACCCAGTTATCTTATAACGGCTGTAGGGTACCATTTATTAAATCATAAATCTCATCCTCAAGGAAAGCAGCGTCTAAGTAGGTAACCTCGCGAACTGCTAACATCGAGCGCTATCAAGGAATTTACGACGTTTTAAAGCATCCCGGTGGGCGATAAAGAATTTCGAGGTGAAACACTCAATGTGGGCAGGATTTTTGAGCATTTTAGAACGTTTATCTCGCGACTAATCTCCTTCGTGTCCTATATTCCTAGTAGCTCCAACTAACCTTACTTTAAAGATAAAATATAGGTAGTGAAAAAATATTTGAACATGTAAAAACCATTGTTTACACCATTGAGTACAGTATGTACTAACGTAGTTTACACTTCACTACTCGACTTCATCTCAGAGATCTCATAAAGTTATGTGCGAACTAGGTCTCTTCTCTTCTCTCATGTCTGGGACTTATCCGCGATTGGGCGATTACTTCGCCCGTTGCGTTGCGTGAAGTCACCGATGCGGGTCCTCGCCGGATCACTCCAGAATCCGAAGAGGCCTCCCAGGTCGTACAGGAAATCTTGGAGTGTTGCTGCCCAAGTAGGCTTCGCGTTGGCCCGAAATTCTTCAGAAGAAGAAGTTGGTCAGACATAGAAAGCACGGTGGGTTTCGCCACGTTCTAAGAAAGGTTACGGCTATTGTCCAACTGCGGGGCACGTTTTGACTGAGAATAGGTATTACAGGCATTTCATTACTTAGAGTTTAGCTGATCAAATCAAACTGTCAAAGAGCTCGGCGCAAAATAAATTAGTTCTTATACAAGTTCCAAGTTCTGCAGTACCAACACCACAATGTCACGTATTTCAAATAAATAAAGCCAACTGGCTATAAACTTGGCTCCTGTTATTAGGGTATCTACAAAATGAGCGAAGTCAAAAATATAGTTAACACCATTTATAAGCCTTTTCTTCATTGATTACTACTTAGCAAGTGATTAACTAAAAGTTAAAACGTTAACCAGACTTGTTTAACACTTCCTGACACTTACTGGATCGATTTTTATAAAACTTCTCTTAGTTAGCTTATTGCTTTCGCAATATAATATGTGGAAAAACAAAATTAAATAAATACCGCCTTAAAAATAAACGTGAAATAGGGG
The DNA here is from genome assembly GCA_963855885.1 of Coenonympha glycerion. Taxonomy (NCBI): domain Eukaryota; kingdom Metazoa; phylum Arthropoda; class Insecta; order Lepidoptera; family Nymphalidae; genus Coenonympha; species Coenonympha glycerion. The sequence goes on from OY979635.1 coordinate 2,716,395, forward strand.
AGGAATAGTTATAGGTACTCTGTTTTGTCCTTTTCTGTCATGAAAATTTGATATTCGAAGGAAAAAGACAAAACAAAGTATAACAGCTATTCCACGTTTATAAGCTCTTCTTATTTGACGTTGATTTCTAAAGAGGATAGCTTATATTTATAAAATAATTAGGGATATATAGAGCTAGGGATAGCTCGCTTGCACATTAGGCGAATATAACATGAAGACATACGGGTGCAAAAAATTTAACCTTCATTTTTGAAGTCGGTTAAACACCTTTTAACATTTAAAACCCTGGCAACCCTACTTTAGAATCGACTCTCAACATTAATTCAGTGGACACAGTTAACGCTTTAATAGTACTTTAGCGTGAACAAAACACCTAATTCAGTGTTCTTTATGTTTGAAACAGTTAAAAGTTTTTTATTTAAGCTGCGGCCAAACCTGCGCGTCAGTAGCGCGGGACGCGGGACGCGATGCGGGAGCGTCTGCAACGCGAAACTCGCGTGCACACCTACGCGACTACGGCGCGAACCTTGAACTTCATTAATTGTTAATGAACAGCCACTGAGGACGCGCGACTTTATCTGGTGTAACTAACTACTCGTAATAGTTGTGCTAATGGCATCCTCGTACCTAACATCAGAGACCTCTTAGAATAGAAGGTATCCCTCAGAACAACCCCCGACTGCCATATGAAATTAATCTGTAAAACTAAAATAACTTGTTCCATACTTTTTAGTTCGTTTTGTAACAGGGCAGTCGTATTTTTTAATTTTATAATTACTTATTTTTATTTTATATTTTTTAGTGATGGTCAGCAGTTGGGGGAAGCAAGGATTCAATAATAACCCATAATAATATGTCCAAATGTCATTAGTCATTCAGAAGTTATGGTAAATGGCAATAAACTTACCTACACAATCTTTTTTGGACAGTCATATAAAAAAGGTTTTTTGGGTGTACATCATAACTATGTAAAATTATATATTAAATATACATATTTTCTGTAACTACACTCTAATACTTCATTTTGATATCCATATTGTGATAGTTGAAGAAAAAAATACGTTTTACACTTTTGAAAATGGCGCCTCACATCCGCCATATTGATTATTTCCAAAAAAATTATAGCCTATGTTACTCGAAAGGATCTAAGGATTCTAACGATACCCCATATGTTCAAATATGTTCAGCCGTTAAGGAGTTATGGTTGAATAAAGAAACATCACATACATACATACATACACACATACATACTTATATACATACATACATATATACATACATACATACATACATACATACATAAACCCTAAAAACATTACACTCCTTTTTTTGGGCAGTCGTGTAAATATAGGAACTCTGTATTATCTCCTGCCTCTCCTGGTGTTTGTGGAATAAAATAGGTAACAATTTATGTGAGTTATACTCGCTTTTACAAACTAAACACACGTCTGACCACTCGACGCGTACGTCCCGCTCTGCCGACGCGTACGTCCCGCATCGCGGTCGCGCAGGTGTGCAAGGCGCCATAAGAATATATGGGTAGCGTCCGCCGCGCGGTAGACGCTCCCGCTTCGCAGTCGCTTTGGTCGCGCAGGTTTGGCCGCAGCTTTAATCCTAAAGGGTTCAACGGTTAAACGATAATAAAATTAATACTTTATTTTACAAACTCGACATTAACTAGAAGTTAACCGCATTTTACTCCAAAAAAATTAAGATTTTTCCGGGATACATTAACCAACCCTGTATTTCAATCAATCTTACCATCTTTGTTCTTCTTTGACTCTCGGCTCGGCTCGTTTCACAAGAATTTGAATTTTTTTTGTCTTTATTTTGAATTTTTTTGTCTTCTGGTCTTTAAATGAGTCTTAATTTATTTTTCTTACCCCTAAATGCCTAAACAATGTCATACGACGCGATGCACTGCATTCGTCATTATGAGACGTGAGAATGCTATTTCGTCAACTACCGCCAATGCGGTGGTACCTATCCGGGTAAATCAGCAAAGGAAGTTCTACCACCGATAAATTCAGTTTCTGCTTCACCGGCACATCCAATATCGCATACAGCACAAACAATGTCCAGTGGAAATGAGACCAGAAAGTTTATCTTCCTTTGTTCAACGCTAACCAGGTGAGGTGCAGTATTTCCTACGTGCCACAATAGTTCGGTCTTGTATCCGAAACTATTAGATCGAGTTACACACAGTTGGTTGTTTACGCTTTCCTGGAGCGGTGCCAGTTGGCGAAACAATGACAATTACGGCGTATCTCTATCAAAATCTATTCCTTGGGCCATTACTTAGATGGTTCTTTAGTCTTTAAGAGATACTAACTGTCTATCCTGGTTTCTAGCTGAACAGATCTGCAGAATTGATTGACTAAAACAGTAACCGATCTTTCCTGTATAAAACTGCACTTCTTGACAATTCTTCAGTGACTAACGTTTCTTTGTTAAATTAATAGCGCAGTATTTTATTCATCATAATAGAGATGTTCCCCGGACAGGACGGACGGCGCTGAAAAATTTCACTAGTTTATTGGTGCCAAAAATGCTTATTTTGCCACCAACAGTAAGGTTACGCAGTAGTTCGCTCAGCAGCCGCCCATAGAATTTTGACAGATGGCACTACTGTTTACTTGTACGAAAAAGTTACATAAATCGTTTGGATGCCAAAATCCTGAGATTTCTTGTCAGTGGTCATCGTATACATGAAATTGTATAACTTGAAAATTTTTTCTAGCAATAATAAATATTCAGGTAATAACCTAAGTACCTATTTTATTTATTACGGAATTTATTCGACATTACGAGTATGGGTAACTTTGCCGAGGTTACATCGTCTAGTCTAGGCACGGTCTAGATTTACTCGCGGGCCGCGGTTTTGTTATAAGATGAACTTTCTTTGAAACAATCTTTGAATACCTACTATTACTGGGACAACGAGCAAAAAGGAGACGGTCCATTTTGAGCTAACTCTTGTACACAATACCGTGAAAAGTGAAAAATACATACAGTTTATTAAATATAATATAAATTAGAAATTCACAATAAATAACTTGTAAAATAAAATATATCTTCAAGCTTTTCGGTACTGCTTGCAACACTTACAAGATGGCGTACTTCAAGCCATAGAGAAGGTTATAGACGCGGTTCTAGTTGAAATCACAGACCACAAACCTTTTCAAATGTCATTTTTGTCACACTAGTTTCAAGCGATCTCATGATCTCATCTCATTTCTGCTTGGCGATCGTAACATAAGTAAAATGTTGTTATTTATAATGTGCATGTTCTTATTAATTAAAAGTACGTCTAGAACAGTAATAAAGAATTTCTTCAAAAGCTCAAATGACTTTGACAGCTAACGTCAATAAACATGAATCCGTCCGCCATTATTACGCCGCCAATATAGCATTTGTGTTGCGTCACGTGACCAGAATAAATGATATTTACACTAAAATTAGGATTATTTCGTGGATTTTGTCAGTCAAAAATGCTTCAATATTTCAATTAATGTAATTTAATTTTATGTACAAGCCCTAGCCCAGGCTCCATACAATTCTAGACCGTCTCCTTTATACAAATATAAAGCACAGCCAATAAATATAGTAGGGAATTGGATAGAATCAAACAAAACTCTATAACCAACATTTTAAGAGACACCTAAGCCCTTAGGTGACAGTTGTTGTGAGTGAAAACTGTCACCTATCGGCTTAGGCGTTTCTTAAAGTGTTGGTGAAAACGAGCTTAAGGCCGTTTGCACAAATACCGCAACTTGAAGTTGAGAGTGATTACTACAATACGCAGCATGCGTGATTAATTTAAAATCCTTTTCATCACGGCTGTAACGATTGATGAACACATCAAGCGACGTCAAGCCCCCGACATTTATTTGGCGGCGCTTCCAAAGATGGCGTTTTAATAGAGAATAATGACGCGGGCGATATCAACAGGCGATTGCGGATCGTCGCATCGCGCAGTCGGTCGCCGGCGGCGACCGACTGCGCGATGATCGCTCTCGAATGCGGGCGGCGACTCGCCGCCCGCATTCGAGAGCGATCAATTTCCATGCCCCAATTACCTTTCCTCGGTTTCTCACTGACACACTGACTCCATGGACATCCACCATGGATGAGATAATGTTCACACTACGATCACTCTACGATCTCGCATGTGAAGTCCACATCTTTTGGGAATATCCCGATGTATGTCGTGCGTCGAAGAAAGTGTTGGCAGAATTGTCTGAGGTGTTTCACGTGGGTGGTGTTCCTGCATAATGGACCATGCAGATTATTTTCAAGTAGCGGATTATAGCAAAACATATTAATCTTTCCCCTTATAATAATACAAACAAACGTTGGCAAGTCCACATCCTATGATCATGCTCCAATGTTACGGCGAAACGTTTTTAGAAAGTAAGGTTTTGGAAGATCTCTGTGATACAGTGAGGGGTCATACAGATTTAACCTTTGTACGCTATATCGGCTATAACTTTTGTACAAAGAATGGATTAGGAATACCGCAAACGAAATGGTGGTTTATCAATTACGTGATACTTAACAATAACATTACAATAATGATAATTTATTTTATCATTCAGTTTTTTGGCTTGGAGCGTTATTGGGTTCCTCATGTTCCTACATTTTTATTAGAACCTGAGTTAGCCACATTATATCAAAACGCATAGTAAAGTGGAAATCTGAGTAGAGAAGGAGGTTCAAATTGAGTGAGTCAATTTAATTTTGTATTTTCAAATACTGCTTAAACCTTTTTTGACTCATCACTCGATCACACTTCATCTTGATATAAAAAAGTAGTTGCAGTAGGTACACAAAAAGCGTGTTAGACATTCTGTAAAGCAGTGTGTATGTCAATTTCTCATTATCGGGATCGACAGACAATAATTAGGGGGTAGCGGAGCTACGGCTTCACTGATACGAGATAAGAATGTCAATTTACCTACAGCGACGCGCTTTCCCGTATCTGAAACCTCCGTGCCACAAGGTGATCTTATTTTTAACCCCCGATGCAAAATGAGGGATGTTATAAGTTAGACGACGATATTTGTTTGTTTTTATGTCTGTGGCGTTATTGTTCTCAAACGGATGGACCGATTTAGATGTGGGTTTTTTCATTTAAAAGCCAGTTCAATTGCAGTGGTTCTTGGCTACGTTTAATTAATATCGGTCCAGCAGGGTAATAAAAGTATCGGCTCTATTCCGAAATGATGTAAGGCATTTCTGGCGTGTGATTACTCGACTAAGTGCTTCACGCATGTTTATGGCAGATGCGGTTTATGCAATTTTATACGATGCAGTATAGTTGCTAAGTCTCTTATTCCAAATAATTTCTTCGGCTAAAGTGTCCTTTAAACGGAAACACAGTATTTCTCCACAATTACCACTCACGGGAAAATAACTGACACATACTGGATTCCTGGTCATGGTATCTATTCCAGGCGGACTTTGCAGAGAGGTCCTAATATATCTGGTATACTCTACATTTCATGGATGGACGTATAAAAATAGAAAAGTTAACAACATTATCTATAGTCTTAAATTGTTTCCATTCGAGACAAGCGATAGTTTGACAGCAAAGTGGATAAAGGAAAGTGAATGGAAAATTCTCGTGCAGCAATCAAATTAGGAGCCCAGACGCCCGAGGGAGATCCCTTGTCAATCAAATAACACTTTCTTTTATATTATGTGATGTATTGGATGGATTATTGCCTTGTAAAAGTTACTTGCGTGTTCTTCCGCGACGTTTTACAAGTTAATCTTTAAAGGGATGTCTAAACTTAAGCGATAAAGGTTCCTCTGTTAGGGAGGTACGATATTCTATTCCCATAATATTACATTCCTATTTATTATTTCTGAGTCGAATTGATAACCTTCTTTTTTTGAAGTCGGTTGAAAACAGACCGAGAAAAGCCATGTTACAAGTAATATTACGAATTTTCTCATGCAAGAAAAACATGGCGATGGTTTTCTTTCATTTTTATGTTTCCCGACAACTAATACAAAAGTGCGTGTATTATGAGATAGGACCGCACTGTGTTTCCATTCCGAAGAAGCCTCCCGCGGGATCTCCATTAGGAAATTAGGTATGAAATTATTATTGTGCAATCTTTGGGGGATATCAGTCAATATATGAGCAGCTCATTTTATTATGGTACCGTTATAGTCCCGTACCCCCCCGCTCCATTTTTAGGGAATATTCTTTATTTATATTGTTCCGGTTAATTTTTCGCATTTAATGTTAGACTAAACATACATATAAGGCTTATATTAATGAGTTTAGCGAGCATATCATTACAGCTACATTAACATTTACATTCTTAACTTAAAAATCTAAATTTTTTTCATAAAAATATTGTTTAAAAATTCTTAATCACCTCATGTTAGTTCGCAAAAAAAATATTATCTGCAGTTTTCCAAATTCGGAGCTATTGGGAACCAATATGGAGTAAATGAATATTTTTGAACTCGTGTAGATTTTATTAAAAAGGTGATGTTATGCTATACTTGCAAAACTCATTTCTGCAGTAAGCCTGCAATGTATCTGGGGACACGGTAGTGTCCCCGCCAAGACGAGCCAAGCGAAGCGCGAGGGCACTACCTATCTTTTCTCGAAGTGTTTCGCCGTATTTTTAAACCCTTATAACTTAGGCCTGAATTATTTCAGATAATCAAAATTCTCGGAAAATGATGTCGCCAGTGAACTTATTAAACCTATAAAGTTTCAATTTTATAGGTCTTATACTTTCGATTTTATTGACGTCTAAAAAACCCAAATTTCGTCACTGACTGACTGACTGACTGACTGACTGACTGACTCACTGATGATCATCAAAATTCCTAGGTACTTCCTGAAGACCTAGAAAGCTGAAATTTAGTATATAAGCTAGTATTAGCACACAACTAACAAAAAAATTCCAAAAGTTGGAAATTTAACCCCCCAACCCCTTAAAATAGGGGATGGAAGTTTGTATGAAATTACCGCAAATATTGATGCTAGAGGTCTCAAAATTGATATAGGGACTCTTTGTAATAAACAATTAAATACCTGTTTCAGGATTTTTAGTTAATCACCCCACATCCATAAAATTAGGGGGTTGGAAGTTCGTATGGGGTTTCACATAAGGATATAGGTATAATAAAAACTTAATTTCTGAAATTTGGTATATAAGCTAGTATTAGCACACAACCAACAAAAAAATTCCAAAAGTTGGAAATTTAACCCCCCAACCCCTTAAAATAGGGGATGGAACTTTGTATGAAATTACCGCAAATATCGATGCTAGAGGTCTCAAAATTGATATAGGGACTCTTTGTAATAAACAATTAAATACCTGTTTCAGGATTTTTAGTTAATCACCCCACATCCATAAAATTAGGGGGTTGGAAGTTCGTATGGGGTTTCCCATAAGTATATAGGTATAATAAAAACTTAATTTCTGAAATTTGGTATATAAGCTAGTATTAGCACACAACCAAAAAAAAAATTCCAAAAGTTGGAAATTTAACCCCCCAACCCCTGAAAATAGGGGATGGAAGTTTGTATGAAATTACCGCAAATATTGATGCTAGAGGTCTCAAAATTGATATAGGGACTATTTGTAATAAACAATTAAATACGTGTTTCAGGATTTTTAGTTAATCACCCCACATCCATTAAATTAGGGGGTTGGAAGTTCGTATGGGGTTTCCCATAAGTATATAGGTATAATAAAAACTTAATTTCTGAAATTTGGTATATAAGCTAGTATTAGCACACAACCAACAAAAAAATTCCAAAAGTTGGAAATTTAACCCCCCAACCCCTTAAAATAGGGGATGGAAGTTTGTATGAAATTACCGCAAATATTGATGCTAGAGGTCTCAAAATTGATATAGGGACTCTTTGTAATAAACTACAAATAAGAAAAAAAATAAACACGGTGAACCAAGGCGGGTTCCCTCATTTAAATGATAGCGGGGGGGGGGGGATACTTGATTCGGACAGATATCCACCTTGCAATGATATTCAAGAAATACACCAAAGAAAAGGAAATTAACCAAATAAAAAAAATAGTCGTAAACAACTTACAAAAAGAAGTGAAATCCCAGCAAAAACATTTTCATGTAAAATGTTGCCAAGACGAGAACATGTGGCTCACACTATCAAAAAGTTATCAGATCTCATGTAGAGCAAGACTTCTAACTCTACACGCCCTAACTCTATACATCCTAACTTTATAAACTCTACACTTTAGTCAAAATATATTATGTCTTGGCTGTTTCGTTACTGTCACATGGGTGTAAAGTAAAAATATTATTCACTGACTTTGTACTTTTCTGATATACAATACCTAGTTTCTGTAGTAACGATTATTTATTAGATAGGTATTGAGTCTCCTCAGAAACTGCACTTAGGTTTTACTAACTGCATTGGTTTCAAATACTTCATCACACTTTGCAAAAGTGTGTTCCTTTGCTTTAGAGGATATTTTTAATAAATGTAAGTTTTTTCCCATAACAATTGTGATACCATTTAATTTTAATGTGAAATTTCTTGAATTTTGCATGGTCCATTATGCCACTTGCAAAACTCTATTAGGAAAGTACTGAACAGTGAATAAATTCTTCACTTTACGCCCATGTGACGGTACCGAAACAGCCAAGACATAATATATTTTGACTAAAGTGTAGAGTTTATAAAGTCAGGATGTATAGAGTTAGGGCGTGTAGAGTTAGAAGTCTTGCTCTACATGAGATCTGATAACTTTTTGATAGTGTGAGCCACATGTTCTCGTCTTGGCAACATTTTACATGAAAATGTTTTTGCTGGGATAACTATTTGCGAAAAACTAAATAAAGTTAGATTTTTCGCGCCCGATTGTTGCCATCCACCTTAACATAATATCTAAGCTTCATCTGCGAAGAATTCACCTGAATTGCTTCAAAGACCGTTCCCACCGTTCATCAAGCTTGCTCGACGCGCTTTCGCTCTCACACTTTAAATATTTTACGACGTGCAATGTGAGTTATAAATAAAGTCCCTACAAGGCGCAAAGTCTAGTCTAGACTTAGACGGAAAATATTCCCGTATTTACACTAGATTACGACGACACCGGAATACATTATTAACTAAGAGAAAGGTCTTGTATTTTTAGCAAGTTGGTAGAGTGCGGAAAATATTTTCTTTATTTTCTAAGAACTTACACTGTACTCTGCGACTATTTAATACGTTGTCTGATCGTTCATTGTTGTTTATGTATTATTATGTCAAAAACAAAATAAAATATGTTTGGACGAAGTATACCAGAAGGTATACACAACAACAGATGTCCATTATATGTATTTTTTTAATTTTCAGTTATAATTTTCATCGGTTACTGTTTATACCGTTAAAAAGCTTTTATAACATGACATTATTATAGTACATGCTATTAATTACTAGATTAATTTTTATCACACAAAATAATTTTTAAAAAAGTTGTAGAATTTTTAACCAATTATTGGTCTTAATAATAATTAATTTGGTACAATTTGGTTTTAATAACAAATGATCAATGTCATTTTTATAATTTGGTAGAAAAGTTAAAAAGAGGTATAGAAGCCACTAACTTAAGCTGCATGCAGTTTCAATCAAGTTCCATTACAGCCAAGAGCAAGTCTGTACAAAATAAGCAGAAAAACTCAAGTAAGTAGCAAGAGCGCCGCAGTAGATTTTTCATCGCAGATATTTTTTCTCATACTGTCTACGATGTAAGTTGTAACTTGTAAGTATAAGTAAAACATTAACAATTCAAACACTTTCGTGGGTAATAAATTAAGTAGCGCCGTACACTCGGTCGGTAATCTCAAAATGGCGGCGTATGTAATACTTCACATGTAGAGCCCAAGTTGAAAGAGGAACCGTGTAAAATCAATTTGCCTTTGTTTCACGAATAAAATTTACTAATTATTTATTTTCAATACCTTGCTAAATACGCTACAATATTAGACGGCACGTGTTTTGAGGTATAAGTTTTAAATGACGTCACATCATATTATTTAATGACATTGTTCATTCAATCCGGTAAGGGGATAACTCTCTATTTATTATATTTTTGTTACAAAGTTTTGTTCACACTGTTTTTTAATAATTATAATTTATAGTGTATCAAAATTATCGCTACAAACGGGACTTGAGCCCTTGTCTCCAGCTATTCCGGCTGGATATTCTGCCAACTGAGCTATAGGAGCAACTACCACTGGCATAAATATCTCTCTTTTGACATTAGTTAAATTCTAATACGATTTAATAATATTACTAATTTCAATCAGCTTACTAATAAATCTCTATTGACATTAGTAAATTCAATCCCGCTTGCGCTTACAACATGACTGGTGTGACGTAACTGAATGTTTTCCTCTGCTTCCTGCACTTCACTTCCTGGAGACGTGGCAGTCTGTTGGTCGACACGTGACGTGATGCTTTCTTTGGGAAACGCGCCACTTTTTGCTTTTCTGACTTGTTGAAGATTGGCCGTAACTCACGGCGAATTTACAGTTTACACTTAATTTCCACAATATCCAAGCTAATTTTAAGTGCCATTCGCATTTGTTTTTTGTCTAACTGACCCGGCACATGCTGTTTTGCCTTATAAAATATTTCTCACAATTTAAAAAAAAACCGGCCAAGTGCGAGTCAGACTCGCGCACCGAGGGTTCCATACCATAAGAGAAGAAAAACATTAAAAGAACCACTTTTGTTCATGAATTTACGAGTATAATTTACATGTAGGTGCTTTTGTTGGCGAACCGCAAACGTAACTTTGTTTTTGGTGGTTTATTGTTATTATCAAAAAAATTATAATACTTAGTTAGGGAGTTCATTTTATTTTTCCTGTAAAATATACATTAATTGATCATAATTATTTCAGATTTTTCGATTGATAAACTTCGGAGATAAGGGGGGAACGGTATTTTTTTCGACAGTTTGCTCAATAATTCAAAAACTATCAAGCATAAAAATAAATACAAATCGGTTTGAGAATACACAAGTAACGCCCTTTCATATGATACCCCTCTCAATATTGTTATTTCATTTTGAAAATTCAAAGCCCCCGTTTTCCCCCCTTTTTAAATAAAAATAAAAACAATTTTCAAATTTTTACGATTGCTATGACGTCGGGTCACTAATTCAAGTCGATAGCTGCTGTAGTTACTGAAATAATCGAGTGTGACAGACGGACGGACGGACGGACGGACGGACGGACGGAGAAAGTCTCACCATAAGGGTTCCATTTTTACCAAATTGGTATGGAACCCTAAAAATAGTTTACATCCTATAATTTTACCAGACATACAGAAAAAACATAAAATTCGGTCGAACCGTTTCGGAGGAATTTGAGGATAGAGTGTTGAGATTACAAATGTAATGGGTCGCAGCCGATTATGAAGTAAACACAAATATTTACTTACTTAGCTTTATTTGAAACAGAGGAGAGGTTTAACAAAGTACTTATTAGCTATTTAACCTATTTGGTAATGCACTTGAAGACTTGTAGAAACACTCTGAATTGGAGTCTGTTATAGTTCAATATTTATATCAAAGAAATGCAATTAATAAACAATTATTATTCAATGAGATAGTTTCTAGAAAGGAATCTGACCGTTAATGTATTATTAATTTGTGGTTTCATCAAGTCATCAATTTGGAAAATTTCAAATATTTATCGTGGTTGTTTATCAAAGTATATTGAATATTTTTAGGTAACATTACACCTTCCCCCTAAGAAAAAGAAATGATTGAAAATCATTTCGACTTATTTACAGTAAGATTATAAGATTATACAACTAAAATTATAATTAAAATAAAATGATTTACAATTTTAAAATATACTTATTTTTAACAATAATTAAGTTTTTAATTTAGATAATCTAGCACTTCTTCGCAGTGGTGTTTCATTATTACAATTATTAGCTATCGGTGTTTTTTCCATTAAAGTTTGCATTTCAAGATTTTCAATTGGTGCTGTAGGAGCATTTGAATACATAATGTGAGAAATTGGTGAGTCTCATTCTCTATTTCTATTTCTGACATTAAAGGTAATACAATTAGTTATACTGTTACAACAATCAGTATTTATATGACGATGTGCTTCTTTTCCATATTTGTATAATAGCCATAAATATCTGAAAAATCTATAAAGAGCATACAAAGTTAACACTTTTATAATTGTAAAAACATGAGGAAGAAAACTATTTCCTGTCATTTGATTAAGTATCGAGTTATGATTTTCATATTCTTGAGTAAGTTTTTCAATTTCATCTAATTTATGACTCGTTAATTTAATTGAATCATGATCTAATTTATAAGACTGCAACGGTATTAAATCTAGTTTTGTAAAATTAAACTTATTTGTCTTTATACAATCATTAATATCAAAAGTGGGAAAAATTCTTATATCTACTGAATTTTCATTATGAGTACTAAAAGTAGTTAATACAGAATTAGTAGTGAAAATCTTACAATTTTTTTTAGAATTCAGAATTCCTTTTTCTTCTAACATAATATCTCTAGGTTGCATCATTTCACATTTAACGGTAGCGACAATCGGCTTTGGTGCGACATATAACCATTGATTTAATTTATCTAATTTATAAAACAATTCATGAGTAAGTTTTGTAATTCTTATGTTACAGTTATTAGGATTCTTAACATTATTTAACAAAATTTCAGTTTCGCAACTAGGTCTAGAGTGAGTTGAATATATTGGTATTTTATTATAACAAATTCTTAAGTCATCAGATAATAATTTACATTGTGACAAATCTTTAAGTGTTACATAATACATTCTGTTTTCTGAAACTGACAAGTATTGACTATTTTCATCAGGTAATATAAAAGAATAAAGATCATCGTTTTTATGAATGGGTAAACTTATAAGTTTATATGCATCGAATGTTTCATTGAATATTAATGGAACTGAGATAACGAATATAAGTCTATTATTATATAAGAATACATTTAGTTTCAATACCGATTCTAATTTATAGATTTCATTTCTTGTAAGGTCGATTGGAAATTTGGTATTAGTCGGTAAGTAAGTAATAACCTTTTGAAGTTCACTTATTAACTTTGAGGGTGAAATTATACTTGGATGTAATGTTTCTGTTTTAGCAAACAAAATAGCATTAATAATTATAGAATATTCTTTATCTACTTCAGAAATAATTAAATTAAGTAATTCTAAATGCTCCTCCATACATTGTTGTCTTTGCAAAGAAGTAACAGTATCGACAGTTGCTTTTGTAAAATTTTCTAATCTTCTCAAATTTATATTAAATGTATTTAAGTTGCATTCATAATTTGTAATCGAAGAATTGAAATTCATTATTGTACTTTGAACAACTTGAGTTTGTTGTTTTAAAATTTTAACAAATTCATTTTTGTCTTTATTAATTCTATCGAATGCTTTTTCGAAATGTTCGCCATCTTCAGCGTCTAAGGTACCAAAAACTGTTTTAAATAAGTAACCGAAGCCGTCGAACCAACCTCGTTTTGTTCTGTGATGATCATCTACGGTATAATAATTATATGAGGAATCCTTTTTATTCGGTGTATGACCGATCAAATCTTTCAATGATTCATCTTTTGATTTTAAAACAGGAATAAGTTTACTGATTATGTTTAAGGTAGTGTTACATACAGAGAAATTTGAAAACGTTTTGTCATTGCATAAAATTTTTGTGTCGCTGTATGTAACGTCAATAAGGTCTATTTTATTCTCTAGTTCTGTTATATCGATGTTTGTTATTAGTTTCCAAGTACTTTCAAAGAATTCAATTTTTCCTATTTGATCGTAATATAGTCCAGTATTTATTTTTAAAGGATATACTTGAATCAAGTTGCTATTCACATATGCTATATTAAAGTCACCATTTATTCTGAGGATTTGCAAAAGCAGGATCCAGACGATTGTCCAGGACATTCTGCAAGCAAATTATAATAGGATTTATTTTAGTATGCTAATTTTAATCTATTATTATGAACTAACTTCTTTTTGTTTTTAATTTTAATGGTAGAGTTACAATTAGAATTAATTTCGACTATTTCGTAAGGACCTTCATAATTACTTCTAAGTTTTTTACATTTGCCTTTAGAAGTGTTTTCATTCAACAAAAATACTTTATCTCCTACTTTAAACGATATACAATTATTTTTCTGATCATAATATTTTTTATTAATTTCTTTTGATTTCTGTATATTGTTTCTAGCTATTTCGTTACTTTTTTGTAATTTCATTTTTAGTTCACTAACATAATCATCGTAAGTGTATTTAAATTCAGGTGCAGAAGTGAGGCTAGATGGGATGTTTGGTTTAACACCAAAAACTAATTCAAATGGCATGAATTGAGTAGAAGTATGGATAGATGTGTTATAGGCAAACATTGCAAAATCTATCCATTTGTCCCAGTCTGTCTGTTTGTCATTAACGTAATGTTTCAAATACTCAGCTAACGTATGATGAGATCTCTCAAGAGCACCGTTAGTCTGTGGGTGATAAGCTGTACAATTAATTTGTTTTATTTTAAATAATTTTGAGACATTTTTTAATAGTGATGATGTAAAATCGGCACCTTGATCGGTAAGTATTGACTTAGGTATACCAAATTTACATATGAATTGTGTAACGAAAATGTTTGCAATTGTTAAAGCTTCATTGTCATGATTTGGAATAGCATAAGCTTGTGAAAATTTAGTTAAATCATCTTGGAGTGTAAGAATAAATTTATTGCCGTTTTCTGACAAGGGTAAAGGTCCCACAATGTCTAATGCAATACGTTCAAAAGGTGTTGAAGATGTTGTAGTAAGTTCCATTGGAAGTTTATGTTTCTTTCGTACTAATTTATTTTTTTGACACGATTCACAAGTTTTAATAAAATTTTTAATATCAAGTTTCATATTATTCCACTTATATTTAGCTTTGACTCTTTTGTACGTTTTATGGAAACCGGAGTGTCCAGCTGTTGGATTTACATGACATTCTTCTAAGATTTGTTTAATTTCATCTTCTTTTGGTATAATTTTTTCATTTAGGAAAATAATGATTTTTATTTTAGTATCTTTGAAAATATATCTCAACATAGTTCGTAATTTAGACCAACTGAGTTTATCATATTGATCTCCTAGATTGGGAATTTTTAAAGTACACTCTCCCCCATTAGTTTTGAGTAAGTGCTCCCGCACTTTCGTCATTGTGTCAAAGAAATCCCGATACTCTGCTCTATTCCAATAATATTGTTTGGTACAAAGGTAATAAATGAAATGATCATTATGCTTTTTAATGACAATATTACCAACATCAACATCTTGTGGTTTGATATCTTTAAAATGATCAAATTTGTTTTTAATTTCTTTGTGAAAATCTTCAGTACATTCAAGATCACATGAGATTGGAATACAAATGTTACTGTCTAACTTATCACATATATTTCCATTAATTTCTTCGATATTATTATAAATAATCAATTTGTGTTGAAAATCGTTCAAAAATTGTTGATATTGTGAACGATTAATTGTTTGTATTCGACTTAACGCATCGGCATTATTATTTAATCTACCTTCTTTATAAATAATTTCGTAATCATAATCTTCTAGTAAAAGTCTCCATCTGACTAAACGAGAACTTGGATCTTTTGCATTAAATAACCAAGTTAGAGGTTTATGATCTGTATAAATTTTAAATTTTCTTCCATAAAGATAGGGTCTAAAGTGTTTTATGCTCCAAACTATAGCCAATAGTTCTCTTTCCGTGGTTGAATAATTAGATTCAGCATGATTTAAGGTTCTACTCGCAAAAGCGATAGGAAGATCATTAGGTGGTGATCCTTGCGAAAGTACAGATCCTATTGCGTAAGCACTAGCGTCAGTAGTTAGTATAAAATCTTTTTCAAAATTGGGATATTGTAAAATTGGTTCGCTACTTAATGCATTTTTTAATTTTTCGAATGATTCTTGTTGGCTACTTGTCCAAACAAAATCAGTATCCTTTTTTAATAACATGGTCAAAGGACGTGATAATTTAGCAAAATCTTTTATAAATCTTCTATAATATCCAGCAAAGCCAAGAAATGCTTTAATGTCCTTTTGACACTTAGGGATAGGATAGTTAATTATAGCTTCAATTTTCTTTGGATCGGGCTTGATACCTTCATTAGTAATGAGATGGCCTAAATACATGACTTGTTTATGCATAAATTCACATTTATCGGGTTGAATTTTCAAATTATATTTATCTAAGCGTTGAAAAACTTCAATCAGACGTTTATTATGTTCTTGAAGAGAATCTGCGTGAATCACGATATCATCTA
Organism: Coenonympha glycerion; assembly: GCA_963855885.1. NCBI lineage: Eukaryota > Metazoa > Arthropoda > Insecta > Lepidoptera > Nymphalidae > Coenonympha > Coenonympha glycerion. The sequence goes on from OY979635.1 coordinate 2,732,739, forward strand.
AATAGACGAAACATCTATAATTTTGAATTCCAGCAAGTACGGTGTTCATTAATCTTTGGAACGTAGCTGGTGCATTTTTTAATCCGAAAGGCATTCTATTGTACTGATAATGTCCTGAAGGGACAGAGAATGCAGTTTTTTCAGCATCTTCAGGTGCCATTTTAATTTGATGGAAACCTGAAGTTAAATCGAGAGTTGTAAAGTATTTGGAATGACCTAATTGATCCAAAATGTCTGTTATATTAGGTAAAGGGTAACTATCTCCAATTGTTACCTCATTCAATTTTCTATAATCGATAACCAAACGCCATTTTCTTTACCGGAAGCGTCGAGTTTTTTCGGAACGACCCATACGGGTGAATTCCAAGGAGATGTTGATGGTTCAATAATACCTTGTTCCAACATCTTTTTTATTTGTTTATCGACTTCTTCTTTATGAATTTGAGGATACCTATAAGTTTTAACATTAATTGGAGGGGTATTTGATTTGATTGGGATAGTATGTTTTAGAACATCAGTACTTGATAATTTATCACCTTCTAAATGAAATATATGATGATAATCCATGCAAATTTTTTCTAAAGATTCTTTTTCTTCCTTATTTAGATGTGAAGTGCGAAGATGGGATTTAATCCTTTCTAATCTTTCTGGAGATATTGATTCAGATTTTTGAGAAAAGTTTCTGACTTGAACAATATTATTAGAATTTTCATCATTTTCTAAACATTTTCTGAAATCTTCTGAGACATATTCAATTTCTATATTCAGATTATTAATTTCCATAACTTTATCGTTTGTATTCAAAATAGAAGTAACAACCTTTCCATTTGTAACTTTTACAAGACTGTCCGCGATAAAAACACCATTTTCAATTTCTTTTTTATTTATTATTCCTAGTTCGGAATTAAAATTTAAGACATCAAATTTACGATTTGCTCACAACGCGGTTTTAAAATAGTTTTGTTTTTTATAATTCCTGGAATAGATTTATTTAAATTCTTTGAATGACAAATCTTGGAGGTCTGTATGTCATCTGAAAGTTTTTCATTAGAATCCACGAAGGGAATATAATCAAATAATTGTTTTAGACAAATATTAGAATCCTCAGTGGGATTATTAGAATCCTCAACGGGAATATTATTTTCAAATGGAGGTTTCAGCACCGTGAAATTCACTCCTTTAGAATGCTCAATGGGAATATAAGAATCTTCTATGGGAATATTGGAATATTCTTTTTGAATTAAATTCTTATCATTACAAGAATCAAATGGTATGTTTACTTTATAAGGATCATGTAATTCGTCAGCACGGGACCATAGGGTTTTACTATTTTCGGGAGGGGCATTAAGAGTTTCTATTAACTTTATTTCAATTTCATTTTCATCTAGTTTTAAAATATTTCTTTCGAAATCGAGAGAAGCGTTTAAATTTTTTAAGATATCGTTCCCTAAAATACCATCAAAATCTATTGGGAAATCCTTTGCAATAACGTGAAAAAGGCTTTCATATTTATAGTTATTAAGATAAAAATCAAGGTAGGTATAAGCGAGTGTCTTATTTAAATTTTTTGTATCAACTTTGTCAATACCTTTTAAATAAATTGGGTAATCTGTGTAACAAATGGTTTCATATTTTAATTTATCGACTTTAATTAGGGAAATTGTAGCACCAGTATCTAATAATAGTCTAACTGGTTCACAAGTTTGATTGAATTGAATGACTACATATGATGTAATAACACTACAATTTACTGCATAGATCCGGCTTGAATCGGTCGGGTTTCCCTCTGCACAGCCGGCTGCGGAGGACCCTGCCTGTTTAAAGGCGATGGTCCAGCCTGCTGTGAGGAATTACCTCTAAAATGACTATTATTTTGACGAGAATTATAGTATTTGTTTTGATTATTTTGCTGTTGATTGTTTTGGTAATTAGTTCGGTTATAACGATTAGTGTTATAATTATTATTTGGGATGTTATTATTGGAATTTCGATTTTTTAATTTAAAACATTTATCGATAGTATGGTTTGTTTTCTTGCAATATTTACAAAATTGATTTGACACGGTTTGAAATATTTTATTTTGATTGTAATTTGGTTTATGATTATTATGAAAACGTTGCATCTCAAATTTACTTTTTAATTGTTGCTCTTCATTTAGTGCAACAGCAACTGCGCTTTCTAAGGTGTCAGGCCTTTGGGACTTGACGAGAATCGTTAAATCTCTGTTTAACCCATTCAGAAAAACGCTAAGTGCTTCATTTTTAATTAAGTTTACACATGCCTCCCTACTTGTTTTATCTAAATTACCGTCTAATGAGTTAATAACCTTAATATAACAACTTTCAACTCTGTTTGCAAAACTCATTACTGATTCCTTAATGTCTTGTTTGCACGCGTTTAATTCTAGTTGCCACTGCCCAATGGTCCTTTTTTCTGAATACGCATCCAAAAGATGTGCTTTTAAAGCGTCCCATGTAGGGAATTCTCTGTTTCTGACGACGGCTCTGGCATTGTCGGTAATCTTAGTCTCGATGAGTTTGAAAAGGATTTCTTTATATTGCGGATCAACCAAGCTCATTGCTTTGTCGCAATTGTCGAGAAATTCAAACAACTTATTTTTGTTTCCATCAAACTTTATGAGCATACGCTCTGCCATTTCTAGACTAATTGTCGGAGCCATTTTCTCGTCAAATAATGAAGCTAAGTTATACATAAAAAAGTAACTTATGTGCTTACTTGCGGCTGCTTGACCTTGAACTTGATGAGAGCACGATGTGGGGCTGCTGGTGAACTCCTCGTATACCTCCGGAGCAGGTAGGTAGTCCAAACAGCGTCTTCACCGTGGTTCTGGACTCGTTAAGCTTATTGCTTCTTTCAACGATCCTACCGACTGCGCCAAAAATGTAATGGGTCGCAGCCGATTATGAAGTAAACACAAATATTTACTTACTTAGCTTTATTTGAAACAGAGGAGAGGTTTAACAAAGTACTTATTAGCTATTTAACCTATTTGGTAATGCACTTGAAGACTTGTAGAAACACTCTGAATTGGAGTCTGTTATAGTTCAATATTTATATCAAAGAAATGCAATTAATAAACAATTATTATTCAATGAGATAGTTTCTAGAAAGGAATCTGACCGTTAATGTATTATTAATTTGTGGTTTCATCAAGTCATCAATTTGGAAAATTTCAAATATTTATCGTGGTTGTTTATCAAAGTATATTGAATATTTTTAGGTAACATTACACAAACAGTGTGTTTAAAATTCAAAGCCACTTAAAATTATAGATTAACTTTTAAATCGAAAAGCTAAGAAAGCATTCCCGTAGTGATTTCGCGTTGAAAAATAGGCAATGTCAGCCCTTAGCCCTTCGTAGCAGCACCAAGTTGGAATGTAAATCATCACCCTTCCACGGCAAGGGCCGCATCCATTTGCAAAATGGCCGGCCGCCTATTAAATGTCGATTTTTCACATTCAGTAACGCTGAGTCCCTTAGCCAGGGGAACAGTTGATTTTTAAGGGCGCAAGGGATTTGATTTTGGATTTCTTCTTTTACTAACGTCGCAAGAAGCCTGAAGTTGTAAATTGTGGAAAAGAATACATTTCCTTACGAATGTTAAGCCAATGGAGAAATTGGATTACTTTATTAATATACTTTTATTTGCAAAGTAAAGATATCTTTCTCTACGCAAAGAATATCTATTCCGTTAGATATTATAGACCAACGAGGCGGTAAAAAATAATTATTATAAAGAACATGTTTAAGACTAGCTGTTGCGCGCTGCTTCGTCCACATGAATTTCGGTTTTTACATATCCCGTTATAATGAGTCAACCTTACAAGATAGACATATGGTGTCGGGAACATTTTTTAGAAATTTTAAAGGAAAACAATTTCGACATACATGATTTTAGCCTAACTTTACCCGTTTAAGCAGCGCACGCAACGGAAGCTTTCCAGAAGGGAGAATGTTTCCCATTTTTACAACATTTTTAATTGTTGCTCTTCTCCTAGTAGTTACAGCGCGATCTTATATAAACTATAGCCTTCGTCTATAAGTGGCGTATCCTATAAAAAAATCATAAATTGGGACAAGCTGTAGGTAGCGCATACACACAAACAAACAAACTATTAAGCTTTATAATATTAGTACAGATAAACTAAAGTGTTCATCCCACTACATTTTCAGGTCCATTAAAACCACACCTAAAACAATAATTGACATACAGCATAACTCTTTAAAGCGTGCCATCTAACTAATCACAAACAATCTGTCATAATGATTTTAATAACACATCTGACAGTCTCGGCGCGGTGTACAAAGCCCTAAGCACTTTATATCCCCTACCTGTCCCTGTGATACACGCAACTTGACACTCTTAATTATTAACGAGGATTGATGCCATCCCGAGAGTATAACCTCCAAATTTATCTAACTCTTATTCATTTCTATAATAGGAGTGATACTTGAATGACTTTTGCTTGATATGGGGTATGGAGACGTGCCCTCTTTGTTGTTGCTAACTTTTGGCAACGGATAATCTCGGTGTTAATATGCATTATTTAGGTGAAATGTGGCAGTAGTAATGGAGGCTGGATGCAGGGTTAATTCTGCTCGGTTATCTAAGTAATTATAGATTCAAGCGAGTGTCAATAGGATCAAAAGAGAAGTCCAGATATACAATTTTTAATATAAATCTAGAAACTATCGTGTTATCTGATGCTGTTTATATTACGACAGCCTAAGTACTATTGTTATAGAGACACAAAATTATTATAAAATTATTACATATTTCTATAAGATTTTTCTAGTAAATTTATTTTCTTTATCTCTTTATTACCTACTAACAGTGCCCGCGGACTCCGTTCCGCGCTAGAAATATTTTTATCCCGGCCCGTTTGTCCCGCGTAAGGCTCGGTTTCCACAAAAGTGGAGCTGTTTGAATAAAGTGACTAGATTTCATCATTTCGGCATCTCCTCTCCCCTCAGTTTCGGACATGTCAAAATGACAAATCTGAACGGTTACTCAAATACAACTCCGCTCCGCTTCGCTTTGGTGGAAACCGGGCCTTATACCCACAACCCACAGAACGCGAGGCATTTGGATAGATATTATTATACTGCCTATACTTACCTATCGCCACGCAACGACCGCGGCGGCGCGCAACACGTTTTTATTTTGCTAATATCTTTGAAGATATTTGTTTAAACTGTATAGAGTACAGGGCACAAATATTCTACATTAAATTTTTGTTCTAAAAAACATATTATTTACAAAGACATGAATTAATACCATAATATGGGCTAAATAAGCTTCACAAAATTTAATTATTTTCAATCCACAATTTTAACAGAAATAGCAGTTATTGTGAGTTACCCGTAGGAGATAGGCATATGATATCGCGGACTTTTTTACAAATTTCGATTTGAATTGTTCACAAGCTTTTGTAATGTCCTGATATATTTTTTATCATTAATACCTATCATTAGTACCTATTCAAATTTTCGAATTAAAGATGAAATCAATTTTTCACGTTAAGCTAAACTTGATATTGTGGGAATTGAAGATCTATAACAGAATCAACATCGCGATGAGGAAAATGGGAAAAATCAAGGTAAAAATAACAGTTAGTAGAGGTACCCATGCCAACCTCTGTCACAACGGATCTCTTCCAATGATTAAAGTAAACAGACGCTCGCTCCTTGAGATATTTTTTTGTGAAATACTTTGTAAAAGATGAATTCCGGGAACGATAAGAGAACACGTCGCGATTCTGACGGATGCGTGTGGTTTAATTAATAAGAATACAGCGGTTTCTGTTAAAAAAATCCACAACCGCCATTAGCTTTTAACTTACATATTTAATTTAAATCTACTCTTAAATGACAATTGCAATAATTTCTGAGTTGGCAGTGGCTTTTGTAGATGTTACCATAACAATTACTTTGTAACTACAATAATTTGATAGGGTAGACGGCGCGAAAAAACGTCGTCAATGAACTGTCATTGGCACAGATGTCATTGGTGCAAAAATGCTTATTTTAGCACCAACATGGGCACGTTGTAGTTCGCTCAGCAGGCACCTGTAGAATTTTTACATATGGCGCTACTGTTTGCTTGTACGAAAAAGGTTTTCGTTAATCGTTCGGATGCCCATATCCTGAGGTTTCTTTTGTAACCCATACTCCATCGCTGAAACCGATTGTGGGTCACCACTCACCTCTCAGACTGACAGGAGTTTGGCCCTAACTTACCACACTGGGTGGCTGGCATCGCATACCTTTTAGAACACTACGAGTATGCTGAACAAAGTCATGCAGGTTACCTCACTAAAGAATCAGAGGGGTTAGTACAGGTTTTTGTACGAATTTCGAGGCGCTTCGCATCGCCAGATGTCAGCGACTGTCCATAGATGGCGCTGGCTGTAAATGTATCGTGTGTGCGATGCAAGTCAACTCGAAATTCCAACAAAAAACGTGTACTAACCCTACATAAGTCGAGCCAATAGCCTTTCGCTGAATACAACAGTTTTTCTGTTTTCCCTGATAAAGATGAAAGTTATATCAAATTATTTCATCTCCACTTGCACCACCAAAATACGTACCCCCACGTCACCTGACGGCGACGAGAGAGGAATAATTTATTGCGTTTCTTAAAAGCCATTACTCGGTGACACCGTCGATGGGGCGTCACCCCGCGGCCTTTGCAATTAGCATGAATTTTATAATGGCATACATTTGTAGTACGCGAAGAAAGCTCACTGAATCTGAACTCACTAAGAAGCCGTTTTTGAAATAAGGCTTATCAAATAAATGCCTATTGTATGTGAGTCAAGGGAGTAGGTGAAATAAAATTGTTTTGTTTTGCCTAACGAACATCCCATCATGAAGAAAATCGAGAATGATGGTTTCTCTTATTATTCAAAATAATTGGCGGCACACATGCAATCACGGTATTATTCTACTGGTATTACGAACTGGTTAACGCGAGCTGAAGACAGCGCCATTTAAAAGAGCGATTAGTGAAATCACACGTGAAAATATAAAATGAAGTTTTGTTGTAGGTGTTATTCCAAACTTTGTTTCTAGCGAGTGTTCCACGACTCTCATGTCTTTTTATTAATTGCAAGTAAGTTGCTTAGTACCCACTTGACTACATTCTCACCGGATAATAATGTAATTAATGAGTGATACTGCAGCCAGTGTTGATTAAAAATAATAATAAAAAATGTTTTTGATTATATTAAATAACAGTTGTCATAACTTTCAAAACACATACGAATAAACATTCGAGTAAACGATCATTGAGATTTCCGCTTCTATTCCGCTTCCATATAATTCAAGAGATTGTTCGAGAAATTCATAAGCAACATTGTACGGATAACTTCATTCAAGACTATTATTAGCGCAAGTGTAGGTGGTCTTTCCGAAAACAAACGCTCTTCAGCATACGATGTCTATTATCGAGATTTACGAGAAGTACCGCGATTCCTTAAACAGCTTGCGATAGGAAAAAAACGTTTTAAGCGACGCCATTTTATTTACGAGCGCTCCTACCGAGCGGTTGGTAACCGAGTTTAGTGTGACGTAAAATGTTCCTGAAATAGAGGCTGTCTTTAAAAGTGAACCGTTCAATTACAAGATTGAAGTGGTAATAAATTGCGCATACGCTCAATTTAGAGTAATAAGCATGTAGAGGGAGAAAAAAGGAAAACTTCGAACGTTAATGTATGTTCAAAAATATCTATGCCTGTATAGACAGAGTTGAAAACCCAGAGCTAGACCTACATTTTGTTCTTGATATATTGCTTTGGGTGAAAACGTTTTACCAATAGATTTACCGAATTGGACAATTTTAGTCTCATTAGATTCCATACACCTTAATCTAGGCTCGTACATTTTATTTTTTTGTATTTCGGTTTCATTAAGTAAAGTTTATATAGCTTTATTGAAGGTGTTGAGGTGTTGTAGAGCAAGCAAAATAGACATACTTTAAAGAACTAAATTATAATTTCACTCACAATATTAAGTTCAAATCAATTACGCCCACGTTTTTAATGGATCCCAATCCTCAACGTCTATCAAAGAGCCGTAATATGTACAACGTAAAATCCGATTAAAGCTGTCCTGGAGAGAAACCAATACAGAGGTTATCAATTTCGAGGAAGCGTGTAATACGTGTCTTCTCGGTTTATCTCCCAATCAATCTGACACGAACCGTGATTTAGGTCAACAGATTTGCGTACCCCATGTAAAATTCCCTAGAACTCATTGGCGATTTCCTTTCAAGGAGAAATATACCTTACGACAATCGTAGCTAACATAAGAATTTTTTTTATGAATCCTTTTTTACAGCGCCTTGTTTCCGATGGGTGTTAACAACTGAAAAATTTCGTGATAATTTCATTAAAACCGTGGGTGCTTTTTCATTTACTTTTGTATTCAAGGTATCATCATTATTTTTGAGAATTCAGTAGAAAGCGCACTAGTACTTGACTAGCTTTAAGGTTTTTTAAATATTTGTAATTGGGTTTGTGTTCAGTGTTTGCTAATGCTTTTCTAAACTAACTAGAAACGATTTTTTTTTTTCAAATTTCCGGTAAAGTGAAGGGATAATTTTTCAGTAAAGAAAAAGTTGAAGAACAACTGATAAGTAAAAACAGGCAGTAATCTTAATCCTTGTAGAATAAGCTAGGCAGAAAGTTCACCCCCCCCCCCCCCCCCATGGATTCCCATCTTGTCGCGATGGGGGGGCTCAGTAGCCGTGGTTGGGCCCCACGGTGAAGCCAAAAGGAATCCAGGAGGGGACGCTCGGAGTGGGCCTGGAGATGGGCCCGCTCTGGATGCGTCCAAGAGGGGTGCGGGGGACAGAGTTTTCTGTCTCCTGCAGCCAGGAGGGGTCGCGGGAGGAGAGGCGTGTCAGTGTGTCGTTGCCGCTCGCCCTATCTCCCGCGACCAAACGGTGGCGCACCGTTAGATGCGTCGGCGGCGGGGCCGCAGGGGAAGAGGAGTGTCGGTGTTTCGTTGCCGTTCTCCCTGTCCTCTGCGGCCGTCTGGTGGTTTGCGGCGGAGCCAAAGATCAGATCCGACGCGGGGTATGGGAGGTCGATGCCTGCGAAGTGCAGGAGCAAGCTTCGCAGGTATCGGTTTACCCGTGCCCACGGCCCCTGGGTGTCGGTCCCGGGGGGGTCCGTCGCCTTACGGATGGGCGCCGAGGAGGTAAGGCCGGCTTAGGTGTTTCTGGCGGGCCTTGCTGTTGGAGGGGAGCTCCCGTCATACGGTGCGAGGAGGAAACACCGTGGGGTTTAGCCGGTAAGAGTCCGGTATAACCCAGCCGCTCCCCCGGGCGACTGGGTATCCATGAGGATTCCCCACGATAAAAAAAAAAAAAGGCAGAAAGTTCAGAATGAAGAAGAGCGAAATTAACATTAATTTATAGTTCCCGTCGAACACTGACTAAAATCTCATAAATATAGTAATCTATCATCACACATTTAAGTAGGAAATTAATATGTATTTTTCTAACAATGACTTTACACCTGCAAGCCTTTGAATTGCAAGAACAATGCCATTCAAATCATATTAAAGTCACAATGCTCATAAAGAAATGGCCTGCAGTAGAATTCTAGGGATCCATGTATGTTATTGTACAAGCTTATTTGCTTCTTTGGTTTCAAAACTTAGGCAATTATGATGTTTATTACCGAGCTCCTAAAGGTTAATAATAAGTTTGGGGAGCTACAGGTTATCTTTGTACAGGTGTATAGGCACTGAGGAGGGAGTAATTGTTTTTCTTTTATTACTAATGAGGCACAAGAGTGACAATGGTTGTCATTTGGAACACTCTCATTTTTCACAATTCGTCTTTTTTCATTTCCGATTAATAGGGTGTAAAAGTACACGTAAATTCTTTGTTTTATTTCTTTTGTTTGTTACGTTTAATTAAAATAGGTACAAATGATGTGACTCCTGTACGCTACCCATTAAAAAAAAATTTTGAATCCTTGTTATTAGTTAATAAATAAACGAATAAGATCGAGATTTTATCTGTTTTATTCTAGAGTAGGATTACAAACAATTACAAAAATCTGTACAACCAAAAATTTGGAAGCCTAAACCTAAAGAAAAATAAGTGGATAGTTTTGCACGCTGTATTTCATTAGGCTGTGGCTATTTATTATTTTGTATGTATACTTATTCCTTTTAATAGCTCATAACTGCCACTATAATAAACTCAGCTTTGAAAGTAGCTGCAAGATTGAAAGCGTTGAGAGAACATGCAACTTACAAGTTTATGAACTAATATTTAATATTTATTGTGATACTGCTTTGAATAATAAACTTATCTAATGCAGTGTTATAATGAAAATTTAGTGAGTTTTAATAACAAGAAATCTCTATGTCATGTACACCAACATCAGAGTACCTATTACCTATGATCGGAAGATGCTTCAATAACGGAGCGAAACATGTTCAGAGAAAGATTTGGAAGATTTTGTATGGTGCTGTGAAATGACAATTTTGTTTAATGGTTATGACAAGTATAAGCGATTCATGAACGATGACTCTTAATTAGTTTTTGCGGTAATCGTACACACAGGGGCGCCAAACAAACATTTATATTGCAAACGAATTTTCCCATTAATTTTAAAAAATTATTATTTTTATATTTGATTTGCTGATCAAGATTTTTCTCTGTCAATTTTGGATTTAAAATAATGACTGAGTCTAATAATATAATCGAAAAGAATTAAGAGTTCTATGTGAATGTAAAGCTGTTCGGTACGGCAGTTTTTGATTTTACTATAGATATACTCGTAGATTATCAACTGTGAAAGCGTAAGTACCTATACAACCTCGAAAAGGGGAGCTAAATACGTACAACTTTTTGGGAATAGTGCGGGAGAAAAGCGTGTTAAAGTTTGAAAACCTAACATTTAAAAGCTAACATCATTTTAAAATATTACAACTAAAACTCGTGAAATTTTGTAACAGTGTTTCCACTGACAAAATATTTTAAACAGAAAACCTATTTGGAAACTTTGTTCTGAAAACAGATTTTATGTTAATATTTTGTCAGCGGAAAATCTTGATAAGGGGCATTTTTTGTATAACTTAATAGATTTTTATCTTACTTCAAGAAAAGGAGTTTATCTAATGGACCAGTAACCAATGATTGTTATAATTATTGTTGTTAAAAATGCACCATATTGTTACAAAATTCTAGGAAAAATATTGACAAGCTTTTATTTAAACGCACAAATGATTTATTTATTTCATAATGCATAGGCCTAACTTGTGTGCTCTTAAAAAACGTAAAATATAATTATTTTTGAGAATAACTTTAGTATTCAAATACACCCTGAACTGAGAAGAAGCCCACAAAAATCTCAGCTTCATTATAATACAGTAGTTTTTTGTATGCTTGTATCTGCACGTATTTCTCAGAAAATTTGGGTTACGCGGTAATGAAATAAAGTGAGTAAATAAATGTTTCAGGACTTTTTATGTTACATTTTAATGAAAAAAGTAATATGCCAGACCCCTTTTTGAGAAAACACACACATCACTACAGCTGGGAAACACGAAAACTCGATAAATTTTAAAGTGCCCGCGCCGCGAGCTATCCGTCCCCAAAAACGGGCCGTGGCTTCGTTAATATGCCTTTATTGTGAATTTTAAGCCCTTTCAATTCGAAACTGCAAATGATGCAGGATTTTGAAAGCCGCTCGATAACGTTTTGGCGTGAAAAGTTTTATAAAGCACGCCGATTCAAAGAGGTCAGCTCAAATTAAGAGCTTTTCACACTCATAGAATAGGGGGCTCCACAATCATTCGGTTCTTGAAAAACTCAACTATAAATTATTTAAACAATAGAATATTTGAAGAGGATTTAACAATGCGTACGCTTTTCGTCTCCTTTTTTAACCGACCTTTAAAAAGAGAACGTTGTTTTTTCTCAAATGACACAATAATTGCAAAGAGAACGTTGTTGTTCAAAATTAAAATAAGAGTATGAATTTATAAACTTCATTAAAATTGACGTGTCCACGTAGGCATGGGCGGAGTCAAAATTTCAAAAAAAAAGAAAAAATATTGATTTAAGTATTATTATAAATGAAAAAAAAAATAACAGGGTAGTATTATTTTATACTTCGATTACCAATGGGACCTAAGAAAGGTATTTTTTCTGCATTTAATTTCCTGCCAAGGGGTGCAAGTGCACTCCCTTGCACCCTGCTGCCGGCGCCCATACACTTAGGGGTTAAATAAAGACCAATGGCTTAACAATTATAGGAGAGAATGTTCGGGTTATACCCATGATATACCCACTTTCCTATTGAACAAGACGTTATTGATCAAAATGAATATATTATTATACTTATTATGTTTCATAGAGAAAAATGGGAACTACCCTCATAACGCATTGATTTGCTAGATCCACAGAAGTTCGACATGTATGAAGCAATTGAAACTACACCCAAGTTTTGCATCCATCGCACCATTAGCAAACGAGTCACAGCGGTCCGCCTGACCGTGCGCGGGCTTGTTAAGGCGGCAAACAAATTTGATTACCTAACGATGTGGAGTGTACACAGACAGAGTACAGTGTTTGTACAGTCCTGTACCGAACACCCTCCACTCTATGCACAATTATTGAAGCTTTGAGGATGCTTAGTCTGGGTTTTTCTTTTTATATTGGATAGGTGGCTTATTGAATTATTCGTGTATCTGTCGATCTGTTTGTCTGTCTGTATATCTACTAAATATGTACGACAGCTCGCACAAAAAATAGCGGCTTTGTAAGCCCATCAAATTTCGGAGTTAAGATTAGAATAACAAAACAGTTTTGTCCTCTAATATTATAGGATACCCCGGGCTTATGTTAAAACTAGTATAATATACAAGTTAAATAAATGTTTTGACCCCCTCAAATTAAAAAAAAATTGGACTCGGTCGATCGCCGTGCACGCAAAATAATCGGCAAGGAATCGTTAACACGGGCAAAATTGCTCAGTCTAGAACACCGACGCAAGGTTGCCTGTTTAGCGGATTTTTACAGGATATACTTTGGAGAGTGTGCTCAAGAACTCCACAATCTAGTACCTCCTTCACCTTTCAACCATAGAAACGCAAGACGCCGGGAGAAGTGGCATCATTATGTGGTTGATGTCCAGCAAGATCGAACAAAACGATTTTCTTCCACGTTTCTGATACGTACCGCTAAGGTGTGGAACACCCTTCCAGCTTCTGTGTTCCCAGCCAAGTACAACCTGAGTGCCTTCAAGAGAAGAGTGAATAGGCATTTTCTAGGCAAGCGCGCTCCATCCTAGACCTCATCATTTCTGTTCATCAGATATGATTGTGGTCAAGCGCACGCCTATCCATAATAAAATTAAAAAAAAATCGATTTGATCAATGGCGTCGTCGTCAAACGTAGACAGACAGACAGATGGACGGCAAAAACCAAATCTACCCAAGTTCACTCGGTCAGTGTCGAAAATGACTAAAGACATATAACTCATATGTCTCATGTCGTGTTGATATGAAAAAAAAACATAACAGTTATTATAATACGTAAAGTGCCTACAATGTCTTTATTACTTTAACTACACATAACTATTAAAAGAACTATTCAAACAATCATCAAAAGAGAGCAACAAAATGCTTCCGCGTTACACTTTTTATAAGTACGACACAAAGTAACAGACAAAGTGTGCCCTGTAACTGTAACCAAAGAAATTAACGTAGAATTAACGAGCCAATAAATCATAGCACTAAAAGAATAACTTTGTCGGCTTGTTCGGGAGTTATTGCGTTTTAATTTGAAACAGACGGATCGACGTAATGAACGCTGCACCCTAATTTCATTAGAGGATCTTTAAAAGGCAGCTTTTGAATTTCTATTTTACTATTATATTTTTTTTTTCAAAGAATTCTTTGTTGTTTCGAGCTTACATTGTCGTTGCATTTCAATGCAATGGAAACCAGATAAAACGAACACTCTTTTAAGGACCCGGTCCTTTGCTGGACTTATACCTCCTGAAAGAATCTCCAATTTGGAAGATTCTGTGCCGCTTGCCTGCAGGTTTTTATTGAGATAATTGGGGTTAAGGTCACCAATTCTGCGTTTACATACTTCAGTTTTGTTTTATAATCCAAATAGGTAGGTAATTGTGATAAGCGATTATGAAAAATGCTATCATTACTCGTACCCTCAACAAATCTGCCACTGATTGGCTGGAAAAAATGTAAACAACACATGCTGCCAATCAGCGGGCAGAATTTGGTAACGATTAGGATATCAATGAATCAGTGTTTTATATACATTTGCCCCCAGGTTGGATTGTAAAGAGAAAAACAATACACCTTCCAGCAGTTTTCCAGCCTTATAACTCTTCCAGTCCAGTCGTAGTTCCAGTTTGTTCTAAAAATCTATTTTAACTATACTTATCAAGTCAATGTCAATCTGCGTATCTACATTTCTTCCACGATGCAATTGGCTGATAAAAGTGAACACGTTTCATTTGTTCTGCATATTGTTCCAGCACTAAAACCGGCGTTTAATCTTTAACGCAATAACCTCTGACTTTTACAGCGGGGCATCGACCGAAGTTGTTCTTTGCTTGTACACTATTTACTATTTTCATGGATCTCTCCTTGTGTGAAAAATGTGAGGATACGGCTTTGTATTGCTTATAGGACCTTCTTTTTCTGTTTATATGGACTGAACTTCCTAAAATTTATCGGGCTTAGATGGTTAAGTAAAGATAAAATCTACCTGAGTATTTACCATAAGATGATTATTTTATATATATATTTTTTGTTATAAGTATAGTCAGTCTAGCGACGAACTTGGTTGTAATTTTGATTTCAGTACCTGTTTTTTGGCTACCTCTAACATATCGAATACTATTGTCACAGTGTTTTTAACAAAAGTTCTCTGAAAAGGCTCGAACGGTTATTTTGTGTACAGTATTTTGTTAGGATATACATATATTTTTATATGAAGACAATAGCAAAAACAAGTACCTACTTGGGCTAATCTTTGCATAGACAATCGACGGCCTGTAAAGATAAAAGTAAGGTACTTACCAATATTTTTAATATGAACACTCGTTAGTAATATTTACATTTTAAAAAGTCCAAAGAGCATAAAATATTACACTTATTTCAGTTTCACAGCCGCTAAATGATTGCTACAATAAAATATTCGTGTATCGAAAAGCATACGTACAGACAGAATCGTTATTACCGGCTATTTTTACGCCCAAATTTATGGCTTACTTTGTGAAAAGTGCAGTACATCATTACCCCTACTATGAAAACGACCTATTAATTAAATTAAAATTTAGATCTATGCAATCAGTCCCGTCTCCCGATATAATATACTACCTACTGACTGACGATGCAGCCAGAAATATTATTAATCAAACTATAAAATCTGGGGCTAAAACACCATCCGTTGGCGTTGCTACACAGCATCGCAGCGGAACGATAAATCATTTAGTAGGCACTTCCTTACTGATCTAATAAACCGCAGCTAAATCCTTATCCCAGACCACAAGTGGGCCTATTTAAAACTAGGTACAGGTACTAGATAGCTTTGCATGACATTTACCATTGAACAGCTCACGTGAATAAGTCACGTGATAGTTGCCAAAGACAAATATCAAAGTTGACATTCACGTTTTAAAATGTCACAATGAAATATACTTAGATCATGCAAACGTTTGCATGTTAGTTTTCGTAGAGTAACAAAGAATTATTAGAGAAGCAGTTATTAATTTAGGATTTTACTCACACATTTCACTCATAATAGGAAAAAAGTGCTAGTGGTAAGTATATTACTAATTTAATGGATAGTTTGTTGAACCTATGACCTCCCAGTCTCAGATAGCACTTTACCTTTGAGCTGTCGTGTCTTCAAGTCTAGACCGAAACATAAAACCGTAAAATGGCCGACATTTTTATTGCTAGAGTTTCATATTAGTTGTCCACTGGTAGGGGCTTCGTATTTTTTTTTACTGGACTTTATTTATGCACCATTTCCGTGGGGGGGACTTTGACAAATGTCTGCAATTTTTGCTTCCGTCCGTTTCAACCTTTCTATTACATAGTTATAGTTCACCTGGGTAGCAGTTAAAGATATTGTTATAATATTGCATTTTATTTGTTAGATATAGCATTTTAATATATTGAACTTTGAGAAGCATGCCATGAATGGCCAAGTGTGGGTTAACATGACACGCCGGACATTGTGTAGAACTCAAAGTCAAATCTGAACATAAAACATATTGAAAGTCTCTTTCACTGATACATTGACTAAACCAACTACATAGATGTCTTTGGACTGAACACAGAATTGTCAACATGGTTCATGCTTACGTTTTGAAAATAGAAACACCGAGTTAAGAGAATTCAAATCTACACCTCACATGCAAATACTTCGCCGTCCGACCGTCCGTCTGTCACCAGGCTGTATCTCTTGAACCGTGATAGCTACAGACTTAAAATTTTCACAGATGAACGCACTCGACCATTTTTTTTGAGTTTTTGTGTATGTATGTATGAGGTTTCTACGTCATGTCCAAAATCCATTAATGATGGATGGTCAAATACCTTGATAATCTATCCAGGTATAAAGTCATGCATGATGGATGGTCAAATACCTGGATAATCCATCCAGGTATCCATGGCTTTTGGACATGACGTAGAAACCTCATACATACATACATACACAAAAACTCAAAAAACAATGGTCGAGTGCGTTCATCTTTGAAAATTTCAAGTCTAGCTATCACGGTTCAAGAGATACAGCCTGTTGTCAGACGGACGGACGGACGGCGAAGTCTCAGTAATAGGGTTCCTTTTTTACCCTTCGGTTACGGAACCCTAAGGAAACAACACTATTTTAACCACTTTTAACTAACAACGCGCGGTCGGGTTAAAATTTGAAGAAGACAGCAGCTGTTTGTTTCACAATAGCTGAAATTATCTCCATGAGTGACGTACTATTGTATTCCTGCTGCAAGACAAAAGTTGTTCAGGCAACTCGCCGCCTTTGGTGTCAGACTTGTAAATTATTCCTCTGACACTCTCTATACGTTCTCGCTGCCTCGCAGACGGCCGTCATCTGCGACGGGGCAAAGAAATTATCAGTCTCGCGATGAATCTTAAGTTTTAATTAAAACGCGAAATGTCTTGCACTCTACTCTACAGCATACTGGTGCCTACATTTTACTGCTGGTCTTTGCAGATGTTTATTTTGCTGAGATTGAAATAACTTTAGATATAATACCTTGAGAAATAATAAGGAAATTTTATTACCTACATCTACCTATATTGATCTGTTTACCAAAAATTCATTTTTGTTGTTAAAAAACAAAAAAATAAGGAAATAGATTGCTTATTCGTATATATTTTTTATCAACAAAATTGAAAGAGGTTTTTGTCATTTTAGTAAAGGAAAAGCCCTCATCAGGTGATGGGATGGTTTCAAGAGAATCGCAAAGACTTAAAGAGGCGTCAGATTTAAATCAATTTGATTACGACAGGTCTCGGGTTTGATTACGATTAATTCGCGGAAAACTAGAATTTTAAAATTTCTTTTCCATTTCTAAATTGAAACAAGTCCGATCTGGTAGTCAGCTTTGGCTGCAGCTATTTACCACCATAACGGCAAGGACCGCCAGGCGATTGTGTGTAACAACTAAAAGTATTTACCTTTTTCAATTTAGTACTTAATATACCCGAGCTCTAATAGCCCAATTGGTTTAGGTTTCTGCCAGCTGCCACGGTCATGAACCACTTGTAACTCTCAAGCCGTCAGCCCATCTGGTCGGAGGTAGCCAACACTGCGCTTTGTCGTGCGGGGCCGTCATTCCAGTATTTCAGGTCTCCAACATCCGTTGGTACTATGAGTTATGCCAGCCCATTGCCACTTCAGCTACGCGATACGTAGAGCCATATCGATGACTGCTCTGGTTCGTACGGATCTCCTCATTTCTGATTTGATCACATAGATATAATCTATTATAGTGAGTTCAATCCACGAAGATGCGCTCCACATACAATCGCTTCTATGCTTCATGTGATTCGGAAGGAGTCAAGGGGTGAATTGAAAGCACTTTTATTAAAAAAACACCAAAAGGAGGTAGCCAACACTGAGCTTTCTCGTGCGGGGCCGCCATTCCAGTATTTCAGGACCCCAACATTCGTTGGTTCTACGAGTTATGCGTTAGCCCATTGCCACTTCAGCTTCGTAATACGTGGAGCCATATCGGTGACTCTGCTCTGCTTCATCTACGGGTCTCCTCTTTTCTGATTTGATCCACTTAGATACGCCCCACACACAATCGTTTATGCTCCATGCAATTTAGAAGGAGTTAAGGAGTGAATTGAAAAAACTATTTATTTAGCTCATTAACAAAACCCAAAACAAGAATATTTGCTAAAAGAACGACAGGAACCAAACAGCAGTCCTGGGACAGCGACCAACTGTGGGGGCTCAACAAATGAACCGGTCACTTGATTGATTTATCGCGAAGCGGCGACGCGACGCGCGCGACACGACACGCGGCAACTTTTAATTAATTTACTCGCCACTTGCCCGAATTGCGGACACGGGTTCGTTTGTGCTTTTTTGGTGTTTTTCAAAGGTAGCTAGCTACAGTCCGACAAGGCTCTATTGGCACTTGAAGGAGGGCGCTGTTGCACAACAAAGGCAGCCATAAAATAAAATCTTCTCAATTTTACTTCAGTTTTAGTTTAAAATAGTTAATAGCAAAAGCAAAAACAACATAACATACAATAGCGATATATGTATTGACAGAGCGAACAAACAGTAGCACAAGATAGCGGCGTTAGTTCAGACTTTGGCCACGCGCCAAAATAGCCTTGTCGCACTGTATATTTTTTTACTAACTGAATGTTGGAAATTGATAGAGAACATTGCAACTTGCTACGGGTACTTACTTGGAATACGAACATTAGAATTAATTTTAAAATACTAGTTACTCCTAATGTACCTAAGTTGACTACTATAAATGTATAATTTAATATTGCTAAAATAATTTATTATATTAATTTCCCGAATGGTGCTAAGGATACTGCGTTACATTTCCGCGTTAAACGCTGATTCGTTACGCAAAAAATGAGCCAGCCTCAATGCCAGCCCTTTGTCACCAGTTGAGACTATTAACCGCGGGGAAAGCTCGAGTGACTTATCATTCTATTTCTACAATAGAAATAGAATCATGGTAGGGAATAAGGTAGCATGGCTATAATATAATGGATGTAGATGAGTACCAAATGGATATACTGCCGTCCTCAAGCTAAGGGACATTTAAAAATTATATAATTTATTTTTATCTACGCTCATTGCTTAAAGTTCGAATTATGAAATCAAAATGTGTCACATATTGACCTACTTTATTCACAGACTTCTATAATTATTAAAAAGTTATTCATTATTTCTATTACGATACTCGGCTCTGGGTTCCTGTATTTTTATGTGTCGTCATCACAGACCAGGGAATAACTTTGAAACAATAATTTTTCCCTGCCTTATATGACTGATTATAAAAATGGGAAATGCTTTCCAAAAAACCAACTTGAAATGCCACTACAAAGAGTGAAATAATTTGTATTTAAATTTTAGGTACCTACACCAATTCGAAGTCGGGCAATGTTTCATACAATCCCTAATAGTCCTTCTTACTTAATTGATGTGCGAAGAAATGACAAAGTCATAGACAATCGACCGACTTCGAATTGGTGTAGGTACCTAAAATTTAAATAAAAATTATTTCACTCTTTGTAGTGGCATTTGAAGTTGGTTTTTTGGAAAGCATTTCCCATTTTTATTTTATACTTTTTAGTGGAAAACAATAAAATGCACAAGGCGTTGTAAAATATCCAAATTGCTTGAGGTGTGTTCATAAAATCTGAAGAGATACCTCAAATTCACCAAGATCCCATCATCAGACCCTGACTTGATGACTTTAGTCATCAAATCAGTATCTGCTAGCAAATGCACCAGTAACTATAAAAAATACCGAACTCGCTTCAAGTATACTAGCAAAATTTAAAGAGTTCCCTCGATTTCACCAAGATCCCATCATCAGACCCTGACTTGATGACTTTAGTCATCAAATCAGTATCTGCTAGCAAATGCACCAGTAACTATAAAAAATACCGAACTCGCTTCAAGTATACTAGCAAAATTTAAAGAGTTCCCTCGATTTCACCAAGATCCCATCATCAGACCCTGACTTGATGACTTTAGTCATCAAATCCGTATCTGCTAGCATATGCACCAGTAACTATAAAAAATACCCAACTCGCTTTAAGTATACTAGCAAAATTTGAAGAGTTCTCTCGATTTCACCAAGATCCCATGCTCAGATCCTGACCTGATGACCATAGAACAACTTGGAAAATATTACTCTTTCTAATAATACTCAAATAGTTTCATGTGTCCATATAAAATTTGAAGAGTTCCCTCGATTTCTCCAGGATCCCATCATCAGATCCTGACCTGATTAAAATGGGACCATCTGGAAACAAAACCCTCTTAAACAAAAAAATAATTTTTCAAATCGGTCCACGCGTCTCCGAGTAATCGGTGAACATACATGGATAAAAAAAAAAAATAATAATAATAAAAAAAAAAGATTCCGACGAATTGAGAACCTCCTCCTTTTTTTGAAGTCGGTTAAAAAAGTGTGTTCATACAGAATATTGAAAAGAATTATGTATAATTTTTGATTATTTAATTATCCACTAAAAATATACTTTATCTGAATTGCACACTCGTGTGGTACTATTAAAAAACTCGCCTGCGGCTCGTTTTTTAAACTCACACTCATGTTTTAATACCCCTATTATGCATCCGTTTCATAAACTACTATTAGGTTTCGTAAAAAGCTACAAAAATAAATGAAATCCAAGCCATAAACGTCTTAAACGGGTAACTTAACGACGTTTGAGTTATGTACATATAGAAAGGCATTATTAGAAAAAATCCTAGATTAAAAAGCCAAAACTCCCCTCATTTGATTATTATTTACCCTAGAAACTAAAAAATACAGCTAATCGAAAGTGCTCTGTGAGATCTACATTTTCATAGTTTCAAGTGTTGCTTGCATAAGTTTATTATTAATCGAATAGCGTCATTTTCTAATAAATTCAACAATTCAAATGCTTTTTTGATCATATCTCAAAACTCGGTTTTGTTAGATGGATGGCAGTATAAGTCAATGTTTTCAAACATTTAGGGTACAAAAGTAAGGATAACAATATGAAGGCCAAAATGAAAAGCCTTTAGGGGGTAACATTTTGCGCTAACGTCTTACATCTGTCCAAGTACGTTAATAACAATAACCGAGTCGGACCGGCTAACTGTTATTGCACTCCTTATTCCCGAAAACATTACCATAACACTTTACATCCGATGAGCACGTTTTGATAGGGGTTGTTAATAATAAATGCGATAATTTTTATTTTATCAATATTTCATTTCATTTTATTTAATTTTTGTTGCTTCGCTCAAGTTACCAAATTAAATTACTACCCCTTGTCTATTTTAGTAAACCCTTGTACAAAATTTCAGTTTTCCAGGACCAAAGTTTAGACCAAATAATCATGATTCGATAAGTGCATAAATGTTATTAAAATTATTTTGATTGTACTTTTTGTGTGTTATAAAGACTTATACCAGTAACCAAAATCCACGTGGAAGGCAGGGAAATTACTTAGAACATAATATGGTAAGCGTATAAGTTGAACCCTACAAACATTTTCGGATGAAAACTAAAAAATAAGTATGAGGGCGCACGATGGTAAGCGCATAAAGCGAAGTGTAAGGCCGATGTACCTGAAGGAGGTGAACTGCGCAGACCACTTTTTTGGGTCAACTTAATTGCCGCATACTATACCTATGTATTTCAGGTAATTTCATTTAAAATCTTCCAAAAAAAAAGAAATCTAAATAGACATGTCAATAAACAAATCTATGGACATAAGCAAATAACATAGAGCACACAAAGGCGGTTCAAAAACCATTAACACTTCTTCAGTATTTACTCATCAAAGTATTTAGTTACGGTAAACACAAATGTATCACTTTCGTGATAACTACGAGAAATTAACATGTACTCTATGCTGTTCAAATGTAAATCATGGTAATGAAACTATGTGACTTTTGCATGACATAGCTAAATATAATGGGGTCTTATACTACTTTTGAATTTGATAAAAAATATTACTTTATTATAAACTAGGATAAAAATAATAACGTGCAGTGAAAGAAATATTAAAATCCAACGAAGATTTACAAAGTTACAGGCGTTTAAACTTTGGAGTGGGGGGATCTTCTATCCCTTTCTCGCAAAACGAAAATTTGTATGAAGCCGCACGAAGCTACTATGGCATTGGTACTTTGTGACGTCACAATTTCATGTTGCTATCTCTGTCTAATCACAAATCTTTAAATGCTTATAACTTTTTTGTTATTTGATCGATTTAATTAGTTCTTTCAGTGCACGTCATTATTTTAATTCTACTTTATAATAAAGTAATAAAAAAATTGGAGTAAAATACCCTATTATGTGAGACAATATGCAAACAAAATTTATGTGAGACAAATTTATGTGAGACAAATATAAATGGGTGCAAATAAGATTTCTCTATATATTTTACAAACACTAAAAATAGACAATTTTTTTATAGTCAACGCGAGCAAACGAGCGGGTGGGTCACCTGATGGTAAGCGATCACCGCCGCCCATTGACATTTGCAACAACTGAGGAACTGCAAATGCGTTGCCGGCTTTTAAGAAATTTGCCCCATGAATAATCCCATGTTATAGTTTTGAGGGAACATTGTTGCTGGTAGCTGTAGTCTCTTATCTTCATCATGGTTCGACTATCGAATGTAATTTAAGCGTATCTACGCTATTTATAACTGTAAAAAATTACTGCATCGTTACTAACCACAAAGCCTATCTTTAGTGCGAGTAGTCTACTAAAGACCAAGTTAATTGTTTTAAAACGAAGAGCTTGGTGTAAAAAAGAAAATAAAAACCGCCGCCGATAAGCACTAGGTTCAGAACAAAGCCTAAGTTAATGAAAGATATTGCGATACCAAGCCTTTATGGATTTAATGAACGGGACATGTTGTGGGTGCTTCTGAGATAAAGAGAACGTAGTTTAATTAGCTAAAAATCTGGCGTTATCGTTGAACGCTATCACCATTTTATGCCTACGAGTAAGTATATACAGTGTGTCCGGGATAGAACTAGCGATAATTTAAGGGAGTGTTCTATAGCTCATTACAATCAAAAAGTCTCCTATTAAGGGGGCGCATCCTCACCCCCTCCCCGGGAGAGCCATTTCAATTTTGATTGTGTTTTTTGGGTTAAAATATGAAATGGCGCCAATTTTGTTGTGCGAAATCTTTGAACTGAATTAATTTGAGACAACGTAAATTAGGTTGCCAATCAGTGGAAAGATTTCGTCAACGAGTTCGATAGCGATAACAAAAGCTTTCCTTACACAATTGGGTCTTACACTACTTTTGAATTTGATAAAAAATATTACTTTATTATAAACTAGGATAAAAATAATAACGTGCAGTGAAAGAAATATTAAAATCCAACGAAGATTTACAAAGTTACAGGCGTTTAAACTTTGGAGTGGGGGGATCTTCTATCCCTTTCTCGCAAAACGAAAATTTGTATGAAGCCGCACGAAGCTACTATGGCATTGGTAAGGTGTGACGTCACAATTTCATGTTGCTATCTCTGTCTAATCACAAATCTTTAAATGCTTATAACTTTTTTGTTATTTGATCGATTTAATTAGTTCTTTCAGTGCACGTCATTATTTTAATTCTACTTTATAATAAAGTAATAAAAAAATTGGAGTCAAATACCCTATTGCCGAGCTGCTTATTCTGTCATAAGGTATGTGTCATCCAATTTTTTGTAATATATAAAATCATTTTGGATGGCAGTAAAATAGTCATTTATACGGTTTTCGTCAACCAAGGATCTATCATAGAACAAATAAGTAGCACTTGGATTTTAATATGTCGTAAACTTTGAATACCGCCCGAGCAGAAATGACGAGTGCTTTTAGAATGCTCTTAATAGAAATAACAATAAGGTTGATATTTCTCCAAATTATGATAGTTAATGTACTGGTTTTTGCAAATGGAAACAAATTTTGGACTGCAGCTGGGAAATATAGATTTAATGAAAAATAACTCTTTTCACAAAAGCAATAAGGTCTCAATAGTTTCTCATCGGGGTTTTTGAGGGAAAGATGTTACTAGGACGTCATGAGCGAAGACAAGTCTTTAAGTGCACGGCCGTCCTCTCACAGCTTTATGTCTGTAGGATGCGAAGCTCCTTATCGTTTCTGAGTAAAATGCTTTCCTAGTACTTCAGCGTCTGATGGTACCGCGAAAAAATCTACATTGTTTGTAGTTTCGCAAAATACTAGATTGTTTTTTGGAATTTTGAAAGCGCTTCCTTCATACTAATCAATTCAAAATTTCAATAGATAACTTGCCTAATGTTTTCAGAGAGATACGTATATTTAAGGATGTTATTCTTTTCTACGTAAAAAAAGAAATTCAGACTGAATTAGAAAAGGAAAGGTAGAGTAAAATACACACAAAAATAAGGTACAAAACAATTTAGTCTACCTGAAAAACAGAGAACATTATTTAAATTATATTGAAGGCTGAAGCATGTCACAAAATTATACGTTAAATTAGGTTAGCGGACCGTGAGTCCCTTTTGTTTTGATCAGCGAAAAGATTAAATTTTCCGTGTCGCCGAATTATGGCTTTCACATGCAAATCTGCCGAGTGACGTCACAATGTGGCGGGTGACGAAAGGGAGTCCTATTTTATCTGTGGATGTACGTACCGGGAAATTGCCATATTTTTCAATTGCCTTGTTAGTTGAGTACAGTAGAGGCGCAAATTGCTCTGTGTGGTAACGAGATTTTACAATTTAGACAGGCGTGGATTGTATTGTTTTTATTTTGTGCTTCAGAATATTAAAGCTTAGTGCTTTACCCACTTAAATTCAAGTTGATTTGCAAATTGTTGTGGGCGCCATTTTATTTCACAGCCATAAATAAATTTCGGATATGGCTTCTTCACAGTCATGTTTATATACCTGCTAAAAATAAATATCTTGAAATGAAGAAAAGAAAATTTTATTTAGCCATTAATTATTATATAATTCCAACAAAATAGAGACTGACTCCCAAACTGGGCTAATTGATTAACCTAAATGTATTCCAATTAATTCCAATAATTATTTTCCAATTCAATAATTAAGTGGAGCAAGAACTAACTCCTTTTGAAATTATTTAATTAGCAATCTTGTTTTCTTTTGGAAATATAATTTTTTTAGTATTTCACTAAAGAAAATGGATTCTTAAAAGAATAAGGAATACTTACTTATCACGAACTAGATACTTTTACTAAACTACTTTCAAGCAAAGTTTAGTCTGGGAGCATAACTTTTAGTGCAGTGAGGTTGGTAAAACTCCTTGAAATGTTTTTCGTATGTCTTTTGTTAGTAAAAAGTTTGAGTACAAAGAGGAGCGACAGATTCGTAACCCATTTACGACGTGTTAAAACAATCTCCGTCTGTGGTTAATGTAGTGCTGTCCATACTGGATAGCGGTTATGCAGCTGGCTCCCTTACTACGATCCAACTCTATTTCAAAACTAGCTGTTGCCCGCGGCTCCGCCCGCGTGAATTACGATTTTTTTACATATACCGTGGAACTCCTAATTGATTTGATCGCGGGATTCTGGCGTGTTTTCTTAATCATAATATAAAGTTTCATTACGTAGTTGAAAGATCAAAAGGACGATTTTAACTGTCTATATTTCGTTCGACCCAGTGGCACAGGTCGTGGTCACGTAGACCAATGTATCGAAATATCGACAGTTAAAATCGTCCTTTTCAATGTGATTTTTATTCTGAAACCACGAAATATGTCAAAAATCATTAAATCATGTGAAAATTTGTACTGGTGGTAGAGCTTTTCTTTTCAGGGTTCGGCCGGGTAGGTACCACTGGGATAAAATACTCTACTAACAATATTTCCCAGCCCAACATAAGAGTCATTTAAAAACCTTTGCTTCATCTCAATACAATCCAAAATATCCGAATGGGCTATGGCTATATATTTCTTTACGTATAAAAAGACTTATGACAGTCAGTCGGTTAGGATCGATAAGACCTAAGAGTTAAAAATATTTGTGAACCATTATTTTACCCTTTCCATATTGCGGATGACAAAAAAAGACGCGGCACTCCGGGAACGTCGACAGAAGTGAAAACTTTAATCTGTTCTTGACTTAACAGTGCCATCTTATAAAGTCATGAAACAATAAATTACATGACAGTTAATTATTATTTTAAAAAATTCGGTAATACCTATCTCAGAGTTTTACATTCGAGTTCCACATAAATTGTAGAGATGGCTCTATACGGTATAACGTAGCGAGTTTCATGATTTTTGTTCACCCTAAAAGTGAAAAATCTTAAACCATACAAAATTTTCTGCTAAGCCTATTTATTTACGGCTGTAAGGGTAGTCCCGTCTAACTTTAGCTCTACGTCTTCTTTAGCCCTAGGTTTCTATACTTATAGGTTCTTTGTCCATTCCGAGTTTCAAGTTATTGCTAAAGGTTCTGATGCCTGTAATTTCTGAACTACAAAAGTGATGATGATAAAATTTGTATGGAATAATCTTTAAAGAACCTCCTTTCTAACAAAGAAAGAATTAATGAAATCGGACAACGCGTTGATGAATTATAACTAAATACACATTTTGACTTTGATGCCGTCTTTCAGGGAAACTATGATGAATTTCGGGACAAAAACTATCTTATGTCCTACCTCGGGGTATGAGCTATAATCATGTCAAGTTTCATTTAAATCCATCCAGCGGGTTAGCCATGATGCGCGGTCTTGAAACAGACAGACAGACAGACAGACAGACAGACAAAAATTAAACAAGTTACAGTTTTGGCTTCAGTATCGACTAAATAGTGTCCTCCAACTAAAATTTTCAAAATATCTTCAATGTAAAGAATTCGACCCTTTACAGTTTTATCTATACTTATAATAAAACTGTAAAGGGTCGAATTCTGTACATTGAAGATATTTTGAAAATTTTTGTTAGAGGACACTATTTAGTCGATACTGAAGCCAAAACTGTAATTTTTTTAATTTTTGTCTGTCTGTCTGTCTGTCTGTCTGTCTGTCTGTCTGTCTGTCTGTTTCACGACCGCGCATCACGGCTAATCCGCTGGATGGATTTAAATGAAACTTGACATGATTATAGGTTATACCCCGAGGTAGGACATAGGATACTTTTTGTCCCGAAATTCA
The DNA here is from genome assembly GCA_963855885.1 of Coenonympha glycerion. Lineage (NCBI taxonomy): Eukaryota > Metazoa > Arthropoda > Insecta > Lepidoptera > Nymphalidae > Coenonympha > Coenonympha glycerion. The sequence goes on from OY979635.1 coordinate 2,760,179, forward strand.
TCATGGTTTCCCTGGAAGACGGCATCAAAGTCAAAATGTGTATTTAGTTATAATTCAGTAACGCGTTGTCCGATTTCATTCATTCTTTTTTTGTTAAAAAGGAGGTTCTTTAAAGATTATTCCATACAAATTTTATCATCATCACTTTTGTAGTTCAGAAATTACAGGCATCAGAACCTTTAGCGATAATTTCAAGTAGGTGACTAAGACGTAGAGCTAAAGTTTGACTGGACTACCCTTACAGCCGTAAATAAATAGGCTTAGCAGAAGATTTTGTATGGTTTAAGATTTTTCACTTTTAGGGTGAACAAAAATCACGAAACTCGCTACGTTATACCGTATAGCGCCATCTCTACAATTTATGTGGAACTTGAATGTAAAACTCTGAGATAGGTACTACCGAATTTTTTTATAATAATTAACTGTCATGTTATTTACTGTTTCCTGACTTTATATTAAGATGGCACTGTTAAGACGAACAGATTAAAGTTTTCACTTCTGTCGACATTCCCGGAGTGCCGCGTCTTTTTTATCATCCGCAATATGGAAAGGGTAAAATAATGGTTCACAAATCCTAACTGACTGAATGTCATAGGTCTTTTTATACGTAAACAAATATATAGCCATTGCCCATTCGGATATTTTGGATTGTATTGAGATGAAGCAAAGATTTTTAAATGACTCTTTATGTTGGGCCGGGGAATATTGTTAGTAGAGTATTTTATCCCAGTGGTACATACCCGGCCGAACCTTGAAAGAAGAGCTCTACCACCAGTACAAATTTTCACATGATTTAATGATTTTTGACATATTTCGTGGTTTCAGAATAAAAATCACATTGAAAAGGACGATTTTAACTGTCGATATTTCGATACATTGGTACAAGTCGTGGTCACGTAGTGACCACGACCTGTGCCACTGGGTCGAAATATCGACAGTTAAAATCGTCCTCTTGATCTTTCAACTACGTATCAATGAAACCTTATATTATGATTAAGAAAAAGGAGTTTTCAAAATCACCACAAGATAACCCGTGCGAAGTAAGAACAGGTTTCTGTTTAACATCACATCAGAATCCCGCGAAAAATCAAGGAATTCCACGGTATATGTAAAAAAATTGTAATTCACGCGGGCGGAGCCGCGGGCAACAGCTAGTTATAAGTATAGATATGTAAATATACAGTGCGACAAGCCTATTTTGGCGCGTGGCCAAAGTCTGAACTAACGCCGCTATCTTGTGCTACTGTTTGACAGTTCGCTCTGTCAGTATATCACTATTGTATGTTATGTTGTTTTTGCTTACATTAACTATTTTAAACTAAAATTGAAGTAAAATTGAGGAATTTTATTTTATGGCTGCCTTTGTTTTGCAACAGCGCCCTCCTTCAAGTGCCAAGAGTGCCTTGTCGGACTGTAAATGTGTACGTTTATATGTAGGTTTATCTGACGACCTCCTTGGCGCAGGGGACGCACGCTCGGATTCGAGTGGGAGGTCGCGGGTTCGATTCCCGTCAGGGACCCACTTTGGAATTTTACAATTTCTAAATTGGCTCAGGTCTGTTCTGGTGGGAGGCTTTGGCCGTGGCTAGTTACCACCCTACCAGCAAAGACGTACCGCCAAGCGATTTAGCGTTCCGGTACGATGCTGTGTAGAAACCGTTGGGGTGACATAACTTACCCCTTCCGTTAGTACGCTAACATCTTCGGCTGCATTATCACTTACCAATACCATCAGGTGAGATCGCAGTCAAGTACTAACTTGTATAGCGTAAAAAAAACTTTTTTAATGTATATTTTTTCAATATTAAAATAAGTTTCTACTTTATATCCAAATACGCATACAATAAAACGAAGAATGTGATAGGATCTGCTTCCGTTTGTTTATTATATTAAAACTATCTTTTTACCCGACTGCAAGAAGGGTTATGTTTTTCGCGCGTAACTTGCGCGAAAAACATAAGCGCGTATTGCATTTTAGTTGACATTTTTGCAGTCGGGTTTTTTGATTTTTTTAATTATTTATTTTATTTAAATAAAACTATTTATTTATTACGACGTAGGTAGGTAATAATGACCATAACAGACGTTGCGAGTAAAAGTTTGTATGCCGTGCCATAGTTTACAGTTCGATACAAAAGTGAGAAACGAGAAAACAGTGAGAACCCGTGGTAACGTATTTTCGGATGTTTCTAGTAAAGTGCACTCCAGCAAGCGAGAATGAAATGAAAGTTTTGCTCGCGTTTCGTTTATTTCGTTTCACAGTTGCGCTGTCGATTTGATTTATTGTTTTTGGTGGCTTCCTTGTTTGGAATTCCCCCTTTGAACTCACAATTGACGGGGCTCGTTTATTGACAATGGTTGGGGACCTGGGATGTTTTAAGTGAGTAGCAGACAGGATGAAGCGACAGGACTGGCAAACGGAGAAAAATAGGGCAAATGGTTAATTTCGTTTCTAGTATCTATAACCACATTAAACTATTTCTTTCACTGTAGGTACTCAATCAACTCAAAAGTACGCTTTTTTGTCAATCGCATATTGAATATTGTTTCGATCACCATTACAGTAGGAGGAGTTAATTAGTATAATAAAAGCTCTCGTAGATTCCCGTGACATTTCTTTTCTTATCCCTTCTCTGTATCATGAAGGGCCATTCAAGGATCAATGACAATTTTTAAAGCTAAGAGTTTGGACCGGGCAGAGATTGGTAAGGAAGAAAAAAAATCAGTAGAGAAAATATCTTGGTTCAGAAGCCCAAACACAAATAATAACGAGCGATATATCCCACATAAAAGTTAGCGCTCGCATTCGACAATGTCACAACGTAGTTTAAATAAAATATGTTTCCAGTTCCACGTTCAATACTTTAGTTTTGAACTTGGAAAGTTAGAACATTCAACTCTAGAATAAATCTATATATTTCCTATAAAAAGTTTTGCTATACTCTTTCGGAGCAGACATATTTTTGTCAAATTTTAACCCCATCCAAGTTAGAACAACGACACATCTCTCTTCATTGCTACCGAAAAAGTTACTACTGAAATATCTTGAACAGTGACGTCTTTTGCCTTGACACAATGACGTCAGATGTGACATTACAATGATGTCTCTGCAATAGTAATTTGATAGGTATCTACTTCCATCAATAGAACATCTGACGGATTCCCCAACAAGGAAACCACGCTCAATTTCACGCCTATCACGTAATGTGATTAGGTAGTAACTTGACCCACCTAACACAGTTGGTGCATTGTGGTACCTAAGCGAAAAGTCTCAGGTTCGATTCTTTATGCAGTCAGTTAGAAATTATGAAGTTTCTAAATCTAGTGAGTGCGTCGGCTGCGGATTGTGACAAACGATTTAGAGTTTCGCAACCGATAAGGGTTAAATGTTATATCCGTTTCCAAGTTAATATACAATGAAATATACCGTTGGGTATCTCCACTTACTATTTAGTGTGATTGAAAGTAGGTACTATCTAGTCATTAAATAAAAAAAAACAATAATATGGATTTATCTTCTCACAGTCTTGTTAAACAGAACCCTATTAATTCCACTTCATCAAGATATTGAGAGATCAATAGCTGCCAATATTGTAAGCAACGTGCATAATAATATATCAAGCGATTTAATTGTACTGTCTATAGGGCACAATGGATTATAGTAAATCATGTTGGAACCTAGGTGTATTGGTGTGAATAATCATTGTTTATGGACCTACGAGTATGGTTATGAGTTTGTTTAGACTTATCAGGACTGTCACACGTTTTTTCTTTTCGATTTGAATGAGTTTTATTTTCGACTGCTTCAAAGTCTGTTCATTGTACCCATTTGTACTCATGTTATTATTACATACCATTCGACGAAAAGTAATGGGTATAATGATGGTAAGGAATTTGATGAAACTGAGAAATTCATTAGAGCTTGCTGACTAGTTCCAACTCGCATAAATGTTTTGACAAAAATATGACTTATTTTATTGGCCTGAGCTTAAAAATAGTTTAATTCGCTCATGCGAAAAACTATTAAGTAACATGCTGTTTATGTTTGTGTTATTAGTTTATTACAGAGATGTTTTTCATTAGTAATGGTAAATAATTTCTCCCACTCTACGTTCATATGCCATAGATGAGTTTGAACAGACCCTTTATCATAACAAATTTATCATTACGGCACCCAAGGGCCGCGGTCAAGCAAGTTCATTTTAACTGACGATATGCTATACTTAAAATGTTTTAAAATTAAAAGGTTCATACTACATTTCAAATATGCATGACGGTTCTAAATAAGAGATGAGTTATAAGAAATAAGAGATGAGTTATTAAGAAAGAATGTTGAGGTCTGTACCCAGCAGATCATATTATTATTGAAATGTTGAGACCTGTGTACAGAAGGGATTGTTGAGAGCTGTATCTAGTATAATGTTGAGAGCTTAGCCTAGCAGAGAATGTTGAGACCTGTGTTGAGCTGTTCATGATGTTGAGACATGTTTCCAGCAGATAAGATTGAGAATTGATATCTGTATACAAAATGGTGTTTAGACCTGTTCCCAACGAGAAGGTTAAGACCAGCTTTACCCAAAATACTGTTGAGAACTATTTCGTGTTGAGAATATTGACGCTTGTGTCCACAAGTTTGTTGATGGAGCTGTAACTTATTCGTTTATTGATATTTTAAATAAATATATGATTGTAATTATACAAAGCAACATAATAATTATAACGAAATGATTACATAAATTTCACCTGCACTACAGCACAACTCATGTGGTATGTGGATAATGTAGAGAATGTTGAGGCTTGTACCCAGCGAAGCGTATAATGTTGAGGCCTATGTCCAGCAGAGAATATTGGTTATGGTGAGCAGCAGTTGCTATGTTTTTAGTATTTAACTTATTCATTTGTTGGCTTTTTAATTAATGACATGATTGTGATTATCCACAGCAGCATAGAATGAAACGATCACATAAATTACCGCCACTGCAGGCGCGTAATGCAAAACTCGTGAATTATGACGACACGACGACACCTCGTCGCCGCTTTGATGTATTGGAGCCACGCCCCGGATTCGCAATTTGTTTTATATTTCATTATTTATGACTAGCCCGGTACACGTTGTTCTGCCCCTTCCGGTAGCCGGGCTCAGTTTTTTTTACACAAGTAATAAAGTGTGCTAATGTCTTAATCAGATTTCTGGTATACGTCTGCATAGGAAAAGAACTAAGTTATAATTCAATAACAAGTTATTACCATTCAAAAATATTTAAAAACAAAAAATATGGTTTTGAATTTGATTGATGCATGCTTTTTTTATTTTGATTTTGCTTTTAAATATACATTTTATCCATATTTTTTTCAGCGCCAGACCCCAGTAACGACTTAGATCCATCACCAAAGTACTTGTTTAGATGGATCAAACGAGTCTAAACTCGAAGGGATAGAAACTTTTGACTCCTGAAATTTATAGCCAACTTCTGGTTCCATCATCAAGTCAGCTCCCCAAGCACGCAAAATTTCAGCTCAATCGGTAACCAGAAAGTAGATCAATATTAACTTGTAAGATTCGATTAGAGACAAAAAACAAACATCTGAAACAGGTGAAACTAAATTCCTTATTTGCATAGGATTACTAGTTGCAGAAATTGATAATCTATATCCTTGCGAGCTTCGAGATTGAATATCCTACCAGAGACAGAAATTATACTTAACTTGTACCTATAGCGCTTATAATGCCCTATTCCCTGATTGGATAAAGTCGGAGTCTATTTATTTCAACCCAATTTCAACCTTAAGTTCAGCTTTCGTATTGTGAATGTATAGTTGTTATTGCTTTCTTACGAATAAATGTTATCTAATAAATGTAAAAAGCTATAGAATATATAGAATATAGGTACAGATAATATTGCGTGTTGATAGAGCAGAGAGGAGGCTTTCACCGCTGAAAGCGGTCCTTCCACTAGTTATTTAAATTCAAAGAAAATTAAATGAAATAATAATAGTAATATAAAACTAACAAAACCAAACTAAACTTTTATATTTTTATATAATACAGGGGTATTTTATTAAAAAAATTATAGATCTCATCGTTACAAAATTCTTACATATACTGATATACAGGTTTTAAACTGTTATAAGTGTTTATGGATATAAACTGTTAAAAAAAAATATGTAGGTCTAGCACGAGATATTACTTAATTATATCTAATATTAGGTACTTGTATGTAATAAAAAAGTAAGTAACACTTAGTAGTAGCCAGTAAATATAATAAATATAGCCCATAAAATAATAATATTACCTTAGATTAAGCACATATTATATTATAGCAAGATCGTGGAAGGAAAATAAAGCAATTTTAATTTTTTTTTATTTTTAATAAATGTCGTTCTAGAATTTTATAGTGCTAAGAGTAGAATAGAATAGAATATTTATTTATTTGCATAAAAACATGCTAACATAAGATAGAACAATTCCTGGTAAAACTGAAAATCTAGATACCTAAAGAGAATTGACATATAAGGGCGAGCTTACGAGAAGTAGAATGATATAAATAGAAAGCACATTATTCTTTAACACTAAATCCGTATCGAATAAAAGTAAATCCAAACATCACAATGCTCCTCTATTAAATCAGCCGAGGATGGTTAATGGCGTTTCGCTTCCGATAATCCTATAAATAAACCCTCATACGTCTTACACTTAAAAATATGTTCGCGTTAATCCATGGGAACATAACGCTACCGAACTTTACAAACATGAAACAACCAGTTGAACATGACCCATAAAGACAATTATAAAGTTGGATACAGACCAAAAATCAAAGAAGGATATATTCATGTGATTTTGTTATCCACCATTTCTTTATTATTAAAAAAATCTCCCATCTCCCGACCGCTGACCAAGTGCCGACAGAAGTGCAAAACTAACAAAAATATAAATATCAACAGACTACTCTACAGATACTTATATACAGAGGTTTCGGTGTTCGTAACGGTGTCGCGCGTTCAATGGTTTTTCCTCATCTCTAAAATTACTTAACTGCTATTATTATGTATATTAACAAACTACACGTGTTTTTTTCCCATAACAGAATGTAATGGTTTTTTATTCCTATTTAGTTTATCATATCTAAAGAGGTCTCCAGTAAATTGGGTTTCTAATCTAGAAGTTCGCAAAGATTCAAATGGCCGATCACACAGACGGACCAACAAGAGTGAGCCAGGGTTTCGTATTTGAACACAGAACTATAAACATTGAGAATGGTGGTTCTTATGGGCACACAAAGCTGCGGGTGAAATGATGATTTAAAACTCATAAATTCATGTAAAAATTCCACAATATCACAAACTCGGGGGTCTTTTTATAATGGATACCAATGTTTCCATAAATAGTCGAAGATACACCAACAAAGTTTGCACCGTTTACGTAATACACATAAACTCTTAAGCACTACGTGTTAAAGTTTAAAACGCTGTATTTATTCGTTTATCAGAAGCGAGATCAAGGGGGATTCCAGTAGCTCTTAAATAGACGTTGAAAGAAGTCGACAGACAGCTATCAAGATGTTCTAATAGGCGTAGCAAACGCCAGAAATAAATTACAAATTGCCTCGAAACCAAGTCGGGCTCGTGTAACTTTCGTGTTACGGTGGTAGTCCTTTTGAGATTATTTATGGAAATCATGAATCAATGAAAATAAAGTTCTGACAGACTTGTGGTTAAACCGTACTGTTCGGAAGGTCAGGTATTTTAATCTCGCACGGAAAGTAAACTCAGGTTTTTGAGTTAGGTATTTGTGATTGAAGCAATCAACCTGCGCTTTTTTTTCAAAGGTAACGAAAAATTCTCGATTTCTTTCAGAAGTGTCGCGTCGATAAGTCAATGGCAAAGATACGAAAGATTTTTGAAAGAATTGTGTTATGTGTGACAATCTTATTGTTTTTAAGCTATTGCATAGCTTCTATCGCGGGCTTTGACCGTGCAGACCGAATCAAGAAATTCCGTAACGAAAATAACCTGGCACTCCTAAAGTAGAGCTTTTGGTACTAGGCTACCATGAAAGCACGGAGTGCAACTCCACAAGTTTTTGAAATTGCACTCCCTGCTCGATTGATGGCAAAACTAAAAATAACTTTAAATTCTATGCAATAGCTTTACCGCGGCAGTCTCCGAGTGCCACACGCCTTTTTTTTTACTATAATATAGGCAAGCGCTTGACTGTAATCACACTTGATGGAAAATGATGATACAGTCTAAGGTGCAATCCGCTTGCCTATAGGAGATGCCTATTCACTATTGATTCGAAGGCGCCCATAGGTTGTAAGTGGCGGAAGAAACAGTGCCTGGTAGAGTATTCCAGGCCTTTGCACTATCAACGATTTCCGCAAAAAATTTCTATGTGGAATTACAGTCTCTAGGATTAAATCAAATATCTGAAGACCAATCTTCAGCCAGACACATCACAAATTGCGTCTAAATGTTATGCTACAAAACACCCGTCCCATTTCAAAATAAACTTTAACCTCTCACAGAATGCCCGCATACCGTATCAAATAACGGTATTTAATATCCGAGTGGGTTTGTCTGTCTGTCTGTCACTCTGACGCGAGATTGCTTTCTCCCATCTCCGCTAAAACAATAACGTGAATACTTCGCGATGTTAAATTCATAATCTGTAAACATTAACATTGCGAGTGTGGAGCGATACATATTGTCTAAATGTATCTTTACTGTTACATTAAAATTTATGACTTTCAATTTATTTATTTTCAGGCAACTATCATTCAATTAACAATTTATATTCTCAGTCAGACTGAGATAAAACCAAAAATAAGAAAATCAGTACAAGTCATGTCCAAGATACCAAGAACAGAGCAACCATCAGGCCGATTCTTTGTTCATACAAAAAGCGATTACAGTTTCCTTGATCCGGATATGCGATTTTCATAATTTTTAGAAATGTGTTACATATACAATGAAGTACTATGCTCTTACGTTTAACTTTTTAAGAAATATGGTTTATGTTAAAAGTTATTAGAGTCTCAATCCAAATTAAAAGAGAGATCCATATTTTTTACCTGAAAACTTGCTCGAGTTTTAGTATATTTTTTTTTAAATTTAAGTAAGCTAAAAAAATAAAACGTCAAACAATAATACGTAATATAAAACGTTAAAATAAAACGTACGAGCATATATTAAGATGTACTGAATCTAATGAGACCAAAATTGGTAAACGTTTGGGGAGGTAAAAACGTTATCACCCAAATGATTATTTCAAGATTAAAATGTAGACATAATACCTCTGGACTTGCAACTCTCCGTATACAGAGAGTTGCATAATTCTGAAAAGGAAAAAATCTATTCACGTCGCTCTAAGTCACTAGGCAATAAATAGCCTATAAAGAAAATATGCGGAAGAATCGATCGAATAAAATTACAAGTCTGATAAACTTCGACAATGTTTTAATTTTAAAGTTTTATACACCGCAGAATTGTAACACTCAAGCGCCATCTAACCGAAAATGTCAGAATCGTCATTCCGTCGCTCCCGTTTTCTTCCTTCGGGAACCTCTTAGTTTCCAAGGCCGTCGATAGATAGCGTAGGACGAACGTAAAATTTTTTCTAGGATTCTAAACACGAAAAGAAATTCTTTAAGCAGGATATAAATTGTCTAATTTAAAAATGAATGCCCCTCCACGTGTAATAATGAATGCCGTCCATTTTTAGGGTTCCATACCAAAATGGTAAAAATGGAACCCTTATGGTGAGACTTTCTCCGTCCGTCCGTCCGTCCGTCTGTCACACTCGAATTTCGGTAACTATTCAAGCTGTCGACTTGAAATTAAAATAGTTATAGGTAATGTGACCCGACGTCATAACAATCGTAAAAATTTGACAATTGTTTTTATTTTTGTCTAAAAAGGGGGAAAACCGGGTCGACAAAATTTCAAAATGAGATAACAATATTGAGTAGGGTATCATATGAAAGGGCGTTACTTATGTATTCTGAAAATTTTTTTTTTTATTTTTATGCCTGAGAGTTAGCTATAGATGGAAATTGGTGTCATTAATGACATTATTAGCTAAAGTTGAAACAGAGTTGGACAACACAAGACAGGGCTGTAACAATCCGAAGGAACTCTAAGTCCTAAACATATCAAAAGATAAGGATCAAAAAGCTTAAAAAATCTTCTGAAATGTAAAGGTTTTCATTCATCAAACTTTGGCGACCCAGTAACCCGTGTACGGGCTTGGTACGGGCGATGAAATCTCCTTTTACAATCTGCCGTAATAAACTTACCAAACTGTACAAGTTTTCAGTTTACTGCGCTTTAGTGTTTTTATATGGCTAAACACAGCCAAGTAGTTTTACTTCTCTCGAGACGTGATGAACCCTTGTATGTGTATCCCTTGTTTTACTACGTATCCTTCTATTTTTAAAATACACTTATATATCTTTACTTTTTTCCTGTACGCTGAGACTGTAGTGAACTTGTTATTGGAACTGCAAACTCTTCCGTAACGGCTTGTCCGTAAGTAATTATTGGGATATGTATGTATGTATGTTTCCTATAAGTCAGGTTCTTTTCTCTTTGCCTTACTTTAAATTAAGGGGCAGTGCCTATTTCATCAAAATCGATTCAGTATTTTTCAATAACAGTGTGTTGAGGCTGGCTTTCTTACTCACTTTAAACTATTTCACATCTTTCATATTCATATCTCTTGTTTTTGTCTTCATTGAGCTTTAAATAATTGCATTTTCTAATCACAGCCAAATTACTACATAAGTATGAAAACTAAGGTAAAATAGATGATAAACAATTTCCTAAAGCTTCTGAAATATAAGAAAGTACTCGCATCACGATCGTACAAAGAAAATCCTAATGAGCACAGATAACGAAGGAAAATAGTATAAATCGGTATTCTTTGTTGCTCATACTACGGTTATAATACCATCATTACAGGAAACTACTTCCGCTTATGGCAAATGTCTCTGAGATATGAGCATTATATTCTTAGAGTTCCGTAGAATTTTATTGACGACGTGTGATAAGGGTTCTTTAGCTCAAAAGCCGTAATAAGCACCCCTGTTCTAAACGTATAGGACTTTTGAACTTTTGAGGACTTCTTGATCTTAAATCTTCGCCGCTCGCAAATTTTTTTCATCTCAACCCCATTTCATGTCCCACTGCTGGGCACGGGTCTCCTCTCAGACTGAGAGGGGTTAAGCCATAGCCCACCACGCTGGCCAAGTGCGGGTTGGTGGGCTTCACACACCTTCGAGAACATTTTTTGTGAACTCCCAAGCATGCAGGTTTCCTCACGATGTTTTCCTTCACCGCTAAGCAAGTGATATTTAGTTTACTACCAGCACAGATGCATCTTCAAGCTTCGATGCTGTGTAGCAGCCGTTAGGGATTACTTACATCTTCAAAGTTAGTACGATAACTGCACCTTCGGCTGCATTCTCATTTAACATCTTTGTGGTTTAGTCTAGTAAATTGGATAAATTTTGATTCGAATGTCGATTCGATTTACCTACCTACCTAGCCGAAAACGTATAACTACGAATTCTTAGGATTATTGTACCTTGTACTCTGGTGACATTTACGTCAAGTACTAACCTGTATTTATGAAAAAAAACTTCAAACAGTGCCGTCAAAAACACCAAATCCTTACAGATGAGGAATTCCTAATAAAAGGCATTACCTACAAGTTGGATCACCGTGAAGCGCGACCACCGAAAGTGGGCCGCTTTAAATTCACGTCACAATTTTCCGAGGAGTTAGCGGGCTGAAGGCACGTGGCGGCGCGCGACGGCGCTTTGACGTCTGCGTCACGAATCCGTCACTGGCCGCGTGACAAGCTCCGAACGCACTCTGAATACATTGACAGCTTGAGTGACGCGGGCAGTGTGTAGTGGGCGTACACCTGTAAACCTTATACCCTACTGTACAGAGTTGTACTGGCAGACGTACAGGATTCATTTGTAAAGACCGCGCTCTCGCCAGGCCTTGTAATTACGAATTCGCCTCAGCAGTCGTCGATTCGAATCCCTCAAATGGACAAAAAAATCAGAATTAATAATGAGGATTACATACTATACGATAGCTAAATGGAACACGTGACTTCCGCGCAGACAACTGTCATTCTCTTTGCATTACTCGTAGGTACAATGTCAACGTTACACTGCGTTTGTCATTATGGCCAGTACCATACTATCCGGCTACAGTATACCCTTCAAAACGAAGGTATTTCTGCGGTGGTCCCCTTCCACGGCCTGCGAGCAATAATGTATAGGCATATTAGTATAGATTTCTAAACATAAAAACAAATAAGCTAAGGAGAGATTAGCTTTAATCGTTCACATTGTAGTGTTCAGCCAATATTGACTCCACGGCTGTAGGGCAACAAAAAGGCTATTAGTTTTATTTGAATAATGATCGACCCCTACTACGAACTCACTCAACCTATATTGCTCACCTATCAGTAATTTGTTCTTTTCCCCGTATTAAAAAAGTCTTAAACCATTAAATGGTAAATGCATAGAACTCAACAAGTCATACTTAATTTAAATCGCAAGTATTATCAATTCTTGGTATTAGCAGTAATGGTAAACCACAAAGCGATAGTGCAAGAAAAACGTATTCATGGCAATTGTCAATGAAATCTGCAATTGCTTGGAAAAGATGTACATAAAAAACAAATTGGCTGAATTTGTTTTTTATGTACATCTTTTCAGTCGCCGGGCAGGCTTTGCTTACGTTTACGATAACGATGAATACGATTTACTTACACAATTTATCCACCCAGTGTCGCAACTCGCGAGATCAATGGTTTTTTCCCATCTCAAAAAATGCCCAACGCCTCTAAAGGAAGTTTTCAGTACAATACAGAATTGTTTGAAAAAATAAGCTTATAAGGTTGACGTTGAACAATAAAATTAAATTTCATAAAACTAAGCGCAGCAAAGACTTATTTTTAATATTTCATACACTTTGACGGAGCAAAGGGAATACCAAAATGCATGGAAATAATTAGTTGCGAAGCGGACGCCAGAGTTCGAGACACACCGTCGTGAAGAAATGCGAACGGCATGACGACCTAATAAATCTATGGCGAACGGAAACGATAGACTTCTGTCTTGTGTCTTGTATTTTAATATTGTGTAACAACAATGAAGTTTTTTATAATTAAAAGTGTACCAACTCCATAAAGATTTATCTGTCTGGTTTGAAATGTACTTTATTAGTAATACAGCCACCTTTTTATTTTTACCCGACTGCAAGAAGGGTTATGTTTTATAAAAGTATGTACAGATCTAATTTTATTTATAACAAACATAAGACATTGTGGAATTTATTATGTCAAACCAGAAAGGAAAACACTATTTGCTGAGATTGTTGTTAAGTAATAGATATATTAAGTAAAAACTAGCAAGCCCGGCGAACTCCGTTTCGCCACCAGATGGCTTTCCCGCTAAGAAGATTTTCCCGCTTTTCTGTTGAAATTTTTCCTGAATTTTCTTTGCTATAAACCTCACGGAGCCCGAGACCTTTCCAACGAATGCAAAACCGTGGAAATCGGTTCGTGCGTTCTGGAGTTTTAGCGTCAGGAAGGAAAACCCGACTTATTTTTATAAAGTAGAAGAAAGATGTATTGTAACATGTTGTTAATTCAATAAAAACAATATATTTCTTCTCTCATTCTGAGAGAAGACTCATACCCATCGGTGCGACGTAAAAACCTTTGAGAGGAATACATTGACTGCTGATCGTTATACGTGTCAGTGAATCGCAATAAAGGATGCATTTATAATGCAGCGACGCGACGAGCCGCGCCCGGGGGAAGCTGCCCACCAATCACATTAAAATATCCCCTCGGCTTAGTGCACTCACGGTCTATGTGTGCGACGCGCTTAGACGATGTGACAGTTCGGTAGTGTGATGCCAGCTTTATTAGTAAGAGACTGGTTTCCATAAACTTTTAATAAATCAAAAAATAATAAAAGTTTGTAATGAGTTTGAACGCCACCACAACTGTATTTAGCTATTTTTATATTCTATTTATAATTTGGGAGGGTTTTAAGCCTGCAGATGTAGTTGGACTGATTAATTTGTTTTTCTATAATCCGCTAATTGAAAAGATTCTGTATGGTACATTGGCATATAAATCTATGGACCCCGGGTGTAACACAAAATTCACGAAAGAGGTGTCCCCAATATGTAGGATCACTGCCCACATGAAAAACCACACACTATTTTCCTTTACTTTCTTCGATGCACGTTTCGACACCGGTACATCCTCAGGAGATGTTGACTACACAATGCGAAATCGTAGACTGACTCTCGTGTCAGCAGCATGTTTTTATATACCCTTTCTACTGACTCAAATTAATCAGTACTACTAATTATGGATTTCCGCAAAATAACGCCAGCTTTCATTAAATATTTGCCTGCAGATTTTGTAGAGGAACCTACATCGACGAAGCAGCGGGAAAATGTAGGTATTAAGTAATGTATTAATTTTGAAAATATATTTGGTAGCTTTAGAAGTTAAATGCACGCACCCGAGATAGCTTTTGAGTTGCGACCGAAACGCAGGCGACATCTGCCTTGCAAGTCTTAGCACACTAACAAAACAAGAACCGAACAAAAATGGTGTACTTATCTTCCTGAATTAAATAGAAAAATGTATGCAAAACACGTAACTTTCAAAAAAGAATATTTCGAAAAAAAAATTAAGTTATGTTTTTAAAACGCTTTATTCAAGATAGAGGTTTGAAATCAAATTCTCTTATAAAGAACGCAGAAAACTAGAAAGAATATTAGCAAGTTCTTGCATTGAAATAATTTAAACGAGTAACTATGTCGTGGAA